>OY728122.1:1982636950-1987636950 GCA_963277665.1 Viscum album
AGACGGCACCTCATTCGGAGAGGCCGTGTGACCGCGGCGGCCGGAAACGCGTTTCCGGCGCCGTTAAACACCAAAACGGCGTGCGGCGGTCCGATTCGGAGCAAACGTGCTCCGAACGACCTGAAACCGCACGGGGACGATAGGAATATTATTCCTGAGATGCAGGAGGAGGCCGCACGTCCATCGGACGTGCGGTGCGCGCGGCACGCCCGATTGTGTCGTTTTCAGCAGCGCGGCGCGCGCTGAAATGGCGCGTTGGGGGGTCAAAACCACCCGAACGACCTCCGAATGCCACGAAACCGTACGAAAACATCCGTGGCGTCAATTGTGAAATGGTCGGCCAGACGGAACCTCATTCGGAGGTGCCGTGTGACCGCGGCGGCCGGAAACGCGTTTCCGGCGCCGTTAAACACCAAAACGGCGTGCGGCGGTCCGATTCGGAGCAAACGTGCTCCGAACGACCTGAAACCGCACGGGAATAATAGGAATATTATTCCTGAGATGCAGGAGGAGGCCGCACGTCCATCGGACGTGCGGTGCGCGCGGCACGCCCGATTGTGTCGTTTTCAGCAGCGCGGCGCGCGCTGAAATGGCGCGTTGGGGGTGAAAACCACCCGAACGACGTCCGAATGCCACGAAACCGTACGACAACATCCGGGGCGTCAATTGTGAACTGGTAGGCCAGACGGCACCTCATTCGGAGGTGCCGTGTGACCGCGGCGGCCGGAAACGCGTTTCCGGCGCCGTTAAACACCAAAACGGCGTGCGGCGGTCCGATTCGGAGCAAACGTGCTCCGAACGACCTGAAACCGCACGGGAACGATAGGAATATTATTCCTGAGATGCAGGAGGAGGCCGCACGTCCATCGGACGTGCGGTGCACGCGGCACGCCCGATTGTGTCGTTTTCAGCAGCGCGGCGCGCGCTGAAATGGCGCGTTGGGGGGTCAAAACCACCCGAACGACCTCCGAATGCCACGAAACCGTACGACAACATCCGGGGCGTCAATTGTGAACTGGTCGGCCAGACGTCACCTCATTCGGAGGTGCCGTGTGACCGCGGCGGCCGGAAACGCGTTTCCGGCGCCGTTAAACACCAAAACGGCGTGCGGCGGTCCGATTCGGAGCAAACGTGCTCCGAACGACCTACAACCGCACGGGGACGATAGGAATATTATTCCTGAGATGCAGGAGGAGGCCGCACGTCCATCGGACGTGCGGTGCGCGCGGCACGCCCGATTGTGTCGTTTTCAGCAGCGCGGCGCGCGCTGAAATGGCGCGTTGGGGGGTCAAAACCACCCGAACGACCTCCGAATGCCACGAAACCGTACGACAACATCCGGGGCGTCAATTTTGAAATGTTCGGCCAGACGGCACCTCATTCGGAGGTGCCGTGTGACCGCGGCGGCCGGAAACGCGTTTCCGGCGCCGTTAAACACCAAAACGGCGTGCGGCGGTCCGATTCGGAGCAAACGTGCTCCGAACGACCTGAAACCGCACGGGGACGATAGGAATATTATTCCTGAGATGCAGGAGGAGGCCGCACGTCCATCGGACGTGCGGTGCGCGCGGCACGCCCGATTGTGTCGTTTTCAGCATCGCGGCGCGCGCTGAAATGGCGCGTTGGGGGGTCAAAACCACCCGAACGACGTCCGAATGCCACGAAACCGTACGAAAACATCCGGGGCGTCAATTGTGAACTGGTCGTCCAGACGGCACCTCATTCGGAGGTGCCGTGTGACCGCGGCGGCCGGAAACGCGTTTCCGGCGCCGTTAAACACCAAAACGGCGTGCGGCGGTCCGATTCGGAGCAAACGTGCTCCGAACGACCTGAAACCGCACGGGAACGATAGGAATATTATTCCTGAGATGCAGGAGGAGGCCGCACGTCCATCGGACGTGCGGTGCGCGCGGCACGCCCGATTGTATCGTTTTCAGCAGCGCGGCGCGCGCTGAAATGGCGCGTTGGGGGGTCAAAACCACCCGAACGACCTCCGAATGCCACGAAACCGTACGACAACATCCGGGGCGTCAATTGTGAAATGGTCGGCCAGACGGAACCTCATTCGGAGGTGCCGTGTGACCGCGGCGGCCGGAAACGCGTTTCCGGCGCCGTTAAACACCAAAACGGCGTGCGGCGGTCCGATTCGGAGCAAACGTGCTCCGAACGACCTGAAAACGCACGGGGATGATAGGAATATTATTCCTGAGATGCAGGAGGAGTCCGCACGTCCATCGGACGTGCGGTGCGCGCGGCACGCCCGATTGTGTCGTTTTCAGCAGCGCGGCGCGCGCTGAAATGGCGCGTTGGGGGGTCAAAACCACCCGAACGACGTCCGAATGCCACGAAACCGTACGACAACATCCGGGGCGTCAATTGTGAACTGGTCGGCCAGACGGCACCTCATTCGGAGGTGCCATGTGACCGCGGCGGCCGGAAACGCGTTTCCGGCGCCGTTAAACACCAAAACGGCGTGCGGCGGTCCGATTCGGAGCAAACGTGCTCCGAACGACCTGAAACCGCACGGAGAAGATAGGAATATTATTCCTGAGATGCAGGAGGAGGCCGCACGTCCATCGGACGTGCGGTGCGCGCGGCACGCCCGATTGTGTCGTTTTCAGCAGCGCGGCGCGCGCTGAAATGGCGCGTTGGGGGGTCCAAACCACCCGAACGACCTCTGAATGCCACGAAACCGTACGACAACATCCGGGGCGTCAATTGTGAAATGGTCGGCCAGACGGCACCTCATTCGGAGGTGCCGTGTGACCGCGGCGGCCGGAAACGCGTTTCCGGCGCCGTTAAACACCAAAACGGCGTGCGGCGGTCCGATTCGTAGCAAACGTGCTCCGAACGACCTGAAACCGCACGGGAACGATAGGAATATTATTCCTGAGATGTAGGAGGAGGCCGCACGTCCATCGGACGTGCGGTGCGCGCGGCACGCCCGATTGTGTCGTTTTCAGCAGCGCGGCGCGCGCTGAAATGGCGCGTTGGGGGGTCAAAACCACCCGAACGACCTCCGAATGCCACGAAACCGTACGACAACATCCGGGGCGTCAATTGTGAAATGGTCGGCCAGACGGCACCTCATTCGGAGGTGCCGTGTGACCGCGGCGGCCGGAAACGCGTTTCCGGCGCCGTTAAACACCAAAACGGCGTGCGGCGGTCCGATTCGGAGCAAACGTGCTCCGAACGACCTGAAACCGCACGGGGACTATAGGAATATTATTCCTGAGATGCAGGAGGAGGCCGCACGTCCATCGGACGTGCGGTGCGCGCGGCACGCCCGATTGTGTCGTTTTCAGCAGCGCGACGCGCGCTGAAATGGCGCGTTGGGGGGTCAAAACCACCCGAACGACGTCCGAATGCCACGAAACCGTACGAAAACATCCGGGGCGTCAATTGTGAACTGGTCGGCCAGACGGCACCTCATTCGGAGGTGCCGTGTGACCGCGGCGGCCGGAAACGCGTTTCCGGCGCCGTTAAACACCAAAACGGCGTGCGGCGGTCCGATTCGGAGCAAACGTGCTCCGAACGACCTGAAAACGCACGGGACGATAGGAATATTATTCCTGAGATGCAGGAGGAGGCCGCACGTCCATCGGACGAGCGGTGCGCGCGGCACGCCCGATTGTGTCGTTTTCAGCAGCGCGGCGCGCGCTGAAATGACGCGTTGGGGGGTCAAAACCACCCGAACGACCTTCGAATGCCACGAAACCATACGAAAACATCCGGGGCGTCAATTGTGAAATGGTCGGCCAGACGGCACCTCATTCGGAGGTGCCGTGTGACCGCGGCGGCCGGAAACGCGTTTCCGGCGCCGTTAAACAGCAAAACGGCGTGCGGCGGTCCGATTCGGAGCAAACGTGCTCCGAACGACCTGAAACCGCACGGGAACGATAGGAATATTATTTCTGAGATGCAGGAGGAGGCCGCACGTCCATCGGACGTGCGGTGCGCGCGGCACGCCCGATTGTGTCGTTTTCAGCAGCGCGGCGCGCGCTGAAATGGCGCGTTGGGGGGTCAAAACCACCCGAACGACCTCCGAATGCCACGAAACCGTACGACAACATCCGGGGCGTCAATTGTGAAATGGTCGGCCAGACGGCACCTCATTCGGAGGTTCCGTGTGACCGCGGCGGCCGGAAACGCGTTTCCGGCGCCGTTAAACACCAAAACGGCGTGCGGCGGTCCGATTCGGAGCAAACGTGCTCCGAACGACCTGAAACCGCACGGGGACGATAGGAATATTATTCCTGAGATGCAGGAGGAGGCCGCACGTCCATCGGACGTGCGGTGCGCGCGGCACGCCCGATTGTGTCGTTTTCAGCAGCGCGGCGCGCGCTGAAATGGCGCGTTGGGGGGTCAAAACCACCCGAACGACGTCCGAATGCCACGAAACCGTACGACAACATCCGGGGCGTCAATTGTGAACTGGTCGGCCAGACGGCACCTCATTCGGAGGTTCCGTGTGACCGCGGCGGCCGGAAACGCGTTTCCGGCGCCGTTAAACACCAAAACGGCGTGCGGCGGTACGATTCGGAACAAACGTGCTCCGAACGACCTGAAACCGCACGGGAACGATAGGAATATTATTCCTGAGATGCAGGAGGAGGCCGCACGTCCATCGGACGTGCGGTGCACGCGGCACGCCCGATTGTGTCGTTTTCAGCAGCGCGGCGCGCGCTGAAATGGCGCTTTGGGGGGTCAAAACCACCCGAACGACCTCCGAATGCCACGAAACCGTACGACAACATCCGGGGCGTCAATTTTGAAATGGTCGGCCAGATGGCACCTCATTCGGAGGTTCCGTGTGACCGCGGCGGCCGGAAACGCGTTTCCGGCGCCGTTAAACACCAAAACGGCGTGCGGCGGTCCGATTCGGAGCAAACGTGCTCCGAACGACCTGAAACCGCACGGGGACGATAGGAATATTATTCCTGAGATGCAGGAGGAGGCCGCACGTCCATCGGACGTGCGGTGCGCGCGGCACGCCCGATTGTGTCGTTTTCAGCAGCGCGGCGCGCGCTGAAATGGCGCGTTGGGGGGTCAAAACCACCCGAACGACCTCCGAATGCCACGAAACCGTACGACAACATCCGGGGCGTCAATTTTGAAATGGTCGGCCAGACGGCACCTCATTCGGAGGTGCCGTGTGACCGCGGCGGCCAGAAACGCGTTTCCGGCGCCGTTAAACACCAAAACGGCGTGCGGCGGTCCGATTCGGAGCAAACGTGCTCCGAACGACCTGAAACCGCACGGGGACGATAGGAATATTATTCCTGAGATGCAGGAGGAGGCCGCACGTCCATCGGACGTGCGGTGCGCGCGGCACGCCCGATTGTGTTGTTTTCAGCATCGCGGCGCGCGCTGAAATGGCGCGTTGGGGGGTCAAAACCACCCGAACGACGTCCGAATGCCACGAAACCGTACGAAAACATCCGGGGCGTCAATTGTGAACTGTTCGGCCAGACGGCACCTCATTCGGAGGTGCCGTGTGACCGCGGCGGCCGGAAACGCGTTTCCGGCGCCGTTAAACCACCAAAACGGCGTGCGGCGGTCCGATTCGGAGCAAACGTGCTCCGAACGACCTGAAACCGCACGGGAACGATACGAATATTATTCCTGAGATGCAAAAGGAGGCCGCACGTCCATCGGACGTGCGGTGCGCGCGGCACGCCCGATTGTGTCGTTTTCAGCAGCGCGGCGCGCGCTGAAATGGCGCGTTGGGGGGTCAAAACCACCCGAACGACCTCCGAATTCCACGAAACCGTACGACAACATCCGGGGCGTCAATTGTGAAATGGTCGGCCAGACGGAACCTCATTCGGAGGTGCCGTGTGACCGCGGCGGCCGGAAACGCGTTTCCGGCGCCGTTAAACACCAAAACGGCGTGCGGCGGTCCGATTCGGAGCAAACGTGCTCCGAACGACCTGAAAACGCACGGGGATGATAGGAATATTATTCCTGAGATGCAGGAGGAGTCCGCACGTCCATCGGACGTGCGGTGCGCGCGGCACGCCCGATTGTGTCGTTTTCAGCAGCGCGGCGCGCGCTGAAATGGCGCGTTGGGGGGTCAAAACCACCCGAACGACATCCGGGGCGTCAATTGTGAAATGGTCGGCCAGACGGCACCTCATTCGGAGGTGCCGTGTGACCGCGGCGGCCGGAAACGCGTTTCCGGCGCCGTTAAACACCAAAACGGCGTGCGGCGGTCCGATTCGGAGCAAACGTGCTCCGAACGACCTGAAACCGCACGGGGACGATAGGAATATTATTCCTGAGATGCAGGAGGAGGCCGCACGTCCATCGGACGTGCGGTGCGCGCGGCACGCCCGATTGTGTCGTTTTCAGCAGCGCGGCGCGCGCTGAAATGGCGCGTTGGGGGGTCAAAACCACCCGAACGACGTCCGAATGCCACGAAACCGTACGACAACATCCGGGGCGTCAATTGTGAAATGGTCGGCCAGACGGCACCTCATTCGGAGGTGCCGTGTGACCGCGGCGGCCGGAAACGCGTTTCCGGCGCCGTTAAACACCAAAACGGCGTGCGGCGGTCCGATTCGGAGCAAACGTGCTCCGAACAACCTGAAACCGCACGGGGACGATAGGAATATTATTCCTGAGATGCAGGAGGAGGCCGCACGTCCATCGGACGTGCGGTGCACGCGGCACGCCCGATTGTGTCGTTTTCAGAAGCGCGGCGCGCGCTGAAATGGCGCGTTGGGGGGTCAAAACCACCCGAACGACCTCCGAATGCCACGAAACCGTACGACAACATCCGGGGCGTCAATTGTGAACTGGTCGGCCAGACGTCACCTCATTCGGAGGTGCCGTGTGACCGCGGCGGCCGGAAACGCGTTTCCGGCGCCGTTAAACACCAAAACGGCGTGCGGCGGTCCGATTCGGAGCAAACGTGCTCCGAACGACCTGCAACCGCACGGGGACGATAGGAATATTATTCCTGAGATGCATGAGGAGGCCGCACGTCCATCGGACGTGCGGTGCGCGCGGCACGCCCGATTGTGTCGTTTTCAGCAGCGCGGCGCGCGCTGAAATGGCGCGTTGGGGGGTCAAAACCACCCGAACGACCTCCGAATGCCACGAAACCGTACGACAACATCCGGGGCGTCAATTGTGAAATGGTCGGCCAGACGGCACCTCATTCGGAGGTGCCGTGTGACCGCGGCGGCCGGAAACGCGTTTCCGGCGCCGTTAAACACCAAAACGGCGTGCGGCGGTCCGATTCGGAGCAAACGTGCTCCGAACGACCTGAAACCGCACGGGGACGATAGGAATATTATTCCTGAGATGCAGGAGGAGGCCGCACGTCCATCGGACGTGCGGTGCGCGCGGCACGCCCGATTGTGTCGTTTTCAGCAGCGCGGCGCGCGCTGAAATGGCGCGTTGGGGGGTCAAAACCACCCGAACGACGTCCGAATGCCACGAAACCGTACGACAACATCCGGGGCGTCAATTGTGAACTGGTCGGCCAGACGGCACCTCATTCGGAGGGGCCGTGTGACCGCGGCGGCCGGAAACGCGTTTCCGGCGCCGTTAAACACCAAAACGGCGTGCGGCGGTCCGATTCGGAGCAAACGTGCTCCGAACGACCTGAAACCGCACGGGGACGATAGGAATATTATTCCTGAGATGCAGGAGGAGGCCGCACGTCCATCGGACGTGCGGTGCGCGCGGCACGCCCGATTGTGTCGTTTTCAGCAGCGCGGCGCGCGCTGAAATGGCGCGTTGGGGGGTCAAAACCACCCGAACGACCTCCGAATGCCACGAAACCGTACGACAACATCCGTGGCGTCAATTGTGAAATGGTCGGCCAGACGGAACCTCATTCGGAGGTGCCGTGTGACCGCGGCGGCCGGAAACGCGTTTCCGGCGCTGTTAAACACCAAAACGGCGTGCGGCGGTCCGATTCGGAGCAAACGTGCTCCGAACGACCTGAAACCGCACGGGGACGATAGGAATATTATTCCTGAGATGCAGGAGGAGGCCGCACGTCCGAATGCCACGAAACCGTACGACAACATCCGGGGCGTCAATTGTGAACTGGTCGGCCAGACGTCACCTCATTCGGAGGTGCCGTGTGACCGCGGCGGCCGGAAACGCGTTTCCGGCGCCGTTAAACACCAAAACGGCGTGCGGCGGTCCGATTCGGAGCAAACGTGCTCCGAACGACCTGAAACCGCACGGGAACGATAGGAATATTATTCCTGAGATGCAGGAGGAGGCCGCACGTCCATCGGACGTGCGGTGCACGCGGCACGCCCGATTGTGTCGTTTTCAGCAGCGCGGCGCGCGCTGAAATGGCGCGTTGGGGGGTCAAAACCACCCGAACGACCTCCGAATGCCACGAAACCGTACGACAACATCCGGGGCGTCAATTGTGAACTGGTCGGCCAGACGTCACCTCATTCGGAGGTGCCGTGTGACCGCGGCGGCCGGAAACGCGTTTCCGGCGCCGTTAAACACCAAAACGGCGTGCGGCGGTCCGATTCGGAGCAAACGTGCTCCGAACGACCTGCAACCGCACGGGGACGATAGGAATATTATTCCTGAGATGCAGGAGGAGGCCGCACGTCCATCGGACGTGCGGTGCGCGCGGCACGCCCGATTGTGTCGTTTTCAGCAGCGCGGCGCGCGCTGAAATGGCGCGTTGGGGGGTCAAAACCACCCGAACGACCTCCGAATGCCACGAAACCGTACGACAACATCCGGGGCGTCAATTTTGAAATGGTCGGCCAGACGGCACCTCATTCGGAGGTGCCGTGTGACCGCGGCGGCCGGAAACGCGTTTCCGGCGCCGTTAAACACCAAAACGGCGTGCGGCGGTCCGATTCGGAGCAAACGTGCTCCGAACGACCTGAAACCGCACGGGGACGATAGGAATATTATTCCTGAGATGCAGGAGGAGGCCGCACGTCCATCGGACGTGCGGTGCGCGCGGCACGCCCGATTGTGTCGTTTTCAGCATCGCGGCGCGCGCTGAAATGGCGTGTTGGGGGGTCAAAACCACCCGAACGACGTCCGAATGCCACGAAACCGTACGAAAACATCCGGGGCGTCAATTGTGAACTGGTCGTCCAGACGGCACCTCATTCGGAGGTGCCGTGTGACCGCGGCGGCCGGAAACGCGTTTCCGGCGCCGTTAAACACCAAAACGGCGTGCGGCGGTCCGATTCGGAGCAAACGTGCTCCGAACGACCTGAAACCGCACGGGAACGATAGGAATATTATTCCTGAGATGCAGGAGGAGGCCGCACGTCCATCGGACGTGCGGTGCGCGCGGCACGCCCGATTGTATCGTTTTCAGCAGCGCGGCGCGCGCTGAAATGGCGCGTTGGGGGGTGAAAACCACCCGAACGACCTCCGAATGCCACGAAACCGTACGACAACATCCGGGGCGTCAATTGTGAAATGGTCGGCCAGACGGAACCTCATTCGGAGGTGCCGTGTGACCGCGGCGGCCGGAAACGCGTTTCCGGCGCCGTTAAACACCAAAACGGCGTGCGGCGGTCCGATTCGGAGTAAACGTGCTCCGAACGACCTGAAACCCCACGGGAACGATAGGAATATTATTCCTGAGATGCAGGAGGAGGCCGTACGTCCATCGGACGTGCGGTGCACGCGGCACGCCCGATTGTGTCGTTTTCAGCAGCGCGGCGCGCGCTGAAATGGCGCGTTGGGGGGTCAAAACCACCCGAACGACCTCCGAATGCCACGAAACCGTACGACAACATCCGGGGCGTCAATTGTGAACTGGTCGGCCAGACGTCACCTCATTCGGAGGTGCCGTGTGACCGCGGCGGCCGGAAACGCGTTTCCGGCGCCGTTAAACACCAAAACGGCGTGCGGCGGTCCGATTCGGAGCAAACGTGCTCCGAACGACCTGCAACCGCACGGGGACGATAGGAATATTATTCCTGAGATGCAGGAGGAGGCCGCACGTCCATCGGACGTGCGGTGCGCGCGGCACGCCCGATTGTGTCGTTTTCAGCAGCGCGGCGCGCGCTGAAATGGCGCGTTGGGGGGTCAAAACCACCCGAACGACCTCCGAATGCCACGAAACCGTACGACAACATCCGGGGCGTCAATTTTGAAATGGTCGGCCAGACGGCACCTCATTCGGAGGTGCCGTGTGACCGCGGCGGCCGGAAACGCGTTTCCGGCGCCGTTAAACACCAAAACGGCGTGCGGCGGTCCGATTCGGAGCAAACGTGCTCCGAACGACCTGAAACCGCACGGGGACGATAGGAATATTATTCCTGAGATGCAGGAGGAGGCCGCACGTCCATCGGACGTGCGGTGCGCGCGGCACGCCCGATTGTGTCGTTTTCAGCATCGCGGCGCGCGCTGAAATGGCGCGTTGGGGGGTCAAAACCACCCGAACGACGTCCGAATGCCACGAAACCGTACGAAAACATCCGGGGCGTCAATTGTGAACTGGTCGTCCAGACGGCACCTCATTCGGAGGTGCCGTGTGACCGCGGCGGCCGGAAACGCGTTTCCGGCGCCGTTAAACACCAAAACGGCGTGCGGCGGTCCGATTCGGAGCAAACGTGCTCCGAACGACCTGAAACCGCACGGGAACGATAGGAATATTATTCCTGAGATGCAGGAGGAGGCCGCACGTCCATCGGACGTGCGGTGCGCGCGGCACGCCCGATTGTGTCGTTTTCAGCAGCGCGACGCGCGCTGAAATGGCGCGTTGGGGGGTCAAAACCACCCGAACGACCTCCGAATGCCACGAAACCGTACGACAACATCCGGGGCGTCAATTGTGAAATGGTCGGCCAGACGGAACCTCATTCGGAGGTGCCGTGTGACCGCGGCGGCCGGAAACGCGTTTTCGGCGCCGTTAAACACCAAAACGGCGTGCGGCGGTCCGATTCGGAGCAAACGTGCTCCGAACGACCTGAAACCGCACGGGGACGATAGGAATATTATTCCTGAGATGCAGGAGGAGGCCGCACGTCCATCGGACGTGCGGTGCGCGCGGCACGCCCGATTGTGTCGTTTTCAGCAGCGCGGCGCGCGCTGAAATGGCGCGTTGGGGGGTCAAAACCACCCGAACGACCTTCGAATGCCACGAAACCATACGAAAACATCCGGGGCGTCAATTGTGAAATGGTCGGCCAGACGGCACCTCATTCGGAGGTGCCGTGTGACCGCGGCGGCCGGAAACGCGTTTCCGGCGCCGTTAAACAGCAAAACGGCGTGCGGCGGTCCGATTCGGAGCAAACGTGCTCCGAACGACCTGAAACCGCACGGGGACGATAGGAATATTATTCCTGAGATGCAGGAGGAGGCCGCACGTCCATCGGACGTGCGGTGCGCGCGGCACGCCCGATTGTGTCGTTTTCAGCAGCGCGGCGCGCGCTGAAATGGCGCGTTGGGGGGTCAAAACCACCCGAACGACGTCCGAATGCCACGAAACCATACGACAACATCCGGGGCGTCAATTGTGAACTGGTCGGCCAGACGGCACCTCATTCGGAGGTGCCGTGTGACCGCGGCGGCCGGAAACGCGTTTCCGGCGCCGTTAAACACCAAAACGGCGTGCGGCGGTACGATTCGGAACAAACGTGCTCCGAACGACCTGAAACCGCACGGGAACGATAGGAATATTATTCCTGAGATGCAGGAGGAGGCCGCACGTCCATCGGACGTGCGGTGCACGCGGCACGCCCGATTGTGTCGTTTTCAGCAGCGCGGCGCGCGCTGAAATGGCGCGTTGGGGGGTCAAAACCACCCGAACGACCTCCGAATGCCACGAAACCGTACGACAACATCCGGGGCGTCAATTGTGAAATGGTCGGCCAGACGGCACCTCATTCGGAGGTTCCGTGTGACCGCGGCGGCCGGAAACGCGTTTCCGGCGCCGTTAAACACCAAAACGGCGTGCGGCGGTCCGATTCGGAGCAAACGTGCTCCGAACGACCTGAAACCGCACGGGGACGATAGGAATATTATTCCTGAGATGCAGGAGGAGGCCGCACGTCCATCGGACGTGCGGTGCGCGCGGCACGCCCGATTGTGTCGTTTTCAGCAGCGCGGCGCGCGCTGAAATGGCGCGTTGGGGGGTCAAAACCACCCGAACGACGTCCGAATGCCACGAAACCGTACGACAACATCCGGGGCGTCAATTGTGAACTGGTCGGCCAGACGGCACCTCATTCGGAGGTGCCGTGTGACCGCGGCGGCCGGAAACGCGTTTCCGGCGCCGTTAAACACCAAAACGGCGTGCGGCGGTACGATTCGGAACAAACGTGCTCCGAACGACCTGAAACCGCACGGGAACGATAGGAATATTATTCTTGAGATGCAGGAGGAGGCCGCACGTCCATCGGACGTGCGGTGCACGCGGCACGCCCGATTGTGTCATTTTCAGCAGCGCGGCGCGCGCTGAAATGGCGCGTTGGGGGGTCAAAACCACCCGAACGACCTCCGAATGCCACGAAACCGTACGACAACATCCGGGGCGTCAATTGGGAAATGGTCGGCCAGACGGCACCTCATTCGGAGGTTCCGTGTGACCGCGGCGTCCGGAAACGCGTTTCCGGCGCCGTTAAACACCAAAACGGCGTGCGGCGGTCCGATTCGGAGCAAACGTGCTCCGAACGACCTGAAACCGCACGGGGACGATAGGAATATTATTCCTGAGATGCAGGAGGAGGCCGCACGTCCATCGGACGTGCGGTGCGCGCGGCACGCCCGATTGTGTCGTTTTCAGCAGCGCGGCGCGCGCTGAAATGGCGCGTTGGGGGGTCAAAACCACCCGAACGACCTTCGAATGCCACGAAACCGTACGACAACATCCGGGGCGTCAATTTTGAAATGGTCGGCCAGACGGCACCTCATTCGGAGGTGCCGTGTGACCGCGGCGGCCAGAAACGCGTTTCCGGCGCCGTTAAACACCAAAACGGCGTGCGGCGGTCCGATTCGGAGCAAACGTGCTCCGAACGACCTGAAACCGCACGGGGACGATAGGAATATTATTCCTGAGATGCAGGAGGAGGCCGCACGTCCATCGGACGTGCGGTGCGCGCGGCACGCCCGATTGTGTCGTTTTCAGCATCGCGGCGCGCGCTGAAATGGCGCGTTGGGGGGTCAAAACCACCCGAACGACGTCCGAATGCCACGAAACCGTACGAAAACATCCGGGGCGTCAATTTTGAACTGGTCGGCCAGATGGAACCTCATTCGGAGGTGCCGTGTGACCGCGGCGGCCGGAAACGCGTTTCCGGCGCCGTTAAACACCAAAACGGCGTGCGGCGGTCCGATTCGGAGCAAACGTGCTCCGAACGACCTGAAACCGCACGGGAACGATAGGAATATTATTCCTGAGATGCAGGAGGAGGCCGCACGTCCATCGGACGTGCGGTGCGCGCGGCACGCCCGATTGTGTCGTTTTCAGCAGCGCGGCGCGCGCTGAAATGACGCGTTGGGGGGTCAAAACCACCCGAACGACCTCCGAATTCCACGAAACCGTACGACAACATCCGGGGCGTCAATTGTGAAATGGTCGGCCAGACGGAACCTCATTCGGAGGTGCCGTGTGACCGCGGCGGCCGGAAACGCGTTTCCGGCGCCGTTAAACACCAAAACGGCGTGCGGCGGTCCGATTCGGAGCAAACGTGCTCCGAACGACCTGAAAACGCACGGGGATGATAGGAATATTATTCCTGAGATGCAGGAGGAGTCCGCACGTCCATCGGACGTGCGGTGCGCGCGGCACGCCCGATTGTGTCGTTTTCAGCAGCGCGGCGCGCGCTGAAATGGCGCGTTGGGGGGTCAAAACCACCCGAACGACGTCCGAATGCCACGAAACCGTACGACAACATCCGGGGCGTCAATTGTGAACTGGTCGGCCCAGACGGCACCTCATTCGGAGGTGCCCTGTGACCGCGGCGGGCCGGAAACGCGTTTCCGGCGCCGTTAAACACCAAAACGGCGTGCGGCGGTCCGATTCGGAGCAAACGTGCTCCGAACGACCTGAAAACGCACGGGGACGATAGGAATATTATTCTGAGATGCAGGATGAGGCCGCACGTCCATCGGACGTGCGGTGCGCGCGGCACGCCCGATTGTGTCGTTTTCAGCAGCGCGGCGCGCGCTGAAATGGCGCGTTGGGGGGTCAAAACCACCCGAACGACCTCCGAATGCCACGAAACCATACGAAAACATCCGGGGCGTCAATTGTGAAATGGTCGGCCCAGACGGCACCTCATTCGGAGGTGCCGTGTGACCGCGGCGGCCGGAAACGCGGTTTCCGGCGCCGTTAAACACCAAAACGGCGTGCGGCGGTCCGATTCGGAGCAAACGTGCTGCCGAACGACCTGAAACCGCACGGGAACGGTAGGAATATTATTCTGAGATGCAGGAGGAGGCCGCACGTCCATCGGACGTGCGGTGCGCGCGGCACGCCCCGATTGTGTCGTTTTCAGCAGCGCGGCGCCGCGCTGAAATGGCGCGTTGGGGGGTCAAAACCACCCGAACGACCTCCGAATGCCACGAAACCGTACGACAACATCCGGGGCGTCAATTGTGAACTGGTCGGCCAGACGGCACCTCATTCGGAGGTGCCGTGTGACCGCGGCGGCCGGAAACGCGTTTCCGGCGCCGTTAAACACCAAAACGGCGTGCGGCGGTCCGATTCGGAGAAAACGTGCTCCGAACGACCTGAAAACGCACGGGGATGATAGGAATATTATTCCTGAGATGCAGGAGGAGTCCGCACGTCCATCGGACGTGCGGTTGCGCGCGGCAACGCCCCGATTGTGTCGTTTTCAGCAGCGCGGCGCGCGCTGAAATGGCGCGTTGGGGGGTCAAAACCACCCGAACGACGTCCGAATGCCACGAAACCGTACGACAACATCCGGGGCGTCAATTGTGAACTGGTCGGCCAGACGGCACTCATTCGGAGGTGCCGTGTGACCGCGGCGGCCGGAAACGCGTTTCCGGCGCCGTTAAACACCAAAACGGCGTGCGACGGTCCGATTCGGAGCAAACGTGCTCCGAACGACCTGAAACCGCACGGAGAAGATTGGAATATTATTCCTGAGATGCAGGCGGAGGCCGCACGTCCATCGGACGTGCGGTGCGCGCGGCACGCCCGATTGTGTCGTTTTCAGCAGCGCGGCGCGCGCTGAAATGGCGCGTTGGGGGGTCCAAACACCCGAACGACCTCTGAATGCCACGAAACCGTACGACAACATCCGGGGCGTCAATTGTGAAATGGTCGGCCAGACGGCACCTCATTCGGAGGTGCCGTGTGACCGCGGCGGCCGGAAACGCGTTTCCGGCGCCGTTAAACACCAAAACGGCGTGCGGCGGTCCGATTCGTAGCAAACGTGCTCCGAACGACCTGAAACCGCACTGGGAACGATAGGAATATTATTCCTGAGATGTAGGAGGAGGCCGCACGTCCATCGGACGTGCGGTGCGCGCGGCACGCCCGATTGTGTCGTTTTCAGCAGCGCGGCGCGCGCTGAAATGGCGCGTTGGGGGGTCAAAACCACCCGAACGACCTCCGAATGCCACGAAACCGTACGACAACATCCGGGGCGTCAATTGTGAAATGGTCGGCCAGACG
Organism: Viscum album; assembly: GCA_963277665.1. Taxonomy (NCBI): domain Eukaryota; kingdom Viridiplantae; phylum Streptophyta; class Magnoliopsida; order Santalales; family Viscaceae; genus Viscum; species Viscum album. The sequence goes on from OY728122.1 coordinate 1,982,652,561, forward strand.
GCACCTCATTCGGAGGTGCCGTGTGACCGCGGCGGCCGGAAAACGCGTTTCCGGCGCCGTTAAACACCAAAACGGCGTGCGGCGGTCCGATTCGGAGCAAACGTGCTCCGAACGACCTGAAACCGCACGGGGACTATAGGAATATTATTCCTGAGATGCAGGAGGAGGCCGCACGTCCATCGGACGTGCGGTGCGCGCGGCACGCCCGATTGTGTCGTTTTCAGCAGCGCGACGCGCGCTGAAATGGCGCGTTGGGGGGTCAAAACCACCCGAACGACGTCCGAATGCCACGAAACCGTACGACAACATCCGGGGCGTCAATTGTGAACTGGTCGGCCAGACGGCACCTCATTCGGAGGTGCCGTGTGACCGCGGCGGCCGGAAACGCGTTTCCGGCGCCGTTAAACACCAAAACGGCGTGCGGCGGTCCGATTCGGAGCAAACGTGCTCCGAACGACCTGAAAACGCACGGGGACGATAGGAATATTATTTTCTGAGATGCAGGAGGAGGCCGCACGTCCATCGGACGTGCGGTGCGCGCGGCACGCCCGATTGTGTCGTTTTCAGCAGCGCGGCGCGCGCTGAAATGGCGCGTTGGGGGGTCAAAACCACCCGAACGACCTTCGAATGCCACGAAACCATACGAAAACATCCGGGGCGTCAATTGTGAAATGGTCGGCCAGACGGCACCTCATTCGGAGGTGCCGTGTGACCGCGGCGGCCGGAAACGCGTTTCCGGCGCCGTTAAACAGCAAAACGGCGTGCGGCGGTCCGATTCGGAGCAAACGTGCTCCGAACGACCTGAAACCGCACGGGAACGATAGGACTATTATTTCTGAGATGCAGGAGGAGGCCGCACGTCCATCGGACGTGCGGTGCGCGCGGCACGCCCGATTGTGTCGTTTTCAGCAGCGCGGCGCGCGCTGAAATGGCGCGTTGGGGGGTCAAAACCACCCGAACGACCTCCGAATGCCACGAAACCGTACGACAACATCCGGGGCATCAATTGTGAAATGGTCGGCCAGACGGCACCTCATTCGGAGGTTCCGTGTGACCGCGGCGGCCGGAAACGCGTTTCCGGCGCCGTTAAACACCAAAACGGCGTGCGGCGGTCCGATTCGGAGCAAACGTGCTCCGAACGACCTGAAACCGCACGGGGACGATAGGAATATTATTCCTGAGATGCAGGAGGAGGCCGCACGTCCATCGGACGTGCGGTGCGCGCGGCACGCCCGATTGTGTCGTTTTCAGCAGCGCGGCGCGCGCTGAAATGGCGCGTTGGGGGGTCAAAACCACCCGAACGACGTCCGAATGCCACGAAACCGTACGACAACATCCGGGGCGTCAATTGTGAACTGGTCGGCCAGACGGCACCTCATTCGGAGGTGCCGTGTGACCGCGGCGGCCGGAAACGCGTTTCCGGCGCCGTTAAACACCAAAACGGCGTGCGGCGGTACGATTCGGAACAAACGTGCTCCGAACGACCTGAAACCGCACGGGAACGATAGAAATATTATTCCTGAGATGCAGGAGGAGGCCGCACGTCCATCGGACGTGTGGTGCACGCGGCACGCCCGATTGTGTCGTTTTCAGCAGCGCGGCGCGCGCTGAAATGGCGCGTTGGGGGGTCAAAACCACCCGAACGACCTCCGAATGCCACGAAACCGTACGACAACATCCGGGGCGTCAATTGTGAAATGATCGGCCAGACGGCACCTCATTCGGAGGTTCCGTGTGACCGCGGCGGCCGGAAACGCGTTTCCGGCGCCGTTAAACACCAAAACGGCGTGCGGCGGTCCGATTCGGAGCAAACGTGCTCCGAACGACCTGAAACCGCACGGGGACGATAGGAATATTATTCCTGAGATGCAGGAGGAGGCCGCACGTCCATCGGACGTGCGGTGCGCGCGGCACGCCCGATTGTGTCGTTTTCAGCAGCGCGGCGCGCGCTGAAATGGCGCGTTGGGGGGTCAAAACCACCCGAACGACGTCCGAATGCCACGAAACCGTACGACAACATCCGGGGCGTCAATTGTGAACTGGTCGGCCAGACGGCACCTCATTCGGAGGTGCCGTGTGACCGCGGCGGCCGGAAACGCGTTTCCGGCGCCGTTAAACACCAAACGGCGTGCGGCGGTACGATTCGGGAACAAACGTGCTCCGAACGACCTGAAACCGCACGGGAACGATAGGAATATTATTCCTGAGATGCAGGAGGAGGCCGCACGTCCATCGGACGTGCGGTGCACGCGGCACGCCCGATTGTGTCATTTTCAGCAGCGCGGCGCGCGCTGAAATGGCGCGTTGGGGGGTCAAAACCACCCCGAACGACCTCCGAATGCCACGAAACCGTACGACAACATCCGGGGCGTCAATTGTGAACTGGTCGGCCAGACGTCACCTCATTCGGAGGTGCCGTGTGACCGCGGCGGCCCGAAACGCGTTTTCCGGCGCCGTTAAACACCAAAACGGCGTGCGGCGGTCCGATTCGGAGCAAACGTGCTCCGAACGACCTGCAACCGCACGGGGACGATAGGAATATTATTCCTGAGATGCAGGAGGAAGGCCGCACGTCCCATCGGACGTGCGGTGCGCGCGGCACGCCCCGATTGTGTCGTTTTCAGCAGCGCGGCGCGCGCTGAAAATGGCGCGTTGGGGGGTCAAAACCACCCGAACGACCTCCGAATGCCACGAAACCGTTACGACAACATCCGGGGCGTCAATTTTGAAATGGTCGGCCAGACGGCACCTCATTCGGAGGTGCCGTGTGACCGCGGCGGCCAGAAACGCGTTTCCGGCGCCGTTAAACACCAAAACGGCGTGCGGCGGTCCGATTCGGAGCAAACGTGCTCCGAACGACCTGAAACCGCACGGGGGACGATAGGAATATTATTCCTGAGATGAAGGAGGAGGCCGCACGTCCATCGGACGTGCGGTGCCGCGCGGCACGCCCGAATTGTGTCGTTTTCAGCATCGCGGCGCGCGCTGAAATGGCGCGGTTGGGGGGTCAAAACCACCCGAACGACGTCCGAATGCCACGAAACCGTACGAAAACATCCGGGGCGTCAATTGTGAACTGGGTCGGCCAGACGGCACCTCATTCGGAGGTGCCGTGTGACCGCGGCGGCCGGAAACGCGTTTCCGGCGCCGTTAAACACCAAAACGGCGTGCGGCGGTCCGATTCGGAGCAAACGTGCTCCGAACGACCTGAAACCGCACGGGAACGATAGGAATATTATTCCTGAGATGCAGGAGGAGGCCGCACGTCCATCGGACGTGCGGTGCGCGCGGCACGCCCGATTGTGTCGTTTTCAGCAGCGCGGCGCGCGCTGAAATGGCGCGTTGGGGGGTCAAAACCACCCCGAACGACCCTCCGAATTCCACGAAACCGTACGACAACATCCGGGGCGTCAATTGTGAAATGGTCGGCCAGACGGAACCTCATTCGGAGGTGCCGTGTGACCGCGGCGGCCGGAAACGCGTTTCCGGGCGCCGTTAAACACCAAAACGGCGTGCGGCGGTCCGATTCGGAGCAAACGTGCTCCGAACGACCTGAAAACGCACGGGGATGATAGGAATATTATTCCTGAGATGCAGGAGGAGTCCGCACGTCCATCAGACGTGCGGTGCGCGCGGCACGCCCGATTGTGTCGTTTTCAGCAGCGCGGCGCGCGCTGAAAATGGCGCGTTGGGGGGTCAAAACCACCCGAACGACGTCCGAATGCCACGAAACCGTACGACAACATCCGGGGCGTCAATTGTGAACTGGTCGGCCAGACGGCACCTCATTCGGAGGTGCCATGTGACCGCGGCGGCCGGAAACGCGTTTCCGGCGCCGTTAAACACCAAAACGGCGTGCGGCGGTCCGATTCGGAGCAAACGTGCTCCGAACGACCTGAAACCGCACGGAGAAGATAGGAATATTATTCCTGAGATGCAGGAGGAGGCCGCACGTCCATCGCGACGTGCGGTGCGCGCGGCACGCCCGATTGTGTCGTTTTCAGCAGCGCGGCGCGCGCTGAAATGGCGCGTTGGGGGGTCAAAACCACCCGAACGACCTCTGAATGCCACGAAACCGTACGACAACATCCGGGGCGTCAATTGTGAAATGGTCGGCCAGACGGCACCTCATTCGAGGTGCCGTGTGACCGCGGCGGCCGGAAACGCGTTTCCGGCGCCGTTAAACACCAAAATGGCGTGCGGCGGTCCGATTCGGAGCAAACGTGCTCCGAACGACCTGAAATGAGATTATTTCTTGAATCGAAGTTTTTAAATTATTATAGCACAATGATTTGATATTATATATATATTAAATATATATTAAAACATTTAAAATATATTATATATATATATATATATATTTAAAATATTGTATTTAATAGTATATATATATATATTTAAAATATTGTATTTAATAGTATATATATATATATATTTATAGCACAATGATTTGTATTTAAAATATTGTATTTAATAGTATATATCTATTATAGCACAATGATTTGTATTTAAAATATTGTATTTAATAGTATATATATATTATAGCACAATGATTTGATATTATATATATATTAAATATATATTAAAACATTTAAAATATATTATATATATATATATATATATTTATATTCAATTCAATAAAAAAAAAATTAATTTTTTTTTTTTTTAGAATAGCGACCGCCAATGGCGGTCGCTGCGCGGCCGCTAAAGCCCTTTAGCGACCGCCAATGGCGGTTGCTAATGGCCTTATATATAGTAGTGTCTATATGGCGTTTATATAATTTTTTCATTTCTTTCCAAATAGAAGAGTACATGGCGTGTAGTCAAAACTACACGGAATGTATTCTGTGTTTTTCTGGACATTAAGCCTCAGAAACTACTGTAGAGCCCATAAAAACATGGAAACGAACACCAAAGTACAAAATTATGATCCGTGAGGGCACACACTCTCCACGAATCAATGATTGGAATCTTATACATGTTAAAAACAAGGTAAACAAGTCAATGATCCACCAAATTATGGTTAATGAGGGCCCATACTCCTCAGAAACCAAAGTTTGGCATTCATTCAAACAAAACCTCATACAAAAATACCTTATCAAATATCAAGTATTTTTATCAAGGAAACTATCACAACAACATGAATTTACTAGCACAACATCTATCACAACAACATGCAATTTCTAATGCACCTACATGGTATGGAAACTATACATGGCATTTGATTCTAACATGTGCCTAAATGATGCATGGGATTGTATACCCTCAGCTCATCGGGTTGAAACTAAATATAACCCAAGTATAAAATATAAACATCATACCACAAGTGCGTCACCCAACGGTGAAATCAAATCAACTGTAAAACTGAAAAACTAGATAAATTGCAATTAAACGAGGGTAGATTGGATTTTCCCTATACATGGGTTAGCTACTCCCGGGAATAGCTTATTACCAAATACCAATTCCATCCTATACATAACTATAGGCTCCAAATAGTAAGTCAAAGTAAAGAAACACCCTATGATAACACTTTGTAACATCCCAGTTCTGGAAGCCACACAATGGGTTGCCTCGACCCGGTTGGTCACATGACCTCAAGCGCATTTCCCCAAATGCCAGAGGCTTCCGACTAGTAGTGAGGGCCAAGGACTGTCCTCATTCATCAAAGTGTAGCATAGTGGAATAAAATATATAAACATACTAAAGTGGAAGTAGTTGAAAATATAAACCAAAAATGGAATACATAAGAAAAGATAACTAGCAGTCATATAAATATCATGAATGAAACATGTCAGAAACTCTATGAAAGCATCCAAACCAGGAAATTGCAATCTAATACAATATAGTTTAGGTACAGAGTGTAGAAAAACAAAACTAAAGAAGTGAAATAGGAATGTAGTAGCATCGCAAGCCTAAGCTCAGTCCCATTCTCTCATATTCCTCTGTAAAAATCATATACCTGTGTAAAGGCCCTTTCCCTTATCGACACCTATAGCAATATAATTTTTTGGGCCCAAGACATGACCCAAATAGGGTGTGAGAAATAAATCCTAGTAGTCAACCACCAAAGGCCCATGCCCAACTCTCAGTGGAAATGTGCGAACATCAGTGTGCAATAATAAAATACAGCAAACTAGGAAGTACTCAAAAGTAAATATTTCTACCAGTTACATTTCCATTTTAATAATTATTTATCAATTTCCAAGATTGTGCTTAGCTTGGAAGGTACAACATAAGAAATCACCACAGTGAATATGTAAAGTAAATTTTGTCCTTAGACATGAAAATCCTTACCCTCAGGAAAGTAGAATCGAAGCCCGCAGGTGATTATCCATAGGCATAATGAATATTTCCCACAGCATACTAGATATTGCCATTAGGCACAGATGTTACCACCCTCAGACATATGAACCATTTCCCTCAGGCTAAACAAACACTGCCCTCAGGCATTAATTATGAAGAACAAGTAACTGGGCTGCGCCCAATGAAAAAACCAAAAAATTCATATATGTTTCCTCTCACAAAAACTCAAAGCATGCTATAATTCATGGCATACCGACGGGTATCCTAGATAAATGGCTAAACAAGGTAAACACACCCACGACTTGTAACTGGATCAAAGCAACGATCCAAATTGCAATTTATATTTATTCATTAGATCACTTATGCAATTATAAGTATCTCAACAGTCAAGGCCTCAACCACACAACACTTCGAACATGGGCGTGTGGCACAACGGTACACAAAATCAACTAGGAAGTTATAATTAAACACAAGAACACCTACCTCGATCTCCTCTGATCAATATATGTGAATGGAGCCTCCCCAAAAGACCAAGAATGGTGAAGATATGGGATACAAGATTACCTATTCAATCGTAAACAACCTTCCCTTAGGGAATGAATTGGAAGGAAACGTTTCAAGAAGAGGGAAGACCTTACCCCTCGTGGTTCAAACAAGACGGCAGAAGAATCAGAGTTTCAGCCTGCGATCGGGAGCTCCTCCAAGCTTCATCCTCCTATCCCAGTGCTCCAAATGAACCCACTACCTCCTATACCAAATGAGGAGGCTACTACCCATTTATAAAAAAACATAACTATACGGTGTGTAAACTCTCAAGTACATGGTGTGTATTATTTTTTAAACTGTTCCTCTAGCGACTACTTTTCACCGCCACCCTATTAATGTGCCGACTGATTACACGACATGTATTACTAAGTACACATCATGTAGTTAGTTATTACATCCTTAACTGCCAACAGTTCTACATGCCCTATGTTCTTATCCCACATGACCAAAGTACATGGAATTTATATGAAAGTACACGGTGTGTAGTTTGTTTTTACCAAAAAACCGATGCACCCTGTATTCTCATTCCACATAGCCGAAGTGCATGGCATGTGTACAAAAAGTACATGGTGTGTACCAATAGATTTTGGATTTTCCCCACACTTCCCTTGTTTTCTCAAAAACACTTAAGGAAAAAAGGAAATAAGAAACTTGTACCTCCAGAATAAGAACTGGGTTCTTACATCTAATCTCTCTATATACTAGTTGTTTGAAAACTATTTTCAAACTAAAACAAAATCATATTGATTTATGTAATATACCAAGGGTAAATTCCCATAAATTTTATCATTTTATAAAGATATATACAGTAATATTAAAACCCTTTTCATATAACCCACATATATGAAATTCTAATTTTGAAATTAATATACTTACAACATGCTTACATTCCAAAAATATAAAATAACAAAAAATTTAGTACAAGCCTAAAAATATTGAAAATATAATAACATTATATTCATTATTTTATATTAATCAGACTAGTATAGTAGTTTATAAAATAGTAATGAATATTCATACTATCCAAAAACCTTTTGGTTGGTTTCCTATAAAATTGATTAAATAGATAGTTATTTTGATACCCAATTAATTTTACGACCTACTGGATTAGTAATAAAATTATTAGGAAGCTATAAATATTTAATACATTTATTGTAGGTTAATACATATTATATATTCTTAGAAAAAAGTTTCTTGTTGTGTCCAAGTGATTGAGTAAATTCTAATGAACATTTATTTGCATAATTCCCTTTCAGATTACATCTATATAATAAAACAATAGAATAAATTAATATAATTATTTAAACAAAATTAGTATATTATATATTAGTAACCTTTCTATTATACCCAAATCCAGTTTTGGATTTTTTAATTTTGTTCAAATCAATCATGTTTTCAAATTTCTTTTTTCCTTAAACCAATACATTTAGGGTTTCTTTTAATCTAGTTATTTCAATTTTTTATATTTTCATTACCTTTTGGAATAACCTCAAAATCATCACAAATTTTCATAGTATATAATTATCCTATATTTTCTATATTGCATTTTTTATTTTTTATTTACTAAAATTCCTTTTCAATATTTTCCTAAACAACAAAAAATCATTAGTCTTCACCTTCATCAGTTATGAAATGAAATATCTATTTCATTCATTCACATATTTTAACTTAATTAGTTATGAATATACAACCTTTTTATTTTATATGACCTTTTCATTACATTAATATATAAAATTCATTCATTCTCAATTTAAAACATTAAAATTATTCATTTTTTCAATTAATAATTTAAAATAATTTTAAATATCAAACTCATAACCAGAACTATATTCTAAATCATTTTTTACCTCATTAATTTTGGTTTCCATAAATAATATATTATCTAATTTTTATTCACTCTCATAATCATCACTAATGGTGTCTGAACCATTTTTACTGGTCTGTCTAGTGTGATTTGGAAGTTTTATCTTTCATTTTTTAATTTCTTTTCCTCCTGTTTCAATTTCAGATAGTCTGATTTTATAAGTTCTATTTTCATACACTCATATAAAACTAATTATTAAACATAATATTTATTACATATTCTAATTTAGCATCCCTTTCTGTCATACTTTTTATAACCTCATATGGGATGCTTCTTAAATACTCTCTTTCCATCCATGTACTTATATAATCCTTTTGTAAACATTTCAATTTCCTCCTTTTCAATTTTCAGTAAATCAGAAGTAATGGAATTATTTATAACATTAATATTACATATGAATTACATGCCTTAACTTTGTTCAGGTTCACTATCATATTCATTCTTCATTTCATGCTCATACAAAAAAAATTAATCATATCAACTCCTTCACAGAATGCATAATGAAATAAGTATTATCTTCAGGAGAATCCTTCTTTGGTATCCACATTTTGGGTAGATCAAGAAGTAATAATTTGATAAGATATATATTATTCATGATCCTTATAATAGAAACAATGTTCTTTAAAATTTTGGTGAATCTATGTTACATATCATTAATTCTATCTTGATCAGTCATTCTATATTCATGAAACTATTCTTAGTGATATCCAGGAATGGATATTTGAAACTTGTTAGTTCCTTGATGAGTGGCTTTTAAATTTATTAATTTTTCATATATATTTTTACATGAATAAATGTAGTTATAAATATTTCTACTTAAATAAAAACACTAATAATTTATAACTTTATTGTTTTGAAAACCTTTTATAGCTTCATTACTGGTTAGTTTCTCGGAATCTACTTTATGTAGTTTAAAAGGATTTTTTATAATAACCAAATATTCAAGACCTTCATTTTTCACATCTTCCTCTATATGATACATAGGTTAAGTATATTATCTTATATTGATGTTTTTTGGTCTCATGAGATTCAATATATCATATTTTTTATTTTCCCTAATATTGTACTGGATCATTGTTTTATACTGCTATGTCAAGGATAGTGATTATTTAAAACTAGATAATGAAATGGGTATAACCAACTCCATTAAAGGTTGAAAAAAATGATACAAATTGTTAGTTCAAAATTTATGGCATTATTGACTAGCGGAGGTGAATTCTCCTTTTAAAAATATTTAAATGAATATGATTATCGAAGTATTAAACATTATTACTTATATAGTGGAAGATGAAAGATATAACTTGGGGTATTCTTTATAGTTTTTCATATTACTAAGATCATAACAAATTATTCATTCTACCAAAATTGGTGAGGAGACATGTTTTTACATTTTCATAAATTTTTAAAGTCACTACGAACCCAATTAGAAACAAACATACATTTTTCTCACCTTATAGTACTACCCCTTGCTTTTAAAGAGTCACAACCTTCCTGAATTTATTTTGGTAGTCAAAACCCAACATTTAGATTTGATATCTTTTGTATGGGAAACCCATAAACCAAATCTAATGTAAAAACTCAAAGAAATAAATAAATAACCAATGGAAATTTTTTGAATTGAAAATAGTTGAATAAACGATGGCAGGAAATGTGGTTCATACAATGTAAATTCAATCAAATATTTTGTTCACATATTTGAAAAAATGTATCTCCTTGAGATAGTGAAAATAATATTTACTTGATGAAACTATTTAAGTCAAATAATCTCTAAAAATAACATTAATAAATAATTATATGATTTCAAGAACAAATTTATAAAATTTTAAAGAATATATGGACATGGAAGAAATAAATTCATAAAGAAAACATCAAAATTTTTACCTTTTAATGTCCCATACCTGTAACTTAAATATTTATTCATTGTAAAACAAGATTACAAATGGAATATAAACATGTGAACCCTGTAATAAACTAAATTATAGAAAATATATTGTGTATAAAATATTTTGATCATATATTTTTCCCAAAAGGAAATATGAAGTTAGATAATTCTAAAATAATATTCATTCCCTATATGGTTATATGTTTTTAGTCCATCTTTATAATAAATTTATATTTTTTAATCATTTTATAAGAAACTTTTTTATCTATATTATAAATTTTCATGCCCTTTAATAATTATTTTATACCCATTCAATAAATATTTCTTTTATATTTCGACCACTTAAGGTTGTTCAGTTAATGTTTTGAATATTACCTTAGTATATTGTTTATAGTTAAAAGAGTTTTAAATTATTATTTTTATTTCCATAATGGTAATTTATTCATGAATATGATTCTTAATCATTATATAAAATTTCATCATCCTACATTCATGGTGGTAAAGAAAAATGAACCACATCACTTCATTAAGCTGGTAGTTCACACATACACATGAGTGACGTGATCATTTTCTAATAGATAGAAGGGGAAGTATTTATAAAATAAATTATATATCAATTAACATAATTATTTCATAATTATAATATTTATTTAATAAATTAATCTATTATAATCATCCATGTATACCATTGATGAATAATGAATTACTCCACTATATGTAGATAGTTGGTTATACACATGCACGGTTAATGTTTTCATTTTCAAAAGGATAGAGATGAGGTGGAAAAGGTTTTCTAAAAATCATAATAAAATCTACGTATATTGCTGATATTGGATCAATCTTTTAATACGGATACTAAAAATTAAGATTATGTAAAAGAATAAAAAACATAAAAAGAGTCGGGTAATATGCTTACATTTTGTTTAAGAGACCGCCTTTGGATTACACACTAATCCTTATAAGTATGGTCTTAGGTTAGACAATGATATTAGAAAATTAAAGGAGGAATTTTATAATGTTTTTATTTTGGTATTGGCCAATATAAAGGACTCAATTTTTTTAAATAAGGGAGGATAAGTGGTTTCCTTTTATAAGTGAAGGGAGGGACATAAATGGAACTAGTTAAAGAATTTTAATAAAACAATATATTTTTCTTATTAAAGTGGGTCTAAATATTCCTAAAGTTTAAAAATACAAGTATGAGGTCTATATTCAACAAATAATTAATTTTAAGAATTGTTTAGGTTCTCTTGCAGCCTTATACATTTATTTTATCCTTTTTAACCATTTTTCCATTAACTAATGTGATAAATATTTACCATGGTTAGTATTCATTATAAACAATACTAATTTGATCATATTATATCATATTACTTATTATTTTTCCAAATATTTAATCATTTTATGTGATTCAACCCTATAAGTGTTTGAAATAACCTAAAATGTTATTGGAAAAAAATAAATGACAAGAGTTTTTAGAAGGATGATGTTTTTATTCACAAAAACAATTTTATAAAAAAATAAAGTATAATTTTGATTCTAAGTAGATTAAATGGATTCTATTAAATCAAAGGTGTTGAATTTTTCTTTGAAACTAAACAGTAAAATAAATTATCCTTTTACATACATGATGATAAGAAAAGAACAAAAAAATATTAATTTGAATAAAAACATTACATATATTTCCAAAATGTTAAGAATATATTTCTAAGTTAAATAATATATGTTTATATACATTATATTAATTAATTAATATATATATATAGTGATAAAAAATGTTTAATAAACTGTAAATTTATTATGATATCATTATAATGTCATAAAAGCGAGCGTTTTGTTAAATCTCTTATATTCACTATTCACATAAAAATAATCCATTCATGAAAAATAAAAATGATTCGTAGTAATAAAATATGAAATTATTATTTAATAGTTAAAATTAATTTCATAAAATTAAATTTATAAAATTTAATAATTTTGGGTTTATTCACATTCTTTGCTAAAGATAAGTGGATTATAATATTATTTATTTAAAAAATAGCTTACTAATATTTAATATCAAGTGTAACATGAAAAAATGGAAATATTGTTATTCTATATTTAATTTAAAATTTACCATTTATTATCACATTATATTTTATTATTATTCAGTTATTCTATATGACTACATGAAAATTGAATTGTTGTCAGTGTATTTAGATACTTTTAGTAACCAGTGATTATATATTAATAATATGGTGAATTAATAATATAACCATTCCACAACCATGAATGAATCATTATTTTTATATTATCATATAAAAATATTATTATTATGTTCTTATATTCATTCATTATAGTGTTTTATAAAAAACTTCAAGTAGGAGGTTAAACCATCCCAAACATGAACACCATATGTCATGATAGGTGAGTGTTATTAAAGAAGTGTACAGTAACATTGTAATATATTAATATTGATATTATTTAATATTTTTATTTCATTTAATCATGAATTATTTATTTTTATAGATAATTAAAATTATTATTATAACAAAAAAACATTACTTCCTAGAGGTGGTAGTTCACACAATTCACAATTGAGGTTTTTAAATTTTCCTATGTGGATAGTTATTAATAAATAAATAAGATTCATTCAATTAATATAATAACTGTTTAGAACACAAATTATAATTATGAAATTATATTAATATGTTATATGTAGGCTTATAATATAATTATTAAGTAACACTCGCTTTGCAACCCTGAACATTCTCTTGAAGGTATCCTTGGAAATTAAAGACTTATGATAACTTATGGTGACCATGGTCTTTATCTAGTTAATGTGAATTATAATTTTTGTACATTAGGTAGGGATTTTATGAAATTTAAAAGGGAATTTTTATCTTTTAATGGGTGGATGTGATCTCCTTTTATAAGTGAAGAAAAATGAACTTTTGTGAACAACCTTTATTTTTTTCTATTGGAATGAAACTATTTTAGGATAAGTGGTTCCCAAAATTATAAATAGTAATTTTATCAGTGTTATATGGTTATAAATCCTCCAATAACCATTTTTTCACGTGTTTTAAAAATGTTTTATTCATTTTACCACTATAATATTTTCTTTACCATTTCTTATTTTACCTTGTTAACCTTTGTTTACCATTGTCGTTTATTTTTTATTAAAAATATATTGTTACTACTCATAAAAAATATATATGTTCTGAATATAAAATTTATCCATATCTAATCTAATTCAGTTTATAAATTACTTAAGTTTTTCTATTGTATAAAAACATTTTATACATATGTTTTGTAGAAAAATATATTATTTTCAGAATAAAGTGTTTATAATGTTATTTAGTATTGATAACTAATTTAAAGAGTCAAAATTTATTTATATATATTAATATTATTATTATTGAATTAATTTATTGATAAGATATAATTAATTTTATTATAGAAAAGTTACAAAATATTAATAAAACAATTCATTAAAAATAACGGTTTTCCCATTATCATGGAAATTAACATTAATCATAGTCATCTTAAACTTATTCCAATAAAAAATTGACCTTATTAAAATATATGATCATATTAATATAAATAATTTAATAATTTTTTATATATTTAATTTATATATTTTCTCAAAAATAATTATTAAAATAAGTGAATAAAAAAATTCAGAGCAAAATATTACTCACATTTCCAAAATATTAAACATGGATTATGTAAATTCCATATAATATTATAGAATTATTTATATTATTTATTAAATATTTTTTTATTTTATTAAAAATTATTCCAAAAATATTATTACATTCTTGTGTCAAGATAATGACATATAGGTGAATTGTTTCGTAAAATCACTATTTCAACTATTAACCTAAATATCGTTTATTAATGAATATTCTCACAAATTCATCCTAAGAAAATATTGATATGACTATAAAAAGGAATTTAATAATTTAAAATTAATATTTTAAAATTTAAATATTTATATTTATTTAAAATTATAATATATGAATGAAAACATCTTTTTGGAAAAGTTCCCTTTTAAAATTTTAATTATTCTTAATCTTATTTTTATATAATTATAATTTATTAAAATCATTTTATATACCTTTTTATTTGTTCTTATTACAATCTTATTTCCTCACATATCTTAATTTTTTTGATTATTTTATAGAATAATATTCCAATGTATGTTTATTTAGAGAAAAAATATATATATTAATATCTTGGGTTGTTATATTCTGTCCCATTTATATAAATTACATCCTATAAATTTGAATTATTAATCACTAAGTAATGTTTATGAAAATATTGTTAACATATTTATCATTGGGGATATAACTCTTTCTATGATATATACCTTACTCAGGTTGTACTGTGATGCTTATTCATCCATAAACAACATTAATCGTTCATATAATCATATACTAATGTATAGATATACCCAAATCATAAATTATCTAAAATATAAGTTCTGAAAAAACCAATTCATTATCCATGACATTTAACCATATATAAATCATATATTCATCCAAAAAATAACTCTTTAATTAACCCTAAAATTTATTAAAAAGTAGTTTATAAACTCACATGGTAGTCAATATATGTTATAATTACAAAAATTAGATAAACATCACCAAAAATATAATAGATCCCTGTTTCATTTAAAATAATAAATCTCAATAATTAATCTGAATATAATAAAATCATTATTAATGAAAAAAATTATGTTAATGTTTTTGAATTAAAACATTAAGATTTCCAAATTGTCCTTTTAAATGAAAATAAAAAATATAATTGAAAACTGATTTCGTTGAAAAACACCCTTTTAAAAAACTATGCATCCTTAATCATAATTTTTATGAATTTATAAATGAATAAAATTTTCTTTTTTACCATATTTTTTATTATTTTTAACATTTTATTATCTAATATGTATTCTAATATTGTTGTTTGGTGTATTCTATGGAACAATATTTAAACTCTATGTTTATTTAATGTAAAATTACATAGAAATATCCTGGGTCTTTACATTCTACCACATTCTAACAATTTTAATTATTACATATTGATGAGTGCTGGTGAGTGTATTCATAATATATTTATGATTGCTTATATAACTCCTAATATGATATCTACTTTACTGACAAAGTCTATATTAGATTACTTATCCTACCTCAAACAACATTAATATTTTATAAAATCTTATAATAATGTATGTATATACTGTACTCAGAAATTATCCAAAATATAAATTTCAAATAACCATTTAAATATTCATGAAAGTAAGAAATAGTGAATTCATATATTCTTTTAAAAATAAAATATATCTTTAACCCCCAATTGTATTATCCACTAGTTTATAACATCACACACTAGTCGATTTATATAATAATCACAAAAATGAGATAAATTCCACCAAAAATATCATTACTCAAATTTTTAATAAAACAATAATCAATTTTTATTATATCAATAATATCTAACTCAATTTTTAGAAAATCAATCAAACAATTATTACCACATCATCTAGTATATATTAAACCTAACATATGTCTAGAAATCAGTCATCTGTTATCCAAAAGTTATCCCAAAAAATATTTCTTAGTCAACAAAATAACATTTTAAAATTATTGTTACCATGTAATATATGATTATAAATAATTAAATAATTATTGATGAATATAAATCCTTATATATTTTTATATAATGATTATAACTTTTGGAAATTTCATGAGATTCATCAATAAATTTCACACACTAATTTGAATATCTAAGAGTATCATGATTTAATATCTATTATGATATGAAACTAACTACCATAGCTAACACATTAAAACTCACCTTGTCCAACATTACATGAATATATTATAATTGTAAAACATTTAATAATTCTACCTTATTCTTTTATTATACGTTTTGGTTTCTAGGTACATATATTTCTAAGCCCCATTTTCATTATCCTGTATATTTTAGAACCAAAAATATTATGAAAATAACCACAATATGAATATAGAACCATTAATAAAAATTTATATTCTCCAATATGGCCATCATTTATAAAAAATGATATATTTAATTCAATATATGACTCTATTGGTTCAATCTAGGGTTATCCATTGAAATGTTTCTTTTAGGTTCTCTAACCTAATTGTTAATTTCATACTCAAATCCTTCTTAATGTTTAATTAAGGTTGATGTGAATTTACCATTGCATATCCCCAAGGATTTTAAAACTAGATGTGAAGTGAGGCCTCATAGTTGTACACTATGTGAAAATTGAGTTAATATTGAATCATCCCTTTTCAAGGTTACTACACATAAGTACATTTATTCTAGAACATTTATCATGTTATAGTGTCCATTAAATCTTGAAACTTATATGATAACCATAAATTCTATACTTTAATAAATCTTCTATATGTTATTTTTTTAGAAAACCCCTAAAATGTAACTCAAATTATTTCACTAAAATTACCATATTATAATATGGAGAATATTCAATATTGAATCAACTAACATCAAGTTTTATCTATACCATTGCAATTATGATCTAGAATAACTTATTAACCCTTAAATTACCCTTAAGAGACATAATAATCCCTAAATTTATTTGAACCCTGATCTAGTATAAACTAAAGCACCATAAATATATGACTACCTCAATGAGATGACTTAATGAAAATATCAAATTAAAATACATTCTCTTGAATTTTTATGGTTTATATTATTATATAATTTATAAAACAATATTAACTACCAAATCCATGTATATTTAAACCCATATATATGTTTTGCACTATAAAAGAAATTTATTAATATGAAAAAAATCTGTATCATCTCCCACAAATTATCGTTAAAATATACTCTTTTAGACACATGATACATATTACTTTTCACTATAACCAATGTAAATAAAAAATAAGATGGGGCAAGTTCAAGTGCTCATTAAGGGTTAAACAGAAGTTATAACTATCAATTATAACAGTGGTATAATATTTGAAAATGAGTAAAATTTGAAGTAAAAATAATAATATCATACCAAAACAGTATATATCTAATTCCATGAGTCATGGAATAAAATAATACATGAATCAAAATATTTTATAGAAATATTGAAAATATCATAATACATTAGAGAGGATCATTACATAAGAATAAGATAAAGGTATGTAATAACATTTTAGTGTAGTGAAAATGGCTTTTTGGAATTTTGGACCAATCGTGGAATAGGAAAAACTTGTAAGTAAACATAATATGTTTGTGCCTTTGTGGAAAGAAATCATTATATCCAGACCAAAAATTCATCATCTCGAGTAATTATAGAATAATAAATGTTCATATATATTAAATATTTATGAATTATATAGTGGTTTTACCTTAATGGGTAATTTATCTTCAATAGCATCCTCGACATGCAACAACGGGTTTCTATGAAATCATACCTTTCACACAACACATATTTATACCGAAATAAAATAAAACAATAATTCTATTAATTTAAATGGTAGTTAGCTTCTATCCATTATATTAAAGGGAATGAATAGAACAAACTATAATATGATTACACAAGTTTGTTAAATATTTTTACATTTATCCAAATAATTTTAGTGCCTCGAAATGAGAATAAACCCAATTTTAAACATTAAATACTCAAATATTTTTAAAAGGTTGTTTTACCACCTTTTGATGGTGAAGAATTTTTAAATATCGTTTTTCTATATTTTATATGTTCTATTTTACATAATAAACATTTTACTTAGAAACGGGACATAAATTTTTATTTTGATTTAATTTTCGGTATTTTTCTGATACATTCATATTTTAATGAATAGTGAAAAATACATTATTTTAATTCAAAACTGCCTTTTCATCTATGTAATTTATATAGTTACGTTATCCTATTAATTCTTTTAAAGTGTAATTGGATTATGTTTTAATCATTTAATAATCCAATTTTAGTAATTGGATGTAATTTCACATTTAAATTTGACCATAAAAACTTGTCAATCATTTGATAGTTTACAATTCTTAAAAACCTATTTTTTAGTTTTGACAATGGGATTTAATTTTAAATTAATTAATGAATCTTCTGTGTTTTGAATTTGGAAAAATGGATTCCATATTTCAAATCATAAGGTCCAAATTATTTAAATAAGTACCTTTTATATTTGGTCATTTTGAATAGTAACTTCGGTAATTTTTTTATTTACACGGTTAAAGGGTAAATTTGGTAAATAAGGGTAAAAATAATATTATAATAACATAAAACTACCTGAACATGTGTCATAATAATACTGGATGAGTCATGGGTGACCAAAACAATCCTTATACTGAAATTTTGGCATTTTTGTCAAGACCTGTCCCCCATGGCCTGTGTCATGACTACCCCATGCCCACCTTCCAAAGGCTAAGGGTTGGCGACTAGAATAGAAAAGGCATATCCTAAAACAGGAAGGCATTGCCTTTGAACCTGTACACACACAGACCTGGTACATAGCAAAAGTAAACCAAGTAGTAAAACTACAGATATATATGTGAAAAATGAAGGTAAAGGGGCCAGTATACAAGCACAACTAAAAGAGATAATACAACAGAAATAGAAAACAACTCCTGAGATCATCCTACTAGGATCCTACCAGAAGGGTAGATACGACTCATCACCACGGCTCTCCACATCAACCAGTCACCTCCATGTGCCGTCTAGTCATGGCTCCCTAACCTTGGTCAAAGTTGTTCGTCATCTGCAGAAGACACAACAAGGTTCAGGAGAATCCCGTGCAGGGGTGAGTATAAAAATACCCATTAGGGACCTCGAGACCCCCAAAGGTCTCAAAGAATTTCCCAAAAGAAAAACCACAAGGCATGATCTCAATCACAAAGCACAAGGAACGACTCAGCTCAAACCAGGTATACAACTTAAGTACAGAAGTACATATGATTAGTCATAAAACTTGATCATCTTAATTATTCAAGAGGCTCTACTACTGACCCACATAGTATTGATAAATGATGACCCACATAAGATCACTAGGTATTGACCCACACATGATCACTAAGCGCTGACCCACACAGGATCGATAGGTGCTGACCCACACAGAATCACTGAGCGTTGAGCCACATAGGATCAATAAGTACTGACCCACACATGATCATTCATTGATGACCCACTAAGGATTTCTAGGTTCTGACCTAAAGAGGATTGCTAAGTTCTGAACCACGAAGTATCACTGAGTGCTGACCCATGGAGGATCATTAATTGTTGACCCATTGAGGATCGCTATACCGTCATCATGTCATAGCCGACCACTGGATTTTTGCACTAAACACACATGAATCAGGGAGGATCCACTCCTAAACCCATTTGTCATACCTAAACCTCAATTAAGTCCAAAAAATAAGAAACATGATGAACTTCCATATCATAAGGGTTCCAATGCAATAGTCGGCGTGTCAATCGGACACCCGGTTTGTTAGGTATAAAAATTTTAGTATTGGGGGCATGGTTGGATTTGAGACTGATCCAACTTGGTTTTACTCCATATTTATCCAAAACCCAATTGGATTATCTCCAAATGACTTCCTTTTCCTAGGGATCTGGTGCAGTAGACGGTTTGTCAAACGGACGTCCAACTTAAGAGATATAGCTGTTTAATCAAAATTGGACCGTTAGTGGGTCTGGGTCTAGTCCGACCTAGTCGGACTGACCCAACTAGGCTCGATGGGGCAGGTCATGGCCTACTAGGTCATGGGATCAGCCCATAGTCCATGGTCTTGGAATGCTAGTCCATGGGACCGGCACAGCCCACTCTGTTGAGTGCGGCCCGCCGGGCCGCTGGACCAACCAGGCCCTCTAGCTGGGTGTGGCCCACCAGCTAGGCGTGGGGGTTGACTACCCTCTCGAATGGCTTAGCAGTTCGGGATCTTCAATCATTTACACTATTTGGAGCTGCTTCACATGGTTGGTCCGCGTGGACCGGTCACCTGTGGGACCTACGGGGCACAATTCCGCCCTCCGTCGCAGCTCGGAGCGGCCGCCCTCTTCCGTGGCACGCTGTCATGGCATGCCGCTACCGTCAATGCGGTCGGCATTGACTAAACTCCCCTATCCACTATGGTGCCTTTTTATGCCACCATCCCTTCATGGTAGGTGAGATATGCATTTCCTCTTTCGATCGTTGGCATCGCCGTGCTGGCGGAGCTTTCGCAGGCTAATGGTGAAGCCCTAATGGTCTGGTTTTCTTCTTGACTGCACCAACGGGCCTTCCGAGACAACACCATCATTACATGGATCCAAATTCCATATTTTCTCCATAATGGTCCGCCACCCATGAATAATGCAATCGATCAATGTTGGCATAGGGTCTGGCCCTTGTTTGGTTCGGCCCGCGCCCTCTGCCTTAGCGTTATAACAAGGAAAGGGTTTCGACATCATTAAGAGTATATGAAACATAAAACTCTTAGAAATAAATAATGACCAAACCATACCTTGAATTTTTTGGAAGGTTCAACAGATGAGGAACAAGGGACTGTTTCCAAAGGTTTTCAACGGTTTTTATCATTTCCTGTCGATTCATCCAACGACAATTGCTCGATCACAGTTCTTCATTGGAGAAGAAAGTCTTCAATGCTTCATAAAACCCTCCTCCCTTAGCTCTCCCAAAACTAAATCCCAAGCTTTAATTAAATAGGATAATAATCTCCCACTTTGTGTTTAATATTATGGATTATTAATATACTTTAATTAATGAGTCAATTAAATACATAAGCATTATCGTTAGAAAACCAAAGATACAAGAGGTTTAAGACATTAAAAGTCTCATGTTAAAAGTCTAACATTGCACTGTGGTCCCACCACCATCCCTAAATGGTTACAAGGGAAGAATAAAATAACTTTACAGTTATTTTATTATTATTTTGGTGAGGTCTAAAATTTTACTTTTTCATCCATCCCTTTCCAGTTGAATTTAATCTTTGTTAAGAACAATCCTAGCGTTGCGAATTTAATGGTGCTCTCAGATTTTTAATCTAATAATCTATTAAAAAGATATAAATTTGTACCCTCACATTTACTGAAAGTACCATAAAAAAATATTAAAAATTCATTTCAGGCTCCCCAGTCCTCGGAATCATGTGTCATCAATTTTTTCAGTCTCGTAATAAATCCATTCAATTTAAAAAAAATACATGGAATTTATGGGTCATTACATTCTTCTCGTTGTAGGGATTTTCATCCCTAAAAGCTACAACAAAATATTGGGAAGAAAATGGAGGTATGGACCAAAAATCTTAGACTCTATATCACATGTTCTCTCATGGAGGTTCTCGTTCTACCACTAAACTCACACAAGAAGGATCGATCATCCATGAAGGACTCACTCTTGTCAATCCTCTATCTCCACCAGGAACTCCGCAAACATCTTCATGTCGTCAATGTCCATCTCGCCCCAGTCGATAACGTTCGATGGATCATGCACGTTCCTCCTCAACTGAGACACATGGAAAACATTATTCACCTGGTGCATCTATGGGGAAGAGCTTGGTGGTATGCCACCTCCTATATATTGTTGAGGATCTGGAATGGTCTGATGATCCTCAGAGATAGCTTGTCGCCCCAGCCAAATCTCAGCAATACTCATCGGGGTGAGACCTATAGGATGACATGGCCTCCCTCCTCAAACTCCAAGGGTCTCTACCTTCTATCTCCATAAGACTTATGCATTCTCTATGTATTCTTCATCTGCTCCTGGATTACCTAAACCTTATTAGTGGTAGCTCATACCGACTTTGGACACATAAGTACTGACTCCCCAAGGTTTGTCCAGCATAGAGGTGATCTTTATGTTCAACCATACAAGGCCTCAAACGGCGCCATGATGATGGTGGAGTGATAACTATTTTTGTATGAGAACTCCACCAAGGGAAACTGATCCTTCCAACTGCGGAAAAAATAAAGGACACAAGCACGAAGAATGTACTCAAGTGTATGTATTGTCTACTCCATCTTCACATCTGTTTGAGGATAAAAGTTGGTACTCAAACGTATTTGATTACCGAATGCCTCATGTAATCCCTTCCACTACCGGGATGTAAAATGAGTGTCACGATCTAAGATAATCGTCGATGGTACCCCCTGAATTCGTAAGATCTTCTATACATAGAGGCCTCCCAAGCCCTCTACTGATCACTTCTCCTGGATGGGAAGGAAGTGGACCGACATAGTGAGTTGGTCAACAATCACCTAGATAGAGTCAGGGCCCCTAGACGTACATGGTAGACCCGACCCGAAGTCCATTGAGATACCATCCCACTTCCATTCTGGCACCTCAAGTGGTTGTGCAAAGCCTGCTGGTACTTGATGATCGGCCTTCACTTGATCACAAGTGAGGTATTGAAAAACAAACTCTGCCACTTCTTTCTTCATCCCTAGCCACCTATACTAACGTCGGAGGTCCTGGTATATCTTCTCCACACCAAGATGTACCAGTAAAGGGGATGTGTGTAACTACCTCAACACCTCCTCCCGTAGCATCACTGGTACCATAGTGCATCCTATGAAATGGAAGACATGCTCCACACCTTTAGAAAATCCTTCTGGATCCCATCCTGGGGATTTCTGAGCACATCGGGTCTCGCAATCAACATCCCCAATCGTACTCGCTAAAGGTGTGTGGGAGTGACGGTAATTGATTAGAGGTATTATACTCCATCATTATCCATGAAGGATAACTGAAATGCGGCTAACAACTCTATCGCCTCACTCTGAAACTATAAACCAGACCTCCTACTATGTGGGTCTTCCACCATGTTCCACTTCCTAGGAGTGTAAACTATCTCAAAGTCATAATCTGGGAGAACCTCCAGCTATCGCCACTATCTCATGTTTTGGTCCTTCTGTGAGAAGATATACCTGATAATATTTTGATTGGAGTAGAGATTAAACTGTTTTCCCATCAAGTAGTGATGCCACATCTTCAAGGAAAAGAACACTACTGCTATCTCCAGGTCATGGGTAGCATAGTTCTGATCATGTTGCCTCGGTTTTTGTGAGCTATAGGGGATCACTACTCGCTCCTTCATTAGGAAACATCCATGTCCTGTCCCTGATGCGTCACAGTAGACTACATACCCAACACCCTCTTCTAGTAGCCTCAAGATGGGGGCACTCAACAATCTCTTCCTCAGATCCTAGAAACTCTTCTGGAATCTCTCTATCCATAAGAATGGATATCCCTACATCGTAAAATATGACAAGCATGCTACTACTCTTAAAACTTTTGGTACAAATCTCTAGTAGTACCTATCCAATCCAAGGAAAATCCACACCTCCATCACACTCTAGGGTGAATTCCAAGCATGCATTGCCTCTACTTTCACTAGATCCACTGCAACTCTCGCCACTGAAATAACATGTCCTAGAAAGTGGACTTCAAATATCCTGAACTGGAACATCAAGAGATTTCCATAAAGTTGGTTCTCTCGAAGTGTTTCCAGAACTATCTACAGGTGCGTAGCATGCTCCTCGTCCGACGCCGAGTTTATTAAGATGTTTTCAATGAAAACTACAATGAAGTGATCATATTAAGGCTAAAATATCCTATTTATGAGTCTTATGAACACTGTCGGAGCATTGGTCATGACAAACTACATTAAAAAGAACTCGTATTTTCCATATCGGTATCTGAAGGTTGTCTTCAGTACATCCTCATTTATTACCCAAAGCTGATGATTTCCTGATCTGAGGTCTATCTTTGAAAACCATCGTGCTCTCTTCAGCTGATCGAAGAGATCATCAATCCTCGGGAGTGGATACTTGTTCATCACGGTCATCTGGTTCTGGTGCTGATAGTCCATGCAAAGCCTCAATCTCTCGTCTTCCCTCTTGGTGAACAAGATCAGAGCTTCCCATGGAGAAACCCTGGGTCTTATGAACCCCTTACCCTGCAAGTTCTCTAGCTATACCGTTAACTCACGAAGCTCCATGAGTGCCATCCAATATGCTTCTGTAGATATCAGTGTCATCCTAGGGTACAGGTCAATGTAGAATTCTACCTCTCTATGGGGAGTAATCCCGGAACATCATCAAGAAAGATAGAAGCATGTTGGTCCACCACTATAGGATAACATTGAATCCTCTCATCAACGTCTCTGAGGGTAAGGATAGCCTACTAATGAATGATCGGCTTCACCCTCCAATGAGAAATTCCATCCTGAGATGCAAAGGTTCCCTTCATTCTGGTGAAGGATAACTTCGTCCTATCCTCATGGTCACATCACACTTTTCACCTAAAACAGTAAATCTAATCATGGACCGTGGATAACCAGTTAATACCTAGTATGACAGCATAAGGCCACGACGATGCTACTATATGACAACCTTGCTTTTTATTACAACTTAAACATGATTCATTACATAAAAATTCACTTGATACAACAAAGAAGATCGATAGGTTTAGTGTCTTTGGGGTTTAGGATCATTACATAAAAACTTAAAATATGAAATACAACATCTTTATTGAAAACTTCCTTTACGTGACCACTAAATTCCCTCAAACTTAGCATTGCATGGGATAACCTGAGGACATGCATAAGAAAAGGGTGAGCTATAAAGCCCAGTAAGGGAGTACACATGGAATAACATGAGGAGTACAATACATGTTAGACAATAGGCATATCAATAGATCATAAAAGAAACATGAACATAAAGGCATGATAAAGCATGATAATCATAACATGGAGATGTGGCAACAACACTTATCATGTAATTAGCATGATCCAAAGCTCATTGCACATGGAGCATGAGTAAACCCTCAGTGCACATGAAGCATGAGTAAACCCTTGTTGCACTTGAATTAGCATGATTCAACACTCATTGCACATGACGTATCATGATACTATACTTTACCCAATGCATTGGAGCACTATAAGGGCGCACCCTTCTTCAACATTTCATTTCATGCATAAGTGTGCCATATGGATCATAAAACATGGAGTCATAAAACATAATCATTTATTCCACGATAAAGGAAAGTGGAATCCATACATGAAACTTTACAATAAATAAGTAAATGTTCATAAAGGTGAATACCCTTGATGGTGAAATGGACATGGTATTCACTACACAATGACATTGGCTTAGAAAATCGGTGCGATTTCGGCAGCGTAACGGCGTGACATAAGAATTCATAAAAAAAGGTTGATGAGAGAGAGAGGAGTTCCTCATCATATTTACATGTATTGGATAGTAATGAGTTCATATATATACATGTCCCAACAATTGAAATGGAATTTAGATTCGTGATATAAAAGTATTGCATGAATGTAAAAGAAGAGAGAGAAGTTCCATTCCGAATTTCGGCATAGTAACGAGTGTACATGGGAGGCATTAAATGAGAGAGAAAGGGGTATCCCATCATTCAAACATAAAGATGGAAGTATGAGGGAGGTGTGAAACCATACCCCAATATTCATAATTGAAATTAAAAGGGCAATACAACTTAAAGAAAATTGAAAAAAATGAGAAAGGAAGAAAAAACCCTTACTTGGAAGTGTGCTTCCAAAGGCTAGAGAGAGGATTTTGAGAGGCTTTTTGGGAGATTGGGGCACCTTGGGAGGATTCTAGAGAGAGTAGGTCAGATGTTGGACGAACTCCAAGGGATTTTAGTGAGGAGGAAGTGGGAGCTTGGGTGGGTTTATATAGAAAATATGAGATAATTCTTTATTATTTAGGTTTGGGACCCCTTATATTAAATTAATCCAAACCACAAACCATCCCATGGTTTTTTCCCATGGTTTCTGGAAAAGGAAAGAGTAAAACAATATTTTACAAGCCCAAGGTCCTAACTTATTAAAATATTGTGGTTGCTTATGTGGAGGTGAGTCACACTCCAATGGAAATTAATTTAAAAATGCAAAGTGTTGAATACGTCTTGAGGGGTTCATTAATGCTTTGAAAAGTAAGTCAAACAAACCCAAAATCACATTATTTTAATGATAAAACATTTATTGGCCGAAAATAAGGATTATTGTATTTTATTACATCACCATTGGGTCATTATGATGTCATAAAACACATTATATATTTAAACGGTATTTAATTTTTACCCAAAAATTTGACTGTCTCCGAAAATTATGAAAAACTCACCGTTGGATAATTTTGACGTCCTGATTCCAAAAATGACATTTATTTTATCTAAAAAAATAGAAATATGTTATTTTTCACTTTTAAAATAAAATCCAACATTTATCGAAAATTCACGGGTTTTGACAGCAATGGCTTTCAAACCTTAATAAAAAATTTAATTGCATTCATAAAATTATAAGATCATTTATATTTAATAAAAATTAATTTAATATTAATAATAATATTTTATTCAAATGTTATTTAATTAAAAAATCCCTTAATTTAATAAAATTTAATTCTTAATTAAATAATAACTAAAAACACTATTTGTATTTTAAAAACTATTTACAATGTATAAAAAATGACTAGAAATTATATTCATTATTATATACAAAAAAAATGTACATGAACATAGTACTACTTATTTGTTACATAACCCCTTAAAATAGCCGCATAAGACCTACGGGTAAGGTGTGCGATGGTGACAGACTCTTGAGGCGTCTCAGATAACATCGCTCGAGTGGTAATCTCAATCAACTTCCACTTTTCCCGTAGACGGTCACGTTCAAGCATGACATAATGAAGCTCAGCTTGGGCTTGGTCATGGGAGAAGCCCAAGCATGCCACCTCTTTTCCGAGCTCAGACAAATGGGCTTCGTATGGGGAAATTCTACTGGATGAGGCCATCGCTTCCTTTGTCTGAGTAAAATTGGGTTCGTTAAAGCCTTATATTTATACTAATCATGTGATCACTGTTAAATGGCTATAAAAGTAACGGTCACAAATCTTATCATAAAACCAAAGAAGTTGACATCTTATAAAAACATTTTTTATAAAGAGACATTTAACTGGATCAAGAGGCATTTTCCGTTAATGAAACTTTGGGTCGTTACAATATCCCCCCCTTAAGAAATTTCACCCTCGGAATTTTCCTTTTCCCACACTAAAACAAATGTGGGTAACTCAGCTTCATCATATCCTCCGACTCCCAAGTTGCTTCTTTAAACTTGTGGTTTCTCCACAATACCTTGAAGAGGGGCATTGTCTTATTTTGTTGAACTTTTTCTCTATGATCAAATATCGTCACTGGTTTCTCCTCATAAGAAAGATCATCTTCCAATTGTACCACCTCGGAAGAGAGTACATGTGAAGGGTCTGGTATGTACTTCCTTAAGAGGGATACATGAAAGACATCATGCACCTTGGCCATAGTAGGTGGAAGTTCTAGTCGATAGGCCACAACCCCAACACGATCAAGAATCTCGAAGGGGCCGATGTAGCTTGGACTTAAATTCCCTTTCTTTACAAACCTCATGACCTTCTTCCAAGGAGATATGTGTAAAAACACCATGTCTCCAACTTTAAACTCAAGGTCTCATCGAAGATTATCTACATGACTCTTCTGTCGACTCCGGGCTGCCTTGATATGCTGCTGAACGGTTTTCACCTTATCCACCATTTCTTCGACCATTTCTGGTCCAAGCAGCTTACGTTCACCGACCTCATCCAATGTTGCCGGTGTTATGAGACTTTTCCCATACAGGGCTTCATATGGTGCCATTTGGATGCTCGAGTGGAAACTGTTATTATAAGAGAACTCAACCAGAGGAATATTTTGATCCCATCCTCCTTTAAAGTCCATTGAGCACGCTCTCAACATATTCTCACGTGTTTGGATAGTCCGCTCGGATTGGCCATCAGTTTATGGATGATAGGCTGTACTGAAGTTCAGTTCAGCATTCAGATCATGTTGAAGACTCTTCCAAAACATAGAGGTGAATCTTGGATCTCGGTCAGATACAATAGATAGTGGTACTCCATGCAACCTTACCACTTCCCTAATATATATACGTGCCAGTTGATCCAATGAGAAATCCTCCCAAATAGCAATGAAGTGTGCAGTCTTTGTAAGACGATCCACAACAACCCAGATTGCATTGTTGCCTTTGGATGTCCCTGGAAGTCCGGTGACAAAGTCCATGGTGATGTTCTCCCATTTCCATTCTGGTATGGGAAATGGTTGCATCATCCCCTTATACTTCTGCCTCTCTGCCTTCACTTGATGACACACCAGGCACTTTGATGTATACTCAGTGATCTCCTTCTTCATATTATCCCACAAAAATTTTTCTCGGTGATCTTGATACATCTTTGTGCTCCCTGGGTGAATAGAGAAATTTGAACAATGTGCATCATCCAAAAGTTCCTTCTTCAGCTCCGGACTTGATGGAACACATAGTCTTTTCCCAAACCGCACAATTCCTTCTTCATTAAGATTAAACTCCGAGGATTTCCCCTTTTTGATAGCTTCCACTTTTTCTTGAATTCCCACATCATCCTTTTGAGCATCCTTTAACCTTTCCAAAAGAGATGGTTGAGCAATCATTTGTGAAAGGATTGATGATGTTCCCTTCTTTATGATTCCCACGTCCATCTTCATTTAGTCTAAGAAGATTGGATCCTTCTAAATTCTCATCATTGATAGAATTGTCGGATCCTTTCTACATAGGGCATCTGCCACCTTGTTCGCTTTCCCAGGGTGGTAATGTATTGAACAGTCATAATCCTTGATGAGATCTATCCATCTTCTCTGGCGCATATTAAGCTCTTTCTGTGTGAATATATATTTAAGACTCTTATGGTCAGTATATATCTCACATTTCTCTCCATAGAGATAATGTCGCCAGATTTTCAAGGCAAAGATCACAGCCGCCAACTCTAGATCATGCGTTGGATAGTTTCGCTCATTTATTTTCAACTTCCTTGAGGCATAGGATATCACCTTATTACTCTGCATCAGCACACATCCTAAGCCCTTTTTCGAAACATCACTGAATACCACAAAAAGCTCCTCACTTGTGGGTAAAGTGATCATGGGTGCAGTGATAAGCCTCCTTTTCAACTCCTTGAATCTTTCTTCGCATTCATCACTCCATGAAAACTTTACTCCCTTTCGAGTTAGCTTGGTAAGAGGGTTGGACAATCGTGAGAAATTTCTCACAAATCATCGATAATATCCAGCTAACCCCAATAAGCTACGGATATCTGTTACCGATGTTGGCCTCAGCCATCCCTCAATTGAATCTGTTTTGGAGGGGTCCACAGATATCCCATTGCTTGTGATGATATGGCCCAAGAATGAGACATCCTTCAACCAGAACTCACAATTGATGTACTTTTCATAGAGATTCTCCTTGCGCAAAGTCTCTAGTACAGTTCTTAAATGCTCCTCATGATCCTCCTTGGTTTTGGATTATATTTGAATATCATCTATAAAGACTACCAAAAATTTGTCATGGTAATCTCTAAACACTCTATTCATCAAGTCCATGAATATTTCTGGAGCATTGGTGAGTCCTAAAGGCATTACTATGAATTCATAGTGCCCGTATCTTGTACGAAAAGCAGTCTTGGGGATATCTTCCTTCTTCACCCTTACTTGATAATATCCCGACCGCAAGTCCACCTTGGAGAAGTATTGTCCTCCACGCAACTGATCAAACAGGTCATCAATTCGTGGGAGTGGATACTTGTTATTTATCATGATTTTTTTAAGTTCACGATAATCGATGCAGAGCCGCATTGACCCATCCTTCTTCTTGACGAAGAGGACTGGTGCACCCCATGGTGAAGCACTTGGGCGTATAAACCCTTTATCCAGATTCTCATGTAGCTGTTTCTTCAGCTCTTCAAGCTCAACAACAGCCATTCTATATAGAGTCTTGGATATTGGTAGCACCCCAGGTATAAGTTCAATTGAGAACTCAACATCTCTTCTTGGAGGAAGACCATGCAGTTCCTCGGGAAACACTTCCGTGAATTCCCTCACAATAGGCATTTCTTCAGGGATGGTTTCTTCTTTCGACTCAATCATCTGAGCCAGATACGCGTGCTCATAGGGCAGTAATATCCATGCTTGAGATGATGGAGCTAAAGGAGATTCATCTTCCTCATGACACTTGTAAAGAATCGGGGGTCGATTCTCCATATGGAGTGTGTTTTCCCTCTCCCGACAATTTATGTTGGATCTATATAAGGAAAGCCAATCCATGCCAAGAATTGCATCAAATTCCACCAAAGGGAGTATGACGAGGTCCGCCGGGAAATTCAATCCACAGATTATAAAAGGTGAGGACTTATATTCATGGGATGCAATGATTTCCCCATTTTCCGTACTCACCGACATCTTTACTTCCATGATTCGTGGTGGTGTTGGGATTGTTCTACTAAACTTTTGAGATATAAAAGAATGCGTAGAACCTGAATCAAAAAGTACGTTCGCTATTCTTGAATGAATAACTAGCGTACCTGTCACCACTTCGTTGTTGGGGTTCACTTCGGCATAAGTGATGTAAAAAGTTCTTCCTTGTTGTCTTGGAGGTTGTTGGTTGCCTCCGATAACCCTTTGATTAGGGCACTGATTTTCAAAATGACCCGGTTCTTTGCATTTGTAGCATTGAACAATGCGTTGAGGTTCGAACGGAGTGTTCCTCTCCTCTGTCACATCCGCGGGTCCTTCTTGCCGACAGTTAATAGCTAGGTGCCCTTCTCTTCCACACCCGAAGCATTTTCTCGTCCCCTTAAGGCAATTTCCAGGGTGCTTCTTTCCACACTTTTGGCAAGTGGGGTGCTGGAACTTCTTAGCGCTGTTGGATTTATCCATCGGACCACCAGTATTGAAGTTTACCTTACGCTTCTTGTCCCCATGATACCCCTGTGAGTCTCTGATCTCCATTTCGACCTTGAGGGCACATCAGACAATTTCCTCATAGCTGTCGAAGTCACGGATCGCTAATGCTTTCCGCAAGTTAGGCTTCAGCCCACGAAAGAAGCAGTCAACCATGCATTCATGGGTAATGACGAAGCTGTAAGTGTATCGTGCAAGCCTTGTGAAGTTTTCCTCGTACACTCCCACAGATTCTTTACCTTTTTTCTTGAGGGAAAGGAAGTCACTTTCCATCTTAAGACGGAGGGTGCGCGAAAAATATTTTTCGAAAAACATCTTCCGAAATTCCTTCCATTCCAAAGCATCAATCTCCTCCTCAAGCTTCGTATTTTTTATCAACGTCCACCATTGATCAGCTTCACCCTCCATACGATAAGCCGCCAGGAGAACCTTCTCTTGTTCAGAACATTAAATGATGGAGAAGATCTTTTTAATGGAGTTGATCCATTGTTCAACGATGGTGGGATCAAATGATCCACTAAAAGTAGGAGGCCTTTGACTCATGATGCTCTCAATAGAAACTTATTCTTTCTTAGGGGGGGTTGAACGTTCCTCTTGACCCGTGTTTCTATTCAAAACTTGACTTAGCTGAGAGAGAAGTGTGACAAAGTTTGTGATTCCCGCACCCATTGGAATGTGCATCTCATTATAACAATCATCACACTACTCTTCACAACGGTTGTTAGCCTGAGTCCTCCTATTACCGGCCATTGGATGGAAAAAGGAAAGTTAGGGGTAACACATAGAGGGTAATCCAAAGACAAAAGTTGATGACTTATAAATAAACTTTAATTTCTTCAACTCATGAGTCTATAAGATTCAATCTAGGCTTTTCATGATCTACTTTCTAATATATATTCTTAGGGGAATTTTTCCCTTAATAAAGGTTCATACCAAGATTGTGAATTTATCAAAACATATCCCCTGGGAGTGTCATAACCAAGAGTCCAGCAAGGCCCGTTTTCGTGCAACAGTTCCCGTTCAAGTCTAGCTCAAAGTGGTATTTTTGGGTTTTACCCCTAGGATACATTTGTGTTAGAGTCGCCTCTACCTGATCGTATCCAGACAGGGATGTATTTGTTTGATAAACCACTTACTTAGTATTTACCAAAACTTAGGGATTTTTATATTATACATAGTCTTGTATATAAGGCTTTACTAGGGTTTCCTAATCCCAAAAATAACTAAACCTATCCTCTGATACCAACTATGACAACCCTGCTTTTTATTACAACTTAAACATGATTCATTACATAAAAATTCACTTGATACAACAAAGAATATCGAGAGGTTTAGTGTCTTTGGGGCTTAGGATCATTAAATAAAAACATAAAACATGAAATACAACATCTTTATTGAAAACTTCCTTTACATGAACAATACATTCCCTCGTACATAGCATTGCATGGGATAACCTGAGGACATGCATAAGAAAAGGGTGAGCTATAAAGCCCAGTAAGGGAGTACACATGGAATAACATGAGGAGTACAATACATGTTAGACAATAGAAATATAAATATATCATAAAAGAAACATGAACATAAAGGCATGATAAATCATGATAATCATAACATGGAGATGTGGCAACAACACTTATCATGGAATTAGCATGAGCCAAGGCTCATTGCACATGGAGCATGAGTAAATCCTCATTGCACATGAAGCACGAGTAAACCCTCGTTGCACTTGAATTATCATGAGTCAACACTCATTTCACATGACGTATCATGATACTATACTTTACCCAATGCATTGGAGCGCTATAAGGGCGCACCATTCTTAAACATTTCATTTCATGCATAAGTGTGCCACATGGATCATAAAACATGGAGTCATAAAACATAATAATTTATTCCACGATAAAGGGAAGTGGAATCCATACATGAAACTTTACAATCAATAAGTAAATGTGCATAAAGGTGAATACCCTTGATGGAGAAATGGGCATGGTATTCACTACAAAATGACATTGGCTTAGAAAATCGGTGTGATTTCGGCAGCGTAACGGCGTGACATAAGACTTCATAAAAAAGGTTAATGAGAGAGAGAGAGGGGTTCCTCATCATAAATACATGTAATTTAAAGTAAGGAGGTCATATAGATACATTTCCCAACAATTGAAATGGAATTTAGATTCGTGATACAAAAGTATTGCTTGAATGTAAAAGAAGAGAGAGAAGTTCCTTTCCGAATTTCAACATAGTAACGGGTGCACATGGTAGGAATTAAATGAGAGAGAAAGGGGTCTCCCATCATTCAAACATAAAGAGGGTAGTATTAGGGAGGTGTGAAACAATACCCCAATATTCATAATTGAAATTAAAAGGGCAATACAACATAAAGAAAATTGACAAAAATGATAAAGGAAAAAAACCCCTACTTGGAAGTGTGCTTCCAAAGGATAGAGAGAGGCTTGTGAGAGGCTTCTTGGGAGCTTGGGGCACCTTGGGAGGATTATAGAGAGAGTAGGGCAGAGGTTGGACGAACTCCAAGGGATTTTAGTGAGGAGGAAGTGGGATATTGGGTGGGTTTATATACGAAAGGTGATAAAATTCTTTATTATTTAGGTTTGGGACCCCTAATATTAAATTAATCCAAACCACAAACCATCCCATGGTTTTTTCCCATGGTTTCTGGAAATTAAAGAGGAAAAAAATATTTTACAAGCCCAAGGTCCGAACTTATTAAAATATTAGGGTTACTTATGTGGAGGTGAGTCACACTCCCATGGAAATTAATTTAAAAAGCCAAAGTGTTGAATAAGTCTTGAGGGGTTCATTAATGATTTGAAAAGTAAGTAAAACAAACCCAAAAATCACATTATTTTAATGATAAAACATATATTGGCCGAACATAAGGATTATGGTATTTTATTACATCACCATTGGGTCATTATGATGTCATAAAACACATTATATATTTAAACGATATTTAATTTTTACCCAAAAATTTGACTGTCTCAGAAAATTATGAAAAATTCACCGTTGGATAATTTGGACGTCCTGATTCTAGAAATGAAATTTATTTTATCTAAAATAATTTCTAAATATGTTAATTTTCGCTTTTAAAATAAAATCCAACATTTATAAAAAATTCATGGGTTTTGACAAAAATGGAATTCAAACCTTAATAAAAATTTTAATTGCATTCATAAAATTATAAGATCATTTATATTTAATAAAAATTAATTTAATATTAATAATAATATTTTATTAAAATATTATTTAATTCAAAAATCCCTTAATTTAATAAAATTGAATTCTTTATTAAATAATAACTAAAAACACCATTTGTATTTTAAAAACTATTTACAATGTATAAAAAATGACTAGAAATTATATTTGTTATTATATACAAAAAAAATAATGTACATGAACATAGTACTACTTATTTGTTACATAACCCCTTCAAACAGCCGCATAAGACCCAAGGGTAAGGTGTGCGATGGTGATAGACTCTTGGGGCGGCTTGGATAACATCACTCGAGTGGTAATCTCAATCAACTTCCACTTTTCCTATGGACAGTCACGTTCGAGCTTGACATAATGAAGCTCAGTTTGGGCTTGGTCAAGGGAGAAGCCCAAGGATGCCACCTCTTTTTCGAGCTCCGACAAATGGGCTTCGTATGGGGCAATTATACTGGATGAGGCCATCGCTTCCTTTGTCTGAGTAAAATTGGGTTCCTTAAAGCCTTATATTTATACTAATCTTGTGATCACCATTCAATGGCTATAAAAGTAACGGTCACAACTCTTATCATAAAACCAAAGAAGTTGACATCTTATAAAAACATTTTTTATAAAGAGACATTTAACTGGATCAAGAGGCATTTTCCATTAATGAAACTTTGGGTCGTTACATACTAGGAGATCTCATCCAAAGATATCACCTCATATAGTAAGCTCACATAGCTAGCACCAGTGTTTAATCTTCGAATCCTCTCCCTTATGAGTCTCTAATAGTAAGGATCGAGCCAATAGATCAACCTGAATCTCTGAGCTCTGAACAAGAGATGAGTTAATAAAAGAGTGAATGTCACCTATGTCTATAAGTACTAAATCTAGGGTGGAATAGACACAGATCGTACCTCGAATCATCTCTTAAGAATCATGGTTTTTGGCCTCAGCTTTCTGGAGCTGAGATCGTCCCAATCCACTAACATCCTGAGGTCGGAGTGGACCTCTTGGCGGTGGTGGCGTTAGAACCTCAAATCGCCGCCCACCGCCCACTTCTCAGCTAGCTCCTCTTCCACATCTACCAATCTGTGGACCTCCTCACTAAAATCTCTACCTCTACATCGTCGGTTCCTTGACTGCCTTCTGATCATCAGTATGGTGGGTTGGGTAGTTGCGAGCCATGTGACCCTACCTACCACACGTGTAGCGCAATCTACTCCTCTACTGACCTCCTCTATCCGATTATCTCCACACCTTCGACCCTACATCTTGGGTTCATCCACCAGAAGTTCTGGCATGCTTGGACCTCTGATTCATCCACCTACTTCCTTCTGCAGAAGACTCATCTACCTATCGTCCGGTGGTGGCTCTCACCATCAGTGGCTACTTAGCTAGGAATCTCTCCACAAAAAGTTCTTGCTCAAGCACTCCAACCTGCATCGGGATATTGAGAAATATAATTGATTCTATGATCTCCCATCGGAGACCTGCTCAAAGGTCTAGGCCCTGAAGAAATGGTATTGTACCATGTCGAAGGAGTAGTGAGAGAGGTTAGTGAATCTCGCCAAGTATTGCGCTACTTTCAGACTTCCCTACAGTAAATGTTGCAGCTCCTGAATATGCACAGAGTGTAGTGTCTCTGGTATGAACTCCGCCCTGAAGAGGCCCTAAATTCCAACTAGGAGAGTGTCGCCTCTTCATCTGTCTGGAGCATGAGGCTCCACCATATCCCTGTTGTTCCATAAAAGAGGCTAGTATCTAGGATCACCATCTGGTCTACTAGTGTCTCGTCCCAACGAAAAACTTGTGCAGCAGCTTCTGGCCAGTCTTCTGCTACATAAAAGTTTGTCTCGACACAAAACATCATAGGAATATATCTCTAGATCTCATGAAATGATCTCAGTTGGCATGCATGGTCTGATGGTGGGGCTGGTGGCATCTGGTACCCTACGGGTAGTGTTGTTGCTGGTACACCACCTGAAGGCGTTATCACTGTAAGAGGGCCCTGCACTGAAGCCTCATCGATCGATGGGCCATCATCGTGATCTCTCAATATATTCCTAGTTGGCTATCTATGTGGGGGAATCCTATAAAGAAATAGGTGCACCACAATCAAAAGTTATACCAGGTGAGCTGACTCAAATAATATCAAAATAAAAAAAACATTTCAAAAACACACGCAATCAGTGTTTTTAGGTATCGAGTTAGAAATCAAAACTCAGGTTCCTAGTGTATGGATACATCAGTCGCCACACCAGCATTGAACTCCCCAAACTGAAAACCATACTCAAAACACATAACAGTATTGCCCCCATTGAAAATACCAGAGTCTTAGTTCTTCGGTAGAACTGACTCCTCTAATACCACGTTGTCACAAACCGTCCCCCAAGGCCCATGTCATGACTACCCCAAGCCTACCTTTCATAGGACAGGGGGTGGAGACTAGCACTGGAAAGAAATATCCAAAAATGAGAAGTCATTTCCATTGAACCTATACACACACAGACAAGGTGCACAACAAAAGTAAACCACATAGTAAAACTGCTAAGGTAAATGTGATAACTGAAGGTAATGAGGCCAATATACAAGCCCAACTGAAAGGGATGATACAAAAAAAATTGAAAAAAACTCATGATATCATCTGCCAGGGATCCTACCTGAAGGGTAGGTACAACTAATCACCGTGACTCTACACCTCAACCGGTCACCTCCATTTGTCATCTAGTCTTGTCTCCCTCACCTCGGTCAAAGTTGTCCATCGTCTTCAAAAGACACAATAAGGTGCGAGCATAGCTCATGCATGGGTGAGTATAACAATACCCTGTAGAGACCCCGAGACCCTTGAAGGTCTCCCAGAATTACACAAAGGAAATACCACAAAGCATGATCTCAATCACAAAGCACAGGGAAAGACTCATCTCAAACCTGGTATACAACTTATGTACAGAAGTACATAATATTAGTCATAAATCTAGATCATCTTATTCTGTCAAGAGGATATAATACTAACCCACATATGATCAATTGATGTTGACCCACACAGGATCGCTAGGCTCTGACCCACACTGGATCGCTGACCACTGGCCCACACAGGATCGATAGGCGCTGACCCACACAGGATCACTGAGCGCTGACCCACACATGATCAATAGGTATTGACCAACACTGGATCACTAAGTGTTGACTCAATAAGGATAAATAGGCACTGACCAATAGAGGATCGCTAAGATTTGACCCATGGAGGATCATTGAGTGCGTATCCACTGAAGATCACTATACCTTTTTCACGTCACAGCTATCCATTGGATTTCCGCACTAAGCTCACTTGATACTACGCAGATTCGCTCCTTAAGACATTAGACATACCTCAACCTCCAAGAATTCCAATGAAAAAGTAACCTGATGAACCTCACTATCATAATGGTTCCAACACAAAAGTCATCCCATAAATAGGACGCCCGATTGGTCAGTTATAGGCATTTTAGTTCTGGGGGCCCGGTTAGATTCTAGTCATATCCAACCCAGTCATATGCCCACTTTCTTCAAAACCCATGTGGAGTATCTAAAAAGGGCCACATCATACTAAGAGTTCTGGTGTCGTAGACAGTTCGTCAAATGGACGTCCAGTTTAGGAGATATAGACCTTTAATCAAAAATGGGTCGTAAGTGGGTTTGGGTCCAGTCTGACCCAGTTCGAGTAGGCCCAGACCACTGACCACAGGCTTGTCCCACTGGGCTACGGGACCAGCTTGGCCCACCAGGCCACTAGACCAACCTAGCCCACTGGTTGGGTCTGGCCCACTAGTTGGGCGTGAGGGATGGCTCCCCTCCCGAACGGCTCGTCCGTTCAGGATCTTGCATCAGCGGCGCCAACTGGCACAGCTCCACCTGGCTGGTCTGCATGGACCAGTCACCAGAAGGACCCGAGGGGCGTGAGTCTGCCCTCAGTCATGGCTCAGATCCACGACCCTCCTCCAGGGCGTGCCGACGTGGTGCGCCGCCACTATAAACACGGTCAGCGTTGGTCGGCCGCCCATATCCCCTGCGGTGCCTTCGAGCACCGCTTCCCATTTGTGGCCGGTGAGAGCCGGTCGCCGGCATCGCCGCACCGTCGGACCTTCCACGGGCTACCAGTAAAGCCCTGATGGTCTCATTTTCTTCCCAAATGCATCTACGGGCCTTCTGAGACATTTTCGTTATGGCATGGCCCCTGATTCTATCTTGTCACTGTATTGGTTAGTTTCCCATGTAGAACGAAATGAAGCAACGTTGGCAGAGTGTCCGGGCCTTTTTCGATTTGGACTACACCTTCTTCGTTAGCATTATAACAAGAAAAGGTGCTAGACATCAACAACAGTCGATGAAACATAAAACTCTTATAAATAAATCATGACCAGCCCTTACCTTGAATTTGTTGGAAGCCGCTGCAAATGAGGAATACGGGTCTACGTCTGAAGGTGTTCGATGACATTCGTAGTCACCCGTCGATTCCTCCAATGACCATCACTCAATCTCCATTCTTCACTTAAGTGGATAATCGATGTCATTTCTTCAAATCCTCCTCTCATAGCTCTCCCAAAACACATTCTGATGCTTTGATTAAATAGGTGAAAAATCTCCCACATTGTGCTTAATATTATGGCTCATTAATTAATCATAATTAATGAGTCAATTTAGAACATAAGCATTGTCATTACAAAACCAATGAAGCGAAAGGTTTATGACATTAAAACTCTGTCATTGCTCTGTGATCCCACCAATTTTGTTCAATGGTTACAATAAAAGAATAAAATAACTTTGGAGTTGTTTTATTATTATTATTGGAAGGTGCAAAATTTAACTTTTTTCGTTTGACCCTTTCCGGTCGAAGTTAGGGTTCCCTTAAAAAATCTTTGTGCTTTGAATTCAATAGCGATCTCAGATTTTTAATCTGGGCACCAGTTAAAAGGGTAGAAATTTGTGCCCATGCGTTTAATGATCATACCTTAAAAAAGTTCAAAAATTTGTTCCAGGCTCTCTAGGCCTCAGAATCACGAGCCGTCAATTTTCTCAGTCTCTTAATAATTCCCTTAAATAAAAAAAGTACATGGAATTTGTAGGTCATTATAATTTTGGTTCCACTTGGGTGTAATAATGTCATGTTATAATAATTGATTTAATGTCAAGAGAAATATAACATAAACATGTATCTTTTTACTAAAAAAACTTACTATATGGTTATATAACTGATATATTTGACTATAAATACTCATGAGGAAAAATAATATTTAATATATCATGGTATTTTATTTATAATTTTTTATACATTAAATAAATAAATTTATTTATGACACAATGATGATGTAGTGATTAACTTATTAGTGTAAGATTCAAATAAATGATATTATAAATATTAAAATAATGTAATTTGAAAATTTTGATGCCATCTGTGAATTTTATAGTTGATTATGACATGTTATATTTTAGTTAATGTGGTTTCTTTGAATTAATCATGTTTTTATGACTTTAACAGAAATCAATTACTAAATAGTGTCAAAATTAACATAAATGATTTTTAAAAAAAATACTATTTTATTAAATGATATAATAGTCATAAAAAATAAGATTCAACCAAATGACTTAGATAATGTAAAAAATATCATTATTTAACCACTTGAGGTTCTATTTCCATTTTATAGTTACTATATTAACCATATATTGTAAAAATACAAGAATGTATTATAAGAGTTAATTTATTTAACTAAGGGTTAAAGCAAAAATATAAGGTTAAATTTGTGAACTAAACTTGTCTAAAACCTATTGGTTGAGACGATTTCTACCCATCCTCATGTTATCCTCTAAATATACCACTTTTTATCTATTAAAATTAGAAAATAAATTTAT
The DNA here is from genome assembly GCA_963277665.1 of Viscum album. Taxonomy (NCBI): domain Eukaryota; kingdom Viridiplantae; phylum Streptophyta; class Magnoliopsida; order Santalales; family Viscaceae; genus Viscum; species Viscum album. The sequence continues at coordinate 1,982,693,059 of OY728122.1, forward strand.
AATAATATAATATTTCAAGACTTTCCTAAAGTGCCCCTCCCCCCTCTTATAAAAGGCCACCAACTCTACCCACTTACTCACACCACTCAAGCCCCTTGGCTCATCCAACGTATGCTCAAATAATTTCCCAACATACCTCCCTTACTCCTATAATCCTTAATTATTTCAAAAGGATATTAAAGAAATCCTTTTCAGTCAAATCAAAATGAGTTACTCAATTTTGAGGTAACATCTTCTCTCAAGCTCATTTCATTTATTTTTTCCCTTATCCAACCCCCTAAAATATTTTTATTAAATTATTTTATAACAACATAAATATCCTCAATATACTAGGATGTTTTTATACTAATGTTTCTACCTAAACTTACATACACCTCCATATAAGGGTTATAGAACATATTGTTTCTGTGTATGGTGAACTACTGCCTCACAAAACAATTGTTGTTCAATTTTCTTCTACCACCTCTCATGGTGGCCATTATGATGGAACTGAATTTATATAAGATATATATTTTATTTATATTGAATTTATTCATCATTATTTTTTATTATAACATTCTTTTATGATTTCCATAATTTGTAAATATGATAATTTCATTTGAGGAAGTGTGGACTACCACCCCCTCATGGTGATATGACTCATTCATGTCATAAAGGGACATATAAGGGATAAATTTAATGAAATTATGTAACATATATATCATAGATATTATACTAGTATTATAATATACCTATGTATCATTTAGTTTTCATTCCATTAATATGACAACAAAATAAAAGTATCATGCATTCGTATGTACGTCTACCATCTCCATGAACCGTTCATTTCATTTAAAATCTCCAAATATTATGGATTACTATAAATACATATATAATGGATATGTATGATATTTAAAACATCAATACTATTCTTGATATAATTTAATTTTTACCACATGGTCAATTTGTAATCACAACAAGTTCATTTTTTGACTCATGTACTGAACATTGAAAAAATGCCTAATATGAAATTAAATAATTATATATTTCTTTATAACATGGTAACAAGTGATATAAAAGGGATAATACAATTGAAAATTGTTCTAATGCAAGTAGAAATTAACCATGTTTATTATTCTGGATTATAAAGAACTAATGAGATAAGTCAGACTCGAGGTAAGGGACTTCGTCTCAATCTCCATTCATTGAGAAATATTTTGATTTATACACGACCATATTTTATACAGTGTATAATAAACCCCTTTTAATTTTAATTTCATTCAAAAGTTTCCAAAGGAAATATTTTTATATGAATCATTTCACTAAATGACAAAAAGTAATGTTCTTTTAATGTACGCGGAAACAACGTCCTTTCTGTTTCCGTGAACATTATTTGTTATTTGGATTCCAATATAAGTCGTAACGTTTTTAAAAGAAAATTAAATACCATATTCAATTTTTAGTTATTTTGGTTTTGAAAATGGTTTGGAGAATGGATTTATTATATCAATAACTTGAAATGATATCTTACTATTGCAATGTGGAAATGTTATTCTTCTTTTATACATGGATTATGTGTTATGGTTCTTGGGAATTGCTTTGGTTTATGGGTGGTTCCATGATAAACCATGAGTGGGTGAGCCCATGATATCTCTCCAATGCATGGGGTAATGAGATTGAGGTAAATGTTATGATTTCTCTTAAGAGATTTAGAGAATATAATGTGATAGGTATTCCAAATGTATCCATGAAAGTTACTTCCTATGTAGATGTGAATGCTATTAAGTAAGTATGATATGGATGCCACAAGGTACCTTTATGAACAATGATTTTTCAAAAGTTTTAATACTTCTTATGAATTAATGGGTTTATAAATATTCATAGAATAATGTTTTCTTTCCTTATGGTATCCATTTTTTAGTTTTTATAATCATCACAATTTTTTAAAATGTTTCCACATGGTATACGAATGAGTAAGAGGAAGGAACAAGTCGAGATGTTTTTTATCAAGAAAATATATCTTGTATTATTTATAAAAGGGTTTTCTTTTGTGGAAAAAAATGGATACTGTTTTGATAGTATCCTCTTGTATGATTATGGGATGATATGTATTAATAATGGACTAATCCTCTAGAACTATAAACCTTAAATGATCCTCAATGAAAATTAATGTAAAATTATTGACTTATCATAAGATTGTGAAATCGTATAAGGATGGGGACATATAAATAATGTGCGAAAACTAATTATTCCCAAGACAATGTGAACAAACTCATTATATCCACGTCTCGGTATCTCATGAGATCTCAAAATAAAGAATTACATTATTGGGAAAAATTATACCCCTTCATCAGTATCGATACATATGAGTCAAAAATAAAATAAAATGTAATCATATCATAAATAACCCTTTTAATTAAATATTTTTTATACTTTTCATATGGAATCACAAAAGTAAGTCATTCTTAATTCCATAAATAATTGTATCATGTTATGACCAAGAAAAATAAATGGGTATCAAAAGATATTTAGTAAAAATATTGGTAAATACCATTCATTCATGATAATATATTATATGGCCTTTACATTTTTAGATAAATGGTATAAGGTTATTCCAATAGTTTCCCCAATAAATGGATGCATGAAATCTAAGTGAACACCATCAATCAAGGGAATCAATAATTGGTTAATCATAGTGAAAATTATATGGATGAAATATTATGGTCATAAAATGAATATGTTTAGAATGAAAATGGTTTTATTGTATAATTTATCTTAAAGATAAGTAATTTTTATTATTTTTTAAAACAAACACAAATTATAAACTAGAAGATGAAGAATAATTTAAGAATAATAATTTAAATTTACATTAACAAGAATGATCATAATTACCATTTTTTCGATGAAAAACATTTTAAATATAACTCATAAAATAATAAAATGATGATTTTATTTGTAAAATGATGATTCATGGTAAATAAGACTCAAAATTATGGGAAATAGATTCATGCGTAAAATTTTTAAAAGATGTTTATTTACTTACTTGTATAAAGAATTTGTAAGAGGAAAATTCAACAAATTCACTTCAAATTTCATTTTCAAAAAGGTTGTAAGGAATAATTTTGTGATATTATAAAACATTAACTCATATTAGATTCCAAAAATAGTGTCCTGAAATTTGAATAAATTTTTTATAGAGAAAACATGGAGACAAAGATAATAAATTTGTTTTTAAAATGATGGAATAATTTAAAACATTTGGAAATACAATTGTTGATAAATAATATCATAAAATTTGAATTAGATATTATTCTTTAAAATAAGTAAATAAAAAATTTTAGGATCATAATAATTAATTAATATTATAGTTTCTAAAGATCGATGAGGATGTTGGCGGGAATGAAAATAAGGGAGACAAGATCTGTTTAAATATATGAGAGTTATGAATTCGAATGTCAATTTTTTATTAAATAATAAATTTAATTAAGGAATGTAATGTCGGTGAAGATAATTAAATTCAAAAAGGGATAAGAAATGTTACTATATATAAAATCAATTATCCATATAAAAATGGCTTATAAGATTATAATAGAGTAGAGGATCTGTGACTTAAAGAGAAATAATTTGAGTTGTGAAACCCATTACGACTTGAGTAATAATTAAATAGAAACCTATTAAATGATATAGATAATGATATTGTACATAAGATACAATTAATGAAATTTATTTCAGGGTGTAATAAATAAAATAGGGAATGGTACACCATATAAAAATATAAGGATGAAAATAGAGATTTCCATCAAATAATGAAATTTTAGACAACAAAACCATATTGATTTTACAGTTTTTTTTCAAAAACTAATAGGGATGGAGGTTATCACGATCTTCAAAATTTCATTTATAAAATTAAACTGTTATAGTAGTGATGGATCAAACAAACATGGAAGGTAGTGAAACTTAATTTTTCCAAACAAAACCAACCTTTGGAAAGAGTGGATGAAAATTTATTTTTGATTCATTTAATTTTTTTAATTTTTTTAATTTTGATGTAAAATAATAATGATGAAACAATATTTTTTTGTATAACTAATTGTTATTGGATAAACTAATATCATGTAGTGTGGACAGAGATTGATTAATATGATTCTAGAAAAATGCATTGTAAAATACTAATAGTACTGGTTGAAATGATAACATCATCACAAAAATACAATTAAATTCACAACCTCAGAAAATGGTTGGTAAAATCTCCCTCACGAGGAGATAAAACCAGTATAAAGATGAAATCTTGGAGTTTTATTATCCATGATTCACTAAACATTAATGATATTTGAAAAGGATTCAATGGAAAATAACTCACCGTAATATTCCAATGTTCTGAAATTAGAATTTTTTAAATGAATCCCTGGTCAAATTCACTGAATGATCTTGTAGTTATAAAATAAAATTATATAGGTGTGAAATAATTAAAAATTAAGATCTTGAACTAATCTTTTTGATCGATTCCAAATCATTAAGAATAAATTTTTTTAAGAAGTAGAAAAATATGAACCAGTAGAATTATAAATACTTGAGTTTAAAAGAATGTCCCAAGATCATAACCAAAACAAGAATTAACATTTCTAATACAAATTCACGGGGAGAAATGACTAAAAATGAGAAATAAATCTCCTTCAGAATCAATTGAAAACAGTTCTCTTGTTGTTATTCATCTCTTTGTCTTACTCCTGCCCGGTTTGCTGTTATGCTCCCACTCATCTCCAAGAATGTCTCCAGATGAATTTCTTATAAATGAATCACCTTCCTCTTTTATTATATTCCTCCAATTTAAATACTCTACTCTCGCACCATAGGTAAACCACTTTTCTACCGACTTAACATTGGTGCACTTAAAATTAATGAATACTCGTTGCAAATTGTATGTGACTATCAAATTTCTTCAAACTATATACCACAAGAAGTTGGGATAAACCAAGATTTGATATCTGCAAGGTTTTGTATAGCAAAGAAAAAAAATTGATGAATAATTAAACATTAAAAAAAGGTTAATCTTTAATAGATATTTAATTTTTTATTTAATTATTATTGTTATTAAATTATTATGTTAACTAATTAATAATTTTTTTAAATTTTTTTTATTATAATTATTATTAATTTACTATTAAAAATATTTTTAATGTTATTATATTTAATTTATTTATTTATTTAATTTATTTCATTATAATTATTAATTTTGTAATATTATTAAATTATTTAAGATTATTAATTCATCTTTATTTATTCAATCACTTAACTACACTACTTAATTTTAATAATTTAATAAAATTTATTATTTTATTAGTTTTTTTAATTTATTATTTTATTATAATTACATATTTATTTAAATTTATTTTATTGTTTTTCTTTTATTTGTTATTTTATTTTTTTAATTATTATTTATTTTTTATCCCTCTAACCACTCGCGGATAGAAGGGGGGTTTCTACCTTAGTAAGTCAATGATTTGGTTGTGGATATCCTAATATGCGAAATGATGAGCATTATTCAGTTGCATCAATGTCCACACCTCCTCCTCATCGCGACGACGACCCATGCCGATTCCATTCTTCCCCAATACGGCTTGAACGGATGATTGGTTTTCAAATCTGGGAACAGATACTTCATCCAAGGGCGTGAGCTCGAGCTTTTTGGGTTTTAGATCATGGTGGAGATCCAAATTCTGACTTCTACCAATAAGGTTCTTGAGGGAAAATTTGGCGAGGGTGATTTTTTATTTTAATGGTTTTAGGGTGAAAATATTTAGGGAAATGGGTTAGTTGAGCGCCACTTCATGTGGCGCTCAAAGGGTGAGGAGGCCGAGCGCCACTTCATGTGGCGCTCCGCCATTTCGGCCAAGAATATCTTTAGCACCACTTCAAGTGGCGGTAAAGGCATATCCAACCAACGAGCACCGCCACTTGAAGTGGCGCTGCTCCTTTAATCCCTCTCCATTCGGCACCACTTGAAGTGGTGCAGAAACCTTCCCCGTACCTATAAATAAGGCCACTCACCCTCCCCATTTCTCATCTTCTCACTTACCCCCTCTCTCTCTCTCAAAGTTCTCCGGATTTTTCTACACTTTGCGTCTCCATTGCTCTGTCTCTCCGGTTGCTCTACCAGCATAGCTACGTCTCCAGAAATTTGAGGTAAAACTTTCTTTAAATTTAGTTAATATTTTGATTTATTAATTTAGTTATTTAATTTATAGAATTAGTTTATAATATTGTATTATATAAATAGTATAGATTATTTAAATATACTTAGGTAATGAAATGATTATAGTTATTTAATTAATTAAGTAATTATAAATAGGTAATTAATTATTTATATATAAGTAACTAATTAATTCTAATTAGGTAATTAAATAATTTAAATTAGGTTAATAATTAATTCTAATTAGGTAAATAATTAATTCTAATTAGGTTAATAATTAATTCTTATTAGGTAATTAATTAATTCTAATTAGGTAATTAATTAATTCTAATTAGGTAATTAATTATTTCTAATTAGGTAATTAATTAATTATAATTAGGTTATTAATTAATTATAATTAGGTTAATAATTAATTCTAATTAGGTTATTAATTGATTCTAATTAGGTTAATAATTAATTCTAATTCGGTAAATAATTAATTATAATTAGGTAATTAATTAATTATAATTAGGTAATTAATTAATTATAATTAGAATAATAATTAATAATAATTAGGTTAATAATTAATTATAATTAGGTTAATAAATAATTATAATTAGGTTAATAAATAATTATAATTAGGTAATTAATTAATTCTGATTAGTTAATTAATTAATTCTAATTAGGTTAATAGTTCATTCTGATTAGGAAATTAATTAATTATGATTAAGTAATTAATTAATTCTGATTAGGGAATTAATTAATTCTGATTAGGTAATTAATTAATTCTGATTAGGTAATTAAATTATTATAATTAGGTAATTAATTAATTATAATTAGGTAATTAATTAATTATAATTTAGTAACTAATTAATTATAATTAGGTAATTAATTAATTCTAATTAGGTAAATAATTAATTCTAATTAGGTAATTAATTAATTCTAATTAGGTAATTAAGTAATTCTAATTAGGTTAATAATTAATTCTGATTAGGTAATTAATTATTTCTGATTAGGAAATTAATTAATTCTGATTAGGTAATTAATTAATTATGATTAGGTAATTAATTAATTTTGATTAGGTGATTAATTAATTATAATTATTTAATTAATTAATTATAATTTGGTAATTCATTAAATATAATTAGGTAATTAATTAATTCTAATTAGGTAAATAATTAATTCTAGTTAGGTAATTAATTAATTCTAATTAGGTAATTAATTAATTCTAATTAGGAAATTAATTATTTCTGATTATTGAATTAATTAATTCTGATTAGGTAATTAATTAATTCTCAATAGGTAATTAATTAATTCTGATTAGGTAATTAATTAATTCTGATTAGGTAATTAATTAATTCAGATTAGGTAATTAATTAATTATGATTATGTAATTAACTAATTCTGATTAGGTAATTAATTAATTATGATTTGGTAATTAATTAATTATAATTAGGTAATTAATTAATTTTGATTACGTAAATAATTAATTCTAATTAGGTAATTAATTAATCCTCATTAGATAATTAATTAATTCTAATTATGTAATTAATTAGTCCAAATTAGGTAATTAATTAGTTCTAATTAGGTAATTAATTAATTCTAATTAGGTAATTAATTAATTCTAATTAGCTAATTCATTAATTCTCAATAGATAATTAATTAATTCTAATTAGGTAATTAATTAGTCCTAATTAGGTAATTAATTAGTTCTAATTAGGTAATTAATTAATTCCAATTAGGTAATTAATTAATTCTAATTAGGTAATTAATTAGTTATTTTAGGTTATTAATTAATTCTAATTATGTTATTAATTAATTCTAATTAGGTTATTAATTATTTCAACTTAGGTAATTAATTAATTTTGATTAGGTAATTAATTAATTCTGATTAGTTAATTAATTAATTCTGATTAGGTAATTAATTAATTATAATTTGGTAATTAATTAATTTTAATTCGGCAATTAATGGATTATAATTAGGTAATTAATTGATTCTAATTAGGTAAATAATTAATTCTAATTAGGTAATTAATTATTTATAATTGGGTAATTAATTAATTATAATTAGGTAATTAATTAATTCTAATTAGGTAATTAATTAATTCTAATTAAGTAATTAATTAATTCTAATTAGGTAATTAGTTAATTCTAATTAAGTAGTTAATTAATTCTGATTAGATAATTAATTAATTCTGATTAGGTAATTAATTACTTCTATATTAATCAGCAAAGTAGTTATATTAATCAGCGAAGTAGTTATATTAATCAGCGAAGTAGTTATATTAATCCAGGATGTAGTTATATTAATCAGCGAAGTAGTTATATTAATTGGTGAAGTAGTTATATTAATTAGCGAAGTGGTTATATTAATCAGCGAAGTAGTAATATTAATTAGCGAATTAGTTATATTAATTAGAAAAGTAGTTGTAAATTGCTTCTGGAATATACCTTTCCATTACATTATAGGTCTGATAATGAATTTAGTTTTCAATCTACCTTGACCTCTATTTGTAATTAATGTTATGAACATGAATTTAGTAGTTGAATATATTTTTGGTATATTAAGTGCCAGAGTTTTCATGAAATTATTTCTCTCTTGAGTAATGTATCCCCAGGTAGAGGGTCTTTGGGTCGGACCACCTACTTTCCTAGAGGCTTTCCTTGTCTAGGAAAGTGACTGGGGTTGGCTATTTGTCTCTTCGGGCTTACTCTTGTAGAGATTTTCAATTTCATATAACTCTATGATTTTACATGACGTGTTCATGTACCTCATACATATAATGCATATGGATATGTATGAATATGTTTGACTTCTATTTTTGGGTAAGTAACACAAACTTGTGGGTTGTGTAAATAGTTACACATCAATGTGGTTTGAACATATTGATTTGGTGGATGGATTAGGATTCCAACCTAAATTACTAGAATCATGCACACATAAATTGATTCTTTATTCATATTTAATTAATAACAATGGTTTCATTTAGATAAAAAAATGGATGCCGCCTATATTTATTGCAATGGTCAAATAATTGAGACAGAACAAGGGTGTAGTTATAGTATACATCCAGAAACTCTTGTGATGCTTAGAGGATGTACTACTTTGGAAGCTGTGAAAAGGAAAATTCATCAGAAGTTATAACTGTCGAGGAATCAAGTGATAGAGTCCATAATATTCAGACATCTCCAATTTATAGATAGGTTTTGGTGTGTTCCCAATCTGGAAAATGATGATGATGATTGGGAATATATACTTTCATTGGTTAAGTATATACCTGAGAATCAAATGATGCGGTTGTATGTCACTATAGCTACAATAGAGGTTCCATCGATATTGGAAGTTGACCCATCTCAAATTCATGAGACTATGTCATATGCTCCTTCACATTAAGAAGTTCCATCAGTATCGGTAGTTGTTCCATCATTTCCATCGGCCACAATTTCAATGGATAGTCCTCCACATAATTTAGATGCATTGGTTGATGAATTTGAGGATGACGACAATTTTGAAGAAGAAGATGAAGAGGAAGTTGAAGAAGAAGAAGAAGAGCAAGCAGAAGATCAGTTTGTGCCAACTCATGTGGGGTTCAACCAACCATTGAACCATCCTCCACTATTGGCTATGTGGTCAACTAAAGGCATGAATCACTTGCCAGAATTTGATTATTTAGTTATTACTCCCAGTTAAGAAAATCTAGGAATCATTGGTGGCACCAATCGACTGTGAGATAACAGTGTTCTGTATATTGGCAGAGAGTTTGAGAGAAAAGAAGCAATGAAAAATGTGATAAAACAATATCACATTTAAAGACATTACTCATATGTTGTAGAAGAGTCAAAGAGGTCTTACTATTTGATCTGCTGTGACAAATATGAATCGAACTATCAAATGCGTCTACGATCTATTATTGATAACACTTTTCACAGCTCAAACATCACTAGATTTACTCCACACACCTGTGTGAACCCAATCTTGTCACAGGAACACTCTTCATTAGATTTTGAGTTTGTTTCAACTATTATTGTTGAAATGATTAGATCATGTCATGAAATTCCTATGGTTCTGTTCATTAAGTGAATCAAACAACTTTTTGGGTATCAAATCTCTTACTGGAAGTCATGGGCAGCACAACAAAAGGCTATTGTGAATGTGTACGTTGATTGGGATGACTCTTATCGAGTTTTACCACAACTGTTGGAGCTTTTATGCCATAATAATAAAATAGTCTGTTGGTTACATACTGTTGAATATGTTAACCAACAGAACCAACTTGACCGCTCAGTGGTTGTGTTTGATAGATTATTTTGGACATTTTTACCAAGTGTGGCGGCTTTTAGACATTGCATGAATTTCAGAAAGATTTATGGCACATTTATTTATGTAAAGTATACAGGAACATTATTGATTTTCTCCACACAAGATGGAAATCGAGCCCCTCTGCCTATAGCATTTGCAATTGCAGAGGAAGAGAACTTCTCATCATAGAGCTGGTTTCTAGCATGTCTCTGAGAGTTTTTTATGGATGCAGAAGGGATTTGTCTTATTTCCGGTCGCCATCGTGCAATCAAGGAGGCGATACAGTCTGAGGGTCTTTTGTGGAGACCACCCTTTACCCATCATCGATACTTTATTCGACACATTGCTAGCAATTTGTGAAAGAAGTTTAAGAATGAGTCGATGAATAAGGAAATTTTAAAAATTGGTATGAACATCCTTTCCTGTTTTAAATTTTTTTTGTCATAGCTATTTTCATAACTATTCATATGACTACTTTTATGATAGCATATGAGCCTCAACATTAAAGGATGGAGGAGCGTCTTCAAGATATTCACAGAGTGAATCCGAAAGTGTATGATTACATGATGAAAATTCCAAATCAGAAATGGGCGTTGGCATATGATGATGGGAGGAGATATGGTCATATGATGACCAACATCATAGAATGTATAAATGGAGTTTTCAAGGGAGTTTGAAAACTACCTATCACAGGTAAATACAAATATTTGAATATATGTTACTCAGAAGAGCTACTATTATAATATAATATTTGTATAATGTCGTAAATATAAATTTCAAGGTTGGTACAAGAGACCTTCTATCGTAGTGTAAAGTACTTTCTAGAATGAGGAAAGCAGGGTGAAGAGGGATTGAACAGAGGGATGCGCTATAGACACCATTTCCAACGTGAGCTAGATACAATCCTTCAGGAGGCTTCAACTTACCATGTAACTATATTTAATTTTCCAGAGCAACGATTTGAGGTCACTGAGCCCAGTGATGTTGTAGAATGTAGCAATGGTTGTGTGTGAGTTGTTTTACTTGAGAAGCGTTATTGTGAATGTTACAACATTCAGGCACTGAGATATCCCTGCGGCCATGCGATTACAGCATGTGCTTACATACACGTATCTTGGGAGCAGTTCGTTGATCTGTCTTATCGACTCAAGAGAATCAACTCTTGCTATAGTACTCCGTGGATGCCAATCGGGGAATATCAGAATTTTCAGCTTCCTGATGGCACACCCACGCTTCTACCCAACAACAGTAGACTTCGACCTAAAGGGAGGCCAAAGTCAACTCATATTCGGAATGAGATGGATTGGCCTAGTGAACATCCAGCTGGATGGCGGTACAGCATATGCCGCCAGGAAGGTCATACGAAGAAACGTTTCCCATAACACACAGGGCAATCATCTAATGGTTAAAATGAATCATGTACTCTATCAGTTACTATGAAAATTTGTACATGTAATAATTTTTATCATTATCACCATTTGTAATCATATTTGTCTTACTTTTATAAAGGGTAACTTTTGAAAAATGTACCACGATTTCACTTGAAATTCTATGTCGAACTATCAACATTACATGAGTAGCTTTAAAGAGACAACTCCAACATCAGTATTCTTCCAACACACTACATCAGTAGAAACAACAACAAAAATTACCATAAAACATCATTTAAATGCACCTGCACATGACAGATAAATGTTTTCTTATATAGGTACATTATTTTTTTTGAGTTGGTGTTGTCTGTTTAAAGATACTCCTGCAGTGTTAACAATTTAAAGGTTCACATTCAAAAAAACAAAACCATTTGAACTATTAAATGAAAATGTCATCATTCTTTTATAATGAAATATGAACATACAATGGCCACAAAAAAATGAGGAAACTTCGATCGTATTCACCCCAACACCCTAACACAAGAGAAAACAACTAACCCAATGTGTTTATGCTTCTTTCAATCAAAAAATGATAAATTTCATATCTTACATGATAAATGTCATATCTTACATGAAATTAATGTTTTACTATTTGCACATTCAGATGGAGCAGCCACTTTTATCTGGCCAGAGGATGCACATGTCGCGTGATGTGTTGGCGTGACGACCTGTTAGATATCTTCATGTTCAGAGAGTGCATAGTTTCCATCATGAGGCACCATCGGCAGCAATTTGTCCATACCTTAGATGTGCGGGATTTTATGGAGTTGCTATGTGTGACTTCAACACCATTGACCATCATTTGATAGCTGTGTTGGTTGAGAGATGATGGCCAGAGACACACACATTTCATCTCCCATAGGGGGAGATGACTATTAAATTAGAGGATGTCGCCTACATGCTGGGGTTACCTATCCAGGGACATGTAGTTATGTGTTCCAGTACTGGCGATTATTCTGCAGTCATACGGAGGCTGCTAGACATTGACGTCATCGGCGCACGGGGTGTCCTCCTGGGTTCGCGCTTGCGTATGAGGTGGCTTGATCAGAATTTCGGCGTCATTCCTGATGATGCAGATGAGGAGAAAATTCTTCATCACACACGTACATACATTTTGCGGCTTCTTGGAGGCATGTTTTGTGTCGACTACTCCACCGCTTTGGTACACATGATGTACCTCCCATTACTTGGGGATCTGGATCAGACGGATACATACAGTTGGGGGTCCACTGTATTAGCACATCTGTACAGATCTCTCTGTACCAGTTGTTAGGCCGATTCACATCTAATTGTAGGTTGCATGGTGTTAGTACAGATGTGGGCCTGGGAGCATTTTCCATGCATTGCTCCTCGATTTGTCGTACCGCTTGCACTGGATCCACTTCAGGACTCTCCTCGGGGACGATGGTATGTCTAAATCATTACTTTCAGTTATTTAGTACTTTTTTATTGTTTTTTATAAATTTACCATAGATTACTCATTTTCCCCAGGTGGAGTCAGTCTCAGAAGTTTTCATATACTCCGAGACATAGTGTGCATAGTTTCCGACAGATATTCGATGCCATAGTGCCAACTGATGTAAGTTAAACAGTACTTTTTTTAGGCAAATTTGTTTTTTATCACTATTTTAAGTTATTTAAATATAATATCATCAACAGTATCATGCTACTATATGGATTAATTTTTGAGTTTACATTTCAAGTTTCATGGACTCTTTATAAAGGTTATTTCTATGAATCACTTCCACTATACTACACAGCTATGGTTGGAGATCGTGCTGTAGTGGTGCCACTCATTCACTTCCACACCATTGAGTGGCACCATCTAGACCGAGTCATGCACCAATTCAGTTTTATACAACATATCCTCATGGAACCACGACAATCTACCGAGTTACATTCGATTGTGCTTATAGGTAGACAGACGACAGACTGGCGGCATCATCATGCATCTTATATCGAGCTTTGGGGAAGGCATTCTCAATTCAGTATCTTTCCACATGGATATACCATAGCAGACTCTCAATTATCTGATTAGGGGTATTATGCACACTGGTATCTATGTCATGCCATCATGCACCTTACACGTCAGGGGATTGGCATTCAACAATTGGTATGTTTACTAAGATTTATTATTTTTGTTTAACTCGTTTTTTATATTAATTTTAATGTTATTTTATTTGAAGGCAGACGCCATTGGTCATCTTTTACATTCCACACATCATCAGGAGCATGAATATATTCTGCGATATGTGGTGGCTCTATTCGATAATCTCCGGTTGATATGTGATAGTTTTTTTTGATGAGCTGCCACAGATATATCCTGATCCATATCTTCAGGCTAACGCACCAGAGGATGACGATGTCCCTGCTATTCCTACTGAGGAAGATGAACCTCCACCGCTGGTTCCAGCTGGACGACTGAGACGAGCACATCAGGAGGGGAAGAGGCGATGACATTGACATCCGAGAGCGGCTCCTGCAGATGTCATCGCACCACAGAGAGATGATCCTACCCAGCCGACTGATGATTTTGTACAACATGGAGATGCTTATATACCACATATGGCGTCTCCACAGACTACTATGTACTTCGATCTGGGTGCAATCACACAGCTTATGGCGGCCTCCTCTCCTCCCGATGAGGCTTTCTTTAGGAAAAGGACAAAGGGAAGTCACATGTGATCACTATTTGTGATGTTGAGTATGACAATGATGTTGTTGAATGATTAAGTGTTTATGTAATGGGATTTCAAAATAGTATCATGGAATCTCATTTATAGTATTGTTGAATTTTGGAATATCTATGTATTGGTTTTCAATAATTGTATGGTACTGATAACCATGAAAAGTGATTGAAATATTTTTGGAAAGCAGATTATATTCTCATAATGAAGGGATATGGAGAAAATGAAATTTTTGATAGTATTAATGTGCTCATGACTGATATAAGGAAAAAGTTATATCATGGTTTGAGTACATAGAAATTTTGGGATTTTGGTATGTGGAAAGAGTTAAGGTATTCACATGTTTTGAATGTGACCAACAAGATATATCTTATGATATATGGGGGATAAATGATGGTATTGACATTATTGTTATATGACCTTTCTAGAAATTGTTTTCTTTATACTGTGAGTTTGGACAGAAGTATTTTGGATAAGAATAAATGTTGGAATGTATTAATTTAGACATCGGATAGTATTGTTTAAGTCTAGAACATTTTGGTATTATTTCTGGAATATTATAATAGTTTTGTCTTATAAAAAGGACAACATGTAGGATGGACGACAACCCATCACATCGGACAAGACTACGAGAATAGAACCCACAACCGAAGTGCAACATACCTTTATCACCTACCACTGGCCTATAGGAAGTCCCTGGTTAGTAGAAACAAGTTTTATTTTATTAAGCATGATGATAGATGAAGTATAAGTCCATTTTTGGAACCATATAGGATTAATCTCACCATAGATGGACTTATGTATATAACTTTTGCTAACCATATGTTTGAGACAGATGGAATGACCTATCATTCTATCGCATGATCTGCTATCACTTCACAAAATACAAATTCAACTTCATTTATTTAAGAGATGAAGTGGAAATTGTTCAATTCATGAGAAACGGTGAGATTGTACCAAAATCAAGTAAGTATTTCTTTTAATTCAAAAAAAATCAACATTTCAGATGATCTTGAAAACCAAAAAAAAATTCCTAGTGCCCATATATCTGATGAATCATATTGTACCTTAGATCGTTACAAATTTATGGCTTTGTGATTGTTGGCTTTTTCATATCCATTTACTCTACCACTCTTCATCAAAAGTTGATGGTTATATTTCTATTCTATATCCATATTTTCACCTATGTTCTCCTATGTGGAAACCTAGTAATGAGTTAATTTTGGAAACCGTTATTTTTCTTACTTCACTTTTTTAAAATTATGGTTTTTTATTCCTTTTTATGATGTGGGTTTCTATGAATGAAACTTTCAAGTAGTAAACGATTTATAACCCCGATGAATTTTGAGGGCGAAATTCATTTTAAGGGGGGTAGAATGTATCAACCTGAGATTTTATGAGATATATTATTTTTAATTTCTTTGATATCTTCTATTGTACACTAAACCAAGATTTTCTTGTACTATACACAACACCATATTGGCTTGCAACACTATTCTTGGCTCGTGTTACACACAATTTCAAGTTCGTTTTGTAAAATTATTCTATGCAACATTAAGTATAGATTTTTTTTAATGTATAAATTAAATAAGTTTTGATTATGTTATACACAACACCAAAGGGACCTTTCACTACACACAGCCCTGACTTGGCTTGCATTACACGCAATCGCAACCTTCCTCGATAGCGTGTGTAATATGCAATACTGGGCTACACTAAACAACGATATATTGTTATAATATTATTATGAACTAGCCGTTAGAAATAGTATTAACTAAATTTTGAATTTTATAACATTATTATTCATCATACACATTTTCTAGAACATGGTATGAGAATAAAATAAATTTTTCGGGTAAAGTAAGTATTTTTCAAAAAAAAATGCAGTTTTGTGGCCTTTTGATGGTGCACCTAATTTAAATCTAGTTTTTAACATGTTTATAAGTTTAATTTGACAAAATAAAATTCTTCTTTGGAATCAGGATATAAAAAATTTACTTTCGATAAATTTTTCATATTATTCTGATAATTTTCATATTTTAATGAATAGTAAAAACACGCTATATTTTAATTAAAAACAACTTTTTTCATCGTAATAATTTATATGATTAAATTATAATATTTAATGGTTTTAAAGTATAAATAGAATATATTTTTACCAGTTAATATAACTTATGTAATTATCACTGATTTTACATTGAATTCATATGTAAAATCATTTCAATCTTTTGTAATATTTTACCTTTTAAAAACTCATTTTCTTAAAAATGGGATTAATTTTAAATTAATTTATGAAACTTATGTGATTTGAATTCAGAAAAATGGATTCCATATTTTTAATCATTAGGTCCAAATTATGTTAATAGGCTACTTTTTATTTTTGGGCACTTTGAATAGTAATTACGGTAAATTTTATTTACCATAGTTAAAGTTAAATCGGGTAATTAAGGGTAAATATAATATAATAAAATTACCCTAACACTTGTCTTAATATATATTTTTGATTATATTTCGTCCTGAGGTATATTTGGATCGAAATGGAATCCATTTTAACCCACTTATAAGTGATTAAGACCTTTAATTTATTTTATTTTAAAGAAAGTGAAATATGTCTCACTCAAACCTTAATAATTAATGTATTTTTAATATAAGGTCATAAAAAATATAAATTCAATTATAAATAATCATTTGAAATATAAAATGTTTTTCTTTGTTATGATAATTTATTTGTAATTTTTAAGAGATATTTAATTACCTTAATATGTTATACATTAATGATGCAGAAATTATTTATTTACTGAAAAATCAGTAATATCATTTTTATTAAAATAATAATACCCATTAGAAAGCCCAAAAAACTGACCAAAACCTATTGGTCTTATATATGTAAACCATAACCATCCAATGATATAATTATTGACCATTTTTAGCTTTATAAAAGTGATTATGACGCTTATATTATTTTTATTTTAAATGATGTCAAAGTTGTCACCTTCATAATTTAATTAATATAACAATGTACATGTTGTGATTTTAAGATGATAAATTCGAGTAAAAGTATTATTTTGAAAGATATTAGATTTACCATCATCATTGTATTTTATTTTTAATTTTTATTCAACTAATAAGTATATTAAATGATTATACAAAAATGATGTAGTAATTGTTTTATTAAGAGAAATATCAAATAAATGGTTTTATAAATATTAAAATAAATATTATATGAACTAATTAATGTTCTCCACAAATTTTATAGATTAATATGACATTTGAGGAATCTTTTAATAATTTTTTTTTCGAATATATCCTCTTTGTGGATTTTATTTAGATTCAAATAAATGAATAGTGTCAAAATTAACACTATCGTTATTTTATAAAAATAACATATTATTAAATTGTTTAAAAATCACAAAAAAATGTTAAATAAATATAAATTGAAATTTATATGGTCTAAAATGTCATAAATTATCCAATTATGGACAATTCACAACACATAAGTAATTATTTATAACAATTTAAAATTTAGAATATTATTTCTACCAATAAAATTAAATAGATTAAATAAGGATAAATCAAGTTAATAAGGTTTAAAATAAATTACCAAAATGTATAAATTTTATTGGTTGAGGATATTACAACCAAATATCGTCTCATATTATAATTGAGTAATTTTTTGGAGGCTTTTAAGTGTGTTTTGAATTTATTATAAATTAATATTTCTTATGTTTCCAAAGGTGCCCCTCTCCTTCCTTATAAAAGGGCACCTCCTCCCTCTCCTCCTCACACCATTTTGAGCCTTAAAGCTCTACCAACCCCTACCAGTTTATCTTTTACACTTCCCTATAAACATACTAGAGTTACTGGTCTTCTTCAAAGACCAACATTAGTGCCCTAAGAGGAGGTTTAGAAGAGGCGCGTCGAAGAAGAGGTAATATACTGATTCTGATAGAAGGTAAAATAGGGTCGTTTTCCATAGGATGGATAGAAGGTGAAATAGGGTTGTTTGATATTTATAATAACATATCAGTATATAAAATCATATTGATTCTGATAAATTATATCATCCACTCCAATTCCATTCAATAATTATTGGAATGATATCATCGCTCGTGCGTACGTACTGATTACCGTCTCCACGATGTGATGAGATTCATTCTCCATGATTAACCATTCAAGTATAATTATAATGTATATATAATAAATAGTCATGCTAGATATGAAATAATAATGATATTTTATTTATGTACATATTTGTTTCATTTACTTAATTCCATTCAATTCAATAAGGAAACGAAAACATCGTTCATGCGTACGTACAGCCTATCATCTCCATGAATGCTGTATTTCATTTCATTTATCAATCTGTCATATATATTTATATTCTGAATATATATTATATATAAATAATTTTTTACATTGTTTAATTAAGTAAATCAGGATATAAGTAATAATATCATGAACAACAAGTCAAAACACGTACGATAAATGAAACGATTTTACCCAAAACTTTGCTTTAACGTGGAATTAACAAAAGAACGGGTAATATAAAGTCCTAAGTGAATCATATATGATATAATAAATATTATTATGGTTCTATTATAACTTAATAATATGTTTAAACCCTCTATATATGATTTTCTAACACGTACTAAAGAAATTGGATGTAAGGTAAGGGATAATTTTTCAATCTCATTTTTATCCGAGATTGCTTATACGTAAGTATTTACTCGGGTTATATTTTTCATCCATGTCCATAAAAATGTTTTTCATAAAGTGTTTAATATTATTACATGTATTTTTAAAGTCATTTTTACCCCTATTTTACTTTTACATTGTGTTATGGATGGAATCTTTCTTTTGTTTACCATAAGAGGAACTTTTTGACTTTTCCGGAAAAAGTACGAGGAGAATGTGTTTTTTAACTTATTCAGCATGAACGGATTTTTACGTTTTCATAATGCCTAATTTTCATAAAACATCCTCTACAAGATTTCATTATTATTTTCAACAAAATCCTTTTCTTATAAAATTTCATGGCATTTTTTAAAAAGAAAATGATTTTGAATAAGAAAGGATATTTTCCTCAAGAATTCATTTCAAGTGTTTTGTCAAAACTATTTTCCATCTAAGATGACATTATTTAGTATGATTATGATTCAAGTATAATGTCTCTATTATTTACATGGTTTGATTCTTCTTATGATGAAATGATATCCATTTGTTTTGTATGGATTATGTTATGATGGGATGATGTTTATGAAACTCATTTTATTCTTTGGGTTATGATGAATGATTTATGTTCATTTTCTGGCACAAGTATGAATGATTTCATTATGAGATGAGTGGGACATATATCTCCCTCCAATGCATTGAGAAAAGATTAATATCTCATGAGATAGACATGGCTAGAACGGAAAGTGAATCGGGTTCAGTAATATAGGGCAGGAACAACAAGTAAACCCAGTTCAGTAATGGACTTTGTCCACTATGATGGTCTTTGCAACAATGCCTTGGATACTATAGAAATCATTAAATGTTCTTAATGGTTTTCCATAATTACATGTTTTATTCCCACGCTATTTTATCATGATTAATGTTCCTTTATGAGCTATTCCTTATAACTGTCAAGATTTATGTCATTACTCATGATTTTGAGGTTTTATGTTCATGTTCTTACGTTCAAATGTTTAGGGATTGTTTTATGTTCTCCATGTTTACCCTTGCTGATCATTTGAGCTCACCCTTTACATGTTTTCTTTTCCCCAGGATTTAAAGAAAGGTATTAGATAAGAAAACCAAAGGTGAAGATCTTTATGGGAGATGTTGAAGATCTTTCACCATGATTAGAAGATTATATTCCAAGTTTCCAAAGAGACTAAACTAATATGGTCCTTTGGCATTTTTTTTTGTTATGTATTAAGTATTTTTCAAAAGTAATGTAATTTCCATGTACGTCAAGCTTTGGGTCTCTACAGTTAGGATCTACTGAAGGAATGGATTCCCTCACAAGCTTAGTGGTGGTCTCAGATTTTTATTTCGAGTCACCGTTTGTGTGTTATAAGAATTTGAAAAATAAAATAATTTTATTTAATAATTTTATTTACAGTTATGACATTTTTGGGTTTTCTCACAAGAGGCATGCGCCAAATAAAATTAAGTCGCACCTAAGGTAAAACCAGTTTCCTAAATGCAACAGTTCCCTCATATTTTTGATCTGGGCACCCATTTAAGAGTTATTCTGCTTTTTCAAGAATACCACCCACGTGTGCTATTTAACACTTAACATTTTTTGACAGGTCATTCCAGGCACTCCGAGCCATGGAATCGCACTCCGTCTCAATGCTTGGTCTTGAAATAATTCGATATAAAAAATATATGGAAATTCGGGGACATTACATTCTCTCCACCTTAGGAATTTACGTCCATGAAATCCAAGACAAAGGATACTCAAACAAGTAGGGGTACTGAGCCTAAATCTGATCCTCCCTCTCCCTTTTGATTCCTTGAGATTCCTATTATTTCACAAAATGAAAACTAGAGAAATCGACCATTCATGAAGGAACTTCTCTCATCGATCCTCTATCTATAGCAGAAACTCTACAAATGTCACCCCATAGTCAATATCCATCTTTCCCCAGTAGATGACGTGTGATGGATGATGCACGTACCTCCTCAACTGTGACATGGGAAAAACATCATCCACCCGTTCCATCTGTGGGCGAAGAGCTAGGCGGTACTCCACCTCACAAACTCCACTCAGAAACTGAAAAGGTATGCAATCGCTATCAGAGTAAGACCTAAAAGAAAAAATAGTCCCCCTCCCCAAACTCCAAGGGTCTGCATATCGTGTCGGCATAAGACTTATTTCTACTCTGTATAGTTCTCATCTGCTCCTGGATGATCTGCACCTTCTCAGTGGTAGCCCATACCAACTCTAGATCCAGGAGTGCTAACTCTCCTAGGTATGTCCATCATAGAGGTGATCTGTATGGACACCGAAACATGGCCTCAAATAATTCAATGCCAATGGTGGATTGATCGTTATTATTGTATGAAATATCACCAGTGGTAGGTGGTCCTCCCAAATATGACCAAAATCCAGGAAACAAGAACGATGTATGTCCTCCAAGGTCTATATGGTCTAATGTGTCTGACCATCTATCTGGGGGTAAAACTTTATGCTCAAGTGTGCTAGAACCTGATACTCAACTATTACTTCCTGACAAGTGAGGCATCATGAAACGAACTCTGCCACCTCTTTCTTCATCTCTGGTAACCAGTACTGACATCGTAGGTGCTGGTACATATTTCCCACACCCGGATGTACCTCCAAAAGGGGATGTATAGAATTCCATCAACACCTCCTCTCATAACATCACTGGTACCATGGTGTGTCCTCTTTAAAGGTTGATGTGCTCCCCACCTATCAAAAATTAATCATAAGTCTGTCCTGAGGATATCTGATCACTTCAGGCCTCACAATCAACATCCACAAGTTGTGCCTCCCAAACTTTCTAAAGGAGTGTGGGAATGACATTCATAGACTAGAGGTAAGATTCTCTATCATCATCTATGAGGGATATCATCATCACGGCTAGCTACTCTTTCACCTCACTCAGCTACTGTAAACCATACATCCCGCTGAGCTCGTCTTCCACCATGTCCACCTTCCCAGAAGTATAGAATATCTCAATGTCATAGTCTTGTAGGTACTCCAACCATCATCACTGTATCAACTACTGGAAAGCCTAAATGTACCTTTCCATCCATGAAAAAGGATACCCCCTATAACTGATTGATGTGCCCATTGACCATTTTGTGGTGGGTACTCATTCTCTATGGCCACTTGGTTAAAGTTCTGGTAATCCAGACATAACCTTGAACATTGTGTCTTACTAAGACCTTCCTATGTAAGTCCCCGAACTGTACTCTCAACTCCCAGAGCTCCATGGGATCCATCTGATATGTGGGTGTATATATCGGTGTCGTCCCTGGGAATAAGTTAATGCAAAAGTCCCTCTCTTTGTGGGGAGGTAATCCTGAAAACATATTTTGAAATTATTTTCTCGTACTCTGCCACTACTGTTGGGAACTAAAAAATCAAAACACCTTATAGCATAAGGATATGACCGTCTGACTCAATATTGATCAGTTGCACCCTCCTAAGCATCAGTTAATACTAAGATGCATGGGTTTCCTTTTTGACTGACAAAGGAAAACCGAATTCCAATGCTGCAGATATACTGCATTATTTTGCATAAAACAGTTAATCTGAGCATGAAATATGGATGACCAGTCTATAACCAGAACAATGTCGTAAGGCCTTGACGCTGCCACCAAGAAGTTCAGACCAAAACTCTCATCTCAAAGGTCAGATCACACCATCAGCATAAGTGTGATTAACGATTCTCCTCCCATAGGTATCTCCATACGTAAGGATCAATTAAATGGTTTAACCAGAAACTATAGTTCTAGAACAAGATTCATGACAAGAAGGAGTGATTAGTACCAATTTCTATTAATACTGTAGCTATTAGAAGACACATACCATACCTCGAATCATTCCTAGAGCCCTTGGGTAATACTCTTTGACTGCATGCAGCTACTCCCTTCCCCTGTCCTCTATCTTCCAGATCTGGGGGGACCACATTGGGGTGGTAGTTGTAACATGACAAAATGTATACCACCTCCTATTTCACTTCTATCTCCTCTTCCACATCTTATTCCCTATAAATTCATCTCTCTCTATCACTTCCTCTTCCCAAAACATTTTACACATACAAGTCACTAAGACTGACATCATTTTCCTACATTCCCACTGCTAACATTCATTGGCTGTATCTGCTCATCCAAAGAACTTTCATCCACAAAGTTCATCTCTATAATACTACCAAATATAGAAATGTATAGAGGAATAGTGATGTCTCGGATGTCCATAAACACATATCACTCTGAGGTCTAAGCCCTAAAGAACTAGTCTAATTATATTCATTGAGTACCTGGAAAAGTTGTAATGCCTTGATGAATACTCATCTATCGACATTTTGTCTTGTAGAAGCTATTGGGTACACATACACCTTTGATTTTATAGAAAGGTCCCTTTCTCTGAGAAAGTTTCTCATGCTCTGTCCACAGAAAAGTCACCTCATCGTAATATTAGGGTAATCTAAACCATGTTATCATGTTGTTGAGACACATAGAAGGCTTGCTACCAGGACTACCATCTGATCTAATGGTTCCTCGTCTAGATGGAAACTCGGTTACCACCTCATGCCATTCCTTATCCACTTATTAGTCGGGCCCTCCTCGGATCCTAAGGGGTATCGGTTACTAAAACTCATGTAAGGAACTGAGCATTCATGTGGCCTCTACCTATAGTTTCAGTAGTAAATTCTGGCCAACGAGAAAGAGTATTTTTGGGACAATTCCTGGTGGTACCATCTCGAGAAATGGTCCATGTACCGAAGGCTCATCACATTGTGGACCATCCTCATCTTCATGCAGTGGAATCCTAGCTGGATGTTTGTGTGGATGCATTTTGAAATAGAATCAAGATGAACCATGGTCAATAAGTTATACTTAGTGATTTTTCTCAAAAGAAATCAAGAGGAAAAAATTTCCAAAACACAATCAATTAGAGTTTTCATGTACCAAGTCGAAAAACAGAATTCAGGGTCCTGATGTATGGATATGTCGGCCGCCACACCACAACTGGACACCCTGGCCTGAAATCCAAACTCAAAACACATAAAAGTATTGCCTCAAAAAAAAATACAAACACTTAGTTCTTCTAGTATAATTGACCACCCTATGATATCACTTTGCCACAACCCATCCCCTGGGGCCCGTGTTGTGACTACTGCAAGCCCGTCTTCCATAGGCCAGGAGCTGGTGACTAACATCGGAAAGGCATATCCCAAAAAGGGAAGGCATTGTCTTTAAACTTGAATACAAACACGCCCAGCTACATCCCAACACACTGAATGGGGGAAACAAGTATACCACTAAAACAACGTTGAGCGCAAGTATAAGTGAAAGTAAGCAGCGCAGAATTCAAACCCAATATTGAACTGAAAATAGTAATGTACAAAAGGAAACTGTGATGGTCATCCATGGAAAACTCCACTTGATCATGAGAGTAGTGAAGCTACTAGAATCTGAAGTAGTATTTCATGCCTTCTTGGTCATACTGGGCCCCACCTAGTCTTAGTCCACTAAGTCCACCATCGTAGCATCTATCAGTCCCATCCCCCTGAGCACCTCTATCGAAACATAGATCTTCTACATGAAACACAACACATCTGGTCAAAGCCCGTGTAGGGATGAGTATAAAAATACTCTGTAGGGGCCCCAATACCCCTGAAGGTCCCTCAGATTCCAAAAAAGGAAACACCACAAAGCAAAAATACCCCAGAGGTAAAACCACCAAGCAAGACCCCAACCACATTGCACAATGTAAAAGACGCTTCTCACACTAGGTATAACTTAAGAACAGAAGTAAATACGATTTTTCATAAATCTAGATCATTTATTTTTTTGAGAGGATCTACTATTGATCCACACAGGGTTTCTAGGTGTCAAACCATAGAGGATCTCATGGTGTTGACCCACATAGGATCTCTAGGTGTTGACCCACAGAGGATTGTTATGTGCTGACCCACTCATAAGATCGCTAGGTGCTGACCCAAAATGGATCGCAAGGTGCTTATCCACAAAGAATCACTAGGTTTTAACCCATAGAGGATCGTTGGGTGCTGACTCATAGAGGATCACTAGGTGCTGTCACACAGGGGATCGCTAGTCTTACTTCATGTCACATCCAAGCACTGGATTCCTATACAAAGAACGCTTGATTTTCAGATCATCTGATCCTCAATCCATCTATAGTACCTAAAATACCAAAAATTCCCACATAGAGGGAGACAAAAGGAACGTCTTGTTATAAGGGTTCTAACACAACAGACGGTGCATCGATTGGACTCTCAGTCTGTAAGTTAAAGTACTTTTTGTAAAAAGGGCCCAGCTGGATTCGAGTTTGATCCAACATGGTCATATGCCAACATCCACCAAAACATCAGTGGAGTATCTCAAAAGGACCAACCCGTTGTGAGGATCCCTACACCATTAATAGTTCATCAATCAGACACCTGGTTTGTGAGATAAGTGGGTTTTAGTTAAAATGGGGTCGGTCAGATCTGGGCCCGGGCTACCCCGATCGGACCAACCTGACCCGACTAGGTCTGGGGTTCTGGCATGGGTCCAACATCGGTCCACCCTAGCTGGCCCATTGGGACCATAGTTACGACCTGTTGGGCCCATGGGTCCGACCTGGTAGGACGGGTTCGACCCGGTGGCAGGTCCTACCTGGCAGCGCGGGTCCGGCCCACTAGACTGCGGGTCTGGCCCATAGTTGGACCAAACACCAGGTGGGGTATGGACGACCAGCAAAATCCCAACCTGTATAGAGAGCCTACTCTCCAACCTAGACGCGGCTCAAATGCATCCAGTTTTCCAGCCAGCATGTGTCGCTCGTTCATCCAACACAACTGACCGAGCGGTCGGGGGTTTCCTCATACATGCGGTTGACAGACCGTGTGCCACCAGTGTACCCGAGCAGCCCTGGTGGGCTGCTCCTCCACTCAGCGTAGACTGGAACCGCGCCTTCCTGCTGCTGGGGAGCTCTGGTGGGCACGCCACTGCCCTCCACACGCGGACACCACCACGGGCCACCGCCAGCATGCTAGAGGGACCTTCAATGGGCCACCAGAGTTGTTCTGGTGGTCCATTTCATGATTCTCTTGCACCAACAAATTTTGTAGGGTGCCTCCATCACTTCAACAACCTCAAACTTTCCCTACCATCACTTTGAAATTTATCCAAAAAGAACGCACACTATGGTGGGATTAAATCCTGGTTCGTTCAGCCTGTGCCCTCCAAGCTAGAAGTTTTAAAAGAGATAGAGTTCAAGGATTTCAGTTCCAACATGTTTTCAATAAATCCCATGCAAAACTCAAAGTGAAATACCCTCCCACAAGAACATTCAACCCACTAATCAACTAGTTTGTTGATTGATTCGCGTTCATTGTTTTAGGATGAAGAATGAATAAAGAGCATAAATCCCGTAGAAATCATAAACCCCCAACCTGGATTTGATGGATTCACTGATGAAGAAGGTTGTGATTCACGTCATCATTTTTCAACCTCCAGATCTGATCCTTCATAGTTCATTGCTTCATTCTTTGTTCTTCATTGGATAGGAAAATTACCGGTAGTTCTTCAGATATTTCCCAGTGATTCCTTCTCTTCTCTCAAATGGATTATATTATTAATAAAAGAGACATGTCATAGTGTTTTAAATTTCGCTGCAACATTGTGTCATTAATTATGCTCATTAATGTACCTCATTAATCAAACCATTTAAATACATTCATTAAAGTGTCTCATTGCAATGTAGTGTCGCTGCTCAATATATTGAAAAATAAAATAACTTTTGAAGAGTTAATTTATTATTTTCATTAAAAAAAGTCAAAAACTAACTATTATATCTGACTCTTTATAGTCGAACATAATCTTCACCTAAGTGAATCTCCGAACTGCAAGTTCAATGGTGACCTCGAATTTGAAATTCGATCCCTGGTTAAAAATATAGAAAACTCACTCGCACGTTTACTGAACGTACATTAAAAAAAGATAAAAAATTAACTTTCACCCTCAACCTGTATCGGTCCATATTAGGCTCCACCTAAGGGGGAAACACCCCCATGAGGTCAACGGTACTCTCTAATTTTCAATCTGAGTTACTCTTTATAAGTTATAAGGATTTAACAATAAAATAATTTTTACTTAATTAGTTTATTTATCGCCAAAAACTAACTTTCATTATTGGCCCACACTAGCCAATGTTAGGATATACCTAAGGAAAGCATACCCTCCTGAGCTCTGTGGTGGTCTCATATTTTTAATCTGAGTCACTATTCGTGAGTTATAAACATTTGAAAAATAAAATAATTTTAATTAATTATTTTATTTATGGTTATTCCATTTTGTGTTTTCTCACTCAAGGCATGCACCAACTAAACATAAGTCGTGCCCAGGGTAAACCCATTATCCTAAATGCAACGGTGCCCTTGGATTTTTGATCTGGGAATCCATTTATGAGTAGTTTCACTTTTACAAGAAAACCACTCATATATGCTATTTAAAGTTTAACATTTTTCGACGGGTCATTCCAGGCACTCCGGGCCTCGGAATCCCATGTCATCCTAGCTCCTGGTCTCAAAATAATTTCATATAAATAAATTATACATAAATCATGGGACATGATATGTGTCAAATATTTTCTTCTAGAGTGTATCAAGAATTATTTTTCATGACTACTTCTCTAAATATGTCTCTTATGAATACAAAAATAATATTTATACTTATAATGATCAAGGAAATAAATTCACTTTAGAAGAAAACGTAAATATTGATGGAAATTTATCTATAAGGAGAAACCTGAATATTGGTAACTAGAAAGGAAGTCATGAGATTGGAAGAAGAGAATGTACTAGGTTGAGAGGACAATCTGACCAAGTGTGTGAATTATAATTTAGAAAACAGGTTCCCTATTACTCATTATTATTTTATGTATTTAAAACTAATATTTAGGTAATTAGTGGATTGGTTTTAGTATATCCATATTTCATAGAATGACGAGACTTCCCTTCATGGATTATTTCAACTACCATGAAAAGGAATAATATGAGTGCATCCCTTGAGGGGGTTACCATTGAAAATAACATTTCACTTACATTTAATTTTAAATTTATTTTTGTCTTGAAAAAAAATATTTTTGAGGTATTCCAATCACACTATAATTCATCATTATTAATTGTATTAATCATATTTTTTATTGGGGATCATTTGGTTGATGGAAATATATGAAAATGGGGAAGATATAATTTTTATAACTTCATAATTATGATGTATTTGATAAAGTGTGTGGAGGATTTTTCATTTCATTGATAAATTCAGTTTTGTACAACCTATAAAATTAGATTTTTCATGATTTAACATGAATTGTAGTTTATGGATAAAGTAGACAACCATGGTTATATCTCTCCTATTTACTACATTGCGTTATCCCATGTAGACTTAGAGATAATTTAATATATTATCTTTCTTAATAGAACTATGTGATATCATCCTTAACATAAAAGTTTTCAAGAAAAAAAATATAATATAATCTATCATATTTTTTGAAAAATGTTCACAAAATAATATCCCCACATATCTATTTCATTCTATTTTAAATATGTGGGAGAAAATAAGTTTTCAACACATATTTCCACTTATTATGTGAGGAGATATTGAAAAAAATACAATTTTGGAGGTTGTTGAAAAAATTTACTCTATCGATTGTGATGGTTATTTAACTAGTATTAAAATATCATGGACATGTGTCAATGGTGTTGAATAACTAACACGTTTTTTGCAACAAAAAAGTTGATATGATGAAAATAAAAATATTTATTTCATGAAAAAAAGTAATAAAGCAATTAAAATATACTTATTATTGCATGAGAATATTTGAATAATTATTTTAGTATTTAAAAAGAATAATATTTCAAAAAAGTCATAAGGAATATAAATTCCACACCAAAAAGAAATATTATTTTCATGAAGAAGTATTATGAATGTAATAATTATTTGAGTTTCCTGGCAGTATGGTTTTTCATATAATTTTCATGGGGATGAGAAGAAATATACAGGCCTTGTTTAAACAAGGAACCACCTTAACCACATGAGGGACCCTTGATCCAACCACGAGGGAGGTAGGTCATCCTAGGAAGTTGTGGGTGTAAGGATATTATGGGAATTTATAGCACCCACATGAAGTGCATGAGGATGTATAGTGTGCATATAGTTCATAAATGAGGGTTACTATGAGATTTCATAATGGGATTTCATGCCATATGAATTGTGTGTATGATAATTGTGTGTGGGTTCTGAACTCCATACTAAAATATGATATCAAAAAACCAGATCATATTATTATGTATTGTTCACTAGAGCTAAGGATTGATGTGGGATAGGATATATAATAACATTATTCCTCTATCTTATGATATATTTAAATAATTATTTTCATCTGATCTAATTAATTTGATCCATCAAGTCTCTTACAACATCATCTCATAACTCCCGTGTAGGGTTTTCTATGTAGTTCAACTCTTGTATTCAATGTAAATCATAATGACTATCTCTAGTTCTCAAATAGTGGATTTATTAATTGATAAATATAGATTTATTGCACTGATGATATTTAAATGATCATTTATACATATAAATATTTAATGTATAAAAAACATAAAGGTAAAATTAAATGATGGCTACAATATCAATGGTTCATTCTTCCATATTTTAAAGAGGCATGATTCCATGTATATTCCACCATGTATACATGAAAATCGGATGAGTTCAAGTTGTGTTATTTCATGGATGGTGAATTATTCCTCAGGTTTTTTGTATTAAATATGAGGTGTTGTATTTATTTTCAATTTGAATAAATGTGGATTTATTCCTATGTCATTTGGGTATCATAAAATGAGATTGTGTGATGAAATAAGAAGATATATAATTCATGCATTTGAGTTTTTAAAATTAGGAAGAACAAGTTGTGTGCTGAATTTAAATTAAATGCTTGAATATATGAGCTTAATGTACTATGAGACGCATTTATTATGGTATTTCAATACCCAAAATAATTATAATTTGATCCATTGTTATTTCAAATAAATGAGATACCATTCTTATGTTTCATAAAAGGATTATAAATAAAGGAAACCAGATTATTTTTGTGTATTTAAATGAGGTCAAAGAATAATTATTATATAAAGAATACTAATATATTTTATTCTTTTAAAAAATATAGAGTTTAATGTGATGTCTCATACCATATTTAAATAAAAAATTATACTTGGAGAATATGGATTCATTTAAAATTATTAGTCAAATTGGCATATAATATTTGATTGATAAGAAATAAAAAATATATAAAACAATATTGGTATTTAAATTTAGAAATATAAATCTATTATTTATAAAATATTTAAATCATGTAACTTAATACCACATGAAAATTCAAATAAATTAAACCTGATTGATAGCTTGTGTAAACTGAAACATTGAGTTTTAATGAACCTTGATATAGTTTTTATATTATTATTTAAATAGGAATTTTATAACATATATGTTAAGATTTTCACTATTAAATATAATAAACACATTCTTAAAAATAATTATGAAGGTTTCAAATAAATAAAATATAATGATAAATAATTAATTAATTTTTGGTAGTCATTATATTCTTTAAAAATACATTTTTCTCAAAAAAATGATTTTCATACTTTTTTGAGAAAAAATAATAAAATAAATTTAAAAAAAATTATGAAAAATTATATTATCAAATAATAATTTCGTATTTAGAATCCACTTTTCAAAATTATCTTAGGACAATTTTTTGGTCTTTTTCTAAAGATAATTATTTATCGATGAATGGTGATAAAAATTGTTTTTATTCAAAATTAATTTTCAATTTAAGAATTAGTAAGGTTAATTTTTCTTAACAAATATTCATAAAATTATAATTAGTTTAATTATATTTGTATTATTCCAATTTAGGTCCTTGGGATCAGTTTTAGATTTATTTATGGTATAAAAATATTTTAATCATCTGAATGTTTTTCTTTGGAAACTAGTTTTTTGGTTGTGTCTATGAGTTTCTTTTTAAATAATATTTTAAAAGTTATGAGAATATAATCTATAAAAATTGATTAAATATTTATAATAATATTATTTATTATTATATAATACTTGCAACTAATTTTTTTCATGTAATGATTAAAGATAACAATAAAAATTACTTACCGTGATTAATTTAAAAACTAGTTTACTAGGGATTAAAATAAAATATTAAATGATAAAATGAATTAAATAGATGTTAAATTACTTTTTAACGGAAATATTTAAACATTTTAACATCTAAGTTTACTGAATTAACCATTTTGGATACTTTTTTCATGTTTAAATTATGGGTACACCTTCTGATTTTTTGAAATTTCAAGTGTGTCCACTCTCACACATATAAAAGAGAACCTCATATAAACCCATATTAAAATATGAAAACCCATTTTTCATCCAAAAACTACCCAAATAAAACCCTTAAATCCAACCCCACATCATATAGTAGTTATGTTCATTATTAAATCCTCTAATGAAGTATTTTGATGATAACTTAACAAGGTTTTCCAAAAAAGAGTTAACGTTTTTATCCATGCATTTTTATTTTATTTCTTATTCTATAACCATCAAATACTTTTCAAATATGATGATATAATTACATAATTATCTACTAAAAACCTTTATTTTATTATTTTAATATAATAACCCATATATATCTCCTCTTCCACCAAATGGGAAATCAAATTGTCAATTATGTGCATAGTGGACAACCGCCTCACGAACCTATTTGATTCACGTTCCATCACTCCATGTCAAAAAATGATATAATGATTAATTTAAATTATATATTTAATATTTATAAAATATTTTACTTATAGATTTAAAATATCACATATACCTTCTTTCATTCCACTTTGATGGAATATAATAACATTTCTCGTGTGTACAGGGGACGACAGCCACTCAAAGCGATGTGATTATTTTTTCACATATGATTTACATGGAAGGTAATAAAGGGGAAGTTTAATTAATATATGTGATATATATGAAATAATAATGACTCTAGAATTTTTATATATTATTTAAAATTTATTATTTTCATTTTTTGATAAAATTAAAATAGTGTTCATGTGTACGTACGACCTAACATCTCTAAAAACATTGTAATTCATTTTCTACCTCTAACATTAATGGATTAATTTAAATAAATATATAATTAATATATATTATTTATATCAAGGTTAATATTATGGATTTTATGTAACCATGTTTATGGTGAAAGAACTAAAAATACCAAACCTAAGAATACATGAAACATGAAGCATTTGTTACCCAAAATGCGATTTCAACAAGTAATCATTAAAAAACAAGAAATAAAATGTCATCTGTAAATAATATTTTTTATGATACATATGATTATGTTTCTTTAATATATTTTTAAAAAACTTATACTTATTATATAGGAGGTTCTAATGTGCATATTTTAAGTCCAGTCTTATCAAGATTATTTATTATTAAGCTTTCAATGATGAAATATTATGATCTATCTCTCAAGAAACTAATGATTATTTTTTCCTATGGTTATTTCATGAAAATAAATTTTTCCTTTAATTTCCCTTTTTTATGTACTCAAAAGTCTAAAAATACAATTTTTAAGGAAAACTAACATTATTTTTATCTTTGGATGAATATCCTTTTTCTTCCATGTCTATGTTTTCTAAAATGTTTTAAATAAATTATTTAATTATGTCTAATGATTTATTAATTTAATTTGTACCCTTGTTTAATTTTTGAAAACATTATTCAATGTATTCTTGAAGGAATATTTCAAAAAACACCCTTTTGGCATTTACCATAAATGGAAAATTAATGTTCATTTTAACATGTATGATTTGAATAGCATTTCCCTATATCATG
This sequence comes from Viscum album, assembly GCA_963277665.1. NCBI lineage: Eukaryota > Viridiplantae > Streptophyta > Magnoliopsida > Santalales > Viscaceae > Viscum > Viscum album. Next base: position 1,982,726,266 of record OY728122.1, read on the forward strand.
AATTATTAATGATTTAAATATTCCATTATAGGTTTCCATGTTATTTTCAAAGAAAATATTTTCATCAATATTTGGATATTTTTTGGATTTTAATGAATTGTTATCAAATTTTAAATGGTATATTCCTCAAGAATTTTTTTTAATGATGATTTCATGAAGCTTCAATTCATAGTTGAAAACAACCATTCATTTTATTTATGTTTTACAAGGGATATAATAAAATTTAGCATCCTAATTAATTTTATGGATGGTTTATGACTATGATGATGATATTTCATTAAAACTTTATCCATTTTCATGGGTTATTCTATAATGAATTTTAGAGATGATTTTAAATCCAAATTTATTTTTATGGGTTTCTATATGATGGAAGGATCATGAAAACCATTTATATCCTATGGTTTATGATATGATGAATTTTTATGAATCCCATTTCATTTAATAGGTTATGATATAATATAATTTTTATGTAACCCATTTATCTTCTCGGGTCATGACATAATAAATGTTTTATGATCTTTTGGCACATAGTTTTAATATTTTTATTATGTTAAAGGTGGGACCTATATCTACCTTTAGTTCATTGTTTAAAGATAGATATATCAAGAGAAAAATAGGGTAAGAATGGGGAGTGAACTCAATTCAGTAAGTGAATTTGTACATTATAATAATCTTGTTAGTGAAACTTGATTAATATGATGTCTTGGGAGTGAACCAATTATACTATGATAGTTTTGGAAATGATACTTGACCAATAAAGACATGATTTTCCATGATTATGTGCATTCCAAAAATATATGTATTTTTCTAATGATATGATCTCATTGCCTATTTTCTTTGATTCCTTTATGATTCATGTCTAATGAACTCCCAAAAATTATTCCATGACTCAATATTGTGATCTATAATGTAAATGGTATGGTTTTCAAATGTTATTTTCATGTTCTCCTTCTATTATGCTCATTTTATGCTTATGTGATCATTTATATCTTCATTGTTTACACTTACTAAGCATCTTATCTCACACTTTCATATGTTTCCTTTCCAAAAGATTTAAAGAAAGGTATTATGTAGGATAAGTCTAAAAAATTTCTAATTATGATTAACTTAGTGGGAGATGTAGTAGAACTCTTATAAACTGTTCAGTATGTTTCCATGTTTCTGATGGTACTATAATTATATGATACTAGCATGGATATTAATGTTATGTAATGAATATTCTTTTATTAGGATTTCATATCATTGTATTAAAATCTTCATTCATTATAGTCAGTATCATAGAAAAGGGTCAATAAATCATTGTAACTAGGATGGTAAATCTTATGGATGGGTCAATAAATCATTGAACATGTGGTTTCTAGAAAATTACATGTTTATGTAAATAAAAAAAAGTGGATGTGGATCTATCACAGTTTTGACTAGGAATAATGACATTTAAAAGTGAGGATCAAGTTGTACTTGATCATCACATGGTTCACAATAATGGTCATTACTGCACACCATGTCTGACTCACCCTGGGGATATGCCTTGGATATTCATTGATTATTTATAAAATAGATTTATGTATTTTAATAATGACCATGAATGACTTGTGTTTGGTATAGGTTGTTATAGATTGAAAATAATGTGTCATGGTCTAGACATCCTATAAATTATTGATCACTCTAATCAAAGATTCATGATGGTCATTCAGACCATTTTGGTTTTGTTATGTGATTAAATATAGAATGATAATGTTGATGTGGTAATAGGTATGCTCAAATATTGAGGTAACCAGTTCGACCTTAATTATATTAGTTTTTTACATCATGATATATATCTAGGGATGATCATCACTATCCCTAATGTTTAGATGTTGAATTATTACTAAACCCCCCAATGTCATGATGATCATAAGTCTATGATTCTTCTATAGTTGAATTTTATTGGAATGGTCTTCTTGTAAATATCATCATTCTCCCTCTAGTTGAATTTGTTGTTATATTATGCATAAATTAGATATCACTTTATAACGCTGATATCATTTTTCAAGCAATAGAAGTCACGTTTTATATTGCAAACTAGCCTATGATATTTTATCAGTGTGATAATAAATATGAACATATGATGGAAAAAAATCCATTGTATTGTCCTCAGTCCCCATTCAAAAGGGGTATTTTTCTTATGCATTTTAAGAGAAACTCAACATCAATGATATTCCAATTTTATAGGAGCATTTTTATATCCTTTCAGGCTTAATATTCTAGTAAAACATGAAGTTGTGTTCTAAATACAACTCAAACCTAGTGATACACCTATTTCAATGAATCCATAGAGAATTTCCCAGATTATATTTCATGAATTGAAGAATAAACTCTAGTAGAATCGTTAAAATGGATTCATTAATCCAACTATGCCACGTTGGGGTTCATCGGTCCTTTTTTTAAGAACAATTATATAACACACTAAGATTTTAAAATATGAAAATCATGTTTGATACCCTATATGACACACAAAAAATGCGTAGAAAAAAATAAACTAATGATACATTATGATATATTTATTTTTATATAAATTCAGAATCTTTAAAACCTTTCCATGAATTCAACACTAAGTTTAAACAAAACATGATAATCTATTAAAATATTATTATTTAAACAATACCATTATAACCTTCCCATAAAAAATGTGACTATAGAAATTAATAACTAAATAATTAAATCATATGGTTTAATTTTTTATAAAATAAATTAAATGGATATCAAATTATTGAAAATAAAATAATAATCATTTGAATGTAAAATAAATGTTTTCTGAAATATTGAAATTTTCAATGAAAACAGATTCATCACTCATGGAAAAAATAGGATAAAATTAATTTTTTATCTTTTATAAAATTTATTCAATAACATTAACTCCATTTTGAAATCATCATATAAAAATTAACGTAGATTGAATCATTGGTATTTTTATGAGAAGTTTCATTTTTTTAATGAATAGTGAAAAATACTAACTTTTACTGAATATTTCCTTATCGTTTCAATTATTTAAAGAGTTAAAATTTATTTTAAATTTTATTTATTGTAAAATTAGATTAAAAAAATTATATTAAATAAAAAATAGATAATTTTACTCAATTTAATATTTAATTTTGATATTAAAACCTTATACACTTATGAGAATTTTCTCTTTCGAAACTCACTTTTTTTCTCATATTCAAGTATAAATTTAAATTGAACTATGCCAATTATTTTTATTTAATTTTACAAATGGAATTAATATTTGTAATAATGTTAGTTTATATTATCAAATAACGAAATTTTTTTATTATCAAAATGAATAGTGAAAACAATAAAAAATAATTATTACTTTCAAGGTAAAAATGGATCTACTGGGGGTTTAACTAAGAATATAAGGGTTACAATTACCTAAAAACTTGTAAAAATACCATTGGAAGGAAATATTTCATACTTATAATATCAAAACATCGAGCATAAGTTTATTTTTTTTCTTTTCATATGTTAATTACTCTATCTATTAGGATTTTTTTTGGATATTTTCAAGTAATTTCCATGAGGATTACCTTCCCCACATATAAAAGGACACTCCCTCCATTCACTAGTTCAAACCTCAAAGTATCTTTGTATTTACCAAACCCAAGAAAAATCTCTCTCTAAAATTTTTATTCATATAATAGATCTGATTTTACTCGAAAAATACCAACCCAAGTGTGCATAAGTGGAGATCCAAAGGAGGTTTGTCATAGAGAATGTCACACCCCAACCTGGTTGATTTATCATTTTAATTAATTTAGTTATTATTTTTAGTTTGATATGCTTTTTTACTATTTTACGATTATCCCACATAATTAAGAGTAATTGTATGATGTCCACAAAGATTCCTACGTGTGTTGGAGATATGGTGTGCGACTTGCCAGCAATTTATAAAACCACAAAACAAGCACACAACTTGACCCAATAAGCAGGCAGTACAGGGTGGTACGATTCAAGAATAGTTCTCTCAATCGCACGTCTAATTATAGGTGAACCACGCAGCTACCCATTATTCAGAATAAATAAATAAATAAAATTTTATGGAAAATGAAATAAAATAAAATAAGTCAAATTAAATATAAGAAAATTTTAGAAAATGTTTAGTAATAATATTATGATTTTTAATAATAATAATATTATTATTATTGTGATTATTATTATTAATATTAGTTTTATAATTAATTTTTATAATGAATTTTTTTTATTTTTTTTTATTTTTATTATTAGTATAGTATTGTTATTACTATTATTATTTTCATTAAAAAATGAAAACCTAGGGGGCATCGCCCCCCACACCCCACCCCCCTTATTACTCTTCTACAAATATGCTCCCCCTAGGTGATTCCCTTCTTTGTGGCCTACCCCACCCTAGAAACCCTTTCTATAACAACCTCTCATCAGCTAGCTCCCTCTCACGGCTGCCCAAATCCCCCTACGCACACCCTACCCAGTGCACCCTTTATCTAGTGGTTCCCATCTCAGTGTACCCTCCCCCTTCATGTTTGGCCTATAAGGAACTGATTCTAGTAAACCCAACCCCTCCACGTCCGATGTTTTTTCAACACGAACCTGAAACCCCTTTGCAGCGCCCCCACCTTCTATCTGGCGTGTGGATTCCTCCCCTTCGGTGTGTTTTACGTTCGAATTTGTGTTTTTTCTTTAATTTAATAAAATCCCAATGCCTTAGTCTGTATTTATCACATTTCTCTCATTACCTAGGGTATGTGATTGGTCTGCGGGGAGTTTTTATTCCTTTTTTTAGGTTCCACTGCATTCATATATGGTTTAGGTAGGTGTTTTCAATTTATCATTTCTTATGGATTTCCATTGATTCTTGGCTTTTTAAATAAATTTATAATGTTGATTATCACCACTATGGAACCCTTATTGAACTTATTATTCTGTTTTATAATTCTTTTGATTTGATAAAAAACAGGTTTTAAATGATTTTTATGTGTACTGTTTAGGTTTATGGTACCTAGATTGTTTTCTTTGAAATGCCACTGTTTTTCTAAAGGGGAAGTATTCCTTTTAATAAATGTTTAACCTTTATGACATTGTAATGGTATTGGGGTTTGTTAATTTCGTTTTTTAAGTGTGTTATAGTAATGTTACAGATTTATAAATGTGTTAAAATTATTTGAAAAAGTGTTTTATGGTTTTGAAAAAAAATGATGGATATTGTGGAAATTGTTTTTGGGTGTGTTCTTTGGTGGTTTGGTTTACCATGGATGTGCCTTAAAATGATAATGGTGTCTCAATTTTGGGTTCTATCAAATTCTTTTTTCTATAAATTTTTTTCGTTTTCTAAATGAAGTTGGGGATTTTGTGTGGTTCTTAAAAAAATGGTTTAAAATGTGTTCTTTAGGGTTTGTACCATTTATCAATTGTGAGGTATTTGGGTGTGTATTTGGTTATAACTAGTCAAATGGGGTCCATTTTTAATGTTTTCCTATTTTCTTATTTTTATGAAAAAGGTAATTTTAAATGTTCTTACTAAATGTATTTGGGGGTGTAAAGATTAAATGCCTGTTGGGATCTTCTAAAATAAGGGCGAGGTGTATGTTAACTTTTAGAAAGATTTTTATTTTTGTAAATGTGTTTTTCGGTTGGCATTATAATTGTAAAATATAGTATTTAATATTGTTCTATGAATGATTTATATCATCTTTATTATTAGTTCAGTTTTACATAGTTGAAGTCCCGGTTGGAACATTAATATGTGTGTAAATGAATTAGGTCTTAAAGGTATAAATGCATGTTTGGCCTCATTAAAATATTTTAAGAACTGATTTATGTTATTATCTGTGTGACAGCCCGGTAGGAAACTTCAATGATATGATATGAATATCTAATATAAGTATGTATGTATATATTTATGGGGAACCTCTATAGGGTAGATATCCCTTTATGGTTTTTCGTATAGAGTGTATGTGCTTTGGGTAGGCAAGTGTGGTGATTGCAGGTTATGTGATTCATGAATGTGAGGGTCTTCCACATACATGATATTGTTACACCATGGGTTCTTGGGATTCTTTTAGATTATTGAGTGATGGTTTCTTATTAGCTCAGATTAGACAGGTTAGTACCCCCTGAAGTTATAGACATGCCAAGAGGGATGTGCCACTAGTAAGTCGGGTTAGGGAAGCTACTTGGTTATTGACTTAGGGGCTTCACCATACATTTTAAGGTGGTTCCGAACTGAGTATGTCTAGGGGTATTCTAGGGATTTTTTGGATCATCCATGGTTATTTTCTGTATTGACTTGTTTAATTCTGTTTCTTTTAGTTTTCAGCCTGTACTATTTATTTATTTACATCTCATCCTAGTTTTTAACTTCTTGGGTTTTGGTTTCGGTTTTGGTTTCTAGATGGAAAAATTGTTTTGAAAAATAAAGTTGTGGTTTTCATTGGATTTTAAAAATGGAAGGGTTATATTGTTAAATAGAATTATGGAAAACCATGTTTTTGTAAATATATTTCAAACTACTGTCATTGGTATGTTTTGGGAAAGGAAAAATTGGATTCAGTGGTATATTCTAGGCATCCATACTGAGCATTTTAGTGCTCAAACTGATTTTATCATTTCAGTTGTTGGTTCCATTCACTCTGGTTCTCCTGTATTAGATTCTCATTATTATATCGAGGTTATTCTTTGGTTGTGTGGTGACCTAGAAGGACATATGGAGATATGTGCAGTTTATCTTCTTTCTGTTGTTAGTGGTTATCTGTGTTGTTCATTTTTTATTCATTTATTTATTTTTCTTTTATTTATGGTCCAAATCATTCCCAAATGTTATTTTTGATGATAGACACTACTTTTCAGCTCATGGGGATCAACAACGCCCTTCTGGTCTTGCCACGGACCGGTTCGGGTTATCGGTTCAAGGTCAACCCGAGTTGGTTCATGACAAAATGGTTTCAGAGGAGGCTCTTGTTATTTGGGGTGTTTGGTGGGTGGAGAATAATATTTTTGATCCTCATGAGGTTGTTTATAGATCAGTTCCTGATTACCACTCCTTGTGATGAGACCTAAGTTACTAGAAGTATTCTGGGTTTGAGTCTTTTTTCGGGGTTGTTTTGGATTTATGAATGATAATAGAGGTGATCTGGTGTCATTTTGTGACCTCACATTGTGTAGTGACCCATCTAAAGTCCAAGGGCCTGGTTCAAGGCCCTATTGGTGTTATGTCTTACTTGGGGAATCTCTCATTACCATGTAGCTGGGTTGGGCATAAGAAGTAGTTCCTCGTTAATTTTGTTCATTTTTGTTGTGCTTTGTCTTGATTTCAGTTGTTGTTAGTGTTTTTGGAAATTATTGTTGTTTTGAAATGAAATATCTCTTATTCTAAGGGTTTTTAAAACTGGTAAAATGTGGTTTCAATAAAAAAAATTGGAAATTGGTGAAATGGGTTTTTAAATGAGGAAGTATTTCGGTTTCAAAAATTTGGCTTCTGTATAGATTTGGTAGCAGAATGGAATTTATGACCCTTGGTATTCCATAGGATCTTCCACATATGTTTGGGTAAGAACATGAAGTTCACATTGTTACATATATATAGGTGATTTGAGTTAAAATGGAAGAACACTTATGTGGTCGTTCATAGGATTCCATGGGTGGGGTTTTGGAATTTAAGGCTTGGCTTGAATTTTCTAAAATTTACTTGAATGAAAAAGTTATTTTGAGACTTGGGTTTTCTTGAAAAGTTGGTTTTGGTATTTTGGAAAATGGCATTGGAGTAAAAAAAAATTGAAATTTCAATGAAATTTCAATTTTTGGGAAAGTGGTTTTTTCTATGTTTGTATATGTTTGGCTTATGAGCATGTTACCCCTGACTTGGGGGTGTCAATTTTGGGTGTGTGTTTCATATTTCTCAGAGTATTCCACAAAAAAGGTTTTTAATATAACAATCAATTCATGCCCAATTCTATTTCTTATTAAGTTTTGTATATTTATTGAGGTAATCAAAGTTCTTTAGAGGCATTTGTGTGGTTCGTGGATATATAGTGTGTCTTTGGGTTGAGGGGAACTCATGAGGGTGTTAAGGTTTGTACCATCTCAGGTTTATTTGAGGAACTAGTTTTAGACTAGTGAAAATTGGATGTATCATCATTGTTGATGTCTGGGGTGTGTTTCATGGTGGTCGGATCATGGGAAGCTTCCCCATATTGCATAGAGTGCATGCTTGAGGAACCTATCCTAAGAAGCTATATGCATTAGTGTCGGCTCCCAGTTTGTATAACTACTCTCTTGGATGCCACCTGTGTGGCCGTTTTAGGCATTCCAAGCCATTTTTCCACATCCCTCCAAAGTTTTGTTATTGTTGTGGTCGTTCGGTTCACTAGGAAAATTTATGTAAGAAGCGTCATTGGGGGAATGAATCTTGACCATGGGATTTTAGTACCTGACTATGAGGCATAAGAATATACGGCCATCAGAGACCCATCCATAGGTCTCAGGGTGAAGCTCGCACATAGTCAAGAGTGTCTAAGGGTGTATGGGACCTCATTCCTGTTCTTGTTTTCCATTTTGAGATGGAAATATATGAATTTTACTTTATTTAATTTCCCATCAGGGGTAGTTTCATCATTTCGGTGTGAAGGTGTGAAAGATACATTCTTCTATGACGTAAACAGCTTGGTTCATTTGGATGGGTCTCATTGAGTTATTCATTATTCTTAAGAGTTATTTGGCCTTTAGAGGTGAGGTGTTGGTTCTAGTTCAGTGATGTTCATTTCAAGGCATTTGGGTTTAGTGAAGTGGGTGGATAGTGTTTAGGGTCTACCTCCTAAATTGAGTTCTTCTCATAGTTTTCTTTAGTGTTGTGAAATTCAGCCAGTGTAGGGGGATTTTTGATTACAATAGTGTTATTGTTCACCCTTATTCAGAGGTTCATTGGTTCTTGTAGGAAGTGTTCATGTTCTGGCATTTCATTATGCCTGGTTGCTTTAGGGTATCTTTTTTTGTTGGTTTTTTGGTGGAGTTTTTTGTTCCTGATAAAGAAGATGATTGATTTTCAGTTGAGAATTCCTTGTTTTATAGTAGTAAGGTTTTTTTTGTTAGTGGAATAAGTTCGGTGAGTTTGGGTGGGGATTTCCCATGTCCCCCCCCCGGAGGTGGTGTGTTAGGACGTTCTGGTTATAAAGTTAGTCAAGTTCTTGTGGTGGGGAGAACCCTCACATTTTCTCCTCTTGATCTGGGTTGTAATTTTATCTAGATTAGTTGGGTGTGACTTGGGAGAAAAATAAATAGTCCCCTTGAAAATTCTTTGATTCTTCTAGTTCTTTCCGGGCATAGACTCAATCATTGACCAACTTTTGTCTTGGTGACTTAATGGGGGAAGGAATTTCTGTGGTGGGGAGAATTTTCACACCCTCACCTAGTTGATTTATTATTTTAATTACTTTAGTTATTATTTTTAGTTTCATATGCTTTTTCACTATTGCGTGGCCAGCCCACACGGTTAGGAGTAACTGTGTGGTGCCCGCACATATTCCCAAGTGGGTCGGAGTTATGGAGGGAAACTTGTGAGTGGTTTATAAAACCAAGCGACAAGCACGCATTTTGACCCTATAAAATGGAAGTTCTGGGTGGTGCAGTTTGGGCGTAGTTTGCTCAATCATGCGTCTGACTGTAGGCAAACCGTGTGGTTTCCCCGTATTCAGAATATATAAATAAATTAAATTGAATGGTAAATGAAATAAAATAAAATAAGACAAATTAAATAAAAACATTAAAAATGGTTAATAATTATAATATTATTATAATTATAATTTTTAATAATAATAATAATAATATTATTATTATTGTTATTATTATTATAATTATTATTATAGAGCTATTATTATTATCATTAAAAAAATTGGAAACCCTAGGGGGTGTCCCCCCCCCCTCTTCCTCTTCCACGAATCAGCGCACCCCCTGGGCGATTCAATTCTCTACGGCCAACCCCACCCTAGTGCCCCTTTCTTGTGCCTCCACTCAACGGCCAACTCCCTCTCTTAGCGGCCCAACTTCCCCTGCATACTCCCTTCCCTTCATTCCCTATGTCTGGTGGTTCCCATCTTGGCACACCCTCCCCCCTTATGTTCAGCCTACAATGCACCGATTCCAGCAAACCCAACCCCACTCTATCAAGTGGGTTTTCAGTGTGAACCCAAAATCCCTTCACAACAGCTCCACTTCCTCTCTAGTGTGTGCATTTCTCCCCTTCGATGTATTTTCCATATGAATTTTTGTTTTTTCATCAAGTTAATCAGACCCTAATACCTCGGTTTGTAATTCGCACATTTTTTTATTGCCTGGGGTGTGTGATTTTTCTGTGGGGCATTGTTATTCCTTCTATTTAGGTTCCTCCATGTTTTCACATGGTTTTGGTATGTGTTTTTAATATTTCATTTCCTATAGCCTTCCTTTGATTCTTGGATTTTTAAATAAATTTATAAACTTTATTTTCACCTCTATGGAACCCTTGTTGAAGGTATTATGGGATTTTATAATTGTTTTAGTTTGCTAAAAATATGTTTTAAATGAGTTTTATGTTAATTTTTTACATTTATGATACCTAGAGTATTTTATTTCAAATGCCTTTGTTTTTTCTAAAGGGTTATTAAGAATTTTATAAAATGTTTAACCCCTATGAAAGTGTAATGGTATTTTGGTTTCTGAATTTTTTTTGGAAACTGTGGTTTTTTAATGTTATAGCTTTCCAAATGTGTTAAAATTATTTGAAAAATAATTTTATGTTTTTGAAGAAAATGATGGATATTGTGGAAATGGTTTTTGGGTGTGTACTTTAGTGGTTTGGTTTACCATGGATGTGCCTTCAAATGATAATGGTGTCTCAATTTGGTTCTCTCTCAAATGCTCGGTTTTTTAAATGGATTTCATTTTCTATATGAGGTTTGTCCTATTGTGTGGTTCTTTTTAAAATGGTTTAAAATGTGTTCCTTAAGGTTTGGACCCTTTGGAAATTGTGAAGTATTTTGGTGTGTATTTGTTTATAAATAGTTAAGGGGGTCATTCGGTATGTTTTACTAGTTTCTTGTTTTTATGAAAATGGGAATTTGAAATATTCTTGGTAAATATAATTGGTAGGCTTAAATTTTAAAGGACCATTTGGATCTTCCAACATAAGGGTGAGGCCTGTGTTCACCCTTATAAATATTTTTTTGGTAAATACATGTTCCTGTTGGAATTTCAATTATAAAATTTGGTATTTAATGTTGTTATAGAAATGATTTATAGAATCTTTATTATATTTTGGGTTTTATAGATCGAAAGGCCTAGTTCGCACTTTAAGCTGTTTGGAAATGAATTAGGGCTTGAAGGTTTAAATGCCTGTTTGGCCTTATTGAAATGTTTTAAGAACTAATTTATTGTATTATCTATGTGACGACCTGGTTAGAAGATTTGATTATAGGATGTGAATATGTGATATTAGTATGTATGTATATATTTATGGGGAACCTCTATAGGGGGGATATCCCTTTTGGGGTTTTCGTATAGACTGTTTGTGTTTGGGGTAGGCAAGTGTGGTGATGGCACGTAAGGTGTGTTACACATGTGGGGGCCTCCCACATACACAGTATTGTTACACCATGGGTTCCTGGGTGCCTATTAAATTATTGAGTGATGGTTTCTTTCTAGCCATGATTAGACGGTTTACTACCCCCTGGAGTTGTAGACAGGCCAGGATGGATGTGCCACTGGTGAGGCCATGTTGTCTAAGCTAGTTGGTTATTGACTTAGGATATTCACCATACATCATTATTTGGTTCCAAACCGAGTACATCCAGGGTTATTCTAGGGATATTTAGGATCACCTATGGTTATTGTATATATCAACATGTTCATTTTTTTCTTTTAGTTTTCAGCCTATGTGATATATTTATTTACATCTCAGCTTGTTTTTTGAATTCTTGGGTTTTGTTATGGGTTTTGGTTTCAACATGGTAATTTTTTTTGAAAAATAACGGTGTGGCGTGCATTGGATTTTAAAAATGGAATGATTATTTTGTAAAATAAAATTATGGAAAACCCTATTTTTATAACTGTATTTCAAACTAGTTTTGTTGGTTTGTTATGGGAAAATAAATGCTTGGATTTAGTGGTTTATTCTTATAATCCCAACTAAGAATTTCGGTGCTCAAGTCTATTTTATCATTTCAGTTGTAGGTTTCATTTTCAGACGTTCTCATAGATTGGTTGCTAATGATTGGATCAAGGTTGGTTTTTGGTTTGGCGGTGACCTAGAAGGTCACATAGAGGTATGTTCAGTTTATATTCTTTCCACTATTAGTAGTTATCTACGTTGTTCCATTTTTATTTATTTATTTATATGTCTTTCATTTATGGGCCAAATTGTTCCCACATGTTAGTTTTGGTGCGTGGCACTAGTTTCAGGCACATGGGGATCTAGAATTCCCTTTAGGGGTTGCCTCATACTAGCTTGGGCTACCGGTTCAGGGTCGACCCTAGTTGGTTCGTGACAGAGAAGGGAATTATTTTAACAAAGCTCTTTCATTTTTCTTTTTCATTTTCCACCTACAATTATGTATTAAAACATAAAATATAATAACACTAGAATCACACCCATAAAATTATTCTATTATTTTTATGGAATATTATTCATCTATCTCCTCATCCATTGAGTTGGAAATGAAATCATCGATCGTGTTTAAAGAAAACACCCGCCACGCAAACTGATGTTGTTTTTATCATCACTACCTCTCATGGAAAGATATGAAAATGTATTTAACATGTTCATATTATATTTATGAAATTATTATAGTTATTAAATTATTTAGTCACATAAAACATCATACTTTCCATTCTGTGGGGGATATTATAATATTGCTCATGTGCACAATAGACTACCTCCTCACAAAGAGATGTGAGTCGTTTCTTGTTTATTCTTCACATAATTGGTTGTAAGGATAAATTTAATGAATATATATATATATATATTTAATGTTATAAATTATTTAAAATTAATATATAATACAACACTTTACCCTTTCATCCTTTAAGGGAAAAAATAATTGCTCGTTCGTATGTATGACCCATCGTCTCCATGAAGTGATGTGATTAATTTTCTATAAATAATTTAAAAGAATGGTTATAAGGATATATATGATGGAAAAAATAATATATATTACTATAAAATCATTATATATATTATTTAACTATATCTTATGTAGATGAATTGGAACAATCCTGACAAAAGAATAATTAGAAAACCGAGAAAATAACACTCAAAATAATGAAAATAAAGAAATACAATTAGAAACGTGATGGTAGAATATAATAAAATGATTTTTATGGTATACTACATAATATAATGGTTATTTAATATATTTATAATAATTAAAAATTTATAATATATGAATTAGGGACATGTATGAAGGAAATTTTTCTCTGAGGTAATGGTTTCCATCTCACTTTTACATCTGTAAGACATAATCTATATTCATGAACTGATTACATTTTTTGGTGTATATACTTCCCATTTCATATTTTATATCATGAAACAATTTATCTTCATGGTATCTTGAGTTTCATTTTTTTATTTCTTTTGTGGTCTTGTAATTCAAAATTTACCAAAGTGGTAAGGGTTTTTTTTCAGAATCTCATCATTTTTTGGGATTGTTTTTGTTTAAGTTTCCCTTGGGGGAATTATTTGATATATATATCTTAAAATACATATAATTTCATATATTATATTTATTCAAAATCGTTTTCAATTAAGAGTTCCATTTTTTCACTATTTAGTTCTTAAAATGATTGATAAAATGTTTTAAAGAAAATATGAATTAATTTCTCTTTTTGGACAAAAATCATTTTTCCGTAAAAACCATGTAGTCTAAAAATGATTCTGAAAAAAAATTTAAATAAAATTTTATAACATTTAAATTAAAAAGGAGATAAAATATTTATTTTACTTATGATTCCCTGGGGGTATATTTTATTGAAATCATCCTTATTCTTCCATTATACAGTTTATGATAATTTTTACTAATGATGTAAAATTTTATTACCATTCCCCATATTACTCAAAAGGGTTTATGAATATGTTTATTTTAATGGGGTAACTCTTAAAATTTCAAATGATAGTTTTTGGTTTTAATTTTTATTTTGATTATGTATCAACACATTAATATGAATGATGCATTGGACTTAGAATGTAATTGGTAGGCCCCATTGTAGATAGCCCCTTTACTAATTGAGAAGTCTCTTGAGAGAAATTAGTTGAAAAAATTAGATAGGTTTGTAACAATTGATTTAAACTATCTTGAGGAAGATATTGATAGTTTCATATGTCTATCAATATACATTAACTCACCGTGATAATAGTTACTTATGTATATGTGATTATTCATTTTGTTAGAATACAAATGGATAAGTTTCACGATCAGGTGATTAATTATATTGTTTTATTTTATAATCTCCTGTTTATGACATTTTATGAAAATTTTATTGATAAAATGTAATTTGTTATGTTATTAAACATCCCATACTGATTATTATTATTTTTTACTTATAGATTCTAATTTACGCATAATCTTACAGATCATCTGAGTTTTCCACTTTCTTATGTTTTATTTTCTCTAGGATTCCAATAAGTTTTTTATGTGTAGATACTCTATAAGTAATAAAATTATTTTCAAAGAAAATAGTTTTTGTATTTTATGTTTTCAAATTTATGTGAAATTAATGTATGTATCTATAATAATAAATCTTCTAAAATATGAAATCCTTTGGTATGTGATAATTTATATATTTTTCCAATGTAATAAAGTAACAACCAGCTATGAATTACAAGGGTCAGAATCAATACAGTTGGTATCAAAGAAAGTTTAGTAGAAACCGTATGAACTATATTTAGGAAAACATATATTATGGAACATAACCATATGATAATCATTAAGGATGTGAATATAAAAACATTATATTGTTTTGATAAGGAAGATATTATGTTTTTTTTTCTACTAATGCATTCTAGTTTGGATACTAATAGGGGATATGTTTCTAGAAAATATGTACCTAGGGTTAATATCTATGAAAAGGGATCATTTGGATTGTCACGATCGTCACTTGGTGTAAATGAAATAGGCCTTATTGAAAACCAATATTGACACTCCTTGGGTATATGATTAGGATAATTCTTATTTTATGAATAAACCAATATGCTGGATATGAAAATAAACATATCCAAAAAGAAAACATTTTTATGATTATGTGATTCTTTAAGAATATATTTGTCTATTAATGTTAACTGTTACACTAGTCTTGGGATTATAAATTATTTTTTATAATGTTATAATCTAATATTTTGTACGAAATTGTTTAAAAATGGTTCCTAGTGGAAGGAATGGGTACTTTATCAATTCAGGTAATCCAAAGAGTAATTATCGTTTCTTTGACGGTCTTAAAAAATATTTCAAAGGTAACTATTCTACCAAACATTCTCATCATATGAGGATATTATATCATGTGATATTAAGTAAATGAATAAATTATATATGTTTTATTCTTTTAAAGGAAGTAAGAGAAGAAGAGGGTGGAAGGGAAAAAGTATGATGGGAATAAGGAAAAGAAGTATTATCCCAGATGTGATAATGGTGGAAAGAAACTCTCTAGTACTTGTTTAAAGGGAATTTGAGTTTTTTTCAATTGTGGAAAGAAACATCATCTTGCTCATTATCAAATAGTCAAGAATGAAATTACTACACTATAATTCTTCCACTATAAGGATATAGGGAACTATGCAAATGAATCCTGTAAGAGTAAAGGGAATATACCTAAAGAGATGCTAAGGGATCATTATAAATCTAATTCTATTACCACTGAACAAGTGGAATGATTAATTTCTTAGTGTTTGGATTAATGAATTGTGTTATAGGATTATTTTATCTTTGATATTATGGTTATTAGCATCATTAAATATATAAACATTACACTATAGTACAATTTCTCATAGAATTTTAGATCATATATTGAATGGAACAAATGACTATAAAAAGTGATTCATTGAAAAGTTTAACCTCTTGGATAACACATGATTGAGGGTTTATAAACATTAATATGTTCCTAATGTAGACATACGAAGGATATTTTTAGGATATAGTGTTAGTGACCATTAAATTTTTCAATGGTTTTATGATTTATGTTATCTTTGTTGAGGTTTAATGCAAGTATTTATTTATGGAATATATTTGGAAACATAAGATTTTATATTTGGAGAATGGATGTTTTCAAGGATGTTTTATTAATATAAAGGTATTAAAAAATGTGGAATGTCCCATTAAGAGCAACATTATATTTTATAGGGAATGTGATAATTATTAATGGACCTTCCTTAAAAAAAATTGACATTGAATTTGGAGGGAAATATTTTTTAATAGTCTTCAGGATAACTATTTATAGAATAGATTAAGTTGAACATTATGTTTTATTTAATAACATGTTATCAATATTTTGGTGTTGGGAAATATACATTGAAAAGACTATTGAATTTTAATTCATTTTTTGAGGTAATGATAAATTAATTGTTAATTTTAGTGCTTTAAACATAAAAATTAATATTGGATATTAATTTATTGAAGTAAGAGATGATGTGGGAATTGATATAAATAAATACAAAGGATGAAATTATTCCTATATAAATATATAAAGTAACTATATTTTCATATGTTCTTAGTACATTTGGTATAGAAATTCATCAAGTCCACAAAATTAAACTTGAAACAAAAATTTAATCCTAGTACCTTAATTTTAGATAAATCAAGTAATCCATTAACTTATCAAATATGTATGGTTCTGTGGTGGTTAATCTTCTTATGATCACCCACTTTATTATGATCAAGGATCTATATCACATGTTATTAATCCATGGGAATTATTATTCTACTCCTTTTCAATTTTTCATTTCCCACCAATGTTCTCTTATATGAAAATATAGTAATGTGTTATTCTGGATGGCCTTCATACTTCCATTTCTCTCAAATAAATATTTTTTTTATTAGTTTTTATGATGTGAGTTTCCAATAATTGAATTTTAAATTTTCAACTCCATGATTATGAAGATCAAGGTTAAACTGCAAGGATGAAATTTATTTAAGGGGGTATAATGTAACACCCTAAGATTTGAAAATATGATCATTATGGTAAAGTGCATGTGTGAAATACAACACCAATATTTAAATAAAATTTTACACCCTGATAGTTTATGATATTTTTCGAAAATAAATTTAATCTCTTCAATATCTTCTGATTTATGCAACCCTAGTTTTAAATAATACATGACACTCTATTAAAATATTATTATTTAAGAATGATCATTATAAACTCACCATTAAATTGGAGAATATAAATAGTAAAAACTAATTTATCAAATTATATTGCTTAAATATGAATAAAATAAATAAAATTTATATCTACTAATTATAAATAAAAAATAATTAGTTTAATTTAAAATAAATGTTTTCTGAAAAAATATATTTTTCAAAGAAAATGGTTTCATGGCTTCATGGTCACTTATCATAAAATAAATTTTTGTCACTTTAATAAATTATATTTTATAAATTTAACTTCATTTTTTAAATAATCATAACAAAATTATCTTATGTTTAATTTTTGGGATTTCTCTAAGAAGTTTCACTTTTTGATAAATATTGAAAAATACTAGATTTTACTGTAAACTGCCTTTTTGTATAAATTATTTAAAAAGTTAAATTGTTTTAAAATTTTATTTTAAAATTTTATTTTAAATTGAAATTATTTAAATAATATTATAATAAATAAAAATTATTTCAGATGAACCAACTTTCATAAAGAATTTTGATATTAAAACCTTCTATACATATAAGAATTTTCTCTATGGAAACACGTTTTTTCATCATGCCTGTGGTTATAATATTAAATATAATTCTATCACTATTATAAATTTAATTAGGAAAAATGGATTCTATATTTATATTAAACATAAATTATGTTATATAATAAGGTTAAATTAATTTTTGGCAAAAATTAATATTGAAAAAAATAAAAAAAATACCATATTGAAGGTAAAGATGGGTTTACTATGAGATAAACTAACAAGATAACGATTAAAATAACCTACAAACTTGAGAAAATATTATTTTTTGAAAATATGTCCTCATTATACTATTAAAAAATATATCCTAGGGTTATTTGGAATATTTTTTCATGTGAATGACTTTATCATTTTGGATTCTTTTGGGAAATTTCTATATAATTTCCAAGAGGGTTACCTTTACCCAATTAGAAAAGGAAACTCGATCAATTCACTTATTCGCACCTCCCAAAACAATTTCATTTAAAACTGACTAAATATATACACCACCACCCATATCGTCATAAAAATTATATATCTTCTAATCCTCCCAAAATACTAGCCCATCGCTCATTAATAGAAGATCTAAAGGAAGTTTCTCTCAGATAAGGTAGTTGTTTTGAAAATATATTTCATTTTCTTTATTAGTTTTTCAACCTAAATTATGTATTAAAAAATATAATAAAACTATTATATCCAATACATTTTTGTTTTATTATATTGATTGAATAATTTTTTCCATCTCCTCCTCCATCAAATGGGGAACAAAATCTTCTATCATGTGAATGGTGGACTACAACCTTAACAACCAATGTAGTTAATTTTACATCACCAAATTTCAATGATGAATATAATGATGGATTTAATATATTAATATACTATTTATGACATTATTATACTTATGAAATATTTATATCATGTATTACCCCTCACTTTTCTTTTTATAGTGTATATGATAATATCACCTATGTGTATGGTAGACTACGACCACACAGAGCGAAGTAATTTGTTTCTCACATACACTTTACATGGTAGGTAGTAAGAAAAAAATTAATCAATATGTGTTATATATTTGACATTATATAAAATAAAAAAAAATTAGTATATCATAAAATTCAATTCATTTTCACCCCTTAAGGGAATTATATCATTACTCATTTGTAAATATGGCCTACCATTTCAACAAAGAAATGCATTTCATTTTCTATGACCAATTGTCATGAATAGTTATAAGGATGTATCTAATGAAAAATAATAATACTTATAATATTAATATCATTATGGATAATATTGAACTATAACGTTTGTACAAAAACTATAATATTCATGAAAACACACACATTAGAAAATAAAGAAATTAACACTTGAAACAATAAAAATATTGAAATATTATTTAAAAATGGGTGGTAGAATGTTATAATAAGATCATATAAGGATTTATATATATGATTATGTTTTTATAATATATTTATACTATATAAATATTTTTTATAAATGATCCAAGTACACATATGAAGGAAATCATCTATATAGTAAGGGTTTCTTAACTCACATTTACTTCTGTGAGACATATGTCATATTCACCATTTATTTCCTTTTTTTGGTGTATATACTAAACCTTTGATATGTTATATCATTAATACATTCATATTAATTATATTTATAGTTTCAATTTGAATTTTTTAATTTCATTTGGTTTATGATTCAAAAGTTACCAAAGTGGTATAATTTTATTTCATAGTCTCATCATTATTCAGTATTATTTTTGGTTAATATTACCTTAGGGGAATTATTTGATATCAATATCTTAAAATAACTCTATTTTTGTATCCTATTGTTATTAAGGAATTTTTAAAGTAGTTGAACCATTTTTCAACACTTTGGTACTTAAAATTATTGAGAATATGTTTTTAACAAAATCTAACTTTATTTCTAAATTCGATCAACAATCCTTTATCATAAAAATACATTTTTTCTTAATTAGTTTTCAAAAAAAATTGATATTTTCATGGTGGTCCTATTCATTAATGAAATATACCCTTTATTGTACTTACAATCTCGCTGAGGTATATTCTATTGAAATTATACTGATTATTTATTTGTATAGTTTATGGTCATTTTGACTCAGACTGTTCGATTTTATTACCATTAAATATATTGCTCTAGATGGTTTATGATTATTTTTATTTTATTGGGTTACGTATTTATTTTTCATATGTTGGTATTTAATATGAGTTTATATGTTGATTATTTTTTTTCCTGGTCATATGAGTAATTAATTGGACTTGTAATGTTACAATTAGGGCATGGTAACAAATATCCCCTAGAATCATCGATGGGTCTCACGAGACAAATCAGTGGTCCAAATTAGAAGTGTTTCTAGCCACTTATTTAAACTATATTGAATAAAGTCTTGATAATTTTTGATGTCCACCATTATGCATTCCATGATTATGAGATCATTTATTTAGGTCTAGGTGATTATTCAATTAGTTATAATTTCCAGGGATAATTTCCAATATTATGTGTTTATTGATATGGACTTATTTCATCATGTTTTATTTATTCCAAATTATCCTCATTTTATTTATTAAATGGATTGTGTTTCAGCTATTTATCTTCCTATATTGATTATTCTTATTTATTATTGATATCTTCTATTGTACACATACTAATA
This sequence comes from Viscum album, assembly GCA_963277665.1. Lineage (NCBI taxonomy): Eukaryota > Viridiplantae > Streptophyta > Magnoliopsida > Santalales > Viscaceae > Viscum > Viscum album. Next base: position 1,982,746,833 of record OY728122.1, read on the forward strand.
CTAAAAATATGATATATCCCCATTATTATGTTTTATTTTCCCCCCGAATATAATGAAGTATGTTTTTCATTTATATGTGGTGTTAATCTGTAAGTAATAATTGGGTTTTCAAAAGAAAACAATTTTAGTATTTTATGATTTCAAATGTATGTTATATTTATGTATGTATCTCGTTTAATAACACTACTGAAATCTTAGGCCCTTTGGGATGTCATACATGGTATCTTATACCATTATAATAAAATAACTAATATCTTTGAGCTTCTGGGGATGGGTTATTTACAATTGGTATTAGAGGATTTTTTTTAAACCCTTGGAAACTAGATATAGGAAAACATAGATTATGGAACATAACCCTGTGATATTATTTGAGGATATGTATTTTTGAACATGTTAATTAATTATCAAGGAAGAGATTATGTATTTTTATTTATAAATACACTCCTATATTTATATTATAAGTGTACCTGGTTCTAGGATAGATGTACCTAGGGGTAATAACATTAAAAGGGGGAAATTATAATTGAACCTCATAACTTGGTGCACTGAAATGGGAATTACTACATACCATGTTTGACACCCCAAGGTATATACTTAGGATAATTCCCATTTTATTTATAAAACAATATGATGTATTTCAAAATAAAGATATCCCTGAAGAAACAATGTTTATGACAATAACATTATCTAGACATATTTTTTTTAAATTATGTTACATGATTCGCTTATTTTGGGATTATACATTTTTTTTCATAACTTCAAAACATTATTTAGAGTATTATTTTAATTTGAAATGGTTTCTTGTGGACGGATTGGGAACCATATCAATACACATAATCCAAAGAGTAAAAATTATCATTTTGTTGATGGATATAAGAAAATGTTTCAGAGGGGACCAGTCCACAGGAAATTCTAATCATGAATTTTTATAGTACCATGGGAAATTAATTAAGTGAATGAATTATATATATAATATATGTTCAAAGGGAATAAAAATAATAATAGTTTGGAAGAGAAAAAACTAAATAGGGGAAGAATGTAATGAAGTAGTTTTCAACATCTGATAATTACTGAAAAAAACTCTAGTACTTACTTGAAGGGGATAGTAGTTTTATAAAAGTGTGGAGAGAAAGACTACCATGATCGAGATTGGGAAGGAAATAATAATATTTAAAATGTTCAATGATTCAAATTTAAGTATATGGGGAAAAATGAAAATTGACTCCCCAAGAGTCAAGGGAATATACTACAAAAGACTCCAAGGGATCGTGGTCAAGCATATGATATTACTACTAGAGAAGTGGAGTGATTAATGTTATTTTGTTTGGATTTAATAATTATATTATAATAGTATTTTATCATTGGTATTCTAGTTATATTCATCTTAGAATGTATAATGATTTTACTATAACACAATTTCTTAATGGATTTTAGTGCATATGTTGCACGACACTAGTGACCATGAAAATTGATTATGTAATAAGTTGAACATCTAAAAAACTCATTATATATAGAGTATATCCCTTAATATATTCCTAATGTATAGATAATAATGATATTTATATAGTATAGTGTTTTTTATATGAAATATTTTATGTATTTTATGGGTTATTTCATTATTTCCAGAGTTTACCACAAGTACTAATTTATGGAATATATTTGGCAACCTGATATTTTATATTTGAAGCATGAATTTTTTTCAATAAGGATTTGTGGTGATCAATTTATTCTAAATTTTTTAATTTGATATTATGAGCCACATTATGTTTTTTGGTAATATAATGTTGATTTGGTAACCTTTCATAAAAAAATTTGTACTTTGAATTTGGACAAACAAATTATTAATGAGTCTTTAGGTTAGATATTTAATAAATGTATTAACATGAAAATTAAATTTTATTAGATAAAATTCTATAACCATTTTCTTGTTTTATAATATCATGAGATAATATGAATGACTTCTAATTCCTTTATTGACCTATGGATCTACTAATTGTTAATTTTAGTGATTCTGACATAAAAAATCCAATTGAATATTCATTTCATAGAGTAAGAGATGAAGTAGGAATTAATCAAAAAAAATACAAAGAATTAAATTTTTCCAATAGGAATATTTCAAGTCACTATATTTTCTTATGTTATCAGTTTAGATGGTAATGAAATTCCTCAAATCTAGGGAAAGGATCTTGATTTAAAATTTTTATACTAGTACCTTCATTTCAAATGAAACTAATAGTCCCTTAACTCGTCTTATATTTAGATATTTTTTGTCACTAAAATTTAATGGATCACCCATTTTTTTGTGATCAATGATATCTATAACTCCCTATTAATACTTGGGTGTCATTATTTTTTACTACGTCCATGATTTCATTTCCATCCAATGTTCACCCACATGGAAACCAAGTAATGAGTTATTCTTGATGACTAATGTACTTAAAATTATCTATTATAAAGAACATTTCTTATAAATATATTTTACTATGTGAATTCACAAAAAAAATTATTTTTAGATTTAAAATCCTTCATTATTATGATCAATATTGATTTGGGATGACGTAATTTATTTAAGGGGGTAGAATGTTACACCAATAGATTTTAAAATTATAATAACATGTTCAATATAATATATGAAAAAAAACACAAAATTAAAATAAAATAAAACACCCCAATACATTATAATGTATTTATTTTTAAATATATTCAATCAATTCAATATCTTATGATACAAAAAACACTCTATTAAAATGAAACATGATACTCTATTAAAATATAATTATTTAAATATGGCCAATATATAAAAGCTGCTAAATTGGTGGGTGTGAATAGAAATTAATAAATTATAAAATTATATAGTTAAATATTGTATTAGAAAATTAAATTGATATATATATATATATATATTAGAAATAAAATAAGAGTCATTTTAAATTAAAATAAATGTTTTCTTAAAAACTGTATTTTTCAAAGAAAATGTTTTGTCGCTTATTATGCACATATGATAAAATTAATTTTTTTGACTTTTAATAATTTTATTGGATAAAAATAACATAATTTTTCAAATAATAATAATTAAATTATCTTAGTGTTAACTTTTATTATTTTGTAGAGAAGATTCATTTTTGGATGAATAGTGAAAAATATTGAATTTAACTGGAAACTGCCTTTTCATTTGAATTATTTTCAAAGTTAAAATATATTATTAATTATTTTAACTATAAAATTAGTTATATTTTATTATAATAAATAAAAATTATGTTAGATTAATCAATTTTATACTTAATTTTGATATTAAAACTGTCTATTCTTAAGAGAACTCTCTCTTTGGAAACAATCATTTTCATCGACTCTGTGGGTATAATTTCAGAATTAATTACACCACTTATTTGAATTTAATTTGTGAATATGGATTCAATATTTTTAATCAAAAAAATTATATTATCTTAAAATGTACACATAATTGTTGAAAAAGTGATTATTTAAAATAATAAAAAGGTAAAAATGGGTTTATCGGGGCTAAAACTAACAAGATAAGGGATAAATTGACCTAAATCAATTAAAAATATTATCTTCTAGATATATTTCCACCTTATACTATCCAAAATGATATCATATGGTTATCTGTATGATATTTCCATGTGAATTAATTTATTATTTGGGATTCTTTTGTGAAATTTCCAGGAAATTTTTGAGAGGGTTACATTTCCACAATTATAAAAGGTAACTCCATCCAAATAGTTCTTCAAAACTCAAAATAATGATTTATAGGAGACACCTTGAAAAAATATATACCAAAAAACTTCAACATACTCTATATCTTTTGTTCCTCCCAAAAGAAGAACCCTTGGTACCTTAAGAAGATATCCAAAGTATGTTTCTCTTATAGAAGGTTATTTCCATTAAAAATCTCTTTCATTTTATTTATTTTATTTCCATAATGAATTATTTTTAAAAAAAATCCATTATAAAAAAACCAATATCCCCCAAATAATATGTATTTACACTTTTTATGGCATAACATTTATCCATCTCTTCCCCTATCAAATAAGAAATGGAATCATTGATCTTTTGTATTTTTTTTAAGTTTGGGGCCGAAGTCTCATTTTATTAATGAAGAAAAGACCAATTTTTTATGGGTAGAGGGAGACCCATTATATAGTCCAAAGGCCCAAGGAAATGTGTCCTGAATACAAAGCCTGAAAACCCATTTTTGGCACAAATGTCCCTTTGGTGAAAAGTATTGCTACATTACCTGGGATGCTATAGTACCTGCTATAGTACCGCCTCCGCAACAATTCATGTTATATTACCTCCGCTTCTATAGTGTCACCAGTGGTACAGTTCCTCCAATGCTATACTACCCTACTGCAATACTGCTACAATAACCCAAAAAATTCATCCTTGCATGAATTTTATCATGGGTCTTTTGGATGCCAAGAAGAAGCCTTTGCCACTTGGGTACAAACTCGTTGGCACATTGAAAGACTACCACCTCAAGAACTGAAGTAGTTATTGTTATACCACCACCTATCAAGTCTGGATATAATGATTTATTTAACATATTTATATGAATATTTTGATATTATTAAAAATATATTATATTTTTATCACATATACCTTCTTACTTTCCATTCTATGGCTGATACAATAACATCACCCTAGTGTACAATGGATTATTGCCTCACGATTCATTGTGATTCATTTCTCACATAATATTTACATAGAAGTTTGTAAGGATAATTTAATGTATATATGAGATATATTTGACATGATATAAATTAAATAAAATTAATTTATAATACAATTCCTCACCCTTTAACCATTTAAGGGAGTGATGCCATTTCTTGTCCTTACATACGACCTACCATCTCCATAAAGTGGTGCAATTTAATATCTTTGTCCAATGTTTATTAATATTTATAAGGATTAATCTAATCAAACATATTATTTATAAAATAAATATCATTATGGATATGACGGTACTATATTCTATATTTATTATCTATAATATTCAGGACAAAACACACATTATACAATAAGGAAATTAACACCTGAAACAGTGAAAATAATGAAATGTTATTAAAAATACAATGGTAAAATGTTATAAGAGGATTGTATATAAAATGATATTTATGATTATGTTTCTATAATAGATACATAGTAATCCTATATTTATTATACATTATGTATGGAGATATATGAAGTAAATATTTCCTGATATTTTGGTTTCTCGTCTAACTTTTACTTCATTGATACATATGAAAATTCACCACTTATTTCCTTTTTGTGGTGTATTAACTTGTCATTTGATATGTTATGTCATGAATCAGTTTATCTTCATGGGATTTAGAGTTTAATTTTATGTTATTTATTTCATGGGGCCTATGATACAAAAGTTACCAATGCGTAAAGGGTTTATTTCACAGTGTCATCATTATTCAGTATTGTTTTATTAAGTTTACCTTTGTGGAATTATTGTATATATCTATATTAAAATAAATATTTTTTCAAATTTTATGGGTATTCATGAAATTTTTCAATTAATTGTACCATTTTTTCACACTTTGGTAGTTAAAATTATTGAAAAATATTTCTTAATAAAATAAGACCTTATATCTATCTTACATCAAAAATAATTTATCATTAAAATCCATGTCTTCATTAAAAAATTAAAAAATATTTTTAATGATATTTTTATGTTATGTTTATTTGTTAATGAAATTAACTCTTTATTTAACATATAATCCACTGAGGATATGGTGTGTTGAAATCATCCATAGTCTTTCATTGAATGGTTTATGATCATTTTGACGGAGTATGTTTACCTTTATCACCATTCACTATATTACTCCGGATGTTTTATGATTATGTTTGTTTGATTTGGGTATGTACTAACATTTAATAATTCAGTTTTTAATAAGAGTTTTTATTTTTATTACGTTTCTCCCATTTCATATGAGGAATGAATTAGACACACTATGTTAAGGGTGGAGACTAGTTATAGATATCCCCTAGATGCATCGATAGGTCCAATGAGAAAATTTAGTTTAGCCATATTATATGGGTTTCTAATCATATATTTAAAATTTATTGTGATGGGTCTTAACATTTTCATACATCTGTCATTATAAATTCCTTCATTATGTAATCATTTATTGATTTCCATGTTATTCTTCAATTATTTAGAATATATACAAGTAGTTTTCAATATTATTTGATTATTTATATTTATTTAATTGATCATCCATTATGTTTACCATATTATTCCCATTTTATTAATCAAATGGAATGGGTTTTAGTTTTTTACCTTTTCATATTGATTATTATTATTTACTAATTATATCTTTTATTGTATTCATACTCTTATCGTGCATCCAATATTACCATATTCTTATGTTTTATTTACTTTATGATATAAGGAAGTATTTTTTATTAATATGTGTCGATAATTATTTAATTTTAAATTAAAAAACTTTTTTTATTTTATTTTTTCAAATTTATATGAAATTAATGTATGAATCTAGTTTACTAATAAAAAACTCTTCATTCCTTCAGGATGTAATACATTATATCTAGTGAAAATTTAATAAATAAACCACCAACTATAAGCTACTATGTTTGGGGTTATTACAAAATATATGTTGATGAGACTATTTCATTATTATTAGGAACTAAAAAAGATCATAATCAAAAAAATTATCAACTTCCGCATATTGATGAATTCTTTTATCAATTTTGTGAAGCCCAATACTTTTCAAAGATTTAACTTCATCCTAAATAGTACTAATTGAGGGTCATGAAGGATGATATACCCACGATTTAATTCCATACACGCTATGGACACTGAGTATATAGTGATGGCATTCGGTCATACTAATTCCTATAATATCTTCATAAATTTAATTAATTGAGTCTTTAGAGATTAAATTTATCAGTCTCTAGTAATATTTATAAAGGTTATTCTTACATATTAAAAGATCATAGAAGTTAATGAAAATTATTTTAGGATAGAAATGGATATCATTAGGAAAGATAAGTTTTATGAACAATTTTCTAGGGTCCCCTCTATCCCTATTGGAATGATTATGTTCTTCTCTCCTTGGTTCCCTCTCTTCTATGGGGTCCTTGTTTTTCAGGATTTATACATGTCCTATCCTATTTCTCTTTCGATTTTTTTTGGTCTCCTCTCCCTATTTGACCACCCCGTGTGGCATGAAGGCCTTTCTCAAACACTTTACGGCACTCTATCCTTAGTTTCCACAGGCCCTATCCAGGTCGGATCATGAAAGGAGGTAACACCATAGTTTTGGGATAGTGTTTGGGTGATTGAGGATTATATTGTGCTCATTGGTATTCTTTGTCTAGGTTTTCAGCATGAATTATCCTTCTAGGTTTTCACCCCCTCACATCTCTTTTATTTTATGGAATTTTCCATGTTTTCTCCTAGGGTTCCAATCCCATTATTTCTTCCTCACTCTTTGTGGTTTATAGTTTTTTTCTGTTAGGGTTTTTCAATCTTATGTTTCTGGTTTGACATTTGAGTTTTAGTTTTTGTTGTCAGCATGGGAGGATTTTTTGATGCAATGAGGGTGGTAGTAATGGAGGTGAGAATCGATAGGATGGAATCTGGACACATTCTTCCTCACTTTGGCTTCTTCAGTTTCTCTAGTTTTTTTACATGTTCTTCCTAGTTTTATGTGTTTCATATCACAGTGTCAGAGGTTTTTAGTGGTACCTTTCTGGAGTTTTCTGGAATTTCTTTGGATTGGGGATGGTTTAAAATGTTACATCATCATGTATACTCGGGGAGGTTGATTCTGAGGTCATATTTGTTTAGTTCTTTATTCTGGTTATCGCATTCCTTGGTTTGAGGTCTCTTGGCTGAAGTTGGTTTTTCCACTGTTTCATCTAGAAAAATATTGTTTTTCATCTTCTCTAGATCCATGCTTCCATCATTCTCTTCGATTTGGAGCTGTACAGTAGTCTACATGGTTCTTTAAGAAGTGAGTTTGAGCAAGCAGCTTTGGGAGGATATTGATGACGACAACAAATCGACGAAGGTGAGGTTTGGTTTGTATTTGATGATGATTATGGCAGTGAGTATAAGAGACATGTCTAGTGATGTATGTATAATTCGAGAGTGCTAGAAGTCAGATATCTTTTTTCAATTTTAAATTTATGAAATGTAAGATGATTAGAAGTATTTTGAATTTTGGATTTCATGGGAATCTTACAGTGGATGGGTTTGGGGGTTCATATGGTTGGACTTTTCACTAGTTGGGTGTGTCTTTGGTTCACACATATCATTTAAAAGTGTCACTAAAAAATAAAAAAAATATTGATTGTCTTGGTGGTTCATATAGTTTCTAGTCAACAAATATCAGTGGATCCATCAATGATAGAAGTTATTGAATGTTGGCATATACCAACAATTGTGAATGAGATATAATGTTTTTTTGGTATTTCTATATATTATTGATGGTTTTGCATAATTTTCCAAAACTATCTAATCCACTCCCTATTTTGACTTATATTGGTAATAAGAACTTATGGAAATATTAATGTGAGGATAATTGTAAGCAACCAATGAGAAGGTTACTCAGTGCACCTATTCAAGCATTACAATGTAGTGGATAAGGGTTTTTAATATATATTAATAAATAGGAGAATGGATTGGGATAAATTATCATATAAAATTATATGTTTCAAGCTTATGCCACATGATAATTACAAGTTCTTGAGAAAAAATACCGAACACATGATTTGAAGTTAGTTGTAGTAATTCTTTCATTAATGATATGGAGGAATTATCTTTATGGAGAAAAGTGTGATATATATATATATATATATATATTTATCTCAAAATATTAAATTTTATATTCACATAGAATTATTTTAATATGTTCCAGAGAAGTTGGTTAAAGATGATTAAATATTCTGAATGCTCAATACATTACCACCCTAGGAATGGGAACATGGTGGTTAATGATTTGGGTCAAAAGGATCATTCTATATTATCAAGTATGTAGATCAAAAAATTTACTATATTTTTATATTTGAAATAGATGGATCTTGATGTCATGAAATAATGGAGAAATATTTTTTTCTCAAATAAGTGTTCAATCATTTATCCAAGTGAAGATTAATGGGGAAAAGAAAGATGATATGGATCTACAGAAGATAGTGAGAAATGTTCTTGATTTTAAACATGATAATGATGGAAATATATGGTTTGGGAACGTTTTTTTATATCAATAATCGGTTTGAATAAGGTTCTATTATAAAATTCACATAGTTCTTAATTTCTATTTCATCCTAGAAGTACAAATATGTATTGAGATTTTAAAGAGTGTTTATAGTGGGGTTTAATGAAGAGAGGATTTAAAAAATATGTATCTCAATTATTGGTATTCCATAATGTTTTGGATGAGAGAAAAAAATTTGTGGGGATGTTATAACCATTATCCATACCATAATAGAAATGGTAAAATATGACTATGATTTTCTTTTGTCACACTCCCAAAAATGTCTAATTGGAAGAATGTTATATGGGTAATAATCCATAACCACAAAGATTCATCACACTTCATAGCTATCAGATAAGATTTATCTCTTAATATTCCTCCCATAACATACATTAAGTAATAGGTAAGGTTATATGAAGTGCAACATTTAATTTTATTTGATCGGTATCTGAGTATTACCTTAGAGTTCAACCTAGGTCTTCAAAAAAAACTCTTAATATTGAGTTGATTTTCTACATCGCATATCATCTTTAAACATATCTTCAGTTTAAAATAACCATTAAAATCCTAAAGGATATGTTTATATATTTTCTATTTATTTAATTGGTGGTTGGGATCAATACATTCTTCTAATTGAGTATTTTTACAACAATAGATCCCACTCAAGAATTCAGATTGATCTTTATGATGCACTCTATAGAAAGAAGTGTAGAACTCCAACGTACTAGGATAATGATTTATAAAGAAATATATTGGTACATGATATATATTATGAAATTATAGATAATGTTAGATCCATTCAGTAACACATAAGGGAAGAACAATGTCAGAAAAAAATTTCCTTTGACAATTAATAGTGTGATCACAAATTTGAAATTGGGGACAAGGTCTTCCTAAGAATTTCTATATGAAAAAATGTAATGATATTGGGAAAATTAGTCAAAATAATCACTAGGTATATAAGTCTATTTTAAATTATTGATTGTTTCAGGATGGAAACATATCGATTGGAGTTGTCATCGAACCTCTCTCAATTCCATGATGTGTTCCATGTATCTCTCCTCAGGATGTACATATCAAATCCTTCATATGTATTGAACTCAGAGGCCATACTACTTGATAAAGATATTTCATATGAAGAATAACCATTGGATATTCTATATCATATAGAAAATGTTCTACAAAACAAAACCACTCACCTATTCAATGTTTTATGGATAAACAACCAATTTGAAGAAGTTATATGAGAACCTAGGGATGTAACAAAGAAGAAGTTTCCTTAATTGTTTGTAAAAAATTAAAATACTTTTGAGGGATAAATTAATTTTAATTGTGGTAGAATTTAAAGCCTAATATTTTATAATTTTATTTCAAAAAAATTTACTTCTTTTATATCTTGTATTACATGCAACATTGGGTTTTAACGAACCATAATATATTATTAATATTATTATTTAAACAATTTTGTTATATCCTAGCAGCTAATCATGGTAGTTTGAATAGGAATTACATAATTTTAAAGAAAAATAATATAAATTTTATAAATATATGATATATTGATAAATAATTACTTAATGTTTAGTAAATTCAGGGTATGCTTTGAAAATATACTTTTCTCAAAAAAAAAATAATTTTATTGTTTTTTTTTGTAAAAATATAAAAAAATTAAAAATTTTCCAATTTAATAATATGTATTTGAAAAATTTAGTTTCATATTTTAAATTAACCAGCAAAAAATTATCTTAGGATAAATATTTTTGATTTCTCTAAAAAATTAGTTTTTTATGAATAGTTAAAAATACCAGTTTTTATTGAAATCCGACTTTTCATTGATATAATTTCTAACGTTCCAAATTTTTTTTAAATGGATTTAAAATTAATAATAGAAAAATTATATTATAAATATTCAAATTTAGTTCATTTAAGACAATTTAATATTTATTTTTGGTATAGAATCATTTAAAACCATTAAATGTTTTTCTTTGGAAACCCGTTTTTTCGTCGCCTATGTGGGTTTATTTTGAAATTATATTCTACCACATATATAAATTGAATTTAAAAAATTGTATTATAAAAATAAAATCATAATAATAATTATTATATAATAATTTCCACATTATTTTGGTTTACAATGTATTTTGATAAAAAATAATTAATTATCATGGTTAAAGTTAAAATGGTTTTTTCAGGGGTTAAAAATATATGCATTTAAATGACCAAAAAACTTCTAAATTTCATCTTGGAAGGACATATTTTGACCTTATAACATTTAATGTTAGAAAATGATCCATTTTAGATCCTTTTTTCATTTTTAAATTATGGGTACACTTTTTAAATTTCAAATATTCTATGTGTGTCCTATCCACCACTTATTAAAATGAACTCCCCCTCCTGTCCTCTTCACACTTCCTAGCCCATTAGGATCATAAAATAAAAACCAAAATCTATAAATATGTTCCCTCACCACACACTAGATTAATTATAATGATTTTTGAACCCTCCATGTAATTCATTTGGTATTAACCTATGGAGGTTGTCTGATGAACAGGTAACAATCTTAATCGATAATTTTTATATTATTTCCTCTTCCACTAAATTAAAATTAATTTCAACTATACTGATATAATAAAATAAATATATCTTATTTAATGATTTTTTTCTTTAGTTTAATAACATATATCTATCTCCCCATCTACCAAATGGGAAACAAAACTGTAGATCGTGTGTACGGAAGACTACACCCCTGTGAACATATGTAATTCATTATCCATCATCACCACTCATGTTTGGATATAATGATGGATTTAATGTATATATACTATAATTTGGACATTATTATACTTATATAATTATAATATCACATACACCTTCTTAATGTTTATTCCCTAGGAACACAAGAACACAAGTCATGTTTACAGAAGACTATCGCCTCATCAAGTGATGTGAGTTGTTTTTCACATTCTTTTTACATGGTTGGTAATAACGATTAAATTAATTAATATATGTGTTATATTAAAAATTATAATTAATCTAGTAAGGGGATATATTATTTAACTTTCTATTTTTTTCAACCACACAGAAAATATAAATGACATTCATGCTTACGTAAGCTATTTGGTCTCCATGAATGGTGTAATAAATTTTCTATCTCTAACAGTAATGGATTTCTCTAAATACATATATAGTGAATATTTTTATATATATGGGATATTTATATAATTTTTAACATTCTTTAGATTATGGAACCATGATCAAAGTAATGTCACCCAAAATACAAAACCATAACATACATGTATAATGAATAATTGATTACCTGAAATGTAATTCAAAAATAGATTTGTTAATAAACAGGTAAAAAAGGTCATAAGTAAATAATATATGTTATTATAAATAATATAATGGTTCTTTAAAATATTAATTATAAAATTATATTTATTAAATAGTACTTTTTCATGTGTCTGAAGTATGTTGAGACTTATGGTATATGAAATTCATCTAAAATTATCTTATTTGGGACATATGTTATGTTATGAACCTATATTATTTTATGAGGTTTATATAAATACCCATAGATAATTTATATCATTAATTTCTTAATACTAGTGATATTTAATGTTTTAATTGGTTTTATTGTTTCATGGATCCTATTATTCAGTTGTTACGAAAGTGGTATGCGTTTAATATTACAGTCTTTTTATATATAAAGATTGATTATGATTATGCTTATGATGATGAAATATTATGATATATCCCTCATAAAACTCATTAATTTTAATATACACTTATTATTTCATGAAAATAAATGTTTTTTTCATTTTCATCTCTTTATGTTTTCAAAATTCAAAAAGATGTTTTTATGGAATATAGTTTATATTTCACTCTTGGGTAAAAATCCTTTTTATTTCATATTGTTGTTTTCTAAAAGTGTTTTAATGATTTATTTACAAATATATAACTATTTATTAAATAAAAGTTTGGAAATGTTCTAATTCTAAAAAATTATTTAAATGAATATTCATGTTTTTTTTCAAACAAGGACCTTTTGGATTTTCTCAAAAATGTGAAATAAATATTTATTTAACATGTACGGCATGCACAATATTTCCCGTATCCAGGACCACATAAGGATGTGAGCTCTCAGTGATGACGAACCATAGTGATGGAACCTTAGGCGATGATCAAGTCTGATCCCCCCACCTTCATGGAGTTGAGAAGGGGGGATGAACTGATCTTTCCGCCGCCAATCTTCTAGAAACAATTCATTCACTTCTCAAACACTAGCTTTCTCCTAGAATTCCCCAATATTTCATTAAGCACTAAAGTTCCCAGTCTCCATCTTAGTGGCCCTCCGTTATATATCTATCCGTCAAAGTTCTATGAAGCATCAAGTCATTGGGAACTTACCATAGTGGCTCATTTCAACCATTGAAGGCCCTCGGTTGATGATTTCAATTGTTTCATCTTTAGTAAGTGGGATTTTCCAAACCATGTGGTTGTTGGTCTTCTTGACAAATGCCACTTCATTGTCTAGTTTGCGTCGGAAGATGATCCAGTACGGGCTTGGTCCAGTTCCCCCCATTGATGCAATGGCTGCAGGTTTTTCCTCCTTTTCTGGTCATTTGATCTATGTATGAATTGTGATCCATCCACCATAGTGGCATGGGTAGGTCCCCCTCAACTCCCTCTACCTTTCCAAAATCCTGCAATTGTTTATATGATTGGTAATATGGTGGGTCTATTTCTTTGTTTTGATGTTTGAACATCCTCTCTAAGTCATCCAATCAACCACCGCCTCTATGTTGAGGTGGATGTTGCGAGGCCTTCGGTTGATTGGATCTGGATTACCGTTGGTGAAGAGTTCATATGAAAGAAGGATGTTCTCTTTGAATCTTGGGTGGAATACTGTAAGACCTTCTATCAATTGGGGCATATGGCCTCTAAATGTCAAAGTGAGGTTATAAACAAAAGGACCTTTGATCTGAGGGAGAGGCTAGGTAAGTCCTCTGGTATGAGGCTGATGTCTGTTGCAAGTGCTAGTACTAGAAATGAAGATGGGGTGGTGAGCTATGTTGCATCAACTTAAGAGGATTTTTCAGGGGAACCCCCTAATCCGACTATTTCTGGAGTGTTCAACTGACTTCAGTATGATCATAATTTTGGAGATGGGATGAAACATGATACTTCCATGGATGTTTCTAGGGCTGGAGGTGTCAATGTAGTTACAAAGGACATACCACAAGATGTTTTTGGGCCTGTAGATACTAACAGGAATGTTGAGGGTGACTACATGGGGCCAACTCTTATGGTTGAGGAGGATTTGGATGCTTTAGGTTGTGAAAGTGGTCCCTTGGGGGTTTCATAAGTTTCTAATGGGAAACAAGGGTGGGCTGTGAGTTATGGTGGTGTGGTGGTCATAATTGCTATTGAAAATCATTTCCAAGAGTTTGAGAAGGAGAATCCGAAGGAGGGCATTCCAGTGAATGAAGGTGTTGGTATGTAGCTTGGGATTCCTTCTTAGAAGGATGTCACTGGAATAGAAATTATGCAGCAGGTTATAATGGTTGGTTATGAGTCTATAGAATAGCCAAAGTGTCTAGCAATGATTGGAAATAATAGTCAATTTCAGAAGGGAAGAGGAGGGAAAGATGGATATAATGAGGTGCATATTCCTAGAAAATTGGGTGATTACTCTAAGAGTTATAAGGATAATGATGGTGATATGATCAGGCCTTCATTTATTGATGTGTTTCATGGTGGGAGGATGAAAAAGACCGGGAATTCGGAAATCATGACTGCTCCACCATGACGAAGGTCGAGGAAGGACTACTTTTATCTGGAAAATTCGATGTACACCAAGTCTTTCATTGGAAATACTAAGCCTTTATCCTTTGATTAGATGAACCTATGAAGGAAGTATTCCACGTTTTTAAAGCATTATGAAATCTTAGAATGGAAATCAAATACTACGGTTGAAGCTTTCTACCAGGGATGCGGCGAAGAGTATGGTTTTTATGATATGTAATTGTCTCTTTTGGCTTGTGGTACTTTATCACTGTCCTTTTCTTTTATTTTAATAAATTTTCAGGGGGATATCCCTTGACCGAAATTTTTTGGTATTTCAATATAAGTTTATATGTATTTTTTAAATAATATGTTTTATTAAATATTTGAGAATTTTTACATATTTTAAATATTTTTTTTTCAAAATGGAAATTATATTTTCCCCAAGAATTATATAATTATGTTTTTATGAAATTTATATTCGTCTAAAACAATAACATTTGGTATTTATTATTTTCCACTAGGGATATAATTCAATTGGACCATCATTATACTTTTCATTAATGGTTTTTTACTATGGTGAAAAGATTTTTAAGAAATCCAATCCTTTTCCATGGGGTGTAATTTAATGATTTTATAAGATTATTATGAAACTCATTTCCTTTCTATGGGTTCTACTATGATGAAATGTTTGTGAGACACTTTTCGTCTCTTTTTGTTCAGAAATGATTATATTTTTGTGAAGCCCATTTATTTTATATGGGTGATTCTATGACCAAATGTTTTTGAAATCCATTTATTTTCATGGGTTATGATATGATAAATTATTTATTATCTCATGGAACACATTTGTATTATTTTCTCTATGTGATGGGTGTGACCTATATCATAATCCAATGAATTGGATAATAATTGATATATCATGAGAAACCAATACCTAAATATGGAGTGAACCATGTTTAGTATTGGACATTGACTACTCTGGTAGTCTAGGGAGTAAATCTTAGCTACTTTTATGGCTTGAGGAGTGACCGCATTCTACTATGATAGTTTTGGAAATTATACTTGACCAGTAAGGAAATTATTTTCTATGAATATATGATTTCCAAAAATCTATGTCTCATTCTTATGTTATGTTCTAATGGATTATTTTATTTGAAACCATAATAATTCAGGTCTTATGAACATCCATGATTTATTCTATGACTCAAATTTATAATATATTGTATTCCATGTATGGTTTTTAAATTTTATGTTCACATTCTTATACCATTATTCTCTTTTTTCCCTTATGTTATCAATGATATCACCCTTTTTTACCCTTCCTCTGAATCTGATCTAACCCTTTCTTATGTTTCCTTTATGCTAGTAAATAATAAACCAACTGTGTATGATATTTTTAAGAATGTTTCTAGTTATGAAGAACTTAGTGGGAGATGATTTAAAATTATTTTTAACAGTTTGTTTATGTTTCCAAATTTACAAAGACACTAGACCTATAAAATTACAGTATGAATCATTATTTTATGTAATGAATATACATCTATTAAGATGTAATATCTAGGTATAAAAATCCTTGGATGTTATATAAAATATTTGATATATTGTATAGACACTATTGTTTTTATTGGGGATAAATTTGAGTATTCAGGTGATGACTAAGTGTGAATAAAATTTTGATATATCATGCATTAATTTTCCAATAGAATATTTAGAAGATGATAAAAACTTTTATAAACAAAATATTGATTCCAAGATGATAAATTATTCGTGAATTTTAATATATGTTCATGATTATTTCAAAAACATGGAGGTGAGTATTGATACTATTTTTTGTGAATATCTATTTTCTTCAAAATATCATGAAGTTATAAAAAAAATAAAGGGAATACCACTTTCTTTTAAAGTAATGTCATCTAATGGAGAATATATTTGTATATATTCATTATCATTGAAGAAGAATCCTGCTGATTGGGAATCTGACTATATAATGGTTGGTTCTCATTGGGGTTCTTAACCAATCCTAGATGTTGAGTTTTCATCATTTATAATCAACTGATGAGATATTATAACTAGGGAATCTAGATAGTTGAATTAATCAATGGATACAATGGTGAATCCATGTTGGTTGGATTAACTAACATGTCTGGGATTAGTCTACAATATGTATTTTTGCGTACTAAAATTGAGTGGATAAAGAACATCAAAAAGGTCCAGAGGGTGAGATAAATGGGAATATCTCATAAAAAGAAAAATAAATCACTAATTCACCCCTCAAACACTAAATGATTCATCCAACCTTGTTTGTTCAACTTGGTGTACTTGTATATTAAGGATAAATTGAATAAGTCTATTGTAATGTCTTAACCATTACTCATACCTAAATAAAAATGGAAAAAAATAACTATGGAATTAATTTTGGTCCCTCCAAAGAATTTCATTTTAATTAAATTCATTGGGGTTGTAAATTTTCCCATTAATAATTCCTTACATTTCCTTGAAATTTGAGAAGATTAACCATCAATTTACTTTCCTACATATATTTAAAGAAATTGGTAAGGATACCTGGTGTAAAAAATTAAATTATATATGATCAAGATATGATTTTTACAATTATTTTTGGGTAGATTATTCAATTTTAGTAGGATAAAATGTTTAGATTCATCACATCTTATAATCCTATGATTGATTGAAAATCTAAAAATACAATTGTAATTCTTGTGTGAAAATTAATATCATACTCAATGGATTTGAAGGAGGTTTAGATCAACACATTTCACTAGGTGAGTTCTCATATAAAAACAATTTACATTACCATATTCAAATGAATATATACAAGGAAATATAAGGGATATGTGATGGACTCCATCATTTAAGAATGAGATTATAAAATTTATGATTTTAAGGACTAATCAAGCTCAAATAATGTGAGAGTATATTCAAACCACTTAGTGGACTTTTATAACTATATAATGTAAATAGATGACCAATTATTATAATATTAGATAATATTTTCTATTTTTAACTTATATCCAAAGTATTGCATCAAATTTTACCATGGAATTAGGTTATGAATTTTAGGAACAAAATATTTTTCATCCATATATACATTGTCCCATTTTAAATCCCAGATCATGTGGGTATGGTATCTTATCAACTTGTACATCCACCAAACCTATTTCATGTTCACGATGTGATCCATGTTTCATTGTCATGATATGATATAACTAAACCACCAAATTTTTAAAACTCAATTGTTGTATCACTAGAACATGATATCAATTATGAGTAACAATCGAAAGATATATTGGATAACAGATATAAAGTAGTATGAAACAAGACCACACACCAAGTTAAATCTCATTGGGGGAATCATTACGTTATGGGGGAAACATGTTATCCCAAAGAAATAATGTTGTATAATTACCTTCATTTTTTATTAATTGTAATGAAATTTCCATGGTGAAATTATTTTAAGGGGTAGATTATAACACCACATAATTTCACTATATAATTCCCTTTAAATTTAAAAAAAATATTTTTTCAAAAATAAAATAAAAAACTAAGATTAGTGGTGATAAATATTATTATAATAATATTTTACAATAAAATATAAAAATTAATATATTATGATAATAAAATAAAAAACATCATTAAGAAATATATAAGGGTCATAAAACGAAAAGTATATAAACACACTAAAAACATAAAATCCTAATCCTTATAGTTTTATAAATGATAGTAACTCTAATTGAAAATATTAAATGAAGGATAAATATAATTAATATAGTTCACATGTTGAAAGTGATTTGTACGAATATAGAAAATGATTTTATTAATGTGTGTAGTGATATAAATAGAAATGAAATTAGACCATTATATATTTCCATTTTAAATTTGGTTATGGGGAATATAGTCATTGAAAATATACTCAATGGATATGTATCCATTATAAATACATGTGTAAAATAGTTATATTAATATTTGATAATTTCTAACAAAACATTATGATAATATTATTCAAAAATAATAAATAACGAATGATAATGATAATATTTAATTATGATATCTTATTATATTCTTATGAATTGAATATAATTGTAATATTTAATATTATTATTATTTAAGACTGATTTAATGTATTAATAAAATTGAATGAATTATTTTAATATCAATTATTGATAAAATTAAATGGTGAGATGTAAAACAATTAATTGAAATGTGATATGGGAATAATCATTTATTCTTAATAAAGGGAAATTTTTCAAACAACTAATTTATAACTATTTTACATTTATATCAACATAAATTATATTCATAGATTTTAAATTTTTTGTGTAATTTAATATTTAATTTTATAAAAAATTATATTAACCTAAATTTAAAAAGTAATTGATATGATATAATATTAATAATGATTAATGATAAAAAATTGACCTTGATATAAAAATATTATTCTATATATATTTAACTATATGATCTTTTTCCATTTAAATTTTAACATCCATGTATATAAAAAATTAATTAGTTTTAATATAATTCAAATTTTTAATCATCTCACCTTTATTAGTGAAGAACTTTGATTTAATTTTTTGGCCTTGAAATATGTTATGATGGTAAAAATTGAGTTACCAACATTAATGTAAATTAATTTATAGGAGTTAATCTATATTTTAATGATAAAAAATATCAATAAAATCATCTATTATTATTTTTTAGTTGGTGATATGTTACCAATATCTTTAATTTTATTCTTTTTATCCACTTATGATAAAAAACGACACCCTTTACCCTCTAGAAATGAGTATTTACAAAACATACCCCTATAAACTCAACAATAAGGACCCCTCCTTGGCCCATTCATATAAACCACATTAATTTGAATATATATCAACTCATTCTACATTAAACCTCTCCTAAATACTTACCAGATATATTGAAACCTCGGGTTCCCTAAAGGAATCCTAAATCATTCATTCTAAAGTAAACCATATTGAAAAGGAGAGAATTCAATAAAGTACATAGTTTATCACTATCTTTTTCTTATATATTATCATCTTCATTATTTATTAATTCCATTATAAACTATAATGATTTTATATTATCATCATTATTCTTCTAATGAAATTATATTATATTTATATACTCAATACTATTACATATTTCTAAGTGTAACATGTTTTGGTTTGTGTTGGGTCAACCACATACAATAAAAAATTTATATTATCTTAACCATTTCCAAAAATTAATGTCTATAATGATATTTATGCTGGTAATATATGATATTAAAGACTCTTTTATGTTTGGACTATGATTCTAAAATGGTGGAAGAAAAATAAATCATAAAAATAAATGAACTTCTTGCAATCAGTAAATTAATCAAAACTAGCTCATCATTGATTCCACTATTGAGAATCATACCCATAAAATAAATAAATTAAAAATGGGACTAAATAAATCAATTAAACCCAATTATTACACTACATTTAATAATCTTGAAATGATCTTGGTACCATCCAATGAAGAACTAAAACACCATTGTTAAAATTTTATGGAACAATCAGAATTACAAACATATGATAATGAAAATAAAAAATAACAAAATAATATAAGGGTAATTAATTAAAATAAATTAAAATTAAAATATGTGATAAATATAAATAATATATTTAAATATATTATTAAAATGAAATTTTTTATTAAAAAATTTTGTTAAATTTTATTCATGTATGTCCTTATTAGAGGTATAGGTTTCTCATATCTATTTTCCTTTCTTTGAAATATGATCCATATTCTCCACATATCTTAATTTTTATGGGGTATATACTGGACCTTGGATGTTATTTATTATAAATATCATGTAATTCAATGAATTTAAAATTATATATAAGTAACTCCCATTAATGGGATTTTGATTCAAATGTGGCCAAATCTATAAGGACTTATTTTCCAAGTTCACTTTCAAATTAAGTTTTTTTATGTTTAAAATACCATTATTTATCGATTTTTATCCACTATTTTTCTCTATCTTTCTATTAAACCATATCAATTTTCTTCCCCTATTTTTATTCATGGGTTTTACATGTATTTGTACCACTTTATCTCCCTTTTTATCATAATTATATTGGATTTGGTTCCGTATAACCAAAAAAATTATAAATTTAGATTACATGTATATTCATAGAATTGAAAGTTAAAAAATACCATATGACAAGTGGAATGTTATTTTATGTAAATTTATTATTATAAATCTCAAGATTATCTATCACATTGAAAAGGTCATAAGTAGTTCCCTATTATTATGACTACCATGAAATACTATATTGATATTCTAAAAAAATAAGTCTTATGGTTATATGATTTCATATAATGGGAAATAGATGATGCAGTCTTTTCAGAGATGGATATGTAAAATATGATGGTACAAAATTTCATGTTGTTTACACTTTGATATCATTATTATGGGAGATTATGAGGACAAAACAACAAAAATTAATTTCATATGTTTATGTGTCATTGGATACTTTTTTCTATGAAAAAATGAAATTATCCAGAGAAATTATAATAAATATTAATAAATTTCAAGATAAAGGATATTAGTTTTATTTCCAAACACCATGATGATATATGTTTATAGTGAACTTGGGTACATTAGATGTGCCTCCTATGATATGTTATCAATTATTAAGTCGAGGAAGATTTTATCTATTTTGTCATTATAGAATTTGATATCTCAACCCTTTGATTTGAATTAAAATATAAAAATAAATTCCCTATAAGTGGTGTATATACGAGTTAATTTTAGGAATTCAATGAAATATGTATCAATCATATGGGTTACTGAAAAAATTATAAAACCTATTTGATGAGAAATCAAGGAAAATGGATTATGATACATAGTGAGAATTCATGTGTGGTTTTCATAATTTTGACATTAACATCATCCCCATGAGTGACTTTATATGCTTCTAGATATAGATATTTTAATTTAGGAAAAAATTCATAATTTCATTAATGACGAATCTAAGAGCGTCACACACTTGGTGTTCCTATTGATCTTAATTAAATTCAACGTTAATATATTTATTAAAATAAAGAAATATTATATAGACAGAGGAATAATAATTAGTCAACATTCATGGATAGCTAATATCCATTCAACAAAGTGATCTGAATATTTATCTCTTGTTTTATTCACAAGGTAATAAATAATTATTATTATTAATTGAATATATATTTATTTTTGTGAATGTGAACTAAATATTTATTCAAACTATTTGGAATATTATTTTAATTAACTAGTAAAATTTAATAAAAAATAAATTTCATGACTTATTAATATTCATGAATATATTTTTTGGACTCACAATCGCAATAATACATTTATATGATTTTTCCAATTAAAAATAAGAAATATTTTTATTGTAAGGAAAAAAATTATGTATTATATAGATTTATATATAAGAAAATTTTAAATATATAATAAATTTAATTTGATAAAATAGAAATAATTTTTATATTATAAAATTAAATTTAATTTTTTGGTGAATTTTTTGGATTTATAAAGAATATTAATTTTGTAGTGAACAGTAAAATTTCTATTTTTAAAAATACTATAACTTTTATAACACCATAATTATGTAAGAAATCATAAATGATACAAACTAGTATATGATATAAAATATAATTATCAAATTTCATAATATGAATTATATAGTTATATTTGTTATAATAATATTAAGTATACTTTAAATCAAAAAGAAAATAGTTTTAACGAATATATTTTTTTATATGGTTTCATTTAAATGTTTAAATTATAAATTATATATTTAAAATTTTAATATATTAGTATATTTTTTGAAATAATATAATCAAATTTTAATCATGGTGAAATGTTTTATATTTTTCTGAAAATATTTATTTTTCCATACGTATTGAAAAAATTCAATTTTTGTAAAAGAAAGGGATTAATTTTAAATAATTTATGTATATTAAAATTCCAAATAGGTTTTAAATATTATTTAAGAAACATAATTATTAATTATTTATATTTAATAACCTTAATTAATTTTTAATCAAATTTATTTTGGATTTTAGTATAAGTTTTTTTGGTTTAAAATAGAATTTTCTGAAAACTATTTTAAAATGCATAATATTTTATCCATTTTAGTTCATTTAAATAATCCCAAAAATGGAATTTTTATTTTGAAATTTTAAATTATATATTAGTAAATATTAATTTATATTCATAAAATTATTATTATTATTTATAGAGTTAACAAAAAATCTACTTTTTCCTGAAAAATACACTTCTTGAAAACCCACCTTTTCATTGCATCTTTAGGATCTAATTATGAGAATTGAATTTTCTATATTTTATTCCCTCTTTTTAATTTTAATAACTGATATTATCTAATAATTTTAACAAATAAAATTAAAAATAAAATAGTGAAAACAGTAAAAATTTATTGTTGTGGTTAAGGTAAAAATGTATTTACCAAGTGATTAAACTAAAAAGATAAGAGTTAAATTGAAAAAAAAACATTCCTAAAATATGTTGGATGGAAATATTTAGACCCTATAATGTCTATGTCTTGATATTACTCTATATTTTACCCTTTTAGAATTTGAAAAATGAGGGTACACCTTTTTATTTTCAAATATTACAAGTGTACCACTCACCTCACTTTAAAAACTTTTCCCTCCATATCTACTTCACACAATTAAATCCCAATGGTTTTGATAATATCTAACAGAATAAAATAACTAATTCAATAATATCATTCTATAATACTTATTTTTTTAGAAATCTAACCAAGGAATCCTTTTGGTGAAAACCAAAAGAATTTACTTGAAGAAGAGGTAATGTTCCTCAATAAGCATTTTTAGGTTGTTTGATCCACCACCTCATTAAATTATTCTTAAACCATGAATATATATAAAAATAAATATATTCCATATAAAAATATGTTATAATGTTTTTTTAATATCCTAAAACATTCCCTTCTTCCTCCAAAATGGGTTAAGAAATAACTATTCATGTGTACGGCGGACTACCACCTCATGAACTGATGTCATTTGTTTTTCCATTACCACTTATCATAGTTGGGTGTGATGACGTATATAATGTATATATATTATATTTATAACATAATTATCCCAATATAGTTTTCATATAATATTTACCTTTTTAATTTTCATTTCATAAGGGATATCATAACATCGCTCGTGTGTACGGAGAACTAACACCTCGTGAAGTGATGTGATTTGTTCTTCACTAACGATTTATATTAAAGGTGATGTAGGAAAATATAATTAATATATATAATATAAATAAAATAATTATTACATTCATGGCATATTTATCATTATTAAATGATAATATATCATTTTCTATCTAACCTTTTGACTCACTGAAAATCCTTCATGAAGGTGTGGATCACTGCCATTAAGAAACGATGTGATTCTATTTTCATAACTAAAAAATATTTATGATATATGTAATTATATTTTATGTACCAATATGGTATATATTATATTATTATATTCCTATAAAAATGAAATATTACTTACCTCCATTCCAAAATGATCGTCGCAAAATGGAAACATCATTCATGTGTATGTACGTCATATTGTCTCCAAGATTGTAACGTACTTCATTTCTTAAAATCATCATTAATGATTGGTATTAAAATTATAATTGATGTATAAATATATTAATTATGTAATTATTATTAGTAATGAGTTTAAATATTGACCACCTTGACCGTAGTTATCTTACCAAAGTCATTTTGGACACATATGCCAAATATCATCAAAACATCCAATGTAAACTTAATTGGTTATACAATCATATATAATATGGTAATAAGGAAAATAAAAGGAATAATAAACTTGAAAAATTTTATTAAATAATTAAATAATAATGATAAGTTTATTATTCATGAATATAAATAACGTACATGATGATTCAAACTCAAGGAAATGGAATTTGTCACAAATTCTGTTCATTGAGGCATATTTTGATGTTATGACCATATATTCATTTATCATGTGTTTATACATTCCCATTGACATGTAATATCAGGATTTTCCATATTATAAAGGTATTTACTATTTTATTAACTTTATTCTTTCATGGGTAATATGATATAAATATTTTGATGGTGATAAGGTACTTTTCATTAAAAACTTCTTATAACTTTTTCCTTCCAATTCTTCTTTTTTCATGTTCTTGTTTTTAAAATGATTTTATGAACTTTTATATATTGAAATAATATATTTATAATGTTAATTTTATTTATTTTTCTATTTTACTTTTAATGGTTTTCAAAAGGAATATTTTTATATGTTTTATATAGAATGTTTTGACAAAAAATAAAAGGTATGATCTATTTTTAAGATACAGTAGTTAAAATATTTCACCAGCAGGACCATTATTTGATTTTTATATTCCATTTTAATAATTAATTTTTTTCATTGAATAACCTACATTACTTTTTTGGGTATTTTGGTACAAAAAATGGGTTTTTAAATTAAAATGTAATTTTGATATCTGAAAGTGATTTTCATATGATTTTAAATGATTTTTTAAATATTTTCTATTGAAAAAGTGAAAGAATAAAACAAATTATTCATGTTGTGGTTCTTTGAAAATAAATATGACTGTTGTTCCCAGATAGAAGTGGGTGGGCCTGTTTTATCTTATAATAGGGGTTCTCTAAGATACCACTCCAATTCATTAGGTAATTATTATGTTCTATATATAATTATATCGTATGTTGGTCATGTGGTCATTCGAATTTGGTGGGGTAATTTAAGGGTTCTACACAGGTTCAATGAGATTATGTTCAATAGTACCTAAATGCCTTTTATTTAATTTCTAATGAGTTTCTATGGAACTCATTTATTTAAAAAATTTAAAACAAAATATTATTTTAAATTAATGTTGTTTCCATTTCCATGTAAAACATTTTGTTTTCAAGAAAAGGTTTTTCAGGTGTTTTCATGTCTTTCACTAGAATAACAGTTTTATTTTTTAGTCCCTTACTGCACTTTGTATGCACATCCTATCTTTTTAAAATATTTATTATAGGATTTAAGGATTGTTAAGGGAAATTAATAGGTCAAATTAAAATTATTTAAGTGTTTTCCTGAAAATAAATCATGTTTTGTTTTAGATGTTCAATATAGTGGAAAGGGGGATAATTAAGGGATGTTTCCACTTTATATTATATAGTTTTTTATGTATGAGTTTTTAATTAATTATCTGAAACACTATACCTAAAAAGTTACTAAAATTTAAGAGAATTAATTCTTCACTTAAAAATTAAGTTTATGAAGTGTTTATGTATGGGTCCAAAGAGTTGGTATCAAAGGACAATATAGATAATTTTATAGGTTAGGATAATTTTTTTAGAATTTCCTTGAAATATAATATCTTTCAGATGTGCTTAAATGATTTAGAGTTTAAATATTACCATGTTTCATCATTTAAACTATTTATATTCAGGATGTTTTTCTATGGGGGATACATGGATGAAATAATTGGAAAGAACCAATATAGTTTTTTTTCAAATCGGTATCTAGATATGGTTTAAATTATAATATAATTGCTTGTTGCTGTGACAGCTCAATTGAAACATGATATAAATTGTGTTGGTATCAATGCTAGAGAGAAACCTGATGTACCATGAAGAAACTTGTCTATTATGGAGAATTTCATGATTCAAAATTCCCCATCATTTAGTGGATCATATAACCCTATTCTAGATTAAGGATGGATCAATCCACTATATAAGATATTTGAATTCATGAGATGTTAGTACTTTCAAAATTAAACCCTTACATTTTATCACATTAAAGGTGAAGCTGATCTATAGTGGTATTTGGTTATAAATTCTAGAGATAATGATGATCTTTATTGGATAGAATGGGAAAATATTAAGGATATTCCCCATAATAAATATTTCCCTAGGTTTTTTCAACTATATATGGGAAAATAATTCATGTAATTGAGTAAAAAGTTTAAGATTATGTGGCCATGTAAGAATAAAATTTAACAAGACCCGATAAGTAGATACTTGATTTTTGGGAAATTGATAGTAAATTTAATAGCTTTTAACTAATATTGAAACCATGTCTATAAATATCATTAACAACATGATAATTTAAAATCAATAAGAGTGTTTTTAATTATTCCAAAAAAGTTGAGATTTATTTTTCTGACACTTATATTCTTCAGGATGATGAAATTAAGAAGTGGTCCAGATGGAAGGTGGTGGGGAAACACAAAAAATATAGAAGTAAGAAAAATAAGAAACCATTTTTTGGTAAGTATGGTCAAAATCACCTTTTATAATGTATTATGAAACCATGGAAGTGTTACCAATGTCAAAAGTTTGTCCATAAGGAATGTGATTGTTAATAAAAGAATCATGAAGAATCAAAGAATCCAGTAACTGATTCCCATCCTTTTGTGAGGTATTTTAGCTTAAATGAGAAGGTTCATTATGATAAAGTTTACCTAAATTTAGTAACTCAAGCTATAAATCATCAGTAATGGGAGAAAAAGGGTGTAGAAAAAAATTGCTACTACTATGGTTGATGTTAGACCATCAAATAAAGTGGTGACAGGTATGTTTCTTATTTATTCAAATTATTCAAATACCCTATTTGAATATTTATCTTCACATTATTTTATTTTTGAGAAATTTACAAGTAAATTATGATTATCAACTCATGAAAAAAAGACATAACTTTTCGTGGAAACTCAATGTGAAAGTATTAAAACAATCAAGATTTATAGGAATCTTCTTGTTATTATCAAAGGGAGAGAATTTCCTGAAAATATTGTTGAAATTTCCACAGTACAGCCTGATATAATTTTCTGTATTGATTTGATCTCATTTTATCATGATAATATATATTTGGGATCTCATAAAGTTTTATTCAATGATTTCATGCCTTTGATGACATGCTAAGACAATGAGAAATTGACTATAGATTGAAGTGGAAGTTACCAAGATTAAATATTTTAAAAGAAATAAACTGTTAAAATTAGTGATGTTATAGAAGTGAAGGAATTTCTGGATTTTTTATGGATGATTTTCTTGGTCTGATTACTAATAGAGAGGTTGAGTTTAATTTTGACTTATTGTCTAATTATAATCCTATTTCAGAAACCCCTAATACAATGGCACTAGTGGATATTTTTTAATTGAAAAAAATTGTAGGAATTTTTATATAAAGGTTTATTTTTTCCTTTCACATCACCATGGGTTATCCTATTCTTTTTTAAAAAATATATATGGTCTAATGATACATTTCATTAACTATATTGGTTTGAATAAAATCAATATTATGAATAAGTATCATTTTACTCATATTAATTATTCACTTGATCAGATCCTTGGAGAATAATATTTATTGAATAATGAGATAAGGAATGGGAAGCATCAACTGATTGTGAAAGAGGATAAAATTTCTAATACATCATTATAGAATATATTTAGGCACGATGAGTTTGTAGTTATTCCTTTTAGTTTCTCTAATGCACCTATAATAATTATAGACCTTATGAATTGGGTTAATAATGAGTTAATGGATATTTTTTTGTTGTGTTTGTTGATGAAATTTTGGTATATTCTCAAATTCAAGAGGAACATTAATGAAACCTCAGTATTGTATTGAAAATAATAAAAACATTGGAAATTTATAAGGTGTTATTTTTTGTGGAAGAAAATTTATTTCCTTGGAAATATTGTTTATAAATATGGAATAATTGTTCACTTTGATAATGTCACGACCCGACCCTACCTGGGATCGAGCTGCAACTATCCCAAGCTTGCCTCCATAGGCCAGAGGATGGGGACAAGTGTTGAAGGCTAAACAACTCAGGGAGGCTTTTGTCGGAGTACCTGTACACACACACACAACACACTCAATGCAAAAGTGCAGAGTAAAAAAGAAAAGTAAAGTACCAACTACTATAAATAAACCACAATATGCATCGACCCTTAAAAGTACAAAGCAATTGTTGAAGGTAAACTGAAAAGAAAAGGGGAAAAACACGATCCCAACCAGAAAAGTGCCACAACCCGACAATAGGTGAACAAAAGTAAATAGCTAGAAGGGTCCCCCACATGGAACCCAACTCTAACCACCACACGCGGTCCAAGCTTTTGAACTCCTAAGCTCCGATTAATTCATGGCCAACTTGTCCATCATCTTCAAGGGAACACCAAATGCGGGCAAAGCACAAGCAGGGGTGAGTATAAAAATACTCAGTAGGATACTTCGAAGGCTTGAGGGAGCAACAAAGGAGGTACCGAAGGATGAGCAGTAGATCGAACAGGAAAACGTAAAGAAGTACAACCGAGAGTACAGTAAAGAGTAACAGTAGAGATTCCAGCTCAACCCAACAAGACGAAATAAGTAGACTCATCCAGACATAAGGAGTTGGAAATGGTGAGAAGATAAACTTCCCATCGAGTCTTTGCTACCTATAGCAGGAGAGTAGACTCGTCCAACCACGAGAAGCTAGACACGGAAAGCACGTGGCATACCCCACGCATCTTTGCCTCTCCTGGAAGGAGAGTAACCAAACCCTAGAAGTGGGTACTGGAACAATGTATATACATATCCATATGCTCAATCAAGAAGCCCAAACGAGATCGTAAGGGGGTCTCCATCCCGTAGCTTAGCCCAAGAAAGTGAGTAGCCAACAGTCCCAGAAGTAAGCACCATCGATGCCCAGCATCCCACACGTCTGCCCCGAACTACAAGACAAGGGCTCAAATCACCGCACCTCGACACTATCCGATTTGGGAGGTACTAACTCTCTCTCACGGTTTTAGTTCATGTCACAAGGATGTGTCTCGGTGGGGAAAGTGCCCCTCGTACTTGAGAGTTCTAGGGGAACGTCAACCCACACCTCGTCACTGCCCTACAGTTGAGTGGTCTCCTCAAAGTCGACAGGCGACCCCCTGCCCAGCCCAGCTGGAGGGTAATCCCTAGAAGTCGACGGGTTCCCACTGGAGGGAGACCCGTCAAGAATCAGTGGGTTCCACACTGCCCATTCCCATAAAATTGTAATCCACTAGAGGGCGACCCGGCTAAAGTTGTCAACGAGTCCCAATGCCCAGTCCAGTAAAAGGGTACTCCCCTGGAGGGAGGCTCGGAACTATCATCGGGGACCACTTCCCAACCCAACTGGGGGTAAAATCGGCATCAGGGACCACTTCCCAGCCCAGTTGGAGGTAAACCCGGCATCAAGGACCACTTCCCAGCCTCGCTGGGGGTAAACCCGGAACTGCTATGGTCATCCCTGCTGGATGGTACTGCTCGGTGAACATCGATGTACTGGCCATCCCTACTGGATGGTAACCCACTGGCCATCACTACTGGATGGTAACCCACTAGCCATCCCTGCTGGATGGTATAACCTCCTGGTCAGGCCTACTAGAAACAACCTCCTGGGTAGAGGATCGGTGCCCGCGTAATGTGTTGGTCACACCGATTCCACAAGAACTCTACCCGGGAACACGAAAGAATGGAAGAAACTCCTCGGGCCTCTCAGGGCGATCACTCTCCAATACGCCAAGTCATTGTTGAAGCGGACCGAGACAACTCATCCTAGAAAGTGGGAAAACACCCACGTTGTACGAGCACACGTAGTCATAAATGGTGCCGTAGTCCGGTAAAAAGGGAATGGTATTGAAACCCCTCACAGTTGAAGAAACAGAAAAACCAAACCATCTCTGCCGGCCAAACGAGAATAGAACCAGGGGAAAACTCAACTCTACTGGTCAACAAACGAGAACAGGACCAGGGGAAAACTCAACCCTGCGAGTCAACAAACTAGAACAGAACTAGGGGAAGACTCAACCCTGCTGATCAAAAGTCGAGAATCGAGGAACCCTCTACATTGTGAGAGGTCAAAAGTACGTAAAGTAGAACACGACACGCACATAGGGCCCACACAACATGTGGCCCCAAGTCATCTCCAAACAAGCACACAAACGTTATCAGGTAGAAACAACCATATGTACCTCCCAGCGTTCCCGTATACTCCCAGAGTATACCACTTCTACAGCCAAAAGGCCAATGTGCACACGGCACCCAACGCCAACGCGAAGGCGTAAACGTAACAACTCCAAATTTCCACCTCATCATCTGAGGAACGACCAACCACATCTCTTTAACCACCAACATCACTCTCCCATGAGTGAACACTATCACACGCCAAGGGTTCCCTACAAACACCGCAGGAAGAACCATCATCGGTACACCTTTCATATTTCCACATTTAATAAGATCGCGCAAGAGGCTCCACACTCCTGAACAGATTACACCATTGTAACCCTCATGAAAAAACACGCGAGATAGACTACCTACTCGCCTCAAATGGATATCCGACATAAAAGTCACCAACACCGCCTTATGCCAGAACGACGTCCCGTGGTCCCAAGCCTCGGCCCCGAAAACAGTCGGGCGCATCAC
Organism: Viscum album; assembly: GCA_963277665.1. NCBI lineage: Eukaryota > Viridiplantae > Streptophyta > Magnoliopsida > Santalales > Viscaceae > Viscum > Viscum album. The sequence goes on from OY728122.1 coordinate 1,982,778,362, forward strand.
ACCATTGCGATCCCCTCAGTAAAACACGTCAAAAAGACTACTCAATTGAGTGCAACGGATATTCGGAGAAAAAGATGCATTTCGGAACACCGCACATGAGCGGTGTTTCGTGGGACCTGCATCTTTGTCCCGAAGCACAACGAACAGATCCCACCATTGCGATCCTCTCAAAAAGTACACAAGATGGACTATTCACTTGTCCAAAACGGACACCCGGTGATAAAGCTGGAAATCACGGCCAACTCCCGAAACAGCCCCTCATGGGGCCCACACCACCATGCAGAATTAAAGTGGGCAGACTACGCCAATGCAATGCCCTTGTAAAAACACCCAAAATAGGCTACTCGCACCCCCCCAACGGACGTCCGATGCAAAAGTTACAAAAAGATGTGTACAGCTCGAAAGACGGGCTATGGGGCCCACACCTCAACTCCAGTTTCAACGCCCGAAACCTCCCTGGAAAACTCCAGATAAATGTATGGGTCGGAACGCCACTGACGGCGCTCAAAAATGGATGTCGGACACGTCTGCACTGTCCAAAACAAGATCCCCAGGAAAAACGTCAATTCAATTAAAGATGTGCCGTGCCTCCGAGGCCCCTCGTTTCGGGAATTAAAAATTCCCAAAACCATCTCAAAAAAGTTCATCTCTATTTAAGGGTCACGTCACCGTAGACGGCACGCAATTTCAACCCACGGTTTAAAAGTTACAGCATTTTAACGCCGTCGGATGCAAGCGGGGGTGGACCGGACCGGTCCGGCCGGTCCACACCCCCTGGAACGGCCCAAGCCGGCTGGCCCGCACCATGAGCAGACCGGCCACAATGGGCCAATCTTGGTCTCCCATGGAGACCCGCACTCAGTGGGTCTCTGTCCCCGCGCGGGGGTCGCACACCGCGACCCTGCGGTCGTCGCGCCTTGCGGCTCGGCCTCGCCGCCTGGATCCGCCGCCTTGCCCGACCAGCACCACTGAAGGGAGCCCCAGCCGCCGGGCCTGGAGCTCGAGCTGCCTCACCTGGAGCCCACGGCCGACCGCCCCGCTGAATCCTCCACCGACCACTGCTCCGCCGAACCGTCTGAAGGAGCTGCCGCCGCCCAGCTCGTCAGACCGCCGCGCTCGACCGCCGGAAAACACCAAAACCCCCAATATTCGGCGGACGTTTGCGATCGACTCCGAACATGGATTTCAATTCCGAAAAGTGCGATGTAAATCTCATAAAATAGAATACACATTAATGGGATTTTCTCAATAATTCTATAGTGGTTCGATTCAAAAATTCGAGCTCAAATATAAATGTGGAATTAAAAACGCAAATGTAACCTCCTACCTGTTGGGGCGTTGCCCGACGCTTCACCGAACATCCGACGGAGTTTTCACGCATCACCAGAGAGGTGGAGGAGAGGAGGTGGTTTAGAGGTTGAGGGAGGGTTTCTCCAGGGGTTGCAAATGAGGGAGAGGGGAGGAGAGGAGAGTTTAAATAAATAAACTCTAATTAAAAAAACTCGACCCCTGAAAACACCCGCGTCCAAAACCTCTGGCACGGTCAAGATTAAGCTTCCCATAGGCCAAAAACCACCTCCCGGGCACAATTGAGGTCTCGTAATTTTAATCCGAGGCCCCGTCCAAAAGTTATAAAATTTAACGTCTGAAGCTGCTGAATTACGAAAACACCCCAGGGTCCATTTTTCACAGACGGGCCGCGCCCGTGAAACTTACACCCCTCCTAGGGTAAATGGCACGTTCCGGACTCAACGGTGACCTCAGTTTTCCAATTTGAGTCAGCGTTTAAGAGATACTTGAGTTAAGCCATTAAACAAATAAATTAATTATTTAATTTATCCATTCCACGCTCTGATAGCGAGCAAGGGGTCCAAACGTCCCGCACCGACATGTTTTATGTCGTTACTAATGTAAAATCCCCATTTCAGACCCATCCGTACACTCATATATCTGATCCGAAACTCCGTTTAGGAGTTATCCCATTTATTTGGCATTCCCAGTGTGAACGCACTAAAAATTTAATTCCAGCCACACCGGGGCTTGAAATCGCATGTCGTCTGAAGGCACTACTCTGGAATAACATCAAGAATATTACAAAGTCTTTTGTAGCTGAAAACCGGGTTCTTACATCATTCCATCCATCAGGATTTTCTTCCCCGAAAAGTAAAACCGGGGAATAACTCAGGGTACTCAGCCCACACCTGGCTCCTTCGTACCCAAAAGAACTCATGCACAGCTCTTACTCACCGCACACAGACCAAAGGATTTGATTCGTTCACGCGAGGTATGCCATTTCTGATGACGTGCATAGGAGCACACACACATCTCTTCATGTAAACCACGCGGGAGATGTCGTGCACTCACTCCAAACTTTGGGGTTAGGGAAAGGCGGTAGGGAACCTCACCATCCCTTTGCACATTCTCAAATGGTCTGAAGGACCTTGGGGGTAGATCACCTCCCTGATCAAACCTCTACATCGCACGTCGTGACTGGAATCACCGCACGCACCTGGAACAAGGCTCGGTGATTCCCTCCTTCAGAATATCCATATGGTGAAACACCCAAGGATATCTGGTCACACAAGGTTTCACAGTCGATGTCCCTCGACCAAGACTCTCTTACATGCTCGAGAAGCGAAGGAGTCAACATCATCGACTAACTGAGAAGGTCCCATGCCTTTTTACCTTACCAACACAGGGTTACACCAACGCCCCGCACCACCCTGGTAACAACTCAAAAAAGGAGCAGGGAGAAATTCATTTCACACATAGAGTTTAACAATTCTACTACAAAAAGTATAAGAGCTGTAGAGAGTGCCTCTTATCACCTCATGCTCTGCAGGATCGTAGACATCCAAAGCTTGCGGCTATCCGCAGTCCCAACTATCATCTCCCGGAGCCTGACGTGTACCACGTAGTGGTGATTGGAAGACCTCGTAAGGTCATCCTCCACTTCCAGCTCCTCCCGATCCTCTGCTAGCACCACCTCTCTGGGCGCTGCTCTGATCATCGCGCTACCTCCATCGTGGTGGTGCACCTATTGCCAGCTCAAAGCTCTCTGCATGCCCGGTCGGGAAGTCCCATGCCAGCTGACCTCGCCCATTGTAAGAATAGCACCAACTCTCCCTGGGATGCACTGGTGCCCTCCGGTGGCACTTTGTTATACAACCACGCCCCTGAGTCCGGTTGTCAGAATGCCACCTGCGTCGAGGTTCTGCTTGCCGACGCCCGCTAGCTACGGCAGACGTCACGGCTCTATCGAGCCTACTGCCACCACTAACTGTAGAACGTGACAGGATGTTCTCTATCACCAGCGCCTGCTCTAGCACCCCGAAATATGTGGAAATGCTCAAGGTTACTATGATAGCACGAATATCTCGGCGGAGACCATGCTCAAACTTCTATGCTCGGATGTTGTCGTCATGGACCATGTTCGGATAAAGGCGTGCATGGTCTGCGAAACTAGCCACGTACTCGGCCACCGTCATCCCTCCCAGCTGAAACTGCAGGAGCTCCGGAATTCGAACGGGGTGCGAGCATTAGGGGAAAAACTCCTCATGAAACAACAACTGGAATTTTCCCCACGAAAGTGACGAATCTTCAAGAAAATTAGTCACCAGACTCCACCAATGCTCAGATGCTCCATGGAAAAAGGCTGGCGGCCAAAGCCACCATTAGATCTGATGGTGTCTGCACAAGCCTGAAAAGAAGAACCATTGTCTCTAGCCAAACCACTGCTGCCTGAGGGTCTGGCTCACCACTGAACCTCCACGGTCTCTGTCACTGGAACTCGCCAAGTGCGCTCAACCTGCGCTCAAGCTCAGTCTTCTCTACTGAAGTTGTCTTCTGATCAACAGTTGGGGGTGCTGCTACCGGCCCACCCGGAGAAAGGGACTCACATGATGGGTCCTGGACTGAGGCCTCGTAGCTCGAAGGGTCGTCGTCATGAACCAAAGCTGGTATCCTGGCTGGCTGTCTTCGCGGAGACATCCTGAATGTTATAAAGGAGTGTCGCGGTCAGATGAGCATATATGTATATATACAGTAACAACAATGATGGGGAGCTAACTCAAGAAGGACAGTCAAGACTCAATCATATTTTATGTACAAACCAATTTTCCCAGCAATAAGTGTCTCAGCATTCCGAGTCGACAAGCGGGTTATCAAGGTCCTAGTGAATGGATATGTCGACCGTCAAACCATCACTAGACTCCCTGGCCTGAGAGCCGCTCTTGAGACACGTTAACATTGTTGCCCTAAATCCCAACCAATTCCTTTTTAGGGACGTCCGCAAAATGTCCCAAGGAACGAACCACCTCTGATACCACTTTTTCACGACCTGACCCTACCAAGGCTCGAGCCGCAACTACCCCAAGACTACCTCCATAGGACAGGGGCTGGCGATAAGCACCGAAGGCTAAACAACTTGGGGAGCCCTTTTCCTAAGTACCTGTACACACACACACAGCACACTCAATGAAAAAGTGCATAGTAAAAATAAAAGTAAAGTACCAACTGCTATAAATAAACCACAATGTTCATGGACCTCTAAAAGTACAAAGAAAGTGATTAAGGTAAACTGAAAATAAAAGGGGAAAAACACGCGCCCAACCAGAAAAGTGCCACAACCCGGCAACAGGTGAACAAAATTAAACAGCTAGAAGGGTCCCCCACCGGGAACCCGACTCCGACCACCGCACGCAGTCCAAGCTCCTAAACTCCTAAGATCCGCTAAAGTCACAGCCAACCTGTCTATCATCTAAAAGAGCACACCAAGTGCGGGCAAAGTCCAAGCAGGGGTGAGTATAAAAATACTCAGTAGGATACCTCGAAGGCTAGAGGGAGCAACATAGTAGGTACCGAAGGGTGAGCAGTAGATCGAACAAAAAAAAGTAAATGAGTACAACCGAGAGTGTAGTAAAGAGTAACAGTAGAGAGTCCAGCTCAACCCAATAAGAGGAAAGAAGGTATACTTTTCCAGACACAAGGAGCTAGAAACGGTGAGAAGATGAAATTCTCATCGAGTCTTCGTTACCTATAGCGGAAGAGTATACTTGTCCAACCATGAGAAGCTAGACATGCAAAGCACGTGGCATACCCCGGGCGTCTTCGCCTCTCCTGGAAGGAGAGTAACCAAACCCAAGAAGTGGGTACTGGAACAAGGTATATGCATATCCATATTCTCAATCAAAAAGCCCAAATGAGATCGTAAGGGGATCTCCATCCTGTAGCTCAGCCCATGAAAGTGAGTAGCCAACATTCCCAGAAGTAAACACCATCAATGCCCAGCATCCCACACGTCTGCCCTGAATTGCAAGTCAAGGGCTCAAATCACTACATCTCGACACTATCCGCTCTGGGCGGCACTAACTCGCTGGCATGGTTTTAGGTCACGTCACAAGGACACGTCTCGGTGGGGAAAGAACCCATCGTACTTGAGAGTTATGGGGGAAGTTCAAACCACACCTCTTCACTGCCCCGCAGTCGATTGGTCTCCTCAAAGTCGACAAGCGACTCCCTGTCCAGCCCCACTGGAGGGTAATCCCTAGAAGTCGATGGGTTCCCACTAGAGGGAGACCCGGCAAGAGTCGATGGGTGCCACACTGCCCAGTCCCGTAAAAGGGTTATCCACTAAATGGAGACCTGGATAAAGTCATTGATGAGTCCCAATGCCCAGTCCATTAAAAGGGTAATCCACGGGAGGGAGGCTCGGAACCATCATCAGGGACCACTTCCCAGCCCAGCTGGAGGTAAACCCGGCATCGGGGACCTCTTCCCAGCCCAGCTGGAGGTAAACCCGGCATTGGGGGCCACTTCCCAGCCCCGCTGGAGGTAAACCTTGAACTGCTCTAGCCATCCCTGCTGGATGGTACTGCTCGGTGAACACCATTGTACTGGCCATCCCTACTGGATGGTAACCCACTGGCCATCCCTACTGGATGGTAACCCACTGGCCATCCCTACTGGATGGTACAACCTCCAGTCCATCCCTGTTGGAAACAACCTCCTGGATAGAGGATCGGTTCCCCCGTAATGTGTTGGTCACACTGATTCCACAAGAATTCTACCAGGGAACACAAAGGAAACAGAGAAACTCCCCGGGCCTCTCAGGTCGATCACGCTCCAATCTGCCGAGTCACTGTCGAAGCGGACTGAGACAACTCATCCCAGAAATTGGGAAAACACCCACTCTGTACGAGCACACGTAGTCGTAAATGGTGCCACAGTCTGGTAAAAATGGCATGGTATTGAAACCCCTCAAAGCTAAAGAAACAGAGAAACCAAACCATCTCTGCTGGCCAAACGAGAACAGAACCAGGGGAAAACTCAACCCTGCTCATCAACATACGAGAACAGGACTAGGGGAAAACACAACCCTACCAGTCAAAAAACTAGAACAGAACCAGGGGAAGAATCAACCCTACTAGTTAAAAGTCGAGAACCGAGGAACCCTCTACGTCACGAGAGGTCAAAAGTACGTAATGCAGAACATGACACTCACATGGGGCCCACACGACATGTTTCCCCAAGTAAACTCAATCCAAGCGCACAAACTTTCTCAGGTACAAACAACCACATGTACCTCCCAGTGTTTCCGTTTACTCCCAGAGTATACCACGTATCTAGCCAAAAGGCTAATGTGCACATGGCACCCAACGTCAACGCGAAGGCATAAACGTAACAACTCCAAATTGCCACCTCGTCGGCTGAGGCACAACCAACCACATCTCTTTAACCACCAACATCACTCTCCCTTGAGTGAATGCGATCACACGCCAAGGGTTCCCTACAAACACCGTAGGAAGAACCACCACCGATACACCTTTCATATTTCTACATTTAATAAGATTGCGTAAGAGGCTCCGCACATCTAAACAGATCACACTGTTGTAATCCTCGTGGAAAAACATGCGAGATTGAATACCTACTCGCCTCAAATGGATATCTGACAGAAAAGTCACCAACATCGCCTTACGCCCGAACAGTGTCCCGTGATCCCGATCCTCGACCCCAAAAATAGTCGGGCGCATCACACCATTGTGATCCCCTCAGCAAAACACATCAAAAAGACTGCTCACTTGAGTGCAACGAATATCTGGAGAAAAATATGCATTCCAGCGCACCGCACATGAGTGGTGCTTCATGGGACCCGCATCCCAGTCCCGAAGCACAACGAATGGATCGCACCATTGCGATCCTCTCAAAAAATTACACAAGATGGACTATTCTTTTTTCGAAAATGGAAACCCGGTGATAAAGCTGGAAGTCCCCACCAACTCCCGAAACGGCCCCTCATGGGGCCTGCACCACCATGTGGAGTAAAATCGGGAAGACTACGCCAATGCAATGCCCTCATAAAAATACCCAAAATCGGCTACTCGCACGCCCCGAACGGACATCCGATGCAAAAGATACAAAAAGCTGCGTATAGCTCGAAAGACGGGCCGTGGGGCCCACACCTCAACTCCAGTTTCAATGCCCGAAACCACACTGGAAAACTTCGGCTCAATGCCAGGGTCGCAACTCCACTGGCGGCACTCAAAAAGGACATTGGATGCGTCCGCGCCGTCCAAAACAAGATCCCCTGGAAAAACGTCAATTCACTTAAAGACGCGTCGCACCTCCGACGCCCCTCGTTTCAGGAATTAAAAATTCCCAAAACCATCTCAAAAAAGTTCACATCTATTTAAGGGTCGTGTTTCCACAGACGGCATGCAATTTTAACCCACGGTTTAAAAGTTACAGCATTTTAACGCCATCGGACGCAAGCGGGGGTGGACCGGACTGGTCCGGCAGGTCCCCACCCCCTGGACCGGCCCAAGCCGGCCAGCCTGCGGCTCAGCCGCGCGGGCCGGCTGTGGACCCGTGATCCACCATGAGCAGACCATCCATGAATGGTCGGTCTTGGTCTCCTGCGGAGACCCGTACTCAGCGGGTCTCTGTCCCCGCGTGGGGGTCGCACACTGCGACCCCGCGGTCGTCGCGCCCGACGGCTCGGCCTCGCCGCTTGGAGCCGCCACCTTGCCCGACCAGCTCCACTGAAGGGAGCCCCCACTGCCACGCCTGGAGCCTACGCTGCCTCTCCAGGAGCCTGCGGCTGACCGCCCTGCTGAAGCCGCCGCCGACCGCCGCTCCGCCGAACCGTCTGAAGGAGCCGCTGCCGCCCAGCTCGCCGGACCGCCTCGCTCGACCGCCAGAAAACACCAAAACCCACAATATTCGGCAGACGTTTGCGATCGACTCCAAACTCAGATTTCAATTACGAAAAGTGCAATTGAAAGCTCATAAAACATACTACACATTAATGAGATTTTATCGATAATTCGACAAAGGTTCGATACAAAAATTCGAGCTCAAAGATAAATGTGGAAATAAAAACGCAAATGTAACCTCCTACCTGTTGGGGCGTTGCCCGAAGCTTCACCGCACGTCCGTCGGAGTTGTCGCACCTTGACAGAGAGGTATAGGAGAGGATGAGGTTGAGAGGGTGAGGGAGGGTTTTACCAGGGGGTTCAAATGAGGGAGAGGTTAGGAGAGGAGAGTTTAAATAAATAAACTCTAATTAAAAAAAACTCGACCCCTGAAAACACCCACGTCCAAAACCTTTGTCACGGTCAAGATTAAGCTTCCCCTAGGCCAAACACCACCTCCCAATCACAATGGTGGTCTCTAAATTTTAATCTGAGGCCCCATCCAAAAGTTATAAAATTTAACGTCTGAAGCCGCTAAATTACGAAAACGCCCCCTGGGCCATTTTTCACAAACGGGTTGCGCCAGCGAAACTTACACCCCTCCTAGGGTAAAAGGCACGTTTCGGAATCAACGGTACCCTCGATTTTCCAATCCGAGCCACCGTTTAATAGATACTTGAGTTAATTCTTTAAACGAATAAATTAATTATTTAATTTATCCGTTCCACACTCCGATAGTGAGCGAGGGGTCCAAACGTCCTGCACCGACATGTTTTATGTCGTTCCTAGGGTAAAAACCACATTTCGGACCCATCCTTACACTCAGATATATGATCCGAAACTCCGTTTAGAAGTTATCCCATTTATTTGGCATTCCCAATGTGAACACATTGAAAATTTAATTCTGGCCACATCAGGGCTTGGAATCGCACGTCGTCTGAAGGCGCTGCTCTAGAATAACATCAAGAATATTCCAAAGTTTTTTGTAGCTTAAAACTAGGTTCTTATAAATAAAAAATTGAATAATGGTTAGGAACCATAAATATACCAGAGATTTATAGTTTTAGTGTATTAAAAGGCTAATACTAAGGTTTTTTTTATATCATTTCCCAATTTTCTATACCAGTGACTAAGACAACTCTAAAAGTAGTTAAATTAATCTGTAAAAAATAATTTCATAATTTTTTTCATGAACCCAAAATCATATTGGCGAATTCTCTAGTTTTGGCCCTACCTTTAAGAAATGGAAAATTTGTGTCACACACAGACTTTACACAGCGGTATGTTTCAGATTTTCATTTTCATCTTACAATTTTATATGCCTTTTTAATAATTTTTTAGATGAAATACGAGCCAAGCCTGACTTGAATTTTGTGCTTTTATCCTAATAATTGAGCGTCAGTTTGATAATGCTCGACATGTAGGCAGGGCACAGGTGAAGTCGTGTGGATTATCCATTTTAACAGGTGGCATGCCCGGTTCGCAATTGGTTAACTAACCTAATAAAAATAATTTTTTTAAAAACTTATAAGTATTAATTTCGTTATTATTATTATTATTATTATTATTTTAAGTTGCAGTTTTTTTTAATTTCAATTTTATCTTATTCTTTTAATTTTCCTTTCCTTTTTTCTTTATTTTTTCTTTTTATTTTTCTTTCTTTCTCTCCCTCACACCCTCTTCCCACCACACTATTCATATTCTCACTAACCTGCTCATGTGGTGCACAAATTCTAGGCATTTGCACCTCCCTTGCTCCACCTCCCCAGTTGGATCTAGCACTGGTGGTCCACCCCTCCTCTCCTGTCTAGTATATTTAACATGTTGAACCTCCTCCTGGTCGTTCCTCCCTTTATGGAACACCACCTCTCGGTCATTCCCCCCTTCCCAGCACACCTCCTCTCATCCGCACCCCCTTCTCCCGCACCTCCTCTCTCACTGGTCGCTCCCCAGGTAACTCTTCGGTCACAACCCTTTTTTGATGCACCTCTTTCCGAAAAGGTTCCAGTCGACGCAATTCTTCTTATGGAACTCTCCACAACAACCATCCAGCCTCTTGAACCTCTCACCTTAGGTTCTGATTAACCTAGTTGTGAATTATTCCCTTTTGGCGGTGTTGAAGTTAGGGTTTATTTTGTGTTTGATTTATTTGTTATTCATTTTTTTGATACCTTGTATTAGGGTTTCTTGGGGTCTACATGAGGCATGGTGGGTGTGCAACAGCCTTTGTGCATCGATTTTGAGAAATCTACTACATGCCTGTAAGTGATTCCATGTTTATGGATTGATTAATTAATTGTGTTTCTTGTTTAATGATTTTAACATATTTATTTATTGGTTTCAAATGGGAATAGCCATCTTTATATAGAATTTTCTGAATTTTTGTTTTGGTGGTATGTATTTATTAAATATTAGTGTATTTCAAATTTATGCAGTTATTTTGTTAGAATGTGCAGTAGTTTCAGTTGTGTTTTTGATGTGTGTCAGTGTGTGTTGTGTTGTAAATATGTTCTGATGTGGTTTTGTTGGACACCTTGAGTCATGCATCTTATATATTTTTGAAACAGTTAAATAAAATTTTCTATTGATAATTTATTATAGTTATGACCTTTAAAAATTATGCAACTGGTTATTTGACAGTTTGGATAATGTAGGTTGAGTTTTGACCAAAATTACTGGTGTTCGTAATGTTTTAAAAATGCATTTTTGTACTGGAAGTGTGATGCAACACTTAGATGACACACTGTGTGTTTTGTGTATGTAACATTGTCAAGCAATGTGGCATGTTTGACTTAATTTAGCTCAAAAAGGGAAGCCTGAGTATTAGGTGGGAAAACTAGGACTAGTGCGCTAGTGACACGGAAGTGGCATCAGGCCAGTTTCACTCAGCTGGATTGATGATTACAACACAAACAAAACTATGGGTGATGTTTGGGGACCACTAGGTTGTGGATGTGTTTCCCTAATAGTGTCTCGTGCACGAGAGTGTATATTATTGTGGTTCTTATTCCTTTGTTCACTGAGACATAATGTTCTAGGGTCCCTTTTTATGATAGTATCTATAGGGCCACTCCCACTTTGGTGCTCTTGGATTAAATTTCACTCACCAACAACATACGGTGTAAAATTTGGGGTGTTATAAAAAAAGTGTTTTAGTTTCTTTTTAAACTTTTTTCCCATAAAGTTTTCATTCTTCAAACTGTATTATTTAAAACTGTTTAATCACTTATTTATATTCCTTGATTAATATTGAAACTGTTTTTGTTAGCTAATCTTTACATGTGGAATCTCTTAATAGTGACATCCTATTGAGTGTTAGCTCACACCCTACTTACACACTTGGGTGTAAGTAGATTTGGTTATGTCTTATGTAGTTAAGGGTAAGAATTTTGGGTGTGGTGGTTCAGGTTGTTAGCTGACACCTTAGTGTGGTGTTGTGGAGATGGAATTAGGGTGGTGTCCTCTGGCCAAGGGTGGTTTTTGAGTTAGTTTTTGGCCACCATGTTTTCCAGTTGTTTGGGTTTGGTGTTGAACTTGTAACTAAAATCCTGGGTTTGGTAAGGTCTTGTTTGGTTATGACATTTACTTTGGCATATTTTACCTTGTTCATTGTTTTGTGTACCCTTTTCCTAATCGGGTAAATCGTTCCCAAAGAATTATTATGATACCCTAGAACTTGTGCCAGCCTGTGGGGATTGGGAATTCCCCTCGGGCCTTGTCGTGGATCGGGTCGGCCGTCGGTTATGTAACGCCCCGACCCCAGTTACCCAGAATCGGTGCATTATTTTAATACATTGGCATGATTATAAGGAATCAAGTCCCGAAGGACCAATAAGTTTAGCAGTCTTGGAAAAATAGATCACATACATGAATGTTACATTTTCACTTTAAGACGTACAAAACAACATAAATAATCTTTATGAACGCCATTATTCCCTTGTCTTAACCCTAAATATCAATCACATTACACTTCTTGGAATCCTGGGAAAAATAAAACATAGAAATGGGTGAGCTCAAATGCTCAGTAAGGGTAAGTAATACAGTGGAAACTTTGAAAAATAAGCATAAACATTTAAGGCAATGTATAAAACTAAAACAAAAGCCTTTTAAACTTTAAATTCAGAATAATATGGCAGAAATAAAATGAAATAATGTCATTTACTTATTCACATGGATATTCTACTAGTCTAATAATCACATGAAATATCACTAACCACTTTCATAATGATGGAATGCATGATGCCGAACTTTAATTTCTGTGTCGAGGCCTTGTGCGAAGACCTAAGGGATAACTGTAACCAGAACCCAACCCAGAGAGCCTCTGTAACTGGACTTCATCCCGGAGTGCCTCTAATAACCGGACACCAACCTGGAGTGCCTCTAATAACCGGAAACCAACCCAGAGTGCCTCTAATAACCGAACACCAACCCGGAGTGCCTCTAATAACCGGACACCAACCCAGAGGGCTTACTTTTACCGGTCCCCAACCCAGAACATACTAGTCCAACACATTCATCTTAAGAAGAGGATGAAATATAACATAAACATTCGTATTAAAACTAACATACAAAATGTCAAAACTTTAATCAAAAACCATTAATGGCATAAAAATAACTCATCCATAGTCAAAAATATCACAAAAACTTAAATACAATATGGATGATTTGTATCATAATAAATCAACTTGAAACAAGTTTAAAATTTATCAAAGGATGTTGACATAGATGAAATCAATACTATTTGAGAGAAATATCTCTTTTTTTGAAATCATTTAAAAGTCGCATAATTATAGAGAAAAACTTTATTTTGAAAATATCTTTACAAGATTGTGAAGGAAGATTCAAAGGTGTAATAACGGCTTAGAATAACTGCACCCACCGTATAAGTTAAAAAAAGACATTCTTACATTAATTTTGTCAAAAAGGTTAAAAATGACCTTGTTTGGAAAACGACGGAAAGATTCCTTTATAAACCTCTTATAAAATGTCAAAAAAGGGTATAAATGTCTTTAACCCATATTCTTGTAAATAGTAAAAATGTTTTGAAATACATTTTTAGGAAACATGGATGTGGATGATAAGAGATCCAAGTAGATTATTACGTATATACAACCTCGGATAATGAAGAGATTGCGAAATAAACCCTCACCAATTTGGTAACTTACGAAACATACAACCCATGAAAGAGGTATCATACAATGAATATGTAAATACAAATAAATTAAAGATTATTACACAAAGAATATAATTATGGGAAGTACATACACCACACAAAAGGTAATGGTGGCAATATGGTATGAATCTCACGGGAATAAGGAGTGAGATGAAAACCCCTTACCTTACCCTTTCCTTTAGTCGAGGGTACGTTTAACCTCCTATATGAAGATCGTAGTATGTTATTAAATTATACCAGAACCATATTAATATTTATGATATCATACATGATTCATTTATGACTTTATATTACCCATTTAATAATAATTTCCATGTCAAGTTAACATTTCGGGTAATAATCACTTTCCTTATCGTACGTGTTTTAACTTGTCACTCTTGGTTGTATCACTTAGATAATGATTTAAATACTTCCAGAATATAAAACATTATAAATATATCATATATATTTAGAATATAAATATGTATAATAGACATATATATGAAATCGAAAACACCATTTACGGAGATGGTAGTCCGTACGTACGCATAAACGTTGTTTCTGTTTTCATATAGTATTGAACGGAAGTAAGTGAATAAGATATATGTAAGTACATAAATACTTATATATATATATATCCATTAGAATTATTATGTCATATATTATATACTTATTAGTAATATATATTTTTATAATCGTCGATGATTGGTGAACTTGGAAATGAATCTCATCGCGTCGTGGAGACGGTAATCCGTACGTACACACGAGCGAAAATATCATTCTTTTGATATTAAAATAATATATAATTGGATGGTATATCATATATACAGAATCATTATAATTTTATATTTATTATTTACATGAATTACAAATCATTATTATACCCATCAAAATAATAATATATTGAAGAACAATTACACCACGACGTGGAGACAGTAATCCGTACGTACGCACGTATGGTGACATGTCATTCAAAGGATGGATAGAATACTGAATATGGTTGTACCATATTTATAATAATATTACAGTATATAGGAGATACTGGATTCATTATTTTAGAATGTTAATAACAAGTAAATAAGAATTGGAAGAAGAAAGGAACTTGAAAAAGGGTGGTGAAATCATTACCTCTTCTTCGGGTTCTTCCTTTTGATTTGATCAAAAGTGCTCCTTAGGATGGATTTATGACTATAGGGAGGCCTCTAGGATGAATTGAGGGAAGTTGAGAGAGTATTTGGGTAGGGGTTGGCCGAACCAAAAGGCTTTGAAGGTATGAATTTATGAGAAGGGTGAGTGTCCTTTTATAAGAGGGGTGAGGGGCACCTTTGGAAAAGCTAGAAATATTATTTTATAATAAATTCATATTCGGTTTATAATGACTAAAAAGAGAATTATTTAAAGTTTACGGTGGGTATGGGTCTAAAACTACACAACCAATAGAATTTAGACATTTTTGGGTTATTATATTAACCTTATCTTTTAGTTTTAACAATTAGTTAATTAGTTTGACACTTACCATGTCACTTTGTATTTTTATATTATATAGTTAATAAACTTACAATATACATCCAAGAGACCCCCAAGTGGTCCATTAATGATAAGAATATCATGATGTATGTCTCTTGGCCGATCCTTAGATTTTTAGGAATTTAATATCAATTAATAATAAAATATTTGTTTTAAAAACTCTTTTATGTCAATTTTGACACTATTCAATAATTGACTTTTGTAAAAATCATAACAGAATGATTACTTCGAAAAAATATAATTAAATCAATCCTAATATGTCATATTATCCTATAAAATTAGTTTAATTCATTAAAAGTCTCAAATTATATTTATTTGGGTATTTATAATATCAATTATTTTAATTTTTCACTATTATGGTAATTACTGCATCATCATTGTGTCATAAATAAATTAAATTATTTAATGTCTAAAAATTATAAATAAACTACAATTATGTAGGTAATATTTTTATCTTTCTAATTAATATTCATAGTAGAAAATCCAACATATATAACCCTAGGTAAATTTTTTTCTTCTAAAATATGTACACTTGTGTCATTTTTGTATTTATTTTAACTTAATTAATATAAAGTGCCATTATCACTTACAAGTGGCTTCATGGGGTCCAAAAATCGACCCAAAGATGATCCTGGTCGGACATGTATCAACCAATAAGGTTAGGACACATTTTAGGGTAATTTAGTATTATTATAATATTATTTTTTAACCCTTATTTACCAGATTTACCCTTTAACCATGGTAAATAAAATATTTACCGAAGTAATTATTCAAAATGTCTAAAAATAAAAGTTACCTATTTACACAATTTGAACATCCTGATTCCAAATATGGAATCCATTTTTCCAAATTCAAAACACAGAATTGGAAGAAATTAATTTAAAATTAATTCCCGTTTTTAAAACAAAAAGCGTGTTTTTAAGAGATAATAACTATCAAAAGATTGACACTTGTTTATGTCCGGTTTAATTGTAAAATTATGTTCAATGACCAAAATTGTATTAAATGGTAAAAATATATTCTAAATATACTTTAAAACCACTAAAACTCATAATTTATCAGTAATAATTATTTTGATTAAAAATGTTGTTTTTAATTAAAATTTATTAATTTTCACTATTCATCAAAATATTAAATTTATCCGAAAAGTACCAAAATTTCACCTTAGGCTAAATTCGATACTAAGAATCCAAAAATGAAGTCCATTTTGACAGTTAAAATTTCTAAAATTTTAAAAAGTAGGTATTAATATTCATAACGGCTACTTTGATTGGTCGTGGTGTGTGTTAGAACTCGAAGTTGCGTATAACACACGCTACTGTATTATTCAAAGAGAAGCATATCGTGAAAGCTCGGGGTGTTAGATTCTCCCCTCCTTCAATAAATTGCTTCCTCGCAATTTCATATTGTTTTTTGAAAACAAAGGTTGAAAATAGAAAATATCTTTGTGGAAAAACCCACATCGGAAATTCAGTTAATAAAATTTAGTCTTAACAAGATGAAAAGAGAAATGAAAGGGTCACCAAAAAATTATGATCTCGATTAGGAGGACATTGGTGTCAATTATAGACATATAATTGGAGGAAAGACGTAAATATTTATAGGTAGTGATTGAGGTCATCAATCACAAACAAGTTTAAAATTGAGGTCCTTAAATTCATCAATCTGTGATGATTTAAAATACCATCGGTTCAACAAAACATAAGGTATTAGGATAACACATTTTTGACATTTCAAATATCTTAGTTGAAATCACACATCAAAAAATGAATTAATGAGGCCTCTATTTAAAATAAAGAGTGGAAATTATGAAGATTACCGAAAATAACACATACTAGGGTTCCATGTAGGAAAATATGGATATGGAAGAGAAATCTAACCATCAATTATCTGATGGAGAGTGGTAGAGAACATGGCTATGAAAAGGCCAACAATCCCAAATCCATAAATTAGTGATGATCTAAGGTACCATCTAGGACAACATTTTTGTTCTAAGATCCTTTTCTTAATGTTGAGGAATTTATTTATGAGATTGGCTAAGATCATAAGGAGAAATACTTACATTATAATTAGAGTTTTATCCATTGATAAATTTCTACCACAAACTCATCTTTCACCCCAAAACATAATACAAATAAAAAATACTCTATTTATCCTAATCTTATAGGGTTCCAAATATAATGAATTTTTAATTCACATATCAAACCCTTTATGTAAGGAAACTACATTATACCATCCAGGAACTTCATGTAGCACAATGGTAGGCGATAAATCCCAATTGCACTATGGTTGTGGGTTCGATTCCCGCAGCATGGTCTGACACGACGGGTCGTCACATGGTCTGCGTGTTGTCCTTTTATAAAAATCCAAAAAAATAACCTTTCAAACTTAATCCATTCCAACCATTAGACTTATCCAAAATACTATTATCCAAACTCACAATCCAAAATTTACAAGGAAGTTAAACATAATGAGGATCATTTTTTCCAAGTAATAACATGTGAACGCCTTCATCATATATTCTTTTACAACACCGCAACATCCTGAATTACCAAAATCAACTGTCTCTTATTCCAAAATCACTACCTCAATATTAAGACCATATTAAGGTTTATCTTTCCTTCAACCATGTAATTTTTAAAAAAAAATTAACTCGCTGTAGAGTCACTTTTCTTAGTACCATAAAATCTCAAATCCTTAATTAAATAGTACTACAGTACAATCCTTATTTATTTCCAGAACATAATTGATACAACACTTAAATGAAATAATTCTAAAATAACAACATAAGAACACTAGTCATTCCTCTTCATCCGTGGTAGTATCATAACTTGATTATTATCCAATATCATCATTTGTGGCATAGTCTGATGACTGGGACATTGGTTCACGTAGTGTCCAAACTCCTTGAAAATGAAGCATTGTACATTTGAAACCATTTTCTTACCCTTGCAGTCACGTACTTTGTGCCCTTTTCCTCCACACTTAGAATAAACTCCCATTCCTTTTAGGAAAGTTCCAGGGTGTTTCTTCCCACAGTTATCACATATGGGAAAAATCTTATTTTCCCCCTTCCATTTATCCATCTTTCTCTCTTCCATCCTTTTCTTCTCTTGTTTCCCTTCAAAGCCATAGGACTCCGAGAATTCTTTACTCATCTTATCAACACATGATACTATTTCTTCATATGATGATAATACGTGGGAAACTATTTCACTTCTAAATTCTGGCTTAGGAACAAGAAAGATATGATCCTTCTTACTCTTTGGATCATACGTAATACGGGAGTTCATGTTCCTTCTAATGGTCACCATTTCTATACAATAGCATAAACTAGTTTAGTTTATGAATTGCAATGAATAATTACCAAACTTGTAAAATACCTAACACAAATTGAACAGTTTATGGATATAATCCATAATCATAAAAATGTTTTCTTTGATTAAGTATATACTCATAATCCCTTCATAATGGTTTGTAAAGAAAATGAGAATTATCCTAAGCATATCCCCTGGGAGTGTCGTAACCAAGAGTGCAGCAAGGACCGTTGTCGTGCACCAGTTCCCGTTCGAGTCTAGCTCAAAGCGGTGTTTTCGGATTTTACCCCTAGGTACATCTGTGCCAGAGTCGCCTCCACCTGCTCGTATCCAGACAGGGATGTATTGCTTGGAAAACTCACAAAATCTCTTCAATACCAAAATTATAGGACGTTCTTCTATACTAATCCTCAAAGTCTATCTTAGGGCTATGTGCTCTAATTAGTATTTATGTAAATTTAGTTTCCAAGGTTATTGCTAAACTTCCTCTGATACCAACTGTAATGCCCCAACCCCAGTTACCCAGAGTCGGTGCATTATTTTAATACATTGGCATGACTACAAGGAATCAAGTCATGAAGGACCGATCAGTTTAGCAGTCTTGGAAAGATAGATCACATACATGAATGTTACATTTGCACTTTAAGATGTACAAAACAAAATAAATAATCTTTATGAACTCCATTATTCCCTTGGATTAACCCTGAATATCAATCACATTACACTTCTTGGAATCCTGGGAAAAATAAAACATAGAAAGGGGTGAGCTCAAATGCTCAGTAAGGGTAAGAAATAAAGTGGAAACTTTCAAAAATAAGCATAAACATTTAATGCAATGTATAAAACTAAAACAAAAGCCTTTTAAACTTGAAATTCAGCATAATATGACAGACATAAAATGAAATAATTCCATTTACTTATTCACATGGATATTCTACTAATCGAATAATCACATGCAATATCACTAACCACTTCCATAATGATGGAATTCATGATGTCGTACTTTAATTTCTGTGTCGAGGCCTTGTGCCAAGACCTAAGGGATAACTATAACCGGAACCCAACCCAAAGAGTCTCTGTAACCGGACTTCATACCGGAGTGCCTCTAATAACCAGACACCAACCCGGAGTGCCTCTAATAACTGGACACCAACCCGGAGTGCCTCTAATAACGGGACACCAACCCGGAGTGCCTCTAATAACCGGACACCAACCCGGAGTGCCTCTACTAACCGGACACCAACCCGGAGGGCTTACTTTTATCGGTCCCCAACCCGGAACATACTAGTCCAACACATTCATCTTAAGAAGAGGATGAAATATAACATAAACATTCGTATTAAAACTAACGTACAAAATGTCAAAACTTTAATCATAAACCATTAATGGCATAAAAATAACTCATCCATAGTCAAAAATATCACAAAACCTTAAATACAATATGGATGATTTTTATCAAAATAAATCAACTTGAAACAAGTTTAAAATTTATCAAAGGATGTTGATATAGATGAAATCAATACTATTTGAGAGAAATATCTCTTTTTTTGAAATCATTTAAAAGTCGCATAAATATAGAGAAAACCTTTATTTTGAAAATATCTTTATATGATTGTGAAGGAAGCTTCAAAGGTGTAATAACGGCGGAGAATAACCGTAGCCACCGTATCAGTTAAAAAAAAAGACATTCTTACCTTAATTTTTTCAAAAAGGTTAAAAAGGACCTTATCTGGAAAATGACGGAAAGATTCCTTTATAAACCTCTTCTAAAAAGTCAAAAAAGGGTATAAATGTATTTAACTCATATTCTTGTAAATAGTAAAAATGTTTTGAAATACATTTTTAAGAAACATGTATGTGGATGACAAGAGATCCCAGTATATTATTATGTATATACAACCTCGGATAATGAAGAGATTGCGAAATAAACCCTTACCAATTTGGTAACTTACGAAACATACAACCCATGAAAGAGGTATCATACAATTAATATATAAATACACATAAATTAAATTGTATTACACAAATAATATAATTATGGGAAGTACATACACCACACAAAAGGTAATGGTGGCAATATGGCATGAATCTCACGGGAATAAGGAGTGAGATGAAAACCCCATACCTTGCACTTTCCTTTAGTCGAGGGTGCGTTTAACCTCCTGTACGAAGATCATAGTATGTTATTATATTATATCAGAACCATATTAATATTTATGATATCATACATGATTCATTTCTGACTTTATATTACCCATTTAATAATAATTTCCATGTTAAGTTAACATTTCGGGTAATAATCACTTTCTTTATCGTACGTGTTTTAACTTGTCACTCTTGGTTGTATGAATTATATCATGATTTAAATACTTCAAGAATATAAAACATGATAAATATATCATATATATTTATAATATAAATATGTATAATAGACATATATATGAAATGGAAAACACCGTTTATGGAGATGGTAGTCCGTACGTACGCATAAACGCTATTTCTATTTTCATATAGTATTGAACGGAAGTAAGTGAATAAGATATATGTAAGTACATAAATACTTATATATATATATATATCTAGTAGCATTATTATTTCATATATTACATACTTATTAGTAATATAAATTTTTATAATTGTCGATGAATGGTGAACTTGGAAATGAATCTCATCGTGTCGTGGAGACGGTAATCTATACGTACGCACGAGCGAAAATATCATTCTTTTGATATTAAAATAATATATAATTGGATGTTATATCATATATACAGAATAATTATCATGTTATATTTATTATTTACAAAAATTACAAATCATTATTATATCCATCCAAATAATAATATATTGAATAACAATTACACCACAACGTGGAGACGGTAATCCGTACGTACGCACGTATGGTGACATGTCATTCAAAGTATGGATAGAATACTGAATATGATTGTACTGTATTTATAATAATATTACAGTATATAGGAGATACTGTATTCATTATTTTAGAATGGTAATAACAAATAAAGAATTAGTGGAAGAAGAAAGGAACTTGAAAAAGGGTGGTGAAATCATTACCTCTTCTTCAGGTTCTTACTTTTGATTTGATCAAAAGGGATCCTTAGGATGGATTTCTGACTAAAGGAAGGCATCTAGAATGAATTTAGGGAAGTTGAGAGAGTATTTGGGCAGGGTTTGGCCGATCCAAAATGCTTTGATGGTATGAATTAATGAGAAGGGTGAGTGTCTTTTTATAAGAGGGGTGAGGGGCAGCTTTGGAAAAGCTAGAAATATTATTTTATAATAAATTCATTTTCGGTTTATAATGGCTCCAAAGTGGATTATTTAAAGGTTAAGGTGGGGATGGGTCGAAAACTACTCAATCAATAGAATTTAGACAGGTTTGGGTCATTATATTAACCTTATCTTTTAGTTTTAACACTTAGTTAATTAGTTTGACACTTACCATGTCACTTTGTATTTTTATATTATATAGTTAATAAACATACAATATACATCCAAGAGACCCCCAAGTGGTCCCTTAATGATAAAAATATCATTATATAAGTCTCTTGGCTGATCCTTAGATTTTTATGAATTTAATATCAATTAATAATATAATATTTGTTTTAAAAACTCTTTTATGTCAATTTTGACACTATTCAATAATTGACTTTTGTAAAACTCATAAAAGAATGATTACTTCAAAACAAGTTAATTAAATCAATTATAATATGTCATATTATCCTATAAAATTAGTGTAATTCATTAAAAGTCTCAAATTATATTTATTTGGGTATTTATAATATCAATTATTTTAATTTTTCACTATTATGGTAATTACTGCATCATCATTGTGTCATAAATAAATTAAATTAAATAATGTCTAAAAATTATAAATAAAATAACATTATGTATTAAATCTTTTTATCTTTCTAATGAATATTCATAGTCGAAACTCCAACATATATAACCCTATGTAAATTTTTTTCTTCTAAAATATGTATGCTTATGTCATTTTTGTATTTATTTTAACTTAATTAATATGAAGTGTCATTATCACTTATAAGTGGCTCCATGGGGTCCAAAAATCGACCCAAAGATGCCCATGGTCGGAAATGTATCAACCAATAAGGTTAGGACACGTTTTAGGGTAATTTAGTATTATTATAATATTATTTTTTAACCCTTATTTACCAGATTTACCCTTTAACCATGGTAAATAAAATATTTACCGAAGTAATTATTCAAAATGTCTAAAAATAAAAGTTACCTATTTACAAAATTTGAACATCCTAATTCCAAATATGGAATCCATTTTTCCATATTCAAAACACAGAAGTGGCAGAAATTAATTTAAAATTAATTCTCGTTGTTAAAACAAAAAGAGTGTTTTTAAGAGATAATAACTATCAAAAGATTGACACTTGTCTATGTTTGGTTTAATTGTAAAATTATGCTCAATGACCAAAATAGTATTAAATGGTAAAAATATATTCTAAATATACTTTAAAACCACTAAAATTCATAATTTATCCCTAATAATTATTTTGATTAAAAAAGTTGTTTTTAATTAAAATTTAGTAATTTTCACTATTCATCAAAATATTAAAGTTATCCGAAAAGTACCAAAATTTCACCTTAGGCTAAATTCGATACTCCGAATCCAAAAATGAAGTCCATTTTGAGAGATAAAATTTATATAATTTTAAAAATTAGGTATTACTATTCATAACGACTACTTTGATTGGTCGTGGTGTGTGTTAGAACTCGAAGTTGCGTACAACACACGCTACTATATTATTCAAAGAGAAGCGTATCGTGGAAGCTCGGGGTATTACAGGTTAGATGGAAACCCAATTTGGTTTGTGATAAAATGGTGTCAACGGTTTTGTTTTAAGCACTTTGGTTATTTTATTTTGGATGAGTCGGAATAGAAAGGAGCTAGGAAGGTTGGGGATCAAGGTTCTTATTACAAATAGGGTGCCTGGCCATCACCCCTCACGACAGACCATGAGTCGCCATGGGATTTCAGGGTGTTTGTTTATCTCCTCCTCCAAGTAGAATGTGAAGTCTGAAAACTGTACATGGACATAAGGTGAGGAAGAAGTGGTTTGGTTATTGTGTTGCTTCTACATGTTTAGTTTACTGATGTTTATTTTTCATGATGAAATTTTCCTTTTCAAGTTTATGTGTTAAAAATGTTCTTATGTGACTGTTGCGTCCTGCAATAGAATTCCTCCTCGAAGAGCTCCCTTGCCTACACGGGAGGATGCTGGGGAGAGTTCCCCCAAAACACTTGATCAAAGGTTCATAGAAGCAGTGGTCCGAGTTGTTCAGGATTTGGAACAAGAAGCAACTCATGTTCCTGCTCCTTTTCCACCTAGAGAAGATGAGTCAGGTCTCAGAAAGGACAAAACTCAGGAGTTCTTGAAGAATAAACCTCCTTCATTTCTAGGTATCTTAGAACCTCAAGAGTCATAGGAATGGCTTGAGAATATAGAGCGTATGTTTTAGTTCTTCAACACACCTAACGAGGTGAGGGTAAAGTATGCCTCTTTTTATCTAGAGGTTCCCAGTCACAGATGGTGGGAATCAGTTATCCAAGTTGGAAAGCATGAGCAGATGGGTTGGAAGGAGTTCAAGGTCATCTTAAACGACCAGTACTGTCCTAAGGTTTTGACATATGTCATATCCCGGGAGTTCATGGATCTTTCCTAGGGTGATCGAATAGTGATGGAGTATACAAACCGCTTTACTGGGCTAGTGAGGTATGCACCTGAGATTATTTCAAGTGAATACTGGAAAGCTCAAAAGTTTGAGAAGGGGATTCAACCATAAATATACTCTCATGTCTTTTTATTCAAGCTGGAAACATATGCTGAGGTATTTGATCATGATTTCATGGTCGAGATTGATTAGAGAGTAAAGTCAAGATTTTTTGGAGTAGTGTCAGTGTTTGGCAGTAGGAGTTCATCTAAGAATAAGAGAAAGTGTGATGAGAAAGGGAAGAAGGGTGGTGGAAACTCAGGCCATCCTTTCACACAGACTTCATTTGTGGCTCCTGGTATAGGATCTGTTGTGTTCCATCTGTGTGGGAAGGTAAGGAATGTCCGACCTGCATGTCCCACTCCGCCCAGGCCTTGCTTTTGATGAGGAATTGTGGGGAGTGTGTATGGATTTTATAGAGTGACACACCCTTATCAAAGTGGGGCAGGTTCTGTGGCTTCTAGGGTAGTACCAGTTCAGTCAGAGCTAACCAGGACTATGGGATCTCAGTTTGGTGGTCATGGCCACAGGACCAGATCATCCTCTAGGTAGGGCTAGGTTAGGACAAATCCATGGGCGAGTGGTCATTATTAGGTAGGGACCAGAAATCTGTATGTTATGGATTAGGCACCAGCGGGATCAGATGTAGGACCTTTGATTGTTTGAGGTACCATTCTTATTACATCTTCTTTAGCTTCCATTTTTTTGATGCGGGTGCATCTGCCTCTTTTCTAACTACCCTTCTTGTGAACTTTTTGAGCCTTCCAACTGAGCTTTTATCTATTGCAATAGAGTTAGTGACACCGATGGGTAAGAAAAAAGAGTAGGGTCTTAGTTGCCCATCATGCGCACTTTCCATGTCAGAAGTTGAGATGGAATGGGATTTCATGGTCCTGGATATGGACCTATTTGATGTGATCCTCATCATCGACTGGTGGGTGTGATTCCAAGCACATATTGACTATTATTGCTGTCGAGTCGGATTTATGGCACCATATGGGATTCCTTAGTTATTTCATGGAGAATGGGATCCTTGTTTGGGTCCCGCGGGACCTCCACTTCCTAAGTTGGGGAATATTTATTTTTACTTGTGATCGCTCACACTGGTGGAAGATGTTGGTGCTTTACAGGTTGGGTTACCTCATGTAGTGTATGAGTTCCCAGAGGTCTTCCCAGATGACTTTTCAGGCTTACACCCAGAGTGGGACGTGGAGTTCTCGATTGAATTGGCGTCGGGAACACAACTTGTATCTCTTCCCTCATATCACATGACCCCTACTAAATTGATGGAATTGAAGATACAGTTGGATTATTTGCAATCCAAAGGATAAATTTGCCTGAGAATCTCTCATTGGGCCTCCCCAGTTTTATTTATGAATAAGTCCAACGGAACCCTCCGGTTGTGCATTGACTATTGTAAATTGAATAAGAAAACCATGAAGAAAAATACTATTTACCCCAGATTGAGGATTTGTTTGACTAGATGAAGGTGGAAAATTGGTTCTCCCAAATCAACTTTCTCTCAGGATAATACTAGATTAGAGTGAGAGAGGCGAACAGCCCAAAGACAGCTTTCCGAAGTAGATATGGCCACTCTGAGTACATAGTCGTGCCTTTCTGATTGAAAAACGATCCAGCAGTTTTCATGGCACTCATGAATAGGGTGTTCCACCAGTATCTTGACTTTTTTATTTTGGTGTTTTTGGATGACATCTAGGTTTATTCTAGATCCAAGGAAGAACATGAGCATCACTAGCAGATCATTTTGGGCACCTTGTGGGAACACCATCTAGATGCCAAACTTTCAAAGTGCATAGTGTGGATCAGGGAAGTGATGTTTCCAGGGCATGTCATTTCATAGCAAGGGGTTTCAGTGGATCTTGACAAGATCAGTGAAGTTATATCGTGGTAACAGCCAAGTAATGTATTCGAGATCAGGATTTTGCTTGGCCTGGAAAGCTATTATAGGTGTTTTGTTCAAGAATTTTCATGGCTTTCCTCCTCCATGACCACACTCACCCGAAAAGGGGTGAAGTTTGAGTAGAGCCCACAATTCCAGAAATCCTTGGAGGAGTTGAAGTGTCAGTTGACTAATGAACCTTTTTTGATCTTAACATAGTCTAGAAAGGGCTATGTAGTTTATTTCGATGCTTCAGGTATGGTCCTCGGATGTGTACTCATGCAGGATAATCATGAGGTGTATTATGGTTCTCGTCAGCTTTGACCATATGAGAAGAACTATTTGACTCATGACTTGGAGTTGGTATTAGTGATACACGCCTTAAAGACATGGCATCATTACCTTTTTAGGGAGAAATTTGTGGTCTACTCTGACCACAAGATCCCAACTTACATCTTCTAATAGAGAAACCTAAATCTAAGGTTGTGTCGTTGGATTGAGTACTTGTAGGGGTTTGATTTTGATATTTTATATACCTTGGGAAATGGAAATGTGGTGGAATATTCCTTGAGTAGGAAAGAACCAGTGCAAGCTTTTAGGAAGTCCAGTGATGAGTGGACATTCATGGGGATCTTTGATCAGATGCACTTGGAGATTAGGGAGCACAGTGGAGGTACTTTCTTGGCTAGCATTCAGTTAACTCCTGCTCTACTCGATTTGATTCAGCGGGAGTAGCCCTGTGATGAGTTGTGATAGTGGTCTATGCAGTTTCTTCGTAGTGGGGAGACTTCCTCTGAGTGGTCTTTGTCTCCCAATGGGACCTAGTGCCTCAAGGACCATGCGGTAGTGTAGTTGTCTCTGTGGGAAGTGGTGATGTACGATAGTCATCAGTCTCAGTGTCTTGTTCATTATAGTACTAAAAAGATGTATTATGATGTTCTTTGATAGTTCTGGTGTCCAGGGATGAGACGAGACATCATTGACTCTGTTTCAAGATGCTATACATTCCAGTAGGTGAAAGAAGAGCATCAGAGACCATCTGGGTTACTTCAGTGACTACCCATACCTACCTAGAAGTGGGATGAGGTCGCCATGGATTTCATTATTAGATTAACTTGTACACCTCTAGGTAAGAATTCTCTTTAGGTAGTGATTTATCGTTTGAAATAATCTTCCCACTTTATTACAATTAGAGATACAGCTAAGGTGGATGAGCTGGGCCAGTTTTATGTTCAAGATGTGGTCAGAATTCATGGTGTGCCATCAACGATTGTTTTGATAGGGATTCTCGCTTTAACTGTCAGTTTTGGGAAGGCCTCCAAAGAGATTTGGGGTTTCAAACCAAAATGAGCACGACATACCATCCCCAAAAAGATGTCCAGACGGAGCGGGCGAATCATATCCTGGAGTACATACTTTGAGCATGTGTGTTAGACTTCGAAGATTCATGGGATAGTCATTTGGGATTGGTCGAGTTCACTTATAATAACAGTTACTAATATTACATTAGAATGGAACCCTTTGAGGCACTCTATGGTTGGCTATGTCAGTCTCCTTTATGTTGGGCTGAGGTGGGTGAGACCTCACTTTTGGAATAGAGCATTGTTCCGAAGACATCTGAGAAGGTCAAATTGATTAGAAACTGGTTGTTGATAGCTTAGAGTCACCACAAATATTATGCAGATCTAAGGTGTTGATATCTTGAGTTATTAGTGAGGGAAAAAGTGTTCTTGAAAGTGTCCCCTCACTTGGGTCACCACCACTTGGGAAAGTAGGGAAAGATGACACTGAGGTATGTTTGGCCTTTCAAGATCACTGAGCGGATTGGCAGAGTGGCATAAATGTTAGCTTTACCTTCTTAGTTAATGTTGATTCACGACATGTTCCTTGTCTCCCAACTGAAAAAGTACAATCCAGGTCCATATCACGTGTTAAATTGGGAGGAGTTTGAGACAGGTCCAAATTTATCAGTGTTTGAGAGGCCAGTGCAAATAGTGGATTCTCAAGAGAAGGTGCTACATGGGAATTCCATTCCATTGGTTCACATTCTTTGGTAGCACTGGAATTATGAGCATGATACATGGGAGTGGATGTCATGGATTGAGCATGAGTACCCATTTTTATTCTCTAAACAGGATTTGAGTTAACTTTCTTAGGGCAGAAAGTTTTCACGGTGGGGAGAATTCTAACACCCAGACTTTGCACTGTGGTATGTTTCTGATTTTTATTTTCATCTTAAAATTTATTTTCCTTTTTAATAATTTTTTCACAGAAATTAAATATGATCCCAACTTGAATTTTTTACTTTTTCACTGATAATTGAGCATCGGTTTGACAATGCTCAATGCACAGGTAGGGCACATGCAAAGTCGTGTGGCTTCACCTATTTACCAGGTGGCTTGCTTGATGCGCAATTGATTAACTAACCAAATAAAAATAATTTTTTTATAATTATAAAAATTATTTTCATTTTTATTATTATTATTATTATTATTATTATCATAAGCTATTTTTTTTGTTTTATTTTATTTATATTTTATATTATTCTTTTTATTTTCCTTTTCTTTTTTTATTTATTTTTTCTTTTTCTGTTTATTTCTTTATCTAACTCACACCCTCTTCCCATTGCACTATTCATCTTCTCCCTAACATGCTCATGTGGCACATGAACCCTAAGCAGCTACACCTCTGTTGTTCCTCCTCCTTGACCGGATCTAGCACCGGTGGTCCGCCCCACCTCTCCTACCCAGTATACTGCACACACTGCACCTCCTCCCAATCATGACTCCATTTTCCATGCACCTCCTCATAGTTGCACCCCCCTTCCTAGAGAACCTCCTCTCATCCACCCCTCCACCTACTGATCCTCTACTCTCACTGTTCTCACCCATGAAACTCTCCGGTCGTGAACCTTTTTGGCCGCACCCCTTTCCATTGAGGTTACATCCGGCACAATTCTCCTTATGTCACCCTCCACCATAACTGGCCAGCCTCTTGAACCTCTCTCCATTGGTACAGAGTAACCTTGTTGTGATTTCTTCCATTTTGGTGGTGTTTCGGTTATGGTTTAGTTTGTGTTTCAGTTATTTGTTACTCATTTGTGTGATACCTTGTTTTCAGGTTTCTTGTGGTCTAATTGAGGCACGGTGGGTGTGCAACATCCTTTTCCCATCGTGTTTTCAAAATATGATACACGCCAGTAGGTGATTCCATGTTTAATGATTGATTAATTATGTGGGTTGCTTGTTTAATTATTTTAACATATTTATTTATTTGATTCCAAAGTGATTAGTCAATTTTATTTAGAATTTGCAGTGTTTTTTTGGCGGTACCTATTTATGATATATTAGTGTCTATCAAATTTATGTAGTTATTTTGTTAGAATGTGTAGGAGTTTCAGTTGTTTTTTTGAAGTGTATCAGTATGTGATGTGTTATAAATAAGTTCTGATGTGGTTTTTCTAGACACCTTGAGTCATGAATCTTATATTTTTTTAACTGATAAATAAATTTTTCTAGTGCAGATTTATTTTAGCTGTGACCTTTAAAAATTGTGAAAATGGTTATTTGACTGTATGGATAATGTAGTTTGAGTTTTGAACAAAATTAATGGTGTTCGTAATTTTTCAAAAATGAATTTTTGTATGGGAATTATGGATCAACACTTAGATAATGCACTATGTGTTTTGAGTATGTAACTTTGTCAAGAAATTTGGCATGTTTGACTTAATTAAACACTAAATGGGAAGCATGGGTATTAGGTGGGAGGACTAGGACTAGTGCGCTAGTGACATGAAATTGGCCTCAACCCGGTTTCACTCAGCTGGTTCGATAATTAAAACACTAACAAAACTATGGGTGACGTTTAGGGACCACTAGGTTATGGATGTGTTTCCCTACTAGTGGTTCCTGCATGAGAGCATATATTGTTGTGGTTCTTATTCCTTTTTTCACCAATACATGATGTTCTAGGGTACCTTTTTATGATAATACCTATAGGTCCTCTCCCACTTTGGAGATCTTGTATTACATTTCACTCTCCAATAACATATGGTGTAGCCTTTATGATTTATGAAAATAAAAGTGTTTTATTTTCTTTGTAATCCATTTTCCCTTAAAGTTGTCATTATTAAAACTATTTTATTTAAAATTATTTAAGAACATATTTATATTCCTAGATTGAACTTGAAACTTTTTTACAGTTAATCTTTATATGTGGAATATCTTATTGGTTTCATCATATTGAGCGTTAGCTCATTCCATACTTACACCCTTGGGTGTAAGTAGATTTCATTATGTCTGATGTAGGTAAGGGTAACGATTTTGGGAGTGGTGGTTCTGGTTGTTAGATAACACCATGGCATGGCATTGTGGAGATTGAATGAGGGTGGTGTCCTCCGGCCTGGGGTGCTTTTGAGTTGGTTTTTGGCTACCATGTTTTTCAGTTGTTTGGGTTTGGTGTGGAACTTGTAACTAAATTCCTAGTTTTTTGGTAAGGGCCCATTTGGTTGTGACTTTTAGTTTGGCATATTTTACTTTGATTGTTGTTTTGTGTATGTTTTTTCTAATTGGGTAAATAATTCCCAAAGTGTTCTTTTCATACCTGAGAACTTGTGCTATCCCGTGGGGATCGGGAACTCTCCTCGAGCCTTGTCACGAACCGGGTTGGGCATCGGTTAGATGGAAACCCGATTTGGTCTGTGACATTTTTCATATACATTCGTTCTCATTTGAAAGGACATGGTTTTTTAGATTAAAGTGTGAAATATATATTGAACAAAAAGTTTGAAGTACATATTTACTCAGAAATATTTAATCATTAGATAGAGTTGATGGATAGAACTAAACAAGGATTATGATTTCACAATTTATTGTCATCCTAGAAAATAAAACAAAGTAGTCAATGATTTGAGTAGAAAAAATAATAAAACATTAACCATGTTACATTTGGAACATAGCCAATTAGTTAAATATTCAGAACTCTTTCCCTATAATTTTTCAATATAGGGACATCCTCTTTTGTTTTAGGTTTTAGTACAGTCGAATTTGTCAAAAGAAATTAGGAAATCTCTAGAGGAGGATCAATCTATGCCGAAAAAGGTAGAGTTAATTAATAAGTGTAAGTTTACATATTTTAATATTGATGAATAAGGTTATTTATGATTTTTCAAAAGATTATGTCTACATTGTGATTCCAAGTTTAATGAAGAGTTTTTGAGTAAAAATCATAGTTCTTTGTTTTCTGTTCATCTATGCAGCACTAAGATGTGTATAGACATTTTAGAGTATTACTGATGGGATGAAATGAAATGAGATATTTATGAATTTACCATGAACTATTAAACTTTTTTAAAGGTTAAAGAAGAACAATAGTTACTAAAGATAATAATTCAAAAAAAATTATTGTTGGAGTGGAAATGTGAAAATATTTCAACAGATATCATGGTTGGATTACCAAATACTTCTCAGGGTAATAATCTTGTTTTCTTTATTGTTGATCAATTAACTAAGTCTTCAAATTTCCATACCATTAATGATATAATTTATTTATATAATATTTCTTCTATGTATCTAAAGTTAGTATATTTGTTATATGGAGTGCCTCTCTAAATTTTATTAGACCATGATCCCAGGTTTACATATAATTTTTGAAAATGGATTCATAATTCATTTGGTACCAAATTAAATTTAAATACATATTTTCATAAAAAATCTGATGAAAAGTCGAAGAAGACATTTTATGCCATGGAATATATACTTTTATTCATATTTAATGAATTAAAATTGAATTTGGGTTCAAAATGTATCTTTTGTTGAGACTTATTATAATAATACTTTTCATTCTCTTATACGGATGGAACCATTAGATGCATTGTAAATAAGTGGTTTCGGAAAATATTTTTGTGATAAAGTAGAAGAAAGTAATTTTATGGTACCAAATTTGTTTAAATAGATGTATGAGAATGTGAAATTGATTCACCATCATATGAGGACAATCCAATGTTGGAAAAAAGTTTTTTGGATATCCAAATGAAGTATCTTTCTTTCTAAGTAGCTGATCATGTCTTTCTCAAAATATCTCCATGGAAAAGTGTTATATTCTTTGGTAAAAAGGTAAATACCATTATATGGTTCATTATACTATATGATATCCTATAGAAATTTGGATCATTTTTCTAATGAGTTTCTTTTCCTTTGAGTTTATCTTAGGTTCACAATGTATTTCATGTCTCGGTGTTATTATAATATATGCCGAATTCATCTCATGTTTTGAGCCCTAAAGTAGTTCTGTAAGAAAATAGTACTTCCTATAAAGAGTATCGCATTCAAATTATTGACATTATATATCAAGTGATATAATAAAAAAAATTATATTTATTAATATTAATTATATATTTATATTCTTTATGAAAATATTATGTAATTTTTAACTCAAAAAGGAAATAGTTTTAGATAAACACTTTTCATGTATGATTTTATTTAAAAGTTTAATTTATAAATTTTAGAATTTGAATTTAAAAATATTAACATAATTTATAAAATATTAAAATAAATATTATCTTATAGTGAAGTTTTGTGATTTTTTAGAATATATTGACTTTTCAATGAATAGAGAAAATACCAATTTTTTAAAAAATATCATTTCTATTAAATAATTAACATATTTTAAAATTATTAATATGTTTTTGAGTAATATTTATACTTAAATAAGTATAATTTAGTTATATTTATTCCAAAAATTAATTTTGAACCAACTTTATATTATTTTTTAGTATAAATTTGTTTTTTTTGTAAAAAAACGGGATTTTTCTAAAAACTCTTCTAAGAAGATTAATTTTTATGCATCTAGTTAATAAAAAAAATTCCTAGAGAGTAATTTTTAAGAGAATATTTTATATTATATTTCAATTATTATTAATTTATATTTATAAAAAATTATCTTTTTCATAGAGTTAAAATTAAAGAAACATTTTCTTGAAAAATACACTTCTTGAAAACTGAACTTTTCATCACATCAGTGGGTTATTTTAGATTTAAGTAAGCCAATTATATGAATCAAATTTGGTATAATTGATTCCATATTTGAATTATTCATACTTTTTATTATCTAATAATTACAACTAAATTTTCGACCAAAATGAATAGTGAAGAAAACAAAAATTAATTACCATGGTTAAGTTAAAAATTAATTTCTTGTTGGGATTAAACTAAAAATATAAGGGTTAAAATAACATAAAATTTTCTAAAATATATTTTATTTTCATATTTAGACAATATTATTTATAAGTATCTATAATATTCCATTTGTGAACCTTCTTGAATGTTAAAAACAAGGGTGAACCTTTTTCTTTTAAAAAATTACAATAGTGTAGCTCACCTCATTTTTCAAAGGCCACCCCCTATCCTCTCTGCTTCAAATCATTAAATCCCTCTGGTTCAGAAATTCCCCACACAAATAAATTCCCTAATTCCATCCAAAATTCCAATAATCTTTATTTTTGTTGGATATTCATCCTAATAATCTTTTTGGTACAAACCAAAAGAAGTTACCTAAAGAAGAGGTAATGTTCCTCAACGATCGTTTTTATTTTTTTCTTCCACCACTACATTATAGTCTTCTTAAAAATATTTATATAATAAACTCAATATGATTAAAATATATATATGGTATTTTTTAGATTTAATAATCTAAATCATTCTCCTCTTTCATCAAATGGGTTATGAAATCTGCATTCGTCAGTATGGCGGATTACCACCACGCGAACCGATGTAATTAATTTTTCCATTACCACATCTCATGATATGTTATATTGATGTATATAAGGTATATATGTAATATATAAAACAATTATACCTATAGGGTCATTATATCATATATACCTTTTTCAATTTTCATTCCAAAGGGGATAGCATAACGTCGCTTGTGTGTACGGAAGAATACCATCTCGCAAAACTATGTGATTCATTTTGCACAAATGAATTACATGGAAGGTAATAAGGGTAATATTAATGATTATAAGTTATATATTTGAAATAATTATGATATTATTTACATATTTATTAATCTGAAAACATAATATGTCATTTTTTTATTCCATTTAATTTATTTAAAAATGATAATGTCATTCGTGAACGTGTGGACTATAGCATTCATAAAGTGATGTGACTCCCATTTCATCCCCACACCACATGGATGATATATATAAGTATATTTGAAAACATAATATAGAATATATGATATTAATATCATTATTTAAAGATTAAATATTACTTATCTTCTTTCCATAATCATCATTGCAAAATGGAAGTGTCATTCATGCATAC
Source organism: Viscum album (assembly GCA_963277665.1). Classification (NCBI taxonomy): domain Eukaryota; kingdom Viridiplantae; phylum Streptophyta; class Magnoliopsida; order Santalales; family Viscaceae; genus Viscum; species Viscum album. The sequence goes on from OY728122.1 coordinate 1,982,812,534, forward strand.
TAATGATATACCATCTCCATGAATGTAACATACTTAATTTCTCAAAAACATTTTTCATTATTGGTTTTAACAGAATAATTGATTTATAAATATGATAATTTTCCTTGATTATTATTCTTCATATTTTTAAATAATGACCTCATTTACTATATTCAACCTTCCGAAGTCATATTTGACATATAATCCATATATGGTTGAAATATCTTATGCAAACCTAATTGATTATTTAATCTTATATAACATGGTAATAAGTGAAATAAATGGGATAATAAACCTGAAAATTTCTGATAATAAATAAAATAATTAACATTAATTTATTACTTAGGATGAAAAAGATCATACTTGACATTTTGCACTATAGGTAAGGGATTTTATCTCAATTTCCTTTTATTAAGGAATATTTTTATTGTATGCACCAATATTATCTTATGAGTTGTATATAAAGCCTAATTAACAAGTCATGTCATTAATTTATCTATTATAATGGAATTTAACTTTTTTTAATATCATTTCTTCATGGTCTTATGAATCAAAAATTTCCACAGTGATAAGGTAAATCTCTTTAAAACAAATCATTTTTTAATGTTTTTATTCCAACTCCTCCTTTTCATGTCCATGTTTTTAAAATGAATTTATGAATGTTTTTATATGTAAATAAATGATTTAAAAAGTAAATTTTAGGTATATTTTTACTTCATTTTCAAATTTTTTTCAAAATAAATCTTTTTATATTTTTTTTAGGAAATATTATAAAAAATGATAAAAGGAATGCTCTATTTTTATCATAAACGATGAAAAATACATTTTTTCCACTATGAATATTATTTGATTCATGGATTCCTTTACAATTATTCATTTTTTCATCAATTAAAACCCATACTTCCATTTTTTGTATTTTAGAATTGAATATAGGTTTTAAATGAAAATGTTATCTTGATATCCAAAAGTGATTTCTATATGAGTTTAAAATAATTTTTCAAACATTTTCTTATTAAAAAGTGAAAGAATAAAAAAAATTATTCATATTGTTGTCCTTATAAATTTTATATGATGGGTATTCCTAGATATCACTAGGTTATCCCATTATATCTTATACGATGGGTGCACCCATATTGTGCTTTAAGGTATTGATATATTATTATTATCTTTAGATAATTATATAAGAAGTTGACCATATGGTTATTCCAATTGGTATGGGGTTTTTTAGGGTTGTATAAGGGTTATATGAGATGATTTCCCAAGGTTCCTACAAGACATTTCTCTTCTTTCTAATGAATTTTCCTGGAAATCATTTTTTTCAGATGGTCATATAAATGATATTTTTAAATTAATGATAATTCCATTTTTTCCATTTTTGGGTAAAAAGATATGTTTCTAAGAAAATATTTTAAATGGGATTTCATGTTTTCACTAGAATAGTGGTATTATTTTTTCCCTTAACAATATTTTTGTTCTCATCCCATGTTTTACAAAAATCACTTGATTTAACGATTGATAATGGAAAAAAGAGGTTAAGTTAAAATTCATGAAGAGATTTCATAATATGAAATCATGTTTTGATTTAAATTTTGTATATGTTTTGAAAAATGGATACTAAATGGATGTTTCCATGTTGTATTATACATTTTTTATGTATGAGTTATTACTTAAAACTCTAAACCTAAAATAATAATCAAATGTAGGAGAATGAATTCTTGACTTAAAACTCATAATTATGTAATGTTTATGGAGGGTTCCTTATAGTTGGTATCAAATGATGGAATATATATCAATGGAGGTTAGGATAATGTTAAGAGAATTACCTTGAAATATTTTATATTATGGATAAATAGAAATGATATATCATTTAAATATTACCAATTTTCATCATCTAAACTATGTATATTTAGAATGATTTTCCATCGAGGAAACAATGAAGATTTAGTGGGAAGGAAATGAGAGGAAAATATTCTTCCAAATTATCATTCTGATATAGTTGAAATCTAAACATAATAGTCTATTTTGGTGATGGATCGGTTTACAAAAGATATAAATGGTGGTTTTATTTATTCTACAGAGGAATATGATCTATCATGAAAAAACATGTTTATTATAGACAATTTCATGAGGCAACATCCCCCATAATTTATTGGATCATATAAACTCATGGTAGCCACAGGATAGATCAATCGTCTAGATAAGATATTTTAATTCATGAGATCTTTAAAATGTAAAAAGGTGACTCCTTCCATTTATTTTTTTGAAGGTGAATATAGTTGATGTTGGTCTTTGGTTATGAATACCAGATAGAAATAAGATATTAATGTCATGTATTGGGAAACATTTAATGATCATTACCTTGATAAATATCTCCATAAGGTTGTTCGACACCAGATGGAAAAAATGATTCTTATATTTGAGGGGAAAATGGGATTATTTCCTATCCATGTATGATACCACTTTTACAAGACTATCCAAGTACATACTGGATTTGTTTCAGGACATTGATTGTAAAATTAATTTATTTTACTCATGTTTGAACCCAATTCAAAAATGATATTTGGACGCACAAGAATTTAAAATCTATGAGATAGTGAAACATAAAAAATAAATATATTTGAAATAAAATAATGTCCCCATCTTGTGGTGAGTGAGTTAAAAAACAACCATGGATAATGTATTATGAAATATATGAAGTTTTAAAGATGTGTGAATTTAGAAATAAGCCCCATTATTCCAAGGAAAAGATCCTAAATAACAAAATAATGGGGTAACTGATATCTATATAATGGTGAGGTCTTTTATATTATTTAGGTAATTTTTCTAATGTGTTTCCGAATATAGTAACTCTCGATAATAATCATCAATATTGGAAGAATAACGATGTGGAAAAAAGATTTTATAATACTAAATTTGATGTTTGGCTATTAAATGAGGTGTGGACCTATATGTTACATTTGTTTTTGAATTATTACAGAATCATTTTTTGACTCGGGATCTTCAGAATCTTTTATTTCTGATAAATTTTCATGTTAATTGGGAATATCCCTTCATGAATGTAAGATATAACTTTTGGTTAAAACTGAAGGTGTAAATATTAAAAAACAATATTCTTAATAATCTACTATTTATTATCAGTATGTTTTCAATTCCTATAGATCTTATTGAATAACCAATAGTATTATTTGATATCATTTTGGGTATGGATTGGATTTCAGTTTATCATGATAAGATATATTGCATAGAAAATAAATTGTATTCATTGACTTGATAAATTTGATAACATATCAAGAAGATAATAAATTTATTAGATATGGAATTGAATGGTACTAAGATAATGTTATTGAAGAGATGGAAACTTTTCCAATTAATGATGTTATAGTAGTGAATGATGTCATGGATGTTATTTGGGATGATTTTCTAGGTGTCATTCCTAACTATGAAGATGAGTTTTCTAATTATTTAGTTCCTGATTATAAGACTATTTCAAAATCCCTTTATTGAATGGGTAAATTTGAACTTTAATAATTGAAAATTTCATATAACCTTTCACTTCACTATTGAGTGCTCCAGTTCTGATTGTAAATAATACAATGGTATTATGAGACATCTCATTGACTATAGAGCTTTGAATAACATTAATATTAAGAATACGAATCCTTTTCCACATATAAATGATCTATTGGATATTCTCTTGGGAGAATAGTAGATTTTTAAGGTATACCTATGGTATGGTTACCAACATTAGAAGGTTAAGGAGTATAACATTCCAAAGATAATATTTTGGATTATATATGATCAATATGAGTTTATAGTTATTCCTTTTGGGTTTTCTAATGCACCTGCATTATTTATGGGAATTATGAATAGGGTTTTTGATGTGTTATTGGAAAAGTTTTTGGTTCTGTTTATTAAAGACATTTTGGTATATTCTAAAAGTCAGATGGAATATGAAAGACACATAAGGATTTTTTTTCAAACCTTAAAATAAATAGACTTCATTGGAATTTTAGTAACTATGATTTTTTTTGAAAAAAAATGTATTTCCATGAAAATATTTTTTCTAAATATTTCAAAACTACTAATCCTACTTGGAAAAGATTTGATCAATAATGGAAAATAAACATAAAGATTATAGTGATTAATATTTTTATTTCATTATCTAGTTACCACTAATGTTTTGTTGAAAAAATTTCTCGATATACTATCCCATTTTTAAATTTAACTCAAAAGTGAGTTAAATTAAACTCGACATTAAAATGTGATGATTTTTTTCATGAACTAAAAAGAAAATTGGTGAATGATCCATTTTTGTCCCTACCATCCAAAAATGGGGAAAATTTTATCTATAGTGATGATTCTATAAATGGACTTGGTTGGGTCTAAATCATGAATGATCGGTAAATTTCTTATGCATCTCATCAGTTGAATCCTCAAGTGTTAAATTACCCTATGCATGATCTAGAAAAAGATTATTATATTTTATTTAAATTTTTTTAGGTATTATATGTATGGAGTAAAGTGTGAAATATATACCGATCAAAAAAATTGAATTATATCTCCAGTAAAAAATAATTAAGCTTGACATAAAGAATATGGATGGAACTAATAAAGGATAGTTATTACATGATTCTTTATCATCCTAGAAAAATAAATAAAGAGCTCAATTCTTTGAGTTGAAAAAATATTTCTACATTAACTATGTTATATTTGAAACATGACCCGTTGGTTATTGATTTGACTACATTTTCCCTAGACGTTGTGGATGTAAAGAAATTTTCTATTTTATTTCTGGATTCAGTGCAATCCACTTTGTCAAAAATAATTTTGAAATATCAAAATAAGGATAAATCATTAGTGGAAAATATAGAATATTTTTATAATGGTAAGTTTCCATATTTTAATATTGATGAAGAAGGTTTTTTATTATTTTGAAAATGATTTTGTGTGCCTTATGATTCTCAGTTAACGAAAGAGTTGATGAGTGAAGATCATAATTATCCATTTTTCATTTATTCAGGTCGTAATAAGATACATAGAGAAATTTAAGACTATTAAAGATGGGATGGAATGAATATAGATATTTCTAAATATATTGTGAAGTGTTTTAATTTTCAGTAGTTTAATGTAGATCAACAATTATTAAAGTGAATGATTCATAATTTTTTAATGATGGTTCAGAAATTTAAAAATATATCAATGGATTTCATGGTTTGATTTCCAATGACTTCTCAAGGTAAAAATGTCATTATGGTTAGAGCTGGTTGATTTACTAAATCTTCACATTTCCTACCCATTTGAGATATAATGAATTTATATTATCTTTATTGAATGTATATAAAATATATAGTCTAGATAAATTAAATGTCTCTCCCTATTTTATCTGATCATGATCCCTGGTTCAGATCAAATTGATTAAATGGACTTTATAATTCACTCTGTACCGAATTATATTTCAGTACAACATTTTTTCCCAAATGTGATGGAAAGTCTGAGTGAAAAATTCAGAAGATGGAACATATTCTTTGTTCATATTCAATGTATTACCAAGAACATTGGGATAACCAACTTTATTTCGATGAATTTTATTATAATAATAGTTTTTATTCTGGAATACAGATGGAACTATTTGAGGCATTATATAGAAAGTGGTGTCAAAATCCAGATTTATGGGATAAAGTTGAAGAAATGAAGGTAATGGTTCCATAGTTTGAAGGGAAATTAGATAATAAGGTGTAGTTGATTCGGCAAAATATGAGGATGTCCCCGAGTAGGTTGAAAAGTAATAAGGATAACTTAAGGAATGAAATTTCAATCAAAGAATGTGATCATGTATTTCTCAAAGTATCTAAATGGAAAATTGTTATGTGTTTTATTAAAAATTGAAAGTTAATTCCATGTTTAATTAGACCATATAAAATCTTGGATAAATAATTATCTAGTTCCTACTGAGTTTGTTATCCTCTAAGTATATCTGAGGTGTACAATGAATTTCATGTATCAATCTTAGGAAAAAATATAGTGGATTTATCACATACATTGATCCATGAAGTATATTATTTGAAAGAGAATATTTCTTATGAGAAATACACCATTCAAATTCTTGGTTGTATATAGAATTTGTTCTATATTAATTTAATTCACCAGGTTGTGTTTTTATGGAAAAACTGTATGGTTGAAGAGGCAACATGGGAATATGAAAATGCTATAAAGAAATGATATCCCCAATTTTTTAATAAATGAATAAAATTTTGAGGATGAAATTTATGAAATAAGGATGAATTTAATAACCTGGTTAATGATAGAATAATTATTTTTCATGTTTATTAATATTAATTATATATTTATAGTTTTTATTAAAATATTAATTAATTTTTCAATTTAAAAGGAAATTGTTTTATCTAAAATTTATTATTATTATATTTTATTTAAGAGATTAATTTCATAATTATAGAATGAAAATGTGAAAATATGAATTTTATTTTTGAAATAATAATATCAAAATTTACTTATGTTGAATTTTTTCTATTTTTTGGAAAATACTAATTTTTTAGTGAGTAGTAAAAATTACTAGTTTTTTTAAAAAAAAGTCATTTATTTTAAATTAATTAATTTTATTAAATGTCAAAATATTTTTCAAATATGATTTAAATTAATATAAGATTTATTTAGTAATATTTAATCAACTTAATTACTTTCTAATACTTTATATTGGATTTTAGTGTAATTTTTGGGGTTAAAATGGTATTTTTTGAAAAATAGTTCTAAAATACATAATGTTTTTCCCTTTTATTTAATTAAAATAATAACTAATGATGATTTTTTAAAATTAAATGTGTATATTATATATAAATAAATATTAATTTATAACCATACCAGTATTATTATTATTCATAGAGTTAATATAAAATCAGCTTTTTCTTTAAAAATACATTTCTTGAAAACCCGCCTTTTTGTCGCATCGGTAGGTTATTTTAAAATTTTAATTTCACCAATTATGTGAATTGAATTTTTAAAATTAAATTAAATATTTTTAATCACAATTATTTATATTATTTATATTATTTAATATGGTTACCTTAATTTTTTACTAAAATTAATAGTGAAAAAAGTAAAAATTAATTAATACAGTTAAGGTAAAAGTGGATTGACTGAGTGGTTAAAATAAAAATATATTAGTAAAAATGACACTAAAACATGGATAAATTTTTTTATGGAAATAATTAGAATATATCATGTATAAGTCTCAATAATATTCATTTTTTGACCCTTTTTCATGTGAAAAATATGGGCACACATTTCCCTTTTACAAAACTACAAGTGTGCCACTCACCTCACTTATAAAAGGACACCCCCTCTCCACTCATATTCACACCATAACAACCAATTTTTTTGAAAAATACCTACCTAAATAAATTTTATAATTCCCTCTATTCATCTTAGAATCCTTATTTTTTTCATAAATCTATTCTAAGTTTCCTTTTGTTTCAAACGAAAAAAGAAATTACCCTTATGAGAGGTAATGTTCCTCAATGAGTGTTTTTATTTTATTTCCTCCACAAATCCATTAAAATTTAATTAAAAATTTATTATATAACAAAAAAATATCTTAAATATAATTATATGTTATTATATTAGTGGAATAACGTAAATCCTTCTCCTCTTCAATCAAATGGTTCAGAAAATCATTATTCATGTGTACAACAGACTATTGTCTAACGAACCGATGTCATTATTTTTTCCATTACAACCTCTCAAGATTGGGTTTGAAAATGGATCTAAAGTATATTATATTATAACATAATTATACTAATGGATTCATTATATTAATTATACTATTTTACATTACATTCCATGTGTGATATGATAATTTCGTTCGTGTGTACGGTGGGCTACCGCCTAACGAAGCAATGTAATTCGCTTATCACTAAAGCTTTACATAGAAGGAAATAATGGTAAATATAATTAATATATGTGAAATAATTGAAATAATTATTATAATAAATAAATTTTCATCATTATTAAAATATAATGTATCATTTTATTTCTTACCATTTCAGTCAATGAAAAATTATAACGTCATTTGTGAACGTGTGGACAACGGCCTTTACAAAGATATGTGACCCTATTTTCATCATCACACCACATGGATGTTATATATAAGTATATTTAAAGAACTTATATGGTATATATTATATTATTAACATCTTGGAAATATAGATTTTTACATTCATCCTTTTTATAATGATCTTCGAAAAATTGAAATGTCACTCAGGTGTAAGTTCGAAATACAGTCTCCAAGATTGTAATGTACTTAATTTCACAAAACCAAGATTAATTATTGGCATTAACAGTATAATTGATGTAAAAACTAAATAATTATTTCAATATTATAATTTAGGAAATGTATAAATAATGACCACATTGACCATATTTATCCAACCCATGTGATTTTTAATATATAAGCCAAACATAATTGAAACATTTGATGTAAACATAATTTATTATGTAATCACATATAATGATGTGGCCTTTAATTAAATTGATTTTCCACATATTTTAATTAACATTTTAATAATTTAATTATTGAATTTTAATTTTTTTATTAATTAATTTCACATTGATGTTTTAAAATTAAATTTATTAGTTAATCATTTTTAATATTTATTGTATGTATTATTGGATTATAAAATATTAAAAAATATCTATTTTTATTTTTAATATTTTTCTAATTACTTTATAAGTTTAATTTATTCATGAAAATTTAATTTTTTTATTAACTAAGCATTAATTCTTTATATTTATTCTTTTTAATCAAATATTAACTTTATTTAAAATTTTAAACATTTATTTTTGTATTCATAAAATAATTGAACTTTAATTTATGAATTATGTTTTTAATTTTATTTCAAATATTAATTTAAATAATTTAAGTTTATTTATTTTAGTTTAATATTTGAGTTTCAAATTATTTAATTTCTGATCATTTATATTCTTTTAATCTTAGTTTAAATTTAATTTAATTTTTTAAATTCTTATAATCTTAACCGGAATTTAATCAATTATTCAATTTTTTAATATTTATATTAATTCAGTATTTTATTTATGTTTAATTAATTTAATTCATCGAATTTAGTTTTAGTTTTTAATTCCTTTATTCTTAAATGTTTTAATTTATTGTTATATGTTAACTCTTGTTTTTAAGATTGTAGATAAAATTAAGTCACCGAATGATTTCTCACCATTGGTACCTTTCCACTGACCCAATGGTCAGTCCCTCCTCTAGTTTCCATAATATAACTCTCATGGATAACTTACACTCCAACTTCTCACCATTTCACAATAATTTGTTTCTCACTATTAGACCACTACCCTTTCTCACCGTTGAATCCTCCTACACCCCACACACCGTTCTTATGTCTCACAACACTGCCTTCCAATGTTGTGGCCTCCATCAACTGAACATTCTCAACACCATTTCTATCTATCATTTCTCACCACCACATATTTCTCCAATTGACACATGTTCATAATCCACTCACCGCCACAAGCCAACAATGACTCAGGAGTCACCATCGTTTTGTCACCCTTTTCCAAATCAATACCCCGACCTCAAACCATAACCTCTTTCTGACCTACTAACGTTGTAGTTGGGTTTGAGAAGGATTTGACCCCCTTTTTCCATTGACAATTCCATTGTTTGGCCACCATATAAGGAAACTACTGATGTTGAGGCTCTTTTGCACAGATCTGATGCAAATAAACCCCACAACCGCTAGATCTGGAACAAACCACCAAATCTACCTCAGAGAATGACTCAATGCATACCGGTATGTCAAACATGAAGTCTTCACCCTCCACCAATATGAATCAAGGCCATTCCACTAGAATCTTCATCGCCATCACTGGAACTGAACTCGTTGACCACCTCCTTGAAGTTGAGTTGTGCATCACTACTACTGCTTTGAAAATACATCTTTCTCAAAAAACATTTTTATTATTTTTTGTAAAAATATAAAAAAAATTCCACTTTTATAATTTTTTTGATAAATTTAGCTTCATATTTTAAATTAACCTATAAAAAATTATCTTCGGATAAATTTTTTTATTTCATTGAAAAGATTCATTTTTTGATGAATAGTTAAAAATACCCGTTTTTATGGAAATCAGACATTTCATTGATATAATTTTTAAAGTTCCATATTATTTAAAAATATATTTAAATATAATAATAGTAAAATTATATTATAATTAATAAAATTTAGGTCATTTTAATAAATTTCATATTGTTTTTTTATATAGAATCATTTTAAACCATTGAATGTTTTTCTTTGGGAACTGAGTTTTTCGTCACCTCAGTGGGTTTATTTTAAAATTAAATTCTACCACATATATGAATTTAATTTGGTATATTTGATTAAAAATTTGAAATCATAATAATAATTCTTATATAATAATTCCAATTTTTTTTTTCAAAATGTATAGTGATAATAAAAAATTAATTATCATAGTTAAAGTTAAAATGGTTTTGGGGGGTTAAAAAATATATGGGTTAAAATTACCTAAAAACATATATGTTTCATCTTAGATGGAAATATTTTGACCTTATAACATGCAATTTTAATGAATGATCCATTTTTTATCCTTTTTTCATATTTAAATCAAGGGTACACTTTTTAAATATCAAATATTCTATGTGTGTCCCATCCACCACTTATTAAAGGGATTCCCCTCTCCTCTTAAAACTTCTAAAACCCATAGGTTCAGAAAATAAAAACCCGAATCAATAAATATATTCCCCCCCACACACTAGAGTCATTATTATTAGTATAAAACCATCTAAGTAAGGCTTTTGGTCTAACCTATGGAGGTTGTCCGATGAAGAGGTAACATTCTTAATCGATAATTTTTATATTAATTATTCTTCCACATCCTTAAAATTATTTTAAAAAATACCGATATGATATAATAAGTTTATATTATTTAATGAGTTGTAATTTTTTTATTTAATAACCTATATCTATCTCCTATTCTAAAAAATGGAAAACAAAACTGTAAATCTTTTGTATGGTGGAATACTCACATGCGAATAGATGTAATTCATTATCCATCATTGCCTCTCATGGTTTTGATATAATGATAGAATTAAAGTATATATATACTATAATGTGGACATTATTATACTTATATAATTATAATATCATATATACCTTCTTAGTTTTTATTCTCTAGGAACACAACAACAGAAGTCATTAGTACAGCAGACTACCACCTCATGAAGCGATGTTAATCGTTTTTTACATACTTTTTACATGGATGGTAATACAAATAAAATTAATGAAGATTTTTTCTATATATGAAATTATAATTAAAATAGGAATGGTATATATTATTTAACTTTCAATTTTTTTATCCACCAAGAAAATGGAAACAACATTCATGTGAACGTAAGGTATGCCCTCTCTATGAATGGTGTAATTCATTTTCTATCTCTAACATTAATGGACTACTCTAAATAAATATATAGTGAATATATATGTGTGTAAGTGATATTTATATCATTTTTGACATTATATATATTATGGAACCATGATCAAAGTAAAGTCACCAAAAATACCAAACCATAACAAACATGTATAATGAAGCATTGATTACCCAAAACGTGATCCTAAAATAGATTCGTTAATAATTGGGTAAAAAATGTCATATGTGAATAATATTTGTTATGATTAATATTAGAATGGTTCTTTAAATTATTTATTATAAAATTATATTTATTATATATAACTTTTTCATGTGGATAAAGCATGTTGAGACTTAGGGTAGATGAAATTCATCTCAAATTGTCTTATTTAGGACATATGTTATGTTATGCACCAATATTATTTTATGAGGTGTATATACAAACCTATAGACAATTTATATCATGAATTTATTTATCCTGGTGATATTTAATGTTTCAATTGGTGTTATTATTTCATGGGGTCAATTATTCAAAGGTTACCAATTTGGTATGGGTTTAATGTTACAATCTATTTGTCTATAGAGATAGATTATGATTATGCTTTTGATAATGAGATATTATGAGATATCTCTCATAAAACTCAAGAATTTTCATATCCTCTTCTTATTTCATGAAAATACATGTTTTTATTTCATTTTCCTCTCTTTATGTTCTCAATATTCAAAAAGAAATTTTTTATGGATTATAGTTCTTATTTCACTCTTAGGTTAAAAATCCTTTTTATTCCATATTTATGTTTTATAAAAATGCTTTCAAGATTTCTCTACTAATATATAATTTTTTATTAAATCGATTTTTATTAATGTTTTAATTCTGAAAAATGGTTTAAATGAATATTCATGTTATTTTCTAAATAATTCCCTTTTTTATTTCTTCAAAAATGTGAAAGAAATATTTCTTTAACATGTACTACATGCATGGTGTTTCTCTTATCCATGACCATATAATGATTTAAAGATTTAAATATAAGTTTACAAGGATATTTTTAAATATTATTTTTTTTAATTATTTAGGAATCTGTTTATATTTTAAATAATGTTTTTTAAAATATAAAGGCTAGTTTCCTCAAGAATTATATAATGATATTGATATGAAATTTATATTCATTTAAAACAACAACATTTGGTCATTATTATGTTATAATAGTGATATAATCCAATTAGACCATCATTATTCTTTCCCATAATGGTTTATTACTTTGATGAAAATATTTTTAAGAAACATATTCATTTTCCACGGGATATTATTTGATGAATTTATAAGATGATTATGAAACACATTTCCTTTATTTGGGTAATGATGTAATGACATTTTTAGGAAATCCTTTTATTTTATATGTGTTATGAAATGATGAAATTTTTATAAAGACCACTTTTTCTATTGGTTATTATTTGATGAAGTGTTTTTGAAACCCATTTATTTTCATGGTTTTTTATATGCTAAATGTTTAATTATCTCATGGAACACATTTGAATGATTTTCTTTATGTGATGGGTTGGACCTATATCATCCTCAAGTGCATTGGGTAATGATTCCTATATCATGAGAAAACAATACCTGAATATGGAGTGAACCATGTTCAGTATGGTACATTGACTACTGTGGTGGTAAAGGGATTAAACATTTTCTACATTGATGGCTTGAGGATTGAACCCATTCCACTATGATAGTTTTTGAAATCATCCTGGACTACTAAGAAAATTATCTTCTATCCATATGTTTGTTCCAAAAATTTATGTCTCATTAAAATGTCATGTTCTAATGGATTGTGTTATTTGATAACATTATAATTCAAGTCTTATGAACTTCCATGATTTATTCCATGACTAAAATTTATAATTTATGATATTCCATGTATGGTTTTTAAATTTTATGTTCACATTATTATACCCTTATGATCTTATTTTCCTTTTTTGATCATTGATATCACCCTTGTTTACCCTTCCTAAGAATATGAGATAAACATTTCTTATGTTTCCTTTCTCCAGGTTAAGAATAATTTTATTGTGTATGATATTTGAAATAATTTTTCTAGTTATGAGGAACTAAGTGGGAGATGATTTAAAACTCTTTTTAATAGTTTCATTATGTTTCTATGTTTACAAAGGCACTAGACTTATAAAATTATAGTATAGATCATTATGTTAGGTAATGAATATAAATCTATTAATATGTAATATCTAGGTTTAAAAATCCTGGAATGTTATATAAAATATTTGATATATTTAATATACACTATTTTTCTTATTAGAGATAAATTTGAGTATTTAGGTGATAACAATATGTGAATAAAATTTTGGGTGATTGTGCATCAATTTTTCAATAGAATATTGAGAAGATTATAAAAACTTTTATAAAGAAAATATTGATTCAAATTTGTAAAATTATTCTTGAATGTTAATATATGTTAATGACTATTTAAAAAACATGGAGGTGAGTGTCGATACAATTTTTTTGAATATTTATTTTATTCTAAAGATCATGAAGTTATAAAAAAAATAAATGGAATCCTACATTCTTTTAAAGGAAGACCATATAATGAATAATATCTTTATATATGTGTTGTATCATTTAATAATAATCTTGTAGATGGGGTATCTAACTATATAATGGTGGGTTCTCATTGGTGTTATTATCCAATCCTATATATTGAGTTGTCTTCATTTCTAACCAAATACTGTGATATTATAACTGGGGCATCTAACTTATTGAATTATTATATTTATATAATGGTGAATCCATGTTAGCTGGACTAACCAACATGTCTAGGATTAGGGTATCCTTCCAAACATTTTAAAGACTATATTTTTATTTCATATTTATAAGTACTTCATAAGAGGTATTGTTGCGGACTAAAAGTGAGTGGATCAATAAATTCAAAAAGTTCAAGAGGGTGGGATAAAAGGTAATATCTCATAAAATAAAAATAAATCATTGATTCACCCCCTCCAACTCTCAAGGATTTATCCAACCTTGGTAGTTTAACTTAGTGTGTTAGTATATTAAGGTTAAATGGAATAAGTCAATAGGAATTTATTAACCATTACCCATACCTATATAAAAATGAAAACAGATCACTATGTATTTCATTTTGGCCCTTCCCAAGAATATAATGATAATTAAATCCTTTGGGGTTGTAAATTATCTCCTTAATAAGTCCTCAAATTTCACTAAAATTTTAGAATATTATCAATCAATTTACTTTCCTGGATATATTTAAAGCAATTGTTAATGAAACTTGGAGTAAAAAATTAAATTATATATGATTAAGATATGGTCTTTACCATGATGTTTTGGAAGAGTCTTAAAAATTATTAGGATAAAAATTTTAGATTCATCACTTATTATAATCCTATGATTGATTGAAAATAAAAAAAACAATTAAAATTCTTCGGTGAAAATAAATATCATAATGATTGGATTTAAAGGTGGTTTAGATCAACACATTCCACTAGTAGAGTTCTCATATAAAAAATATATATTCCAGTATTAAAATGAATATATTGAAAAACAATATATGGGAAATGTGATGAAGTCCATCATTTTATAATGACATTATAGAATTTATGATTTCTGGGACAAATTGAGGTCAAATAATTCCAGAGTATATTCAAAATATTTAGTGGACCATTATAACTATATAATGCCAATGGATGAACAATCATGATAATATTTGATAATATTTTCTATTTTGAACTTAGATCCTAAGTATTACATCAAATTTTACCATTTAATAGGGTTTTTAAATTTAGGAAAAAAAATAATTTTGAGCCTTAGATACATTATCCCAATTTAAATCCTAGATCATGTGGGTATGGTAGCTTATCGACTTGTACATCCACCAAACCTCTTTCATGTCTGTGATGTGATCCATGTTTTATTGTCATGAAATGACATACTTAATCATCCACATTTTTAAAACTCAAATGTTGTAATGCTAGAACATGATATCAATTATGAGGAACAACTGAAAGATATCTTGGATCACAGATATAAAGTTCTATGAAACAAGAATACACACATAGTTAAATATCATTGGGGGAATTATAAGATTATGGGGGAAACATGGTATCCTAATGAAATATTTTTTTAATTACCATCAATTCTTCATCATCGTAATAGAATTTCAATGGAAAAATTATTTTAAGGGGGTAGAGTTTAACACCACATAATTTCACTACATATTTCCCTTTAAATTAATTTTTTTTAATATATTATTTATAAAATAAAAAAAACTAATATGAGTAGTGATAAATATTATTATAATTATATATTACAACACAAGATAAAAATTAATATATTTTGATAATATAATATGAAACATCACTAATAAATATAGAAGATTCATAAAACGAAAAGTATATAAAATACTTCAAACATAAAATCATTATCCTCATAGTTTTAGAAAAGATAATAACAATGATTTAAAATATTAAATGAATCATAAACATTAGTAATATAGTACATATACTTATAGTTATGTGTATGAATATGACGAATGATTTTAGTAATGTGTGTAGTTCTATAAATAGAAATAAAATTGGACCATGATATATTTCCATTTGAAATTTGGTTATGGGGTATATAGTAGTTGAAAATATACTCAGTGGATATGTATCCATTGTGAATGAATATATACAATAGTTATATTAACATTGTATAATTTTTAACAAAATTGATGATAATATTATTCAAAAATAATAAATAACAAAACATAATGATAATAGTTAATTTTGATATCTTATAATATTATTATGAATTGCAGATAATAGTAATATTTAACATTATTATTATTTAATAATTATTTAATATAATAATAAAACTAAAATAATGATTTTTTATCAATTATAGATAAAATTAAATGGTGAGAACTGAAATAATTAATTTTCGTGTGATATTGGAATAATCATTTATTCTTAATAAAGGGGTATTTTTCAAAAAATGAGTTTCTAATTATTGTACATTCTTATCAACATAAATTATATTAAACTATTTTAGGTTTTGTCTTTAATTTAATATTTAATTTTATGAAAAATTATATCAACACATATTTAAAAATTAATTGATATGAATTTATATTAATAAGGATTAATGTTTAAAAATTTATCTTAATATAAAATTATTATTCAATATATACTTATATATATAATCTATTTTCATTTAAAATTGAACTTCCTTGTACATAGAAAATTAGTTAGTTTAAATATAATTCAAAATTTTAATCATCACACATATATTAGGGATGAACTTCGATTTAATTTTTTGGCATCGAAATATGATACGATGGAAAAAATTGAGTTACCAACATCAATGTAAATTGATGTATAAGAGTTAATCAATATTTGGATGACACAAAATATTAGTACAATTATATGTTATTTTTTTAGTTGGTGATACTTTACCAATGTAATTTATTTTATTCATTTTATCCACTTATGATGAAAAACGACATCCTTGCACCTTAGAAAATGTTTTTTTACAAAAATGACCCTAAAACTCGCCAATAAGGACCGATCCTTATCCCATTATTATAAAAAAATATTAATATATCTCAAATCATGATACATTATCCCTCTCTTAAATCCTTATCAGATATATTGAAAACTCTAGTTTCCTAAAGGAATCTTTAATCTTTCATTCTAAAGGAAACCATATTGAAAATGAGAGAATTCATTAAAGTACATAGTTTATCACCATCGTTTTCATCTATAATATAATCTCCATTATTTATTAACGTCATTATAAACTATAATGATTTAATAGTATCATAATTATGCTTCTCATGAAATTATATTATATTTATATAACATTATACTATTACACATTTCTCAGTATAATATTTTTTGGTTTTTGTTAGGCCAACCTCCTACAATAACAAATATATATTATCTTAACTATTTCCAAAATGAATGTATATCATGATATTTTTGCTGCTAAAATATGATATTAAATATTATTTTATATTAGGATAATGATTATAGAATTGTGGAAGAAAAAGGAATCATAAAAATAAATAAACTTCTTGTTATCGGTAAATTACTCAAAACTAGATCATCATTGATTCCATTAATGAGAACCATAACTATAACATAAATAAATTGAAAATGGGAATACATAAATCTCTTAAACCTAATGATTACAATTCCTTAAATAATTTTGAAATGATCTTGGAATAATCAAATGAAGAACTACAACACTATTGTTAAACTTATATGGACCAATCAAAATTACAAACATCTGATAATGAAAATAAACAATAAAAAATAATATAAGGGTACTGAATTAAAATAAATGAAAATTAAAAGACGTAATAAATATAAATAAGATATTTAAATATCTTATTATCATGGATTTTTTTATTAAATATTTGGTTACAGTTATTTTATGTATGTCCCTATTAAAGGTATAGGTTTCTCATATATGTTTTTGTTTCTTTGAAATATGTATCATATTCTCCCTATATCTTAATTTTATAGTGTATATACTAGAAAATGGGTATTATTTATCATACTTAGCATGTAGTTAAATGAAAAAACAATTATAAGGAACTCTCATTCATAGGATTTTGATTCAAATATGGCAAAATCCATAAGGATTTCTTTCCCACACTCACTTTCAAATCAAGATTGATTATGCTTATAATCCAATTTGGTTTCAATTTTTATCTGATATTTTTCTCTATATTTCTTCTCCTCCACTGTTTATTCATGGGTTTAACATGTATTTGTACCAATTTATCTCCCTTTTGATCATAATTATATTGGATTTGGTTCCATAAAACCGACGACTTTATACATTTATATTACATATATATTAATAGACTTGAATATTAATAAAAACCATATGACATATTTAATGTTATTTTATTTAAATTTATTATTATAAATATCAATATTATCTATCACATTTAAAATTTAATAAGTAGTTCCTTGCTATTATGATTTCCATAAAATACTATATCGATATTCTAAAAAAATAAGTCTTATGGTTATATAATTTCATCTAATGGGAAATAAAAGATGCAGACTTTTGAGTGATGGATATGTAAAATAAGATGATGCATCATCTCATGATGTTCACACTTTGATATCATCATGATGGGATATTATGTGGAAAAACCTTCCAAAATGAATTTCATATGATTATGTGTCATTGGATATTATTATTTGTGAAATAATGAAATGATCCATAGAAATTATAATTATTATTACTAAATTTCATGGTAAAGGATTGTAGTTTTATTTCCAAACACCATGATTATATGTGTTCATATTTAACTTGTGTATATTGGATGTTCCACCTGATATATGTTATTGATAATTAATTCATGGAAGGTTTTATATATTCCATCATTATGGAAGTTTATATCTCAACCCTTTAATTTTAATTTATATATATAAATAAATTCCTTTAAAATAGTCTATATACAGGTTAATTTTATGAATTCAATCAAATGTGTATCAATCTTATGGGTTGATGAAAAAAGTATAAAACACGTTTTATGAGGTATCGAGGAAAATGGATTATGATATATAGTGAAAAAAATATTGGTTTTCATCAATGTGACATTAACATCATCCTCAAGAGTGACTTTACCTGCTTCTAAATATATATATTTTAATTTAGGTAGACATGCATAATGTCTTTAATGATGAATCTAAGAGGGACGCACACTTTTTGTTTCTATTGATCTAAATTAAATTCAATTTTTTATTTGAATAAAAAAATTATCTAGATAGAGGAATAATAATTAGTCAACATTAATTGATCGCTAATATCCATTCAATAAAGTGATATGAATATTTATCTCTTGTTTTATTCACAAGGAAATAAACAGTATCTATTATTAATTTCATATTTATTTATTTAAATGAATGTGAACTAAATACTTATTAAAAATACTGAGAATATTATTTTACTGAACTAGTAAAATTTAACAAAAAATAAATTTCACGACCTATTAATATTCATGATTATATTTTTTGACTAACAGTCACCACAATACATTTATATGATTTTTCTAATCAAAAAAAGAAATAGTTTTATTGTAATGAATCAATTTTCATGTATAATTAATATTTATATAAAATAAAGAATTATATATATTAGAAATTGAATTTTATGAAATGGAAATAATTTTTATATCATATAATTAAATTTATATTTCATGATAATTTTTTGGATTTTCTGAAATGATTAATTTTTTAGTGAACAGTAAAATTACGATGTTTAAAAATACTATAACTTTTATGACACCATAATAATGTCAAAATGAATAAATTATATGACCTAGGATATGATATTAAAAATAATTTTCATATTTATTAATATAAATTTTATATTTATTTTTGTAATAATAATATTAAGTACATATTAAATCAAAACGGAAATAGTTTTAACTAAACTTTTTTCTTTAAGGTTTTATTTAAATTTTTAACATCTAAATTATAGATTTTATATTTTAATTTATTAATATTTATTTTTAAATCATATAATAAAAATTTAATTATGGTGAAATGTTTTTTATTTTTTAAAAAATGATTATTTTTTATGTGTATTAAAAAATTATGATTTTTGTAAAAGAAAGTGATTTATTTTAAATAATTTATGTATTTTAAAAGTACCAATATGTTTTAAATATTATTTAAACTAAAATAACTATTATTTATTTAGATTTATTCATCTTAATTAAATTTTAAACAAATTGTTATTGGATTTTTTATAAGTTTGTTTTTTGGTTGAAAAAAAAATTTTCAAAAAAAAACTGTTTTAAAATATATAATGTTTCTCAATTTTAGTTCATTAAAATAATATCCAAAAAGGAATGTTTTATAGGAAATTTCTTTATTATATATCAATAAATATTAATTTATATTCATAAAATTATCATTATAATTTATAAAGTTAATAAAAAATCAACTTTTTCATGAAAAATACACTTCTTGAAAACCCACATTTTCATCACGTCTTCAAGTTCCAATTATGATAATAGAATTTTTAAAATTTTATTACATATTTTTAATAGTAATATTTTTGTATTATATAATAATTTAAAGATAATTTTTTACAAAAAAATAATGAAAACAGTTAAAATTAATTGTTGTGGTTAAGGTAAAAATGGATTTACTCAGGGATTAAACTAAAAAGATAAGTGTTAAAATTACTCAAAACCTTGCCTACTATTTATTTTATAGAAATATTCCTACCCTATAATGTCTAATTCACTATATTACTCTATATTTTACCCTTTTTGAATTTTAAAAATGTGGTTTTGTCTTTTCATTTTCAAAAATTACAAGTGTGACACTCACATCATTTAAAAAATACCACTGCCATCTCTAATTCGCATAGTAAAATACCAATGGTTTTGATAATACCTATCATAATGAAATAACTGATTTAAAAATATCATCTTATATTACTTATTTTTTTTTAAAGTCTAATCTATGAATCCTTTTGGTGAAAACCAAAAGCATTTACTCAAAGAAAAGGTAATGTTCCTCAACGAACGTTTTTATTTTGTTTGTTCCACCAACTCATTAAATATTCTTAAACCATGAATATATAATAAAATAAATATCTTACATATATTAATATTTTATAATGTTAATTTAATAGTCTAAAACATTCTCATCTTCCTCCATAATGGGTTGCAAAATCGTCATTCATGTGTACGGCGGACTACCACCTCGTGAACTGATGACTTTTGTTTTTCCATTACAACCTATAATGTTTGGGTATGATGATGGATATAATGTATATATATTATATTTATAACTTAATTATACCACTAGACTATCCATATCATATTTAAATTTTTAATTTTCATTTCATAAGGGATACCATTACATTGCTCGTGTGTGGCAGACAACCACCCCGCAAAGCGATGCGATTCGTTTTTCATTAATGCTTTACACAGAAGGTAATAATGGAAAATATAATTAATATATATAATATATATAAAATAATTATTATATTTATCAAATATTTATCATTATTAAAATATATAATATCATTTTTATCTAACCGTTTGACTCATTGAAAAATGAAAATGTCTTTTATGAACGTCTGGATTACTGCCCTTACAAAATGATGTGACCATATTTAATAACTAAAAAATATTAATGATATAAGTATATTTTATAAACCAATATGGTATCTATTATATTAAGATAATTCTAAAAAAATAAAATATTACTTCCTCCATTCCAAAATGATCGTTGAAAAATGGAAACATCACTCACACGTATGTACGGCCTATCATCCCCATGATTGTGACGTACTTCATTTCTCAAAATAATTATTAATGATTAGTGTTAAAATTAAAATTTATCTATAAATATGTTAATTATTTAATTATTATTATTATTAATGTTTTTAAATAATGACCACTTATACTATAGTTATCCTACCAAAGTCCTTTTGGATACATATTCCCAATATCATCAAAGCATCCAACGCAAACTTAATTGGTTAAGTAATCATATGAAACATGGTAAATAGTGAAATAGAAGGAATAATTGACTTGAAAAATGTTCTTAAAAAAGTTAATAATAAATATAATTTTATTCATCATGATGATAAAGAACATACATGATGATTTGAACTCAAGGCAAGGGACTTCATCTCAAATTCCTTTTATTGGGGCATATTTTGATGTTATGCCCATATATTCATTTATGGGGAGTGTATACATCCCACTTGACATGTAATATCATGATTTTAAATATTATCTAGGTATTTAATGTTTTATTAATTTTATTCTTTCATTGGGAATATGATTCAAATATTTCAATGGTGATAAAGTACTTTTCATTAAAAACATCTTTTAATTTTTCCCTTCCAAATATTCTTTTTTTATGTTCATGTTTTTAAAATTATTTTATGAATGTTTTTATATAAACATAAAATATTTATAAAGTGAATTTTCATTATCTTTTTACATTAAATTTAATGGTTTTCAAAAGGAATATTTTTATTTGTTTTATATAGAAAATTTTGACAAACAATAAAAGGAATGATCTATTTTTAATATACACTGGTACAAATATTTCACTATCAGGACTACTATTTGATTTGTATCGTCCTTTGTAATGATTCATTTTTTTAGTGAATTACCTACATTCTCTTTATGGTTATTTTGGTAATGAAAATGGTTTTTTAAATTTAAATGTTATTTTGATATCTGAAAGTTATATGCATATGATTTTAAATGAGTTTTTCAAATATTTTCTATTAAAAAGGTGAAAGAATACAAGAATTTATTCATGTTTCGTTTTGTGGACAATAAATTTGGTTGTTTTTACTTGATAGTAGTGGGTGAGCCTTTTTTATCTTATAATAGGGGTTCTCTAAGATAGCACTCTAATCCAGTGGGTGATTATTATGTTCTCTGTATAGTTATATTAGATATTAGTCATGTGTTCATTCCAATATGTAAAGGTTCTTTAAGAGTTCTATACGGGTTCAATGATATGATGTCTAACGGTACCTACATGACTTTTCCATGGTTTCTAATTATTTTTCATAGAAATAATTTATTTTAAAATGGTAAAATAAATTATTATTTTAAATGAATGATATTTCTATTTCCAGGTAAAAAATATTGTTTTTAAGAAAATGTTTTTCATGTGTTTTCATGTTTTTCACTAGAATACCGGTTTTATTTTTTTAGTCCCATACTGTTATTTTTGTTCCCATCCCATTATTTTAAAAAAATCATAGGATTTAATGTTGGGAAATGGAAAGGAAGAGGTCATGTTAAAATTCATTAAGTGTTTTCATGAAAATAAATCATGTTTTGTTTTAAAAATTCAATATAATGTTAAAAGGGGATAAATAATGGACGTTTACACTTTTTATTATACATATTTTTATGTATGAGTTTTTAATTAATTCTCTAAAACACTATACATGAAAAGTTACTCAAATGTAAGAGAATAAATTCTTCACTTAAAAATTAAGATTATGTATTGTTTAAGAATGGATCCAAATAGATGGTATCAAAGGACGATTTAGATAATCTTACTGGTTAGGATATTTTTAATATCATTCCCTTGAAATATAATACCTTGAGTATATATTTTAATGATTCGGAGTTTAAATATTACCATGTTTCTTCATCTAAGCTATTTATATTCATAGTGGGTTTCCATAGAGGAAACATGGATGATTTATTTTGAAGGAATAAAGAGGAAAATATTATTCCAAATCGGCATCCTGATGTGGTTGGAATGGGAATAGAACTGTTTGTTACAGTGATAGTTCAGCTGACACAAGATATAAATGGTGGTGGTATCAATGTTAGAGAGGAACTTGATCAGCCATGAAGAAACTTGTCTATTGTGGATCATTTCATGAGTCAACATTCTCTATCATTCAGGGGATAATATAACCCTTTTGTAGATGAAGTATGGATCAATCAACTAGATAAGATATTTAAAGTCATGGGATGTTAGTAATTTCAAAAGGAAACCCTTACATTTTATCACATCAAAGGTGAAGCTGGTCGACAGTGGAATTTGATTAACAATTCCAGAGATAAATACAATGTTTATTATTTTTAATTTGCAACATTTAAGGATATTTTCCATGATAAATATTTCCCTATGGTTTTTCAACTATATATGGGAAAATAATTCATATAATTCTGGAAAAAAGATGAAGATTATATGTCCACGTAAGAAGCAAATTTTAAAAGACTGGATAGGTAGACAGTTAATTTTTTGGGGCACTAATAGTAAATTTAACAGATTTTAATCATTATTGAAACCATGCTTACAAATATCATTAACAAAATTATAATTTAAAATCAATGAGAGTGTTTTTCATTATGTAGAAAAATTTGGGATTTATTTTTCTGATAGTTACATTCCTCATGATGATGAAATTAAGAAGTGGTCCAGATTGAATATAGAGGGGTACCAAAAAAATATCGAAGTATGAAAAATAAGATCCCATATTTGGGTATGTATGGTGAAATTCACCTTGTATAATGTATTATGAAACCATAGATGTGTTACCAATATCGAATGTTTGGCCGTATAGAATGTGATTTCAAGGAAATAATCATGAAGAATCAATGAATGGGGTAACTGATAGCCATCTATTTGGTGAGGTATTTTATTTTCAATGAGATGGTTCATTGTGCTAAAGTGCACATAAATTTAGTAACTCAAGCTATAAATCATCAATAATGGAACCAAAATGGTTTGGAAAAATATTTTTCTACTACTATGGTTGATATTGGGACATCAAATATAACGGTGAAATGTATGCTTATTATTTATTTGAATTATACCAATACCCTATTTGACTATTTATCTTTACATTATTTCTTTTTGACAAACTTACAAGTAAATTGAGAATATCAACTCATTAAACTAAGATAAAAATTTTCATTAAAACTCTAGGTGGAAGTATTAATGTAATAAATATTTATAGGAATCTTCCAATTGTTATCAAAGGGATATAATTTTCAAAAAAAATTGTTGAAATTTACATAGTAGAGTTTGATATCATTTTGGGTATCCATTAAGTCTCATTTTATCATGATAAGATGGATTTTATATCCCATAATGTTTTATTCAATGATTTCATGACTTTTATGATATACTAAGAATATGAGAAATTGACTAGATATGTAAGTTAAATTTACATAGCTCAAATTTTTTAAAAGAAATAAACTGTTCAAATTAGTAATGTTACATTACTCAATGAAATCATTGATGTTTTTATGGATGATTTCCCTAAACTTGTTCTTGATTGGGGGTTTGATTTTTATTTTGACGTATTATCTAATTATAATATTATTTATGAAACCCCTAATCTAATGTCTCAAGTGGAAATTTTTTAATTGAAAAACAAATTGTATGAATTTATATATAAAGTTTACTTTTTTCCATTCACATCAGTATGGGTTCTCCAATTTTTTTCTAAAAATATATATAGTCTAATGTGACTTTTTATTAACTATAGATATTTTATTTAAATAATTGTTAAGAATAAGTATCATTTGACTCATATAAATTATTCAATCGATCCACTCCTTGGAGAACAATATTTATTAAATAATGAGATATGGATGGGGAACCATCAGCTAATAGTGAAGGAGGATAAAATTTTGAATAATTCATTATTGAATAGATAAAGGCATGATGAGTTTTTTGTTGTGCCCTTTTGTTTTTTTAATGAACCTATAATATTTATGGACCTTATGAATATGTTTAATCATGAGTTCATGGAGATGTTTTTGGTTTTTTTGTTGATGAAATTTTGGTATATTCAAAAATTTAGGAGGAACCTTAATGACACCTTAGGCTTGTATTGAAAATATTAAAAAAATAGATGGGAAATTTAAAAAGCGTTAATTTTTGTGGAAAAAAATTATTTACTTAGACATGTTGTTTCTAAAGATGGAATAATTGTTCAATTTGATAAACATAAGTTTTTGAAGAATGGTGAGGAACCACAAATATTCCAGAGATTCACTGTTTTTGTGAACTAGAAGGTTAATACCAATGTTTTGTTAATAGAATTTCCCAATTATCTATATTAGTGACTAATCAACTATAAAAGCAGTTAAATTCATCTTGAAAAAAGAATTTCAGAATTTTTTTCAATAACTAAAAACAAAGATTGGTGAATTCTCTAGTTTTGGATCTACTTTCAAAAAATGGATAATTTTCATCTATAGCGGTTATTATTTGAAAGGCCTTGGTTTTGTGGAGTAATGTGGGATATATATTGATCAAAAAAAATTTGAAGTACATATTCACTCATAAATAATTAATAATCAGATATAGAATATGGATAGAACTAAACAAGTATTATAATTTCACAATTCATTTCCATCCTAGAAAATAAAACAAAGTGGTTAATTATTTTAGTAGAAAAAATAATAAAACATTAACCATGTTACATTTGGAAAAATACCAGTTGGTTAACGATTCATAACTATTTCCCTATAATTTTTTGATACAGGGATATCCTCTTTTTTTAGGTATCATTACAGTCTAATTTTTTAGAAGGAATTAAGAAATCTCCAAAGGAGGATCAATCTATAAAAGAAAAGGTATAATTCATTAAGAAGTGAAACTTACCAAATTTTAATATTGATGAAAAATGTGCTTTATAATTTTTTGAATAATTATGTATACATTTTGATTCCAAGTTGAATAAAGACTTGTTGAGTGAAAATTGTAGTTATTTATTTTCCATTCATCTATACAGTAATAAGATGTATAGATACATTTTGGATTATTACTGATGCGATGGAATGACATGATATCTTACTGAATTAACTATAGAGTGTTCAACTTTTATAAATTTTAAAGAAGAACAATAGTCACTGAAGATAATGCGTTAACCTTTTCCATTTCTGGAGTGGAAATGGGAAAATATTTCAATGTATTTCATGGTAGGATAACCAAATACTTCTCGGGGTAATAATGTGGTTTTATTTATTATTGATCAATTAACTAAATATTTATTTTTCCATCCCATTCATGATATAATTTATCTAAATAATATTTCATGGATGTATCTAATGTTAGTTGTCTGGTTATATGGAGTTCCTCTCTCAATTTTATTATACCATGATCCCAAGTTCACATCTAATTTTTGAAATTGAATTCATAAGTCGTTTGGTACAAAATTAAATTTCAATACATATTTTCATAAAATATATAATGTAAAGTCTAAGAAAACTTTTTAGACCATGGAATATATACCTTAATTCTTATTCAATTAGTTAACATTTAAGTTGTGATCAAAATTATTCCTTGGTTGAGACTTATTATAACAATAATTTTCATTATATTATATTAATGGAACCATTTGATTCATTGTATATAAGTTTTTCCAGAAAAAATATATTCATGATAAAGTATGATAAAGTAATTTTATGGGACCAAATTTGTTTGAATAAATGTATTAGAATGTGAAATTAATTTACCAACATATGAGGACGATCCATAGTTGTAAAAACAATAGTGGATAATCGAAGGAAGGGTCTTTCTTTCTAATTTGGTGATCATGTCTTTCTCAAAGTATCTCCATGGAAAAGTGTTATATGATTTGTTAAAAAATTAAATATCATTCTATGGTTCATTATACCATATGATATCCTAGAGAAATTTGGATCAATTTTCTAATGAGTCTCTTTTCCTCTGAGTTAATCTTAGGTTCACAAAGTATTTCATGTTTCGGTGTTATGAAAATATGTGCTAAATTCATCTCAGGTTTTGAGACCAAAAGTAGTTCTATAGGAATATAGTATTTCTTATATGGAGTATCCCATTAAAATTATTGACCATATATATCAAGTGAAATAATAAATCATTTTCATATTTATTAATATAAATTATATAGTTATATTATTTAGGAAAATATTAATTAATTGTTAACTCAAAAAGGAAATAGTTTTAGTTAAACTCTTATCTTATATGGTATTATTTAAAATTTTAATTTCTAAATTTTAGAATTTAAATTTAAAAATATTAATTTAATTTTTAAAATATTAATATCAAAATTATTTTATGGTCAAATTTTGGGATTTTTTAGAAAATATTGAATTTTCAGGGAATAGGGAAAACACCAATTTTTTTTTAAAAAACATTTCTTTTAAATAATTAAAGTATTTTAAAATTACAAATATTTTTTGAAAAATATTTAAATTAAAATAAGTATAATTTTTTTAACGAATTAATTTTTGAACTATCTTTATATTGTATTTTAGTACATGTTTGTTTTTCGTTAAAAAATAACAGGGTTTTACTAAAAACTCTTAAAAGATAATTAATTTTTTCACATTTGAGTTAATAAAAATAATTCCAAAAAATGAATTTTTTAAGAGAATATTTTATATTATAGGTCAAAAATTATTAATATATAATCATTTTATGATTATTTTTATTCATAAAGTTAAAATAAAAGAAAATTTTCATTAAAAATAAACTTTTTGAAAACCCATATTTTCATCACAATAGTGGGTTCTTTTAGATTTAATATATCCAATTATATGAATTTAATTTGGTATAATAGAATCCATAATTTAAATAATCATAATTTATATTATCTAATAAGCTCAACTTAATTGATGACCAAAATGAATAGTGAAGAAAAAAAATAATTAACGTGGTAAAGTTAATAATGGATTTACTATTGGGATTATACTAAAAATATAAGGTTTAAAATAACCAAATACTTGTATTAAATATATATTATTTAAAAAGTTATACAATATTATTTATAATTATCTATAATATTCTATTTTGTAACCTTCTTGAGTGTGAAAAACATGGGTATACCTTTTTCTTTTCAAAAATTACAAGAGTGTCACTCACCTCACTTTTCAAAGGCCACCCACTATCCTCTTTTCTTTACATCATCAAATCTATCTGGTTCAAAAAATCCCCACCCAAATACATTCCTTAATTCCCTCCTCTCATCATATAAGCCTTATTTTCTTCATATATTCTTCCTATGAATCCTTTTGGTACAAAAGAAAAATATGTTACCCAAAGAAGAGGTAATGTTCCTCAACGATCGTTTTTATTTTATTTCTTCCAACACCACATTATAATCTTCTTAAAAAATAATTATATAACAAACTAAGTATATTTAAAATACAGATATTATATTTTTTAAATGTAATAACATAAATCATTTGTCTCTTCCTTCAAATGGGTTATGAAATCATCATTCGTGTGTACGGTGGACTTCTGCCACGCGAACCAATGTAATTCATTTCTCCATTACCACCTCTCATGATAGGTTATATTGATGTATCTAAGGTATATATATGTAATATATAAAATAATTATACCTATAATATCATTATATAATATATACCTTTTTTTACTTTTCATTCCATAGGGAATAGGATAATGTCGCTCATGTGTATGGTAGAATATCGTCTCGCGAAACTATGTGATTCATTTTTCACGAATGCATTACATGGAATTTAATGAGGGTAAATATAATGATTATATGTGATATATATAAAATAATTATTATATTATTGACATATTTATTTTTCAAAAACATAATATATCATTTTATTTTATTCAATTTCATTCACTTATAAATGACAATGTCATTCGTGGATGTGTGGACTACTGCATTCATATAGTGATGTGACTACCTTTTCATCACCACCCCACATGTACGATATATATAAGTATATTTAAATAAATAATATGGAGTATATGATATTAATATCATTATTTAAAGATAAAATATTACTTACCTTCCTTCTATAATCATCTTTGCAAAATGGAAGCATCACTCATGCATACAAACGACATGCCATCTCCATGAATGTAACATACTTAATTTCTCAAAAACATATTTCATGATAAGTATTAAAATTATAATTTATTTATAAATATAATAATTTTCTATTTATTATTATTCTTCACATGGTTAAATAATGAACTCGTTGACAATATTCAACTATCCAAATTCATATTTGACACATAATCCATATATGGTTGAAACATCCTATGTAAACTTCATTTATTATTTAATCATATATAACATGGTAATAAGTGGAATAAATGGGATAATAAACCTAAAATGGGTCTTAATAAATAAATAATTAACATAAATTTATTTCTTATGATGAAAACTAACGTACTAGACAGGACGAAGTCGAGGTAAGGGACTTTATCTCAATTTCCTTTCGTTAAGGCATATTTTGATGTTATGCACCTATATTATCTAATGAGGTGTATATAAAGACTCCGTAGAAATTTATATAATTAATTTATCTTTTATCAATGTATTTAATGTTTTTTTAATTTCATTGTTCCATGGTCTTATGAATCAAATATTTCCATAGTGATAGGGTAATTTTCTTTAAAAAATCATCTTCTAATGTTTTCATTACAATTCCTACTTTTTCATGTCCATGAATTTAAAATGAATTTATGAAAGTTTTTATATTTACATAAATTATTTAAAAAATAAATTTTTTGTATATTTTTATATCAACTTTAATGGTTTTCAAAATGAATCTGTTTATTTTTTTTATTCGAAATGTTTTAACAACGGATATAAGGAATTATCTATTTTTATCATAAACGGTGAAAAATACATTTTCTACCACTATGAATTTTATTTTATTTATGTATTCCTTTACAATTATTCATGTCTTCTTCAATGAAAAACCATATTTACATCTTTTTCTTATTTTAGTATTGAATATGGGGTTTAAATGAAAATGGTTTCTTGATATCCGAAAGTGCTTTCCATGTGAGTTTAAAATTAATTTTCAAACATTTTATAATGAAAAGTTGAAAGAATATACTTTTTTATTAATGTAATTGTAATTATAAATTTTATATGATGTGTGTTCCCAGATAGCACTGAGTTAGCCTGTTATATCTTATATGATGGTTGCACACAGATATCACTCTAATTAATTGAGTAATTATTATGATCTTCAGAGAATTATAGTAGAAGTTGACCATATGGTCATTAAAATCGGTAAGGGTTTATTTAGGGTTGTACAAGGGTTATATGAGATGATTTCCCAAGGTAACTACATGAAGGTTTTCTGTTTTCTAATGAATTTTTGTGGAAATAATTTTTTTCAAATGGTAATATAAATGTTCTTTTTAAAGTAATGATAATTCCATTTTGGGGTAAAAAGATATGTTTCTAAGAAATTATTTTTCTTGGGATTTCATTTTTTCACTAGACTAATGGTTTTATTATTTTTTCTCCTTACAAATATTTTTATAATCATCCCATTTTTTTACCAAAATCACATGATTTAATGATTGGTAAGGGAAAGGAAGAGTTCATGTTAAAATTTGTGAAGAGATTTCATAAAATGAAATCATGTTTTACTTCAAATGTTTAATATGGTGTGAAAATGGATACTAAATGGATTTTTTCACTTTTGATTATATGTTTTTTATGTATGATTTATTAATTAATTATTTAAAACTCAAAAGCTAGAAGGATCCTAAAATGTAAGAGAATATATTCTTGACATAAAACTCAATATTACGTAATGTTTATGGATGGTTCCTTATAGTTCATATCAAAGGATGGTTTAGATATATTTGGAGGATATGATAATTTTAAGATCATTCCCATGAAATATTTTAGCTTATGGATAAATATAAATGTTATATATTTTTAAGATTACCAATTTTCATCATCTAATATATGTCTATTCAGAATGATTTCCCATAGACGAAATAAAAAAGATTTAATGGGAAGGAAATTAAAAGGAAAATAGAGGAAAATATTCTTCCAAATCAACATACTAATATAGTAGTAATCTGAACATAATAGACTATTTCTTTGATAGATCAATTTAAAAAATCTATAAATGGTGGTGTTGTCCATTCTAGAGAGAAACCCAATATATAATGAAGAAACATGTCTATTGTGCAAACATTCATGTGGCAACATCCCCCATAATTTATAGGATCATATAAACATGTGGTTTCCAAAGGATAGATCAATCCTCTAGATAAGATATTTGAATTCATGGGATATTTATAATGTCAAAAGGTGACTCCTTCCATTTATTATTTTGAAGGTAAATCTAGTTGATGCTGGTCTTTGGTTATGAATACCATATAGAAATAAGATCTGGATTTCCTAGACTAGGAAACATTTAATGATCATTTCATTGATAAATATTTTCATAAGGTTGTTTGAAACTATATGGAAAAATGATTCCTTGAATTGAGGTAAAAATAGGATGATTTTCTAGCCATGCATGATACCAATTTTACAAGACTATCCAAGTACATACTAGATTTTTATTAGGACATTGATAGTAAAATTAATTTATTTTACTCATGTTTGAAACACATTCTAAAATGATATTTGGATGCATGAGAATTTAAAATCTATGAAAAAGTTTTTATTTATGACAAAAAAGTTAATATATACTTTTCTAACACTTATGTGTCAGATCCTAGTGTGCTTCTTTGGAAGCCATGGAATTTCCTCATCTTGGAATCTAAAATTATGAGTTTGATTCATGCTATTTCTTTCACTAAGAATTAGGGTTAAAACAACATATATATTGAAAGTGATTCGACTTCCATAGTTCAAGTGATTTTTAATGGTGTTATTCATATGGCTTGGTCAACTACTACATGTTAGATGGATTTTCTATCTTTGCTCTATGACATCAATCATATTACCACTCATCTCTATCAGGAAGAAAATGTAGTTACGGATGGCCTTGCCAATATAGCAGTAAATCAAGATATTACTTGGATGGATAATGTGCTAACGACTTACTACCCCTTTATATGAAATATTTTAATATAATCCCATATTTTAGACTCATGTAACATATATTTATATAATAAATTGTGACTTGGTCTTTTAGTCAAGGAATCACTTTCTTCAAAAAAATCTAATATGTTCTTGAATTTAGTAACTCTATATAGAAGTCATCAATATTAGAAGAATAATGATATGGAAAATTATTTTCCTACTACAATAGTTGATTTTGGGCTGTTAAATGAAGTCTTGACATGTATGTTACTTTTTTGGATTATTCAATATCCTGTTTGACTCGGGATCTTCACGATCTTTTATTTCTGATAAATTTTCAAGTTAATTAGGAATATCCCCTCATGAATGTAAGATAGAAATTTTGGTAAAAACTCTAGGTGTAAATATTAAAGAAATCAATATTTATATGAATCTTTCGATTATTATTAGTAGGGTTTAAATTCCTATAAATCTTATTGAATAAACAATATTAGAGTTTAATATTATTTTGTGCAAGGATTGTATTTCAGTTTATCTTGATAAGATATATTTCATTGCCAATAAATTTTATTGATTGACTCATTACTTTGATAACATACCAAGAATATAATAAATTGAGTAGAGATATCATTGAATGATACCAAGATAATATTATTGAAAAGATAGAAACTTTTCCAATTACTGATGTGCGAGTAGTGAATGACTACAAGGATGTTTTTTGGGATGATTTTCTAGGTGTTATTCCTAACTTGGAGGATGAGTTTTATATTTAATTCATTCCTGATTATAATCCTACTTCAAATCCCCCTTATTGACTAGGACAAGTTGAATTTTAAGAATTCAAAAAAATATGAATTGTTAAATAAAGGTTTCATTCAACCTTTCACTTCACCATTGAGGGCTCCTATTTTGATTATAAAAAAATACAATGATCTAATGAGACTTCTTATTGACAATAGTGTTTTGAATAACATTAATATTAAGAACTTGTATCCTTTCCCATATACATGATCTATTGGATATTCTCTAGGGAGAACATTAGTTTATGAAGTTACACTACTACAAAAACGGGCAAGGGAAGTGCCACCTTATATCAGTGATAATAAAAAACCACTGATAAAGAAACCTTGTATCAGTGCTAAACTTTTAGCACTCATAAATGGAATCTTTATCAGCACTAAAAAAGCACTGATAAAGATTCTCTTTATCACCGCTAAAATTTTAGAACTCATAAAGTGTATCTTTATCAGCGCTAGAAAATCGATAATCAAAAAAACCCTGTATCAGCACTAAAATTTTAGCACTGATACAGGTTAACCTTTATCAATGCTAAAAAATATCTGATAAAGGTAGCATTTATCATTGCTTTTTTAGCACTGATAAAACTGTAGTCCCATATTTTATAAAATCAGTCACACAGTGTCCTCCGTTTATTGCAACCAAAAGCTCTTGCAGTACTGTAACCCTACAAATCCCCTCTGTTGCCCCCCAAGCTTCACATTGTCGGACCTCCGCCGCCCCTGATCTTCACATTGCCAGACCTCCGCGACTTGCCCTTATTCAAATCCTCCCCCTCGAACCCCTTTGGTGGATCCTTCTCCCCTCAAACCCTACTTCTCTTCCTCTTCGATCAGCCCTAATTCTGCTCCTCTTCGCTCAACCCTACTCCCCGCGAACCCTACTCCATTTCTCTTTGATTGGTGGCTCCTCCCATGCACCTCCACCTCTAGAAGTTTCCAAGTGTGTGGTAAGTGATGCAATGATTTTACATAATTAGATGATTTTGATATGCTTTCTCGGTTTCATTAAAGTGTTCTATGGAGTAATTTTTTGGTGAAAAATATGTTTTAGAAAGGTTACTTTATCTATATTCTCTTAATATTACTTTACTACCTTGGATGCATTATTTTGTGAGTCGGTCTTGTTGAGGTTGGTATGCCTAGATGACCTTTCTAGGTGCATGTTTGTTTTATTGTTTGTTCGCCAGTGCATTAGTATGATCTACTTACATTTTCATATAATTCCTTAGGTACATTCCTACAGAGTATGCATGTTAGGATCACTTTATAAATATATAACCTATTTTCATGTTTCCAAGAGGCTTTCAGAGACTTGACTAGATATTTCTAGTTTAATGAACGTGTTCTTCTTGTTGTGTTTCCAAATGTGTTTCATAAATTTTGAAAGTGGTGTGAATTTTGTTTCTAAATGGTTTTAGTGTGAATGTGAAATGGAAAGTGGATTTTTGTGTAAAATAGGGGTTTTGGGTATTTTATGATTTAAAAAATCTCATAAGACCGCATGGTTTAGAATTTTTTTCCAAACCATGTGCCTAAAATATGGATTCCACTACAACCACTAGGAGGGTCTAAACAATTTTAATGCACTGTTGGAAAAATTGTGCACAGACCATGTAGGTGCCACTACTAAGAACTATTTGTTTCACATAGTTTGGATGTATGATTCAGTAAACTATACACCAACCATGAAATAACTACTATATACCCATTTTTTAATTTTTTTTGGATGAAAAGTACATGGTGAGGAAGAATAATGATAAATACCAACAAATAATATATTTCATACCTGAAAATGACATCATGTGTGTGAAAATTATCCCCACCATATCACTTTATTCCCCAAAAAATTCCACCAAAAGCTTTATTTGAAAAGAAATATGTCCATTAATCCATCATTAATGATCTCTATCCCATGTTGCATGTGAATCACTCTCGTGTTACCATATTATCTCAACCAATGAGATATATTTTCCACACAACACCTTAACCTAGGATTCGATTATCCAAAATTCTTACTCGATCATTGATACCTCAATTTATAACTCAATCTCTTAACAATTCACTATATATGAAGTATTGGGGTGGTACATGTTCAATTGAGAAACATGGAATACATCATGAACCATCAATTGAGTTGGAGAATTCAATAGGCAAGAAACCTTCCCAATCTTCTTATTGATCATGAAAGGTCTACATATCTTAGGGAAAGCTTCCCCTACTTCCCCAAAAACTAGTAACCTAATCAAGGAGATATTTTAAAAAAATTTGGTTTCACACTGATAATTCAAATAGATTATGATGAAGATCAAAATAAAATTTATCACAACTTTGGGCCATTTCCATAGTTTGTTGAATAATATGGATCCTCTTAGTAATCTCCTTGACAAGACTTGTTCCCACCAAAGACGTTTCACCAATATCATCCCAACAAAGAGGGGAATTACACGATTGACCATATATATCTTTTAATGGATATATTTATATAATATATTGATAAATTTTATTATAATAAAATTGAATTAGTCCCAAATGTATATCCTATGAACCTCTGAAGTTTAAAACACAATCCTATATCATATCTTTTAGGATCTAAATAATTCACTTTGTTCATACATCTATTTGTGGGTGGTTGGTTTTGATTAACTTCACATGGGATCCCATATCTATATTTGAGTGGGAAGATATCCTTTTATGCTATTGAACTGGAGTAGGGAGCCTATTATATTGAACTTCCCCTAGTAGCTATTGAATTTCCAAAAGTGTTTCCTTTAGTCTTTTTTGGTCTACCACTAGAGAGGGGGTGGAGTTCTCTATCAACTTGGTGATGGGTAAAAAACCAATATCTATTCTATCATACAATATAGAACTAGTTAAATTGAAGGAACTAAATAATCAGTGGGATGAATTGGTTTCATAATTCTTTATTTAACCTAGTGTGTTGCCTTGGGAAGAAATAGTGATTTTCACCAAGAAGGTCATTGGAACCCTTCGCTTGTGTGTTGATTACCAGAATCTCAATCGGGTTATGATCATTAAAAAGTATATGTTGACCTATATTTATTATTTATTAGATCTTCTAAAGGGGGGAGCAGTTCTCTAAGATCGGTCTTTATTTTGGTTAACACCAGCTCAGGATCAAGGAGTTTGATATTCCAAAGACCTCATTTAAGAGTAGTTATGATTATTTTTTTATGCCATTCGGCTGAACCAACACTCCATATATATTTATTGTGATTATGAATAGGATTTTCCACCAGTATCTCAACTAGTTTGTTATGGTATTTATGGACAACATCATGGTTTATTCTAAAACTGTGGATGATCATATACCTAATTTGATAATAGTTTTGGACATATTGAGGAATCACCAATTTTATATCAAGTTTTCAAAGTTCCAATTCTAGATTTGAGAGGTGAATTTCATTGGTCATGTGGTCTCAGAACATGGTATCTCTATTGATCTGAAACGGTTAAAGCTACCATGTCATGGGAGGAACCATATAATGTCTTTGAGATTTAGTACTTCTTTGGTTTATTAGATTATTAACACCAGTTTGATATTTATGTGTGACTATATACTTATTATATTTTCTTATTATTTCTTACAAACCACCACATGAGTCGAGAAACCTAATTGAAATCCATATGGGTACTTTGGTTCTGATGTGGATATGGTTTTTTATGTGTTTGTGACATGTGTATGTGTGGATATATGGGTATTTAGGAATGATGATATTTAATGTAGGGTAGTGACCTAGGAGTGGTAGATGTATCATTCTTGATTATTCTTGTGTTTAGACTAGGGTGATTTGAGGAAACTATAATGAATCTAAATTAATTATATTTAATAAATTCCATATTGTAGAGATTATGAGAATCCTTTATTTACAAATAGAGTTGGATACTGGTTTTCATCCATATGTATTTTAGGTTGGTGAGGTATAAAATGATGGACTAGTTGACCATAGAAGGGATGACCCGATAGAGGAGGATGAACCATAGAGTATGATGTCGTATGAGTTTTACCATCTATGACACAAGTGATTATCCTCGCGAACCCCTTTGTGTTTGTAAACTATGTTGATTTTGATAGGGGTCTATCCTGGTTCTGTTGATTTCCAAATCTTTATTGGAAATGGTTAGGATCTATTAATCTCTATTTTTATAAGGAATTGGTTCTCTTATACTATATTTTGATGTTTTTTTTGTGTACTTTAACCATAAATATTAATATTTAAGATTCAAATAGGATGGAGATGAATAAATATTAGATGGATGCTAATCGTTTGACAATAGATTATGAGAACGGTGTAAAAGAGTTCATCAAGTTTACACAGGATCACGCAAAGGATATTTCTCAAATCCTTTGTTTGTGTTTACATTGTTTATATTCGATACTACATACTCTATAGGAGTTGGAAGAACATTTTATATGTCATAGAATATATTGGAGTTATAAGTGTTGGAATAAACACAGAGAAAAAGAGAATGTAGCTATTGGCTGGGATAAAACTATGTTTTATGGATCATCAGATATGAATACAAATATGGATAATGAAGAAGACTGTATAGAGGATGTGATTACAAATGTAAATGATGATGAAGAACGTATTGAGGAAATGATAAAGACAATTGAAGATGAACTCTATGATTTCCCAAAATTGTTTGAGAAGTTAAAGAGTTTTGAAAAGACTCCATTGTATGGTGGTTGCACTAAATATACAGCATTGTCAGCTGTTCTGAAGTTGTATAAATTGAAAGTAGGCAATGGATGGAGTGATGTCAGTTTTATGGAACTACTTTCTCTCTTGAATGACATGCTCTTGGAAGATAATGAGCTCCCAAGACGGAAATATGATGCTAAATGAATGCTGCGCTCGATGGGTAAGATTTCTGAAAGAATACATGCCTACCCAAAATATTGTATATTTTTTTTCAAGGAGAACAAATCACTTACATAATTCCCAAAGTGTTGTTCTTATCAATACAATAAAGATGAATCCAATCCTACGAAAGTTTTATGGTACTTTCTAATCATTCCAAGGTTTAGGCATCTATATTGTAGTGAAGAAACTTCAAGACAATTGTTGTGGCATGCAGTTAAAAGAAATAAAGATGGGAAATTACGTCATTCGGCTGACTCTCTTCAATGGAAGAAAATTGATCATGAGTATCCTAAATTTGGAAAAGTTATGAGAAACCTTCGTCTTGCATTATCTACAGAAGGATTAAATCCTTTTGGTTTTCAAACCAGAACTCATAGTACATGGCCTGTTATGTTGGTAAATTATAACTTTCCACCCTGGTTATGCATGAAGTGGAAATTCATCATGTTATCTATGCTTATATCAGGACCAAAACAACCAGGTAATGATATTGATGTTTATCTGGCTCCTTTGATCGAGGATTTGAAGTTATTGTGGGATTCAAGTGTTATGTTGTATGATGCCTATAAAAGTGAATACTTCAAATTGAGAGTGATGTTGTATGGGATAATAAATGATTTCTCTGCTTATGGAAAATTTTCAGGCTATAGCATTAAAGTAACTCAAGGGTGTTGTAGGTTCCGAGCGTAGCGGAAGTGCGTTGGTGGGTTTGCCCATCTTTAATTTTAACGTTAAACAACGTTCAATTCGAGATCCTTCACGATATAAAATGATAAATCTTCAGAATAGAACGAAGAACGAAAATAAAAGAAGAGTCCCAGAACCCTTGAGGAGGATCATCATGTGTTGATTATAATTAATTTAATTAATGCATAAGAATTACCTCGTTGGAATTCTTTCTTCGTTGATGTGTCCGGTCATGATTCAGTGATCCGTCATTGCATCGTAGAATCCAAGTGTAGGATTCCTCTAGCGGTGATCCACATATGTGTCACGTATCTCTGGATGTCGCTGAAGGGATCTCTGGGTGCTAGTGCAGAAGAACCTTCGTTTGCGATGTCCGCCTTCGACCACCTTGATCCGGTGGAGGATCTTGCTCTTGTAACTTGAGGGCGTTCTTGGTGGAATGGGAATTCTCTCTTGGCTTGAGTGTATTTCCAAATCCATTGTGCGCAATAATGGCTCTTCAAAATGTTGGGGTTGAGAGGATATTTATAATCGGGTTTGAGGTTAATAGAGTTATGACAATAAATAAATGCGTTACGCGTTTTATTTATTTCATTAACTCTTATTGAAAACCCCCATGTCAAATTATTAATTCCTTGACATGCGCCCACGCTGATTATAATAAATATCATTTAAGAAAACAATATTAAATCCTCAAAATCCCAACTGGAAAAACTACACAGTGTGTAATAATTAATACACAGTATGTACTTGTTTTCCATAAAACTAAACGGTGTGTATATTTAATATACACAGTGTGTACTTTTATTTTCCATTTTTCTCCACCACATTTATTAGACCTTGAGTCATGACTATTTATTTCTTAAATAAATGTAACTGCATTACTCGCTAATAAATATATTATTTCGTCCACAATATATTCTCTTGAATAACTAGTGTCAAAATAAATGCGATCAGACATCCTTAAATAATTATTAAACCATAGTCAGGAAAAATATTTATTTGACTTGTTAAATTAATATTTAACTGAGATACATGGACACACTTAGTGTGTGACCCTCTAGGCCTCTTTCTCAGTGGCATTAGGCTGAGCCTGCCTAAAGTCCAAGGTTAGCATCTAGCAACACGCCAAGGCACCCATAGAGAAATAAGTTAATGCCGCAAGGACATGTCACCTCCTATGAATGCTTACCGTGTAATATAATCCCTTTGTCCTGATATCTCCAATCAAGTGGGTTTCATGCTAGTGCCATCAACCCATGTGCTTGATTATTCTTTCTTTGACTTCCCGGAATTGAACTTGCCCATACCTTACCATGGCCATGGATTTATTTAGGCTATATCAATTCCATCAAAGGGCCTGAGATATCTACTTCTGTTATGGAACGGAAGGGACAAATCCTTTCTCGCATTATCTATTAATGCGGTATTACTCGTGACGCACCCAAAGTATCCTACCTCGCTGCGAACAGTGTGTCGTCACAGTTTTCGTTAATACATCTAAGTGCGCGATTTGTAATACCAATTAACAATAATCTTAAAGTCTAAGGACCAATACCCACGTCCGCAGATAGGAACATCCATTGACACTATGAAATGTGGATTTCCTACTGGCGGGTCTCGTTCTCATAATATCCTCCTGGATATTACCAAGGGTGGAGACCATGAGAAGGTGCCTCAAAGTTTTATGAGTCCTCACCCCTAATGACCTGTATTATTTGTGTCCCTAAAATAATATCATCTGGCCATAGAACATACATTCAAGAACAGTGTTATGGCACTTCCGGGTTCTCATCATAGCAGGGATCCGCTACGACCCTTTAATACAACAATTGTCCTTAGGACATTATCACATGACATGTCACGCAGAAGAACAATCAAGATGTGATAAGGCTTTTAATTAATGAATAAAGTACAAAGTAGTTGGTTCTAGAACACCAACTCCAATAGACTCCCACATGGACTAGAGCCAACTTCTAACAACCTTTAACCTGCTAGCTCTCTCATGATATTCATGCTTCTGCTGAGATAGGCCTTTAGTCATGGGGTCTGCCACATTCTCTTCTGTGGACACTCTGCTCACTGCAACTTCACTCCTTTGATAGAAATCCCTCAAGAGGTGATACTTCCGGAGTATGTGCTTTGTCTGTTGATGTGACCTTGGTTATTTTGAAAGAGCCACCGCTGCAGTATTATCACAATGCAATGTAATGGGATCTTTACTTCTAGGCACCACATCAATCTCCTGGACAAATTTCCGAATCCAGAAAGCTTCTTTGGCTGCATCAGAATCTGCTATATACTCGGACTCCGCTGTAGAATTAGCGACAACTAGCTGCTTTGAACTCTTCCAGCTCACATCTCCTCCATTGAGATAGAAAACATATCCAGATTGCAACTTCATATCTTTCTGATCTATTTGAAAACCAGCATCAGCATACCCTTTGATGACAAGCTCCTCATCTCCTTCATACACCAGGAACATATCCTTAGTTCTTCTCAGATACTTAAGGATAGTCTCAACAGCAGTCCAATATTGTTCTCCTAGATCTGCTTGATATCTGTAAAGACCCGTAAATTTCAAGGAATTTTTTTTCTTAATTTTATTTGGAATTTTACAAGAGCGCAGTTTCTGACGGCACCTGATTCCGAGGCCCGGTGTGCCCGAAATCATTTTCCGAAGTTTGGCTCAGGTACGTTCAGTGAACGGACGAGCGGGTTTTTCTAACTTTTGAACCGGTGCCCGGAATCGAATTCTGAGGGCACCGATGAAATCGCAGCGCCGGTATTCGCTTAGAAACGCCTCTTCCGGAGTTGCGTTTGCTCGGGTGTGGTTTTTAATTTTCGGGCTTAAAGTTAAGAAATAAAATAATTTTGCGACAACTTTATTTTATTTCACTTAAGCCACTTGGAAGCCACTTGAAGCCACATAAATGCGGCTTGAACTGAGTTGAACTGGATAGGATGCTATCCAGAAATATCATACCCCCATGGTAGGATATTTGTGAGGTGGGGCCCGCACGAGCCCCGCCGTTTCTTTCTGCTAAGAAACGCACCCGTGAAAACCCGTCTTAATGAAAGTCAACCGACACGTTTTCTAAATTCTTAACAGACCATTTAATTGGGTTGTTTCTTTCATGAATTAGATGGGTTGTTTCTTTCGTTGAATTAATTCAACGAATTGATGGATCGTTTCTTAACCAGTTTTTCAAATTCGTTGGCATAATAATAAAATAAGGCCAACGCTCGACCTCTGGTTATTTTCGCTTTGAGAAGATTTTAGAGGACCCTCATATCTTCTTCTCCCTTGTGAAGAAAGCGAAGAACGCGAAGAACGCGAAGAACGCTGAACCCGGAAATCGACGACGCTTCCGTTCGAGATGTTCTTCCACGCTCCGAACACCGATCACCGACTGTTTGAGATGAGTGATTTCGGATTTCCTCTCAAAGTTCTTTTCTTTTGTTTTTAAACGAAACACAGATTTAAATATTAATAATTTAAATCTGTTGTTCTTGGTTCGTTGAGCTCTCCGACTCGACGCCAGATTCCGCGACGATGCGACGCCTCCCCGTGACGACGCGACGATCCCTCTCTTCCGCGACGATATTTTCCGCGAAGAACGCCCGCGCGCGACGATCGACGAGGTAGGGATTTTTATATTATGGGAATTACCCCCTTTTTTTTATTTCCCGTCAATTTTTCTTTAAAGAAATTAAAGAACCATTTTGTGAACAATTTCTAATCTTATTAAAAATTGTTGTTTCCTGTGTGGAATAAATTTCTCCCGGTTGTTTATCTCTAACGCGGAGGGTGCGGGCCAAACGAACACGGCCCGACGACCCTCCGTTGTTCTTCGTTTTGTGCAGATTTAACGGACGACGACGGAACGTGCCGCACCGGATGTTTGACGATCCCGCAGTAAAGAACGGATCCCGGGAGGAGCAACGGCGCAGACGGGAAGGAAAACGGGCCACCGGAGCGACGC
Source organism: Viscum album (assembly GCA_963277665.1). Classification (NCBI taxonomy): domain Eukaryota; kingdom Viridiplantae; phylum Streptophyta; class Magnoliopsida; order Santalales; family Viscaceae; genus Viscum; species Viscum album. The sequence goes on from OY728122.1 coordinate 1,982,855,651, forward strand.
CGGCGGCCCGCGGAAGCTGCCGCCGGCGCGGGCAGCCGGAGGCGGCGGCGCCCTGGCGCGCCGCCGGATGAGGCCGCCGCAGCTGAAGCCGCGGCGGTGGTGGCCAACGGACCCGCCGCCGCGCGGGTCCGGTTCGCCCAGGCGGGACGCGGCTCAGCCGCGTCCGCGGTTCGCCAGCGCGGCCCACGCGGGCCGCGACTTTCTCAGGCCGCGGGTCAACCCCCGCGGCGCTCGGCCGCTCGGCCGAGCTGAGCCAGGCCGGTCCGACCGGCCGGGCCGCGCCCTGGCTGGGCCGGACCGGTCCAACCGGGTCGGCCCGGGCCCGTACCCCCCTTCTTCAGATGTTTTCGTTCAAACTCCCGTAACTTGAGCTTAATGCCTCCAACGACTCGCCGTCAGCAGAAACGCGATCCTTGGATCGAGACGGTCGTTTCGGTATATCGCACTCAAGGTTTCGGAATACTTGAGTTCGGCCGGGTTGGTTCGTACACGAGACCAACCGGGCCCTCGGAGCGGAAACGCTCATATCTTGAGCTACGGACGTCCGATTGACGTGTCGTCAGCTTTGTTGAATTACTCTAAGTGAGACGGATCTTTTGGCATACTCCGCCTGAGGTTCGGATGCAGGTGGAGTGCGGTCGGGTTGGTTTTGCCTTAAAAACCAACCGGGCCCCTGGGACGAAAATGCCAATATCTCTCAGACCGGGCGTCCGATTGACGCGCTGTCTGCGACGTTGAGTTCCTGTTGTCGATACGGAACTTTTGGATACATCAACTTCAGACTTCATGACAGTTGATGTATCAGCCTCTCGGCTCGTGGAGCGGACCCTCCCGAACGAGCTTGCTGTGTGCGGGAACCCTAGGCTGGCTGCGACTGCTACTTCGACAGCGACGACCGTGTAGAGATCCTCAGTGGACTGCGGCGACGACTGTGCAGAGATCCTCCGTGGACTCCGACGACGACCGTGCAGAGATCCTCAGTGGACTGCGGCGACGACTATGCAGAGATCCTCAGCGGACTGCGATGACTACTGCACTCAGCGATCCTACGTGGATCAGTGCTACAGGTCCTGCGTGGGCCCGGTCCTATGTGGGCCCGATCCTGTGTGGGTCTGATCCTGCGTGGGTCAGCGCTCAGCGGTTCTGTGTGAGCCAGCGCCTACAGGTCCTGCGTGGGCCCGGTCCTGTGTGGGCCCGATCCTGTGTGGGTCCGATCCTGTGTGGGTCACTGCGAGGTTAGTACCTATCGATCCTTCGTGGGTCCGACGACTTAGATGGTTCAGTGATCATCTTTATCGTCATCCGAAGAAGTATACCTGTGTGAGCTGAATCTTGTGTTTCTCTCCTTTGTGGATTGTGTTGAGCTATCCTGTGTGGATTTACTGTTTACTCTCCTTTGTGGATTGTGTTGTTCTATCCTGCATGGGTATGCGTTTTGCTTTCCTGTGTGGACTGGGTTGTGCTAGGGCTCGGACGTTGGAGCCGATCGGGGAATTGATGACTTAGGTATATGTATGGGCATATACCTAAGCCGTGTCAGATGTTACTTCGTGATTGTATCTTTCATTTGTGGATTATCCTTTGTGGATTTCGGGAGACCTTCGGGGGTCTCGGGGTCCCTACTGAGTAGCTTATACTCACCCCTGCACGGGCTATGCCCGCACTTCGTGGTGTTGGTTGCAGATGACGGACAGCGCTGATCGTGGAGGAGGCGTGCGGAGCAGGACAGTACCTGGAGGTGGACCACTGGGCGGGACGTACTCGGAGCGGTTAGGTGGACCCGAGGAGCAGTGGAGGCTATCTGTACCCACCCTTTAGGTGGGACTTCCAGAGGACGGCTCGACGCTGCAGGTTTTTTTTTCCTTTCAGTTGCTGTTTTTCCTTTCAGTTGTACTTTACAGTTGGGCTTGTATTTCCGGCCCCTTTTACCTTCAGCACAGCTTGTACAGTTTTTACTTAGTGTTTACTTTTCCGCTTGTTTACTCTGTGGTGTTTGTTTACTTTTCAAAGGCAATGCCTTCCCTTTTTGTTGGGATTTACGCCTTGGTGCTAGTCGCCAGCCCCTGGCCTATGGAAGGCGGGTTTGGGGTAGTCACGGCACGGGCCCCGAGGACGGGTCGTGACAAATTGGTATCAGAGGATGGTCGGTTCTACCGCAGACTCTGATCTTTCTTCTATGTGAAGCAATCTTGTTTAGCGTATTGAGTGTGGTTATCAGTCCAGGGAGTCCAGTGTTGGTGCGGCGGCCGACGTATCCACACACCAGGACCCTGACTTCTGATTCCCGACTTAATGCATGAAAACATTGATTTCATGTGTGTTTCAAGTTTTCATTGTGATTACTTGTGTCAGCTCACCAGGTATACTGTTCTGACCGTGGCATACTTGTTTCCTTTTCAGGATGGCACGACGACAGCAGCCAGCTAGGGTTCCTAGAGTAGTGCGCGACGACAGCCCGCCGAGCGACGAGGCCTCGGTACAGGGCCCGTTGACAGCAGAGACACCAGCGGTACCCTTACCCGCTGAGCCCCCGATGCTTCCAGCACTGGCAGCTGACGACGCACGACGCCTCGGAGCTCTTCACGAGTTCCAGCGCCAGCGACCACCCAGGTTCCGTGGGGAGTCGGACCCCCAGGCAGCCGAGGACTGGCTGGAGGCGGTCGTCTGAGTTTTCAGGCTAGTGAGGACACTAGCAGACCTCATGGTGATCCTCGCGGCAAGCCTACTGCACGCAGCAGCCGGACGCTGGTGGAGCCTGATGCTGCAGGTACACGATGAGGCCACCCTCATCTGGACGGACTTTGAGAGCCTCTTCCGCTCAGAGTTCGTCCCGGCCACCCTCCGTGCGGTGCGCATCCAGGAGCTTCTTCAGCTGCGGCAGGGCAGCTTGACGGTCGCTCAGTACGCGGCGAGGTTCACCGACCTATCTCGCTACTCGACAGACATGGTACGGGACCCCTTCTTCCGGGCCCGGACCTTCGAGCAGGGATTGAGACACGAGATCAGGGCATCGATGATCTCCCTCAGCATCCCAACCCAGGCAGGAGTACTGGAGCGAGCCCTCCTGATCGAGAGCTTCCTGGTTGAGTCCACAGCGAGACCTACCACAGGGCGACAGATAGCGGAGTCTTCGGCAGCTGGTAGCCGGCGGATGACTCAGGGTTCCAGGCGGACCAGACCTTCCGGCAGGCGACCTCGGGACACTGGCTCAACAGTGCAGGGCACCCAGCCCGAAGCCAGTCTTCCGAGAGGCAGGCAGTGCTACGAGTGCGGCGGGCAGGGCCACATGGCTCGTGACTGCCCGACCCGTCGTACCGAGGGTCAGCAGACGGTGGAGGGACCACCCAGGAAGAGGCAGAGGGTCAACCGTGGTGGTCCGCGGGGAGGAGGCGGACGAGGCAGAGGAGCCATCCGAGCAGCAGGTGGTGGGCGACGCTTTGAGGCTCTGCCACCACCACCACCAGGAGGCCCGCCCCGACCACAGAGAGCTAGCGGGCAGAGACAGGCTCAGCTCCAGGCAGCGGAGGCCTACGACCACGGCGTGCCAGAGATGATTCGAGGTACGATCTGTGTCTATTCCACCCTTGCTGCAATTCTGATAGACACAGGAGCGAGTCACTCTTTCATAGCCACTGCCCTTGTTCGGAGCTCGGAGATTCCGACAGAGCCGTTAGCTCGATCCTTAAGGCTAGAGACTTCTACGGGAGCAGACTCGACGATTATGCATTGGTGCCGGTAGTGTGAGCTTACTCTAGGAGGCGAGAGCTTCGGTTGGGATCTTCTTGTAGCGGCGTCGAGGCCTTACGACGTCATCTTGGGCATGGATTGGTTATCTACGGTCCATGCTCAGATTGACTGCATTAGGCGCAAGGTGCGATGTGTGCGCACCGACGGGAGCAGGTTCACCTTCACCGGCGAGAAGGGAGCCTTAGCAGCACAGGATGGACTCACGCAGAGGAGAGGTCAGCCCATCACTCATCAGTTGGCTAGCCTCATCCTGGGAGCAGTTGACGTGCGGAGTCCCAGTTTTCCTGCAGTGGTGGATCAGTATGCGGACGTCTTTCCCGACGACGTCCCAAGACTACCTCCTCGCAGAGAGGTATACTTTTATATTGACCTGTACCCCGGGACAGCCCCGATATCCACACCAGCATATCGGATGGCCCCCACTGAGCTTCGAGAGCCGCGGGTACAGTTGGAGGACTTGCAGGGCAAGGGGTTCATCTGACCCAGTGTTTCGCCCTGGGCTTCCCCGATTTTGTTCGCCAAGAAGGCGGACGGGAGCTTGAGACTGTGTGTCGATTATCGTCGCCTGAATCAGGTGACAGTGAGGAACAAGTATCTGCTACCCAGGATTGATGACCTCTTCAACCAGCTCAAGGGAGCACGGTGGTTCTCGAAGATAGACCTCAGGTCAGGCTATCATCAGCTTAGAGTTCGAGACGAGGATGTGCAGAAGACGGCCTTCAGGTGTCGGTATGGCCACTACGAGTTCTTGGTTATGCCTTTCGGCGTGACCAACGCTCCAGCAGTGTTCATGAGCCTCATGAACAGGATCTTCCAGCCATACCTCGATCGATTTGTCGTGGTCTTCATCGACGACATTTTTGTGTACTCGACGACGGAGGAGGAGCACACCTACCACCTGCGTGTTGTACTAGACACACTCCGAGAGCACCAGCTTTATGGCAAGATCTCGAAGTGTCAGTTCTGGTTACGTGAGGTCCACTTCTTGGGGCACGTCATTTCTGAGGCGGGAGTTGCAGTGGATCCCGCGAAGATCGAGGCAGTGCTAGCATGGGAGCCACCCAAGAGAGTGACAGAGGTGCGGAGTTTCTTGGGCCTAGCCGGATACTATCGGAGATTTGTGCCAGACTTCTCCAGAGTTGCGGCTCCACTCTCAGCGTTGACGATGAAGGGGAAACCCTTCGTGTGGTCAGACAGATGTCAGCAGAGCTTCCAGGAGCTGAGGCAGAGGTTGACTAGCGCACCTATCTTGAGGTTGCCTGAGGAGGGAGTTGGATACATAGTCTACTGCGATGCATCAGGGACCGGACTCAGGTGTGTACTGATGTAGGAGGGGGCCATGATTGCCTATGGATCACGTCAGTTGAGGCCGCATGAGCAGAACTACGCTACCCATGACTTGGAGTTGGCAGCAGTGGTCTTCTCCCTAAAGACATGGCGGCACTATCTGATGGGCGAGCGCTTCACAGTCTTTTCTGACCACCAGAGTCTCAGGTACATATTCTCTCAGAAGGACCTGAACCTGAGACAGCGGCGATGGCTCGAGTTCCTCTAGGACTATGACATTGAGATAGTCTATACTCCTGGGAAGGGGAACGTGGTGGCTGATGCCCTCAGCAGGAGGACGGGCATCCAGCTACTTGAGGAGGCGACAGAGCAGCTAGCCGCTTTGCAGATATCCTTCATGGATAGAGACGGAGCAGCCTTCCTTCAGTCTCTCACAGTCTCTCCTCCACTTCTTCAGCGGGTCAGAGAGGCACAGCGTGGGGACGCTGACTGTGAGACACGGCGTGCACAGATATCCTCGGGACAGGCACCTGATGGTTTCTCCCTTGGAGCAGAGCACGATGTCCTTTTCAGAGGTCGTACCTTGGTACCAGTCGCTTTACGAGAGGAGGTGCTGAGAGAGTTTCACACTTCTCCTTTGGCGGTACATCCTGGAGTGGCGAAGATGTACCAGGATCTCAGGCGACAGCACTGGTGGCCGGGCATGAAGAAGGTTGTGGCAGAGTTCGTTTCACGGTGCCTCACCTGCCAGCAGGTGAAGGCAGAGCATCAGGTACCAGCAGGTTTGGTACAACCCTTGGAGGTCCCGGAGTGGAAGTGGGACGGGATATCTATGGACTTCGTGACTGGACTTCCATGCACTTCCAGAGGTCACGATTCCATTTGGGTGATTGTTGACCGACTCACCAAGTCGGCACACTTCTTGCCCATCCGAGAGCAGGGCTCAGTGGAGAGCTTGGGGCGTCTCTACGTTCAGGAGATTGTACGACTTCACGGTGTGCCTTCGACCATCGTCTCCGATCGGGACGCTCGTTTTACTTCCCGGCTTTGGAAGGGGTTGCAGGAGGCGTTCGGGACGCGGCTACGTCTGAGCACCGCCTTTCACCCTCAGACGGATGGTCAGACGGAGAGGACCGTTCAGACTCTTGAGGACATGCTCCGCGCATGTGTCCTCGACTTTGGTCGCAACTGGGAGGACCACCTACCCTTGGTGGAGTTCCCGTACAACAACAACTACCACTCCACCATCGGGATGGCACCCTACGAGGCGTTGTACGGCAGGCCTTGAAAATCTCCTTTGTGCTGGACATACCCTGGAGAGTCAGCACTTGTGGGACCAGAGATGGTCCGGGCCACGACAGAGAAGGTCCAGGTCATCCAGGAGCGGATGAGGACAGCACAGAGCCGGCATAAGTCATATGCTGACAGGAGATGAAGGCCACTAGATTTCGAGGATGGAGACCACGTCTTCTTGCGGGTCTCACCTCGACGTGGTTTGAGGAGATTTGGCCGAGGCGGCAAGTTGTCTCCACGCTTCATCGGACCCTTCTAGGTCCTCAGCAGGGTTGGCGAGGTGGCTTATCGTCTGGCTCTGCCACCTCAGTTGCACCGGGTGCATGACGTCTTCCATGTATCCCAGCTAAGGAGATACGTGCACGACCCGACACACATCATTGACTATGGGGAGCTAGACGTGGATGATGGAGCGACTTTTGCGGAGGTCCCAGTGGAGATAGGGGATCGACAGGAGCGGGTCCTACGTGGGCGATCGATTCCTCTTGTTCTCATCAGATGGCAGCACGAGAACCTCCATGAGAGCACTTGGGAGCGGGAGGCTCAGATGCGTGCTCAGTACCCACATTTGTTTCCCTAGTTTTTTGTGTATCTTTACGAGGACGTAAAGTCCTGAGGTGGGAGTAATGTAAAGACCCGTAAATTTCAAGGAAATTTTTTTCTTAATTTTCTTTGGAATTTTACAAGAGCGCAGTTTCTGACAGCACCTGATTCCGAGGCCCGGTGTTCCCGGAATCATTTTCCGAAGTTTGGCTCGGGTACGTTCAGTGAACGGACGAGCGGGTTTTTCTAACTTTTGAACCGGTGCCCGGAATCGAATTCTGAGGGCACCAATGAAATTGCAGCGCCAGTATTCGCTTAGAAACGCCTCTTCCGGAGTTGCGTTTGCTCGGGTGTGGTTTTTAATTTTCAGGCTTAAAGTTAAGAAATAAAATAATTTTGCGACAACTTTATTTTATTTCACTTAAGCCACTTGGAAGCCACTTGAAGCCACTTAAAGGCGGCTTGAACTGAGTTGAACTGGATAGGATGCTATCCAGAAATATCCTACCCCCATGGTAGGATATTTGTGAGGTGAGGCCCGCACGAGCCCCGCCATTTCATTCCGCTAAGAAACGCACCCGTGAAAACCCGTCTTAATGAAAGTCAACCGACGTGTTTTCTAAATTCTTAACAGACCATTTAATTGGGCTGTTTCTTTCGTGAATTAAATGGGTTGTTTCTTTCGTTGAATTAATTCAAAGAATTGATGGATCGTTTCTTAACCAGTTTTTCAAATTCGTTGGCGTAATAATAAAATAAGGCCAACGCTCGACCTCTGGTTATTTGCGCTTTGAGAAGATTTGAGAGGACCCTCGTATCTTCTTCTCCCTCGCGAAGAACGTGAAGAACGCGAAGAACGCGAAGAACGCCGAACCCGGAAATCGACGACGCTTCCGTCTGAGACGTTCTTCCACGCTCCGAACTCCGATTACCGACTGTTTGAGGTGAGTGATTTTGGATTTCCTCTCAAAGTTCTTTTCTTTTGGTTTTAAACGAAACACAGATTTAAATATTAATAATTTAAATCTGTTGTTCTTGGTTCGTTGAGCTCGCCGACTCAACGCCGGATTCCGCGACGACGCGACGCCTCCCCGCGACGACGTGACGATCCCTCTCTTCCGCGACGATCTTTTCCGCGAAGAACGCCCGCACGCGACGATCGACGAGGTAGGGATTTTTATATTATGGGAATTACCCCCTTTTTTTTATTTCACGTCAATTTTTCTTTAAAGAAATTAAAGAACCGTTTTGTGAACAATTTCTAATCTTATTAAAAATTGTTGTTTCCTGTGTGGAATAAATTTCTCCCGGTTGTTTATCTCTAACGCGGAGGGTGCGGGCCAAACGAACACGGCCCGACGACCCTCCGCCGTTCTTCATTTTGTGCGGATTTGACGGATGACGACGGAACGTGCCGCAGCGGACGTTTGACGATCCCGCAGTAAAGAACGGATCCCAGGAGGAGCAATGGCGCAGACGGGAAGGAAAACGGGCCACCGGCGGCCCGCGGAAGCTCCCGGCGGCGCCCCGGCGCGCCGCCGCGGCTTCAGCCGCGGCGGCGGCGGCCAAAGGACCCGCGGCCGCGCGGGTCCGGTTCGCCCAGGCGGGACGCGGCTCAGCCGCATCCGCGGTTCGCCAGCGCGGCCCACGCGGGCCGCGACTTTCTCAGGCCGCGGGTCAACGCCCGCGGCGCTCGGCCGCTCGGCCGCTCGGCCGAGCCGAGCCAGGCCGGTCCGACCGGCCGGGCCACGCCCTGGCCGGGCCGGACCGGTCCAACCGGGTCGGACCCGGGTCGGGTCGACCCGGGGGGGGTCGGCCCGGGTCGGCCCGGGCCCGTACCCCCCTTCTTCGGACGTTTTCATTCAAACGCCCGTAACTTGAGCTTCGTGCCTCCAAACGACTCGCCGTCAGCGGCAACGCGATCCTTGGATCGAGGCGGTCGTTTCCGTATATCGCACTGAAGGTTTAGGAATACTTGAGTTCGGCCGGGTTGGTTCGTACACGAGACCAACCGGGCCCTCGGAGCGGAAACGCTCATATCTTGAGCTACGGACGTCCGATTGACGTGCCGTCATCTTTGTTGAATTCCTCTAAGTGAGACGGATCTTTTGGCATACTCTGCCCGAGGTTCGGATGTAGGTGGAGTGCAGTCGGGTTGGTTTTTCCTTAAAAACCAACCGGGTCCCTGGGACGAAAATGCCAATATCTCTCAGACCGGGCGTCCGATTGACGCGCCGTCTGCGACGTTGAGTTCCTGTTGTCGATACGGAACTTTTGGATACATCAACTTCGGACTTCGTGACAGTTGATGTATCAGCCTCTCGGCTCGTGGAGCGGACCCTCCCGAACGAGCTTGCTGTGTGCGGGAACCCTAGGCTGGCTGCGACTGCTACTTCGACAGCGACGACCGTGCAAAGATCCTCAGTGGACTGCGGCGACGACTGTGCAGAGATCCTCCGTGGACTCCGACGACGACCGTGCAGAGATCCTTAGTGGACTGCGGCGACGACTGTGCAGAGATCCTCAGCGGACTGCGACGACTACTGCACTCAGCGATCCTACGTGGATCAGTGCTACAGGTCCTGCGTGGGCCCGGTCCTATGTGGGCCCGATCCTGTGTGGGTCCGATCCTGCGTGGGTCAGCGCTCAGCGGTTCTATGTGAGCCAGCGCCTACAGGTCCTGCGTGGGCCCGGTCCTGTGTGGGCCCGATCCTGTGTGGGTCTGATCCTGTGTGGGTCACTGTGAGGTTAGTACCTATCGATCCTTCGTGGGTCCGACGACTTAGATGGTTTAGTGATCATCTTTATCATCATCCGAAGAAGTATACCTGTGTGAGCTGAATCTTGTGTTTCTCTCCTTTGTGGATTGTGTTGAGCAATCCTGTGTGGATTTACTGTTTACTCTCCTTTGTGGATTGTGTTGTTCTATCCTGCGTGGGTATGCGTTTTGCTTTCCTGTGTGGACTGGGTTGTACTAGGGCTCGGACGTTGGAGCCGATCGGGGAATTGATGACTTAGGTATATGTATGGGAATATACCTAAGCCGTGTCAGATGTTACTTCGTGATTGTATGTTTCCTTTTTGGATTATCCTTTGTGGATTTCGGGAGACCTTTGGGGGTCTCGGGGTCCCTACTGAGTAGCTTATACTCACCCCTGCACGGGCTATGCCCGCACATCGTGGTGTTGGTTGCAGACGACGGATAGCGCTGATCGTGGAGGAGGTGTGCGGAGCAGGACAGTACCTGGAGGTGGACCACTGGGCGGGACGTACTCGGAGCGGTTAGGTGGACCCGAGGAGCAGTGGAGGCTATCTGTACCCACCCTTCAGGTGGGACTTCCAGAGGACGGCTCGACGCTGCAGTTTTTTTTCCTTTCAGTTGCTGTTTTTCCTTTCAGTTGTACTTTACAGTTGGGCTTGTATTTCTGGCCCCTTTTACCTTCAGCACAGCTTGTACAGTTTTTACTTAGTGTTTACTTTTCCGCTTGTTTACTCGGTGGTTCTTGTTTACTTTTCAAAGGAAATTCCTTCCCTTTTTGTTGGGACTTACGCCTTGGTGCTAGTCGCCAGCCCCTGGCCTATGGAAGGCGGGCTCGGGGTAGTCACGGCACGGGCCCCGAGGACGGGTCGTGACAATATCTGCCTACCATGCTCAGGGTATAGGCAACATCAAGCCTGCTACATAACATGGCATACATGATGGATCCTATAGCCGAAGCGCATCGGATCTTGCTGATCCTATCTTTCTCCTATTGTGTCTGGGGACACATTTTCTTAGAAAGATGTAAGCCATGTGACACTAGAACCAATCAACTCTTGGATTTTTCCATACTAAATCTTTTTAGTATCTGGTCAATGTATGTACCCTGACATAGTCCAAGCAGCCTCTTGGATCTGTCACGAATGATCTTGATCCCTAGAATGTAGGCTGCTTCTCCTAAGTCATTCATGGAGAAACACTTGTTCAACCAGTACTTAAATGAGTGTAAGGCTGGTACGTCATTTCCAATAAGAAATATGTCATCAACATATACCACTAGGATGATGACTGCATTCCCATTAAACCTCTTATAAACACATGGCTCACATTTGTTCTTAATGAAACCAAATTCTTTTATGGCTTCATCAAATCGAATGTTCCATGACCTGGATGCTTGCTTCAATCCATAAATGGATTTCTTCGACTTGCAAACCCGTTTGGCTTCACCTGGTGTCACAAACACTTCTGGTTGTGTCATATAGACATCTTCCTGAAGGTTTCCATTAAGGAATGATGTTTTGACATCCATCTTCCAAATCTCGTAGTCATGGTAAGCTGTTATGGCAAGTATGATTCTTATGGATTTAAACATGGAAACTGGAGAGAAGGATTCATCATAGTAAATTCCTTGATGTTGTCTGAATCCTTTAGCCACTAGCCTTGCTTTATAGGTGCTAACTTGACCTTCCATGTCCAGCTTTATTTTGAATACCCATTTTCATCCAACAGGATTTACATCAACTGGCTCATCGACCAGAACCCAAACTTGGTTCTGATACATGGAATCCATCTCAGAATTCATAGATTCTGGCCATCTTACAGCTGCTGATCTTTCTACTGCTTCCTTGTAGGAGAGAGGTTCATCATTGTACAATAATAATGATTCACCATCCTCGGTGACTAGGAAACCAAATCTCTCTGGTTCCCTTGCCTCTCTTGAGCTCCTACGCAGTACTTGTGTTTCTGGAACCTCTTCCACAGGGACCTGTGGAACTTCTTCTTGTACCAACTCATGTGTATCTTGAGCATCAACTTCGTTGAAGTAAATCTTTCTCCCACTATCCTTCTTGAGGATGTGATCCCTCTCAAGAAAGACGGCTTGTCAGGCGACAGTCAGGTTCTTGTCTTGAGGGTTATATAGGTAATATCCTTTTGTTTCCTTGGGATATCCTATAAAGATACACTTCGTTCCCCGGGGTGCTAGTTTGTTGGCTGAGAAGGCCTTAACAAATGTCTCACATCCCCATACATGTGTGTGCGACAAAGTGGGTTTCCTTACATTCCATAACTCAGATGGAATTTCATTTTCCGCCTTAGTTGGTACTCAATTTAATGTGTATTCTGCAGTTTGTAATGCATATACCCAAAAGGATAATGGAAGATCCACATGACTCATCATCGACCTCACCATGTCCAACAAGGTGCGGTTCCTCCTTTCACTAACACCATTCCACTGTGGTGTATAAGGAGGAGTGAGCTGAGATAGAATCCCAGACTCCCGTAGAAGATCGATGAACTCTTGGTTCAGATATTCTCCACCTCGATCCGATCAAAGATTCTTTATCTTCTTACCAAGCCGATTCTCTACTTCATTCTTGAATTACTTAAATTTCTCTAAGGACTCTGACTTATACCTCATTAAGTAAACATAGCCATATCTACTCAAATCATCAGTAAAAGTAATGAAGTAAGAATATCCACCTCTAGCTTCTACTGGAAATGGTCCACACACATCCGTGTGTACCAATCCTAGAAGCTCTGTGGCCCTTTCACCTTGTCCACCAAAAGGCGGCTTGGTCATTTTTCCTTGTAAACAAGCGTGACATCTATCAAGTGGTTTTAGCTCAGTAGAGTCTAAATAGCCATCTTGACAGAGCTTTGTCAAATGCATTTCATTCACATGACCAAGGTGGTGATTCCATAACTGGGTGATGTATGAGTCATGTGAGTTTGTTTCGTTATCGATTTCCAACACTTGGTTTTCATAATTCAATACATACAAACCATTATTTAAATGTTTCATACCATAACATAAGTTGTTCTTATAAAAGAGACAACCCTTATTTCCAAATTTGAATACAAATCCATCCATATCCAAACAAGATACAGAAATTATGTTCTCGGTAACAATAGACACATAATAACAGTTATGTAAAACCAAAATCATCCCAGTCGGCAATGAGAGGTGGCAGTAGCCAATAGCCAACGTAGCCAGCCTTGCACCATTGGAAGCTCGAAGATCCACCTCTCCTCTGACGATCTTTCTATATCTACTTGGTTCCTGCATTTGAATACAGATGTGAGCCCCACAAGCTGTATCTAATACCCAATGTGTAGAAATAGAAATATTGCACTCGATAACAAACGCACCTTTAGCATCCCCACGCTTCTGGGTGCAGTTCCTCTTCCAGTGGCCCTACTTTCCACATGAAAAACATACTTCCTCTCGTTCCTTGCCCTGCCTCTGGATCTTCCCCTTCTTGGAGGGATGGTGCTCGGGGGCTTCAGACCGTTTATAAGTCTTTGGACCCTTTTCCATGTCCTTCCTTTTCTTGTTCACCATAAGGACCGCGGGTTTGTCACACCCCATGTCCTTATCTACCTGGAGAATCAAGGTCAGAAGCTCCGATAGACTCTTCTCATTGCCGGTCATGTTATAGTTGACAATGAAGCTAGAGAAGGTCTTGGGCAGTGATGATAGGATGAGATCTGTACGCAACTCATCCGGGAATTTAATCCCTAATATTTACAGGCATTCAATGTAGCCAATAAGCTTGACTACATGAGGCCCAGCTAGCGCTGACTCTCCAAACTTTGTGGTAAACAAAGCATTGGAGATCTCATACCTCTCATGTCTCGCCTTCTCTTGGTAGAGATCTTTAAGGTGAGGCATCATGCTATACGCGTCCATGTTTTCATGTTTCTTCAAGAGATCATTAGACGTGGCTGATAGCATGAAACACTGGACATCTGTGGCATTATCCATGTGTTTCAGGTAGAGAGATAATTCCTCATCACTAGCCTCTTTCCCAGGCGCAACTGGAATTGGCCCTTCCAGCACATATAATTTTTTTTCGTGGTGAAGGACGACGTGTAAACGACTCTGCCACTCTTGGAAATTTGTGCCGATGAGAAGGTTTTTTTTGAGTATTCTGTGCAATGATATGTTTGAAGTCATTTTATTTCCATTTCTACAACTTAATATGAGAAAAGTTTTAGTACTTTATTACAAAAATTGAGACAAATAAATAAATTAATACTTATTAGTCTCCCACTATTTTATCGAAATCCAATAGTCCTCACCATTGACTTCAAAATATTATGTTTCATGAATATTCTAGTGGAAAGGATCCATATTGCCCTTCGAATTACCCCAACTAGGGTTGGTCAAGCAACTTGAAGGGTTTTAGGTAGGCATTCCAAATTCCAACTGCATTAACTCGCAGCTCCTTGATCCGCTGAGTGGACTCCACAATCCTGAAATCCTTTTTGGATTTCCTCAACCTTTGCCTCTTGGTCACACCAAGTCCTAATATGGCAGTCAACCCTTGATGCGAACCAAGTCAAGTCAACCCAAAACCTTGAATTATAATTCCCCGATAATTGAAAGCACCCCAACTAGGGTTGTTCCAGCACTCTGAACTATGGTTCGATTCTAACCAAGATTATAGAAGGCTATGCGGACTTAATATTTATTTTGAGGGATTTTATCCTTATATGTAAATTGCCATTTTATTATCTTTGATTACATGCTTGTTAATATTAAGTGTGATATACTTAAGTGATTAACCATGTCTAAGATAATATTTACATATAATCCGGTTTTATTTTAGTTCCATCTTGCATGCTCGTTTAATTCATTAATTTTGTGATCATGACAACACACCCACAATAAATAAACCATGCAACTGACAGAAATAAAACAAATGGTATGATCATGAGCTTTTCTATTGGTTAGTTTATCTAGCGGTTGATAAACTAACCCAAGACCTAGGGTAGAAACACCTTGAACCTTTCGGGTTTGTGTTTACAGCTTTCCACCTGTCCACCTTTGTATCTCCTTGGATTGGTTTCACCTTGGATCCTGACTTGAGCCACCTCCACTAGCTTGGGAGCTCCATCCATTACATATGCATTTATCTCACACGCAGGTGACGGGTAAAATGGGTTTTTACATAAAAGAATCCTTAGGCGTGTAGGCCCTACATATTAATGAGGATATGGCTCACAGGCCAACAAATTTAATTTAAATAAATAAATTAAAAGAAACCATTCAAATACAAAGGTCTTGGTCTAGCTCATGATCATCCATACATGCAACGATATTTACGCATAAATAAAACTAGCATTCAATTCTTTAATCATTCTTGTTTAAGATAAATCACACTCGAATCAATTAATTATCTTTAATTAATCAATCCTTTTATCTTAAATCCATTTTCTGAATTTCCTTGAGATTCTCATCCATCATAATTTTAAACAAATAAATTCATTTAAAATTATCCTTGTACGTAACTTGAACCTTAGAGGCAACCCGGTGAATTCCCATCTATTACGCAGATGTTAAATTCATCACATATATATAAAACACCTATCACGTGTTGTGCCTCAGCTTTACGCCTGCACCATGGTACACGTCTCAAGAGTTTGTATAATATAATAATAAATTTTAATAAATCTGCGTAATTTGGGTGAGTACACGGCGCGTATTTCCGACTACACGGTGTGTACTTTTCTTCACCATCCATCCGAAGTACATGCCCGGGGACAGGGCATGTTAATTTACATCGGAAATTTTAGGAGTACACGACGTGTATAGTGGGACACATGCCATGTAGTTTCCGCATTACACGGTTTCCAGTCGGGCAGTTCGTGTACGTAGTATACGACCCAACCCTAACACGAAGGGACTACACGCTGTGTTCATTGGACCACACGGTGTGTATTCTGGAAACCATGTGCCACCTATTTCTGGTCAACACACGGTGTCTTAAATTCTTAGAAAGAATCCAATACACGACCTGATTTGGCAGATCAGTCAATGCATTGCACCTAGACTACATGATGTGTAATTCCGAATACATGTCGTGAATTCTGGTGTTATACGGCTAGAAACATTTGGCTCCTCCGGATGAGTTCCTCTATTTTATTTTAATCAAAATTAAAAGAAAAATTTGTTTCTGTGAGGTGAACGAGAAACGAGGGAGGAGGAATAGATCTCGATATTCAGATTTCCAGAACGATTAAACTTGAATTTAAATTACTAAATTATTAAATGTGTATATTACCAACGAAAAAATAAATAATTATAATCAACTATATGACCCCCCTCTGATACCTCTTGTAGGTTCCGGGCGTAGCGGAAGCGCGTTGGTGGGTTTTCCCAACTTTAATTTTAATGTTAAACAACGTTCAATCCGAGATCTGTCACGATATAAAACACCGAATCTTCGGAATAGAACGAAGAATGAAAAGAAAAGAAGAGTCCCAGAATGCTTGAGGAGGATCATCATATGTTGATTATAATGAATTTAATTAATTCATAATAATTACCTTGTTGGAATTCTTTCTTCGTTGATGTGTCCGGTCACTATTCGGTGATCCGTCGTTGCATCGTAGAATCCAAGTGTAGGATTCCTCTAGCGGTGATCCACACATGTGTCACGTATCTCTAGACGTTGCCGAAGGGATCTCCGGGTTCTAGCGTAGAAGAACCTTCGCTTGCGATGTCCTCCTTCAACTGCCTTGATCCGGTGGAGGATCTTGCTCTCGTAACTTGAGGGCATTCTTAGTGGAAAGGGAATTCTCTCTTGGCTTGAGAGTATTTCCAAATCTGTTGTGCACAACAATGGATCTTCAAAATGTTGGGGTTGCGAGGATATTTATAATCGGGTTTGAGGTTAATAGAGTTATGATAATAAATAAACGCGTTACACATTTCATTTATTTCATTAACTCTTATTGAAAACCCCCATGTCGAATTATTAATTCCTTGACATGTGCCCATGCTGATTATAATAAATATCATTTAATAAAACAATATTAAATCCTAAAAATCTCAACTGTAAAAACTACATGGCGTGTACTTGTTTTCCATAAAACTACATGGTGTGTATATTTAATATACACGGCGTGTACTTTTATTTTCCATTTTTCTCCACCACATTTATTAGACCTTGAGTAATGACTATTTATTTCCTAAATAAATGTAACTGCATTACTCACTAATAAATATATTATTTCATACCTAATATATTTTCTCGAATACCTAGTGTCAAAATAAATGCGATCAGACATCCTTAAATAATTATTAAACCATAGTCGGTAATAATATTTATTTAACTTGTTAAATTAATATTTAACTGAGATACATGGACACACTTAGTGTGTGACCCTCTAGGCCTCTTTCTCAGTGGCATTAGGCTGAGCCTGCCTAAAGTCCAAGGTTAGCGTCTAGCAACACGCCAAGGCACCCATAGAGAAATAATTTAACACCGTAATGATGTGTCACCTCCTACGAATGCTTACCATGTAATATAATCCCTTTGTCTCGATATCTCCAATCAAGCGAGTTGCATGCTAGTGCCATCAACCCATGTGCTTGATTATTCTTTCTTTGACTTCCCAAAATTGAACTTGCCCATACCTTACCATGGCCATGGATTTATTTAGGTTATATCTATTCCATCAAAGGGCCTGAGATATCTACTTCCGTTATGGAACGGATGGAAAAAAATCCTTTCTCGCATTATCTATTAATGCGGTATTACTCGTGACGCACCCAACGTATCCTACCTCTCTGCGAATAGTGTGTCATCACAGTTTTTGTCAATACTTCTAAGTGCGTGAGTTGTAATACCCATTAATAATAATCTTAAAGTCTAAGGACCAATACACACGTCCGCGAATAGGAACATCCAATGACACTATGAAATGTGGATTTCCTACTGGCGGGTCTCGTTCTCATAATATCCTCCTAGATATTACCAAGGGCGCACACCATGAGAAGGTGCCTCAAAGTTTTATGAGTCCTCACCCCTAATGACCTGTATTATTTGTGTCCCTCAAATAATATCATCCAGCCATAGAACATACATTCAAGAACAGTGTTGTGACACTTCTGGGTTTTCATCATAGCAGGGATCCGCTACGACCCTTTAATGCAACAACTGTCCTCAGGACATTATCACATGACATGTCACGCAGAAGAAAAATCAGGATGTGATAAGGCTTTTATTTAATGAATAAAGTACAAAGTAGTTGGTTCTATACCACCAACTCCAACAGGTGTCCCGTGTGCGAAGAAGATACAGAATCAATTAGGTTAAAACATTCATCGAAATCTGTGTTTCTAGGACATCGTAGATTTCTACCTTGTCAGCATAAGTACCAATCTTGGACAACATCATTAAATGGATGTTCAGAACAATGTGCAGCACCATCTCCACTAATAGGTGATCAGCGGTTTGAGAAAGTAAAAGATGCGAACACTATTTTTGGTAAACCATTTTTGAAAAACCTTATGAAAATCGGTTGGAAAAAGAGATCTGTTTTTTTTTTGGAATTACCATATTGGAATTGTTTGTACTTCAGATATTTTCTTGATGTGATGCATGTGGAAAAAAATGTATGTGACAGTGTTATCGGAACGTTGCTAAATTCCCCTAGCAAAAAAATGATGGAATTAAGGCAATGTTGGACATGGTTGACATGGGAATACGAGATGAGTTGGCTCCCGTGAAGGGTGAAAATCGAATGTTTCTTCCTCCAGCCACTTATACTCTTTCTAGGGAGGAGAGATATCAGTTTTTCAACTTCTTCAATGATGTAAAGGTTCCAGAGGGGTATTCATCAAATATCAAGAACATTGTGTCAATGAATTATTTGAATTTAAAATTCTTGAAATCACATGACTACCATGTTTTGATGAAAGATCTAATTCCTATAGTTTTATGTTGCATTTTTCTCAAGAATTTTCAACATACATTAACCAAACTTTGTTTCTTTTTAAAAGCTATATGTAGCAATGTTTTAGACCCGGTGGAATTTCCAGCTATGAAAAAAGAATTTGTCATCATATTATGTGAATTATAAATGTTCTTCGCACCAACATTCTTTGATATGATGGTTCATTTGATGATTCACTTGGTGAGAGAGATTTTACTTTGTGGTCATGTTCACTATATATGGATGTATCCTGTTGAATGTCATATGAAGATTTTGAAAGGGTATTTCAAAAATCGAAGTTGGCCAGAAGGTTGTATAGTAGAGCGACATATTGTTGAGGAAGCCATTGAATTTTTTACCGAATACCTATCTGATGTGGAAAGAATTCGATTCTCGAAATCTCATCACACTGGATGCATTGAGGGTGAGGGAATTTCTGGAAGAGATGTTGTGACAATCAGTATTACAGATTGAGAGCAGGTCCACCTTTATGTTTTTCATAACATTTTGGAGATTTCTCCATATATTGAAACTCACAAAGAAATTATTAGGCAGTTGAATCCATAAAGGGCTGAAAATGGTTATCAAAGACACATAATCACCAGTTTATAGGATGGTTTCAGGACCATATTTTTCAGCATTTGGATGAAAATCTGAATTCAATTTCAGAATGACTTCAATGTCTAGATGCTGGACCAAGTGTGTATGTATTATCTTACACTGGTTATGTAATTAATGGTTATACATTCTATATAGATGAACATGATGAAGATAGTACCATGAAAAATAGTGTAGTTACACTAGTGGTTGAAGTGATTCATGTTTCTGGTAGTAAGGAAAGAAATACAATTTATGCAAATATGTCATACTTTGGCATTATCAAACTAATATGGGAGTTGGATTATATGACATTTCAATTGCCGATTTTTCAATGCAAATGGTTTGATAACAATAGTGGTTTTAAAATAGATGAATGAGGATTTTTGAAAGTTGATTTTAGTAATGAAGGGTACAAATACGAATAGTTTATAATGGAATCACAAGCGGTACAAGTTTTTTATGTTCCAAATCCCACAAACCGAAAGTGGCCGATTGTTCTATTATCTTCCAAAACTACTTAAGGGTCCGATGAAAATTCAGTTGAGGATGATCCTTTTAGTGGTATGTCACAATCATTTCATAGAAACCTTAATGTAGATGATGTTTTTTATGTTAGAGGAGACCACAATTAAAGTATTTGGATAATAGATAGAGGTGTCAAATCCATCCAGCCTTTGAAAAAAAGAAGGAGGGTTCAATAAACAAGTTATATTTTGTTTGTAATATAGATCTCGTTATCTCATGTTATTATCTTATCATTACTGAATTTATGTAATCTAAATTAATTTTTCAACTACTTTTGCAGATAGTGACTTCTGCATATTTGGGTGCTCCAAACCTTGAGGCTGAACAAGTCTCTCAAGCTGCTGCTGCTGCAGCTGCTGCTGCTCCTGCTGCGGCTTCTCCTGCTATGGCTGCTCATAGTGCCGAGCAACAACATGTTTCTGAACCTGTTGTTGCTCCTAGTGTTGAGGTCCAAAAACCATTAGCACACGTTGTTTCTACCATTTCATATGTACATATAGATGATGTTGATATCGATGAAATGGTCAGGAATGAAGGACTGACATCGCAGAAAACACAGGTGCGTCGTAGTTTGACGGTGTTAGCCAAAGTTCTTAAGGAAAAAAGAAAAGGCATCAAATTCGATGTCAGATGGAATGCATGAGGCCAACATGTGAATCCCAACAAGGCTATGTTTAGTAGTTAAAGTGGAGATTTCACTCGACAACGTGTGCCGATTGACATAGATTCATGGCACCATGTTGTGTCTAGGCTGAAGGCTGTGATCTGGGAAGAAATTACGGTAACATTATGAATTTATTTCTTTAATTTAATAGAAAATAAAATAATGAAACAATGTCTTACTCTTCTGAATCTCTTGAAGAGTACATTTATAGTATACGATTCACATAAGGATTATGTACTAGGCTTGCAGGAAGGATTCATTAAGTTTTTTGCACTATTTTAACAAGATGTCACCTGAAAGATTCCAAAGGTAAAATAAACTTGCATCCACCCATTGTCTACGCTCACCTGACATCCCAAGAAGCATGAGATGCATTTATTGTCCATCGTGGGGATGAGAAGTTTCAGGTAAATTGTGGGTGATAATAAGTTAATTGAGGATACGTGTATTCATCACTTGGATTGTCAATATTTCATTTATGAAACCACAACTCTATAATGAAAATAAGGAACATGCATCCAAACCAACATACCCCTATCGTACAGTAAGGATTGGGTACGCTTCACCGGAAAAGAAAATGGTACATATTTTAAATTTACAGTAATATTGTTAGGTTCCAATAAACAACATCATAATTATCTTTCTATGTTTATATATAGATTGATGAGTCTAAAACCAAAGACACTTCCATCCCACGTCATGTGCTTTGGAAGGAGGCACGTGTGAATAAGGAAGGGAATCTAGTAGATGAGGACACAGAAAAAGTGTGGGAAATATGTGTAAGTATGAAACGATGATAAAAAGATTTGTTTTAAATTTATATTACCTAAAAATAATTAGTTATTTTCATATATCCGAAAGTCACAGAAATCAGCTAATCCTGTAGCGGATGTAGAACTATTATTGACGGCTTTGAAGCAACTAGAAAAATACGGTCGTGTCAGAGGTGTGAGGTTTGGGGTGACACCCCAAGTATATTTTGAGAAGAAGAAAAAATGGATGATAGAGATGAAAAATTGAAACAAATGAGTGAAAAACTATCAACCCTTGAAGAACTATTGAAATGGCAGGGAGAGTTGCTCGCAACTTTTATGGGTGGTAAGAAAGGAGAAGACGCCACTCTGGAATAACCAGTGCATGAAGATCCCGCCCCACCCCCACCAGTTTTGAGGCGAGCCATTTCCCTCAAAGAGATGTCTTAGTCATGGTAATCAATATTCTCATAATTGTTCCCATGAAATGTGAATTAGACAAACACTGATACTTTTCCTGTACTGATCTTCTACAGGGTGATAATGATTGTGATTTATATCTGTCAACACTCACCTATCACCTTGTAGTGAGGGATACAGTGTTCAACATCCCAGATGACACGCTGCATAATAGACCACTTTCGAAAGATCATCTAAAAGTGACATGTACTGTAGCTCATGATCCAAATGCAGAGCTACATATTCCACTTGATGATGATGATATTCATATGGTCGAAAAGGCTATTGGGACATTCATTTCATGGCTGTCACAACTTTTAAGAGTACATGCAGAAAAAGAGGTATTTATTTCCTTTTTTTTCAAGCTAAACCTTTAACAATTAATGAAAAAAGGGTCTGAACCAATGAATGTTATTATAGACTGAGAAAGGAAAGGGGGTGACAAATGTCGGCTCAAAACCATCTAAAGGATTGACCAACTGATCCCAAAGAGATACTGAAATCACAATAACACCACCTGTTCTCTATCCACATTTACTAGCATTGAAGACTCATGTGGATACGAAGCTAAGAGGTGGTAGTAGTCATATAGTGGTTTTCAAAAAGAATATATATAGATAGAAAAGTCAAGATTTTGTTACTATTGAAAATGTAAATGAGATCCTTGAAAATGGTTGGCTAGGCGTAACAGTTGTAAATATATATATATGAGTTATGTTTTCCTGAATTGATTTTCTAAAAGATGATCTAATGTGAAAATTATGACTAAATGCATTTTATATTGTTGACATATGTATATATGAAAAACAGTTGAAGGAATTTTCCCATGAGCCAAAATTCGGACTCATTAGTCCTCATACCACATCATCACATCTAACAAAATTAGAGCCATCAAAAAATATTGAAATAGCGAACGATTTGCTAAAAACATATGAAAGCAAGATTACAGATGAAAGACTCTTCCTAATACCAACCATTCAGGGGTAAAACTCTACGATTAAAGAATATTAATCATATTTTCACTTCTTTTATTACTTACTCATTTTTGTGTTTTTAGGAAACATTGGATGCTAATTGTGGTGAACTTGGATACTCCAAATATTTATTTTCTAAGTTCAAAGAAAGGATATCCATCAAACCGTCCACACATGATGGAGTTTGTGAATCTGTAAGACACTACATCCTAAGATTTAGGTCTAAATATAAATTAATATAATTTATATTATCTTTTACTAAGGATTATATTATGATAGGGTGGTGTGTCATTATCATCTAAAAAAAGGAATGAGGACAGGGGCTAAACATAAGGAGGCAAGCAAGTACTACGTCTAGACAAATAGCAGGGTATATATAATAAAATTTCACTATCCAAACAAATCTCAACACAAGTTTCTTATTATCCTAATGATCAATTTTTTGCAGTGTCCAAAACAAACAAATGATAATGATTGCGGTTATTATGTTTGTAAATTTATGAAAGAAATCAATTTTCATCAAGAAACCGTAATCCCTAAAGAGGTATTTTCAAAAACAACTACTAGTTCATTTAATTTATTTATTAATTTTATATTATTATATTTTGCAGTACTACTCTGACTGCCGAAAAGCCTCATACTCACAAGATGATATATATTTGTTCAGAAATGAGTGGTATGCATACCTAATGGGATATTGTACACAAATTTCATGAAGATCTGACTTGGGGACGTGTACAATTGGCGGTCATTTTTGAGAGGGGTTAAGGGGATCAAAAGATGAAACATTGTTGTATGTAAATATTCGTAGGAAAATTGTAATTGTTATTAAATAAAACATCCTCTCTCAAATGAGTCATTTTCCCATTTTAACAGATGATATGCAGCAGCAACATGCAAGAATGATGAACCACTCAAAGTGTTTCTCTTTTTTTAAAATGAATAGATTTTTAAGTGAAAACAACAACTGACGTATGGAAATCCAACCAAACACATTCGGATTGTGTTGATACATTATTAGAAATATCCATGGGTGCATTAAGGAAGTGTACGAGTCAACCTCGCCTCAATCTGAGGCACGGTGTGGCCGGTATCACACAAAGTGTCTGTCTTTTGTTTAAAATGGACACAATTTTAAGTGAAAACAACAACTGACCTACAGAAATCTGACCAAATGCATTTAGATTGTGTTGATCCTTTAGGAGAATGATCTATGGGTCTTTTTTTATGTGTACGAGTTAACCCCACCTCAATCGGAGGCACAGTGTGGCCGGTACCACCCAAAGTGTCTCTCTTTTGTTTAAAATGGACACAATTTTAAGTGAAAACAAAAACTGACCTACGGAAATCTGACAAAACACATTCGTATTGTGTTTATACTTTATGAGAACAATCCATGGGTGTGTTGGGGACGTGTAAAAGTAAGCCCCTCCTCAATCTGAGGCACCATGTGGCCGGTATCACTCAAAGGGTCTCTCTTTTGTTTAAAATGGACAGATGTTTATGTGAAAACAACAAATTACGTACGAAAATCCGACCAAATTCTTTAGGATTGTGTTGATCCTTTAGGAGAACGATCCATGGGTCCTTTGAAATGTGTACGAGTCAACCCCATCTCAATACAAGGAATTTTTTTGCTGGTACAACTCAAAGTGTCTCTCTTTTGTTTAAAATGGACACAATTTTAAGTGAAAACAACAACTGACCTATGGAAATAGAACCAAATGCATTCCGATTGTGTTGATCCTTTAGGAGAAAGATCCATGGGTGTATTGGGGACGTTTAAAAGTCAACCTCACCTCAGTATGAGGCACCGTGTGGCCGGTATCACTCAAAGGGTCTCTCTTTTGTTTAAAATGGACAGATTTTTCAGTGAAAACAACAACTGACATACGGAAATCTGACCAAACGCTTTCATATTGTGTTGATCCTTTATGAGAGCTATCCATGGCTCCTTTTAGACGTGTAGGAGTCAACCCCATCTCAATACATGGCACGGTGTTGCCGGTACCACTCAAAGTGTCTCTCTTTAGTTTAAAATGGACACAATTTTAAGTGAAAACAACAACTAACCTACGGAAATCTGACCAAATGCATTTGGATTGTATTTATCCTTTAAAATAACGATCAATGGGTGCATTGGAGACATGTATGATTCATCCCTACCTCAATCTAAGGCACGGTGTGGCTGGTATCACTCAAAGGGCTTCTCTTTTGTTTAAAATTGACACAATTTTAAGTGAAAACAACAATTGACCTACGTAAATCTGACCAAACTCATTTGGATTGTCTTGATCCTTTATGAGAACGACCCATGGGTCCTTTTTGATATATAAGAGTCAAACCTACCTCAATATGAGGCACGGTGTGGCCGATACCACTCAAAGTGTTTCTCTTTTGTTTAAAATAGATAGATTTTGAAGTGAAAATAAAAACTGACGTACGTAAATCCAACCAAACACATTCGAATAATGTTTATCCTTTATTATAACAATCCATGGGTCTTTTTTTGACATTTATTATTCAACCCCGCCTCAATCTGAAGCACGGTGTGGCCGGTATCACTCAAAGGGTCTCTCTTTTGTTTCAAATTGACACAATTTTAAGTGAAAAAAATAACTGACCTACAGAAATCTGAACAAACGCATTAGGATTGTGTTTATACTTTTGTATAATGATCCATGGGTGTGTTGGGGACGTGTATGAGTCATCCCTGCTTAAATACGAGGCACAGTGCGGCCGGTATCACTCAAAGGGTCTCTCTTTTGTTTAAAATGGACACAATTTTAAGTGAAAACTACAACTGACCTACGGAAATCTAACCAAACACATTCATATTGTCTTAATAATTTATAAGAACAATCCATGGGTCCTCCGTGATGTGTAAGAGTCAACCCTACCTCAATCTGAGGCACGGTGTGGCTGGTACCACTCAAAGTGTTTCTCTTTTTTTTAAATGGACAAATTTTTAAGTGAAAACAACAACTGACGTATGGAAATATGACCAAACACATTCAGATTGTGTTTATAATTTATTATAATGGTCCATGGGTGCATTGGGGATGTTTACAAGTCAACCCCTCCTCAATCCGAGTCACTTTGTGCCCGGTATCACTCAAAGTGCCTCTCTTTTTGTTTAAAATGGACACAATTTTAAGTGAAAACAACAACTAACCTACGGAAATCCAACCAAACGCATTCTTATTGAATAGATCCTTTAGGATAACGATCCATGGGTTCTTTATGATGTGTAAGATTCAACCCCTCCTCAATCTGAGGCACGGTGTGGCCGATATCACTCAAAGGGTCTCTCTTTTGTTTAAAATGGACACAAATTTAGGTGAAAACAACAACTGACCTATGAAAATCTGACCAAACACATTCAGATTGTATTTATCCTTTAGTATAATTATCCATAGGTCTTTTGGACGTGTAACATTCAACCCGGCCTCAATCTGAGGCACCTTGTGGCCGGTATCACTCAAAGGGTCTCTCTTTTGTTTAAAATGGACAGATTTTTAAGTGAAAACACCAACTGACGTATGGAAATCCAACCAAACTCTTTCAGATTGTATTTATCCTTTAGGAGAACGATCCAGGGTTCCTTTTATATGTGTATGAGTCAACCCCATCTCAATCCTAGGCATGGTGTTTCCGGTACCACTCAAAGTGTCTCTCTTTAGTTTAAAATGGACACAATTTTAAGTGAAAACAATAACTAACCTACGGAAATATGACCAAATTAATTCTTATTATATTTATCCTTTAGGATAAAAATACATGGGTGCGTTGGGGATGTGTAAGAGTCATCCCCTCCTCAATCTGAGGCACGGTGTGGCCGGTATCACTCAAAGGGATTCTCTTTTGCTTAAAATGGACACAATTTTAAGTGAAAACAACAACTGACCTTCAGAAATCCAACCAAACGCATTTGGATTGTCTTGATCCTTTATGAGAATGATCCATGGGTCCTTTTTGATGTGTATGAGTCAACTATGCTTCAATATGAGGCCCGGTGTGGCTGGTACCACTCAAAGTGTTTCTCTTTTGTTTAAAATGGACAGATTTTTAAGTGAAAACAATAACTAACGTACGGAAATCTGACCAAACGCATTTGTATTATGTTTATTCTCTAAGATAACGATCCATGGGTGTGTTGGAAATGTTTAAGAGTCAACCCCACCTCAATCTGAGGCACGGTGTGTCCAATGTCACTCAAAGTTTCTGTCTTTTGTTTAAAATGGACACAATTTTAAGTGAAAACAAAAACTGACCAACGAGAATCTAACCAAACACATCTGGATTGTGCTGATACTTTAGGATAATGATCCATGGGTCCTTTGTGATGTGTATGAGTCAACCCTGCCTCAATATGAGGAACGGTATGGCCGGTATCACTCAAAGGGTCTCTTTTTTGTTTAAAATGTACACAATTTTAAGTGAAAATAAAAACTAACCTAAAAAAATCCAACCAAACGCATTAGGATTATGTTGATAATTTAATATAATGATCCTCGGGTACTTTTTGATTTGTAAGAGTCAACCCCTACTCAATCTGAGGAACCGTGTGGCTGGTATCACTCAAAGGGTCTCTCTTTTGTTTAAAATGGACAGATTTTTAACTGAAAACAACAACTGACGTACGTAAATCTAACCAAATGCTTCCTTATTGCATTGATCTTTTATTAGAACGATCCATGGTTCCTTTGAGACATGTAAGAGTCAACCCCATCTCAATCCGAGGCACGATGTTGCCGGTACCACTCAAAGTGTCTCTCTTTAGTTTAGAATAGACACAATTTTATGTGAAAACAACAACTGGCCTATGGAAATCTGACCAAACTCATTCGGATTGTATTTATCCTTTATGAGAACGATCCATGGGTTTGTTGGGGATGTGTACGAGTCATACCTTCCTCAATCTGAGGAACGGGGTGGCCGGTATCACTCAAAGGGTCTCTCTTTTGTTTAAAATGGACACAATTTTAAGTGAAAACAACCACTGACCTACATAAATCTGACCAAACGCATTCGAATTGTCTTGATCTTTTATGAGAACGATACATGGGTCCTTTTTATGTTTAATAGTCAACAATGCCTCAATCTAAGGCATGGTCTGGCTGGTACCACTCAAAGTGTTTCTCTTTTGTTTAAAATGGACAGATTTTTAAGTGAAAACAACAACTAACGTATGGAAATCCAACCAAATGCATTCGGATTGTGTTGATACTTTAGGATAACGATACATGTGTTCTTTGGGGACATGTATGAGTCAACCCTGTCTCAATTTGAGCACATTGTGGCTGGTATCATTCAAAGTGTCTGTCTTTTGTTTAAAATGGACACAATTTTAAGTGAAAACAACAACTAACCTACGAAAATCTGACCAAACACATTCAGATTATGTTGATACTTTAGTAGAATGATACATGTGTCCTTTGTCCCTACCTCAATCTGAGGCATGGTGTGGCTGGTATCACTCAAATGGTCTCTCTTTTGTTTAAAATGGACACAATCTTAAGTGAAAACAACAACTGACCTATGGAAATCATACCAAATGCATTCAGATTGTGTTGATCCTTTAGGAGAACAATAAATTGGTCCTTTTTGATGTTTAAGAGTCCAACCCTCCTAAATCTGAGGCACCGTGTGGCCGGTATCACTCAAAGGGTCTCTCTTTTGTTTAAAATGGACATATTTTTAAGGGAAAACAACAACTGATGTACGGAAATCTGACCAAACGCTTTCGGATTGTGTTGATCCTTTAGGATAACAATCCATGGGTCCTTTGAGACATGTAAAATTCAATCCCGTCTCAATCTGGGGAATGGTGTTTCCGGTACCACTCAAAGTGTCTCTCTTTAGTTTAAAATGGACACAATTTTAATTGAAAACAACAACTGACCTACGGAAATCCGACCAAACACATTCGGATTGTATTGATCTTTTAGTAGAACAATCCATGGGTGCGTTAGGGAAATGTATGAGTCATCCCCACCTCAATATGAGGCATGGTGTGGCCGGTATCACTCAAAGTGTCTCTCTTTTGTTTAAAATGGCCAAAATTTTAATTGAAAACCACAACTGACCTACGGAAATCCAACCAAACACATTCAGATTGTGTTGATCCTTTAGGAGAACGATCCATGGGTCCTTTGTGATGTGTACAAGTCAACCCCACCTCAATCTGAGCCATGGTGTGGCCGGTATCACTCAAAGGGTCTCTCTTTTGTTTAAAATGGACACAATTTTAATTGAAAACAACAGATGACCTACAAAAATCTGAAGAAACGCATTCGGATTGTCTTGATCTTTTATGAGAAAGATCCATGGGTACTTTATGAAGTGTACAAGTCAACCCCACCAACCCCCTGGACCACCCCCCCTGGACACCAACCCACCCCCTGGACACCCCCACCCATCTGGACACCCCCACCCCTGGAAAGCCCCCTCAACCCCCTAGACACCCCCACCCCCTGGAAATTCCCATGGACAACCCCCCCCACCCACCCACCTCGGACAGCCCCCACAACCCCCCCCCCCCCACCAAACACCCCCACCCCGCTGGACAACCACCACCCCCACCCCTCCTTGACACCACCCCACCACCTGGATACCCCCACCCTCTGGAAACCCCCACCCATGGACGGCTACCCCTACCCTCATGGACACCATCCCACCCCCCTTGGACAACCCCACCAACCCCTTAAACCCCCCCCCCTCCGGACACCCCCACCCCTGGAAATCCCCCCCCCCTGACACCATGGACACCATCCCACCCCCTGGACACCCCATAAACAGCCCCCTCCCCACCCCACCTGGACACCCCCTACCTGGACACCCCCCCTCCTTGGACACCACCCCACCCACCATGGACATCCCCCCAACCTCCTGGACCACCCCCCCACCCCCCTGGACACCCTCACCACCCTGGACACCCCTATCCCCCCGGACACCCCCATCCCACCCTCCTGGACACCACCCCACCCCCCTTGGACAGTCCCACCAACCCCTCGGACCGCCCCCACCCCCCCAAACACCCCCACCCCTGGAAAGCCCCCCCCCCCCCCCCCGACACCCTGTACACCATCCCCCCTAGACACCCCCATGGACTTCCCCCCCGCCCCCTCACCTAGACACCCCCCCTTCTAGACACCACCCCACCACCTAGACACCCTCCCCCACACCCCAGGACACCCCCACCCTCCTTGGATATCCCCCTAACCTCCTGGACCACCCCCACCCCCCCTGGACACCCCTTCCCCCCCGGACACCCCCATCCTCCCAGACACCCCTACCCCCCCTTGGACAGCCACCCCAAACCCCTGAATAGCATCCCCAACCCCCTAAGTTCTGAATACAATTCTTT
Source organism: Viscum album (assembly GCA_963277665.1). NCBI lineage: Eukaryota > Viridiplantae > Streptophyta > Magnoliopsida > Santalales > Viscaceae > Viscum > Viscum album. Next base: position 1,982,885,571 of record OY728122.1, read on the forward strand.
ATGTATTTAATTAACTTGTGAATTTAGTGTGTTAGGTGTATGGTTATACTTGGTGTAATTATCTTATGATTTGTGTGTTAATTTTTTATGGGTTTACTTATTGAGATGCTGAATTTTTTGCAGGTGTTGTTTGGGTGTGCTGCTGCAGAATTTTTTGTTGCAGCAGACAGGGCCTTTATCAGCGCTTAAAAAGTGCTGATAAAATGAACCTTTATCAGTGATAAAAAAAGCACTGATAAAGTATCAGTTTATTATCTATAAAAGAGCTCTGATAAAAACACATTTATCAGCGCTTTTTTAGCGCTCATAAAGGGTTCCTTTATCACCGCATTTTTGAGCACTGATAAAGTCTCCCTTTATCAGCACCGAGCTTTATAGTGATTTTTTAACGCTGATAAAGCCCATTTTGAGTGCTGATAAATCCCATTTTTGTAGTAGTGTTATACCTATGCTCTGGGTACCAACATTGGAAGGTGATGAAGGATAACATTAAAAAGACCATATTTTGGACTATATATAGTCACTATGAGTTTGTATTTATTCCTTTTGGGTTTTCCAATGAACCTAAATTATTTATAGGATTTACAAATGGGGTTATTCATGTGTTCTTGGACATGTTTTTGGTTTTTTTTACTGACGACATTTTGGTATATTCTAAAAGTCCAATGGAATGTGAAATACACCTAAGGATTGTTTTTCAAACCTTAAAAGAAAAAAAATACATGGGAATTTTAGTAACTATGAATTTTGGTTGAAAAAAATTTATTTCCATGAATTTTTTTTCTAAATATGCCCCAAATACTGAACCTACTAAGAAAAAAGTTGTTCAAGAATGGAAAAGAAACACAATTATCTTAAGGGTTAATATTTTTATTGCATTTCCTAGTTACCACTAATGTTTTGTTGAAAACTTTTCTTGATTTACTATACCATTTACTAATTTAACTCAAAAATGAGATAAATTAAACTAGACATTATAATGTGATGATTTTTTTGTGAACCGAAAATAAAATTGGTGAATGCTCCAGCTTTGGCCTTACCATCCAAAAATGGAGAATTTTTTATCTACAGTAATGCTTCTTTGAAAGGAATTGGTTGTGTATAAATGATGAATGGTCAGGAAATTTCTTATGCTTCACATCAGTTGAATCCACCTCAGTTAAATTACCCTTGAATGATCTGGAATAATATTATTTTGTTTTTATTTAAAAATTATGAGGCATTATATGTATGGAGTAAAGTATGAAATATATATTGATGAAATAAATTGAATTATAAATTCACAAAAAAATAATTAAGAATGACATAAAGAAGGTGTATGGAACTGATCAAGGATTATGATTACATGATTCTTTACCATCCTTGAAAAGTAAACAATGTGGTTAATTATTTGAGTTAAAAATATAATGCTACATTAACTGTGTTACATTTGAAACATGACCCTTTGGATAATGATTTGAAAATGTGTTTCCTAGACATTGTGGATGTATGTACATTTTCTATTTTATTTATAGCTTTAGTGCAATTCACTTTGTAAAAAATAATATAAAAATAAGTATAAATCTTCATAGGTAAATGTAGAAACTTTTTAGAATGATATGTTTATAAATTTTAATATTGATAAAATAGGGTTTTATATTATTTTGTAAATGATTTTGTGTGCCTTACGATTCCTAATAGAAGAAAGATTTGATGAGTAAAAATCATAGTTCTCTATTTTTCTTTTATTTAGGCCTCACTATGATGTATAGAGACATTTGAGACTATTACAGATGGGATGAAATGAATATAGATATTTCTGAATATACCGTGAAGTGTTTGAATTTTCAATTGGTTAATGTAGAAAAACAATTACTAATGTGAATGATTCATCATTTTCCAATGTTGGTTTGGAAATTTATGAATATATCAATGGATTTCATGGTTGGATTTCCAATGAATTCTCAAGGTAAAAATTTCATTAGGTTTATTGCTGGTTGATTTAAAAAATCAGTACATTTCCTACCCATTCAATATATAGCGTCTTTATACTAGCTTTCCTGACTATATATAAAGGATATAGTCCAGATACATGGAGTGTATCTCCCTATTGTTCCATACCATGATCACAGGTTCAGATTAAATTGATTGAATAGACATTAAAAGTCATTGGGTACTAAATTATATTTTAGTGCAACATTTTATCCTAAATGGGATGGATAGGCTGAGTGAGAAAATCAGACCATGGAAGATATTATTTATTCATGTTCAATGTATTACTAAGTAATTCGGGATCAACAAATTTCTTTGGATGAGTTTGATTATAATAATAGTTTTTATTCTAGTATACAAATGGCACCATTTGGGGAATTATATGGAAAGTAGTGTTGGGCTCTAGATTTTTTGGATGAAGTTGGGGAAATGAAGTTGATGAGTCCGGGTTTTGAAGTGAAATTTTCTAAGAAGGTGTAGTTTATTTGGAAGCATATGAGGATGGTCTTGAGTAGGTACAAAAGTAATGCAGATAACTAGTGGAATGAAATTTCAATCAAAGTACGTGATCATGTCTTTCTCAAAGTATATCTCCATGGAAAAGTGTAATGTGTTTTATTAAAAATGGAATGTTAATTCCATGGTTAATCTGACTGTATGAAATCCTTGAGAAACCTTGATCATTTTCCTATTGAGTCAGTTTTCCTTTGAGTTTATCTTAGGTGTACAATGAATTTTATGAATCGATGTTAGGAAAAAATGTAGTGGATTTATCACATGTATTGAGCCCTGAAGTAGATCAGTTGGAAGAGATTATTTCTTATCAGAAATAACCCATTAGAATTCTTGTTCTCATCGAGAATTTTTTTTAGATTAATTTAATTCACCATGTTATGTTTTTTTATAAAAACCATATGGTTGAAGAGGCAACATGAGAATCTAAAAATGCTATAAGGGAATATATCCCCACTTGTTTAATAAATGAATAAAATTTTGAGGATAAAATTTATAAAATGGGGAATAATTTAGTAACCCGATTAATGATAAAAAAATCATTTTTCATTTTTATTAATAGGAATTATATATTTATATTTGTTATTAATATAATAATTATTTTTTTAATCTAAAAGGAAATAGTTTTAACAAAAATTTATTATTATAATATTTTATTTAAGAGATTAATTTCAAAATTTTAGAATTAAAATTTGAAAATATAAATTTTATTTTTTAAATAAGAATATCATAATTTACTTATGGTGAATTTTTGGGGTTTTTCAAAAAATATTGATTTTTTAGTGAATAGTGAAAATTACTAGTTTTTGTAAAAAAACAGAAATTAATTTTCAATTATTTAATTATATTAAAAGTAAAAATATCCTTCTAATGTTATTTAAATTAACATAAGAATTATTTCTTTATATTTAATCCACCTAATTACTTACTAATAAACATTATATTGGATTTTAGTGTAAGTTTGTTTTGGGGGTTAAAATGGGATTTTTCTAAAAATAGTTTTATAATGCATAATGTTTCACACTTTTATTTGATTTAAATAATGACTAATGATGATTTTATTAATTAAATATTTATATTATATATTATTAAATATTAATTTATATCCAAAAAATGATTATTATTATTCAAATATTTAATATAAAATCATCTTTTTCTTAAAAAATACATTTATTGAAAACCTGCCTTTTCATTATGTCGGTAGGTTTTGTTTTGAAATTAATTTCAATAATTATGTGAATTAAATTTTGTAAAATGAATTAAATATTTCTAATCAGAATTATTTATATTATTTAATAATTTTACCTTAATTTTTTAGAAAAAATTAATAGTGAAAGTAATAAAAATTAATTAATACACTTAAGGTAAAAGTGGATTGACTGAGGGGTTAAAATAAAAATCTATGGGTTAAAATGACCCTAAAACATGTATAAATATTTTATGGAAATAGTTAGACCATATCATGTCTAAGGATTAATAATATTTATTTATTGACCCTTTTCATGTGAAAAACATGGGTACACATTTCTCTTTTCCAAAACTACAAGTGTGTCACTCACCTCACTTATAAAAGAACACCCCTCTACACTCATCTTCACACCATAAAATCCATTTTGATTGAACAATCCCTACCTAAATAACTTTTATAATTACCTACTTTCATCTTAGAAGTCTTATTTTGTTCATAAATCTGTTCTATGTATCATTTAGTTTCAAACCAAAAAGAAATTACTTGAAGGAGAGGTAATGTTCCTCAACGAGTGTTTTTATTTTATTTCCTCCATCAATCCATTCAATTTTTTCTTAAAAAATTATTATATAACAACACCTACATCTTCAATATACTAATATGTAATTATTTTAGTGGCATAACATAAATCATTCTCCTCTTCTATCAAATGGTTTAGGAAATCATCATTCAGGTGTACGATGTACTACCAACTAGGGAATTGATGTCAATCATTTTTCCATTACGACTTCCCATGTTGGGTATGATGATGGATCTAAATATATTATATTATAACATAATTATAGCACTAGATTCATTATATCATATATACCTTTTTTACATTACATTCTCTAGGGGATATGATAATTTCTTTCGTGTGTACGATTGGCTACCACCTAACGAAGCGATGTAATTCTCTTTTTCCCTAACTCTTTACATAGAAGGAAATAAGGGTAAATATAATTAACATATATGACATACATGAAATAATTATTATAATAATGACATGTTTATCATTATTAAAATATAATGTATCATTTTATTTTTTTACCATTTCAGTCAATGCAAAATGATAGCGTCATACGTGAACGTGTGGACTACCACCTTAACAAAGCTATGTGATTCTTTTTTCATCAAAAAACCACATTTATGATATATATAAGTATATTTAAATAAATTATATGGTATATATGATATAAGTTTCATTCTAGAAAGATAAAGTTGTACTTTCACCCTTTTAATAATGATCATTGAAAAATTGAAATGTTAGACATGTGTAAGTTTGGCCTATTGTCTCCATGATTGTAATGTACTTCATTTCTCAAAACAAAAATTTGTTATTAATATTCAGAGTATAATTTATTTACAAATATTGTAATTATTTCACTATTATTATTTTGGATATGTTTAAATATTGACCACATTGATCATATTCAGCCTACCAATGTCATTTTTGACATATAAGCCAAATATCATCAAAACATTCGATGTAAACATAATTGAATATGTAATCACATATAATGATGTGGCCTTTAATTAACATGATTTTCCAAATATTTTTATTATGTTTTTAATCATTTAATTATTTAATTTTACCATTTTTGTTAATTAATTACGCTTTGAAATTTTATAATTAAATTTATTAGTTAGTCATTTTTTATATTTATTTTTTTATTTTTTGGTTCCAAAATATCAAAATTTGTTTTTATCTATTTTTATTTTCAATATTTGCCTAATTAAATTATAATTTTTATTTATGCATGAAATTTAAATTTAAATTTGGTTTATTAATTAAGAATTTATTCTTTATATTTATTAGTTTTAATCAAACATTAACTTTATTTAAATTTCTAATCATTTTTTTTATTCTTAAAATAACTAAACTTGAATTTATAAATTATATATTTAATTTGATTTCAATGATTAATTTAAATCATTTGAGTTTAATGTTCTATTTCAGTTTAATATTTGAGTTTCAATTATTTAATTTCTCTGAATTTATATTGGTTTAATCTTAGTTTTAATTTAATTATAGTTTTTAAATTCTTATAATCATAACTTGAATTTAATTAATTATTCAATTCTATTAAATTTATATTCATTCGGTGTTTTATTTTAGTTTCATTTATTTAATTCATTAAATTTCTTTTTAATTTTTTATTTCTTTATTCTTACATGTTTTTATTTATTTTTATATGTTAACATTTTTTTTATGTTTGCAGGTAAAATTGAGCCACCGCGAACCTTTCCAACAACCCATGGTCAATCCCTCCTCCCTTTTCCGGAATTTGAGTCTCATGGCTTGCCGCCACCGCAACTTCTCACCATTTCACAACAAATCATTTCTCGCTATTGGACCATAACCCTTTCTCAGCATTGAATCCACCTACACCCCACACACCGTTCTTATGTCTCACCGCACTACCTTCTATCCTTCAGTACAAGAAAACCGTCGTTTTGCGGCGGTTTTAAAAACCGCCGCGAAACGCGTTTCGGGTCGCTGTTTCGCGGCGGTTTTTTAAACCGCCTCGAAAAAACCGCCGCTAAACAGTAATTTTTTTTTAAATTTTTTTTAATTTTTTTTTAAATTTTATTCGAGGATTAGCGGCGGTTTTTTAAAAAACCACCGCGAAATGAAATGAAAAAAATAAAAAAAACACGAGAAACCCTGAAATCACTAAAACGACCACAACTTTTGCTCCGAGTGTCCGTTGAAGCACCACGACCAGTCAAATCGAAGCTTATGAAGAGATCTAGAGGAAGATATAATCAAAACCGTGAGACGGTCTAAGGTGTGGAAGATATTAGAGTTATAAAAAAGTTGAAAAAAGTTCTTCAACTTCAAACGGCCACAAATTTCGCTCCGGGTGTCCGTTTGGGCTCTACCACATATCAAATCAATGCCAGCGAAGAGAGCTATGCACCAAATCAACACAATCAAGCCTCGGTCATGTTTTTCGACCCCAAAAACCCCTCTGAAGGCCTCCAAAACCCTGTTTCTGTCACCGGTGTCCCGTCGAACTTGTCTTCAAACAGAACTAACTTTCGATCCGCGTGTCAGTTCGGCCTCCTCCACCTTCCAGATCATAGCTCGCTCCATGATCTTCAGTTTGACTGGTCACGGCGCCCACATGCACTCCTAGATCATATGTTATGGCCTTTTTTGTGGGTATCAGGTTTGTTATGTTTTTCAATGCCTCGTTTCTAGCACCCGTTCCCCGTCAGCTTTTTTTTAAATGGTCATAACTTCTGATCCGCCTATTCATTCGGACTCTTTCACCTTTCAGGTCGAAGATCGTTTCAGGATCTTTGCTTTGATAGGTCGTGGATCTAAAACGGACTCTCGGATCGTAAGTTATCTCCGTTAATGTGAGTCCAATGTTTTTGTCTCTTTATGACTGTTTTGGCGGGTTTTAATGGTAGCTCCATTTATTACTATTTATTTGGGTTTCCATGACTTGTTATCTTTATCAATGGTTTTTTATGGGTTATTATGATGATTATTTTGAACTATTAAGGAGTTTTCCAGAGTTGTCCCGAGTTTTCATGCATTCTCATTATTTCTAATGCCTCATTCTTCATATGCTTCTCCATCCTTTTTCATGTGTTTTCATGATTTTCCATCCCTTATCATGTCTTTTCATACTTTTTCATGTGTTTCCTTTATTATTTATTATTTATTATTTATAATTTAATTTAATTTATTTATTAGTTATTATTTATTAGTTATTATTTATTAATTATTATTTATAATTATTTATTATTTTTATTTATTTTTTATTTTTTATTTTTTATTTTTTATTTTTTATTTATATTTATTTATTAGTTATTATTTATTAGTTATTATTTATTATTTATTAGTTATTAGTTATTATTTATTATTTATTATTTATATTTATATTTATTTATTATTTATATTTATTTTTTATTTTTTATTATTTATTTATTATTTATTATTTATATTTATTTATTAGTTATTATTTATATTTATTTATTAGTTATTATTTATTAGTTATTATTTATTCGTTATTATTTATTATTTATTATTTATTATTTATTATTTATTATTTATTATTTATATTTATTGTTTATATTTATTTATTATTTTTTATTTTTTATTTATATTTATTTATTAGTTATTATTTATATTTATTTATTATTTATTATTTATATTTATTTATTTATTTATTTTTTATTTTTTAGTATTTATTATTTATTATTTATTATTTATTATTTATTATTTATATTTATATTTATTTTTTATTTTTTATTTTTTATTTTTTATTTATATTTATTTATTAGTTATTATTTATTAGTTATTATTTATTATTTATTATTTATTATTTATTATTTATATTTATTTATTATTTATTATTTATTATTTATTATTTATATTTTTTTATTATTTATTATTTATTATTTATTATTTATTATTTATTATTTATTATTTATTATTTATTATTTATTATTTATTATTTATTATTTATTATTTATTATTTATTATTTATTTATTATTTATATTTATTTATTATTTATATTTATTTTTTATTTATAATTATTTATTATCTATATTTATTTATATTTTATATTTTTTATTTATTATTTATTATTTTTTATTTATTATTTATTATTTATTATTTATTTACTTATTATTTATTATTTATTATTTATTATTTATTATTTATTATTTATTATTTATTATTTATTATTTATTATTTATTATTTATTATTTACTATTTATTATTTATTATTTATTATTTATTATTTATTATTTATTATTTATTATTTATATCTATTATTTATTATTTATTATTTATTATTTATTATTTATATCTATTATGTATTTATTATTTATTATTTATTATTTATTATTTATTATTTATTATTTATTATTTATTATTTATTATTTATTATTTATTTATTATTTATTATTTATATTTATTTATTATTTATATTTATTTATAATTTATTATTTATATTTATTTATTATTTATTATTTATTATTTATTATTTATTATTTATTATCTATTATTTATTATTTATTATTTATTATTCATTATTTATTATTTATTATTTATTATTTATTATTTATTATTTATTATTTATCTTTATTTATTATTTATTATTTATTATTTATTATTTATTATTTATTATTTATTAGTTATTATTTATTATTTATTATTTATTTATATTTAATTATTTATTATTTATTTATATTTAATTATTTATTATTTATTATTTATTTATTATTTATTATTTATTATTTATTATTTATTATTTATTATTTATTACTTATTATTTATTATTTATTATTTATTATTTATTATTTATTATTCATTATTTATTATTTATTATTTACTATTTACTATTTATTATTTATTATTTATCTTTATTTATTATTTATTATATACTATTTATTATTTATTATTTATTTATATTTAATTAATTATTATTTATTTATTATTTATTAGTTATTATTTATTATTTATATTTACTTATTTATTATTTATTATTTATTTATTATTTATTATTTATTATTAATATTTATTTATAATTTATATTTATTTGTTATTTATTATTTATATTTATTTATTATTTATTATATATTATATATTATTTATTATATATTATATATTATTTATTATTTATTATTTATTATTTATTTATTATTTATATTTAATTATTATTTATTATTTATTATTTATTATTTATTATTTATTATTTATTATTTATTATTTATTATTTATTATTTATTATTTATTATTTATTATTTATTTATTATTTATTATTTATATTTAATTATTATTTGTTATTTATATTTATTTATTATTTATTATTTATTATTTATTATTTATTATTTATTATTTATTTATTATTTATATTTAATTATTATTTGTTATTTATATTTATTTATTATTTATTATTTATTATTATTGATCTTATATCTATTATTTATGTATTATTTGTTTTTTCAATTAATATATATAAGTATATTAAATTTGTTTATTGACCACATGGCGAGCTTGGTGGTGTGGTAAAGTCTTTGAAAAATATGCAAGAGGTTAGGGGTTCAAATCTCACCAAACGCAGAATTTCTTTATATTGCATGGGATGTGCATGTGCATGTGCATGGGATGTGCATGCATGGATAAATAAATAAAATAAATAAATAAAATAAAATAAATAAATAAATAAATAAATAAATAAATAAATAAATAAAATAAAATAAATAAATAAAATAAATACGAAAAATAAATAAATAAAATAAATACGAAATAAATACGAAAAATAAATAATTAAATAATTAAATATATATATATATATATAAATTTTTAAAAAATAAAAATAAAAAAAAAATAAAAAAAATAAAAAAAACCGCCGCTAAAAAACCGCTGTGAAACGATCTGCGACGGTTTTAAAAACTGCCGCGAATAGTTTCCCGACGCACGATTTCGCGGCAGTTTTTCAAAACCGCCGCCAATCGATTAAGCGGCGGTTTAGACCGCCGCGAAACGAAAAAAAACCGCCGCTAAATGCCTTTTTGCCGTTGTGCTTGTGGCCTCCATCAACCGAACTTTCTCACTGCCAGTGTTGTCTCCCATTTCTCCCCACAACATCTTTCTCCACTCGACACATGGTCGCAAGCCACTCACCCCCACAAGCCAATGGTGACTCGGGAGTCACCGTCGGCTTGTCACCTTGTACATAATCAATACCCCAACCTAAAACCATCACCTCCTCCAGATCTACTGGAGTCGTAGTCAGGTTGAAGAAGGATTTGATCCCCTACCGCCATTGACTATGCCGTCGACTGGTCACCCTAGAAATAGAAGACCATTGCCGATGTCGATTCTCATTTGCACAAATTTGATGCAAATTAACCCCCCAACTGCTGGATCTGGAACAAACCACTAAATCTACAACAGAGAAGGACTCCCCGATTGCCGCTCGGCCGAACATGATGTCGCCGGCCTCCAACAACATGACTCAAGGACACACCACGAAAAGCTACATCACCATCTCCAAAACTGAATTCATCGACCACCTCCTTGAAGTTGAGTTGTGCATCATCGTCGCCACTATGGAGTCGTCATGGAAGAGTCTCACTACTGGAGGAAGAAGACGTCACCATGGAGTCTTTACGCGAAGTCGAGCCCTAGCTAGCCACCCCCCACGCCTTTAAATTATAAATCAAATTAATTATTTAAAATAATAAAACATAAATAATTTAACAAATAATTTAATTAAATTATTCATTTGTAAATAATTCTAATTAACAATTAAAAAAATAATTATAAATTTATTTACATAATAAAATAATAACATTTATTAATAATTAATAAAATATTTATATTGATTATCTTTTATAAAGATATAGAAATATTAACAAAAGCAATTATTAAATAAAATAAGTTATAATAATTAATAAAATATTTAAATAAAATGATAAATTAAAATAATAATTAATAAATTAATTTTAGTTATAATAACAAATAATTATAAATTAATATAACATAATAATTTACAATTTACATCAATTTAATAATTGTAATAATAATTAAATAAATGGATTAAAGTTAAAACTTTATAATTATGTTAAATAATATATTAATTTTTTTTCTATGCAGAACCCAACCTCACTGTTATCTAGGTTCACGCTTGCCAACCACTTCTCATTCTGTTATGAGGGTTGTGCAATGATTACGAGCAGGTGATGAGTTTTTGGTAACCAGTGCTAGCTACTCAGTGACTCAAAGGAAACTGACTGAAGTCACTGGAAGACTCTGGTATCCAACTAGAGTATGATGGAGGATTAAAATTGGATGGTATACAATAGATAAAATGGGGGACATTGATTCGAGCTACGATTCATTCAATAACAAGTCAATGATATCTTGGAGACCTAGGGAGCAAGAGACAGAGACCTGTAGACGTGGGAGAGGAGGAGAGGAGTAGCAGTATGATATTTGAGAGGTATATTTCTTTCATGGTTTTTTATTTTCCTTATTCTGTAATTGTTTCACATTTTTATTTTGAATATGGTCACACGTTAAATTTATTTTTTTCCAGTGATTTTCATTACACTTGGTTAGTTTTATTTATATCTTCAAGAATCGTTTTCTACAAATTTCAAAATCGATTGAGGAGATAGATTCTGATTTCAATTTTAAATTATTTTTCACCTTTTATTTAAAACTTCAAAATTTCACTATCAATTGGCGAGATTGATCTTGATTTCTTTTCTTCAATCCTAAAATTCAAAATTATTGGAATATTATAGTCAGTTTTATTCCATTGATTTCTTTTCAATTTCCCATACAGTTTGATGAATCTTGTAATGAAGAACACCAAGGTTTCATCCTTTAATGGGTTTGACCTCCTAGAGAGGAAGATTGAACCAATAAGTTTCCAAGGTTTTGAATTCAACTAATATTCAGTGAAGAAGATTTAATTTTTTTATCCAACAGTTTTAAAATTCTCAAGCATTTTTCTTGATCAATTTTATCTCATTCTCTATTCTTGTTTTTTCATATCATTGTTTTCCCTCTTTCATCATAGTTTTAATTACAACTTAGTTCTTATAAAACAAATTCTCATCATTACTTTTTTTCTTCAACAAAAGAAAAAAGTGAAAATATTGAAAATAATAATAAAAATTTAACCCATTTTTGTCAACAATGGGACTTATTTTGAAAATACTTGGTTACCAACCTTCCCTGAGGATCGACACACTAAAAACTAGTATATACTATAGTTATTAGGAGTTTATAATTTTTAAACATTGGAATGTTTTAAACAATGAATGTTTCCTGTTTTTGGCTTCGATTCCCAGGAAGACATTGTTCAAAAAATCATTCAAAATATAAAAAAAATATAATTTTTAGAAAAAAAACAAAATTTGAAAATTGTTGTTTAAAAAAATTCAAAGGAATCTGTTATATGATCTCAATTTCAAAATTCAACTAGTTTGAATTGAATTTTTTTGTTTGATATGTTTCAAAGAGTTTAAGTTGTATTGGTGGGGTGTTAATTGATGTGTTTTTTGATTTTAGTTAAAGTTGTATTAATTTTTACTATTTCATTAAAAAATGGAACTTTAAAGGGGTTAGGTTCATCAAAAAAAGTGTACTCTGTTAGATGTGGTAAATATGGGAAAACTTCTTGAAAGTGTATATAATGTAACACAATAACCTAAAAATATGATGAAAATATTGACTATATTTAACATAAAACTAAGGATTATTCCAAACTATAAAAAAATATGGCAAATATGTTTGAAAATTTTTATGATTTTGATAAAACACACAATGATAGAATGAAAAAGTAAAAAACTGCATTATGGGAATCAAAGGAAAATAGTAAACATCAAAAAAAATTGAATTTAGTGATGAGAAAAATGATTTTGGAAAATTTTAAAATGATTTAATCAAGGAGAATGTGGTTAAAATTAAGCAACAAACCATTTTTGGGAAGAATCTAAAACTAACGAAGAAGATAAAAATTAGAAAATAAGTAACTCTCGGAATAAAGATATCAATTCTGATGATCCCATTATGAAAATAAGTGTATTTGGGTTAAAAAAATTGATAAATAACTAAAATATATTTAAAAGGTATTCCATGTCCTATACATGGTTCCTAGCTATGAAAAGGATCACTATTATAAGAACATTGAGAATGAAATTTCTCAAGTTGAAGAGAATATTGAAAATAAGAATATGAATGTTAAAAATGTCGCATCCTATATTCATATAATTTTTTATAATTAATATGTACTTTTAATTGGGAATACATTGGGAGATAGCAACAAAACTAAAATTTTAACACCCCAAGCTTCCACGGTACGCTTCTCTTTGAATAATACAGTAGCGTGTGTTGTACGCAACTTCGAGTTCTAACACACCACAACCAATCAAACTAGCCGTTATGAATAGTAATACCCACTTTTTGAAATTTTATACATTTTATCTTTCAAAATGGACTTCATTTTTGGATTCGGAATATCGAAATTAGTTTAGGATGATTTTTTGGTACTTTTTTGATAACTTTAATATTTTGATGAATAGTGAAAATTACTAAATTTTAATTAAAAACAATTTTTTTAATCAAAATTATTAATAGTGATAAATTATTAATTTTAGTGATTTTAGAGTATAATTAGATTATATTTTTACCATTTAATCCAATTTCAGTCATTGGATATAAATTCACATTTAAACTGGACATAAGCAAGTGCCAATCTTTTGATAGTTTTTATCTCTTAAAAACACGTTTTTCGTTTTAACAACGAGAATTAATTTTAAATTAATTAATGTCACTTTTGTGTTTTGAATTTAGAAAAATAGATTCCATATTTAGAATCAGTAGGTCTAAATTGTTAAATAGGTAACTTTTACTTTTAGACATTTCGAATAATTATTTCGGCAAATATTTTATTTACCGTCGTTAAAGGTAAAATCCAGTAAATAAGGGTAAAAAAATAATATTATAATAATAATAAATTACCCTAAAACATGTATTAACCTTATTTGTTGATACATGTCCTACCATGGGAATCTTTGGGTCGATTTTGGGACCCCATGGGTCCACTTGTAAGTGATAATGACACTTTATATTAATTAAGTTAAAGTAAATACAAAAATGACATAAGCATATATATTTTAGCAAAAATAATTTTACATAGGGTTATATATGTTATATATTAGACTATAAATATTCATTATAAATCTAAAAATATTTCCTACATAATTTTATTTTATTTATAATTTTTATACATTGAATAATTAAATTTATTTATGACACAATAATGATGCAGTATTTTCCTTATTAATGAATGAATCAAATAATTAGTATTATGAATGTTAAAATAAATATAATTTGAATGTTTTGATTACATACACGAATTTTATTGATTAATATGACATGTTAGTATTTCTTAAATTAATTTTTTTCGAATTAATAAAGTTTTTAAGACTTTAAAAAAATCAATTATTAAATAGTGTCAAAATTGACAAAAAAGAGTTTTTAAAACAAATAGTATATTATTAATTCATATTCTATTCCTAAAAATCTAATATTCGGCCAAATGACATATATAATGATAGGTGTATCATTAATGGACCACTTGGGGGTCTCTTGGAAGTATATAGTAAGTTTATTAACTATATAATATAAAAATACAAAGAGACATGGTAAATGTCAAACTATTTAACTAAGTGTTAAATAAAAAGGATAAAGTTAATATAGTGACCCAAACCTGTCTAAAACCTATTGGTTGAGTGGTTTTAGACCTATCCACACCTTAAACTTTAAATAATTCACTTTGTAGCCATTAGAAACCGAATATGAATTTATTATAAAATAATATTTCTAGCTTTTCCTAAGGTGCCCCTCACCCCTCTTATAAAAGGGCACTTCCCCTTCCCTCTAATTCACACCTTCAAATCCTTTTCTTTCGTCCAAACTCTGCATAAATACCCTCTAAACTATCCTACCTTAATCCTAGAGGCATTACTTTAGTCATAAAGCCAACCTAAAGAGCCCTTTTGATCAAATCAAAAGGAAGAACCCGAAGAAGAGGTAATGTTTTCACCACCCTCTTTCAAGTTCATTTCTTCTTCTACTTATTCATTCTTTGCTATTTCCATTATAAAATAATTAATACAGTATATTCTATATACTGTAATGTTATTATAAATATGGTACAACCATATTCAGTATTCTATCCATCCTTTGAATGACATGTCACCATACGTGCGTACGTACGGCCTACCATCTCCATGTCGTGGTGTAATTGTTATTCAATATATTATTATTTGGATGGGTATAATAATGATGTGTAATTGATGTAAATAATAAATATAACATGATAATTACTCTGTATATATGATATACCATCCAATTATATATTATTTTAATATCAAAATAATGATATTTTCGCTCTTGCGTACGTACGGATTACCGTCTCCACGAACGCGATGAGATTCATTCCCCATCATATCCATTCAAGACTAAATTTCATTTGATGATTAAAAATAATGTTTAGAGACATTATATAATTCTGGATATGAAAAATATTCATCCCATTCATAACAAATATGGCTCACATAAAAAATAATATAAAGGAAAATGAATCTGTTAACACCCAAAACGACGATAATACTAAGATATTATCAACAAATAAATGTTAAAAGATCATATATGATATAATATTAATGTATGTGATTCTTTTATAATTAAATAAAAATTATTTAAACATTATACATGAGGTTAACCTACCCTCAACCAAGGAAAAAGTACAAAGTAATGGGTTACTTATCTCACTTTTAATTCCGTGAGATTTCCATTGTTCACCACTTATTTATTGCATGTGGTGTGTGTACTGCCCATGATGGTATTCATTGTATAATATACATTAATTTATGGATATTTAAATCATAATTTTATTATCCTTCTTTCATGGGTGTATGTTTTTTAAGTTACCAAATTGATAAGGGAATTTGAAATTTCAATTTCCACTCATTCGGCTTTACGCATACTTCATTGATTATTTTACTCTAAGATTATGTGTGGAATCACTATTAATTGGATTATGTAATAATTAACCCTCCCCTTTCTATGTATGTACTTTTTATACACATAATCACTCCATTGATAAATTCTAAAGTCGTCGATATGAACTTGATAAGAGTAATTTTAACTCAATCTCCATTTTTTTGAGTTAAACATCTAATTCATTGGTGTTGTTTTTACAAGAATATGTGTGAATGTACTTTGATTTTTTTTACATAGAATATACAATAATATTAAGTGTATTTATATTTTTCACATATGATTATGCCATTTATTTATCCTTAACCTAAGGATGCGGTCTTTATGAGAGATTTCATCTCAATCTACATTCCACTGAGACTCCTTTGTTGTTATACAACAAATCACTTTTATATGGTGTATATAATGTACTTTTACATAGTATATCATGAATCTCTTTATTCTCATGATATTAAAATGTTTTTATTACCTCAATTATTTTTATTCAAGTGTCTCTCTTTTGGTTCAGAACTCTAACTAAAATATCATTTTAAAATGTTTTAAAGATTTATTATTCTAAATCTTTCTCATTAGTGTCCATGTTTTAAAAATGGTTTTAAGGATTTATTTATATGGACATTAATGTTTTCAAATCAAAATTCCTTTTAAAAGTTTCAAAGTGGTATGAGACACTTTGATTCAAAAATATATTTTAAATGGCTTCTTGACAAATAGTGTGACTTTTAAAGGTTTTCAAGAAAAAGGGGGATATTTCTCTCAATACTTTGATGATTATTTTAATCTATGCCAATATCCTTAATTATTATTGATTAAGGTTAATATGATATTATTAAATCTTCCATATTGTATCGAATGAGTTATTTTTGACTGTGGATGTGCTATTTTTATACCATTCATGGTTTGTGGTTAAAGTATTGACATTTCGTATGCTAGTTTTAATACGAATGTTTATGTTGTGTTTCAAAATTTTCATATGAGGAATGAATTGGACTTAGTAAGTGACGGGT
The DNA here is from genome assembly GCA_963277665.1 of Viscum album. NCBI lineage: Eukaryota > Viridiplantae > Streptophyta > Magnoliopsida > Santalales > Viscaceae > Viscum > Viscum album. The sequence continues at coordinate 1,982,902,841 of OY728122.1, forward strand.
GGAGCCCTCTATAGCTCCTTGATGCATCGGTAGGTCTCATGAGACAAACTAGTGTCTTGGCACAAGGCCTTGGCAAAATCTTATTTGTAGTATTGGAACGAGGCCTTGAATATGTGGTTATGATAGTCTGGCATTATGCATTCCATCATTTTGAAAGTGTTTATTGATATGGAATGTGATTATTCTACTAGTAGAATATCCATGTGAATATGTAAATGGAATTATTTCATTTTATCTTTGACATATTATACTTAAGTTCAAGTTTAAAAGGCTTCTGTTTTAGTTATACATATCCTTAAATGTTTATGATTATTTTGGAAAATTTCTGCTATATTGTCATCCTTACTGGGAATTTGAGATCACCCCTTTCTATGTTTTATTTTTCCCAAGATGTAAATAAGTATTTAATGAATGACCTGCAGGGATAGTATAAGGGGATATGAGTGTGGAGACAAAATTTTGTTGTAGTTTTCACTTTATGATGTAATGTAAACATTATGAATGTATCTAGTGATTCCAAGGCTACTAAACTAATCAGTATTTTGAGACTCGATCTTTTGTGATCATTCCCATGTTATATAATAATGCACTGACTCTGGGTAAATGGGGTCAGGGTGTTTCAAAAATCACTTACTAGGATTATTTTGAAACTATTAATAAATGTGTTCTCCCATATTTTGAAAGTTTAAACCTGAAAATATTTGAAATGATTCTTGATGAAAAGGATGGTGGGGTTTATTTTGAAGAAATATTTAATGTTTATTTTTCAACTCTTTTATCTTTTACAAAAGACCCTTCAATTTATTGGCCATCTAAAATCAAAAATATTGTTGTTTTACCTGGGGAAAACTAATAAAATTTTAACAAACAAGAATATGAATTTCTTAAAGCTGAACTGAACAATCCCCCCCCAAATTGAATGGGAACAATTGATGGTCATTTATTTATAGAGTGAACTATTTTATTTTGAACTTATAGTAAGGTTGAACACACATTAGATGATTGTAGTAGAATTGATCTTTCATAAGCAGTTGATGATATTTTTTTTTCTAATGAGTAATTTTTGGAAGAGATCTATAACATGGTGAAACTTGAGTTTTTTTATGAACACAAATTTAATCTTCCCTTATTTTAAAAGTCTTCCTCACTTGATATGGATGCAGAACCTTTCTGTGGGACATTGGGTTAATTGTAAGAGGATCCCTTTTTGATTAATAATTTTGAAACTACACATGTATCTCTTGAAAACCCTCTTCATGATACTATTTTACAAAACTCATCCCCTAAAACCCTTGATTTTGATCTTGTTGAGACTATGAATGAATATCAAAGCATTGGAAATAATGATACACCCCTTGGAGAACTAACTTATCATATTTCCCTTAAATAGAACATTAAAAGTGATAGAACTCAATTAAATTCATAAGTGGACAGAAAACTAACCACAAATGACAATTGGTGGTATCAAGGGATATTTTCAATTAGTAATGGAGTCAAGTATTCCAGTAGAAGTCTAAGTGCCCACAAATTTTCTTTTTCTATTAAAAAAATGGGCCAAACACTTGTGGTGGATTCTTTATAGGAAACCAAACCCTATATGTTACTATGTTTAGTTTTTAGGGGAGTCTGGCTAGGGACATTAAAACTAGTACAACAAGGGAGGAAACCCATGATCTTTCTACTTTCAATAAAACTATTTTTGAGATATAAATAAAAATTTTCTTTTTTTGATTCATAGATTCTAACTCTAGTCTAATTGATGACTTCAAATTTGATGCATCATGAGAGTGAACTCATGGTTTGAATTTGTTTTTTTACTTTCCTTTTGTTGAATAAAGTGATGCTTTCTCTATCTTTTTCTCAGTTCATGGTGGTGTTATTTTCTTTGTATTCATGTTATTTTGTTTTTAAAGTATGTTGCTACTATTTTCAATAAAGGATCTTTCACAAACCAACCTAATTCGACCCTGAACTGGTCATCCAAGTTGATCAGTGGCGAGTCCCAAGAGGTGTTCCTGATACTCATGGACTGGATACAAGCACCAAGGGAATCATAAGATACAATAGGAATGGTTTCTCCCAATAAAAAAACCAGTAAATTGAATATATAAAAGAGTAAAAAAACTCAATATGGTTTCCAAATTTTACATCAATTACATTACAACTAAAAGTACAACAAACTATACCAGAAAAAACAAAATGAACCTCACACCCAAGACAACTCCATGTGACTGCGATGGTCACTCTCCAATCCAAAAAAAACTATCAACCAAGGTGATCGAACCACACTGTAACCTTCAGCTTAAAATAAAAAAATAAAATATTATAGGTTTGAGTATTAAAACTCAGTATGTAGGTCCAAATAATTATTTTCCCAATGCACATCCTTTAAAAAACAAACATCGATTAGTAGGTTTGAAATAAAATATATAAATGTAGTATTTTCCACACATTTCATTTTAAAACAAAAAATCATAATCCATTTCCCTCATGATTTAAAATAAGGCTCAAGGGGAGAAGGGAAAAAGGATCCTAAATAGGAAGTGCTCATTTTTCATAATGAGGAAAAAAATGGAAATATTTTCTCTTTAAAACATATTTTTTTAATCATTTTTAACAAAAATATAAATTAAAAATTTTCCAGGATAACCCAAAAACCAATCATAAGGTTCATGATTCCACAAAATGAAAGAAATGACACTAATGGTACTATTTTCAGAGAAACACGAGAAAACCTAGGAACTCAAAGGATAACCTGAACATACTATACATGTGACTCATCCTAAAGGCATTCCTTACCCGATGAAATCATAACTCACAAACACCTGATCATTGCCTTAACTAGCCTAATCGAGGGGCCCAATCACATAGAAATAATAACAAAATAACCCCCTTCCATGGGAGACTAGATAGTGCATGACCTAGACAAGTTCAACAATCATTCTCATAATTCCTCTTTGTTATGCTAGGTTTTAATGTCATGTTCGCAAATGGGTGTTCCAAAAAATCCAACAATAAGACACATACATATTCCATTATATATATCATACCAACAGAAACCACCCAGGATTCCTCAAGGATTAGTCCCTTGACTTAGTTTATTTATTACACAAGGTAGGTCCCATGCCAAGGACACTCCATTCTCATTGTCAACCAAGAAGGAAAGTGACCTAATCCAAGAATAGTTTTCCAAAGAAACCATTTTAATGAATTCAAATGGGCCTCAAAAGATTTTCACATAACAATCCCTTTTATAAATAACCATACCAAACCATTTTCAAAACCAAACACACCTTTTGAAACATGTTGAATCAATACAAACCACCATTTAAGTATATAACACATTTTCAAAGGTCAGAGAGTCATTCCATCAAACACTTGGTGTGAAAACCCAATTTGGAAAATACCAATCACCATTTTGGATATTAAATTTTCATTTATAAAACCAAATCATTCCTTTAAGGATCAAAAACAACTTGAAAAATCCTATTGGTCCATTTAACAAACACAGTGTGCAAAACTCAACAAAACCACACCACATATTCAAAACAATTACAAAAAACAATTTAGTTCATAGAAAAAAACTTCTCTAAGAATCATAGATCACTATTTAACTATGAACGAGGGTGTCAAAAATAAGAAATCAATGAGAACCTAAATTTAAAGGCAATGTGAAAATGGTTCCTACCTCAAATTATGAAGAACTTCCAAAATCCGGTATAAAACATCATTCGCACCTCCGTCGCATGAAATGGAGGATAAATCTAACCTCAAGGAACCTTAAGAGGAAGAAACCCCCAAAAACTGAGCAAACCTAGCCACAGAAATTAGAAAACATGTTCACTAGGGTTATGGAAGAAGAGAAAACATGAGAGAAAGAAATAAGGGAGAATAAATGAAACCTAAACTTTCAATTTGGGTAAAGAATCACCAAGAAACCACCATGGATCCATCTTGGAGGGGATTGAGGGTGCCAAAAACCCCCTCAAGAGGTTCCTAGGTCGAAGGAGGCTGAATGGGAGAAAAAGAGGGGTAGGTGTATAAAAATAGGGGAGAGAGAAAGTAAATTTAATGACCTCGAGAGGCCACACAGTTAGTCTACACGGTTTGTCAAACCTTGTAGTGACCATGCGAACACCTATGTCAAGAAACTGACCTACTATACAAGAAACCAACATGGTCTGACTAACTGTGTGGTTTCCATGTGGTAGCTACTACCATTACCTTTAGATGTGGTATGGTTACCTTGGAAGGGTGCATGGTTATCACTAATCGTGCTCTAATCATGCGCTAGAGTCTTCTCACCCAAAAACACCCAATTCACAAAAAAAAAATCAAGAGGAACCCAAAGGAGGAAAGATGGGTCAAAGATATAGAGGAAGAACACCCCAAAAATTCAACCCTATCACACCCAGTTCCTTAGAAAATAAATGAGGATCAAACTCAAACCCGAACCAAAGATGAATTTAAAAGCCTAGGTGTAGCGATTATCCCCACCATAACACTTTCCACCCCCATAAATCCAACCCAAGTCTTAAACTGAAAGAAAAAAAACACCACTCTATAAATCCAAGATATTTATAATTAATAACAAATTAAGAGATCACAAAAACACCACTAGTGAGAAAACGGCTAAAAAGATGAACTTGGGATACCAAAACAAACTCCCCGTTGAGTGTCACTCGCCCCACAAATCTTAAACACCTCCAGTTGATCAATCCAAAAAGGCATAGAACTTTCACGATATAAAATACATCATTAAACATGAACACCTTATACATAATCAACAAGAACTCAAACCTTTTTCAAAAAATAACCAAACAAATTCAAAACACATCTGAAGAAACCCTCCATAACCTCACTAAAACCAAACCACTGGGAGCATACCCATACCAAAATTTACTCAATAGAAGAACATAGGATTAAATGGCTCCGCAAAAGACTATCTTCCATCAAACTAATACCAGGAATGAAACCGATATACTAATATGGGGAGGCCCGAACAGACTCCCCACCTTAGAAATGGACCAACACTCAAGATGAAACCATAATACCTATATGCGGAGGCCCAAATGGACACCCCGCTATAAAAAATAGGCTAAAAGTGAATTCAAAGAGACCATAAGAACCAAAAAAATTAATCAAACTCAAAAACATTCCCACATGGACCCCCCCCCCCCCACAAGGGGAGGGGATGTAAGGGACCAACTAACGAATCATCAAAGCAAAAAACAACAACATACCTACAACTTCACACCCCTGGAAGAACACAAACATAACCACACTCAGTTTACACCAATAGTCTAAACAGGGGCCCTTTTAAGAGTCTTATACCCAGCGAGACACAACCAGTAGGATTTTATGAAAAGGAGAAAACTGTACATCCTTATAACCAAGGGAAAAATATTACAACCAAATGAGTCAGAATGTGGAATTTAGGTCTACACACCTCTTTCCACCAAACAGGACCAATTAAAACATAATAGCTACACCGGAGGCTTAAATTGTCTCCACATTTCACACCGAGAACAAAACATAGACCAAATCCTTTCATACCACTGGGCATCTTCTAACTATGCTCCAACATCACTCTAGGACCTATGACTTGGGATCGGAGGATTTAAGCATCTCATACCACACAGTTAGACTTTAGAAACCCCTGAACTAAACAAACTGATCAAAAATTCACAAAACAAACTTCCATTGAAATTGATGTTTTCAATGATTTAACAACAGAAATCCTTACAATTGAAAGAAAAATAAACCCCAAAAAATGCCACCAGACATGAATATTACATCCAAAGAACATTACATTGAGAAAGAACCAGAACTAATCCCAAAAAATTAAACTATCCCTATGAACGGTCCGGGGTGTCCTTTGAAGAGTTTGGTCTAGCTCCACGGTGCTTCATAGAAACACCCTAACAAAACTGCTTCAAGTTACCTGTGCATCCAAAGGTGTGGAAAGATTTTAGAGAATTTGGGAATGATGGCCTCTTTTGACCACTCTTACCACACTAATAACACATCACTTCATTTCACACTATAGAGGTTTATGAGAGGTCTGGAGGCCTCTTAATTTCCCTACCAGCACCACTAGTATTAGACCACTTCCCATTCCTCTAACCAGAATCCCCTTAACCACTTCCAAAGACCATAGGAATATTTTCCATCTCAAGACCTCTTACTTACACAACATTGGAATGAAATGATTGCCTCACCACATCAGAGAACGTGGTAAAATTTATCTCTGCTACCTTCGACTACATATTAGAATAGATCCCAAACTCAAAATGTCAAGCCTTCATGGGATCATTTTCAACATATACTGGATCAGATAGAACTATGTCTAAGAAGTGATTATATAATTCCAACACCCTACTGAAGACTTCACATATCCATCCTCTTCTTTACCATATTTATATCATATAAATATGGTTAGATGTACAAATACTTGAAGAACTCCCAAGTAATATCTTCCGAGGTCTTTCTTCGAGACATGGACTTCCACAATTTCCAAGTTGGACCATCGAGCATAAAGTTAGAAAAATTTACCTTTAATGACTCTGGAAACACAAGGAAACTGAAGTCCCTCTCAATCCACCACATCCACTCCTCCACCTCGAGAGGATATTGTTGACCAAAAAAGGGAGGACAGTTCAACTTATAAAATTCAATAACGTAGTCTATGGGTTGATCAACTTGAGTGTTTTCTAATGGTGCACCACCCGAATATGCATCTCGAGCATCCATCAAATCTTTATGGTGGCAGACACTAAGAACAAGGATACAAGGAACTCGATAAAAACCAATCCAACAATAGGGAATGTCTATTTCAAACACCAGAAAAGAAACATCACTCAAAAAATAAAAGGGACACACTGAACCACTATAAGATAACAAAAAATTATATTTTCCTTTAAAAGAACTTTTAAAAAAGAAATAATCTTAAATTATTGAAGACACATCAATGGTATTTTATGGATCCTCACACATGCACATCCTCTTGCCATATCGAGTACCCATCAAATTTTCACATATGTCCATGCATGTGGTCACAAGTAGAAATTCCAAAGGTCAATACAACACTTTTCCACCTTCCAAAAGAAAACATTCAACCCATATCAAAAAAAATTAATTACATAGGAAACTCCATTTCATCAATACCTGTTTGATTAAAACTCATTCATTTTTATTTTATATAAGTTTACAAAACCCCTTTCTGAAAATAAATTCCCATTTTCTGATCAACCAACTCTTGATAAATTGAAAGCTTGTTTATAAAAACCCAATCTCATTGAATTGATTATATTTTCTACACTAAAACCATTTCATGAGAATCCAATTTTCCAAATCCCTATTCAAAACAATTTTTAAAAACCATTTTACACCTTCCAAACAAAGTCCCCTCGATTTAAAATTTAGCTTTTCACAATTCCAAAGTATGAATTTTCAAAACCATTTTTTCAGATTAAAGAAAAACCCAAACGGTCCATGAGGGGAAACTATTGTTGGTGGGGGGATCGAAAATATGTTTGGAGGCTATACGCCCGTCATGCCACCATCACAGAGATCATTCAAGGGTAATGTCGCCAGGTCCACATGGCTTACAAGGCCCTATGAGCTCACAAAGGCCACATCCCCAACTCCCTTTTCATTTCCCAACAAAACGATTCTCACAAAAATTAAAAGAAACCAAAAAACCTGGACATTCCCTAGTAACCTATGGTTTAGAATGAGAAAGGGTTCATGATGTCCTTCCCCTTAATACACCTCAATCCCTGAAAATACTACTGCTTCCACCTTGACATCCCCAACTAATGACGGGTTCTCTAAAAACAAAGTTCTGCAAAATATTTTACCTGCTCTGATAACATTTTGTCACGAACCAACCCAAGTCGACCCTAAACTGGTCACCCAAACTGATCTGTGGAAAGTCCCGAGAGGTGTTCCTGATCCTCCTGGGCTAGCAACATGCACCAAGTGAATCATAAGAGACAATGGAATATTTTATCCCAATAAAATAAACAAGGAAATTGTCTATATAAAAGAGAAAACAAAATCAATATGGTTTCCAAACATCACATCAATTACATTATAAATAAAATCAAAAAAAATACCATAAAAAACAAACTGAACATGAAACCCAAGACATATCCATGTGACCGTGAGTGTTACTCCCCAATCCACAACTATCTACCACCCAAGGTGATCGAACCGCACTGGAACCTGTATTGGAAACTAAAACCCATAAAATACTGTAGGTGTGATTATTAAAACTCATTAGGTAGGCTCCAATAATTATATTCCCAATTCACATACTTTAAACAAATAAACAATGATTAACAGGTTTGAAAAAATATATATAAATATAGGTTTTACACACTTTTCATTTTAAAACAAACAATCATAAACCATTTCATGCTTGATTTTAGAAAAGGCTCAAGGGGATAATGGAAAACCTAACCAAAAAAAAAAGTTCTCATTTTTCATAATGGAGAAAATGAAAGGGAAATATTTTCGCTTTCAAAAAATCATCCTTAAAAACTTTTTAACAAAACCACACATTCATAATTTTCCAGGATAACACTAAAAAACATAAGGTTCATGATTTCACACAACAAGGGAAATGGAACTAAAGGCACTCATGTCGTAGAAACACCGAAAACATAGGAACTCATAGGAGAACCAGAACATACTACACATGGGACTCATCCTGAAGAAATGCCTTAACTGATGATGTCATGAGGGCCAAATTACTAATCATATCTCTACCTGGCATGACTAAGGGGCCCAATCCTAGAGAAATTATAACAAAATATCCTCATACTATGGGCTACTAGCTAGTGCATGACCTAGACTAGTGCAACAATCATTCTCAAAATTTTTATTTTCTATGCTATGTTCCCATGTCCTATTAACAAAGGGGTGTGTCAAAAAATCCAACAAAAAGCTATATAAACATTACATTATACATATCACACAAACTGGAACCACCCCAACCCCCTCGTGGATTAGTCCCATGACTTGATTTAATTATTACTCAAGGGAGGTCCCATACTGCGGACACCCCCATCTCATGGTCAACCAAAAAGTCAAGTGACCTATTCCAAGAGCTATTTTCCAAATAAACCATTTAAAATATTCCAAATGGTCCTCACATGGTTTTCAAATAACAATCCCTTATGCAAAAAACCATACCAGACCATTTTAAAAACCAAACACACCGTTGGAAACCTATTTAATCAATAAAAACTTCCATTTAAGTATAAAACACATCTACAAAGGCCAAAGAGGAATTACATCAAGGAATTGGTGTGAAAACCCCATTGGGAAAACAAAATTCACCATTTTTTGTATAAATTTTTCATTTATAAGACCAGATCATTCCTTTAAGGATCACAAACTAGTTGAAAAAGGCAACTGGGTCATTTAACAAATACATGGTGTGCACAACTCAACAAACCCACACCACATATTCAAAACAATTAAAAAACACTTTATTTCACATAAAAAATTTCTATAAGAATCATATATCACTATTTAAATATCAAGGAGGGTGAAAAAAAATAAATCAATGAAAATATAAATTTAAAAGGTAATGTATAAAGGGGACCTACCTCAAATGATGAAGAACTTCTGGAATCCAGTGATAAACCTAATTTTCACCTCCACCACATGCAAGGGAGGCTAGATACAACCTCAAGGAACCTTAAGAGGAAAAAAAACCAAAAATACGAGCAACCCTAGATAAAAAAAATTGGCCAACATTTCCACTAGGGTTGGGGAAGAAGAGAATAGGGGAGAGAAAGTAAGAAGGGATATAAAAGGAACCATAACTTTTCAATTTAGGTAAAGAATCACCAAGAATCGACCATGTATCCTTCTTGGAGGGGTTTGAGGGTGCCAGAAACTCCCTTGGGGGGAATCTAGGTTGGAGGAGGATGAATGGGGGGAAAGATATTAGGGTATAAAAATCAGGGAGAGAGAATGTGAATTTAATGACCTAGACAGGACACATGTTTAGTCCACATAGTTTGTCAAACCATGTTGTGATCGCGCGACCGCCTCTACTGAGAAGCAGAACTACCACACACAAAAAACCCACATGGTCAGAATGATCGTGTGGTAGTCATGCAGTATCTACTTCCTTGATTAGGATATATCACACAGTTACGTAGGAGGGGCACATGATTATCATTAATTGTGCGCCAACCATGCCCCAGATTTTGCTCACCCAAAAACACCCAATTCACTAAAACCTCAAGAGTAAACCCATGGAGGGAAACTAGGACAAAGATATAGGGTTTTAACACCCCAAAAATTCAACCCCGCCACACCCAGTTCCTGGTAAAATAACCTAGGATCAAACCTAAATCGTAACCAAAGATGAATTTAAAAACAAGGGTGCGATATGAGAAAATTTCCATTTTATTTTCAAATCATAAGGATCTACTGGGGGAACCTCACTAGGAAAATTTTAATTTGTTAAGTTCCTCATTTTTATTTAAGCATCATTTTTCTACTCAATCTTTATTAACATCTTGATTTACACGCAACTGCTGGAAAATTTATTTCATGTTGATTTGTTTCTGGAAATTTCAGATTCATTATTTTAAAATATTTTCACTATTGGAGATTAATTATGAGGGGTATTACCCCTGGGTGATTTTTCTCTTTATAAACATGGTTTTATTTTTTATGTTTTTAGCATACACATTTTCTGTTATATTGAAAATCTAATTGAAATAAATTTGTTAAACTTGCTACACCCACTTCACCATACTCAATTTCCGCATGTTAATTTTTCGACATAATTGAAAGATATGATCACTTTCTTTTCAACACATGCATGTGATCCTATTTTAAAATAATTTTTATTTTCTAAACCCATACTTTTGAACTTCACTATGACCCTCGAACATATTTTCTAAACTATAAGGATGAATGTTTTTTCAGACCGCAATTTTGAGATGAAATTTGATTTTTTTCTTCGGATTCTCATAATCGATAATATGGTTTTTTTACCAAGAATGTGATCTTATATAATTTTATTGACCATTTTTTTGGTTCTGTAATAGTGTTGTCACCCTAGGATAGGATTTTGGTGGAAATCTGAGCTGTTCGAATTTTTGCAGAATAATTAGTATTTAATAATATTAAATTAAATATTAATTTATTTGTGTAGGTTTCTTTAGTGATAAATTTTGAATGGATCATCATATTGATATTATCTCCCCTTCATTGAGTCTGGAATGTGGATTTTATCCTAGGTGAGGCATAAACTCGAGTCGGGCGCCGAGGCCGGCCCGAGCCCCTTTTTATTTTCTTTCCTTTTCTTTTTTCATTATTTTATTTTCCTTCCTCCCCATTCTTGTGCATGCCTCTTGTGATTATCCTCTTTCATCATTACCTAAGGTAGAAACTAGATATTGATAAAGAGTGATATATGGAAGGGAATATTGGTACCATTTTGAATCCCTCGATGCGCTGATATGACGTGTGGCAATCGTGGGAGATGAAATCAAATGAAGCTTCAGTGGTTTATGCCTGAAAGTAGGCCCAATTTATTTTTCCCCATAGATCCCACTTAAATTGGTTGTTTCATGTTTTTATATCCATATATTTCTTTCTTTTGGCCTCTTAAGTCCCAATTAGTTATTTCAGGGGTGAAAACGGGGGTTTCGGGCGATATGAGGGTTTTCCCATCGGGAAACCCAGGTTACACGGTGTGTGTTTCAGGGGAGCATGCCGTGTTTTCTTCCCATTCGGGGAAGAAGAATTTTTCTTAAGTACACTCTTTTTACTCTTAGTACATGTCGTTTGGTGGTACATATATGTGTGTCTAGTCGTGTGAAAAGAACACAAGTTTTTGGTTTTTAGATAGTACAAGTCATTTACTTTGAATTACACGCCATATACTTCTACACAGGTAGACCCCATATTTTTTTGGCCATGTATGAGTACACATCCCAGGGGAGGGATAAGATTACATTTCATGTACTCTTAAGTACACTCCATGTAAATTTCCATCTTATAGGTTTGGGGTATTTTATGCCCTAGAAGTAAGAATTGGGCATGTGAGTAGGCCATTCTGACCATTTTTTCACATAAATCACAATGGTGGAATCCTATTGACATTTAGGGGTCATATGATTGGTTTTTTTGGGGTTTCTATCTAAATGGAGAGGTTCTTTCTCTAGTTATTGAATTCAGTTGTCACCTGAGAGTGAGACTTGACGTGGATGATAGGTTGGGTGTTCAGACCAACCTAATTGAGACCATTTAGCTGAGATGAGCTTTGATCTATCTCCCATGACCTATGATTTTTAGGACATTCCCCTTGTGAGACTTTTCCTTCGGGACTATGAGTCTGTGAGACCAGATGCTTCCAGGGATCCATTGAGGGATGTCTTTGCTTATGTGCTAGCCTAGGGAGACCCTTGTAGGATCTCTCTCGTGTTTTACTTTGAGAGGATACTTATTGTAATATTACTCTATTATTCTTAATTCAAGGATCCCATGTAGGATTCATCCCTTTCATTTTTCTAAGCATCACGTGTAGGATTCCTTTGCTCGTGTTTACTTGGAGGATCCTGAGTAGGATGCCTCTTTTTGTTTGACTTGAGGGACTCAGTGGGTGCATGTGGTTTTACTGACCCTAAGTTGTACATTGGGTTTGGGTAGATAAGGTGTTCGGGTGTCACCCATGACTCTTTCTAAACTATTAATCCCATAGGGATGTGACTGTAGTGTTGGGTTGGGCATTCGGGGCACCCTCACTCTTTATTATGTTTCACTTGTTTATTGCTGATGCAGTGATGTTCACCAGAGTTGCTTCTTGGTTGGTGACTGTTGAGCCTAACATGAGGTGTATTATTTTCTGTTGGGATTCCTGGTTATTCTTATTGGGATCTACTTTTCTTATTAGGATGCCAGATGTTATTTCTTGTTATACGGCTTCTAATCCATTATATTTTTTTATTTTTACTATACCTAGAGGTACGAACTGGGACTTAGTTATTGAACATGAATGTGTATATATATATATTGTGATAAATATTTTGTTGGGATGTCTAGTGGTGCTTCTTGGTATGCAACTATTGAGCCTTACGCGTTGCCTATTATGCTGAAATTTTGATATATTGGGCTTGGCCCTATTTGACTGCTATGCTTGCGTGTAAGGATTTGTTATGCCTGTAGGTGAGAATTTGTTGTGCCTATGGGCAAGGATTTTTTATGCATGTGGGTGGGGTTTTTCTATGCCTGTGGGAGAGCTGTTGAATTGAATATTTAATTGGAATTACTTATGACGTGTCTGCCAAGCCAAAGTATAATCTTGGATTCGGTCTTCACTTTACTTGTTTAGATAGACTTCTGAGGTATCTATTGAGCATCCATTTTATGGGGGATTTAAGGTCTTAGGATGGATCTAGAGAGTTATAAAATTCAATGTAATAGTGTAATTTACATGTGTAGTTTATTATGTGATATTCTTGTGGGTTAGGTTGTGTTATTCCTGAGAGAGAGGTTCTGATATGCCTGCTGGTGAGGTTTTTCTATGCCTGCAGGTGAGTCTGAAAAATGTAACAATTGGGAGAGGTTTTCTGAGTCTTGGTTGGATTCATTGGCTTATGCTCTATGTTTTCTGACCAATGACCTTTTGAAAGATTGATCATCGGTATGTGGTATCCTAGTTTTTGATTGGAGGCTAGTACGTGTGAACCCAGGTGTAGTATGTGCACCCCCCCAATGGTGATGTTGCTTTCTCAGAGATATAATTTCAGTGTTGGTCGAAGAAAGTACATGTCAATGGGATTACAGACCCAGAGATCGACTTAATGGTACACAGATTGAGTGGAAAGACATCCAACTCAATGCCCCTACATATTATGTCAAGACCATTGGAATTACAGACCCAAGGATCGACTTATAATGTGGTATCATGTTATTTGATACACATACCAATGAATATTCATATCTATGTATTTATGTATAGGTATGGGACTATACAGGTGTACCTATATAGTTATGGACATCCATGGAGTAACATTCCCAGTTTACAGGGATTACAGATCCTAAGTTCGACTCTGGTTTCACTTCTGTTTTTTACTACCTTTTGGTTGTGTCTCAGCTAGGCTGAGAACATTACTTTTTCATACACTTTAGCAGCATAGGTACGGGTTTCTTGTCGGGGTGGCCTACTGAGATTTGTTCTCACCCATGCATGTGCACCTCAGTGTACATATAGACCATATGTATTCTTTACAGGTTGAGCATAAGTTGCATGGTGGATAGGGATGAGGCCCAATGTTTCATGATCAATCGAATCTACTCGAGTGGTTTTACTGATCGGGCTATTTCAATTCAACAATTTCTAGAGATTGGGTATGTGGGTTGGCTCAGAGTTAGTAGTTGAGCCCAGTATGTTTACTTTCATTTTCTTTGTACTTGTATTTTTATGGTCATCCTCATGGGTGACAAGGGTTGTATTGTATCTCATAGTTTTTCAGTCTTTTTAGAGAATTTTACTATTACAGTTTTCTATTTCAGTTTACTACTTCCACACTCTATTTACTTTCTACTGTGTGTGATACTAGGCTATTTCCACTGTTCGATTACTCTAATATGATTGAATAGTCTCCCTATGATCACCTCATAGTCTCTTGCTGCTATTCAGTAACCTATATCATTTAGGGAGGTGAGCTTGAGGTTTTGTGGTGAACTGGCTCGGAGCACCGGTTTAGTGACATCCAGGTCAGTATGTTACAAAGTGGTATTATAGGAGTTTCTTTTTTTGATCTTTACTATTTTGGATATGGTAGACATGAGTATTAGGAATTTGTTGGAACTTGTGATGGATATCGGATTGGTGCATTAAGAACACTTGTTCTGATAGGAAGTCCTAGATTCTAGGGTTTGGGATTCCTATTCTGATTTTGCGATGTTATAGTTGTATATGATTTTCTCCTTGAGTGACTCACATGTTGATTATGGGTGTTTTAATTTTATTATGGATCTCTAGATCTTGGACATTGGTAAGAAGACAGGGTTGGATTTGACTCTTGTTCGGAAAAGTCAAGAGCCGTATCATGCATCATACTAGGCACATAGGATTCACATCATATAGGCTTGCTAGTATGTGATTTTAATGATGACAGAGGCCTATTCTATTGGGTATTCTTACACAATCTTTTTATTATGTTTGCAGGTTATGTGGATCCACATAGAGTCATTTTGTTTTGAGGTTGATGATTCATTCTTCATGCTCCTCTTGTGCAGTGACCTAGTTGGTCAATATGGTGTGATGCCTTTTGTTGAGACCCTTTAAGGGTGTTTTTTATCAAGTATGTGGTTATCTAGTCAGATCTCTGAGCATAATGTTGAAATGTACTGGGACTTTTCTTTTTAACTGGAACTTCAGGGGTTATTTCCATATATGGATACTCGATGAGTGTTAATTTAGTTTCTTTTCTGCTTGGGTTGTGACCTCCAGGGAGTAGTTCCTTCTAAGGATTCTTGGAGAGGATTAGGGACCTCATAGGTTGTGTTCTTAGTTTTGACCTTTGTAAGTCATTTTTATCTTTACCTTCTTTGAGAGGTTGAATATTTTGGTCTAGGAGGAAGACCTAGATATCCTTTGTTTAGAATTGGAAACTTATTGGTCGAAGTTTGTTTCGTTCTAGGTAAACCTATGTGAGAGGTCGACCTATGTTTTCCAATGCCTTTTTGGTGGTGAACTTGATTTATGCTCATTTTATGATCAGTCCATGGTAGGCGCTCAAATTTTGTGTTATAGGAATGTTGATGCCTTCATCTTTTCATTGAGGTACATCAGGTGCATTGCTTTCAAGACTGGTTTCGATAGGTAGGACTTTTTGGGTGCCTGTCCTAGTCGACTAGTGTTTCCACTATTTTTAATGTATTCATAGCATGGGTAGATGATCGTGGTTGGAATAACACCGTGTGTACGTATCAGGTGGTAATGATACACGCTGGTTTTGCATGGTATCATTTGAATCTAAATTAATGAGTGGAAATGTTTGAGCTGAGGACCAATGTTTTTCAAGAAATTCTACGGGTTTGGATCCAAGAAGTTTTATTAATGTCCCTTCGTGGTATGGGCAACATTGTGGAATGAATCGGGTACCATGAGATAGTGGACCTGTGGCTGAATCCGGGTCAGGTTGACAGGATGTGAGTGTGGCTCGGAGGGAGTTGTACCTGGATTTTTGAACAATCTTAGTGTACTCATGTTTAGATAAAATCATGTGAAATCTTGAATCATTTGAGTATATTGAGATAGTGTCGTCCCTACGTTGAGCTCCTTTTCTTTTTCTTCATAATGTCTTCCCTAGTGAGGAATAGGGAACCTTGTTAGGGTTGCGCTTAAGGAGCATTGTAAGGTAATACATATGGTGGGGAGTGCACCTTTGTCCATTTGAGGGTGGTAAACTTCATTTTCTATTGAACTTTAGTGTTTTCAGTGGTATTTTGAGCTCAAAGTTTTTTTTGATATGACGATAAGGGTGTCCCTATGGTGGGGAGTACTAGATCAATTGTAGTTAAATGTCTTCCATGTTGAATGTAGTTGTCAATGCTATGAGTTTGGTCAATGTATAATCTAGATAGCCTGATTGTACAGATGCTCAGGTTGGGAGCTTGGCTTATTGTCCTTTCACTAGGCTTATTGGGGACAAGCAGGTTTATGGTGGGGAGTTCGTAAGGACTCATGTTTTTTCGGACCATAGTTTTGAGCAGAAATTTGACTTTTTTTTCTAATGCTCGTGAGGGGTAAAATAGTCTTTTTACATAGCATATGATCTCGAATAATTTTTTTGACCACTCTTTTGGTCCCGGAATAGGGTGTTTTCCCTCGGACAGGAGTTTGGTGGAAATCTGAGTTGTTTGAATTATAACAGAATAATTAATATTTAATATTATTAAATTAAATATTAATTTATTCATGTAGGTTCGTTTGGAGAAAAATTTTGAATGGAGTATTGGATTGAGATTCCATCTCCATCGTTGAGTCTGGAATGTGGAGTCTAGCCTAGGCGAGGCATAAACTCGAGTCGGGCGCCGGGGCCGGCCCAGGCCAAATGTTCTTTTCTTTACTTTTCTTTTTTATTTCTTTTCTCTTCCTTCTTCCTCCTTCTTATGAACACCTCTTTAGATTCTCCTCCTTCATCATGAACTAAGGGAGAAAATGGATATTGAGAAAGAGGGAGATATGGGAGGGAAGAGTGGTACCGTTGTGAATCCCTTGACACGCTGATATGACATATGTTGATCGTGGACGATGAAATCAAATAAAGTTTCGGAAGCTTCCAGCCAAAGGTAGTACCATTTTATTTTTCACCATATATCCCCTTTAAATTTGTTGTTTCAAATTTTTATAACTATATATTTATTTCTTGTGGCCTCTTAAGGCCCGATCTATTTTTTTCGGGGGCAAAAACGGGGGTTTCGTGTGATCTGAGGGTTTTCCTGTCATGAAACCTAGGTTACATGGTGTGTGTTATAGGGTAGCAAACCATGTGTTTTTAACATTTTGGGATAAATAAGTTGTCATAAGTACACACCGTGTACTCTGAGTACACATCGTGTGGTGGTACATGGCCATGTGTCTGACTGTGTGAAAAAAGAACGCGGGTTTTTGGTTTTTAGATAGTACACACCTTGTAACTTGAAGTACACATCCTGTACTTTTACATAGGTATACCCAATTATTTTTATCCATATATAAGTAAATAGGTAGGGTTAGAGATAAGAGTACACACTGTGTACTCTAAATTACAGGCCATGTACTTTTCTAGCTTAGAGGTTTGGGGTATTTTGTGCCCTAGAAGTCAGAATTGGGCGTGTGAGTAGTCCATTTTGAGCATTTTTTCACATTGATAGAAATTGTGGAATTCTGTTGACATTTAGAGGTCATATAAATAATTTTTTGGGGTTTCAATATAAATGGAGAGGTTCTTTATCTAGTTATTGAGTTTAATTTTCACCTAAGAGTGATACTTGGCGTGGATGATAGGTTGGGTGTTCAGACCAACCGAGTTGAGATATTTGAGCTAAGATGATCATTGATCTATCTCTTGTGACCTATGATTTTGATGAAGTTACCCTTGTGAGATGTTCCCTTATGGCCTACGAGGCCGTGAGACTGGATGCTTCCAAGGATCCACTGAGGGATGCCTTTTCTTATGTGCTGACCTAGGGAGACCCTTTTAGGATCTCTCTCATATTTTCCTTTGAGAGGATACCTGTTGTAGGATGCCTCTATTTTTCTTCATTTGAGGATCCAAGGTACGATTCCTCCCTTTCTTTTTTCTAAGAATTCCATGTACGATGCCTTCACTTGTGTTTACCTGGAGGATCCCAAATAGGATGCCTCTTTTTGTCTAACTTGAGGGGCCCATCATGTGCCTATGGTTTGATCAACCTTGAGTTATATGTTGGTTTTGGGTAGACATGTTGTTCGGGTGTCCCCTAGAACATATGACAAACTAGTAATCCCATGGTGCAGTGATTGTAGTGTTGGGTTGGGCATTTGTCCCACCCTCTCTCTTTGTTGTGTTTAACTTGTTTATTACTAATGCAGTGATGTTCACCAGAGGTACTTTTTAGTTGGTGGCTGTTAAGCCTGACATGCATAATCTTATTTTCTATTGGAATGCCTAGTTGTTCTTCTTAGGATCTACTTTTATTATTGTGATTCTAGACGTGCTTTCCTGGTATCCAGATTCTGAGCCATGATATTTCTTATTTTTCTATACCCAGAGGTACTACATGGGACTTAGCTATTGATCATGAATGTGTATATATATATTGTGATATATATTTTTTTGGGATGTTCGGAGGTGCTTCCAGGTATCCATATGTTGAGTCTTATGTGTTTTCTATTATGCTGGAATGTTGATATACTGGGCTCGACCCTGTTTGACTATTATGCCTGCAAGAGAGGATTTATTATGCCTGCAGGCAAGGTTTTTTTGTTCTCGTGGGCGAGGATGGTTATTCCTATGGGAAGGGTTTTTCTATGCCTTTGGTAAAGGTGTTGAATTTAATATTGAAATGTAATGACTAATGACACGTCTACCAATACAAATACAAAGCTTGGATTCGATCTTCACTTTACTTGTTTAGATAGCCTTCTGAGGTATTTGTTGAGTATCCTTTATACATAGGATTGAAGGTATTAAACTGGATCTTGAGACTTATATAATTCAATGTAATAATGTAATTTAATTGTGTTGTTTATTATGTGATATGTATTTAGGGGAGGTTGTGCTATGCCTGAGGGTGAGGTTCTGATATGACTGTGGGTGAGGTTTTTCTATTATGGCTGGAGAGTATAAAAAATGTGACAATTGGGAGAGGTTTTCTGAGTATCTATTGGATTCATGGGATTATGCTCTGTTTTTTTACCAGTGACCTTTTACAAGATTGACTGTTAGTATGTGGTGTCCTAGTTTTTGATTGGAGGCAAGTACGCGTGATCCTGGGTGTAAGTTGAGCATCCACTTGTGGTAAGGTATCTTTCTCAGAGATATAATTTTTTCATTATCCAAAGCAGATATATGTCGATGGGATTACAAACCTATAGATCAACTTAATTATACATGGCTTGAGTGGAATGACGTCCACCTCAATTCCCCTGCCTAGGATGTCCAGACCATGTGGATTACGGACCTAAGGATCGACTGCTAATGTGGTTTATTGTTGTTTGATACACATACCAATGAATATTCATATCTATGTAAACATGTATAGGTATGGGACTATACAAGTGTAAAAATATAGTTATGGACATCCATAATGGTTCTTTCCCAGTAGATAGGGATTACAGACCCCGAGTTCTACTTTGGTTTCATGTTTGGTTTTTACCACCTTTTGGTTGTGTCTAAGCTAGGCCGAACATGTTGGTTTTGCATACACTTTAGCATCACAGTTACAGGTTTCTTGTCGGGGTGACCATATGATATTCTTGATCACCCCTTCATGTGAACCTCAGTGTATTTGTAGACCATATGTCTTTTTTTAGGTTGAGAATGGGTTACATGGTGGATAGGGTTGGTGTCTAGTGTTGCATGATCGAGCAGAGCTGCTCGAGTGGTTCTACTGATCGGGTTGTTACAGTTCGATAGTGTCTAGAGATTAGGTATGTGGGTTGGTTCAGAGTTAGTAGTTGAGCCCAGAACTTTTACTTTCAGTTTATTTGTACTTGTATCTATATGGTCCTCCCAGTGGGTGACCAGTTTTGTATTGTATTACATATCTGTTCAGAATTTTTACAACATTTTACTATTACATATTTATATTTCAGTTTACTACTTTCACACTTTGTTTACTTTCCAATGTGCATGATAATTGGTTATTTTCTCTGTTCTATTACTCTGATATGAGGGCATAGTCTCCCCACGATCACCTCCCAGACCCTCGCTACTAGTTAGCAACCTATGGCATATGAGGAGGCATGTTTGAGGTCTTGTGGTGAACTGGCTCAAAGCACTGGTTTAGTGGAATCCAGTTCGGGACATTACATGAACTACTAAATTGAAAATTTGTTTTTATCTTTAACAGTCAGATTATTTTTATCCTCCATTGAATTCAACATTGGGGGCAAAGTTGGGTTTTTAATGTTATTATAGGGTCTTCATTTATATAGTAATCTATTCTTTTAGGTAATCCCATCAAATTCCTACAAATTTTTGTTTTAAAAATGGAAAAAAATTCAAATTTTTTTAAAATTTTTTGGTTTGTTATGCTTCATTATATACTTAAATTCAATCTTTCTTAATGGATAATATCATACTGGTTGTTGGGGGGTTTTTTCAATCTAAATTTTTTAGAGATGAATGATTTCTTAGTGAAGAATCTTACTTATTTTATGAATATTCTATTAAGAAACTAAGAAATAGAATGATATAGGATAGATGTTGGTGGAGTTATTTTCCAAAAATTAGGAAACTGAAATCTTGAACTTCAACCTAAGGGTATCACTTTTTTATTTAACCAAACAAATTAATCACTTAGGGATCCAATTAAAATGTAGTCTTATATTTCATTTGAATCTGGACTAAAATGGGAAGATGGGAACCCATGGTGAACATCTAAGACACTAAGAATGGTTTTTGTGTATAATCCCTCTGTACATTTCAAATACGTGCATTTGCAGAGTGCTTAGCACAAGCTACATGGCTGGGTAAAATATATAAAAAATAAATCAATAAAGTTCCTAGTATTCAAAAATGAGCTCATTAATGTGAGAATAATTTTTAATGCCAAATGAAGAAGGGGAAAATCAAATTATATAAAAATCATTTAAGTTTTATCAATAAAGTGATTCAAGAAAAACATTTAATTTAACACTTATTTTTGGAACCTAGGAAAAGTGAAAGTTGAATGTGTATATTGTTAAGATTTTTAATTCCACTTATATATAACCTATTGTAACTCTTAGATTTAGTAAATGGTATTAAATAGAAGTTTTTCAATAAGTGGCTTCATATATGATTTATTACATTCTCAACAATTAATAATTCTTTGTTTATTTGATCTCATAGTGGCTATTAAAATTTATGCATGACCTTTTTTTGAACATTTCATTTGAAAAGTCTGAAACTCGGTTTTAGTTCCTCTTATTTTAAATTTTCTTGACATTCTTATTTGGGACCTGAATGTTTAAAATACATGTTTCTATTTCAAAAGATAAAATCATGGAATTTATTGAGGATAATTAATGCTTAAGTGTGGTGGAATTTGAAGTGGCCTTTAATTCACTAGAATTTCAACATCTTTTTATTATGTTTTGAGTCATTTAATTAATTAATTTTACCATTTTTAATAATTAATTTCACTTTGGAAATTTTAAAATTTTATTTTTTAATTAATCATTTTTAAGTTTAATTTTGTATTATGGGATTTTAAAATCCCTAAGATTGTTCTTATCTTTTTTTTTAATATTTTTCTAATTACTATATAAGTTTTATTTCTACATGAAATTATTATTATTTTTGGTTTATTAATTAATAATTTATTTATTATATATATTATTTTTAGTCAAATATTAACATTATTTAAATTTTTAAACTTTTATTTTTGTATTCTTAAAATAATTTAAATTTAATTAAAATATTAAGTATTTAATTTTATTTCAACAATTACTTAAACTCTTTTGATTTTAATGTTTTATTTCATTATAATACTTGAGTTTCAACATATTTAATTACTCTTCATTTATATTATTTTAATATTTCTTTTATTTTATGTTTAGTATTTTAATTCTTGTAATATTAACTGGAATTTAGATAATTATTCAATTGTTTTAGATTTATATTAATTTGGTCTTTCATTTTAGTTTCATTTATTTAATTCATTGAATTTATTTTTATTTTTTATTTTCTTATTTATTAAATGTTTTAATTTATATTTATATGTTAACTGTTTTTTAAGATTGTCAGAAAAATTGATTCACCACCTGATTTATCACGGTTATCACCTTGCCAAAAATGGATTTTTTCCCTTTTCTAATTTTCTATTACTCTCTATTGGGTTCTCTAACAGTGAGTCCTAGGTTTTTTCTAATAGGATTTCTGAAAAAAAAAATTAAAAGCAAAGGTTATTTTTTTTAAAAAAAATATGCCTTAAAGGCGGAATATGGGATGCTTCCTTTTCCCTAAAATATTAAAAAAATTTCTTATCTTAATTATTATTTTTTATATATTTAAAATTTTAATGTTTTATTATTATTTTGTTATATTTATATATATATATATATAATACAAAATGTTTCATCATAATTTATCTCTTATTCAAGTATGTGACTTTGCTAGCCTATAAAATATAAAGTAGAAGACCAATATAAATAAAAATTAAAAGCTGGATTAAACATATAAGAAGTAGTTGAAAATAAAAAATAATTTCTTATAAAATGATGAAGAAATATAATTTATAAGCTTTGTAATCCACCAACATTAAACTTAAAAATGTTTCAAGTACGTGACATTTCTAGCCAATAAAATATAAACTATAAGACCAATATAAATGAAATTTTAATAATTTATTAAAAATATAATAATTAGTCTAAAATAAAAATAATTTCTTAAAAAAGGTTGATGGAAAATAATTTATAAGCTTTATAATCCACCTTGAAGCTTAAAAATGTTTCACGTATGTAGATTTTCTAGCCTATAAAATATAAACTACAAAACCAATATAAATGTTATTTTAAACATTGATTAAACATATAAGAAGTAGTCGAAAGTAAAAAAGAATTTCTTAAAAAAAATGATGAAAAATAATTTATAACCTTTATAATCCACCAACTTGAAAATTAAAAATGTTTCAAGTACGTGACTTTGCTAGCCTATAAAATATAAACTACAATACCCAAAGAAATGAAAATTTAAAAATTGATTAAACATATAATAAGTAGTAAAAAATAAATATAAGTTTTTTTAAAATGTTAATTAAAAATAATTTATAAGCTTTTTAATCCACCTATTTGAAGCATAAAAATGTTTCAAGTACATGAATTTTCTAGCCTATAAAATATAAACTATAAGACTGATATAAATTAAAATTTAAAAATTTATTAAACATATAAGAATTAGTTGAGAATAAAAATTAATTTCTTAAATAATTTTAGGAAAAATAATATTTAATCTTTCTAATCCACCAAATTGAAATAGAATAATGTTTCAAGTATGTGACTTTTCTAGCCTATAAAATATAAAATATAAGACCAATATAAATGAAATTTTAAACATTGATTAAACATATAAAAATAAGTCTAAAATAAAAATAATTTCTTAACAAAATTTGATGAAAAATAATTTATAAGATTTATAATCAACCTACTTGAAACTTAAAAATGTTTCAAGTATGTGACTTTGCTAGCCTATAAAATATAAAATATAAGACCAATATAAATTAAATTTTAATCATTGATTAAAACTATAATAATTAGTACAGGTTTTAATTTTTATTTATATGTTTGTTATAGTTTATATTTTATATTATTACATAGTCAAGTAGGTGGCTTTGGATCCTCCTCGACATTCCTTCTTTTCGCTCTCACTTCCGTATAACTTTTCTTACATTTCCTTTCATTTTCATTTATTTATTTTATTTCTGAAACTATTTATTTTCAACAACTTTTTAGATTTTTAAGCTATGTTTTAAATTTTATTACATTGTTTTCATGCCGTATATTTCATAAGATTTTACAGTTGTCTACTTAAAATTTAATAATTATTCCTATGTTTCAAGTAGTCAACTTTGAACGCTGTCAAATATAAATTGTGCCTAAAATATTAATGAAAACTAAAAAATTGGATAAAGATATAAGAAGGGATGATATTAATAATATTATATTTATTTAAATAGACATAAAACATATAAATGAACATGTATAATCAATGTATATGTCTATGGCGAGGAGATTCCATCCCACATGGTGGTCTGCGAATAGGACGTCTGCGTCGAGTTTGCTATGGAGTCTAATGACCTGGAGAGGGATGATCCTCAGGATCTGGATTGTCAACTATTGTATCCTCCACCTATGTTTCTTTGGGAGGAGTTTTCAACTACATCATGTAATACCCTCTTAATCCTTCTCCCACTAGGGTGGTAGAAGGACCTGCCAACATCACAGTGGGGAACCAAGCCTGTGATGGAGCTATACCCCAAGGTTGTGATGGATATAGACCCCAAGACTGTGATGGATCTGGACAGCAAGGCTGCAATAGATATGGACCCCAGGATGGAGAGAACTGTGGATATCCTATCAAGAAAGACAGATCACATCCCACCTTGGGTACATCCTGAATCAGCTGAGGCTGGACTACTAGAGGGCCGACCTCTACCCGTGGAACATGTGAGGCCTCACGTGCAGCACAATGCTATCTAAATTATCATGGTCATGGCTCCTTAGCACTAACAGATGCTACAGGATGTTCCTTTGGGGTAGGAACCTCCTCTCTCTGGGATGGATGCTCGAAGATGCTCTCGGAAAGCACACGATAAGATGACCTTAGCTCCAGTGCTTCAGCATGGTTGACTGTCTGGCTAAAGACCACCTCCTCCTCTTCATCAATCATGATAACAAGATGCTATGAGTGACTTCCCTATAAAGAGATTCAAAGTGAATTAGGATATAGTTCAATACACAAACTAATGGAAATTTATTGACTTACAATCAAATGAATCTCTCTACCATGTTGGGTAAGATATAGTATAGACTTCAATCTATTCCATGGATCATACTCAACCTTATCTGAAAGAAACAATTTATTCATAGGTACATCTTGGATATGAAAATCTTCACATCTGTTCCCCTAGTTGAGAAAACAATAATGTACTCAGTACCAGTCCTCATTCTACCTCCCTGTCAGCTTCGTCCTATGAAGCTGATCTATCTGTCTCGGTGGAAATGGAATCAGCTGAGCACAGAAAAACTAGTGCATGACTATGTCAGGATGCTACCACTTAGTAATATAGAATTGAATGATGGGCACTAAATCCATAGCATCTTCAAGCCCAATAGTTTTGTATGGTGGAAACTATTTCATAATAGTCCAGTATAGAATCCATGAAATCTGAAATGGCATGTGACCTTTTTTCAAGTAGTATCCTAAATAAAAACCAAAATTGATGTTATTATTAAATTTTTTAGATAGTGATAGACTGTATATACATACCTGGTTAAGTAAGAGAAAGTCCAACTAGAGCTGATATATGTCTAAATGGTGTCTCAGAATCACGTGGAAATTGTGTCACTGACACCACCTATAAAATAAAACAACGATAGTGATAAATAAGAAGAAATTAAAGTCAATAAAAACTAGTAGAATCAGAAACCAACAGAAATGAGTGATCATACCAGTGTTCATGTGGATCATTATGTAGTACCTTTATCTCGATTTTTGGGCCAAAAATCTCAGGATAGAATGTAGGGATGTGCTCTCATTCCCACATTTGAAAAAGGATGATACATCCCCAGAGACCTGTGTGGTCCCTATGGGATAGACTTCATAATTCTCTATACATGTATCCCAAGAAAGCTGATCCCTAGCTTTATATTCTGGCCAAATAAAAGTCCTCTAGTAGGGGTAGATATATCATGTACATGTGAATCCCCATGTGATCAGTACACATGGTCCATCCAATGAGCCTTAATATATATGCAAGGTCATAACACATGATAGTATGCTCATCAGCATCATCAGGTAAATGTGGAGTATGCACCTCCAAACAAGGCATAGATATCAGTGCTCCATCTGTAGCCCTATGGTCAAAAAAATGTCAATGCCTAACTAAAATTGAGTAAGGTCGGGCCCAATAACAGCTCTCCCCTGGATAGGAAGACCGAGAATCACTACCACATCCTGGGGGGTTATGGTCATCTCTCCCTCAGGCAGGTGGAATGTGTGTGTCTCTGGTCTCCACCTCTCCACAAGGGCAGCAAGCAGGTGATGGTCAAAAAATGTGAAACCTGATACGACAATGACATAGACTCTAACATGACACAATTATGTTCTAATGTAATGTGGTGGCTGTCTATGATGAAAATGATGCACTCGATGCACCCTAGTCAATTGATCCTCACCACCCTCTAGCATGACCAATGAAATATGGGTATCCTGCAGAGTGAGTAGTATGATATCATCCATCTGCATATAAACAAATGAAATGAGTCATATGTGTAAAATTTAAATATAATGTTATGGTCAGTAGAATGTTATGACTTATAGAATGTAAGACATGCCATGATTATTCACATTGTTTTAAGAATTTATTTTTACCAAAAGAGAGGGCCATGTCTTCATTTTTTTCAAAGAATATTACTAACATGTTGTTAAGATATGATTTTACCTAGAAAAGGGTGGTTTGTAAGATATGATTTTATATATTTATATATATAAACAATTTGTCTTTGTTATGTGGTTGTCTATTATAAAATGGTGTTCTTTGTAATTTATGTATGATTTTCCACATGATGGTATGTTTCATGATTATTTTTTCACATGTAAAGGTTATTCTATAACACTAATTAAACATCAAGAAAGAATTTGTGGGAGATGAACCATGATGTAGGAGGAAGAGTGATAATAAAGACAACGATGACATAAAAACATTCCATCACCACCTTTGTTGTCACTATTCCTCCTTCTTTATGGTTCATTTCCCAAAAATTCTTTCTTAAAATTTATTTAGTGTTAGAGAATCAATTGTACTAACCTATATTGTTGGTTGTGTACTATAACAAGATCCTTTATCAGTTTGTATAACCTCCCCGTAGAAGTACACACAGGTAAAACCTGACTCTATATGTCGAAAAAAATTTTTGATCATGATTCTAATAGTGTAACTAATATTGAAAAAGATGGTTGATCATATAATATTTATTATACTAAAATTTTATAACATCTTCTTGTACAATAATATACGATACTATTATTTCATTATATAAAATTTTATTAAAATATCAGTCACAAAATGTTTTGAAAACTGAGGTAAAGGGAACACTTTTTTGGGTTTATGGTTCATCTTTTAGGTTTTAGGATTTAGAGATTAGGGTTTCATATATTGAGTTTTGGATCTAGGTATTTTGGATTTTTTGTAAGGTTTTATGGTTTAGGTTTATGATTTTAGGGTTAGGGTTTAGGTTTTAAGGTTTAGGGTTTAGAATTGTGAGATTACGGTATAGGGAAGATGTTTTTGGGTTTAGTGTTCTGCTTTTGAGTTTTGGGGTATAGAGAAAAGAGGTAAAAAAGAAGAGATAACAACATATAATTTACAATATGAAAATATCACAATTAAGACAATATATCATTGTGGATGAGAGTGTGAAATTGACCCAAAAATGTTAGGGCATCGTTTCTGATTATGACCTTCTTGATAAAATATGGTGCATCTCAAACTCTTCCCTTGTTCTTGAGGCTAGTCCATCTCATTCCATATCCTTCTGGCCTTTGATCTCCCACGGGGACACAACCAATTGATGTCAGGTATCACTATCGTCTAGCCTACGGGCATTGGGAAATAGCGAAACTCCCAAAGTGGTGTCCATGGTGTAGCATAACAGTTAGAAATGGTTTCCATCCAGTACACTAGATCAACATATGCTTCCCATGATATGTTCACAGATGCACGTGCTACGATGGAATGTGTGCATGGAAATCATAAGGCCTAATAGTTTCCATATTGACATTGCCTCATTTCAAGTAATACTAACATTTTTTCACTGATGCTATTTTTAATGGGCTATGAATGCTCTTGAACATCAAATCCAGAGTCTTCTTATTAAAAAATGAAGACATGATGATCATAATCTTCTTCAATATTATTTTCAATCTCTCATTTAATGTTTCTTTCATACCTTAGCCCCCTTTTTTTTATGATGCTAATTTTTTTCTATCAACAAAGTACATCACGCAATGATATAATGTCTCCTAAACTAGGGAAGTTATAGTTAGCTTGTGAAGCCCTTTTAAGACATAATTGATGCACTCCATAATGTTTGTGGTCATGTGTCCATACCTCTTCCCCCCATCATATTCCAATGTCCATTTTTCATTTGGAATCTCAATCATATAATCATAAATTTCTTGATTATCCTGGAAGATTTGTTCGAAAAGTTATTCGAATTGTCATTTATTCAACTCATATGCTATATATAATAGATTATATTTCACATAATTTGATTTTATATTTATGTTGAAATAGTAAAAAAAATACAATCTGTATCAGGCCTCGTGATTTCCTTCTTCATTGGTTTGATGTGTAATTTTTTATGCACGTTGATTGAAATGTGTCTAATGCAGAACTAATGATGTGTATTTGGGTATCTTCATATATCTGGATCCGCATTGATTTCTTCATTAATTTCCTTATTCCAATCCGATATCAAACAAACACCCCAAATTTTGGTAAAATGGTTTCTGATACATTCCAAAAACCAACTCCATGATTCAAAGTTTTCTTTCTCTATAATGGAATAGGAAAGAGGAAGAGGTTAACGGTTTCCATCTTGGGTAGCTGCAATCAACAATACGCCCATGTATTTTCCATATAGAAATATTCCATCGATCTGAATGAATTGTTTACTGAAACAAAATGTGAAGATATAGGGGAGGAATGCCTAGAACAATTGATGAAATTGAACACGAGATGGATCAAGTTGGTTATCATGAGACACATGTTCATTTGTATCAAGATGGAAGAAAACTTGGTTATAATGCCTTAGTATGGCTAGAAATTATGGCAACACCTGATATGAGTCATCCCAATCACCATAGACCTTCACAATTGCCTTCTGTTTCTCCATCTATGCCTTATTATAGGAAATCTTATAACCGAATGTATGTTGTATCCTCTCTTGCACAAGGGCTATCATAACATCTTGGCATGTCCTAATCATATCAACAATAATGGATATCACAAATTCTACATCCAATGAGGTATGATGTAATATCTCAAAAATTACGTGTAGTTTTTTTTAATTATATGAAATTAATTTTTGACCACATGCTCTGATGGCACGTGATTCTGAGGCCCAGAGAGCCTAGAACGAGAGTTTGAAATTTTTTTAAGGTATGTTCAGTAAACGTACGGGCATGATTTTTATAAATTTTGAACTGGTTCTCGGATTGAAAATCTGAGGGCACCATTGAACTCAAAATGTCAGGATTCACCTAGAAATGACATAACTTCGTCCAACAAGGGCCGAGCAAAAAAGTTATTTTTCAGAAAATTCAAGAAAATGAATAAAATAATTTAAAGGAATTATTTTATCTCTTTTATCACCGTTGAGCAGCAGATGGAGGCACAACAGTGCAATAACAAGGATCATTAATTGAGGTTCATTAATGGATCATTTTTAACCACGATGTTATTATCTTAATGACTCATTAAAAGTGGATCATTAATGAGCATCATTAATGAGCGCAACGTTGCTACACATATTTTCTTTTAATATGAAAATGTGTTGGATTTTGGGGATTAACAAATGTAGGGAAATCTCTGATTAACCACCAGAGGAATACCTCTCCAACGAATAATGAAGAACAAAGCGACAAACGTTAGAGGATAGGATCTATATGTTTTCATGCGGCGAAAAACGCCAACGACCGCAGATCGACGATGAAACAAATCGCATCCTTCGTCATCAGCGGGTCCAACGAATCCAGGTAGGGGTTTATACGTTCTCTATAATTGATAATTCTTTCCTCTTTCTTGAAATTAACAACTAACGCAGATCAACCGACTAACGGGTTGATCCACGATCTGTTCGTTTTGACAGGAGGTTCTAATGTAGGGATTTTAATTGGGGTTTTACTTGTGTTTTATGGTTAATAATTTCCCCCATGCTTAAACTCTAACGTAGAGGGCACGGGCTGACATAAAAAAAGAACGGACCCTCCGACATAGTTATGTATTGTGCGTTTTTCAAGGATGAATTTTCAACTTGTCAGCAACGTGGTTCTGTGGACTTCATAGTGAAAAAGGTGTCCTATGCAGGATGTAGGCGCAAGCAGCTCAAGAAACGGACTAACAGAGTAGCTTTGGTGGCCCGCATAAGGTGTTTCCAGTGCGCTGACGGTGGCCCGTGGCGGCGGCTGGAGGCAGAGGGGGGCGGCGCGCCCATTGGCGCACATCAATGGAAGGAAATCGCAACTGGATGTCCGTGGCGGTGAGGAGATGTGGCACCCATCGGGGTGAAGAGGGGCGGCGCCCATCGGCAGCGAGGAGGCGCGACACCCATCGGGGCGAGGAGGGGCGATACCCATCGGCGGCGAGGAGGCGCGACGCCCATCGGTAGCGAGGAGTTGCGACACCCATCGTGGTGAGGAGGGACGACACCCATTGGTGACGAGGGGATGCGGCGCCCATCAGCGCTGAGGAGGAGCGGCGCCGAGGAGGCGTGACGCCGAGGAGGTGCGGCACCCATTGGCACTGTGAGGAGGAGCGGCCCGATTGGGCCGCTCAGGTGAGCGGGACGCACGCGGACCCCATCTACGTGCGTGCGAAATAGTTGGACACCTGTCGGCCTTGATGGACGAAGGGGCGGCGCTAGATGAAGCCACCGGGTGGAAACCAGATGTTCCTGCATCCGTGATAGCGAATCAGACCACACATTGCGGGTCGGGCTTCTTCTAGTGGTATGTGCACCACCTTGCGGGTTGGGCCACCCATGGGTCAGACCCGCAGCTCAGCGGACCAAACCCCATCCTGTCATGCTGGAGCCATCCTACCGAGCTATACTCGTGGGCCCAATGGGACGAACCCATGCTAGACTCACGACTGACCCCTTGACATGGTCAGGTCGGGTCGGTCTGATCAGGTCGGACTGGACCCAGCCATGTTTCACTAAAATGATCGTAACTTGAAGACCGAGCATCTGATTGATTCACCATCTTCAGTGAGAGACCATTGCAATGAGGTGGTCCTTTTGAGACACTCCACTTGAGTTTTGGAAGGATTTGGAGTATGGTCGAGTTGGATCGGACTCGAATCTAACTGATCCCTTTTTACTAAAAAGCCTATAACTTACAGAACGAGTATCCAATCGACGTGCCATCTGTTTCGTTGGAACCCTTATGAAAAGACGGTCCATTGGGTTACCTCTAAGTGAGAATTAGTGGTGATTGAAATATGACCGATGGCTTGAGGATTAGAACCGTCAGAACTCATATGTACAAGGTGTGGGAATCCAGTGGTTGGTTATCAAGTGAAGAGAGACCCTATGTGGATTGGTAAGAGAGTGACCCTCCATGGATCAGCAATGGAGAAACCCTCTGTGGATTGGGAAGAGAGAAACCCTTTATGGATCAACAATAATGTGGCCCTCCATGGATCATAAAGCGAGTTACCCTCCATGGATTGGCAATAGCGCGACCCTCTATGGATCTACATGAGAGTGAGCCTCTATGGTTCATGTGCAGCGCGACCCATCATAGACCAGTTGTATAGTGACCCATCATGTATTAGCAGCAGAGTGACCCTTTGTGGATCGGCAGCGGATCAACACTTCTCAGATTAGCAACCGATCCTCTCAACAGAATAAGATAATCAAGCTTACGACTAATCATCTTTAATCATATTCTTTAATTTGTATACCTAGTGTGATTTTTCTTTTACTTTGTGCTTTTTGATTGAGATATTTCTTTTTGGTTTACCTTTATTGATTTCTAAGAGACCTTCGGTGGTATTGGGGTCCCTACTAGGTATTGTTATACTCACCCCTTCACGGGCTTCACTTGCACCTATTGTGCATTGTGCAGACAACTGATAGCTTGACTGAGACTTGGAGAGCCAGGGCTAGACAGTGCTCAAAGGTGATCGATAGACGTGGTGATTTGCAGTGATGTCAAGCAGTGATATGTACTTAATCTTTAGGTATAATCCTCGGCAAACGATCTCTGGAGCTTTCTTTTCTTTCCTTTTGTTGTATATTTCTTTTAGTTGGGCTTGTATACTGGCCCCTTTACTTTCAGTACATAGTTCTACTCTCAGTAGTGGTTCCTTGTGTTCTTATTTGTGTGTGTACTTTTTATGTGTGTGTACAGATTTAAAGTCAATTTCTTCCCTTTTTGGGTTATGCCTTTCCAGTGCTAGTCACCAACCCCTGGCCTATGGAAGGCGGGTTTGGGGTGTCACGGCATGGGCCTCAGGGGACGAGTTGTGACAAAGTGGTATCAAAGGGCTGTCATTTCTACCCGAAGAACTAAGAGTCTACATTATTTTTTTAATGTAGTAATAGTATTTAGTTTCTTGAGTTTGGATTTCAGTTCAAGGAGTCCAGTGTTGGTTCGGCGGCTGGCGTATTCATTCACCAGGACCCTGAGTTCTGTTTTCTGACTCGGTACACAAGAACACTGGTTGCGTGTGTTTCAGAAATGTTTTTTTCTCTATATCTCTTTGGATTAAGCTCACCAGGTATAAATTATTAACATTGGTTCATCTTTTTCCTTATAGGATTCTTCCATGAAGATATCTAGCCTGGATTCCAGTGATATATCACAATGTTGGCACAACTAACGATGTGGCATTGGTACAGGGACCACTTACAGTGGTAGCACCAACAGGTGGTGTACCAATAGTGCCACCACTCATAGAGTATAAGATTCTTCCATCCCCACCAGTAGATAGTGCATGACGAATGAGCGCACTGCACGAGTTCCAAAGACAAAGGCCTCTGAGGTTTTGAGGTGAGAGAGATCCTCAGGTAGCTGAGGAATGGTTGGATTCTATGGCACAAGTTTTTTTCTTGGTAGAGACACTAGCAGATCAGATGGTGATCCTAGCTGCTAGCCTTTTTCAGGGAACAACAGGGAGATGGTGGAGCTTGACACTCTAGAAACACAAGGAGGAATTCCTTTCCTATTTGGACTTCTAGAGCCTCTTCAGGGCGGATTTTGTACTAGTGACATTATGCTCTGTGCATATTTCGGAGATACTGTACCTACAGAAGGGAAGTTTGACTATGGTCTAATACTCTACAAGGTTTACCGACCTCTCTTGCTACTCCGCCAACAGGGTGCAGGACCCTTTCTTCAGGGCCTATACCTTTGAATAGGGACTCTGATGGGAGATCAGGGCATCGATGACTTCTCTCAATATCCTGATGTAAGATGGAGTGATAGAGCGAGCACTAATAGTGGAGAGTTTCCTTACTGATAAGGAACCAACAGTGAGAGCCACCATTGGATGACATGTAGTCGAGTCATCTGCAGCAGGTAGTAGGCAGATGATGCAGAGGCCCAAATGGGTCAGACCTTTCGAAGGACGTCCCCAGGACGTATGGTTAGAGGTGTGGAGCTCGTGAGGTATAGGACATCAGTAGAGGAGTAGAAAATGATATTCTTGTGCTGGGCAGGGTCACATGGATCACAACTTCCCGAACTGCCGTACCGATGATTATTATACGGCCAAGGGACTGCCGAGGCAGAGGCAGCGGTTCGAGCAAGGAGGTCCACAAGGTAGGGGGTGTATATGGGGAGTCGGTCGAGTAGTAGATAGTGGGTGATGGTTTGAGGTGTTACCGCCACCACCCCCAGGTGGTCCACCCTGACCTTAGGGAACAGGCGGATAGGGTTTATCCTATCTTTAGGTAGTAGAGGCTTATGATGATGATGATTTAGAGATAATACGAGGTACAATCTATGTCTTCTCCACCCTAGTTGTAGTTATTATAGACATGGGTGCTAGTCACTCCTTCCTTGCCACGACTCTCATTCAGATCTCATGGATTTAGGTGGAGTCATTGGCTCAATCCTTACAGCTAGAGACCCTTACAGGATATGATTTGATGGTTACACACAGGTTCGAACAGTGTGAGCCTACTATAGGAGGTGAGAGCTTTGGATGGGATTTCCTAGTAGTAGCATCGAGGTCATACGACGTAATCTTGGGTATGGAATGGTTATCCATAGTCCATGATCAGATCGACTATTTTTTGAATATAGTACGGTGTGTCCGCGGAGATGGGACTAGGTTTTCCTTCACTGGAGAGAAGGAAACCCTTACAGCATAGGACAGACTTTCTTGGAGGAGGGTGTAGTCGAT
Source organism: Viscum album (assembly GCA_963277665.1). NCBI lineage: Eukaryota > Viridiplantae > Streptophyta > Magnoliopsida > Santalales > Viscaceae > Viscum > Viscum album. The sequence goes on from OY728122.1 coordinate 1,982,937,416, forward strand.
CACTCACCAATTAGATAGTCTCACCCTTTGTGAAGTGGATGAGAGGAGTCCAAGATTTCCTATAGTGGTGGACGAGTACAAGGATGTTTTTTCTGAGGATGTTATGGGACTACCTCCTCGTAGAGAGGTAGAATTATGTATTGACATGTACCCCAGGACGACACCAATATCCACACCGACATATTGGGTGGCTCCTGTAGAGCTTCGCGAGTTGGGGGCACAACTAGAGGACTTGCAAGAGAAGGGGTTTTTAAGTCCCATTGTTTCACCATGGGCAACCTCGATGATTTTTTCCAATAAGGTGAATGAGATTTTGAGGTTATGTGTGGAATTTTTGTGCCTGAACCAGACGACAGTGAAGAACAAGTATCCACTATCGATAATCGATGACCTCTTCAACCAGCTGAAGGGAGCGAGGTGGTTATCAAATATAGAGTCCCAATAGTGTTTGTGGGACTCATTAACATGATCTTCCATACTTAACTTGACTGGTTTATTGTAGTCTTCATTGATTACATCTTGGTGTACTCGACGTTAGAAGGTGAGCATGCTACACACATGTGGTTAGTCCTTGATACACTCTAAGAGAACCATATTTATGGAAAGCTCTCTAAGTGTCAATTATGGATTTGGGAATTACACTTTCTGGGACACATCATCTCAATGGATGGAGTTGCAGTGGGTCTAGCAAAGATAGAGGTAGTGGTTGCTTGGGATCCGCCCAGGAGCGTGACTAAGGTTCGGAACTTCTTGGGGTTGGCTGGTTACTATCGGAGGTTCATTCCCAACTTCTCTTGAGTATAATCACCCTTTTCTTCTTTGAAATGGAAGTTAAAACCCTTCGTGTATATGTAGAAATGTGATCAGAGTTTCCAGGAGATGAGGTGGAGACTGACTAGTGACCCATCTTGAGACTACCAGAGGAGGGCGTTGGGTGTGTAGTTTATTGCGATGCATCAGGGACCAGACTAGGTTTTTTCCTGATACAGGAGCAAGAAATGATTTTTTACAGATCACTCCATTTTAGACAGCATGAGAAGAGCTACATGACCCATGACCTGGATTTATCATTAGTGGTATTTTCCTTGAAGATGTGGCAACATTACTTGATGTGTGAATGATTTACAGTTTACTCTAACCATAAGAGTCTTAGGTATATCTTCTCCTATAAGGACCTGAACTTGAGATAGTGGTGATGGATAGAGTTCCTTCAGGACTATGAATTTGAGATAGTCTATACTCCTGGAAAGGGGAATGTGGTGGAAAATGTGCTCAGTAGGAGGATCATTTTGCAGCTGCTGAGTGAGGTGATGGAGTAGTTGGCCGCGATACAGGTATCCTTCATCGATGATGGTGAAGCTACTTACCTTCATTCGATGACTGTTACTCCCCCACTCTTATAGTGATCCTAGGAGACATAGTTGGTGGATATTGACTATGAGGCCTGATGTTCTCGGTTATCCTCAAGATGGGCTCTTGATGGGTTTTTCATAGGTGGGGAGAACATCATCCTTTTCTGAGGGTTCACCTTTCTTCCAGTGACTTTGCGAGAGGATTTGTTGAGGTAGTTCCATACATCCCCTTTGGTGGTACATCCTGGAGTGGTGAAGATGTACCAAAACCTCCAACATCAGTACTGGTGGCCAGAAATGAAGAAAGTGGGGGCTGAGTTTGTTTCGCGATGCCTCACTTGTTAGAAAGTGAATGACAATCATCAAGTTCCAGTAGGCGTGGCCCATCCACTTGAGGTACTAGAGTGGAAATAGGATGGTATCTCGATGGTCTTTGTGACAGGTTTACCATGTACATCCAAGGGCCGCAGCTCTATCTAGGTGATAGTTGACTAACTCACCAAGACGACTCACCTCCTAACCATCCCTCATTAGGGACTGGTAGAGGGATTGGGACGTCTCTATATATATGAGATAGTGAATCTTCATGAGGTTCCTTCGATGATCATCTCAAATTGTGACACTCGCTTTACATCTTGGATGTGGAGGGGATTATAGGAGGCATTTGGGATGCATCTGTGCTTGAGTACAGCTTTTCAACCCTATATGGATGGTCAGATGGAGCGAACCATACAGACCATGGAGGACATGCTACGTGCTTGCGTCTTTGATTTTCGTTGCAGTTGGGAGGACCACCTTCCACTGGTGGAGTTTTCATAAAAAAACAGTTATCACTCTACCATTGGAATGGCACCATTTGTGGCCTTGTATGGGCAGACTTGCAGATCACCCCTATGCTGGACAGACCTAGGGGATTCAACACTCATGGGTCCGGAGTTGGTACAGGCTACCACTAAGAAGGTGCAGATCATCCAGGAGCGGATGAGGATTGCACAGAGTAGGAAAAATTATTATGTCTAAAGGAGACGGATACCCTTGGAGTTTTAGGAGGTAAATCATGTGTTCCTTTAGGTCTCACCTCGATGAGGATTGTATAGATTTGGTAGGGACGACAAGCTATCTTCAAGGCTCATCAGACTTTTTCAGATCCTGATCAGACTTAGCGAGGTGGCATACCACCTAGATCTTCCCCCACAAATGCACTGAGGGAATGATATTTTCCACATGTCATAACAGAGGAGGTGCATGCATGATCCATCTCACGTCACCGAATGGGGTGAGTGGGAAATTGACAATGGGGTGACGTTTGAGGAATTCCTAGTGGAGATAGAGGATCTACTAGAGCATGTCCTATGTGTGTGGTTGATTTCTCTGGTGAGAGTTTGGTTGAAACAAGGGAATCTCTAAGAGAGCACATGGGAGAGGGAGGCTCAGGTTTATGCTCAGTACCCCCATATGTTTTATTGGTTTTGTTTTGGATTTTGGGGGCATAAAGCCCTAAGGTGGGGAGAATGTAACATCTTGGAAATTCTGTGTAATTTTTTTAATTATATGGAATTATTTTAAGACCACACACTTTGAAAAAATGTGATTCTGAGGCTTGGAGAGCCCATAACATAATTTTGAACTTTTTTAAGGTACGTTTAGTAGACATGCGGGTGGGATTTATAACTTTTGAATTGGTGCTCGGATTAAAAATATGAGGGAACCATTGAACTCGAAATGCCAGGTTTTTCCTAGAAATGACTTGACTTTGGCCAACAAGGTCCAAGCGGAAAAGTTATTTTTCAGAATTTTTGAGAAAAATAATAAAATAATTTTAAAGAATAATTTTATTTATTTCCCCACCTTTGAGAAGCAGACAATGGAACAGTGGTGCAATGATGAGGATCATTAATGGAGGGTCATTAATGGCTCATTTGTAACCGCGATGTTGTTATCTTAATGGATCATTAAACGTGGCTCATTAATGAGCATCATTAATGAGCACAATGTCACTACACATATTTTCTTTTAATATGAAAACATGTTGGAGTTTGGGGATTAAAAAATTTGGGGAAATCTCTGTCAAACCGCTAGTGGAATCACTCTCCAACAAATAATGAAGAATGAAGAACGAAGTGACGAACATTAGAGGATCGGATCCGGAGGTTGGAAAGTAGCGTTGAATGCCAACGACCACAGATCGACAGTGATGAAAATCACATCCTTCTTCATCAGTAGATCCAAAGAATCCATTTAGGGGTTTATGAATTCTTTTTAATAGATAATTATTACTTAGTTCTTGAAATTAACAATGAACGCGGATCAACCGACTAATGGGTTGATCTGTGATCCATTATTTTTTACGGTAGGTTCTAATGCATGGATTTGAATTGTTTTTTTACTTTTTTTTATGTTGTTATACTTTCCCCCATGCTTAAACTCTAACGCAAAGGTCATGGGATAACACCAACAAGGCTCAGACCCTCTTCTATAGTTGTGTATTGTGCGTTCTTCGATGCTGAATGTCCAACTTCTCAGCAACACAATTATGAGGACTTCGTAGTGAATAAGGCATCTTAAAAAGGCTATAGGCACAAGAGGCTCTAGAAATATACCACCAGAGTATCTATGGTGGCCTGTAGAAGATTTTTTCAGTGGTGGCGGTGGCCGCACATTGCAGCAGCCACGGGCAGAGGGAGGGGGCGCGCCTATCGGCACCGCGGGGAGGAGCGGCCCGCTAGGGTGTGCAGGAGGCACGCAGACCCCATCTGTGTGTGTGCGAAATGGCCGGCCATGATGGGTGAAGGGGTAGAAATTGCTTCCACCACCAGGAGGAAACCATATGCGCCTGTGTCCAGGCTGGCAAACCTGCCCACACCATGCGGGTCGGGCTTCTTCAGGTGGGTCGTGCCCCATCGTTCGTGTCATGCCACCTGTGGACCAGACCCACAGATTAGCGGACCAGACCCACACCATGGGGTGTGATCTAAGTCACTAATCTAGACCTGTGACGCCGAGCCGGTCCCATGCCATACCCCCGAACAAGGTCGGGTTGGGTCGGTCCAACCGGGTCAGACCAGACCTGGACCCGACCGGCCCCGTTTCACTGAAACGATCATAACCTGTAGACCGAGCATCTAATTGATGCACCATATATGATGAGAGGACCCTTTCAATGAGGATATCCTTTTGAGATACTCCACTTTTGTTTTTGTAGAAGTTGGAGTATGTATGGGTTGGATCGGACTCGAATCCAATTGTTCCCTTTTGAATAAAAATCATATAACTTACAGATCGGGCATCTGATCGATGCATCGCCTATTGTGTTGGAACCCTTACGAAAAGACAGTCCTTTGGTTTACCTCTAAGTGAGAATTTTTAGAGATTTAAATACGACTGATGGATTGAGGAGTAGAACCATCAAAAAACATACGTACAAGGTGCGGGAATCCAGTGGCTATGTCAAGTAAAGAGCGACCCTCTGTGGATCGGCATGACAGCGACCCTTCATGGATTGGAAATGGTGTGAAATTCAATGGATTGGAAAGAGAGAGACCCTCAATGGATCATAAATAGAATGAAACTCCATGGATCGGCATGAAAGTTACTCTTTGTGGATCAGCAGTAGCACGACCCGTCATGCACTAGCCATAGAGCGACCCATCGTGGATCAGCGGCAGAGAAACCCTTTGTGGATCAATAGCTGAGCAGAACTTCATGGATTAACAGTCAATCCTCTCAATAAAATAATATGATCTAGCTTACAACTAATCATCTTTAATCCCACTCTTTAAGTTTTATACCTGGTGTGAGTTGTCTTTTACTTTGTGCTTTATGTTTGAGATCTCTCTTTGTGGTTTACCTTTGTCGATTTCTAAGAGACCTTTGGGGGTCTCGGGGTCCCTACTGGGTATTTTTATACTCACCCTTGAATGGCTTCGCCCACACCTATTGTGTCTTGTGAAGATGACAGATAGCTAGACTGAGACTGGGGGAGCCTGGATTAGACAGTGCTCGGAGGTGATCGATAGATGTGGTGAGATGCAGTGACGTCAGGCAGTGAGTTGTACCTACTCTTCAGGTAGGATCCCCAGCAAATGATCTCCAGAGCTTGTTTTTTTTGTTGTATGTTTCTTTCAATTGGGCTTATATATTATCCCCTTTACTTTCAGTACTTACTTATACTCTCAGTTGTCACGACCCGCCTTAACCAAGATGTGGGAAGGGACAGTAAACTTCCAGACCCTTCCTTCCTCAAGTTGAAGGAGAGATAATGATGCATGAGTCCTGCCTTCAATAGTCCCCTGAGTGGTTATTAGCACCAATAGTATAGAATCAAGCGTAATATGGAATGAATTACCTTTTTTATTTAGTAGGATCGAGATATACGATGGTAAAAAACCCAAACAACACCAATACTGAAGGTAAATGTAAAGACAAAACCCATTCCTATATGCATGTTCAAAGATAAATCCATATAACTAAAAGAAAATCTCCAAATAGAAAGTACCAAAAGAATGAGAATAGCAATGGAAACTATCCTGACATCCGAGCTAGTATGGTCCTGCACGGTCCCCAAAGTCCCCCTATAAACCTGAAAGCAATTTTATATACGTAGGGTGAGTATACAGGTATACTCAGTAGGAAAAACCAAAATCTCTCGTGCACAATTAGGGAGGCATTTTAATGCCCCATGAGAAAAAGGAGATAACCAAATCACCTATAAAGGAAACTATACACCGAACCTCACCAAGACACACTCCCCAAATGACGTAAGTTAGGTAAAATAATAGTAATATCACATCAATGTTTGTGTACCACGCACCACTTTCCTACTGGTTATTGAAGACATCCTACCCATTAGACCTCCCCCTCTATTCTCACCACGGTCCCACTGTCATACCCCACCTGCACACACCTGGGATACAACAACCTCATGTCCCCGCATGCAGACACCTGAGCCACAACACACATCCCCGCCCACACACACCTAGTCCACGACAATCACAACCATGTCAAAAGAAACCTAGGATAGAACAACCACTTCCATGCCCAAAGATACATGGGCTAGAATAATGGATGCCATGCCCGAAGACACTCAGGCCTCATCCTGAAGATTCTTGGGAAACAACCGTTACCTGCGCACACCTGGGCCAACCACAATAACATATCCTACCTGAAGAATCTTGGGCTACAATGGACCTCAGGCCATAACATCCATACCAAAGTTTCTTGGGATACTCGGGAGAGGGAGAAAAAAGTAGATAATAACCAACCACCAAATAGGATGCTGGGAAAAATACCCTCCCCCATGAAATGGGGGTGTTTGGAATGAAGTGCTCAACTTGGGTGGGGTGAAAATAAGAAACATAAAAACTAAATTTATACACATAGGTAGTCAAAAACTCATCCCAACCTAAGTTTTATGAAACCATAACATGCACAAACACCCTCATTACTATTCATTCATACAAAAAACAATAGCCACAACTAGAGCACAACTCATCCCTGTAAAATAATTCCCCATTGCACCCATTCTTGTTATCATGTTCAAGTGATTCTGTTTAAATAATTCCACCCTATTAGGAAACTAACAGGCATAGCCACAAGACAAGGAAGAAAAAAAAACCAAGAAGTAATTTAAGAATTCACACCCAGTTCTCTTGTAAAGTCACAACAACAAAAGGGATCTGTGAGATCCCTCGAAGTACTCGAATCAAACCAAGCACCAACATACGACCCCAAATAAAAAAACTAAAAACTATACAACAGGGGATCCCATCCTCATCCATGTCACCTCACAAGAATCAAGCAGAACAAAAATACACAACACCAAAATAGAGAAAGGGAGTTCTCATATTAAATCACACCATTCATTAAGTTTCGTCTTTCCACTTGGTTAACCAGGGTGATAACCCAAGGATTATTGTTCATTGGCATCCATTTAATCAACCGAGTTTACATTATTAAATAGTTTCCATGTTACAACCATTCAATAATAGGATTATCTAGAAAACATAGGTTTATTAGTGCATAATAAAGGACCACCAAAGTCCATGATTTTTAGTGGACATAATCCCGTATAATTTGCAACACATAAGCAAGGATAAAAGAGTACAACAGAATCGTCAAACATATCCCTTCATTCTTTAAAAACCATTTATTATCTTTGTTAAGGTTTGGTTTATCAATTACCAAAGAAAAATTATCATACCCACCCCGCATGATACACAGTAATGAGAGACGAAGGAAAACCCTACTTGGATGATCAACGGTCTATGTTTTCTTCCTCACACCAAGAACTGGGGATGCGCGATTTGAAGGGGAGAAACTCCAAGGAATCCAAGAGTGAGTAGGAAAGGCTCCAACATAGGTGAAGAACTAGCCTCGGGGATAGGGACTCCAAACTCACCAATGAAAGGAAAATATACCACCCAATAAGAAGAAGAAACTTTGAGCAATAAAAGGAAAGATCTTGGAGTTACGAGATAAGAAATCTTGAATGGATTTAAAGGAGGATCATGGTTTATCCATGTGGTTGGGAGGTTAGACACGATAGAATTAAATTGTTATTTAATAATTCTCATTGGATAGGTGGCCATAACATTTGTGAGTTAAAGGATTTCATTTTAACAGAGGAAAACACGTAATAGTGACACACAATTTGGGTTCATCGAGGGTTTCCCCACTCTTGGGGATTAGAACATCATTTATGGTCTTTAAAATGGACCCAAACAACTTTAAATACATATTAAACCATAAATGAGTCATTATGGAAAAACTGGGGAAAGAAACCCCCGATAACCCCCCGTGGAACCGATCGGTGACACACTGATGGGTGACACCACGGTGACACCCTGTCACCGAGACCGCCACTCTCACAACTCAATGATGGGGTCAAGGGCACCTCAAACACTAGAATTTGGAAAATAATAGACTAGGAGGGTCTAGGACATTACATCATATACCTCTCAAACTATTATCGTCCTCAAGAATCAAAACTAAACCCAAAGAAAAGAGAGGGGTCCAAATAACCACCTCGAAAGATACCTATCATGGTTGAACCACCCTAGAGTTATTTGAAAGCCTGAACAAACCTCGATCTCTAGGAACACCTCTCCCTCATCTATCTCTTGAGCAACTATGGATACACTACCGCTACCCTCCCTGAGGTAACCACACAAACATAGGAAGGTCACACAATCTAATCATATGGATGAAGAAGTACCTTCCTCCATGTCAAGATACTATCTGCTATGGGTGGAACTGACTCACCTGCACGGGTTTAATTGCATCCACATTAATAAATCTTTATTAGGGATCAGTTCCTCCCCTCCCCATAGCCAGGATGCTTCACACACATTCAGAGAACAAGGGAAACATCCCATATCATAGTTAACAAGGCCTAGCAATACATCACAAACAAGTATGAAGAAAAAGAGAAAAAAAATCAAAATTGATCTGGGTACTAGGTGCGCATATGTTCCTCCCATTCCGAGGTACTCTTCTCGAGGCCATCGTGCCACCAAAACACATGAACCAAAGGAATGTTTCATCCACAAAGCACTTTATCCTTTTGATCCTCGATCCTCACTGGTCACTCTATGAACGTCTCATCATCCTCGATATCTAGTTTTCCCCAGTCAAGGACATGAAAATCATCGTGTATATACCGACGGAGCTGAGACGCATGGAAGACATCGTGCACCTTCTGTAGCGGCGGTGGTAGCGCCTGTTGATAAGATACTTCGCCAACCCACCGCAACACCTCGAAGGGTTCGACGAACCTGGGAGAAATCTTAATTCCCCTACCAAACCTCTGTTGCCCACGCCAAGGGGAGACCTTCACGAACACTTGCTCCCCGACCTTGAACTCCAAGGGACTCCTCCTATGATCAGAATATGACTTCAGCCGGTCTTGAGCCGCCTTCATCCTCTCCTATATAAGCTAACCTTCTCCATCTTTCTCTACACCACCTCCATTCCAAGAACACCTGCTTCCCAGGCCTCTATCTAGCACATGGGTGAGAGACATGGTCTCCTATACAAGTCTTCGAACAGAGTCGTGCCAATGGTAGACTGAAATCTATTGATGTAGGAAAAATCTACCCGAGGAATGTGTCGTACCCACAATCCCCTGAAGTCCAAAACACATGATCATATCATATCCTAAAACATATGGATGGTCTGATATGTATGCACATCTTTCTGAGGGTGGAAAGTAGTGCTAAGGCGTAGCTGGGTGCCAAAAGCAAGCTGTAATCCCCTCCAGGCTTGTGACGTAAACCGGGCATCCCTATCCGAGACTATGGACCTTGTAACTCCATGAAACTGCACCACCTCATCCACGTATCTTTGTGCTAAGGCATCCACTGCACTCGACTGCTTGATTGCCAGAAAGAGAGCTGATTTCATCAGCCAGTCTACCACCACCCAGATAGCATCACAACCTCCTTGAACCCTGGGTAGTCTTGTGAAAAAATCTATTGAGATTTCATCCCACTTCCACTTGGGGAAATCAAACGGTTGCAAAAAACCTCATGGGACGCGGTGTTCAGCCTTCACCTGCTGACACACCAAACACCTTGCCACAAACCCCACCACTACCCATTTCACCCTGGCCTACCAAAACTATTCCCTCAGGCCTCGATAAATTTTGGAAACTTCTGGGTGTACTTCCAAGGGTGATTTGTGGAACTCACACAGAACTCTCTCATCCATTTCCACCGGGGAAAACAACTTTACATGAAACAACATCTGATTTTTTCCATCTTCTGACCATCCTTTCGGAGCATTTCCTTGGTCAACCTGATCGCACATCACTTCACTCTATAAGTATCCCCACTGAGACTCCTCCACCTGCCACAATAGAGAGGAATGCACCGTCTTTTGAAACAGACAACCTCTACCACCATCCACCCCTGCATCCAGGTGTAAGGTAGCCAAATCCTCCATTTCCATCCATGAATCCACAAATTCCTAAACGTCTTCCCTCTGCAACTTCCTATTTAAGGAATCAGCCACACTGTTACCCTTAACTTTAGTTTAAGAGATCTTGAAGTTGTGGTCCTAAATAAACTCCACCCACCTTCAATGTCGCAAGTTCAGGTCCTGCAGGGTAAAGATATACCTCAAGATCTTATGATTTTTGAAGACCAAAAAGTGCTCCCTAATGAGGTAATTCCACCAAAACTTTAGTGCGAACACAACCACTGCAATCTCCAGATCGTGGGTGGCATAGTTACATTCATGGGGGCGTAACTTCCTAGACCCATAAGAGATCACCCTCTATTGTTGCGTCAATACACACCCCAAGCCTTGGACTGAATCATCACAGAACACCTCAAACATCAACCCTTCTTCTGGAAACCTCAGTACTAGGGAACTAACCAACTTCCATTTCAGGTAACTGAAGGCTTCTTGGAACTGCTCTCTCCACACAAAATCTCATCCTTTCTTGTTCAAGGCTGTCAAAGGTGCTCTTACTCGGGAGAAGTTAGGCACGAATCTTTGGTAGTAACCTGATAGACTCAAGAAACTATGAACCAATGACATGTTCTTGGGTTATTCCCAAGAAACAACAACCTTAACCTTCAACTGGTCCACTTCTATTCTCTGCTCGGATACCATGTGTCCGAGGAAGTGCACCTCTTGTGTTAGGAACTTGCACTTGGACAACTTCCTAGAGAGTTGGTGCTGTCAGAGGACCTCTAAAACTATCCTCAGATGCTTAGCGTGATCCACCTATGATATTGAGTAGATCAGGATTTATTCAATGAAAACAATGAATAATTGGTCTAGATATTCCCGAAATACGGAGTTCATGAGTCCCATGAACACGGCTGGTGCGTTTGTGATGCTGAATGACATGACCATGAACTCAAAGTGCCCATATCAACACCTGAAAGTAGTATTCAGGATATTAATGCCTTTAACCCTTAACTGGTGATACCCAGACCATAGATCGATCTTTTAGAACCAACCTTCTCCCCTCAGCTGGTCAAAGACATCTTCTATCCTCAGGAGAGGGTAACGGTTCTTGACCGTTACCTGATTTAGTCTTTGATAGTCTATGCACAACCTGAGACCACCATATGCATTCTCCACGAAAAAGAAAAAAGCACCCCATGGAGACATGCTGGGTCAATCAAACCCCTACTTCATCATACCGTGAATCAGAGTCTACAACTCCCACAACTCAGAAGGTTTCGTCCAATAAAGATCCATTGAAATCATATGGGCGCCAGGTTGTAAGTCTATCCCAAAATCAACATCACGTCGAGGGGGTAGAGTCACAATCTCCTTCGTAAAAATGTACAGGAACTCTCTGACAACTCCCAGAACATCCATCATCTCATCATCCATTTATTCTGCTGAAATCTCGGCCAATAGAGAAAGAAGAGGCTCCACACGCCTTCTCCCCAACTAGAAACTCTGTTCACCAACAAAAGCCACACACTGGCCATCCTCATCAGAGAACATGACTCTTCTCCAGAAGTAATCGATAACAATGTGCACAAAAAATAGCTAGTTGATGCCTAGGAAGACATTGTATGGATGCATATGCAGCAAAAGAAGATCCCCACTAGACTGATGTGGCCCCAACATCAGTCTACATCCCCGGAAAACATGAGACAAGCGGGCCTAACCTCCGACTGGCGTACTCAAAACTAGGGGCACAAGAAGCCTCTATACATCTAGACCCAAAGAATGGGATAAACTGGGTGCTAAAAAGGAGAATGAAGATCCTAAATAATACAATCCATAGGCAAGAGTGCTAAACAAGATGATCATACCACAAAAGACTTTGGACCCTGTTGGAACTGCTGCCTCTACGGTGTGAAACTACCTACGCCTAGATCCTCTTACCCTCAGCTGTAGGTCACCTCCCCAACCACACCCTAGTCGAGGCCCCTAAGGAGAGCCCTAAGGTCAGCCTCCTCCTGCAATATCTGCTCTCTGAGGAGTGGGAGATCGTTCTCCCTACTGTTGCTGTTGAAAGGGCATGGCTGGAAACTACTGCTGCTGAGGTGGGCGCTGAACCTACCCACCCCCACTATACTAAACTCGGTTTGGGTACTGATTCCAATGGTTCCCATGACTTCCACAGATGAAGAATCTCGGTCCTAGCCTCATAAGGAAAGGGTTAGGACTGGGAGATCGAAAGTGAAACTGTTGGGGCCTGCTCCCCAATGGCCAAAACCTAGAAGGCCCTGATGTTGGAGGCCTATAAATGACGACCTTCCCCTTTGATGAGATCAACTGGCTTCCCTCTCATAGCACACCTCCTATCATGTGCATCCTCTCCACCACTTCAGCCTTCTTATGGGATTCCAGGTACGTCGGAAGGGCGAAGGGAGTAACAACATACTGAAGAGAAGGTCAGAGTGCCTTCTCTAAACGCCTCACCCAAGACTCCTCATCCGAAAAAAGGTCCAGAGCAAAATGAAGGATATCCTTGAACTTGAACCCCAGCTCCCTCACTGACATACTCCCCTACTGAAGGAAGAGCATCTTCTGCCTCTTCTCATCCTTCATCTTAGAAGATAGGAATTCTGCCCGAAACTCCCTCTTGATGTCAGTCCACAGAACATCACATTCCATCCTCTCTCTAAGGTGGAGAATCCACCAATGATGCGCTTCTCCCCTCATCTGAATAACTGCAAATGGAACCTAGTACTCAACCGAAGCCTGGATCAAGCTAAAAGATATCACCAACTCCTCGAGCTAGCTTTCAGTCTCTATGTCTGAGATTCTTCCCTCGTACTTCCTGAGGGTCTAATACTAAAATGTGCGACACATATTCTACCATTGGTCGTCCTCCTCCTCTTGATCAATCCTCCGCTGATCAGCCAGATCAGCCTCTTGGGCCTTGATCGCCCACTGTTGGGAAAAAATCCCTCAACATTGAAGTATATTTGAGATGATTGTGTTTATTGACAATGCAAGGCTTCATGTTGTGTTTGTTGACAAAGAGAGTCTCAATGAATCAAACTATTGAAAAAGGGAGTTTTCCTAGAGAATGGGGAAAAGTGTTTTTGGAAAAGGGAGTTGTTATCTTGTGTTAAGGAGGTTTCTAATGTTGTATTCTAGGAATTTTTTTCAAATTCAGAACATCAAAAATTTGGCAAAGGAAAGGTGGCGCGCAAGTCCAAAAGTGGCGCACAGGTTTTGGTGCGCAAGTCTTAAAGTGGCACGAATATATGGCACCCATGTATGGTGTGCAATTCATCAAACTACATATAAATAGACGACTACCCTCCTCATTTCTTAATGAGCTCAACACTAGGAGAAAATCCGAGCTTTGAGCGCACAAGTGGAAGATTGGGCGCGCAAGTTTTGGCACGCAGGTTTTAGTGCGCAGGTTTTGGTGCGCAAGTTTTGGTGCGCAGGTTTTGGTGCGCAGGTTTTGGCGCACAGGTTTTGACGCGCAGGTTTTGGCGCACAGGTTTTGGGGCACAGGTTTTGGGTTTTGGCGCGCAGGTTTGAGCACGAAAGTTTTGGTGTGTAGGTTTGGGCACACAGGTTTGTGCTCGCAGGTTTGGGCGCGCAGGTTTGGTGCGCAGGTTTTGGCCGCAGGTTTTGGCGCGCTGGTTTTGGCGCGCTTGTTTTGGCACGCAGGTGTGGCGCACAAGTTGGTTTTTCCGCAATGAAGTCAGAGGCTATGTACTACTTAAATGGGCGCACAAGTCACCCTAGGGTTGTTTGAAAGTTATAATTTTCCCAAAACATCTATGTTAAAGCGGTATTCATCATTGTATGAACATTGAACTTCAACAGATCAGTTATCAACAGTTGAGGATGCATTCTTTCATGAAAATGAAGAGACCTACAGGTCTATAAACTGTGAGTGGATCTTCTTAATAAGCAGTGAGAACACTTTAGTTGAGAGAGTAGTGATATTTCATATTGTGAGTGGTTGTAAACCAGGAGGGACAGTGAGTCTGCTCCGAACTTGTAAACAGCAGTGCGCTCTATAGTGAAATTGGTGCATTGGCATAATGTCGGTGTATGATCCTTGGACGTAGCCCAGTGAGGGTGAACCAAGTAAAAATCGTAGTGTCCTGTGCATGCTTTAAGTTTTATTCATACTCTGAATCTGGAAGGACAGAGAAGAGAGATTTGTCTAACAGCAAAACAGGATCAGAAGGGGTAGTTGTTTTAATCTGTCATACCCTGATTCACCCCCCCTTCTTAGGGTATCTAGCCTGTTGGACATAACAATTGGTATCATAGGAAGGTTGATATCAGTGTTTCTCTCTCAAATGGAGGTCACTAATCATAAAGGGATTCTAATCTTCGATGGGAACAATTTTCAACTATGGAATAATTGGATGCAACACTACTTTCGATCTTTGGGAATGGATGTGTTTATAGAAGCAATTCATTGTATCACAGTTGATATTAATAGTGGTGCTTTATCAGAAGCTGAGAGAAGAGAATTGGATGATGATGCAAAGGGAATCAATGCTCTAGGGGGAGCCCTATCCAATTCTATTTATACAAAGGTGATGTCATGAAAAACATCACATACTATGTGGGAAAAGCTGTTGAACATATATGAAGGTGATACGAAGGTCAGAGAAGCAAAGCCGCAAGTGTTGTGGAACAAGTATGAATATCTGAGGATGAACCAGAATGAATCTGTTGATGCATTCTTTGACAGGGTAAATATTGTTGTAGAGGACATGCAAGGTCTCGGCGAAGTTATTGAAGACATAAAGATTGTGAAACGTATCTTGAGAAAACTTCCACCTCAATTCAATCCGAAAGTTTCAGTTTTGGAAGATAAAGACTAGAAAGAGCTGACAATGGATAACCTTCACATCACACTTGTTGCATATGAAATGAGAAATGATGATAATGATGCTGTGGAAAAGGGTAAATCAAAAGAAGTGGAATTCAAGGCCATGAAGAAGCTCACCATTGAAGATTCTCAAGAATAAGCTGAGACAGACGAGGTGATGTCATTCCTTTCTTCAAATCTACAAAGAGTAAAATGAAAGTTTAAAGGGAAACTTCCACTAGCATGCTTTAGATGTGGAAAGGTTGGTCATCATGCAGCAAGGTGCCCCAAGAAGTTTCAAGATAACGATAATGATGATGATGAAGTCAAAATTCCCAAGAAGAAGTCTTCAGTGTTTGTGAAAGGGAAGAAACAATTCAAGTGAAATTTCTTCAAGAAGAAGAATCTTCTTTCCCAAGAATTTGAAGGTTCATATGAGTCTGAGGATGAAGAGGATAAGGAGATTGAAAACTGTAAAGATCGTGGAGAAAATGTTATGGTGGTAGTTGTCGGTAATGCTCAGAAGAAGGAAGAAACCAACATTGATGAAGAAGAAGAATTTGAAGGAAGAGTTGATTTGAAAGCTAAGTTAGAAGCTACTCTTGAGGAGATAGATGTTAGGAGAGACAAAACAAATAATGCTAACAAAGTTGTTTGTGATGCCAAACTCTATATGCAGTATCATGAAGAAGAGAAATCTGATTTGATGGGAATTGATCCCCCCGCGTGCCGCCACCTCGCGGCGCCAGGCCGCCGCGGCCCGCCGCGCCGCCCAGGGGGGGGGGGGGTCGGGCCGGGTCGGCCCGGACCCAGACCCCCCCGTTTCGAACCAGATTTGGTCTTTTGGAAATACCTTGAGCCTCGGACCTCCAATTGACGAACCGTCTGCGGCAACGCGATCCTTGGATCGAGACGGTCGATTCGATATATCGCACTCTAGGTTTCTGATTACTTTGAGTTCGGCCGGGTAGGTTCGTTCACGAAACCAACCGGGCCCTCGGAGCGGAAACGCTCATATCTTGAGCTACGGACGTCCGAACGGCGTGCCGTCAGTTCTGATAAGTTCCTCTTAGTGAGACGGATCTTTTGGTATACCCCGCCAGAGGTTTGGACGCAGGTGGAGTACGGCCGGGTTGGTTCGTTCACGAAACCAACCGGGCCCTCGGAGCGGAAACGCTCATATCTTGAGTTCCGGACGTCCGATTGATGTGCTGTCGACTTTGATGGAATCCTCTAAGTGGAACGGAACTTTTGACATACTCCGCCCAAGTTTTGGATATAGTTGAGATATGGCCGGGTTTGGTTCGCTCACGAAACCAACCGGGCCCTCGGGACGAAAAGGCTAATAACTCACAGACCGGGCGTCCGATTGACGCGCCGTCTGTTGCGTTGAGACTCCTTTGACGAAGCGGACGTATGTGGCACTTCTTCGTTGGAATTTGAGATACTTGGAGTGTCGACCAGTAGCTCATGGAGTGGACCCTCCCGGAGACGAGCGGGCGGGGGAGCGCTTGGATGTAGCGGCGGACCCGTGGTACTTGACAGTGGTGGTGCGCTTGGATGCAGCAGCAGACCCTTGGCGGTGGAGCGCTTGCTTATAGCGGCGGACCCGTGGTACTTGACAGTGGTGGTGCGCTTGGATGCAGCAGCAGACCCTTGGCGGTGGAGCGCTTGGTTGTAGCGGCGGACCCGCGATACTCTACGGAGTGTGTGCGCTTGGTTGTAGCGACAGACCCGCGACGGTGGAGACGTGCGTGCGGAGTACGGAGACCGTGTAGATGACTGAGACCTGACGACTGCTTGACCGACTCGACTTGGTGTGAGTCGACTAGCCCAGTGGACGGAGCGCCCAGTAGTTGGCAGCAGACCCACGGCGGACGGAGCGCCTGGTAGTTGGCAGCAAACCCGCGGTACTCGACAGGAGGAGTACCTCAGTAGGCTATCTGGGTGAGCGCCCGGTATTTGGCAGCAGACCCTCAGCGGACGGAGCGCCCGGTAGTTGGCAGCAGACCCGCGGTACTCGACAGGAGGAGTACTTCAGCAGTCATAGGTTAGAGAGCAGTGCCTCGGAGTCGTGACAGGACTACTGCACACTTCAGAGACGCGGCTCTTCAGCAGCTACGGATTCGATAATAAAAATCCTGGTTTGAGCTGAGTCAATGATCTTTGTGTTTCCTCATGATTGAGATGGGTCGCTTGATAACTTAGGTATATGTATGGGCATATACCTGGGTAATAGTTATCCGTTGATTTCATAAACTTGTTATAAACTGTGTGAACTTGTATTGTTATCCTGTGTGGATTTACTGTTTACTCTTCTTGTGGATTGGGTTGTTCTTGGGCTCGGTGTTGGAGCCGAACGGAAATTGGTGACATAGGTATATGTATGGGCATATACCTAATCAATACTGGATGTTACTTTGTGATTGTATCTTCTTGTGGTTTATCCTTTGTGGATTTCAGGAGACCTTCGGGGGGTCTCGGGGTCCCTACTGAGTATCTTATACTCACCCCTGCACGGGCTATGCCCGCACTTCGTTGTGTTGGTTGCAGACGACGGACAGCGCTGACTGCGGTTGAGGCTTACGGAGTAGGTCGGTACCCGGAGGAGGACCACTGGGCGGGACGTGCTCGGAGCGGACAGTTGGACCCGAGGAGTTGTGGAGCTATCTGTACCTACCCTTCAGGTAGGATCCGTGGTGGACGATCCAGGAGCTGAGCCATCTGTACCTACCCTTCAGGTAGGAATCGAGGAGGACGTCCCAGGAGCCGCTTGTACTTCAGTTTCTGTTTTCCCTTTCTAGTTGTACTTTACTTTACAGTTGGGCTTGTATTTCCGACCCCTTTACTTCAGCACAATTGTTCTAGTTTTGTGTACTGCTTTACTTCCGCTTGTTACTCTGAGGTGCTTGTTTACTTTATTAAGGAAATGCCTTCCCTTTTTACTGGGATTTTACGCCTTGGTGCTAGTCGCCAGCCCCTGGCCTATGGAAGGCGGGCTTGGGGTAGTCACGGCACGGGCCCCGAGGGCGGGTCGTGACAAATTGGTATCAGAGGCGGTCGGTTCTACGACGGACTCTGATCTTTTTTTCTATGTGAAGCAATAGTGTTTAGTGTATTGAGTGTGGTTATCAGTCCAGGGAGTCCAGTGTTGGTGCGGCGGCCGACGTATCCGTACACCAGGACCCTGACTTCTGATTTCCGACTTAATGCATGAAAACACTGATTGCGTGTGTGTTTCCCAAAAGGTTTAAAGTCAGCTCAAACCAGGTCAGATCACCAGGTATAAATCGTTGACCGTGACACAACTGTTCAGGATGTCACCATGCAGATAGTTAGCTGGAGTTCCGAGAGAGTTCTCGATGATGGCCCACCGAGCAGCGAGACTCCGGTGCAGGGCCCCTTTTTTAGTGTTGGCACCTTCGGGTGGTGTACCAGCAGCACCACCACCCGTTAGGCAGCAGATGCCACTAGATGACGGTGCACGCTAGCAGAGCGCGATGCACGAGTTCCAGCAGTAGAGGCCTCTGAGGATACGAGGCGAGACAGATTTCCCAGGCAGCAGTGGACTGGATGGAGGCGATTGCTAGAGTTCTACGCCTAGCTTTGATACTAGTAGAGCGGATGATGATCTTAGCTCCTGGTGTTTCCAGTGAGTGACCATGAGGTTGGTCCTTATAGTAATGAGGCTTCGGTACGCGAACCGATACCTGGGATAGTACCTACGGGTAGAGCGCCAGCTATGTCACTACCTGTTGGTCAGCAGACACTACCGGCGGTACCGGTAGCAGAGACTCACAGGCTTAGTGCCTTACATATGTTTTAGCATCAGATATCCCTCAAGTTTCGAGGTGAGCCTGACTCGTAGGCGGCTGAGGACTGGCTTGAGGAGGTGGTTGTGAGTTTTCTGGAGCTAATACAGCTTCGACAGTACGACATGTCGGAAGCAGAGCACTCAACGTGGCTTACCAATCAATCTTGGTACTCGTTGGTTACGTTGTGATCAGTTTCTTAGACTCGAACTTCTGAGCGAAGTGTGTCTAAAGGACATCCGAACCATTTCTTTTCCTCTTTGCATTCCTACCTATGTTAGGATGCTAGAGGGAACCCTTGTGGTTGTGAACGTTAGCAGTGAAAGGCAGGAAACTAGCGCCAGTCTCAGAGACTCGGGCGTGTAAAATGTTTCAGGAGGAGGAAGTGCTAAGGACAAATGAATCTGCAGGGTAGCAGACGTGGAAGCGGAGCTTGGAGAGTAGCATGTGGTGGTGTACATTTCGACATGTTACGACCACCCGACTTAGTAGTCCCCGTCAGGCTCAGGGAGCAGGAGGGCTGGGGAGGAGAATAGCTGCATTGCGGTCAAGGAGTGTGACCCAGGAGCTCTAAGAATGATTCGGGGTACGAATTATGTCTACTACGAGCTGCCATATCAATAGACATAGGAACCAATCATTCTACCCTTCCACGAATCATGTCCCAGACCTAGAGGTTCCGGGTAAGCCGTAGACTTGACCCTCACGTCTGGAGATACCTTTGGGAGGAGACTCGATAATCATGCTTACGCCGACGGTGTGATTTGACCTTGAGGCGAGAGTTTCGGTTGGAATCTCTTGGTGGCAGCGTAGAGGCCTTACGACGTTGATCTGGGTATGGTTTTGATTCACAAATCATACCCCGGTTGACTGTTTTAGGCAAATGTCGGAATGGGTTTTCCTTGGTCGGCGAAAAGGAAACCCTGGGCAGCACATGTTAAACTCAGGCATAAGAGGGTGTGACCGATCACTCATGAGTTGGTCAACCCTACCCTTGTGGCAGCAGGAGTTTTTAGTTTCAGTTCTAACCTAAAAATGGAAACCTCTTGAGTTTGAGGGTGACGAACACGTTCTTATACGGTCTCAACCCGATGAGGTTTCGGAGATGTGGCCGAGGCGGCATGTTATCTCCGAAGTTCGATGGACCCTTTTGATCTTCAGCAGGGTAGGCGAGGAGGTTTACCGCTTGACCCTACCACCTCAGTCGCACCAGGTGCATAATGTCCACCACGTGTCTCAGCTGTGGAGATACGTGTATGTTTCTTCACACGTCATCGACCCCGGGGAGTTGGACGTCGATGACAGGGCGACAAGCACAGAGGTTCTAGTAGAGATCGAGGATCGACAGGAGCAGGTTCTACGTGAACGGTTGCTTCTTCTGGGGTGCTTCTCGGGTAGCTCGAGATCTTCAGGTGAGCATATGGGAGCGTAAAGCTCAGTTGCTTGCTCAGTACTACCTTGTTTCCCATAAGTGTGAGTTGAAGCTTTACGGGAACGTAAAGCCCTGAGGTGGGAGTAATGTAAAGACCCGTAAAATTCAAGGGAAATTTTTTTTTCTTAATTTTCTTTAGAATTTTACAAGAGCGCGGTTTCAGACGGCACCTGATTCCGAGGCCCGGAGTGCCCGGAATCATTTTCCGAAGTTTGGCTCGGGTACGTTCAGTGAACGAATGGGCGGGTTTTCCTAACTTTTGATCCGGTGCTCAGAATTGAAATCCGAGGGCACCGATGAACTCGCAGCGCCGATATTCGCTTAAAGAGACCTTTTCGGGAGTTGCGTTTGTTGCGGGTTGAAAGTTAGTTTTGGGGATTAAAAGATAAGTAAAATAAAATTGTGTGTGAATTTTATTTTATTCGAGGTGGTTAGACTCTCTCATGGGAAGTTGTTGGTGGGGCCCACAACCACCCAACTTCCCATGTGTGGTTATGAGGGAGGTGGGGCCCACACGAACCCCCACCTTTTCAAGTTCCCTAACTCCCCTCTCTCCCTCTTAATGGCTTGACATCTTAACTTCTATTTAATTATACAACTCATGTATATTAAATAAGTGAGTTAATTTTGGAGTTATCCATTTTGAATTTCAAACCTTTTAAATTCTAGTGTGTTATGTGATAATAAAATAAGATGTTGTCTTATTTTATTTTGGTTGAATTGTTTGTCTTCTTGAGAGGTGGAGAGCATCATTTTCTTCTTCTTCTTCATCTCTGAAGAAGATCACGAAGAACGCTCAACTTCAACGAAGAACGCGAAGAACGCCGTTCTTCAACGAAGAACTTCTCCGCCGAAGAACACGGTCCATCTGCGACGCCGTATCCGCGACGCGACGTACTTCTTCCGCGACATCTCTTCCGCGACGGTTTTCCGCGACGAACGCCATCGACAACGACTCTTCCTCCAACGTCAAAGGGATCGACACCGATATTCCACGACTGCGTCAACGTGCGACTATCGAGGTAGGGGTTCTTGAGTTCGTTGTTTTCTTTTTATTTGACTTTCCTCAAGACTTGACGAAGAACGCTCAAGTTCCGACGAAGAACGCCGCTCCGCTCTTCTTCGTCTTCCGTGTCAACGAGAGAGAACACCGCTTCTTCCTCGGACAACCTTCGTCGGCGTACGAGGTTTCGCCAACGACGTATCACATCGGACGCACCTCTTCGTCATCGGATTTGACGAACGGCTACCGCGACGCCCGACCTCCGCGACGTCGTCTTCCGCGGAACGTTGACAATCTTCGAACCTTATACCAAGGTAGGGGTTGTTGTTTATTGTTAACTTATTTTATTCTTGCTCGTGGTTCGCATGACTGACGTGAGGATTGAATATATAAGTGATATTATTTTAACGTGAGGGGGCCGGACCGCACGAACACGGCCGAACCCCCTCCATCGTCCTTGTTGAATAGATTGCGGGTGGATGAATCAAGGTGGCGTGGTGCCGTCGCACCACGCAGATATTCGCCAATCCTTTTTGTGCAACGCCGTCGCGCCGCGCCATGGAAGAATCATAAAGAACGCGACGTCGTCGCGCCGCGTCGAAGGGAATCAAATGCGCGGCGAAGGGGCGCGGTGCCGTCGCACCGCGCCGAACGACGAACACCACGGCCGGTTCCGGGCCGCGGCGGGACGAGGAGACCGCGGCCGGTTCCGGGCCGCGGTGGAATGTGAAGACCGGCGGCCGGGCCGCCGGCGTCGGAAGTCGAAGGCGGGACCGGAATTTCCGGTCCCGTTGGTGAAAACCGGCCGGCCAGCTGGCCGGCCGGATGGCAGAAAACCGGGGGAATAAATCCCCCGGCCGGTTCATCAAAACCCCCCCTCTTAATGAGGGGGCAGTTTCCTTGTGGGGGGCCAAGCCCCCCGTGTCGTCCAGCAGGCCCCCTCATGTGAGGGGGCGGTTTCCATGAAGGGGGGGGGGGGGGCAGGCGGCTCCCCCGGATCCACTTCAAAGCGGGCCCCCAGGAGGGGGGACGTTGATTGACAAAAACGGCGCGGCTTTGCCGCGCCGCCATTTGAAGAAGCGGGGGAATTGATCCCCCCGCGTGCCGCCACCTCGCGGCGCAAGGCCGCCGCGGCCCGCCGCGCCGCCCAGGGCGGGGGTCGGGCCGGGTCGGCCCGGACCCGGACCCCCCCGTTTCGAACCAGATTTGGTCTTTTGGCCATACCTTGAGCCTCGGACCTCCGATTGACGAACCGTCTGCGGAAACGCGATCCTTGGATCGAGACGGTCGATTCGATATATCGCACTCAAGGTTTTGGATTACTTTGAGTTCGGCCGGGTTGGTTCGTTCACGAAACCAACCGGGCCCTCGGAGCGGAAACGCTCATATCTTGAGCTACGGACGTCCGAACGGCGTGCCGTCAGTTCTGATAAGTTCCTCTTAGTGAGACGGATATTTTGGTATACTCCGCCCGAGGTTTGGACGCAGGTGGAGTACGGCCGGGTTGGTTCGTTCACGAAACCAACCGGGCCCTCGGAGCGGAAACGCTCATATCTTGAGTTCCGGACGTCCGATTGATGTGCCGTCGACTTTGATGGAATCCTCTAAGTGGAACGGAACTTTTGACATACTCCGCCCGAGTTTTGGATACAGTTGAGATATGGCCGGGTTTGGTTCGCTCACGAAACCAACCGGGCCCTCGGGACGAAAAGGCTAATAACTCACAGACCGGGCGTCCGATTGACGCGCCGTCTGTTGCGTTGAGACTCCTTTGACGAAGCGGACGTATGTGGCAATTCTTCGTTGGACTTTGAGATACTTGGAGTATCGACCAGTAGCTCGTGGAGTGGACCCTCCCGGAGACGAGCGGGCGGGGGAGCGCTTGGATGTAGCGGCGGACCCGTGGTACTTGACAGTGGTGGTGCACTTGGATGTAGCAGCAGACCCTTGGCGGTGGAGCGCTTGGTTGTAGCGGCGGACCCGTGGTACTTGACAGTGGTGGTGCGCTTGGATGCAGCAGCAGACCCTTGGCGGTGGAGCGCTTGGTTGTAGCGGCGGACCCGCGATACTCTACGGAGTGTGTGCGCTTGGTTGTAGCGACAGACCCGCGACGGTGGAGACGTGCGTGCGGAGTAAGGAAACCGTGTAGATGACTGAGACCTGACGACTGCTTGACCGACTCGACTTGGAGTGAGTCGACTAGCCCAGTGGACGGAGCGCCCAGTAGTTAGCAGCAGACCCACGGCGGACGGAGCGCCTGGTAGTTGGCAGCAAACCCGCGGTACTCGACAGGAGGAGTACCTCAGTAGGCTATCTGGGTGAGCGCCCGGTATTTGGCAGCAGACCCTCAGCAGACGGAGCGCCCGATAGTTGGCAGCAGACCCGCGGTACTCGACAGGAGGAGTACTTCAGCAGTCATAGGTTAGAGAGCAGTACCTCGGAGTCGTGACAGGACTACTGCACACTTCAGAGACGCGGCTCTTCAGCAGCTACGGATTCGATAATAAAAATCCTGGTTTGAGCTGAGTCAATGATCTTTGTGTTTCCTCATGATTGAGATGGGTCGCTTGATAACTTAGGTATATGTATGGGCATATACCTGGGTAATAGTTATCCGTTGATTTCATAAACTTGTTATAAACTGTGTGAACTTGTATTGTTATCCTGTGTGGATTTACTGTTTACTCTTCTTGTGGATTGGGTTGTTCTTGGGCTCGGTGTTGGAGCCGAACGGAAATTGGTGACATAGGTATATGTATGGGCATATACCTAATCAATACTGGATGTTACTTTGTGATTGTATCTTCTTGTGGTTTATCCTTTGTGGATTTCAGGAGACCTTCGGGGGGTCTCGGGGTCCCTACTGAGTATCTTATACTCACCCCTGCACGGGCTATGCCCGCACTTCGTTGTGTTGGTTGCAGACGACGGATAGCGCTGACTGCGGTTGAGGCTTACGGAGTAGGTCGGTACCCGGAGGAGGACCACTGGGCGGGACGTGCTCGGAGCGGACAGTTGGACCCGAGGAGTTGTGGAGCTATCTGTACCTACCCTTCAGGTAGGATCCGTGGTGGACGATCCAGGAGCTGAGCCATCTGTACCTACCCTTCAGGTAGGAATCGAGGAGGACGTCCCAGGAGCCGCTTGTACTTCAGTTGCTGTTTTCCCTTTCGAGTTGTACTTTACTTTACAGTTGGGCTTGTATTTCCGGCCCCTTTACTTCAGCACAGTTGTTCTAGTTTTGTGTACTGCTTTACTTCCGCTTGTTACTCTGAGGTGCTTGTTTACTTTATTAAGGCAATGTCTTCCCTTTTTACTGGGATTTTACGCCTTGGTGCTAGTCGCCAGCCCCTGGCCTATGGAAGGCGGGCTTGGGGTAGTCACGGCACGGGCCCCGAGGGCGGGTCGTGACAGATGAAATTGAGAAACTCAAGTCATAAACACCAGAGAACTCAGAATCAGTTAGGGAGTATAAAATAAAGATTGAAGAATAGAAAAGGGAGATCGATTTCTTGAAAAGCACAAGGAAGGATCACGTCAAATGTATCGAAGAGCTTGAAGAGGAAGTTGTCAGTATGTGGAGTAAAGTTAAAGACTAGAAAAAACAATTGATTCCCAACATATTATTGGGAAAGCAGGTAATTCCAAAGACTGAAAAGATGAAAGAGGAGCCTAGTAGTTCTGAAGGAAAGAATAAGCAATTGATCTTAGACGTTAAGGCTGATTCAGGGCTTGACTGAAAACAAGAAGCTGTGGAAATTGAGGTCAGACAACAATCACCCACTCCAAGATTGAAGGTTGATTTAGGAACAAGGCAGAATCAGAATATTCAAATATCCCAAGGGGAAACTCATAATGTAGAAGTCACTCAAAGGAATGCACCTTACATCAGGTTTTATTGTTGTGGAAAGATGGAACATTCACAGTATGTGTGTTCCATAGCCAAGAGATATCGAAGGGCACAAGAAAAAAGGTGGCAGACAAACAGAGAACGGTTCTCCAGAACATATTTTGAAGGATACTATTTTTGTTGCGGAGGATTTGGGAACATGGCTAGGTAATGAACATAGACCCTACAGAGGAATGTGCCAAAGAAGAATCAAAATGTCCGCAAACATAGGATCAATGAACCAACAGGTGAGTTGAAAATGAAAAACAGATTTGCAGCCTTGCAAGCTAAAGCAGGTCCATCATACTCTGAGAAAGATCAGATTTCTCAATCCATGTCAAGTATGAAGGCAAAAATATGGACCAAGAAGAGAAAGGATGACAAGGCAGTGGTGGCAGAAGTTGCCCTTAAAGCATCAGATCACTCTATTGTGTAAGTACTTGATAGTGGTTTCACATCTCACATGATAGGTAATAAGGATCTTGTTATAGGTGTAAAATATGACAAAGAAGGAGTTTTCATGTTTGGAAATGATGAAGGCCTGAAGATTATTAGCTCAGGAAAGGCCAAGTTTGGGGGCAAAGAGATGAGACGTGCTGATTTCTTAGTAGTAGAAGGCCCTAGTCACAATTTGCTCAGTGTAAGTCAACTATGTGACTTAGGAAATTCTATAAGGTTTACTAAGAAGATGTGTGTCGTAAAAGGAAGAGATGGGGCAGTAGTTCTATAGGGAAAAAGAACAAAGGGAAATCTCTACCTGGTAAGTAGAGAAAAAGATTAGTGTTTTCTATCCAGAGAGGAAGAAAACAAGTTGTGGAATAAATGACTTGGGCATCTTTTCCAACCATCCTTGGAATATCTGGTGATGTGTGGTGTAAAAAGAGACCTTCCTAAGCTATCACGTGATCATACTCACATATTCGATGCATGCCAACAAGGTAAGATTATCAGAAATACGTATAAGGAAATGGAAAATAAGTCAACAAGAGTGCTCGAAGTGGTGCATGATGATGTTTGTTGTCCTATCACACCAAGAGCAATTGATGGAAAGAGGTACTATGTTCTTTTCATTGATGAATATAGCAGAATGGCATGGGTATTTGTTATTACCCATAAGTTGGATGTGTTTAGCGGCTTAAAACAGTACCGGAGGGAGTGTGAAAGGATGCTTGGACAGAAAATTTTGAAGCTTCATACTGCCAATGGTGTAGAATTCAAAAACAGTATGGTGGAATGATATATCGAGAAACATGGGATAAGGCATCAAGTTTCCTTAGTAAGAACTCCCCAACAGAATGGAGTGGTTTAAAGGAGAAATTGGATCATCAATAACATGGTCAGAACAATGCTCATTGAAAAAGACAAACCATAAATTTTTTGGAAGGAAGAAGTTTTGATATCGGTCTACATTTCTAACAGGGCTTTGTTATGTCTGAAGGAAGGAAAGACTCCATACGAGATGTGGTATGGAAAGAATCCAACAGTGAAATACTTTCGAATATTTGGAAGTAAGTGTTTTATCCTCAACAAGGAAAAACATAGGAAATATGAATCATGAGGAGATGAGGGGATGTTCCTTGGATACTCAGGAAAAATCAAGGCATATAAATGCTTTAACAAAAGGTTGGGAAAAGTAGTTGAGAGCAATTATGTCACTGTAGTGGAGAATGGGGAGATCATTCAACTGCGCTGTGAACAATTTCCTGATGAGAGTGATGAGGAAGAAAGCAACGTAGGGGAAGTAGAAGTGGATGATATTGATTCAGAAGAAGATATTGATGATGAGCATGAGAAATTAAAATCCATATCTACACAAAATCCAAGGAGTCGAGCTGAAATTGATTGGAGGAATATCATTGGTGATCAGTCATCTCTAGTTCAGACAAGAAGAATGAAGTCACTATAGCCGACATCTTTCCTATCTCAGGTTGAGCTGAAATGCTTTGCGGATGCAGCTAAAGATGAAAATTGGATTCCGGCAATGAAAGAAGAGCTAGATCATATTGAGAAGAATCAGACATGGGATATTTTTTCGAGACCAGAAGACAAGAATGTCATTGGGACTAAATGGGTCTATCGCAACAAGAATAATGAAGATGGCACAATGATTCGGAATAAAGCATGACTAGTGTGCAAGGGGTACTACCAGATCGAGGGAATAGATGTTGATGAGACATTTTCACCGGTTACACGGCTGGAGACAATTAGATTATTCCTAGCCATCGCAGTGCAATGGAAGTTCAAAGTGTTCCAGATGGACATCAAATCTTCATTTTTGAACGGGGTTCTGGAGGAAGAGGTGTATATTGAGAGTCCATATGGTTTTCTCATTCATGAGGATGAGAACAAGGTTTGCGGACTGAAGAAGGCATTGTATGGGCTGAAACAAGCACCAAGAGCATGGTAATCAAGGCTTCATCAGTACTTGAAGAATCTTGGTTTCCAGCATTGGGGAGTTGATTACAATCTCTATTTCAACAATAGCAGTAATCAAAGGATAATGGTGCTGGTTTATGTTGATGACATAATATTTGGTGGATCAGATAAAGCTCAGTGCAAATAGTTTTCTGAATTCATTAAAAGTGAGTTTTGAAATGTCAATGATTAGTGAGATGACATTTTTCCTTGGTTTACAGGTGACACAAGGAAGTAACAGAACTTCCATTTCTCAATCCAAATACGCTAAGGAGGTTATGAAAATTTTTGGAATGGATAATTACAAGGATATGAAGACTCTGGTTGCTACCCGGATGAAATTATCAAAATATGATAGTGGAAGAGTAGTAAATATCATTGAATACAGGCAGATTATCAGCAGTTTACTGTACCTAATAGCAACAAGACCTGATATTGTTTTTTCCACATGCCAAGAAGCACGTTACCAAAGCAATCCAAAAGAAATCCACATGCTAGCAGTAAAAATAATACTTCGGTATATCAAAGGTACTGTGGATTTTAGTCTGATGTATAATGAAAAATATCTTCCAGAGTTATTGGGATATACAGATGCAGATTGGTCTAGATCAGCAGATGATAGAAAATCAACGTCAGGAGGTGCATTCTATCTTGGTAGATTGTGTATTTCTTGGCTAAGGAAGAAACAAGATTTAATTTCTCTGAGCACCGCAGAGGCTGAGTATATTGCGGCCACTCAAGCATGCAAAAAATTATTGTGGATGAAGCAGCAGCTAGAAGATATGGGAGTTGAAGTGAAGTCTCCGATCGGAATCCAGTGTGATAACTCAAGTTCTATCAATCTTAGAAAAAATCTAGTTCATCACTCAAGGACAAAGCACATTTAGATCAAATATCATTTCATCAACGAGAAGGTGGATCAAGGGCTTGTGAAGTTAGAGTATGTGCCTACAGAGCTACATGTTTCAGATATTCTGACAAAGGCCTTACCCAAAGAAGCTTTTGAGAGGCATCGATTAGCTCTGAGAGACCAGTTGACTCCCCACACTTGAAATGTGTAAATGTGGGACCTCTCCCCTCTCCCCGAGGTATTTTGTGTTTTCCCTAATGCACTAATATGTGTTTTTACCCTATTACAGACTGCAAAAGAGTTCTCTTTGGGTTCGTTGACAAAGGGGGAGAAAACAGTGATTGTTCAAGGGGGAGACAAGTGATTGTTCAAGGGGGAGACAATGTGGCTACTTGATAAATCATGAATGATAGGGGGAGAATCTATTGGAGCAGCGAGATAGGTAGAGAACATTAAATCATACGATGCTAGACATGATCGATCAAAGAATAGATATCATGATAGGTGAGGATCATGATAAAAGTAGAAGTGTGGTTGATATCAGGTTGGTATGAAAATTTCAATTGGCATTAGGTTGGTATAAATAGTGATGTCAGAAATGAAGTGACTCATAGAAGAACTTTTCATGATACTCTTGTTTCTCACGCTGAGCATTGCTCATGTGGTCTTAGAGTATGTGTTGAGTAAATCTTTGATCGCTATCTATATCGTAAGAGGCAAATGGTGGTTGAAGATGAATGAAGCCTTAATGAGGTATCAAAGAATGGAGAATTGTTTTGAGAAGAGTTGTCAACAAACCCAAAGGGGGAGATTGTTGGGAAAAAAATCCCTCAACATTGAAGAATTTTTTAGATGATTTTGTTTGTTGACAATGCAGGACTCCATGTTGTGTTTGTTGATAAAGCGAGTCTCAATAAATCAAACTGTTAACAAAGGGTGTTTTCCTGGAGAATGGGGAAAAGTGTTTTTATCAAAGGGAGTTGTGCTCTTGTGTTAAGGAGGTTTCTAATGTTGTACACCAGGAATTTTTTTTCAAATTCAGAACATCAAAAATTTGGCAAAGGAATGGTGGCACGCAATTCCAAAAGTGGTGCACAGGTTTTGGCACGCAGGTTTTGGTGCACAGGTTTTGGCACCCCGATTTTGGCTTGCAGGTTTTGGTGCGTAGGTTTTGGGGCGTAGGTTTTGGCACACACGTTTTGGAATGCACGTCCTAAAGTGGTGCGCACGTATGGCATGCATGTATGGCGTGCAATTCCTCAAAATTCCTATAAATAGATGACTACCCTCCTCATTTCTTAATGAGATCAACACTTAGAGAAAATCCAAGCTCTGAACGCGCAAGTGGAAGTTTGGGTGCGCAGGTTTTGGCACGTAGGTTTGGGTGCGCAGGTTTGGGTGCGCAGG
Source organism: Viscum album (assembly GCA_963277665.1). Lineage (NCBI taxonomy): Eukaryota > Viridiplantae > Streptophyta > Magnoliopsida > Santalales > Viscaceae > Viscum > Viscum album. Next base: position 1,982,967,347 of record OY728122.1, read on the forward strand.
TTTGGGCGCGCAGGTTTGGGCGCGCAGGTTTGGGCGCACAGGTTTGGGCGTGGAGGTTTGGGCGTGCAGGTTTGGGGGCGCAGGTTTGGCGTGCAGGTTTTGGCGTGCAGGTTTTGGCGCGCAGGTGTGGTGCACAAGTTGGTTTTTCCACAATGAAGGCAGAGGTTGTGCACTGGTTAAAGGGGTTCACAAGTCACTCTAGGGTTGCGTGAAAGTTAGAATTTTCCCAGAACATCTGTGCAAAAGAGGTATTCATCAGTGGATGAACATTGAACTTCAACATAGCATCTATCAATAGTTGAGGATGCATTATTTCATTCAAATGAAGAGACCTACAGGTCTATTAACTATGAGTGGATCTTCTGAAGAAGAAGTGAGCACACTTCAGTTGAGAGATCAGTGAGCTTTCATATTGTGAGTGGTTGTAAACCAAGAGGGACAGCGAGTCCGCTCCGAACTTGTAAACAAAAGTGCACTTTATAGTGAAATTGGTGCATTGGTATACTACCGGTGTATTCTCCTTGGACGTAGTCCAGTGAGGGTGAACCAAGTAAAAATCTATGTGTCCCGTGCATGCTTTAAGTTTTATTCATACTCTGAATCCGGAAGGAGGGAGAAGAGAGTTTTGTCTAATAGAAAAACAGGATCAGAAGGGGTAGTTGTTTTAATCTGTCATACCCTGATTCACCCCCCCCCCTCAGGGTATCTAGCCTATTGGACCTAACACCCACACTACTCTTGGTCATCATCCGGGTGTCATAGCTGTAAGGTAGACAAAGAATTCCTAAGCCCGAGTAGTGTAGAAGACTTATTTTAATTTTTTCTTAAAATTTGTATTTATTTAAATTCCAAAAACACCCAGAACACATAATAACATAACTAATTATGATTAAGATACCTTTCCTAGGGTCTATACCTTGCAATCAGTGAAGCCTCACTTGGTCATTCGGTAGGTCCAGAGTCCTTACATCATATCACTAGGGGACCTAAAATCTCGTGTCCTAGCCAGTCTTCCCTAGCCTATTTCATACACCAATATTTCCTTCCCAACCACCCCATACAATACTTATTGTGCCTAACCCTGAGCTCCATCCTATCTCTCAAACATCTCCTTTGGTACCATTCTGTCACGACCCAACTTCACCAAGATGAGGGAAGGGACAACAAACTTCCAGAATCTTCCTTCCTCAAGTTGAAGGAGAGATAATGACCCCCAAGTCCCACCTTCAATAGGCCCTGGAGTGGGGACTAGCACCAAGGGTATAGAATCACACATAATATGGAATGCATTACCATTTTTATTTAGTAGGATTATGAGATACGATGGTAAAAACTGAAACAACTCCAATACTGAAGGTAAAAGTAAAGCCAAAACCCATTCCAATATGCATGTTCAAAGATAAACCCATACAAGTACAAGAAAAACTCCAAATGGAAAGTACCAAAAGAAAGAAAATAGCAATGGAAACTGTCTAGATGTCTGAGTTAGTACGGTCCCACATGGTCCCCAAAGTCCTCTTGGAAACTTGAAAACAGTTTTATATACGTAGGGTGAGTATACATGTATACTCAGTAGGGAAAACAAAATATATCATGAAAAAGTGGGGAGGAATTATAATGCCCCATTAGAAAAATAAGATAGCCAAAGCACCTTGTAAGGAAACTATCCACCCAACCCCACCAAGGCACACTCCCCAAATAATTCAAGTCAGGTAAAAAATAATAATAGCACATTGATGTTTTTGTACCCCACACCACTTTACCACTAGTTATTGAAGACATCCTATGCGTCAGACCTCCCCTTCTATTCTCACTATAGTCTCACTGCCATACCCCGCCTGCAAACACCTGGGCCACCACACACATCCCCACCCACAGACACTTGGGCCACAACAATCACTACCATGCCCAAAGACACCTAGGCTAGAACAACCGCTTCCACACCCGAAGACACCTGGTCTAGAATAACCTCTACCATGGCCAAAGACGCCTGGGCCTCATCCCGAAGATTCTTGGGAAACAACCCATGCTCGCACACACTTGGTCCAACCACCGCAACATACCTTTCTTGAAGAATCTTGGGCGACAATGGACCTCAGGCCATCACAACCTACCCGAAGAGTCCTGGGATATATAGGAGAGGGAGCACAAAGGAGCTAATAACCAGCCACCCAATAGGATGTTGGGAAAAACACCCTCCCCCATGAAATGGGGGTGTTCAGAAAGATGTTCTCAACTTGGGTGGGGTGTGAATAACAAACATAAAAACTAAATTTATACACATAGGTAGGCAATCACTCATCCCAAACTAAGGGTTCTAAAACCAGCCCATGCACAATCACCCTCATTACTATTCATTCATACAAAACACAACAATCACAACCAGAGTATAACTCATCCCTAGAAAAGAAAATTCCCTATTGCACCCATTCTTGTTATCATGTTTAAGTTATTCTATTTAAATAATTCCACACTACCGGGAAACTAACAAGCATAGCCACAAGCCAAGGAAGGAAAAACATCAAAGAAGTGATTTAAGCATTCACACCCGGTTCTCTTGTAAAGTCGCAACAACAAAAAGGATTTATAAGATCCCTCGAAGTATTGGAACCAAACTAAGACCTAGAATACGGCCCCAAATGACCCCAAATCCACAAACTAACAACTACACGATAGGGGATCCCATCCCCATCCATGTCACCTCACAAGCATCAGGTAGAACAACCATACACATTACCAAAATAGAGCAAGGGAGTTCTCAGATTAAATCACACAATTCATTAAAGTTAGTCTTTCCATTTGGTTAACCGGGGTGATCACACAAGATTTATTGTTCATTGGGAATCCATTTAATCGACAGAGTTTACTTGATTAACCAGTTTCCATGTTACAACCATTCAATCATAGGATTATCCAAAAAACAGAGGTTCATTAGTGCGCAAGGAAGGACCACCAACTACCACGATTTTCAGTAGACATAAGCCTATATAATTCACAATACATAAGCAAGGATACAAGAGTAAAACAGAAGCACCAAACTCACACCTTCATTCTTTAAAAACAATTTATTATCTTTTTTGAGGTTTGGTTTCATCTATCCCTGAATGAACTTTATTGTACCCTCCCCGCATGATACATAATAATGAGAGATGAAGGAAAACCCTACTTGGATGATCAATGATCAAATTTTTCTTCCTCGCTGCAAGAACTGGGGATGCGCAACTTGCATGGGAGAAACTCCAAGGAATCCAATAGTGATTAGGAAAGGCTCCAGCATAGGAGCACAACTAGACTTGATAAGAGGGACTCCAAATGCACCAATGGAAGGAAAAGAGACCAGCCAAGAAGAAGAAGAAACTTTGTGTGATAAAAGGAGAGATCCTGGAGTTACAGGATAAGAAATATTGAATGGATTGAAAGGTGGATCATGGTTTCTCCATGCAGTTGGGAGGTTACACATGATGGAATTAAATTTTTATTTAATAATTCTCATTGTAGAGGTGGCCATAACAGTTTTGAGCTAAATTATTTCATTTAAATAGAGGAAAACGCATAATAGGGACACACATTTTGGGTCTATTGAGGGTTTCCCCACTCTTGGGGATTAGAACATCATTTACGGTTTTTTAAAATTACCTCATACTACTTTAAAAATGTATTAATCCTCAAAGGATTCATTACGGGAAAACTGGGTAAATCAACCCCCGACAACCCCCCATGGAACTGATCAGTGACATCGATGGGTGGCACCACGGTGACACCCTGACACTGACACTACTACCCTCACAACTCAATAATGGGGTCCAGGGTTCCCCAAACACCAGAATTTGTCCATGTAATGTACTAGGAGGGTTCGAGCCATTACACAGTAGTGGTGCCTTGTGTTTTACTTTTTGTGTGTACTTTGTCTGTGTGCATACAGGTTTAAAGGCAATGTCTTCCCTTTTTGGGTTACGTCTTTCTGATGCTAGTCACCTACCCCTGGATTATGGAATGCGAGCTTGGGGTAGTCACGACATGGGCCCCAGGGGATGGGTCATGAGATGTGATCTTATGTTAATCTTGGATGAACACAAGTATGAGCTACCTCAATCCTCGAGATTCTCCAACCTCCAAATGCAATGTCCAGAATTGCCCTCAATAAAATCTACTATCATCCCCATAATTCTCACACCGTATGAGATATTTAATATGATCTGATTTTTGAACTATATAGTTGTAGTGCCTCTCAATATAAAATATCTTTAGCGTGATTTTTAAAGAATATTTACTTGGAAAATTCCTTCCAACCTATAAGGTTTTTTCCAGCTCATTAAACCTATCTGGTACAACTCTGGGAAACTTAGTGGCCAGTGTGAGAACATTATTGTCGAAATCAGGCACATGTTTCATTGCTTCTGGCCAATATTCATAGAGTGGTGGATGATTTATTGTAGGTCGAGGTTACTATAAAACTAATGCATTTCTCAAAACTTGTTCCATAACTTCTGTTGGTTCCTCCTTGTCAGCACTGTTTTCACCATCTGTTATGTCATTATGAAACTCCTCATTGGAAGTCAAGTTGACATGTATATCCGGGAGATCTTCTATGTTTTCATCTTCTGTATTATTTGGAATAGGCTCAATTTCATGGGGAAAACTATCATTAACCACTCCTGTAAGTATACATCTTCGTACAATTGGACGTTATTATTGTACAATAGAAACATCAACATATAACTCCATCATGGTACCATCTGACCTTTGTGAAAATAAATTAATTTCTTGGACCCACTACATATCAGAAACCAATGGACAAGCTAGATGCCATAGTGTTGTTGAGAATTAGAAATGTCTATATCTCATAGACTTGATCTCTTGATCGGGTCCCAGATTTAAGGAACCATGAATTCTGTCTTGAAGGTCACTTAAGGTTACACAATTAGCTGTACTAACCACTATTATTGGTTGTGTACTGTAAGATACTCCTTGCTCAGTTTGAATAACCTCCCCATAGCAGTACTCACATGAAAACAAGAATTTCTATGTCAAAAATGTTTCTTTAATAAAAATTATGATAGTGTAACAAATATTAACAATGATGGTTGACCATATAATATTTATTAGAATATAATTTTTTGATGCCTTTTTATACCCTAATATATGTTAGTAATGTTTCATTGTATAAAAGTTTATTAGAATATAAGTTACATAATGTTTTGGAAACCGAGGTAAAAAGAAGAGGAAACGTCAAATTAGTTTATTTTTCATTGATAAAATGACAGTTCTAATCATATAAAGTGAAATGAAGAAGAAAAAACATATTAAATAACACATTAATTCCTTATAACATTCAATTTTTCTTAGTACAGTTTTTACTAAGTTAATCATTCTTTAATCACTAGTTAATCATTACTAAGTTAATAATTAGTTAATCATTAGTTAATTATTCTTCAATCACTCTATAATAGAGAAGAACAACCACATAAAATAACATATAAATGCTTTACAACATACAAGAAATGCCAACATTTTTCAACAAAACATGGTTTAGATGATGTCACGAACCGAATCGGGTCACCATAAACTCGACGCCCGACCCGGCCCACGGCAAGACCCGAAGGGCGTTCCCGATCCCCACGGGCTGGCACAAGTGCCCAGGTATCAATTTAGAATTTTTGGGAACGATTTACCCATATAACAACCAGAAATGAACCATAAGTAAACTGAATTCCGAAATCAACATTACAACCACAAGTTTTAAAAATAGCATGAACGAGTCTCATCAAAAAGAGAAACTACAACTCAACCACAAATAACTCCCAAAAGAAGGTGACCAAAAACCAAACCAGCAACTATCACAAGATGAAAGAATATCACTGTCAGGCCTCCACCACTAGCGCCAAATCAGATGATCCAACTAACAACTCGGACCACCATGCTAAAAAACATGGCATTTCCCTACATCAAACATAATCAGATCTAATTACACCCAAGGGTGTAAGTAGGGTGTGATCAATCACTTAATAGGTTGGCACCAAGGAAAATATTCCGCATAAAAAGGGTTAGATGTCCAAAGTAGTTTGCAGGTTCATATTTTAGAGAAAGTAAATAAATGCACTAACATTTTGATGAAAACAGTTTTTAATGAAATAAAGACATATTTAAAATACGAAAAAAGGGGTTTTTGGTATTGAAATAAAATGAAACATTCTTACCTTTTGAAACCACAGAAGTCACCAAAACCAACCAGTGATGAGTATATAATCTCACAGGAGCAACAAAAAGTGGGAGAGGCCCTAAAGTACTAAAGCTGTGTGGGGCCCTAGAACCTCACGTCTCGGTGAACCATATCATACATTCTCGTGCACGAGCCACTGGTAGGGAAACACCTCCTACCATAGTGGTCTCCAGTCATCATCCATTGTTTAGTTAGTGTTGTAAGCATCAATCCCGCTAAGTGAAACTGGGCCGAGGTTACTCCCGTATCACTAGCACGCTAGTCTAGTCCGCCCACCTGGTACTCAAGCTTCCCCTTTTGTGCTCAATATTCAAAGTTCACCCTACTCATCAAGGTCAGGACACAACACACAATATAGAACCTCACAACATGCAAGAACTACGGAATTTTGAGAACCAAACTAAAGTTTATCGAACATTTGAAAAATTGGTTTAGGTGTTTTAAGAAAATAAAACAACACAATCAATAGTGAAAAAACCCACACAAACACACACTAATACTGTAACAAGGATCAACTTTCAACTGCTGCATTTGTTCAAAAACCAAGGCACAACACAGTATAAACCTGACAATCTAAACAAGACACTAATAAAAGTAAAACACCATGCTCTACCAGTCAAACCGATAACTCACAACAGTATTTAAATAAAAGACGTATTAAATTAATCAAACTAGAAGACTAATTGATCAAATTCCCTAAGCATGCGAAACTACCTACCTCAAATAGGTACGAAAAGCGACATGGCGTAAAACTCTTGTTTTGCAACGGTCGCACCATATGGAGTCGTCAAAAAGGTCCTAAAACAGCAGACCAAGTCACCGCGGTGCCAACCCAGAAAATATTAGCAATTTAATTAACCGTTAAACAAATCCAATAACAATTAAATAAGTTGATTAATAAGTATACAACTCCAAAACTAACTAAATAAATTAATTACCAATTCAACAATTTCAATTAAATAAGATGATTAACAAAATCAATTAAATTAATTAACAATTTACCAAATGTAATGAACATTAAATAAATTAATTATCAATTTAACCAATTCAAATAAATAAAATGATTAACAAATTTAATAGCAATAAATTAATTTATTAACACTTAAACAAATGAATTAATAATTAAATAACTTGAATATCAATTAAACCAATCAAAATGATTAAATAAAATTAAAAACAAACCCTTATCGTGGAACATCGGGAAAGCGACGAGGGGCGGCATGGCGGTTGTCCGGCGAGGGCGAGCGGTGTGCGGTGTGTGGGATGGTGATCTGGCAGCACGAGCGGGGTGTAGGAGGCGGTCTGACAGCGCGAGCGGGGTACGGAGGCTATTGTTCGGTGAGAGTAAGGAGGTGAGCCGGCCTGCGGAGCTGCTGTCCGGTAAGAGGAAACAGGGGCGTCGGCTGGTCGGTCTGGGAAGGGAGGAGGAGAGGTGAGGTCGGCGGCCTGTTGGAGGTAGCAGGGAGGGCGGACGAACAGGAGGAGCAGTAGGCGGTGGGGGCGCGACCAGGGTGAGTGGGAGAAAGGAGAGGGGGAGATGGGAGGCAGCCGAGTAGAGAAGAGATGAGGGGAAGGGGGAGGCCACGGGAGGAAGAGAAGAGAGGGAGGAAGAGGAGGGAGGGAGAGAAGGGAGAGAGGAAGAGAAGGGAGGGCGACTGAGCGGGGAAGGAGAAGAGAAGGGAGGGAGAGAAGGAGAATAAGAAAAGAGGGAGAGAGGGGATGTGGGGGGAGAAAGAAAGAGGAGGGGGAAAAAGAAAGAAAAAAAAGAAATAGGGTGGCGGTTAGGGTTTGTATGGGGGGGATTAATAAAAAACAAAAAAAAACAACCAAATTAAATAAATTAAAGAACTAAATTAAATAAAATAAAGATAAAAGGTTTTAATAATAATAAAATTAATAATAATTATAATTATAATAATTATAAAAATAATAATAATAATAATATAATAATAATAATAATAATAATAATAAGAAAACTGAAGTTAATCATCCGGTATTTGAAACGTCCACGCAACGGACACCATATGTTAAAATGGAAAAGCCGCACGGCTTCGCCCGTGCCCTGCCCGTGCGCCGAGCGGTGTAAGGCTCGCGCACACACATCATTGCCACAACGGGCAACCCGCATCAGGTTCAGCCCATGCTATAACCAAGCAATTTAAATAAACAGGCAATTAATTCACTAAATAAAAATTTAAAATTAAAGTTGTACCTCAACGAAGTTTGGGCGTGACAATTCGCCCCACCATGAAAACTTTTTGCCCTCGGAAAGTCAATTCGAAGCCTGATCAGAGAATAGAAATGGATACTTCTGCTCAACCCAAGACTTGCGCTCCCAAGTCTCATGCTCGTCACTTCTGTGTTTCCATAGAATACGAACCAAAGGAATGAACTTTCCATGCAGCTCTTTCTCCTAAGAATCCACTATCCGCACTGGTCGTTCAAACACAGATAAGTCAGACTCTATCTCCAACTCCTCCCAATTTAGCACATGCGACGGATCGGGGTTATACTTCTTTAGTTGGGAGACATGAAATATGTTGTGAATCAACGTCAACTGTGAGGGCAAAGCTAACCTGTATTCCACCTTCCCAATCCACTCAAGAATCTCAAAAGGTCAGACATACCTCAGTGTCAGCTTCCCCTGTTTCCCCAAATGACGGTGACCCAAGCGAGGGGACACTTTCAGGAACACTATGTCCCCCACTGAAAACTCAAGATCCCATGGCCTCTAATCTGCATAAGACTTGTGATGACTTTGAGCTGTCAACAACCGCTGCCTAATCAGATTGACCTTCTTAGACATCTCCTGAACAAGGCTCGGTCCAAAGAGCGAGGTCTCGCCTACCTTAGCCCAACACAGAGGAGACCGACAAGGCCGTCCATAGAGTACCTCAAAGGGTGCCATTCTGATGGAAGATTGGTAATTGTTATTATAAGAAAACTCAACCAATCCCAAATGGCTATCCCACAAACCTTTGAAATCTAACACACAGGCGCAAAGCATGTCTTCTAGAATTTGATTCGCTCGCTCTGTTTGGTCATCCGTCTGAGGGTGGTATGTCGTGATCATATTAATTTGTGAACCAAAAACTTATGAAGGCCTCCCAAAAACCAGGAGTTAAAGCGGGGGTATCGGTCAGAAACAACTGTTGACGGCACACCATGAAGTCTGACCACCTCCTGAACATACAAGCGGCCCAGCTCATCTACCTTCGTTGTATCTATGATCGGGATAAAGTGAGTTGACTGGGTAAAACGATAAATAAATACCCAAATAGAATTCCTCCCCTAAGGTGTCTGAGGCAAGCTAATTATGAAGTCCATGGCGACCTCGTCCCAATTCTAGGTAGGAATGGATAGTGGTTGAAGTAACCCAGATGGCCTCTGATGCTCTGCTTTCACCTGCTGACAAGTGTAGCACCTCGAAACAAATTTGGTTATGTCCTGTCTCATACCTGGCCACCAGAACTGACGGTGAACATCATAGTACATCTTGGGGGTACCAGGATGGACGGCCCACTGAGATTGGTGGCTATCTTGCATCACCACCTTCTGTAGAGACAACGACACCACAACACAACCCTTGAAGCACAAGACCCTCTGGGAAGACAAGGACCAATCTGAAGGAGTCTCCCCACCATGAAGAAATTGCATAGATCACTGACACAACTCATCTCCGGGCTGATCCCGCTGAATCTACTCTAGAAGAGCAGAAGTCAACTGAATTCTAGCCAAGAAGGTACCTCCAATATGGTCCCTGCTCTCTAGGTGCATCTAGGAAAAAAGCCCCATCAAAGTCCACTCATCGCTGGACTTCCTCAATGCTTGCACTGGTACTTTCCTGCTCAAGACATCGGCTACCACATTACCCTTGCTAGGGGTATAGACAATGTCAAAATCAAAAGCCTGCAGGTACTCGACCCAGTGGCGCTGCCTCAAATTGAGATCCTTCTGAGAGAAAATGTAGGCCAGGCTCTTATGGTCAGAATAGACCCCAAACTTCTCCCTAAAGAGATAGTGACGCCACGTCTTCAAAGCATGCATCACCGCTTCCAACTCTAAGTCATGAGTCGGATAATTCTTCCCATGCGGCCAGAGCTGACGAGAACCATAAGCCACAACATGGTCATCCTGCATGAGCACACATCCAAGGATTGTACCTGAAGCATCACAATAAACCACATATCCCTTTCCCGACTCCGGTAAGGTCAACATAGGTGCAGTGGTCAACCAACGCTTCAACTCCTCAAAGGATTCCTGACACTGACGGCTCCACTCAAACTTCACCCCTTTCCGGGTGAGTGCAGTCATGGGGGAGGCAATCCGCGAGAAGTCCTGGACAAAGTGCCTATAATAACCAGCCAAGCCCAGAAAACTCTTGATCTAAAACACATTTCTCAGATGCTCCCATGACATAACTGCCCTGATCTTCTCAGGATCCACTAAAACCCCTTGTTCTCAGACGAAATTCCCCAAAAACATCACTTCCCTAATCCAGAATTTGCACTTCGAGAGTTTGGAACACAGGTGATGGCCTCACAAATTGCCCAAAACAACGCACAGGTGATTCTCATGCTCCTCCTCAGATCCATAATAAACCAGGATGTCATCCACGAATACCACGACAAATGAGTCGAGATATTGGTGGAACACCCTATTCATGAGCGCCATTAAAACTACAGAAGCATTCGTCAATCCGAAAGGTATGACCAATTACTCGAAGTGACCGTACCTGATTCAGAATGTTGTCTTCAGGATATCTGCTTATCTCACCCTGAGCTGGTGGTATCCCAAACGCAAATCAATCTTGGAGAACCACTTTTCCCCTTTCAGTTGGTCGAAAAAATCGTCAATCCGAGGCAAATGGTATCTATTCTTGATGGTTACATTGTTCAATTTCTGGAAATCAATGCACAACCGGAGGGTTCCATCAGCCTTCTTCGCGAATAAAACTGGGGCGGCCCAAGGAGAGATGCTCGGGCGAATGAATCTTTTGGATTCCTAATCGTCCTGCTGTATCTTTAACTCCCTCAATTCGGTGGGGGCCATGCGATATGAGGGAAGAGATATAGGCTTTGTTCCTGGGGCCAACTCGATCGAGAACGCCACAGCCCGCTCCGGGGGTAGGCCTGAAAAATCATCTGGGAAGACCTCTCAGAACTCATCCACTACACGAGGTAACCCGCCCTGAGGAACACCACCATCGTCCTCTAGTGAGAGCGATGATAACTGATAAGCAAGATTTCCCAACTCAGGGAGTGAAGGTCCCGTGCGTCCAGCCCAAGGATCCCATTCTCCATGAAATAACTGGGGAGTCCCATCTAGTGCCGTAAAACTAACTCGGCACCGATAGCAATCAATGTGCGCCTGAAAGCACACCAGCTAGTCCATACTGAGGATCACATCAAATAGGTCCATGTCAAGGACCAAGAAATCCCATTCCATCTCGACTCCCGACATAGAGAGTGCGTACGATGGGCACCTAAGGCCTTTCTCCCTATTTTTCCCCAACGGTGTTGCCAACTCCATAGCAAAAGATAATAGCTCGGTTGGTTGGTTCTGCAGATTCACAAGGCGAGTAGATATGAAAGAAACTGAAGCACAAGTATCAATTAAAACTACAGCTATTGAAGATGCAACCAGAATGGTACCTCAAACAGTTGAAGGCCCTGCATCAGATCCCGCTGGTGCATGATCTACAACATGCAGTTTCCTGGTCCCTTCCTGAGAACGACCGCTCGCCTACGGCTCCGCCCTAATCTGGATCTGCCTAGAAGATGATCCGGTCCTGCCACCATGACCACCGAACCGAGATCCCGGCATCCTAGTCAGCTCTGACTGCACTGATACACCCTTGGAAGCTACAGATCCAGTCCCACTCTGGTAAGGGCGTACAGTCCTGCAGAAACGATGTAGGTGCCCCATGACTCCACACCCATAGAAAGGTCTGGGAGGATGTGGACACGCAGGTCGGATGTGCTCTACCTTTCCACATTGATGGCACATAATGGGCCTCGCATCAGAAGCCCCAGATGATGTCTTCCTGGAGGGATGGCCTGAGCCACCACCACTCTTCTTCCACTACTCATCACGCTTCCTCTTCTTTTCTGAGGAACTGCCACTGCCAAAACCTGACAGTGATCCAGAAAACCCCGACTTTATTCTCTGGTCAATCTCGGGCATGAAAGCACGATCGACCACCTCGTCCTAAGTCTTCAGCTTGAATAAGAAAACCTGAGAGTGAATTTATGGTCGAAGGCCCTTCTCAAACTTCCGATCTTTCAAGAATTCGCTCGAAACTATCTCAGGTGCGTACTGCACCAGCTCAGCAAAGCGGTTCACATATTCCATCACTGTCTAATTCCCTTGATAAAGATCCATGAACTCCCGATATCTAGCGTAGGCTAGGAACTCTGGACAATACTTCTCGTTGATGATAACCTTGAAATCTTTCTAACTCATGTGCTCATGTTTCCTAGCCTGGACCACTGATTCCCACCATTTTCAACTGGAACCCTCTAGCTGGAATGAGGCACACTTCACCCTGACTTCCTCGGGCATTTCATGGAATTCGAACATATGTTCTATCTTTTCAATCCATTCCTCTGCCTCCTGAGGTTCTGAACTACCTCGGAATGAAGGAGGGTTGTTCTTCAGAAACTCTTAAGCTTTATCCTTCTTGGAGCCAGATTCTTCCCCTCTAGCTAGAAAAGGGGCGGGGGCAGGAGTCTCCCCTTGTCCCAAAGCCTGAACAACTTAGACCAAAGCCTCTACCAATCTCTGATCAAGCGGCGCGGGATAACTCTGTCCGGCTTCCTCCTGTGGGTGCATGGGAGCTCTCCGGGGAGGCATCTTGATTCAAAGGGCAACAGTCATAAAGGAATACCATCAATATCACATATCTCAAGAGGAACCGAATTTTTCAACAAGATAAATAATCATCAGTAAACCAAACATGAAAAAACGACTTCATGTCAAAACTCTACTTTCCTGCCTGGTGTCCACATATAGTCAGCAGCCTATACGTCCCACCTAGAAAAGAAGTCAAACAAGCATCCTGACATCCCATGGTGACTCAATATATGTCACGAGGCGTGCTGGCCAGGCACACTACTCGCAACATGAATTCCAAGCCCCAAAAGTCCCAACTTCTTTATAACCAAACTCATCCCAAATAACATAAACCAAGAGCTAAAACTCACCTCTGATACCATTTTGTCATGAACCGAATCGGGTCTCCATCAACTCGATGCCCGACCCAGACCGTGGTAAGGCCCGAAGGGATTTCCCGATCCCCACGGGCTGGCACAAGTGCTCGGGTATCAATTTAGAATTTTTGGGAACAATTTACCTGTATAACAACCAGAAACAAACCATAAGTAAACTGAATTCCGAAATCAACATTACAACGACAAGTTTTAAAAACATCATGAACGAGTCTCAACAAAAAGAGAAATTACAACTCAACCACAACTAACTCCCAAAAGAAGGTGACCAAAAACCAAACCAGCAACTGTCACCTGATGGAAGAGTATCACTGTCAGGCCTCTGTCACCAGCTCAAATTAGATGTGCCAACTAACAACTCGAACCACCGTGCTCAAAACCTTGGAATTTCCCTATATGAGACATAATCAGATCTAATTACACCCAAGGGTGTAAGTAGGGTATGAGAAATCGCTCAATAGGTTGGCACCAGGGAAAAGATTCTGCATAAAAAGGTTTAGATGACCAAAGCAGTTTGTAGGTTCAAATTTTAGAGAAAGTAAATAAATGCACTAACATTTTGATGGAAATAGTTTTTAAAGAAAGAAAGAAAGTTTTAAAATAGGAAAAAGGGGGTTTTAGTATTGAAAGAAAATGAAACATTCTTGCCTTTTGAAACCACAGAAGTCACAAAACCCAACCAGTGATGAGTATATAATCTCACAGGAGCAACAAAAAGTGGGAGAGGCCCTAAAGTACTAAAGTTGTGTGGGGCCCTAGAACCTCACGTCTCGGTGAACCATATCATACATTCCCGTGCACGATCCACTGGTAGGGAAACACCTCCTACCATAGTGGTCTCCAGTCATCATCCAGTGTTTAGTTAGTGTTGTAAGCGTCAATCCCACTAAGTGAAACTGGGCCGAGGCCACTCCCGTATCACTAGCATGCTAGTCTAGTCCACCCACCTAGTACCCAAGCTTCCCCTTTTGTGCTCAATATTCAAAGTTAGCCCTACTCATCAAGGTAAATACACAACACACAACATAGAACCTCACACCATGCAAGAACTAGGGAATTTTGAGAACCAAACTAAAGTTTATCAAACATTTGAAAAATTGGTTTAGGGGTTTTAAGAAAATAAAGAAACACAATCAACAGTGAAAAACCGACACAGACGCACACTAAGACTGTAACAAGGATCAAATTTCAACTACTGCATTTGTTCAAAAACCAAGGCACAACACAGTATAAACCCGACAATCTAAACAAGCCACTAATAAAAGTAAAACACCACGCTCTACCAGTCAAACCGAAAACTCACAGTAGCATTTAAATAAAAGACATATTAAATTAATCAAACCAGCAGACTAATTGATCAAATTCCCTAAGCATGCAAAACCACCTACCTCAAATAGGTACAAAAAGCGACATGGCGCAAAATTCTTGTTGTGCAATGGTCGCACCGTATGGAGCCATCAAAAAGGTCCTAAAACAATAGACCAAGTCACCGCAGTGCCAACCCAGAAAATATCAGCAATTTAATTAACCGTTAAACAAATCCAATAAAAATTAAATAAGTTGATTAATAAGTATACAACTCCAAAACTAACTAAATAAATTAATTACCAATTAAACAATTTCAATTAAATAAGATGATTAACAAAAACAATTAAATTAATTAACAATTTACCTAATGTAATGAACATTAAATAAATTATTTATCAATTTAACCAATTCAAATAAATAAAATGATTAACAAATTTAATAGCAATAAATTAATTTATTAACACTTAAACAAATGCATTAATAATTAAATAAATTAAATATCAATTAAACCAATCAAAATGATTAAATAAAATTAAAAACAAACCCTTATCGTGGAACATCGGGAAAGCGATGAGGGGTGGCACGGCGGTTGTCCGGTGAGCACGAGCGGTGTGCGGGATGGCGGTCCGGCAGCACGAGCGGGGTGCGGGAGGCGGTCCGGCAGCACAAGCGGGGTACGGAGGCTATTGTACAGTGAGAGGAAGGAGGGGCACCGGCCTGCGAAGCTACTGTCCGGCAAGAGGAAAGAGGGGTGCCAACTGGTCGGTCCGGGAAGGGAGGAGAGGTGAGGTCGGCGGCCTATTGGAGGTAGCAGGGAGGGCGACCGAATGGGAGGAGCAGTAGGCGGTGGGGGCGTGGCCAGGGTGAGCGGGAGAAATGAGAGGGGGAGATGGGAGGTAGCCGAGCGGAGAAGAGAGGAGGGGAAGGGGGATGTCATGGGAGGAAGAGAAGAGAGGGAGGAAGAGGAGGGAGGGAGAGAAGGGAGGGGCGGCCGAGCGGGGAAGGAGAAGAGAAGGGAGGGAGAGAAGGAGAAAAAGGAAAGAGGGAGAGAGGAGATGCGTGGGGATAAAGAAAGAGGAGGGGAAAAAAGAAAGAAAAAAAAGGAAATAGGGTGGCGGATAGGGTTTGCATGGGGGGATTAATAAAAAAAAGAAACAACCAAATTCAATAAATAAAAGAACTAAATGAAATAAAATAAAGATAAAAGGTTTTAATAATAATAAAATTAATAATAATGATAATAATAATAATAATAATATAATAATAATATAATAATAATAATAATAAGTAGAAGAAAACTGAAGTTAATCATTCCGTATTTGAAACGTCCGCGCAATGGACACCGCACGTTAAAATGGAAAAGCCGCACGGCTTCGCACGTGCCCTACCCGTGTGCCGAGTGGTGTAAGGCTCGCGTGAACACATCGTTTCCACAACGGGAAACCTGCAGCGGGTTCAGCCCATGCTACAACCAAGAAATTTAAATAAACAGGCAATTAATTCATGAAATAAAAATTTAAAATTAAAGTTATACCGCAACAAAGTCCGGGCGTGACAGATGATATGATCCTAACTTCAAAAGTGAGGTAAAACCAAACTAATTTTTATTTGATAGCTCAATACACTATAAAATATTTCACTTTTTCCAACGGGGATATATCTTTTGGTAAAAGTGAATTTTCTATGGGTAAAACCTTTTACAAACATATATGTCCCTATGACTAAACTATTGGTAAAAAGTCTTTCGCTAAATGTTTTTGCGCTAGATAAAATAGCTATGTTGCAATTATAATTATACCAACAGATAATATGTATGTTGGTTAAAGTGTTTAGAAATAGGTTATGGTGAAAAATTTATCTGTTGGTAATAATGTTACAAACATATAATATATATTTGTTTATAAATTTCATTTTAATAAAAATTATAAAATTTTATTGAAAGTAAAATTTCATATTATATTTATTATTTAATCATATATAATACATAACATATTATTTTAACACATGTCCAAACTTAGAAAAAAAATTATATTAATAATGAAATATTTTATACAAAAAGTTGGATCCCCCAATCCCCCCCCTTGCTGGATCCCCCAATAGGTTCCACCCCCCCAAGTGACCCATCCATTCCAGGCGACCCGTCCATTCCATCTATTTAGCTCCAGCTCCAGCGACCCAACCATGTGAGTGACTCATCCATACCATCTAGTTAGCTCCAGTTCCAATTCCCCAACCATTCATGTGACCCACTCATGCCATCTAGTCACCTCCAGCTCGAGAGACCAGCTCAAGATAAAAGTTAGTTTAACTTTGACTGGAAATAGAGGTTTTGGTATAGTCTCATGCACATCTTGATCCACCACCATGTTGTAAGGCCCATGCTGCTTGTCATACTCCTCTAGAATCCATTTATGGTCTTCCAACATCAACTTACTTCTGTAATAATTTTATAGAAAAGTAGTATTTCACCAAATTATATTCAAAACAACAATAAAAATAGAAACTCAAGGATTAATTCGAGAAGTATATTCGAAATAGAAACTCAACCTGTTAAAAAAGCAGAAACTCAAGATACATCTCATACTCCTATAACATCCATCCATGATCTTCCAACATCAGTTTTCGCTATAGTGATTCATATAAGAAATCTATTTCTCTCATGCTCCTAGAAATTTTACCTTTACACTTTCCAACTACATACATCAATATACCAATGGGATATTAGCATTCAATCAAAATCCAATTTCATTTAATTTAAATTCTAGGTTCTTGTGTGAAAGAAGACTTACATTTTTTGTAAGTGTTACAATACCAACAAGTGAAACTGAATCTTCCAAGAGAGAAATAATCTTTACAATGTCAATTATTTTTTATAAGGAAAAATATGTTAAAAACTAGGTGGAAGATAACAAAAATAGGCTATACTTAAAATAATGAAATACTAACCATGATGAGTGCAGTGAACTGGAGTTTGAAACATTCCAATTCTGGGACACCATAACACTATGATAGAATCACTGAAACCCCCTAGAAATAACAACATATTGGACCTCCGATATCTTTCTTCCATCCTTGTCATTTATTAAGTAAAATAGAGTCATGATTTAATTATAATGGACATAAAGAGTAAAGGCAATAGAAAAAATGATAACCTCAAATCATTCATGTGTTTATTGCCCTTGGATTCAATCACACTTAGTTGTCATGATGTAGATCCTAACATCATACTAATCCTCTTCCACCCTCATCAGATTATACTTCATTTCAGACATTCACCCTCAGCAGACAGAAGGGGACCAAAATGGTAGAAATGTTCTAACTTCATATTTCTAGTAAAATATTAGATCTCCAAGAATCATCAATCTTTTTGAGCAATAAATCATTTTGAATATTTAGCATATGGAAGGAATCATAAAGATCTATTAAAATATCCAACACCCTTACTAGGTAATCATAGTCCCTGACTATCACTCGGTTCACAACATTCCTTGGAAAATCACTAGACATGAAATATATTCTAGTGAGGTGGTCTTCTATGTCCAGGAAAAATTCTGACTCATTCAATTGTTTCCTTGAGGTGAATGTTTCTTGGTATTGGTACAGTGAAATGAGGTCACCCAACCCAAGTTGTTCTTAAGCTTCAGCATGCATAAGAAGAGTCCCAGTTTCCAACTAGTGCATGAAATCAATGTGTGAGACAACTGTTTGTATCTCAGTTCTCCAATCAGCAAGATATCTATAATATTTTCCAGGGCATCCAAGAATAATTTCAGCGAGACAATCAATGAAACCATATAAAATAAAGGTGAATCTTACAAACCATGGTGAATTTACATGGGAAAGTAAAATACGGATAAATACCACAAGACCTTGAGAAGAATGGGTTAAATGGTGTGTCCAAATGAAATCTTGACCCAAAAAAACAATCCCTCCACCTGGAGACCCAAAGCATTTAAAATTCCATATCCACCTTAGGATTTGCTACTACAATGATGATCAAACACCCACAGGCTATAGCCTTGACACGAAACATATTACTCTACCTTTTTTCCCCCTATCATCACATGGATTCAAAATCCAAGCCACTTGTTTCCACACTACACCACAAAAAAAACACAATGTTAATGAACACTCTAAATAACAGTCAAACCTCTAGCTCCACCCACCCTTGAATAACAACTGTGAATCTAGTGCTAGACACCCACCACTAACACTACATCACACCAGTAAAAACCATCCATGAAAGCCAAATTACACCTAAAAAGTCTTAAAATGAACCATCAATACCGAAATAGAACAAGAAAAGCAACACAAACACAACCTCTCACAAACCATAAAAAACACACATCAAACAGGTGCATCATTTGCAATTTATCAAAGTGAATGTCCTCTATTGTTTGAATCAATCAGTAAAGGAAAAGGGGGATCATGAACAACCAATTTTTCTCCAAAATTCTAGCCTCACGAGTAAAGATCACATGGTAAGTGATCAAACCATCAACCTAGAGATGATGAGTGACAATGAAGAATAAAAAAATCAATGTAAACCAAAAAAAACATGACGAACAATCTCTAATAAACTAGCTAATACCAAAAAATAATAAATAAAATATTGAACCTAATAAAAAATCCTTAATTTTTCCAAGAAATCAATTAATGACCCAGAAACAGTGACTATATAAATGATTCGATAAATCCAAAATATATAGAATTGCTAAATTATTTATTAGGATCATTTTCAAGATCAGAAAATAAATAAGCAGTAAACCAATTCAATAACATATTTCATTCCATAGAAGTTGAAAGATAACTAGCGAATACTAGACCAAAATTATATTTCAGTTGTAGTATCAAATAACAATAACATGCAAAGCCTTCTGCATGTACTACTTCTCACATGGTAGAAGATTCAAAGCAGTAATATAATATTTTCCTCACCTAAGAAGTAATTTATGTTTTATTCCCAAATGGTTATATGAAATGAAAATCTGAAAGTGAAAAAAAAATTAAAACAAGAAAAACAAGAGAAAAAATAATAAAAAGCCTTACAATAAAAAAATCTAGAAATGTGTAACACTTCACTAGCCCAAATCACCATAAATTGTTCTTCTACAGCTAGCCAATTTAGTGTTTGGAGTTCTCGTACAAATCGGTTGTTTATGCCATGGTGACAACAAAGATTACAACATACATTGATTCATATGTTTCTCTCACACATCTGTTGTTGTTGTCGTGGTAGGGAATACACATGAAATTAACCCACTCATACATGGCATCACCACAATTTCCTATCATCTTCGATGGGAATCTAGTTGAAACAACCCAACACAAACAAATACAAGGTTACAAAATTAGAATAATGGAAAAGTAAAAATTTCTCTTGTATAAAATTAGAATGAAGAATGGTTCACCTGAGTAATACCATCCCTAACAATGGAAATGAATTCTAGATTTATGAAAACTTTTAATGTCCTTCCATGATCGAGAGATTCACACCAACAACACATATAAAATTAAAATATTGGAAATTTAATTAGACGAAATTCTAAATAAATACTTTGCTTAAATAATAAAAATTATCAAATCAAGAAACCATTTTTTTTCAAACTCGTACAGTTCATGGACACAACGCCTTTTGTACATGTTTAAATGTTCCCGCCCCACAAAGAAGAGAACCCTACAAATACTGTTATAATACCAGACTCCAAGATTCCAATTATCCATATCAACACAGTGCTTCACACTCTCAATTGTACAAAACACTCTAAAAACCCTTAGTAAAGTCATATGTTTCCAATATTACAGAATTCCTATCATATATGCCCACAATAAATTTTTCCATTTATCACTTGGATAATATAAAATGTAATGAGGTTTAATAAAGCTATTAAATAACAGAGAAACATCACACTAAGAAAAACCCACACAACAACAATCAGTTGAATCATCAGTAGGTTTTTAAAATTGCTTATCCAATCATGAACACACCAGGTGTGAATCAAGTAATAATGTGTGATTTTACAATATCCAATCATCAAAGGCTATAGCTAACACAATTTTCACTAAAATGGTATGTAGTAATTTTTCAAGCATACAAAAAAATATCTAAATGATGAAATTGTAGTTATTGACAAGATTATGATGCATGTCAATGTGAATGATCATGTTGTAATGCTTAGACAAGTGAAGAGTTGCATTGGTACAAATTTAATAGCCAATTCAAGGATCTCATATCGAATTTAGCACTCGATGATATGAAAATAGTTGGCATAGACCTTCGTCAAGGTTTTCAAGAGCTTAACATTATGTATATAATGGTTGAATAAGTCTTTGGCTTCTAATTAGAGGATTCAAAGGTTCTTAAAGGTGTAATGTTCAACAAAGGCTTTATTACCCATGAAAAAAATGAGGAAAAGGGTTGTAAACCCCTACATCATTCTTCTTGATTTTCCTCTATAGTAAAAGAAGTTTGAGAACCAAACAAATGTAGAGTTGGTGAGAGAAGATGCTTTGGGAGTATGAAAAATGAAAAGTACATTGAGAATCTTGACATATAGATCCAAATTTCAAACCTGATTTGGATATAACCGAGAGAGGGTTGAGTGATTTTGAATGCCATTACTTAATAAAATTTGAATTCATTATCCTTATATGATTAAGAAAAGAAGACAAAAAGTAATTCAAGCTTGTGGAATTGTGTTTTCTAAATAGACCAATGAATAGGAATCCTTTGTGGGAATAAAAGTTGAGATTTTTTAGGTCAAGTAGATCAGTGGCTAGTTTTTATTATTTATTGTGGAGCGTGCGAAGCCAAAAGCTTGCACTATTATAACAATGGGGGCTATAACAAATATTCTAAATAAAGTGTAAAGGAATTTTCAGGTTTTTATACCCTAGGATGAAACGTTCTCAAGAATCCAGAGTTCATACCTAATGGTAGTGCTATTGGGATTACCATGTATTCCAATTTGATGTAGAAGAGCTCGTCTATTGAAGGCATTGAGAATTGGCCTTACGAAGCTTCTGTTATTTCTTTTGAAGCATTACTCATAACCATAGCACAAAAAATTTGTGTTAATGTGATTAGGAATATGACCGCCCTATATGTAAATCATGTGAAAAGTGAAAATGCATGGATTGGAAAAGACGGGCGTACGAGTTTCATTGCTGACATGAATGAACCCAAGATATGAGATGATTATAACATGAAGAATAAAAATATATGGGCTACTTTCAAGGAAAAAATTGTTAAAAACATATGGAAAATAACGATTACATTCAGTACATGAATAATGCAGTGCTTACCAGGCGATTGTAGTGAATAGGAGCCTTAATGTTTCCAATTTTGGAAAACCATAACACTAAGAGTCATCGAAAAACACCATGAATAATATCATATAATACATCCAGTATCATCCTTTCATTCATGTCATTAAAAGGAAATAAAACTAACTCGCCTCTAGCATATACGTCACTTCAATGACCACTTCGATGAACTGTGCATACAACCCCTGATTCCTATAAGAACACTCACAAATGAGATAAAAATATCCAACAAAAAAAATAAATAAAAAAAATTGAACTAGAAAACAAAGGTGTACCCATCCTGACCCGTTAATCAAAGGGAAATAGAGAAAATGAACATTAAATCTAGTTGAGGTTCGATTTGAGATGATGGGGAAGAAACCCTAAAAATAAAACACCAATAGAAACCTAAAGAACACTAAATCACCATACAAGACCAAACTTGTACAACATCACCTCCAATTGCATATTTTTATATTTTCAAAGAATAACTTTATGGTGAGAGCCACAAAAAATTCAAAACATCCAATACAAAATTCAAACAAAGTAATCTGTCTACTAATTTCAAGCAATAAAAGGATTCAAATTTCAAAAGTATCTCAAATTAAAGAAAGGAATATGTCAAAGCCTCGGACTGCAAACCGCCTACAGTCGCACATCTTGACTATCACCTTCCCAATGTTGTATCACTGTATCATCATTGTCAAACATCCACTATAGATTCAAAACAGAGTCACCAGAATCCATCATCACCATCGTTGAACCACCATCATCACCACCATTTCTGAACCACTACAATGAAAACAGCCACCAAACTACCACCACCACCACCAAGAATGAAAACAACATGTTGAACCAGAATGCAGGAATCATCACTGTCATTACTAAGTGTCACCGAACAAAACTAGCAACCGGATGATTCAAAATTGAACCAAAATAAAATAAAACCATAGAACTTTGGGCACACAACAAGAAACTTGAATCCATGATGAGTGAAAATCAATGCCATAAAAGATAAATGAACCAAAAAAAGAACCCAACCGTGAAAGGGGGAATGCGAACCAAAGAGGGAAAAGTCACAGTGACTGAGGCCCATGAACTAGAAACAAAATGCAGCAATTCCAATCTATATGACCAAAGAAGCTAAAGAAGGAGATGAATCATGACAAGAGGAAAACATGGGGACGAGCATGAGAAAATAGGAGCACACTGGACATAAACCACTCACCACGAGGGCGACGACGGGAGGGAGGGAGCGGCGACACTGGGAAGGAACCCTAGTGCGAGGAAAATCAGGAGACCCAGGGAGTGGGGAGCCATACCTTCACAACATCACATTCAAGAAGAAGAACGCATCACCGAAAGAGGGCGAAGAGAGAACTGAGAAAGAAGTGGAAAGCCATGGGAGAGAGATCCTTTCCTGAGGAGAATGACGATGAACTGGGTTTGTGTGTGCGGGAAGATCACCGATGTGGAGGCGGTAGGCGACAAAGAGAAGAGAGGTGCATGGAATAAACAAGGATTTGGGGATGCAGGGACGATGAGAGGCAAGGGTGATGGGAGGCAAGGCTGAGGCAGGATGTGAGGTAGGGCAGTGAGAGGCAAGGTGGGGTGGCGGGACAGGTGCGTGGGCGGTGATTGCAATGAGGAATAGTTGATTAGGGTAGTGTTTTTTTATAAAAATTATTTAAAAGTTTATTAAATAAATAATATTGAAAAATATAAAAAATAGTTAATGTTTAGTAGAAAATTGAATAAACAATATTAAAAAATATAAACACATATAATATTTCAAGAAAGTAGAAAACCGAAATCAATTATGATATGTTTTTAATAAAACACTTGGAAAAAAATTACTTTTGTTGTAAAAATAATATATATATATATATTATGTTTCTATTAATTGGTTATTGATAAATCATTTTTTTGTTATTGTATGGTTTATTGTAACATTTTTATTGATAGAAAAATATTTGTTGGTAATGGTTATTATTAATGACAGATTCATGTGTTAGTAAAAAAATGTTGGTATTAGTATGATAAAGCAACAGATTCAACTATTGGTAAATGATATGTTGGTATTGAACAACCAATGCCAATAGATATATCTGTTGGAAAAAATAAGTGTTGATATTAAAAATTAATACCAATAAAACTTAATATCTGTTGGAAATACTCACTTTTACCAACAGACATATAATCTGTCACTAAATTTCTGTTGGTATAAGCCATTTTTTTATAGTGATAACATATTCTAAAAGTATGTACTTAAATTATTAAGTATATATATTTAAATTATGTCATTAAGCTACCAAATAAAAATAAACTGGATTTTACCTCACTTCTGAAGTCACACTCATCTCATCCAAACCATGTTTAATTGAAAAATGTCAAGGTATTTCATGTATATTGTAAAACATTCATGTGTAATTTAATGTGTTTGTTCTTTTCCATTTCATTTTATATAATCATAATTTTCATTTTATCAATGATAAGTATTATTAGCTAATCATTACATGTATTCATCTTTTAATCCAAAGTTATTTAGTAATTAATCTATAATTAATTAGTACTAATAAAAACTATTATTTCTAAACTATATAATATTTAAGATACAAAAATTTTAGAACATCTTGTTATATCTAAAACAATGATACTAATTTTTCTTAATACCATTTTTAACTAATCAATAATTCTTTAATCACTAGTTAATCATTATTATGTTATTCTTTAATTATTTATTTATTCTTTAATCATTAATCATATGATATTCATTAGTTAATTATAATTAACTAATCATATGTATTCATTTTTAATCCTAGGTTATCATTAATTAATCTATAATTAATCATTACTAATAATAAGTATTATTTCTAAACTATATATAACTAATTAAACTAATTAATTAATAATATCTTTAAAACCGACTAAAAAGAATTCAATTACTAATAATAACTTTCATTCTTTAATATTTTTTTCCTTTTCCATTTCATTATATATTATCATAATTATCTTTTATCATTGATAAATATATTGATTTGATTTTTCTTTTCGTAGGTATTTTAGTAGTTTATAAAGAAAATATGAATCATCTTAAACATATCTCCCAGGAGTGTCAAACCAAGAGTGCAATAAAACTCGTTGTCGTGTACCAATTTCCATTCGAATCTAGTTCAAAGCGGTGTTTTCAGGTTTTACCCCTAAATACATATGTGCCCGAGCCACATCCACTTGTTTGTATCTAGACAGAGATTTGATTTCTTAGATAACCACATAATCCTTATGCTACAAAAATTTCACAATACTTAATCTTGAATTATTCTATACTTAATCTATATATAATTTATACTTAATCATTACTAATAATAATTATTATTCCAAACTATATATAACTAATTAAACAACATAATAAACAAAACATTTAGAAATAACTAAACTACTTAAAAATGAAATATTTAGAACTAAAAATAATTCAATTAAATAAATAAAAAATATTAAATTAAATAAAAAAATACCTCTAAATAATGTGTCGCAAAAAACCGTCTTCTTTTGAACCACCAACTGCACCACATGGAAAATGAAATTTTTTAGAGAGAAGAAGTGAATTTAGGAGAGATGAAGGAAAATTGAAGTGAAGAGAAGGGGAGTGCCTTTTTATAGGGAGTTGAGGGAAAAGCGACATCACTGATGCCGCCTTTCACCTTTGCTTAAGGCCAAAGGTGGCATCGGAGGTGTCGTCTTTCGCCTCACCTAAAGGCGAAAAGCGGCATCCCCCCGTCGCCTTTATCATGTCATTGATCTAGTCCAAATGTGGCGAGGGGGATGGAAGGAGGTATCGCTGATGCCGCCTTTAAAGCATATATTTTTAAAAAAAATTAACTTACGTTTTCTTTAATTTTATTTTAGAAAACATATTAAAAAAAACTAGTGAGTCCCTCCCTTTTCTATACTCTTAGTCCAATGATTCGCAAGCCACTCACCGCCCTAAGACAACGATGACTCAGGGAGTCACCACCGGCTTGTCACCTTCCGCCAAATCAATACCCCAAACCGCAACCACCACCTCCTCCAGACCATCCGGAGCCTCCGCCGGGTAGAAGAAGGAACCGAGCCCCTCCACCGTCGACTCCGCCAACGGTCAGCCACCACATAAGGCTGCCGTCGAAGTCGATTCTCCCTTGCGTAGATCTGATGCAAACGAACCCCAAGCCACCAGATCTTCCTCGAAGCAGGACTCACCACTCACCACTCACCGCCGGCCTCCACCAACATGACCTTAGGCCATGCCGCTGGAAGCCGCATCACTTTCGCCAGATCCGAAGCCACCGATCACCTCCTCGAAGTCGAGTCGTGCGTCGCCGCCATCGCTGTGGAGTGGCCGTGGAAGATAGTCGGTGCTGGAAGAAGAAATTATAAAAACAATTAATTAATTAAAATAATAAAACATAATTTTAATAATAATAATTTAAAGAAAATAATAATTTAATAAATTATTTTTTTGTAAATATTTCTAACTAAAAAATTAAATAAAATTAATAATTATAAATTTATTAACTTAATAAAACAGTAACATTTAATTTTTTTTAAAATAATTATTTTGATTATCTTTTATAAAGAAATAAAAATATTAACAATAAAAATTATTAATAAAATAATTAATAATAAATAATAAAAGTTTTAAATAAAATAATGAGTTAAAACAATAATTACTAAATTAATTTTAATTATAATAAAAAGTAATTATAAATAAATATAACATAATAATTTAATATTTACATTAATTTAATAGTTGTAATAATAATAATTTATTTATTTAAAATTTAAAACTTAATATTTACAGTGAATAATATATTAATTATTTTGTTTAACTATGCGGAACCCAAACTGATTCTCATCTAGGTTCATGCTTTCCAACCGCTACTCATTCTGTTAGAAGGGTTGTGCAAAGCATACGAGCAAGTGGGGGGTTTTTCGTAACCAGTACCAGCTGTTTGGTGACCTAGAGGAAACCAACTGAAGTTGGTGGATTACTCCGGTAACCAACTGGAGTATGATGAATGATTAAAATTGAAGGGCATTCAACCGATAAAATGAGGGACAATGATTCAAGTTGGGATTCATTCGATCACACGTCATTAACATCTTGGAGAGTTGGGGAGTGAGAGACAGAGACCTAGGGACCTGGGAGAGTAGGAACAGAGCAACAGTAAGGGATTTGAGAGTGATATTTCATTCTGCGTTTCCCAAAATTCTTTAGTCTGTAATTAATTCAAGTTTATGTTTTTGATATGATCATTGGTTAAATTTATGTTGTTAAAGGATTTTCAATACTACTTGTAAGTTTTATTTGTCTCTACACTAATCATTTTCTACAAATGTATGAATCAATCACTACTGGAAAAAATACCCTATACCAACGGTTTGGAACCGTTAGTATAGGCCTCCAAACAGCTGGTATAGCCTATACCAACGGTTTGGAGAACCATTGCCAAGTAAGCCATGGAGATAGGTCTATACCAACAGTTTTGGGAAAACCATTGGTATAGACCTATACCAACAGTTTTGTAAACCGTTGGTATAAGTAATATGAAAATTTATACCAACGGTTCGATAAAACCGTTGGTATATGTAATTCAAAAAATAATCATTCAGTTGGTTTTGATCCCAGCACCTCCTGTTTGTGATTGAACAACCTAACCACTAACCTAACTTACTTTTGTGAACATAATTTCATATATATATATATATATGTATTATCATAAGTATTTTTAAATTTTGATTTATTTAATGTCCTCTGTAAGAATATTCCATTAAAAATACATGTACCTATACTAATGATTCTCAAAACCGTTGGTATGGACCTATACCAACAGTTTTGAGAACCGTTGGTATAGGTCCAAATTAGTGAACTATACCAACGATTTGCCCAAAAACGTTGGTATAGATCATATTTCCAGTAGTGAATCGTCGAGGTCGATTCTGATTTCTATTTTAAATTGTTTGACACCTTTTATTTTAAAATTCAAAATTTCAAGGTCAATTGGCGATATTGATCTTAATTGCTTTTCTTTATTCCTAAAATTCAAAGACCATGGAATATTACAATGATTTTAATTACATTTATTTCTTTTCAATTTCCCATGAAATTTGATGGTTCTTGGAATAACGAACTCCAAGATTTCATCCTTTTGTGTGTTTGAACACCTGGGGAGGGAGATTGAACCAATATTTTTACACGGTTTTGAATTCAATTAATATTCTGTGAAGAAGATTTCATTTCTTAGCCAGCATTTTTAGAATTCCCATGAATTTTTATGGATCAGTTTCAACTCATTCTCTATTTCTATTTTTTCATATCATTGTTTTTTCCTGTTTCGTCATAGTTTAATAAAAACGAGTTCTTAGAAAATTTACTTTATCATCATTATTGTTTTACTTCAAAAAAAAGTAAAAAACTGAACTGAATAATAATAATTTCACCCATTGTTTTCAACAGTGGGGCCGGTTTTTGAAAATACTTGGTTACCAACCTTCCATGTGGTTTGACACCCTATAAACCAGTATACAATATAGTTAGGTGATTATAAAATTTTAAACATTGTCAAATTTTGAATGATGAATGTGTCAAGTTTGTGTGTTAGTGAATTGTAACAATCTGTTATGCATTATTACTGTATACTTGTAATCATCAAAACATACCAATTTCATTTTTTACATATAAAACAAACATCATCAAAACATTTGACATAAACATAATTGATTATGTAATCTCATATAACATGGTAATAAGTGAAATAAAAATAATAATAATATAAAGAAAGGTTCTTATCAATGTAAATAATTAATTTATTTTTATTATTTAGGATGGAAAATAATGTATGTGATGAGTCAAACTCAAGGTAAGAGAATTCATCTCAATTTTAGTTCATTGTGACATATTTTGATGCTATGCATCAATATTCTTTTATGAGGTGTATATACATCCCTATTGACATGTTATATCATGAAAATTCCATTTATCAAAGTATTTAATGATTTATTTAATGTTATTCTTTCATGAGTCTTAGGATTTAAATATTTCCTTGATGAAAAAGACTTTTATTTAACAAATAAACTTTTAATGATTTCCTTCCAACTCTCCCTTTATCATGTCCATGTGTTTAAAAGAGTTTTAAAAATGATTTTTGATCTAAAAGAGAAAGCATAAAATGATTTATTCGTTTGGTGGTTCTTGGACATTATAAATGATAGCTGAACCTATATGGTATCGGGTGATATTTTTATAGCTAATGCAGCGTGTTCACAAAAAATTAACTCTAATGCATTGGGTAATGACTACATTCTCCAAAGAATTATATTAGATGTTGGTCGTATAGTTATTCAAATTTATAAGGGTTTTTAATGGGTTATATATATGACATATGAGATGGTGCATCGAGGTACATAAAAGTAAGATCCAGACCTTTTATTGAGATGTTTCAAACTCATTTTAGGTTCTCTTTTCCCTTGTTTTGGTTACATATGAGATGGGGAATGGTTGGTGCATGGTTTTACCAAACCATGTTCCCAACCCAATGAACTATCCAAATCCAAACATAGTGGATTTGCAGGTTTGGTGCATGTTTTTTCAAACTATGAACCCTCTTATAAAAAATTGTGCACCCCTAAGAAGAGGCGCACAGTTAAGGTACATAGTTTGGAAAGCCATTCACCATAGTCTATGAAACTATGCCCCCATGATTTATTTCTCTGAAAATATTAATTAAAATACATAACCCCCCAGTTTCAACACCTAAACACCCTATATTGGTCACAAACATATTACTCTAAATTTTGAATCTCCCAGAAGGTTTTACAAGGATCCTTGAACCTCATTCTTGATGAATTGAAGATACGCTCAATGGACCATCTCTCAGTTGTTATGTGGTTCCTTCCCCGTTCGATTTCCCCTCTCACTCTAATCTCTTCCACAGATTTTGGATGAATTTATTTCTCTTTTGGTGATGATTTAGATCTATATTTTCATGGATCTTAATCAGTTTTATTTTGATATTAGGTTTTTATCCTTGATCTTCCTTACCATTATAATATCCATCCTTCCATTTCAATTTGGTGATTTCCATTTTGTGAACATCCGTCAATGATATTGAGGTAGGTGGTTTAATTATAATCTCCCTTAGTTGTGATTTTAATTACCTTTATGTAATTTTTAATTCTAATTCCCATATTGGTAAATCGGATCATAAATTTAATTTTTCAATTGACTCAACACGTGGTTGTCAAATTGGTTTGAATTGTGATTATAAAATTACAGAACAATGGGAATTATGATATTTTTGGGTGATGAGATTATGAAATATCTTCATTAATGTCTTGTGAAAATAAAAACCACCAATGGTGTGTGATGATATAAATTGAAACTATTAACCACCCTTGGGGTGTTCCAATCAGACGAAAAATCTTGATTTGTAACTGTGCTATCATGATAAATGAAAATTTTAACATGGTTCGTAAACAAGATTACTAATTTGGTTAACTAATGGGTTATGAAAATGATATCCACCCATGGGGTGTGATGATATGATTGAAATGAGATGTTGTGAATTGTAAAACTGAGTTTTGGGATATGGACTACTACTCCAAATACCCCCGGGGTTCCATACTACCAATTTAGGCCACCAATATATTTATGTATATATATTTGATCACTAAGTTGAGGGACATGGAATTCTTCTCCAAATACCAAAAGGGTTCTAGGATTCCACTCTATGACCCCATTGTTTTATTGATATATTTTAAATAATATGATTAATGAGGGCATGTGAAATAATGGAATGTGATATCCCTTTTTTGGGATGGTTCAAACTCCATCATAGGGTGAAGATGGTATTGATAGTTAGGGTGTAATCATGAAAACATGATTATTGTGGTTAACTAAATAATAATTAAATGTGAAATTATTAAATATATTATTTAATTTTATTCTTTATACCACTTCCAACACTATTATAGAGAGGATATTGTTTCAGACACCATTGGTGGTGGCCTACTGAGTTATACTCATACACTACTTGGGATACCTGATCAGCACCTAAATAGAATTCATGTCTTCAAGATAGTATTAGAGAAAGATCCCTTTGATAGATATATGATTTGGGGTGGATCATGGATGATGTAACAATACATGATGGTGGTACCCACATGGGAGATGTCTATGTGTATTTATTTTGGGGATTTCATGTTGACACATGTCACATATATGACATGATATATCTACTTCTTTAGTTTGTATATTCTTTCCATGGTTGGTTCATTATGTGATACTGGTCTTTATTGGTTATGGTATTGTTCAAATTATAGGTTATGTCATTTATGTACTGTTTATTTATTTTCCACAGTTGATTTTCATTGATAAAATTGGGTATAGTATCCCCATGTTATATATTATATCTTCACAGCTAGTTGGCTGCCTCTAGAGTATGAGGAGGTGCACCTGAGGTGAGGTAGCGAACTGGATCGGGGCACCAACATGTGGGACTTGAGGTTGGGCATTATGAGGTTGTATCATAGGGGTTTTATTTCTTTTAATTTTTAATAATATTTTGGAAAGGTAGACATGAGATTTGAATGAGTTAGTTATTTGTCAAGATCAAATTCATAGGAGTAGCCAACCCATGTATAAGGGTAAAACACAGTAATAGGGGTGGGATTATTTTTATTGATGTTTGTGGTTATAGTTACATGTGATATCACCTTGAGTGATGAACTTGTGGTGTGATGTTATTTTTTTTTGAGATTTTATCCATGGCCTGGTATGGATCGAGAGTTGTGTATACATTAATCATCATCATCATTTATTTATTAATAAAAGATGATGTACAAAAGAAATCCAGATCAAACAAAGTGCCAAGGTGCCAAAGGTCCAAAGGTCCAAAGGTCCAAAGGTCCGTGGGGACAAAAGTATATGGTGGTATAAAATAGTACAGCCCGAGAGAATCCCCTCTAACCAGATGTTCCCCTCAGTAGAAATCAAGACTATATCTATAGAGAAAATGGTACTCTTCCCATGGGTTGACAAGGAGGAAAGATAGTCAGTAGCCTTTGTATACATTCATAATTCTAGGAACTTAGGAATTGTTGTGACATGCATTATTTTAGTCAATCACGGAAAAGAAGATTTTGGGTGAGAGGATTAAATGAAATACTTGTCCTTGTTTGACTAATTTGAAATGAAATGGTGTATAATAAGAAACTAAAACTTAAAAATGATGGTAAATGTTAGAAAAATATAAATTGATAAATTGGTGTCTGATGGAAAATTACGAAATCTTAAAAAAAATTACCCTATGTTAACCATGACATATATGAGGGATTATTGATGGTAGTGATAGTGCCTCAGTTTTTACCATGTAGCGGGATTCTAGGGATGACTTGTTTTTGGATTTATGTGAATCCCCCTTGTTAAAATGTGATAATTATGTGTTATTTATCATAAGATGTGTGTTTTTAGTTTTAGAGATATTCTAACATGATGATGGTTATTGATAGAATGATAGAAGTACATGGATATAAATCTTCCTCCAGCAGTCCAACAAGAGTCTCTGATAGTTCCCGGTGAAGGGATGAGAGAGTAGTTCCATGATACTTTTCTCACTTTATGAAGGGTATATAAAGAGTCCCCAATTGTATCATGAAGAGTATATACAACTTAACAGGGGAATTCCAGTTGCAACACCCTCCATCTTTTATCGGAGAGGGTAGACCTGAGGATACTGAGTTCTGGATTGTGTCTATCAAGACTATTCATGACCACTTAGAGACTCCTGCTAATAAGAGAGTCAAAATTACTTCTTATATGTTATGTGGTAAAAAATACTCATTTCTAGGAAATTCAGACTCGGGATTTATAGATGGAAAATATGGATTGGAAGGAATTTTAGGAGAATTTCTTGGATAACTTTTACCATGAGATGCTCAGGTAGGAGAGGGAAATTAAGTTTATAAGGCAGACCCAGGGGAGTTTGTTCCTGATGGACTATGCTGGTCTCTTTAATAATTTATATTGATTTTTTACAACATTGGAAAGAGATTAGGCTACTATAGTAAAGTTGTTTCAGGATGGTATTAAATGTGAGATTAAGTACCATGAGAATATATTTTGATTGACAAATTTTTTTGAGGTGGTGAATCATGCTCTCATTTTAGAGTGGAACCAGAAGTAATCATCTAGTGGAGGATAGGTGGAATCTATTGGATCATAAAGAGGTGCTTCTTTTGAGAGTAAGAAGAATCATTTTGAGAATTTCTAACAGAGAGATAGAAAACAAAGTGGCCATAGAGATGGATCAATTAGTTAGATCTGTAACAGGATATACTTCCATCAGTGTGGTAGGTCGAGACATATTCATACCCATTATCCCTGACCACTAGTAGAGTGTTAAGCTTTCAGTTTTATGGTGAATATATAATGTTTTTATAGGAACCTATGATAATTGGGCAATTACAGAGGATATAGTATGAATCAGATTTATGGAAGGGGGTCTTCTACCCCATATCAGTCTGGCAGTTGGAGTTCTACTAGCCATGGAGGTTGAGGTAGTAAACATTGTACTTCTGGGAATAGTTCTCATATCATTAGAGAATTACAACTTAGGGGACTCATACTATAGAAAAATGAAGAGGGGAAATATAGTATCATACATTTTAGCTTATACTTGTGGATAGAGAGTCTATACCATCAACAATCATAGATACTCTTCTTATAGATTATACACTTTTTGTGCATTATTTGATATAGGATCCTCTCATGTTTTTTATCTTCACAAAATTTGAATGGTTTTAGTTTGTCAATGGAGTTTTTATGTAGGGTTATGATTATCAATACACCTTTAGGAGTATGGGCGAGAGAGATGTTTTTATGCAAGGGGTGTTCTCCTAAAGTTGGGGAGTATCGTTTTTGATGGGATCTTTACATCCTGAATATGGAAGACTTTGACATGATTTTGGGAATGAAATAGTTAGTAACATAAAAATCCCACATATATTTTTACTATAGAATAGTGTATATTTTGGCTCTTATGGGAGACCATTATGCTCATCATGGGGTGTGGGATATCTATGCAGGTCATGCAGGGCTAGTTCATCAATAACTGGGGGAACTCGTAGCCATGCTAAATGTATGTTATTGGATGATGGGGTGTGTGAAGCATGATGTCTATCCACCCATAGTAGACTAGTTCCAAGATGTGTTTCCACCCGATATGGACATGGGGTTTAATATTTATCACATTCATGGAGTTGGTCCAGTTTCTATTCAACCATATCAAATGAAACCAATAGTGCTTTATGAGAATAATAGTCAACTAGAAGAGTTGATGGATAGGGGATTCACCTATCTGAGTACATTGCCTTAGGGTTATCCAGTCTTTTTTTCTAAAATGGTTGATGGGAAATTTCACCTATGTGTATATTACATGATATTTAACTAGATGAAATTGAATAACTAGTATCCTCTTCCTCATAGCAGTGATCTCTTTTACTAGTTGGGTAGATATTCTGTTTTCTATGAGATTGAATTGATATCAAGGTATCACCAGTTGATAGGTGGAACTTTTGAAATACCTTATACTTATTTAATAATCATGTATTTCTTGTATGAGTTCTCAATGATGTTGTTCGGGATGATTAATGATCATGTTATGTTTATGGACATGATGAACCAAATCTTCCACCCGTACCTAAATCAGTTTCATGGTTGTTTTGTGGAAGACATATTCATATACTCAAAGATTCATAAACATCATGACCAAAATACTAAAATAATATTGAGTCCACCGAGAGAGAATAAGCTATAAAAATATATCCATGTTCTAATTCTAGATCAATCAAGTACATTTCATTGGTCACATCTTCTCGGAGGAGGGTGTGTCATTGGACCTAGAAAAGTCTAGTACTGTTTTCTTGGGAGTAGCCCAAGAATTTCTTTGATATCAGTAGTTTTCTAGGACTAAGAGGTTATTATCGAAGGTTATTCTAGGACATTTCTTACTTGGTAGCACCACTTCCAAGATGGGAAAACAAGGGAGTTAAGTTTCAATGGTATTGGTAATGTGAGAATTCTTTCCAAGAGTTGATAAAGCATTTGACTACTACACCACTTTTAATCCTACTAGAGTGGGGTGAGGTGTATAACATGTTTTTTAATGCTTCTATGATATGAATTAGAGCAGTTTGGATTCATGGGGATTGGGTTGTGGTGTATGGGTCATGCCATTTGAGGCCACATGAATGGAATTACCCTATGCCTCACCTCGAGTTAGCTGTAGTGTCTTATTACTTGAAGTGTTTTCTATATTTTCTATTGGAAAAAAATATTGCTATGTATACTAATCATAAGAGATTAAAGTGTATCTTTTCACAATGGAGTTTTAATATTTGGTAGAGGAGGTAGGTTGAGTATATGAATTATTTTTATTTTATGCTAGAATATACACCTGGTAAGTGAAACATTGTTGATGATGCTTTGAGATGGAAAACACCAACTCAGATTGTTTAGGAGTTGAGTTATTAATGGATGATAATGAACCTGATGGCTAAGATTCATGTTCTAGTTTGAGAGCGCTAGGAGAATATGACCCATGTATCTGTATCAGTGGAATCCACACTTTTGGATCAGATCAAGGAATGGTATTGTGGGGATCTAGAGTATTAAACCATTTGGGAAATCCTTGAAGGTGGGGAGTCACCTTATGATTGGAAGATACAATAGGATGAGATCATCTATGTTAGAAACCATGTTTTTGTGTCTATGTGTATTTAATAGGTGCTAATTTTTCAATTTCATGCCTCCAAGTGGGAAATTCCCGTGAGTCTGACCAAATTTTACTACGACCTATGTCGACTGTATTTGTGGTCAGTCCTAAAAAAGGAGATTGTGGGATTTTGGGAATGATTCTACACCTATCAATAGGTGATGTCCAAGAATCAATGACTTTAGGGTTTAATTCAGTTGGTTCCTATACCAAAATGGAAATGGGAAGACGTTACAATGGATTTTTTGGTAGGTATTTTGAGGATTCTTTATAAGAATGATGCAATTAGGGTGATTGTGTATCAATTGTTGAAAGTATCACATTTTATGCCTTTTCATGAGACTTTCCCAATGGAATAGTTGGGAGATATGTACGTTCAAGAAATATTATGTCTGCACGGGGTGCCACATAGTATGGTTTTAGACTGTGAATCACATTTCAATTCCTGCTTCTAGTAAGGGTTGCTTTAGATTCTTGGTACACCGATATTTCTATGTATGGAATTCCACCCATAGATAGATGTTGAATAGGAATGTACTATACATTTTTCAAAAGATATTATAGGTGTTTGTGTTCTAGACTTTACTCAGTCTTGGGAGAATTTCCTAGAATATGTAAAGTTCAATATCAATAGTGATCAGGAATCAATTCATATGGAACCATATGAGGCTCTTTATGGGAGGCCATGTATATAACTTATATTCTAGATGACAGTGGGAGATTCAGGGTTGTTGGGACCAGGTCTTGTGCTGAAAACATTAGAGAAGGTTATTATAATTCATAAAGGCATGGTTACATCTCAAAGCAGGCAGATTTCATAATATAATAGGCGTTGATGAACCCTTGAGTTTATAGTGGGTGACCATTCCTTCCCCATGGTGTCTCTTAGATTGGGTCACCATTGGATTTAGAGATAGGGTATGATT
The DNA here is from genome assembly GCA_963277665.1 of Viscum album. Taxonomy (NCBI): domain Eukaryota; kingdom Viridiplantae; phylum Streptophyta; class Magnoliopsida; order Santalales; family Viscaceae; genus Viscum; species Viscum album. The sequence goes on from OY728122.1 coordinate 1,983,004,146, forward strand.
GTACCTAGTTTTTTGGATCTTTTGTGATTATGGAGAGAGTTAAGCTGGTGGAATAACGATTGGCTCTTCCATAGAGGTATAATGATATGAATCTCATTTTTCATGTGTCACAGGTTCGGTGGTATCACCACGACCCATATCATGTGATCGAGGTTGATGATGTTGAGCTTGAGACTGATGTGGCCTTTGAGGAGCACCTAATAGGTGTTATGGATCATAGTGATAAAGTTTTGAGGGGAAATACTATGTTGATATATCATGTATTGTGGAAAGATGGTTGTGTTCAAGATGAAACATGTGAGAGAGAAGAAGATATGTGGTCTTAGTGGCCCAATATTTTTACCTCGTAATCTTATAGATTCATGGGAGTACAACTCAAGGATGAGATATTATAAGGTGGGGATATTTTAAGTTCCCAACCTTTTCTGGAGATGTCTCTAACATGAGGAGCACCTGATATGTGTTATGGATCACTGTGAGAATGTTTTGATGGGAAATACCTTGTCGATGGATCATGTATTGTGTAAACACCACCGTTTTCAGGATGAAACATGTGATAGAGAAGAAGATATGTTTTCTTTTTAGCCCAATAATTTTACCTCGGAATCTTATAGATTCTTGGGAGTACAAATCAAGTTTGAGATTTTATAAGGTGGTGAGATTATTAATATCCCAAACCTTTTTGGAGACGTCACTAACTTGTTTTCTTGTAATAATTTGCGTTGTTTTGTTTATAATTTGATTGAGTCTTGTCTTGTGCGAGTTTAGGTGAATTTTGGATGTTTTTAGATGGTGTTTGGGACATACACAATTAGTGCATTGTTTTCCCAAACTATGCACCCTACCTATAAAACTGTGAAAACCAAAACATGGGGTATTTTCACAATTGGTGCATGGTTTCTAAAATCGTGTGCCCTCTCTTTTAGAAACTATGCACCCTTAATTATAAATACATGGTTAAGATGCATGGTTTGGAAAACTGTACACCCAACCCCAGTAAACCTTGTGTGTGGGTCTTATTCCTCTAATATTTTTAATTAAAATCCTGAACCCCCTAGTTTTAACCCATAAACACCATAAAACGACCCTAAACATATTTCACGGAATTTTGAAGCTCCATATAAGGTTACAAGGCTCCCTAAATCTTTTTCTTGATGAATTAGTGATCTATTCAAAGGATCACTCTCTATTGGAAAGTGGTTTCTTCCTAGTTCGGTTTCCCCTCTCTCTTGTTTCACTTTCTCATATTTTGGATGGATGATTTTTTATATTGGAAATAGTTTAGATCTAGATTTTAATAGATCTTGATCCATTTTATTTGATATTTGGTTTTGATCTTGGATCTTGTGCACTGTTTTGATATTGATCATTCTATTTCAATTCGAGGACTTCTATTTGGAAAATGTCCATCAATGACCTTGATGAAGGTGGTATCAATAAAATTTACCATAATAATTATTTTAATTATGTGTATATAATTTTTTAATTGAATTTTCCATATTGGGAAATTGTATTGTAAATTGAATTGGGAAACGGATTCAACACATGATTGTGAACTTGGTTGGAATTGGGATTATGCAATTGAATAATAATGGGAATTGTGCAATTATTGGATAATGAGATTGTGAAATCGTTTCATTAATGGATTATTAAAATGATATCCACTTATAGGGTGTGCCGATAATAAGTGAAACTGGTGTCCATCCCAGGGGTGTTCTGATTAGATTACAAGTGATGTTTTTTAACTGTGATTTCTTGATAAATAAAGTTTTGAAAATACTTCAAAAACAAGATTATGAATTTGGTTAATTAATGGGTTATGAAATGATAGCAACCCATGGGGTGTGGAAATATGATTGAAATGAGATGTTTTGAATTGTGACGATGGGTTGTGGAATAAGGATAACTTATCTAAATACCCATGGGGTTCCAAAATACCGTTCTAGGCCCCAAATATATTTATGTATATATGTGATCACTATGTTTTGGGATAGGGACTAATTCTCTAAATACCCACATGGTTCCTAACATGAAATCTAGCCCCCCTTGTTTGATTGATATAATTGAAATTAAATGATTAATGAAGGAACATTATATAATGAAATTTCATATCCATTTTTGAGAGGGTTATTACTCTTGCATGGGCTAAAGCAAGTATATATGTTTGGGGTGTCATCATGAACCAATGATTTATGTGGTTAAATAAAGAATAAGTAAATATGAATTTTTTAATTTATTATTTCATTTTATTCTTTATATAACTAAAAACACTATTATAGACTGGATATTATTTTAGATTACTTTGGTGGAGGCTTACTAAGTTTTACCCACACCCTACTCTTTTTTCCTGATCGATACTAGAATGGAATTCATGTTTTTAGGACAATATTTGGTAAATATCCTTATATTAGATGGCTGAGTTGGGACAAAGCATTGATAATGGAACCAAACATGATGTTGGGACCCACATGGGGGTTGTCAATGTGTCTTTATTTTGGGTTTTTCATATTGAAACTTAACACATATATGGAATGAGTTATCTACTATTTTAGTTTGGATATTGTTTCCTTATTTGGTTCATCATGTGATATTGGTCTATATTGGTTATGGTATTATTCTTGTTATTGGTTATGTAATTTGGTTATTGTTTATTTATTTTATGTTGTTGAGATTCCTTGATAAAAGGGTGTATATTAACTCAATGTTATGTATTATATCATCGCTGCTAGTTGGCATCCTTTGGAATATGGGGAGGCATTTTTGAGGTCGTATAGTGAACCAGCTCAGGGCACCGACATGTGGAACCCGGGTCAAGACATTACACTACATGACTTTTTTGTTCTTTCTAATTATTTTTCATGGAAATAATTTGTTTTCAAAAGGTAAAATTCATGATTTTTTTTTCAGGGAATGATAATCCACTTTTTGGGTAAAATGTTATGTTTTTAAGAAAAACAATTTCATGGGTTTTCATATTTTTCACTAGAATAAATGTTTTCTGATTTTTTTTCCCTTAATGAAATATTTCTGTTCATCCAAAATTTTTAAAATATTGTTCATTGGATTTAATAATGGGTAATCGAAATTAAGAGTTTCGGTTGAAAGTGGTAATGATTTTTCATGGAAATAAATCATCTTTTGGTATAAATGTTTTACATGGTGGAAAAATGGATACTGAATGGAAGTGTACACTTTTTATTATATGTTTTTGTTATGTATGATTTATTATCTAATTCTCTAAAACTATAATATTGAAAATAGACTCAGATGTAAGAGAATTAATTTTTAACATAAAGCATAAAATTATGTAATTTTTATTGTCGGTTCTATACAATAAATCAATCATAAAACCATTTTCATGATAAATCATTCTTTTTAAGGAGTAAAATAAATTTTTTAAAAGCATTAATTTTTATCTAAGAATTGATTTTTGACCTTTTAGAATATAAGTTATATTTTATTTTCATTAAAAATTATTTTTAGATCATTTTAATTAATATTATGGTAGGATGATTACATTAGCTTTTGCAAGGGTAAAAATATCATATAACTATCCATTATTTAATTAAATTATAATTAATTTCATGATAATATATATTATGTATAATTTTAGTGTAAAATAATTTTTAGACTTCAAACATGTATTTTTTTAAGAACTTCTTTCATGCATTTTATGTACATATTTTAAATGTACGTTTTTTCAACTTTATAAATTGAATATTATAATATTTATTCCATATTTTGAATCATTATTTCTTATTTTTGTTATATGGCCACTTTTATTTGTGATAAAATAAATAAATTACATAGGTAAAAAATAAGCAATCACTGTAAAGAGTAAAACATGTTAATAAGGGGTAAAAATTTGTAATAAAGTCTGAAAAACATACCTTATATATTATCGGATAATAGTAATTAAAAATTTAAGACCCTATATTGTAAATTAGACTTATTTAGTGACACTTTTCTATGGGTAATACATTTTTAATATTTAATGGTTATGAATAATTTCAAGAGTTCCCATCAACTCAATTATAAAGGGAAACCTCCTCTCCTAATATATTAAAATGCTTTGAGAACTCTATCATATCCAATAACTATGTAAATCCATTTGTAAATCCCCTACATACTTTATAGATGTTTTATTCTCTCCACAAGTCCAACCAATAATACTTAAGGTGTAAGACAAAGGAGGTTTTACAAATAAGATCTATAACTCCTAATGGAGTTATTTTATGTTTATTTCATCTTATACATGTTCCAAAACTAATTATAATCATGGTCTTATAAAACATAAATACCACCAATAAAAAAAAATTTATTATGGTTATGGTACAACACCTTTACATCTCCTTTTCAATCCTATGGGAAATGACAACATCACTTGTATTTGCATGTGGACTACCATAACCATGTAGCGATATGATTCATTTTTCATCACCCCCTCACCAAGATGGTATTATAATGGATTTAATAAATATATAGTATATTTATAACATTATTATTATTATTTAATTATATTATAATATATATATTCTTAACCTCCCATCCATTGAAAAATGGAAAACATTGATCATGTGTACGTATAGACCAGCACATTAATGAGACAACATATTTAGTTTTTCATATATTCCATTCATAGATTATTCTAGTGTTTTATTTAATTTATAAAAATTATAATTATGAAATTAATAATATAATGGGGATTATGAAAAAATATACCATTTGACCAAGGCCATCCTTCCATATTATTTGTGGGATTGTGAACCAGACTTCCACAGAACTCCCAACCTGAATTTAAATGAAACAGTAACTTTAATGTCATGGAAATAATGGAAATAAGATGGATTATTATAATACAATAATCATAAAAAAGGTTATTAAACATGTAAATAATTATGATATGTTATTTATACATGATTTAATTTATATTTTTTCCATTTGAGGCTCCAGTTAATGGATTTTTCATCTCAATATCCTTCTTTGAGACTTATTCCATTTCTCCCAAAATCTTTTTTTTGTGGTGTATAAAATTAAATATGAATATTATTTATAATTATTTTCCTACAATTCACATGGTTTAAAAATCAATTTCATGTTATATTATTTAGTTATTATTTTATTCCAAATTTTCAGAAGTGGGAAGGCGGGTTTCTTTAAGAAATTGATTTAAATATTTAAACAATTTCTCCTCAACGTCAATGTTATTTGATTTTTTATGAAGATTTTTTTATCTAATTTTAAATTATTACTAAATATATTTTCCCACTACTTTTTACTTTCATTATAAATGAGTAAAATAATATTTTCAAATGCTATTCATGCAACACACTTTTGAAATTCTTTATAATGTGTGAAAATATTTATTTTTTATATTTACCATATGAAAAATATTAAATTTATAATAGTAATTATTCATTTTCAACCTTACTTTACTTGTTTTCATATTTTTTTAATCAATATATTGTTCCCATTTATTCTAGTAAATTCTAATTTTATGATTTTTCAATGAAAATTCATTTTTTATCTTTATTTTTATGTGAATCCTAAAACTGTATCTGAATATGTATTAAATATATTAATTTATGATATTTTATGATTTATATATAGTATTCTATGTGTTTTATATGTTTCATAATAATTGTAATTTTTTATGATTATGGGCGATCTTGATATATATCTCAAATGCATTGCGAAATTATTTTCTCATTGAAGAATTTTGTTGGAATTAACCGAATAGGTTATTCTATGTGTAAGTGTTCCTGAAAGGGTTCTATAATGATGATATCACAAGGAATATATATATATACTATATATGAAATAAAAAGATCTTTTTTATAAATATTATTATTTTATATGGTAATCAAATGATCACATGTTTTAGGAAATTTTATGACCCTTTTGATGGTGAAAGATATGCATTTTTCTTTAAAACGTTTCCATTGGTTCTCACAATTTCTATGAAAAACCCATGATTATGATTTTTCCTTCTTTATTTTTTTATAAATGTTTTATTCAATTACTCATGAAATAAATTTGATTTTATGATTTAGTATATTAATATATGAAATAATTTTTTTATATGTAAGGTAAATTTTCATATGGATAACATAATTTCTAAAACATACTAATGGGTTCCTATATATTTTATATCATATATTAATCATTTTTATGATATAAATATTTTAAATACATTTCATATTGGCCTAAGGAAGTGTAGGAAATATAATATTATCTGTATTTATAAGGTGGTGGATTATTTTTAGAATAAGAAAAAGATACAGGATTGAAATATAAGATTAAATAATGAAATCTTATTTTTTTGGAAAAGTGGGCACTGAGTAGAAGTGTCCACATTGTACTATATGGGTTTAATATTTAAGAACAATTCCTAATTATCTAAACTATAAACCTAAAATATCATTTGAATGTGATAAATTTGAATCCTTTCTATTAAAATCATAATTATAAGACATTAAAGGCATGGGTAATTATATTTTTTTTTCATAGGAGAGTTTATATGACCTTAGAGGTTATAATATTGTTATAAAAAGTCATTAAATTTTCTTGATAAACGGATAATATTATCAATAGAAAACATTGGAGGTTTACATGTTTCTTTATCTGATCTACAACTATTTCATGATTATTTTCCATAAATGAAACAAGTTTTATGATGTGGGGAGGCATCTGAAGAATAATATCCTTCTAAATATGCCACATATACTGGTTATTATTGGATATTGAATTTATAGGGTCTTTTGGTGGTTTGGTTTTGGTTTTCTACCAATTTATAGTTGTTTTTAGGCATGAAGTTGGTGGTTCCATGATTTTAGATTATTATATGAGTTTTCTTTCTGTATTTATTATTTAAATGTGTTCTATGGATTATTTTTGTGGTGAAAAATATGTTCTGGAAAGGTTTTGAGATGCACATGTGTTGAAAATTATTTTTCTAAAGGAAAGTGGATATGTTTCATGTGTACTTCATTGTGGTGTTTCTTAAATATGTTTTATGCCTTGTGTGAAAGTTTTGAAATGAGTTTTCAAGGATATTTACAGGTGAGATTGTGTTTAAAGTGTATTTTCAAGGAGAAATGGGTTTTTGTTGCATGTTTGATTATTTATTGTGCACATTAAATGTGTCTTTGATGCGTGAAAGTGATGTGAATCATGTTATAAAATGGATCTGATGCGAGTACGAATTTGAAATGGAATTTTCCCATGGAAATGGTGGGATTCCATATGTTTTATTATTATTGTGTTTCCAAAGGGGTTCTATAAATTGATCATGTGGTAAATAATGTATTTCTAAATGGTTTTGGTGCCTGTTTGAAATAAAAAGTGGTTTTGTTTATAGAAATAGTGGTTTACATGTGGATTTTGATCATTGGATCAGTGTGAAAATGTCAAAGTGGTAATTTCATTGTGTGATCATGATTATTGGAATGTTTATCTAAAAAGATTATTTATGAGATATGTGATATGGAATTTGAGCACAAATGGAATCCCAGGTATCTAGGTGGGTGAACTAGAAATAGTATGCTAGTTGACTCAGTAGTGGTGAGTCTTGGATTAATTTAAATGCGTTGACACTAAAACACAAACTAAACATGTGGCATGATCATAGAACACTTGACCATTAGAATGGGATCCCCTCAAGGGGATCATGAAAAATAACAATGTAGGTATTAGATTATGATTTGAAGACCACTAGACCTTGGGATGTGTTTCTCTCTAGTAGATCATGAATGGTATCATTGTTTGTAGTTTAGTTAGAGGATTTTTATCGCCGAGTTATGAGTTTCATAGGGTCCCATATGTTCTAGTAACCTATAGGTATTTCCTATGGTGTTTTCCTGTGACATTATGATTATATGATGGGGTGATATCCTTCAGAATATGATAGAACTGGTGTATATTTTTATTTCAAGTAGTCTTATTTGTGATAAAAGGTTTTTATTAAAAAGCATTTCTTGATAAATTTTTCTTTAATATTTTTTCATAGAAATGATTCAAAAATTCTTTTTGAAATGTTCATACTGATTTGTATTATATTATTATATCATGGAATCTTTTTTTGGGTGGAATACTACTAGGTTTTGGATCACACACTACATACACCATTGGGTGTATGACCTAGGTAAAGGAAAGATATATTGTGGTGGTGATGGGGGATTTGGTTACTAGTGTTCCATTTCATACAAGTGTTGATGGTAGTGTATTGAGTGTGATGTCACTCTTGTTTCAGGGAGTTTTTTTGGATACTTAGATTATTCCCATTTCACTGTAGTACTTTTGGTTTTGGTTACAATTTAAAAAATTGAATCTGAACTTTTTATGCCCCATTTGGTTATGTTTATCATTTATGTTATGATTTATTCTTGTGGGTTGTTAATTTTTATACATATGGGTGAAATAATTCCCAATTTTTATTTTTGATACCTATGAATTAATTTATAGACCTTGGGGATTGGTAATTCCATTTGGGCCATGTTTGGGGTTTGGTGGGGTGTTAGGTTGGTTGGCATTGTAACTTGGTTTGTGAAAAAATGGTATCAAAAAAAGTCACACTCTTTTTGGGTAAAGTAATTTCGGGAAAGATTCTGGATAGACCAGAGCTAGGATTTTCAGGGATTGAGGATCTAGTTTTGATTAGGGTATCCAACCAACACACCTTGGGACATGACTTGAGTCACCAAGGGATGTTGGAATATTCATTGAATTCTCCTCTAGGTGAGACGTACATGCTCTAGACTATATATGGACACTTTGTGGTAGTGTAGTGATTTGGTCGGTATTGTTATTGTGATGGATTTGGTTATGTTTTTAACTATGTTAGTGTTGGTATTTTTTGTTGTTTCTAAATTTTATGAATGGTTTTATTCATGGTTTTTAATGTGGTTATTGATTTTGTAGCATTATGCCTCCCCATAGAATTCCTTTAAAACCACATGAAGAGGCCGAAGAGAGTTCTCCCTCACCAATATATCATAGATTAGTGGAATTAGTGGTTTATGCTTTCCATGATTTGGGTAATGGCGTGGAAAATGGTCTTGCTCAACTAGAGAATCCAAAGCAAGTATTGGAAAGGAAAAATATTAGGTGTTCCTCGAGAACAATCCTCCATCATTCCGGGGTAGCACATAACCCCAGGAATAAGAGGAGTGTCTTGAGAAGAAATAATGGATATTCTAGTTTCTTGATACTTCTAATATGGTTAGAGTGAAGTGTGCTTCATTCACGTTATAAGGTCCCAACCAGAAGTGGTGGGACTCGATGGTATAAAATGGGAATCATAAGAAAATGTGTTGGAAATATTTTAAGGTTATTTTAAAAAAGAATAATTTTCCTGATATTTTGGACTTCGCTAGGTCCATAGTGCTTTTTCAATTATCCAGGGAGACCGGATTATGATGAAGTATGCTAACCAATTTGAAGAGTTAGTTCGTTACACACCCGGGATTGTTTATAATGAGCTGTTGGAGGCTAAAAAGTATGAGATGGGGTTAAGGCTAGAAATTACTTCTTAGTTTTTATTATTCAAGTTGAAAACCTATTATGAGCTTGTTGATCATTCCATGATGGAAGAAATTGATCATAAAGGAAAGTATGGTATGTTTGGAGTGGTTTAGGTAGTTGGAAACGACAATTCATATGAGAAGAAGTGGATGTGAGATGATTTAGAAATGAGGGGAGGTGGTAGTTTAGGCCATCCTTCCCAACTGTCTTCATTTGTGGCTTTAGGTGATGGGTCAGTTGTGTTCCATCAGTGTGGAAAGGCATTGCACATGAATTTTTGGGTTAATATCCACCTAGACCTTATATCTAGGGCATATCTATGGGGAACTTAAACTGATTTTTCAATGTGGAAAATCCATATCAAAGTGGTGTAGGATCTCTAGAATTCAATAGGTTTTCATCACATTTAAAACCATCCAAGATAGTGGGTTATTAGTATGGAGGTCATGGCTGCATGTATTCATCTTATTATGGGAAGAGTCAGTTCGGGGAAGTTCCTTAGGTTAGTGGTTATTTATAGGACTAGGAATAGATGAGGCAACTCCATATTGTTGAATGAGCACCAATGGAATTAGATGCAGAACTACCATAGTTTGAGGTGCCATTATTTTTTGCATCATCTTTAGCTATTGTTCTATTTGATACTAGTTCCTTTTTTCCATTCATTTCTACCCATCTTGTGGATGTGTTAATGTTTCCAACCAAGATTATGTAGTATGCGGTGAATTTAGTGACGTCTCTTGCTAAGAAGAGAGAGTAGTGTTTCAGGTGTTGGCCTTGTGCACTCAACATGTTAAGGGTCGAGCTAGAATGGGATTTTATAGTTTTGGAAATGAATATATTTGATATAATCCTTGGTATGGACTAGATGTTTCATTTCTAGGTGAACATCAATTTTTATAGGCTCTAAGTGAGTTTTGTGGAACTTGATGGAAGTACCCTAGTTTTTCATGTTGAATGGGATCCTAGGTAAGGACATGCTGAAACTCCACTTATGGAATTGGGAAACCCTGTTTATTAGATCTCATCACTCATGTTGGAAGTTGATGATAGTTCTCTTGATGGTGTATTACCTCCTCTGGTGGATGAAATCCCATAGGTTTTTTCTAAAGGATTTCTCGGCATTGCCTCCAGAACGAGATGTGGATTTCTCTATTGATTTATAGAAGGGAACACAAATGATATATATTACATCATTCCATATATCCCCCACAAAATTTAGGGAACTAAATGTACAAATAGACAATTTGGAATCCATAGGACTCATTTTCTTGAGCATCCTGGTTTGGGATTCTCTAGTTCTTTTTGCGATGATGGTTGATGGATCTCTCTGATTTTTCATTGATTACCAAAAGTTAAATAAGGTGATGATAAAAAAAAGTACCCTTTTCCTCATATTTATGACCTTTCGATCATAAAAATGGGGAGAGGTGGTCATACAAGATGTATTTAAATTATGGTTATGATGATGTCAGAGTTAAAGTTATGGATGTTCCTAAAATTTCCTTCTAGAGAAGGTACAACCATTTTGAGGATTTAGTGATGCCTTTAGGGTTGATGAATGCTTTATTGGTATTTATGGTTCTTCTAAACTGGTTTTTCCATCAGTATCTCAACCCATTTATCTTTTTTCTTTTTGGATGAAATACTGGTCTATCTCGGGACCAATGAGGAGCATGAGAGACACTTAAAGATTGCACTAGGCATCCTTCGGGACCATCTTCTCTATGAGAAGTTCTCTAAGTGCATGTTCTAGATTATGGAGGTGAGGTTTTTTGGGAATATGTTATCATAAATAGGGGTTTATGTGTACCCCAATAAGATCATTGTAGAGATGTAATGGGAAAAGTTGAAGATTTGTTTTTAAAATCATGAGATTTTTTGGCTTAAAAGGGTATTACAGACAGTTTTTTTGGGATTTCTCATGGATTACTTCATCCATGACAACGCTTTTATGATGAGGGTAAAGATTGAATATGTCTTGGAGTGTCAGGAGTCCTTTGAGGTGCTAAATCAGTTATTAAACACATACCCTATTTTGATCTTTCTGGAATCTGGAAAGAGATATGTGGTCTATTGTGATGCTGCAGGTATGGGTCATGGGTGTGTTCTGATGATGGATGAGGATGGTGTGGTGTATGGTTCTCACCATCTCCAAACACATGAAAATAATTACCCAAATAATGACATGGAGTAAGAAGCAGTGATACATTCCATGAAGACATGGAACCATTATCTTTTTGGTGAGAAGTTTTTAGTTTATCCAAATTAGAAGAGGTTAGAAAAAATTTTCTCCAAGAAAGATTTCAATTAAAGGAAATTTATTTGGGTTCAGTACCTTTAGGATTTCAATTTTGGTATAGTCTACACCCTAGTAAAAGGTAAAGTGGTGGTAGATTATTTTAGTTGGAAAGTGCCAGTGCAAGCATTGAAATAATCCAATGTGGAGTGGACTCTAATGGAGTGTGTTTACCATATGCATCTAGAAACCAAGAAGAATAGTGGAGGTGTGTTAATGGAAAATTTTCAGATAACACCTTCCCTTATGAAGTTATTTCAGAAAGAGAATCCAATTGAAGATGTGTTTTGACATTCTATATAGTTTCTAAATGGCTGAGAGGTGCCTTTTGATAGGTCATTGTCTCACAATGGAGCTTTGTGCTTTATAGGTCACTTCATGGTGCCACTATCTTTGTGAAGGGTGGTGATGTGGGATAGACACTAGTCTCAGTGGTCTATTCATCTTGGTTCCACCAAGATATTTTATGACATTCATCATTAGTTTTGGTGTCCATGTATGAGGCAAGGCATAACTGAATATATATCATGGTGTAATACATATAAAAAGGTTAAATTAGAGAACCAAAGGCCCTCAGGTTTACATAAGCCACTACCCATTCTTAACTAGATGTGGGATAAGATTTCCATGGACTTTATTATTGTTTTACCTCATACACCTTAGGGATGCAATGTTCTATGGGTAGTGATTGACTGTCTGACCAAATAATCCAATTTTATTCCGATCAGGGATTCAACAAAACTAGATGAGTTGGGCTGATTTTATGTTCAGGAGACATTGAGGGATCATGGTGTTCCATTATAAATTGTATTAGACATGGACCCTCACATTACCTCACATTTTTGGTAAGGTCTTCAAAAGGGGATGAGGTCACATGTCAAGTTGATTACATCATACCACCCTCAAATAGGTGTTCAGATGGAGTGGGTGAATTAGATATTGGAAGACATACTCTGGGAATGTGAGTTGGATTTCAAAGGTTTGTGGGATACCTATTTAGTATTGGTTGATTTTTCATTAACAATAGTTACTAATACTCTATTTTAATGGATTCTTTTGTGGAAATTCGTGGTTGGTCATGTTAGTATCCATTATGTTGGGATGAGGTTGGTTAGACCTCATTGTTGGGACCAAACCTTATTTAGGATACATATAAAAAATTTAAGTTGACCAGGCAGTGGTTTTGGATGGTGTAGAGTCACTACATGGCTTATTATGATCAAATGGGACAATATTTGGGGTTTTCTACGGGTGAATGGGTGTTCCTAAAAGTGGCACCACTCTTGAGTCAACGTCGCTTGGGTAAGTAAGGTAAGCGAACGTCAAGGTATATCAGAACATTTTATATTACCGAGAGAGTTGGTAAGGTGAATTAAATGTTATATTTTCCCACATAGATGACATAAATTTTTTATGTATTCCATGTCTTTGAGATTAAATGGTTGAACCCATATTCGTCTCCTGTGTTGAATTGGGAAGAGTTGGAATTGGAACATAATTTTTCTTTATTTGAGTGGCTAGTACAGATTATACATTTTAAGATAAAGTGATTCATGTAAATTATATTCCATTGGTCTAAGTTATTTGGAATCATGGTAGTGATGAGAATAATACTTGGGAGTAGAAGAATTCGATTGAAGAAGAGTATCTGTTTTTGTTCTCTGATCAAGCTTCGAGATGACTTTTTAGGGGCAAAAATTTTCATGGTGGGGATAATTTTCACATCCATGATTTTTTTGTACTATTTTGTTTAGTTTATATATTTCATTCATCCTTCAGTTATACCATGAGTTTTTTTAAAAAAAATGGAGATTTTGGGATTGAAAGCAGGTAGTGTATGGTTGGTGCACATTTTGGGGAAACCATGAACTCTTGTCTAGGAAACCGGGCATAAAATGTTCATTTTGGATAGTGGTGATTGTACGATTATTGCATGATTTGGAAAACCATGTTGGCTAACCATAAAACTTGTTCCTATTAAATAATTAGGGACTCACGGTAGCTGAACTGTTTGGAAAACCATGTGGGCTAACCATGAGACCGGTCCAAGTTATTAAAAAGTCAAAAATTACTCTTCTCGCCTCTTCAATTTTGACCATAAATCACCTCCCATCCACCCTATATAATATTTTAATCCATGGGAGCTTCCTCCATGACTTATTGGAGTCTTTTAGAATCAATATTTGGGTTGTTTTATCCTTGTAACATCAAGGAATCATCCAGTAAGTCTTTTTTTCTCATGATTTATCCCATCTTCTAGGGTTTATCTTCCCTCCTTCTTGAGTTATTATTTTATCGAGGGTATTTTCACCTAATGAGGGTATTATTTTGAGATTTTTGGTGAAATCATGATATTTAATGTTTGATATTTATTTTATAGGGCCTTATGGTGGTGGGGTTGTGGTTTCCTACTAGTTTCGGCTTGTTTCCAAATGTGAGGTAGATGGTTCTATGATTTTACATTATTAAATGAGTTTGTATTGATTTCTTAATTGTTTAAATGTGTTATATGGATTATTTTTGTGTCGAGAAAAATGTTTTGGAAAGGTTTTTAGATATATATTTGATGAAAATGAGTTTTCTAGAGGAAAGTGGTTATGATTTATATGTGATTTATTTTGGTTTTTTGATAAATATATTTTATGCCCTATGTGAAAGGTATAAAATGTGTTTTCAATGATATTTAAAGGTGATAATGTATTGAATTTGGATTTTACAAGAGAAAATTGATTTTGTTTCATGTTGTATTATTAATTGTGCACATTATATATGTCTCTTAATTGTGAATATGATGGGAAGAATATTATAAACTAGAGTTGATGTGAATATGAATTTTAAAGGGGATTTTCCAATTGAAATGGTTAGATTCCATATGTGTTATTATTTTTGTGTTTCCAATGGTGTTTCTTATATTATGAATGAGGTATTAAATATATTTCCAAGAGTTGTGTGTGTGTGTGTGAAATTGAAAGTGGTTTTATTTATGGAAATGTATTGTTTCCATGTGGATTTTGGTCATCATATCAATCTGAAAATGTGAAAGTGGTGATTTCCTTGTGTGTTTATGATACTTGGTATATGTATATAAAAGCGATGATTTATGAAATATGTGAAATGGAATTTGAGAATCAAGGGAACCCCATGTATCTAAGTGGGTGAATAAGAACTAGTACACTTTTTGACTTAGTAGTGGTGAGCACAAGATTCATCTAGAAATATTGATGATACAATACTTACTAAACATGTTATATGATCAAAGAACACTAGAAATTTGTGATGGTATCCCCTTTAGTATATCAATAATGGGAATACTATTAGTATTTTCTTAATATTTGGAGACCACTGGACTTTGGGATGCATTCCCCTCTAGTGGCTCGTGCATGGGAATGGTGTTGATAGTTTAGTTGGAGTATTTTGATCACTGAGGTATGAGGTC
The DNA here is from genome assembly GCA_963277665.1 of Viscum album. Classification (NCBI taxonomy): domain Eukaryota; kingdom Viridiplantae; phylum Streptophyta; class Magnoliopsida; order Santalales; family Viscaceae; genus Viscum; species Viscum album. The sequence goes on from OY728122.1 coordinate 1,983,019,403, forward strand.
TATAAGACCCCACTAGTTCTAGTTAGTTATATGTGTTTCCCATGGTGATATATTGTGACATTATTCTCATGTGATGTGGTGCTACACATCGGTATATGGATGTCATTGTGTACATTTTTATTTCAAGAACTCTTATTTGTTAAAAAGGTTTTCCTTAAAAACTATTTCTTGAGAATTTTTTCAATAAAATTTTTTCTTAGAAATGTTTCAAATATTCTTATGAAAATGTGAATGTTTATTTAACTTATAATGTTATAGAATTGTATCTTTATTTTGGGTGGAATCCTATTGGGATTTAGACCACACCATATATTCACCTTTTGGTATATGTAGACTTTATTATGTCTGACCAAGGTAAAGCCAAGATGTATTATGGGGTGATTGTGGATTTGGTTTCCAGTGTTCCACTTCTTACAGGTGTTGATGGATGTGTATTGAAGGTTATGTCCCTCTAGTTTCATGGAGGTTTTTGGGATAGTTTCTTTATTCCCATTCCATTTTAATAATTTTTGTTTTAATTAAAATTGTAAACCTATGAATCTGAAAAATTTTGTGCCTCGTTTGGATACATTTATCAATTATATTATGATTTTGTCTTGTCAGTTGTTTATTGTTATACTTATGAATGAAATCACTCACAAAGAGAATTGTTTATACCCAAGAACTATTTTTCATCCTATAGGGATCAGGAATTCCCTTTGGCCCATGTCTTAGACCGAGCTAGGTGTTTGATTAGTTGAAAACACATCTTGGTTGATAACTGATAGTGAAGAAGATTAGTGGTGGTATTTGGTGTAAAATACCAATTAGTTATATGATACAGATGGCATGGAGTGGTTAGTATATAAATAACTTTTCTATAAGATTTTTTTTCTAGGGATGTTCGATGTAGGATGAAAATGATATTTTTTGAACTAATAGTAAGGGAGGAGGAATCCATTTCCTCCTATGAAAAAACTTTTATTAGATTGTCTAGGTATGTAAAAAAAATTATTGTAGAACCAGATTGTATAATTGATAGTTTTTAATCAATATTGAAACCATTTTTCTGATGGTCATTAGTCTCTCATGAATTATAAGGAAAAAAATTGTGAGGAGTTCTTATAAGGTTGATTTGGAGTTTTTTTCTTTTAAAAAAATGATAAGATATATTTTCTGGGGAAAATGATGGGGAATCTTCCTTTGATGAGATCTGATCAAAAGATGAATAAATTTTATTCCTGTGATATATTTGGTAGGAAGCATCCAGGTGAGTCTCATGTAAAATCTTGGAAGTGATGCTAATATTGTATATTTGCATATACAGTTCACTATTTCAAGGGAAAAGGTAACAGTAATGGTCAAAACAAAAAAGTTAATTAGGTTATGAGGTGAAATAATTTTAATGAGACGCGTCATTTTGCAAATATGTTTCTGAATATAAACATGAAGGACAAATATTTTCAAGACCATATATTGAAGGTTATGGAAATTTATTTTTTAAACACCTCAAGAAATACATGACCATCTAATAATGTGTAAAATGATATAAAACAGGTTTAATCATATTATACAAATGTCTTGTTTGATTCAGGGTCTATGCATTCTTTTATTTTTGGGAAATTTTCTATTAAAATGAAAATGTAACCTCATGTAATGGATATAAATATTTTGGTAAAACCACATAGTGTAAGTATTAAAACATTAATGATTTATAATAATATTACATTAAATATTTGAGGAATGATTATTCCTACGAATATTTTTTTCTTTCCTATAGTTGAGTTTGATGTTATCCTTGGTATGGATTGGACACATTAAGAATGATTTTTCATTGAAGAAAGTTATATTAATTTTTCATTGTGAATATAATATTGTAATTAAAAATGATTTCATACCCATGATAACATATCAGGAAATCGAAAATTTTACTAAATATTGTAATGAGAGTTATATTGTTAAGTTTGTTGAAAGAAAATAAATTTTACTGATTGGTGATTGAGAATTAGTTAATGAACATATGAATTATTTTCTTGATGATTTTCTAGTGTTATTAAATATTGGGAGGTTAAATTCAGTATTTATATAGTTCAATAAGATAATAAACTCAAAAAACTACCTTTTTAAACAACCCTATTATAGTTATTAAAACTCAAAAGGTTACTAGAGTTTCATTATAATGGTATCATTCATCCGAGATCTTCACCTTGGGATGATCTTTTTTCTATTAAAAAAAACATTGTTTTTGTATAGCTTTTCACTAATTGTATATAGCTAAAAAAAATTATTGTTATGAAAAAAAATAATGTATATGACTTGTTTGATCAACTTTAGGGAGAACAATATTTTATGAATATTTATCTCAGCTCTATATTTCACCAACTAAAAGTGAAAGAGGAAGATATTTTAAGGAAAGTATTTCATATTAATTATGGCATTTATGTTTTTTTGGTTCTTACTCTTTTGGTTGATGAATACATCCACTTTATTTATGGATCATATGAATATTGTTTTCGAAGATTATTTTGATATATTTGTGGTCGTTTTCATTCATATAATTCTTTATTATTCTAAATATTATGATGAAAATGAAAAACTTATAGTTATAGTTCTGTATATTATAAAAGAATTTAATTTTATTATCTTTTTAGCAAGTGTTATTTTTGGGAACAAAAAATTTCATTCCTTTGGAAAATTGATTTTAAATAAGGTATAATTGTTGATCCATCTAAAAAAAAGTGTTTTAATAGTGACCAAGACCTACAACTATCATTGAGAATTCAAATTTTTGTGGATTAAAAGGTTACTACTGATTTTTTCTTGAAAATGTTTCTTAGTTATTTTCCCCACTAACTAACTTAACTCTAAAATAAGTTGAATTATTATTGATAATAGAGTTCCATGAATGCTTCTAGGAATAAAAATAATATTGGTTAATTCTATAATTTTTATATTCCCAATAGTAATATTATAATTTTTCATTTATAGTGATGCTTCATTTAAGTTATGTAGTTTTTTATGATGAATGATTAAGTGATTGCATATGTGTTATGTCAATTGAAACCACATGAGAAGAATTATCTTACACATAATCTTGTGATTATAGTGGTAGTGTTTTCTTTAAATTTTTCAATGCATATTTTATATTTGGTAAAATGTGAAATATATACTGAACATCAATGTTTGAATTATATATTCACCAAAAATGAGTTAAAAATGAGGCATATAAGGTGGTTAGAATAGATAAATGATTATGATTTCACAATTCAATGTCATCTAAGTAAAGAAAAAAATGTATTTTATTCTTTGTCTTGAAATAATAATGAATCATTAACCATGTTATTTTTGGAATATGATCCTTTAGTTTATTATTTGATAAATCATGGATTGGGTTTTTTTCAAAACCGTTTTCTATTTTTTATAAGGTATTTTTAGAATCATATCTAGAAAAAATAATTATGAAGGATTATAAAGAAGAGTTTTTTGAACATAGATATAATTTCTTAAGAAATGAAAATTAATTAACATTCATATTTACAAAGAAGGTATTATTAGATTCAAAAATTGGTTATGTGAAGGAATTTTTAGATGAAAATGTAATTCAAAAAATATTCTTATTTCTCACACTTTTATATTAATCCTAGGGGCTCCAAGATGTATAGAGACATTATAGAGTATTATTAAAGGAAAATAATGAACATATATATTACTAAATTCACCAAGAAAATTTTGTATTTCAACAGTGTAATGATAATCTCAATCTACCAAAGAATATTTTTCAGATTTTTTAGTGCCTAAATTAAAATTGTAAAATGTATCCATGGTTTTCATGGTGGTAGTTTGAAAAAAAATCTAGAAATAATAATGTTATTTCAATTATAGATGACAATTTGACTAAACCTTCACATTTTCATCCAATTTGAGACATTATGTATTTAGATCAGTATGATATACTATATCCTAATGATATATTTTGGTTACAAGGATTTCCATTGCAATTTTATTTTATCATGATCACATATTTCCATAAAAAAATTTGATAGGATGTTATAATCCCTTGGGTAATGAGTTAAATTTTAGTACAGTTCTTACTCATAAATCTAATGAACAATTAGAGAATAAAATATATAATTTTTTAGGATATATTCAGTATTTCACTTGGTATTATTATGGATTTTGGTATCAACAACATTAATTTGTGTAATTTTCTTATAATATCACTTTTCGATCAAGTATATATGTGGAACCATTTGGGTCATTATATAGAAAGATATATCAAACTCTAGCATGTTAGGATGATGTTGGTGAAATAATAATTAAATGACCATAATTCAAAGATGAAATGGTTGATAAGGTGAAGATAATTCTGTAAAACTTGAGGGAATCTCAAATAAATCATAAGAGTTATATAAATAACTGAAGGAAATATCTCTCGTTTGAGGTAGGTATAACAACCCATCATGTAACAGTCTGATAAATTATATGACTCATATTGTATATTTAATCACTTATATCCTAAATAACATTATAGAATTAGAGTTTTAGTGAATTAGTAAATTCATTCCATTAAAAATAGAATATTTCCACAAAGTGTCCATTTTTTCCCCAAAACATGTTCTTTATAAAAACACACTTACTTAATTCAAGGAAACTCCCATAACTAGATTTTTGACATTATTAACATTCATACTCATACTTAATATTTTTGAATATAATTTGAAAATATAGGTTGAGAAATAAAATTCTTAGTCAGGTTCATGAAATAAAACAAAACCATTATTTCATTTATAATCCAATAAAAATCATTAAGAATGTTTAAATTTTTTATAATAAACATTTAACCTAAAATATTCATTTAAATATAAATTTGAACATCAAAATTTATAAATATAATTCAAAAAAATATCATAGTCAATAATATAGTAAAAATAATAATAATAAGTGTTTATTAGGAAACATTAAATCTTATGAATGCATTTTATTTAAAAATAATCCTTTCACCCATTTTTTTAAAAGTTACAATCATTAATTAAAAACAAAATCTTATCTCGTACCTTTTAAAATCAATATATTTCATTTATGAACCATTAAAATAATATAATATCCGTATCCTAGTAAATTATCCTCACATTCTCCCTTAGAATAACCTTTAAAATGGAATATCATTACTACACAATTCTCACGTCTCATAGGAGTAACCAATCACATGTAAAATCTGTCACTTTTCCCTAGGCATTGGATTGTTATATCAGGATATCCCAAAATAAGAGTTATATCCCAATAAATTTCATTTCTTAAAATATTTATGATAATAATATCACAAATAAAACAAATATATTTTTCACTTTATCCATAAAAATCATTGGAATTTTCATTCAAGAACCAATGAAATAACATTATTAGTTGTATCATTAAAATAAAAATAAATTTACAATTATTTAGATAATTTTTTTATAAAAATCAAGAATATATCCGAAAATAATTATATTCAAAATAATCATGAAAAAATTTAAATAAAGATTCAATGAATTTAAAGGTTAGGATTCTAGGAAAATTCATTCCATAACAAATCATTAAAACAAAAACTCATTTCACACATTAAAACAGAATATAAAAAATTACTCATATGGAAAATATTGAAAAGATTAATTTTTATCATTTTTAAAAAGTGTATAAAATATTATGAGATGACATTTATGAACCACTGAATTAATAATAAGAAAAATCATGGAAAAAAATAAATTAAACCTTGATAAGGATTAAAACAAGTTGGTTGGAAAACATCATAAAAATAATTTTAAATGAAATTATCTTACCTATGTTCATTATTAATTTAATTTATATATCTACCATCCTAATTAATAAAAAGTATTATTTTTATTGTTTATTAATGAAAATTTAATTTTTTTTCGATTTTAATTACTTACTTTATATAATTTTTACTATAATTTACTTAGTTTCTAAAACTGTAAAGATCACGTTAGATGTTTTAAGGACATATGATTTGTAAGTCCAAAATAAATTTTGTAGTTTGGCTATGATCAAAGGTAAAATGGAAATATCATATCCTGAATATTAACCATGAAATAATTTTCATTTTTTATATTTTATGTACAAATTGTTTTGAATCCATTAAATAAAAACAAAAAAAATTAATTTTATTTCTTCATAGAGGTGGTAGTCCACATTTTCACATGAGTGGCATTATCATTTTCCAATGAATTGAATGGTAAGAAACAATGTTTTATATCATCATTATAGAATCATTATTTTTTCATAAAAATATTATATATTTATTTATTCTATTATTTTAACTTTCCATATCAGGTTGTGATGAAAAAATAAATGCATCACTTCATGGAGGTACTTTCCCACACTTACACTAGAGCAATGTTTTATTTTACCATAGGATAAAAATGAGGAAATATGGGTTTTATCATAAACATAATAACATTTAATTTTATTTAATATAATTATTTTATTATATCATAATCATTATAGAAGTCATGGATCACGTGTATGAAGAAATAAACAAGAAACAATTAGTTAAGATTTTTACCTCTACTTTGGGAAACCAACTTTGGATTCCACATTAAGCCTTGAAAGTTAGTCTGATTTGATAAACCATAACCTCTAGGATATAATAAATAATGATGGTAATGTATTTGTTAAGGCATTGGAAGATATAAATGGATCATGTGGTGTGTAGAATAGAGGAGATTATGATCGATTTTATAAGTGAGGCGAGTGATAATCTTGTAAATATATGAAATATTAATTTATAATTTGTGTCTAACACATGTAAAATGGATAAAATGTAACATATAATTGAATATAATGAGTATAAAGTAGAAATAAATTCAATAAATAACATTTAGAGATGTTTATGTGGTATTTTTAACATTATCGCTTAATTTAACCTACGAACTGACCCTTTTAACTTTAACAATTGTAACAAATACTTTCAATATCAATGGGATATGAAAATAATTTGAAAAATGAAAAGGGGATCATACATGAACCATTCATGATATTATCAACAATGTAACATGGATTTTCATTTATGATATGATTTTTCTGATTTTAGTAATATTTAAAAATAATTTTTAAAAATTAAAAACCATTTCAAGTCATTTTCATGACTATTCACAAAATTGGACATCAAAAACATCATGAAAACAATGGAGTTTGAATATAAAATCCTTCAATAAAAATTATAAATTATAATTATATAATTAATTCATGATACAAAATAAAATAATCTGAAAATAATAATGGTGTAACACCCCGAGTGTTTATGAAATTTTTTATCAAATAAATTTAATTTCTTCAATAGCTTTCGTTACACGCAACACTATGTTTTAGAAAACTAGATTATTGAATTAATATTAATATATAAAAATTTTCATTATAACCTAGCTGTTACACATAAAGGTATGAATTCGAGAAACATAATTTTAAAAATTCTGCATAAAGGTTTTACATAAAGAAAACATATTTATAATAATGTACTTAATTTTTAGTAAAGTGTTTATATTCTTTTAAAATACTATTTTATCAATAAAAAATTCATTCCTTTTTGTGGAAAAAATATAGTTAATTTTTACACCTTTATAAAATTTATTTAAAAAAATATTTTTTTTTAAAATCTAAATTTAAAACTTATCTATCCATTAATTTTTGATAATTTTCTACAAATATTAATTTTTTAATGAATAGTAAAAAGAATACCGCAATATATAGGATATTTTATTCAAAATTGGGGATGTAAAAAATGTATATGGGGCATGAAATGTAACAAAATATAATAAATGGGGTCTGAAAAAAATTAAGGCTAAGAGAATCCCCTCTAGTAATACTCACACACTAACTGAGAAGGGAACCCACGATGAAAAAATACATATTATTATTAAAAACAGACTCTTCATTTAAAGTATTCAAAAATTTACATATTGATTTAAAATGGTATAAAATTAAAATTATTTAATTTATATTATTATTAATCCAATTCATTTTATTTTAATAAATTTCATATTTAATTTGGATATAAATTATTTTTTACATTTGAGAGCTTTTCCTTGAAAAATAGTTTTTCGTTGTGTCCATGAGGTTAATTTAAAATTAAATTCTACCACTTATATGAGTTAACTTTTGTAAAATTGATTCAAAATTTTTAATAATAATAATTAATATTATATAATAATCTCATCATTATTTTTATTCATAATGAATAATAAATACAACAAAAATTGATTACCAAAATTAATGATAAAATGGGATTTTCTGCATCATATGAGCCTATGTTGAAATTAAATTTCCTCAAACATATGATTTTTATTTAATAAATTTTAAATAATACATATATTTAGAGGTTCCATATTATCTAATAAGTCTCATTTTATTCTTTAAATTAAGTGATAAGTAACCTAGGAAAATAAATATAAAACTAGTTGTTATTATGACAACTAAAATGGTTAAATTAAGTAAACATAATGGTTAATTAATAAAATGATTAAATTTTATTTTATGGAGGTTTTAATCGACCATATCATATGTAAAATAATTTATTTATCACATTTTGTGGCACTTAGGGTGATATTGACTTGCAATTATTAAATATTTTTGGGTATTTTAAAAAATGTCACTCCAAAATTATAAAAGGGAACTTCCTGTCCTAACATCTTCACCCCATTTAAGATATTTTTATCAATAAAGATAATAAAAAATATCTTTGAAAAATACTTATCCATGTACTAGTGCTCATGGACTTCCAAATAGACAAATCCTAGGGTCCTTAATAAGGGTCATGAAAGTGGGTTTTCTAAGTGAAGGTAATTGTCTTTGCTAAGCTCTTTGTTTTTACATATTCTCTTACCACCATCATTAATATCCTAATAATTATAGTATAATAGTAGAAATAAAGAAAATATATATATATTTTATTATCTCTATATCATAAAATATATCAATATCCTCTTACATCAAATGGAAAATGAAACCATCGATCATGTTTACAACATACTATCACCTCACGAACCTATGTAATTTTTTTCCATAACCACCTCTCACATATTGATATAATTATGTATATAGAATATGTACATTATATTTATGAAAAAATTATACTTTTTGAATAATTGTATAACATATAACTTCTTATTTTCCATTCTGTGGGAACACGATAATGTCGCTCATGTGTACGATGTACAACCACCTCGTGAAGCGATGTGATTCATTTTTCACTTATGATTTACATGGTTGGTAATAAGGATAAATTTTATGAATATATGTGATATATATATTAAATCATAATAAATATTTATAAGATATAATTTATTCATCATTCTTTTATTTCATCCATCAATAAAATGGATAATGTATTCATTCGTACATATGACCTACCGTCTCCATGAACAGTCTAATTCATTATATATATATATATATATATTTAATAGATTACTATAAATACATATGTAATGAATATATATAACATTAATATAATTTTTAACATTCTGGATATGATTGAAAAATATTAAATTAAAAGGAATTAAAATAAAATTCTAAAACATACATGAATAATGATTCAATTTTTACCCAAAACATGATTTTAACAAGGAATCGTCATCAAATAGGTAATGAATGGTTATAAGTAAAAAATTTGTTTTATGATATATATAAATATTTTTATAGAAAATATATATAATACATCTATATTTATAATACTATAGGTTTTAACGTGTATGAAGGTATTCAAGAATTAAGGTAATGGATTTCTAATCTCTCTTTTATTTATTAGAGACATATTCTATATTCATTACTCATTTTTTTGTGGTGTATATACTACCAATTTGACATTTTATATCATGAAATTGATTTTTTAAATGATATTCAACATTTAATTTTACATAATTCATTAATGGGGCATATGATTCAAAAGTTATCAATGTAGGTAATTAGTTTTCATCTCACTTTCATTTTTGTGAGACATGTTATATATTCACTACTTGTTTCTTTTGGGTACTATATATAATGCATATAAATTACTTTTTTTATGATTCTTGTTAATGTTAAGTTTAATTTAATATAATTCTATGTTTCATTATTTCTTGGAAAATATGAATCCAAGGTTACCAAATTGGTAAGGGTTTGATGTTACAATCTAATTGTTTATCGGGATTGTTTATGATTATTCTTGAAATGATGAGATATTATGATATACCTCTCAATAAAATCAAGAAATGTATTATCCTGTGGTTATATATTGAAATTTAATGTCTTTATTTAATTTTCCTCTCATTTTCTACTGAATATTCCAAAATAATGTTTTAAGGAAAACTGAATTCATTTCTCTCTTTCGATGAATTTTTTCTTCGATATCCATGTTTTCTAAAAAAAAATCACTAATTTTTCTAATGTGCAGAAATATTTGTTTATAATAATTTTTAACCATGTTTTAATTTTTATAAAATATTTTAATTTTTTTTCTTGTCAATTTTGAAATGAATTACTTTTGACTCTGTACTAAAAATGTGAATGTAATCTTTATTTTAATGTGTACATCCTGAATTGTATTTTCTACCTAAATAGAAAATCAATGATTTAATAAATCCTTTAAAAATTTTCATGGATATTTAAAAATATTTGTTTTTTCATATTTGGTAGTTTTTAGACTCTAGATAAATTATTTCAAAGTGAAAAGGTTATTTTACTCATGAATTCATTCTTCTGATTCATCAAAAATCAATTTCTATCTATGATGTCATCCTTTGATATTATATAAAATTTATTGAGGATAAAATCAAATAATAACATCCTTATTAATTCTTTTTTTGATTAATTATTATGATGAAGAGAGTTTTTGAAACCTTTTATTTTCATGTGGTTTGTGATATTATGAATTGATGAGATGATTATGAAAACAATTTCCCTTCTATGATTTATGCCATAATGAAATATTTATGAAACCCATTTCCTTTATATGGTTTATGATAATTTGAATTTTTTATGATATTTTAGAATAAAAATGTATGAATTATATGATGGGTTAGATCTATATCTACCTCAAATTCATTGGGTAATTATTAATGTTTTATGAGATTGAAGGGTATAAATAAGTATATCCCATGCCTGAAGAATAAGGGTGTGTGAGAGGTTATCCTAACATCGAAACAGGAGGGTACATGGGAGATTATCCCAACCATGAAACACGATGGTACATGGGAGGTTATCCCAAACCCAAATGATTTTACATGACTGGTTATCCCAAGCTCGAAGAAGGTACATGGTGGTTAGCTCAAGCCTAACATGTTATGAATTTCTTGATGGGTATCCTTGGAATAATATTTTCTATTCTTATATGTATTCCATAGATCAATGTCATATGAAAATCTTATGATCTTAAATATTTTCTTCATCGATTACTTTATAATTCATGTATTATGAAGTACCAAGATGTATCCCATGAATCATGTTAAAGATCAATTATATTAAGGGTGTGGTTTTTAAATATTATTCACAAGTTCTCATAACTGTATAATCATGTTATGTTGATATCATCTATGTTAACCCTTAATGAGAATCTAAGATCACCCTTTATGATGTTTCCTTTTCATAGTTGATAAAGAAATATATTATTTATGTTATGTCTAAGAAGGGGTCTAGTTCTGAATAACATAGCAGGAGATAATTTATTTCAACTACGAACTAATATTTATTTATCCATGTTTCTAGAATCCCCAGACCTAAATAATTCTGGTGTGGATATTTATCATTAATATTCAACTTATTAAAATTTAATATTTACTAATAAAATTTTTGTGTTTCGATGGTTAGTATCAGAGAAATGTTGAGTTAACCCTTTAGAAACTAGTATGAAAAAATTTAGTGAGAACCATGGGGATTTGTCCAAGTATCGGATGATATCCAATAATTTTTGTTAAATGATAGAGTAAGTGGATTCTTATCAATTAAATCCCAGTATAGATTCTACATGTGGATGTTTATATAGATTTTTTGTACATTGGGTTAATAACTCTGAAAAGGGTGCATTAAGCCAGACATCAGAGTCACATGGTGCATGATAATGGGCCTTATAGTTCACCAATTTTGATGCTACCAGGTTATATGTTTTGGAAATTTAGAAAATATAAATGAAATATCATAAATGATTTGAATTATGAAAATTAATCACCAAGGTTAAGCATGTGGTTTCCTAAATTGTGTCATAGTTTAGACATCCAAAAAGTGATTATTCATAATTATGTGACCCCCAATTATGATTATTGTTGAAGATAATATATTTTTTTTGTTTTTAGTCAATGGATGGAAGCTGAAGGAATTGTGTGAATGATGATTATACTGGAAAATGAAATTATTTTTCTCTTAATAAAATAATCATTATAAGACCATGAATGCAAAATATTTTTATTATGATCCCACAATTGTCTAATCCTTTGAATAATGCTTAACTTCAAAATGGAAAAAGGATGGAAAATTATCTATTAATCCCTTCATACGGAAATATCCACCTTATTTTAGTGGTCATACTAATCCAATAGTCATTGACTAATGGATAAGTACAACTAAAAAGATATTTTACATTCTCCTGAGTTTCAAGCATGAAAAAATCATTTTGGTATTCTATCATTTCGATGTGTAAGTGGATAAATGGTGGACTCTTTTGAATAATACGAAGCAACAAGACAAAATAAAATTTATGGAGTGGGATGTGATTACAAGGTTATATTTTAATAAGTAATTTCCTTGTATTATTATAATGAAAATAGAGAAGGAATTCCTTAAGATAAAATAGAGACATGATAAATTTGTTGGTACTTACGTGGCACATATTATAAGACTTGTGTGGTACACTTTTGGTATTATAATCCAACCTAAAATTAAGGTTGATGGATTATTTATTATCTTAAAACCAAGTCACTGAAGGAAATTATACATATAATACTTTGGTAGCTATGAATAAATCATTTTTTTGTGCTATCATCACGAAAATAAAGATTGGAGTTACCCACCAATTGCATGGTATTGATAATAAAAGAAATATGGAATTCAAGGGACAATATAATAACCATGGAGAAAAGAAAATGCAATTTCTTTTATGTTCAAAGTGTGGAAGGAAAAATTAATGAAAGTATCTTATGTGTACATCATAATGGTTTATACATGGAAAGAAAGTTCCTTGAGTGGCTGAATACTGAAGTGATGAGGAAGATGTCAGCTAATGATGCACGCAGAGAGAAAGATCTGCAAAATGAACCACCCCCAATCAAGTGTTTCAAATTAAAGAAGTATTTCTAGTATAAAAATCAATTCCCTAATCTATGTGATAATGAGGATGATAAGACACAATAACCTCTAAAGAAAAATGAAAAAGGGAAAGCTTATGCAATCACAACAGTTCAAGTGAATCATGATAATCAGGTCACACATATCATCTACTCTATAGTTTGTAATATCATGTTTTTATGAAGGATCCCTATTAAAATTTTAGTGTAAATATTTTAACGGAACATGAAGAAATTCTAAGAATTGATTATCTCTCTATACATAAATTCGGGAATAAAAAATCACATTTTATATTCTAAATCAACATAAAATCATCAATCAGTGCAAGGATGAACCCATAAATCCAATGGAAATGATTCTGGACTATGATAGGGGTTATTTTAGGAATCAAGGGTGAATTATCTTTTGGAATCCTATATATATCCATGTAAAATTATCTTATGAGTTATGGATACCATCACGGGTTTATGAGTTCAATATTGATCATACGTTCAAAGACATAAACACCCAATTTTAGGTTTTATGTGGTTGTATTTTTATCAATATTAATGATATTTTGGGAGATATTTATGGAAAGAGAGCACTTTTTTTGTATATGTTTAACAAAAAAATCTATTTACAGATGAATTCCATTACATTTCCTATAAATAAGATTAGAGTTATTGGAAACTTTTAGAGTTTCTCTTATCTTTTATATTGAGGTAATTATGGGTTATTGTAATTTGTAAATTTTATAGGAATTATATTAATATTGTTTTTGGAAAAAGGATAAACAAAAGGGAAACGAAGGGGCATCACCTACCACTAGCCTACATGAAAGAGTATTTACAGTAGGAAAACATCAAGTGAGGTATTGATGAGTATTTAACTCCATGATTAGTATGTTAGAAATTTAAGGATGAGTGAAAAAAGTCTAATGGTATTCTATAATCATTACACATACAAAAATGGAAATGTGAAAACATAAACATTGATTTTCTCATTAGAGTGCCCAAAAAATCTAAATGAGACAATGTTATATGGGTTATACTCGATCTCTTCTAAAATACCAAACAATTCATCACTATAAGTGAATATTTTTCATTAGATCATATTTCTAGGATATACATTAATAAATTGGTAATGTTGTATGGAGTACAACATTCTATTATATGTGATTGGGATCTGGGGTCTACCTCAATGTTATAGAAAATCCTTATGCAAAGTCTTGATACATAATTGAGTATCATTAATTTTTATCTTCCTTAGACAATTTCTCACCCTGATATAATAATTCAAACCCTAGAGGAGATCACTATGGAAAAAATGGCTTTTTGCAACGAGTTATTTGCGAAGGGACTTGGGGTCCCATCGCAAAAAGTTAGGCACGGTTTGGAACGGTTTGCGCACAAAACCGCGGGAAGGGTATTTGCGACGGGGAGGCACCCCCCGTCGCAAATACCCGAAGGCGATAAATACGATTTTCAATGGGGAATTTCCCTGTCGTAAATAGTTCGTCTGTGGGTCACTATTTGTGATGGGTCCGGTTGCAAATACCTGGCGGCGGTAAATACTATTTGTGATAGGATGTTGCCCCGTCGCAAATACCCTTTTAACCGCTAAGAGTAATTAATACGGCCGAAGGTATTTGCGACTGGTATCCTGTCGCAACTAATCTAACCTATATATACCCCAATCTGTTTTTTTCATCCTTCTCATCAATTACTACTTTCTCTCTCTCTCTAAACTCTAATTTTAGAGTGAAAACTTCACTGAGTTAGTTTTTTTACGAAAAAGTTGTGAAGCCATCTACATCTGTAAGAGATCAAGTTTAAAGGTATTTATGTTTTATTTAATTAAGTATTTATTTCAATTTTTTAAATTAATTTTAATTATTGTTGATTAGTTGTAATTAAATTAGATTTAGATTTTTTTATCATCGGTATTTATTTGTAATAATAAATTGAAATTATTAGTGCTAATTCTTAGTAATTAGTAGTAATTAATAATTATTAACGATAATTAGTAATGTATATAAATAATTAGCGGTGATTAGTAATTAGTAGCTGTAATTTGCAGTAATTAATAGTAATTAACGCTAATTAGTAACAATTGAGGATAACTAATAATAATTAGTGGTAAATAGTAATAATGAACAGTAAATAGTAATTATTAGGAAAATAGTAATAATTAGGAAAAAATAGTAATAAATAGTAATAATTAATAATAAATATTTACAATTAGTAATAAAAACTAATAATTACTAATAAATAGTAATAAATAGTAATAAATAGTAATAAATAGTACTAGTTAGTAGTAATTAGTAATAATTATTAATAATTAGTTATAATTAGCAACAATTAGTAACAATTAGTAACGATTAGGAATAATTTGTAATAAATAGTAATAAATAGTAATCATTAGTAATAAATAGTAATAAATAGTAATAAATAGTAATAAATAGTCATAAATAGTAATAATTTGTAATAATTAGTAATAATTAGTAATAAAAAGTAATAAATAGTAATAAAAAGTAATAAATAGATGCAATTTGCAGTAATTAACAGTAATCAATGCTAATTTGTAATAATTAGCTACAAATAGTAATAATTAGAGATAAATAGTAATAATTAGGAAAAAATGGTAATAATTAGGAAAAAGTAATTAGTAGCTGTAATTTGTAGTAATTAATAGTAATTAATGCTAATTAGTAATAATTATCAGTAAATAGTAATAATTAGGAAAAATAGTAATAATTAGGAAAAAATAGTAATAAATATTTACAATTAGTAATAAATACTAACAGTTTGTAATAAATTGTAATACATAGTAATAAATAGCAATAAATAGTAAAAAATAGCAATAAATAGTAATAAATAGTAATAAATAGTAATAAAAAGTAATAAATAGTAATAATTAGTAATAATTAAAAATAAATAGTAATAAATAGTAATAAATAGTAATAAATAGTAATAAATAGTAATAATTAGTAATAATTAGTAAAAAATAGTAAAAAATTGAAATAAATACTAATAAATAGTAATAATTAGTAATAATTAGTTATAATTAGTAATAATTAGGAATAATTAGTAATAATTATGAATAATTAGGAATAATTAGGAATTATTAGGAATGATTAGGCATAATTAGGAATAATTTGGAATAATTAGGAATAATTAGGAACAAATAGTTATAAATAAGAATAAGTACTTACAAATATTAATAAATAGTAATAAATAGTAATAAATAGTAATAAATAGTAATAAATAGTTATAAATAGTAATAATTCGTAATAATTAGTAATAAATAGTAATAAATAGTAATAAATAGTAATAATTAGTAGTAATTAGTAATAATTAGTAATAAATAGTAATAAGTGGAAATATTTAGTAATAATTAGTAATAATTAGTAATAAATAGTAATAATTGGTAATAAATAGTAATAAATAGTAACAATTAGTAATAATTAGTAACAATTAGTAATAAGTAGTAACAATTAGTAATAATGAGTAATAATTAGCAATAATAAGTAATAATTAGTAATAATTAGTAACAATTAGAAAGAAATAGAAAGAAATAGAAATAAATAGGAATAAATAGTAATAAATTTGAATAAATAGGAATAAATAGGAATAAATAGGAATAAAATAAATTGTAATAAATTGTAATAAATTGTAATAACTTGGCACAATTTCTAGTGGATTGACGGTACTCCTTTTGCTCGACGACTCTTCTCCTTTCAACTCTCACCAACTCAAAATATTTTGAAAAATATGCTTCTTCGTATGAATATCTAATCTCATATGCACGATTTTGGATATGAATTCATAGGACCACATTTTTCATAATGTTTTCTGGCAGTTATAGTTGCAAGAAGATGATTCATCGACCAAAAGGGGGCTCTTTATTCCGACAGCTCATTTACTTGTATTTTTATCACACAGAAATCACAATGAAGAATCTGCTCAGAGGTACACTTATAAATTATAGTATGCACGAGAATGGATATGGGTACATTCGAGCAGATTCTTCTTTGTAATTTCATTGTGAGAAAGTTTCAAGTAAATGAGCCGTCTGACAAAAGAGTAGCTGTCAATCCACTGGAAATTGTGTCGCCTGTAATTAATGATAATTATTAAGAAGTAGTTGTAATTATTTAACTTCGTTTTTTGGATAGTGTTTTTCTAATTTCAAATTATTCAAAAATAGTAATGATTTTATATTTTGTAAAAAAATATGGATCAAGGAAGTCGACAATAGTCATTATTAGATGATCACGCTCGGATAATTCATCACATAAATCATAACAGTTGTAGTTTAAATCTTGTATATATTGAGGGTGTTGAAGCTTTCTTATCATTTTCATCATCAAAATAAGAAATTGTTTCAGAAGCCACAATTAAGTGTCCTTGTAAAAAATGTACTCTGAGAACGTTTGACACATTTGACAACATTGGGGGACATCTATTGAGTTTTGGTTTTCAACCAGATTATATTTTTCGGTGTCAACATGGTGAATGCAGTTACAGAGAAGATACTAATAATTTGATTCTGAATCCATCATGGTTTCAAAATTTAGTAGATGATGTTGCAGGTCCATATTTTCAACAAACTGAAACTCAGGATGATATTGATTTAACTCTTGAGTTTGAACCATATTAATTTTATGAGTTGTTGAGGTGTACTGAGGATGCATTATATCATGGTTGAAAGATAAGAAAATTAGATTCAGTTACAAAATTTATGGCTATTAAACCAGATAATGCAATGTCTTGAAACTATTTTGATTAGATATTTTCTTTGGTTAAAACACTGTTACATGAAGGAAATGTGTTGATGATAAATTACAATGAGAGTGAGAGGTTTGTTCATAATCTGGTCCTTAGTTATTAGAAGATTAATGCTTTTGAAAATGATTGAATCTTATATTCTGGTCAAAATGATCCATTGGATAGTTGTACCACATGTGGACAATCAAGGTATAAAGAAGCTCAAATGGGAACGTTTGGATCGATTCCTCTAAAATAGTTGAGATATTTCCTATTTACACCCAGTTTGCAACATTTATTTATGTCTTAGAACATATCATCAATGATTTCATGGAAAAATACAAATATATCAACTGGTAAAAGGTTTAATCATCCATCTGATGGTGATTCATGGAAACATTTTGATCGAGTGCATCTGTATTTTTCTTCAGAAGCCCGAAACGTGCAGTTAGGTCTTTCTACTGATGGTTTCATCCCTTTTGGTTCTTATGGTAGTCAGTATTCATGTCATCCTATCTTTATAACTCCGTACAATTTACCTTCATGGATTTTGATGAAGGAGACCAATATATTTTTGACCTTATTAATCCCAGGACATCTGAAAAAGAATATTGATGTTTATTTGAAACCATTTATTGATCAGTTAAATTCATTGTGATGTAATGGTGTTTGTATATATGATGTTGTTTCGAAAAAAAATTTCATATTAAAAGCTGCATTGATGTGGAAAATTAGTTACTTCCTAGCATATGGCATGTTATCTGGCTGGGGTACACATGGTGCAAAATCATGTCCATACTGTATGAAAGACAACAAATCATTTATGATCATCAATAAAAAAGAACCTTTCTATTTTTACTATCATCGTATATTTCTTCCAACTGATCATCCTTTTCGGGGGGAAAATCTCATTTCAGAAAAGGCACAATTGAAAAGGATGAACCTCCAAAAATGATCTTAGGTATAGAGATAAAATCAGTTGTATTTTCATTACCTCCCATCACATTTGGACCAATAACAAACCAATAGAAAATTCATGGTTCTGGGAAAGAACACAATTTAATAAGATGGAGTATTTTTTGGGATATTCCATATTGGTCTAATTATTTGGTCCGCCACATGTTGGATGTCATACATATTGAGAAGAACTATTTTTATAATTTATTTCATACAGTTTTGGATACACTAGGTAAGACTAAAGATAATTTAAAGGTATAATTAGAAATTTCCTAAATTTGTAGGCGTCCAGAACATGAACTGTTTCAAAATTTCAGATCATAGAGGTTAATGAATCCAAATGCAGCTTACATAGTATCCAAATAGATATGATTATTATTTTGTTAGTGGATTATAGATTTGATACTTCTCAGATGGATATGCTTCCAATTTGGGTAGATCTGTTTAGAATGGTCATATTACCAGATTAAAAATTCATGATTTTCATGTTATAATGGAAAGTCTTATGATGATTGGATTCAGAGGTTTGTTGAATTATATGATTTGGTATTAGATAATAGACATATCATATTTTTTTGAGACATTTGCGTAGAGAAAATAGAATACCATGCACTAAGAAAAATAGAAAAAGATGTTGTAATTATATATAAACTCGAAAAAATATTCTCGTTGGAATTCTTTGACTCAACGGAACATATGATATTGAATTTTCCACATGAAGCTAATTGTGGAGGTATGGTACAATTTTGATGGATATAGCCATTCAAGAGATGCATGTAGAAATTGAAGAAAAAAGTACGTAACAAAGCATCAATTTAAGGCTCAATTGTTGAAGCTTATTTTCAATAAGAAATTTCTTTTTTCTGCTCTTGTTATTTTGAATATGAATATCCCTAAAAAAAACTGCATGGGACAGAATGATAGGAATGTTGATGATGAAATGGACAATAAATTATCAGTTTTTTATCAGCCAAATCTTGGCTTCGGTGGAGTTAATGAATGATAGATTTTAGATTATGAACATCACAGATCTCATACATATGTTCTGCTCAACTGTGAAGAAATTACATCATTTGTACTGTGAGTGCTTCTATCACTTATTCTATAATTTATTTTACAGTATGTAAAATTATTTTATTTTTAGGTTATATGATAATCATATCAAGAAATGGATTCCCCAAATTACAACATTTTCTCTTGAAGAACCCCGACAAAAAAAAATCTCAAGGGTTTCAAAAACCGGTAACATAAATTAATGATGGTTTTACATATCAATTCAATTTCCTATTTATTATATTGATAATTGTTTTATCAATTTTTAGGCGTCTTAACATGCTAATAAAATTGATAAACGACTATGTATATTGAGTAACCCACCATCAAAAATGGATAAATCTTATAATGAATATGTGGTGAATGATTTTCAATTTAATACACATATATATGGGGAATCAAAAAAAACAACGAACAATGGAGTTTTCTTGAGAGGATCGCATCATAGAGAAACTGAAGTTGAATTTTATGACACGCTGGATGAAATTATTGATCTATGTTATCTAGGACAAAATTACATAATGATGTTTAAATGTCGGTGGTTGGATACTGAGAGAGGCTTACATGTTCATCCAACTCATAGGATTGTCGATATTAAATATAAAAGTATTCTTCCATCAAATGAACCATTTTTACTGGATCAACAGGGACACACAATATATTATGCAATGTACTGTGCTACTTCAAGAGACTTGAGTGATTGGTGGAGCATAATAAAAATTAATTCTTTGGAAAATCAGTTTACTCAAACTAAATGTGGTTCCACTGAAGTGAAAGGAATTAAAAAATTTCAAGAGACTACTCAATATCCATATTTTCACAAAGAGAAATGAATATTGATGATGACACCCACTAGTGGAAATGGAGGTTTTTCCAGTGGTTTTATGACAACGATTTGAACAAACCATTGGTATACTTGTTTTAAAACAACCATTACCAACAGTTTGTTGATACCATTGGTATTTTAATTTTAGAATGAATATTTCCCAACGGTTTACACAAAACATTAGAAAATATTTTATTTCTGTAATGTATACCAATGATTTTTAAAAACCATTGGTAAATAATATATTTCCCAATAGTTTTTAAAAATCATTGGAAAAGGTTTACCCCAAATATATAGTGGCTCCAGCTCCTCTCTCCGCACGATTGCAGACCTAATCCAAAGCTCCCTCAAAGCTCTCTCTTTACCATAGGTTGCAGAACTCATTCCACCCTATAGATCCATATTCAATCAAGCAATTTTTTATTTCTACACTTCAAATTATTATGTGGTACCTTAGTTTTAATGTTCTGCATTTTTTTTGTTTTCTATTTTGATTTGGTCGAACCCATAGTTCTGTGCGGTCTGTGGCATGGTATACCGAACACTTTGATTTGTTTTAAATTTTTGTTCTACACTTCATGTGTCATGATTATTTGAATCAATTTTATTTGATGTATTCATAGAGACTCCTTAGTGTAGAGTTCATGAATCATATGAACTAATTGGTTCTGGTGAGATGTATCCCCACTAAAAGATGGTAAAGGGTTTTTTAGTCATATGGTCTCTAGGTGGGTAATGGATATATGGATGGTCCATGTGAAGGGATTAGGGATGGTTGGGGTAGTGGTTTAGATGGTTTTCCATTTTTAGTCAGATTTTATGGTAGTTTCTATGGACTTTAGTTTAGTTGAAAATTTGTTTTGGATTTTGTATTTATAGTTTTTGTTCAAAGAATAATGGGAAGGGTTGTGATATTGAGGATAAATTGGCTGTTGGATGGGTGATGGATTGGAATTTTGATATTGGTTAGATTGGGTATAGGTAATTTTCAAGGTATTATGTGGGTATTGACTCCCCTGAACAACCCCACCCCCACTCCCCCTGGACACCCCCCATTGGACATCCCCCACCCCCTGCACCCCCTTGGACAACCCCCACCCCCCTGGAAACCCCCACCCCCCTTGGAAACCCCCACCCCATGGACACCCCCACCCGTTGGACACCCCTAAACCCCCATGGACATCCACCCACCCCTTGGATAACCTCCACCCCCCTGGACACCCCACCCCCTTGGACAGCCCCAACCCCTTGGACACGCCCACCCCCCTGGACACCCCTCACCCCAATGGACACCCCCCCTCCCCCACCCCCATGGACACCCCCACCCCCTGGACACACCCACCCCCTGGACAGCCCCCACCCCCTAGATATCCCCCACACCCCTCGACACCCTCCACCCCCTTGGACTTCCCCCAACAACCTTGGACAACCCCTCCCCCCAAGACACCACCCCACCTTCTAATTGCTTGGCCCTATTTTTAAATTGGAATTAACTATGTAAGTGATTTCTCCTTTTCCGAGTGACATTTACTAAGTGACCCATAGATCCTTATAAATTTATTTTTTCATGTTTTGACAAATTCAATGGGTTTTATTGAATGAAATGGCTAATGTATGATGGGTTTCCTTTCACAATTCATAAAATGGTTTTAAATAAAATTACCCTAAGAGGGGTTGTAAGGGGGGTAGGGGCTGTCCAGGCTGGGGGTGGGTTGTCCAGGGGTTGGGGATTGTAGGGGGGGGGGGGTAGGGGGGTTAAAGGTGTGTGGGGGAGGGGGTGTGGGATGTATAAGGAGGGGTGTGAGCTGTCCAGGGGCGTTAGGGTGGGATGTCCAGGTGGGGGAGGGGGGTGTGGGCTATCCAGGGGGTGGGGGTGGGCTGTCCAGGTGGTGGGGGGGGGGGGGGGGGGTTGTCCAGGTGGGGGTGGGATGACCAGGTGGTGGTGGTGGTGGGGGGGGGGGGGGGTTCCAGATGGTGTGGGGGGGGGGGGTTCCAGATGGTGTGTGGGGGGGGGGATATCCAGGTTGGGGGGTGTCTAGGTGGGTAGGCTGTCCAAGGGGGGTTGTAGGGGGTGCAGGGGGGCTACATGGGGGTGCGCTGTCTAGGGAGGGGGTGGGATGTCCACTCTGATAATATAAAAAAATAGGAATCACATATAACTAATGTATATTTGATTTCACACGTTAATACTTTTCTTGAAGTTCCATACCAACACTCACTCTTACCCTTCTAAGAAGAAGTGATCTCTAAAAATATATCTCACTCATGTTCTTATCCACTATCCATATTGATCTTATACAAATATAAAATTCTTACAACTCCATATCTCCTAATGATATAACAGGGCTCATACTCCCATGAGTAGTGTCCCATAGAGACTTGGCTCATATGCCTAAACAACATACATAGGATCATATTTGACACAGACACAAAATTTGTCTCTTTGGAGACATCCGATAAAATTAGAACGATATAGAGAAGATTAGAATGGCCCCTGCGCAAGGATGAAACACACACACACAAGTTTTTAAACATAGAAAATACTATATTTACACCTTATATGACAACCTGGAATTAGCTCTCAACTAGCCTCTCAAGGCATCAATAAACCACATACCTAGATAAAAATTTAGAGGTGTGTTTACAATTAGGTGTGTTTTTTCAGAATCTATATATGATATTTAGAGTGTAAGATTAAATCCGATCCACATATGATATTTGGAGGTGTGTTTACAATTATGTGTGTTGCGATTTATATGTATGATATTCATAGTTTACACTAATACTCTTCTCTATCATCTATAATAGTCTTGAAGTCATGCTATAATGGGATATAGATTGGATTCTATGACCCTAGTTTGGAGGTGGACACCCCCACCCCCTTGGATCACCCCCTGGAAACCCCCATCCCTAGACACCCCCACCCACAAGGACAACACCCACCCCCTGGGCAACCCCCACCGCCTGAACACCCTTACCCCCTTTGACAACCCGTCCTGGACACCACCCTACCACATAGACACCCGACCACCCCCTGGACACCCCCACACCACCACTGGATAGCCCCCACCCCCCGAACAAGCCCCACCCCTGGACACCCCCACCCCCTTGGACAACCCCACCCCCTGGACAACCTCACCCCTTGGATAGCCCCCACCCCTAGACAACCCCCACCCCCTGGACACCACCACTCCCTTGGATAGCCCCCCCTAGACACCACCTCACCCCCTAGACTACCCCCCACCCCCTGGGCACCCCCACCCCTAGACAACCCCCACCCCTAGAAATCCCACCACCTGGACACCCCCAACCCATTGGGCAGTGTATGTGATCACTCAAAAAATCTACTAAAATATAAAATTTCTTCGATCTAAAATTCACTCAACTCCTGAATAATTCTCCTCCAGAAGTGTACATGATATTTTACACTCATGTATAGTTCTTTAAATATATTTTGTTATAAATATATTATTTTTTTGTCTTTTATATTATGATTCTCATATAGAGTAGTGTGTTAGTTATGGTATCATATAAAGTGAACAATTCTCGTTTAGTTAAATATATTTTCAATGAAACTTCAATCTCATTGAATTGCTTTTGATGAAATGACTTATAAAATTTTATTTTTATAGATTGGATAGAAGTTGGATGTATGAAACTGATCGGATCTCAAGATATTTTCAAATCAATTTGGATATCTTTTTAGATTTTTCATTTGACAATGCTTCAGATAGAGGTCACATACACTGCCCTTGTTACAATTGTGTTGGAAAACCTTAGTTGGGCCATGAAGAAGTTAGCTACCACATTACCAAATATTATTTTCAAGAAAACTACTATGTGTGTTATAAAAATAAGGAGAAAATGAAATCTCAAATTTTTGATGATCCAAATGAGAGGACTGGATTAGAGAATTTATTATTTGACCGGTTTTCATTTATTCATCATCATGAAAAATAAAGGATTCTGACCCAAGAAGACTTTGACATGAGAACACATGATGAATCTAATAAAAATGATGATGTTTTTAGGGTGAAAAAATTGAATGATGCTGCAATGACTCCAGTATATAGACAATGCGGTAAAATGAAAAAGCTGGAATTTTTAATCCGATTGTTTCATTGGAAAAATATTTATGAGATTTATAATACTGTCATCGATTACATTCTTATCTTCTTGAATGACTTACTTCTAGATGATGTAGATATTCCATAAAACCACTATATGGCATGGAAGTTAGTTGAGGAACTTGGATTTTCAGGAAACAAAATTCATTCTTGCCTAAAAGATTGCACACTAGTGCAGAAAACGTTATTTACGTCACCATTTTTTACATCGATTATATATAACTGACGTGAGAATCTGTGAAATGTGGTTTTTTACATCGGTTATTTAATAACAGATGTAACAAATGCGTTGAGTTGCTTTTTAACATCGGTTATTTTAATAACCGATGTTAAAAATCACGCGTGTTCGGTTTTTACGTCGGTTATTTTATAACCGACGTCAAAAACCAAAGCGAGGGGGGGTTTTATGTCGGTTATTTGATAACCGATGTAAAAAAGGAGTTATCTACGGGGTTTTTACGTCGGTTATAAAATAACCGATGTAAAAAACCAAAGCGCGGGGGGTTTTTTACGCCGGTTTTCAAATAACCGACGTTATAAATTTAAAAAATAGTTTATAACGTCGGTTATATAATAACCGACGTCATAAAACATTTTAAAATTTTAAGCCCTGTGGACTGCCATTTACATTTTTTCGATCGACAATCCGCCGGCTCGTCTCTCTCGCGCGGTAAACCCTAATCGGCTCATCGATCGACCTGCGTTAAACTCATTTTGGCTTCATCATTTATCATCTTTAGTCTCCTCGGATCTATCATCTAAACTCGCAACACTCAAGTAAGCATTCCACGAATTTATTTCATTCGTTTTTTTCCTGGATAGTCTATATTTATGTTTTGTGATTTTTTTGTTTAAACTAGGTTAGATTCTTCCATTTAGAACCCTATTACATCTTTTTGAATATCATTGGCACCAGACATTCGTTTTTATCTTGAGTGTCTTGTTTTTGTATTTCTTTATAAAACAAATTTTGATATATTACCTTGCATTTAATGACTCAAAATCCTCCTATGTTGGAAACATATTTGGGGTTATTTATTGAAGGACTATGGAGCGATTAAGGAAAGATTTGGAATATTTCCTGATTTGACCGGTTTGAATTTCATTCTCAAAAATAAATTTGAGGTATGGTTGATTCATCCATTCCTTTTATCCTATATTTCATTTAATGCTCAGGTTCATCTAACAATTTTGTATTTGGATAACCAATAATGTTTATGTGATTAGAGAATTAAAAGAAATTATCATCATATATAGTGAATCATCCTTGTTGATTGTCCTATCATAGAATAGGAATCAATCATCCATATTGAAGATGTCATTTTTTTAGAAAACAAAAACCATTAATGTAAACCATTTATCATTCATTAATTGAACTAAAAAAAATATTTACACATGAGTTATAATGGAACATAATAAAATAAATATTTATCATTCACCCTCATAGAGTCTAATAAATCTATGATAAACCATTTGTTTTCTTTAATGGAATCAAATTAACTTTTACCCACTTTGTATTTTTAGAAGACACTAAACTCCCTTATAATTTCACCCTTCTGGGAAGTATTAAACATCACTATATCCCTTTAAAAAATCTAAATGTCACAGAAATATCGTGCATCCATTTTGTCTTATAGGACTCTACTATAGATAAGTATACCATTTTTTATATTATTAGTTATGATAAACTCTATCATAACATCATTAATATATGTTTATAAAAATGGGAATATCACAATTCTCATGATTTTAGTTGAGAATAATGATAATGTTTTTTATTAATGATAATATAGACATGGGTAATTTTACAAAAAGAATGTGAACTTGAATAATGAATGTTACTTATATGTATTTCACATGATTTTTTGATTTTATGTCACAAAACTAATTGATGATCGAATACAACAAATAATTGCACCACCAACCAAAGTGAAACTAGTGTATTGTTCTATTTTATAAATTCAGGATTCAATCAATGAGATTGTGATTTATTTATTTTTTAGAGTTTCTGAATCAAGATACTAGATTCTATTTCAAATGGGTATTTATTTGTTTTTTGATGTTTCATGATTTTATTTGATGTAGGTTTTTCTTTTTCATGGATTACTTCATAAAGTGGTCTCAGTTCATTTAATTTTGTGTTTCCTTTGACATCATCCCCCCTCAATGACTATGATCTCTCATTGCCAGTTTTTCTATAATTGTTCTCTCATACAACTTTTGTATTTGATGGTTGATTACAAACATATTTATTCAAATATATAAGCTGGATTATATGCATTTTTTAGGATTATATTGCTGTTTTATGCCACTTTATTTATTATTCTATCCAATACTAAGACCATTTTTAGTAAGAAAAATTTCATAAGAAATACGATTGGACGCTTCATCATATTTCATGAAACGTTTTGAATAATGTCACGTTTTTCAAAAAAAAAATATGTTATATCAAAGATGTGGAAACGGGTGGTGTCCGGGGGGGGGTGTCCAAGGGGGTGGGTGGGTGTGAGTGGATGTCCACGGGGGTGGGGGCCTATCCATAGGGTTTTGGGGGTTTTCTGGGAGGTGGGGGGTTGTCCAGAGGGTTGGGGGTGTCCAGGGGGGTGTTGAAGGGGTAGGGGTGGGGGGTGGTGTCCAGGAGGGGTGGGGGGGTGCTTTCTAGAGGGGTGGGGGCTGTACGGAGGGTTGGGGGGGTGTCCAGGGGTGGTCCAAGCGGGTGTGTGGGAGTGGGGGTTGTCCAAGGGGGTGGGGGCCTGTCCAGAGGGTTTTGGGGGTTGTCCGGGGGGTGGGAGGTGATTCTCAGGTTTACTCCATTTTCTCCAATTTTATATCAACTATGTTGGCGGCATGGTTTTCTTTGATTCAATGAAATTTAAAACTATTATATCTAACTATATTTTGTTTTAAAAATAATATTCAAGCATATTTTCTTAAATACCCATAGATTTTTTTTCTATTTTAAATTGTTTTACATTCAAATTATGATTTTTTTTCATATAAACATATATTTGTATTATCTTAAAAATATATATTTTTTGTTGATATTTGTTATAGGTAATAATGAGTCAAAGTTGGATTACGGTACATCGAATGAGAAATGAATTTGAGGAAGGTGTTGATGCCTTTTTGGAATTTTAAAAATGAAATGTTCCAAGCAATGACATTTTTTCTGTCCATGCCTGAAATGTTTGAATATGAAGAAGTTGAAAAGTAGAGAGATAAAAGATCATCTTATTTGTCATGGTTTTAATCTGAGTTACAACCCTTAGATTTGGCATGGTGAAACTGGACGGAATGTCACTAATGACGATGATTCACAAGATGGAATCTCCGATGGAATTGAAGAAATGATTCGCTATATTGTATCAGAACAAATTGAGATAGAACCGACAGTTGCACGTCTATATGGGGATGCTGAAAAACCATTATATCCTGGTTGTATAGATTTTACGGTTTTGTCGGCGGTGTTAAGATTGATTAACCTGAAGGAGAAACATGGATGGAGTGACAAAAGTTTTACAGAGCTGCTACAATTGATGAAAGACATTCTTCCAAAAGATAACTATCTTCCAGATTCACATTACAAAGCCAAGAAAATATTATGCCCGATGGGATTGGGATACAAGAAAATACACGCCTATCCGAATGACTGCATTATATATAGGAAGGAATATGAATTTCTGTCAGAGTTTCCTAAATGTGGGACATCACAGTATAAGGTGAAAGAAAAATCACAAGCTGATGTAGAGATTACAAAGATCCCTTCAAAGGTATTTTGGTATCTTCCTATAATTAATCGTTTCAAACATTTATTTGCTAAATCACATGATGCAAAAAGGTTATGATGGCATGCTGAAGAGTGGGTATGTGATGGAAAAATATGTCATCCAGCTGATTTTCCACAATGGAAGAAAATTTATGCGCAATATTATACATTTGGAAATGAAATTAGAAATCTCATACTAGGGTTGTGCACAGATGGAATGAATCCATACCGAACCCTCAACATCACACATAGTTCATGGACTGTTTTATTGGTAATTTATAACCTCTATCCTGAAGTTTGTATGAAGCGCAAATATGTCATGTTGAGTATAATGATCTCTGGTCCAAAGCAACCCGATAATGATATTGATGTTTACTTGTCACCGTTTATTGATGATTTGAAACTGTTATGGGCTGATGGTATTAGGGTGTATGATTCTTATAAAATGGAATATTTTCAACTGCATGCAGTGCTTCTGTTCACTATAAATGACTTCACAACGTATGTAAATTTGTCTGGATATAGTGTTAAAGGGCATAAAGCATGTCCAATTTGCGAACAACAGATGTCATATTGTCAATTGCATCATGGGAGGAAAAAAGTGTACATGGGTCATAGAACGTTTTTGCCTATGGAACACCCTTATAGAAGACTAAAAAAGGCATTCAACGGCTCACAAGAATTTGATACTGCTCCAAAACCTTTATCCCCTGATCTGTATTTTGAGAGGGTGAAAAAACTTGATGTGACATTGGGAAAGACACATAAATCTAGTAATGATAGACATATTTGGAAGAGAAGGTTGATTTTTTTTGAGCTACCGTATTGGAGGTATCATGAAGTTAAACATAATATTGATGTCATGCACGTGGAGAAGAATATCTATGATTCTTTGATTGGAACATTGTTAGATATTAAAGGAAAGACTAAATATGGGTTGAATGCAAGATTAGACTTACTATCAATGGGAATACGTTTGGAGTTAGCTCCCACTCCTAAAGGAAGACAAACATTTCTTCCCCCGGATTGTCATACATTATCGAAGAGGGAGAAAATTATCTTCTGTTAGTGTCTTCATGATACCAGAGTGCCTCAAGGTTATTCTTCTAATGTAAAAAATTGTGTCTCATTGATGGACTTGAAGTTGATAGGTATGAAATCACATGATTTTCACGTCATGATGCCACAAATTCTACCAGTTCCATTGCGTGGAATATTTCCCATTCGTGTCAGAAAGACTATAATGAAGTTGTGTTATTTTTTCAATTCAATTTGTAACAAGGCGATTGATGTGAATGCTTTGAACATTTTGGAAAAGGATGCAATTTTTATACTTTGTCAATCAGAAATTTATTTTCCTCCAACTTTTTTTGATATAATGGTGCATTTAATGATTCATATGGTTCGAGAAATAAAGCTTTGTGGACCTGTATATCTTTGTTGGTTGTATCCTTTTGAAAGGTATATGAAAATATTAAAGGGGTATGTTAAAAATCTATATCGACCTGAAGCCTCCATTATTGAAAAGTATATTTCTGAGGAGGTAGCATAGTTTTGTATGAGCTACTTGGCTGCGGCGCAACACATAGGTTTTCCTCCACATCGCCTTGAACGAGTTAATAATGAGGAAAAGGGGATTCGCGGCTTGAAAGTCAAATCATTGTCAGCTGAACATATGAAGAAGTTAGAATCATACATCTTGAATAACATAGCTGATACTCAACCGTATATCACATTGCATATTAATGAGTTGAAACAATGACATCCAAAGAAGAAAGAAATGTGGATTTTGAATGAGCACAACAGAACTTTTTTGTCATGGATTAAAAAGACTTTTCTTGGTAGATCAGATGTATCAAAGACATTAAAATGGATAGTGGGTGGTCCATGTTTAAATGTGATAACATGTTCCGGTTATGACATTAATGGTTATACATTTCATACGAAAGCTCAGGACAACAGAAGTGCTGTTCAGAATAGTGGTGTATTGGTGTTTTCAGAAGCAATGCATTTTTCGAGTGCTAAGGATAAAAACCCAATTTCTGCATCGAGTGCATATTATGGAGTGATTGAAGACATATGGGAGTTTTATTACTTTAAAATTAAAGTTCCCGTTTTTAACTGTAAATGGTTTAACGGTAACAACAGTGTCAGACATGATGAATTCAAAATGACACTTGTTAATCTGAATAGATTGGAAGACACAACTGATTCTTTTATAATGGCAACACATGCAAAACAAATTTTCTATGTAGTAGATCAATCAGATATGCAGTGGGCTGTTGTTTTACAGGGGAAAAAACAATATGTTGGTGAGGATGAAGTTGATGAATATGCTGATTTATGCGATATCCCTACTTCCATGGAAAGATTAACATAACACAATGATGATCATGTTGAAGACATAGTTTGTGCCATAAGGAACGATCACGATGAAGGAATTTGGGAAAACAATCCATTTGTACATTCCTAAAATTACAGGTAACATATGTTTATTTCTTGTTTACATTTATTTTTTCCAGAAATGTTAGATATTGTAAGTTTTTTATTTATTAAAACATGTTTTAAAACAAAATAAGTATATGTTTTTGTTTGTTTTATGTTTATTTAGTTTACTTTATCATGTTTATAACCATTACATGAATTATATATCTATTATTTTTGTTCACTGACAATTACTTTACCATGTTTACCATGTTTACCAGGTTTACCATTTTTACCATGCTTACCATCTTGACCATCTTTACCATCTTTACCATTGTTTAACATGCTTACCATATTACCAATGTTTACTATTATGTGACTTAGTACACTTTTCTATTTTCTGATTATAGTAGTATTAAAATATTTGAATTTGTATATTTTTGAACTGACGTTTGTTTTTTTGATGTGAAGGATAATGACAGATCATTCAGATGATCAACCACATGATTCTGGAGAGGATCATATTGCTGGTCATACCTCTGGGGATGAACATTCACATGCTCCTATTACGACAAAGAGTTCAAAGGTTGGTAAAAGTGGGTGCACATGTTTACCAAAATTATCACTTACCCGTACGCAGGATCAGAGGATAGTCATTGAGTTTGATGATGATGATATTCCTAGAGGTCCGAATGCAAAATATTTTAAGAGTTTTATAGCAACTCAGGCTAAGAGAAAAGTAAGCATTATGTATGATGATTGGAGAAGTGTGGATAAAGCGATTATCTCTCAGTTGTGGGAGATGATTTTGGTAAGATCTGTTGTCATTGTTTGACTATTGTTTTAATGTTTCTAGTATATATAATATGATTAACCTCTTCTTTATCAGATGATATTTTATATTCCTGACACTGGAGGAGTCAGGAAGAAATGCTTATCATTGGCTTCCAGGAGATGGAGGGATTTCAAATCAACCCTCTCATCTGATTTCATTTTTGGTCATAGGAGTCATGACAATCCATGTCGTATATATCATTTTATAGATGAAGACACATGGAGACAGTTTTTTGAAAGTAGAATAAAAGAGTCATTTCTGGTAAGGGAAATGTAAACTTTTATAAACTTTCTTATATAAATGATTTTATTAACGTTTTGTTAATGATTTATTATTCTTAAATTATAGAAAACAAGGAAAGCTCATTAGGAGATCCAATCTAAAAATGTATACCCTCATTGTTTATCTTGGGGAGGTTATGCATTATTGGAAGAACAGATGATGGAGGAAAAATTTCAACAACTAAGAGCTGAGTCTTCAAGCTCTGGAGAGGTGGCCCCTCTATCCCCTCCATCTTGACATGAAAAATGGAAGAGAGCTCGGAAGGGAAAACGGGGAAATATCTTTCGGAAGAATCGAGAATCGTAGCTGAGAGGATTGTAATATATCTATTTTATTTATTTAAGTTAACTATTTTCTTCATATAATTTCAATCATTAGAGAAATGTTCAATTAATTAATACAGGACTCTCTTGATGAGCAGAGTTCAGAGGGGAAATTTACAACTACTGGGAGGGAAGATATTTTATTTGTAGCATTGGGAAGGCCCGAACATCCTGGTCATGTAAGAGGATATCCGGCAGGTGTATCGGTAAGAAAAGTGTTTCCACATTCTTAAACTTCTAACAGTGAGGGGGTTTATATAAAAAAAATAGAATCCTTGGAGGCTGAAGTTCATAATATTAATGCGACGATGGAGGACAAGATTAGAGAGTCAGTGCAGTCTATGTTTTCAGAAATGACAAGACAATTTCAGACTGCAGCTCCCACTCCTCCACCTCCCCCTGCAGACCCCATTATTTATCCTCCACCTCCGCCAGTAGCTCCCACTCCCCCACCTCAGCCTGCGGACCCCATTTTTTATCCTACGCCTCCGCCACAGCTTCCTACTTATTGCGATTTGTATGTTGATTATTCTCAACATCATATAGTTGCATATGGATTGGTATATTTTATAGGAGTTACAGTTCATCATCAACAATTAGAGGTAGAGAATCATAGGGTCACTGTACATGATATTATAGATAGATCAGATAGGGTACCAATACCTACAAATGAGGTGGCAACAGTTGGACAGAGTATCGACCATTTTTTAATTTGGTCATCCAGACTTCTTCGACTCATTACCATAGAGGTATGAATGTTATATCTTTTATTTTATTTTTTTATTAAAGTTGTTTTATCATTTGAAAACTAATATATTTTTCAATTTTTTTTACAGGAATTCTTCAAAGGTAAAGAAATACTACATAGACAACAACAAAGACAAATGGCTATGACATCAGATACAGATTCAAATGGTCTTGACAGATTGTCAAGATATTCACATTTGTTGTCAGGTTATTATGATTTTCCAATGGAATCTCATGTTTGTGGACATGAAATAAGAATGGGGATTATAAAAACTGATATCATGGAGCTTGTTACTAGAGATAAGTTGGGCATCAACATGGTGCAAATTTTTTCCATGTAAGTCTTAACACCTTTTCCCTGCGTTATATTTATTAAAAATATATACTTATGTATGTTTTGTATTAGGTATCTTTATAAAATTTGTGAGAGGAATGAGCTGACAGAAGTATATGGATTCATGGACCCTCAATTGATTTCCCCTAAAGCATGTGCATTGAATGAGGAACAAAGAATGGTTTATATTGCTGAAATATTTGAAAAGAATATAATCACACAATGTTGGATGATGACTTTTTGTGAGAGGTATGAAACACATTTCTCTCAAAGAGTTAATTATCTTTTAACATAAAAAAACATTAACGTCAAATTTCATTTTATCAGTGATCATTGGATTTTAGGGGTTTTTTGCCCAAGGGAGAAAGCCCTTTATTGGATATGCTCTGTCCATGGTGATGTGCGGGATAGTTTTAAGAATATATTGGAAAAGTAAGTTTCAATTTCTCAATAGTTTTATATATTATAATGAATTTTAAATTTACCCCATTCATATTATTTTCTAACAGTGCATGGTCCTACTTTCGAAAAAACACAAAGAAAAGAGGTGCAAATATCAAATATGTAAATGCGAAGGTAAATATCCATTTATAATTTTTACTTTTTGATTTATTACATAAAAATAATATATTGAATTTACCCTCATTCAAACAGAATTGTCATGAACAATAAGGCCTCATCGAATGTGGATATTATATGTTACGATTTATGTATGAAATAATAACAACTGGGACAATTGTGAATTTTGACCTGGTACGATTTCCTCTTAAACTTTGCCATAATATTTCAATTTGATTTATTCATTATACACATTAACTACTTTATTTTTCATTTGTAGCTTTTTGATGACCCTAAAACCTATACTGCTGAAGACATCAAACAATTACAAGTGGAGTGGTAAAATTATTTTAAAGGTTTGATTGAATTTTAGTTGTTTGTAATGTAAAATGTAATTTTGAATATTTTCATTGTAATTGTGTATTTGGTAGTTGTTTAGGTTGGATTTAGTTTTTTTGAAGTTGACAGTGTAAGTTTTGAATGTTATATAAGTGATTGTTTAATTTTACTCTGCTTCTTGTTTTGGTTTACTTATGATGGTTTTTCTGGTATGGATTTGGGTCTGTGGGGGAGGGGTTCCAAGGGTGTGGGGGTGTGTTCAGTGGGGTTGGGGGGTGTCCAGCGGTCTGGGAGGGCTGTCCGGTGGGGTGGGGGGACAGTCCAGGGGGGTGGAAGGGCTGTCCAAGGGTGTGGGAAGGTGGTCCAGGGGTGTGTGAGTGCTGTCCAGGGGTGGGGGGTATACATGAGGGTGGGGGGGTTGTCCAGGGGTGTGGTGGGGGCTGTCAAGTGGGGTGAGGGGGTGCTGTTCAGGCAGGTAGGGGGTTGTCGAGGGGTGTTTGGGGCTGTCCGGGGGTAGGGGGGCAGTCCATGAGTGTGGTGGGGGCTCCAATGGGGTGGGGGAGGGCTGTCCAAGGGGTATACATGAGGGTGGGAGCTCCAATGGGGTGGGGGGGGGGGGGGGGCTGTCTAGGGGGTATACATGAGGGTGAGGGCTCCAATGGGGTGGGGGAGGGCTGTCCATTGGGTATACATGAGGGTGGGGGCTGTCTAGGGGGTAAGTTTTATATGTTATCAATGTACATGCTGAATTTTGATCTACTTCTGTTTTTGTGGTACGATTTCTTGATTTTTTTTATGGTTGATTCTGGTGGAGAGCAGATGACTGCATTCAATTTAAAAAAATGGGTTTCTCACGTCAGTTATTTAATAACTGACGTGGTAAAAGGCCTGGGAAATGATTTATCACATCGGTTATTTAATAACCGACGTGATAAAAGGCCTGGAAAATGGTTTATCACGTTGGTTATTTAATAACCGATGTGATAAAAGGCCTGGAAAATGGTTTATCATGTCGGTTATTTAATAACTGACGTGATAAACCACCACCCCCTCGGGTTATCACGTCGGTTATTTAATAACCGACATGATAAACCCCCCTCCCCCCCAGTTTATCACGACGGTTATATAATAACCGACGTGATAAACCCCCCTCACCCCGGTTTATCACGGCAGTTATTAAAAAAACCGACGTGATAAACCCTCCGCCCCCCCGGTTTATCACGTCGGTTGTTTAATAACCGATGTGATAACCCCCCCGATTTATCACGGAGGTTCTATAATAACCGACATGATAAACCCCCCGCCCCCCAGTTTATCACATCGGTTCTTTCATAACCGACGTGATAGACCATTTCCCCATCCTTTTATCACGTCGATTTTTTAAGAACCGACGTGATAAACCATTTTCCATGCCTTTTATCACGTCGGTTGTTAAATAACCGACGTGATAAACCCTTCCCATTTTATTCATCACGTCGGTTCTAAAATAACCGACGTCATAAACATCGCGATTTTATGTTTTTGACGTCGGTTTTTAAATAACCGACATCAAAAATCTTATTTATAACGTCGCCCGTATTAACGTCGGCTAGAAACCGACGTAAAAAATAAAAAATAACTGACGTAAAAAACATTTTCTTCACTAGTGGCAATTTATTCCGGGAGGAAACTGCTGAACAAAATGATTGTATAAAATGTGGCACATCCCTATGGATGCAAAAATCTGATAGAACACCATCCTGTGTGCCACATAAAGTAATGTGGCACTTTCCATTGATCCCCGGACTCCAGAATCTTTTGTGTCTAATGAAATATCAATAAAAATGAGATGGCATGATACTGAGAGAAAGATGAATAATTATGAGTTGTTTCACCCTACAGATAGATTTTCCTAGAAGAGATTTGATGCTCAATATCTAGATTTAGCATATGACATGCGTAATGTGAGGTTGGGTCTTTCATGTGATAGTTTTAATCCTTTTGGGTAGATGTTTACTTCGCACAACACATGGCTGGTTTTTATACACATTTATAACCTTCCCCCATGGTTGTGTATGAAAAAACCTTTCACTTTCACAAGTATACTCATATCTGGCCCTTCTGATCCCAACAATGATATAGACATATACATTAAAACTTTAATAAAAGAGTTGAAACTTCATTGGGATGTGGGTGTGCACACATACGATGCATGTTCAAAAGACAAATTTCAGATGCGTGTTGCGCTTATGTGGATGATCAATGATTTTTCTGCTTATACAATGATGTCTGGATGGAGCATGAAGGGAAAAATATCATGTTCTATTTGTATGAAGAATACATGATCCAGAAGAATGAAACATTGTTGTAGTTTCAGTTTTATGGGACATCGACGATTCTTTCCAATGGTCCATCAATATATAAATAATCGTCGAAGATTTGACAATACCATGGAGACCGATGATCCACCTCAGCATATGTCTGTGGAACTGATGTGCTTAATGAATTAAAATATTTACTTTTTTTATTCTAGAAGGGTTAAATGAAATCTAGAAAGAGAAATAATTTTTCCACTAAATCTTATTACAATTGGAAGAAGAGAAGTATCTTCTTTGATTTTTCCTTATTGGTCAACCAATTTGTTACTTCATTTCTTAGACATAATGAAAATTGAAAAAAAATATGTGTGAAATTATGCCTTCAATTATTCTAAATGTTATGGAAAAGAAAAAAGATGATTTACGATCTCGGCGTGACTTGGTGGATTGGGGAATCCGACCAGAATTGCATCCTGTGCATATCAGTGAAAATAAATGGAAAGTTCCATGTGCTTCATATGTGATGAAACCTACAGAAAAAATCTATTTCTGGAAGTACTAGAGACTATTAATATTCCTGATGTCTATTCATGAAATATATCTAAACAGATCAATAGAAGATAGTTGAAGCTAAAATATTTAAAGACTCATTATTATCACATCCTTCTACATGAGTTGATTCTAATAGAAATTTTTCATCTTTTTTCCAATAATGTATGGGTTTTTGTTATTTGGTTGTACCATTTGTTTAGAGATATTTGTGCTAAGAATTTTTCCAAGTCTCTCTTGAAAAAATTGTTGGTAGATTCCCCATTAATTTTTTGCGAGTTAGAGAAAATATTTCCCCCATTATTTTTCACATGCATGCTACATCTGACTGTCCATATTCCAACTAAAATACTTCTTGTAAGACCTATTTCTTTTTGTTGTATGTATACAACTAAAAGAAATATGTACACATTAAAGTCTTATGTCTGAAACAGGAATCATCCCGAAGGTTCTATTGTGAACAGTTACTTGGCTGAAGAATGTATGGATATATGCTCTATGTATTTGTCTGATCTTACTCCAAGAATGAACAGACTAATGAGAAATTAAGAATAATAGTATGAGAAAATTGAACCCAGTTTTCCCTCACTTCCTCAAATAGGAGGAATTATTGGATTATATATATTGACGACATTAAGCCTTGAAGAGCGGGAGATGGCACATCACACAGTTTTGTTCAACTGTGATTTGTTTAATGACCACATCAGGTAAGTAAATTGAATATATATATATATATTACATATATATCTATTAAACTATTCCTATTTTTATCTATAGGGAACCTAAAGCAATGATAAATATAAAGCATCATTCTTTATCTTTGAGAAGGAGGGAGACTTTCCATAGCAAAGAGTTTTCTTCTTGGTTAAAATTGAAGGTAAAAATATTACTGTTTAATATTATTAAATCAATATTTAATTAAGTTTAATATTCATTTATATTTTAGGTATTGAGTTTTCCTACTGACTCCATCTCTGAGGAAATAAGATCTTTGAATTTTGGTCCTAATACTGTGGTTCAAGACTATAAATCAATTATTATCAATGGGTACATATTTATTAACACAAAATGAGAAAAGAACACGAGAACACAATCTGATGGTGTTACGGTTACTGCCACAACAGACTATTATGCCAGTGCATCATATAGTAGATCACGATTTGAAAATGTAGGTTATTATGGAGTTGTTGAAAATATAATAATATTGGATTATTATTCTCATGGATAAGACACAATAACAAAATGCAAGTGGTTTGATTCGATGATGAGGCGGGGCACAGTTATTGATGATTGTGGATTTTGAGTAATTGATATGACTCACACTATTGCTACCGATGAACCATATGTATTGGAATCAATGGAGAAACAATTTTTTTATGTCAAAGACCATCTTCGATCATAATTTTGTATAATTATTGAAGTTATTCCAAGATATATTTTTGATGACAGCGATGATGGAATTGACACCATCCCTACATCCATTGGAAGCGATCCATTTATTACTTTTTATTACTCCAAAAGCTCAATTTTTAGAGTTGACTATGAACCTAATGTTGTGGTGAGAAATATATAAAATCATCTTTCTATGTTCTCAATTATTTTGGTTTATCTCAACTTGGGTTGTTAAGGTTGGTACTATTCCAATTGATTTAATATTGATTACAAATATGTTGTATCCGACTTGACCATTATGTGAATTTTCAAAGTTTATTAGTTACAATTTTATTTGAATTTCTTTTTCTAATTTGGAATTGAACTGTATTCAATCATACAAAACCAAAATTTCACTACTGGAAAAATACCCTATACCAACGGTTTGGAACCGTTGGTATACGCCCTCAAACTGTTGGTATAGGCTATAAAAATGATTTGGAGGACCGTTGGCAAGTAAGCCGTGACAATAGGTCTATACCAACGGTTTTGGGAAAACCGTTGGTATAAGTAATATGAAAACCTATACCAATGGTTCTCAAAACCATTGGTATATGTATTTCAAAAAAAAACATTCGGTGGTATTTGATCCCAGGACCTCTAGTTTATAATTGAATGACTTAACCACTAACCTAACATGACTTTTGTGAACATAATTTCATAAATATATATATGTATTGTTATAATAATTTTAAATTTTGATTTATATAATGTTTTCGGTAAGAAGATTCGATAAAAAATCGAAGGACCTATACCAACGGTTTTGGACAAACCGTTGGTATAGGGGGGACCTATACCAATGGTTTAGCCAAACCGTTGGTATAGGGTCTCTATAATGGACCTATACTAATGGTTTGGCCAAAACCGTTGGTATAGGTCCTCTATATTGGACTTATACCAACGGTTTGGCCAAACCGTTGGTATAGGTCCCCCCTATACCAAAGGTTTTTCCAAAACCGTTGGTATAGGTTCATATAATTGACATATACCAACAGTTTTGGCCAAACCGTTGGTATAGGTCCAAATTAATGAACTATACCAATGGTTTGGCCAAAACCATTGGTAAAAGTCATATTTCCAGTAGTGTTTCTAACTTGGTGAACATTTCAATGCTTTATTGACTATGTATAAAATTAGTATAACTCTAAGACCTCCCTTTTACATTTCACTAGATAATGAACATGATGGTATGTCTTATTTTCCAAAACATGTATAGAAACATGCATCATCTACCTGGGCTAAAGAACCATCGTACTAAGTAATTAAATTTCTTTATTACATCTTGTACCATTTATTGAATTCATTATATATCTATTCAATCTCACCTAAAATAATGGATAGTTAAATTATCCATGAATCCCACTATTCCCTCTCATTTATTCTGTTTTTTTGGGTTACACATTACTTATCCTTTTCTAATTACATCCATATTTTTTTTCAAATGTAGGAAATGCAACCAATTAAAGAGAGGTGATGGAAAAAGATAATGGACAACAATCATCACATGGATGAGATGGGCATTCCACAAATAGTGCCTATAGTGAGTATTTTCTATTATATATATATATAATATAATTTCATGTGATTAATTTTGTTTTAAACATTTTTTTAGGATCCACCTCTTAGGCGACAATTATTTGATGAGCAGACTAGAAGTGGTCCCAATACTCAGGGTGTTCATATGAGCAGGGGGGTATGAGAGCTAGGTGATCTGGTTAGCATACCCGATTAGACCCTACCCCTCACACTGATATACCATCTATCCCACATTCTGATCCTGGTGTGTCGTTAGTGACACACAAGATATTTAAGCCACCCATGTTTTCACCACCCTTTACATATGAGTCTCCTCACCCATGTTTACCATATTCGATGATGAATCCCACTTCCCATCCAGCATTCGGCCATCCATATGTGCCATCTTATTTTATTTCTACTTTCTTCTCTACAATCTTCTATATTCCATCTTCTTCGACTCCTGCTCCACTAGAGTCTGTCCCTACAGAGCATACATTGAGACACACTCCACCTGTATAGGGTGTTCCTTCGGTTTCTGCGGATCCAGTGGTGACCATTGATCAGACTTCCATAGGTATATTTATAAAACCCTAGGAAAGATTTTTACCATTATTTATTTTAATTATAACTTGTATTGATAAAATATTTTTCTTTATTTCATAACAGATACATATGCTGATAAGAGGCAGGGTCGAGGGTGTAAACGCATGTGTGCGGTGTGGAACTACCACACATAGTTGATGGTGGACTACAATGAAGAAAATCAAATGATTGAAAAGACATGACATAAATATTTGAGTTTTTTGGTGACACCTTCCAAATACTCCGACATCATTCATGTTAGCCTGCTCCCATAGAGACAATTGCCAAATGAAGTTAAGGATAATGCTTGGTCATAGATATGGGTAAAAAAATCTATTGTATTTAATGAAATATAATTTTTTTTATTTATATGAATTAATATTTTGGTGTCAGCTTCAGTTTAATTTCCCTAATGGTGAGGGTGCACAAACAGCACGTCTAAAAGATTTAGGTGAGATTTGGAGAGCCCATAAGTACAAGTTATATATTGGATGGCGTTCTAGAGTTGGCACAAAGTTATAGGTAGTCCCCATCAAGGATGATTGTCTGATAGAATAGTATCGACATATGATTACTCATTGGACGACTATCTAGTTTAAGTTATTAATCACATTTGAGATATTTTTAAAAAAAATTAATGTTTTGAATTAATACTATCTTTTATATTATTGAATTTTTTTAGGAATCATCTAGAATAAATAAATAAAACATTAATGGTAAAAAATAACTCCACACATTGGGATGTACTACAATGCTAGATCATGAGAGGAAGCAGGTATGATAGTATTTTATAATTTTTCTCTATGACTTTCACTTTCTATTGATTCCTCCATAATTTATTCGATTGATAAAGTTGTTATATAATTTCAGTTATGAAATTTATTATTGTTAACCTATTTTTAATTATGGTTTCTTATATTCAATGTCATTTTAGAGGGAAAAATTGAATATTAAAGGATGTGTGCCTTGAGAAAAACTATTTTTCTCAAGTCGAAGGAAGAAATATGGAAGTGTGGTTAATGAACTGACTCAACAACAGATTATAAGTTTTAATTTGTTGATTTCAAATTTTAATTTCTGTTTTGTAACTTAATAATATATTTATATTTGTAACATGCTACTTTAGAGGCCCTTGATTCCCATGAACCTGACAGTTTTAGGCCAAATGATCACTTACATTATGTGTTGGGAGATAAGCACCCTAGCAGAATATACTAATGACTTGGGAAGAGTAACAGTCTCGATGAGGTATTGATACTCCTCAGGTAAATGTTTTAGGGGACACCAAGTTCTAGCAAGTTATGGCATAGGCATAAAAAGTGGAAAAAAGGGCCACAGATACGACATAACAGTCTGCTAGAAAAAACACTACATTTATGAAAACGATTGAAGTTTTACGTCCAACACTTCCACTAGAGACCATCACATCTTGTGATGAATATATGTAATAGAGGGGTTCTATATATAGTGCACTAGGTAGAAGTTCTAGTGGTGGTCGAGACAATGGTGAGGAGGAGGGTAAGGTGGAGGAGGAGGGTGAGGAGGAGGCTGAGGCAGAGGAGGAGGGCAAGGAGGTGACTGAGGTGGAGGAGGATGGAGAGAAGGAGGCCAAGGCGGAGTACGAGGGTGAGGAGTAGAGCATTGAAGAGGATAGAGATGATGATGGGGGTGATGATGAAGATTGGGGTGAGGCTGTTGATGACAATGATGATAGTGATGGTGATGCGGGACAAATTGATATGTCACATTTTTGACTGATATTACTAGAATTTTATGTTTGATGATTTGTTGTGCCTGAATATATGGGTGATTAGGTAGGTCAAATTATGTTTATTTATTTATATATAAATAATAAAACTTGACTTGACAATTTTCTGTGATTGATTCACCCCTCCCCTAGATACCCCCACCCCTAGACACCCACACCCCTTGGACAGCCCCCCACCCCACTGGACAACCCCCACCCCTAAACACCCCCACCCCTAAACACCCCTACCCCCTTGGATAGACCCCAACCCCTAGACATCCCCCACCCCCTTGGACACCCCCACCCCCTGGACACCCCACCCCCTGGACACTCCCACACCTGGACACCCCCACCCCCATGGATAACCCCCCACCCCCTGGATAGCCCCCACCCCCTAAACAACCCCCACCCCTGGACATCCCCCACACCCTTGGACAACCTACCCTAATCCTGTGGATAGCCCCCCCCCCCCCCAAAACCCCACCCCCACCCCTTGGACACCACCCCACCCCTGGACCCCCCACCCCGGGACACCCCCACCCCCATGGATAGCCCCCCCTAATAACCACACCCTTGTACACCCCCATACCCCCAAACATCCCCACCCCCTGGACATTCCCTACCCCCCTTGGACAACCCCTAGACACCCCTACCCCCTTGGACAGCCCCCAACCCCTAGACACCCCCAACCCCTGGAGACCCCCACCCCCCCTCGACACCCCACCCCCATGGACAAACCCCACCCCCTGGATAGCCTCCCCACGCCCTAGACACCCCCACCCCCCTGGACACCCCTACCCCCTTGGACTGCCCCACCCCCCATGGACAACCCACACCCCCCTTGACACCCCCACCCCCTTATAAATCCCCCAACCCCCTGGACAGCCCCCACCCCCTGGACACCACACCACCACCTGGACACCCCCACCCCTTTGGAAACCCAACCCCCATAGACAACCCCCCTCCCATGGATATCCCCCACCCCTAGACACCCCACCCCCTTGGACAACCCACAACCCCCTTGGACAGCCCCCAACCCCTAGTCATCCCCCACCCCTGGACACCCCCACCCCCTGGACACCCCCGCCCCCATGGACATCCCCCCACCCCCTGGACATCCCCCACCCCACTAGATAGCCCCCACCCCCTGGACAACCCTACACCCTTGGATATCCCCCAACCCCCTGGACAGCCCCACCCCCATAAACACCACCCCTCCATCTAGAAACCCCCTACACCCCCTGGACACCCCCACCCCCTTATACATCCTACCCCCAACACCCTAGACATCCCCAACCACTGGACACCACCCACCCCTAGACACCCCCACCCCCTGGACACTCCCACTCCCATGGATAGCCCCCACCCCCATAGACAGCCCCACCTCCTGGAAACCCCCCACCCCACCCCTTGGACACCCCTAACCCTTGGACCGCCCCCCTGGACACCCCTACCCCCTTGGAAAACCCCCCAACCCCCTAGACAACCCCCACCCCTGGACACCCCTACCCCTGGACACCCCACCCACATGGACATCCCCCATCCCCAGGAGAGCCCCCCAACCCCCCTAGACACCCCACCACTAGAAACCCATACCCCCTTGGATATCCCCTCAAACCCCTAGACAGCACCCCACCCCCCCTA
Organism: Viscum album; assembly: GCA_963277665.1. Lineage (NCBI taxonomy): Eukaryota > Viridiplantae > Streptophyta > Magnoliopsida > Santalales > Viscaceae > Viscum > Viscum album. The sequence goes on from OY728122.1 coordinate 1,983,063,771, forward strand.
GACAGCACCCACCACCTAGAAACCCGCACCCCCTGGACACCCCCACCACCATGGTCATCCCCCGACTCCCCTAGACACCCCACCCATGGACACACCATACCCCTTGGACAACCCCAACCCCCTGAACAACCTCACCCCTGGTCACCACCCCACTACCTGGACACCCCACCCCTGGACACCCCCACCCCCATGGACAGTCCCCCTGGATAGCCCCCTGGACACCCCCCTACCCCCTTGGATAACACACCCAACCCCCTAGACAACCCCCACCCCCTAGACACCACCCACACCCTCAGACACCCCCTACATCCTTGGACAACCACCAACCCCCTGAAAAACCCCCACCCCCCAGACACCACCCCACCCCGTGGACACCCCCACCCGGCGGACACCCCCACCCCCATGAACAACCCCCACCCCACTAGACAACCCCCACCCCCTGGACACCCCCTATCCACTGGACACCCCCACCCCCACCCCCCTAGACACCCACCCCCTTGGACAACCCCACTAGACACCCCTAACCCCTTGGACAACCCCCAACCCCTAGACAACCCCCACCCATTGAACACCCCACCCCCTAGACACCCCCAACCTCATGGACAACCCTCCATCCCCTGGATAGTCCCCACCCCACAGACACCCCACCCCTAGAGACCCCCTACATCCTTGGACACCACCCAATCCCTTGGACAACCCCCAACCCCTCTGGACACCACCCCACCACCCCACCACCTGGACACCCCCACCCCCTAGACACCCCCACCCCCATGGACAACCCCCACCCACCTAGACAGCCCCACCCCTTAGAAGTCCCCTACCCCCTTAGATAGCTCCCCCAACCCCTTGGGCATTCCCCACCCCCTGGACACCACCCCACCTCTGGGACACCCCCACCCCCTAGACACCCCTACCCCCTTAGACAGCACCCCGAACCCCCTGGATAACCCCCTCCTTGGACACCCTATTTGTTCCACTCCTACATGAAAAATGGGGGAGTCTGAACCTAAAATGGAAATTCTTCCCCCGCTAAAAGAACTATTTATGTTCACATTGCAGAATGACTCTAAGTGTCATGGGGAAATAATTTTAGGTAATTTTTGTGTGTGTATGAATTTTGTATGAATTCATACAGAATTATGGTATTTAGAATTCTGTGTGAATTATGTATGTCTGTTTGGTTTGCTACAGGTGCATAGGTATAATTCTATATGAATTTTGTATGTGTGGTTTGCTACAGGTTCACATGGGGAGGTAGTACTTCTGGTGGAAGTGCATTGCTACAGGTGCACGGGGGGGGGGGGGGCTGGCTTACTGCGGCAGGTGCATAAAGCCTATGCCATTGGTTCTAAACCGTTGTCATATGTGTGAAAAGAAAACCCATACTAACAGTTTCATGTAAAACATTGGTAAAATTATAAACCAATAGTTTACAAACTATTGATATAGATCCTTTACTCGATTTTTTCCCAATGGTTTGTGAGGAACCATTGGTAAATGTATATACCAATATTTTACAAACCATTGGTATAGATCCTTTACTTTACTTTTTCCCAACGGATTGTGAGGAACTGTTGGTAAAAGTCTATACCAACGGTTTAGAATGTTTTGTTAAACGTATATACCAATGATGTATAAATCGTTGGTATAGACATAAATTTTGATATTTCCAACCATTTTAAACCATTGGTAAACATCAATACCAATGGTTACAAGAAAACATTGCTATATAATCCATTCTGCAGCTATATCCCAGTAGTTCTCATAGAACTGTTGGGATATGTCTATCCGTATGGATCCATAGACAATGGTTTGGACAATCATTGGTATAGTCTAGACCAACGATTGTCAGACCTTTTCCAACTGTTTCAAATTGTTGGTAAAGGTTAAGTTTCCAACAGTGACCCCACAATTAAGGTTCAATGGAGACGACAATGTTGATGATGTTAAAAATGAATTTTAAATGGAAAAAGAATTTGGAAAATGGAACTCATATTGATATTGATTATGCCGAGGAGGAATATAAAGAAATTAATAGCGTTAGATATGATGATAATGATGAAGGTGAACATTGATATAGTTAAATGCTGGTTATAACCATAACTAATATATATCTATATATAATAGTTATTTTTCAACTATCTGCTAACAACAATAATTTTGTGTTTTAGATGGACCGTGATCTATTTTGTGAGTTGCAGGAGGCTGAGCTACATTTGGATTAGGTGGATTTGGGATCATCTGACTCTTATCCTACTGGTGGTTCAGGGCGTATGTGGAGGCGGAGCGGTCTTGCGCAATTATTTTTCTCAGCCATGGATCACATGTGAATAGATTCCCATTGATGTGTATCTTAACATTTTCAATCATTGGATGGTACGCAAATAAATAATATTTATTTTGTTATTTTTTTCATTAATAACTTTATATTATAAATTATTTGTAGGGGTTATGGTATCCCATCGATGATAGCATGCTTGACACTATCCACGCGGCATGGGAGGTGTCTATGCATGACTGTTTCTATCATTTTTTACACAATTTAAGAATGGAGGCTATGAAGAAAATAGGAGTGACAGTATTGGATGATTCGTATAGAGCCCACCGACAAGATTACATTTTATCTCATGTTTTGGATGGATTATGTTCACACTGGTTGGGTGGTGGATTTCAGAGGAGATATTTATAGGGTCAAAAAAACTGGGGGAGACAGGAGGTGACACATCGAGCTGGTAGATGTACATTCAGTACGCATAGAGAGCATATGGTAATTATATTTTTTAAATATTTTATATAACTTTAAATATAACCAATTTATTTTATATTCATATAGGCAGTCAAACAACCTGATATTACGGAGTATGACGTTTATCGAAGGATGTACAGTGATCCAGCCACTAGAGAGATTAGAGGTGATCACCAACGTCGAATTGTGGTCAGTATTATTTCTTTTTCAATTTGAAATTTAACTACTTATAATATTTCACTATTTTAATTTCAAATTGGAATTTATTAAGACATATGAGGCTGTGACCTCTCAGCCACAGGATGAGAGTTAGGCCGAGACGGCTGATTAGACTAGTGCCCACCATTTTGGATGAGGCGACATGGATGAAGGAAACCCGTTATGCCTTCGAGAAGGGCCGAGTAGTTGGTATCAACTCTCATTTGACTCTTGAGACTTATTATGGTACTACTGTAATGTCAGCATCCACCTCAAGAGGAGTTCATAGAGAGGCATCATCTTCTGGATCATAGTATCAGAAGCAGCAATGAGCTCAGTGTGAGCTTATAGAGAGTTTGCAGAAGTAGTAAAAAGAGACGCGTCAATAGTAGAAACAGAAGCCGCAGTATGAGTAGGATATGTGTCGATGGTAGCAGCAACAACAACATGAGAAGGATACGCGTCGATGGCAGTAGCAGCATCATGAGCAGATGGGGTAAATGCACCGCCTGACTCCTAGTTTAGGGATGAAGTTTCTTCCACCATCTCCTCTAGCTCCACCACCTCCTCCAGAAGACCATCCCCCTAGTTATTTTTTTGTTATGTTAAAAACATTTGAAATCAAGATTTTTTGTAATTTTAACTATTTATAATTTTTGTCTTTTATATTGGTGCGAATATTGCATAATTTATTTTTTTAATTTTTTAATTTTTTAATATTTATTATTAGAATTATATTTTTCAATATTAATTTATTTTACTAATAATAATTATGATATTTTATATTTTTAAAAAATATTGATAATTTTTAATTTTTAATTTTTTTATTATTTTAATAATATTAATATTATTTTTTCATTAATCATAATTTTATTAAATAAAAATATTTTTTATTTTATTCAGTATTTGTGATGAGACAATTTGAGATGAGACCCCTTCATAAATAGTTTATATATATTTTTAAAATAAGTATTTGTGACGGGAAAAAGGGCTCATCACACATACTTTTTGCGACAGGCCCGTCGCAACACATTTATATATATATAATGTATATAATCAGAGATCTATTTTCACCATCGCAAAAAATACTATTTTCAACACCATTTTCTATAATGATATATTTATGATGGGGCCCCATTGCGAAAGATCATTTGCGACATGATCCCATCGCAAATATCCCATTTCAAATACCTCAAATTCCAGTAGTGGATGTTCAAATCTTATTCTCTAGAGTTCAATGGTGTTTGTGGTAAACACCTTCCTTTAGTTGAGTATTATTATTATAATAGAATTCACTTGAGCATTCAGATGGATCCCTATAAATCCCTATATAGAAAAATCTATAGAACTCTAGAATACAAGGATGATGTTAGAAAAACAAATATATTGCGACTCTATTTAGCTAAATAAATGGTAGAAAATTTCAGATCTATTCAACGACACATCAAGGCATCTTAGAATCAACAGAAACATTGTGCAAAAAATCATCGACATGATCTGGAGTTTGAAGTTAGTGAGAATGTTTTCCTATGAATTTCTCTATGGATCAAGGTTATGATATTAGGGAATAAATTAAATATAATCCATAGGTATATTTTACCCTTATATATTCGTGGTCAAGTAGGGATGATAATTTATCACTTATGGACCAAACCTCTCTAATGTTCATGACATAGTCCCTATATCTCTGTTGTGGAAGTACATACCCGATCTATCCCATTTACTGAACGAAAAGGTTTTACTACTATATCATGATATTTCATAAAAATTAAATCCAACATAAATCTTGTATTTTTGAGATAAGGTTTTATGAAACCAGACCACTGACCTGGTAAAAATTTTGTAGTAAAACCACTAATTAGAATAAGTTACATGGGAATATAGGGATATGATGATTCATAAGTATCCTCATTTTTTGTATTAGAGTGAATATGTTTGGGGGGTGGGAATTAATTTTAAGAGATTTATAATGAAACACCCCTAGTTTTTATGATATTTTTTAAAAATATATTCAATTTATTCAATATCTTTCATTATAAGAAACAATGAGTTTTAACGAACCATTATATACTATTAATATTATTATTAAAACGTGATTGTTATAACCTAGATATTAAACATGGTGGTATGAATAGGTTTTTTTTTAAAAATTATGTATTATGGTATTACATAAGTAAAACATATTGATAAAAGTTTACTTAATTTTTAGTAAATACATTATATGTTTCAAGAATATTACATTCTCAAAAAACATTTTCATTTATTTTTCTGAACAAATAATAAAGTAATTCATAAAAAATATATAAAATGTATTTGTAAAAATAAATTTCATATTTTAAATATAAATTTTTAAAGAAATATTTGAGTTGTTGTTTTGTGAAATTTCTGAAAAGGCTAATTTTTTGATGAATATTAATAAAATAATTATTTTTATTATAATCATCCTTTTTGTTTAATATATTTACAATGTTAAATATTGTTTTATATTTTTTTTCAATGTAAAATTAATTTAGTTATAATATTTTTATTTAAATTTAGTTCATTTGAATAGATATCATGTTGAATACTGATATACCAATATTTAATACATTTTAGAGATTTTCCTCAGAAACCTTTTTTTCATCACTTTTGCAGGATTAATTTTAAATTAAATTTAGTAAATTTTATGATTTAAATTCAGTAAAATGGATTAAATATTTTTTATAATACTAAATATTTATATATAATAATTCAAACATGATTTTATGTCATAATTAGATTAACGGTAGGAAAAATTAATTATCATGAGTAAGGTTAAAATAAGGTTTTGGACATTAAATTAACCTATGTAAAAATTAATTTTCCCAACACATAGGATTTTTATTTGATAGATTTGAATTATAAATAATAATTATTGGGTCCACATTAGCTAATAAATCTCATTATATTTTTATTCATATGGGATAAATCACCAAGTTAAATAAATATAAAACTTGTTTCTATGGTTAAAACTAAAATGGAAAATTATGTAAACTTAAAGGATAAAGAATAATTTTTTTTAAAATGTGTGTTTTTTTCATTGAAGGTGTTGATTAACCATGTATTCCATAAACTCCTTTATTTAGAAATTTTTTTGACACTTGGGGTGAGTGTTATTTTCCATTGTAGAATATTTTTTTGTATTTAAAAAATGTCACTCCTCATTAATTATAAAATGGCTATTCCCCTGTCAATTAATCACACCTCTTATTCCATTTTTAAAAAAAAATCCTACCAAAATATATCCCTAAAGTTATTATAAGATTTATATATATACTATTATTCGAAAAAAATCCAAACATTGGGTCCTTAATAATAATTCCAATGGAGGTTTTTCTAAGTGAAAGTAATTATCCTCACTAAGCTCTTTTATTTTAATTTTAATCCTACCCCCTCATTCATTTCCTAATGATTAAAATGAAATAAAATAATTATCCAAAATATTATTTTATGTTATTATGTTGATATGATAACCTATATCCATCTCAACATCTATCAAATGGGAAATGAAATAGTCGATCATGTGTACGTAGGACTACCACATCATGAACTGATGTAATTCATTTTCCACCACTGCCTTTATAGTATGGATATAATGATGGATTAAAAATATTTATATGTTATTTTTGAATTAATTTTACATTTGTAATTATTATATCACATATTCAATCTTACTTTCCATTCTTTGGTATTATGATCACGACTCTTATTTTTATAGTGGACTATAGCCTCATGAAGCAATGTGATTTTTTTCACGTATGATATACATGGAAGGTAATATGGATGATTTAAATGGATATATGTGATATATATTATATCATAATGTATTTGTAAAAATTATATATTGTTTAAATTCATTTCATTCCATCCAACGAGAAAAAGGAGACAATGTTCATGCGTATGTACGGTATACAATCTCCATGAATGATGTAATTAATTTTCTATCTATAAAATTAATAGATTAATAATATTACATATGTACTGACTATATATAATATCTATATGATGTTTAAAATTCAATAGATGGTGTAACTATAATAAGTTTAAGAGAAATGAAAATACCAAAACAAATCATTGATGAAGAATGACGTAGTTATTTCCTTAAACATGGTTTTAACAAGGAATTATTAATAATGAAGTAATATAATATAATATGTAAATAATATATGGTTGATATATATAAATATTGTTTTGGAATATATTTATAATAAATCTATATTTATTATTTAGGAGATTTTACCATTGAAAAAGTATGTTGGGGATTAATGTAAGATATTTCTAGTCTATCTTATATTTCAGGAAGACATATGTCATATTAACCAGTTGTTTCTTTTTTATGGTTTATATATTTCCAAATTGACATGTAATATCATGAATATATTTATTTTAATTCCATTTCACATTTAATTTCATGTCATTATGTAATAGGTATTACGATTCAAATGACACAAAAGTAGGTAAAAGATTTTCATCTCACTTTTATTTCATTGAGACACGTTCTATATTCACCACTTGTTTCTTTATGTGGTGTATATAATACACAAAAATATCTTTTAATATTATTCTTATGAATTTTATTGGAAAATTTTTTTTGATATAAGTTTATTTATTTAATGGTAAATATGATTCAAAGGCTACCAACATTGTAAGGATTTGATGTTACAATCTCATTGTTTATAGAGATTGTTTATGATTATGCTTTCAATGATGAGATCTAATGAACTAATTCTCAAGAAACTCAATAATTTTATTCTCCTATTTTTTTTCTTGAAATTAAATATCTTAATTTTAATTTTATTCTCAGTATATACTCAATATTTGGAAATAATGTTTTTAACGAAATCAAAATTATTTTTATCTTCGGTTAAGAACTATTTTCTTCCATCGCCATGTTTTCTAATTTTGTTCCAGAAAGTTTTTAACACTATAAAATTATTTGTTTAAATACATTTTTACACTATTTTTATAGAAAATGTTTTAAACATAATATTATTTTTTTTAAATGGGGTGCATTTGGATTTTTACCAAAAATATGAAAGGAATATTAGTTTTAACATGTATGACAGGAAAAATATTTTCTACTAACCTGAAAAATCAATGATTTAAATATTCCTATTAAATATTTCCAATTCAATATTCAAAATTTTTTCCTTAATATTTGGGAAATTTTTTGACATTGAATAATTGATTTCAAAGTGAAAATGTTATTTTCCCCAAGAAATGTTCCCTATGATTTTTCAAAAATCATTTTCCATAAAAAATGACATCCTTCGATGTTACTTCCAATTTATTGGGGATATAATGCAATAATTCCATTATTATTTGTTATCAGCTGGTTTTATGATTATGATAAATATATTTTTAAGAAACATATTCCTTTTATATCGGTTATTCTATAATAAATTGATGAGATGATTATGAAACCCATTACATTTTTATGGCTTGTGTTTTGATGAAATGTTTATGGAACCCATTTTATTTCTATGGGTTATGATATGATGAATATTTTATTATCCTATTGATTTTTTATTAAATATGTGATGGTTTGACCTATATATCCTTATAATTAATTGTGAAATGATTAATCTTATATGAGATCAAAGGGTGTATGGGTGATTATACCAATCTCAAAAGATAAGGATATACAGGTGGTTATACAAAAAACAAAACAAATCTAGAGGGTATAAGGGAGGTTATACAAAGGAAAAAACAAGAGGGTACATGGTCATTTATATCGATCCCAAAATATGGTACACATGCGGTTATCCCAATCCCAAAACCAGAACACAGGTGGTTAGCCCAAGCCTAATATGTTATGAATGTCTTGGTTCATATCCTTGACTTAAGTTTTTATATGATTTTGTTTATGATACCAATATATGTATTATGAGAATGTTATTCTATAATATATTATGTTCTTTTCATCCATTATGAGTCATGTCTTATTAACTACCAAGATTTATTCCATGACTCGTGTTTTTGATCTATGATTTGTAGGGTATAGTTTTCAAATGTATTTCTCATGTTATCATACCCTTATGCTCATGTTATATTAATATATACCTTTTTTAACTTTACTGATCATATAAAATCACCCTATATTATGTTTCCATTCCCTAGGTTATGAATTAGTGTATTCAATATGATGTCTATAAGAAGATTACTAGTTATAGAGAACAAAGTGGGGGACGATGTAGTTAAACTACAAACTTATTTTTCATGAATCAAATTTCCGAAAGGCACTTCACCTAAACAGTTATATCATGGATTGTTGTTTTATGAAATGAATATTCAATTATTAAGATTTAATATTTATGTATGAATTGTGTGGCTCTCTATATGCGCCGTCGACTTTATATAAGCATTCAAAGTAATTATATAATTTCTAAAAATTCAAAATAAATTAAAATAATAAAAAAATTAATCTATATTTAACTCTTTTCATTTATATTAATTTATATAACATTTTTATTTATATCCATACTATGAAAACATAACAATTTAGAAAGCGTGACATTTTAAATTACACTTATCATAAAATAATATTAGGGTTGTCAAAAAATAACATAGCACCAAAAATCCATGTATTCAAATAAAGTATTAAAAGTATTTAAATACTATAATCCAATAATAATTATAATATGATTTATTTAACTTATCACAATTTTATAACCATTATTAAACTGTTTTATTCTTTACTGACATGATAGATTTTTATTATTATTAAGATTCAATTTGAACAAAAATAATATCAACCACATTAAAAAATTTCTCAATCCTAATTCCATATATATGTAATACATTTTTCAAGGTTTAATATCCAATTTTTTTATATAATTACACAAAACAAAATGAGACAATTATTTTTAGAAAAATGCCTATTTAAGAATAAGATGAAATTTAATCAAAAAGATAGTGTATTTTTTATTCCTATTAAATTAGTTGAAATATTTTTAATAAAATTACACATAAATGACTTTAAAACAAGACCAAAACCCAATTTTTCACGAAAATTACATTGATTAAATGATTTAAAATAGTCATTTTTGCAAAATCTTTATTTTCACTATTCACCAAAAAATCAACCTTTTCATAAAAATACAAAAGAATTATCCCAAGATTAATTTAACATGTTGATTTAAAAATTTATTTCCAAATTATAAAATAAAATTTCTAAAAGTTTTGGAAATTATTCATAACATTCACACACAAAATGAAATTAAAATTAATTTTGAATAAAATTTATTTTTGATGTATAAAATGAATTTATAATCATTCCTTATCTAGTAACCACCAAATTTTTATAAGTTTGTGAATATTTTTTAAAATGAATCTACCTCAAAAAATTTAAAACTATGCCTGAAAGGAGGCAAGGCCCCTACCACCTTTTAGTTAAGTTGAAAGGCGAAAAAGGCCCGACCGCTTTTCAGCAAAAATAAAAAAATATTTTTTTAATAATTCATGTTTTTATATTTATAAATATATTAGTTTTTTATATTATGATATATATATATATATATATATTGTTTTTTTTTTGTTTATTATTAAGTCATTAATTTTTCAAAGTGAAAATGTTATGTTTTTAATAAATATTTTTTTCAACATGTAAAAAAATATTTTACTTATTATATTTATGATTTTTTATTTATAATTATGATTTATTTTCATGTTTGTTCCTATATGCATCGTTACCTTCTAATATAACTAATCTAATTATTTTTTATCCTATTTATCTTGTTAAAAATCACTTATAAAAAAATTTATTCTTCATTTCTTATAGCATAATAATATTTTTTTATTATTATACAACTAGAATATTATTATTAATTATAAATATAAAAAATAAAAATATATACATAATATATATTGTTTTATATACATACTTTACTATTTTCTTTAAATCATTCAATTCATTTGTTTTAATGAAACTCATAAGAAATCAATGTCAAACTTGATTGAAGGACATATGAACTGTGGATTTTTTATACATCCACCATTTCTATTGTAATGAAAGGGATCTTATATCGAAATTGTTTTATTTTTCTCATGAATATTATTATGTTATATTACTCCCATTTTGGATTTTGTAAGTCAATCTATTCTATAGAATTAGAATATATCATAAAAAATGGAGCTCGAGTAGAAAGTATTAATTTTAGTGGGGATCAATATATAGGGTTTGTTTGAATTTATAATGTTCTAACTTCATTAATATTTTATTGAAAATTTATTTTACTAGAAAATATATTTTTTTAAACTATTATAATGGTGTTTATAATATTTTTTACATTCATTTTATTTTAAATTATTTATTATATTTATGAAATTTATTTTTTATTTTTAACAACTTTTTATATTCTTAGGATATTTTTAAAATTTTATTTATATTTCTTTTATAGTTTATATTTTATAATATTTTATAGTTTCCTACTTGAAATTTAATAAATTTTTTATATTTCAAGTAGTCAACTTCGAAAACTTATAAAATATAAACTATAACTAAATTTTAAATGTAAATTGAAATAGTGGATAAACATGTAAAAATGGTTGATAGTAAAAATAATTTATTCATTTTAATAGTCAGAAAACATATATATTAATGAGTAAAATCAATGTATATGGTGGAATTTCATTCCTCATGGTGGTTTCTGAATGGGATACCCATATCAAGATCACTGAGCTCCGTACTGGGGTGGAGTCTGATGACCTAGAGAGGGATGATCCTCAAGCACTAGAACCTCGACCAACAGATTTTGTGTCTATGTTTGAATGGGAGGAGGTTTCGACTAGATGTCTTCATGCACACATGATCCTTATCCAACTAGGATAGACCCTCCATCATCGCAAGGGGGAACCATATAGGCTATGAAAGAACTGGCATAAAATCTAGAGGATTGAGAAATGTCCCCTGATAGAAAATAAAGATAATCTACACCTAGAGATAACTGTAGAGATTTAATACAGATGCATCCCATACTACCTAATTCATGTCCCTAATCAGGTGAGTATATACTTCTATAGGGTCTCCCTCTGTCTATGGAACAGGTGAGGCCTCACGTGTAAGATGATGTGGTCTATGTTGTCATCATCATGGATTCTCAATGTCAGAAGCTATAGGAAGAGGTTCCTAAGTAGGAACCACCACTTCTTTGGTGGGAAGGTCATCTCCCTAAGTTGGATGATCAAAGATGATATCATGAAATACATTAAAAGATATCATTACCCCCATCACTGCAGCATGGATCACAACCAGGATAGAAACCTCCTCCTCCTCTGGATCAGTCATGCAGACAATATTCAATGCTCGAGTATGATGTAAATAGATTCCAAATGAATTAAAAAATAGTAAAATAAACAAACTAATAAAAATTTAATTACTTACCATATCATGAAGACCTATTCCATGTCGAGTATGATATCATATAGACTCTATCCAATACCGTATCTCAAACTCGTTCGGCTGTGAAAAATGGAATTGTATCGTAGGTACACCTTGGATATGAAGTTATGATCATATTCCCCATAGGTTGAGATACTTGAAATTTTTTCATTCCCAATCGACATCCCACCTTCCTATAATCTTTAATAAATAAATCTCATGTAACTATCTTGGTGGTAATGGAATGTGTTGAACACAACCAAAATGGTGCATGACTCTTTTAGGCTGAGGCCAATCAATAAAATAAAAGTTAATGAGTCTAACTATCTCCATAGAAGCATGAAGTCCATCAATGATGTATGTAGAAAACTGTTCCAATAAATCATAGTATGGAATCCCTGAAATATAAAATTCCATGTAAGATTTGTCAAAAAATATTAGTACTAAAAACAAAAAATGACGGTATTATGAAATTTTTAGTCAATAAAAAATTGTACATACTTATGTTGGTGGATATGAGACTGTCCAACATGAGTTTGTATGCACCCAAATGGTGGTTCATAGCACAATTTTTTTTCTTGAATCCACTTATAAAATACAATATAGAAAGTGATAAATAATAAGAAATTAAATTCAATAACTCAAACTAGAATTAGAAACAAATAAAGATTTGTGATCATACTATCATCTACATGGAGAATCATGTAGTACCTCTATTAGTAGTGGCTAACAAGAAGATCTGGGTAGAGTCGGGGGATCTTCTCCCATGAACACATATAAAGAAGGATGATGCATCCCCTGAGATCTGTGTGATCATAGAATCATGTCATGCACATTGATCCGTAAGTGTATGATATGCATGCATATCCCCAACTGTATGTATCAGCCCAGTAAAATTTCTCCAGTATCCCTAGATTCATCATCTGCATGTTCATACTAGATTGATCAGCAAATATTGTCCCTCCAATGATCTATAATATATAAGAACATACATGATGTATGGCAGTCTACTCATCATCGTCATTAGGTAAATGTGAAAAATGCATCTCAATCTACCTAATAGATATCGATCCACCATATGTAATTACATCATCAACCAAAATATAGACACCTATAAATATTTGAACAAGCTCTGGATAGTATTTATGTGTGGGATCAATAACTACTTAACCTTGGATAGGAAGACCAAGATATACATCCACATCCACGAGGGAGATAATCATCTCTCACTTAGCCAGATAGAATCTATGTGTCTATGGTCTTTATAACTCTAGGAGGTAAGAAAGAAGGTGATGATCAAAGAATGTGAAATCAGATTCCACAATTTCATAGAATCCATCATGGCATAGGTATTGTAAAATGGTGGCTAGAGGCAGTATGTGAAGATTATGGTGTGATCAATGCACCATGATATGTTGAACCAGAGGACTCTATATCACATCACATGAAATATGTATAGCTTGGTCCTTAAGTAGTGTAGTATTATCCATCTATTTGTAATAAAGAGAAATAATTCTTAAGTGTAAAATTTATATATAACATTATGGTCATTAGAATGTTATGACTAGTATAATTTAAGACATGAAATGTTTATTCCCATATTTTTATGAAGTTTTTTTACCAAAACAAAAGTGAAAGTCTTTAGGTTTCTCAAATAATATTTCTAATTTTTTTTTGAGATACGTTTTCACCTAGTCAATTTTGTTTTTTATGACATGGTTATATATATATATAAACATTTTGTATTTGTTATCTAAAACATTAGTAGAAAATGGTGTCAATTGTGATTTATGTATGATTTCTCACATGATGGTATGTTTCATGATTATTTTCTCACATGCTTTATTTATGGTTTTTCCATGTACAGATTCATTATTCTTTCACGTCACCTCACATTTACTTTTCATATTCAATTTTATGTAAATATAAAAGGATTAATTTTATTTAACAGGAAAATTATTCATAAATGTTGAAAAATTATATAAAATAAAGTATCTTATATTAACACTATATAATTAATAATATGAGAAGATCACATTGAATACAATACATCATTGTGGCTAATAGTGTGGAATTGATCCAATAATGTTATATAAGTTTTTATGGATATGACATACTTCATGTCACATGATTTATCTCAAATGATTCCCTTATTCTTGAGGCTAATCCATATTATTCCACATCATTCCGGACTTTGGTCTCCCTCATTTACGCAACCTATTGATGTCAGGTATCAATATCAACTGGTCTTAGGGCATTGGGAAATATCAAAAATGCCTAATAGACATACATAGTGTAGCATAATAGTTATCAATGATGTACCACCTATACACTGGATCAACATATTGTTCTCATGATATGTTCATAGAGGAACATATTGTGATGGAATGGGCACAGGGAAACCATATTTCCTGGAAGTTTCCAAATTGAAATTACATAACTTTCAGTAATACCACCATTGTTTTACCACTACTACTTGTGATGGGGTATGTACTCGCTTGAACTCCAAATCAAGAATATTCTTGGAGGAAAAGGAATACTCGATAACCAAAAGATTATTTAATATTCTTTTCAATCTCTCATGGAAAGTGACTTTTGTACCTTACCCCCCATAGAATATTGTCTGAGGCTAGTTTTTTTATCAAACAATTACTTCACACAATGATAAAAGGTATCTTGAACTAGGGCAGTTATTGGTAACTTGAAGATACACTTTAATAAACCATTTATTCACTCTACAATGTTTGTGTTCATGTGTTCATATCTATTCCCCCATAATATGCCAATTTCCATTTTTCTTTTGGAATCCACATCATATAAGTATACACTTCTTGATTTGTCTTGGAGATTTGTTCAAAATGTTCTTCAATCATCCATTCATCTAGATCATATGATACACAAAAGTGAACATATTTCACATAAATTTATTTTATCTTTACATTTAAATTATTTAAAATAATAAGGACATTTAATTATAATCCTTGTGATTAATTTCTTCATAGGCTCATTATAGAATGTTTTTCGAACGTTTCTAGTAATGTGTATGATGCAATATCGATGATAAAAAATTTGGGTCTCTATGTATCAGGTTTCGCATTGATTAATTCACTGATTTCCCAAAGATGATCAGATATCAGACACAAACCCTGAATGTAGTTGAAATGTTTGCAGATAAATTCCAAAAACCAACTCCATGATTCATAGTTTTTATTCTCCACAATGGAAAATGAATGTGGAAGAGATTAACAGTTTCCTTCTTGGGTTGTTGTAATAAAAAAATGCTCAATTATAATTTTTTTTATAGAAATGTTCAACAATTTGTATGAACTATTTACTAAAGGGAAATGTAGAAATATAATGGAGGAATTACTAGAAAAATTGGTGAAAAAGAAAATGAGATGGATGAAGTCATTAATCTTGATACACATGTTCATTTTTATGAATATGGAAGCAAACTTGGCTATTTTGTATCAGTGTGGATATAAATTTCTACAACACCCAATACGAGTCATCCCAATCACTATAGACCTTTATAATTTCCTTCTATTTCACCATCCATGCCTTATTATATGAAATATTACAACTAAAAATTTGTTTTATCCTCTATTGAGCAATGGATAAAAGAACATCTTTGTAGCTTATAATCATCTCGATGATAATATATGTCACAAATTCACAATCCAATTAGGTATAATATTTTGTCACATTTTTCTAAACACAATAATGAGCTACCTCAATATTAGAAATTCCCCAACCTCCAAATGAAATGTTCAGAATCTCCCTCAAAGAGGAATGTTCAGTCATACCCATACTTTTCACACCATATGCTTTAGTTTTTAGGTATTGATTCATGAAATAAATATTTATAGTTCCTCTCTATATTAAATCATTTTAGCATGTTTTTCAATGCATCATTCCTTGGAAAATATCTTCTAAGATATAATGTTTTTCCCACTCACAAAACCTATCCACTACAACTCTAGGTAACTCAATTGAATGTGTGAGAAAATTACATCTGAATTCTAGAAAATGATCCTCCTCTTCTAACAAAAATGTGAAGAGTTGTGGATTATTTATTATTGTTCAAGGTTTTTGTACAACTACTACCTTTCTTGAATCTTCCTCACCTACTTGTATTGATCCCTTATCATCAATATTTTTGTCTCCATGTGTTCCATAATTAAAAAAATCATCATTTGAAGTCATATTTATATGTATATCTAGGATATCATCTAGGTTATCCTCTTCTGCATCATAGGGAGGAGCCTTAATTTCTTAGTGAGGTCCTTCTTTAACCACTATTGTGAGTCTATTTATTTATACAATTGGATGTTGTTGTTTTATACTAGAAAAATTGACATATTACTCTATCATGGAACCATGTAATGCATGTGTGAAAATGAATTTGTTTCTTGGACCCACTTCTCATCCGAAATCAATGGACAAGCTACATGCCATAGTGTAGTCGAGAATTTAAAATGACTATAACTAATAGACTTGATCTATTGATTAGGTACCATATTTAATACACCAAAATTTTTGTCTTAAAGCACCCTTAGGGTCACACAATCAGAGTTCCTAACCGTTGTAATTAGATGTGTTCTATAATAATCTCCTTGATCAGTTTGAATAACATCACCGTAGTAGTAGACATAGTCAAACATGACTCTCTACATCAAATTTTTATGATCCATATTATGATAGTGTAAATAATATTGAAAATTAAGTTGAACTATATATTATTTATGATGCTGAAATTTTAGAGCCTATTTTCAATATCATAAAATATGATACTAATGTTTTGTTATATAAAAGTTAATTAGAAAATAATACCTAGAATATTTTGGAAACCAAGGTAAAAAAGAAGACAAAACACCAAATATATCTATTTATCCATAATAAAATGAAATTTATAATCATATAAACTAAAATGGAAAAGGAAAACACATTAAAAACACATCAATGATATATAATAGAAAATAATGACCTTGAAAATTTTCAATAAAACAGAGTTTGGATGAGATGATACTTACTTCGAATGTGATGTAAAATCCATTTTATTTTCAAGTGGTATCGTTATAACATCTTACAAAGGTATGTTCCTAACGTTTTTATTTTCAAAAGCTTTTGTCTTTCAAATAAATTATATTTGACGTTATCATATATTTCATTAAAAGGACGAATGATTTCAAAAATTCAAATGTTAAGTACATCTCTTTGAAAGATGTTATTAAGCTACCACTTGGAAATAAGCGGGATTTTACATCACTTCAAAAGATAGAATCATCTCATTCAAACTCTATTTGGTTAAAATTTTTAAATGTATTTCTTACAAGTTATAAAGAATTAATGGGTTATATAATGTGTTATTTCTTGTCCATTTCACTTTATATGATCACAATTTTCATTTTCTCATTGATAAATAAACCTATTTGGTGTTTTCTCCTCTTTTTACCTTAGTTTACAAAACATTCTATAAATTTTCTTGAAAATTAGGGCTGACACCATAATCTTTACGATACTAAAATTTTAGAACATCTTTTTATATCCTAAAATATGATACTAATGTTTCAAAGTACAATTTTTAATCTTCTTAAAGGTATTTTAGTCATTTATAAGGAAAATATGAATCATCTAAAGTACATCCCCTAGGAGTGTCAGACCAGGTGTGCAGCAAGGCCCTTTGTCATGTACTAGTTTATGTCAAGCCAAGTCTGATTCACCTTATAGAAGTTGTTACACCAAGGTACATCAGTTCCATAACCACAACCACTTACAACATCTAGAAAAATATTTCATTTCTTATATAACCACAAAATCATTATGATACCAAAAATTTAGAACATTTTATTATATCCTAAAAGATGAAACTAATATTTTTTAGTATAATTTTTAACTTTCATAAAGATACATTCAATGATTTATAAAGAGAATGTGAATCATCTAATACATATCCATCCACATTAATAGAACATATGTGAAATAAGGGATGAATCATCTAAGTCATTGGAGTAAAAAATTATATGTGTATTCAACCATCTTTTTCATCGAGTTTTTTATCTTTCATCCTATGTTTATTCCATGTTAATACGAAGTTATTAATTTGTTATTCATTTTTTAATCATTGGTTAGTAAATATTTAATCATTAGTTAATCATTAGTTAACCATTAGTTAATCATTAGTTAAATATTAGTTAATAATTAGTTAACCATTAGTTAACCATTAATTAACCATTACTTAATCAATATTTAATAATTAATTAATAATTACTTAACTATTAGTTAATTATTAGATAATCATTAGTTTATCATTACTTAACCATTATTTAACCATCATGTAATCATTCATTAGTTAACTATTTTTTAAGAATTAATTAATAATTAGTTAATTATTCCTTAATCATTACAAAATCATTCTTTAATAATTACTTAATCATTCTTTAATAACAATTTAATCATTCTTTAATCAGTACTTAATTATTCTTTAATCATTACTTAATCATCGGTTAATCATTAGTTAATTATTCTTTATTTATTACTTAATGATTTGTAAATTATTATGTAATAACTCTTTAATCATTAATTAATCATTCTTTTATCATTCCTTAATCAATACTTAATCATTACTTAAACAATACTTAATCATAATTTAACCAATTAGTTAACCATAAATTAATCATTAATTATTCATTTTTAATCATCCCATAATCAATAGTTATTAATTATTTAATAATTCCTTAATCATTAGTTAATCATTACTTTATTATTAATTCATTAATAAATCATTAATCATTAAATAATTATAATTTAATCATATATTAATCAATAAATAATTTCTAGTTAATAATTACTAAATAACTATTTAAATATCCTATAAACATTAGTTAAACATTATTTAATCCATAAATAACTATTCTTTAATAATTAGTTAATTATATGATATTAGTTAATTAATTATTATTAGTTAATAATTATATGTAATCCTTATTTAATCCAAATTTATTCATTAGTTAATCTATACTTAATCCTTACTAATAATATTTCAAAACTATATATAACTAACTAAACTACTTAATAAATAACATATATAAAACTAAATAAAAAACTATTTAGTAAATAAATAAAATAAATTTAAATAAGAAAAAATACATCTAAATGATTCTTCACAAAAAATATAGACTTCTTTTAGGCCACCAGAACCACTTTACACAAATAAGGATTAATTTAGAGAGAGAGCGGGTGTGTAATGTAGATATAGGAGTGAAATTTGAAGTGAGGATTAGGTGGGTGCCTTTTATTGGTACTTAAAGGAAAGGTGGTATGGGACACATTTTAATAAATCGTAAATGTGACAGCACCCATAATTCCTTTCCGATGTAACATTAAAAAAATTAACCTATACACATTTTTTTATAAAAGAGAATAAAAAAATTAATAACCACCACTAGACTAATTTTATTTTATATTAATAATTATATTAACTATAAATTACATTCAAATCATCCATCTCTTGCGATTGATTTTTTTTTGAAAAAAAAATCATTATTGGAATAAAATTATTTTAATTAAAAAATATCCATTAATTTTATATAATTGTTTTTTAAAAATTGGGTTCATATATACTTGGTATTAATTAGAACATTTTAATTAGAGAAATATTTCTTGTATATATTTAATAAAGTGGTTACACCTATTTAGACCACACACAAATTACCATGTTATAATTGTAATATTTAATTAATAATATTTTAATAATATATCATAGTTATTTTGAACTTTTGTATTATATGTGGTATATGAAATTGGACATAGTATTGTTTTTAAACATAAATACATAGTTATTACAGTAGGATATAATCATTTTCATAAACTATCTCTTGGGAAAACCGTTATTAATTTTATATGGAAAGGAAAATTATGTCTAACTTTTATTATCTGTATCAAATTTCAGAGAAGGTTGGATCAATTGTTTACAGAGTATCCTCATAGATGAATTTATCTCTGGTTTAAAATGTATTTCACATTATTTTTTTAAGAAAATATATACCTGATGCATCTCAGGTTTTGATCCTTGAAGTAGTTTAAGTGGAAGAGAATCTTTTTTATGAGGAAAAGACAATTCAGATTCTAGATCTTAGAGAGTATGTATTTAGGAATAAGGACATTAATTAGGTTAATGTTTTATTAAAGGGAGATATGATTGAAGAAGAAGCATGAGATCATGAAAAGCATATAATGGAATAAATATGCTTACCTTTAAAAAAATGAATAAAATTATGAGCACATAATTTCATTATGGGGGGATGAATATAACAACCCGAGTAATGTTAATAATAAACTGATTTTATGTCTTATTAATATTCATGATTTAATTTTATCTATTCACATTCATTAAAATATATTTATTTTATAATTCAAATCGATATAAAGAATAGTTTTATATTAAGTAAAGTGTTATTAATATTTTTATGTTTTTACTTAATAGATAAAAATCAAAATTTTAGATATTGAATTTTATAAAATGATCATTATTTTACATATTAGGATATGAAATTTATGTTAGGGTGAATAATTAATTTTTATTGAAAAAAGGACTTTTGAGTGAATAGTTTTAAAACCATTTTTAAAAACACCTTTACTTTTATGAAATCATCATAATGTAAAATTTAATTAAATAATAATTAAAATTTTCATAATAAAATATATGTTTAAGTTGTAAAATACTTTTTTTAAAACATTATTTTGAATTTAGAAACCCTTAATAGACTTTATGGATCTTATTTTATAATTAATTATAATTAAATTTTTATGATAATTTCATTTAACCCTATGGTTGGAAGGTTCCATTCAGTTTATGAATGAACCAAATGTCATCTAACACATTTTTTATTAATTAAAATCCAATTAATTTCATGAGAATTAGTAACATGAAAATTTTAATGGTAAAATCATTTTTATGTGTAAGATCCCATCTTTTTTTCAGGCACGTATCTCTCTAAGATTTTTTATTATTTTGTTTGATCCTTAGTGGCCAAGTATTGTTCAGAGAAAAAGTGCATTTTTTAGAGAAAATTAACTAACATTAAAAGATGTATGCTTTTTTGAATTAATGAAGCGTGGGTATAAATGGGTTAAGTATTTAAATGTTTTCATGGTGAGTTGATTGGCTTTAAAGGGGAAATTGGATGAAAAATAAACTATATAACCTTTACAAGTCATGTAATGGGATTGCAATCCATGTAATTTTATGTGGGTTTTAATAAAAATAAATTGAAGGCGATGGATTTTTCAGTGAAATCTATTAAAATGTTTTACATGACGTGTAACTGAATTACATGTCATGTAAATTCCCGACCTGTAGTTTGATGTGGTTGTGTGACTTATTTTTCATGGGAATATATTGAATCCATTCTTTTCTCAACCTAGGGAGACCATATAGGTGATTTTGGATTTCTATACCCGTTTTCAAAAGTCATGTTTATGAGATAAATCCCAAGAACCCCCATTCAGTAATTCACACATTTTCTTTATGGGAGTTGGTTATTGAAAACATTTTTGGATATTTAGTTAAAGTAAGGTGGTATAATCGTCAATTCCCATAGTCATGGATTTTATATATGTATTAAAATTGTACAATTTATATCATTATTTAGAAATTTGAATTCCTAAATTTGGTTAATTAACATCACCAAATGATTTATTGAATTACTATTAAAATCAATAATTAATTGTGAAATTGGCTATGAGATTTAGGGATTGTGAATTAGATAATTAATTAGGGGATTAATTATGATATATTTAATGGGTTGAATTGAGATAAATAATTGTGGATTTAATTATGTGCTTTCAATATTGTGATATAGAAAACTAATTGTGGAATTAATTATGAAGAGTTTAGATTGATAATGAGATAATTAATCCTGAAAATTAATTATGGGATTTAAGTTGTTATTATTGATTAATTATTTGTTAAATTAATTAAATAATTTTATAAATTAAATAATTCTTGAATTAATTAAGGGTAATTATGTGATGAACTATTTTTTAATTAGTAATGTAATTTGTGTTGATAATTTATTATTATATTAATTATGTGTAAAATAAGGGGATCATGTTCATTCAATTGAGAAGTATACATTCTAACATTGTCATTATAAAAGTGAGTTAAGGAATGGGAACATGGTAAATCAATTTAGAATTATACCTGGTAAAATGGTCATTATACTTATTTGTAATGGAATGGTAATTTGGTCATTCAATTGAGAAGTATACATGGTAAGATGGTCATTATAATTGTGAATAAAAGAATGAGAACATGGCCATTAGTTTGCATGATATTTGAGTGGTAACATGGGTATTCAATCAGGATTATAATAATGGTAACATGGGAAAATCAAGTATAACTAAGGAATTTTAACAAAGGCACTCTGAGATATGGCCTCACTTAAGAATACGTCAGGCTCCAGCATGAGTCGAAACAAGTATTGAGATTTGATATCACCTTTGAATTATTTTGGATTTGGAATGATCTAGATAAGTATTAGGATATGATATTATGCACAAACACTTTGGGTTATGGAATGAGATGATGATAGAATGAGGTATGGGTATCCTCAGGAAATGTAGAGTTATATTAGTTAGATGAAGAATAAATGATAATGTGATAACTTCTTACTTATGCATTATAATTATTTCATTATTGAATTACATTCACTATTATCTGAATATATACTATTTTGGACACCATTGGTGATGGACTACCGATTTATACCCACACACTAACCGAGCTACCTAATTAGTACCCGAATGGACATTATTATCATAGGAGAGGCTAAGGGAAAAGTCCCTATGCTAGATGGCTAATTAGGGAACAGATCATGGATTAAGGAACCAAAAATGGTTCAATACCCTCTTGGGAGTTTTCAATGTCCTTATTTTTTGTTTTCGTTTTATACAATTGACACGTACATTAACATGTCATGTCTCTACTTCAGTTGGACATTATATTTCCTGCTTTGGTTACCAAGAGATTTTAGTTTTTTCTATTGATATATATATATTTCTTACACTACTGTTTATTATTTCAGTTGGTGTGTCACTATAATAAAAGAGGGTATAATCTCCCCATGAATGAACTATCAAACCCTCATTTCTAGTCAGTAGTCTATGGTGTATGAGGATCCTCACTTGAGGTCTTATGACTGACTGGCTCAGGGCACTGGTGTGTGGCACCCATGTTGGGATGTTACAAAGTGGTATATGAGTAGTTTTATTTTATTTTTATTTTGTATTACTATTTTGGGAAAGGTAGAAAATGGCCTATAAATATTTGGGACATGGACATGAGCCCATTCATGGGAGTTATAAACCCATGTATGTGGGAAAACCCAAGTACCCATGGTCATATTGTTTTTATTGTTATTTTATATTTCAACTAAATATTATATCACCATGGGTGACACACTTGTTTTGTGATGTGAAAATTGTTTTTGATTTTTTTCTGAGAACTGATTCATGGCATGGAATGGCATGAGATTTGAGTCTTCATGCATCATTCTATAAATTAGGGATTATTTTTTGGCATGAATCATTTTAGACATTCATGGGAAAATGGGTTTTAGGTAAGTTGTTGAACGTAAATTGTTTTTCCTTTATTATGAAATTAAATTGAAAATGATTCATAATATGGAATTGGAAGTGGTAAAATGATATAATAATGTGAATAATTGGGTGTCTAAATGAGAAAAATGAATCATGATAATTTGTTACCCTAGAAAACCAAGCCCTAGTTATAGGATGGTTAAGTGTAATAATAGAGCCTCAGTATTGACCATATGGTGAGGATTGAGGAAAATAATTTTTGTGATTATTCCTCCTATGTTTTTTGTGATAAATTCATTTTGAGGGCCTTAAAAAGTTGTTTGGAATTTTAGATATATGCCTCCATGATGAAACTTTTGAGAGGATGAAAGTTGGTTATAAATGGTAATTCTCTACCATTAGTGTAACCTGAGGCACCGATAGTGTCAGGAGAGAAAGAAGGGGAGTTGTTTCAAGAGAAATTCACTCGCTTCATTAAATTCCTTGTAAGTGACCCAGGGTTGGTTGAAAAAAGTTGGTTTGACCAGATGAGAGAGTTTCATTTGTATCACCCTTCAAGTTTCATTTGAGAGGGTGGAACCGAGGGAGCGGAATTTTGGGTTGAGTCCACTGAGATGGTACATCACCATTTGGCGACTCATACTGAAAGGAGGGTCATTTTTTCTACTTATATGCTGTGATAATTAGTGATGCATTGGTATGAAATCAAGGTGAGGACTATAAAGACTAATGGTATGTCATGGAAGGAATTATTGGAGAGGTTTGTAGAGAAATTTTATTCAGAGATACCGTGGTAGGGGAAACTAGTAGAGTTTATGAGGATGACTTAGGGGAGAATGTTTATGATAGATTATTCAGGAAGCTTTATAGACCTACAATTCTTTTCCCTAGTATTGAAATGAGATGAAATGGATATAGAGTGTTTCTTTCTGGATGGACTTAAGTTTGAGATTAAGTCCCAAGTAAACCAATTTCGGTTAAAGAAGTTTTCTATGGTGGTAAATCAGGCTGTTATATCTAAGGGGAACCTGAAGGAGGCTTCTAGTGATGGGAAAATAGTTTCTACTAGATGATCAGGAGGTGTAAATTCCTAGTGTAGGAAGCGTATTATGAGAACAATATCCATGGTAGGGGAAATCAGAGTAGGCATAAAAGAGGATCAATTACATAGGAACTTACTAGTGTGATCTTCCATTAGTGTGGTAGGAAAATTCACTATCGTCGACACTATCCCCGAACATAAGTGGAGTGATGGTATTCTAGTATGATGGGACATCTATTGAAGTTATATAGGAAAAAATGACATACTGTTAGTGATATACAAGCTAGAAATAACCAAAGTGTGTGAATAGGTTCTTCTACACCAAATCAGCATGACAACTCGAGTTATAATGGATGTTGCTTTAAAGGTGGTGAATTTGGTGCCTTTAGGAAAGAGCATCCATATCAGAAGAGTGGTGAAACTGAGAGGAGTCAGACACCATCACAGGGAAGTGAGGCATGATAGGTGCATGTAGTGTAGCTTAAACTTGTGGATAATGATGTTGGACCTTCAATAGCGAGAGGTATTATTAATCTAGATTCTACATTATCTAGTGCCTTATTGGATAATTGTGCCTTTCATTCCTTTATATATGAATCTTTTCAATGGTTTGATCAGAGAAGTGGAGTCTGTGAATGGGATAATAATTATCGATACACCATTGGGAGTACGGTCTAGAGACATCTCTATGTTCAAGGTATGTTCTCTTCAATTCAATGATTATCATTTTCTATGGGATCTCAATATCATTAACATGTCATGATTCGAACTAATTATGGGTATGAAATGGCTATTCACATACCATTACCACATTGATTGTTACCACATGAGAGGGATAGTTACATATCCTAATGGTGACTGTTTTATTCATAGTGGGAGTGGGATATCCATGTTGGACAAGTGAGGCCAATTACTCAGCAACTAAGAGGTCTCAAAGACCAGTTTTCTAGTTTATTTTGGATTTATGGAGGTATGAAGAAATATTTCATTCCACCAGTAGTGTAATGATTTCAAGAAGTTTTTTTCTCAAGACTTCTCAGGGCTATCACCTGAGAGATATTTGGAATCCACTATTGAACCCATGTAGGGATCAGAGCCAGTTTCTATTCCACAAAACATAATGGAACCTAAAAATCTTCAAAAACTCTAGTATTTGATGGAGGAGTTGGAGGATATGGGATTTATCAATCCAAGCTTGTCTCCTTAAGGATCACATGTGTTGTTTCTAAAGAAGGCCTATGGGAGTTAGCACTTTTGAGTTGATTACCGAATGTTGAACTAGATGATTATGAAAAACCAATATACTCATATGTGTGTTGAAGACCAATTTAACCAGTTTAAAAGAGATTCTGTGTTCTTGAAGATTGACTAGAGATCAAGGTATCATCATCTGAGAGTTCGAACTTCATATATACTAAGTAATACTTTCAGGAGAAGGTATAGACTTTATGAGTTTGTTGTAATGTCGCCTGGGTTGAAAAATGAAGATGTAGTGTTTATGAACTTGATGAAAATAATATTCCACCTATATATGGACAAGTTAATTTTAGTATTCACAGATGAAATCTTGGTACACTCCATGACTCATTATGATCATTCCCAACATCTTAACATCATCTTAAGTACACCAAGAGAGGATTATCTATATGAAAATATTTATATGTTCCTATTTTGGATTGATTAAGTACACTTCAAGGGACACAACATCTTGAAGGAAGGTGTGTCAATGGACCTAGAGAAGGATTATGCAGGGGATTCATGATAGAATAAAAACAAAATGTTCAATATATGTATCTTTATGGGTTTAACAAGATATTATCAAAGGTGCCACTTCAGTGGTGGTGTGGTGGTGAAGGTGAGTGGCACATCCACGCTGTTCTTTGGGAGGTTTAGGGTTCGAATACTGGGAGTCTGATTTTAGGGAGAGCCTCTCCCCTGGGATCCACCCACCTTGCTGGGTCTCCTGGTCTCATCTGGGCGGGAAAAATGAGGCACGACCCAATCGATGACGGATCGCTGGACAGACCATCGCTGTCGGGCCATCACTGTCCGGGACGCTCTGCCATCTCTGCTGGAAATAGCTCCTTCCCGGCTGGGGATCTCTCCGGAATGACCTCTTCGTTGGGAGGGGGTTCCCTTGTGTGGAGTGTTTGAAAAGGCCACACCGGGGAATTTCCTTATAATATAAGAAGTTATTATAAAAGGTTTATCTATGAATTTTACCAATTACCAGCACCATATTCAGGATTGACCAAAAAGGGCATAATGTTTTATTGGTCAGAATAATGTGAGAAAGCATTCGAAGAGTTAAAGAAGGGCTAGACATCAACACTTATCTTGATCCTACCCAAGATAGGTGAGGAGTATATGATGTATTGTGATGCTTCTGGGATTAGACGCGGACCACTTTTGATTCATAGAGATCAAGTTTTGGCATATGGGTCTCCAAAGTTAAGAAAAAATTAATGGAACTACTCTATACACAACATCAAGATAGAATCTGTGGTTTATGATTTTATTTTTTTTGTTTCATTATCTGTTGTGTGAAAAGTTTACAGTTTTTACCAATAAAAAGATATTAAGGTAAATATTTTTGAAAAGATATTTGAATAATTGGTAGTGGATAAGGGTTGAGTATATATAAATTTTTTTATTTTGAGCCAGAATATATTTATTGGAATAGAAATTATGTTTATGATGTTTTTAGTATAACAACTTATACTCTAGAAATTCAATAGTCCAGTGATGAGTGGAAGATGATGACCTTGCTATTAGAGATTCAAGTGGTGGTTCAGGTGAACTAGTAACAAATGACTCTTGTATCTGTTTTAGTATATTCTAGACACATGAGAAAAATCTAAGAAATGCAGTATAAGGATCCAATATTTTTGAACTTGAGGCAAACCATGAAGGTGGGGATCCACCATCATATTGAAACATAGATGAGGACAAGACCATCTATGTCAGAAATCAGGTTGTTGTGTCTATGATCATGATATAGGAGCTCACGTGGGAATTTCATGCCTCGAAGTGGGTGGTATATTCAGGTGTGACCAAAATGTACTATAACCTATGATGACATTGTTGGTGGTTGGGCATAAAAAATAAGATAGCAGGGTTAATTACATGATTCTACACCTATAATAAGGTGAATTTATAGGATCACATACCATATGTTTTTCTATAGTCGTTAACCATTACATAGTGGAAGTTGGATAATGTGACAATGTAATTTATGGTGGGTCTCCTGAATAAGACAAGGAAGAATATATCTATCTAGGTTATTGTGTATTGAATAAAAAAAGTAGAGAATTTATTTCTTATATGAGATAATTTATTTGTAGAGAAGCTAGGTGATTTGTATGTTTAGGTGATAGTCTGTGTGCACGGAGTTCCATGGACTATAGTTTCAGATTATGACGCATGTTTCACATCATGCTTCTTGAAAGGATTGCATAAATCACTGTGTAATTAGTTATTATTGAGTATGTATTTCCACCCATAGATAGATGGGAAGTCATAGTGTAATATAAATGTTCTTAAGGATATTATGTGCATGTGAGTGTATGAATTTGGTAGATCGTGGTAGAAACACTAGGATTTATTGAAGTATACCTATAACAATAGTTATAAAGAAACTATATAGATTGAACCATATAAGGATCTTTATGGTAGGTCATGCAGATCACCTCTTTTCTGGAGAGAGGCTGGTGAGTTAGTGCTATTGGGATCAAGTCTAATACAATAGATATTATAGAAGGTGAAACTAATTTGAAAATGTATGGATACAGCTCAGAGTAGGAATACATCATATGTCGAAAAATGGAGATAAACCCTTGAGTTTATAGAGGGTGATCGTGTATTCCTTCAGGTGTCTCCTAGGTTGGGTCACCACATGATACAGAAGAATGGAAATTTGGCACCCAGGTTTGTTGGACCATTTTAGATTATAGAGAGAATTGGTTTAGTGGTGTACCCATTGGATCGCCCATAGAAATATATTACTATAAATTATGTTTTCCATGTATTAAAACATTGAAAGTATCACCCCAACCATTCTCATGTGATCTAGGTGAAGGATGTTGATCTTGAGATAGATGTTACCTTTGAGTATCATTCATTGTTTGAGTTGGAAAACAATGAGAAAGTGTTTTGTGGAAGTACTATTAAATATTTTGTGTATTATGGAAACATGGATGTGTTTCAAAAGAAAATTGGGAAAGGGAAGTAGATATGCAGGCTTCGTGGCCTGATCTTTTTGATTTGGAATCATAAATATGCTTGGGATTATAGCTCAATGACAAGATATTTTATCATGGGGATATTATAAGATCCCATCATTTTATAGGTATATTTATCTCTCAATTTTTTTCTTCTTTTTTGAGACTTAGTGGATAAGTCTTGTTTGGATATGGAGAGTCTTTGTTGGAGAAAATGACCTAATGTTCAGGGATGTATCCTTGTTTGAATTACTGGAGTATGGGTATAATTAGGTTAATTGTTAAAATGGGTTCATGGTGTGTTGATAGTATTTAAAGGGGAAATGGGATAAAAACTAAATTGAAAAACATTTAAACATCATGTAAGTTGATTACTCATCATCTAATTGTTCCTGGGTTTTAATAAAATAAATCTTAGGGGACATATGTTTTTGGTGAAAAATATTAAAAATGTTTACATGTCTTGTAACTGAATTACATGCCATTTAATTTCCCAACCTATATATTAAAGTGGTTATGTGGCTAATTTGTTGTAGGAATCATCTATACAACTTCTCTTCTCAACCTAGGGAAACCCTCCCATTTTTTTTGGAGTGAGAACACCCCTTTCAAACGTCATGTATACACGATCAACCCCTTGAACCCCTGGTAATCATTCACAATTTCTCTTTATAGATGTTCACAATTGGAAATGTTGTTGGGTCTTCCATTAAAATTAGGAGGTCTAATCTTATATTCCCATTGTCTTGAATTAGATATGCATATGAAAATTGAATAATTTCTAGAATTATTTAGAAATTTTAATTCCTAAATAATTATTTTGTTAATGTGGCCAATTGATTTACTGAAGTATTTTTAAAATTAATAATTAATTGAGGGATTTGGTTATAAGATTTAGTGATTGTGATTTAGATAATTAATTGGGGGACTAATTATGAGATATTAAACTAGTTAAATTGAGATGATTAATTATTTTATTTATATATTTTTATATATATATAATTACTTTTGGAATTATTTATGAATTGTTGAGATTCAAAATGTGAAAATTAATTATGAGAATTAATTTTGAGATTTAATATGTGAATATTTATTAATTAGATTTTAAATCAATCAATTAATTTGATAACATAATTAATTAGTGAATTAATTAAAATTTCTTATGTGATAAACAAATTGTTGAATTAGTAAAGTAAATTATGTTGATAAATAATTGTTATATTAATTATGTGTAAAAGAATGGGAACATGGTCACTCAATTGAGAAGTATACATTGTAACATGGTCATTATACTTTTGAGTAAACTAATGGGAACATGGTCATTTAATTGAGAAGTATACAAGGTAAAATGGACATTATGCTTATTTGTAATAGAATGGTAACATGGTCATTCAATTGGGAAGTAAACATGGTAACATGGTCATTATACTAATGAATACTTGAATCAGAACATGGTCATTAATTTTTGTGATGTTTGAGTGGTAACATGGGAATTTAGGCATAATTTTAATAACAGTAACAAGGGGAAATCAAGTATGAAATATGGAATGGAAATAAAGGAAATCTGAGATATAGCCTCACATGAGAATACATCGATCTCTATCATGAGCCAAACCATGTATTGTGATATGATATATTCATTGAATACTTAGATATCTGACATGACCTGAAGTAGTTATTAGGATATGATATTACCTATGAATGCTTTAACCTCTGGCATGAGTTGAAGCTAGAATGAGGTACATGTGTCCTAAAAACCCTATAGTTAGCATGGTTAGATAAAGAATAAATGATAATGTGACAACTATTTACTTATGCATTTTACTTATTTATTTATAGAATTGAATTCATTATTATCTGACTCAATATTGTTTTAGACATCATTGGTGGTGGCCTACTGATATGTACTCATACCCTACTCAGACTTCCTAATCCGTACCTGAATAGAACATATTTTTTCAAGAAATGATAAGGGAAAAGGCCTTGGGTTAAATTTCTAATTTGGGAATGGAGCTTGGATGAGGGAACCAGACATGGTTTGGGACCCACTTAGCAGTTTTTAGTGTCCTTGTTTTCAGTTTTCATTTTTCAAACTTGATAAATACATTAGCATGGAATGTTTAAACTTCAATTGCATAATGTATTTTCTTCTTTGGTTACCATGAGTTATTGGTTATTTATATTGATATATACACATTTATTCAACTATTGTTTATTATTTTAGTTGATATATCACTCTAATAATAGAGGGTAAAATATCCCAATGAATTACTTGTTAGAACCTTGCTACTTGTCAGCATCCACTGGTTTATAGAGAGGTGTTCTTGTGGTAATGTGACCGACTGGATCTAGGAACTGGTGTGCAGCACCCGGTACAAAATATTAGATTATGCTTAAATGGGTATCATTCTAAAAAAATAACTGATTATTCATTTTTATATTATAATTATTTTCTTCCACCTATGTAAAATTTTAATATTCCATGTTTGTAGAGGAGTTTTAGGTTTATGGAGTGCCTTTATCATTCTCTTTAAGGGATATATAATCATTCAATAAAATGGTTTGATTGAGAATTTTATGAGTCAAAAAATAAATGTGAATTTATTCCGAAATTGTTTAGAGTTTATGTCTTTATTCATGTTCTTAAATAAGAATTGGTACATTCATGTTGAAATATTTATGTTTGGGGTGTTTTTTTATCCAATGTAAATTGTCTACTGTTCTTGGTTGGGGTAAAACTATATAAAACCCTAGGTGTGTGGTTATTTTCAATTCAGATTCCATATAGAATGATTGAATTTCATGGTATGTGATTAGTTTATGAAATTTGTATTTAAGATGAAACCATTAAAGGTGAATTTGACCTAGTACATGTAACATAGTTTGTTCACATTTCTAGATAAAATGATTGAGTTATTATAGATGGTTCTTGAGATGATTCACATGGTTTGAGCTTTGTTAGTAAACAATGTAGGACAACTGTTTGAGTTGGTGTATTAAGGATTGTTTTTACCAGAAAGTTTATAAAATCCTATATCCAAACCACAAACCACGTAAGAAGTGGAGTTTTACCCTATTTCACTAATAACATTATATACTAAATCCATTCATTTCTCTCTCCATTTTAATACAGAATACCATGTGTGTGCCTCCTTCTCCTCCCTCTCATCCAAGATGAAACCCCATAATTCCATGAAAAAATTAACTTTCATCAGAGGTGTTGGAAAGTTAAAATGAAGAATATGAATTTATTATTTCCTCTTTCATATTTTTCCACTCTTTAGTTGTCACTTAGTGTTTCTTCCAAATATTTCAAAATTTTTGGGTAAATTTTCTTCCTAATTTTTATTAGAGTTAAGTGTAATCAATGGATAATATTGGATGTGTTCCCTTTTGTATGGTTATGTTAAATAAACCCTTTAATTAAACCCACAATGTTATAGGGTTTTCATAAGTGAGTTAGTTTGTGTCATGTTGGTGTCACTATTCTTTGACCTAAAATAAAATAAATTTTTTTATTTAACCTTGATTATGACCAATGCTTTGACTATTATGATATTATCCCAAAATAAAGGAGTTATAAGGTATTTTATCAGGTTGTATCAAGAATTTTTACTTGGTTTAGTTATATATTGTTACCAATTTGGGATGAGAGTATATAATTAATTGATTTTTTTTTCTCTTTTAATAAATGGTTATTTATATGTTTATATGTAAAAAGAGATATCAAATTTAGATTAATGACTGTGACATGAAATTTCACAAGAGTGGATAATCCTAGAGTAGAATTTAAGCTTGTATTGAGTCTTTAAGTGAAATATAGAATTATATGTGGTGTTTTTCTAACTTAAGTAACTTGTAGAATGATCCATGAAGGGGTATGTAGGTGTTATGTTTAAAAGTGTTATTTCTTGAATGTGAAAGTGATTTTTACAAGGTAACCTAGTGATGTTATGTTCCCTATATGGGATTGGTGTATCCCCTTATTAATGAATAAAGATAAAATGGTTTGTTATGGACTATAAATTATCTAATAGTAATAGTCAATCTTGGATTCCTAATAAATGAAATGTTTTCAATGGGAATATTTTGGTTTAAATAGGGTATTACATGGATGTAAGGAACGAATGAATTTATTTAATGTCAAGAGTTGATGTTTTTTCTTAATTTCATAGAAATTAATTTGAGTGGATCCATTGATTTAGTATGGACTTAACATATAGAATTCCATGTGTGAAATGAGGATTACAATATGGGGCTTAGATGAAAATGAGGTTTGGATGAAACCCTCATATTTACTGAGATCCAATGATATTTAATTCCTTGATATGACCATGGGATTCCATAAATATTCATTATTTAGAATTCCATGGGGTGGATCCCACTTATACTATGGTAATTTTTATATTAATCGAATTATATGGTTTAATGTTGTGGATTATTGTATGGTACCCTCATTTAATACTCTGGGATGAGATCCTTTAATTTAGTATGATCTATTTGGGGGGAATACATCCTGTATAAGACATATATTACAATCAAGTCATTCATTTGAATGTCATGGATGGTTACTTGAGTTCAGAATAGTAAACTTAATCTCTTTAATTCCAAGGGTAACCCATTTAGATTACCAGTGATATTTATTAAGAGGGAATTCCTGGTTGAGCCATGTGAATTCTCATAGGTTATTAAAACCATGGTTTCCTTAGTTTTATTTCTTTGAAATAACTGAGATATGAAATATACCATGATCAGAGACTCTCCATTGATAGACGAGTAAGGTATAGA
Source organism: Viscum album (assembly GCA_963277665.1). NCBI lineage: Eukaryota > Viridiplantae > Streptophyta > Magnoliopsida > Santalales > Viscaceae > Viscum > Viscum album. The sequence continues at coordinate 1,983,097,763 of OY728122.1, forward strand.
CTAATGTTAGGTGACATTGGGGATCCTGAGCATTATTGGTTATCTTATTCTTTCTTTTTTATATTGAAAATATTTTAACTTTAAAATATATAAATTAGTCAACAACATAAAATTCATTCTTAGAACCCTTGTATTAAATTTATTATGAACTTTTTATTTTATGAATGTCATTGGTGGTGGTATACTAAGTTATAATCATACCAAGGATGGATATCTTGGAACACGAGTTCCCAAGAAGCTGTTAATATTTCATTTTAGGGTCATGTTTGAGAAAGTGTTGGGGGTTTTTTATTCCAAGGTTTTTATGTTAGATCATGGAATTTTGGATTGAGTTAGGACTCATTTTTTCAATATTATATATATATATATAAATATTTGAAACTCTATGGTTTTGTCTCTCCTACTTGGTGCGATTCAATGAATATTTTTTTCGAATCTAGTGAAAGGCTAAGGATAAGCACATGTTTAGTACTAAAAATTTGGAAATAGTATGATAGGGATGTTGTTTTTATAAAATCCATCCACACAATCACTACATGGTTATTGTAACCTTATGAAATAACGGAGCACCATAATCTAGAGCCTTTGGTGAGGTTGACATGGATATAAAATTATTAGTTTATCTGTGCAACCAAATCATGTGATTCAACCAAGAATTAAAATTTTGGAAATTTATAAAAATGACCTCTCTTTATTATACCCTAAATTATTCCTCACACTATCCTCCCTCTCCCAATATTCATACACCTCCCATGGGATCCCCCACCACATATCATACTTTATATCCCTTAGATCATTAAAAATTTCACCATATGATTAAATGTTTCAGTCTTCATGTATGGTTTCATCTTCCTCCTATCTTTTTGTTCAACTAAATTTTATTTCCCCTTTTCAATAAATAATATTATATGAACCCTATGGAATGGGTTTGATGATTTTTATTTTAGTTCATAATTTTAAAGAATGTAGATTTTTATGGGGTCCTTCTCCCATATGTCTTCATGAGATTATCACCATATGTGCTTGAATTGAGGTATGTTTTCCCCCACGTTTTTCTTTAAATTCCCTAACCAAGATTACTTGAATGTTTACCTTTGTGGATTTTTACATTAACATAAGGTGTATTTGAAATAAAAATAAAATTTTACTTGGTTTTCATTTCTGTGCATATTATTTATCAAATTTGAAACATGATATTGTTTTATGAAACCTTCCACCTATAGTGTTTTAAAAATATTTCGATTCTATTTTATAAATGGATTCTAAAATATCTACATGTTTTTGGATTATTATTATTTTTGGATGCTATATATGGATCTTAAAATAGTATTTTAAAATATATTATATATTATAATATATTTTCTATGTCTTTGTAATTGGTTTTAATGTAGTCTTCGAATTTATAATTTTTAAAGATCTCTTATTCAGCTCGACTAGTGTATTGAAAATATATATTTAAAATTTTAATTCAGATTCAATGGATTTTCAGTGGATATTTCTATAAAATTATTTCCTGGTGGAATTGGTTATATTGCTTGAAAATAATCTTAATTTTTTTATTGATTTAATAAGATCTTGGTGTATACATAATACCTTAATGATTTTTATGTTATTTATTTGTGGATTTTGTGTCTGTTATTCATACCACATGGGAAGATTGAGTACTTTGGAAGGTTAAATTAAAATTTATGGGTTCCACATCACATGTTATATAGGTGAAGTAAAAGTGGTACCACCTATCATGAACAAACCAGGTTTGACCTTGAACCGGTCACCTAAACTAGCTCACGACATGGACCGAAGGGAATTCCTGATCCCCATGAGCTAAAAACTAGTATCGGGAATTAGGATTAAATAGGTAGGAATGATTTAGCCCATAAATTAAAAACAAATAAATAAACAAAAACTGAACAAAGAAAACAAAAACTAGTAGCGGTGATAACACATAGCTATCCATACCTCAATGTGACCCTACGAGTGACCACTGACCTCAAACCAACATCGCACTATGGCGACCAAATCCAAGCAAGGTGCATTACCTGAAGCTAAAAACAAAGATAAAAATATAAGAATGAGTATTAAAACTTATTATGCATGCCTAAAGAATCTATTATTATATTCATTTCCTTTAAATAAAATATCCATCAATTTCAAATTTTAAATAAAATTTAAAAAACTAGGTTTTACACATTTTCTTTTTAAAACATTTCAAGGTCCATTTCCCTTTTTCAATTAAAAAAATTTGATTCCCTTTTTAATGAGCAGGCATTGGGATTTTTAAGGAGGTGATGTTTACATTAAGAAGGGAGGAAGGAAGCGTAAAACATTTTTGAAACCTTTTTCCATGAGCACTTGAAACCATTTTATCACCTTTACTAAGAAGTTATACTACGCAAGGAAACAAGACCAATGAGAATACAACACGGGCAATAGAGAAACACAACCAAAGAGAAACCAATCGGCATATGTATCTCAACCATCAATAGAAAAATACTAATTAGTACTAGAAAACATGGGAGAACCTAAGATCTCATGAATAATCTATAATGTACTATACTTGCGACTCATCTCAAAGGCATGCCCTACCCGATGACGTCATAACACCCAAATGCCCGATCACAACCCTACTTGGCCTGACCGAGAGCCAAATCCTATAACAATAATAAAAAAATATCCCCATTCTATGGGAACTATAAAAAAATAGTACATTAGAGGGGGTTATTTAGAGGGGGTTATGCACAACCCCCTCTAAATTCATTTTTTATAACATTAGAGGGGGTTCTTTACAACCCCCCTCTAATCATCGAATTTAGAGGGGGTTCACAACCCCCTCTAAAATTTTTAGCATTTTTTTACTATGTAGTCAGATTTTAGAGGTGGTTATGTTAAGAATTTAGCTAATTTAATAATTAGTGGTGCTATATATTTAGTTACAGGAACTATATATTTGGTTAGAGGTGCTAGACACACACACACACACACAAACACACACACATGCACAAATATATATATATTCAGTTGGATTTTAGAGGTGTTATATGTGTGTGTGTGTTATATGGAATTTGCTTTTTAAGAAAATAGTGGGGGTTCACAACCCCCTCTAATGTAAGACATTAGTGGGGGTTCAAAACCCCCGCTTGAACCCCCACTATTGTCTTACATTTGAAGGGGTTCACAACCCCCTCTAATTTATGATATCAGTGGGCTTATGAACCCCAACTACTTTCTTAAAAAAATTCACAATGTATATATGTATAATACATTGTGTATACATATATGAATGCATTTATAAAATGTATAATATATTATATTCATATAAATATGTAATATATATATATATATAATTGTGTACTTATAAATACAATATGCATATATATATAATATATGTGTATTAAAATAAATATAAACAATTACAAATAAATATATAAATACACATTTGCGTTTGTGTGTGTTGGATATAAATGTATTTATAAATACATACATACAAAATTTTATTTAAATATATGTAAATATATAATTTACTGAGGTGTGAAGAAAATATATATATACATATATATTTATATTTTTTTAAATATAGATACATTTTATTTATTTATTTTATTTAAATATATTATGCAAATAATATTTATCTTAATAAAATTATTAATATATATAAATAAAATAATATATAAATTATATGTGTAAATTTGTTAATATAAATATTTTTATTAGTATATATATTCTTATTTTAATAAACTTATTATATGTATTTAAATATATTTTTTTAATAATTTTTATTTTAATAAACTTATTAATATATATAAATACAATAATATATAAATTATGTGTAAATTTGTTAATATATATATGTTTATTAATATATCTGCATATTTTAATAAACTTATTATATGTATTTAAATATATTATGCAAATAATTTATATTTTAATAAACTTATCAATATATATAAATAGAATAATATAGGTTCTATATAAACAAAATTCGATTTAGGGAGGTGTTTTAGGCGCACGATTTATATCATGGAGGTGCGTTGTTCGAATCCCACCTGGTTCAAAAATTTTCGAAACCCTCTGAATTAATGGACCGAGAGGAGACTAGAGGCGGGGCTGGACCGGGACACGCATGCGAATACTGGGGGTGGGGCTGGACCGTGGACAGACCCGAGACAACACGAACCGGGGGACACACGAGGACTGGGGATCGAGAGGGACAGACTGACTCACGAGGACCGGGGGACACCGCGGGACAGCCCCGAGACACATGAACCACGAGGACATTGTTTGGGGGACAACATGAATCAGGGGACACGCGAGGGTCGGGGGCTGAGAGGGGACATACCGACTCACGAGGACCGGGGGGACACCACGGGACAGCCCCGAGACACACAAACTGCAAGGACACTGTCTGGTGGACACACGAGGACCGGGGACTGAGACACATGAACCGGGGACACACGAGGACCGGGGACCAGGGACACAATGAGGACAGATAGACAGACACCCACATGCGAAACAGAAGGAGACCGAGACACACATGGGATGAGCCCGACACATAAGAGACACGCATGCGAGACAGAAGGAGCACCTAGGGGATGAGACCAACACACATAGGATGGTGGAGGCTGGGGAATGGGGAGGCTGGGGGACAGACATGGACGAGACTGAGGTAGGGGAGGGAAACATTTGGGGTGGTTATGTAAAACCACCCCAAATACAATTAACAATTAGGGGCAGTTCAAACAGCCCCTAATTCCTTTAGTAGAGGCAGTTGGGTTTATAACCGCCTCTAATTACACCCATTTCTGTTAAATTCTGGACAACATTATAGGGGGTTTAAACCCCCTCAAGTGTAACCGCCACCAAATCCAACACGCATTTAGCAGGGCTTTCTCAAAACCACCTCTACTAACAGTAGGTGGGTACATTAGTGGCGGTTTCTCATAACTGCCGCTAATGTATTTTGAAGGGGTTAAAAATCCTTCTAAAGTAAAAAATAACCCCTTATATAGTGGTCATTTTTTGTAGTGGAGCCACTATCCAGTCCTTAATCTAAACTATTGCATCAATCATTCATCAAAAAATTTCTCGCCATGCTAGGTTCCCATGTTTAGAATAAAAAGGCGGGTAATCCAACAATATAAAACAAGAAATCCATCACATATACTTGAATCACACACAAAATTCATCCCCGAATCAATCCAAGGGACTTTTCCCCTCTTTCTTTCAACCATCAACACACAAAGGAAGTCCCATCTGAGGACCACCCATTCATATTAACATCAAACAAGGTGAGGGGTGCACCCCAAAGACAGTTCTCAAAGAAATTTATTTTATAAAAGTATCAAATGGGCCTCAAGCATCTATTTAACCCTAAATCATTTCCAAAGAACCAACACACACCAATTTTAAAACCAAAAATCCACTTATACATTAATTTAAGAAACCCAAGTCACCATTTTAAATTCAAAGAACATTTATAAAGGCCAACGAGGCATTTCATCAAGAACATGATTTGAAAAATGCAATCAAACCATTTATTGTAATAAATTACAAGAAGGAAACCACTCCAATTCAAGACGGTCAATTTTAATAACAATTCCATATCCATAATTAATATAAAAATTACTTGTGAAATGAATGAAATGAACGATTCTTAAATTTAATGTTCAATGAATAGAGATCCTACCTTAGAGTGGAGCCAAATTGAACAGTCAGCCCTTGGCACTTTCTAACTAAGAGATGATGCTCCCCAACTAAGCATATTCATCTTCTCATACATATAAGGAAACTTATCCCCTATACACACACCTACATGATCATAAAATTGTGCAAGGGGATCCATCCATATATGCTTATATGAATATACCTATATCCACTCACCTTCATATGAATTTCCATATATATATATATATATATAGGCACACCTAACTCCATACATGTATATTCACTACCATGTATAAATATTCACATAACATGGGAATGTGTATATATATACTTACTTATGCATACGTAGGTGAGTCTTCATAGACTCAGCAACTTGAAACCACCAAATAGTGACCAACACATCTTAATTAAAAAGAAACAGGAATCCATAAACATCATAATACCCTAAAATAAAACTATGTCAAAAAAAGGAACCCATATATGATTCAAAAAACAATGAATATCTTAATAAATCCAATGTTAAATGAAGACAATTTTTTTAAAGTAGGTAGTGCCAAATTGACCTTTATGTTTTGTACATCCTGAAAGCATTTATCTAAAGAAATTAAAAAACCATATTTTACAAACAATGTGGATTCTCATTTTCATTAATCATTTTCCAAATGGGCCTTTTCAACCACTTACCAAAACCTTTTCAAGTAAAACTGGGCTAAACATCAAGGAAAACACTTGGAAACATTTCTAAAACACTAGAAGCACCACTTCTTTGATTTTTTTGAAAACATGGAACCATTTTAGGGAAATTAGAAAAAAGGGGAGAAGTTGAGTTCATGAAGGATAATTTGTTCTAGAGTTACCTTTTCATTTGATTTGACACCCATGCTTGCACTTAGTGCACCCATGTGTGTACCATCATCCAATGAAACCCTCTAAATTCCATGAAAATAGCCAAAGAAATTTTAAAACTATTACATTCTTTTCAAACCCAAATTATCAATTACAACTCATTCTAAAATTGAAAATGGAAATTTTAGAAACCAATAAATATTTCTCAAACAAAATACAAATCACACAATAAAAATCACTATACTTCACATTAAAGCTGGAATTACAACCCAACCATTCTAACATAATAATTATAAGGAAAAACAACACAAAAATCAATCTACTTCACTATTAATGACTTATTAACATTTAACCACACACAATTGGCATATGAAAACATAGGCATAAATAATAAAATACTTCAAAAGATATTTTTATAAAATTATACTATTAAAAAAACTATCATAAGTTAACCAAACCATTATAGTGGTGAGAATCATGCCAAAAATAATAATTAGATCCGCCAAACATTATATGGATTGAATGGAAATGGGAAGAGACAGAAACATCGACCTTAGAGGTGTTAGAATGAAACATCACTTCAACGAAAAGGAAAAAAGGCCACACGGACCAAACACACACCTTGAGAACAAGGGATATATCAAAAACCAATTTACTCGTAACCCTAGGGTTTGGAAGGACCATATAGGGTGATGTAGAGGGGGGAAAATTCTAAAATGAGGTTAGAGGAATAAGAAGAGGGATTACCTCAATAAGATGACCAAAAAACTGGGATAGATTCGATGATTTCTCTGGAGAAGAGAGGGTTTTGAGGGATGGGAGGTGCATGTCCAAAGGAGGGGGAAGCGCAACCTACATGATACATTGGAAGAGAAGAGGGGTGAAATAAAGAATAAAAAATAAAGACAAGAGAAAAATTAAATAAAGAAAAATAAAAAGGTAAAAACCAATATAAAAGCTAAATAATAATAAACTTTCAAATAATAACTATAATAACATTCTTAATACTAATACTAATAATTTTAATTATAATGTTAATATTAATAATTACATAATAATAAAAATAATAATCAAAATAATAATAAGAATATTATTATTATTAATATTAAACATTCTTTTAACTTTATTTTGTCCTCATTTTATATTATCTTTATTTTATTTTATTTTTCACTTATTTTTTTTCTTATTTTTAGATATAGAGCCGGCCACATGGTTTGGTCGCATGGTCTTCCAGGCCTTGTTCGAACCATGAACATTCCAAAAACTCACTCAAATGTTGTGTACAAGGTCAAGGTGTGACAGTCCTCCCTAGTACAGTCACTTTATTCCCCCAAAAAGTCTTCAAGTCAAAAGATAACCAATGCTTGAGTCCATGCCCAAACAGAACCAAATGAAAATCAAGAACCTCGAGTTTACGATTCATTCCACAAGTCACACCCAATTGATCATGAAGAAACCATGACCTAAAATGAGGGGAGAACACATGAGGGTTCTCCCCACCACAAGAACTCGACTAACATAGAAAATTTGAAACCCACACACACCACCCTAAGGAGGGTCTAATGCGGGAACTCCCAAACCAAACATACCAAATTCTCCACATGAGTTAAACATGACCGCTGAAACTTAACTGGAAAACTACTATAAGGCCACTTAACATACCAGGGAACCAAAACAAGGAACTACCTAAAACAACACCCCTAGAACTAATAATTCTCCACACCGATCTAAAACTCCAAACACGTCCAACTCCCCTAGTACGAGCGATACAATGCCTCTTTTGAATCCTAGAACTCTCGACCCAAGCCAAAACTCCCCAACACTCACATCTCCAAATGATCAATAATAAAACTTGGACCAACCCACACAAGGGACAAATACACATTAAAGAAAAAAATGATTCTAGAAGCCACATTCAGAATAACACAGCTACTAAGATCATGAAATAATTAGTTCATTGCACTATCTCCACAAAATATGAATATATAAAAGAATGAAAACAAGATCAAGGAAACCCATAATTTCTCCATTCTAAGATGAAAGATATAGAACAAAGAAAAGGCATCACATGCCCCTAACACCCTGACTGTGTACGAGCATCACCTTGAGATCTGAGGTTTGGGCTCTAATGGATGAATCATTTTATGACTCACAGTCGGACACTAGAATCCCCTGATCATAAATCCTTCCTCAAACAATGATTCTTACAGAACTTTCCCTAGTGAATCTAATGGCCACAAAGGCAGCAAAGATTCAGGGGGATGCGACAAGGCATCTTGGAATGCCTGAACTGGCCATACCTATGGCACATTAGAAAGTGGTATGATGAACTAGAAGCTGAAACTAATGAAATTTATTCTTCACAAATGGGTTCCTTTGGTACACCCCACTATCCAGATGGGGAAACCTCAAGAATGATGAGAGGGACTGGATTTTCCAAGAACTTATAGTCTAGATGATAACTCCTTAAAGCAGCCAACATAGGCCTTCACCAACCACTGGCCTTGTTAAATAAGATGGTCTCATAACTATTTTCTCCTTCACCACATCATGTCTGATCCATTGGATAAATATGGAATTCAACACCTCCAACATAATCCCAACTCCATCTTGGCTAAGACATCCACCTCCATTGTTCCAAGGGTAAACCCTCCACTAAACCTAAGAAAATACGAACTCTAACAAACTCAGGAGTCCCTAACCACCTGAAGGCATGATCTACTCCCCTAAAACCGCTTCACTTACCTTAACGGTCCTCAAACACCTCATAGGACAAGAGAAAATCGATCGAAACTAGAATTGGGAATGACTCATTAATAACTTCTGAGGATATTTCTGGGTGGCATATTCATAACATGAAAAACACAATCGAAATTGGCATCAAGCCAAAAATAAATCAAAAGAAACATCATGAGTTAAGAAAAATGGACCAGAATCACAAAAAAGCACAAACAAAACCAAAAGAAACACCCCTATCCATCGGTAACATGCTCATAATCCAGACATATACAAACACAAGAAAGTCACTTTTCTAAAAACCACCATTTTAGCAATTTAAAACCATTTCAAGAAAAACACCTCCATTTTTAAATTTAATTTTCTATTTCAAAACCCACCTTCATTTTCAATATACATACACAAACCAAAACCAAAATGAAATACAAAATACACCAAACTAACTCAGAATGAGGAATTAGTGATTACATCTAACCCGACAACATGGTAGTGGGCCACGTCCTAAGTAAGACATAACACTAAGAGGAACTTGAACTGGGAACCTGGGCTTCACATGGGTCAATACTCCATGTGGGTTTATAGAATGACACCAAATCAACTCTATTGCCATACCTCAATCCAAAACAAAGACAAAAGACTCAAAACTTGGACTAACCCTGGCAACTCAGGTCTCATCACAAGTGGTGATGATTAGGCACCAACCCGTAACGAACCTCTTCAACCCCAACAATACTAATATCCATATACCCGACACCCCAAATAATAAGGGACTCCTATGATACCATTTTTCACAAACCAAATTGGGATGACCCTAAACCGGTCACCTGAGTTGGCCTGTGATATGGCCTAAATGGCGTTCCTGATCCCCAAGGGCAGATATCTAGTGTTGGGAATTAGGAATAAACAGGTGGGAATGATTTATCCCATAAATTAAAGATAAATAAATACACAAAAACTAAAAAAAGAAAATTAAAACTATCCTCAGTGATAAAAAAAGCTTTATATACCTCCATGTGACCCTATGGGTCACCAACGACCTCAAACTAACATCGCACTATGGAGACTGAATCTAAGAAAGGTGCAACACCCGAAGCTGAAAACAATGATATAACTATAGGCGTGAGTATTAAAACGCAGTAGGAATTCCAAAAAAATATATTCTAAAATGAATTTACTTTAAATAAAAGATCCCTAAATTTTATGTTTGAAATAAAATGTATAAAAATAGGTTTTCAAAAATTTTCATCTTAAAACAAATCACGGTCCATTTCCCTTTTTCAATTAAAAAATCCAATTCCCTTTTTAAGAAACAGGCATTGGAATTTTAAAGAAAGTGTTTCTTACATTAAAAAGGGAGGAAGGAATTGAAAAAAATTGAAACCTTTTTCCATAAAAACATGAAACCATTTTATCACCTTTATAAAGAAGCTACACTACAGAAGGAAACAAGATCAATAAGCATACCACACAGGCTATGGATAAACACCACATAAGAGAAACCAATTGACAAACACATCTTAATCATCTTACATAGAATACTACTTAGTACTAGAAAACATGGAAGAACCCTGGAGCTCATGAATAATCTAGAATGTACTATACATGTGACTCAGCCCAAAGGCATGCCCTACCCGATAACGTCATAACGCCCAAACACCCGATCTTCACCCTACCTGGCCTAACTGAGGGGCCTAATCCAAAAGAAATAATAACAAAATATCCATCTTCTATGGGCCACTATTTAGTGCATAATATAAACTAGTGTATCAATCATTCCCTAAAAATTCACCCTCTATGATAGGATCCCATGTTTATAATAAAAAGGGGGTGAACCAACAATTTCAAACAAGAAATCCATCACATATACATGCATCAAAAACAAACTTTACCCCTGAATCACTCAAAGGAACTTTCCCTCTCTTTCCTTCAACCATCAACACATGAAGGAAGTCTCATATGAGTACCATGCATTCACATTAACATCCAACAAGGTGAGGGGTGCATCACAAAGAGAGTTTTCAAAGCAACTTATTTTATAAAAGTATCAAATAGTCATCAACCAACTATTTAACCCTAAATCATTTCAAAAGAACCAACACACACCAATTTTAAAACAAAAAATCCACTTATACACTCATTTAAGAATCCCAAGTCACCATTTTAATTTCAAAGCACATTTATGAAGGCCAGTAGGGCATTTCATCAAGCACATGATTTAAAAAACGCAATCAAACCATTTATTACAATACATTACAATAAGGAAACCACTCCCATTCAATATGGTCAAGTTTAATAAAAATTATATATCAATAATTAATATAAAAATTAGGTGTGAAATGAAAGAAATTAATGATTGTTAAATTTCAATGTCAATGCATATAGAACCTACCTCAAAGTGGAGCCCAATTGAACATTCATCCCTTGGTGCTTTCTAACTAAGATCTGATGCACCCCCACAGAGAATAATTATATTCACATACATATAAGGACACAAATCCCTTATGCACACACCTTATTGACCATGAAATTTTGCAATGGGATCCTTCCATATATGATTATATGAATATACCTGTCTCTACTCACGTACATATGAATTTCCATATATATACATAGGCACACCTAGAACCATAAATGTATATTCACTACCATAGATGAATATACACATAATGAGGGAAAAGACACACACACACACACACACAGATATATATATACTTACCTATGCATACGCAGGCAAGTCGCCTTAGACCCGATGACTCAAAACCACCAAATAGTGACCAATGCACCTTAATTAAAAAGAAACTACAATCCATAAACATCATAATACCCAAAAATAAAACTATGCCAAACAAAGGTACCCCGATATGATAAAAAATGAAACTTTTATGAAATAAAATGTTAAATTAAGAAAATATTTTTAAAGTATGCAGTTCCAAATAGGCCTTTATGTTTTTCACACCATGAAATCATTTACCAAAATAAATTCAAAAACCATTGTTTCCAAACAATGTGGAATGTCATTTTCATTAAGAATTTTTCAAATGGGCCTTTTCAACCACTTACCAAAACCATTTTCAAGGCCAATTGGGAAAAACATCAAGGAACACACTTGGACACATTTTTAAAACACCAGAAGAACCACTTCTCTATTTTTTTTGGAAAAAATGGAACCATTTTATGGAAAGTATAAAAAAGGGGAGAAGTGGAGCTCTTAAAGGATAATTTATTCTAGAGTGCCCTTTTCATTTGATTGCACACCCATGTGTGTACTTAGTGTGCCCATGGTTGTACCATCATCCAATAACACCCTCTAAATTACATGAAAAGATCCAAACCATTTTTAAAACTATCCCATTCTTTTCAAACCCGACTCATCAATTTCAACTCATTCCAAAAGTATAAATGTAAATTTTAGAAACGAATAAATATTTCTCAAACAACTTAAAAATAATACAATAAAAATCACTGTGATTCACCTTAAAGACTGAATTACAACCCAAACACTTTTAAGAAAATAATTATAAGGGAAAAACACAAAAATAATCAAAAATAACTATTAAAAACTAATTAAAATTTAGCCACACAAAATTGACATAAGAAAACATAGGTATAAATAAAAAAATTCTTTAAAAGAAATTTTTAGCAAATTCTACTATCACAAAAACACCAAAATAAGTCAACAAAATCCATTATAGTGGTGTGAAGCATGCCAAAAAAATAGTTATATCTGCCAAATAGTATATGGAATGAATCAGAATGGGAAGAGACGTTAACACTTACCTATAAGGTGTGAGAATGCAATAGTGATTCAATGGAAGAGGAAAAAAGGCCCCATGGACCAAACACACACCCCGAGAACATGGGAGAAGTAAAAAATATGTTTACTCGAAACACTAGGGTTCAGCAAGACCAAATGGGGTGAGGTGGAAGAGGGAAAACATCAAAATGAGGGAGGACATTGAATAAGAGGGATTACCTCGATGAGTCAATCGTAAAACTAGGGGAGATATGGCGATTTCACTGGATAAGAGAGGTCCATGAGGGAGGGTAGGAACGCATCTAAGGTAGGGGAGGTGTGGCCCACATGACACAAAGGAAGAGAAGAGGGGATAAAGAAAGAAAGAAAAAAATGGAAAGAGAAAAATAAAATAAAGAAAAAGTAAAATCAAAAAAACCAATATAAAACCAAAATAATAATAAAATTACTAATAATAATTATAATAACATTAGTAATACTAATACTAATAATAATAATTATAATTTCAATATTAATAATAAAATAAATATAATAATAATAATAACATTAATAATAATAATAATAATAATAATATTCAAAATAATAATATGAATATTTTTATTATTAATATTAAACATTCTTTTAACATTATTTTCTTCTATTTTTATATTATATTCATTTTATTTTATATTTCATTTTATTTTTTTAGATGCAGAGCAGGCCACATGGGTTGGCGGCACGGTCTGCTAGGTCGTGCGCCAACCATGCGCTGGCCAAAAACTCACCCGAAAGGTGTGTTCAAGGTTGGGGTGTGACACATCCACTGTACAGTGAATTGATACTCATTCAACTAATTTAAATAGTGAACCTAGTTAGTTATGTAATGCTCTAGGTTCTCTCATTCCATGGGTCCATAGGGTTTTTTGGAATAATGGTTATTTTAAATTACTTAATATATTTTTTACTATTTCTCGTACCTTAGATTATATTTTTTATTATTATTTATAGTCTTTTATTATATCAAGAATTTATAATTCTCCTAATTATAAATTATTTTATAATGTTTATTGTAAATAATTAATTAAAAATTGGTCTCAAATAAGTTTTTAAATGGGTTTTTTCATAAAGGAGGATTTAGTCTGGAAGGGATTTCTAAGCGATTATAGTGATTTATAGAAAAAATTTTATAAAATTATTAGAGAAATGTTGTTGGATTTTTGGTTCTTATGTATGAAAACCCTATTTTAATAATGTATTTAATAAAATCAATTTATGGATCTTTTATTTAAGGGATATACAAGGGGTGTAGTTTTATTTAGTATTCCAATTTGGCCTTCATATTCATGCCCATTAACATTCCATGTTTTGGTCATCTCCTGATTACTCATGGAGAATAATTACTTTAAGGTAGGGTGAAAATTTGTTAAATACATGGTGGTATTTTAGTTTTTTTCTTTAATTTAGTTTAACTTGCTACATTATTAAAATAAGAATTGTATTCTTTCATTTAATTTAATTAATGGTTCATTATATATATGGAATTTGGATGTTGAAGCTAATGATTATTCTAAGTAAGGAAGTGAGAGGTGAGAAGAGGAAGTTTATCTATTTTATCACTATTTCATTTTTTCTTATGTATTTATATTTTATTTTATATTTTATATTACATTTTCTGAAACATCATCAGGTGAAGCCGAGTGCGGTTGTTATTAGCTGAGGCTTCTAACAAAAATACTACTTGACTTGGTCTTAGAGTTCAATAGATAATTGAATGTTTGTTTCATTTCAAAATCATGCTCGGAGCACCGTTAAAAATCATAGGAGTGTGATTTGTAATGAAATTATGATTTTGGTAAGTGTTGTGACTTGGAATATGACCTTTCTAACCTTAAATCCTAAGGTGGGAAGTTCCTTTGGTTGGATTCTAAAGGATTTGATAATGTGATCATGCTTATGTTTAGAAAATATTGGATAAGGGTTTCCTTGGAGTTTCAGTTGGGAATTCGACTGTTCGGTCGAGTTTAAAATACATAACTTCCATGTGATTAAATGGATTATTAAGGCGTGTTTGGCATTTGGGAACACAACATGATCATTTGATCAAAGATTACATACCCCTCTATATCATGTGAGGATTATGTCATTTCCCTGATTCTTCTTAGGGATGGGAATATCTAAGGTGGGAATGTTATAATGATCTTCATTTTGAATTGGATAAAAATAAAAAGGTTTTTGAACTTTTTGATTTACTGAATGGGTTGTTTTTAAAACCAAGTTTTGGAATGATGTTTGGAGGTTTAGAACATTTAAAAGTGATGTTTTTGGACATGGGTGAAGGTCCATTAAGTTAACATAGTGGATCGAGGAGTTTCGGTAGTGAGGGACCTGAAAAAGACATGTTTTGAAAAGATTTAGAGGTTGCATGATTTGTCTGAAACCATTTGGACCAATGAAGGTAACCATGTGGCCTTGTTTAATGGTGGTAGAGTCATTTTTCATGGGTTTCATAGAGTCTTCCAAACCATGCACCTACCTGTATAGTGCTCTCTGGAGGCAGTAACCTTGCACTATACACTTCATTGTTTTCGCACTGTAGGGAAAACCATGTGGGTCAAACCATGTGCTTCACCCAGTTTTAAAAATAAAATTATTTTAATTTAAATTAAAAAAACTCACACCCTCACCTCTCCTCCATATAACTCATGGGACACCCCCCAAGGTGGGTTTCCATTTTATTCGTGCACAAAACACCTCCCAACCTCCCCTCGATTCTTCAATTTCATCTGGATCTTAGTATTATTTCTATTCAATCCTTTATGGTAAGTTCCATCTTCCCCTCTTCTTAAAGTTTTAAGCCATTTTTTGGTCTCTCAACCACCTGGTAGGCTTCGGTCAAAACCCTAGGGTTTGAGGCCTATGTATTTTTTGTTTTATTTTGTCCTGGGGTTCTGTGAATGGTCTCTCAGGACCTTTGGGTTC
Source organism: Viscum album (assembly GCA_963277665.1). Taxonomy (NCBI): domain Eukaryota; kingdom Viridiplantae; phylum Streptophyta; class Magnoliopsida; order Santalales; family Viscaceae; genus Viscum; species Viscum album. The sequence continues at coordinate 1,983,113,718 of OY728122.1, forward strand.
ATGTTCCATCAACCACTACTATAGGAAAGGTGGTTTGTCTTGATTTGGTTCGCTGCCGCCAACTGAGGTGATATTTTCATCCCACCACTTGGTTATGTACCCTCTAAATTAGTGTATTTAATTGTTTTAAGGTTCATATAATGTTTTTAGAGTTCTTTGGATTGTTTCATGTTGTTTTTAGTCACCTATTATAAGGAGACGCACTTGTGTGTGTATAGGTAAGTATATATATATGTAGGTTCCCCCGTTATGTGTATATTCATCCCTGGAATTGAATATACATGTATGGGGCTTGGTTTACCTCTATATATATATATATGAAAATGCATACGTATGTGAGTAGAGATGATTATATGCATATAATAATTTATGTAAGTATCCCCTTTCACATGTTCATGGCCATATGGGTGTGTACATAGGGTCTAGGTGTCCATATATGTATGTGAAGGTGCATATGCTCAGTGGGGGAGTTGCAGATTTTAGTTAGAAAGCACCAATAACTGAATGTTGGGTTTGTCTCAAACCTTAGGTAGGTTCCCTTTCCTTTCCCTTTATATTTAAAATTCATTAATTGATTACTTAATTCCCATTGATAAGTTAAATTGTTATCACTGACAAACTACAAGTTCTGTTAATTTGTTTTGATAAAAAACCATGGTTTTCTAATAAAACCCCTCCAACGGAGGTGCGCTTCTTTCAAAAACTCACAGTGACAGCTTATGAGATCTATAATGCTTGTATTATTACATTGTAATTTATCTATGCTTTTTTATTTTCTATGTAAGTTCTTGTAACATGTTTATAACACAACCGTTATGGATGTTCCTCAATGAGTTTCCATTGATGGTCAAACGCTTGTTTTCTTGAACAACTATTTAGTTTAGGAGTAACCATTAAATGGAATTTTTCTTGAGATGTGAGGATTCAAGGGACATGATTATGTTTTATTAAAGGTGATAGTGAAATCCTTCAATTGAAATGACCAAGACACGTGTACGTTAAATCAATTTTCCATGTTTAGGAAAAATTGAGTTGAATGACCATAATTATGATGACTTATTCTAAATGGTGTGCCTCAATTAAATGGTTAGGTCTTAATTAATTTCTTACCTTTTATTAAAGGCTTTGAATTGAATGGTTTTCTCATAATAGAATTTTGTATGGATCAGGGAATACATGAGAAGTCTTTTCCTCACAAAATGATTTGAATGTGACTAAGCCTATGATGATGTTTTTAATTGAAATTCTTAGAATGTGTTTCATTAAGTACATTTGTGTGAATGTGATTATACCGCTTATATTGATATGGTCTATTTGTAAATGACTATGGATGGTAGGTAGTTTACCCCATTCCATTAATATAAATGACTATAGATGGGAGGTAGTTTACCCCATGCCATTAATCAAAAATGACTATGGATGGGAGGAAGTTTTACCCCAAGCTAGTTATGTATGCATATGGGTGGGAGGAAGTTTTACCCCATGATAGTTATATATATGTTATGGCTGGGATGATTTATTACCACACACCACTTAATATTACGTTATATCAAATTATTTCATGCCAAGATACTAAGGGCTTTTGGTATTGGGTTAGGGGTAGGTCATGAGTGCTCCCCTGTAATTTGATGGCGATGGTATGTCCCGATCCACCCCAGAACAAATTTACAAATGTGATAATTCCAAGAGACCAATGGATCTTGGAATTGGGTTAGGGGAAAACCGTGAGAGCTCCCCTGGAATTTTTATGGTGGAGGTATGTCCCGATCCACCCCAAAATAAATCTAATGCATGGAACCCACGATTCTAAGGTCTCTTGGGCCTGGTCTAGCGGTAGACTGAGAGAGCTACCCTAGAATTGGATAGAGGAGTTATGTATCAATCCACCCCAATGTGTATCTATCTATTTATATGTATATATAATTGTCAGGATCAAAAATTCTGGCAATGATCCAATTATGGTATATTCATCAGGTATCCCTTATGAACTTTGATGGGTGTTTGTTTATTTATACAGTTATGTTTATTAAACTCTCCATACCTAAACACTGTTTAATTTATATTTCACGAGATTTATATTGACACTATGGGTGCCAGCCTACTGATATTTCACCTCACACACTACTTAGGTACCCTTGGTAACTGAGTAGACCTTTTATTTACAGAACTTAGATTGATTTTTTTATTCTTGTACATGAGGAGTTAGGAAAAAAGTACCAAGATAGGGCTCATGGTGCTCATGGAGATCACCCACGGGGCTTTGATGTCTTTCATTTATTTGAGTCCTATATTGGAGCATTTTGTACTGTTTACTGCTTTTATTTATGTATCAATAGCATGACATGAATACATTGTATAAACTAGCATTGACAGCTTTTTTTTTTAAATTCAATATATTATTCTTACACGATTTACTGATGTTTATTCTCTGATAATACCGAAGTTAAAATCTTGTAGGCACCCCTTAAATCTATATAAAAAATGGGGGTTCAAAACCCATTGGGCGCAGGTACTGTAGCAGTACTGTAGCGTAATGTAGCAGCAACTGACTATAGCAACAACGGGCACTATAGCGGCAGCAGGTCACTGTAGCGGTGACAGAGTACTGTAGCAGTGGCGGGTACTATGCAGTACTGTAGCAGCGTAGGTACTATAGCATTATTATTCAAAGAATGGGCTTTGGGCTAAAAAAATGGTCCTACGGGTCATGTAATGGGATAAATGCCCACTGGGCCTTTTGGCTATGTAATGGGTCTCCCTCTACCTAGTTAAAGAGGACTTTTCTTTGCTTTAATAATAAATGAGGCTTCGACCCTAACCTTAAAAAAACAACCTCTGGCATATGGGGATACATGCATGAGTCCGTGTCACCAACTGGTCTGACTATCAGTTCGATTGTAAAATGGTCCAGGACATTACATTCTCCTGGTCTTGAGAGAATTATCTTGAGAGGAAATATTGTGCACACTAGTTCACATAAACCATGAAAATGATATAAGATAGAATATGTAGTTATTTTTAAATATTTAAAATTTTCATCGTGGACCACAAATAAATTCTCTCTCTTATATATTATTCTTGTCAAATGATAATAATTTTATTACTATTATATTCATCTGAATTCACTACCTCATGAAGTTTTAAATACCATTTTTTAAATAAATAAATTATTAATTATTTAAATGTTATCAAATAATCTATATAATTTCTATAGATCACTTAACTCATTCCATCAATCATATTATAATTTTATGAAAACCTATATAATAATTATTTATTAAAATAAATAAATATCCTTATATAATCCATTAATTAAAAAAATTAATATTATATTCACTAAAAAAAGAATTAATATTTTTTTAACATTCATATCACATATATTCTATACTTGAATAATTGGTTGTTGAATTTATGTGATCAGTGTAACAATATTATTTTCTTATTACATAAGTAGAGATTAATATGTATTCATAATATTCATTTCAAATATAATTTAACTGCTATTAAAGATACATTTAGTGTGTGACCCTATTGGACTCTTTCTTGGTTGATTTTATGGTACCTGTGGCATTGCATCTTCATTGGAATTTGAAATATTTACTATTATCACCGTAGTTATTTTTGCAAGGAAAAAATGTTAGACCAACATATTGATTGAATGTGACTCAACACACATTATGCATGTGGTCCTGAAGGGGTGACTCATTTCATGGCTCCTCACAACTCGATGGATGGACTACTTGTTTTCTCTTTTGGTGATTAATCAGATTATCACCCATGAATTTTGTGTGGAGAACTCATTGGAGAACAATATTTCCAAAAAATAGTCAACATAGACATCACTTTGTCGGAGGACCTTTCAACAAAATTGCTTCCTTTTTTTGTAAAATATTGTAAAAAATTTCCATCCTTCTAAATTTTGTATCATATTTTCAATTAATCAACGTGCCTTGGTATTTTTGACCAAGGAATCACATTATATAAAAATAATTGAATGGGACAAATATATTTTCTTCTATTATCATTGTAGGGAAAAATCATTTCATGAATCATTCTATTAATTTCATACCACAAGTAAGTTACCCAATGAATCATATTTCACCACAGGAAAATGAAATCATGATTTTAAAAAATAAATAAAATTATAAGATTTAGGATGTAAATTAATAAAACAATTATCTAACTACCAATAAACAAATTCGTGGATAGAATTTTATAATGATACATATAACAAATAGAATTCTTATTAGTGGTTATATCCAAAAAAACATACTTCATGGACATTAAAATGCGTGGAAACTCATGAGAAAAAAATAAGAATATTCTTATGGAATATTTCATATATTATTCAAATATCATCTCCATATTGTTAGATAGATCTTAGATGATCAATTAATATATGTTTAAAAAAAATTCAAAGAATTTTTAGGAATCCATTATAGTGGGGAACTATTATAAACTTTCAATTTGATAAATATTCCAAGGAATTTAACACATTAATGTTACATATAATAACATTCATCATTTGATTAGATATATAATAATATTTTGGTCTTTAACTATGTAGTTCATTGAAAGTAAAATGTTAAGTTGTTCTAGGGAACAGACCCATATAATTTCTTCTTAAAACTATCTCCAATTTTTTATTCAAGCATAAATTTTATTTTTTAAAAATTAAAGATGATCAGTTAAATTTCATTCCATATAATTATATTAAAGGAATAATTGTGTCATATAGATGTAATTTCTTTATAAAAGTAATAATATATTCATTTATACTGTTAAAAATTTTATACATTACATTCCTATGATACAATCACATTAAAAATTCAAGCCTTTTTATCTTACACCATGCTCGATATATAGGATCCCATATATAATCCTTCACATTTATCACTCTATGAAATTTAAAATTTTTAATAATTATATCATGTGTACTCAAAAAATTGTCTTCTTTCATTTCAATAAATTAATTATCACAATGAAGAGACATAAAACTGTTCCAATAGAAAATTATATATTATGGAATTTGTATTTAGATATTGAAAATTATGTGCTTGATTTTTCTATCCATTATGACACCTTAAATATTTGTGAGTTTGAAAAAACTATTTTTTATTATATAGTAGTTTACTTAATATAAAAAGAAACACTTTCTTCCAATATAATTATAATTAGGGAAATGTATAGGTCCTATATCTAAATATTTTTAATGACAAATATAAATAAAATAAACTTATTTTTATACTAGGTTGATATTAAATTAGTACCATGATTCCATATTTTATCCATTAATGATTTAAAAATAAATTATTATTAAAATATATTTAGTATACTATAATTACAAAGTTCATGATAGTAATGGTTCTTTTTTAATACCTATTAAGGGCACAAAACTACTCCAGAAGAAAATACAATTATTGATTTTGTTTCAATTTTTTTGACTTTCAAGTTCATATTATTCTTTAGAGACACTTTAATATGATTGGAGCATTGAACCAAATAGTAGTTCAATATATAAGATATAATTTGATTATGTAAGGAAATAAAAGTGAGAATAGATAAATAGAGGTATGATTTGAGTTGTAATGTGAAGGGAATGTTGCAGATCATTGTTAAATAAAAAAAAATCAACATTGTTGTTTTAGACCACCTACCATAATATATCATTAAGGAGATCTTCTGTAAATTTTTTTTTATCTTCACAACTATTAATATATGTCCCAAATATGACATTTAAAAAAAATATATGTGATCCAATATTTATATAAAATTAATAAACACCCTATAAAAGAATTCATGGTATTAATAAATACACTTAATGATATTAATAAAAAACAAATCAATGTTTATAACACCCCTACAATTATTCTTAAAATCTAAAACACCTCATAATGTTAACATTTATATAAATAAATAATAATCGAACCCCAAAATAGAGATTGTAATAAAAAACCAATCGAAATATAGGATATTAACAGACACCCAAAACATTGATATTCAAAAAAAAATTATAATATTTAAAAAAAAATTAATATCATAAAAAATTTTATTTAAAAAACCTCATATATATTTTATATTAACCAAATAAATTATTTTATATGAAAATACACTTATGTTAAAAATTTATTTTAAAATTGTAATATTGATTTATTAAGATAAAAACAAAATTTATCACATTAAAATTTTTTAAACGTAATATATTCATATCCAAGTTTCATCATCAATAATAATAAACATTTAATCTTTAATAAAAAAATTATAAAATTAATACAAGGATTCAGGTTTACGGAAACCAAATGATGTACATATAACCTCTTTCTGAAAATGATGGATGTCATACTATCTATTGTAATTAATCTCATTGAAATATTTCAAGGCCCTTAATTCATGTTTATGAACTCTAAAATTGATAAACTAAATTGAAATTTGATAAACATGAAGCACTAGGACACCATTGTAATATATGTAATGAAAATATTGAAAGAAGAGAATAGATGAATAATGAATGTAAAGGGAGACACCATTATTTAAGGATTCCAACTAATTATCATTAAAAAATGATCAAGAATTGATGAAGATGAAGGGGAATTGAAGGGTAGTTATAAATTTTCCATAGGGTAAGGTAATATATAGTTGATAATGTTAGAAAACATGGTTAGTATAGGATACCAATAGTTTTTTAAAAAATTGGTTCACGATTCCCCTATACTAATTTTTTTTAAACTATTTGTATATTTGGTGGGAATAAATAATCGTCAGGTGGGATCTGTAAGGGTCAGTGTTAGGGGGAATACATAATGGTTGATTGTAATACTAAAGGTATTGGAGCCCTATACTAATGATTTTTATAAAAAAACCATTTTCTTACCGGGGAATACATAAGGCTCAGGTAAATGTGTATGAGTTTTAATGGAATACATAAGTATCATAGGTGGAATATATATGGGAAGGGATATTATAAGCCCCTTGAAAATTATTTCAGGAAACTGTTGGTAATGTATAATTATAAAAATAGTTTCCTAAAACAATCTATACAGAGTTAACTTATACCAATAGTTCTTTTTAAAATATTAATATACATCTCTTATGAAAACATTTAATTCAAACACTTAATATATATCCATTTAAATGCACAATATTTCATGTTGTTTATAGAGTGAACATATAACTATAAATAATGTATATGCATAACATAATTTTACATTGATAGACTTATTATTATTTTTAATAAATTAATTTATAACATTGAATATGTTTTCATTATTGAGTAATCAATGTATTAAATCCACACATTATTTAATGAAATAATGTAAATAATTTACTCATGTCCATAGGTAATTTTTTTTCAAACTATCATTGATGATTTATTATGTGGATCACTATTTTTGATGAAAAATAAATAGTTATTAGAAAAGTGGAATTTATAGTGATGAAAATTAGTCAATGTTATTAGGTATTTGAGTGATAACAATTGTGTCTTAATTACAACGTATTATTTTTTTTTCTAAATAAAATCCTATATAAAATAGGATAGTTTATGAGATATCATAATAGGATAAAGTTCAATATTTTTTAGATTTACTATATTTCTTTGATTTATTCTTATATAACATTCTAGAAGTAATTTATATGGAAAAAACATTAATTGATAATATATTATATACTATATTATACAAAAAATAAAGATGAAATATATTGTAAGTACATTATTTGATATTTCTCATCTTTTCCAGTGTATTTTACTTTTATTATTTGAAAATGACATATCATAAATTTTAATAATTTCAAATCTAGATTTTTTGCATTAGAAATAATTTTTTTATCATTCATTAAACTATTTATATACTTGAGATTACATGACGGATATGATTCTATGTCTTCACATTAGGTTTGGAATTCTCATATTATTATATTAAAAGGTCATCATTTCCATATTATAATTTTAATAATAGAACTATTTGACATTTAAAGATGTTGAATTTATCATTTTGATAATTTTTTATTGAAATATATATATTTTAAAGACATTTATGTTATAACATCAACGTAAAATAAATTGGATATCCTGTATAAATATTTTTTTATGTTTACATAAATTAGAAAAAACATTTCCACCAAAATTCATTGATTTAATGGAATATATAATATTACATTTTTCATATTTGGGATAATTTACAGTGATAGTGCATTTTTAGGGGTATACCCATTTAATAGACATATATATATATATATATCTAATTGAAGAAAAAGGTATGTAATAAAATAATAGATGAATGGTCAATTGTGGAGGCATTGTTTAATAAGGAAGTTTCATATTTCTTCATATTTCTTTTCAAAATATAAATATATCTCAAATCATAATGGGGTGTTCCAAAATGGAGTAAATGTAAATGATGTCATAGATAAAATATTTTCATTATTTAATCAACAGAGACTTGTTAATGGTGGTTAACATAAATGACTATTTTTTTAGTATGAAAACTCGATAGCTCATATATATGTTCTACTCAAATTTGGTGAAATTATGTGATTTATATAGTATGTTCTCTGTTATTCATATTTTTTTATTTGATCATATTTGGGGAAAATTATTTTTTAAATATTATAAGACGATCATTTAATAAAATTATCAAAAATTAGTTAAAATTATCTTGAATCAGATCAAAAAAATTATTCTTTTATTCTTTCAATTACTAGTAGGATTAAATTTTTTACTACAATAAATTTAAAATGAAAATTTAATTTATTATAGTAATATTTAATATAATTTTTTAGGTGTTATAGTAGAGAACAAACATTGATTTTGGAATATCTCCAATGAGTATTAAATTATTGAAAATTGTAAAATTTTATATTTATTGTATTTTTAATAGGGTTTCATTTGATATATACATATATAGGGATTCAAATAGATTAATTAATAGTGTTTTTTGCTTAATAGTAACCCATTAAGACTAAATTTTAATTGATTTTTCCAGAATGATGTATAAAATTATTAAGTTAAATAATATAGGAATTGACTATTTAAAAATGTTTAAACAAATTTGGTTTGATATTAATTATGGTTTTTGAATTAATCCACAACATGGATATTTTGAAATAAAATACAGAAGTCATATCTTACTAAGGAACCACTTATTTTGGCAGGTGAAGTACTAAAACAATTAATATACTACTATGATATACTTAAATTATGGGGGAGGTCTAATAAAAATTTTATATCATGAAAATAATTTTACTAAAAATGAAAATGGTTCTATAGAGAATTTGAGAGCTCGGGATGAAACTATATAAAGGTCATACATAGAGTTAGAATAGGAATAATAGTTTATGTAGAAGCAGACCAAGAATATGATCAAGTATATAGGGAAACTCACACATGGTTTAAGGATGGATTTCCATGAAAACTTTTATGAATCTCCCATATATTATCCCCCACAAAAAATATGATTCATTTTTTACTTTTATTTTAACAAAAAAAAAAGATTCCAAATAGTTTTTAAATGTTTCATTATGGATTTTTTTTTAATTTTTTTTAATTTTATATTAATTTTATATTTGTATTTTATTTTCTTATACATAAATATTTTTTATAATTGATTAATCCATTAATATTAATGTTAAAAAAACTATTTTTTTATAAAAATAAAATATTCATTGCAAATAATAACATGAAACAACCTAATGTTTATGGTTTTTATTCCATCCCTAATAATGTATATGAAATATCTTTTTGATTAATTTGAGGTTTTGTTGCTAAAAATATTTCAACACACATAATTTTTATGGTACATTACAAATAATGTTTATTGAAACCTTTTTTGAGTGAAATATTATTTGTGATTTTTTTACATGAAAAATACTATTAATGAAATTTGATCATTTACATCAGACACAAAAATATCAAAATCATGTTCTATATATTATGACCTAACTATATACTATTGACAGTTCTCTAACACTCAAGTTAGTCATAAAATATTTATAATACTATCATTGGATGTATGAGATGTATTGGATACCAAACAATTAGTTTCATTTCATTTTATAACAAGATAATCCTAAAAACATTAATAATGGATTTCATAATTCCCAAAATGAAAACCATACAAATAATTACTCCATCTAATGGTATTAAGGGAAACCCATATCTGTTATTCATTTTATGTGTCTTAGAGCATAAGTAACATTCACGTTTCAATGACATGGTAGGGAGTTCCTCCCCTAGGATACATTCTATATTAAAATGGATGATCACTATTACTAAAAGGTAATGCATATATTATTGGAAATATTATCCTACAAAACCTACACCATATTACCTCAAAAACCACTAACAAACAATTATGAATCTAACATAAATAAAATAAACATAACTATATAAAAATAAATATTTTTGTTGCATATAGCTCCATATTTACTCTATGTAACTATCTTGAACAGACTCAATAGGGCCCTAGTAGCTGAAATTAATTCAATAATTCCACCCTAAACCCACATAAATCATTCCATGTGATGGATATTATTGTCTAGTAGGAACATCGTAGACATGGGTCGAGTTATCCTAAAGTACATTTACACACGCATACGAGTATCCACAACCCGACCCATCGGTACTCTCTAGGCCTGTGGTATGATGATTTTGACAACACAATCCTAACTCTGATGTTCTAAGGGATATCTTATAATGTAGAGTATGGATATCACACATATGTGATGAATTAGCCAAATGTAACTGTATACACACACATATTCAAATACCCCTACAATGTTGAATGGTAAATATATACGATACCATAATGAATTCATACATCTATATCTCACAATCAGACTGTGAAAAGATTATAGGAAAACCTGAGGGCCTAATAAAAGACCAAAAAATGATATAAGTAATGTCTAACATGCTCATAAGTAATGGAGTACTATAAAATGTAACACTGGTAAGAACCTCGGTCTATCTAGCCTATAGATTTATCTTCCTACTCCCAGTCCTCCTAGGACACCTCCAATAGACCTATCATATGCATAAGACATAGAATGTGTGTTTAGACCCTATGCATTGGTGAGTATTATCATACCTATTTGGAAACCCATAAATCACTAAATATAAGAATCAAGAGTTGTCATCTTATCAATATATAGGTATTTAAATGAAGATATGAGACATAATGTTAGTCAATAAATATATACACATAAAAGACTAGAAGACTCAAGAAGTCTCAACCATACTTTCATCGAAAATATTCTTCAAGAGGATTTAGGTTAAATCTAATCTAGTAGAATCCACTCCATAATCCAATTTCTCACCGACGATGCTCATCTGAGAGTTCTTTCTCATCCATAATTGCTAAGAAAGTACTCTCTAAAACTCTGAAGTTATAAACATCTAGATAGGGGATCACACACATGACTACTAAGGGACTCCACAAACCCAAATGAATCAATATTCTAGATAGGGTATCAACACCCTATACATTTTGGTTAAATTGATACCTTGAACACTTTGTAACGAAGAAGACATCGTAGAGGATCCCACCCCAAGTCTCATGGAGGGATACGATGAACACTATCTAAAATAGAACCCATATAAGAGATCCCAATAATATGATCAATAAATAATAAAACATTATACCCATATAGTGATGGAAAATAGGATCATTCTCCACAAAACCAAGTCTATACTGAAGATATAGAGGACTTCAACTTATCTTAAAAGAAGTACACAACATATAATGGGGGTAAACATCGTGTCTACTCTACCCCAGGTTTTCTCATGTCTCACTGTCTCACAAAATATGTAACAATCCATATAAATGGTGCCTCATTTTGTGGTATATGGTCTATAGAGGATGTTACAACACTCAGTGTGTTACCTGACCATTCATGGGTATATCTAGTCATGCTTGTTTACTATGGTTTGGCCCATGTATTTGGTCATGTACAAGAACAAGGTATTTTTATTATAATATACCCATTCACATGTTATTAGCCGTATTCATGGATATTTACCCTCTAGGGTAGACACTGATCTTCCAACATCAGATAGAACTATGTGTGACATGTTTCACAAGGCCTGTGATATTTTCCTCTGAGCATAAACCCAAGAGCCTAAAAAATGTGGAATTCAAGTACTGTGTTCTTCAATCTACACATCGTGTAGTTCATAATTTCTATGAAATTACATAATATTCATATATCTTTATTATGCCTCCCTCATTTGATATAGCAACAATTCTATTCATGGATCGTAGAACTCAATTTCACTAAGCCCTACTATCACAATTTGCCTAATTATGGCCATCTAAACTGATCAGAAAACCACCACTATAACAATGTGTCATCTCTATATGACATACATGGAAAACCAGGATCTCAAATCTAGTCTCGATCCTCCACTAAACACCCACTTTCATAATCACACTATGATATCTAGGTTGATCCTGAAACCTATCTTATGGCATTAATCCATTGTGCTAATAAATAGTCAAACAATTATTGAATACCGAGTATTGGTCAAACTGCCAGAAAAAGGAATTTTCAATGATGAATGTTCATAGAACAAGGGGAATAAAACCATGAAACACAAAAATGGAATGAACCTATGTATTTTTTTTGGGTTGGCCTAGAATTTTTTTCATTATAATGATGAATTAAAAGTGAAAATAAACAAAAAATAATATCAATTCCTGGGATAAAGGAAGATGAAACATCAAATTTAAAACATTAGTCAATATGAAAATAAAATTTATAGAATAATTCATTTTTTTCAATTTCAGATAATAAAAATGGGATGAAATCCGCACAATAATATCCTACCTTGGGTTAGGATTGGTCATTTATGATGAAAGAATCTATGTTATCGTCATTGGAGAGATCCTCAACTTACGTTGTAAAAAAATGATCCTTGATCCTTATATGTTCTCCAAGACCTCCTCAAATAGCTCCTCTCCCAATCCTAGGGTTATTCATCTAACCCTTTGAATTGGATATAATAATGTAATTATATGGGACAATTAGTTCAAGCATTTAATTAAAAAATTAAATAATTTGTTTTAATTTATTTAACTATTTCTCCCACTATGGAAATGGAGCCAAATAACCAGTGTTGATAATGATTATGTCATTCCTAGGGTAAAAACCATGTTATAGATTCAAATATTGTCTTAAATTTATGATCTATTAATCCATTCATGTATTATTCCACTATTTCATGATAATTGTGTGGGTGTGATATAATATATTGAATAAATATATAATATCAATACTGAGTCTCTTTGAGCATCGGAATATCATAACCTAATAGTGAATGTAATGAAAAATATTATTATATATATTTCAAAGATTTAAATGGAAAAAAATAGTTATTTCAGATTCTCACCACCTTAAGGATTTTCATTAAGAAAAGAGGAGACCCAAATAAAAAATATGAGGGTATTGGGATAACTTCTAGGTATCCTTCTTTGAGGTTATATCCTAATGATTCTTAGACCATCACTGGGCATTAATCAAGGTAATTTATTTCCACAAAAGGATATTCTCCTTATAATATTTGATATCCATGGGTTACTCCACAATGGAATCTCAATCCTTTATTTCCATCTCTCCATAGTCAATAACTTGCGATGGGTCATGTATATACCTCCTTAGTTGTGACACGTGTAAAACATTGTGCACACATTCTAACTGAAGTAGCTGGGACAAGTAATATCCCACCTCACCAATCCTGTGTAATATTTATAAAGGGATAAAGAATCTCAGATACAACTTCCCACCCCGACCAAATCTCTTCCACACACACACAGGTGAGTCATTTTGGAACACATGGTATCCCTCCTCAAACTCCAAAGGTATTAATTATTGGTCTTTATAGGAAATATAATGTCTATGATAAATCTTCATATTTTTGTAGATGAAATGCACCTTATCTTTCATAGCTCATACCTTCTCGATTTACATGAGTATATACTCCCCTAGATTCATACAGTAGAGTGGGGACCTTTAGGGTCCCCCATAAAAGGCCTTGAATGGTTTAATATTCATGGTGTAATGGTATATATTGTGATAAAAAAATATATCTATGTTAGTTGATCCTCCCCACAAATAAAAAATTAAAACATGGAAGTGCACAACTTATCCTCAAAGACCTAAATGGTCCACTCAGTCTTTTCATCATTCTATAGGTGAAAAATATTTCTCATACAAAATATAGTGCCAAATTCCTCTGAAAATACTCTCTATAATAATGATGTGAAGTGAGAATCATGGTATAAAATGATCATAATTGTAACTCTAATAATAAGGACTATCTTTTTCATGTAAACTTTTCCCAATCTCTCTACAAAACTCTTCTCTCAAATATCTATGTATTGGGTGGTTGTGGTGAATCAGTCTATGATCACCCATATGGAATGGCGTCCTCTAGACATTTTTGGTATCCCAATCATGAATTAAATTGATATATGATCCCACATCCACATTGGAACCTAAATAGGTTGAGCTAAACCAACTGGAACCTGGTTTTCTACCTTCACCTACTGATAAGTTTTTTATTAAGAGGCAATGTTTTCCTCACACTTCATCATACATTCCCACCAAAAATAATATAAAAGGTCCTATTATATATTTGACATGGTTTTATGTACTTTCAATCAATATTTATGAAACTCCATAATAACTTCATTATGAAAGATCACTAGTACCATCACACATCCTTTAAAAAGTATGGAGTGATGCCCATCATCAAAAAATAAAACATTAGAACATCCAGTGAATATTTAAGTATGCAATGTGTCATAGTCGATATATCCATGTTTAGTCTCCCTAAAATGGTGTAAAATTGGTATTTGTAAAAACCATATACTATAATTATGATTCACAATCATCAGAAACTAAATAAAAATGAAAAAAGGCTATGTGCTTCGAGACCTCAGTCAACACCAGTGAATAAGTTCTTCTTCTAGAACAATCATTCACTATGTTCCCCTTCCCAATATAATAGAATTTCTCAATTTTAAAATCCTAGGAGAAAAATATCTATAAACTCTGTATAATTTTAAGATCCTTCATCTAGAATATATACTTGAAAATCCTATAGATGGAGTTCATGATAAAACTCTTACACATAAGGTAGTGTCACCAAATCATCAGGATGAAGACCACTGATTCAAGCACTAGATCATGGGTCACATAGATATTCTCATGTGGTCCTAACTGTTATGTATAATAATAAATACAAGACTTCTTCTACATTCTAACAGAATTATTTTTGGTCCCTTAGGTATCATAAAACACTACATACATTACACTCTCCTATGAAAATCGTAATATGGGGGGTGATCGTTAATCTCTACTACAACTCTTGAAAATACTATTGTAACTTATCCATACACATAAAAGGTTTATCTTTCATAGTAAATTCATTAAAAGGTGTTCATATATATGAAAAATCATACATGAATCTCCTATAACTTCCTTCCATCCCAAGGATTCTCCGAACATCTTCCATTCTCTTAGGATATGCCAAGGTTTACACTGCCTTAACCTTCACCGTGTCCACCACCACACCCTCTTCTGAGATGTTGTGTCCCAAAACGTGGACCTATTAAATCTAGATATTACAAGTTAATATTTTACCATAAATTTGGTGATCTTAGAATATGTCCAATTCCATCCTCAACTATCTCATGTGCTCCTACTATAACACTGAGTACACTAACAAGGTATCTATCAAGACCACCACAAATTGGTTTAATAAGGTATGAAAGATCGATTCCATGAGTACCATGAGAACTATTGGATAATTAATCCTAATTAAAGTTATGTCCATGTATCCATAATTATCATAGTGGAATTTTAATTTCATCTTTGGTATATCCATGGCTCATACATCAATTTGGCGATAACCTAACTTGAGGTTTATCTTCGAGAACTGTATCACCCATCTCAACTGGTTGAAAAGGTTTTCAATCATCAATAGTGGATAATTATTATTGATAGTCACCTAGACTAGGTGATGGTAAGAAACTCCCAACCTCAAACTCTAATTCTTATTCTTGGTGAAGAGAATCAGGGCTACCCAGGGTGACACACTCGGTCAAATAAAACACTTCCTCTGCAAGTCCTCCAACTACTACTTCAGCTCACGAAGCTCAGCGGAATCCATATGATATGATGGAATAGATATCAAGGAAGTACCTAGGCATATATATATATATAATTATATCATCTAGTTGGTAGGTATGATTGAAAACACATGAGGGAAGGAATCCGCATACCGTATCACTTGTGCAAGAATTTGAAAACTTATAACATCCACTACCCCAAGTGTAATACTTTAAAAATAAAGAGTAATAAAATTTACCTACCTAAGTATAATATCATTAGGATATGATTGGGTTTCCTCCTCAGCCAAAAATAAAAACATTTTCAAATAATTGTTGTATCACTATATCCTCCTCCTGAAACAGTCAGTTTGGGTGTAAGATTTGGATAGCTAGTCCATACCTAAGATGATTTGATAAGGCCTTATCAATGCTAAAAAAATATTCCATAAGAATATCTCTCCTACAAGGTTCAGTTCATGCTATTAATAGCAGATTTTAATAACTGAACCCCCTCCGCTATGAGTCATTACAAATAATGGTTGAGCTAAGGGATCAATAGAAATATCTATGTCTCAGACAAGATAATTACTATATCTAAAGTATAGAATAAATAGATAATATTGTTAATAAAACATATATCCTTTGGGTCATAGGACTCGCTACCTATAGTTTTTCTCACCCCTGACCACCACCTCACTGAGCCTGGCGTGGAACCCTTTGGGGTGATGGTGGAAGCATGTCAAACCTTATGCCACCTCATGCTTCTCTCCCTCCTCTTCCATCTTTGATGCCCTACGGACTTCCCTAATCTTTATATTATCACTTATTGGGAATTCAATATACTATATCTCTATCATCTACATAGTAGGTCATGAAATCTAGTAAATGATATCCTCAGATGTCATAAGAGAAACAATACATCTCTATAGGCAGACTAGAACTGTAATGGGAGCCCTAAACTATAGACCCTCTATCCTAGGACTGAATCATTAAGTTTCTCACATTATTGGATCCATTTTACTATCATTGAATACTAGCTTCCAATATCTCATCCCTTTTATACCCACTACCAAAATCAATTGTTGGAATATACTCTTTTAGGAATCTCTCCACCATTAAGGCTCGCTCAAGAACCCCGATATATGTTGTAATGCAAAGATATATCATTCAATAACTAATATATTTACATAATCCTCAATAAATTATATTTTAACTGAATAAAGTATCATGAATCATATCTATGGAGTATCATGAGAGGTTAGTGAACCTCAAAGAATAATCTTCCAGAATAATGATTCCCCTATGCAACTGTAGAAGCTTCTAAATGCACAGTGATAAAAAAGAATGGATATAACTCCTCCCTAAAGAGATTATCAAACTCAGAACATGAGATGTCTTTCAAATAATGTTCCTGAATCACCATACTCCATCATCACCATTCAAATACTAAAATAAGACCTATCTCTTGGGCCATCATTTTATATATTGGTGTCCTCATTATGTGAAAACATAGGTGAATGCCTCTAGCCATTTCTGATTTGCTTGAGGGTATGGCTCTCCTAAAAACCTCAAAGGTCCCTAACTCAAAAACACATTTAGTTATATCATCTTTTGATCATCCTCATCAGATACTACTGGTATAACCTGATTCTCAATAGTTGGTGAAAAAAACAGGTAAACCACTAGAAGATACCACCTCATATTGATGAAACCATACTTAATACTCATCACTAGGTTAATCATACTCATGATATTTTTATTGAATAATTTTTTTGAAATCATCAGGGAGGAATCCTAATATAAAATAGGGATATACCGATGTCAATGTGTATATATAGGGAGATGACTCAAGAAGGAAATGGAAACTACAACCAATTATTATATGAATAATGTAATAATGTTTTCCCTAAAATTAGTTCCTATATGAAATGATTTATTAATCATGTTATTAGAGTGTTGGTGAATAGATACATCAACCACCAAACCAAATCTAGAGCCCCTATCTTGAATTCCAAACACGATACACATTAACTCAATTTCCATAAGTCTAAAACCAAAACTCATAGAAATAAAAAAACTCCAAAATCTTATCCTATGATGAACACTGGTTTGATACCACTCCATTATGAACCTACCCACCCGGTCCCACTATGCTAGCAGTAAACTGAGTGTGTCCCAACAAGCCCACCGTTAATAGGTTAGGGGCTAGAGACCATCACTAATTAGGAATATCACACATATAGTTGGTATTGTCCTAATTTACATATACACACACATTCATATCATAATAAATAGAAAATGATAAACTCTAAATATATATGATTCCATAATTTATAACTAAATTTATATCCCACAATTAGAGTATAAAAAATGAACTAGAAAACATAAGGGCCAAATAAAAATCCACAAAAAATAAAAATAATGTTCAAATTTCTTCGAAGAAGGGAACTTCTTTCAAATGAAACATTTGTATAAACCTTGACTTATCTGACCCAAACTATTATTTACCATATCCATGTCATATTGGTACACCATCAAAATTACTTTCATCTTCATAATACATGACATGTGCATGAAGAGACCAAGTAGGGGATGATTATTATAATAACCAGCAGGATACCCCCGATATCATTAAGCGTAAGAATAAAGTTTAGCATGCTAGTATATATATATATTTATGATAATCTAGATATGAGACATAATTATAATCATCCAAGATATACCAATTATTGACTCTAAGTTTAAGGAGGTATCAACCCTACAACCAACTATAGGATTCCTCTCAAGGATTCAAGGAAATGGTCGACTGGGAGAATGCAATCCATGGACCATGTGGTCACCAATGGTTCTCATCAGAGATGCCATATACATCGGGCCTTACAAAGTATTCACTAATTGGAACTATAAATATATATAAAACCATATAGGTTCTCAAAAATAATGATCACTAGGGGGACACCATAAACCCTACTCGATCATTATTTTAGATAGGGTGTCAATTTCATGTGTTTGGCGATCATGCTGATACCATGAACCCTTCCTATCAAAGAAAAAATGATTGAGGATCACACCCCAAGTCTCGTGGAGGGATACCATATACTCTATATGAAATAGAATCCATATAGGGGATCAAAATAATAATCTCAAGATGTCTTTCAACATTGTAGACTCTTAGGGATGAATCAAGGGATCACACTCAAATGAACCTCATCATTACTAAGGAGACATATGACCTCAAATTATCCTAAAAGAAGTAAACTCTTTATATTGGGGTTCACAATATGTCTCATATACCCTAGTAATTTTCATGCGTCGCCATATCAAATGGAATGCAATCCTACATGTATATGGAGTTTCCTTTTGTGGTGCATAGTTTGTAGAGGTTGGGCCGATAATCAGCATGCCGTTTTCCCATGCCAGTTTACAACTGGTTGTGCTCATGAACGATGGTTGTGCCTATGAACTAGGTTGTGCCCAAGTACTAGGTCATTCTTTTTTAATATACCCATGATCGTGTTTCCATATATATATGTTCACATGTTCCCTCTTGGGTACATTCCAATACTATATCATAGGGTCACATAGTGTCTAACACGTGTCACTTGTTGTGTGATGTTTTTCTCTACACGTAAACCCTAACAAAAAAAATGGGGACTATATGGTGAATTTTATTTGAAATACAATCAATTTAGTTGGAAATTTCTCTGATATTATGGAATATTTATACATATTCTCCATGTATCCCTCATTTAGTCTTTTGGAAATTCCCACTATAGATTCCAGATCTCTATCCAACATATCCCTATCGTAGTTTACTCTAATATTGTATCCATCCAAACTAATTGAAAACCCACCATCATCACAACATTCTATCAATGCATTCTGAAATGGGAAAACAAGGACCTTTAATTCAGTACCGATCCTCCAAATATTACTCACTTTCATCATCACAACTTAATTTCTCTAGTGATCATGAATGCTAACCAGTGGTATCGGTCTATTTTGCTAAAGAACAGTTATGAAACAATCGAATAATGGTTATTTTTTAAAATATCACCCAAAGGAATTTCTAGTAATGAATGTGTTTAGAATGGGGGGAGTAAATCCTTGAAATTAAAATTGGGAATTAACCTCAACCATTGATCATGTTGGAATTGATTCATAATCCTTATTATGATTTATGAAGAGAAACAACAAAAACATAATATAAATTCCTACACACATGGGTGATAAAAAAGCAACTGTAAATTATCCTTCGACCCACAAATCAAACTGTTTGAAGAATTAATTTCTATTTGATGTGGGATTACTAAAAATTTGATTAAATCCAAAAAACCTACACCAACATAGGATTTATTTTTGATAGAGAGAAAGTATACATTGTTCTCACTGGTGTGATCCTAGTATTATATTGGGGAAATAAACCTCAATATATGGTCATTTTTCAAGATATGTTACAATATATCCTATATCAATACCATGGTTATGTGGATAAACCTATTAATTGTTTATAAAAGTGTGTTTATAAAGTATAATTAAAATTTTATTTTAATTAAACAATTATATAAATACATTTAATTATTTTATTATTTCTCCAATGGTGGTGCTGAATCCAAAAACCTAATGCCAAAAAATATTATGTCATGCATATTGTAAAAACCACATTCCAAATTCAATTATGATCTTAGATTTATGATCCAATAATCCATTATAAAGTCATTCTCCTATTTATAGAAAACTATGTGCACATTCTATAATATATTTATTATTTATATAATATAACTTCTTATGCTCTTCGGGCCATGAAATCTCATGTCATCTCATTTCCTGGATCCTAAAATATTGTTAGATATATTTCAAATCATTTCACATAAAAATTGGGGTGTTACACATTTCCAAATCCATAATGTAATATTGCAGGGAATATTAACTAGTATAAAAATAATTCATGCATGAACCAATAGAATCCCACATAAATGTAATGAAGTAGAAAGTGGAAATGAAAAATGATCAAATAAAGTACCTACAAAATAATTAAAGAACCAATCATAAAAAAAATGGGACTACTATAAAAAATAAAATCTTTCATCCTAGCACATACTATTTCACACAACGACACTTCACATTTCATTTTTCAACATAAAAATCCATCTAAATACATAGTATATTCATAATACATTAAATGTGTATATAGAGTTGGTGTAGGGGTTAGTATAAACATAACCATTAGGGAACCATGAAATTATCAAAGAAAAAGAATAAAAAAGTGGGTCTTATCTAAATCACAATGTAAAAAAGGATAAAAAAATTTAATAATGTATTGTCATAGATAGAATCCATGTCCTAGAGTAGGGTCATGGCCTTGTTTCTATCCTAGGTATTCTTGAGAAGGGTCTATGTTAACCCTCATCTACGATATTTCACTTCTAGAGTCTCAGTAACATAGATGGAAGTCATCTATGTATTTACAATCAATGATATATTCCATGTTCAATCGTGAATAAAATAATATTAATTATAAAAGATACACTCTCAATCAGACCTCCACTATTGTAGAAACTGGTTTTCAACATCAGTTTTTTAAAATTGGTTGCCTCGTGATGTTGTTCTAAGAGACGTTGCAAACATGTGTTTTCACGTTGATTATTTATAACTCAAGTTATAAAGTTATTTCAATTTTTTGAAAATAATTAAAAAAACTAAAAAATAGATAATTGTAAGAATTCATCTATTTGATATTATAAAAAATTACACAAAGATAAATATTATTTTATTTTTGACATTAATTACAAAATATCCAAGGTGAAACAATTATTATTTTTAATTAAACTTAAATATATAAGTTCATCTATATATTATATTAACTAGAGAAAAAAATAGTAGCACAACTATAAAGAAAAAAACATCACTCTATTACAATAGTAGAACTCGAAACAAAAAATAGCAGCAGAAAATATAATCCAATTTGGATACATGAATACAAATTGAAATCTTTTTTGATTTATAGTTTGAAATTTTAAATTTCTAATATATTTTAAAAATAATCTAAAAACCAGTCAAAGCTAGTAAATATTTCATCAACTCTCTTTGTTAGTTATTTAGATACTGTTAAATAATAGGGTGAGTATCATAAAAATTATAAAAATTCAAAATAAATCATTAATCATTTATTCGAAATATATTATTAAAATAAATAAGTTAAATATTTATAATATAATATATCCTTGTATAATTTTTATATATCCCAAATTAAATTTTTCCAAAAACAAATCCCAGATCATAATAACCACATTCTATTACTCCTTGATGATTATTATCCTATTTAAAAATAATTTTTCAATTTAAAACAACATTTTTTTAACCGTGTATAAAATATTGTATGTAATGACCAAAACCACCAGGCCCACCTGGTCAGTAGAAGACTGGTCTACCATAACCCCAAGCTCACTTATATATGGCGGTGGGTAGTGATAATCATTGAGAAGGCATAAAAAACATGGAAAGCCTTGCATAAACTACTTATACACAAGAACCCAATTATCTTTATACATGTGTTCATAGAAATAATGATAAATGAAAGTAACATCTATAGGAAAAACCATTCCTGTAATAACCTAAATGGAGTAAAAAATAATATGATAGAATAATCCAAAAAGTAAGGTAAAAACTACCCGGCCTCCCAGAAAAGATCTACAAACCTGACAAAAATGCAATAGAAAATAAATAAGAGAGCCTAGTTCCTGAACTTTTAACCCCAATAAATGAATGTAGTCAATGCACTTGAGTATATCTATGCTTCTAATAAATCACCATTGATCTTTACATCATCTTCATTACAAATGACACATGTTGTACAATCCCATAAAGGGGTGAGTATATACACACCCAGTAGGATTCCCTTAAAATTTAAGAGTGATAAGTAAAAGACACAATAGAAGTAATTATCTCAAACTAAATAAAGAATAAAATAAAACCCAATTCATATATATATTCACATAAATAAACACAAATGAGAGATAAATGGGATACCCATCTCACGATATTACTAGATTGATGAGTAAGTCTATATCTCCAAAGAGCCATCATTGATGCCCAACATCTCTTGTGTCTGTCTGAAGAAGTCATGAGTTGGGTATTCAACTCTCTAAATCTTCATATCCAAAGGGATAAAAATATGAAAAAGATATAGGATCCACACTCGGTTACAACTATTGGATTCCACTCAATGTACGGAGGAAAAAAAACTAATGCATGATTGGGTGGGGGGGTACCACTCGATAGATAGAGGACATGCACCCATGTAGAAGAGTACCATATATAAATACAATAAATAATATGGGGGTATTTTTCCATTATGAGACAATGGAGTATAATCCAGATAGATAGAGGAAACACACCCTTAATAGGTGAGTATTGTCTCTCTAGAATAAGAACCAAGGGAGACCCATGCCCTGGTGCAACAGGGGAGTATCATCCATATAGATAGAATAACAAAACCCTTAATATGGGATTAACATATCTATATATAATAATGATTATGGGATACCCACGCTTGGGTGTGATAGAGGAGTATCTTCCTCAAAAATAGAGGACATAAACCCCAAATAGGGGAGTTTCATCTCTACATAGAATAATGAGCGTGGGGGTACTATTTTCTGGTGTGATAAGGGAGTATTTTCCACATAGATATAGGTCGTGTTCCCTGAATTAGTGAGTTCCATCTCCATATATAATGATGAGTATGGTGGATTCATTCCTAGGTGCGATATAAGAGTACCATCGGTATAGATAGAGGACCTATGCCCTGAATATAGGAGTACCATCTCTACCTTGAAACACTCTATGATCATGGTCGATCACTATAATTGTCACTCACAAAATAAGGAGGCCTCACATTCTTGAAATATTACATCCTATCTCAAATTCCACTATGAATTCCACCATCACGTTCTACATTGAAAAACTCTCAGGAAAGGCTACTCATGGTCCAAAATATGTGTCAAAATGACAGAGATATGATATGTACAAATTTATCAAAAAAAAGATGTTGCACATCATGTATGGGTTCCAAATTGCATGTTTCCCACTCAGATACCTGGCCATGTTATTCTCTAGGAAATTATCATCAATTCATCTCTCTATACACAACATGTCCTTCAGGATACACATCATGGATGACCAACCATGGTCCTGGTCATGCATCTCAGATCATGTTATGCATTCCTTCCCATGCCCATTTACTCTAGTACATGGAATGTTCATCCAGATCCAGCCTCATCATTGCGATCCATTCCTAAAGACCAACCAAAATTGGTGGAGTTTACCTCTATCCATTGATTTAAGCCCTTTGGGGGTGGATAATCATTGATATCTCATTCATAGGAAGCCCACACAACACCTAATGTTGTTTCCATGTGATCTCATCATCACTCAAGATCATAGATCCATGAAGTATCAAATGAAACTAGTGGACCATCTGGATCCATACTTGATTTTTCAAATTTTTCTTCCCATGAAAATCTTCTGTGAATCTGGAGGTTCCATCATGCTAGAACCCACCCGACAATTTTGAACTGTGACCGCATAATCCAATGGTGTTGAATAAAAATAACATAGGGGGTGTGAAGAACATAAATAAAGTGAGTAAATAATTATAAAATCATTCCTGTAAAATGATCATAAATCAGATATTAACATGGGTGATAACATGTGAAACTTGAGATATTTTTAAAATTTATAAAATAATTGGCAATATAGATCATGTGAAGGATCGTTTAATCACATATTAAAGAATAGAATATAATAACATGGTCAATATTTTAATCAAGGGTAGAAAATATATTTTATAAACCCTACCTATAATTTTTATAAATCGTTGGAGAAGAAATATTTCTCCTGTGATGTGGATGATTTTATGTGTTTATTGCTATCAAGCCACCTTGATCCGATCATCGAGCATTGTTCGATGTCTATTAACCAACCTAGGTCATCAGAGATCCTCTCAATTATCTTAGGGTTTATGAATATATACCTAGATAATGGTAAAAAAAAATATTTATTTAGGATTTAATCATACCATATGATAAAATAAATAAATAAATAATATATTAGTCCAAATTAAATACACCTGCCAACAGTTACTTCAACCGAGCATCTGATCCTGACCAAACATAGATCGGGTTTATGATAAATCCTACATTCTGTATTCAATAGTGATCTAAAGTTTTCTATCTAATACTTTATTTAAGAGATATTCATTTATTTTTTTTAAACATTAATGTGATATAAATATATTTTTTATATTTATAAAATTAATTCTGGGCTTATAAGGCCTTGGAATCTTGCATTGTCTCATCTTATGGATCTGAAAAAATTCTTTAATATTTTTCAATTTCTTTACAGGAAAAAATTAGTCTCTAAAATATTCAATCCTTCAAATATTTGCATCGCTAAAAACAGAACTAAAAAATTTGAGGATAATCAAATTTTATCTTTCTCTCCCACACCTAGGAGCTCTCCAACATTCTCCCATGTTTCCAAAACACATAAACCTAGGTAATGGTCTATCCATACAGTATCCTATCATGTTAGTCCTTGATCACCCCTGGGTACTAAATGAAGGAGGATCCCCCCTCTATTTCCAGTAAACGATAGTCAATAACATTCCTAGGATCATGTGTGTATCTTCTCCGTTGAGACACATGGAAGAAGTTACGCACCTGCTCCAACTGTGGGTGTTAAGATATGCAGTAATAAACCTTGACAACCCACTAAAGGATCTTGAATGGATTGAAAACCCTCCTGAATAGATTTCCTCCTTGGTTTAATCTTTTCAATCCTCATTGTGGGGAGCCGATCATGAAAAAATGATATCCCTTATCAAACAACATAGTCCTATGAAATTGGTCGGCATAATATTTTCCTAGATCTAGGACATCCTCATCCGCTTATGGATCACTTGTACCTTATCTAATCATATCCCTACACATATTTTTCGCAAAAAAGATGCATCACCCATCATAGTAAAAGATAAGGGTGACCTGAAGGGTCTCCCATATGTGGCCACAAAAGATGCTAGACTGATATTAGGGTGGTATCTATTATTATAATGAAACTCAATTAGTTGTATGGGATCCACCAAATTTCAGTTTAAGTTTAACAGAAAATACCTAAATATATCCTCCATCATTTGGATAGTGAACTCATTCTTCCAATCCATTTAGGGATCAAATTTGGTACTCATCCAGTATTAATTCTATAATTCTTCCTAAAAAACTCTCTAAAACTATTATGTGAACCATGAACCACGGTTATAGACAATTGTTTAGGTAACCACATGAATGTGGATGATTTTACATATGTAAAAATTCCTCAAACTCACCATCGAACTCTTATCACAAATAGTAATGAATTTTTCTGACTTGGTATGTTGGTCAACAATCACCCAGATGGCGTCGTGGTCTCTCACAATCTATGTAATCACTATCTCAAAGTTTGTGGATATGTTTTCCTATATACACTATATGATCTTAAGATTCTGAAAGAAACCTTCTTGAACATGGTACTAAAACTTCACCTACTGACAAGTGAGACTAATATAGATGAACTCTTCCACACATTACCTCATGATAGATAGAAAAGCTACTACTGAAGGTCTCTGTACACATTCCATTCACCACGATTTATAGACAATCGAGATGTGTGAAACTCCATCATCACCTCATGTCACAATGTCACCAAACCCCCCCCCCCATCCTTGGAAATGGAAACAATTAGTTCATCCTTCATAGAATCAATTTGGTGAATCTCTTTATAAAATCTAACCACATAGGATTTTATAGTTGATGTCCCCTAACTGAGCCTACCTCACACACTAGTGAAGTGGAGGAGTAAACACTATCGATATCAGATAATATGCACCCCTATCCTCTAATATGGATAGTTTCAATGTATCTAACTATTT
Source organism: Viscum album (assembly GCA_963277665.1). Classification (NCBI taxonomy): domain Eukaryota; kingdom Viridiplantae; phylum Streptophyta; class Magnoliopsida; order Santalales; family Viscaceae; genus Viscum; species Viscum album. Next base: position 1,983,140,787 of record OY728122.1, read on the forward strand.
ATATTACTCTACCAATAAAAAAGAACAAGACTTCCTACTAAGGTAGTATTCCAACACATTTCTCATCACAAGTATATAGACTATCTGAAATTAATATTTCTATATGAAATACAACCAGAACCATTTCCTTAAGTTTATATCACTTTATTTGAAGACATAATTGAGACTCTGATGGTCTGAGTAAACAACAAATCCCTCTACTATAGGATAAATTCTCCACATCCTCAGAGAAAATATTACCACTACAAATTCTAGGTCTTGAGTCACTTAGTTATTCTTCTACAGTTTAAAATCCTTCAATCTATATGTGAAAACTTCATTCCATTACATCAACACACAACCAATCCTAGATCTGGAGGTATCGCAATACACTAAGTACTCCACACCCTCCTACTATAGTCTCAAAAAAGGACCACTAGTCGGCCACAACCTTAACTCCACAAATTCTTTATGACAATACTCTATCTAGTTAAATGGATTCACTATTTTACATAATACAGTCAAACTTGACACAATATTGGAGAATCTATAATGAACCTACTATAGTACCCTACCAATCCAAGAAAACTTCCCACCTCTAACATGTTCTTGGGTGGATATAAAGAAATCATTTATTTACTATTCACCGAGTCCACATCTAATCCTTGAACAGAAATTACATACACCAGAATGTGAACCTCATGGATCCAGAAAATGGAATTTTAGATCTTACCATAAATTTGGTGATCCATGGTAAAGTCTAGGACTATCCTCAAGTTCTCTGTATACTTCTCCTATAATTCATAGTATACGGGTATATCATCAATGACGATGACACAAAATCAGTCCATGTTTAGATGAAATATCCATATCACAAAGGATATAAACACATAGGTGGAATTATTCACACCAAAAGCCAACACCAGGAACTCCTATTTTCCATAAAGACATCCAAATTCCATACTCAAAATATCATCCTCACAAACCCTCAAATTATTATAGATGAACCATAGAACGAACTTCAAAAACCATCTCACACCTCAAAACTGATTAAAGAGGTAATCAATCCTTATCACTATGTAATTTTTCATTGTTGTGTCTTTGTATAGGAGATTATAATAAAAAAACTATAAGATACCATCCGTGTTTTTCATTAACAAAACTAGAGTTTCCAATAAGGAAAAAATGGGTGTTATAAAGCCCATCTCTCTAAGGTCCTCAAACTGCACCCTCATCTCTCTTATCTCAATAGGTTCCATCAGATATGTTGTATAAGATATCAAAGCAGTAATGGGGTGTGAGTGGATGAAAACCTCTATATACATCCTTAGAGGTAGTCCTAGAACATCCTCATGAAAGAATTCTATATAGTCCTCCCTGAGTAAAGGAACCATGATGATTGAAGAGCTCATATATCCAAGGGTTAAACTCTCGAACTTATGTGTGATGGTTTATAGGTTATTTTTTCAAGAACCACTCACTCTGATATGAAATCTCTCTCACCCAAAAGTAGAATCCCATCCTTTATTTATCAAGGAATCATACTCGTCAACGGTGATGGTCAATCTGTGTATAGACCAAGGACAACCTATCCAAACTCAATATGATAGCATATGGTATCATCATGATGGAAAAGTGGTCTCACACGAAACTCTTCCCACAAAGACATAACTCACACTACTGTAAAACATGTGATATCCAAGAAGAATTCCATGTAGGATCCTTAAGCCAAAGCTATTGGGATAAAGTATTATCTGGGATCTCCAAATCTCACACCATGAGTTATGAGATGAAGTAATGGATCACACATATTTCTAATAGTACTAAACCATGAGGATAATATTCAAATATTATACCTATAATCATCTCATGATGTACCAGGTCATAAGCCTCTATAGCCTACAACTGAACATGACCCCGACTACCATCGCCCAAAGCCTTACGCGGGACACCTGGATGTTGTGGTGGAAGTATATAATTTCATTTATGTACACCTGTAGCTCCTCTTTTTTAAATACCCACTTACTCCTCTTTTAGCTCTACCTCCCTAGGGGATGCCTTGGCCACAACTTGGAGAACCTTGATCATGATGTTCTTTCTGTCATGGTGTTAAATCTTATTCCTTCATATCCCTTTATACTAAGAGGGTTGGGGATCCATGGTCCTTGTGAACACACCATTCACATTCATAACATCACCCCACTCCTAGATTCCTTAATACTCTAAATTTTCTCTATGCCACAATGCCACATTCCTGAGTCTAATCACGAGTACTCCTCCTATGCCATGAAACATATTGTTTGTCATCCACTAAAGAAGATTCCACTCTATAGTTCGAACTCCCAACTTTAGAAACATGGAATCCTTTAGATATGAATATATTAATCAGTATCACATACTTAGATCTCTAGCATATGTAGGAATGCATAGGGTTACAACACTAGAAAAGATGTCTCTGAAGAGACCATAGTGTAACTTTCTCTTCCAGTAGTAACCATCCCAAACCATGTTGAGGGAGTACCATGTAAGGACTTTGAACCTTTTAGAATACTCAGGTACTTTCATAATTCCTTTCTAAATATCTCAAAGCTCTATAATATGAACTGATCACAAGGATAATGGGTAGTACTCATCATGAAACAACTTACGTAAGTTAGAACTAAAAGTGCCAACCCCTCATTTGTCTTTGTGACTGAAATCCAACATCACCCTCTTGTTACATGTGATGTATTGGCTTCTATCACAAAAATATTATAAGATATGTTCTAAAAAATCATAAAACCTAAATCACCAAATCAATACAGTCCTCCATTTTGTGGGTATCTGAATCATCTTGGAAACTTAGTGGCCACTGGTGATGTAACTTGCATTGTACGCTATGTCTGTATGCATCCAATGCCTACCATACTTGTATAATATTATTATTTGTAAGAGGGGGTGTTTCTATATTACCACTAGGAGTAAATATCTTATGATAGTCCCCCAAAACAAAGGCCTCATCACTCATCAAATCATCATCAAGATCATGAATCAGTAACCTAGATTTCTATCTTCACAAAAGTATCTGGAAAGTAATCAATGTGTACCATGATAAAATTAGTTTATATATATATATAATTATATGACTCAGAAATGTAATTAAATGGACTCAATATTTTATGATGCATGTACCAATATTCCCTACAACCAATGTTGTTGTGTGATGAGTTAACAGGTAGGAGGTTAGAGTCCTACCTTATTGATATGTCAGTCACCACACCAAAAAAGGTTCCATAGCCTACAAGACACACTTGAAACACTTTGAAACTATTTCCCATTTTCCCAACCAATCATCATAAGTGAATAACTCTGAACACCTTCCCAAGGATTGAACCACTCTAATACCAAACTATAATGTCTGACCCACAGAGGCCCACCTGGCCGAAAGAAGAAACAACCTCCACTACCCCAATCGCACATCTATAAGACAAGGGATGGCATAGAGAAACTAGAAGACATAACTAATACAAGAGGTATTTCCCTAAATTACCTAAATACACACACCCAACCATATCCATGTTGAAGTTTAGAAGAATAATAATTAAAGATGGTAACATCTAGAGTAATAACCATGAATGTAATAACCTCTAGGGGATATAAAAGAGTGGGATAGTGTGATAAAAATTGTAAATTAATAAATAAAAACACTCCCAAAAAGGATATACTAACCAAACAACAAATGAAATAGAGAATAACTGAGAGATCCCAACTCTTAATCTACAGACCTTGATAACAACACATAGTTAATGCACTAGAGTAACCTTATGCTCTTATGAAATCACCACTGATCTATCTATAATATAAATAATACATGAAATTTGTGAGAAATTCCAATAAAATGGTTATTATATACATTTATAGTAGACACACCAAAAAACGATGAGGTAGAAATTGAAGACCATAAAAAATTAGTTAGTTCAATCCATAGAAAGATGGATATGAAACACAATACATAGATATATTATCATAAAGAAACAAAAACAAGAGATAAAGTGGATCTCCATATCACACTCATCCTAGGTGATGAGTAGTCCTATAAATCTAAAGACCCATCATCGATGCCCAAAATCTTGCATGTCTTCTCGAAGAAGTCAGGTGTAGGGAAAAAACTCACAACTACTGTGACAATAAGAGGGAGAACAATATCCAAAAGATAGAGGACCCAAAAACCAGTACAATAGGTGGATTCCACTCAATGTATGAAATACCCACACCCTAGCATGATAGGGGGTTCCACATGGTAAATAGATGAACCACATTGATGTAGAGGAGTACTATCTCTATATGAAATAACAAGTATGTGGGTCCCATTACCTTATGTTACAAGACAGTACTATCACCATAGATAGAGGTAATTCACCCTAAATAGTGGATTACCATCTCTATATAGAATAATTTGTATAGGGTACCCACATCAAAGTGTGACAGGATAGTACTCTCACTATAGATGGAGGACCCTCAGCCTGAATATGGGAGTACGTACTTAACCTAGAATAATGAGAATGGGAGACACAAACCCTAGTTTTATAGGGAAGTAACTTCCCCATAGATAAAGGAATCAGACCCTAAATATGGTAGTACTGTCACTACCTGAAATAATTACTATAAGGGACATGTTTCCTAGTGTGGAAGGGGAGTATCATTCCTACAAATAGAGGAATCACACCCTAAATATGGGTGTACCATCATTATATAGAATAAAGAGTATTGGGTACCCAATCCCAATAGTAATCTGGTAGTAACATCCCCATAGATAGAGGACCCTCACCTTAAATCGGTGAGAACCAGCTCTACCTAGTATCTCTCTAATGATCTTTCTCTATCAGAACAAATGTTGGGAATCTCTTGAAGATGCATAATTCTCAAAAAATCTTTGTTTTTGTCTAAAAATACACTATGAAGGCCACCATATCTTTCTATATTAAAAAACACTCATGATTGGAAACTAGAGGGCCAAAATCTGAGTAAAAATGAAGGAGAAGTGAGAGCATGATGTTTCTCAAAAAGGATGCTCACGATATGTATGGGTTCTAAAAAATGTGGGTTCTCACTTCACTTCCTGGCCATATCCTCTTCTTGATATGGGTTTGGAATCCATGAATCTATAAATGGTGTGTCCTTTGGGATACATGGCATGTATGACCACTCAGTGTCTGGACCATCCATCTCACCCCATGTCTTGAATTCCAATCAAGGCTTGTGTACTCTATTACATGGGCTATCCAGTACATAGGTCTATGGGCCTGTGCAGCTAGAAAATGGGTTGGAAACCTTGATAGGGTCACATGATATGTAGTCCACCTACATGGTGTGTAATATTTTACTTCGGTTGATAACCTATCCACCACATAGATCCAAAGAAAAGGCCATGTGTTCTTCCGTACTATAGGGATTATAATTTTATTTTCCATGAAAAATTATATTATCCTACAATCTTCTAGATTTGTATTCTCTGTTGTGATTAATGACTATTGACTACCTAAAATTTGGTGGATCCACATTTGGTCATCAATTCTGGCCATTCGGTGGCTCGAAAATGGTGACTGCTCATTCATAATAATCCCACATGCCATTTAATGACATTGTCACTCAATATCATTGCCGCTCAAGTTCATGGATACAAGGATCATTACCCACAACATGAGGTCCATACTAATCAATCCTTGATATTCAATTCAATATATTCCACACCAATTTTCTAAGAATCTTGGGGTTTGATCACTCTAGAATCTACCTGATAATTAATCCTCATAATCCAACAATGATGGACATAAGGAACAAAGGGGGATGAATCACAAAAATCAAAGTGAATAAAACATTTAACAAGAATTGTTATTCAATGACCATCAATTAGAGATTTATAGGGGTGATATCCTATAAAACATGAGATATTTAATGAATTAACAAAATAATTGGAAACAAGGATCATGTGAAGGATCAATTAATCTAAGATCAATGAATATCAGATAGGAACATGCTCAATATTTTAATCAAGCATGAAAACCACAATTGACGATCACTACATCGATTTAGGATCGATCAATGGAGAACAATGCATTCTCCAATGATGAGGATGATATGTTGTATTCTCTGTCTATCGGTCCACCTTGATCTGATCATTGATCATTGTTTGATATTGATTTTACAATGAGGGTCACTAGAGAACCTCCAAATTATCCTAATATTTATGAAGAAATTCCTATATAATGTTCACAATAGATTATTTATAAATTATTTAATCAAGTCATTTAATAAAAAAATAAAAAAATTATTTATTTTATTTAAATGCACCAGAAAAGTAACCTCAAATGGATCTCTGATGTCGACCAACCGTATGTTTCACCTAAGGAAATCTCCATTCTTTGAATTAGAATATAGTCTTAGATTTTCTCTATGAGACTCTTTTAAAGAGATTTTTCATTATTTCAAAAACAATATCATTCATGATATAAATAAGTTTAATATTTTAGTTAAATTAATACATGGATCACCAAGCTCAGAATCCCATGCCATATGAGTTCCTGGATATGAAAATATTATTTGATATTTTTGAATGTCTTACATGAAAAAATAGAGTCTATAAATAGTAATTATAAATGATAAGTCAACTTTTATTTTTCATATTTAATATTTCCTCTCCACTTTCTTATTGTATCTCTAAATTAATACCAAGACTTATTTAAAAATGAAATTTATGAAATCAAATCACAAATCATAATATTATGAATATATTCATATAATCAAGCATAAATTTTCAAAAAAAATCTAAAATTTTATAAAAAATCACCATTTATAGAGCATTAATAGTTTGATGTGTTCTCTATTTGAAAAAACACAAAACATTAAATGGATACTAATATTAAAATTATATATTGTGAGTGGTAATTTAGTTAATAGAAATTAAAGATTAATGAAAATATTTTCCATACCCTTTATGATATAGAATCATCCTACACTGAATTACATTATTTTGAAATCATTTTTCTATTTAAACTGTACTTATTTTACCATTCCTTGTTATCTCTATTGGTGAAATATATTATGGGTACAATAATCCATATATAGATTTCACATCATATTGAATATAATGTTTATAAATTTACCTAATAAAAAACAAATGTATTAGGTTTCAATAAATTAAAATAATTTATTTGATATATAATAATTGACTTACATGGAATGTACTAGGATTATGTTAATGTCTAAAAAATCTCCAGTTACAAGATCTATGATATCTTTTATTAAAATCATCATAGTCAGTTCATGCAAAAAAATTTCAGTATCCATTTGAAACATATAAACATCAAAAGAATGATTATTTTTATAAACTATTATGTAATACCTCCATATTTTAAAGTAATAAAATTGTGTTCGATAGTATATACGACATGCAACACTGATATTAAAATAAACTTTAACTGTATAAGAAATTAAAAGATATTTATTTTTAAAGAAATTTTATCTCATCAATAGTTTTCAATAAATTAAATAATTTTATTATCTTTTTTTATATGCGACCCTATGTTTAGCATTTATTACACTCTACCCAGAGTCTAGATTGCAAGACACACAATACCGAATTTAAACGAAACGTGAAATATTAATAAAAAATTTTATTTAATAGAATTGATATAACCTATAGATTAAATTAAAAGGTGTGAATAATAATAACTAAATTAGTTAAATTTTGGTAGTATATTGATTATTAATAAAATGAGATGTTCTCATAAAAAAATATATTTTTCTAAAAGACTGTTTAATTATGCTTTGCCTATATTATTTAAAATAAATTTTCACCACTTGTAGAAAAATTATTATAAGAAAATAATTTATTTTTGATAAAATAATTATAAAATTATCTTAGTTTTAATTTTTTTTGTATTTTTTTGAAATATTTTTTTTATGTATCGTAAAGAATACTAAATTTTAAACAAAACAAAATTATCATTTAAATAGTTTATAAGGTTTAATTATATTTTGAATTGGTTTTTAAGTGGAATTAGTTAAATTTTATATCAATTAATCTAATTTAGGTAATTTTATTCACCTTCATATATAATTTTGATATATTTTTTAAAACCTTTGATCATTTCATATTTAAACCCCTCCTTTTTTTCTTGTATGAAGAATTAATTTTAAAAATAAATATTCCCACTTAACTAAATTTAATTTTTAAAAGTTTATTTAATATTTGGAATAAGTATAATTTACAATGGATAGTAAGGTACACATTTTTTAACCAAAATGGTTAGGGAAAACAATAAAAATGGTTTACCATGACTAAGGTAAAAATGGATTTACTAGGGGTTAAACTAAGAAGTTTAGGATAAAATATGACCTACCAAATTTTTCAAACCAAATATTTTATACATATTTCGACCATATGTATTATATTATTTATAATTTGACATTTAGGAAGATTATTTAATGATTAAAACATGTGTATTATTTAATGTTTTCAAAATATTACAAGTGTTCCACTCTCCTCACATATAAAATTCCAAACCCTATCTCTCTTATTCACACCTTAAAAACTCTTTTTTGAACCAAATGCATACACAAATAAATTTAAATATTACCTAATATTGTCTTAGAAGCCTTATTTGGAGAATAAATATAACATGTTAAGGATTTGGTGCAAACCTATGGAAGATACCCAATGAAGAGGTATTGTTATTCAACACAAATCTTTATTTTATTTATTTCACCACATAATTAGATTCTTATTCAACCATGATGATATAATGAAATTGTTTTAATAAATATACTAGGATTTTTTTATAATATGGTAATGAACTAAAACCATCTCCACTTCCATCAAATGTATCATGAAATCATCTTTTTTGTATACGATGGACTACTGCCTTACGAACTAATGCCATCAATTTTCCTATTACCACAACCCACAGTCGGGTATGATGATTTATCATAAGTATATATATATATATATATGATAGTTATATAATAATTATAACTCTTAAGTCATTATGTCATATATACCATTTTAATTTCTATTTTTTATGGTATACGATAATGTCGCTCTTGTGTAAGGTGGATAATAACTTCATGAAGTGATGCTATTATTTTTTCACTAATTATTTACATGAAAGGTGATAAAGATAAATTTAATTAATATATATATGATATGCATTAAATAATTAAGATATTAATGAATTATTTATCATTTGGGAAAGATAATCTATCAATTTTTATAACCTTTTCAATCACTTAAAAAAGATTACATCGATCGTGTACATGTGGACTACTGCCTTAAAGAAATGATGTGACTCTATTTTAATCAACACATGAAATTGATGGTATATATAAGTATATTTAAATAAATATTATTATATGATAATAATTATTTAAACAAATTACTTACATTCTTTCTGTAATGATCTTTGAAAAATGGAAACATTACTCATGTGTATGTAGGACCTACTATCACCATGATCGTAACATATTTTTTTCATCAAAACAATATTTCATTATTAGTTTTAAATGTATAATTATGATAATTATTTCATGATTATTATTTTGTATATTTTTTAAATATATAATATGCACAAAAATTGGAAATTCATGACGAAGTACACATGGGAAAACAATGCAATTAACAATTGGAAGAACGAAAATATTGAATGATTATTAACAAAAGTGTAATGAGATGTTATAAAGTATCATATATTATATTAAAAATATTAATATGAATTTTAAATATGTTAATAATAAGTTTAAAACCACTATACATTAGGTAAAATAACATTCAACCAAAAGGACCCCCAAGGTAAGGGATTTCCATCTAACTTTTTACTTTTGTGAGACACGTTCCATATTCACCACATATTTCTTTTATGTGGTTTATATAAATACCATGAATGTATATTATAATTATTGTCTATAAAATTATTGGGATTTATATATCCATTTTATAAACTCTATTTCATGTGTATTATGATTCTATGTAAGGAAAGTGGTAAGGGTTTTATGTTACAATCTTATTATTTATCAAGATTGATCATTATTATGCATCCAATAATGAAATATTATGATCTATACATATTGAAACTCATGAATTTTATTCTCCCATTTTTATTAATGAATATTTTATGAAATAGTACCATTTTTAGACTCTTTGGTAAACAAAATAATTAAGAAATTGTTTTTTTAGAAAATCTAACATCATTTATCTCTTCTGTCAGAAATATGATTTCTTCCAAAACCATGTTTTATAAGAATGTTTTCAAATAACTTTTTAACATTTTAATTTTTTTTATTAATGATATTTTTAAAAAAATTTAATTTTTATAGAATTTTTTTGAATGAATATTCTTATCATTTTCTGAAGAAATAACTTTTCTATCCTTTTTATACTTAAAAACGAATGTTCTTCTTAACTAATACCACATGTATAGAATTACCTTCCTAAATGACCATCATTTCTTTGAAGCTTAATATAAAAGAATAAAAGGAAATTTTTAAATAATTTGTTTTTATAATATTATTTAAATTCTTAGTTTTTTAAATTTATTTTCAAATAAATGTACTTTCAATATGATTTATGTTTCAAAATTTTATTTTCAAAATGAAAAGGATATTTTCTTAAAGTATTTTTTTAAAGGTGTTTCTATGGTATTTATATACATCCAAGAATAAAATACATTAAAATTTCTCTAATGGTTAAAGGTTGGAATGATTCCATCCTTATTATTTCTAGGGATGGGTTACGATCAGTTTGACTGGGATGTACTATGTTGACACCATCCTCTTTACTTTGGATGATTTGTGATTATATTTATTGAATGGGGGAATTATTTTCATTTTATATTCTAGTTTATATAAAAATATTATGTGAATTATTTTTCCCCCATTAATATGTGGAATGGATTATACCTTGTATATAATTGTTTGTACCTAAAATATCTCATCGATGCATCTTTAAGTCTCATGGGCAAAACTAGATATGGTTTTGGCTGAGGGATTACCTGTTTATAATGATTTCTAGATCATGCCAACAACGGTTTATTTTCATGGGCACACAGCCTCACCTATGGTTGTTCTTGTTTCGGTTATCAAACAACCTCAATGTGAATTTATTTGAATAATTAGTATTTTTTGTTAATGGAATGAGTTTTTGTTATTTAACTTTCCATATTTATTATACCTTATTTATTAATAGCATTCATTGTATTCTTACCCATACTGAGCATATGAGATCACCACTTTCTTATGATTTATTTTCCCCAGGATACCAGTAAGTATTTTATGATTTACATTTATCTATATGTTAAGAGTAATAATGGAACTATAAATAAAATAATTTATTACATCATATTTATTCAAATTTGAATTTGATTCAAATATATATCCAATTTACCAAGACTAATAAACTATTTGTTCCTTCAAGATAAGATTCCTTGTATCATACACCAATGTAATAATGAAAGCACTAGCTCTAGGGTTCCGGGGTCAGGTTCATTTATATTGGTATTAGGGGAAGTCTAGTACAAACCTTAGGAATGATATTTAGGAAAACATAGATTAGGTATCATACCCCTATGATAGAAATTAAGGACGAGTATATAAGAAAATACTAATGTTTGGGTAAGGTAGATATTATATGGTTTTTACTTGACATAAAAACTTTTCTATATAATAAAAGTAGATGTGGTTCTGGAATTGAGGTAGCTAGGTGTAATAAATCTGAAAAACACGCATTGGGATTGACCCAATCGTAACTTGGTGTATGAAAATGGGCCTTACAATGCACCTATTTTGACACTACTGAGGGATATTCTTATTATATTTAAAATTTTATTTACAACCCATTATGAATGATTTTAAAAGAAAAATATCCCCCCAAGAAATCACATTTAGGATTCTGAGATTATCTATCTATAAATTTTTCAATTTATGTTATGTATTTACCTAATTTTTGGATTTTAAATTATGTTTAATAATTATATGATCTAATACAGTGTATTTCATAGTTTATAAATTGTTACTAGTTGAAGGAATGTTAACCACATAAATGAACATAATCAAAAAAGTAGGAATGATCATTTCTTTGATGGGATAAAGCCAATAATTCAAAGGGATATAGTCTCCCAAAACAATTTATCCTATGAGGGCATAATATAATGTTCTAACATAGAAGAGGAAGAATTATCTATTTATTTTGGATTTAGAGAGATGCCTGATAATAATAGTATGATAGAGAAAAATATGTTTAAAGGTTAGAATGAAAATAATAATTTTACCACATGTGATATTTTTTGAAAGAAACACAATGGAACATTCTTAAAAGAAATGGATTTTTTTTAAATGTTTTTTGAGAAAGGAAACCATGATTTCAATTTTAAGGGTAAGAAAAAATTTCCCAATTTAAAATAATTCAACTATTAGGAGATATGGAACTATGAAAATTAATGTCTCAAATTTAAAAGGAATATAGCTCAAAAGAAGTTAATGGATCATAGTGATTCTTATGCTACTCCAAAAAATTAAGAGGAATGATTATCGTTCTTGTGTTTGGATTCCAGAATTACATCATTTGTGTATTTTATTAATGATACCCTCATTATAAGAATTATGAAATATATAAGGATTTTACTGAATTACTTTTTCTCTGAGGATTTGAAAGTGTATGTTGAATGGTACCAATGTACAAGAAAGATTATTTAATAGAATGATAAACTTCTTGGAAAGAAAAATATTGAGAGAAATAAAATGATTAATATATTCCTGATGTTGGGTTAAAAATGTTGGGTTAAAGAGATGCTTATTATTGATAAATTACATATTAATGTGTGGACTACCTTTGGGATAATTAATGATTTTTTGACAATTAGGTTTATACTATCATTGATGGAGTTTACAACATATTTTTTTAAAAGAATATATCTAATAAAAATATTTTTACTTATGTAATAAAAAAGAATGCATGTTTTTAAAAAAAGTTATGGTAATTCCGGTGATTATAATGCTTTATGTGAATGCATGATAAATTTATTAACATGATTGGTATGTGACAATTATGAGTTAATTTCTGTTGGTTGAGGGATGAATGGAAAGTTCATTATGTAAATTCACTAAACTTATTTCTAATTTCATTAATATTAATATTTTTGAAGGATCATAAATTTAACCATTTTTGAAATGGATTATGTTGACCTTCAAACCAGGTTTTAGATATTAATTTATTACTTCACTATAAGGTGATTTATGCATATTGGATAAATTGTGTTAGCCATTTTAGATTTGTAAAATAGTTGGATACATATGGAAAGGCTCATCCCTATTTTATGGATCTTAGGATCTGTCAAAAGTGAATTTTAGTGCTTCAGGAATAAAAAATTTATTTGTTGATATTCATTTATGGGAGTAAGAAATGAATTATATTTTGATTAAAGAATAATCAAATGATGAAATTGTGTTAATGCAATAGAAACCTATAAAGATAGTGAAATTAATTATATTATTATATAGTAAAATAATTCCTAAACATTTGGAAAATGAAAATGAAATAAAAAACAATACTTTGAAATTCATATCTGATAAATCATGTAGTATTTTGAATAATCATAGATTTAAGATTTTGAGGACCTTAACATTTCATTGATCAGTCGTATTCTTATGATTAATTAACACTACAATTCTATTCAATTATTTATGGTTTTCCTTAATTCCAATTTATAAATATTCCAAAAATTGTTTCCTATGTATAAAACTAGTTATATGTTATTCAATATGACATTTTTACATCCCCATCACTATTATCAATAAGATGTTTTATTAACCCTTTTATGATGTGGCTTTTTCAACAAAAAAATTCCCAAATTTCAAACCCTCTATTACCAAGATCATGTTCAAATTGAGAGGATGTATTTTATTTAATTTGGGGAGAATGTAACACCCCTATATTTTAAAATTTTGACAATATATTCGATAGTATACACAAAACATAACAGAAATAAAAGAAGAAAATATAACACCCTGAGAAGTAATGATAGAATTATTTTTAAATAAATGCATTCTATTAAATATATATCATCAAAAAAAACACTTATTTTTTATTTCATTACATAAAACACTGTGTTTATCATTCATTGCATGAAACACTAAGTTTGTCTTGCATTACATGAAACACCGAGTTTAAAAAAATTTAAAATATTATTAAAATTTAATATTTTATATAATATTTATAACCAAGCCATTAAATTGGATGGTAAGAAATTTAATAACTAAATTATTAAAATTAGGGTCATTTATTTATTATAAATAAAATAATATTCATTTAAATGAAATAAATTATTAATTTTTTCTATAAGACAGTTTGTGCTTTTCGCACATCATTTAAAATTAATTTTTACCACTTTTAAAAAATTTATATGAGAAAATATTATTGTTTTGAAATAGTGATAACAAAATTATATTAGGGTTATGTTTTGGGAATTTTTATGGAATATTTTATTTTTCAATGAAGAGTGAAAAATACTGGAATTTAATTGAAAACCGCATTTTTATTTAAATAATATATAATGTTATATTATATTTTTAATTGGATTAAAAGTAAAATTAGTTCAATTTTACATCATTTAATATAATTTATGTCATGAGAATAATTTTCATAATTAATTTTGATATAATAACTTTTAAACTTCTAAACATTTTCCCTTAAAACCCGTTTTCTCATCCCTTCCGTATGATTAATTTTAAATTAAAAATTTTCACTTCTAGGAATTGAATTTGAAAAAATGGATTCAATATTTTTTATTCATTTAATTTATAATATTAAATATTTTAAACTGGAATTTTTTATCCCAATAAGGTTAAATATTCTAAGATGGGGTGAATCAGGGTACAACATATTAAAACTACTGCCCCTTCGGATCTTTCTATGTCATTGAACAAAACCATATTTTATCCTTTTGCCATAGAAATATACGAATAAAAACAAAACCATCCAAAATGAAAAGAAATTTTATTAGGTTCACCCACATTGGGATATGTCCAAGGAGCATACAAACGTATTGTACCTATGAACCAAATTCACTAAACCGCACTGCAATTACAAAGATCGAAGCTGAATCACTGTCCCTTTTGGTTTACAACCAAAAAAAATTGAAAGCTTAATAATCTCTCTACTGATGTGTTCCCACTGCTTTTTCAGATGACTGTTCTTTTAATAACATGAATAAATATGTTTTACACCTCATTTGGCGAAACATTATGTTCCATTTTTATCCAATTGATGAATACCACTTTACCATAGATTTACAAGGAAATACCTTATGGTTTGTGTAAAATTATCCTTCATGATAACCTTTTTAAAACATTATCGATACATAACAATTCATCCCAAAACATTATTCTTTCTTGATTCTCCCAACCATTGTTAATATCACCACTTTCAAGAAGCTCACAACTTTTTCAAAGCTTATATAGCCATCATGAACTTCCTTATTCATGAAATAGATGAACTTATGTAAAACATTATGATAGAAAAATACTTAGTGAATCACCTTCACAAATTAAAAGCATTTAGATTTTCATTAAGGATTTATTTCCAAAATGAGGGGGGGGGGGTAGAAACCTATTAATATATATTTCCTCTAGTTCATGAAGCATTCAATGTCACCACCACCTATTCATGAAACAATCCTTTCTAATTAAAAAATCTCTATACATTCATGATTTATTTTTTGAAATTTCCCACTTTCAATGTGTCTTATAATCACAAAACTAACAATTATTCCTTTATACACCACTGTGAGATAAAACACTTTGTTTAAGCACCCAAACTTTTTGAAACACCAAACCATTTAGAATTACACACCTTTATAATATTGAAATTAGGTATCCCTATAAATCCAATTTTTTCAAAGCTTGATTCATCCTCCAAATTTTAGATGAAAAAATATGGAAAATTTTTAAAAATAGAAAAACCATACACATGTAATTTTATATACCACTTATAGAAAACAAGTTACTTTATCTTTTATTTTTTCATGATAAAATTTCATCAATGATACTGGAAATCCATAACAGATCGTTTTAACCTATATTGTCAATAGATACAATCATCCCCAAAAACTACCATGATATATTGATGTATTTTTTCCCAAAAATCTCTCACATTGGTATTGATGATAAATCTTCATAGTTTGGTACCACATTAAATACTATACAATATTCAATAAAAAATTTCTTCTTTTTATTATAGATAGTGATCAGTGATTTACTCAACACACACTCTAATCCCATAAGAGCCATTATTGGTATGAGAAACAAGAGTAGTATGAAAATATCATTAATGAATCACTTAATTCCTAAAATAGTCAACTTATTTCACCATGAATCCCATATTTCATGATATATGACCTTTGATTGAACCTCTTTAGCATCATAATATTCTAAATGAAACCTACATCACTGCTCCACCTATCATCTTCTCCCACATTCTTGATCAAAATATTTCCCCCTATTGTCAATAAACCCATAGGTCACATATTTGTGGATGAATCACTAAAAATAACACGTATTAGAATATAAGGTAAAAATACCTTATACCTCAGGGATAAGGGTCCCCACATAAACACTTTTTAAAGTTTGGGGAGTTGAATAAACTCTAAGAGATAGCTGATGGTACTTAGATGCCTCCTTGGGTTTGGCCTTCGTCAGAATTTCTAAAATCTGTATATCTATAGAAAAATAATCCTTCTTTAAAATCCCATGCTCCACATTCTCCTTGATAAAATGATATTTTTTTCAGTGTCCTTTATTCTTGAATGATGGAATTTAATTTTTTATGTTTTATAGAACTTTAATTATCACAATGGATTCTGATTGGAGACCTCACTTCATCTCCCATATCATCAAGTTGCTTGTTCAACCAAAATAAATATGTTCATGATTCAGTAGCCATAATATATTCATCTTCTATGGTGATCATTGAAATAAAATACTATTTCTTCCTTATCCATAAAATACATAATTTTACAACATAGAATTCCCCACCTGATGTTAATTTTCTATCATCTACTAAGATGGACCAATCTGCATATGTATATACCAATAAATCCTAATAAGATTTTTCATTATATAGAAACCCAAAATTCATCATTACCTTGATATTATAATGTATTATTTTTACTGTAAGTAAGTTTATTTATTTTTTATTTATTTGATACCGTTTTTTTGTCATGTTGAAAAAAATAATATCAGGTGGTATCATAGATAAGTACAAAATACTACCTATAATCTTCCTATTTTATATAACATTAAGAAGTTTAACATAATCATATCATGATAGTTTCATATGGTTAGCTAATGGAGTTTAAATATTCTTTTAATTATCCATTAAAAATATTCTTAGAACATATTGGAATATTTTGTTTAAAAATAAATGTCTCATTCCTTCCATGGATCACCTCTAAACCAAGGAAAAAGTTTTCTTCACCAATCATTAACACTTCAAACTCACTTTTCATGAATTATAAGAACCGTTTACTTTTTTACTTCATATGACCCACTAAATATTATGTTATCAACATACACCAACACCATCATCCATTGATTATTTTCATTTTTGACATATATATTTTAATCAACTCCATCACACTGAAAACCAAAATTCATAAAAAATGGATAAAACCATGAATAGTAGGCTCCTAGTGCTTACTTCAACCAATATAGTTCATTACGTAGCCTAAAAACTCTATTCTTATCTTTATTAATGAGAAAACCATCTTTTTGTTTGATATAAACTTCTTCTTCTAGAACACCATTCAAAAATAATTACTTGATGTCAATCTAGAAAACATTGAATTTCCATTTCAATACTATGTATAAGAATAAGTGAATGGTATAAAGACTTTCTAGAGATGAAAGTGTATCACTAATGTGGATTCCATTAATACGGGACTATCCCTGGAAAAAAAGTTGTTATTTATTCTAAATTACCAATCCATATTGATTTATTTTGTTCAAGAAAAACCATTTGGTCCTGATGACATTATTACCTACCGATCTCAAAACAATCTACTATGTCTAATTATTCTACATTTTTTCATGATATTCATTCATAGTCTAAACCTAGTTCTAATCTCTAATTTATTATTCAAATAATTTAGGTTCTACATGATATAAGAAGGATTTCTACAAAAAATTCATCACTCTATATCTTTGAACTCCCACTGTCTAATCAACTTTTACGTTTTGACTATCAATTTCTTTATTACTCATTGACTTCTATGTAGATATGGATTTTACTTCTTCCTTCTCACCATCAATATATTCTTCTAAAATAGAATTTTCCACTTCTACTCCCACAAAATTATATACCTCCTCATCATTATTATTAGTTAAATTTTTACTACGTTGTTGAATATTTTTTTTATTTTCTACTATAGTAAAATCATTTCATTCCACTAATTTTTCCATCCAGTTATGGATGCATTTATATGATTTATGTTTTCTAGAGAACCCAAGGAATATCCCCTCATCTTCATGAGATTCAAATTTCATGTGTTTCTCCAAATTTAAAATAAGAAACAAACTTCCAAAGATTAAAAATTATTCCAATGTTGGATTTTTTTCCACACCAAAGATCATATGAAGTCTTTTCTCTAGTATTTTATTTTCACTAATAATTTTTATGGTATTGTTTTTTGTTATTTTCTTCTTTTGGAAATAACAAACCTCTATTTGATATGTATATCAATTTCAATAGTAATCCCTTCGATAATATTTTTGGTAGTTCATTTTCAATAATTATTTTTATCGAATTTTTATTTTTGATCTGATATCTCCTCTCAACAACTATATTTTGTTGATTATTTTGAACTAATGAAAAATGATTCCTTATCACTTTTTTCTTAAGATAATCCTATACTTATCAATTTGGGAATTTTATACCATTATCAGTTAGATATTTTAGAATCTTTTATCCAAACATCAATTCATCTTCCCAGTGATATTGTTTTATGGAACTAATAACATCAGACTTTTGGGTAATGGAAAAAACCCATTTCATCATACTAAAATCAACAATGAAAAGAACATGGTACCTCCTCCCATCATTTTTTGTAATTGAAATAAGTCCACTTACATTTTCATGTACAAATTCAAGCACTCTATTTGAATTTTTTTTCTCATTCCATGTATGTATTTATGATAATATTCCCTTGTTGAAAAGTATCACATGTGTGAGTATGATCACGTGATAGCTTGGGGATATCTCAAGCATCATCACATTTGAATAGAACATCCATGGATTTTTGGCATAGATAGACATGATGTTTATGCCACAACTTGTTTTCTTTATCTCTAGAATGATATCACAGACCTTCTTCTCCACTCACAAGTTTGAGATTCCACTTCAGGTACATACCCTATAAAACCAATTTTCTGTATTATCCATTTATTATAAATAACTTCTTGGTAATTATTATAGCATGACCCGATTCACATAAATGACTAATACTTATCATGTTTTGAATGAGGTCATAAACAACTAAGACATCATAACTTCTTATATATTTTCTCTGAAATTTTGGCTTTTTTGAGGAAATAATCATCATTACTTCATCATTTCAAAATTTTAAAACACCCTCATTGTCATATTTTATTCCAAAACAAGACCCATTTACCCCATAATATGGATAGTGAATCCACTATCATGGATCTATGCACCAGTAGAATCTGATGCTTTAGGGGAAATCTCTACAATCATGACCTTCTCATATATTTTCTATTTTATCCAAATATTTTAATTCATAAATTTTATGGATTGATAATCTTGATCTTCTTTTTAGTGTGATAGAACAAATTCTTTCTGATATTAAAATCGATTTTTCATTTTCAACTCATATTATGATTCATTGAGCTACTACATAGGACCAATTTGAATTAGATTCGATAAATTCCCCACCATTATTGAAGAGATATATCTATCCATGTGTTTGAATCCACCACACTAGAAATAGGTACCATATAAATAATTCTGGTAATATGGAACACTATTAGTCCACCTTTTTTACTCTTTTTCACTTCAATGCCTTTTTGATATGGAACTTACATTTCATAAATATCCCTTATTTCCATAGTAATAACACCTAATATGCAGCGTTGTCTTGTACATTATTCTAGGGATGGTTCTTCCATGGGTTCTATAAGTAGGTTGATTCTGATTTTTACCCAAATCAATTTTCATCCTTGATGTGGGAGCTTGAAATTTAACAACAATCATTATAACATTATGTTTTTGATCAAGCCTCATACCAAGATTTTCATTTTGATATGACTGTTCTTTTTATTATGATCTTCTATGCTCCAGTTCAGTGCTATCTATCGACTGAGTCATATTCATTATTAATTTCATAAAGGTAGATAGTATTCTATCATAATATTATAATTTTCTACATTGGTCAACAACTTGCTCTTCATGTTCTTTGATACATGTGATTTTATATTTTTCACTCTTAGTAATACTATCAAATACTCTTTTTTGTTCTTCAACTTTGAGCTTCTACTCAATAATCTTTTCTGAGTTATATGGAATTAATGACTTAATCTTTTCGATTTATTCCTTCAGCTTAAACATCTATTCTTCCTACTGTGGCATATAGAGTTCCTGAACTATTAAGTTGGATTTCTTCACTTTGGCTATCCAAAAATATATCTCCTCAAGAGAGGCTTCTAATTCATTATAGAGATCAACCCTTCCATTAACTTATCCTTCATCATTATTACTTTCCTACCTTTTATGGGAGTTACCTATTACTTACACCATCAAATTTTATCACCAATATCTGTAGTTTTCCAACACTTCAACTTCACATTCCTCTGAACATTCATTTTATTCTGAAATAAGATTATTTTTTTGAATAATTTTCTTATAATTTTTTTACCATTCAAATAGGTTTAACACTTTTTCATGGAAAATTTGACTTCATATTCATCATCATCTTGAAATTTCATAGGGAACCTTACTGTAATATTTCTATCATTTCTAAATTGATAGCAAGAAAGTGGAAGTTTCACTTTGAACAATACTATCCACATTGAATATTTTAGGAAATTAATAACATGACCTCATCCATATATTATTATTCATGTACATCTTTAATAGTAATATTTTTGAAGGCCTTGAATTTCACCTCTTTGGACTTCCTTTTTTCCATGGAATCATTAATATATTCATTTCTCATCCCGTATGAGACAATATTACTAAAAAACATATCCATTTTCATCTTAATTGGATATTTATCTTCCATTATAGAGACATTAAAATTGAACTGAGGTGGATGTATTTTCATGATGTGATTAATGATAATTAATTATTCAATAATTTCCATATGACCATGAATTTATTAAAAAATAAAATCCACCTGGTTAAATAATATATCTAAAAACTCATTGTAGTTCAATATCATGTCTGAAGAACTTTTAACCATATCTGATAATTTTGATCATCCCATTTTTTAATCAATGTCACATATATTTAAAATCTTTTCCCACATGGTATGTTTTGACTTACATGAAATCACCTTTGTAGAGATTTTATTTCATAAGTCTCCCCCTAAAGAATTGATTCATTTTGAATCAATATCTAATACCATTCAATCAGCTTTTGATAATGTACCACTGTCTATACTGGCGGAAATACCATGCAATTCTTCTATAAAGGCATCCATACCTAAATGTCCAATGTAGTGCTACATATGATTCTCCCATAATCTAAAATTGTTTCCATAAAATATTGGAATCCATTTTTGATTTAAAACCTCCATTGAAACCATTGAGAGAGAAACATTTATATTAATCTTTCACACTAATACCAATTATTATACCAACTAGGATAATTACCCTGTGAGGGGATTGAATCAAGGTATGATAGATTAAAAATAATACACCTTTGGATCATAATTCTTTATTAAAAAAACAACCTCCTCTCCCTTTCTCATAGAAATATAAGAATATAAATAAATTAATGCATGAGACCTAGAAACTTTACATGGTTCACATACATTGGGATACATCCAAGGTTCATAAAAAGGTAATGAAACTATGTAACAATACAATAGAGTAAAATGTTGTAACAAAGTTCACATAAAATTAATTATACCTCTAGGTTATTAACCAATAATATTTTAAATGATCACTACTCTCTCTATTGAAGTGTTATAACTAGTCCTTTATAAGAATCATTCATTTATTACTTTAATTAATAGTTTTCCACCTTGTTTGGTGAAAACTTAAGTTCCACATGAATCCAATTTATGAATACCACTTTACCATAAAATTTAATGAGAAATCCATTTTTTCGTGTAGGATTTACTTTTTTGAAAACCCTTTTTCCATCTTCCATAAAACCTTATAATTTTTCAAAAAAACATTCTTTCATGATACTTCAAACTTTCATAAATATCACCACTTTGTCGAATCTCACAACATTCATAAAGCTTACATAGACTTTTAAAACATCCTTCCTTCATTTAATAGATGATATTATGAAAACCATAAAAAAATAAAAAACCTTCATGAATCACCTTCTTGAATTTAAATCCATTATATTTTTGTTAGGGTTTTGTTATCAAATTACAAGGTTATATTCATATTTAAATATGTTCTGCCCTTTCATCATAGCCATTTGATGAATCTTTACATTCTTGTTCATGAAACTCCCTACATCCATGAAACATTCCATGAAATTTCTTTTTTACAAATATTATCATAATCATAGAACTTAAAATAATTCTATCATGCACAACCATCTTTATCGAACATCTACACCATTACAAAACACCGAACTTTCGCAAACTACCTTACCTTTGGGAAACACCAAAACCTAAATAATTCCATTCCTTTCTTTTATATTTATATGATGCATACCTAGAAATCAAATTTTCAAAAATATTGAGTCATCTTCTAAATTTCATAGCCCAAAAATTAGGAACGCACTAGAAAATGGCATCACCTTATACACAAAAGTTTTTATACTACTTCTGAAGCATCCGTTCATTTATCTTGGATATTTTTTGACATACCTTATGTACCTAATGATGAAAATACATTACTAATATTGTAAACCTACTTCCTCAACAAAAAATATCGACCTAGAAAAACTTCAAAGTTACCATGAGGAATTGTTTCCCAATTTGTTTTGACAAAAATAAATATTGAAAATAGAAGAAATTAATTATCGTGGTTAAGGTAAAAATGGTTTTACCAGTAGTTAAAATAAGAATATATGAGTTAAAATTACCTAAAAACTTTTCCAAAACCCACTTTATAGCCATATTTAAACCTTATATCTTAAAAGTTTAATAATTTCCCATTTTGGAAGCTTATGAGATGATAAAAATGTGGGTATGATAGAATATTTTCAAAAAATTACAAGTTTTCCATTCACCTAAGTTATAAAAGTCCACCCTATCTCCTATATTCTTCACACCTACAATATTATTTTATTTGAATAATATATGATCAAATAACTTCCCAAATTCCCTCTAATACTATATTCCATAATTTTTTGGTATAAATCCATTCTATAAAGGTTTTGGTACAAACCTAAGGAGGATACCAACAGAAGAGGTAATTTTTTTCAATGAGAGTATTTATATTAATTCTTTCTCCATATCCTTATATTATTATTAAAGCAAGATGATACAATAACATCAGTATCTTACATATATTTTGATGGTCTCATTATAATTATATGACCTAGAACAATATCCAAATTCCTCAAATTGGTTGCGAAATCATTACTCGTGTGTATGGAGAAATTCAACCTCATGAACCATTTTCATTCATTTTCCCATTAACACATCTCATGGTTTTGTATGATAATGGATATAAGGTATCGTTTTATGATATTTATAACATAATTATATATTTTTATTAATTATATCATATATAAATTTTTAATTTATATTCTTTTTGTGATACAATAATGTCACTCGTGTTTATAGTGAATTACCACATCACAAAGCAATGTGATTCATTATTCACTAACACTTTACATGGTAGGTGATACGGATAAAATAAATTAATATATGTGATATAAAGGATATAATTATGATTTGAATTAGATATTAATCATTCTGTAATTACAATATATCATTTTATTTCTTACCTTTTCACTCTCTTATAGATGATTACATCGTTCATGTACGTGTGAACTACCAGGTTCATGAAGTGATGTGTCTCTCTATTTATCACCAAAAAACATGGATGGCATATATAAGTATATTTAAATAAATAATATGATATTATGGTCACTCTATAAAGTTAAAATATTACTCACCTCATTTTCATAATGGTCGTTGAAAAATGGAAATGTTACTCACGTGTACATATGACCTACCGTCTCCCTGATCATAACTTAATTAAATACTCAAAACCATATTTTTTGATTGATATTAAAAGAATAATTTATTTATAAATATGATAATAATTTCATTATGGTTATTATGGATTTTATGGAACTATAAAATATGTTAAAGAACTGGATCATTCATGATGAAACAAGCATGCTAAAACTAGTCAATTAACACCAAAAATAAAAATATAATGATTATGAACAAACATGTGACAAGATGTCATAATAGGATCATATATGATATTTAAAATATTAATATGGTATATAATAATTTAAAAAAAATTAAACCACTACATATGTGTAACACCCCAGGTAAATAAAGAATATGACATTTTCATATTTATCCATATTTTTGAATAAAATATTAATATGACTTTAAAGGGGACACTATGCTCGATTGGGTACCCAACACGCAACAACGAGTTTCTTGGGAATTTTCTGTTGCACTTTAATAATAAAATAATATTATATTAAATGGTAGTTAACATGTAGTCGTTGTATTGGCGGGAATGGATAGAAATAACTAAAATATGATTATATATGTTTTTAAATGTTTTTACATTTATCCAATAAGAGATAAAGGCTTAAAATACGGAAAGAATTCAATTTTAGGCGTATATGCCCTAGTTTTCACTAAAGGTTCACTTATTACCTTTTGATGGAGAACCGTCATTAAATATAGTTTTGTTCACTCTTATACATTATATTGGACCAAATAAAACTCTTCTTAAGAATTTGGACATCAAAATTTACTTTGTGTAAATTTTTGGTATCTTTCCGATAAAGTTCATTTTTTAATGAATAGTGTAAAATGTTGTATTTTAATACAAAACCTCTTTTTAATCTAATTTATTTATATGATTAGATTATCTTTTGAATTGGTTTTAAAGTTCAATTAGAATATATTTTTACCATTTAATCCAATAGTGGTCGTTGTATTTAATTTCACTTTGAAATCAGACTTAAACTAGTGTCAATCTTTTGATACTTATTGTTTCATAAAAACACGCTATTTGCTCTGACAACGGCAATTAATTATTAAATTAATTAATGTGACTAATATGTTTTTAATTTTTTAAAATAGACTTCATTTTTGAATTCATAATATCAAATATAGCTTAGGGTGAATTTTTGGGATTTTTCTGAAAAACTTCAATTTTTGATGAATAGTGAAACCACTAAGTGGTACTTATAAAAACTGATTTTTCCGTTTAAATGAAATTTTATCATATTTGTGTTTTTAATTTAAAAAATATGACATACATGGTTGTCATTAAGAAGTAAAATGTGGTTCAATGGGATAAAAATAATTTTTTGGTGAATAGTAACTTATTAAGTTTTTAATCACGATTAGAGGTAATTAGTGTAGTTTATGGTAAGAATAATGTTCTAATAAAATGAAATGACCAAGATACATGTCATACCCTCATTGGATGTGTCATGGACGACCAAGACAATCCATGGGTCAACTTGGGGACCCCATGGAGCCACTTTGGTTAGAAAATGACATAAATATCTTTTTATTTAATGTTAAAGTAAAAATGACACAAACATGAAATGTTTTACTAAAACAATTTTACATGGGGTTATACAAGTCATATTTTTTACTATAAATAGTCATTGGAAATCTAAAAAGATTTCCTACATCATAGTATTTTTTTTATAATTTTTAGACATTAAATAAATTAAATAATTTATGACATCATGATATTGCAGCGATGACCTCATTATTTAACGATTTAAGTAAAATGGAAAGATAATGTAATATATAAGACCTATACATGTCCAAAACCTATTGGATGAGTGGATTTATAACCCTTATCACCTTATCTTATAAATACATCAATTTGGGACCTTTAAAATCCGAAACTCTTTTGAAAATAAACATTTTGTAACTTTACAAGACTGCCCCTCCTCTCCTCTTATAAAAGGCCCCCACCTCTACCTCCTTACCCACACTCCCAAAGCCTTTGGCTCGGCCAAACCCTGCCCATTTTGTCTCTCCAATTCCCTCTCTTACTCCTTGAAGCCTCACTTTGGGCAGAAGTCTTTCCAAGGAAGCCTTTGAGCTCAAACCAAAGAGAGTTACCCGATTTTATGGTAATGTCTTCACTTGTGTCCTTTTGTTTTATTTTGATTCTCCAAACCCCTAAACTCTTTTTATTCATTTCTTTTGTAAAAACTACAGTATCTTAAATATACTAGGATTTTTTTATAATAAGGATTCGAGCTACACTTACACACACTTACATCTAATGGTTAAAGAACATACTGTTTCTGTGGATGGCGAATTTCTGCCTCCTGAAACGATGATTGTTCAACATTATTTTAACACCTTAAAAGGTGGCCATTAAGATGACACTATATTTATATATGATATATAATATGTTTATGTTTTCCTTAAGATTCTGTATCTTTCATTTATGGCATACCTTTATGGCTTCCATTATGGGTATACGCGATATCTTCATTTTAGGAAGTGCGGACTACCGCCCCCTCAAAGTGATTTGATTCGTTAATACCATATGTGGTATGTATAAAGGATATATTTAATGACATTATATATGATACCATACTGGAATTAAAATACTATTATGTATCATTATGTTTTAATTCCATTAAATATGAAATAGAAATGGAAGTAGCGTTCATGCGTACGTACAGCTTACCGTCTCCATGAACGGTGCATTTCATTTCTTAACTCTAAATGTTATGTAATATTATAAATTCATGAATATACTGGATA
Source organism: Viscum album (assembly GCA_963277665.1). Taxonomy (NCBI): domain Eukaryota; kingdom Viridiplantae; phylum Streptophyta; class Magnoliopsida; order Santalales; family Viscaceae; genus Viscum; species Viscum album. Next base: position 1,983,167,936 of record OY728122.1, read on the forward strand.
TATATGATATATATGATATCTAAATCATGAATACAATTCTGTATATAATGGATATTTTACCACATGAACAACTTGTAATTATAAAGAGTTTATTTTTTGACTCAAGTACCAATGATCGTTAAAACGACCATTATTAACTTAAATAATAACATAGTGTTCATGACATGGTAATAAGTGATATAAAAGGAATAATGAACATGAAAAATGGTTCTTAAGGAAGTATAAATTAACTCAAGTTTATTATTCAGGAGATTAAAGAATGATCGAGTCAAGTCGGACCCAAGGTAAGGGATCCTACTCCTCTCTTTCTTTTTAAGTACACTCTTTTATGTCATTCCTTTTAAAGCTCATCTTTCTTGTTATTGGGATGTTCTTTTATATTAATATTACTGTAATTTTTATGTTCATGTGATGAGAGACCCTATTCTCTCTCATCAGTCCATTTTGGAAGTTTTGAGTGGCGCCGTTAGGCTGCCGAATTTTCGTAAGAGATCTAACCTCTCTCTTTCTTTTTAAGCACTCTCCTTTATGTCACTTCTTTTAAGCTCCTCTTTGTTATGTTGGGGGATGTTCTTTTATATACCTATTTCTATAAACTTTATGTTAATATGATGAGATACCCTATTTGATCTCATCAATCCATTTTTGTAAGTTTTATGTGGCGTCGTTAGGCTGCCGATTTTTCGTAAGGGATTTTTCATCTCAATTTTATTCCCGTGAGATTTATGCTACATTTACCACAAATTCCTTTGAGTGGTGTATGTAATGACCATTATTCTACTCTTTGTGTAATATAATTTTGTTTATGAGTATTTACATCAATGATGTATTGTCCTTCTTTCATGGGTTGTATGTTTTGAAAGATACCCAAGTCGGTAAGGGAACCTTTCACCCTCCTCTTTTTAAAAGACTTCTTTTGTTGGGTCTTTTAATTTACATATTTTTATGTTGGGATATGTTCTCATATATCCTTATTGATGTAAATTTTATTTCCAAGTGATGAGATACACTATTTATCTCTCATCAACCCATTTTTTTATGTGACGCCGTTAGGCTGTCAACGGAACTTCTTAACCCAATATCGATTTCTTTGGGTTCAACATGTAGTTATTGAATATGTCATCCTTTGAATATGTGTGAATGACCTTTGATTATTTTACACTTAATATCCACTTATATTTGGTGTATTAGTTTGTCACACATAATTATGTAATTGATTTTTCCTTAAACCAAGGATATCGTCTTTGTATGGGACTTCGTCTCAATCTCCTTTCATTGAGGCATACTTTATTTTATACACTACCTTCTTTTATACGGTGTATAAACCCATTTGACTTTTCCATTTATCCAAAAGTAATATTTCTTTATACGAAGCGTTTTACTAAACGACAAAAGGGAATGTTTTTGTCATACGTATACGGCGACAACGACTTCTCCGCCGCCATGGCCAGTATTTGAATTTCGGCTTCCTCTACAAGCCAAACCTTTTTTTTAAAGAAAAATAAAAACCATGTTTTACTTTTCTTTTATTTTGGTATTGAAAATGGTTTTCATAATTTTTTTATATCAATCTGTTGTATTGATATCTTGTGATTGAGAGGTTGAAATGTTATTTTTCCTTTATGCATGTTTTATGTAATACGATTATGTTGAGGTTCTTGGGCATTATTATGAATACAGGTGGTTCCATGATAAACTAAGTGCGGGTGAGCCCGATATAGCTCTCCAATGCATTGGGTAACGCGAAGGAGTGAAACATTAATGTTTCTCCTAAGAGATTTAGGGAATATACTATGGTGGGTATTCCAAACGTAACCAAGAGGGTTACTCCCTATGTAAGAATGTTATGAATGCCTGAAGTTACCTTTTATGTCTTATGATTTCTATGATTTATTCATTATTTGATGAGGTATGTTAAAGTGCCTATGTTTTATTGGTAAAGTATGATTTCATTCTTATGTATATATGAAATCATGTTTCCTTTCAATATTTTTATAACCCTTACTGAGCTTTTTATGCTCATCCCAAGTTTTTGAAATGTTTTTCACAGGTCAAGGGAAAGGTACATGATGTGATGATAGTGTCAAGGATTTGTTAAGAAAGAATCCATGTTTTATTTTAAATATGTTTCCGTTGATGGGAAGAATGAATACTATCTTTTATGTAACCACTTTGTTTAAATGTGGAATGTAATGCAAGTTTCATGATCTAATTATATAAAACTCTAAACCTAAAAAGATACTCAATGTGTAATCTTGTAATAACTCAAGATTAAGTAAGGTTTAAGGCAGGGGCCTTATAGTTGGTATCAGAGGTCCGTTTAGATAACTTTAGAGGTTAGGGTATTCTTTAAGAATAAGTGGCATTACCATAATGGTTAGGATTTTAGAAAGAGTCATAGTTTTAGATAAAGTGAATGAGTAAGTATATCTTAGTGTTTATCTTCCTCATTAGTACATGATAGTTTTTTTGATATACTCACACTGACCTTTTTGGTTTTAGTAAATGGTTGGATCTAGCAGGCACCAAAGTAACAGTGGATGTGAAGGAAACTGTGACAGTTTTTTGAGCAAGCAACTGAATGATATGGAAGCTGCAATGAGAACTCTTGTGATTATCCTCAACCAACTATCTGGAGTCATGATTGACCACCTAAAACTTGGTGATTTCTCTAAGGCATCATATATGCGAGAAACAAATCCCTATGGAAGTACGGGTAATAATCATAAAGGTAAGTGTGTTCAAAAACCTATGTGTCAAAGATGTGGAAAGAAACACCTAGGAAAATGTTTCAAAGGGACATAAATATGCTATAGATGTGGAAGTGAAGGTCATAAAGCAAGAACCTTCCATGGAAAAAGGAAGCATCCAGTTGACTCGAGGAAAGGGAAAGAAGTTCTTTCTGAGGGATCAATTGAATGTTTTAAATGTGGTGTGCATGGTCATTATGCAATCACATGTCCTATGAAGAAGTTTCATGAATGGGATCACCAAGATCGTACAAATGTTCGTTTACCAATACCTAATGCCATTCTGATTGAGGATGTAGAAACTGACAATGACCAATCAAAGGTATGGATTATTTCATAACTATTGTTTTCCTATTTTGGAATCTTAGGATATGATTCATGATTTTGTTTGTAGGAAAGAAGTATTTCAGAATAAGTTGGAAAGAAATGGTTAATGGATCATGAAGAATGTTGAATGAGTAAGAAGTCAACATATAAGGGTTTCAAGATTTATGGTGAAATTCTTAAGAGTATTAATTATCTTTTGATGATGGGGTTACATTAGAAAACTTTTTATAGTATGTGTAACCCTGATGTTTAATATATGAAAATTTTATTCAAGGAATAGTTATCTGTTCTTTTGTGGACATAGTTATAAAGAACCATTTGGGTTTATATGATCCTTACTTTTGAGGTAATTATGGGTTACTATATGTTATGATGGAAGTGAAAGGCATGAGATAAAATTGAGGTTAAATTATGTTATGGTTATTTTTGATGATTTTATCTCTTTTTGGGGAATGATTTGAGAATTATATAGTTTTGGAAAAAGGACAACACGCAGACCCTGTGACAACCCGTCGCGTCGGACAAAGCTGCGGGAATTGAACCCACAACCAAAGTGCGACTGGTATTTATCGCCTACCACTGGACTACGTGAAGCCCCTGATTAGTTTGAGTGATTTTTATTTTAGTTAGATGATTTTATTAATTAAGAGTAAGTGGATTTTGGGTTATCTATGGAAATTTATTAACCTATCATGGAGGATATGTGATTAGGTTAATTAATTTTCAATACGAGACATTAAGAGCAACTGATGTTGTTTGGAGATAAATGATACGATTTAACTTGGAAGACTATGTGACTAAATCCTTCAAATATTTGGGTTTCAATATTACATTGGTTTAATTTGAGGAATTTTATGGACAAATTGTTTATCGGATGGTCCTCATTGAGCTTTGGGTTTTGTTGGATAAATTTTGGAGATTAAGCGTAGATTTTCTTTTAAAAGGGTTATCCTTTTCTGGATTATCTGACCTTATACTAAACTTTTTTTGGTTTTGGTTTTTGTTAAATCCTAAAGACATGGGAAGTATATAGTTCTATTTGGTGGTTTAGGTGATTCTCTAGAAGTTGATTATAGTACTCTTAATGAGAACAAGTCTCTCTAAATACTCGTCTTTTGGAAAAAAAATATGAGTTTGATTAAGGAATCTAGTAAAAGTTGAAAGTCAACATGATAAGTGAATATGTTTCCTTATGAATAAATTTCTCAATAAAAAGTAACTTAAAACAAAAATGTTGTCTATTAACTTTTCCTACTGGGGAATCGAATACCGTTTAACCCATCACAAGTTTGTGATTTTCTTATGGTTAACTTTCTCCTAGACATGTTTACTATCACTCTCCCTCAAGAACATGACCCTTTTCTTTTTCTTCCATGTCCATGTTTTTTTACATGGAATCCTAGTATGGGTTAACTCGGGTGACCTCTGTACTTATCTTCCTTTATTTTAAAGTGACTGTTTTGCCGACTCTTGTTCCGATGTGGGACTTTCAAGGATGTTTCCAAGCTCAATTTTAAAAATTGCGAGGATGCAATTCCCAAAAGGGGGGAAGGATGTAACACCCCAGGTAAATAAAGAATATGACATTTTCATATTTATCCATATTTATGAATAAAATATTAATATTACTTTAAAGGGGACGCTATTCTCGATGGTGTACCCAACACGCAACAATGAGTTTCTTGGGAATTTTATGTTGCACTTTAATAATAAAATAATATTATTTTAAATGGTAGTTAACATGTAGTCATTGTATTGGAGGGAATGGATAGAAATAACTAAAATATGATTATATATGTTTTTAAATGTTTTTAAATTTATCCAATAAAAGATAAAGGCTTAAAATACGGAAAGAATTCAATTTTAGGCTTATATGCCCTAGTTTTCACTAAAGGTTCACTTGTCACCTTTTGATGGAGAACCGTAATTAAATATAGTTTTGTTCACTCTTATACATTATATTGGACCAAATAAAACTCTTCTTAAGAATTGGGACATCAAAATTTACTTTGTGTAAATTTTTGGTATCTTTCCGATAAAGTTCATTTTTTAATGAATAGTGTAAAATGTTGTATTTTAATTCAAAACCTCTTTTTAATCTAATTTATTTATATGATTAGATTATCTTTTGAATTGGTTTTAAATTTCATTTAGAATATATTTTTACCATTTAATCCAATAGTGGTCGTTGGAATTAATTTCACTTTGAAATCAGACTTAAACTAGTGTCAATCTTTTGATACTTATTGTTTCATAAAAACACGCTATTTGCTCTAACAACGGGAATTAATTATTAGATTAATTAATGCGACTTATATGTTTTGAATTTTTGAAAATAGACTTCATTTTTTTAATTCGTAATATCAAATATATATTAGGGTGAATTTTTGGGATTTTTCTGAAAAAACTTCAATTTTTGATGACTAGTGAAACCACTAAGTGGTACTTATAAAAACTGATTTTTCCGTTTAAATGAAATTTTTCCATCTTTGTGTTTTGAATTTAAAAAATCCGACATACATGGCTGTCATTAATAAGTAAAATGTGATTCAATGGGATAAAAATAATTTTTTGGTGAATAGTAACTTATTAAGTTTTTAATCGCGATTAGAGGTAATTAGTGTAGTTTATGGAAGGAATAATGTTTTAATAAAATGAAATGACATAGACACATGTCCTACCCTCATTGGATTTGTCATGGCCGACCAAGACAATCCATGGGTCAACTTGGGGACCCCATGGAGCCACTTTGGTTGAAAAATGACATAAATATCTTTTTATTTAATGTTAAAGTAAAAATGACACAAACATGAGATGTTTTATTAAAACAATTTTTACATGGGGTTATACAAGTCATATTTTTGAATATAAATAGTCATTGGAAAGATAAAAATATTTCCTACATCATAGTATTTTTTTTATAATTTTTAGACATTAAATAAATTAAATAATTTATGACATCATGATGATGCAGCGATGACCTCATTATTTAACGATTTAAATAAAATGGAAAGATAATGTAATATCTAAGACCTACACATGTCCAAAAAATATTGGATGAGTGTATTTCGAACCCTTATCACCTTATCCTTGAAATACATCAATGTGGGACCTTAAAAATCCGAAACACTTTTGAAAATAAAGTAACATTTTGTAACTTTACAAGAGTGTCCCTCCTCTCCTCTTATAAAAGGCCCCCACCTCTACCTCCTTACCCACACTCCCAAAGCCTTTGGATCGGCCAACCCCTGCCCATTTTGTCTTTCCAAATCCCTCTATTACTCCTTGAAGCCTCACTTTGGGCATAAGTCTTCCCAAGGAAGCCTTTGAGCTCAAACCAAAGGGAGTTACCCGATTTTAAGGTAATGTCTTCACTTGTGTCCTTTTGTTTTATTTTTCTTCTCCAACCCCCTAAACTCTTTTTATTCATTTATTTTGAAACAACTACAGTATCTTCAATATACTAGGATTTTGTTATAATAAGGATTCGGGCTACACTTACACACACCTACATCTAATGGTTAAAGAAACATACTGTTTCTGTGGATGACAAATTTCTGCTCCCCGAAACGATGATTGTTCAACATTATTTTAACACCTTAAAAGGTGGATATTTATATATGATATATAATATGTTTATGTTTTCCTTAATCTTCTGTATTTTTCATTTATGGAATATCTTTATGGATTCCATTATGGGTATACGTGATATCTTCATTTTAGGAAGTGCGTACTACCGCCCCCTCAAAGTGATTTGATTTGTTAATACCATATGTGGTACATATAAAGGATATATTTAATGATATTATATATGATACCATACTGGAATTAAAATACTATTATGTATCATTATGTTTTAATTCCATTAAATATGAAATATAAATGGAAGTAGTGTTCATGCGTACGTACGGCTTACCGTCTCCATGAACGGTGCATTTCATTTCTTAAATCTAAATGTTATGTAATATTATAAATGCATGAATATACTGGATATATATGATATATATGATATCTACATCATGAATAAAATTCTGTATATAATGGATATTTTACCACATGAACAACTTGTAATTATAAAGAGTTTATTTTTTTGACTCAAGTACCAATGATCATTAAAACGGCCATTATTAACTTAAATAATAACATAGTGTTCATGACATGGTAATAAGTGATATGAAAGGAATAATGAACTTGAAAAATGGTTCTTAAGGAAGTATAAATTAACTCAAGTTTATTATTCAGGAGATTAAAGAATGATTGAGTAAAGTCGGACCCGAGGTACGGTATCCTACTCCTCTCTTTCTTTTTAAGTACACTCTTTTATGTCATTCCTTTTAAAGCTCATATTTCTTGTTATTGGGATGTTATTTTATATTAATCTTACTGTAATTTTTATGTTCATGTGATGAGAGACCCTATTCTCTCTCATCAATCCATTTTGGATGTTTTGAGTGGCGCCGTTAGGCTGCCGAATTTTCGTAAGAGATCTACCCTCTCTCTTTCTTTTAAGCACTCTCCTTTATGTCACTTCTTTTAAGCTCCTCTTTGTTATGTTGGGGGATGTTCTTTTATATTCCTCTTTCTATAAACTTTATGTTAATATGATGAGATACCCTATTTGATCTCATCAATCCATTTTTTTAAGTTTTATGTGGCGCCGTTAGGCTGCCGAGTTTTCGTAAGGGATTTTTCATCTCACTTTTATTCCCGTGAGATTTATGATACATTTGACACAATTTCCTTTGAGTGGTGTATGTACTGCCCATTATTCTACTCTTTGTGTAATATACTTTCGTTTATGAGTATTTACATCAATGATGTATTGTCCCTCTTTCATGGGGTGTATGTTTTGAAAGATACCCAAGTCGGTAAGGGAACCTTTCACCCTCCTCTTTTTAAAAGACTTCTTTTGTTGGGTCCTTTAATTTACATATTGTTATGTTGGGATATGTTCTCATATATCCTTATTGATGTAAATTTTATGTCCAAGTGATGAGATACACTTTTTATCTCTCATCAACTCATTTTTGATGTGACGCCGTTAGGCTGTCAAGGGAACTTCTTAACCCAATCTCGATTTCTTTGGGTTCAACATGTAGTTATTGAATATGTCATCCTTTGAATATGTGTGAATGACCTTTGATTATTTTACACTTAATATCCACTTATATTTGGTGTATTCGTTTTTACACATAATTATGTAATTGATTTTTCCTTAAACCAAGGATATCGTCTTTGAATGGGACTTCGTCTCAATATCCTTTCATTGAGGCATATTTTATTTTATACACTACCTTCTTTTATACGGTGTATAAACCCCTTTGACTTTTACGTTTATCCAAAAGGAATCTTTCTTTATAAGAAGCGTTTTACTAAATGACAAAAGGGAATGTTTTTGTCATACATATGCGGCGACAATGACTTCTCCACCTCCATGACCATTATTTGAATTTCGGCTTCCTCTACAAGCCATACCTTTTTTTAAAAGAAAAATAAAAACCATGTTTTACTTTTCTTTTACTTTGGTATTGAAAATGGTTTTCATAATGTTTTTATATCAATGTGTTGTATTGATATCTTGTGATTGAGAGGTGGAAATGTTATGTTTCCTTTATACATGTTTTAGGTAATACGATAATGTTGAGATTCTTGGGAATTATTATGAAGATGGGTGGTTTCGTGATAAACTAAGGGCGGGTGAGCCCGATATAGCTCTCCAATGAATTGGGTAATGCGAAGGAGTGAAATGTTAAGGTTTCTCTGAAGAGATTTAGGTAATATAATGTGGTGGGTATTCAAAACGTAACCAAGATGGTTACTCCCTACGTAAGAATGTTATGAATGCCTCAAGTTACCTTTTATGTCTTATGATTTCTATGATTTATTCATTATTTGATGAGGTATGTTAAAGTGTCTATGTTTTATGGATAAATTATGATTTCAATCTTATGTATATATGAACTCATGTTTCCTTTCCATATTTTTTTAACCATTACTGAGCTTTTTGTGCTCATCCCAAGTTTTTGAAATGTTTTTCACAGGTCAAGGGAAAGGTACATGATGTGATGATAGTGTCAAGGATGTGTCAAGAAAGAATCCATGTTTTATTTTAAATATGTTTCTGTTGATGGGAAGAATGAATACTGTCTTTTATGTAACCACTTTGTTTAAATGTGGAATGCAATGAAAGTTTCATGATCTAATTCTCTAAAACTCTAAACCTGAAAAGATCCTCAATGTGTAATCTTGTAATAACTCAAGATTAAGTAAGGTTTAAGGCTGGGGCCTTATAGTTGGTATCAGAGGTCGGTTTAGATAACTTTAGAGGTTAGGGTATTCTTTAAGCATAAGTGACATTACCATAATGGTTAGGATTTTAGAAGGAGTCCTAGTTTTAGATAAAGTGAATGAGTAAGTATATCTTAGTGTTTATCTTCCTCATTAGTGCATGATGGTTTTTTTGATATACTCACACTGACCTTTTTGGTTTTAGTAAATGGATATATCTAGCAGGCACCAAAGTAACAGTGGATGTGAAGGAAACTGTGACAGTTTTCTGAGCAAGCAACTGAATGATATGGGAGCTCCAATGAGAACTCTTGTGATTGTCCTCAACCAACTATCTGGAGTCATGATTGACCACTTAAACCTTGGTGATTTCTCTAAGGCATCATATATGCGAGAAACAAATCCCTATGGAAGTACAGGTAATAATTATAAAGGTAAGTGTGTTCAAAAACCTATGTGTCAAAGATGTGGAAAGAAACACCTAGGAAAATGTTTCAAAGGGACAGAAATATGATATAGATGTGGAAATGAAGGTTATAAAGCAAGAACCTGCCATGGAAAAAGGAAGCATCCAGTTGACTCGAGGAAAGGTAAAGAAGTTCATTCTGAGGGATCAATTGAATGTTTTAAATATGGTATGCATGGTCATTGTGAAAACACATGTCCTATGAAGAAGTTTCGTGAATGGGATCACCAAGATCGTACAAATGTTCGTTTACCAATTCCTAATGCCATTCTGATTGAGGATGAAGAAACTGACAATGACCAATAAAAGGTATGGATTATTTCATAACTATTGTTTTCCTATTTTAGAATCTTAGGATATGATTCATGATTTTGTTTGTAAGAAAGAAGTATTTCAGAATAAGTTTGAAAGAAATTGTTAATGGATCATGAAGAATGTTGAATGAGTAAGAAGTCAACATATAAGGGCTTCAAGGGTTATGGTGAAATTCTTAAGAGTATTAATTCTCTTTTGATGATGGGGTTACATTAGAAGACTTTTTATAGTATGTGTAACCCTGATGTTTAATATATGAAAATTTTATTCAAGGAATAGTTATCTGTTATTTTGTGGACATAGTTATAAAGAACCATTTAGGTTTATATGATCCTTACTTTTGAGGAAAATATGGGTTACTATATGTTATGATGGAAGTGAAAGGAATGAGATAAAATTGAGGATAAATTAAGTTATGGTTATTTTTGATGATTTTATCTCTTTTTGGGGAATGATTTGAGAATTATATAGTTTTGGAAAAAGGACAACACGCAGACCGTGTGACAACCCGTCATGTCAGACAAAGCTGCGGGAATCGAACCCACAACCAAAGTGCGACTGGTATTTATCGCCTACCACTGGACTACGTGAAGTCCCTGGTTAGTTTGACTGATTCTTTTTTTAGTTAGATGATTTTATTAATTAAGAGTAAGTTGATTTTGGGTTATCTATGGAAATTTATTAACCTATCATGGAGGATATGTGATTAGGTTAATTAATTTTCAATACGAGACATTAAGAGCAACTGATGTTGTTTGGAGATAAATGATACGATTTAACTTGGAAGACTATGTGACTAAATCCTTCAAATATTTGGGTTTCAATCTTACATTGGTTTAATTTGAGGAATTTTATGGACAAATTGTTTATCATATGGTCCTCGTTGAACTTTGGGTTTTGTTGGATAAATTTTGGAGATTAAGCATATATTTTCTTAATAAAGGGTTATCCTTTTCTGGATTATCTGACCTTGTACTAACCTTTTTTTGGTTTTGGTTTTGGTTAAATCCAAAAGACATGGGAAGTATATAGTTCTCTTTGGTGTATTATGTGATTATCTAGAAGTTGATTATAGTACTCTTAATGCGAACAAGTCTCCCTAAATACTCGTCTTTTGGGTAAAAATATGAGTTCGATTAAGGAATCTAGTAAAAGTTGAAAGTCAACTTGATAAGTGATTATGTTTCCTTATGAATAAATTTCTCAATAAAAAGTAACTTAAAAAAATGTTGTCTATTAACTTTTCCTACTGGGGAATCTAATACCGTTTAACCCATCACAAGTTTGTGATTTTCTTATGGTTAACTTTCTCCTAGACATGTTTACTATCACTCTCCCTCAAGAACATGACCCTTTGCTTTTTCTTCCATGTCCATGTTTTTCTACATGGAATCCTAGTATGGGTTAACTCGGGTGACCTCTGTACTTATATTCCTTTATTTTAAAGTGATTGTTTTACAGACTCTTGTTCCGATGTGGGACTTTCATGGATGTTTCCAAGCTCAATTTTAAAAATTGTGAGGACGCAATTCCCAAAAGGGGGGAAGGATGTGACAACCTAGGTAAATAAAGAATATGACATTTTCATATTTATCCATATTTGTGAATAAAATATTAATATGACTTTAAAGGGGACGCTATGCTCGATGGCGTACCCAACACGCAACAACGAGTTTCTTGGGAATTTTACGTTTCACTTTAATAATAAAATAATATTACTTTAACTGGTAGTTAACATGTAGTCGTTGTATTGGCGGGAATGGATATAAAAAACTAAAATATGATTATATATGTTTTTAAATGTTTTTACATTTATCCAATAAAATATAAAGGCTTAAAATACGGAAAGAATTCAATTTTAGGCGTATATGCCCTAGTTTTCACTAAAGGTTCACTTATCACCTTTTGATGGTGAACCGTCATTAAATATAGTTTTGTTCACTCTTATACATTCTATTGGACCAAATAAAACTCTTCTTAATAATTGGGACATCAAAATTTACTTTGTGTAAATTTTTGGTATCTTTCCGATAAAGTTCATTTTTTAATGAATAGTGTAAAATGTTGTATTTTAATTCAAATCCTCTTTTTAATATAATTTATTTATATGATTAGATTATCTTTTTAATTGGTTTTAATGTTCAATTAGAATATATTTTTACCATTTAATCCAATAGTGGTCGTTGGAATTAATTTCACTTTGAAATCAGACTTAAATTTGTGTCAATCTTTTTGTACTTATTGTTTCATAAAAACACGCTATTTGCTCTAACAGCGGGAATTAATTATTAAATTAATTAAAATGAATTATATGTTTTGAATTTTTTAAAATAGACTTCATTTTTGAATTCGGAATATCAAATATTTCTTAGGGTGGATTTTTGGGATTTTTCTGAAAAACTTCAATTTTGGATGAATAGTGAAACCACTAAGTGGTACTTATAAAAACTGATTTTTCCGTTTAAATGAAATTTTGCCATCTTTATCTTTTGAATTTCAAAAATCTAACATACATGGTTGTCATTAAGAAGTAAAATGTTGTTCAATGGGATAAAAATAATTTTTTGGTGAATAGTAACTTATTAAGTTTTTAATCGCGATTAGAGGTAATTAGTGTAGTTTATGGTAAGAATAATGTTTTAATAAAATGAAATGACCTAGACACATGTCCTACCCTCATTGGATGTGTAATGTCCGACCATGAAAATCCATGGGTCAACTTGGGGACCCCATGGAGCCACTTTGGCTAGAAAATGACATAAATATCTTTTTATTTAATGTTAAAGTAAAAATGACACAAACATGAGATGTTTTACTAAAACAATTTTTACATGGGGTTATAAAAGTCATATTTTTGACTATAAATAGTAATTGGAAAGAAAAAAATATTTCCTACATCATAGTATTTTTTTTAATTTTTAGACATTAAATAAATTAAATAATTTATGACATCATGATGATGCAGCGATGACCTCATTATTTAACGATTTAAATAAAATGGAAAGATAATGTACTATATAAGACCTAAACATGTCCAAAACCTATTGGATGAGTGGATTTCGAACCCTTATCACCTTATCCTCGAAATACATCAATGTGGGACCTTAAAAATCAGAAACTCTTTTGAAAATAAAGTAACATTTTGTAACTTTACAAGAGTGCCCCTCCTCTCCTCTTATAAAAGGCCCCCACCTCTACCTCCTTACCCACACTCCCAAAGCCTTTGTCTCGGCCAACCCCTGACCATTTTGTCTCTCCACTTCCCTCTCTTACTCCTTGAAGCCTCACTTTGGGTAGAAGTCTTCCCAAGGAAGCATTTGAGCTCAAACCAAAGGGAGTTACCCGATTTTAAGGTAATGTCTTCACTTGTATCCTTTTGTTTTATTTTGCTTCTCCAACCCCATAAACTCTTTTTATTAATTTCTTTTGTAAAAACCCCAGTATCTTCAATATACTAGGATGTTTTTATAAGAAGGATTCAAGCTACACATACACACAGCTACATCTAATGGTTAAAGAACATACTTTTTCTGTGGATGGCGAATTTCTGCCTCCCGAAACGATGATTGTTCAACATTCTTTTAACACCTTAAAAGGTGTATATTTATATATGATATATAATATGTTTATGTTTTCCTTAAGCTTCTATATTTTTCATTTATTTCATACCTTTATGGCTTCCATTATGGGTATACGCGATATCTTCATTTTAGGAAGTGCGGACTACCTCCCCCTCAAAGTGATTTGATTCGTTAATACCATATGTGGTACGTATAAAGGATATATTTAATGATATTATATATGATACCATACTGGAATTAAAATACTATTATGTATCATTATGTTTTAATTCGATTAAATATGAAATAGAAATGGAAGTAGCGTTCATGCGTACGTACGGCTTACCGTCTCCATGAACGGTGCATTTCATTTCTTAATTCTAAATGTTATGTAATATTATAAATGCATGAATATACTGGATATATATGATATATATGATATCTACATCATGAATACAATCCTGGATATAATGTATATTTTACCACATGAACAACTTGTAATTACAAAGAGTTTATTTTTTTTGACTCAAGTACCAATGATCGTTAAAACGACCATTATTAACTTAAATAATAACATAGTGTTCATGACATGGTAATAAGTGCTATAAAAGGAATAATGAACTTGAAAAATGGTTCTTAAGGAATTAGAAATTAACTCAAGTTTATTATTCAGGAGATTAAAGAATGATCGAGTCAAGTCGGACCCGAGGTAAGGGATCCTACTCCTCTCTTTCTTTTTAAGTACACTCTTTTATGTCATTCCTTTTAAAGCTCATCTTTATTGTTATTGGGATGTTCTATTATATTAATCTTACAATAATTTTTATGTTCATGTGATGAGAGACCCTATTCTCTCTCATCAATCCATTTTGGATGTTTTGAGTGGCGCCGTTAGGCTGCGGAATTTTCGTAAGAGATCTAACCTCTCTCTTTCTTTTTAAGCACTCTCCTTTATGTCACTTCTTTTAAGCTCCTCTTTGTTATGTTGGGGGATGTTCTTTTATATTCATCTTTCTATAAACATTATGTTAATATTATGAGATACCCTATTTGATCTCATCAATCCATTTTTGTAAGTTTTTTGTGGCGCCGTTAGGCTGCCGAGTTTTCTTAAGGGATTTTTCATCTCACTTTTATTCCCGTGAGATTTATGCTACATTTTCCACAATTTCCTTTGATTGGTGTATGTACTGCCCATTATTCTACTCTTTGTGTAATATAATTTCGTTTATGAGTATTTACATCAATTATTTATTGTCCTGATTTCATGGGGTGTATGTTTTGAAAGATACCCAAGTCGGTAAGGGAACCTTTCACCCTCCTCTTTTTAAAAGACTTATTTTGTTGGGTCTTTTAATTTACATATTGTTATGTTGGGATATGTTCTCATATATCCTTATTGATATAAATTTTATGTCCAAGTGATTAGATACACTTTTTATCTCTCATCAACTCATTTTTGATGTGACGCCGTTAGGATGTCAAGGGAACTTCTTAACCCAATTTCGATTTTTTTGGGTTCAACATGTAGTTATTGAATATATCATACTTTGAACATGTGTGAATGACCTTTGATTATTTTACACTTAATTTCCTCTTATATTTGGTGTATTAGTTTGTCACATATAATTATGTAATTGATTTTTCCTTAAACCAAGGATATCGTCTTTGTATGGGACTTCGTCTCAATCTCCTTTCATTGAGGCATATTTTATTTTATACACTACCTTCTTTTATACGGTGTATAAACCCCTTTGACTTTTACGTTTATCCAAAAGGAATCTTTCTTTATACGAATCATTTTACTAAATGACAAAAGGGAATGTTTTTGTCATACGTATGCGGTGACAATGACTTCTCCACCGCCTTGACCATTATTTGAATTTCGGCTTCCTCTACAAGCCATACCTTTTTTTAAAAGAAAAATAAAAAACCATGTTTTAATTTTATTTTATATTGGTATTGAAAATGGTTTTCATAATGTTTTTATATCAATGTGTTGTATTGATATCTTGTGATTGAGAGGTGGAAATGCTATGTTTCCTTTATGCATGTTTTCTGTAATACGATTATGTTGAGGTTCTTGGGCATTATTATGAAGACAGGTGGTTCCGTGATAAACTAAGTGCGGGTGAGCTCGATATAGATCTCCAATGCATTGGGTAACGCGAAGGAGTGAAACGTTAATGTTTCTCCGAATATATTTAGGGAATATACTGTGGTGGGTATTCCAAACGTAACCAAGAGGGTTACTCCCTATGTAAGAATGTTATGAATGCCTCAAGTTACCTTTTATGTCTTATGATTTCTATGATTTATTCATTATTTGATGAGGTATGTTAATGTGCCAATGTTTTATGGGTAAAGTATGATTTCATTCTTATGTATATAGGAACTCATGTTTCCTTTCCATATTTTTATAACCCTTACAGAGCTTTTTATGCTCATCCTAAGTTTTTGAAATGTTTTTCACAGGTCAAGGGAAAGGTACATGATGTGATGATAGTGTCAAGGATGTGTCAAGAAAGAATCCATGTTTTATTTTAAATATGTTTCTGTTGATGGGAAGAATGAATACTGTATTTTATGTAACCACTTTGTTGAAATGTGGAATGTAATGCAAGTTTCATGATCTAATTCTCTAAAACTCTAAACCTGAAAAGATCCTCAATGTGTAATCTTGTAATGACTCAAGATTAAGTAATGTTTAAGGCTGGGGACTTATAGTTGGTATCAGAGGTCGGTTTAGATAACTTTAGAGGTTAGGGTATTCTTTAAGCATAAGTGGCATTACCATAATGGTTAGGATTTTAGAAAGAGTCCTAGTTTTAGATAAAGTGAATGAGTAAGTATATCTTAGTGTTTATCTTCCTCATTAGTACATGGTGGTTTTTTTGATATACTCACACTGACCTTTTTGTTTTTAGTAAATGGATGGATCTAGCAGGCACCAATGTAACAGTGGATGTGAAGGAAACTGTGACAGTTTTTTGAGCAAGCAACTGAATGATATGGGAGCTGCAATGAGAACTCTTGTGATTATCCTCAACCAACTATCTGGAGTCATGATTGACCACTTAAACCTTGGTGATTTCTCTAAGGCATCATATATGCGAGAAACAAATCCCTATGGAAGTACAGGTAATAATCATAAAGGTAAGTGTGTTCAAAAACCTATGTGTCAAAGATGTGGAAAGAAACACCTAGGAAAATGTTTCAAAGGGACAGAAATATGCTATAGATGTGGAAATGAAGGTCATAAAGCAAGAACCTGCCATGGAAAAAGGAAGCATCTAGTTGACTCGAGGAAAGGTAAAGAAGTTATTTCTGAGGGATCAATTGAATGTTTTAAATGTGGTGTGCATGGTCATTATGAAAACACATGTCCTATGAAAAAGTTTCGTGAATGGGATCACCAAGATCGTACAAATGTTCGTTTACCAATTCCTAATGCCATTCCTATTGAGGATGAAGAAACTGACAATGACCAATCAAAGGTACGGATTATTTCATAACTATTGTTTTCCTATTTTGGAATCTTAGGATATGATTCATGATTTTGTTTGTAGGAAAGAAGTATTTCAGAATAAGTTGGAAAGAAATGGATATTGGATCATGAAGAATGTTGAATGAGTAAGAATCCAACATATAAGGGCTTCAAGAGTTATGTTGAAATTCTTAAGAGTATTAATTCTCTTTTGATAATGGGGTTACATTAGAAGAATTTTTATAGTATGTGTAACTCTGATGTTTAATATATGAAAATTTTATTCAAGGAATAGTTATCTGTTCTTTTGTGGGCATAGTTATAAAGAACCATTTGGGTTTATATGATCCATACTTCTGAGGTAATTATGGGTTACAATATGTTATGATGGAAGTGAAAGGCATGAGATAAAATTGAGGTTAAATTATGTTATGGTTATTTTTGATGATTTTATCTCTTTTTGGGGAATGATTTGAGAATTATATAGTTTTGGAAAAAGGACAACACGCAGACCGTGTGACAACCCGTCGCGTCGGACAAAGCTGCGGGAATCAAACCCACAACCAAAGTGCGACTGGTATTTATCGCCAACCACTGGACTACAGGAAGTCCCTGGTTAGTTTGAGTGATTATTATTTTAGTTAGATGATTTTATTAATTAATAGTAAGTTGATTTTGGGTTATCTATGGAAATTTATTAACCTATCATGAAGGATATGTGATTAGGTTAATTAATTTTCAATACGAGATATTAAGAGCAACAAATGTTGTTTGGAGATAAATGATACGATTTAACTTGGAAGACTATGTGACTAAATCCTTCAAATATTTGGGTTTCAATATTACATTGGTTTAATTTGAGGAATTTTATGGACAAATTGTTTATCGGATGGTCCTCGTTGAACTTTGGGTTTTGTTGGATAAATTTTGGAGATTAAGCATAGATTTTCTTTTTAAAGGGTTATCCTTTTCTGGATTATCTGACCTTATACAAACCTTTTTTTGGTTTTGGTTTTGTTTAAATCCTAAATACATGGGAAGTATATAGTTCTCTTTGGTGGATTAGGTGATTCTCTAGAAGTTGATTACAGTACTCATAATGCGAACAAGTCTCCCTAAATACTCGTCTTTTGGATGAAAATATGAGTTTGATTAAGGAATCTAGTAAAAGTTGAAAGTCAACATGATAAGTGAATATGTTTCCTTATGAATAAATTTCTCAATAAAAAGTAACTTAAAACAAAAATGTTGTCTATTAACTTTTCCTACTGGGGAATCGAATACCGTTTAACCCATCACATGTTTGTGATTTTCTTATGGTTAACTTTCTCCTAGACATGTTTACTATCACTCTCCCTCAAGAACATGACCCTTTGATTTTTCTTCCATGTCCATGTTTTTCTACATGGAATCCTAGTATGGGTTAACTCGGGTGACCTCTGTACTTATCTTTCATTATTTTAAAGTGACTGTTTTACCGACTCTTGTTCCGATGTGGGACTTTGAAGGATGTTTCCAAGCTCAATTTTAAAAATAGTAAGGAAGCAATTCCCAAAAGGGGGGAAGGATGTAACACCCCAGGTAAATAAATAATATTAAATTTTCATATTTATCCATATTTGTGAATAAAATATTAATATGACTTTAAAGGGGACGCTATGCTCGATGGCGTACCCAACACGCAACCACGAGTTTCTTGGGAATTTTACGTCGCACTTTAATAATAAAATAATATTATTTTAAATGGTAGTTAAAATGTAGTCGTTTTATTGGCGGGAATGGATAAAAATAACTAAAATATGATTATATATGTTTTTAAATGTTTTTAAATTTATCCAATAAAAGATAAATGCTTAAAATACGGAAAGAATTCAATTTTAGGCGTATATGCCCTAGTTTTCACTAAAGGTTCACTTATCGCCTTTTGATGGAGAACCATCATTAAATATAGTTTCGTTCACTCTTATAAATTCTATGGGACCAAATAAAACTCTTCTTAAGAATTGGGACATCAAAATTTACTTTGTGTAAATTTTTGGTATCTTTCCAATAAAGTTCATTTTTAATGAATAGTGTAAAATGTTGTATTTTAATTCAAAACATCTTTTTAATATAATTTATTTATATGATTAGATTATCTTTTGAATTGGTTTTAAATTTCAATTATAATATATTTTTACCATTTAATCCAATAGTGGTTGTTGGAATTAATTTTACTTTGAAATCAGACTTAAACTAGTGTCAATCTTTTGATACTTATTGTTTCATAAAAACACGCTATTTGCTCTAACAATGGGAATTAATTATTAAATTAATTAATGTGACTTATATGTTTTTAATTTTTTAAAATAGACTTCATTTTTGAATTCAGAATATCAAACATAGCTTAGGGTGAATTTTTGGGATTTTTCTGAAAAACTTCAATTTTTGATGAATAGTGAAACCACTAAGTGGTACTTATAAAAACTGATTTTTCCGTTTAAATGAAATTTTTCCATCTTTGTGTTTTTAATTTCAAAAATACAACATACATGGTTGTCATTAAGAAGTAAAATGTGATTCAATGGGATAAAAATAATTTTTGGTGAATAGTAACTTATTAAGTTTTTAATCGCGATTAGAGGTAATTAGTGTAGTTTATGGTAAGAATAATGTTTTAATAAAATTAAATGACCTAGACACATGTCCTAACCTCATTTTATGTGTCATGGCCGACCACGAAAATCCATGGGTCAACTTGGGGACCCCATGGAGCCACTTTGGTTGGAAAATGACATAAATATCTTTTTATTTAATGTTTAAGTAAAAATGACACAAACATGAGATCTTTTACTAAAACAATTTTTAAATGGGGTTATACAAGTCATATTTTTTAATATAATTATTAATTGAAAATCTAAAAAGATTTCCTACATCATAGTATTTTTTTATAATTTTAAACTTTAAATAAATTAATTAATTTATGACATCATGATGATGCAGCGATGACCTCATTATTTAACGATTTAAATAAAATGGAAAGATAATGTAATATCTAAGACCTACACATGTCCAAAACCTATTGTATGACTGTATTTAGAACCCTTATCACCTTATCCTAGAAATACATCAATGTGGGACCTTTAAAATCTGAAACTCTTTTGAAAATAAAGTAACATTTTGTAACTTTACAAGAGTGCCCCTCCTCTCCTCTTATAAAAGGCCCCCACCTCTACCTCCTTACCCACACTCCCAATGACTTTGGCTCGGCCAAACCCTGCCCATTTTGTCTCTCCACTTCCCTCTCTTACTCCTTGAAGCCTCACTTTGGGCAGAAGTCTTCCCAAGGAAGCCTTTGAGCTCAAACCAATGGGAGTTGCCCGATTTTAAGGTAATGTCTTCACTTGTGTCCTTTTGTTTTATTTTGCTTCTCCAACCCCCTAAACTCTTTTTATTCATTTATTTTTTAAAAACTCCTGTATATTCAGTATACTAGGATTTTGTTATAATAATTATTCTAGCTACACTTACACACACCTACATCTAATGGTTAAAGAACATACTATTTCTGTGGATGGCGAATTTCTGCCTCCCGAAACGATGATTGTTCAACATTCTTTTAACAACTTAAAAGGTGGCCATTAAGATGACACTATATTTATATATGATATATAATATGTTTATTTTTTCCTTAAGCTTCTGTATTTTTCATTTATGGCATATCTTTATGGCTTCCATTATGGGTATACGCGATATCTTCATTTTAGGAAGTGCGCACTACCGCCCCCTCAAAGTGATTTGATCCATTAATACCATATGTGGTACGTATAAAGGATATATTTAATGATATTATATATGATACCATACTGGAATTAAAATACTATTATGTATCATTATTTTTTAATTCCATTAAATATGAAATAGAAATGGAAGTAGCGTTCATGTGTACGTACGGCTTACCGTCTCCATGAACGGTGCATTTCATTTCTTAACTATAAATGTTATGTAATATTATAAATGCATGAATATACTGGATATATATGATATGTATGATATATACATCATGAATAAAATTCTGGATATAATGGATATTTTACCACATAAACAACTTGTAATTATAAAGAGTTTATGTTTTTGACTCAAGTACCAATGATCGTTAAAACGACCATTATTAACATAAATAATAACATAGTGTTCATGACATGGTAATAAGTGATATAAAAGGAATAATGAACCTGAAAAATAGTTCTTAAGGAAGTATAAATTAACTCAAGTTTATTATACAGGAGATTAAAGAACGATCGAGTCAAGTCGGACCCGAGGTAAGGGATCCTACTCCTCTCTTTCTTTTTAAGTACACTCTTTTATGTCATTCCTTTTAGAGCTCATCTTTCTTGTTATTGGGATGTTATTTTATATTAATATTACTGTAATTTTTATGTCCATGTGATGAGAGAACCTATTCTCTCTCATCAATCCATTTTGGATGTTTTGAGTGGCGCCGTTAGGCTGCCGAATTTTCGTAATTGATCAAGCCTCTCTCTTTCTTTTTAAGCACTCTCCTTTATGTCACTTATTTTAAGCTCCTATTTGTTATGTTGGGGGATGTTATTTTATATTCCTCTTTCTATAAACTTTATGTCAATATGATGAGATACCCTATTTGATCTCATCAATCCATTTTTGTAAGTTTTATGTGGCGCCGTTAGGCTGCCGAGTTTTCGTAAGGGATTTTTCATCTCACTTTTATTCCCGTGAGATTTATGCTACATTTTCCACAATTTACTTTTAGTGGTGTATGTACTTCCCATTATTCTACTCTTTGTGTAATATAATTTCGTTTATGAGTATTTACATCAATGATGTATTGTCCTTCTTTCATGGGGTGTATGTTTTGAAAGATACCCAAGTCGGTAAGGGACCCTTTCACCCTCCTCTTTTTAAAAGACTTATTTTGTTGGGTCTTTTAATTTACATATTGTTATGTTGATATATGTTCTCATATATCCTTATTGATGTCAATTTTATGTCCAAGTGATGAGATACACTTTTTATCTCTCATCAACTCATTTTTGATGTGACGCCGTTAGGCTGTAAACGGAACTTCTTAACCCAATCTCAATTTCTTTGGGTTCAACATGTAGTTATTGAATATGTCATACTTTGAATATGTTTGAATGAAATTTGATTATTTTACACTTAATATCCACTTATATTTGGTGTATTTGTTTGTCACACATAATTATGTAATTGATTTTTCCTTAAACCTGGATACTGTCTTTGTATGGGACTTCATCTCAATCTCCTTTCATTGAGGCATATTTTATTTTATACACTACCTTCTTTTATATGGTGTATAAACCCCTTTGACTTTTACGTTTATCCAAAAGGAATATTTCTCTATACGAAGCGTTTTACTAAATGACAAAAGGGAATGTTTTTGTCATACGTATACGGCGACAACGACTTCTCTGCCGCCATGACCATTATTTGAATTTTGACTTCCTCTACAAGCCATACCTTTTTTTAAAAGAAAAATAAAAACCATGTTTTACTTTTATTTTATTTTGGTATTGAAAATGGTTTTCATAATGTTTTTGTATCAATGTGTTGTATTGATATCTTGTGATTGACAGGTGTAAATGTAATGTTTCCTTTATGCATGTTTTGTGTAATACGATTATGTTGAGGTTCTTGGGCATTATTATGAAGACGGGTGGTTCCGTGATAAACTAAGGGAGGGTGAGCCCGATATAGATCTCCAATGCATTGGGTAACGTGAAGGAGTGAAACGTTAAGGTTTCTCCGAAGAGATTTAGGGAATATACTGTGGTGGGTATTCCAAACATAACCAAGAGGGTTACTCCCTACGTAAGAATGTTATGAATGCCTCAAGTTACCTTTTATGTCTTATGATTTCTATGATTTATTCATTATTTAATGAGGTATGTTAAAGTTCCTATGTTTTATGGGTAAAGTATGATTTCATTCTTATGTATATATGAACTCATGTTTCCTTTGCATATTTTTATAACCCTTACTGAGCTTTTTATGCTCATCCCAAGTTTTTGAAATGTTTTTCACAGGTCAAAGGAAAGATACATGATGTGATGATAGTGTCAAGGATGTTTCATGAAAGAATCCATGTTTTATTTTAAATATGTTTTCGTTGATGGGAATAATGAATATTGTCTTTTATGTAACCACTTTGTTTAAATGTGGAATGTAATGCAAGTTTCAGGATCTAATTATCTAAAACTCTAAACCTGAAAAGATCCTCAATGTGTAATCTTGTAATAACTCAAGATTAAGTAAGGTTTAAGGCTGGGGCCTTATAATATGAGTTTAATTCATGTTCACCTAAAAGGAAGCGCGAGTTAAGAGATTTTCATCTCACTTTTTACTTCGGTGATACACATGTCTTATTCACCGCCAATTTATTTTATGTAGTGTATAATTCTAATGAATTTATATTAATATTATTCTACATAAAATTATTTTTATTTAAATATCCATTTTAGGATATCTCTTTCATGGGTCTTACAATTTAATGTTACGAAGGTGGTAAGGGTTTTAGGTTTTAATGTCATCGTTTATTGGGATTGATCATTATTATGCTTCCAAAAATGGAATCATAGGATCAATATATTAATAAACTCATAAATTTTTTTATCCTATAGTTATTCATGAAATTTTAAAAAAATAATACCAATATTTCACTCTTTGGTACCTAAAATGATTAGTAAAATTTTTCTATGAAAATCTGACAACATTTCTCTCATTAGTCGGAAATCTATTTTTTTTCCAAAACCATGTTTTATAAAAATATTTTTAAATTTTAAAAATGATTTACTAAAGAAATTTTTACCCATTTTTTAATTTTATATAATGTAAACAATGTATTATTTTTAACATTTTCAAAATAAGGAATGTATCTATAATTTTAATAATGAAAATGGAATATCCTTTTTAACATATATGAATGTATAGAATTACCTGCTGACATAAACATACTATCATTCAAGAATCCATTTTAGTACTAAATGGTTATTTTTAAATAATTTGTTCCATAATATTATCGAAATTATTTGTTATTAAAGTTACTTTAAATGACAAATATTTTCAAAATAATTATGTTTGAAGAATATATTTTCCAAATGGAAAGGATATTTTCCTCCAAATTTTTTTAAAAATATTTTTATTGTATTGATATTAATAAAAAACCATTAATCTAACTATAATGGGTATATGTTGGAATGATACCATATTTTTTATTTCTCTGTATGGTTTATGATCAGTTTAACTATGATATACTATTATGAAACTATCTAATTTACTATGAATGATTTATGATTTATGATTATTTATTGGGGAGATTATTTATATTTATTATGATAATTGAAGAATGAATGTTTATGTGAATTATGTTTTAACTCTTTCATATGATTAATGCATTGGACCTTGTAATTGATAGACGTGGCCCACTAGATCCTCTTGATGTATCAACATGTCTTATCAGACAAACTAGATATGAATTTAGCTGAGGAATTAAAAATTTATATAGATTTATTAGAGATAAGACTCAATGGTATTAGATGTCTTTTCATGAAACCTCAATGGTATTATATTTCTTGAAATGATACATCGACAACATCTTTAGATTTCAATCATTATGAATTCTATCTTTATGAATTTAGTTACTAACATTAAATGTGATTATTCGATTTATTATAATATCCATGGTTAACATTCATGCTCATGTGATTAATTATATGGAATTATTTTATCATGATTATTCATTCCATATTATACTCATGTTATTGATTAAATGGTGTTTCTTTCCATTTTTTTACCTTTCCATATTGATTTTTCATTATTTATTCAAAGCTTACATTATACCCTTACCCATACTGAACATCCGAGATCACCTATTTATTATGTTTCATTTTTCCTAGAATACCATGAAGTATTTTATGATTGACATTTAGGTATATTCTTAGGGGAATAATGGCATTCTAAAGAAAATAATTTGTTTTTTTCTATGTTCTAAAATTTAAATGATCTTAAAGTATGTATCCAGTTTACCAAGAATACTAAACTATTTGGTCCTTCAGAATAAAATTCCTTATAAAATATGACAATGTGATAAATAAAACACCAACTCCAAGATTCTGGGGTTTGATTCATTATATATTAAACATAGAAGAAATGGAATCTAAAGTTATAAGAGCACCTTCTTATCATTGTCTATACAGTATATCTTTACCTTTAAAGTATTAATTTATAAATATAGTTAAATTTATAAATCTAAAGTTCATAAAATAAAATTAACACCAATATTAGATAAAGGATATAATATATAATTACTTTAGTGTTAATTTTTTGAAAAAGTAAAGATGGATAAAAAATAGAATATAGTTTCTCTAACTGTAGTGAAAAAATCTATAGTAAATGTTAATCTTACGAATATATCAATATTATCATAAACAATGACAATAAGATTATCCACGTATAATTATTGATTATGAATGATATCTCTAATATAATATATAATTCTATATTCAATAATATGATGTTTTGGTTCCTAAACATATGAATCACAACACATGGGATGTTTTAGAGGAGTGGGTGTAGGAGTTGGATTAGTAAGACAAGGTATATAACTGGGATTTAAAGGTGGAGGTATAGGAGTGGGATCTATTGGCATTGGTGGAGTATTGGTAATTTTATCTTGAATTTTTTTTGTATGTATATAAACAATGAATACACCAAATCTCTAATACCATACTCCATCATCTCACCTATCTCTTAAGGGGTTTCTTCTAAATATTTTATTTTCCCTTAATATTCATCCTCCTTTGATGATGCTCCAGAATGAAAAACACATTTTCATCAATACAAATATCATGTTTCCTTTTAATAATCCTAGAAGTTTAGGATTTCCTAATTCAATAACTCAAATATCCTTCCTACTCTAATGTTTTAATGACCCATGTGTTCTCTTCTCCTAATGGGGTTCCCATATAGAATAGTTTAAAAATTTATTAGTGAATCAAAATTTATAAAGATTTAAATTAACATGAATAAATTAAATAGATTAAATAACTTCTTAAAATCCCAAAAACTATAGATATCAACACTTATGTGATATATTGTACCACTTGGCTCATTCTGGACCTCTTACATTTTTCATTTAAAGTAGGATGGATGATAGAAATCCTCTACAAAGCCTAAAGACTCAACTCTCAAATTTTAAAATTTTTCATCCATCATTTTTTATTCAAATATCATATACCCTAAAAGAGATAAAATATGATGTTAATCATTTCTATATTGAATATACTGATGATATATCCTCATTTAATGTTAATTAAGAATAAATATTAATTAATATTATCGTCAATCTAAAAAATATATAAAAGATAAAATTTCACTTATTAAAAACAATTATTTTCATCTATTTCAACAAACCACTTCCATGTATCTTTATACATAAAAGTATATATATCATAATGATTTTACTTTTTCATTCCAAAAAAAGTATATATAGTGTGGGGGTTGATTTATATCTATCTATATACAAGCTTCCGGGAATAAAAATTTCTCTTGACTTCTCTATCATTAGGTTTATCAAAAGTTATCTAATGGGAAGGAAAAAAACATATGTTAGTATATAAATTTCTGGATAATTAAAACAACAAAAAATAAAATTACTAAAACTATCTCCCATAATTGAGATATTTTTACAATTTCTACTCTTCTCTAATCACAAATAAAATTACTCTATTTGGATCGAGATTTCACTATAACGAAAGTGATAATTAGTTTTTAATTAAGACCCCTGGGAATATCATTATCATAAAAATAAAATAGTATCCTCTGGTTCTGGAAAAAAGAAACTAATAATTTTTTTAAATACGAGTTTCCACTATTTATAACCCTACAAATATCTTATTCCCTATGGATGTTGATGGATCTTGTACTAATTGATGAGGACACTCCTAAGAAAAATTATGTATACATTCCTCCACAAAAGATCAAGGTCACACCAATTTTTGATCAGAAATTATCCAATTTATATAAATAAAAAATAAATGTAATAAAAAATTATTGCATAAACATAAATCCAAATATTACATATAAAATTATATAAAGAAGGGAAAATGATCTAAAACAGGTATTCTTAATTAAACACATTTTTATTCTAATTTTTTAAATTATTTAACAAAAATGATATAAATATTAATGACATATGAAATTATATAACTAATAGATAAAATCAAACAATTTAGAAATATGAATAAAAATTTGAAAGTGATTTAAAAAAAATAATAAAATACACTCTTTGTCTTATTCATTTTATTAGTCAACAAATATTTTAAAAAGAATAATGATAGTATTATTTTTATTATTTATTATTATTAAAAATATTGATATGAATAATATTTATTAATAATATAATGATATACATTAAAGAAAAAAATATTAAGTAAAAATTTAAAAAATAAAACATTAACATGTAATATTGAATAATTGATAAATTATAAAAAAACTAATCTAATCTAAACAAAATATATATAATATTAGTTATGATATCTATTTTAAATAAAAAAATACAGCTATTATATATAATATTTTATGAAATTTTAAAAAGTTAAAAAGAAATAAATATATATTACTTATAATATTAAGAAATTAATATAGCATTGTATTCCCATATTCCTTCATCATGATAACTTTATATATAAAAAATCACGTCTACATCATGACCATCAAAATTTTGGGTAAATATTTCCATAGAAGTAGGTATATCACATAAATTTTCATATTCATCTAGTTTATCATCACCAAAATATTGTCTTTTCCTTGTAAACTGATTGAACACTACGTATTTGATAGATTAAAAAACTAAGAATTTTTTTGTTCACGTCTTTCATGTTAAAAGCATCAGCTTTGTGTTCCAATCTATTCAGATTAACTAGTCTCATACTAGATTCATCATGTTGAAAGTTTTTTCACTGATAACTCATTTCAAAATAAACTCTAGATCCAAAAAATTAATGTAAATAACATATCACATATCATTAATGACTTTATAATAAGAACTTTTGTTGGAGATTTCATATTTTTCATTATCACTCAAAAATGTGTTCCTTATGAGAACATAAAAAAATAATAAACTACAACTCTATTGTCCTCATCATTTATATGAAATAAATTGCCATTAATTTCCTACATGAACTATGTTATAAAATTGAAAATTTATTCTCCCACTAACCATATCAATGATTTTGATGCATTTGATCTACCATGAATGGTCTCTTTAAACCATGAAAACATGTTTTGATATTCTCATTCAAAATCCACATATCTTTGTTCATTAGATTATATTTTTTTAACATATTAATAATCAATGGTTTTTATAACTGACCATTATATAAATTATTAAAGCTGTATAAATGTAAATGCTCTATCATTTCATGTTTCAATGATTTTACATTCAATCCATATATTCCCATTAACCCATAATTAACTCATTTATGGTGAGATATTAGAAATCATATATGCTTCCTTATAGATAAGTATCTTGTAAAAATATATGAAACCTCCTTAGAAATATAAATCTCAATAATGGAGGCTTCAACTCGATATGGGCACTTAAAACACCCCTTTAGTATCATCATATAACATTGGAAAGGATATATCCAATATAGATATATTATTATGTAAATCATTATTTCTCAAAAAAAACATTAAATAAACCATAATATCCAAAAAATATGAAATAAAACAAATTTCAGGTTGAAGATATATAGAAAATTTATCATTCTTAAAAATTTTCAATGAATTTAGATCAATCACATTATTGAAAATTGATTTTAAAAAACAACACATCTTTATGATAGTAATTTTGACAAGGATATAAAATATTCCAGACAATTAAATTGGTTGGAGTTTTGAGCCTTGAAATTAAAATAATAAGATTTCACAAATCCAACTATAAATATTATAAGGACACAATTTTTTTTACTTCTGAAGAATAACCCTATGGAACATTGATACAATCAATACACTAAAAAAATTAATTCTTCCCAATTGTGTAATGTATTGAAAGTAGGAGGCAAGTATGATCATATTTAATTATGAGTGGAAACTAACTCCAAATTTATTCCCCTTGAGAGTAAGTACAATCATTAATTAAAAACAACCTTAGTATTTCATAAATATCTAACAATAATCCAAGAAAACTACAATATATATTCTCTTATACATACATGACATTAATTTTATGTTTGACCTTAGGATATATTCAATATTGAAGCTTAATAAATATTGATTTTTTTCTTCCAAATATTTCTATCATTACCAATTTTTTTTTATTTTTGAATGGGAAATCAATTTTATCTCACTCTCAAAAATATAATTGGTGGGAAAATGTTTCAGAGTAATATCAAATTATTATAAGCTATTGAATTCATTTTTCAATCCTTAATAATTATTATCCATAGTAAATATACTGTGATATCCCAAGTATATTATATTTACCCCATGTTTTAGTTCATAATATGAACTTTATTGTTAACAAATTTGAAAATATTTATACCCTGTGACACTATATCCTGAAATATTTCCATATTTTAGGAAGTAATTTATATAGAATATAATCAGTTCATGTAGTTTAAAATGTTAAATTTTATAATACTCATATAGTCATATACCTTCAACCTATAAAAGTTTAAAATAAATAAATAATTGTGACTAGAAAATATATGAATTAATTCAAGCCAAAATTTTCCCAAAAAATATTAAACATAACTTGATATATTTCCAAAACATAAAATATTTTTTATATAATTAATGAATTATAAATAAAACTATCCAAGAAATATTTATTCTAATAAGTCTTCAATATGGATTCATTCCACCTTTACATTGTCCATGTATGGTGTCTCTATCATTATTTCATAATGTTTGGTACTTTTGATCAACTTTCATCCACTGTGGATTGCCAGCTAGATGAAATAATTTTTCATTTGATATCAGCTCATTTATATGCCATTAATTTTTTTATCAATTTAATTTTCAAATAAAAATTTAAAACGTGGAATTATAGGAAGATATGAAAATTTCATCAAATGATTCTTTGTAACTACTAAATCTGCCTGCTATTTTTTATTCTATATATATTATAATGCCCCCATTTTAAACACTCTAACTAAACATTTTATACCTTTCTATATATATCATTCCCATTTGATAAGGCATGTATCTTCCTATACCAAAAACCCATTAGTATAAATATTTTCTCACATTATAATGTGAATATATAATATCACTCTCTTTAGAAAGTATTACTTTCAATAGATATAGAAAATATATAAAACTCTTATCACTTTAACCATTTTTGGCTTTCATGTTAATCAATATTAACACTTTTTATCAAACTGTTAATTTTGTACACCTAAATACAATATTTTTTCTACATCACTATATGGATTCTCAATTATGAACTATTTTCTAATTTCCTCGACTTCAAAATCAATAACCATTTCATTAATTTAATTAAAATTCTCAACATGAAAATAATCATCATAAATAGATCTTGATTTCTTCCAAGTTTCACCATTCCAAATCCAAGGAATATAACTCATATTAAAACCATGAAAAATTAAATGATATTTGATTTCATTACCCTCTAAAATATTCATATTTGATCATTTAAAACATGGAAAGAAAAATTAGCCATTTTTTAAAAGATTTAATATATAACATTCCAAAAAAGTCTCAGTACATTCTTTAGGTTCATTAATTTTTAATAGTGTATTAATCCAACATAGAATAGTTATTATTTAAAAAAATAGCAAGAATTTAATACAAGTTATTGTATTTGTTAAATATAATTTATAATTTACTTTTATATAGAATAATATTAATAATTTAAATGTTTTAAAAAATAAGAGAAAGGAAACATATTTTATAAAAAGGATTTTTACTTTGAACATATTTATTTATAATTGATTCATAAAAATCAATAGGTATCATCAAATTATTAGGATCATCTAAATATATTATCAATACTCCATATTCAATCTCTATAATCCACTGAAAATTAAAAATTTATATTCAAATTGTAGATAAAAAACATTCCATAAGTATACATTAATCAAAAAATTAAAATTAATTATAATATTAATTCATCAAATAATCATTAAATAAAGCACTAACATCAAAATTTTAATTCATCAATTAAGAAATTATTTAGATGCAATAATAAGAACAAAATAAAAATAAAAATAGTCAATAGATGAAAAATAAAAGTGAAATTAGAGATCATTCAATCAAATAATATGAAGGTAACATTAATCAATTAATATATACCATGGATGCATAAAAACTCTTAACAATAAACATAAATCACAAGTAAATATCAAAAGGTGGTGAAGTAATGGGCCCAAACAATATAAAGACTGTGTAGATATATTGAATGTCGTGGATGATGATTGATGAGGGTGTGTGGTTGTGGTTAATTCTAGTTTAATGTGATTTAAGTCCAACATATTGAATAATTAAGAGTTATAGTTCACTACATAAGATAAAATTGACATCCCCAGTGATAATAAAGTAATAAAAAATGACTTGTCATAATGTTTCATAAAAAAATTATATGTTTCCATGTTAGTTATTTAATAAATGATGTGAAAAAATAGGCATTGACTTTGGTTATTAAGGAATATATGTTGAATATAATATTTTAAATGTTGGATATAAAATAATAGGAGATGAAATGATATGCCACATATTTTTCATGTTTTCTATTTTATAACTAACATGAGAAATTATTTATAATGTTAGTTAAAAATAATATATGTGAAAAAATGAATCACCTTAAATGCATTTTTAGTAGTTTTTACCTCATTGGTTGTAAAAATAAGTTAATACACATATCAGTGATCATTCCCAATGCATATTGGCGATACATAACATTATCCATGATAACACACTAAGAATTGGATCACATATACTAGGTCTTAAATATGAGACACTTGACCCAAAAAGAAGGAAGAATGAGATAGAGTATAAAAAAATAATAATAATGGGAAACACATAACTCTATTAGGGACTCACCTTCATAGGTGGTCACTTGTTAGATACTCAAGAAAAGATGCCACATTGTACCATCATAAGAATATATCAAGGGGAAATTCCAACATTGAATAGGTTTGGGGAAACACACATATTCTTGTAATAAAATTGGACTAAGGAAAAAATGTGATCTATCCTACCCTAGATGGAGTACACAATGTGTAATGGGGACACATGATATGTCCATCTATATTTTTTCTTACCCTAATCCATTTCAACGTCTGTGTACTTTGGATAGGTCTATATAAACTACTCATGTTTGTGTACTCAACCCATGTTCTTTTACACTGCATGTGTTCATAATTGTGTAACATTTACGGTACCCACCAAGATTATAGATTAAGATTTATATATCATATGGTGTAATTACATGACTGTATGAGATTTAATATAGCCCAAAAATGGAACTACAGAATCCAGTTATAAAAATATAATCGTTAAATTTATAGCATTCATACCATGAAACCTAACCCAAATTCAATCATAAAAACTATAAAACATAAAAAGTAAATATTGAATCACTTACACACCCAATAACCTTTTAGGGAGAGGGTTTTTGAGAATTATTAAAAATTAGACATAATGAAACCCATGTCATTATATAAGGATTTTTCCGTGATTCCCAACTTCTCTATTTACTAATTAGGTATTCAACATCTCCCATATAATTCTTCAAATATGAAGCCTTTCTAAATCAAATTCATTTAACATCAATATTTATAACATTGAAAATTAGAAAACATTATAAGGGTCATCTACAAAAATTAATAGTTAATATAAGCAATAATAATTGAATGTGAATTCTAGGCATAATTTGAGTCTGACGGTATGATAACATAATAACTGTAAATGATCAAAAAATAAGATAATTCATACCCAATACATATGGATCATAAATCATTATACATTGTATAAACAATTAAAAAATGATAAAATTCATATAATCCAACAATCATAATCAATGTAAAATAAATCATTGGTCACAGATTCATTAGAACTCATTTAAAAAGACGATAAAATGTTCTGGTTTCATGGAACATCATTAACATATCACACATATAATAACTATCACACATTGAATAACCTTCCTTTTAAATTCAAAAAATATATTAGTGGAAACCTATAATCTGTTAACTTGATATATTTTCCCAATGTAATAGAGAACTCTTATGGACCCAAAAATTATATATCTTGTAATGGTCAACAAATATTATGGTTCAATCCCCAATTATTATTTCATAAAAAATTTCAATGTACCATATCATCATAAAAACAATTTTATGATTTCATTTTTAACATAATAATAACAATTGTTTTTTCATATCTTGATAAACCCATTGAAATAAAAGAGGATACATGAAAATATCTTAGAAACAATCATATTCTATCTAGAGAATTAATAAGGATTCTATAATTACAATATATACTCATTAGAGTTGAAATAAAATAAATGGTTTTTGTTTTTAATGAATAGAAATCCTATTAAAAATCATTAAAAATTATTGAAGAAAACAACCATTAGAGTGTGAGAAATCACATGTAAAAAAATAATATTTTTGAATACTTCAAAAAACATCAAAAAATTTCAAAGGAATATTTAATGAAGGAATATTCATGATGGTGAAAAGGTGGTTAATCTGTATACGATAAATGAAAAACACTACTTTCATACATTTTTAATGAAAGTAAAAAATGTTTCACGTGAACAATATTAAAATGAATCCTTATTAAAACCATTATAAATAATGTCATGATACCTGAAAATGACCATAGGATATATTTTATGTTTAATTAAGATCATTCTTCAAAACATTTAAGAAACATGGATACATAAAGAGATATATTCCTTATTTGAAATAAGATATAATATTGGTATCACTTACAAACAAAATTCATGTTGTTTATTTTATCAATACGACAAGAAATTTAAATTAAAAATTTAAATCAAATTTAAGTAAAAAGGAGAATAAAATATTTTTTATTTAACAAAAATTAGAGCATATTATCCCTCCCAAATGACATTTAGATGAAGATAATCCTCAAATAATATGAGATTGTATAATAAAAATACTTATTATTCTTCCATGATGGAAATGACATCAAATGACACATTAAATATAATTAATATAATTATACCCATTATATTACATGTCAAGGTATAGTATATACACTTCATTGGGGAAGATATTTTCATAACATAAATATATTTACCATTGAAGGAAAATTTTAAACGAATACCACTTACAAAGAAAATTTCATTTAATATTGATGTGATCAATGGAGTGATCAAGTGTAGCTAATTTAAATACAAAAAAATAGAAATTAAATTTATATAAAAAACTACATTTATCACATAATATTGATATAGTATAATCAAATATGAGGTGATATATCCTAATGAATGTAAATTGAGTTAATAAACAACTTATCGCTTTGGTAACATTCCAATAAAAACTCCTTAGATTAAGTAACATGAATTGTTTCATAAAATGAAATTATGAATGATTTATTAATGATATAACTTTTAAAGGTTAATTATATAAACCATATATAATAAATTAGATGAATAACATCAAAACATGCCTCAATGAAGGGAAATTGAGATGAAATATTTTACCTCAAGTCGATACTTTCTATATTTGTCCATTAAATCTAGTGTAAGAAAAATATATTAATTATGTAAATGTTTCATAACATTTTATTTTTTTTATTACACATAATTAGTTTATTTATTTCATTTATTTTAGTTTTATATTTAATTACATAATCAGTTAAGTCCACATTTTTTATTTTGTGAAAATTAAGTTCATATTTCAAAATGACTTTTTTATATTGACCATGGCCAGAGAGATAATTATTTAATAATGTAAATAATAATAAAGTCATAATTAATTTTTTTTACAATTATTATACATTTATAAAAAACAATGTGTGGGAATTAGGACAAATGAATTGTGCTTCAAACATGTAGACGGTAGGCCATACCTACACATGTGTAACATTTCTATTTTTCAATGAACATGTAATAAATAAGGAAGCATCATTTTATATTTAAATAATTAATATTATATCATTAATATCATATAAATTATTTAGATACACTTATAAATAACATACTTGTGATGTGGTGGTGAAAAAAATAAAAACTCTCCACAGAGGTGGTAATCCAAATGTATGCACAGATGGCGTTATCATTTTTTAACGAAGGGAATTTTAATAAAATTAATGAAATAATAAATTTATATAAATATAATTATTTTCTGATTATGATTTATATAATTTATTTCCACCAACATTTCCATCCAAGTGAGTTCTTATGAAAAATGAATTACATCGGTTCACAAGGTGGTAGTCTGTTATAAACATGAATAATGGTCTTGTTTCCCATTAGATGGTAGAATTATTAAAGATAATAAATCAACATAATTACATATAATTATATATAAGGCACTTAAATTATTATATCACAATTTCAAAAATATTATTTATGGTGTTATAAGAAGAAATAAAACTAAAAAGTTTAGTAAAAAGATATTGTATTATTCAAACAACTTCATTTTTTAATCAATAATTCCTCTAAGGTTGGTATTATTTAAAAAATATTTCTTTTTATAAATTTTTTTTGTTATTTTATGAAGCTATTTTAAATGTTCTCAGCTAATATATAGTTCTATTAATGTTGACTAGAGTGTAGAGGAGGACCAAATTTATAATTGAGGGGAGGACCACACTTGTAAATTTTCAAAACATTAAAATATTATAAGGTCACATTCATGGGAATGTGGTTCCAAATATGATCAATTTTAAATAAACTACGATTTATGATCCACATAAATTCATCCAATATGATATAGATACGTTTTAATTTTATTTCAACTCCATATATTTAGTTTAACCCCTTTTTACCCTTTTTTCTATAATCACGATAATATATTTTTTAATCATTAAGGGTGATAAATTTTCTTATAGGGTTAAAAAAATGGTTCAAAATTTTCATTTAATGATATTTTTGATCATTTTACCATCTATTTTTCCTATTTTAATATTTTTTTATGTTTTAAATCATTTGATAATATATTATATATAAAAATATCATTAATGAAATTTTTGGAACTGTCAAAGTATTTTGACATTGAAAGTATCAATAAAGGTATAAAATTAAAATATATTCCACTTAACAATCAAATATAACTTATTAATAACCATAAAATTAGTGTGATACCATAATTAATCCAATTCCTATGGCTTATTCTATTTGTAATATCATTTACTTAGATTTTTCTTTTTCATGGACATTTATGTGTTAGCATTGTGTAATAATTTAAGGTAATTATTTCACGAATAAAATTAAAAAATAAAGTTTCATCATAGGAAAAAATTATTATTCTCAAAATAAAGATTGATAATAATTCATGAAATCTTCTTATCACTTTGTGAACACATAAGAGAAATTAAAAGAAAGAGAGTGTAATATTGTAATTATTATATCTTTTAACAATATAAATGTTATTATCAATGGTAAATAGAACCAAAATGACATATTTTAAACAATAGTAAGTATATGGTAAAATTAATGACACAAAATTAAATATATTATGGTGTTGGAATGATTTTTATACCTTAGTTTTAACCAGATTTAAACCATTTTACCCTTACTATGGTGACATATATTTACCATATTCACTATTAGTCATAAAAAAATATTGTGGGCCTATTTGAAAAAGTTGAATCATAAAATTCCAAATATGGAATCCATTACTCATGAATAAATTCTATAAGTGTTAAAAAAAATTTAAAATAAAAAATTAGAAATAAAATAAAATATTTTTTTGGAATATTGTGTCTTCAAAAAACAATGAACTTATACTAAATTTATATAAAATTTTAATTCAAATTTTAATTAATAGATTATTTATATTTAAATAAATATTTTGTTATTTTATGAAAAAACTAAAATCATAAGTGAATTTTTAATGAAAAAAATAACAGTTTTATAAAAATTAGTATTCCTAACTTTAGACAAAAATATCGATATCTTTAAAATATATATAAAAAAGTCACCCTTATGTAATTTTTATATAATTATTTCAAAAAAAATCATTTTTTCAAATAAATTTACTGAAAGTGTCAGAAATTGAATATATTATTTTCTCACAAAAACAAATTAAACCCATTTTTGAAGGAAAATTAAATTTTGAATCATAAAATTACTTCATGAAAAATTGAGTAATTATTTTTTATTAATTAATAAATAAAATTGGTCTATATGTAACGTTTATAAATATTTCTCATAATATTTATATTATTATTTATACCACAAAATTTAATGTCTATATTATAATGGTCACATTTAAATAGTAATATTTTAATTGTAAATCATAATTTGGATAAAGCTCAATGTTTAGTGTTAAAAAATATATTCAACATAGTATTCTATAAAAATATCATGGTATTAAATTATCCCCCACACATAATAAAATGAACCATAGAAATTTTATCTTAAACATGGTAATGAATAGTTTAATAATTGAAAATACCTTTATTGTGAACCCATATTGCAAAAAATAGATAATAAATAATCTTTTTGAAATTTTGTAAAGGAAAATATAAAGGTCATATAGAATAAAACATAAATAGGGTTTTGAAATTGGATAACATTATTGGGAAGTGAAAATATGGGCATTGATGAAAAAATTAATGTCTAAATAACGATGGACCTTAATAGAGAATATTGATCACAGCAACGTGAATGATCATGAGAATTTTAAGAATAAAAAAACACAAACCAATATAATTTAAAAAAAGAATCACATAATATTATTATTTTAGGATCCATTTTATAGAGTTGAGGTATTTTTTTTCCATAAAAACTATTAACATAAGGAAATATACTTACATGACTAGTATAATTTAATCTTTTAATAATGTTCTACTAGAATATCACTTTTCCTCTAATTTATTAGAATTGAAGATGATTTTTTGTTTCCTGGAGACCAAAAATAAACTTCATATATGTCACGACCCATCCCCCAGGGCTCGTGTGATGACTAACCCCAAGCCCGCCTTCTATAGGCCAGGTGTTGGTCACTTGCACCAAAGGCGTATTCCCTAAAGATAGCTACCAGATCATCCTCTGAGGTTCCTACCTGAAGGGTAGGCACATATCACCTCCTCAGCACTCCACGTTTGTCAGTATCCTCCGCGTATCGACACACCGTATGGTCCACCTCTGGGTACCTTCCAGTCCTGGTACTATCAGCCTCATTCAGCACTATCCATCATTTGCATCCAACATAACATGTAGAGGGCATAACCCATGCATGGGTGAGTATAACGATACTCAATAGGGACCACGAGACCCTCTAGGTCTCAAAAAATCCATCAAGGATAAATCAAAAAGTATGAAATCAAGAGATAACCTTACTTATGTATATTCCCATACATATACTTAAGTTATCAAGTAATCCATCTCAATCATGAGGAAAAACACAGAGGTGCTGACTCAGCTCACACCAGGATTAATTCTAGGCGTAGTATCAAGTAACATTCTCAATCACAGCATCGAAAACCTCTACTGCTGGAGAACATCTCCTTTATCGAGTACAGTGGTACTTCCATGTCACAAATAGGAACTTCCCACTAACCGTGGACTGCTGAGGTACTCCCCTTGTCGAGTAAAATGGGTCTGCCGCATCACCAAGGCTCTTCCCATCGTGGGTCTACTGCATCACCAAGGCGGTCCTCCTCATTGTCTGCTGAGGTACTCCTCCTATCAAGTACTATGGGTCTGCTGTGTCACCAGGGTGCTCCCCACAGTGGGTCTTCCGCATCATGAAGTCGCTCCCCACTGATCTTGTCAACTAACTACCAGTCGAAACAGTCAGTAGTCATTAGGTCTCAGCCAGCCACTAGGTCTCTGCACTATTCTCACTGAGGATCCACTCCACAAGCTACTGGGCGATACTCCAACTGTCACAAAGTCCCATGAAGAATTATCTCAAAGGTATGACACATCATAGGGGTCTCAACTTAACATACAACATGTCATTCAAATGCCCAGTCTGTGATTTATTATCCTTTTTGTCCTGGGGGCCTAGTTGGATTCGTGCTTGATCCAACCTGGCCATACCCCATCTCAATCCAAATCTCATTGGGGTATACTCTAAGGGACCTTCTCGCTCCATGATTTCCTGCGCCACTGATAGTTTTTCAAACGAACGTCTGGTGCCAAAGTTATGGCCCAGAGAACGTAATTGGGTCATAGTGGGCCTGGGTCCGGTCCGACCCAGCCTGACCCGAGCCGGTTCAGGTCAACCCATCCTGAACCGTTGGGTCTGACCCGACCCACAGTGCGGCCCAACCCTTTAGGTTTGTCTGTCCTGCGAGGGCCACGAGGGTGATGTGAGGGAGGCTCGGCTGAGGGGTGCTACGAGGGTGGGGGGAAGTTCAGCTCAGCCCCGAGTGGCTCGGCTGAGGACGACGCGAGACCTCGGGGAGGTGATCCGGCCGTGAGGTGGTGTGGAGCCGCGGACGGTGGCGGCCCGGCCGCGGGGCAGTGGGGAGCCGCGGACGGCGGCGACCCAATTGTGGGGTTGTGCGGAGCCGCGGACGGTGGCAGACCGACCGTGGGGTTGTGCGGAGCCACGGACAGCGGTGGTGGTCACGATCGGCACGGAGGCCGCAGGGTGGAGGCAGTGGCCGCGAGGTGGTATGGTTGCGTTGTCTCCTTCTTCGTGGCCGAAAGAGTTGCCAACCATCATTCTCGTGTCTCCTCTATGTCCAAAATCCCACTTCGGTTGCCGTCACCATGGTCTTCTTCTTCCATCATGAAGGGTACACTATTCAAGAAGAACGACGGAGGGGTCGGGCCAAGTTTGTTTGGCCTGCACCCTCCGCGTTAGACTGGTAGCAAGAATATAATCAAGAATATGAAAATTGAATGTCAAATCCTATCCTCCCGCAATGATTTTTCCCAACCCTCAAATGAAATCATCTGCATTCTTTGTTTTAAAAAGGAAAAAACATGGGAAAAATAATCATACCCAAATTAAACCACTACCTCGGGTTGTTCATTGATGTTGGTGCGAGAAGGAAGTACGAACATCGATTCGTCAAAGAAGAATACATCCCACATCAGAGGAAGTCGAAGATATCGACGTTTGTCACGCCTTCCACACACTTCTGATCCCAGGCTCGTTCATTGGTTCTTCATAGTCCAAGGCATTATTCATCGGCTAGAGCAATCATCATGTAAGAACATTTTCATCATTGAAGAGGTTTCTACCAATATTTATCCTCTCCCAATTCCACCAATTTTTCAATGTATCCAAAATATGATATGTTTCCCCAAATTAAATTGTTTGAACAATTCAAATTGGGTTAATTAATCACATAGGTTGGCATAATTAAGTGTGGTGTGTTGTCTTAATTAATGTGGAGGAAGATCAAGAGGATCCTCCACATTAAAGAGGGATTTGGATGGTTTCTTCTCATTAAGAGGTTCAGGTGGTCCCCGCCTCTTAAATCAAACATGGGAGGTTTTGGGCTCGGGTGGTCTCCACCCCATAAACACTCTTTGGAGGTTAGTTCAGGTGGTCCTCACCATCATAACCTCTCACGGGAGGCTTAGGTTTGGTGGTCCCCACTTCTCAACCTCCACATGGAATAAAAATAAAAAAAGCTACACAATTTTATTTTAATTTTAATTTTTCAAGAAAATGTGAAAAGCTAAATTCAACCCTTGACCTACTGCGGTCGAGGTGAAGGGCTCCTTAAGTGAATACTGGCACTGTGAGTTCAATGGTGCCCTCATATTTCAATTTTGAGCACCGGTTTAAAAGTTAGAAAAACCCTCTCACAAGTTTATTGAACATACCTGAAATAAAGTTCAAAAATCCATTTCGGA
This sequence comes from Viscum album, assembly GCA_963277665.1. Lineage (NCBI taxonomy): Eukaryota > Viridiplantae > Streptophyta > Magnoliopsida > Santalales > Viscaceae > Viscum > Viscum album. Next base: position 1,983,209,157 of record OY728122.1, read on the forward strand.
CACTCCGAGCCTCAGAATTATATGCCGTCAACTTTTTTGGACTCAGAAAATTCCCATATATATAAAAAAGATTACATAGAAATTCTGGGTCTTCAAATTCTCCCCACCTCTGGGATTTACGTCCTCGTAAGACACAACTCAAACTATGGGAACAAGTGGGGGTACTGAGCATGCATCTGAGCCTCCCACTCCAATGTTCTATTCTGGAGGTTCCCTTGCTGCCAGCGAACAAACACCAGAGGTATCGACCATCCACGAAGGACCCGCTCCTGTAGATCATCAATCTCTACTGGAACCTCCGTAAAGGTTTCCCCATCGTCGATGTCCAGCTCGCCATGGTTGATGATGTGGGAAGGGTCATGCACGTATCTCCTCATCTGGGATATGTGGAAGACATCGTGCACCCGGTGCAACTGAGGTGGAAGAGCTAAGAGGTATTCCACCTCACCAACTCTACCAAGGACTTGAAATGGTCTGATGAATCTCAGAGATAACTTGCTGCCTCGGCTAAATCTCTATAAACCTTGTTGGGGTGAGACCCGTAGAAAGACGTGGTCTCCATCCTCGAACTCTAGAGGTCTCCATCTCTTATCGTCATACTAATTCTACTTACTTTGTGCTGTCTTCATCTGCTCCTGGATGATTTTCACCTTCTTTGTGGTAGCTCGTACCATCTCTGGTCCCACGAGTGCTGACTCCCCTGGGTCAGTCGAGCACAAAGGTGATCTGCATGGTCTCCCGTACAACGCCTCAAAAGGTGTCATCCCTATGGTGGAGTGATAGCTGTTGTTTTATGAAAACTCCACCAAAGGTAAATGATCCTCCCAGCTGCGACCGAAGTCAAGGACACAAGCACGCTGCATGTCCTCGAGGTTCTGAATGGTCCACTTAGTCTGGCCATCTGTCTGAGGATGGAAGGCGGTACTCAAATAAAGATGCATCCTGAAAGCCTCCTACAACCCCTTCCATAGCTGGGAAGTAAAATTTTCATCATGATTGGATAAAATTATCGAAGGTAATCTATGTATCCAGACAATATCCTACACATAGAGGCATCCCAAGCTCTCTACTGGACCCGCCTCTCTGATCGATAGGAAGTGGGCCGACTTCGTGAGTCGGTCGATGATCACCCAGATAGAGTCATGGCCTCTGGATGTACATGGTAGTCCTGTCACTAAGTCCAGGTATATCCCATCCCACTTCCACTCTTGGACCTCTAAAGGATAAACCTAGCCTATTGCTACCTGATGATCCACCTTCACTTGCTGAAAAGTGAGGCACCGAGAGACAAACTCTGCTACTACTTTCTTCATTCCCGGCCACCAGTGATGTCGTCGGAGATCCTGGTACATCTTCTCCACTCCTGGATGTACCGCTGGAGGGGATGTGTGGAACTCCCTCAACAATTCCTCCCGAAGTGACACTGGTACTATGGTACACTGTATGAAGAGGATGACGTGCTCCCCACCTTCCGAAAATCCATCGGGAGCCTATCCTGTGGATATCTGAGCACATCATGCCTCGTAGTCACTGTCCCCACATTGTGTCTCCCTGACTCGCTGAAGAAGCAAGGGAGTGTCTCTAAGAGACAGTAGAAAAGATGCTCCATTTCTATCCACAAATAATATCTATAAAGTGGCCAGTTGCTCTGTCGCCTTTCCTAATAGATGTACACTAGATCTTCTTCTGAGTGCATCTACAACAATGTTCCCCTTCCCAGGAGTATAGACTATCTCAAAGTAATAGTCCTGGAGGAACTCAAGCCAATGTCGTTGTCTCAGGTTCTGGTCCTTATAAGAGAATATATACATGAGAATCTTGTGATCAGAGTACACGGTAAAATTCTCACCCATCAGATAGTGACACCACATCTTCAAGTAGAAGACCATTGCTGCTAACTCTAGGTCATGGGTAGCATAGTTCTGCTCATGTTGTCTCAGCTGTCGAGAACCATATGTGATCACTGCTTGCTCTTACATCAATACTCATCTGATTCTCATCCCTGAAGTGTCATAGTAAACTACGTACCCTACGCCCTCCTCTGGAAGCCTCAAGATGGATGCACTAGTCAGCCTCTGCCTCAGCTCCTGAAAACTCCGCTGGTATTTCTCTGACTAAATGAAGGGTTTCCCCTTCTTCAAAAATGCTGGAAGTTGTGCTTCAACTCTGGAGAAGTCTGGTACAAACCTCCAGTAATATTCATCCAAACCCAGGACACTCCGTATCTCTTTCACACTCCAAGGTGGCTCCCAAGAAAGTACCGCCTCAATCTTCGCTGGATCTACTACAACTCCAGCCTCGGATATGACATGTCCTTGGAAGTGAACCTCTCAGATAAAAAACTGGCACTTCAAGAGCTTACAATAAAGCTGGTTCTCTTAGAGTGTGTCTAGTACTACCCATAAGTGATAGGCATGCTCCTCCTCAGTAGTTGAGTAGATCATAATGTCGTCGATGAAGACTACTAAAAATAGATCAAGGTATGGCTGAAAGATCTTGTTCATGAGTCCCATGAACACTGCTGGAGTGTTGGTCATGCCGAATGGAATAACCAAGAACTCGTAGTGGCCATACTGACCTCTGAATGCCATTTTCTGCACATCCTCGTCTTGAAATATGAGACGGTGATATCCTTATGTGAGGTCTATCTTTGAGAACCACTATGCTCCGTTCAGCTGATCAAAGGGGTCGTCAATCCTCAGAAGTGGGTACTTATTCTTCCCGGTCACCTGGTTCGGGCACCGATAGTTGAAAAAAACTCTCAAAATCCCATTCGCCTTTTGGGGAACAAAATTGGGGCTTCCCAAGGTGAAAAACTGGGATGGATGAACCCATTCCCCTACAAGTCCTCTAGTTGTACCCGTAGCTCATGAAGCTCCACATGAGCCATCCGATACACTGGTGTAGATATCGGTGTCATCTCGGGGTACAATCCAATGTAAAATTCCACCTCTCTACAAGAAGGTAGACTCGAGACGTCATCAGGGATAATATCCAAATTCTGGTCCACCACTACAGGATAACTCAGACTCTCCACATCAACAGATCCAAGGGTAAGGCTAGCCAAGTGATAAGTGATCGGCTGCAATCTCCTCCAGGTAAGTCCATCTTACGCTGTAAAGGGACCCTTCTCACTGGTAAAGGTAAATCTAGTCTCATCTGTGCGGACACACCACAATTTTTGCCAAATATAGTCACTCTAAGCATGGACTGTAGATAACCATTCCACACCCAAGATGACGTCATAAGGCCTCGACGCCGCAACTAGGAGATCCCAGCCAAAGCTCTCACCTCCTAGAGTAATCTCACACTGCCGGAACCAGTGCGTAATCATCGAATCTTCTCCCTTAGGTGTATCTAGCTATAAGGATCGATCCAAAGGCTCTATCAGAATATCCGAGCTCCGAACGAGGGCAATGGAAATGAAATAATGACTGGAACATGTGTCTATAAGTACTGCAACTAAGTTGGAGTATACACAGATTGTACCTCATATTATCTCTGGAGCGCCATGACCATAAGCCTCAGCTACCTGGAGCTGAGCTCTCCCCTATCCACCCGCTGCTTGTGATCGGGGTGGACCTCCTAGTGGTGGTGGTGGTAACATCTCGAATCATCTCCCACCGCCAACTGCACGACCACCTCCTCTTCCATGCCTGCCTGCTCCATGCAGACATCCTCAATCGAATATCTATCTCTACTTGGGTAGTCCTTAGACTATCTGCTGATCATCCGTACGATGGGTCAGAGAGTCACGAGCCATGTGACCCTACCCACCGCATGTGTAACACTGCCCACTCCTGGTATAACAGTCTCTACCTCAGGTGCCCCGCACAACTGATCCTGAGTCATGATTTCGTCCACCTGTAGGTCTAGTCCTCTTGGACCTCTGCGACATTTGTCTACTACCATCTACAGAAGACTTTGCCACATGATGATTGGTGGTAGGTCTCACTGCTGGTGACTTCTCAGCAAGGAAACTCTCCACTAAGAGGGCTCTCTCTAACACCCCCACCTGCATCCGGATGCTGAGTGAGATCATTGAAGCCCTGATATCTCGCCTGAGCCCCTTCTCGAAGGTTTGGTCCCTAAGGAAAGTGTCCCTCACCATATCTGTGAAGTAGCGTGAGAGGTTAGTGAACCTCGCTGAATACTAAGATACAATCATGCTTCCCTACTGCACCTGAAGTATCTCGTGAATGCGCACTGCGTGAAGAGTCGTTGGGACAAACTCTGCCCGAAACAGGCTCTCAAAGTCTACCCTTAGAATCGTCACCTCATCATGAACCTAGAGCATCAAGCTCCATCATCTTCCTACTGCTTCCTGTAGAATCCTGGAAGAATGAATCACCATGAGATAGGTTGGTGTCCTTACCTGTAAGAAGACTCTCACCACAGCCTCCAGCCAATCCTCAACCGCTTGTGGGTCCATCTCTCCCCTGAACCTGGGTGGCCTCTAGTGCTGAAACTCATGCAACACCCTCAAGCGGCATGTACCGTCTGCTGCTGGGGCTGGTGGCATTGGTGTCCCAATGGGTAATGGTACTGATGGTGCCTTCACTGGTGCCTCTACTGGAAGAGGGCCCTTCACCAAGCCCTCATCGCTCGGTGGGATATTAGTGCGTACAACTCTCAGAACTATAGCTGGATGTCTATGTGGAGGCATCCTGGAAAGAAACAGGTGTGCCACAATCAATAATTTATACCTAGTGTGCTGAAAGTTATACTTGGTGAGTTGAATCAAAATATCACAAAGAAAACTTTAGAAAACACACATGTAATCAGTGTTTTTGGGCACTGATTTGGAAATAAGAAGTCAGGGTCCTAGTGTATGGATACATCGACCACCGCACCAACACAAGATTCCCTAAATCGATAACCACACTCATTACACTTAACACTATTTCCATTAAAAAGAAAGATCAGATTCCTATGTTCTGTGGTAGAACCAACTCCTCTGATACCAATTTGTCACGACCCGTCCCCCAGGGCCCATTCTATGACTAACCCCAAGCCCGCCTTCCATAGGCTAGGGGCTGGCGACAAGAACCAAAGGCGTATTCCCTAAAACTGGGAAGTCATTGACTTTATAACCTGTAAACTCACATAACCAAGCACACAACAAGATACAGACACAAGAAAACTGTATAACCAAAAGAGTGCTGAAAGTAAAAAGGGTGCTATAATACAAGCCATATAGTATAGGTACAAGTACAACTGAAATACAATACAACTAAAGAAAGAGGAAAGACAGCTACTAGATCATCCTCTGAGGTTCCTACCTGAAGGGTAGGTACATATCACCTCCTCAACAATCCACCTACATCTGTCTCTTCTTCGTATCAACACGCCATATAGTCCACCTCTAGGTACCGTCCAGTCCTGGTACTCTCAACCTCAGTCAGTGATGTACGTCATATGCATCCAACAGAACAAGGTGTGAGAATATCCCATGCAGGAGAGAGTATAATGATACTCAGTAGGGACCCCGAGAGCCTCTAGGTCTCAAAAAATCTATCAAGGATAAATCACAATGTATGAAATAAACAGATAACCTTACTTAGTTATATGCCCATACATATACCTAAGTTATCAAGTAATAAATCTCAATCGTGAGGAAAAACAGAGAGGTACTGACTCAGCTCACACTAGGATTTAATCTCAGGGTAGTATCAAGTAACACTCCCAGTCACTACGTCAGACACCTTGGCTACAGGAGAAATCATCCTCTATAGAGTACAGTTGGTATACTGCGTTACACAGAGGCCCTTCCCAAAAACCTTAGACTGCTGAGGTACTCCTTCGGTTGATTACCGTGGGTCTACCACGTCACCAAGGTGCTCCCCACCGTGGGTCTTCCACATCATCGAGGCACTCCCCCTTGTAGCCTACTGAGGTAATCCTTTTATAAAGTACCATGCATCTTCTGCGTCACCAAGGTTCTCCCCACTGTGGTTCTGCCACGTCACCAAGGTGCTCCCCACTAGGCCTCTCAATCACTTCGAGTCGAATCTGCCAGCAGTCGTTAAGTCTCAACTAGCCACTAGGTCTGTGCACTATGCTCGCTTGTCTCCGAGAGGATCCACTCAAAAAGCTACTGTTCGATACTCCAACTGTCACGTAGTCCCACGAAGAAGTATCTCAAAGGTCCGCCACGTCATAGGGGTCTCAACGTAACAAACGACGTGTTATTCGGACGCTCAGTCTGTGAGTTATTAGCCTTTTTGTCTCAGGGGCCTGGTTGGATTCATGCTCTATCAAAATTTAATATACCCCATCTCAATAGAAATCTCAATGGGGTATACTCAAAGGGACCATCTCGCTCTAATATTTCCAGTTCCACTGACGGTTCGTCAAATGGACGTCTGGTGCCAAAGTTATGGCCCAGAGAGCATAATTGGGTCGTAGTGGGCCCGGGTCTGGTCCGACCCGGTCAGACCGACCCGGCTTGAGCCGACCTAGTTCAGGTCAACCCAGCCCAACCCACTAGGTCTGGCCCGGCCCGCAGTGCGGCCCGGCCTGTGAGGGTCGCGAGGGTGCCGCGAGGGCGGCTCTGTTGAGGGGTGCCACGACGACAGCTCAACTGAGGGGTGCCTCGAGGGTGGGGGTGGCTAGGCTCGGCCTCGGGCGGCACGAATGAGGATGGCGCAAGACTGTGGGGTGGCGGTCTGACTGCGGTAAGACAGTCTGACCCCGGGGTGGAGGTTTGGCCGTGGGGTGGCGGTCCGGCCGTGGGGGGGGGGGGGGGGGGGGGCGGGGCAGTCCGGCCACGAGGTGGCTGTCCAGCCGTGGGGTGGCAGTCCGGCCACGGGGTGGTGGTCCGGCTGGGGGGAGGCGGTCTAGCCACATGGTGGTGGTCCGTCCGTGGGGTGGTGCAGAGCCGTGGATGGCGGCGGCCTGGCCGCGGGGCAGTGCGAAGCTGCAGACGGTGGCGACCTAGTAGTGGGGCAGTGCGGAGCAGCGGACGGCGGCGGTGGCCGCGGTAGGCATGGAGGTCGTGGGGCGGCGGCGGTGGCTGCGGGGTGTCTTCATTGCGTCGTCGCCTTCTTTGTGGTTGACAGTGTTGCTGGCTGCTATTCTTGTGTCTCCTTGGTGTCCAAAATCCCCCTTCGGTTACTGTTCCCAAAGTCGTCTTCTTCCATCACGAAGGGTACAACATTCAAGAAGAACGACAGAGGGGTTAGGCCATGTTTTTTTGGCCCGCACCCTCCACGTTAGAGTGGTATCAAGTGGCTCATAAAGAACATGAACATTGAACGTTAGATCCTATCCTCCCACAAGGATTGTTCCCCACCCACAAAAGAAATCATATGTGTTCTTTGTTTTAAAAAGGGAAGAACATCGAAAAAATAATCATAGATGAATTAAACCCCTACCTCAGGTTATTAGTTGATGTTGGTGTGAGAAGGAAGTACAGACGTCGATTCATCGTAGAATAATACATCCCACGTTGGAGGAAGTCAAAGATATCGGTGTTTGTCACCCCCGCTACATGCTTCCGATCCCAAGCTCCTTCGTTGGTTCTTTGTAGTCGAAGGCATTCTTCGTTGGCGAGACCATTCTTCATGGAAGAACGTGTTCTTCATTGAATAGATTTCTCCCAATATTTATCCTCTCCCAATTCCACAAAATTTGCAAAGTATCCAAAATGTGATATGTTTCCCCCAATTTAATTGTTGGATCAATTTAAATTGGGTTAATTAATCACATAGGTTGGTATAATTAATCATGGTGTAGTAGATTAATTAATGTGGAGGAAGCTCAAGAGGATCTTCCACATTAAAGAGGGAGTTGGGAGGTTTCTCCCCATTAAGAGGTTCGGGTGGTCCCCGCCTCTTAAATCGAACTTGGGAGGTTTTGGGCTCAGGTGGTTCCCACCCCATAACCTCTCATGGGAGATTAGTTCTGGTGGTCCCCACCATCATAACCTCTCATGGGAGGTTTATGTCTGGTGGTCCCCACTTCTCAACCTCCACATGGAATAAAAATAAAAATAAAATCTACACAATTTTATTTTTATTTTATTTCTTTCACAAAAATATGAAAAGCTAACTTCCACCCTCGACTTATTACGATTGAGGTGAAGGTCTCCTTAAGAGAATACTAGTGTTGCGAGTTAAACGGTGCACTCAAGTTTCAATTCTAAGCACCGGTTTAAAAGTTAGAAAAACCCACTCGCACGTTTAGTGAGCGTACCCAAAATAATGTTCATAAATTCATTCTGAGCACTCTGATCCTCAGAATTATGCACCTTCAATTTTCAAAGACATGGAAAATTATTATATAAATATATATATATAATGTACATGGAAATTCCGGGTCTTTAAAATGTAGATCATGTAATCCAAAAAATGATTAAAAATAAGTTATATTGTCTTTAGATAATAACCAATTCTAAAATGGTTATCCCATGGTAAAATAATAACCAAAATTTATAAACCATCACATAAGAAATAATAAATTGATCTCTAAATATTAAAAATAACCACAATGGTTCATATTGTATTATTCCAAAACTAAATTACACTACATCCATAATTACCTCAATAACCTCAATAATAATGATTTTGTTATCCTCAAAGTTTATATCATACCCTTCATCTTAAATCCCAAATAATTTAATATAATTATTCCCAAATAATCCTTATTTGTTAAACCAAATAACATTCATAAGGGTTTCATAAACCTCAACCCAATTTGACATCTCCCAAAAAATCATTAATCAGATCAGTTAAAACCTCAAAAGTGGTGTTTATTAATTTTAACTTATTATAAAACATATACTGATAAACTGATGATGGTATCAAAACATCTTAAATTAACATCACATTAAATCATACAAATCACCAAAATTATCTAAAACCTTACTAAAAAACTAACTACAACATCCCTAGAATCACACTCCATACTCTGGTACTGAATCATAATCATTAAATTTATGTTATTCATACCAATAAACATGATACAATAACAATTATAAGAAACCTAAAAATTCAAATGGTTATGTTAGATCAATTTTATACCCAATTACATTTTAGATTTATAGATTTATAGAATTAGGAAAAACTCTTAGATAAATAAAATCATATTTTTAGGTGAGAATTTTACCACTCTACCTAGATTATTATATTAAATTTTATGTCTCTAACATCTCAAAAATTAATCTTCACATATGAATAAATTCTTGAAAAAAATCATTTCACATCAATATTTATAACCCCTGCTAAATAGAAACTATAATAACACTTATCTCTAACACTCAATAAGGTTAAACCTAAGTATTAACATTTTAATTTAATTTGTAAAAATTAGATGAACATAAGGGTATGATGTAATTATAATATTACATGAGCATAATATAATAGAATACATAACCCTAAAATTTGTATTATAAATCATGGGAACTGACATAACACTTTAAAATTAGAAAAAAATCATATAAGTCAACAATCCTGAGACATGTAAAACAATCATTGGTCTAATATTCATTAGAAATCATTGAAAAAATATAAAAATTTTGTTTTTATCTTAGAAAATCATTATCATATAACTTTTTCAATCACTCATACAAATGGAATAACCTACCAAGTAGATTCCAGTGATCTCTTATGAGAATCCAATTGTAATACTCTGCCCCTACCTCATTGGCTTGAGGAGATGGTGGGGGTTGCTTGGCCTTAAGCGATGTTCCCAAGGTTCCAAAGGCTGGAAATGAATGCTTAGGGCTTCAAGAGAAAAGTGGGGAACGATTTTACCTCAAGAGGATAACCCAACCAACCAACAACCAACAACTATAAATGCATGCATCTCAACTTAACCACCCATTCCATAACAACCCAAGATTCATACAACCGATCATTACCAAAACATCATAGTATAACGGAAACTAAAAAGAACATCCATGACAATCCGTGACACCTCCATAGCTCCACTCCAGCTCCAAACTCCATGCTTCACCAAGCATCACGAGGCACCACTAAAAGAAGGTGATTCCTTACCTTTGCCCATGTCCTGGTATACTATATCTGCAAAGACACCAAAGTGCCAAAGCAGGGGGTGAGTATAACTACTCAGTAGGATTTCCCCAAATGAATTCCCTACACACGCCACTAGGATAAACTGTTAGCACATTTATATAAAATATTTTATATAAAAAAATCCCATTTTCAAACTTATTACAAAATAAAAACATGCAACATAAGGGAAAGCCACAACAATAAAGCCACATGTCGGTTACCATGTTCACATTTCACTCACAAGCCCCATCTACAAACATCACATAGTCAAGAAATCAACAAACAATGGGGGTACTTTCTCAGCCAACCCATTCACAACCCAAAAAGTGGTACTTTCTCAGCAACGTGCCTAGATGGTGACCCTTCCATCCATTATCCATCCATTTACCTGATTATAGTGGAACTTCCTCGACCACTCTACAATATCAAAACACATTCTAATACAAAATCCCATCCATATCCACACAAGCACGAGCCACACAACAATATCACATTATCGCAAACACCATCACATGCCATTTTCATGCTCCAGTTCATTGTCATTTTAAAATCAACATTTTAAAATCATCCAATTGAATCCATTTCCAACAAAACCCATTTTTACCCAAAAATACCAATTTCATGCCAAAACCCCCAATTTCATCACCCATCAATTTCCAACAAATTTTCCACATGATTTACCAATTAAATATCAAGAACACAATTTAATTGTAAATGCACCACAAAATTACACCAAGTGGAGTCGAGAGAGAAGCCACCTACCTTTAGGGTTCCCAAGAAATCGATCCACACGCAACCGCACCTCCGAAACCGGCGAACGTACCACCGAAACCTCCCTAGATCATCTTCCCTAACACCCACAAGCCTTAAAACATAATCCAAGGCCACCAAAACCCTAGATCTACACACAAAAAGTGTAGATCTAGAAAAACAAGGAGGGAAGAGAAGATCTAGAGGAAAACACAAAGAAACCATGGGAGAAGAATTACCCTGGAGGAATCACCTTCAAAACCTCTTGAATCATCTTCAAAACCCTTCCAAAATGAGTGGGAGTGCCCTTCTAGCCCCTGAGAACCGAAAATATTGAGTGAGGATCGAGTGGGAGGAAGAGAGGAGTGTTTTAGGTCAAGCCCGAGGGATCCCGGACTTAAAAACCCCAACTTTAAGTGGTCCTAGGGTTAGCTCGCGCGGTTTGGAAAACAGTGTCCTAACTGTGTGCACACCACTACCTTGAGAGCAGGTTCCCGCATGGTTTGGAAAACCATGCGTAGGCCGTGCGTATCCTACTTCCTCTCCCTTCACGGTTTCCTAGAGCATTCGCACGGTTTACACTAACCATGCTTAAACTGTGCACCCCTTTAAAAGCCTCCAAAATCATCCAAAAACATTCCAAACTCTCCCGACCTTTTCCCAACTCATCTCATGCTTGTAACTCATAAAAAACATAAACAAAGGCTACATACCTCAAACCGGGGGTACTAAATTCTCCCCACCATTGTACTTTTTGTCCTCAGAAAGTAGTGACCCCGCCCTTTGCCGAAAGAGTTCGGGCCACTGCTCTACCATTTCTTTCTCCCATTCCCAAGTTTCTTCCTAGATCTAGCCATGTTGCTACAAAACCCAAACTAGACTGATGCTTTTACCATGCCAGACTTTCTCTTGCCTATCCACAACCTGCACTGGCACGTGCACCAATGAAACATCTGGCTCTAGCTGAACATGATCCCATCGAATAACATGGCATGGATCCGGCTGATACTTTTTCAACTGCGACATATGAAACACATTGTGTACCATACTGAACCTAGGTGGAAAAGTCAACAGATAATCCACCTCACCGACCCACTCAGCAATCTCAAAAGGTCCAATGTACCTCATTGGTAACTTTCCTTGTTTCCCAAACCGACGATGTCCCAACCGAGGAGAAATCCTCAAGAAAACATGATCACTCACCTCAAATGACAACAGTTGTCAATGATGATCCGCATAAGATTTATGATGACTCTGAGCCATCTCCCTCATCTTCCTAATCAACTTGATCTTTTCTGTAGTCTCCTGGAAAAGACTTGGTCCAACCATTAAAGACTCACCCGTTTCCACCCAACATAGTGGAGAACGACACAGTCACCCATACAATGCTTCAAACGAAGCCACCTGTATGAATGCTTGATAACTGTTATTATACAATAATTCAACCAAGGATAGGTGCTCCTCCCACGAGCCACCAAAATCCATCACACAACCCGCAACATATCTTCCAAGGTCTGTATCGTCCTCTCAGATTGACCATCTGTCTCAGGGTGATATACCGTACTCATGGTCAACTTTGTTCCAAAGGATTTCTGCAAAGATTTCCAGAAATGGGATGTAAACCTCGGATCTCTATCTGATACGATCGAAACTGGAACACCATGCCTCTTTACTACCTCTCAAACATAGATTTTGGATCGATCCTCCACTGTATGAGTTTCACGAATTGGAATGAAATGGGCCGACTTCATTAGCTGATCCACTATCACCAAAATGGAATCGTGTTTTCTTACCATTCTTGGGAGACCTGTGACAAAATACATCACTATCTGCTCCCATTTCCAAATAGGGATAGGTAAATACTACAACATTCTTGCTGGCCTCTGGTCCTCTGCCTTGACCTGCTGGAAAGTCAAGCATTGTGAAACGAATTCAGCTACTCTTCTTTTCATTCCAGCCCACCAGAACTGCGCTTTTATTGCCTTATACATCTTCTGAATTCCAGGGTGAACAGCCCACCTTGAATGATGGTACGCCCTGAGAAGATCCTCCTAACAAGCCATCGATACAACTATCCATTTCCGGAAACACCAAACTGATTCTTTATTCAGCTGCCAACCCTCAATGGTCTCCCCACCATTGAGTTTCGACCTCATGGTCTCGCACTCCGAATCAGACATCTGTGCCTCTTTAACCAGGCCTACCAAGTTAGGAATCAAGGAAACTGGAAAGAAAACCACTTTATCGCCTTGGCCCTTACCTTATATCTGCATGTCAGCTATCACTGACATCAACTGCCACTGGTCTGATGCATGCTTTACCACATGAGCATATGATTTCCTACTTAATACATCTGCCACCAAATTTCCCGTACCTGGTGTGTAAATTAAGTCAAAATCATACATCTGGAGATATTCCGTCCATATAGATTGCCTCAAGTTCAGATCCCTTTGTGAGAAAATGTGCTTCAAACTCTTATGATCTGTGTAGACCGTGAATTTCTCACCGAAGAGATAATGGCACCACATTTTCAAAGCATAGACCACTGCCACCAACTCCAAATCATGAGTTGGGTAGTTATTCTCATGCACCCTCAACTTCCATGAGCCATACGCAACCACATGATCCCCTTGCATGAGGATGCACCCCAACCCTGATCCCGATGCATCATAATACACCACGCACTCTTTCCCTGGTTCTGGAAAAACCAAGATTGGTGCTGATGTAAGGCGACCCTTTAGTTCTTCGAAACACTACTGACACTATTCATTCCATTGGAATGGAACATTCTTCCTTATCAAAGCTATCATTAGTGAAGCCAACTATGAAAGGTCACGAACAAAACACCGATAATAACTAGCTAGACCAAGGAAACTCCATATCTCAAACACATTCTCTGGTGGTTGCCATTAGATAACGACCTCTATCTTTTCTGGATCTATTGAAACACCCTTTTTAGAAATCACATGGACAAAAAATCGAACTTCCTATATCCAAAAGTCACATTTTGAAAATTTGGCATACAAAAGATGATCTCTCAAGATCCCTATCACTATTGCCAAGTGTTATTCATGCTCCTCCCTTGTCTTTGAATACACGAGAATATCATCCACAAACACCACCACGAATGAATCCAGATATCTCTAAAATATCTGATTCATCAACACCATAAACACTGTTGGTGCATTCGTTAGAACAAAGGGCATAACAACGTACACATAATGGTCATATCGACTTTTGAAAGCCGTTTTGGGAATATCCTCCTTCCTTACTTGCAATTGATGATATCCCAATCTCAGGTCGATCTTGGAGAACCACTGGGCTCCCTTCAACTGGTCAAATAGTTCATCAATTCGTGGAAGTGGATATCTATTCTTTATCGTCACTTGGTTAAGTCGACGATAATCAACACAAAGTCATAAAGTTACATCGGCCTTTTTCACAAACAATACTGATGCTGCCCACAGAGATGTGTTAGGCCAGATAAAGCCTTTATTTTCTAACTCCTCCAACTGGACTTTCAACTCCCTCAATTCTGCAGGTTCCATCCGGTAAGACGGAAGTGAGATAGGACTTGTCCCCGGAAGGAGATCAATTGTAAACTCCACTTCTCTTACAGGAGGTAACCCAGAGAATTCTTCGGGAAAACGTCCATGAACTGATCAACAACTACGGGAAAAACATTATTCCCGACACCCTCTATCAATTCCAACGTCCATACTGCCAACTGATACGATAACGTGCCAACTTCCGGTGCCAACAATCCTGCTGCAACCTACTTCTCATGCCTCTCTCCTCTGAAGAGATGTCTAACACCATCGTGTGTCGTAAAACTCACTGTCTGCGCATCATAATCGATGTGAGCCTTAAACTCTATTAGCCAATCCATGCCCATGATTGCATCATAGCCATCCATCTAAAGTACTAAGAAATCCCACACTCTCAATCTTGCCCACAACGATACAACATGCTCTACACAAGAAGGCTTGACACTCTTTTATTCCCAGAGGGGTTTGAAGTTTCAAAACCGAAGGCATCATCTCTACCTTTAAACCCAAAAACTCAACAACGCGTGTTGCAATAAAAGAGTTTGAAGAACCCATTTCAAACAACACTTGCATTCGGGTTGAATTTAAAATAATAGTACCTCATACTGTGGATGGTCCCGACTAATCATCCACCACAATCTAGTCATCTCCGAACAACGTCTTAGTTGCTGCACCCTAGTCTTTTCTCTCTTGTTGAGGTGTCATGGTGTTTTGAGAATCACCATGACTAACCTTACCTTTCTGACGAGGGGTATGCTGCTACCCCTGTCTCGTCGAAGCATAGGATGCCTATGATCCTTACGGGGTGTCATGTACACTCGTCCTTAGAGTATTACTACAGTAGCACTGGAGATGCCCCATATTCTTACAACTATAACATGGTCTGGGTTGTGCCATGCTATCCCACTTGATATGTGTTGAGGAGCCACAATGAAAACAGGCTAATTTACTCTGGGGCTTCGGAGGAAGGTTCACCGATCCTGTCATCGCATTTTGTGTCGTGCTTCCACTCTGGGAATATATGTCCCTCTTCTGCTTGAACCCAGCATTAGAGTTCCCATTAGTCCCTATGGGTATTACCACGCTTCCTCCGCCCGGAGTTCCCAGCAGATCTCGCTCAGCTACCGAGGCTCCATTTACCATTTCTGTGTAGTCCCCGATACACAGCACCGCTATTTTAGAATGGATTTCCTGCCTCAAGCCTGCATCGAAAATCCTTGCTTTCAGTGATGTGCTACCCGCAACCCCAGGTGCAAACCGAACTAAGCTCATAAACATAGCTTCATGTTCCATTACTGACATCTGTTCTTGCTTCAAACTGAAAAAGTCAGTTGTATTCTGAATCTTGAACGTATGAGGGTAGAATTGTTTGTTAAAAAATTCCTCAAAGTGTTCACACGTCATACCATGGTCCATCCACGCTTGGACTACCAGCTCCCACCATTGAAGGGAAAGATCCTCTAGCTTATACGTTGCTAGCTTGACCTTCAGCTCGGCCGGGGTTCCCAAGAATTCAAAAATTCTATTTATTCGAGACAGCCACGCCTCTTCCCTTTCTGGGTCCGCATCACCCCTAAAAACGGGTGGGTTCTACTTCTGAAACTGAGCTTCATAGTCAACATGCTTGGGCTCTTCCACTCTATTTATACATCCCACTGCTTAGAAGGCTTGTACTATACTTTTCACTAGCTGCTGGATCACCTGGGGCTCAGGTGCAACCACATTCTCATTAGCCGCTTCCAGTTGGTCTCTACGACACCTACCCGGTGCCATTTCTATAAACACAAAACAAACAAGCATGAATCTCGCTTCCGTAGACATCACGAATCAACCACATAAAATACCATTTCATAACAATCAATCACAACCAGACTTTCCATTCTTGCACATTTCCCATGTTGCACCATTTTTCATCCATTTTCAAAATACCATGTTTATATACATTTTGGGTCCACACATTTGAAAACCATTTTTTCAATTCAACCCACAAATCATTAAACTAAATGAAATATTCATCCTAGTGGAAAGTCATTTATATCATATATGTCATGCTCATCTCATTGGCTACACCCACGACAATGAGATTTCCAATGCTTATAAGTGTCTTCAAAACACTTTTGTACCCAACTCCCAGGTAACTTGAAGATCATCATAAAAGGGTTAGATACTTACTTTTACGCTATACACTCCATGTTCCGACAGTCCTACACCTTGATACCATCCCGACTCAAGGAATAACCAAGAAAGAATGTCAACTCCAAATCCGAGAATCAACTCCAAAGGACCGAACAAGTTGATACCACTTATAACGCCCCGCCCCTACCTCATTGGATTGAGGAGGTGGTGAGGGTTACATGGCCTTAAGAAATGTTCCCAAGGCACCAAAGGCTGGAAATGAATGTTTAGGGATTCAAGAGAAAAGCAGGGAACGATTTTCCCTCAAGAGGATAACCCGACCAACCAACAACCAAAAACTATAAATGCATGCATCACAACTTAACCACCCATTCCATAACAACCCAAGATTCATACAACCGATCATTACAAAAACATTATAGTACAACGGAAACTAAAAAGAACAGCCACGACAATCCGTGACACCTCCACAGATCCACTCCAGCTCCAAACTCCATGCTCCACCAAGCATCACGAGGCACCGCTAAAAGAAGGTGATGCCTTACCTTTTCCCATGTCCCAGAATACTACATCTGCAAAGACACCAAAGTGCAAAATCAGGGGGTGAGTACAACTACTCAGTAGGATTTCCCCAAATGACTTCCCTACACACGCCACTAGGATAAACCGTTAGCATATTTATATAAAACATTTTATAAAAAACAATCCCATTTGCAAACTTATTACAAAATCCAAACATGCCACCCAAGGGAAAGACACAACAATCAGGCCACATGTCGGTTACCATGTTCACATTTCACTCATAAGCCCCGTATACAAACATCACATAGTCAAGCAATCAACCAACAATGGGGGTACTTTCTCAACCAACCCGTTCACAACCTGAAAAGTGGTACTTTCTCGGCCACTTGTATAGATGGTGGCCCTTCCGTCCATTATCCATCCATTTCCCTGATTATAGTGGAACTTTCTCAACCACTCTACAATATCACAAAACATTATAATACAAAATCCCATCCATGTCCACACAAGCTCGATCCACACAAAAATATCACATTATCGCAAACACCATCACATGCCATTTTCATTCTCCAGTTCATTTTCATTTTAAAATCAACATTTTAAAATCATCTTATTGAATCCATTTCCAACAAAACCCATTTTTACCCAAAAATCCCAATTTCATGCCAAACCCCCCAATTTCATCACCCATCAATTTTCCAACAAATTTGGCACATGATTTACCAATTAAATTTCAAGCACACAATTTAATTGTAAATTCACCACACAATTCCCCCAAGTGGAGTCGAGAGAGAAGCCACCTACCTTTAGGGTTCCCGAGAAATCGATCCACACGCCGAAACCGGCGAACGCACCACCGAAACCTCTCTAGATCCTATTCCCTAACACCCACAAGCCTTAAAACATCATCCAAGGCCACCAAAATCCTAGATCTACACACAAAAAGTGTAGATCTAGAAAACCAAGAAGGAGGGAAGAGAAGATCTAGAGGAAAACACAAAGAAACCAAGGGAGAAGACTTATCCGGGAGGAATCACCTTCAAACCCTCTTATATCCTCTTAAAAACCCTTCCAAAATGAGTGGGAGAGCCCTTATAGCCCCTGGGAACTAAAAATCCTGAGTGAGGCTCGAGTGGTAGTAAGAGAGGAGTGTTTTATGTCAAGCCCGAGGGAGACCGGACTTAAAAACCCCAACTTTATGTGGCTACATGGTTAGCCCGCACGGTTTGGAAAACCATACGCACACCACTGCCCTGAGAGCAGGTTCCCGCAAGGTTTCCTCGCATGGTTTGGAAAACCGTGCACAGGCCGTGCGTAGCCTACTGCCTCTCCCTGCACGGTTTCCTGGAGCATCCGTATGGTTTACACTAACCATGCTCAAATGGTGCGCCCCTTTAAAAGCCTCCAAACTCATCCAAAAACATTCCAAACTCTCCCAACCTTTTCCCAACTCATCTCATGCCCGTAAATTATAAAAAAAACACAAAAAAAAGCTACATACCTCAAAACGGGGGTACTACACCAATAATTAGTTAACTCTGTCAATTTACCTGATGAATTAGATGGATATAGTGGACCCATCCACACTATATCAAACAATATCTCATAGGTATTTTTTTCACTACCCAATCCCACTTTTCTCAATATTGTCTATATACTATGTCCTGAGACAAATAATTATAGGATTTCACTTTTCAATAGAACAACAACTATTATCCTTTTATAATTTGATTTACCCATTAAAAATAAACAAGTTCCATGAAAATATCATTGGAGGGACCATTTATATATCCATATAAATAATAATGTTGGTATCATTACAATATATCCCCAATATATAAAAAGTAATTAAAAGGATTTTTTCATTGATTAATAGAAATAATAATAAATGATAATTACAAAAAATCTTAAGGAAAATACACATTTGACATTAAAAAATCTATTTAATTTTTTAAAAAAATTCAAGGAAAAATTATTTACAAAAAACCTTGTTAAAGATTGATAGAATCTTCAATGCACACATTTTCATGAAATCACAAAAAGGTTGTTAATATGTATATGTTAAAATGAAAAAAATTCCATTCACACTTTGGTAATGGAAGTAAAAATGTGCTTTAAGAAAACTATTAACAATATTCATTTAAAAAAAACCTTGTTAATAAAGTCATGATACTTTAAAATTACATTAATAAATCATTTAAGTGTAAATAAGATCATTAATATTTTTATAAAACATGGATGTCCAAGTGAATTATTCTCAGTCCATAAAAGACACAAGATTAATATAAAAAAATAAAATTCATTGATGTTTTTTTATCAATATGGGGTGAAATAAAAATTTAAAAAATTACCATATTCATAATAGAGGATAAGAAAATGTATTTAGTTTAAAAATTTGATCTCATATGATCCCTGCCGATGGAACTTTGACCATGCACAATCCTAAAATAATATGATATTGTCTCTAAAACATCATTAATATTTTGGTAGATTTATAGTCTTTTTCCCAGGAAAGAATTTTCTTAAAATGAAACAATTCATTACATTAATATAATTTGATCAATTATAAAAACATTCAGTGGTTAGTATATACACCACATAAAAGGATATTGGATCATTACGTGTATATATTTTATAGAGAAGGAAAATTTAAGAGTAATTATCCATACAAAGAACACATTATGGAGTTAAGAATAATCAATAGATGGATTATGTCTAACATATGTAAATATAAAAAAAATAAGTGTAAATACAACATATAACAAAAAAATATTTCATACATAATATTTACAATATATAATTAATGAATGATTGATATAACCCAATGAATGTAAATTGAGTTTTGAAAACCATTACCTACTTGGTAACATTCAAATAAAAACCCCTTTGATGATGTGACTTGAATTGTTACATAAAATAAAATTATTTTTTTTGTATTTTTTATATAAATTTGATAGGGGATGTATACATTCCATATAAAATAAATTATGTGTATAACATTAAAACATTCCACAATTAAGGGAAATTAAGATGTAATACCTTACCTAGAGTCAAAACATTCTATATATGTCATTTAAATCCATAATACTAATAATATATTAATTATTTATAAAATTTATAAACATATAAATTTTTATAATATTATTATTAAACAATTTTCTCATATACTCCTATGAAATATTTAATTACATAAATGGTTAGGTTTACTTTCAGTATTTTAAGGATGTTCAGTTCATAATTTTAGAACAACCTTGGTATATTTACCATTTTAATAGAATTAATTATGAAATAATATACATAATATTAATCATGATATAATTATCATTTTTATACAATTATTATACTTTTATAACCAACTATAGAGGGTGGTTATAAAAAACGAATTACGTTACAAAGATGGAGATGATAGGCCGTACGTATAAATGAGTAACATTTCCATTTTAAAATGAAGATGTGAGAAATAAGGTACGAAAAATTTTATCATTAAATAATTATAGTTATATAATAATTATAATTATATAATAATTATACTTATATAATAATTATAATATTATATAATTAAAAATAATAATATATAACATCCATATTAGGTGGTGATGAAAAATTTATTTCATCACTTCTTGGAGGTCGTAATAGTCACCAACACATGAACGATGCTTTCTATTTTCAATGAGTGAAAATGTATAAAAATATATGATATTTTATAATTTAATAATGATAATAATTTCATTAATTCCATATATATACTTTTAGTTCATTATTATAATTATATGTGAGAGGTCTAAAGGAAAATGAATTAGATCAGTTTGTGAGATGGTATTCTATTTTACACATAAAAGAAGAGTTATACACTCATTAGATTAAGGAAATAGATTAATGGTAAGAAATAATTATAATAAAATATATATATACATTATATTACTTATTCTTATTATATTAAATTTAGTGGAATATTTTTTAAATAGGATTAAAAAGAAATAAAACTTGAACATTTAGTTCAAATAAATACTTTTTCATCAGATAACTTCCTTTTATTTACTCCTTATCGCCAATAAAGATGGTATTTTTTTCTAGAATATGGACTTTATTACATGAGGAAGGATGTTATGAAGTGATTTGGGTATGTCTGGGATGTATTTTAGTGCTCTAAATGTGTGAGGAATAGTGAATATGAGTTATCCTTTTATATGTGGGGGGTATTCTTGTAATTGTTCAAAACATTAAAATATTATAAAGAAACATTTGTGACCAAGTAGTTCCTATTTTTCTTAATTTATAATTAAAAACATTATAGGCCCAAAATATTCTAATCCAAAAGGATTTAGACATGTTTTGAAGTCAATTTCATTCTAATCTATTTAGTTTAACTCTCTAATATATTTTTTTATCCTTAATCACGATAATAAATTTTCAATAAATAAGGGTAATAAATTTACTTCTACATCATGAAACTAGTCAAAAAATTTCCCTTAATGAAATTTTAGAAAATTTACAATTCTAATGGTCCACTTTCCCGATTTTTTATATCATTTAAAAACATAATATATAATATAAAATATCATTAAAGTAATTTTTGGGACTATACATATATTTTGACATTAAAAATAACAATATAGTTATGAAACTCCAAAATATTCCACTAAAAAAACAACTATATATTTTTATTAACAATAAAATTCATGTGACATAGTAAATCATCCAAATCATTTTACATTTTTTCATAAAAATAATTTACATTTCTTTTTCTACTTCATGTACAGGCATCGTGTTAATGTTGTAAATGAATGGATGGTAATTATAAAATACCTAAAATTTACCTTCAGAAAAATAAATTATTTATGTTCAAAATAAATTTCTATATTCATTTATAGAGTCATGTTATCCCTTTGTGAACACATAAGAGAAATTAAAATCCAAGGAGTGAATTTTGGGAATTTTTTCACTTAAATTAATATAAATGACATTACCAAAATAAAATGGATCTATAGTTCCATATATTAGAAATTAGTATGGATATGGTAAAATTAATATCATCTAATGAAATAACATCGCGTGTCAGGTTTATTTTGAGACCATAGTTTTAACATTGCTTTACCTATTTTAAACTTACTAAGGTGACAAATATTTACCTATATAACTATTTATGATGACTAAAAATAAAAGGGATCTATTTAAAAAATTATAAAATAATATTTCTAAATATGGAATCCATGTTCAGGATTCAATTTTCATATTCAAATAAATTAATTTATGAGAAATATTCAAAATTAAAGGAGAAAAACATTTGAAATATGTGTTTTTACATTGAAAAAATGAAGTTATTTCAAATTTAGTGATAATTATTATTAAAATTTAATTAATTATATTATATATAATTATATAATAAATATGTCACTTTACCATAAAATTAAAATTATAATTAGTCTTTTTATGGAAATAAATGAGTGTTTTACATAAATTAGTATTTTTCAATATTTATTTAAAAATAAGTATTTTTAGAAAAATCTAAAACAATAACCCTCTTTAATTTTTATAGTCTAATAAAATTTAAATTCAAATTTATCAAATACATGTTATAAAATTTTTATAAATTAATTATAATATTTTCTCCCAAAATAAAAAAAAATCATTTTTTAGGAACAATATAATTTTGAAGCTTAAAATTCCATTATATAATATTAAGTACTCATTTATTATTCATTAATAAATAAATTTTGATCATATAAAACCCGTGTAAATATTTATCATTATATGGTTATTACTATTCATACCTTTCAATTTAATGACTATTTTATAATTTTCTCAATTAAAAAATAGTATTTTTATACTATATCATAATTTTCTTAAAGAAAAGTATTTTATGTTAAGAAATATATTAGGAATAGTAATTTTTTAAAATATTAGGGTTATAAAATATTGATATTCCTAATAAAATCTAACTTCTTGAAGAAGTACACAACACATTAGTTCTTCAAAACCGCACACTCAATGTGTCAAAATTTTAATGAAATTTTAAATATGTATGCATCTTATATATTGATATCATCAAATATTATTCCACCATAATTCCTCTTCATAATAATTGGAATAATTTTGACTAATCAAACTTCATCTATAGTGGTTGGTTTCTGGCTATCCTTTTCCCAGAAACATTTGGTCAATAAACCTTTAAAATTACATTCTCAATACGGTTCGAAAAATACCCATCATCCATACACCCGTTATATTCTCATCATTTTTAACATACCTCCATCACATATATATTAATAATATAAAACGAAAAAAGGATCCAATTTTCCAATGAGTGATTGCACAATTATCTAGTTCCTAGCTATAGTGGAATCAATGAAAAATCAAAATACTTATGATGAATAATTGAAGAACGGAGAGAAAAAGGCATGAAACAAAAAAGTGTGAATCAATGAAAGGAGGTGTTAGTTTATCCATCATCAAAATAATCTTATGAATTGTTTGGATAATCAAATTATCCAACCTAAATATCAAATCCCCTATTCATCTGCCATCAAATCCGTAAATTCCCACCAATGATCGCCATTGATCAACAATCTTGCATTCATCTGCCATCAGTCTCCTTCAACAAATCCCTAGGGTTATTTGAGAAACCCTATGATGCTCCCATAATATTTAATTTATATATTTGGACATGGTTTTAATAAATGAAAATATAATAATTTATTTAATTAATAAATCTTTCAATTATTTTATCAATGACTGCACTTAAATGAAGCATTTGATGCGTATAAAAGTTATTTTATGTATAAGGTATAATATGAAATCCAGATTTAAATGAAACCATATTTTTTCCATTAAATAACCCATTCAATTGATATCCTATTATTTTTAAAAAAAACATCCCATATACGATATATTGTATTTTATAATTTTGATATATCAAAATCAAGGATCTTCATATCCTGGAACTTTGCACCAACTCCATAACTAACTCCAAAAATTTCATTAACATTTTCTAAAGTTTAAAAACAAGTACTAAGTCATTACAGTTGTTTGAAAGATAAAAAATTAATTTATAACATAAATAATATCCATAAATCTAATTATTGTTTAATCAAATAAACTAGATAGTATTGAGTTTTTTCATTGAATTCCCCAAAAGTTCCTACAATATGATCTATGTAAACTTGCAAGTCTAGCAACAAAAAAATTAAAATATCCTAAAAAATGTCATTTCTCTATCCAAAAATAAATAATCAACTATAAAAGTTCTTTTATAGTTGTGAATATAGTAATATCTAGTAATACACCCCATTTACCAAGAAATACCATGTCTAAAATCATGTATTAATATATTAGAGAAATAAAATCATAATATATAATCATGATCTAACTATATAGTACCATCCATGGTAAACTATTCTAAATTATTAAATAGGGAGATAATTCATCATAGTGAACCATATTTCAACATATAGTAATGTAAATAAAATAAACAATATACATTTAGACTCACAAAAAACAAACATCTCAATGTAACTTGACTATGGAAGTACTACTCCAAAATATGGACCCGCACCCAAACCTTTTACAATAAGGGAAATATAAATTGATATGATTTAGTGAATGTTAACAAAAAAATGGTATAAAATAGAGGAAATATTCATCAAGGATTTTATAAATGGCTAGGTAGTATATATCTAAACATGTGATAGACCCTACACAATTGAGTGAATTTCTAATTAGATGTGTCCTGAAACTCCAATTCTAATAAAGATTCTTATTGACCTATATAGTATCATAATTAATTGATGCAAAAAGACTACTAATTTCTCAATCCCCACACCACGACATCAGTCCATGTTTATTTCACCCAAAAAACCATTCTAATGTTAAGGTTATTCTAAAATACACTCACATTTGTGGTCTATTAGAATACTATCAATTAAATAATATGAAATATTAGTGGAATCAAATATCATCACATTTAAGACTACAAGTGACTCAAAAAAGATGAATATATAGAGTGATATATAAAAATAATCATTCTATATAATAGAATAGTAAATATAAAATTACACCACCCTTAAGGAGGTAAGTCTATAAATTAGATTTCTCTAGTCCATATGAATTTCCAGTAGAATGGCCAATCATCCTATTATTAATCACATGTAAAATATATTATAATGTTCATGAAATGGAATATCAGATGAATAATTCCTAGCACAAATCAACACTCATTTCAACCATCAATATAATATTTAGGAACATGATAATAACTCCCCTGAACTATTATATAAAACTTCATAATCAATTATAACAAGTCTTAATAAATGTACACTAACTCATTAGAATACCCATGAATATCTTTATTAGAAACCATTATTAGAAACATATATATAAAATAATTGTACCACGTACATATATAAATTACTAATTTTGAAAAAAAATTAAATTTCAAATATCGATTTTACTCTAATGGGGATTCCATAGTATTATAATTTATAATGAAAAAATAGAATTATTAAACATTTAAAAAAATGAGTCGAAAACAATAAGGAGTAATAATTTCAGAAATTATATGAAATAACCCTTAAATAATTTTATTTATTTTTAATATACTAATATTAATATATTCATATAAATTATTGAAAAATATAATATTACCATTACTAAAAAATACATGATAAATATGGGTGATTTATTTCATTATGGGAGATAAAGAGTCTACAAGGAAGGATATGACTCTATCACAAGGAAGTAAAATATCAAAACAATGATAATTATTATATAGAACATTAACCCATTTACATTTAAGGGATATCCATTTCCCAACATGATATAAGGACCCTTTAGGCAAAAACATCATGAAATGTGGGAAATCTATCATGTGAGGGAAGCTCATTGTAAAATGTACCCAACTGATCAATTGAAATCCTTGGAATTGGTGGGCTTACCTCATCTATATCACAACACGGGGACTAGTTATATTAGACTCTAACATCCCCTAACTATGGTTATAGATGATATATTTCTAAAGAAACTGTTCAATATTATAGATAAAATTCGTTTTTTAGTTTTATAATCACTTTTAATTTAAGTACCCCCCACTAACATAATTTTAAATATATGTAAATATATTATATTTTCTAAAATGAAATAATAAATAATATATATATATTCAGTTAATTAGGTGAAATAATTATAATTAACCAAATATATATCAACAACAAATTGGACTTATTTTCCATCTATAATAATTTTCATCAAATAATTTTACATTTTTCAGTCCCTAAATTTTTTTTATAGAAACATATACCTATAGAAACATCACTAGTTTCATTATGATATGTTTATTGTAAATATAATATATTTTTTATAATATTATGATCTATCTAGGTATATCACTTGTAAGGAATAAATTCAACAAAGGAGGTTCTTCATCATTCTCTATATCCATTTATAGTAGATTCAATTTATTTAAAATAATATAAATACCTAATTTAAAAAAAACTATGGAGTTCTTCAGTTATAAAACATCCCAAGATTTATCCTCCTTCATTGAATCATGTATGGATGGTAAACATTTACCCTACCCTTATTTTACATTCATTATATTAAATCAAATAATTATTATTTCAAAATTTAACAGAATTTTAATTCATATTATATTATAAAATCCATGAATATAGTAGAATATATAAAAGAATCCATAAAATATATTTTGCAGGTCAACCTCAAGTAGAATTATCACACCACTCTTCATCAAAAAATCATATATTCTCAACATGTGTTCCAAAAATCACTTAAATTAGATTACAATTATCTATTATTAAACAATTATGGCCTCCTAAATTTTGAAGTTTAAACCATTAAATATTAACCATTAAATTACACATGTTTCATTTATAAATACTATACATTATTATTTTCAATTTGAGGGTTCTCCTTGAATATTTATTTATTATTTCATTAGGAGGCCTTGTTAATAAAAATATAAAATCTTTTATTTTATTTATTTTTATATAATAAAAAATACTTCCTAAAAAATAATATATATAAAATGATCACTGATTAGATCCCATATAATAAAATAAGATCTTTATTTACAATATAAAAAAGGTTAATCGCCAAAAAACATGTATCAGTATAGAATCAAAATCATATATATTTTATTAAGTATTCCATTTTTAATTTAACTATTTTCTACCAAATATTTATTTAATGAAATATAATTGACATTTCCTTACCTAATATATTTTACCCCTTCATATTTCTATCAAATATAAAGGAATAATTTTTGAAGGGGAATCCTCCTATAATCAATCCAAAATTCATTACATATACCACTATGATGTGTACATACATTTTAAGTCATAATAAATAGTTATGTATAAAAAAATTATAATCATGGAAATTATATTAATTTAAAATAAGTATTCATTTTTGATTAAAAATAATTCCATGTGCTTAAATATAAAAGAAAACTCACCAAACATAGTATCCAGTGTTTTGATACAAATTTCAGAGAATAATATATAATACAATATAAGTGAGTAAAATTAGGGTATTAATGAATAATAATTTATTAATATATAGAATTAATAACGATATTTTTATAATGAATAATATCATGTGGGTCTCCCCCATAACATATTTCATTATATTGTAAATACAATATAATGATGTATGCACAAATTTTCTTGATTTCCCAAAAATTAAAAAATAAATTTATAGAATAATAATTACTCACTATCATTACAAACAACAAATTATTATTATATCATAATTTAAATAATTACATTATACTCATCATCCCTAAATAATCAACTTTATAATAATTAGATCACCTTACATCATTAATTAGATTAAAAATAGAAAATTAAATATACCAAAAAAATAATAATAATATCATTGATATAAATAAATATAATTGTACAAAATCTATATTAACCTTCTTGAATAGATAAATACAAATTTCCTTTTATATTCACTTCCCAACCTCCAAAAGGATAACATCTAAAAATATTATTTTTCTCATATTAAGAAAATATTATATTTCTTCTTTCCCTCCCTTATTTCATATCATTATTATATATTTATTTCTATATATAAATATGAAAATCATTAAATAAACTACCCATTATATCCGTTAAATATTTTCACATTTAAAAATAATAAATCACATATGAAATAAATTATTAAAATTTGATTGACATAATAATATTAAGTCTTGATATGTTATATATCATCAAATTATATAAAATCCTAACATTTTTATAATATGAATAAATTTTTAGTGTTTTGATATCCACTATAACAGAATATTTGTTGTTTATAACATTCATTAAAATCATGGTTTTTACAACATTAGTTTCTATCAATATTTAATAGACACTTATTTTTTTTGATTAAACCATTCATCTTTATAAGAATTATGAAATTGAAATGGTTATTTTTATAATCTATTTTTAACATTATAAATATAAAAAAATTATATTTATAAAATTACAATTTTTAATCATAGTAGAAATAAATATTTCCATAATTCCTCCTTTTAATACCCATAATTTTTTTTCTTGTAATGTGAAAATATTTTTCATTCACATTGAAATGGATTATTAAAAATAATACAATAGTGATTACCTAATTGTTATTGATATGAATAATTTTATCAACTCACCCCTAAATTTGAAAACATTATATACTTAATTTATAAACATTGTTACCTACAACATCAGGTACCTATATAGTGATGTTAACCCAAATAAATTCAACTAATAATTTCAAGAATATAATTTTTTATTCCTAGGACCACCAATGAAGTGAAGAAAATATTTAGGGATCAAAACAATAACTTTTAAAAGATAGATTTTCTTTAACATAAAATATTATATTTTGGTGAAAATTTTACCATATTTATTACAGGACAATTTCTACAAATAAAATATTTCATTGCCTTTATAGAAGTTGAAAATGAATCATAATAGGAATGACACATTTCAGTATAATTTTATGCCTGAAAAAAATTCATAATAATTCAAACCAAAATAATGTAAAACTTACAAGACCATAGTTTGTAAAATGTATAAGATAAAAATAACAAACTGAAATAGTCCCAATATAATTATAAAAAATTACGTGTTTTCCCATGACTACTCAAACTACCATAGTGTTTTATGAGTTAAAACTAGTTACCGAATATCATTATCATCTCTATAGTCCTACTAATGTGTCTATAGTCCCTCCATAGTAAATAAATATATATTTATATTAATTTTACCCAAAAGAAAATAATAAAAATATAAACCATGCTATATTTTTAGGTGTTAATAATGAAAGTTAATGGGATAAAAAAATGAATTACAAAAGACACTATGTTATTTAAAATTGAGTAGGATAATATGTGTATTATGAAAATATTACAAACTTACCCCACTTAATTTACCTAATTAAATTCATCTTTACATTAATAATTTTAACATTTATAGTTTAAAAATGTTTATAAACATATTATAAATCATTATATTTTCTACAAATTATACTCGTACTCCCATTTGTTACTTATTATTTAGTTTTCCACATAATCCAATAAACCGTGTTTAAGCATACTAAGTAATCATAATTCTGATTGGACTTTACTCCCCTATCACTAAAATCAATACTAAGTCTATAGACATAAGTAATCAAATACCCCTCTCAAATAGGGGGATACAATTCTATTATGGGAAAAATCTCTATGTGCTTATTCCCTTGGCTGTGACACCATATCATCATACATAATTTAATTTTATTCATAAAAATAGTGTGAATCCATGTTTAAATATATATTTTCTACTAAATTATTAATTTCTAACAAAATAATCACAATATTAAAAATATATATAATTTAATTCATATAAAATACACATATAAAAAATATAAGGATAAAAATACACCTACAAACACATATAAGTTATATTTGATGAATTTATATGATATATTTTGAATCCAACATCTAAAAAAATAATATTTATCAAAAAATATATTATAAATGAATTGAAATCAACATTGAATGAAAAAATTATATCCTTCCTCCAACATTATTGAATTTATAAATAGAAAATACCTAAATCCTTAAGAAAAAAACCACTCAATTACAAAACTAATATGTGGTATATGTTTCTCTAAATGAAAATATTTACATACAGATAATATGAAATATAGAGAGTGAAATACATTTTATTATAGTTATGAATATAAAAAAATAAAAATATGATAAGATATAATTAAATATAACTATAATATTCTTTTTATAAATTTCCCTGAGTTAAAACCCTCACACATGAAGAGTGAAATTCACACTATTTCATAAAAATATTATCAAAATAGAAATGTTTGGTGTATTTTCTAAAGATATAATTATATGTTTCATAGTTTGGGGTAAATAGGAATAAAAATATTTTTTATAATCTATATCTTATAATTAGTATGCATTTTTTGAAGTAAAATATGCACCTAATCACGATTCTACCATTATGTTATATTTTCTTTTCATGGATGATTTTCTTGATGTATGTATTGTTTTGATAGATATTACATGAATCGTGACTCCCAAAGACAATTACAAACATGACAAAGTCCACCCCAAAATATCTAAAGTACAATATAATATCTTTACTAAAATTGTTAAGTAACTACTTGTGTCATTATACAACCATAGAATCTAGAGACAAGATATACTCTAGTGAATTTAATGACTGAGTGATATTTGAATTATATGTTTAATTAGATTGAGGGTATTTTTTTACATGTTAATAATATTAATGGGTTTGTTTTGAAAGTATAACAATTTCTATAAAATATCAAGATAAATCATTAAAATATTGGGTAATTCAAATAAAAAAATTGGCTACACCAAGCCCCACATAAAATCCTACGGGTGTGGGGGTGATAATGGTGCCACTACAATAACACCTTAATTCTATAGTCTATTTTATATCAATTTTTAAATAAAAAATAAACTAATTTTTATTAAAAAATAGGAAATTATATCCATATTTTTTATAGAATCTATTAAACACCTCAACCCATTCCCCTGTTTGTATTTTCTTTTTTCCTTTATTATTAAATCTTTTCATTCTATGTTTACGGTCATATCATCGATTGTTATAAATAAATTGGAATCACTATGTGATGATAAGGTAAGCCCTTGGTTTCTCTCTCCACTTATTTCCCTAATCACTCTAATTTTGAAGGATTAATTTTCTTTCTAGAACTATATTTCTAATTTCCGAAATTTAAATAAATATCGTCAAAAAATATCATCATAACAAACAAGATAACATCACTAAGAATTATATTTGTGGTTATTTTTAATATTAAAATATTATATATATATATATATATATATTCATTAAATTTGTGTTATTTTGGTATTTGGGTTCAAGAGTTCCATATAGGGACCAAATATCTACTCATGTGTGGATTATGCTAGGGTAGAGTGGTATTAGATTAGTGTTGGTATACTATAGATGGTTTCATTATTATGTATATTTTGATTATTATGTTATCAAATTGGAATGAATATTTTTTTACATAAGAAAACTTGAATGGGGATTATCCCATGTTTTAACTTCCTAATGAGTACTGAAGGATCTTATCTATCTATTAGAGGACTCTTAATAATTTAAGTACCTCTGATGTGGGTTGGGTTAGTGATATCATTTGGAGTTCCATGAGAAAGTGAAATATTTGTAAAATTTTAGACATGAAAATTACTTATTGTAGAAAAAATATATATTTATGGTTTTGTATTTTGTTTAAAACACACTTATATGATTGATAAATTGTATAGGCAAAGGTAGGTACCATTGTGAGATAACTTGGATAGTTAATTGGAAAATGTAATTATATTACCAATGGGAAGTATAAACAATGGTTAATATTTACATTTTCTTGATATACTTTGTTCATCATAAGAGGGTCCTATATCTTGGATAGTGCTTGTATTATGATACATATGGGTATATCAAAGTGGGAAAAATTTTAGATTCACTTACACTGATAGTCCATATGATGTGTTGGAAATAATCTTTTGCATTTTCTGAGAAAAATATAATACCTTTTTAGGTATTAATGACAAATAATAATTTTATGTTGAGTAATTATATTCCATTTTAGAAATCATGTACCATATTTTGTGAATGGATTATTGATTTAACCATGTATATTTGGTTTTTTAGGATTTTATATATTGATTATAAGATAATGTTTTTAAGATCATCATGGGTTACTATTTTAACTATGAGTTTTGTTAATTAAACTATGAATTTTATGATTGATTTTAAAGGTTTATAATTTATTTTTTCATGCCATCATATGTTAGAGTAATATCTAAGGAATTATTTTTTTGGAAAAAAATGATATGATGTTACTGTCATCATGCCTTGTATCCCTTATCCTAACTTTATTTATTTATTTATTAATCTGGACAAGTCATGGATTCCATGGAATCTAGGTTTTGTGTTAAACCATTTTTTTTTATTTTCTATATTTATAAGAGGTCCCTTTTGGAGTGATAATACCTATTTTATTAGCTATTTAGGGTTTGGTTATTATTATTTCTTTCCCTTATATATTTTCAATATGACTTTATATCTAAATTTTTTCCCAAATTATATTGAATTTTACAAATATTATCCATTTCTATGTGAAACAATATGTAGTGAGATGATCCCTTATAGATTATAAAAATGGGTGTTCATAAGTGTTACAACTTTTATTAATTCATTTCTATTATGTGAATATAATTTAGTGTTATAACATAATAAGATTTTTATCCTATATAATCTATCTTAGATAGACCATGTATTATATTAACTCATCACTAAACCATCATATATGTAGAGTGTGACTATAGATCCAATACTAGAATTTAAAAAAATAGGTTGATCCAAGAGACATAGTGTTCTACGGAGCACATAATGTTGTGATGTGATTATATTCTTGTTTTTTATTATATTTTTTTATTACAATTTAAAAATATAAATTGGATATTATGAAATATATAACGAACCTCTTATGTGGATCCATGATAATTTTTATGCTCAAAAACTACTTGTTAACCGCAATGGACATGGAAATCATCTATTATTTTTTAAGACTATTCACATGTTTTATGGGATATCATGATTGAATAACTTGATGAAATATTAGATGTAAAAATTTGGAAAGAAACATGTTTTTTAAGGTTTCTCATTTTAATTTTTTTTTCTTATTTGAAATTTATACAAGATTAACCATGTTCTTGATCCTTCTATATGTATATATATATGATATACGTGTGTATTTTATTATGAACTTTTGATGATATATGTTATTAATGTTTTTCTCTTAGATAAAAATAATTATTTTCACTCAATTTTCACTAATGTTTATATTATTTTATTGAGATTATATACTGTAATATTGACTATGAAATTATCCTAAAGTATTTTATATACTAATGACACAAATCGGAATCCTATAGAATTTGTGGAGGTTCACTACAGGTATTTTCAGATGAATACCTGAGTACTATTTGAGTGATCAAGGATAGGGTGTCAGAAAAAGTATTTAGATATTATTTTGGTGGTATTATGATTTTGTTACTCAGAATAGAGAGCTGGGACTAGAAAAATAAGCAAAATTTACTATCATTTTTTCTCAAAAACATTTACAGGGGAAGTTAATTTCAATGGGGTGAATGAGACTATTTATTTATTGTAACTACAGTAGTTGATATATTTATTCATGTATAATGTGTTGGTTTTTTTGAAGTTATTTATTTTTTAGTCATGTATTATTATTATAATTGTGCATGTATTTATTCATCATTCTAGTAACATAGTTATACATGATATATGAAAGATTAAATATAAGTGATTTATTTTTTCAAAAATGTAAATTGTTTTGTAAATTTATTTTTTAGGAAGAGTGTTTTTTATTTTGATTTTGATTTTTTGAATAATTATTACCTATGTAATAATATATTCAATATTTTACTAAATTTCCTACCGAGTGAATGTTAATTAATTCAAACAAAATTAGTGCCTCTTATATTTTATTTCATTGATATTATGTTATGGAATTCATTATCATATGGTATATTATAAAACTATGGTTTATGGTAAAATATTAATTTCTTTATTATGATTAAATTTGGATTGAGATAAATTATTTGACTTAAGAGTCCTTAGTTAGTCAAGATAATATGTGATATTTCTCCGAGATATTTAAAATTGAATCTCTATAATATAAGCTAGGTTGGTAGTGTGGTAAGATTTTTTAATCCACTTATTGGGTTAGATGTTTATTTATTTCAATATAGGAAAGTTAGTGGCTATTTATTTCATATTAAATGTATTTGATTACATGAATTTCATTAATTTTAATAAAATATAATGACTAGTTATCCCTAAGAGTTCTTTATATTTTAGATCTTGTATTAGAGTGTAAAATGAATACTTATGTGTTTTAATCACCTGATAAATTTCATATATAAGTTATAGCATTATAATTAAGGGATTATGAATGAAATGAATATAAAATTTTTATCATATTGTCATAGAGTAATTTATGATCAACAATCATATTTAAAGTATTCACTTGAGAGAGGTGAGATTTCTCCAAATTTTAGTATTACAGTGTATAATCCCTTCATAACTAGATTAATATAGGTGATCATAGGCTTTGATCAAGGTCTTATAAACAGGGAAATAATTATTTTCCATTCCATCATTGAGTTTCAAGAATAATTTTAACTATTTTTTAGTTGTGACTTGAGGTCATAGTACATTGAGAATTTATTATAAAATGTTTTGTAATTGTATGAATGGATTGTAACTACTAATGATATGTTAGTATCACTAGTGATCTATAAATTTACAAGTAAGAATTTTGAATAGAGGAATACACTTGGGTTAATGGGATGGTTTTTAGAGTTGTTATGGATAGAATTCCATTATCTCATTTATATAAATTTCATTCTAGTTTCAGTGAATTAACAGTCATAAAATATGTTTATAATGTTATATTTTCACAAAATGTTAGTGTTAGAGCATTCCACTTCATATTAGACAAAGTTTTGTTATGTATCATCCTAAAAGATGAATGATCTTATAAAGAATTTCCTCTTGTATAGTGGACTCAAGTATTCCTTACAGGTAAAGAAGGTCCCTTATATATTAGATACATATTCAGAGGTAGTTAAGAACATTATGTCTAATAAGATTGATATTTTCTTTCCTTAAGAATCTATAGAAGCCTGAGTGAAATTAGAAATGAAATAATAGTTTTTTGATGAGTAGTACAATGAAATTTGAAGTTTTAGTCAATGAGATAGTCTATCACTGATATAGTTATTGGAGAAGTATATCATGGTATGATACTGATGTAACAGGTCTTGGAATATATGATCCCAATTTCTATTGGATCCAACTAATTGTTATTTCAATTATTGGACAATTAATTATTATAGGTAAAATAAGGGGGTCAATCAGGATTAATAAGAAATATTTTGGTACCATCATTAAGAGGTATACAATTAATGGTCAGGTTATTAATAATAATAATGTTTTTTATTTCACAGTTTAATTTCTTTTATCAAGTTAGTTGTATCAATGAATTTGAATACTGATTCTTTTTTGGCATGTTAAGATAAAAATATATTTTTAGTCTTATAAACAATTATCATTACGAGATATCATAGATTGATAAATTAGGTGTGGGATAAAAAATGGTATGTATGACCATATGGTGGGTACGAATATGCAGATCATTTATGATGTGACCCTAGAGAATAATATGTCATTATTAATGTCTACATATTCACGTATAAGAAAAATGAATGATATTTTGAATTAGGATGGTTATATGTTTTAGGTTAGAGGTAAAATAAATTGTATCTAGTTCTCAAATGATATCCAATTATATAATTCATTAGTTGTTACTAAAGTAGATAGTGTGATTAAAATATAATGTGGGGTGTAATATGATGGAAAAGAAGGATTATATATTGTTTTTGGAAGATTTTATAGTTATAAGATTTAAAATTTGAAGAGTTATATCATGTATCAACCTATAATTTATTTTTTATTCTTGTGATAATCCTCTATTATTTTCAGGATACCTCTTCTGTTGTAGTATCATGAATTAGAGAATAAATATACTATTATAATTAGTGGTATATAGGCAATCAAAAATAATGGAAGTGGTGTTATGATTAGAATGTTATTTTAGTATGTGATTAGTTATGGCTAGGTGGAATCAGTGGTAAAGATGTATTTTAATGGAAATATCATATTAATAAGGTATCACTAATGAGTTTTTAGTATGAATTTAGATTTTTATAAAAAATACATAATCATTATGATTCAAATTCTTTTCAAAATTATAAATTAAGTAATTTTATTTTATTTTAATGAATATATGGGATGTCAATGTATTTTAATGGACACTTAACTCGGGTAAGAGGATATTTAATGGGGATATTGTAATGAATTTTGATTTTATGGTTTGGTAGATGCTAGAAATGAGTCATACATGAATATATTTAGAGAAAAAAAGGAAATTTAAATTATAGGTTGAATTGGAATGAGTGTATTCATGGTTATTTTTTATTGTTGATGTGTATGTTTTAGATATAAGATAATTTTTATATAAAATCCATATAATATTTTAAGGTTTTATAAATTTAAAATAATTGAATACACTGTAGTAAGCCCCATTAGATGGCCATTGGGGATCCACCAGAACACTAGTTGATGTGGTATTGTATAATACTAATTATGAGAACAAAAAAAGTATGATAATATCCCACTCAAATAGTTGTTTTCAATTGAAATCAATATTTAAAATTTTACTTATTATAATAGTGTTTTGTTTTTAACATAAAAAACCTCTTTATATTTCCATTGAACCCATTTAAAACCATAAGTCCACTTCCACATTTTTTTCTTTTTGCTCCCATATAATTCCATCACCTAATTCACTATAAACAATATTCCTATAATTATATTTGAATAAGAATAACTCTTTAATAAGGATGAATAAAAACATAATTTTTTATCGTTGTTTCTCTCATATCTCTTCTTTATCAAGATAAATCACATTTTAGAGACTATTTATTTGACTCTTAAATTTTATTAGAATAGATTTGATCCAAGATGTAATATTTTATTAGATAAATCCAATAATAATATGATAATATGTCCCTTAAATATTTAACATTATTGTACATTTATGTATGAATTATGAATTTATTTAATTAAGGATTTTCATTTGGATGTTCTATAGAGGGACTAGCTATAATATGTGGATTGGGGTAGGTTATAGCCTTTTAAGAGAAGATAGGGTATTACTATGTGTATTTCATAATTATTTTCATGATGAAAACTATTTTTCAAAAAAATTTATAGAATAATATTTTAAATAAAGTACTTATAGAAAGTATTTACCCATTTTATAAAATCCATGTTAGTTATAATAGTCCCTATGGTATAGTTACAGGTCTTCCATGTGTATAAGATCCTATATAGTGGGTTTTCTTAATGATGATGATGTGAAATCCCTATTAAAGAGATATATGTATGTTCATAGGGACATGATACTTCCCTGAAGTGGGAAAAAGTATTATAATGCGATTTTATTAGATTTATGTGGAACATTTAGGAGATATAAATTTTAGAGGAAATGTAAAGGCCATACTCAGATATTTGATATGGTTTGATTAGTAATAAAAATTTTATAATCCAGGGGTACATTTAAATATACGTTGTATGTATATTCTATCTATATTCCTAGATATTTTCATTGGGTTGACATGGTTTGGATAGTTTTTGGTTACTAGTGATAATTGATAGATCAATGTAGAGAAACTTTTTGATCCACTTATATATATATATAGTGAATTGGATGTTTTGAAAAGAATCTTACTCTTTTTCAAATCAAATAATATTCATTATTATGTATTAATTAATTGATAATATGTTTAGGGGAGGTCTTTGAGGACATATTATATTGTGTATCACATATATTGTGTATACCTAGGTGATATATCCATGTATGACTAGTGACACTGGATTTATTATATAGATCAGGAACTAATTGATTTTGGATCATCATGGGTTATAGTTTGAGTCTTAGGTCATATTTAATTGATTGAGTATATTAAGAAGGATCATAATGGGTTATACATGATTTTTGTGTGTTATATTTTACTAGATAAATATATAATGACTTATTTACTATCTGAGAGCTTGGATTTAGTTCTACAATAACCGTGTTTTTTTACTTTGACTTTACTATGTTCATACATCCACTAATGAGGTGATTTCTTAGATACCATGGATTTGGTTTGGTATATTACAAAACCAAGGTGATTATTCAAATTTAATTCATATAAGGTCCTAGTAGAGTGAGATAATAACCAATTTATATACAATTCTTGGTTTTCTTGGTGTTATGACTTTACCCATTTAATTTTCCATACATAAGTCTTGTTATTTATTAAACCTTAATAAAAATATGTATCATATATATTATATTTTCCTAGGGGACTATAAGGTAGTGATATGGTCTCCAATTTATTATATATGTGAGTTTAGATATGTGTTTTTCTTTTCTCAAATTAATTTTCCTTCCCTGAATTAAGATAAATATTACACCTTACTCATATGTGTTTCCAACATTATGTATCATAGAAATACTAGTTATTTGAATAATTTTGTACTTATCCTAATCATTACTTGACTGAGACTAAAAATACATTTAAGGAATTGTATAAAGTTGGTGGGGTTTGGTTACATGTTGGATTGGTTTGTAAACTACAATCTAACATGACTCATCATTTTTTAGTTTTATTTTTTTTACTTGACATACAAATAATGAATGTTGTTTCACAAATTAGGAAACACATTTTTGATTCACCATTGAGTTTTAGGATTACACCCTTCATGTTCAACATAGTAGGAATAAAAATATTATTTCTATTATGAAAGACTATTCATAATTTGTATGAGTGATCAAGATGGAGTATATTGATAATGTTTTTGAGATAGGGATAATAAAATTCATAGGTTTTATGATGAAATATCCTTATATATTTGGGTTTCGTAGTATAATTTTATATTTGTCCATCCCATTGATTGATCATTTGATATGTACATATGTGTGATTTATATATCTTTATTTTGTCGTGGAATTATCTTTTTTTAATATTTTTAATGGATAT
The DNA here is from genome assembly GCA_963277665.1 of Viscum album. Lineage (NCBI taxonomy): Eukaryota > Viridiplantae > Streptophyta > Magnoliopsida > Santalales > Viscaceae > Viscum > Viscum album. The sequence goes on from OY728122.1 coordinate 1,983,248,354, forward strand.
AAAATAATTATAAGTAACTGTGCATACATTGATGTTATTTGAGGTTATCTATGTTTCCATTATTCTTTTGATATTTTATGTTTCCATTATTGGTTATATACTCCTATAGCTAGTATGTATCCTCTTTCAAATAGGGAGGCATGTCTGAGGTCTTATGGAACCAATAAGTTATATGTTGTTTGGTTCATCTAGGTCAAATTGTTATAACATAACTCAAATAGTTGTTCAAAATATCTTTGTTTTTAGGGATTATAAATGATTCTCAAATAAATGTATCTTATTTAATGGAACCATGTTCCCAACACATACATACCATTAGAATAGTACAAAATCAGAATATCTTTTCTTGATGACTAGTGATATGAAAGGTATCCAAAATAAAAATTGAATATCAATCTAATGATACTTGATCCTAAATGATACTAAATGAGTGGTTATTTATTAATTCTATAATTTTTATTGTATAATAAATTACAGAGGAAATTAGAATAAGGATGTATAGATAACCAATATTATAAATATATTATATTCTCAATAAAAATGAATTCTTTAACATATCAATTTACATTTCTCCATCATACAATGTTTTTGTTTTCACAATAAGGGTGAAACCTAAATAAATATATAAAATCCTAACATATATATTACGGAATGAGAGTGAAAATTTTAGAATATGTTTTATTACACTGTATTATAGAAACCATCTTATTAATTAGTTGGATCTTACCTATCATAATCTATAAAATACTTGGTAGAAATAAATATTATTCACCGACTTTCACCAAACAATAAATATGGAGACATGTTCTCTTATAAATTTCTTCAAATATTTCTATGTGTATAATATCCTAGTATTTATTTTATAAAAAAACCAATCAAATTGGATCCACAATTATTATATGATAATCCTTAAAACATTAAATTAACATATATTATAAAATTTTGTTTGTATGGATATTTTGTCTACCTCTTTGAGCATGATAAGAAGTGTTAAAAACTACACTTCTTCCCAATGATTTTCATATAACATTATAAAATGTTTGAGTAAATATTGTATCACATTAATTTTTAATCACTGAATGAAAAAATAGATATTAAATACATCACTTATGTAGAACATTGTCTAATCTTCAAAAAAATGAGTTTCAAAAATCATTTTATAATTATTAAATATGGTTATTCCATCAATAATTACCTATATGATGACATAATTTACCCAAATTAAAAGACATAAAGGAATCACAATATCCAAATTTAAAGGATATGTATACACAAGATGGTTTTTATAATATAATGTAAAATATTTTTCATTAGACAATCCTTACATGGTATCCACAATCTTTAATAAGAACCTAATTAAAACACATTATTCATTAATTTAATAATTCTTCATATGAAAATCCACCATGGTAGGGGTGATTTAAATGTTTTATTGTGTTATTCATCAATCATGTTTAGTAATATACAAATTTATTTATTGTATAATATTTTTGAAACTACATTAATGCTAATATTTCTGAACCTTATATTCTGGATATTTATATTTATAGGAAACAAATATCATATTATTTTATTATTTCCATAAATTCTTATTAATGATTTTTTTTAAAATATCATCAATTATTGGAATTAAAAATTTAGATCTTTTTTGGTGACGATATATTTTATAATCCAGTTATTGAAAAAGACTATAAATATACCACAAATAGGAAGATAAATAAAGTATGTAATGTATAATCTTCCCTAGAAAGTTCCATGTAATTTATGGGGTATTTATTTAGATATAATATCAGATATATAATCACCTAATTGGATATATAACTTAAATATATAAAAATTAATAACATTTAAATAATGGAAGAATAATATTATATAACATAGTTATCCACTTCATCAAAAAAAAATGAGGATATGGTTTGATGTCATTATGTGCTCGAATTCCCCAAAATCATTAAGAAATCTTGGAGTATACTAAAATGGAATATATATTTTGATAAATGACATGGAAACTAAATCCAATAATGATAAATATTTTAAAAATTGTAGATAATATCATGTTAGTATAACAAACTATATAATTGAAATTTATTTTCTTTGAACTTCTCACAATACAACCACTTCTATCTTCTTCATAAAAATAAATATTACTATTTATAATATTAAATTACCAATAAATATTAGTTTACAAATCTATAATAAACACCGAGATATTTATTCATTTAGATAATGATCCCCAAATTACTGAATGTGATCCCAAAATAGCCCTCATGCTCTGTATTTGATCTCAAATATATTAATTTTCCATCAGGGTGCAACATGAAAATGATGTAAGGTATCAATAATAAATATTATTGATCAGTTTTATGATAATAAATTTTATTCTTATTTGGTAAAATTGAATTATTATATATTTATAGTGTTTCTATTGTTCTCAATCCAATATGACTAAAGTAAGAACACTGGAAAACCTATATATGAATATTATAAGTATTAAAATGACTAAGAATAATTGGGTTACTCATGTTTCAATATGTATTCACAAGTACTAAGTTATGTTCCCTACTAAATTCTGATCATTTCACATTCCATATTCTTCTCACACATCAATCAGGGACCTTGTTCTTCCCATTCATTCATTTTACACCATCTTTAGATAGAACTGGATACTCAAATGTTTTGATGGTGGTTTTCTATTTATCCAACTTCCTTGGATTATATACAAATCCCTAACTTCCCATTTCAATGCCTTGTTAAAGAGGATAAATCATGATATCATCTAAGAAGAAAATGATCTCAATCTACGAACATTTCAATTCCATGCCTTTTTTAAGTAATCTTCTTATCAAAACACTATGGAAAATAAATGGAAGTCCATTTAAATATTTGATAATTATTGTCGTCATAAGAGACCAATACACCCATATATCATCAAGTATAAGGAAATAAAACTTTCATAAGGTTCTTCACACATAAAAAGTTTGTAGCATTGAATTGACCAAGTTTTTATTCAATGGACCCATTCCCACCCTTCATAGGGTATAAAAGATCACCATTTACTCATGTATCCAAATTTGGATCACTACTATCCCACTTGGTCTCCATGAAATGGCACTAAGATATTCACAGTTTAATTTTTTCACATTTTTTACTGATCAACCAATTTCCCATCTCTCCTAGTTTTATTTACATAAACCCTATTCACAAAACTATATCTGTTAACACCAAGATACCCTAATATGGTTTATTTATATATTCTAATGTACAAAAACTATGAGGAGTATGTTTACTTAACCATGTGGTCCACAATTACCCTATATGAGTCATAATTAACTAGATACCCACATATTCTGAGGCCAAACACATCAGTTTAATTTCATACCAAAAATAACATTACCAATACTCTATTTTCAAGGTCAAAACATCCAAGTTATTCACCCACATAGGCCTCCACCATATCTTATTGAACTAGATTATGGGGTTATAAATACTTTTTTTCTCTATTTCTACCATCTATTCCATAAAAAATGGTATTCAAGCATCCTATAAGATATTACATATGATATTTGGTGTTAGTAGAAATGATCCTAGGGATACAATCCACCATTTATTCCCTAGACAATGAGGACTACCTCTTTTAGAGGACCAATGGAAGATTTTTTGGGTCATCCCTACCAACTAACCTGTATATGTTGTAATGGAAATGAACCACATCCATAATATTACTATTCAACTCTTTAATCATCCTCCCGTGTCCAGTCAGTGTTCTAGAACTATTAATGTGCCTCTAATATAGTGTAATACTCAACCTAAATTCACTAGAACATTTTATATGGCCATTCCATAATGAGAATCTTATGTGTAATTCTGATAAAAAAATATTGATATGTCAAATTCTCTAAATGGTACATTATTTATGAATTTTAATTTCATATAGCATGGTCCTAGTCGAAAAACCCTAAAAAGAAGACATAATTGTTCTCAATGACTAATTTCAAAAGGAACCTCAACGGTCCTAGATTTATAACTATAAAAGGAACCTTATTGGTCATGGTTAAGTCACCATAATAGGTCCGACAATGATTCTACTCAGTTGAACATAAAATTTATGACATGTACCATTAAAATAAACCAAACTACATTGGTTTATATTACCTTCATATAGATTCATATGTATTTATTTTCTTGGAAATATTTATAACTTATCCACACCAACTACCTCACTAAATGGTGATATATTCTAGAGTTCACAAATATATAGATTTAAACTATAGAATAACTAACTAATGAGGCGGTGAATAGAAAATGTTTAACCAAATTTTTTTCCATTTTTTATTAATTAGGTTTGTTTGATTTTATTCCATTCAAAAATACAATATAGATGTTTAGTTTCACATATTTTTGGGTTTTATAATTTTAAATTGAGAAATAAACTCTTCAATTCCTCTTTTTTCTATTTTGATAGTGTATTGTAAACATAATTATTAATCATTTTGAATTACAAAAAAATAATAATTTTATGATGACTTTAATCATTTTTTATTTTTATTTAATGTTAATTCATTAACATTTAATTTAATTAATTTAATTATTTATTTGTGTGTAATTCTTAGGATAATATGTTTTATTTTTTTATCTATAAGATCCATGCTATTCTAGGGAACCCACATAGACTCACAGAAGTATGTAATACTATTTTTTTTGGACAATGTTTCCTCACATTAACTATTAAAGAGGCATTTCCTAGCCCACATATCCTAATGGATAATAGTGACAATACATTAGATTTTCAATGATACTTGATGGATATTCCTCAAAATATATTTCTAATAAATGTATCCTTGTGGAGGACCCTCACTCTATGTATACATTTCAATTCAGTACGGATAATTGTAAAGAAAATTCACCATTAAACTTGTACATCATTATGATTCTCTATTTTTATAAAAAAAATTATGACATAGTGAAAACATTTGATAAGAACCTGAGTCTCAATAAAGAACCGAAAATTATGTCTAGAACTATTGTATCCTCATGAACCAACCCCAAATCAATTTTCTCTCCAAAACTACCTCCAATTAAGGACCTCAATTCCACAACTAGTCAACATATAATTATGACTAGGCTCAAGAATAAGTTCACTGAAAAAGGTAACATTAGATGATCAGTAAGTCTTGGTTTAATTTTAGGGTCACTATAATAGCCCTCCAAATATTCCCAATACAATCTATAAAGTTTAATAACATCATTGAATTTGATCTTGACCCATGAATTTTGATAATACCCATGTCTATTGATGAAGAATGTCACAAAAAAACCTAGGTCTTCCCTAAACAGAACACCTAAATCAGTTTGTGGTAAGGCCCAAATGACATCTAAGATCCCTAAAGAATGAAAAAAGAACTAGGATACCACAAGGTATATCATTAGGGGATATTTAACCCAATAACCAAAAAATAAAATAAAATAATGTACATAGAAATATATGAGGATACATAAATCAATAAACATAAATAAATTCAAAACGAGATCCATATAAAAGATTCCAAAATTAAAAACTAAAACTAAAAGGGGACTAGAAAAGATCTTCATGTTAACTATTAGTCACCACCTACCACAAAACCAACCCATGCTAAGGGAGAACCAAAATGAAACCTTAGCCTATAAAATATCTCACCTTTTCCAACATTGAGTATGAGAAGTAGGGTGTGAATATTCAACAACTCAATAGGTAAGAACCACTGAATCCATCATTTTACTTTCCCAAAATATTACATTAACACAATTTTTATATATAGTTAAAAAATAGGTTTCATCATTTGAATAATTAAACATGGGTTTCCCAAAATCCTTATTAAAAAACAAAGCATTTATGGCTTTCCTTGAAAACATATTTCAATTTAAAAGTCTAGTTTGAGAACCACTACAAAGACGAAAACAAAAAAATTGAAATATACATAAATAAGGGGAAAATTAAACTAAACAAAACCAATAAGGTAAATGGTCATTAAATTTTAAATTAAAATATGGAATTATAATTATAATAAGGAAAATATAAATAAAACAAGGAACTAAGGTATAAGGTCACGTCATTAAACAATACTTAATCTAGTGTTTTTACACTTGATTTCAATTTGTGTCATTCTAAACTATTTTTTACGTTTATATTTTTAGATATTAATGAAATAAAACATACATTATAATCCTGTATATTATAAAGAATAAAATTCTACATAGTATACAATTTTTCACAACATAAAAAATTTAATGTAAATCCTAATTTCTTTTCATGATAAATCATCAGAACATTCAAATTGAATTATTTATATAATTTATTAATCCATAATACATATGAAAAACAAATTAAAATGTGGTATGTGTACAAAGATCCTAGTAGGGGTCATAAAAATAATGAATGAAACTTTTATACCATGAATACATATAAAATATTTCTTTAAAAAACATTGGGTACAAAAGAAAAATTTTCTTACCAAATAAATAATCATATCTACCCAAATAGTTTCATAAAACATTTCTTAATAAATATTATAGTCAGCATAAAAAAGATTATGAAATGACAGTTTCAGGGTTTCTTCTATGTTGGTTGTGGACAGTCTTCATCTCTGGAAGCTGAAATGCTAGGGGTCATCCATACAGTTGATTTTGCGTTTCAAAGAGGTTGGAGAAAGCTTTGGATTGAAAGTGACTCTACCACTATCGTTCATTCCATCTGGAATGACAACATTCATCTTGCCTGGCCGCTTACCACACTTTGGATTAATTGTATGAACTTGCTTCATGGGATTGATTACATATCTACTTATGCCTACTGTGAAGCGAATGTTGTTGCAGATGCTCTTGCTAACAAAGGAGTACATCAGAGCATAAAATGGCTGGACACTCTGCCAGCTGACTTATTATATCCATTTGATAGATATTGTAAAACAATCTCATCCTTCCGACTCTTGTAATCTTTTTTATTTTCAATAAATTGTGCTTTGGTATTTGACCAAAGCATTACCTTTAAAAAAATATACAAAAGATTAAATTTCTTTGAAATCCTGAAAAACTCCAAATAAATTTTTTGACAATGTTATACTGTTGAGCCTTATAAAGTATCATATACTTTCCTTTAACTAGTGAAATGATATTACTTCCATAAAATACCATAGAAATCATAGTTAAATCATGTAGGTAACTTAAAGAATAATTTTCATATCACTCTTACTTAAACATGGAATAACCATAATTTTTATTCTTAGAGTAACCATCACAGTTACACTTGAAATAAATATCACGGTTATACAAGGAATAATCATAACAATATTTTCCAATACTCTCTTAAAAAAAACCTAATCAGATAACTCCTTCTGTTTTAACAATTCATTGGAGAGCTATAAAAATCTCACTTTCCTGTAGTTTATAATGGAACCACCCATTCTCATAAATAATTCCCCATAACAATAACATAATACATAAAACCATGCATTATAAAATATTTATTTACACTCATAAGAAATCATTTTAGTAAATTGGTATATCCATTAAATTTTGAAAACATTTTTGAAAAAAACTAGAATATAATGAATGATTGGTTTTCTTTTAAGAAAATAGTAAATATTATAATGGAATACAAATGTCATATAATTTTTATTATAGAGGTAAAATTCATTGTCTATGTATATGTAAAATAAAATATATTTTTTTGTAATGGATATTAAAACATTCCATAAAATATTCCACTTAAAAACCATTAAAATAAATTCAAATAAAACCTAAAGTTTCCTTTATAATTCACTTGATCCATATAAATAAATCCAAAAAATAAATTTTGAAATATGGATAGAGAAGAAAATGTGAGTTTTAAAGGAAAATTTACAAGATTGTTTTTTGAAAAGTCCCTTAGATTATATCCACCTTTTCATGTATGTTATTTATCTTCAAGAATAATAATTTTAGGTTAATTATCTAATTTATTAATAATCTTTCCATGTTTTTTATTTTTTCTCTTATCATGTGATATTTAAATATTTAGTTAACTAAATTGTTGTTAGATGTTTTGATGATATTCATTTTATAAATAAAAAATGGTTCTAGTAAGTTGAATATGGTGAAAGAGTTCACTATTAAATCACATAAAAAATAATAATCATGACACAATTATCATTTTTATACATCAAATATGATTTTTATATCAATCATGAAATATTATTATGAAATATAAAATACATTACAATCATGGAGACTATGAGAAATATATAATAATGAGTAACCTTTTTATTTAACAAGGAACATTATGGAAAGAATGTAAGTATTATTTTATTCTTCCACATTAATAATAAAATAATAAATATATTTTTATTTATTTTAAATTATTATATATTTCATTCATGTGATGTGGTGATGAAAAAAATCACATCACTTTGTGGAGGTGGTAGTCCATTGTACACATGAATATCATTATCATTTTTAGTGAGTGGAAAGGTGAGAAATTAAATGTCATATTATCTTTTCATAATAATAAATATTTCATTTACATCTTATATATAAATTATACCCATTATTATTATAATTCCTTATGTACTTTCATAGAAAATTAATTACATCAGTTTTTCAGGCGGTAGCCCGCTGTACACACGAATAACGGTTTGATTTCCAATTTGATAGAGGTTGTAGATGAATATAGGTCATTACATTAACATAATAAAATCATATTATTTTTATAATACTTTTTATATTATTTTATAAAAGTTTTAGATGATTTTAAGGAGGTGGAACAAAAAGTTAAATTAAAATATACATTTAAAAACTATACAACTTCTTTAGAAAACCTTTGGTTATTAACACATCAATACCTATAAGATTGGTATTTTGCCAAAAATATCCTCTAAAACATGGGATAATATTTTAGGAATATATTTGGGTAGATATGTTATTATATAAAAGTATTTTTTAACTATGATGAACTGGGAAGAAGAGGTAGCCATTTATATGAAAGGTGGGACACTCTTAGAATTTATTAAAATATAATTTTAATATAAATTAATTTTGAGGAAAAAATGATTTAAAATTGATAATATTGTTTTATAAGATCTTTAAGAGTAGAAATAATGAAATATAATAATTTTTTAAAATATTTAGATCATAGTTTTTCCATTATATTTTTCTTTTCACCCCTATTAAAACTTTTCCCATTTACTATGAAAACAGGGTGCTTTACTTTTGAGGGTTAAGATAGTTACAATAAATGGGAAAATGGACCAAAATAATACACCATTTTTAATATTTAAACAATATGAAAATAAATTGTAATAATATTGTACTTTTAGTAATTTTACATCATTTAATAGAATATTATTTTCATAAAATACGACTAATGTCACTTTTAGAACTAGTTATTTATTTTTACTTTTTACATGAACAAAATAAATGAAATTAAAATAAAACATTTTTACACATCCATAAAATTTTATATTTATCTATAAATTATCTTTTGACCATAAATATTACATATGATACAACTTTTTATATTTTTTATATCAGTTATTTTATTTTCTCAATAATGGCAACAATTATTGCATCAATGTTGTGTAAGAATTTAGGATAATTATCTCAACAATAAAAATTAAAAATAAATTAAAATGATTAATATAAATCAATTATATTTTAAGTTAATATTTATAATACAACATATACATTGGTTATCCCCATGCTAAAAATATTATAGTTATTAAAAAAAAGAGTGTGGCATTTTAAACTTTTCTTAATAAAATATTTTAAGGGTTATAATAAAATACAAATAGAAAGAAATAGATATATATATATATATATGAATAATGGATTAATAAGGATAATATTTAATCATCCAATAAATTTTAGTCAAATTTTAGGGTCTTCTTATAGTCCTTATCATTTTATTTTTAAAATTAATCACACAATTTACCTTTTACTGTGGTAACAAAATTACTATGGTTACAATTATTATTCACCAAAAATCATAGTTCCTATTTAAAAAATATGGAAATCATAATTCCAAATACAGATTATATTTTTCATGATTCAAAACATATAATTGATAAAATATAATTTAAAATCAAACCGGTGAAATGTGATGGAAAATGGTTTTTCAGATAAATTTCTTTTTTCATGTATAAAATTGTTTACATTAAATTTATGTATAATTATTATTAAAACACAAAAATTGGATTATTTTAAATAAAAATAAACTAATTAAATTTTAAAACTAAACCAAAATACATTTTTAATTTGTAAAAAATAGAAAATAAAATACAATTTTTAATAAAAAAATAATTTTTACTTTTCATTAAAAAACAATATTTTCAAGACATACTGATTAAATTAACCTAAGATAATTTTTAAATGATGAATATAAAATTTAAATTTAAATTTTAAAATTAAATTACAAAAATTTTTGAATCCTGATAAAGGAATATGAAATAAGAAAATACCATTATGAATAAAGATTTTAACATTTGACTGGAAAATTAGATGTCATTTTTATACTGAATATAACTCTATAAAATCTAACTAATGAATATTAATAGTCCTTGAAAATTATTTATTCTAATATTACATATTTTTATGACATTCTTATCCCTTTTGGAAACTATTTTCATAAAATTTTATTAACTTTTTGAAAAGAGGGGATATCATTACCTCGTAGAATTTTTAAATTTTCATTTTCTTCTTCAACCATATAGTTTTTTTCAAATCCTTAAGCTAGTCAATTGCATTATTCTTTAATACTTTCTCTCTATAGTCAATAATATGAATTGGGTTTTACTTATAAGAATTTTTATCTTGAAACTAACATACCTCAGGGATAAAAGCATTAGTTGAATAAGGAACAGACATTAATAAAATTGATATATGAAAAAAATTGTATACCTTTGATAAATGTAGAGGAATAGCCACTTTGTAAGAAAATGATCCAATATTTAACAATATTTCATACAATCTAATTAATCATGGACATAACATCCCATTTTGACAAAAAAATAATCACATTGTTTCATACAAATACATTAATAAAAACTTCATCCCCTACCTCAAAAAAAATATTTTCCTCTGATTATCCACATAACTTTTCTTCTTATATTGATTTTTCCTCATATACTGCTAAATCATCGTCACCATATAATCTATTTATTTGACCTAGTCTATTCCCATAAACTTCCTTTATCATAATTCATCCCAAAAAAACACAATCTAACACATCTTTATATATAATGCCTAAAATGGTTTCATATGAATACAGGAATTAAAAATATTATTACTAGAATGTTAAACTAAATAATTATGATGATCCCAATTTCATTGGAAATCCATTGAAAATTCCATAATCATGTCTTCCAAGGTCTAAATCAATTGTTTATAGAGTAAATGATATTTTGGGTGAAAATTTGTACTCAAATTTAATTTAGTACCCAATGACTTCTGAAGTTCTTTCTAAAAATTTGAAGGGAACTAGGGATCAAATCCAAATACAATGGAGAGAGGACCTATATATAACATGACTATCACCCTAAGATATAGTTGAGAAATTTTATCTAAATGCATAATATATTGAATGGGAATGAAATTCATATATTTATTTAATCGATAAATAATAACCCAAATTGCCTTATAACCACATGTTTCTTTGGTAGTCCCATCATGTATTCCATAGAAATATTTTTTTCATTTTCACTATAGAACTGGAAAATGATGGAGCATCCCCTTTGTTGATTTTTCTTCTTTTCCCTATTTATGCATTAGAAATTTCATAGTAAATTTAAAAATATCTCTTTTTATTCCATCCCACGAGTAATACCACCAAAAGAATCTATACATATTCGTACTACAAGGATGAATGAAAAATGGGGAATTATGAGCTTCATTCAATAATTACCTCTTCAAATATGAATCAAAATGCACACATAATCTCACTTGGAATCTCAAAACACAATTTTCATCAATGATAAATTTTGGAAAATTATCCTTCTTAACCAATTGTACATTATCCAATGACTCAAATTTTTTTACTTATGAGATTTTATAAATATTTCCAATAGAGACAACTGTACTAGAACTTGAAAAAAAATAGAGGATGTTCCTATATCCACAACTTGTAGAATGAAATTCATAAGATAATTAAAAAAATGGTCATGTTATAAACATAACATGGTTAATGAAGCATTATTTTTAAACTCAAATAATGAACTCTATTGATTTATTTTCTAGGAGAAAATGAATTTTTTTATTTAAAATCCTTAATTTATTTTATCCATTATCTTTGTCTCAGGTTAAAATCTTTTTGAGTGAATATATACATAAATATTGTATAATAATTATAAATTTTACACATTGATCTATATAAATGATACCTATAAATTTTCTATGGAAAAAACCATAACATTTAATTCCAAATCATGTGTAGGATAATTTAACACATGAGGTTTCAATTGTCTTAAATTATATTAAATTTCATAATCATTATACACTAGGACACAACCAATTCATTTTAATGAAGCATCATTGAATATAAAAAATTCACCATTTCTAGAGATAAAATAAAATAATAGTGAAATCACTAATATTCATTTCTATTCCATAAAAAATCATCTCATTCTTTTTCCCATTAGAATTTAACTCAATTTAAATTTAACATAGTAAGTGGGATATATAACAATTGAATATTTAAAAAAAACTCAGGTAAGAGAATGATTTCCCAAGAAAACAATGAATATTAGAATTTTTTTAATTATTTTAAATACACCAACCACTTTTAGTTTAGGGGGATCAACTATTATTCCATATTTATTTATAATGTGTTTTAGGAATGAAATATTATGTAAAAAAACTCATTTTCTAATTCTTACATAAAATTTTATTTCTTTTAATGTTTTTTAGAACAACCTTGTGATTCTTTTTATGATCCTCAAAAAATTTTAAATAATTAAATATATCATAAATTAAATTTATTAAAGAATTTATCCAAATATTCATGTAAGAATATATCCAAAAGATCTATAAATATAACATTGGAATTTTTTAACCCAAAGGGAATAAACAAAAACTTATAATGCATGTCTCTAGTCTAAAATGATATTTCTGAAATTACATCCTCCTTCACCTTAAGTTGATATTACCCATAGCATAGTTCAACCAATGAAAAATATTTTTCTCCCTATAGATGGTACAAAAAAACATTGATATGAGGAAATAGATAATTATTCTTAAAATTAATGTTATTCAAAGTGATATAATAAATGAAAAGCCTCATGGGGCCAGCTTTATTTCTAAAACATATGATAGTAGAACCCCATTAGGATGTGATAGGATGAATGAAATATTTATAAAAAAACTCTTGTGGTATATTTTTTAACTGTTGAAGTTATATATGACCTCTTTGATAATGGGGATTTAAAGTTGGCTAAGTATTAGGAACTAAGTAAATAGAAAATTCAAATTCCTTTTCATCTTTAACACTATGAAAATCATTAGGAAAAACATCCAGATTTTCTTTTTATATGGGGACATCATTAATATATATAGTTTCCTTATTCTAAAAAATATTTTCAATATATATTTTGTTTCCATATTTTAACAATTTCTCAGCTTCTAGGTATGTTACCAATGTTTAGGGTTTGTTCTTATATAAAAATTGAAATTATTTTTGAAAAAAAAACTTCTTTAACTCAATAATATTTCTTAGCATGGTTAATAGAGATCCAATCCATACCTAGAATAAAACCAAACTCTAATAATTTTAATACAAAAAGGTTTTTAGGTATCATATTTCTAGAGACAATATAAAAATTATTATAATTTATTTTTACATTATACTTCCTTCTGTTTTTTACCATAAGTTCAAGATTCATTTCTTAAGGAGGAATTTTTAGTTTTCTGGAGAATTTATAAAAAATGAATGAATTTTTAGACCCTAAATCCAATAAAACATTATCATAATCTTCAAAAATAAGAAATACACATGATACCACTTTTTTGTTGGCCTAACATCTACTAAAGTGGTGGTAAATGATATTATTGTGCCTTTATTACTATAGTCTGGCTACATCACATCATTTGGGTTCTTTATTGGACATTATAGATCATAATTACCCCTCTCATCATAAGTAAAAACAATTATTTCCTATTTATCATAATTGGTCTTACCACTACCATGATATTTATTATTGAAATTATGACCCATATTCCCCATATTACTATATCATAATCACGTACCAGACATGATAAGGCATTCCCCAGTGTTATTTTTAAAACAACTCTCACAAAGGAAAAATTAATTTCCTACCATAATATTTATTTTATCAATTGTTAAATTTTTCCTTCCACATGGGCCTCATTTAATGCTAGTTTATGAAGTAAACAACATCATTAGAAAACATAATTTCCATCATATTAGAACACCTCACAAAATTATCATAATTTTTTAATTTATAGGAATTTAATTCATATTTATAACATGGATTAAATCCTAATTATAAAATAATAATCTTTATATCAAGATTGTGGATAAAATTTGGTAAGTTCTTTTCTAATTAGGCAATTTTTTCTTCATAGATAGCCACTGAATCTTACAAATTTTGACTAAATTACAATAATTTATTTTCAATCATAACTCAAAAAGATAAATAATCATGTTTATAAAGGAAGATATTCCAAAAGTCATCTCATTTCATGTTATCAATTTATTTACATTCTGCTATATTATTAGACATTTTACACCATTGATCAACTTCACCTTAAAAGCTATAAATATAAATACAAAATTTTTTATGATCAAAACATCCCATGACATTAAATATCATGTCGAGGGATTTAGTTCATCCTTCAGATAAAATTGAGTCAAAAGATCCAGAAAATACTGGAGTGTACTACCTTACAAAATGTTCAACTATTCAAAATTTACATTGTGGTAGATCTAGATGATCACATGCATGGATACCTACAACATTAATATTATACCTCAATTGGGAATTTAATTAATGAAAATTCTCTATTAAAATTCCAACAATTCTCGGTTTCTAATTTGGAAGGATATCATCCCCTAGGTTCCTTACTACTTCATCTTCCATAATCCCTTTATGGAAAACCACTCTGAGGAGACATAATGTAGATGAAATTAAATTTTAATCATAAAATTATATTTCATTTCATCTTAAAAATATTGTTAAATCGATTAGTGGTATTTAATTAACATTGTCTCAGCCTCAAAATTTATCTAGAACTTTCTTCGATACGAACTATAATTACCTGGCCCTAAACATTACTTAATCTATTATTTTTAGACTAGATTTAATTTTATTCCATTCCCAAGAAACATTTAGGGTGATATTTTTATAGATTTAGTTTATAAATTCTATATAATAATACCATATGTTATATAGAAAACACTTCTACCATGTATCCATTTTTTAACAATATAAATATTTTAATGTAAAAAAGGAGTTCCTTTCATAAAAAACTTCACGCCATTCAATTTGGATTCCTTATTTACATTACCTTAACTTAATCCATTTAAAATAAAATTTAAAACATGGTATGAGTAAAAAAGGCTCGTTAATTGACATAAAAATAAAGAAAGAAATTCTCAGTCTATAAATAATTATGAAATTTTTCCCTTTTCAAAATAAACTTTAGGCTCAACATAATCATTTTCTTACGAATGAAATCACCATCTCTGAACAAAATACATTCATAATTCATTTCATAATAAATCCTAATTGAAAAATACACTGATATGGTTTCCTTTAAATCAATAGAAAATAAAAAAAAATCACTTTTTAGTACTTTAGAACCTTACAAAGATGCATATGTTTTCTTTTACCTTGTAAAATAATTAGATTTACATAAAACCCCATAAATATCATAGATAAATTATGTATTAAAATTGAGGAATCAATTTTGTATCACTATTATTGACACATGGAGTAATAATCACAACAATACTTAGAGTAACCATCACAGTTTCACATATATTAACCAGCATAGTTATACTTGGAATAACCATCACAGTACATTACAATAATCAAATAGGAGAAACCTAATTGGTTATCTTCATATCTTTCCCAATGTAGTAGAGAGATATAAAGGGCTCACTAAACATATTTCTATAACAAAACCACCGTTCCTCAAAAAAAATCCCATGATCAATAACATAATATAAAAAAAAATGCATCATAAAAATGTTATCTGAACACATATGAACACTTTTTAGATATTGATATATCCATTCCATTTTAAAATACATTTAGAAAATAACCATAGTATAAGGAAATATGTTTTTCTCGTTAAAAACATCTCAAATCATATAAAGGAATAAAAACATTAAATAATATTAATGGCGGTGTGAGAAGTCATTCTCATTGTATATTATAAAATAATACATTATATTTTTTATTTTTGTAAAGGATATTAAAACAATACATAAAAGTTTAATTTTTTTAATCATATTAAACAAATTCATAAGATACATAAATTTAACTTTATAAATCACTTATATCCATTTAAATACATCCATTAAATAATTTTACAAATATGGATATAGAAGAAAAAGTGGTTTTAAGAGAAATATTAAATGTAGATTTTAAAAAAGTATCATACCATGGGTCTGATTTATAACATATGTTATTTATCTTGTAGGAAAATAAATGTAATTCAGTTATTTACTTACATAAGAACCCTTTTTAATTTTTTTTCTTTTTATTTTATCTCTCACCACTATATATTCAATTATTTAATTAAATAAATTCATGTTGAATGTTTTTGTGAGACTCATTTCATTAGTTCAAAATTCCATTGGTAAGTTGAATATGGTCAAAGTGGTAATTATTAAACATATTTCTAAAATAATAATCATGAAATAATTATAATTTTTATATATAAATTATACTTGTGAACCTAATAATGGAATATGATTATGAAAAATTAACTCCCTTACAATCATTGAGATAGTATGCCATATATACACTAGATTAACATTTTCATTTTTCAAAAAATCATTATAGAAAGAAGATAAGTGTTATTTTATCTTTATATAATTATAAAAATATAATAAATATCACATTATTCATTTAAAAATCATAATATATCTTCCATGCGATGTAGTGTTGAAAAATAAATCCCATCGCTTCATGGAGGTGGTGGTGGAGAAGTACGCGTGAAAAATGTTATAATTTTTCATTTAATGGAATGGTATGAAATATTATAATATATTTTATTTTAATAATGATATGTATTTAATTAATATCATATATATATACATGAAATAAATCATTATAACAAATAATCAGAGACTATGATGGAAAATGAATTACATAGTTTGAAAGGCAGTGGTCTTCCCTACACACGAATGATGGGTTCGCTTCCTATTTCATGGAAGTTAGATATGGATATAGGTTATGACATTAAAAAAATAATATTTAAATATATTTATGATATTTTTTTATTATTTTTTCATGGGTGATGAATATTTTATAGAGGTAGAAAAAAATAAAACTAAAACATGTGGTTTAAAACTATTCCACTTTTTTGGAAAATATCATTTTATTAACACCTTAAGGCCTCAAATATAGGTATTATTCCAAAAATAAGGTCGAAAGACTATGAGGATATATTTTATTAGGGGATTTGGGAAATATTGGATGAACTAAAATGATGTTTAATTGTACTGAAATGAGAATAATAAGTTCCATTTTATAATAGAGGGGAGGGGTTCTCTTAGAATTTGTTAAAATATTAATTTAATATAAATTATTCTTAAAGTAAAAATATTTTCAAATTGATATTATTTGAAGATAACATGGTTATAATTTTAAATAATCCCATAAAATAATTTTTTTATTAGTTTATATCACGTTGTTACCATTATATTTTGGTTTTAACCCTCTATTAAATCGTTTCAAACTTATCAGGATAATAAGGTATTTCACCATTTGAGGGTCAAGATAATAACTATGAATGGAAAAAGGCCCATATATGGACCAAGTTTAATATTATAAACTATATTGTAATCAACACCACTATAGATATTTTATTTTATTCCTTATGAAAAGGAATAGTACAGATAAAAGAGTGATATACATCCTAAGAGGTGGCCACAAGGGTCTAAAATAATGAAGGCCTAGAGAATACCCAATGAATAAAGCCACGCTATTAGAAGAAAGGGAGCCTAAGATGAAATAGAATGTGATTATATCCCTAGATATAGCCATGGAGGAAAACAAATTAGCAACTCTATTTCCTTTCCACCATGTGTAAAGAGTCTCCATCTTGGTGGTAACGAGACTACGACACTTACAGATAGTTTATGCGATGCCCCGGGGTGTAGTAGCACATCCTTGTAGAGTGTGATGAATAGTTATGGAATCATGTTCAATGGATGAGAGGGTAATATTATTATCAATGAAGAGAGTATGATCAGTGATAATAGCTTTAGCCTCTTCCATAAGAGAGTTTTCACCGCCAAAGAAGGTTGAAAAAGATATAATTGTAGATTTGGTATGGTCCCAGATAATACTGCCACCACGCATGACCCCCATTCAGTAGGTGATGTCCATGTTGAATTTGAATCAGGTAGTAAGTGGTATCCAATGAATCCAATGTCCTTGATGGGATATAGGATAGTTATATTTTGTCACCAAAATATCTCTAATGGAGGGTGCCCTTTCACTATTCTTAAAGAGACAAGCGAGATTAACGATCATGGATTTCGTTCTGAAAATGAGAGATGTCTGTGATGTGGTGATACCCTCATGACATGCTCGATTCTGGGCATGCCAAATGTTCAAATATCCAACCATAAGAATAGACACACATTCTTTTTTTCTATAACGGTATCAGGTCACTAGAACCATGCTTACAGGAAATAAGTGATGCTACTCACATGAAACAAACAACCGTTAAAAGCGCCAAAGACCTCCCAGAATGATCGTGCCCATACACCATTAAAAATAGCTGAGTGATAGATTATTCTTCGAAATCAGAACAGAAAACACATCTAGACACCAGGAAAATGCCTCTACATTTCACGTTGTCATCAGTGGAAAGGGTCTGGTTCCATAAATGCCACAAGAGAATGTTAAGCTTGGTTGGAGAATCTGTGCACCATAGCAGGTCACCCAAATCATATGATGTGAATGTACTTCTCAATAAATGTCAAAACCATTTAATGGAGAAAAAAACCACCAAGGAGGCATAAAAAATACTATAGTCTGGGTCATTGTTCTGTACAATGGAGTCAAAGATATCCCACTGTTTGTCATCCAGAATAGTATTAATTAACTTGGGATAAGTACTGGCCTTCCTGAATGTGATATCAGGAACCAGGAAACCATGAAAGGCCATCTTGGGTCCAGCCCAATTGTAATTCCATAATCTGATGTCACCCCTTCCTATAATCCATCTACTGTGCTCCTGGAGTTCTGCAACATGCACCACAATAGTGTGCCAGGCATGAGAATAAGTCCCCCTAGAATAATATAGATTCCTACAATATCTTTTCAGATTGAATTGAACCCAAATAGTATCTCCCCCAATGGCCTCCCAAGTATGTTTCACATACATGTGTTTCATGGTAATGACCAGATCATTCACATTAATTCCTCCCTCATGGGAAGGTCTTTCCAATCTCCTCTAAAATGCCCAATTATGTCTCCCATCCAAGTGCACGTCCCATATGAAAGATTCAATGATATTTTCAATATTATGCAAGACTCGGTTTGGTACCGTGAGGGCAAAGAGGACATTTTTGGGAATAGTAGATAATACATGATTCACTAGAGTGATCATGTCACCGAAAGATAGAAAGCTATTTTTCCAGTTTGTAATCCAATCAGATATTATGGAAATATTTTTTGTCAAAATTCTGAATCATAAGACTGTAAGAAAATATCATAACAAAAAGGTAGTCAAATGGGAACGATTTTATATGAATACCCTATATTTTCTCCTCATTCCCCACCCACCTACTAGAATAGTTTTTGGAAATAAATAGGCCTATCTTCTCTATATTAACAAGATGCCACTCAACTTCTGATACATCTCCAGAACCATATTGATACCCCAGATTTACCTCTTACTGGAATTGAGAAATATGATAGTGTTGTTGGACAACATCAGGTGAGAAATACCATTGGAGGTCATCCTATAATGGTAAGGAAGAATTCCATCAGCACTAATACTCTTCTTGAGATAAAAGGAAAGAGAATCTTGGTAAATGATAAAGAGACTTGGGTATAGTGGGTCGCCTTGTCTTATTTCATGCACAGATTTGAAGAAACTAGAATTAATCTCTAAAAAAGAGATCGAAAAAGATGATGAGCTGAAGCATATGAACAATAAGTAAATGGAAAAAGTGGATATACCCATACACCACATCACTTTGATTATGAAATTACCCTCAAGTTTATAATAGTATTTCTCCATGTCAATTTTTAGAATCATATTTGAATCATCCACTTTGACATTTATGTCATGAACTATCTCTTGAGCTGACCCAATCACACCCTCAATAGATCTTACTTAGAAAAATCCATGATTCTCTAAGGATTTCCATTGAGGTAGATAACATGCCATCTGTCTATTGAGCACCGTAGCCAACATTTTTTAAGAGAGATTGAACAAGATAATAGGTCTAAAGTGATTAAGAGATGATGGGTTCTTGACTTTGGAGATGAGGACCATCATTGGGACGCTACCACACGTGGGAGGTAGACACCCTGGAAGAAATTTCTAATGGAATTAGATAGGTCTTCCTTAACCAGGTCCAAGGAGGAACTATAAAAGGACCCTGAGAGGATATCAAGTCCTGAGGCGCTCTCTGGATTGAGGGATTTGATAGCTTTAAGAATCTCCTCATTATCTGGACTAGAGGGAAGAATGGAGTTGTCTGGGTTAGATACCTATTAGGGGACAACATCAAATTGGTCTGCATACCCTGAGGGGTACCCATACTGAATGTTCCAATTTGGGCTAGCAAGCAGAGTAGAAAAATTAGACATAGTTGTATCACCTATTACCATAGGTTTTTCAGTGAATGATCCTTATTGAAGTACAATATTTGGATGAAATTGACTCCTTATCTCTTTAACACAAGCATGAAAATAAGCAGTATTATGATTTACCTCCCATATTAGATTGACCATAGCCTTATCTCAAGAAGGATGGTCCTACAAGAGAAGAATATTGGCTAGTATGTATTTCTTATGAATAATAACCCCAAACATATACTCATCCCAACAATTCTCCAGATAAATTTCTAGTTGTTTAATATCCTATTTTATTTCATCCAAGTCCCACATCTTGGAGGGATGGTTATTGATCCACTATTTAAGGTCATATCTTAGGTAGAAAAGTTTTATATGTAACTTGATCAAGTACCTACCTTGAGTATTCTTCGCCCAAGTGAATTGCACTGTCTAGAGGAAGCCGTTGAATGCCGACCACAAGGGATGATAGAGGAAATGATCTTAACACCTTGTACTTAGGGACAGAGAAACCAATATAGGAGAGTGGTCCAATATATCTCAGACCAAGTGAGATTCCTTTTCATCCAAGATGGTCGATATCGTGCTGTAGTTAGCCAGGAAGCGGTGGAGATGACACCAAGTGCACCTATTTCCCTTATGGTTGTTTCCCCAAGTAAATTGGTCCACCGTACATCCCATGTTCGTGAGACTTTCAATTGACAAAAAGGACGTGAACTCTAGTATTTCTCTCTAAGGAAAGTCTCTTTGGCCTTTCTTCTCTTCTAGGTCCAGGATAATGCTAAAATCACTAACAAAAAGGAGAGGCTTGCCTCCCTAGTCAAAGAAGATAAGATTATCCCATAATCTTCTTCTATCCTTAACTTCACACTTTTCATTGATAAAGGAGATGAAAAAAGAGATGGGTCCCAAGGTAACCTAAGTAGTAACATACTGATCCAAAGCTTCTACATAAGCCACAAAAAAAATCAAGCATGCATATAATCATGAACGTTAATTCATCCCACAAAATCCTAGATTTTACACTCAGACAGTTTTGGCTTAATAAAAGTGAATATAAGAGCATGAGACTTAAGGAAGTATGATGAAATAAAATCTATTTTAGCATGGGCACTGAGTCTATGAACATTCCACACTATGAATGAAATCATTGGATATTGAAAAGCTTGGATTTAGCCCTAGGATTTTTTGAGCCAATTGTACTAGAGGAGGAACTAGGAGAAAGCAGTCTAGATTTTGATCGAGTAATCACCCCAATGGTAGTAGGTGATTCTATAGCTTTAAGGGGAGTAGGTTTATCCTACTCCTAAGATAGAATACTAAAGAATTTTTCGAATAGAAGAGGAGTAATGGTGAAATGAAAAAGAGATTGAAGAGGGCCTATAAAATCTAGGCAGTGGGGGGTAAGAGGGATAGGGTTAGGGGGCCATCCATCCACAACCCTAGAACTATTTGGAGGAGCATAGAGAATCAGGGTCATGTAAGAACCCAAATAGGACTCTGAATAAAATGGATCAGATGATTGTCCTAAATTTTTCAAAGGATGAGAGGAGTAGGGGAAGGCATGACATTGAAGCCTAAAGCACCTTTACACTCTTCTAAAGTTTCTTGCATAGGGGGAAGTTGAGAGGAGATATCGAGCTTAGAAGAGGGGCTAGGAACTTAGCAAGGAACCGACCGAGGATTATTGGTAGGCTCGGAAAGCTTTATACGGAATGAAGGGGAATTACCATGGAGATGATAGGTCGTGCATAATTTCCTATTCCCAAATAAACAATCTTCTACCCCCATGGAAAGGAGTCCCCCACCAATAGAAAAATTTGTTCTATATGATGTTGTGAAAGATCTATTTCAACTAATATCTTAGCTAAGGAAGAATCCATAAGTTGAGAGGTATTTTCCTCTATGCACAAAAAAGGCCCGATGGAATCTCTAATTACATGCAAGAACCCCAGGTTGAGCAATAGTAGGGGAGGCCATGCATAGAAATCTAGGTAGCCACTTTAATGTATAAAATATTTTTTATATTAAAAATAAGTATAAAGTTATTTTCAAAAACAATAATTAGATAATTTTAATTCATAATGAATTAATTAAAATTTAAAAATAATTCAATATATATTTTTACATTGTAAGAAAATAAAAAATAGCACAAATTTTTTAATAAAAATATGTAATTCTCACCATTCATTGAAAAATAAGTATTTTCAAGAAATTCTCAAAAATTCATGCGTAGGTAATTTTTAAAAATATTAATAAGAAAATAATATTTAATTTTTTTCAACAAAATTTTATCTAATATGGAAATCATGATACAACCATAGAATATATGAAAATTCTATTCGAAATTTCTATTTTTTCAATAAAAAGTTAGGTAATTTGTTTTATTTTTTATAAATATATAATATCATACTAAATAATATTAATATAAAATGAAGAGGATTTATTTAATCATTGCAAGGGTTTCTACATAGGGTTCCACAAAAACAAAAATTGAACATATGAGTTGTATTCATGGTCTTGTCCTAAAAATCTCAAGAGGAAATCATATATATACTCGGTCCAGATCCATCTATCAACATATGATGTGACCCATAGTCTATTACCAACCAATATTCCCTTAGCTATCCTCGCTAATGGAATAGATTACTCTCTCCAATTATCTACCTAAGTGTTCTAGTATATATAATCGAGACTCAGAAGAAACTATCATTCAACCCTCTGTATGACTTCTAGGATACCATGACAATTGTATAAGGTGATATTGAGGAGGTCATAACACACTTGACAATAACCAGGTTCGAATAGGCATGCCTTTACCACTCTCTCAAACTATCCATGTGAAGACCCTATCTATCTGGAGGACATCTATATGGGTTACTGTTACACAGAAAATATTTCAATGGTTCCAAAAGGGCCTTCACATTATTAGATTTTGAAACTATTTTCCAAGAAATACATAAAGGTTCCAAACCTGCCTTAGAGTTTGAAATATAAAAAAATATATGCATAAAACCAAACTATCCAAACCCATTTCCAAAACAAATGTGATTTTACTAATAGGATTCTAAGATGTGAAATAGTCATTTTAATATGTTTTAGAAAATATTAAATGATCCTACAAAACAACATTAGAGGAAACCCACATAAAATATCATTTGAAAACCATTTGAGACTTTGGAAAACATTTGAAAAAATATGTTTTTAATAAGATTAAATTATATATAATGTACCATTTATATTCATGTTAACCTCTATATATACACACCATTCACATATTACATAATAAAATATATGGAAATTAATATAAATAACAAATTTTTAATAATGTGATATAAGAAAAAAGCACATTCGGACACAAGAGGTATCATATAATCACCAAATTTATAAAGAGGCAAAAATCCCAAATACATCACAATCCCAATTTGCATCTCTATTTCATAAAATAAAAACAAGGAAAAAATTATTTTAAAATAATAAACACTAAAATTAAAAGGCTAATTTTAATTTTTTCAAACACATAACATTCATATACCATGAAGACATATTAGTATATGCATGGAATCCATTAAAAATACCATTTTACACCATTACATTAACATATAATTTCATAAAAATACATTTTAGAGAACCAAAAGTAAAAATATCACTATAAAAATTATTTTGGAAGGATTAAGCATCAGATGGAATGTTTCAGAAAGGAAAAGTATGTAAAAACTTACATCAAAGGTGTGACAACATGAACAAACTCTGTAATATAGAAGAATTAAGCACTATAGAAAAAAAACCCTACTATCAAAAGAAGAAACTCACATAATTAAACCCTCACTCTATATTTCATCCAAGAGGAAACCATTCTAAGAGATAACCAAGGAATAGGAGGGGATGAATATAAGGGGAGGAAATAAAGAAAATGTATACGATGAACTCACCAATGATCCATAGAGGACCCTAAATCTAATTAGGGGAGACAAAAGAATAGAGTTTTGGTAGTTCCTTTATGTTCCTTGGTTGGGTGGGGTATGAGAGAGTATAATTGGGGTGTTGTTTTTATAGGGTAAAAGTCTAAATTTCATGTTTTAGATATTCTAGGAAAGCCACATGGTTAGGACACACAGTTTTCCAAATAGTGTGCACCCTATTAGAAAGAAAACCACACCACATGGGATAGAGGCACAATATGATGAACTGTTCTCCAACTGTGTTGCTCAGGTCACACAAAATGATATAAAACTATAAGTTATTATTGCAAGGTTCCCTGTAATAGTGTGAAAGTCATGTTCTAGGTCCCAGAAACCAAATATGGCCACATTGTTACTACTTTTTCTCATACAGTTTGGTCCAAACATTGCATCAACTGGGAAATAAAAACCATGCATGAAAAAAATTAACTATCAATGACCCCTACATTAATATTCTTCACTATTTCCATCCAAACTATGCACAAAGAATGTTCACAGGTCCAAGAACCAACCAAAAACTACAAAACTTAAAAATTGAAATGGAAACTCAACCCAAACCTAAAAATAATTTCAAACACCAAGAGATAAAAATATTTAAAAATGGTTTTGGGGTGTGATAAATCTCCATACTACAAATAATTTCTACCACTATATATCCACTAAGACCAAATAGGGAAACAAAACTAAAACCATCAAAGTTAAATGAAAACTATTATTATAATAAATAAAAAACAAAATATTTCATTAAAATACAAAATTATACAAAACCACCAACAATGGTGTGACTCCAAAGTCCCACAATTCGCACTCATCATGTTCAATAGAGAAAAACAAAGAGATACATAGTGAACCTTTCAAAAATTTCAGAATAAACTACATGGAACCAACCTCAAATATCTGAAATATCAAACCAAATAAATTCATCTGGTGCACCAGATCAACCAATGATTTGTAATTTATACAATACACATTCATATCCAAAATGGTATAAGATAATGAATCTAAAAAACTAACACATAGATCAAATAGAAAAAAAAGAAAAACATGGTAAAGAAAAATATTAGAAGACAAAATCATGGAACAACAAAGAAAAGGTTACGTAATAGATTAGAGTGGAAGGGATGATAGGATCCAAAAATATTCAATACATCCCTTTCTTCAGCCGAAGTAATACTCTTCATAATATCTAAAGAAGTCCTAGAAAACCATAATGATGTGAGGTATAAAAATCACTATGGAATGATGGATTACAATTCCAAAATTGACCACACTAGAAGAACATAAAAGTGTGTTCCTTTTCATCAGAAGTATGAAATGGTAAAGAAGACTCCCCTAGAATAGGTTCCTCCAATTTAAATCCCTCACTATATAAATAACCCTTACAAACATCAAGAAATAAAAAAGCATTATCCTTCTATTCCATATGGTTCATTATTCTTTGTAAGCTCATCGTGCGATAATACAAAGACTCTATTTTCATCCCCCATAATACATGAACCCACAAAAACACCCACAACATAAACCCTAAATCTAAAGATAAAAACTCAAAAACCAACTATCCATGAATGGGTAGGGTTTTTCCAGAGTGGTATTGATTAGGAATAAACCCATTGCTTACCATTTGAGCCAAGACATTCCTATATCTATCCAACTTGACATCCTAAATAATAAAAACATCCACATGATAAAATTTTATGAAAATCCATCCTAGTATATCTCCAAATAGGACACTAGAAAAGTTTCTACGGAATGTATAAATGGGTTTCCCTAATCTCTATGGGATGGCGACAATCTCTAAGGAACCAAATGATAAATCGATGGGGATAATTTACTATAATAACCAAAACAAAAATTAGAATATATCACACACCAATACAAGAGGATACAAAAATAAATGAACATAAATAAATACATAATGAAATCAAAATGTAATATTCCAAAATAAAAAACTTCTACTAAACTTGGACTAGACCAAATCTATGTGTGACCTCCGTGTCACCACCATAAAAAAACCAAACCTTCACTAATGGAATACTTGAATGAAATCCAAAAATTGGAAAATGGAATGGGTCTACCAATGATGAGTGGCACAAGTTAGGTTTGATCATACAACTACCCAATAGTTAAGAACCATATAATCCATATATTTAAATTCCCAAAATCATTATTTTAAAATGAAACATTTATTAATTTATTTTAAAAAAATTCCATTTTAAAATACAGTTGGAAACCCTATTCGAAGAAGAAAGCCTCATCCCATGTAAATAGATAAAAATGAATAAACTATGATAAATATACCATGGAGGGTAAATTGTAATTAAATTCAAAAGGAAAATAATAGAATTAAACTTTATATAGGTAAATATAAATTAAAGAAGTTAATAAGGTTCCAAAAATTAATACATGAACACATGAGTTATATTCATGGAAATTTCATAAAAATCATGATATTAAATCCATTGTGTACTTGATTTAGATACATATTTTGGTGTATGATGTGATCTATATTCTGTCACAATCATAGATTCTTTCAATTAGACTCACTAGTGGCACATCCTTCTCTGACCATTCTTCAAACATGGGTTCTAATAATTCTAATCTATACTAATAATCAACCATAATTAAACCCCATATATTAATTCTAGGATCCTATGAAAATAGTATAAGTGAATAGTGAGGATTTCATCATGTGTTTGACATTAACTGGGTTTCAATGTTTATTCTTTTCCCACTCCCCAACATCATCCTTGTAAATATTCTTTATATCAAGAGGACTTCCATAGGGTTTATAATCAGATATAAAATATTTAAATAGTTCTAAATGTGCCTAAAAATTACGGAGTTTGAAAATGTTTTCTAATAAATATATAAAGGTTTCAAATGCACCTAATAATTTGAAATAAAAAATAGTTTCCAAGGAAAATACCTTTCTTTCCAGAACCATCTCTATGGCCCAGGTGATTGTATAAACCCATTTAAAAGATTCCAAAATTATATTTCAATATGTTTTAGGAAATACTATTTTATAAAATAAAAAGGGGCACTTCACACAGTATTTAGACATTTACCATTTCAAAACTAAATTTGGAAGTCATTTGAGAATTAATAAAACATTTAAAATAAAAACATTGTTTTAGAAACAGTAAATTCTATAGAAATTAGCATTTATATAAATTTATCCCTCTATATGTACACCCCATGAACATATAGATGTTCATAGATCACAACAACATATATAGGGTCACCCATATTAATTTCAGAGGCTTGATCAAGATACAAAAGATAACATCAATTCATAGAACAATAGGTACAACATAAGAACCAAATTTATAATTAGCCCCAAAACCCACACAAAGTACAATTCCACTTTCCATACCAAGTTCATCAAATACCAATAAGGAAAAGAATCATTTTTAAACACTCAAACCCTAAATTAATAGTCCACATAGAATTTTATCAGAAACCTTACATACATGTACCTTATATACATACTATCATGTCCACAGAAATCCTTTTAAAACCCTATTCTCAACTAAACCATCCTCATTGAAATCCATAAAAAGCATTTTAAAAAACCACAAGTATAAAGAACACTAAAAAGATCATTTTAGAAGGACCAACCATAACATGGCTTTTTTCGGATGGGAAATATATAGAAAAACCTACCTCAATAGTGTTTGAACATAATGATACTCAAGAAGAGGGAGGAATTAATCCAAAGATACAAACTAAAGAATCAAACATCAAATAAAACAACTCACATTAGACAACCCTCACTCTAGGGATCATCTATGAGGGAGCCAATATAATATAGAACCAAGGAACAATAGTAGATGAAATTAATATGATAATATTTATCAAAAATCCATGAGAAACTCACCAAGGATTCAATTAGAATCATCAATCCAAGGATGAGAGACAATGAAAGGGGGTTTACATGCCCTTTTTCTCTACGGTACAATGGGGGAAGATATGGTTGAATTCAAGTTTTAATATATTATGGGAAATGTATTAATTTAATGTTTTATATATTTTTGGAAATCCACAATTTTAGTTTGTGTGGTTTTCCAAACCATACACAAACCATATTCACCCTACTAGAATTACATGGGTGCCTCACATGGTTCAACATCATAATCTAGAAACTAGGTTCCAACTATGATCCATCTTCTACAATGAAAATCACACATCATGGGCTAGAAACATGGTCCAAGGAATAGTATACTAACTGTGTGACTTGAGTCTATCAAAATGACACACACCTCCTCACACTTTCCATGGATTTTCCTCTAACCATGAGTAAGTCTTGTACCAACTCTTAGAGTTCCAATATATCTACATTGTTACTATGTTTTTTCACTTGGTTTGGGATAAAACATGAACCAACCATTAAATTAAAACCATAAAATATCAATGTGAACTAAAAATGACACATGCATTGAGAGTCTATATGGTTTTCCCTCAAACCGTGAGCACTAATCATGCACAAGGCCAAGAACCAACTAAAAATTCTATAACTAAAAAATTCAACTAGGAACTCAACCTTATCCTCAACAAAAATATAAAACACCAATTGATAAACAAAAATGAAAGATAAAATAGATGTCAGGTGTGACATATAACTCTTTACATATATATTTCACGCATATAAAGTGGGTAATAAAAGTATATTTCCTTATATTATCTAATAAATTCCTAAAAGTGCCAAAAAACCATCCAGGTTTATGCAGATCCATAAAAGTGAATGAATAATAAAAATATATAGTTAGAAAATAATATTTATATAGGGATAATTCCACTTTCTTTGGGTATCCATCTCATGAAACTTTTATGACATGATTGAATGATCTAAGAGAAAAATGAACAATTTTTGTAGAGGTGCCTTTATGAAGAAGATGAATAAAAACAAAGAAAGGGAAGAAAATTTTTTATTTCATGTTAGTTAATGGTAGAATCATATAAGCATGGATAATAGTTTATTAACACTATATGATATTTAATGAATTGGATGAAGATGGAGTATCATATAAATTGTTTGGGGAGATGTCCAGAGTTATAATATGAGGAATGTTCATTCTTATTCCTAGTTCATGAATTATATATTTTACTTTGTATGTCTTGAGAAATTATTAATGAATAAATAGAATTATTTAGTATTCATTATTAATTTTTTTCAATCCAATATGCATTTTTCTAGTGTGACTAATAGAAAATTTTTTAAATCAAACTTTGATAAATATTGCATGGGTACTATATGAGTGTGACTGATGTAATGAGAGTTTAAGATCAATGTATCACTTGTTTGTGTATACATATTTTACTATGAATAGTTTATTGAATTTCTTGGAAAATATGATAGCTGAACATATGATAATAAAATTATTTATAATATAATTTACCACTATGATAGTAGTGTAGGGTGTGATACTCTTAAACATGAGATTGAAAATAACACTAGTTAGGTCATAACAAACCCAATATATTCACAAAAATTGATAGAGGAAGTGGAATCATAATACCCAATGTTAAAAACTCATTTATCCCAGTTATACGAGTTAGGAACCCATAAAGGGTCTGATATTCTAATTATGAAGGATTAGAAAACCACTCAAACTAATAATCTTGATGTATTAAATGGTGGTTTCTTATTAATGTTTCATGAAATAAATGTTGATATATTTTTCTATAGTTTATTTCATTATTATATAATATTTTTTTACTACTATAGTGGTAATAAACATCCTTGGTTATCAACTCATGTTAGGATATTTCTCATTCTACTTTTCCACTTATCTATAAAACAACTTCTTACTCTATATTTTAATTTTTTATAATCAAAACAATCAATAAAGATCCCTTGTATTCCTACCCATCTATATGGTCATTATTCTCTATAAAAATTTATTTATTCTTCCTTATACATAAACCAAAATTATGAACAATTTTTGGAAATAATTTATTGTTATTGTTCTGGGGTAATTTTTTTTTAAAATATTAATACTATAAAAATAAATGAACTAAATGGAAGAAAAACATAATAACATCATCATAAAAAATTATATGAAATTATATAATTAGTTTTCATTCATGTTATCTTATATCATTTGATTTCACTGATTGGTACTTCACAATTATATTTGTTTTGGAATGAATAATATGTTGGAGTAGAATGGCCACTAAGATATATTGGGTGACACTTGTGAAGGAGTTAGACAACTATTTTGACTTAGTAATATATTGAGGCCCCGTAAACCCCCACCATTGGTAGAATAATTCATAGAGCATGGGTCAAACACAACACATTTGATCGGGTAGAAAATAAAAGAAATCAAAGAAGAATTATCTAGAGGTGAATCCCGATTAGAATAAAATTCTCTCATTATCCATGAAGAAATATAACATAGGATAATAATGCTAATATATCAAGATATTCAAATCCATGACCTATATGAAATTTTTTGGATTTAGTGGGTACCAATTAAATAGGTTAAAATGCAATCATTTAAATAGGATAAACCGGTAAAGAATATTCTAAATAATGAAAAGGGTGTCCAAAATGAATATTAATAAGTTAAATTCCACATTGGAAGTGGAATTTTTTTTTGAACAATATAAGAAACTAGAGTTGAAAATCCCCAAAAAACAATAACTTTTTCTAAGCCTATGTTACATCACATAAATTTTGGAAAAGAGGGATCAATGTTAAACTTTACTGTAAAATTGTATCTCTTAGGATTTTTTACATCAATTTTAGATTGTTTTTATACCATAGATCCTCCATTATTCGAAGTAGTCAATTCATTAAGTGTTTCTAAGAAAAAACATATATGCAGGGGTTCTAGTTTATGAAATCTCACCATTAAACTGATTGGATTTAGTTACTCACATAGATCCGGGATAAAGGGTTGTGAGTTCATACTCTTATTTCTAGGGAGAACAAAAAATTGAGTGAGGTTTTTTTCCATTAATTTTATAATTACCATTTTTAGTTATATTCATTCATTAAATAAAAATATTATTATTTTTAGTCCCTTTTATTTAATTTTTATGAACCTAGAGTCCAATGAGAAGCTAAAGTATAAGAATCAAACACATTTTCAAATGTGGAGCTACAATCACAATATGGGTGTATATGATTTACAAATACTTATCTCATCATTTAAAAATAATTATTTTGATATATATATAATATCTAAAAAACATAAGATATGTTTATTATATACACTTTTATGATGTGTGTGGTGGGGGAATTAGATAAATAGGTAAATAATTTATTTTAAAAAATAACTGATCTATAATGAAAAATCTTTTGTGATGCGAATGATCTATAAAATTAATTGATATAGACTATGGGAGTTAAATATAAAAATTATGGGTGTTTTAGTATTACTTTTATAGAATAAATCGGTTGAATAGCCTTAATATTATAAATTTTATGAGTATTTATAATTAAAACATTTAATAAATTTATTTTAATTGTTTAATAGATATGAGTATTTATTTTAGAAATTTAGACTTATTATAAACTCTTGTGAAGATTTAATTTTTTTAAAGTTGGGGTTGAAGCCTCATTTTATTATTTAAAGAAAATACCTCTTTAGACTGGGTAGAGGGAGACCCATTACATAGCCTGAAGGCCCAAGGCCAAGTGGCCTGAATACGAGGCTTGAAAACCCATTTTTTGGCCCAAAGGGCCCCTCAGTGAATAGTACTACTAACGTACCCCGGCTGATACAGTACCTTCTACAGTAACTCCATCACTATAGTCCCCTGCTACAGTGCCTATGTTGCTATAGTGTCGCCGCCGCTACAGTTCTTCCACTACAACAGTGCTGCTACAGTGCTGCTACAGTACCCAAAAATTAGTCTTTACCCAGATTTGATCCTAGGTCTATTGGAATTAATTACATTTAATATGTATGTGTGTAAAAATTATTTGGAATTAATTATATTAATAATATTTCAAAGCTATTTATGAGAGGGTTATCTATTATATTTTTATCATTAATTGTATACCAAAAATAGTATTGTGGGGTTCTTGATGTTTGTATTTGATTTTGGATTAGCTATATTCATCTCAATAAGTTCTTTTAAAAAATTGGTAAGATGATGTAAAAAATAAAAAAAACATGGTGTGTGTGGCCAACTATAGGATATAATGATGGGATAGTAAGTTTCATTTATTAAATTAAAATTGGGAAGACTGTATATCTCTTTAAAATATAATTTTTTGGTTTGTTAGGTGAACTATTTTACATTGAATCTAATGAAATTATTTTAGAAGTTATTCGCTAAAATAATGACATTGAATATTTTCATAAAATTCCACTCAAAATCTATTTATTGGAAATACAAAAAAAAAATTATATATTCTTTGGTAAATATAAATTACATGTCAAAAATATTGATATTGATACTTGTGGAAAATAATAGATAATATATAGTTTCTTCATAACAAAAAATGATCGCTAATTTGTTTCTATTATTCTATTCCGTTTTTAGTGTATTTCTGTCCAGAAATTGATTTACACATTGATTTCCAAAAAATTTATAGATTTGAATATGTAACTTTGGAAACAATATATTAGATTCATAAATTGTAACACTTTGACCATATGTTTGAAATACCATTCTTGAACATATTTAATTACATATCGGAATAAATTTTATAATGATTTTGATCATATATTATTTTCATTTTATATTAATTCATTCATAATAAATTAAATTATTAAATTTTTTTATAAGTTATATTTTTATTAAAATATTTAATTTTGTATTTATACGGTTCATACTACACCAAGTAACCATAATAGCCTCACTAAAGCACATAATATTATATTATCTAGCCAACATAGACTCATATTAACAGTTTAATGGGTGTCACCATTCCAGTGAATCCAAGACAAAAGAAAAAAAATGTGTATGCCTGCCAATGAAACTCTATATAGCTTACCCACCGTACATTGTACATCAATGTAGCCATGTTCTGGAACATAAAACTATGTTATCATGACCAAGGTCCATATATCAAATAAAAATTACATTTTAACTAAAATTATATCTATGTAATGTTGCTCTGTATTTGATATTGGTTTCCTTTCATAGTGACATTTTATAAGAAGATACAACATTGCATCAGGAAATGCATTGATATTATTTATGTATCAACTATATTCTCATGACCCAACATAGTGAATTTTTTCAAGAAAGATATACCTCAAATTAATACTCTATATATCATCCACCACTCCACGATTCACTAAAATTGAGATTGATAATACATTAGTTGATTAAAATATCTTATGTTGATATGAAAATATTCTTGAAATTTTAAAGTAACCATAAGTTTATACCAAATTAAACTTAAACACATATAATAATAATTTATAATATGAAAAAATGATTTTTATGATGGAAATTCTCCTGTTAGTTGATGATGAAAAAATTACAAATGGATTACGTGAGCATAATGTGGGAACGAGAATCATTTTACCTAACATTGTCTAAAAAAAATCTGAAAATACCTATTAATCTATAAACATGTAGAAAGATCTATAAAAGAGAAGGAATAAATATATAATAGTTTTAATAATTTAAATTGATGTAGGAGGAAACCCACTATCCTTGTAGAGGCATCTCACGAAAC
This sequence comes from Viscum album, assembly GCA_963277665.1. Taxonomy (NCBI): domain Eukaryota; kingdom Viridiplantae; phylum Streptophyta; class Magnoliopsida; order Santalales; family Viscaceae; genus Viscum; species Viscum album. The sequence goes on from OY728122.1 coordinate 1,983,282,973, forward strand.
AACTATTCCAACTGGTTATGATCCATGATAAAAAAGAAGAATGACTGAGGGGAATGATTATAAAAATAGAAAGATGGAATAGAGAAAGGTTTACAAATTTTTTACTAAAGGTATACCCATTTTAGAATAATATATTATAGTGTAGGATTTTATAAATTCTAGAGGATATTTCCTTGAGTAAGATGGATCTAGAATGGCACATCAGTAGTTGTGGGAGCTCGATAGAGTATTCACATGGTTAATGTTCTTTCTGCTACATTGTTGATCATTTTTGTATTTGAATATATGTGTCTAAGGATATTAATAATAAATATATTATATTTTTATTAATTAATTTTGGATTTTTGTTAAAATTTTATGGGTGTTTTTTGTTCAATATTTGCATAACTTTGTAACACTTTATTATATGTCGCTTTCATGGGTTCCCTATGAGTATGACTGAAGTATCAATACTGGAAGATAATGGTCTCACTTGTGTATCTATAAATATATAACTTGGTAGATTTATTTTATGTTTGAGATAATTATAATAATTTAAACCATGCTAAACACAATAGGAAGAACATTTAATATCATAGTGAGGGTAGAATGGGGAGTGAATCTCATACACAAGTGATAAAAAGTCACACCAGTAAGGGCCTGAAAAGCCAAGATGCACACCCAATATTAGACATGAAATAACTAGAACCAAATCAATTTTATAAAAGTGAGAATATTTATAAATACATATATTTTTCTTTATTATGAATGTAATGTCTTATAGAAAAACACTAGCATGATGCCTCAAGGAAATCAGTTGTGGTTTTTCATTTTTGATTCGTAACAAACAAGTTGAAATATGTGATTTGGAATTATCTAATTTTTCAACATCATTAACTTGTTTCTCTAGTGTATTTAAACTTTTTTATCAAATATTGGTAAGATCATTTCCTTTATCCTTGACCACTTATCTCCATACACATCACATTAGACCAAATTTTTCCTTATTTTTTGTAAAAACATTCAATTGAGATATCTTGTATTCATGTCCCTAGAATAAACTTGAACATCCCATGTAAATTTATTTTTACTCAATTATAGATCAATTTGAGAAATTATCATCTATATATATATAGATAAACATTGATACATAATGATATTCTTGATGATACATGGAATCGATTGATCGCTCTCATGAAATGGGTAACTGGTATTATTTCTAAGAAGGATTTCAAAAATATGTGCTAAATATATAAGGTAATCTTGGAATAGGAAATAAAATCCTTCATATTATGATTTAAAATATTATTCTCTCAACCTCAATGTGAAATTTTAAGGTTTTTTATTTCATCCTAATTATCCTCAACCTTTTGAAAGTTGGTCTACAACAAAACAAAAACGCAGGTACTAACACATGGGGGAACGAATATAGATAAAATGAATTGAAATTATTTACCTATGAAAGATATGAATTGATTAAAAACTCTTATATTTGATGATGTAAAATTGGTTTTTTTATTATTCATTTTTTCACTAAACTCACACTCTCTCTCTCTTCAAATCCAAATGGAATCATCCCTCCAGGAATCATCAACTACCGAATTCCCTGGCCATACTAGGGGAAAAGTAGATGAACCCAAGTTCCTATAAATAATGATAAAAATTATTCATAGAAACATTACTAATCCATAATGACTATTTCAACCTATAAACTCTAAAGGAATTTTTTAATACCCCAATATTTTATAATATATTTCTCTTCAAATAAATAAAATTTGTTAAATAGATTACGAAACATGCTACCCCAATTCTAAATAAACCATATTAACCTAGTTATTAAATTATATTATGAATAGGAATAAATAATTTTTTAAAATTATGAATAATGGCTTTAGATAAAGAAAATATATTGACAAATAAGTAGTTAAATTTTAGTATATTCATTTTATGATTTAAAAATAAATTTTTTGTCAAAACAATTTAATGTTTTTTATAAAATAATATAAATAGTTTTTCCCATATAAAGAATATTAATTTGTAAAAATTAACCTCATTTTTTAATTAATCATTTAAAACTTATCTTACACTCTGGTTTTTAAAATTTTCTTAAAATACTAATTATTCAATAAATAGTGAAGAATATTGAATTTTCATTAAAATTGTATTTTGTTTAAAAAATTTAAAAGTATAATTTAGTTTTAAAATTATTTATAAATTAAAATTATTTCATTTATATTTTTAACAATCCAATTATTCTCATTAATGTTAAATTTATCTTTGACTATGGTTTAAAAACCATTTTTCTTTAGAAAACCTTTCTTATGGAAATTTTTTTATCCTATATTGAATGTTTAGTTTCAAATTAAATTATTCCACTTATACGAATTTAATATGATAAAATGGATTAAATATTTTTAATTATATTGTGAAATTTTTTAAATGAGTCCACTTTTACTTTTTTTCATAATAAATAGTAAAAAAAGTAAAGAATTATCACCACGGATAAGGTTAAAACAGAATTACCAGGGGTTATAACAAGATATAATGGTATGTTTTATAACTAAAATTTTATAAATAATATTTTCTATCCATATTTTTACCTCATAACATCCCACCTTAAATCCTCTATCCATTTTTAATCCTTTTTATTAAGAATGAATCTATTATATTTTAATATTTTATAAAAATCCTTGTGTTCCCTCTCCCCACTTAGAAAAGGACACCCATCTATTAACTATTTTACACCAAATTGAGCCATATCTATTGACCTAAATCTACTCATTGAATTATTATTTTCCATTCTTCTTTTTCAATCTGCAAAAAATTAAAATGGTGTTCATGTGTACGTACAGTCTATTGTCTCCATGATTAGTATTATTCATTTTTCTATATATACCTTTTATGGCTGATTATAAATATATATAATGAATATTTATGATATTGATATAATTATTTTCATTTTAGATATTTTTCATCCACGATCAAAGTACATGTACATAAACTACTGAATTAAAATTCTAATAAAAAAACTATTAACATCCTAAAATAACAATTTTAATATCAAAATATTGATAAATTGGCCTTGAAATATTATAAGATGATAATGTATGATATTATAAGTTTTTACATGTTTTTTTATGAAATTAAAATAAATTTAAATTTATTATACATGAGGTTAGATTAATTTCAAATCTTTTAAAAGTTTAGGTAAAGGATTTATGTTACAATCTCATTATTTATACGATTAGTTTATGATCATGTTTTTTATGAGGTAATTTTATGACATGTGTCACAAGATTCCCCCTAATTAACATATACTATAGTTATATAAACAAATAACAAGTTTTCCTTTAACTTTTTATCTCTTTAATTAATCCATATATCAAAATTATATTATTCAGGAAAACCGACATTATTTCTCTCTCTGATCGAAAATCCTTTTCCTTTCATATCCATGATTTCTAAAAATGTTTTCAATAATTTTTTTAACATTATCATATGATTTATAAATTAATTTTTTCCCATGATTGATTTTTTATAGAAATAAAAGGAAATAAAATGATCATTCTTATAATTTTATAAATGATGAACTTTTTAATTTTTACTGAGAATGTGAAGGGAATCTTCATTTTACTGTACACAAAATGAAAAAAAAAACCTAACGTCATTACTGTTCAATTTTTTGAAGCTTCCACTAAATTTTTCAAAGGTTATTTTCATAGAAAATATTTTATTTAATATTTGGGATGTTTATTATCATAAATAAGTTGTTTAATGGTGAAAATTTTATTTTATAAAAAAAATACATGGATATTTCTTAGGAACATTCATCTATGATGAAATAATTTTATGATAATTATGATTTATTAGGGATTTGATCCCATAATACCATCCACATTCATTCTTCATATGGATTAATATAATAATTAATTAAGTCTAATTCTATGAAACCTATTTCATACCAAATAGATAAATTTAGTTATAATGACTATTATTTCATTTCAATTATTTATGCAATGATGTTATAGTGATTAATTTATGAAACTCATTTCCTTAATAATATTTATGAAATGATGACTTTTTTATGATCTTTCTTAAAAAATTTATATGATTTTTATTTATGTGATGGGTTTCATATAATTATATATATCATAAATATATTACTTAATGATTGATATATCAAGCAGTATTAAAGACTAAAATGGAGAGTAAAATTAGTTCATTAAGGGATTCCATAAACTAGGATATTCATTCATTGAACCTTGAATATGGTTATGATGGAATAGAGAGTGAACCCCATCCCCTATGATAGTCTTTGAAGTGAGAATTTAATATTGAAATGATATCCTATTCTTATATTTATATCACACACTTATGTCATGGGCCAATGTTATGCTACCATGGGTCATGTTATTTGATTAATTTATCTTTCATTACTTATTATATGATATGTATTTTCCCTATGACTCAAAAGTATGATCTATGATATATTGGGTATTTTTTACAAAGTTATGATCAAGTTCTCATATATTAATACTCAATTTATGGTTCAGTGATCATAGATATCACCCTTGATTATCCTTACTCATAAAATGGTCTCATCCTTTCATATGTTTCATTTCCCCATGTGTCTTAATTATGAAATGTTTAATAAGGGTTTTAATTATGATAAACTTAATTGGGATAATGTTGATCTCTTATGAACCTGTTGTTTATGTATCTAAGAGTCCAAAGATACTAAACCTATATGATTATGGCATGGATTGTAATATATTGTTTTGAATATTAATCTCTAAATATGGGAAAATTATTTTTGAAATGTATGATTCACTTTCTTTTTATCATATACCAGGATAATTTTTGAATTACTTTATTTGGGAATAAAATATCATTCATTCCATAAAACCCCCAGAGGTATCTCATTAAATATTTTGTATTTGGATCCCTATATTGAATCGCGTTGAAGAATGTCTAAAAGGATATATGTTTATATCATTCCTCCATAAAAATTCATATGAACTTTCTCATAGTACTATATAAATACATACCTCCCATATCTTAGAAAAATGGGATATGATGTTCACCATGTCTCAATGGCCACCCAGGATCCACCTAAAAGGGATCCAATCCATTATGGCCACTGTAATTTCTACTCAACCTTGATAACTCATGAGACAAAGGTTATTTCCCAGAATATCCAATGTGGGGGGAGATAAACATTGTGTCAACAATATCTTTTAGGTTAAATGGTTCTTATCTCCATGTTAGAGTAACTCGTTAAATCAATCTGATTATAATGAATATTCACCATAAAAATGTGCATAATTAAAATAGAACACAATAAATTTTACATGTTTGGCCACAATTGGATATTCCATGGATCATACACAGATTATGTTTTAGATATAATAGAATCTAAAAGATTCACTATATTATGTGGATTTCAATTTTTTAGCAATGCCCACTCTATTCAAGCTGAATTTTATTATAATAAATCCATATATAGTGAAATGCCTCTCTTAGATAATTTCTATGGAATTTTCCTTACACATTACTCAACATTAAGTTTACCATAGTTTATTGAATTGAAGTTTGATACCACATTAAGAGGGGTAGATACTTTGATTATCTCAAATATAGCCGAATTTTGACTCTCTGTGGAACATTAAACTCAAGAAAAGAAACTACAATTTGATTCAAAAATATTTTCTAATAAAAAATATCTTACACATAATTATATTTTTGAATACTACTAAGAATTTATGTTTTTATACAAATTATATATTGCCTCTATGTTATTCACATCAACATAATTTCAATTTTGAACACCCTCATAGTGACCCCTCTATGTATTGCCTCACATGGGATTCCCATTTTATTTCTTTATACAGTCCCATTTTATAGACTCATTATGTGAACTAGAATACAAAGGCTACTTCCTCATACTTTGTATGTGGTATTCCATACACGAACCAGTTCAATAGGTTTTCTTTTTGGAAATCCTTTCCTTCTCAATTTTCCAAAAATAAATTTACAATTTAAACTATTGAACTCATAAAAAATGATATGAAATTTTTTTTATTTAATGGTAAATATTCCTAGGAAAACTCACTGATAAATAAGATTATTTTTCACTCCTTCACAAAAAAAATAATCTATGTAATTCTCCCAAGAATTATACCAAAAACATGGCCTCCTTATTCAACACAATGTGATACTACTTTGAGATATATCCATTCATGTAATTTTATAGACATTCTAAAATAAACACTATAATATCATTGAAAATGACTAGGTCCTCACATTTTCCTATGAACCTCTTCCACAATCCTCATGAATCATGCACTATCATGTCATTTTCCAATGGTTATTTATAAGTTCCCACCTTAGGACCATGAGTTATTTTTGTCCAGGAAAGGACCATGAGTAATATACTTCTCAGATGGATAACAAGATTATATTACATAGTCTTCCTAATTATTACATAGTCAATAAATTTATTACATAGAAACCATGATTTTTCATGCAATTATTTCACCAAAAAACTAGAGAATTCTTGAAAACAATTCCATCATATAAAACCTTCTTCAATTTTATATGTGTACTTCCTCCTCATAAAAACAATATTTATTAGAAATTAATATCCCTCATCATTCCAATGGGATTGAAAAAAACATTGCTTCAAAAAACATCTCAAATAATCTCAATCCCAAAATTATACCTCTTTTTGGGTTGGTGGTAATCCAAAATGAAATTAAACACCACAAAGGGGATTCATTTAACAAAAAAATAGATCAAATCATCTATAAATCTATGTTTACATGATCAATTATATATATATAGAGAGAATAATTGTTCAAGAGTGTATATCATTCCTTGTTGCATCCAACAATCCATAACTTCCCCTATCAACCATAATACATTCCCCACAATTTTTCACAGTACCTTCCCTATGGGTCATTTCTTTCCTTAACATTCATATCATCTACTCCCACTAAATGTTAGAGTCTATCATGGAAAACACTAATTGATCACGTTATGTATTCTCCATTTATGTTCATTTCATTTTCCTCCCTGTGAAAATAAACCCATTTTGATATGCCAAACATGAATCGAAATAGATAAATCATTATTAACCAATAGGGAGAGTGGAATTATCAAATCCTTCTCAATATAAAGATGATGGTTTAAAACCATGGTTCCATTGATTCTTTTTGAACCCCAAAGTGGAAAATAGATTAGTCATAATATCTTCCACCTATTTATCATCTCCAACATACTCAATATTGATCATACCTTTCCCAATATTTCATATGAGAAATTGATACTTGAGAAAGATATTTTTTGTACATGAGTGTTGCACAAATTTCTTCATGAGTTTATTCACACTGTTGTTATCATAGAAGAATATCACATGTCACTTCACATATTTTCCAAATTCCTCTAATTTTTTTTAATCTAGATGAGATTTGTGAATTTATTTTTGATCAATATAAATATGGTTTCTTTTATATATAAAGTTGTGATCTCCAATTTCTTACTCAACTGCACAAAAACATTATGGCCAATGATGAAATCATGAACACTTGTTTACTATTAGTATTCTATATATCTAGACCAGTACACATTTGTTGATGATGAAAAATCGTGATCATTTATTATATTATAGTATATTACATAAGATTACCATGAATATAGTTCATGATTTATTTTACTATTCTTTATAAGTTTTTCCCTTTGAATTCTTGTAAAATGGGATTACAGGCTTGTTCCATAGACAATATTAGTATTAGTTCCTATAAAATAGTGTATAATCAGATTTATGAGGTTTTAAATTACTATATTCAGATATATATCATCCATGTGTATTTTAGGATTGGTTAAAACTGTAATCAGAGTTGATATATGTTTGGAATCAAGAATATAAAACATATTTAGTTATTTCCTCACATAATTATCTTGGGAGATGAATTTGTATAAAATATTATAAATCATATTTAACACTAAAAAATAAGTTATTTCACTAACCATAAAAATTTAAAATTATTTTTTCGTGATATTTGAGAACTATACCATAGATTTATGCTTAATTCTACTAAAAATGATATTGCTTACATAAAAAAGTACCATTAATTTTTCTTATATGGATTTATTTACATATAAATTTTGATCAACACCACTTATTTTTTACTCCATATTATTTATATATGTATTAATCCTTTAGTACAATGAACATGGTCCCCAATTTAGTCAATAAAAATATTTCTTAAGTTTATAAATATTTGGTTCATCATTTCTAATAAAAACCCATTGCTTGATCAATATAAACATATTTATTCAGAAAACCATTCAAGAACACTATTTTTCATCCATTTTATAACTCTTATGTAATCTTTATGGTCATAACCAAGATATTATAAATTAATTATGGTTAACCCACTGTATACAACCTTTCATCAACATCGACGATTTTTATTTCAGTATATCCTTTATACACCATGATTTCCATATATCTGATATCATTTCTATGCTTATAAGATTTGGTCTTGAAGATAAACCATATTATTACAAAATTTTATTGTTTTTTCTTTTTAATAAGATCCAATTTATGGTTTTTATCAATTTGATCTAATTCTTCATTCATTTCATTGAACCAAGATTTATATTTTTCTTTTTCCGGAAATGAGGTTTGTTTCACCATTGAAGATATAGTGTTGTATAGTCTAAATTATATGCTTATCTATGTATGTGAAGATCGATCTGTAATTATATTTGGTGGGCCTATATCTACTCTCATGTTTCTTCTTGATAGTGAATAAAATTCCTCATCAATATTACCTTTCACATTTTTAAATTGGTTTACATTTCCTATCACGTGTGATGAACACACACTATCACAAATCCAGTTGAAAATATTTTTTAATCATTTGAGATAAGTTTCAAATAGATATTCCATATGATCCTATTTATTTTTCTAACCTAATATATTTGGTTTCATATATACATAATTTGTGCAAAAAAAATATATTCTTAGTATGAAGATTGAAATCAAACACTTCTTCTTCATTAAATGGAGAGTACATATTTTTCAGAAGAATTTTTCGATAGGCCTATATTAATTTTTCTACATTATATATATTTACTATTTCCACTTAATCTTTATAAATAGTAAATATCATTAAAAAAAGTTAAAATAAAAAAAACAATATCCATTGAAATTATTTAATCTATTTTATGATGGATATAGCCTCATTATCCAATGTTTACTACCAGAAGATTATCCATTAAAAGAACTATTTCCCACTACATAGTATGAAATAGTGTGGGAAGGTAGCCATATAATTCATGCTTAATATATGAAAAAATATTCTCTACTAATTTCCTCTATGTGTACCCAACCTTTTTATTTACCCTAGTTTGTTGAAAAGTATATGAGAATCATGGATTATTATGAAACCTATGATTTCCTTTGATCAAAGTTAACATTATTTGAAAATCATTTAACATATTATTGGTCCCAAAATTATTAAATTTATGATTTAAATTATTACAATAAGTCATTTTTTCATCTTATGATATCTCAACATTATAATATATTCAAACTATAGCTCCAATCTATGTCTCTATTCCTTAATAATGTTAATAACACCTTTCGGGCCTCGCTTGATCCGTTTTATGAATTCAACATCTATGAAATCCATAAAGTGTATCTACTTATATCAATCAAAATATTTCAATGTAAATTCATGTTTCATTATTGATGGAAAAAAACCCATGCGTCAAGGTACCCAACATTTTAATCCCACCCCTCTAGGATTTCCTTATGGTGATCAATCACCTTAAACTACATTCCAATCATAAACTTGAATCTCACAACTTCTTATAACTTAACATATTAAGAGATATGATTATATAAATCTCCTTTTTTCTAGTCAATATCTGATTTGAGATAATCCAAATATTTTGGGTAATTTTTATGTCCATTAATCATTCGACTGTTCTTACATTGAATATCAAGCTCTTCATGTTCTCCCTCATGTTCCACCTTGAGTTTAAATGTTCCTTCAAGATGAATGATATAGTTCGATTCAATTTCCTCAATATCCATGATATCCACATCAAATCATATATATAATATTTTAATTCTATTTCATCTTACTCTATATGACCATCATTATAATTTTCTACTTTTCTCACAAATCCATCACTATGGATTTTCATCCAACATGAACTCACTTTTTTAGAGTCTCATTGAAGAGGGAGAATTATTAATAGCTTATGTAAAAAAATATTTAATTTAATCATAACTAAATATTAATTGGGTCATTAAAAATTTTTTCCAACATTATAATACAACAATATTGATGACGAAATATTACATTTGAATCTACCCTTTCTACTCCTGAATTTTCTGTCCACAAGAGAAATAAATTCACCATATACATCCTCTTCGCTATCACAGTCTTTATAGATGTTATGTATTTTCTATATTTAAAATAAATATTCATATATTCATTAATTTATATTCAATTTAACTAAACACTCATTTCATAGGTCTATGGGAATATTATTTCACCATCAAGGGATAACATTGAAAAATATATTTCTTTAATTATTGAAACATTTTGGTTGTAAATAGGTGGAAATAAATGTAACATAATCTTAAAAATGTCAATGTCTAATATATATTATTTTAGACCATAAATGTTTATAGAATACTTATTAGTTTGGTTGATGAAAAACATATCATTTTCATCAGGTAACATCTTCATGTCATCAAACTTGTTATAAAGGAATTCTATATTAGATTAAATTAGCTTAATATCACCTACATAAATGTTTTAAAATTTTTCACATATGGAATTGGAACTCATTCCAATCATCACCTTCATATAAATTTGATCTAATAGGTATAAAGATAAGTTATTCTGATAATTTTAATCAAAATCGAGTATCTTGATATTCGCTTCAGAAATAAAATTTTCTGAAACTACATTTACATATATTCGATGTATTTCATCAGATAAAACTTATAATATGTGAGATCATAGGTAAGATATCATCCTATACTTCCAAGACAGAAATATGCTTCCATGAAATAGTGAAACCCCTTTATGATTTACTATGTTTTCCATACCAACCTTTAAAATAGTTTTTCATTTCCTATAACATCTCACTAATACAAATTGAAATTCCCCAATACAACTTGATAGGGGAGGGTAAATCATTGTATCAAATTTATATTTTAAATGAAACTAACTTTTCCCAACATTTGTAATAACTCATAAAATATGTCTAATTTCAATTCCCATTCACTATATTGAAAAGTGTATAACTAAAATATAAAACATAAAATTTTAGTTGATTCATAAATAAGGGACAATATAGTTATCATATAATAACAATGTGTTGGTCATATAAAAATATTGTAATATTCACTAGATTATTTTGATTATAATTATTTGTCCTTGGTCAATATATTCCATGTAAAAAATATTTACCAAGAATTACAAAAAATCACATAGTATCCCTAAGATCACATGCATTAACTTCTCTTAGCACACTTATAAGGATGAATTCTACCTATTTTTATCCACATTATGGTCACTTCTATATTTTAAAGGGTAAAAAAATTATTTCATCATGGTGAAATTATTTTCACGCTCCACTGAATAGTAGTCTCCAGAATATGCAAAACTAATTTCTATACAAAAAATGATAGAGAAAAAACGTCTTTCATGTAATTATCATATGGAATAATGATCACCATTAACTTATATAACACACCTAATATATCTTTGATGTGATACTACTATAAATAGTTCCTACCATAATCACCCTCTTCATGATACCTTAGTGTATTGCCTTATACTAGCTACCCCACATACTTCCATACATGGACTCCTTATGTAGTCCTATTTATGTTAACTACTTCTAAAGATTATATTTTTCAAACTCCATTCCTTATCCAAAATTAAAAATAAATCCATAATTTTAACTATTCATCCCTTTAAAAATGAAGTGCATAATGGTATATTGTTGATTCTTCTGACCCACACTCTCGGATCTAGTGTCATAAACCTATACTTCACATACTCATGATGATACCAGATATGAAATAAATTATATACCTATCAATAATTACTAGATCAATAATGATTAATTAATCTCTTAAATGCCATGGATCTTTTTAGTTTTAGAGATTTAGAGAATTATGTTAAAAGAAAAACATTGGAATCCCATGTTCATTATGTCAAATAGAAATTTTTTTCATTATATTTAAAACAACTTAATCCCTAAGGGTCTTCAAAATATTCCATAAATTGTTTCTCATGTATAGTCTTCCTAATAATTTCCCATGTACTAATTTAATTCATATTAAGGGGAATGGAAGAAAAATAAATCGCTGACTAAAGCACTTAGTAATAGAAATATATACCTAAATCATTCAAAAACATAGAAATGGTAAACATAATAGTGAAGGAATAAATAATCTAATTCATTAAATGATCAACTAAAACCAAGAGTTTGTAATCTCCATTAAAATAAATGAGAACATGGATAAAAATAATTACTAATCCCATAGTGATGTAATGAATAATGATATAAATCAAAACCCTATGTTCAAGGCCTTTATCTAAGATATTTACTTGGTTTAGTTATCACAGTCAAGGAAACTTTCTGAATTGGGAAGGCATAAACCAAATACCTAAACATGTTTTGCCGCATGATACCTATTGATGCATAGAGGGGTTGTATACTTCCAATGTCCACTCATCCCAATATTAATTCCAATACATTCAACATAATAGTAAATAAGAACATTTACACCATTCTCTAAGAAAACATTGTCTAAATAAAAACATTTCTATATATATATAGAATAATATAGAATATCTATAAATGATCAAACTATATTAGTATCTAATGATCATCAATAATGTATATAATTTTCACAATGTAATGACGGGTAACATGATCATAACACATCCAAATAAAGATGGTGTATGGTCTAAAAATACATATTATACATTATAATAATAATCCTGATTAGAATAATAATATAAATTATGTCAATACTCTTTCACATGTGAATAAAAGAGATAACATAATCATTAACCATCTAGGGAAACACTTTGGTAGGTAAAATAATATATAGTCAACATTAAAATAATAATTCATATTGGAATAATATTATAAGTAATTACAATACTTTTTCCCTTGTTAATATAATATCATACTTTCAAGGTGAACATAATTCAATCTAAATTTTGTAAAATGTGACATTCACATCAAATAGAGTAATGAGTATTTGTCTATGTCAGCACTGTAATAACACAATAATAATTTATCTAGGGAGATAAAGTTGATGGTTTTAAAATATCATATCCCATGAAGTGAGAAATAATTTTTAAAGGTTTTAAGTTTTTTGGAGGTATATCCCCAAAAAACAATCAGAGGATACCCAATAATACAATCAAATGTAGGGATGTACCTAACGTATATGAAATAAGCTGAAGAAAAAAAATCCTATCGCAAACCAGGTAATATTAATAGTAAAAATATTTCATTCCATATTAATATTATTGAATTATATTTTATAGAGTTATATTCATTATAATAATATTGTATACTTTTTCAATGATTAAGGAAATAGTTTTATTCTTTATATGCGTGTATTTATGTACTATATGATTTTATTTAAAAGTATGAATTCTTAATTTTATAATTTCAATTACCAGAAAGATTAACTTCAATTTTTTATATCATCAATTAATGATTATCTAATAGTGATTTTTTGGAAGTTTTTTAAAATTATTGATTTTTTGGCGAATAACATAAAATTTAGAATTTTTTGAAAATTATATTTTCATATAATAAATTCTTCTATTATTGTTTTTTTGGATTGTTTCTAAAATAAAATTTGTTCACTTTTATAAAATATAATCCACTATATTTCTATTTAATTAAAATAATACATGAATTTGGTATAAAAACATTTCTATACATAAAAATATATTATCTTATAAAACCATTTTTATTGAGTAATGTATTCTCTTTTTAAAAGTAATTAATTCCACTTATAAAAAATGAATTTGATATAATTAACTCCATATTTATTATGAAAATGTCTAAATTTTTAAATTAGGTCACATTTATTTTTTTCATTATGATTAGTATTTTTTTTAAAAATCACTTACCCCTATAAGAGTAAAAATTTATTTAAAGTGTTAAAACCAAGTATTTAAGGGTTATAATGAATTAAAACATGTCTAAATCCCATTATTTGTCCATATTTCAACCCATATTATCATTTAATTTAATATGAGTCGTTTTGGATCCATTTGGATAGATCATGTCTTTAATATATTTTAATATTTTTAAATATTACATGTGTGTTCTCTCCCTCACATATAAAAGGGAACTCCCTCTACACTTTTATAGACACTCCATAAACCTATTACCTCATCCAAGAGCTATCCAAATCTATTCAAATTATCCTTCAAGAAATCCTATACATTCTATTTTAACTAAAATATAATCCAAGTAATTTAAAGACTTAGACCCTAGTTTTCTAGAGTCGATGCCTTACTTTATTGCATTAGTATAGAAACAAGACTCAAATCCCAAAGGATCGATCCATTTAGTATTTTTTTAATCTATATTAAATACATGAACTTTATATTATAACTTGAAAGGAAATACAACAAAGCATATTCCTTGGAAAAACTCATATAATCCGAGATTATTCATGAAAGTCATTCATAATGTACATCTTCGCATCTTGGGGAAAAATAAAACATAATAAATGGGTGATATCAGATGCTTGATAAGGGTATTCAATAAAATGGAAGCATAAATAATAATTCATGGTCAATAACTAAAAGAACACATCCCATTATAACATGATCTTGAGCATAATATTGCAGTAATAAAATAGGAATAAATAATTCCATACAAATAATCACATGAAACATAACCATGGATATTATCCTAGTAAAATAATCACATGATTTATCAATTAACATTTTCATTATGAGGTAATGAATAATTCTGTACATATGAATCATATCAACAAGTCCATGTCCAAGGTATATGATAATTAATTGTAAATGCCTCAACCGATATCTATGCTTGTTTTGTCTCATGAGAGCTACAAATGAATCGAGGGGATATAACAGGCCCCACCCATCTATTCTTAAGTCTATTTAATTCCTCACATGACTGGGGTTAAACATAAACACCATATACTTTGAAATGTAAATAATTTTACCCAATCTATAAACATAATCGTTAACCAGTCTGAGTAGTATGGTGAATAGTATAAAGATACCACATCCACAGTCAAACTAATCATAAACCATGTAAAAAAAATTAGATGATAATCATAAGATATAAATCTCAATAAATCATAAAATTCAACATAGGTGTTGAAATAGATGAAAATACTCTAGTAAAATCATCGATAAATTCTTTAGGGAAATTGCCTTTTTTAGTTTGTAAAGAAGAGTTTTTTTTTTGAAAAATCATTTACATTTGTCATAATTGTTTGTATAAAATCAGAAATGAAAAAATATATTTATTTAGAAAAATGGTAGTTATTTTATAAAAAAAATATTGTCGTAAAACATATTATGGATGGTACTCGAACAAGGGTAATAAATCATGACGTTCCCTTTAATCGGGCTTGTATATTAGGAAGAATTGAGAAGAGAACCTTGAAATACATGTATTTCATATAAAAAATGAAATGATCTAGAAACATGATTTTGGAATTTATAATCATAATTTATAAAATTATATAAAAATTATCAAGAATTACATTAGTTTATTGATGTAGAAATCATAACCCGAATTAAAATGGAGGTTTCGGAAGAAACCCTTATCTTATATACGAAAGTATTCTCCACATGACCTTAATTTCAGGGATGATAAAATTAAATTCATTTATTAATTAATTAATAAACTTTTATAAATGTATTCTATTTATTATAATTTTATTAATATAACTTATATCCTTTTTTATGTGTTATAATGTGCAATTTCTTTCTTCGAGAGAGTTCATTTACTTGGTTTTCATGATTGGTTTACTTGTATACGAGTACGGAAGTTCATATAAAATGGAAACATATATCCATAATTATAGTTATATTTTATAAAGGAAAAAACTGAAGATTAAATTCTTATATAAGTCATTTGTTTATTTTTTATGAGAATAAATCATTAGATAAGTCATTAGTGATAATTGTTTCGATTATTTTTCCAGTTTTTTAATCATCAAAGACTAGTTTTGTTTTATTAATCAACATATTGTGTATGTAATATTTATAGAATATTAAATAGGTTTTAATACATATATAATAATTTTTTTCTAACCATAAAAATGGTTTTATTATCATCCATGATGGCGTCATTGGAAAATAAATATGCATCATCCATGATGTCAGTAAATTGACACATGATGGGAGATGTTTTAATTTATAAAATAAGGGGGTAGAAAGGAGTTTGATAATGGATAAACCATTTAAAATGATATAATTATAGTATATAAATGATACTATAGTTATCATGTATATTTGTATAGCGTTTGTGAGGTAAGGATAAGAAAATAAATGAAATTGAAAGGAAAATAAAAGAAAAGAAAAATAATTTTTTATTCATGAATTATCCTCCATGAGATCCTCCTTAAGGGGATTGGTTTTAGTATTTTGTTGAGAAACAAGGCTTCGAGATATGGGGGAGGGTCATGGGATGATTATTGGGTAGAAATTTTCCAATGAAAAAATCTTTGAAGGTGTGAGGAGAAGGGTAGTGAGGGGTGGTATTTATAGTGGAGGAGAGGGGTGTTTTTTGAATATTTTATTCATTTGTTTATTTTTTGGCTCAAGACTATGAATAGTTTGAGAATTATCACCAATTTTATTAAAATAATTAATGATTGTTCTATATTATTGGATTAAACCATTAATAAATCACCTATGACTATAAACATCATGTATTTAACATTTATCAAAATTTGTAGTTTTTTTACTATTCATAAAAAAATTCAGGTATTTTTGAAAAATCCAAAAAAAATCATCCTAACCATTTATCGACTAGTAGAATACAAAAATTAACTCCATTTTATGAAAATAATTTTCTAAATATGATAAATTCAATTTTTAATTAAAATCTACATTTAATTGAAAAATATAGATTTTAAATTTATAACTGATTTTATAACACTCTGAAGAATTTAACAAGGTTTCATAAAATTATCCTAAAATCATAAGAAACCAAAATATTAAATCTGAAATAAAATATTTGAAAATTTATTTTCATTTAAAATATTTTATTAATTATAAACTTGTAATTAAATATTTTTGGCTTACAAAAATACCAATACTTAATTAATAATATCTAAAATGCTCTTTAACTTATACTATGATATAATGGTATCCTAATTTCATTTATAATATGCCTAAATTTTATTTAAACATTCATGGAAGAGGTTACTAATCATCTTTCAGGTTTACTTGTCATAAGTTTACTATTAATATTCCTAGGGTCAAGTTACTATTTCATCTGTATATATTCATTAACTTCTATAAATACATATCATTTAATTCATTCTTAATTTAGAATGTTTTTATTTTTCTATAAAAGTGATTTTATTTGATTTATACTATATGAAATAATTATATTTAGGGAAATTTCATTGATAGAATCTTGAGTCGTTATATTCTCCCCTCCTACAAAACATTTATGCTCGAAATTTATAGAATGTCACAAAATTAAAAGATATGGATAGTTATTCATAATAACTTCCGCTAGGACCCACGTTGCCTCATTAATTTTACGTTTTTTACAAAGTACCTTTTATCATTCGAGTCATATGATTCCTCAACAAATACTCTCTAGTGTCCAGAATCCGGTTAGGCTCTTCACAGTAAGGTAAATCTGGTTTGAATTCTATTCCTTAAGAAGTGAGGACATGCATTGGTTCTGGCATGTACTTCCTTAACAAGGATATGTGGAACACATTTTGTATCATATAAAAGATAGACGACATCTCTAAATGATAATCCACAACTTTAACTCTATCTAGGATTTCAAAATGTCCAATGTACCTGGGGCTCATTTTTCATTTCTTTCCAAATATTATAACACCCTTCCATGGAGTTACTTTCACGAAAATGTGATCTCCCACTTCAGATTCCAAATCCTTCCATTGATTATCATCATATCTATTTTTTCTATATTAAGATTCTTCGGTATGATTTTGAACAGGATTTACCTTTTATGTTGTATCCTCCAAAATCTTAGGGCCTACAAGATTCCTTTCACTAACTTCATCCCAACAACATAGTGTATGACATCTCTTCCCATACAATCCTTCATATTGGGTCATTTGAATACTCGAATGAAAACTATATTTTTATGAATATTATACCAAAGGAAAAATTGATCTGACATACCTTCAAATTCAAGTTAGGATGATCTCGAAATGTCTTCCAATGTATGAATGGTCCTTTTAGATAGCCTATCGTTTTGAGGGTGATAAGAAGTACTCAAATTAAGCTCAATATTCAAATATTTTTTAATATTTTCCATAAATTTTTTTCAAATCATGGGACATGTTTCGAAATAGTTGAAATAGGTACTCTATGAAGCCTCAGAACATTATAAATATAGAGTCACGCAAGGCGCTCTAGTGTCAAATCATCTCTTATAGTGAGGAAATATGAGATTTGGTTTGTTGATAAAAAATTACCCATATCGGATCATTCATTATTGGTGTTTTTGAAAATCTAGTAAAAAAATACATTGTATTATCATCACATTTCCATATAGGAATAGGCATAGGTTTCATGAATCCTCTAGGATGTTTAATTTTACCCTTCACCTGCTAACCGACTAAACACCTTGAAACATAATCAATAATTTCATGCTTCATATTATCCCACAAAAAATGTCATCTCAAATATCTATACATATTAGTTATACATGGGTGTATAGAGAAATTTGAGTTATGGGCATCATCCAATAACTACCTCTTTAGCTCAGGTATATAAGGAACACATAACCTCCTCCCAAATTTTATAATACCATATTTATACATAAATTCCATCAACTTCCCATCATTCACATCTTTAATTTTCTTTTAATGATTCTCATCATCAAAATGAGAAATTTTAATCCTTTCAAATAATTATAGTTGGGAAACAAATTGAAAAAGTAATAATGTTTAAACTTCCTTGATAAGAACCATATCCATTTTTTCTAGGTCCATGTACATAGGATCCTTATCAATCCAAATTTTGTCCATAATACCCTAATACATTCTACTCAATGCATCTTCTACCTTATTCACCTTCCCTAGGTGGTACTGTATTGAAAAATCATAATTATTGAGTAGCTCAAGTCATCTCCTTTGCCTCATATTGAGTTCACTATTTGAAAATACATCTATAAATATCTCAAATATTTATCCACATACATAGTTTCCCCATATTTTCAGAGCAATGATGAAAAATATTAACACTAGATCATGATTTGGATAGGTTTTTTATGAGTTTTTAATTACTGTTATTCTTAAGAAATAACTCTATCATTATTCATAAGAACACAACCAATTCCTTTCTTTGGTGCATCATTATAACTCAAAAACCCACCATTTTCCAAAGGTAGAGTCAATATTGGATCATTCACTAATCTCTTATTCAACCATTCAAATCATTTTTCACATTCTATTGTCCAAACAAACTTAATCCCGTTACGATTAAACTTTCTTAACTAGTTAGCTAATCAAGTAATGTTATGAAGGAAATTCTAATAATAACCTGCTAAACCAATAAAACTATATACCTTAGTTATGTTCGTTAGTATAGGACATTCTTGAACCACCTTTGTCTTCACAGGATCAAATGAGATTACATCCATAACGACAATATGGACAAGAAAAGAAACTATTTGATTCTAGAATTCAAACATGCTAGACTTCCCATATAACCCTTTTATTCTATGTTCCAATAGAAAAACCTCAAGTGATTCTCATGGTCCTCATAGATTTTGGAATATATCCAGATATCATCAATAAATACCACAAAAAATCATCAAAATATTCCTTAATCACTCTGTTCATTAGATCCATACAAATAGGGGGTGCATTAGTCAGTCCAAATGACATTTCTGTAAACTCATAATGTCCATACCTAGTTCAAAATTCTATCTTTATAATATCTTCATTCCTCACTCATAATTAATGATATCCAAATAAAAGGTCAATATTAAAAAAATATTAAGCTTTTTGAAGTTTATCAAATAAATCATCGATGTGAGGCAGGGGATAATTTTTATTTATTATAATAGCATTGATTTCTTAGTAGTAAATGGAAAAACTCATGGATCCATCACTATTCTTGATAGAAATACAATGGATCCCCATAGAGAAACACTATGGTGAAAAATCATTTACCAAGAAATTAATCTAGTTGTTTATTCAGATATACTAATCCCATAGTGGTCATTCGATAAGGAGTATTTGGTATAGGTCTTTCACCAAGAATTAAATCAATAGGAAACTCAAGTTACTGATCTAGAGGATTTCCAAGTAAATACTACTAAAATACATTAATATATTATTGCACGATAGGTATATATTAAATTTGAATATTTCATTCATCATCTGTAGATGTTGTTTTCTGTTCCTCCCCAAAAATTTTATTTAGTAGGGATACTGAAGGTGGATCTAGATATGACACAGATGATGAGGTTTCTGGTCTAAATATAGGGGATTATGCATCTTCATAACCTATTATTATTTCATTATCTTTTCTATATATTTAGGAATCATATTTTGATATCTAGTCTATAAAAAGGATTATATAAAAGTCAATAATAGGTATGATGATAAGGTTTTCAACTAATTCACATTTATGTGTCATAAATGAGACCGACTAACACATCTTTTTTTCAATGATACTTCCATTTGGCGTTTTGAATTAAAAATCCATTATTAAATCAAATAGAAACAATCTAATTTTCTTGGAAAAATGGGGTGACAAAAAATAATATGATTATATAGAATAAAATAAATCATTATATAAGTTTGAGGAAATGATTAAAGTACCTTCCACTACATCATTAGGAACTTTAAACTCAGTAGTTTTGATCACATAAGTTTGGCCCTGATCCCTTGGCCTTTTCTAGGGAATGTTTCATTAATGCTTAGGAAAATAATTTTCAGAATATCCCATATAATTACAACTGTATCATTGAACTTGGGTATCTTCTTTCTATTCCATGCAATCACGGGCATGATTTCCTTTTCTTCACACTTGTAACAAACAACCATTTCCTTCAAGAAATTTCCAGGGTGTTTCATCCCATAATTATCATAGGATGGAAAAGTATACTTTTTATTCTTCCCTTTATATATTATTTCCTCACCCCCTATTATTATTTTGTCTTCCCCTAAAGTCATAATACACAGATAATCCTTTCTCTATCTTGATAGCACGTGACACTATATCTTTGTATGATGAGAAATTTTTGGAGATCAGTAACCTTCAGAGGAATGGTTTTAAACCATCAAATGATATATCAATATTTATCTTTGGATTATATATGTATTACATGGAATTACTTTATAACCTTGTAATGTTTTCATCATACCTTACAATGTTTTCACCCTCTTTTTATTTCAGACTCAATAATTGATTCTCCATATTCACTTGTTGTTTACGAGGAAAATATTTTTCTAGGAATTTTTTTTAAAATATTTCAATTCCATATTTTCTATTTATTCATTCAACTTTTTGTTTTGAATCAATGAACACCATTGATCAGAATTTCCTAAGAGATGATAAACTTCCACGATAACTTTATCCCTATCATTACTTCCTAAAGTGAGAAATATCTTATCTAAGGAACTAATCAATAGATCCTCTACAAATTGGCTTGTAGTCCCATTGAATTATGTAGTTGTTTTTAATAAATTAGTCTATCATTTCACCTCCATGTTTTGAATTTGGATTCTCTATATAGGTAATTTTATTGTTCATAACCCAAGTCATATGTCCTAGTATAGTTATAAGTTGATCAACATGAGTCACAACTCCAATGCCAATATAATTATCTTTCATAGGAGGTAAATCCCTCTATGGGATATGTGAATTGATACTGTTTTGACGCTTTCTTCAGGGTGCGCATCTGTCTACTGAGGACGAGCTGATTTTTTCCCTATATTCCCACTTTCCAATGGTGGGAAACATCCATCACTTATTCAGGGATGTTTTCTCCTTGATCGAAATGGGATGATGGGATGTTGGTTCCTCCTTTCGTGTATTCCTCCTCGTAACTCATCACCTAGTCCGGGTCTCCCTTAAATATTTAGATGTTGTTCATGAAACTCTTCCTGGTGTCAAGTTTTCATGGACACCGGTCAATTACACTAATTCTTTCAGAACATTCCAAGGTTTCCGGTCATAGAAGCCACCTTCGGTAAGGAGAGTAGTCACGTTGGACATCACTGGCATGTCTGGACACTGGAACACTGGAACGTCTAGGTTTCTTCTGCTTATGATAGGGCTTATTGGGGGCACTGAAGCCTAAGGTATCCCATGTCGAATGTGAGGAATTATATTCTATAGGCATGTCTCTGAGGTTTTCCTCAGCTTACCATGTTTAAAATAGGGTATGCCACAGGTTTAACATCTAGTAGAGACAGATCGGACTGATCAGAACACTGACAGGAGTGGATTAGGTGCATGCAACCCTTGGAGGGAACACTGATGTAAAGGATAACACATGGATAGTTACCCGAGTGCTGCTAAGAGCAGTGAAGAGGTGAATTGGCACGATCCCACCGGGATGTGGCAGCCCGGGTAAGAATCGGGATGGATGATGGAGAGTTAAAAGAAGTGGTGGGGGAATAAGATGTAACCATCATGAAGGTGAAGGTATTATTGGGCTTGATCCTTGAAGTGACTTCCTGCATATCCTTATGGTAGGGAATCAAAGTCTGCGTAGTTTTGTGAGTGATGGGACACCAAAGGAGGCGACCCTAATGAAGAGGACCCAGAGGAAGTGGAACCTATGGGTTGGGGCATGAACTTCCTGAAACACATAGGCTCGAGGGAATGAACAGGATGATATATGGGTGATGGTATTGAACCTTAGGGAGGCTTCCTCATACCTTGCCTTGGAAAGGATCAAAGTCCACATAGTTCAGGATGGGGGCATAGAATCAGGGTGTATGCAGAGCACAACGACCTGATGATATATTGGGGGCTTACACATGGTTAGCAGCCCAGGTTGGTCTGACGACAATGGGGCGGACCAGAGATGTGGTTCAAAATGAAAGGGAAAAAATGTATTACCGCTGGATTAGGGTTGATAAAGTCTTAACGTTGACTGGGGGTGACAATGGATTACCGCTAATTAGGGTTGACAATGGCTTACCGCTGATTGGGGTTGACAATGACTTACCACTGATTGGGAAACACAATGGCTTACCGTTGATTGGGGTACAACAGCTTGCCACTGGATAGGGTCACAATGGCTAACTGCTGATTGGGGGATAGTTAGAGTCATGCGGGACCTAAAGGGGCATATATTTTAACATCATTCAGGACAGAGGTGGAAATTCAAGAGGTAGTTGGGACCGATGGGAGTTAGGCTTGAACCCCAGGGATGTGTCCTACATACCTTGCCTTGGAAAGGATCAAATTCCACGTTGTTCGAAATAGGTGTTGGTGAACCTATGTGAAGTGGTCGGAACCAATGGTTGTGGGTATTGAACCTCAGGGAGGCATCTTACGTACCTTGCTTTGGAAAGGATCAAAGTCCACTTAGTTCAGAATCGTGTTGGGGCTTACACTCTAGGGTGGCTCGGAGAGGATTCCATGGGCAATGATTACTCTAATCCCACGTGATTCATGCTCTGTGTGAGAAACAAGAGGGAACAAAGACTTGAAGATCATGTCGCGAAAGGTGCATCTGTGGTAAGTGGAGTGTGGCTTACACGTGGATAGTCACCCAAAGAGAAAATAGGGGTTTACTCATGGTTAAATTCCCAGTGAGATGCAGATTGAGACTTACTCCATGATGGAGGCCCGAGTGGAAACAAAGCCCAAAAGTAGAGGGATTTGGTATGGAAGATAGGAGGGTTCTGATGCCCCCCCCCCTCTGTCCCATGGCATCGAATAAGAGAGGAGGGGAAGTAGGGACACTGCCACTCGCAAGAAAGGAAAGGGGCTTACACCAAGATGGTTTCCCTTCCCCATGGACAGGCACCGCTCCATTAAAGAGGATATCATTCCATGTGGGGAAGATCTCACTCCCATGGAGATGAGAAAACATAGATAATGTTTGAGATGGGGTACCCCGCGTTGAGTGCATGAGGTGAGGTAGTCGTTTAACGTCGTGTGCGGAGGATGATGACACTTGGCAATTTAACGGCAGGCAGCTCGGATGAGGCAGGTACACTTCGTGCCCCCTTGGACTTACATGACCAGTACCTCCCTCCCCATGGGGAAGGGAAGGCATTATAAATGTCGTAAGGAGGGGGTGTCATGTAGTGATCCATCGAGGGGACCACATTAGTGTGGCTATTCAAAGAAGCAATAAAAATTTTCATTCTTATGCGAAGAAGCCTAAGACTAAGAAATTCCACGTAAAGAACAACCTAAGGGACTTTGAAATCACTTCGTACAAACATGGAGGGTCACACATGAAAAGGCGTTATGGAGAAAAGGGGTTCAGAGGAAGAGGCATCGTAAAGCTCTAGTGCTTCATGTAGTGTAAGGGCTTCGTAAAGGGGTATGCTTCATGAAGTGAAGTGACCTAGCCTAGACGTAGGGCATAAGTGCGTATGGAAGGTGCTTCAAGAAGCAGAAATACTTTCACAGAATACTGTTTCACAAAGAAAGAGTGCCCCATGAAGAGTAGCATTGAGAAGCAATGTGCTTCGCAAAGCACAGTGACCCAACCATAGCATGTGGGTTACATTTTCATGGAGGATCCTTCGCGAAGCATGAGTTCTCTACAAAGACCCGAGTCCTCTTGGCATTACCCTTCCTTTGCGAAGGGTCGTGGGATCTGCGAAGGGAATTCTCCTTTGAAGAGGGTTTGAATTTAATACTAGGGAAAGGTACATCATGATTCTCAAGTACCTTGAAGAGATCATATTTTTCAGAGCAGAAATTGCTTCTTTATTTGAGAGATAAGAAGGGAAAATGTTGGAGGATCCGTTTTTTGGGCTCGAGGGGAGCCCGGTATTTATATTCCAGAGGCGCTGTGAAGCAGATCTTTCTTGGTGTAGATCTACATGGCACTTCATTCTAACGGTGGAGCCACCCACCTCCTAGATCTGTGGCGGCTTCACAAATGTCAATCGCTTTGCCGAGCCTCCCGCATCCTTGTTTTGAGGCATCTTCACAAACATCAATTGGATTTCAGAGCCTCCAGCATCCTTGCTCCACGACAACTTCTCAAACATCAATCAGATCGTGGATCATCCCACCACCTTGCTTTGTGGAAGCCTCACAGAGGGGGTAGCTTCACATCGGCTGCGGTGCTACGGGGCTCTACGAACAAGCTTCACAAGGTACCCCCAAAGGATTTACGTTTTCTATTCCTATTCCAAAATTTTGTAGCCAAAAAATTCCCCCCTAACACTTAGAGACGAGGAGAAAACAAGGGTCAATGTCTGAGGGTCAATCAACAAAACTCCTTAGTCAATCACAATGAAGGCTCGTGATGGAGTGTCGCATGGCAAAGAGGCGATGCACGAGCTTTGAGCATCGTGAAGCTCACCATGGTTAGGCACACTGTGAAGCCTAAGGGGGAATTTACTATAAATAGGGGAGGATGACCTCCCTTTGGTCTTTTATCACATCCACATTTTGGCACTAGTGCTCTCGATTCATGAAGCTCTGCATACTCTGTGATTTCTCTCCGCGAATCAGGCTTTTCACATTGCAGCGCAATGTGAGTCATCAAATTTCTGGTAGTGTGCTCTACGGCTTGTGCCTGAAGGGAGGGGCAGGGCTCCCAGATTTCTTTACTAGGTCCAAGCTTCATGAATGGGCTTCACGAACGGGGTTTACGAACAAGATTCATGAAAGCGATTCACGAACCAGAACCAAAATGTTCTGAAATTCAAAAAAACTGAATGGCTCACAAAGAGACTGCCAGGAGGGTCCTTGCAGGTGCTGCTCAAATGGATGAAATGGAGGATAGCTCAGGAATAGGGGAGTTCATACGAAGCCATTCTGACCATAATTCTCTAGTAGAGTAGCTGTTAGAGAGTCATAAGGACTATCTGTTGTGCAGAAGGCTGCCTTTGTATGTCTTTGGCCTGAGGGATGATGACTTCAACCCTAAAGAGAGTAGGTACGAGCTGGATTATTGGTTTAGGAGCACGTCGTACCAGAGATAATGGTTCAGGGTGACTGATGACCATGCCCTAGAGGACTTCATGCCTGTTAATGCTGACTTTATGTACAATCATGTGAATAACGTTGACGATAAGGCACTGCAGCCAGATACATCTCCCCTATTGTACCATACTATTTTGAAGGTAGCCTTGGATAACCCAGAGAAGGGGTTGACTGAAGAGTGGGATCTATTCCAGGGTGGAAAATTCATTGACTACTAGGCCTAGTCCAACTAGGTTGGTGCATCGAACAAAGAATTTCGAGCATAGCTGAGGCATGTGGGCCTTTATGATGCGGTTTGGGCCTCCCAATTTTCTATCTATCAGCCGAAGAAATTGATGTTGGATTTTCTGAGAAGATAGTCACCGAGGACCAATAACTTCCATTAGCACCATAGAGAGGTCAACATCATCCAATGGGATCTGCACCAGATTTCGAGGGTCCCAATAACAGGGGCAATTTATGATGAGTTCCTCCCTATTGTGGGTGCATGGGAAGATCTAGAGTAGATGCCACCACTGGTGATGTCATTGATGGATCTGGTGTAGGGATAGGACAAGAAGTCTGTGAGGGAAGTCCATTTAAAATGGTGGTTCAAGTAGTTCTTGAACATCCCAGAAAATAGGCAGTTCCCTGTGAGGCCTCAGACTAGCCCAAAGGGGGCCCAACGAGGCAATGAGCACTTATACTGGTGAATCTTGGAGGACAAATAGTGGAAAAACTAGGGATTCAACATCAGTATCAAGCAGAAACTAGTAGTTAGGTTGGATGTATTCATCGCGACACTGATTTTTGGCTGGAGCCTACCAGTAAGGGACATTAAAAATGGTGTGAGGCCAAGCACGTTCATTATAGCGTCCATGTTGGCGACAGGGGGACGGCTCAACCTTGGGATCTCGATTCTCTCTAAGATGTACAAGATGTTGTGGCATATCAGTGAGGGGAAGAAGCCGCAGAGGATATGCAGGCCATCCCACCTATGGTATGGGTGAAAAACGGCGTATGTCAGTGGTATCTATGAATATTCGAACACCATTCTCCCTTTAGGATCAAATTTCCACCAATCCATTCTGATTACTGTGGGAAGATTTCCGGCTATGCTGACCTTGTAGGCAGTGCTGAACTGGGTCTAGAAGGAAAAATAGTTCAATTTCCACCCATTCCCATTGAAAGCATGTCTATTCACTAATGACGGTCAGGGAATAGAAGAGCATCAGTCCAATGTGCTGGCCATTCGGGGTGGAGTCTTGGTGGAGCAGGTGAACCGCGAGTCCCTCTATGAGCCGTGCACCCCGCACCATT
Source organism: Viscum album (assembly GCA_963277665.1). Classification (NCBI taxonomy): domain Eukaryota; kingdom Viridiplantae; phylum Streptophyta; class Magnoliopsida; order Santalales; family Viscaceae; genus Viscum; species Viscum album. The sequence continues at coordinate 1,983,310,677 of OY728122.1, forward strand.
TTGAGAGGTAGTTTCAGTGCATGCATCGGTTGACCCTATGGGTCAACTTGGGTGGTGCGCACAAGGATCACCCATGTGTGATGAGGCAGATGTGGCTCAAGTTCACACAATAAGATGGGAATATGTGGAATGAGCTGCCTCTACCCATCGCCATCTTTGGGTTGGTAAATTAATATGCCATGAGCTGGGAGGTAGAATACCTGGGGGATTTTATGAAGTAGTAGACCCTCTGGGCCAGTGACGGGGGGCCTCCCCAACCTCGAGTTTGGGGCAAGAAAGCTACAAGGACGTCTCGTGGTGGAAGGGATGTAGTGGTAGTGAGGCCTACACCAATCAAAAGGGAGGTTGTAGTGGTATAACCAAATGTCCCATAGGAGAAGAGTCATCTAAATGGGAGGACACCTAGAGGGTTCCACAGGATATCCACCTGGGCTCTGGGGAAGCGGTTGCGCCATATAAACATGCCGAAGAATGTTGTCTTCCTAGAGGCCTGGGAAATATAGGATGTCAACAGAAGTTCCTCAACTCATTCAAGATGTGGAAACAACTAAACCATATTCGGATGGATTTTCTGGGGATCGTCCCTATCAGGGCCAGCATTTCAGTATCCCAGGTGGAGGTGGAGTAATACCTGGCCGAGTTGGAGGACTTCGTGCACTCCTGGGGTACCCTACATCCAATGGCAGATCTGGTAAAGGTGTTGCAGGATCAAACGACCCCTATGCAATTGTCGGGTATAGAATTGAGGGAGATCTTACCTCTACCTGAATAATCAGTTGAGTCCTCCTAGGGAGAGAAGGCTGGTAGAGGGAGCCCTCTGGAAGAGGGTGAGGTTGGCAATTTAGACCCGAAGATGGAAGAATTTTCCGAGGCCATAGAGGTAAAATCCTAAATGACTTCCTCAAAGTCTTCATCCAGGTTATTTATAACTTCTCAACTGATATTTAAACTGTGCATGAGGGCCTAATATGCAAAACCCACTCCCGCCAATTAGCATATGCAGCAATGGGGCCTTCGGGATCTACCCCTGTGGCTATGGAGGTTACCACGCTTAGCGGGGTTGGGACACCTGAGGTGGTTCTTTCGGAGTTTTTAGACATCACAACAATATACGGAGGGACATGCCTCAGGGTCCCAATGAAAACAGCCCTAAAGTGATACTGATTATTCGATTTATTTATGTTTCCTTTACGAAATCAGTGACTGCCACTCATTGATCAGATTAACTGACGTTCGTGCACTTCTGGTATGCATAGTTCTTTAGATGGCATGGGATGCCTTGGAAAGGTTGGTCAGAGTTCCTAGTGTTGACTTTCCCTGGGGAATGATGGTGGTTGTGGAAGTGGGTGCCCAAACTGACCAAGTTTCGGCGCTCCCAATCACTGGTGGGATCACTAGCAGGACAAAGCTTGAGATCATTGAGGTGGGATCTGATAATGAAGATCGATCGGACAGCACGGGTCCTGCCATACCTGATCAGACACTCGATGCAGACCCTACTGATGAGTTCTTGGGATCATTTTCCATATACGAATTTTCCAACCCTATATATCAGGACGAGAAAACCTCTAATGAGAAGGATAGAAAGATCATCTGTCACCGGTCATGGAAGCTAATCAGGGTCTTCATCGATGAGACTCCTCAAGAACAGCGGATATACCAGATTGGGAGGCTTTGGTCTCAGTTTCGTGAATTCTGCACTAGGGGATTGGATGCCTAGCGTCCTCACATGCTTGTCTGAGATATCATGGCAAAGAAGATTCGGGAATATGATCGTGGCCTTACTTTGGTTTGGCAGCAGAGAAAAGTGATGAACATTAAGAGGCTCCAGGAGGCTGAAAATGAGAATCAATGGCTGCAAGTCTGGGCAGATGAGCATTCCAATTTCCTCAACATACAATCAGAGCTTATATCGTGGATGAAGGCCTAGCAGTAAGAAGCTGAAGAACAGAGGAAGCAAGCCTCTGAGGATATGGCTATCATCCGAAGAAATGAGGAGTGGGCCCGAATTATGGCTGATGAACTATGCCCCCTTTCTACTAAAGATGAGTGGGAACTAAAGATTTGGAAGCCAATCCTGGATGCCACAAGCTAGATGGTGGTGAAGATGCAATGCTCTTTTGAAGGGGTCAACCCATCCATGGGGTGGATTAATCCTCGAGTGCTGTAATTCTTGTAACTTTTGATTGTACATTCATGATTCGATTATTTATGATGGCTTCATGCATGAGTTCCATCATCCATTTTGGTTTTCCACTCATCTTCTATATTCATGAAATTCCCAGTGGTCAATCCCTAAGCTCACGTGGTTCAGTCCCGACGTGAGAAACAAGGTATGACCACCTTGTTATTCCATCCGAATATAAGAGTGCAAACCAAGATTCAGGCATCTGAGGTTTGAACATCCAATCCAAATTTCAGGGAGTAAATGGAGTGTCCTGACTAGAGAACGAAGGTCTTAGAACAATCGAAGTGGCACTTTCGCAAATGTTCTCTAGTGCATGAGAGGGGAAATGTCGGGGGCATTTGAATCAATCCAAAAAGAGGGTAATGAGAGGTGTGAATCATGATACCCAAGATTCGGAAAACTGTGGGGGTGGTGTGAAAATAAAGGATAATTATTGATCATGTTTGAAACACAGTACCCCTATTGCATTAGCCTAAAATAGAGATGAAAAATGATTTCGGGCCATTGAACATGTTCGAAATACATGGCCTAACTCAAAATGTTACCCATTAGTCTTCTAGAATGTTGGCCCAGAAAAGTAGGTGAGCCATAGGCTGAGCATCCATACTATTAGGGGGTTCTTTTGGACATTAAATAGGACAAGGATTCAAATAAATCGAATAAAAATCAAGGAGGGTGGAGTGATTGGTCATTCAAATGGAGTCCAACACTCTTGAAATTTCACTATCTTGGTGGAAACACATTAGGTGGGTGCATCGGTTTGATCCAAGATCAAACTTACTTCTGAAAAGGACCTCTCTAGTAAGGTCCAAGGATGACCTATAGTTTTACATCATACCAATGAGGATGATAGACAAATATTTTATCATTGTATGGTGAGGAAATTGAACATAGTTTTAAGGACATATTTCCTGGACCAAAATCGGGGCCTTGGGGCCAGAAGGGTTAATGACCCTAGGGCTGGGCCCAATTCAAATTGTATGTGAGTCGCTACGTATCCCATAAAGATGGGAATCAATCCAAACGTAGATCTGGGCATAGCGTGGCCAGAGACCAACACTGGTAGGGAGAATCCTCTCTAGCGAGTAAACTGACGCATATGATGATTAACATGGGGCATACTGAACATGTTTAGGGTAGAACCACAGTTTAGTGTCATGCATCGAGGAAATTGATCCCTAGAAAGGAAATGTGTGGTGCGGTACATACCACAATGTGAATGAGAACCCAAGAGGTACTCGCCACACAACATGCTCTCAGGAGAATCCTTAGGTCAAGGGGCTAAAGGTGAAAACTAGGCTGGTCTCGGGATAGGTTGTCTGGGAATTCCTATGTATTCCATGTGAATGGGAATCAATCCAAACGTAGTTTTGAGAATGCAGTTTAACATCATTTGGGATGAAAGGAATGTGTGTCATGGCTATGCCAGTACACATCCTACCGAAACTACTAAGCCCACATGATTCGTGCTTGATGTGGGAAATAAGGAGTAGTGGTGGGACTTTCCTAGAAAAGGGAGGAACACATTAGGGTCAATGAGATTCTAAATGAATGACATATCAATAATATTGACTTGCCTTCTTAATGTGCATAGATGCACAGAGGTGTAACACCGAGTGTGTTTTAATCCACTTAAACATAAGGGAGTGGAAAAATTTTAATCATGATGTTGGAGATCCGGATCAAAATGATAGTGATGTGGCGATAGAGGATAACTATTGACCATGTTCGAAACACAGTATCCATTTTTCATTATCCTGGAATGGGGACAGAAAAATGAGGGTCGACTGTTGTCCATGTTTGAAACGTGGGACCTATCACAAATTTTGTCCGAGCTCTTCAGGGGACATGGCCCAAGATGGAAGGTGATCCAATGTGATGTGGGACTAGGCCGTAAAGGGGGTTCCTTCAGACATGGAAGAGGATGAGGATCCAAATAGCAGGCTCACAAATCTTGGACATGGAACAAGGGAACTTCCATATGAAAATTCAACACTTTGGACTCTTTTTCAAAATGCATCTGAGTACGACAATAAGACGTATCATATAGAGGGATTCAAGTCCCTTTTAAGGATAAGGGTCCTAGGTTATCACACTTCTATCTTAAGGTCATAGGGTGGACCATTAAGGTGGTACTTGATTTAATGGACTGGGAACATGGCAGCGAAGTAGCCAAACCCTACGCGTAGTTCCCATAAGGAAGGCACATGTTGCGGATGTTGCAAAACCCAACTTGAATGAGAACCCAAGAGGTACTCACCACACCACATGACCCCAAAAGATTTCATGCCAAAGGGCCAAAAAAAGGGGGTAGGATTTAAGATTTTTGGGGCTGGACCCATAGACAGAATGTACGGGCGTTTCTACATATCCCATGAGGATGGGAATGAAGCCATACTAAGTTCTGAAGTGTTGTCTTTATGCCTTGTAGATAAGAAAAATAGAGATCTTAGTTTAAAGTCTTAAATCTCGGACCATATATGGTAAGGAATGAGGGAGACACATGGTGTGGTAATTATAAAACCCAACATGAATGAGGACCTGGGGTCTATATCACCATGTGTTTCTTGAGGAGGTCTTAGGTTGAGGGACCAAAAATGAAAGTTAGGCTGGGCCTGAGGCAAAGTGTGTGGGCATTCCTATATACCCCATGAGAATGGGAATCAAGACATATGAAGTTTTTTATGTGGCATGGTAAGGTACCAGTTCCATGAATGATAAGGTTGTGTGGGTCTAGTCCACTCACCAAAAGAAGCATCATTTGATAGATCACATTTGTCCTTTAAGATAGATGTGTTTTTTGGAAGCGATAAACCTAAGACAGAGAATCCTGGTATTTCTACAGGAATCAAAACGCATGTAGGAATTACCTAATGGAATTGTGGATGACCAATACCCAACATGATGTCCCCTTGAGTGAGGACATCACGATGCAATGTCGTTTTTCGTCGTGCATCTAGGACGATAATGTCACTCTTTAGGGTCGTGTGATAGGAACAACCATGCATTTTAACCTCGTGCAATAAAGACACATTAGTTTAACGTCTTGTGGGACCATATGGGGAATGCACATGATGTGATAAAGCATACCTGATGTGAATGAGGACGAGTTCTACATCACACCACACGTGATTCTGAGGGAGAAACCTCAGGCTGAGGGGCCAGCAAGTGTCAGAAAATATGGGGCTGGACCCGTGGATGAAATTTATAGGTGTTCCTACGCATCCCATGAGTATGGGAATCAAGACATACATAGTTCTGGGAATGCATTTTAACGTCATGCGGGACAAGAGTTAGGAGAGACTAGCTCATAGAAGGGGAGTACATGGAACAACTATTTCAAACCCGACGTGAATAAGGGAATAAGTCCACACACATCACACCATGAAATCCTAGAAGAGTTGGTTCCTAAAAGGCTAAATAGAAGAGATAATTAGTGGAACCTGAGATGGACCCAGAGACAGGATGTCCAGGTGTTCCTACGTATCCCATGAGGATGGGAATCAGGCCATACAAAGTTCTGACGGTATGACGTTGTTGATGCTCCTTTCTGTCACAGACTGTAACAAATGGAAAAGGGGAATACCTTAAGCACAAGAAGAGTCATCCATGGAAGGAAATCAAAAATTGACAAAGGAATGAACAAGGAACCCTTTAAGAAGAGGTTGCAAAAGTTTATTTATAGTCACGCAAGTCACTTGCGTGCCCTATTCCTTTTTTCGCCTAAGGTTCCTAGTGGCCTCTAAATATCCCCTATGGGCCCCCCATTTCAGGGACAAATTTTCCAAAACTCATATTCAAGCTCTGGTCACCCAAGTCTTTGTATGATGTCTTCTGAACACTTCTAAGGTAATCCTTTTCCTAGAATGGATGTTCTAAAGAGGAATAATAAGGCCTAAGTGTTAGAACTCATCGATACTTGCGCGCCTAAGTGCCCAGCCCTTAAGGGAATTGGAAACTATGACAACCCTGCTTTTATTACAAACTTAAACAGGATTTATTACATAAAATATAACTTGATACAACAAATAAGATCAAGAGGTTTAGTGTCTTTGGGGCTTAGGATCATTACATAAAAACTTCAAACATGAAATACAACATCTTTATTGAAAACATCCTTTACATGACCACTACATTCCCTCGTACTTAGCATTGCATGGGATAACCTGAGGACATGCATAAGAAAAGGGTGAGCTATAAAGCCAAGTAAGGGAGTACACATGGAATAACATGAGGATTAAAATGCATGTTAGACAATAGGAATATCAATAGAGCATAAAAGAAACATGAACATAAAGTCATGATAAATCATGATAATCATAACATGGAAATGTGGCAACAACAGTTAACATGGAATTAGCATGAGCCAAGGCTCATTGCATATAGAGCATGAGTAAATCCTCATTGCACATGAAGCACAAGTAAACCCTCTTTGGACATGAATTATCATGAGTCAACACTCATTTCACATGACGTATCATGATACTATACTTTACCCAATGCATTAGAGTGCTATAAGGGCGCACCTTTCTTAAACATTTCATTTCATGCATAAGTGTGTCACATGGATCATAAAACATGGATTCATTAAAAATAATCATTTATTACATGATAAAGGAATATGAAATTTATACATGAAACTTTATAATCAATAAGTAAATGTGCATAAAGGTGAATACCCTTGATGGAGAAATGGGCATGGTATTCACTACACAATGACATTGGCTTAGAAAATCGGTGGGATTTCGGCAGCGTAACGGCGTGACATAAGAATTCATAAAAATGGTTTATGAGAGAGAAAGGGTTTCCTCATCATATTTACATGTAATGGACAGTAAGTAGATCATATAGATACATGTCCCAACAATTGTAATGGAATTTAGATTCATGATACAAAATTATTGCTTGAATGTAAAAGAGGAGAGAGAAGTTCCTTTCGGAATTTCGGTATAGTAACGGGTGTACATGGGAGGCATTTAATGAGATAGAAAGGGGTATCCCATCATTCAAACATAAAGAGGACAGTATTAGGGAGGTGAGAAACCATATACCAACATTCATAATTGAAATTAAAAGGGCAAAACAACTTAAAGAAAATTGGACAAAATGAGAAAGGAAGAAAAAACCCTTACTTGGAAGTGTGCTTCCAAAGGCTAGAGAGAGGCTTGTGATATGCTTCTTGGGAGCTTGGGCACCTTGGTAGGATTATAGAGATAGTAGGGTAGAGTTTGGACGAACTCCAAGGGCTTTGAGTGAGGAGGAAATGGGAGATTGGGTGGGTTTATATAGGAAAGGTGAGGGAATTCTTTATTATTTAGGTTTGGGTCCCCTTAAATTAAATTAATCCAAACCACAAACCATCCCATGGTTTTTGCCCATGTTTTTTGGAAAAGGGAAGAGTAAAATAGTATTTTATAATGCTGAAGTCCGAACTTCTTAAAATATTAGGGTTTCTTATGTGGAGGTGAGTCACACTCCCATGAAAAATTAATTTAAAAAGGCAAGGTGTTGAATAAGTCTTGAGGGGACCATTAATGCTTTGAAAAGTAAGTAAAACAAACCCAAAATCACATTATTTTAATGGCAAAACATATATTGTCCGAACATAAATATTATAGTATTTTTTTACATCACTATTGGGTCATTATGATGTCGTAAAACACATTATATATTTAAACGGTATTTAATTTTTACCCAAAAATTTGATTGTCTCAGAAAATTATGCAAAATTCACCATTGGATAATTTCGATGTCCTGATTCCAGAAATAACATTTATTTTATCTAAATAATTTTCTAAATATGTTAATTTTAACATTTAAAATAAAAACCGACGTTTTTCGAAAATTCGCGGGTTTGACAGAAATGGCTTTCAAACCTTAATAAAAATTTTAATTGCATTCATAAAATTATAATATCATTTATATTTAATAAAAATTAATTAATAATATTATTATTATTTTATTAAAATATTATTTAATTCAAAAATCCCTTAATTTAATAAAATAGATTTCTTAATTAAATAATAACTGAAAACCCCATTTGTACTTTAAAAACTATTTACAATGTATCAAAAATGACTAGAAATTATATTCATTATTATATAAAAAAATAATGTACATTAACAAAGTACTACTTATTTGTTACATAACCCCTTAAAACAGCCACCTATGACCTAAGGGTAAGGTGTACGATGGTGACAGACTCTTGGGGTGGCTCGGATAACATCACTCGAGTGGTAATTTCAATCAACTTCCACTTTTACAGTAGATGGTCACGTTCGATCTTGACATGATGAAGCTCAGCTTGGGCTTGGTCAAGGGAGAAGCCCAAAGATGCCACCTCTTTTCCGAGCTCTGAAAAATGGGCTTTATATGGGGCAATTCTACTGGATGAGGCCATCACTTCCTTTGTCTGAGTAAATTGGATCTGTTAAAGTCTTATATTTATACTAATCATGTGATCACTATTCAACGGCTATATTAGCAATGTTAAAAATTCTTAACATAAAACCAAAGAAGTTTAAATTTTATATAAACATAAAGAGACATTTAATTAGATCAAGAGGGATTACCATTAATGAAACTTTGGGTCGTTACAATATTCCCCCCTTAAGAAATTTCACCCTCGAAATTTTCCTTTTCCCACACTAAAAAAATGTGTGTAACTTAGCTTCATCATATCCTCCGATTCCCAAGTCGCTTCTTCAAAATTTTGGTTTCTCCACAACACCTTGACGAGGGGCATTGTCTTATTTCGTAGAATTTTTTCTCTACGATCTAAGATCTTCACTGGTTGCTCCTCATAATAAAGATCATCTTCCAATTGTACCACCTCAGAAGAGAGTACATGTGAAGGGTCTGGTATGTACTTCCTTAAGAGGGATACATGAAAGACATCATGTACTTTGGACATGGTAGGTGGAAGTGCTAGTCGATAGGACACAATCCTGACACGATCATGAATCTCGAAGGGGCCGATGTACCTTGGACTTAACTTCCCTTTCCTTCCAAACCTCATGACCTCCTTCCACGGAGATAGTCGTAGAAACACCATGTCTCCAACTTTAAACTCAAGGTCTCATCGATGATTTTATGCATAACTCTTATATTTACTCTGAGCTGCCTTGATATGCTGCTAAATGGTTTTTACCTTCTCCACCATTTCCTTGACCATTTCTGGTCCAAGCAGCTTACGTTCACCAACCTCATCCCAACATGCCAGTGTTCTGCACCTTTTCCCATGCAGGGCTTCATATGGGGCCATTTGGATGCTCGAGTGGAAACTGTTATTATAAGAGAACTCAACCAGAGGAAGATGTTGATCCCATCCTCCTTTAAAGTCCATTGACCACACTCTCAATATATCCTCAAGTGTTTGGATAGTCCACTCGGATTGGCCATCAGTTTGAGAATGATAGGACGTACTGAAGTTCAGTTCATTATTCAGAGCATGTTGAAGACTCTTCCAAAGCATAGAGGTGAATCTTGGATCTCGGTCAGACACAATAGATAGTGGCACTACATGAAACCTTACCACTTCCCTGATATATATCCATGCCAGTTGATCCAAATAGAAATCCTCCCAAATAGAAATGAAGTGTGCAGTCTTTGTAAGACGATCCACAACAACCCATATTGCATTGTTGCCTTTGGATATCCTTGGAAGTCCCGTGACAAAGTACATGGTGATGTTCTCCCATTTCCATTCTGGTATGGGCAATGGTTGCATCATCCCTTTAGACTTCTGCCTCTCTACCTTCACTTGCTGACACACCAGGCACTTTGATGTATATTCAGCAATCTCCTTATTCATATTATCCCACCAAAAGTTTTCTCAGAGATCTCGATATATCTTTGTGCTTCCAGGGTGAATAGGGAAATTTGAACTATGTGCATCATCCAAAAGTTCCTTCTTCATCTTCGGACTTGATGGAACACATATTCTTTTCCAAAACTACACAATTCCTTCTTCATTAACCATAAACTCTAAGGATTTCTCTTTTTTGATAGTTTCCACTTTTTCCTGAATTCCCACATCATCCTTTTGAGCTTCCTTTAACCTTTCCAAAAGAGATGGTTGAGCAATCATTTGTGAAAGGATTGATGATGTTCCTTTATTTATGATTCCCACATCCATCTTCATCATGTCTAAGAAGATTGGATCCTTCTCAATTCTCATCATTGATAGAATTGTTGGGTCCTTTCTACTTAGGGAATCTGCCACCTTGTTCGCTTTCCCAGGGTGGTAATGTATTGAACAATCATAATCCTTTATGAGCTCTATCCATATTCTATGGTGCATATTAAGCTATTTCTATGTGAATATATATTTAAGACTCGTTTGGTCAGTATATATCTCACATTTCTCTCCATAGAGATAATGCCGCCGGATTTTCAAGGAAAAGATGACTGCCACCAACTCCAGATCATGCGTTGGATAGTTTCGCTCATGGATTTTCAACTGCCTTGAGGCATAGGATATCACTTTATCATTCTCCATCAACACACAGCCTAAGCCCTTCTTTGAAGCATCACTGAATACCCCAAAATGTTTCCCACTTTTGGGTAAAGTGAGCACGGGCGTAGTGATAAGCCTCCTTTTCAACTCCTTGAAGCTTTCTTCGCATTCATCACTCCAAGAAAAATTTAATCCCTTTTGATTTAGCTTGGTAAGAGGTCTGGAAAATCGTGAGAAATTTCTCACTTATCTTCGATAATATCCATCTAACCCCAAGAAGCTACGGATATCCATTACCGATATTGGCCTGAGCCATCCCTCAATTGCATCTGTTTTGGAGGGGCCTACAGATATCCCATTACTTGTGATGATATGGCCCAATAATGAGACCTCCTGAAACCAGAACTCACACTTGTTGTACTTTGCATAGAGCTTCTCCTTGCGCAAAGTCTCTAGTACAGTTTTAAAATTCTCCTCATGATCCTCCTTGGTTTTGGAGTATATTAGAATATAATCTATAAAGACTACCACAAATTTGTCAAGGTAATCTCTAAAGACTCTATTCATCAAGTCCATGAATATTTCTGGAGAATTTCTGAGTCTGAAAGTCATTAATATGAATTTATAGTGCCCATATCTTGTACGAAAAGCAGTCTTGGGGACATCTTCCTTCTTCACCCTTACTTGATAATATCCCAACCACAAATCCACCTTGGATAAGTATTGTGCTCTACGCAGCTGATCAAACAAGTCATCGATTCTTGGGAGAGGATACTTGTTATTTATCGTGATTTTGTTAGGTTCATGATAATCGATGCATAGCCGCATTGACCCATCCTTCTTCTTGACGAAGAGGACCGGTGCACACCATGGTGAAACACTTGGGCGTATAAACCCTTTATCTGGATTCTCCTGTAGTTGTTTCTTCATCTCTTCAAGCTCAAAAACAGCCATTCTATATATAGTCTTGGATATTGGTAGCACCCCAGGTATAAGTTCAATTGAGAACTCAACATCTCTTCTAGGAGTAAGACAAGGCAGTTCATAGGGAAACACTTCAGCGAATTCCCTCACAATAGGCATTTCTTCAAGGATGGTTTCTTCCTTAGACTCAATCATCTGAGCCAGATACGCATTCTCATAAGGTATTAATATCCATGCTTGAGATGATGGAGCTAAAGGAGATTAATCTTCCTACTGACACTTGTAAATAACCGGGGGTCGATTCTCCATATGGAGTGTGATTTCCCTCTCCCAACAATTTATGTTGGCTCTATATAAGGAAAGCCAATTCATTCCAAGAATTTCATTGAATTTCACCAGAGGGAGTATGACGAGGTTCACCGGAAAATTCAATCCACAGATTATAACAGGGGAGGACTTATATTCATGGGATGCAATGATTTCCCCATTTTCCGTACTCACCGACATCTTTACTTCCATGATTTGTGGTGGTGCAGGGATTGTTCTACTAAACTTTTGAGATATAAAAGAATGCATAGAACCTGAATCAAAAAGTATGTTTGCTATTCTTGAATGAATAACTAGCGTACCTGTCACCACTTCATTTTAGGGGTTCACTTCGGCAAAGGTGATGGAAAAAAGCTCTTCCTTGCTGCCTTCGAGGTTGTTGGTTGTCTCCGAAAACCCTTGGATTAGGGCACTGATTTGAAAAATGACCCGGTTCTTTGCATTTGTAGAATTGAACAATGCGTTGAGGTTCTAACGGAGCATTCCTCTCCTCTGTCACAGCCGTGGGTCTTTCTTTCCGACAGTTAACAGCTAGGTGCCCTTCTCTTCCACACCTAAAGCATTTTATCGTCCCCATAAGGCAATTTCCAAGGTGCTTCTTTCCGCACTTTTTCAAGTGGGGTGATGGATCTTCTTAGCACCATTGGATTTAACCATCGGACCACCATAATTTATGTCCACCTTACTCTTCTTGTCCTCATGATACCCCTGTGATTCCCCGATCTCCATTTATACCTTGAGGGCACATCAGACAATTTTCTCATAGATATCAATGTCATGGATCGCTAATTATTTCCGCAAGCTAGGCTTCATCCCACCAAAGAAGCGGTCAACCTAGCATTCGGGGGTAATGAAAAAGCTGGAAGCATATCGTTCAAGCATTGTGAAGTTATCCTCGTACGCTCCAACAGATTATTCATCTTTTTTCTTAAGTTAAAGAAATTCACGTTCCATCTTAAGTCGGAGGGTGAGAAGAAAATATTTATCAAAAAACATCTTCCGGAAATCCTTCCATTCCAACGCCTCGATCTCCTCCTCAGGCTTCGTATTTTTTATCAACGTCCACCATTGATCAGCTTCACCCTCCATATGATAATCCACCAAGAGTACCTTCTCTTATTTAGAACATTGAAGGATGGAGAAGATCTTTTAAATAGAGTTGATCCATTGTTCAGCGATCATGGGATCAGATGATCCAGTAAAGTAGGAGGCCTTTGTCTCATGAAGCTCTCGATATCGACTTTTTCTTTCTTAGGGGAAGTTGAACGTTCCTCTTGACCCATTTTTCTATTCAAAACTTGAGTTAGCTGAGAGAGAAGCCTGACAAAGTTCGTGATTCCCGCCCCCATTAGATTGGGCATCTCATTAGTACAGTCATCATGCTGATCTTCACAACAGTTGTTAGCCCGAGTCCTCCTATTACCTACCATTGGCTGGAATAAAAGGAAAGTTAGGGGTAACACATAAAGGGTAATCCAAAGACAAAAGTTGATGACTTATAAATAACCTTTTATTTCCTTAATCAAGAGTCTATAGGCTTCAATCTAGGCTTTTCATGATCTACTTTCTAATATATATTCGTAGGGGAATTTTTTTTAATTCCCTTAATAAGGGTTCATACTAAGCTTTTGAATTTATCAAAACATATCCCCTGAGATTTTTGTAACCAAGAGTTCATAAAGGCCCATTGTCATGCACCAGTTCCCATTTGAGTCTATCTCAAAGTGGTGTTTTCGGGTTTTACCCCTAGGATACATCTATGCCAGAGCCACCTCTACCTGCTCGTATCCAGACAGGGATGTATTTGTTTGATAAAACACTTACTCATTACTTACCAAAACTTAGGGATTCTTCTATTATACTTAGTCTTGTATCTAAGGCTTTACTATGGTTTCCTAATCCCAAAAATAACTAAACATATCCTCTGATACCAACTATGACAACCCTATTTTTATTAAAAACTTAAACATGATTTATTACATAAAACGTAACTTGATACAACAAAGAAGATCGAGAGGTTTAGTGTCTTTGGGGCTTAGGATCATTACATAAAAACATAAAACATTAAATACAACATCTTTATTGAAAACTTCCTTTACATGACCACTACATTCCCTTGTACTTAGCATTGCATGGGATAACTTGAGGACATGCATTAGAAAAGGGTGAGCTATAAAGCCCAGTAATGGAGTACACATGGAATAACATGAGGAGTACAATACATGTTAGACAATAGGCATATCAATAGAGCATAAAATAAACATGAACATAAAGGCATGATAAAGCATGATAATCATAACGTGGAAATGTGGCAACAACACTTAACATGGAATTAGCATGAGCCAAGGCTCATTGCACATAGAGCATGAGTAAATCCTCATTGCACATGAAGCATGAGTAAACCCTCATTGCACTTGAATTAGCATGAGTCAACAATCATTTCACATGACGTATCATGATACTATACTTTACCCAATTCATTATAGCGCTATAAGGGTGCACCCTTCTTAAACATTTCATTTCATGCATAAGTGTGCCACATGGATCATAAAACATGGATTCATTAAGAATAATTATTAATTCCACAATAAAGGAATGTGAAATTCATACATGAAACTTTATAATCAATAAGTAAATGTGAATAAAGGTGAATACCCTTGATGGATAAATGGGCATGGTATTCACTACACAATGACATTGGCTTAGAAAATCGGTGCGATTTCGGCAGCGTAACGGCGTGACATAAGAATTCATAAAAATGGTTGATGAGAGAGAAATGGGTTCCCCATAATATTTACATGTAATGGAAAGTAATTAGTTCATATAGATACATGTCCCACCATTTTAATGGAAGTTATATTCATGATACAAAATTATTGCTTGAATGTAAAAGAGGAGAGAGAAGTTCCTTTCGGAATTTCGGCATAGTAACAGGTGTACATGGGAGGCATTTAATGACAGATAAAGGGGTCTCCCATCATTAAAACATAAATATTGAAGTATGAGGGAGGTGTGAAACCATATCCCAACATTCATAATTGAAATTAAAAGGGCAAAACATATTAAATAAAATTGGACAAAAATGAGAAAGGAAGAAAAAACCCTTACTTGGAAGTGTGCTTCAAAAGGCTAGAGAGATGCTTGTGAGAGGCTCCTTGGGAGCTTGGGGAACCTTGGGAGGATTCTAGAGAGAGTAGGTCAGAGGTTTTATGAACTCCAAGGGCTTTGAGTGAGGAGGAAGTGGGAGCTTGGGTGGGTGTATATAGGAAAGGTGAGGGAATTCTTTATTATTTAGGTTTGGGTCCCCTTATATTAAAATAATCCAAACCACAAACCATACCATGCTTTTTGCCCATGGTTTTTGGAAAAGGGAAGAGTAAAATAATATTTTATAAGGACAAAGTCCGAACTTCTTAAAATATTAGGGTAGCTTATGTGAAGGTGAGTCACACTCCCATGAAAATTAATTTAAAAAGGCAAGGTGTTGAATAAGTCTTGAGGGGACCATTAATGCTTTGAAAAGTAAGTCAAACAAACCCAAATTCACATTATTTTAATGTTAAAACATATATTTTCGGAACATAAAGATTATTGTATTTTATTACATCACTATTGGGTCATTATGATGTCATAAAACACATTATATATTTAAACGGTATTTAATTTCTACCCAAAAATTTGATTGTCTTAGAAAATTATGAAAAATTCACCGTTGGATAATTTCGACGTCCTGATTCCATAAATAACATTTATTTTATCTAAATAATTTTCTAAATATGTTAATTTTAACTTTTAAAATAAAAAACAACATTTATCGAAAATTCACGGGTTTTGACAGAAATGGCTTTCAAACCTTAATAAAAAATTTAATTGAATTCATAAAATTATAAGATCATTTATATTTAATAAAAATTAATTAATAATATTAATATTATTTTGTTAAAATATTATTTAATTCAAAAATCCCTTAATTTAATAAAATATATTTCTTAATTAAATAATAACTAAAAACACCATTTGTACTTTAAAAACTATTTACAATGTTTCAAAAATGACTAGAAATTATATTCATTATTATATACAAAAATAATTTACATGAACATAGTACTAATTATTTGTTACATAACCCCTTAAAATAGCCACATAAGACCTAAGGGTAAGGTGTGCGATGGTGACAGACTCTTGATGTGGCTCGGATAACATCGCTCGAGTGGTAATTTCAATTAACTTCCACTTTTCCCGTAGATGGTCACGTTCGAGCTTGACATGATAAAGCTCAGCTTGGGATTGGTCAAGGGAGAATCCAAAAGACACCACCTATTTTCTAAGCTCCGAAAAATGGGATTCGTATGGGGCAATTCTACTGGATGAGGCCATCGATTCCTTTGTCTGAGTAAATTGGATTTGTTAAAGTCCTATATTTATACTAATCATGTGATCACTGTTCAATGGCTATATTATAAATAGTCAAAATTCATAACATAAAACCAAAGAAGTTGACATTTTATATAAACATAAAGAGACATTTAATTAGATCAAGATGGATTTCCATTAATGAAATTTTGGGTCGTTACAGAAACACTTGCACGCCGCCTTGCCCTCTCAAGGGAACTTGTGTGACAACCTTTTGGAAGCCTCTAGGGATGATACTAAGGGCTGGAGTTCAAAGTCACCCAAGTATTACCCTATAGATTATTGGTCGCCCAAGGTGACTCATGTCGCACAAGTATACTTGCGCCACCAGAACTTGTGCGCCAGAACCATACTTTCAAGCCTCCTTTCTAGTCACCTACTTTCCTCAAATCCACCTCTCTTCTCCAAGACATGGCCTTCAAAACCCTCTTCAAAGCCATTTATGGCATGGTTCCTTTGTTGGATTCCTTATCTGAGAGAAACTTAAATTGGGCCTCCTTATCAGGATTAAGCCCCAATCATAAGTTCCCTTTAATTTGGGCATCCTCTTTTAAGTGGGCCTCCTTATCAGGAGTAAGTCCCGGGTTAAAATTATAAATCTCCATAAATTACAAATACCTTTATGGACCCTGCTCTTGGGAATATTTCCTATGTCCTGGTCTTCATTTACTTGGGCCGTCATACATACGTAAGCCCCACATCATCTCTCATAACTGCATCTTTCGTGGCACCATTTTCATGTTTACTGATACTTCTTGTTTCTCACATCAAGCAAGAGTCACATGGGCTTAGAGTGTAAAAGTAATCATAAAATCTCTTTTTGGGGCCATTTAACTATACATAAAACCCATGTTTCTTTCCCTGAACTACGTGGAATTTGATCTCTGCCTTTAAAGTAGAGTACGTAGGAATCCTTTATAAGGTTCAAGCCCATATTTCATTAATTCTTTTCTATCCCATATGACGTTAAACTATATCCTTCCTATCTAACTACATGGGTTCTAATCCCTTATTTTTAACAAGGATACGCAGGTATCACATCTGCGGGTACGATCCCAACTCTGAAATAATCCTTGTCTTTCTGAATAACAATAAACATCAAGTGCCCCATATAGTGGCTTTAAAACCAGTATAGTCATCATAATTACCAAGAGATTTATATATATTGTATTGAATGATACCATTAACTATGAATCTCAAATACATACGGATGATTCTCCATCGATGAAGAACCTCAAATACATATAAACTATTCTCTAAATATCAAACATGTCAATGATTGATTTCCAAATCTAAAGGAAAACTCATTTTCATACTTGGTGAATTAATAAGGATTTATGAACATAACTTAAATCTATAAGAGAGTCAGAGAGTAGGTAATAATTCCCCTAAAAAGGTGTGATGAGACTGACCTCCCATCCTCTCGACCAATGCAAATTCTTAAGCCACAACAGTCAATAAATAATGAGCACCTGCCTTTGGAAAGTAAGTCCAAATGGATATAGAATCATTGGATGTTTCCGGTTCTACGAATAAACCAGTTAGAAACCGATGAGAAAGTTTGAAACTTAAATAAACAAGGTCATCCCCATTTCCAAAAGAAACAAAAAATGGTGAACCCGACGTGAATCCTTAACCAAGTTAAAATGATATTTTACTTATTTGTTAGGCCCCTATTAAACTCAATATGAGGGCCAAAAAAGCAATCAATAACATATATGCTCATCCAAAAGATGTAGTCTGGCCAAACTTATCTTGATTATGTATGCTATATCAAACATGCACTCTTTTTCAATATCTCTTTGGAATACAAAATGGCTTCTTTAAAATTCACACATGTGAATACCTCGGCCGCTACTCCTGCTGGATACTCGTCTGCTCTGAGGATGATATCACCCACTCAGAATCTACAAAATTGGGACTCAAATGCATTGGTAAGGTAATACCGTCAACACGGTGCCATCCCAACTCTAGAGGCCGCTCGAAAGGCCCTCCAAGTTAACAACTCGCCCTAGTTGTTCGGACAGCAACGACCAGTGGTCAAGAAGCAGGTGGTGCCAACCACTGTTTCCAACCGTTTTGGGTCGTTATCCCCGGAACACAACAACCAGTCCCTCCTATATTATAGAGAGGTGAATAAAGAGGTCACTCAAGGCCTCAAGTCAAGAATACAAGAGCCCTTCTTGAGGACTCCCACTAACAATCACCGCCAGACTCGTGCAGTAGAGTACTCTCAACATTATGAGGGTATCACCTATAGATGTTCGGCTCAGGTCCGTTAGACCTTAGAACGCAAGACGAATCATCAGAGGTGAAATTCGGCCAACAGGGGGTAGGTTCTTACCTCTTCCCCCTCTGAAGAATTCCATCAACCTAACTTGATGGCAAGCAACGAGCGAGCATATACACCCGTCCGTTCTAATTTCACTGACCAGGAGACTCGTCTGGCAGTAACACATCAATAACGCTAGGCAATTCCAATGAAATACTATATGTAGGCACATACACCTATTTATAAATCTGCAGCTAGTCAACAGGCTCGTTTGGCTACTTCCAAAGAAACTCGCCAATCTAATATGGTGGCAACTAGTAAGCAGGAACATACACCTATTTACAATCAACAATTCTGTTAGCAGTCTCATCTGCCAGTATTGAAGAAAACCCATTGAACATACTTGATAGAGGATACACAATAGGCACATACACCTGCCAATGTTCATCAATCCTACCAACAGTCTCGTTTGGTAGCACCAGGTGAAGTCAATCGGAAAGCTCCAACGACAAATCTGGAGCAGACTCAACTCTCTGCCCCTATGCATAAGTACTCTCAATATCCGTTGATAGGAAAAGGAGAACAGGACTAGTCACACACACCTACTCCATACAAGGAATGGGCGTTTATTCCCATTCTGGCAGCGGAATTCACCAAGCACATTCTGAAAATGGTGAAAGCGCATAAGCAAATCTCTACCCATATTCTGGATACCTGTCAGAATATTATAATATCTTCAGTGGAATCACAAGTAAATAATCATAAATATATCCCTATCAGTGGAGTGACTCATCAACATGTCACTCCGGAGCAGATACAGACCTCTGTTCCAGTCTAGGAGGGTCGTGGGGGCATACTCCCCCATGGCATACGGGCAATCAAGTCAGGTATATACACCTGATTTAAATGGAGATAATTAGCCCAACCTGACCATTTCTTCTAAGCAGGCATATACACCTGCCCATAATAACCACTTTCATCAGCAAGTGGTTTCCAAAGTCAATAATAATGAATCTAAGAAAAATACCCATCTAGAATAGTCGAGAAATCAAGATCCAATCTGCAATAAGGACTTGCTCGATGATGGTGTTCTTGATTCACTCAGACAATTGTCTCTTGCAAATCAAGATTCTACTCTATCATTTACAGATTCTAGAAGTAACAAAAATAATTACTAAGGTCTTCATCAGCCATTTCCTCATGAAGGATTTCTTCATTACAATTTAGTCGATCTCGAAGTATCATCCTCAAATGAGATCCACAATAACCCTCTACGTGGCTAGAAGACCAAGGAGGAAGAGGTTTCTTCTTTTGCTATAACCCACCATAGTGGTCCTCCCCATGATGATGAATTTATCTATGAAAGTCCTCTCCGTAGTAGTAATTTGCATTGCCTAGAAAATTCTTCAATGGAAAATACAGTAATGAGAAATCCCTCTTATCTTGAGGCACTTTCAAATGCGAATCCAGTCATGTCTGATGCCTTACCGCTAGTGGATGAAATAATTTATCAATAAGAAGATAGCTCGGGGTGTAGGTCATTCTCCAAACCACCCATGGGTCATTTAACTTCTAATTTTACAAATGAATTCTCTACTAATCTTGTCGAATCTGATGAAGCAACAAAGAAGCACCAGATTTGGTCTAATCAGGTAGAATAATCTTCATAAAATGATAAGGAGGAAGTGCTAAATATCAGAAAACAACTATAAAAAGGTGAAGTACTAGTCATGTTTTGGCCTTTGACTGAATCTCAGTATGATATTCTAGAAATGTTGACTGAAGATTGTATTCACGATATTTGTCTCAATATGTGGAAAACAATTTGTCACTTAAAAGAGAAAATATTATCTTATCATGAATATGAAAATCATGTCAAGATAATAGAAGGTTTATAACGCCAAATTGATTTGACATCTCTCTCAGTTTCCCGAATTCCAAAGGTTGAAAAGCAGTAGAGAGACTTTCAGTGTTCATTCCTTGGCACGTTAAAAAGGTTGCGCCAGTTAATTACCAATGCCCCATCTGGTATTCATATCAGGGGATGGGGTGTTCATGGAGCACTGCATTTCACTATACTCTCTAGTCAACAAAGCACAACAAAGGTGGTCTCATGCAATGTTATTTCCCATGGCTGGACACATCTAGCTGGTTTTGTGCCTAATAAAAGGCTTTCCCAAGAACATGCCTCAACTAGTTCTTCCCAAAGTCAGGCATATAATGAAAAAGTTGTTGAATTACTCCTGCATCAAGAAAATGAGAATATCGAATAGGCTTATCATTTAGATCATGCACATCATAAGGTGACAGAAATGTCAGAAATAATCCAACGGTCATCTGAGCCAGGTGATTTGAGTGGATGTAGGTTGATGCATCCAGCCAATTTCTGGACTAAATCCACAAAATTTGGAGGGATTTTAAGAAATTTTCAGATGTAGAAGCCCAAGATCCACCTCATCTTTCTAGGCTGGGGACTCTTTTAATACAACCTTCAGAATCAACAGATAGGATTCGAGGAGTTAAGTAGGAAAAATAGGAACAACCCCAATCCACCGGACTGGGGAGTTTTTCAAATTCTAAATCTCTTCCTTAGCGAAATTCAGCCTTCTCTCAATTAGGAAAGAAGACACAAGAGGAATTCAGAGCCGAATTATCAGGAGATTCCCTTCAAATTATAGTTCATCAAGAAGTTCCTGGGGGATCAACCAAACAAAAGGAAATTTCTCATAAGAGACATAGAAGAAGACAGTATCGTGGAATCACTGAAAAAAGGGATGAAATGTGTTATGCATCGATAAATGTCATCAATGTCATTGTCACTGATCCCCCAGAACATGAGGCTCACTCAGAGGGATCAAATGAATAAGTTCTTGTTCAAGAGGCTATGCATACAGAAACAAATTAAGGAGGTGTGCATACCAGAAGACAGAGGGTTGCCCAAGGGAAAGATATTCCTTCGGGTAATGCCCTTACATACTCCAAAAAGGAACATTCCAAGTAAAAGGGTAAAAGTCCAGTTAAACTCCACCCTACCTCTGGAGAAGGCCAATCACTCTCATTAGAGGAATGGTTCACACGGTAGGAAGAATAAATGAAGGAATTAAGGAGGTTAAATGTAGAAGTACTTCAAGGTAGTCTTCCTCCTAATCATGCTGGAGTTAATCAATCAAGGGAATTTGTTGCAACTACTAGGACGGATTAAGAATACCCCCCTTTATAAGTACAACCTCACAGGTCCAATCCTATGGGTCATACATAACAACAACCAAAAATACTACCATTAGTGGCAGTACCGGTCACTACACCCATCCAAACTACAGTTATTGCACCTGCTCAGGTCCAAGCTCAACCAGATGTTTCTAAAAAATTAATGACTACCATTGAGTAATTAACAGCTCAGTTGGAAGCTATGGAAGGAAATCGTGCACAAATTCAACCAGAAAAGAGATATTACCCTGAATGGGTGGATGTAATTCCTCCCCCATCAAATTTTTCAAGTACCACATTCCCAATTTTTAACTATTCGGGAGATCCATAACAACACTTAACACATTTTGTTTCTCATTGTGATCCTATGATGGGAAATACTCAACAACAATAAGCAGTTAAGCTAAAGTTTTTTGTACAGTCATTACAAGGGCCTGCTTTTTTCTGGTATACAAGTTTGCAATCCCAGTCAATTACTGGGTGGGAAGATCTCCATTAAAGGTTCCTCCTTAAATTTAGCTGAATGTTTCCAAAGACGACAATTTGTTATCATACCAATTGTATGTAAAGGGAAAATGAAAGAGTTTCATATTTCATTGCTCGCTGGAAGGGATTAACATATTCCTTAAGCTTAGCACTCCCTCAAGAAGAATTATTGCCAATCTGTGTGGAAAATTTGCGTGATGAATTACGCACACCGTTGATCTCTGTGAAGTACACAGGAGGGTTTCGAGACCTTACTTCAATCACTCAGCAGATCTAAGACTCTCTTATGAAGACTAAGGCTAAAAATCATGTAATTTCATCAGTTCCAAGAAGGAGAATAGAGAAAGCAGAGACTACTATAGTTACATTTAAACAAACACATGTACCTTCTTCCACCTCAAAACCATCATAATATCAAAGGGCTCCACCTACTGAATGTCCAAAACAACGGTCGCCTCGTCAAGATGATCAAAAAGACCAAAGGCGAAAATAGTTTGAATAATTGAAGAACAAAGTTTATTCTATCTGAAATGAACATGTTACAAGTTACTTCATCTCGGCTCTGGAAAACAACCTCGTTCAGTTTGCAAGGCCCAAAAGGCTGAACAAGGAAGAAGATAAAGACCTCCCCAACTATTTCCCATTTCATCAGATGTTTGGGCATCCCATTCAGGAGTGATTTGTCTTCATAGACCTCCTGGAAAAGATGGTGGACTCTAGATAGGTAAAACTGAAAGGTTCTTCAGCCCAGGTAGCATGTGTTACTGCTACTGATCCAGAGGAAGAAGGTGAGTGGCATGAAGTAAAAAGTAAAAATGCGTAGAAATATGATGATTGGATCGTCAGGAAAACAATCAACCAAACTCATGTCATTTTAGGAACACAATTGAATCAACCAATTGTGTCTTCTGCTATGAATGCCACAGCAAAACCCCCTTCATCAGAAGGAAATCTTCAAAGAATTAGTGTAATTTGAATAAATAAGAGAAGTCAGAAGAAGAAGAGTTCGTGTAAAATCCTAAATTGTCTTTGACTCTAGAAGATTTTTTGTCATCTTCTTCAAAAGCACGAGAACCGCCCCACCAAACAGCACAGTCTGAACTAGCTAATCAGGCAGAATATTTATCAGATGAATAATTAATCTTTGGTTCGGTTAACATGATTCATTTAACAGATCCTTATGCCAATGATAGTTTCGATTATGATGAGGCTAAGTTCCCTGTATCTAACAGAGGAATTAGAGGAAGAGACAGAGGTCTAGGATACTAGTGAAGACGTGGATATTCCAGAAGCCACTATTTCAATTCTACCCCTGCTAGAACTGTATATGAAGTAGAAACTCATGGAAAAGCCCTTCAGCGAGCTCAACAAGAACAAGAATGTTCTTCCACACATGGTAGATCCGGTCCTGATGCAGTTATTTTGGAAGACCGGTTAGAGGTCACACCTTCTTTCTCTCAGCAAATATATTGACCTAGTCGGTCCAATCTACCGAAGATAGAAGTATTTCCAACTCCTACCCTGATACGGGATGCATCTACTACCAAAGCATCAACGTCCAAGGCACTTGAAAAACCACATTTTCCCGATGGGAAACGCAGAACTTTGGAAAAAAAGTATGATGTATTGAGAAATTTAGACCAAGTACCGTCCAAGTTATCAGTTCTGAGTGCCTTGAATCTCTCAAAAGATATTCGGGAGGAACTTATTGAGGCTTTGTCATGTCCTCAAGAATTCGAAACTGAAATTGCTACGACTGAGGTTTACCATATAGAGAATGATCCTGTAGAATGTAATGCAGTGATATCTTTTACAGATGAAGATGAATATGGTGTTGTACATGGACATATCAGACCTTTGTATCTATCAGGAAAAGTCAATGATATAGACATCCGACGAGCTTTCATTGATAATGGCTCAGGAGTCAATCTCATTCCTATTCGTACACTCCATCGATTGGGCCTCACTGAACCTGATTTATCTCCTTTTACATTGATGTTGCAAGGATATGATAAGAATGAACAAGAACCTTTTGGCGAAATTACACTCAGAATTCAGTTTGGAGACCTTGTTTCTAATTCAGATTTCATGTTTTTTCATCAGGACACAGCTTTCAACATTTTTCTTGGAAGACCTTGGCTACATCAACATGCGTTCATAACTTCATCATACCATCAATTCCTCAAATATTGTTTCAATGGTCAAATTGGGACATTTTATGGTGAAAAAACCCCACCCAAAACATGTGAATCTCAATACATTGAGGCAGATTTTTATCACATGGAAGGAAAGAAAAAATCCACAGTGAAGAAGGTCACCAAAATTAATGATCCATATGGTTTTGAAAAGATTCCAGTAAACCCATTTATACATATGAGTACTGATTATGTGTTTCCTATTAGTCAAATTGATGGGATAGACCCAAATCCAAACACTCTTATGGAAACTTCCATAATGTCAATTACGCCAATGGAGCTAGACAGCATGGGAGAAATTGTTGATTGGCCAAGAAATGATGAAATCTTACATGGAGATGTCTTCATTTCATCCACTAAAATCCAGCAATTCTATACTTCATCAACTAGTCTAGAAGAAGTTATACCAATGCCAGAGGAAAATAATGATGTTGATTATCAATCCATCACCTCCTCTCTATCACCTCAGAAAGACCCTTCATCAACAATAGGGTCAAAAATGGCAGCCTCTTTTTCAAGATGTTCAAGTTTTAACTTCTCCCTTGACCATAGAATTTCTGCTTCGTCAACTACAATACAAGTAGAAACAGAGAAAATAACACATATTTAAGAAGAAGAGGAAGATCTCATAGATTATCCTCCATTATTTGGAGAGGGTATCTCTAAAAATATGGATGAACTCAGAGAAATAAATCTGGGTATAAAAGAAGATCCACACCCAACTTTAACTAGTGCGTCCATGACTCTTGAAGAGAAAGAAATGTATAATTCTTTTTTGAATAAAAATTGAGATGTATTTTCTTGTAATTATACATAAATTCTAGGTCTTGATCTCGATGTTTCCACTTATCATTTGGGTTTTCCAGAAGAACATCGAGGATTCAAACAATCCTTAAGAAGAACACACCCAACTTATGCCTCCAAAATTGAAGCTAAAGTTGATAAGCTTATCAATGATAACTTCGTCAGAGAAGTTTAGTATCCCAAATGGATGGCTAACATTGTCCCTGTGAAAAAATAATAATGGAAAAATTAGAGTTTTTGTTTACTTTAGAGATCTTAAACGGCATTGTCCCAAGGATGATTTTTTAGTTCTGATCACAGAACTCTTAATTGATTCAACAGCTGGTTATGAAGCACTTTCCTTCATGGATGGATATTATGGGTATAATCAAATCTGAATGGCTCCAAATGTTGAAGAATATACAGCCTTCAGATCCCCTCAAGGTGTATTTTTCTATCGGGTAATGCCCTTTAGCCTGAAGAATGAAGGTGCAACGTATCAATGTGACATGCACCATATCTTGAAAACCTTTTTAGGGAAATTTGTCGAATGTTATGTGGATGATTTGTTGGTTAAATACAAAAAACGTTCTAATCACTAGGATGTTCTAAAAATCATATTCAACAAACTTTGACAACACAATTTGAAGATGAACCCCTTGAAATGTGATTTTGGGGTAAACTTAGGAAAATTTCTCAGCTTTATTATACGCCATCGTGGTATGGAAGTTGATCCTGAAAAGAAAAAATCAATCCTTGGTATGTCACCTACTCGAAATTTGAAATAATTAAGGGGACTTCAAGGACACTTGGCCTATATTTGACATTTCATTGCCAATTTGGCAGTCAAGTGTTTACCCTTCACCAAATTAATGAAGAAGGGAGTCCCCTACCAATGGACTGAAGATTTCCAAGAGGCATTTGATATTATCAAGAAATATCTCTTGAGTCCACCAGTATTAATGCAACCTATTTAAGGAAGAACACTTATCCTCTATGTTACAGCTTTAGAGCAATCATTGGGTGCCTTCCTTTCCCAAAAGAATGATGCTGGGAATGAAAACAGCCTTTATTATCTCAGTCGTACTATGCTTGAGGAAGAAACTCGATATTCAAGTATTGAAAAGTGCTGCCTAGAATTAATCTTTGTAGTTCAAAAATTGAGACACTACCTGAAACATCATGAGGTCCAATTACTATTTCATAATAACCCGCTCAACATTATCCTTAGTCGTCCAATGCTTACAGGACGTCTGGCAAGGTGGGCAGTTATTTTATAGCAGTTTGATATCCAATATGTGTCTCAAAAGGAAATAAAGGGCCAAGCTCTGGCTGATTTCCTTGCTGAACACCCATCTGTAGAAGATACATCTTTAAATATTGAACTTTCTGATGGAGAAGTCTTCTCTATTCAAGATAATCCTCAAACATGGGAAATGTACTTTGATGGTGCCTCCAGAAGTCCAACAGGGAATAAAATGGAAGATCCTAAATTCAACAATGTTGGGTTAGGAATCATTCTTATTTCCCCAGAAAAGGTAGTGCTACCCTATTCCTTTTTGTTGTTGGAAGGAGGTACAAATAATGAAGTAGAATATCAAGCTCTCATCGCAGGCTTGGAATTGGAGCTCTAGGCACAGGTGAATCACTTGAGGTTAAAAGGTGATTCATATTTGGTAATCAAACAAATCAATGGGGATTATTCCATCAGAAGAGAAGAGTTAATCCCATTGTGTGATTATGTGAGAGAGTTAATGGTGGAATTTCCCTCAGAACTGACATTTTCTTATGTCCCGCAATCAAAAAATGCCAAAGCTAATGCACTGGCTAATGTAGCCACAGCCCTGACAGATCCAAATTGGGACGAAACAATCATCAGTATTGCCCATCGTCGTGTAGTTTCCCCTTTTTTTCAAATCATAATAGTGGAAATCAATGAAATAAGTCCTATTTCTGAACCATATGGTCATACTATAGGATGGATGACACCTATCAGGGAATTCCTTCAAAATGGAACACTCCCACCTGATAGAGACGGGAAAGAACAATTCTGGTGACGTGTGGTCAATTTTACTCTTTATTACAGCCTATATCACCAAAAAGTTCTCTAAAAGTGAGGTTTTGATGGAATTCTGATCAGATGTATTGATGGTGAAGAGACAATGGTTTTCATGAATGAATTACATGCAGGAGTTTGTGGTGCCCACCAGTCTGGACATAGGTTTTCTGGTCAAATCTGAAGGCTTGGATACTTCTGGCCTTCAATGTTTCAAGATTGTGTTGATTTCACTAAGAAGTGTCATTCATTCCAAGTATGTGCCAACTTCATTCATCAACCCCCAGATTTTCTTCGTAAAGCTAAATATTTATGGCCATTTTCCACATGGGGAATGGATGTTGTAGGACCTTATCCTCTGGCTAAATCTAAGCAGTTTAAGTATATTCCTACTGCTACTGATTTCTTTTCCAAATGGGCAGAGGCAAGACCTCTCAAAGTAGTTATTTCTAAAGGCATTGTAAGCCTCATCAAGTCTAACATCATTACCAGATTTGGTGTCCTTCATACCATATTGACGAACAATGGAACCAACTTTTGTTCATCTAAGGTGAGAAAGTTGTATCAAGAATACAACATTAAATCCAACCATTCATCTCGGTATCATGCAGCGAAAAATGTCCAAATAGAATCTTTAAATAAGACTCTTTCAAAAATACTACAAAAGATGGTGGATAAAGATAATAAATCATGGCCTGGTAAACTTTTTCATGCTTTATGGGCTTATTGGACCACCACCTGCATTGCTACGCAGTCAACTCCATACTCATTGGTATATGGAACAGAAGCAGTCTTGCCCATTGAGGTTCAATTACCTTCACTCAGAGTATAAATTTGTTATCATTCATCCAAATATGAACAATATCAGAAGCAATTTGATGAATTGGAATGATTAGATGAAAAAATATTGTGCTCCCTACACCACTTGGAAGTCTATCAGAATTGAATAGCATGAGATTTCAATAAAAAAGTTCTTCTTCGTTCATTCATTCAAGTAGAATTGGTATTGGTCCTTATAACTCCAATGATACCAAGAAAGAAACCACCCAAGCTTGAGCCAAAGTGGGAAGGACCTTATTCAATACATAAGGTCTACTCAAATGGAGCTTATTCTTTAATCTCAATAGATAGAGAAATCATTACAACTCCAACAAATGCAATATTTTTTAAGAAGTATTTTGTGTAATACAAATACACCTTTTAGTCCTCACTACAAGACTTTTAACTGCATGGCCCCTCTATCATCCAACATGACGTTAAACTGTGTCCCCTTTGTCGTCCAACATGACATTAAACTGTGCAACATTAGAGTTGTTGTTACCTCTTGTTTCTCACACCAAGCATGACTCACATGATCTTAGAGTAAGCCTCAACCATAACACCCTCTGTGAGCCGCTAACCATGCATAATTCCCAACACCATCTCTGGGTTGTCCTCAAGTACAACTTGATCACCAATTCATTCTCAGTTGAACTACGCGGACTTTGATCCTTGCCTTTTAGGTTGGGTACGTAGGCAACCTCCCAATGTTCAATCCCAAAACTAATATCTTCACATCGGTTCACCTCCATCTCATACGATGTTGATCCGTGAAGCCCCCCCCCCCAAAAAAAACCAATATCTTCACATTGGTTCACCATCGTCCTTGTTATATGACATTAAACTATACAGTCCCTCATTCTCTTCACTGCAAGACATTAAATTGCATAGCCATACGTCCTAGCTACATGAAGCTAAACTGTGCAGCACCAGTCCTTGCATATGACCTTAAAATATTTGCACTTTTGTCCTATACGAAAATAAACTACAACATTCTATGACACCCTCACCTGATAGGGAATCATTATTGACATTGATCTCTAATCATGTTATATTCCAAAGACTACGTGCATACATGGCAATACCTGAACCTTTAATCTTAGATCCATCCATCATTGCACTAAAGTCCCCTTTCACCCTTCACATGTACGAACCAAATCTGTACATATGGTATTTCAAGAACTATGTATGGATTTATTCCCATCCTTATGGGATACGTAAGAACGTTCGAGCATCCCTTGAACCCAGCCCCAAGCCTTTGGGCCTAACCCCGAATTCCACTTTCAGTCCTTTGGCTGAAAAGTCCCCCTCTGAGCACATCAATGTGGTATGAAAACCCTGGTCTTTATTCACATTAGGTTTATAAAAAACACACAAGGTGTCTCCCTCATTATGGTCTGAACTCTACAACCCTAAACTAATATCTCCTACGTTCTTGTCCCATATGACGTTAAACTGTATTTCAAGAACTACATATGGCTTGATTCTCATTCTAATGAGATATGTAGTGAGGTCCAGCATCTCAATTCAGGACCCAGCCACAACATGATTATAGTCAGCATTGGTCTATGTATCTCTTTCATGCATTGAACAATACCCATTTTTATGTGTCATACTCCTAACTTTAAATACTTCCAGATCTCCATAACCCTTTTCTTAACTTCTGGTCACAAAATATCTGATACCCAGGAATTCTTTTGCCTGACCATGCTGCATGTGCCCTTAGGCGGCCTTGCATAAGTAATTTACATAATGGACCTGTCAGCCAAAAGATGCTATTATTTGACTATGCATCCAATGCCCTTAAGTGGCCCTGCATAATTCAAACCCCCTAACGGGTTTTTCAAATAGTGGTAACTTAATTCTTGGGGGGGAAACTTTTTTTGTCTTTATTGGTCTTAACAATGATATCTAGGGATCCACAAAAACAGTCATCCTTAAAATATTTATCCCATAATCTTTTTCATGATCTGAAGGTATTCAAGTCTATGGTTTATATTTCCCTTCCCTATGTTTGGTTAAGACCTTCGCTGGAGTGACATTCATCCAATTCTTTGAAAATCTGGATTGGGAATATCCTCTACATATTCAAGTACCTCTCTCCAAACAGCATACTCTAAGCTTTGGAAAATTTGAATCTCCATAAACTTCCACTGGATTTTAACAATAGAAAAGTAAAATTTCTGAGAGTTCTTTTGTCTGACTATGCAGCATGTGCCCCTAGGTGGCCTTGAATAAGTAGTCTACATGAAAAACCTGTCAGCCAATGGATGCTATTATTTGACTATGCATCCAATGCCCTTAAGTGGACCTGGATAATTAAACCCCTTAATGGGTTTGTCAAATAGTGGTAACTTCACTCTTAGAAAATACTTCCTCTAATGAATTTTATCCCTTTTTTCATATCATCCCTCAGATTCAAAATTTCTTAGGTCATAGTTTACGTGTTTCCCCCATACTTGAATGTGGTAATATGTTTTCAAACAAATTATCAAGGAATTGAGTCAATTTTTAATCCATTTGGTCAAAGCTATTTGACCTTAAACATTAGCCTTTTTATGTCCGACATGCATGACTTTTAACTGCCAACAAAAGACAGGTTACTCATTAAATTGGGAACTTGTAAAAGGAACTCTGAACAAAAGTTGAGTCCCAGCTCTCTAAACGTACATATTTCATGATTTAGGAAATATTGAGCAATAAAAGATGCAAAGTTTGTAGGGTTGTTTGTATAATCCTAGCAAAAATAAAACTATTCTTACTAGTCCCATTGTATTAGGTAATATATATATATATATATATATATATTAGTAATTAGCAAGATAATTCAGGTAAAAATGATTGAAGATGAAATGTCTTTTTCATTGATGAATAATATTAGAAGAACATCCACAGATTGGAGTCTCTTCTCTTTTTCAAGAATTACAAGAGTCTTTCAACATAATATTTCATTAGATTTATGGCATCCAGAGCTTCATCAGCAGACACTTGAAGTTCATTCACTCGACCAGCTTCACTCTTTTCAGCTTGATGGAGTGCCTTCTTGGAATCTGCAATGGCTTTCATACCATTCATTTGGACTCCTTCTAGTGAATTGTTATGTTGGTCATGTTCCCCACTAACAGCATATAACTATTGCTGAAGGTGAATCTACTGGACAACTTTCTCTTTGATATTATTCTTCAGTTCCTTCAACTTTGCAGCATGATCAGCCTCATCTCGGGACATTGTAGCCTCGAATTCGCCAATATTGATCAATAGTCTCGCTCTAGTTAGATCTTGACAGAAATTTTGCTTCTGCTCCCTCCTTAAGATGACTTGTTTCACCATGACATGGATCTATAGATATCCAAAACCACCAAGTCCTTACATGATGAACAAGGATGACAGTCACGGGATCTTCGAAGACAACTCTTCAAGAGGCACTTCAGATATGATCTTCCATATATTCTGCCATGCCTTGGGACGTGAGAATTGGAGTGCCTTCTGCACCTCCAGGTCTGACTCAGCATCACTATCACATGGTAGAAATATAGTCCGGGATTAATGAACTTAAAGAATTTACATGTTCTTCTCCTTCCCCCCTGGCCCTTGGTACTTCACTTTCTACTCCCATTAGGGTGGAGGCTGAGGCTTCACCTCCAGATTTAGCCACTAAAATTAATGGCCCTGCATAGTCAATTGAAAGTTTTTGTTAGTTTCAAAGGATAAAAAAAGTTGATTATATGTATTTCAAATTAAGTACAACCACAAATATTATCATCTCTTACCCAATGATAGATCAACAGCATGAGAAGGCTCCTCTCAGTCTTTCCTAGCTTCAACAGGATTTTCAGGACTGATTTCAGGAAGCTCAGACCGGTTAAGCTCCACCTGAGCTAGCGTCTCTGCAATGGTAGGGTTGTCTCTACCCACTTCAGGCATCGGCAGATCAGTATCTTGCTCAGACAGAACTGCACATTTCAACCAATCATGGTCAGAGATGTAATGATAAATTTTTAACAGGATGAAGGATAACACTCACGTCCAAAATCATCTAAATTACATGGTAATTTATCATGATCTAAATTTTTTTCAAAAGATATGCCAAGTTTCATCATTTCATCCGGTGATATCTCAGATTCCTGGTTAGTCTCACCAATGGGAGAATTTGACGTGTCTTCTTGGCGACCCTCCTCCTGTGACCTCCGACCCCGAACAACTTCCTCAGAGAAAATTATGGAGTCATTTGCAGTTATCATCAAATGTTCTGGTTCAGGTGTTGAACCTACATCATCATAGAATGGAAATCAGTTGATGTTTTCATTTAATGTTCTATGAAATATTGTTAATTTACCAGAAGCAGGCTCTTCTCCCCTTACAGCAGAAACAGGAGAAGTACTGGGAACAGTTACTGGCTATTCTTCTCTCACTATTTCTTCAGGAGCAGCCAGGTCAGCATGAATTTGCGACTGTTCATTAGCACCCTCCGTTTTCCTCTGAGGATGGTCAATCCTCTCCCTTAGAGGAGAAAATGAGGAAGCCCCTGCAATCCCAAGAAATATGAGCAATCTTTTCCTGAGTTAGGATTCATGACTGTCCTAAGGACTTACCACTATTGATGAAGCATTTAGCTGTGGAATTATTCCTTCGATGCCTTTGCTTCTTTGAATTTTTGGGTGTGTTGACATCGTCACCTCCAAATACAGGTATTGGAGAGGGAAAATCCCTTTCTAACTCCTCGACCATGGCTTGCCGCCCTGTAGATACCTCGCCCGGCTCACGAGGAGATTCAATGGCTCCAAGAGCAGTGCCACCAGGGCTTGTACTACAATGAAGGAACCTTAGTAGTTCCTTTCTTAACAAGATGTAGGATGAAGAAAGTAATTTCCTTGAGTAACAAAACATTGACTGAAATCAAGTTGCAAAGAAAATAAGGAATGAAATTTACATCTTCAGGAGCCATGTAATCGTGCCACTCCTCATCTACTGAAGCACCAATCCCCTCAGTGGTGCCACGACTCATCATTTCCTTCACACTCTTCGTAATAGGAATGGAATCATCAGTGGAATATATGAGCATTTCCAGCTCTCTGATGCAAGCCCACACTTCGTCGGGGTTATCCTTGAAGCAGATATCAGTAGAAGCCCGGAGATTCCCCACTCTAGGGATATGTATCCCTTTGCATAAGTCCATCCAGGTGGTTTCAGCATCACAGTATAGACTCTTCCATGTCTGGATAGTCTCTTGTCATAAAAATTCAACATTTTCTCTAGAAGGCCGCGAGGAGGGTCCTACAATCTGGGAATTCAACTTCTTCCAAGCTCCTGCAATCACAGAAAAAGGATAATAAAATGAAACTTATTCCTCTATAAAATAATGATGACTAAATTTCCTCAATGATATACCTCACTAGGAGTCGATGGAGTAGGTCACTTGACTATGGAAGTAGGATTATATCTGGCACGAGGCCGCTTTGAAGCATGTCGTGCCTCATCATCCCCATACTGGGAATCCGGCGAATCAGCCCTGGGTCAGGAACCCAGTGAATCAGCTCTAGGTGAGGAAGAGTCACCTTCCAAACAAAGGGTTTCTTTCCTGACAATTCTCTTTTTTGTCCCCACTTGAGGGACCAGATGATTCATTACCCCTTCAGGGTATGAGGCTACCCAGTTCTTGGAATACCATGTAGTCAATTGACTCACCGCTCCAGAAACTGGTAGATCAAACACTACCCCAGTCTTCTCCATAGCTGTCAGCAGCCATAGTTGTCGGGAAACCATTAGATGTTGCTCTAACCTGACATGCACAGGAGGGGATACAATAATCTGCTGCAGACACTTGAATTGGGGTGCAAATATATATGGAGCATAGGCCTCGCATATAATCTCTCCATCAATTCTGGTGGCCAATACACCATCTCTGCAAGCTAGCATATATGACCTCAATTCTAGGATAGTTGTTCCGTCATCAACAAACCACCTGGTTGGAGGGTTTCCATAAGGAAAGAAATGAAATTCCTTGAACATGCTCAGCCTCACCTTCATATCATAGGAATTGAGGGACAATTGAGAAATTCTTAAAAATTCTAACACTGATGACCTAAAAGAACTTCCAGGAACCTATACTCCACTCTGTACAGCATAAGTCCTGAACTGAGTGGTGATCCATCCCCAGAAAACATGAAATATTCCCACTATTCTCAAAGGATACTTACCCATATAGACTTAGAGTAAGCTCCTGTGAATCTTCGCCAAAATCGGGGTGGCCAACCCAACCATTTTTCTCTCAGCCAACTTGGCTGCAACAATGAAGGTCCCTGTCCTGATGCCTCCCATTGAATCCCTAATTGTCAGAAGATAAACACTGAGCCACAAAGCTAAAAAGACCACCAGATGGATCTTCTCTGGGATTCTTTGATCCACTTCATACCCCCACTTTTCAAACTCTCCCTCTTCCATAGTTGGCTAGAATGTGCCAAGAGCACCCCTCTTCTCTGTTCTGGGACAGCTGGTAGGATGAGTACAAGTGGGCCCCTACTCTTTCTTATTTATAAGAAACATATCCATCAGTTACTCTGGATGATTATCCTTTCCAGAATTAGATTTGGTGGACTTTTAATTCTTGATCTTGTGGAAAATTTTCAATAACTCTCGAGCCAAAGCTGGAGTATTCTCCTAATCATTCCAGGTCACCTTGGGGGGAATAGATTCATTATACATATCACCCAAAATTGAAGCCCCCGAGATCTTGTAGACATCCCAGAAACTGATTCCTAAGACACCATGAGTTAGATGGAAAGAATTGGTTTATGGGATCCAGCTGCTGATTAGCTCCAGCACAAAATTATCATTCATGTAGACATATGTTTTCCCAACCCAAATGGCTTCATATATTGCAGCTCCATTCAGATCTCGACAAACTCTACACAGGTTTGTCTCACCCAATATGACCACATCCAAGTCGGCTTCACACGTCCTCTGGGAAAGAAATACCAACTCTTTTTCCATCCCTTGGATTGATCCATTTGAGAATTTCGGAAAATGGAGCGATAGTAATGCGACTGCAGATCAGGCTTGTGAGGTTTCAGATCTGAAGTACATGGGCTATGATGCATTATGTATGCCTTCTCCACTGTTCCATCATTAACAAATGATCTAGAAACTGAGACATTTTGTGAAGCAAAATTGGTGTAAGTCTGAAACTAGGAATGAGGAATATAGTTCTTTGCATCTGGAACCTTGACTCCTTGTAGATGACCATGGCCATATAAAGGCAAGTAAATACTCTGTGGGAAATTGACATGATATTTCTTCAAGTACTTGGCCAAATCTAGTAGTGTACCATCATAGATATCATAATAGTCATGGTCAATGATGTTCATCATATCATCAATTCTCTTGCTAGTCAACTCATCATCTGATCCAATTCTTTTGGGATCCATTGAATCTACACAAAGATCTAATAGTTAACTTTTAAATAAGTCTGCATTTTATGAAATACTTGTGAATAAAACAAAAAAAATGGCTAAGGAATTAAGGCGCGCAAGTGTGGTTGCACAAGTGTGGTCACACATGTGTGTTCGTGAAAGTATTCTCGCGCAAGTCAAAATCTTACTAGAGAAGCGTGACACAAGAAAAAAGCGAGCGACTAAAGAAGATGAAGACACTTGCACGACAAGAGCTCAAAAATTTAGAAGGCAGGATGAGAAGCGTGAAGTAACACCCATATATATAGGCGATCCCGAAACCCTGGGTGTTGGAGCCTGTGCTCCAACCACCTACGCGCCGCCGAACACTTGTTTCTCATTTTCCTCAAAGTCAAATCCTCTTTCCTTTTTCAGTTCCAACTCTGAGGGGGGACTTTTGTTGACACTCCTTTCCATAAAAGAGTCTAATGAATGGAAAAGGGGAATACTTTAAGCATAAGAAGAGTCATCCTTTTAAGAACATCAAAAATCGACAAAGGCATGAACAAGGAACCCTTTAAGAAGAGGTCGTGCAAGTTTCCTTCTGGTTGCACAATTCACTTGCGTCCACATATGGGTCACACAAGTCACTTGTGCGACCTATTCATTTTTTTTTGCCCAAGGTTCCCAGTGGCCTATAAATAGCCCCTGTGGGTCCCCCATTTTAGAGACAAATTTTCCAAAATTCTGATTCAAGCTCTGGTCACCCAAGTCTTTGTCTGACGTCTTCTGAACACTTGTAAGGTAATCCTTTTTCTAGAATGGAAGTTCTAAAGAGGAAGAATAAGGCCTAAGTGTTAGAACTAATCAATACTTGAGTGCCTAAGTGTTAGAACTCATCAATACTTGAGTGCCTAAGTGTCCAGCCCTTAAGGGAAATGGAAACACTTGCGCGCCGCCTTTCCCTCTAAGGGGAAATTGTGCACCAAACTTTTGGAAACCTCTAGGGATGATACTAAGGGCTTGAGTTCAAAGTCACCCAAGTATTACCCTATAGATTATTTGTCGCCCAAGGTGACTCAGGTCGCGCAACTATACTTGTGCGACCCGAACTTGCACGCCAGAACCATACTTGCACGCCTCCTTCCTAGTCACCTCCTTTCCTCAAATCCACCTCTCTTCTTCAATACATGGCCTTCAGGACCCTCTTCAAATACATTTATGGAATGGTTCCTTTATTGGATTCCTTATCTAAGAGAAATTTAAATTGGACCTCTTTCTAAGGATTAAGCCCCAATCATAAGTCCCCTTTAATTTGGGAATCCTTCTTTAAGTGGGCCTCCTTCTCAAGAGTAATTCTCGGGTTAAAATTCCAAATCTCTGTAAAGTACAAATACCTTTATTGAACCTACTCTTGGGATTCTTTCCTAAGTCCTGGTCTTTATTTACTTGGGTCATCATACATACGTAATCCCCACATTATCTCTCATAACTGCATCTTTCATGGAACCATTGTCAATTTTACTGATACTTTTGTTTCTCACACCGAGCATGACTCACGTGTGCTTAGAGTGTAAAAGTAATCATGACATCTCTTTTTGGGGCCATTTAACAATGCATAAATCCCATATTTATTTCCCCGAACTATGTGGACTTTGATCTCTGCCTTTAAAGTAGATTACATTGGAAGCCTTTATAAGGTTCAAGCCCATCTTTCATTAATTATTTTCCATCCCATATGACGTTAAACTATATCCTTCCTATCAAACTATGTGGGTTATGATTCCTTTCTTTTTAATAAGGACACGTAGGTAGCCCATCTGCGGGTACGATCCCAACTCTGAAATAATCCTTGTCTTTCTGAATAACAATAAACTTCAAGTTCCCCACTGAGTGGCTTTAAAAACAGTATAGTCATCATAATGACCCAGAGATTTCTATATAATGTATTGAAGGATACCATTGACTAAGAATATCCAATACATACTGATAATTCTCTATCGATGAAGAACCTCAAATACATATAAAAGATTCTCTAAATCTCATACATATCAATCATTGATTTCCAAATCTAAAGGAAAAATCATTTTCATACTTGGTGAATTATTAAGGATTCATGAACATAACTTAAATCTATTAGAGAGTCTCGGAGTAGGTAATAATTCCCCTCAAAAAGGTGTGATGAGTCTGACCTCCCATCCTCTCGACCAATGCAAACTCTTAAGCCTCATCGGTCCACAACTAATGAGCACCTACCTTTGGAAAGTAGGTCCAAATGGATATAGAATCCTTGGATGTTTCCAGTTCTATGAATAAACATGTTAGAAACCTATTGGAAAGTGTGAATCTTACACAAACCAGGACATCCCCATTTCCAGAAGAAATAGACGTATAAGGAGATCATATTTTACGGTCTTAGAGCTTGCACTAGGGAGAAGCAAAACTCTTCCAAGAGAGCATAGACATCAATCTGATCTCTAAGACCACGTGAGTTAAACTCGGTGTGGGAAATAAGGGCGTAAATGGTATTTACAACAAATGGAATAAACATGATGAGGAAATTAGTGTGAATCCCCAAATGACACCTTACTGTGGCTTTATCCTCATAACGTGAAAATACACATTGAGGGATAGTACCAAGAGTGTCGAAATTCCACTTGGAAATGATGGGGTGGAAAATGATGTGAATCATGCAACTGACATTTAAGGCTTGATGAGGTTGGTGTGAAAATTGAGGTTAACTATTGAATGTGTTTGAAACACAATATCCATATCGCGTGACCAGGAATGGGAATGACAAATGAGCATCAACCACTGACTATAGTCACAATGTGGGATTTGTATCAATTTTCTGTTTGAAACCCTCAAGTATGTTAAACAAAAATGGTAGGATATCCCTTGGGATGTGCATCCATGACATTATTGAGTCCCTTCAGATGTTAAAGATAATGAAATCCCAAATGAAGGGGAACACGAAGCATAAAAATGAATAAGATAATGTTCTGGTAGAATCTGACACTCTCAGTTTTAAACCAGTGTACTCCTGGGCACATTGGTGAATCGCCAAAGTGGGTCGAGGGGCACAACTTAATAGTAGAAGAATTGAAAAGATGAGTGTAGGGAAAGGGGTGAAGGGTGATCAGGAGAGAGAGGTACATGGTGGGGTTGTTACAAACCCAACATGATTGGGGGAATAATCACATACCACACAGTGTACCCCTCCCCTTGAAGGACTCAGGCTAAGAGGCCAGGATAATAAAGAGGGTTCTAAGAGATGGGGATGGACCTAAAGACTAGATGTTCAAAAGGTCCTATGTATATCATAAGGGGGGATCAAGACACACATAGTTCTGAGGAAGGATGTTGTGTAGTTTAACGTCATACAGAAAGGATGCAAATAGGGGAAATAAACCCAAATTAGGGATGTGTATAGCACGGTGAGTAGCTTAAGGTGAATGAGCGCCTAAGCTCATACCACATTATACAATCCCGAATGAACACTTGGGCCAAGGGGCCAAAAATGTTGAGGGACTTGAAATGGGAAGTCCCAACCATTTTTTGGTTTAACGTCTTGCAGTGAGGATGATGGTTCTCTTAGTTTAAGGTCATAGGGATCGGACCGTAGATGCCTAGTTTAATGTCATATACACGGGATGGGTGATTGGGGAGGTTGAATCATCGTGCCAGTGGAAAACCACCAAACAGAAACAATGATAGAGGATAATTGTTGACCATGTTTGCAACACAGTATTTGTCCTTGTGTGATCAGTGTTTGGGGGAAAACAATTGAGCGTTGACCGTTGACCACATTCAAAATACTGGAATTGTATCAAATGTTTTCTAAAAATCATTGGGGATTTTGTCCCGAAATGGTAGGAGATCCCTAGGGCCTAGCATCCTTTCTATTCGGGGTTCCCATTGGATATAAAAGATAATGGAAACCCAAATGATGGGTCACACGAATCATGGTGGGGCATATGCTTGTGGAAAAGATGATATGTGAAGGAGGGATGTCTCAAGGGGATATGTGTGGCGTTGAAAAATATCCCGAAGTGAATGAGGACGTGAGACCATACAACACCACTCAATCCTAGATGAGAACTTGCACCAGGGGGACAAAATGGTCAAGGGACCTATGACGGGAAGTCCCAACTAATTCACAATTTAACGTCTTGTAGTGAGGACGATGGTACTCTT
The DNA here is from genome assembly GCA_963277665.1 of Viscum album. Lineage (NCBI taxonomy): Eukaryota > Viridiplantae > Streptophyta > Magnoliopsida > Santalales > Viscaceae > Viscum > Viscum album. Next base: position 1,983,350,390 of record OY728122.1, read on the forward strand.
AGTTTAAGGTCATAGGGCTTAGACCATAGATACATTCCCTCACCTTACACGGGTATTTCCATACCACAACTCCTAATACCACATGAGCAATTCTTGGTGTGGGAAACAAGGAGTAGGATCAGGATCTCCCCAACATATAAGGGTAAGAAAGCTAGACACACACTCTTGCCCGAGGTAGACCGATGTTTGAAGAGATAACAGGACAGAATGAACCACTACACCCAATACCTAGGACATATGGGGGTTGTGACAATGAAAATGAATAGTTGTTCACCATGTTTGAAACGCAAAATTCATATCGTCTGACCTGAAATGGGAATCAATAAATGTGAATCGACCACTATCCATTTTCACAACGCGGGACTTGTATCAACTTGTTGTTCGAGGTCCTCGAGGGCCTTGTCTAGAAATGATATGAGATACCTTAGGCTAAGTATCCATACCATTTTGGGTCCCTTTTGGATATGAATGATGATGGATTCCCAAGTACAGGGAATATGTGAAGCATAAATGTGCCCGTGCAATTAAACATCAAGCAGGATGGTGAAAGAATTGGAGATCTCTAGGGAAGGGGATATATGGTGCAGTCATGATGAATCCGACGTAAAGGAGGGAAATGATAGAACCACACAATGTTTTTAAACCTGAGGGGAGATCCTAAAGTTTGTGGCTGGGCCTATGGATGAAATGTCTAGGCGTTCCTACATATCCCATAAGGATGTGAATCAAGCCATACGTAGTTCTTGAAGGCCATGCAGTTTAGCATCATGCCATGAGGATGTGGGAGAATAGAAGAACGAGGAAGGGGAGAACATGGTGCGATCATCGTAATCCTAACAAGAGTGGGTCCAAAGAATCCTACACAACACCATGCAACATCTTTCAAGAGAACTATACCCATGGGGAATAGTCAAAGAGGAATTTGGGGGTTGGAAACAAGGCGAGGCATCCAAGAATTCCTACATATCCCATGAGGATGGGAATCCAGCCATATATATTTCTTGCAATGAAATTTAACATCTTGTAGGATGACATAAAGTTTAATGTCATGTGGGACATAACAGTTTATGGTCATGTAGGACCCAATAGTTTAAGGTCATGTAGGACCGCATTTTCTCAGGAAAATATTTTCTTGATGAACATGGAATTTTTGGGAGGAGTTATACAATCACCATCCATGGTAACCAAGTAGTATGCACCATTGGGATAAACCATGTGAATATTGTAAGGTCCTTCCCACTTGGTTTCCAACTTGGGTGGTTTTCATCTGGGTATCATTGGTGTTCTCAAGGCCAACACCAAGTCACCTTGCAAGAAAGAGCAGAGGCTAACTTTCTTTTTAAAAGCACTAGATATCTTGTTCTGATGCCTTTCCAAATTGTGTAGGGCATGCAACATGTTCTCGTCAAGTGCTTCTAATTCAGCCAGACAGATTTTATCTACTTTATCTGGTGATTGATGATCATATACAATTGTTCGTAATGAAGGAAACTGAATCCCGATGGGTACGACAACCTATGTTCCGTACATCAGGGAGTATGGGGTAACCTGTGTGGAATTACAAGTCATCATCTGATAATCCCAAAGGGAGTTGGGGAGATTTTACGGCCAAGTCTTCTTGTTCTGACCAACCATTTTCTTTAGAATGTTAGAGGGGGTTTTGTTGAACTCCTCGATCTTCCCATTTTCTTGCATGTGGTAGCGAGAGGTGTGGTTTGAACGGATGTTGTACTTGGGGTACAATTTCTTCTACTCGTCTGCCCAGAATTTGGTGTCATTATCAGCGAGGATGGTGTGAGGGACTCCAAACTAGTAGATGATATTGGATCTAAAAAAGTCAATGATAGAACGGGACTTGACCTCTTTGAGAAGAACAACTTCTACCCACTTGGAAAAGAAATCTGTAGTGGTCAGGATGGACCTACATTGGAAAGCTCTTTCCTGTGGATATGGTCCCATGACATCGAGTACCCAAAATGAAAAGGTCCAAGAGTAATTGGTAGTGTGAAGAATGTATGGTAGCTGATGCACAAAGTTTTCATGAATTTGGCATGCATTGCACCTCTTGGAAAACTCGATGCAGTCATGGATCATGGAGGGACAAAAATATCCTAGCCTCCGGATCTGGTGAGATAGTTGCGGCCTAGTCTAATGAGCCTCGTAGAAACCGGCATGAACCTCCTGCATGACTTGAGAAATCTCAGCTCCTTGAATTCAATAGAGGATAACTCCATCAAACCCACACTTGTAGAGGATTTACTCAAGACCAAGACTGCCCTGAAAGGTAAACTGTAACGTGTGATATCGGATTCACTCATGCTCATCCCAATACGCCAGGAGATTACTGTTTTGGAGGTTCTCGACAAAGGAGGTTCTCTAGTCAGGAGTCACCTCAATCAATTCATCTGGGGGACCTAGAGGTCCTGACGTGGAGGCTCCAGTGGTAAAGAGGCTTACCTATGGGATGTCATCATCATCTGGAGTGACGGGAGAAATGAATCTCTGGTGTGCCAAATGGATAATCAAATCATCTTGTTCAGGCTCTGCAAGTGATGCAGCTAGGCCGACCAGGGTGTCAGCTAGACCGTTCTGGGATTGAGGGACATGGGTAACTTCTGGCTGAGATAGGAACTGGGCCATCAGAGGGAGGGTATGTTCCAATAGTGGTATGAGATCTGGATTTCTAACAACATAGTCATTAGTGATCTACTTAATGACTAGTTCAGAGTCCCCTTTCACATGAAAGTGGGGAACATCAATCTCGAGGGCCAGCTCGAGGCCAGTGATGAGAGCCCGATACTCTACCTCATTGTTGGTTCACCTTCTGACAATAGGAATGAATATGGAAGAATGGCTTATGTTGGGGTAATGAAGATGATACCCATGCCTACTGTATTGAGCCTGGGGTCATTGAGCCTTCAACCGGTAGGGATCCAGGAAGCACCACTTAGGTGTGTTTTCCAGCATGAGGTGGCTTGATCTACTGAGAGGATGGCCTCATCGGGAAAATCATGGTCTAGGGACTGGTCCACAGGAGCTGGATGGGAGAAAAGTAAATCCACCAATTATTTCCCCTTAATAATCTTCTGAGGAACAAACTGGATGTTGAACTACTGTAGAATCACATCCCACTGAGCTAGATGACCTATCAACATTTCGCAGTTCAGGATGTACATCAATGGATCCACTTGGGACACCAACCGTACCTCATAGTGCTTCATGTAATGTCGCAAATTCTGTACTGAGAACACTAGAATGAGGTAGATCCTATTGATAGGGGGTATCTGGTCTCCCTATTGAGGAGCATGTAGATTTGATAGTAGACACTATTCTATGTTCCCTCATTGTTCTTCTGGTGAGAAGGGCAATGAGACATCATTCCAGGGCGATCACATAAAGGACCAGTGGCTTTCTAGAGATAGGTGGCATTAAGACCATAGGATGGAGAAGATACTGCTTTATTTCCTTGAAAGAAGTATGACATTCTTCATCCCAGTGATAGACAGTGTCTTTATTCATGAGCCGAGAAAAGGGATTACACTTTCTGGCCAAATTCGCAATGAATCGGTTTATGTAGGCAAGTGGCCTTGGAAGCTTCAAAGATCCTGAATGTTGCTCGGGGGATACATCTAGCTAATGGACTTGATCTTCTCTAGGTCGGTATCGATTCCCCTGTATCTGACAATGAAACCAAGAAACTTCCCATAGGTGACCCCAAAGTCAAACTTCAATGGGTTCATCTTCAAGTGGTAGGAAAAAAGGAAGTAGAACACTCTTTCAAGGTCTTTGAGATGGTATTGATGCTGGTGAGATTTAACCACCAGATCATCCGCATAGCATTCCACCAGTTTCATGAGGATCGACATAAATATGTGATGCATAGCCCACTGATAGGTGGAACCTTCTTGTTTTATACCGAATGGCATGACTAGGTAGCACAAATTACCTTATGGTGCCCTGAAGGCCATAGACTCCTCATCCTCGGTATCCATTTAGATATTATTATAACTAGAATACCCATCCATGAAGGATAGGTCCTGGAACCCAGCTATAGCATTGATCAACAATTACATCACAGGAAGGGGAAAATAATCCTTCAGACACTGACAATTGAGATCTCAGAAGTTGATGCCGAATTTGATCTATCCATTCTTATTCCTAACAAGCATAATGCTGGATAACCATTTGGGGTACTAGACCTCCATGATAAAATTGGATTTGATGATCTAATCAACTTAGGCCTCGACAATGGCATAGTGAGAAGGGTGCATCTTTTTGGGAGGCTGCTTAAACTCGTAGTGGTTTTTTGGGAGACCAAGGCGGTGGATGGCTACTTGAGGATCTAGCCCCAGCATTCCATTATTTATCCAAGAAAATAAATTACGATTTTTTTTTGAGTAAGTCCACGTACAACTATTTCTCCTCGAGGGGTATAGTGGCACTAATCAATGTGGGTTTCGGGTCTGCCTCGCTACCGAGGTTCACCTATATCAATTCATTGACCATGGTGGAGATTCTCTATTCAAAGGAGGGGGAGAATCCTCTATATCTTCATCTTCACTTATAAAGGAGGGATCATCGACAAGAGTTTCCTCTAAGTCAACAGATCCTGATGGGAGACTGGTACCCACCTAGGAAGCGGTGGACACTGCATCAGGGGACTCCTGGGCTGCCAAAACCACTGCGATGAAGGCTATTGATCCAATCCCATCTGATCTTTGGCCCAAGGGGCCATTCTTGATGATATCTAAGTAATAGTAATGCATCAGGTTGATCCAGTTTATCCTAGCCTAGAGAAACAAGAAATTAAGTTGTATTTTCGTTACCATGGGGCAAACATCCTGGTACCTTATGGGTGTATTGGGATTTGGGATCACCTGAGCCTGATTCGTGTATGAGTATGAGTTGATCTTTCAGAATTTCTTAGACATGGCAATGTGTGCTCCCCTAATTCTAGAAACAATGAAGCATTGTCCCATGTATAGGGTTGTAGCCTCCAATCGGTGGATTGGAAAGATGTAGGCATCATTTAGATCTGTCCATGATTCGGTCACAGCCGGAGCACACTCAAACTCATTAGCTTGAATCTGCTTGTCCTTGCTCTTGTAATAGTCAGAATCTAGGTAGTGGGCTTCACAAGAGGAAAAGGGAGACACATCACCTTGGAGTACACCCACTCGACCATTAAGGGAGTACTTGACGCACTAGTGATACAATGAAGGAACCGTCACATGTAGGTGGAGCCATGGCCTGTCCATCAATTCATTGTAGGTGGTGTCCGGAGATACAATCATGGACTCAGTACTAGAAACTAGACCGTCAAACTGGGTCTTTAGGTGAATTTTTCTGACAGGTGTCTGTTCTATCCTCTCATAACCTTGGATTTTTAGGTCAAAGGGACTCAAATAATCCTCGGACAACCCTAATTTTTTCAGTGTCTGAGTCGGGATTAGGTTGATCCCAGAGCCTATGTTGACAAGATAGTGACGTACCTCAATGCCATTAAACCATCTAGTGATGTACAGTGGGAAAAGGTTCCCCTGTATGAGAGACACTTCATCTTCTCTAGAGAACGAGATGATGGCATGACATTCAGCATGCTTGATTTCCTCATCATGGATGGTTTTTATGGATGCTACCTCCATCTCAAAAAAGAGGGGGATTTTTAAAGCCTCATAAAGGGCATCACAGATATCTTCTGACATGTGAAGGGCCTCAAGGATTAAAATCCTTGCCAAAATGATGGAAATATGTTGTAGGACATCATACATCTGTGTCAGGTGTGAGCTTCTTCTTACAGGAGGTCTCTCTGTAACAGGAGGTATGGCGGGCCCTGTCGGCAGGACCGGTGGCTGACTAGGGCTGGGAATATCCCACTTATCACTAGTCGAAGTCTGTGAAGTGACTACTGAATAAGGGCTAGATGAATGTGACCGGTCTTTAGAAGAGCGTGTATGGTCATGACATGGTCTAGGTGGCTCTGCCTAATCAAGAAACACAAACTGGGGTGAAGCTGGATCTGATGACACTAGATGAGAAGGTTGCACATGGTGAGCTCTGCACTGGGCTTGTTTCCTGGTTTCGTTAGCATGCACAGCCTGGCTGTCAATACTGACCAAGGCACTCTGACGACCCATATTGTTGTAGCTCCGTCAATGCTAATGATGACTAAGATGATTGGGAGGATCCTCATGGTGCTCCTCACCATTAGAAATCGTGTAGGAGTTTACCAGCTCTACCGTGCTAACCGAGGCATGCCCTTGACCATCACTTGAAGAGTCATCCACTACTGGACAAATTCTAGGAGGAATCTCCATCTCTGTGGACATAAAGTCGCCGAGAGTATAGTATGGTGATGACACTGGTGGGTAACTTTGTTTTCCCTTGATTCATCGATGCTTGCACTTCTGGGAAGAGGATGACTGAGCCATTGACATAGAGGTACTGGTTGCGGCTGACACAGCGGCTTCTGAAGGCTCGTGTCGATTCAGGGGTGAACAGATAATACTATAGGCATGAGAAACTTCTTTATGAGCCATCCAGTCATTGAACTTCAAGGATCTGTAGTTAGAAACCTAATGTGACTTTCCTTAACTGTCACTGCTACTATCAGGCTTCACGAATACACATGGCACAAGTTCCAGAGTTGGGCCTAACCCAACCACACTAGATCACACATATATAGAATCAAAAGTATTTTTATCATCGAAAACACAAGGGGAAACTACGTCCATAAAAAATTGATAAAATCCTTTTGAAACCAATAATAGACTCACCTAGCCCCAAATAATTATTTCCATAACAAACCTGATCATTACTAACTTGAATTAACAGATTCATTATGCATAGGTTTCATATTACTTGTTTTAACAAGTGTTATATTCCTATGTGAAATTTATATGAGAAATTTATGTTTCTAAATTTTTAATATTTTTTTAATAAAATTGTTTCTATGTATGTTTTGTAACTCTGATTTATTTGATGTCTTATAAGTCTGATACCTATACTCTAATCATTAAAAAATCTCTGAGTCTGATTACTTTAACAAATGTGGTTTGGGTTTTATGTTAGTTTAGTTTTTTAAATACCAATTCACCCCCACACTCTTGTTTCTATCATATACTCTTAAAATTCAATGTTTTCTACATCGATTAGATTTAAAATTATTGAAAATTAATTTAATTAAACCATATTGAAAGGAACCAAATATAAATGAACAAAATAATACAGAACTGAAGACATGTAAGAATCATTGAATATATCTAAATAATACAAGACTGGATAAAAATATATGCAAAAGAAATGACTTGAACCATATTTAAAATTCCAAATCCAATATAATTAGAATTGAAAAAAACAAATAAAATTTAATTCAATTTAATGGAAGTCAACACAATTGACCCATACAAAACTAAACCTAACAAAACCAAATAATAATTAATTTAGTCAAAATGAAACACAAAAACCTAGAATGACATTTATTGATCCAAAAAAATATATCTAAATCTTACTATTCAATATTCGGTGTCTCCTCAGACCTATTTTACAAAACTAAAATACAATGACATGTCCAAAAATAGGAAATAAATATGAAATATTTGTAATAAATTGATCTAAAAAATATTAAAACCTACCAAACATAACATTTAGACAATATCTAAAAAAACTATTTATAACATGTACACATTTATTTCAAACCATTTGAAATCAAAAAATTAGAAACCCATTGCTTGTATGATCATTTCATGGTCTAACCAATCAATTACAAGGTTATTTACTAAAACTACTAATTTTAAGACCATTAAAGCTCCACTCATATACACTTATTGAATAAATTTATTCAAATGAGTTAAAATTTCAAAAATCATTTTATATTAAAAACATTTTCATTGGACGAGTTTAACCTAAATCATTGCACTTGAATCATTAAATTTTAAAAAATAAACCCTCGTATAAAATTAACAAAAACATTATAATACATTTAAATTGTCTAATTTTATATCTTATAAATATTCATATTGACAATCACTACTTTAAAATGCATCACAATTATTCAAATTAAAGAAAAAGTGATCAAACAACCCATAAAAATTATGAACCAACCTATCGAGAGTAAAATTAAATTGAATCAAACTGAATACAATAAAACCTTAAATGAATTAAAGTGTAACAATAGTTATGAAAATAATATATATCTTATTTTATTTCATTTAACTACACCAAATTTAACTGAAAAAAATGAAAAAAATGTATAAAATTGAATTGAAATGAACCAAATCATATATATTCAATATTTCCAAACACTAATTTACCTAAAAAATACTAAATAACTATAAATTGAAAAAAATAGACCAATACGAATTGAACAGAACAAAACTAGATCGAAATAAACTATACTATATTTACCCAAGATAAATTGAACTGATATGTTTTATTCATAAATAGAACAAAAAAATGAATTCAATGTAAACATGAAAACTTATCCTAAACAATACTGGCTCATAGTAAACTCATGAGGAGAAGGGGGTCGTGGGGTCGTCGGGAGAAGGGGGGTTGCGGGGTCGCGGGGGGTTGTGGGGTCGCGGGGGGTCACAGGGTCGTAGGTGGTCGCGGGGGAGAAGGGGGGTCACCAGGAGAAGGGGGTCTCTAGGAGAAGGGGTTCACGGGGGGTCGCTGGTGGGGGGGGTCACGAGGGGTCGTCAGGGGGTCGCCGGGGGGGGGGTCACTGGGAGAAGGGGGTCACAGGGGGTCACTAAGAGAAGGGGGGTCACAGGGGGTCGAGGGGAGAATTGGGGTAGGGGGTTGGGGGTAGGGTCAGGAGTGTAAAAAAAGAGATGGTTTCGTGGCGGTTTGTTATAAACCGCCGTGAAACCATTTGAAAAAAATGTTTAGCAGAGGTTTTGTGAACCGCCGCTACAAAACTACCACTAAAGTCAATTTCTATTGTAGTGAAGCTAGTCCTTAAACAGATATCACTGTTTAAGGGTGTTCCCCAGGATCCGGTGATAAGATCAGTAATTGTGGTGATCAATGAGACCCACCACTTCTGGCCACCTATATTCAGGCAAACGTACACTCTTCTATTCAAAATCACTTTGGATATAGTCGAGGAACTGAGCCTCATTAAATGAGTAGGTCCAGTTTCTTCTGTCTGGGAAGGGGTCTCTAGGAGACTGACCCAGATGAGGGGCTAGAGGATCATGTCGAAGTGGCGGGGCCTGGTTATCTTGCTTGGGCGGTGGAAGAACATTGCACGGGGGGCGCCTGCCGGTTCTAAGATGGGCGCTGTTGGGCCGGAGGTTTCACCTGAGGTGGAGGTCCTCTGCAAGGCTATGGAGGTGGATCCACTAGTAACAACTCTAGTTGCATGGGGGCCTCTATCTGTGCCACTGGGGCGGGATCATCCTTTTCAGACCTTCTTATGGGGATTTCATGAGGCAATGGGCGTGCCTACTTGGCCTTCTGTAAGGATTCATCTAGGTGCTGGGACTTATTAGATAAGTCTCGGAATCCCTCGGGGTAGTTCTGGGTGATTGGAGAGGGGACCAGTTCTGCCTTGACATTCCCCACACACATCCTCAGCGGTTGTTCCTGAATCAGTGGCATGTCATGGTAGTATGTCAGCCCTTTCCACCTAGAAACAAAGTCCACGATGTGATCATCATGGATCTTCATGCACTTGTAGAGGTCCACAATACGCATCTATTGATTAGTGGAACTTAACTGGAAAATAAATATCCTATGAAGATCTTCCTAGCTGGCTACTGACCCGATGGGTAGCTGGTTGTACTAGACAAACGCAGGTCCTTCCAATGTTTGTACGAATCATCAAAGTTTGGTGGCCTCTTGCAGCGCTGGAGTTCCCAACATGGGTCCGCACCTTGAAATGAAATGGGCAAGATGCTGCAGCGGGTCACCCGTCTCATTAAAGGGGGAGAAGGTGGGATTTCTGAAACTGGTAGGTGCTACAATATAATCCACCTATGCCAGATATGGCTTTCCATCTGGTGGGATTTCCACCTATCATGTTTCCAATGCCTCAAGGAGAGCAATGAGCGTCACTATGGGATCATCTGGTCGAGGTTTTCTATCTTGATGGGGATCCATGACCACCAGTAAGTTGGAGGGTTCTTGAACATGATATGCAGTCCCAGCAGCTCATTGAGCAGCTTGTGGAATGACCTGTGGAGGAGCTAGGGGAATCTGATCTGGGTCATGGGGATTGTCTTGCCACTATGGTGGATTTGGCGACACATACAATGCCCTCTTGCTGTAATTTATAGCCTCAACCCTATCTTTTTAGGTAGGATGGTTAGGTTCACTTGGAGGCAATTCTCTAGGGGGGAATTGTTCATGTCCCTACTGCCCCGGTCAAGGATCACCGTAGTCTGGTTGTCTCTCCACGACACGCTCAACATGGAGTTCATTGACTATCTTTTTATGCTTCGTGATCTGTTGACGCAGTGCTTCTTTATCGGGATCATCCTCCATTTTATATACTGATCCTGACGGGTCAGAGGGTTTGGAAGCTCCGAGGTTCACTTTACCCTTGTTGAGATCTCGGCAGAGGACCGTTGCCTCGGTGGGTATAAGATGACCTAGTAGATTTCTCTGTTGGAGAGTAACCCTTCTTGATGGGTCCAAAAGTTTTGGCACTCCTCTAGGGGTAGTTTTTCCCCCAAGGAGTTTTGTTTCTGTCTCTTCCTCTGATAGATTGTCCATGTTAACTGTGACTCTTCCTCGAGTCATATCCTCGATATCGCCAGTCAAGTCAGGCTGGCACCAGATGGAACTAAAGTGGAGGGTAGAATATTTCCCCCATCCACAGATCTTTACATGGGGGAAGCCTCCTTGATAATCCTGTGGATCACTTTAAATATCTGGATGCTTCTTTGTTTGAGGGTCCTATAGCAGCATGGTGACTCAGGGTGCTGGGCCATGGGGAGTACAACCAGATCAACCAAACAGAATTGTTGACCAATTTCTTTTAAGTGTGTTTAACTATTTGGATAGGCCACTCATCGATGACGAAGATGAAAATGTGTCGCCTTGAGGGTCTATAAAAAGAATCCAACTTCCTCCTAGGTGAGCGATTCCAGTGCATTGAAGTTTAGTGCTGCGATTGGCCAAAACATCTCCAATAAATGGTATGCCGTGAGAATTTCCCATAAGATCCTCGGACCGGATTCGGGGTTTGACCCTTCATTTCCTCACTCATCAACTGGAGGTGGCTGGGGAACCAGTAGTTGTACTGAAGCAGACCCATAAGATGGTAGGTTGGCCGGTGGAGAATACGGTGAGCGGGCAGACAAGCCGCCGCATATCGAGAAATCCTACAAAGAGTGTAGTGACTTGGCCACTACATCATGATAATATGGGATGGTGACAACAGTTTCTAGCATAGGGACTAGGGCTACTAGCAGTGGACCATGTTGTTTCTCATTCTCCATCGATCCCTAGAATAACTCTCTATGATCTATGGTTGAGGTAGAGAATACTCTTGGTGATGATGGTGGTGATTGCATGACTGAACCCTTGGGAGATGCAAAATATTAGTCCTCTTATATGTATATGTGGAGGGAGTAAGGGAGCTGGTGGACCTCACATTCCAGAAGTATGAGGCTGATGTGCCTCATTCCTTCCCCATCCCTTAACATAGAGGATCTAGGCAAGGTTTCCATTGTTGATTCATATTCCGCCTCAGAATCAGAAAAGCAGACTGGTTTAATCTTGGCTTGAATATTCCTGACCTTCTTTTTATGGCAGCGAAGACCTGCCTTCCTTCCCCTGGATGGCTCTTCGGGGCAGGGTAGATTCCTAGCTTGAGGAGGTCCTTTGGCCGAGCTGGTGATAGGGTGGAGAGGACTTCGTCCTGAGTGAGCTAGGGTGCGAGGAGCACCTAGAAAGATGTCAAAGGGAACACAGGGAAGACCTCTGTGTCCACTGGACAATGTGCGGAGGGAATCTATGCGAAAAGTTGTAGAGCAGGTAGGAGCATGGGTAGGGCCTCCACGCTTATCTCCCATAGAAGTGTCATTGTGAGGAGGGTCCTCGTACTAGGCAAGCTGAACAGAGGTAGTACCTCCATGTTGGGTGCTGATAAAGCGATGCTAACCTTTACTCCTCTGATTTATTGGGTGAGGAGGACCTTTTCTGGCTACTGTAAGGACATGGGGAAGGGCCCCATGCTAGATATTGATCAAATGTATAACATCTCCATGTCGGTGGCTTCTGGCAGGAGGAACAACTCCATACTCGATGTCATGAGCACAGAAGAGGCTTTCGTACTAAGTGTCACTACCATGGGGTGGACCCTCATTTAGATTGAAGGTGGAACAGGGGGGAACTTCATGTTGAGCTTGGAATAGGGGAGGATCTTTGATCCCAATGGTGGTGGTATAGGGAGGACCTCAGTACTGGGTGATGTTGCCACTGGTTGGTCTGCGGCAGCCAGTACCTCTGCTGAAAACTAAGAGAGTTGACCCAGCCTGCCTGTGGGGTAGTTGAGGCCTCGATCCGGGTCGGGTGTCTGCATGCCCCTTCTCAGAATAGATATGGAACTGACGGTATACATTGGTGGTGGCACGCGCCAGGGTAGTTGTTGATGTTGACGCCCCTTGGAGGGTGTCCCCCTTATCATGCGCCCAATGCTGGCGTCGGGTCAACAGGGCAAGGGATGGTGGTGTAGGCACATAGCTTACTTGTTCCTTAGCTCGGGGGTCCAGGTGGTGGCACTGGCGCAGCCTAGTGGGGGCCCTCCTTGGGAGCCCCTGGAATGGGATCCCGACCAGGTTGGCCCAAACATCCCCCACCTCATCATCTTAGGGGAAGTATTCATCAAAGATTTCTAGGGAGAGGCTCCCAAAATGGTTGTGCGTCGGATTGTGGAGCAGTGGATCCCTGTGCGGCCAATGGGGAGGCGGTAGTGACGAGGTGCAGATACCTCTAAATCCTGGCAGCCCATATCTTGAGCCAGGATAATCCCCTCCTCCTCGTATCGGTGAACGAGGTTGTTTATCACTTTTCGTTGAACGAATTCAAATGAGGATATGGGGCGTCGGCACCCAGTAGTTGTGGGAATTCAGATTTTTGCAGAAGTAGTGGAGCCATGCGGGGTTGCCACATTGACATTTTCTCTACCCCTGTGTTGGTGGATAGGCAGTGATCGATTTACTATTACGACATCTTGGGTCCTGAAAGGCAGGGTGATTAAACCATTAGTGCTGAAACTAGGAAATTTATGCACAGTGCCCCAGTTCCATTCCTTCTTTCATGGCTGGTAAGAAGGATCCACGCTCACAACGTCGCAAATCGATATGTCTAATGTTTTTACTTCCCTGAATTTTGGTGTGTTTCATGCCAGGCACACTATTTTCTTGGAGGAACCCAGTGCCGAATAACTAGATCTTGTGACACGCTAGGCTACTGATTTCTCAAACACTACTTATCTCTACATTGATGGGAATAATTTCATGTTTGGTTCACCATTTCTGTTACTGATGCCTTCATTGGGGCACGCATCTGTCTACTGAGGACGCAGTGATTGTTGCCCTGCATTCCTTCTTCCCAAAGGTGGGTGGCATCTGTCACCTATTCAGGGGTGATTGCTCATTGATCAAAACGGCATGATGAGATATCAGTTCCTCCTTCCTCAGATTCCTCCTTGGAACTTTTCACCTAGTCTGGGTCTCCCTTAATGATTAATAAATTATTCATGAAACTCTTCCTTATGCCATGTATTCATATATGCCGGTTAATTACACTACTTCTGTTAGGACATTTCAAGGGGTCTGGTTAGGGCAGCAACCTTCGGTCAGGGGAGTAGTCACTTTGGACATCACTGGCATGTCTGGATGCTAGAACATTGGCGCATCTGGGTTTCTTCCCCTTATGATAGTTCTTCTCGAGGATGGGAATCCTGATTCATCCCACATAGAGTGCGGGGAATTATATGCCATAGGCATGTCTCTGAGATTTTCCTCAGCATACCTTGTTTAACATAGGGAATACCGCAGGTTTAACATCTATTGGAGATAGATGGGACTGATCAGAACCTTGAGTAGAGTGGATGAGGTGGCTACAACCCCTGTAGGGAACACTAATTCTAGGGATAACACGCGGTTAGTTACCCAAGTGCTACTAAGAGCAGTGAAGAGGTGAATTGGAATGATCTCACCGGGATGTGGCAGCCCGAGTAAGAATCAGGATGGATGATGGAGATTTGAATGAAGTGGTGGGAGAATGATATGGAACTTTCATGAAGGTGACAGCAGTATTGGGCTTGAGCCTTGAAGAGACTTCTTACATATCATCGTGGTAGGGAATCAATGCCCGTGTAGTTCGGTGAGTGATGTGACACCTAAGGAGGCGACTCATATAAAGGGGACCTAGAGGAAGTGGAACCTACAGGTTGGGGCATGACCTTCCTGAAACACATAGGCTTGAGGGAAAGACAAGGATGAGACATGGGTGATGTGATTTAACCTCTGGGAGGCTTCCTACGTACCTCTCCTTGTCAAGGATCAAAGTCCACATAGTTTAGGATAGGGGAATATAATCAAGGTGTACGCAGAGGACATTGACCCGATGATATACTGGAGGATTACGCGTGGTTAGAAGCCCAGGTTGGTCTGACGCCACTGAGGTGGACCATAGAAGTTGGTCCCAATGAAAGAAACGAAAATGGCTTACCGCTGGATTTGGATTGACAACGGCTTATCGCTGATTGGGATTGAAAAAAACTTACTGGTGTTTGGGGTTGAAAATGTCTTACTGCTTATTGGGGTCGATAATGGCTTACCACTGATTGGGAAACACAATGGCTTACCATCGATTTGGGTACAATGGCTTACGGCTGGATACGGTCACAACGGATAACTGCATATTGGGGGACAGTTTAGTGTCACGCGAGACATAAAGGGTCATACAGTTTAACATCATGCAGGATGGGGGTGGACCGAAGTGAGGTAGTTGGGACTGATGGGAGTTGGTCTTGAATCTTGGGGAGGCATCCTACGTACCTTTCCTTAGAAATGATCAAAGTCCACGTAGTTCGGAAGAGGTGTTGGTGACAGACGTGAAGTGGTCGGGACCAATGGTTGTTGGGCTTGAACCTTGGGGAGGCATCCTACATACCATACCTTGGTAAGGATCAAAGTCCACATAGTTCAGAATGGTGTTGGGGCTTACACTATAGGGCGTCCCGGAGAGGATTCCATGGTCAATGCTTACTCTAATCCCACATGAGTCATTCTCGGTGTGAGAAATAAAAGGTAACAAAGACTTGTCGATCACATCACGAAAGGTGCATCCATGGGAAGTGGAGTGGGGATTACACATTTTTAGTTTACCAAAGAGGAAATAGGGGCGTACACGTGGTTAGCAGTCTAGGGAGAGGAAGACTGGGACTTACTTCAGGATGGGCACCCGAGTGATGACAAAGACAAATGAGGGAGGGATTTGGGACGAAAGAGAGGATGGTGCTAGTGCCCATCCCCCATCTGTCCCTTGGAACCGAAGAATAGATGAGGGGAAGTAGGGACACTGCCTCCCACAAGAAACGATAAGGGCTTACACTAAGATGGTTTCCCTTCCATGTGGAAAGAGGAAACTCCAGTAAAGAGGATCTCATTCCATGTGAGGAAGATCTCACTCCCATGGAGACAAACGGGTGTAGAGAATATCCGAGACGGGTTGACCTATATAGAGTGCATGGGGTGAGGTCACAGTTTGACATCATGTGCTGAGGACGATGGCGCTTGGTAGTTTAACGTCCTGCAGCTCGGACGAGGCGGGTTCACTTCGTGCCCCCCTAGGACATACATGACCGGTACATCCTGCCCCTTGGGGAAGGGAAGGCATCAGAAATGACGTAAGGAGGGGGTTTCGTGGAGTGATCCATCAAGGGGCCCATGTTAGTGTGGTTATGTGAAGTATCAATAGCCATTAGCATGCCTATTCGAAGAAGCATAAGGCTAATAAATTCCACGTAATTCAAAAACTAAGGGACTTTGAAATCACTTCATGAAAACCTGGAGGGTCACATAGGAAAAGTGGTTGCGGAGCAAAGGGGTTCACAAGAAGAGGTATCGTGAAGCTCTGGTGCTTCGTGTAGTGGAAGGACTTTGCGAAGGGGGTATGATTCGCGAGGTGAAGTGGCATAGCCTAGGAATAGGGTATAGGTGCATATGAAAGGTTCTTTTTGAAGCATAAATACTTTCTCATAGTAGTGATTTGTGAAGCAAGGGTTCCCTAATAAGCATAGCATTGCGAAGCAATGTGCTTCATGAAGAATAGTGACCCTGCATTAGCATGTGGGTTACATGTGCAGGGAGGGTACTTCGTGAAGCATGAGTGCTCTAAGAAGACCCGAGTCCCCTTGGGGATCCCCTTCCTTCACGAAGGCCGATGGGCCCATGGGCTCTGGGAAGGGCATCCCCCTTTGAAGAGGGGTTGAATTTAATCCAAGGGAAAGGTACTTCACGATTCTCAAGTACCTTGTAGAGATCGTGTTTCACAGAGTAGAAATTGCTTCACGATTTGAGAGCTAAGAAGGTGAAAGGTTAGAGGATCCATCCTTTGGGCTCAAGGGGAGCCCAATATTTATAGGAAAGAGGCTCCGTGAAGCAGAGCTCGCTCGGCGTATAGTTACGTGGAACTTTTTTGTAACTACGGAGCCTCCTGCCTCCTTACTCCATGACGGCTTTGCAAAAATCAATCGGTTTTTAGAGCCTCCCACCTCCTTCCTCCATGGGAGCTTCGTGAACATCCATCAGATCGCAGAGGCCGTCGTCTCCTTGCTCCGCGACGGCTTCACAAATGTCAATTGGATCGCGGAGCCTCCTGCCTCCTTTCTCCAAGGAAGCCTCACAGAGGGGGTAGCTTCACGTCGGTTGTGGTGCTATGGGGCTCCGCGAACATACTTCATGAGGTAGCCCCAAAGGCTTTGCGTTTTCTCTTCCTCTTCCCTAATTTTGGTGCCAACAGATACAATTTCCATTCCTTCCCCTACGTTCCATTTCTAAATAATGGAATACACTAAGTCTAGTTTTGAATCATAATATATAATCTCAAACTAGAAAATAACTTGACATTAATTGAAATTTTATGCATATCTAATCTTATAACCATAAAAATGGATTATTTGGGGAAATATTTACTTTTAAACTGTTGATAATGGTTTGTAAAGAAAATTTTAATTGGACTAAACTTATCCCCCTCGAGTTTCAAACTAGGTACGCAGTAAGGCCCATTTACATATACCAGGTAACCCTGAGTCTGGACCAGGACACCTTTTCATAGTTTTTACCCCTAGGTACATCTGTTCTAGAACCACGTCCACTTGTAGTATCCATACATGAATGTTTTTCTAGTAATACCCACATAATATCTACCATTCAAATATTATAGGATGTTCATATATTCCTATAGTCCAAGTATATCATAGGGTACTATTCCCTAATCTATTTTTTCTAAATATAGTTTCCAAATATTCTACTAAAATTCCTATGATACCAACTAGAAAAACCCATACCCCCGTTTCCTAGAGTTGATGCCTTAATTTATTATATTTTAAAAATATAAGAATCGAATGCCAAAGGACTGATCAGTTTAGCAGTTTTGGAACTAAATTCTATATGTAAACATCAAATTACAACTTGAAAGGAATTAAAATGAATAAATTCCATTAGAAACACCCATATACTCCTATATTATCCCTGAAAGTCATTCATAATATACATCTTCACATCCAGAGGGAAAATAAAACATAATAAATTGGTGATCTCAGATGTCCATAATGGGTAAGAAATTCAAAAGAAGCATAAATGATAAGTCATGGTGAATAACTAATAGAAAAAAATCCATTAAAACACAAAATTCGTCATTATATAGTAGGAATAAAAGTGGAATAAATAATTACATATAAATAATCACATAAAATATAACCATGGATATTCTATTAGTATAATAATCACATGATTTATCAATTACTAATGTCATAATGAGGGAGTTTGTAATGATAGACATCTGAAACAAACCAGCAATGTAGGAACCTAGATCCTCATTTCAGGTATGGATCTTAATTCCAGGTTGTTTTTGAGTAAAAAGTAAGAATGGGAAATTTTCGAAGTAAACGTCATGTACCCTGGTACCGCGAACAGTCGTGTAGTGGCCATGTAACGACCGAGTATATGGTTGTGTAGGTGACCTGGAAGACCTCTTAAGGTGGTGGCCGATTAAGGCTATAACGCAGCATGTACAATTAATGATCACACTGTGTATTTTTATTTTTATTTGATAAATCGATGTGGGGCCACGTCTCATCCTCGAAAACATCTTCTTCTTCCCTAGGTTCATATAGGAGAGTGACATAAGAGCCGACAAACTACAAAACCCTCCCGATTCTCCATATAACCTCATATTTAGACTCTATCAGGTGCGTTGGAATCCCAATGGTGGGTTCTCAATTCCCCTAGAGCCATTCTACCTGATTCTTCCCCTCTCGTGTGTTATTCATGGTTGATCTTTTTCCACCTTTTTGTAGATATACACCATTATAGTCTAATTCAAGGGCCTACATTCAAGAGTATTGATCATCCGACATCAAGGTAGGTGGTTTGTGCGTTTGTTTGTTTATATTTGGATTATATGTGCTAAAAGTACTGCATACCCATGTTTGGGGTATTTCTTGATTGATAATTTAACCCTGTCTAATACATTATATGGTTGGACTGATTGTAAAGGGGTTGTTGCTTATGTGTAAGGATATGTACCTTATTTTCCATGCCTTTTTTGATTAGGATGGATTTTATTGATTATGTTTAATGCATCAGATACTCATTGTGAATGTTTATCCATGTAGTAGTTATAGATTACATGTGATGATTCATATAATATGTGTGATTTTTTTCAATGGACTGTGAGATCCTTGGACCAGAAAACTGTTGGGATTTCCATGTTTATTTACACAAGACTATGAGAGCCTTGTTGTAGATATTGACCGATGGTTATTGACAGTAAGAACTACCTAGGTGGTGGTTTATAAGATTATTTACTACCATGTGGGACCAAAGGGGTTAGACCATGAAAACTTTCCCAAAGAGTCATTTTTTAATTTTTCAGTGCTATGTTAAAACATAGGGGTTAGAATATGAGAGCTTTACCAAAGGGTTGTTTATGAATGATTAAATGATTGTGATGAGTCTGCCAAGCCAAAGCACAATCTTGGACTCAGTCTTACTTGATTGTGTAGATGGTCTTCTGACAAATCATTTTGTTACTATTACACAAGTGATATAGAGCTTAGGCTAGATCCCAAGTTTTAAATGATTTAATGAATTGAATAATAAAATAAAATGAATGTAATAACAAACTATAGTATTGTTTACTTTTGAGTACTTCCTAGTTTATTGCATCATTTTTACATATTACCTGTTATATATCTTCACTGTCAGTTAGGCACTGATCTTATGGTGGTTCCAAACTAGTATTCGTCTCATACCCTTTTTGGGTTATGTTTTTGGACCCAAATAGATTATATTTTTGTAGGTATATACAAGGTAAATTTCCTGTATTCATCAAGTACTTGATTTTTGTTGGAGTTGGAGAGCATGGGACCAAGATGAGGCTTGCGATGCTATTGGAGTTTACTGATTTTCTATACATTGGTTTTAGTATTTTATTTCCTGCATTGTAAATTGTTTTAATGCTTTAGTAGATACATGTGACATACATCATTTATATATTATCCAGTTGTTATATGACAATCAGTCTTCCACTATTTTATTTTGTTCTATGGTATTAATACTTCCTATATATTTTACTATTTTCTATCCAATGTGTATACTTTTCCAATGAGGGTATTGTTTCCCCATTTTTCACACTATATCCCTCACTGCTAATCGGAAGCATCTGGAATTTGGGAAAATGCGCTTGAGGTCATGTGACCAACTGGGTTCGGGGCACCTTTGGGCGGCACCCATAACCGGGACGTTACAAAGAGGTATCAGAGGTAGTTTTCTTTTCTACCTTGCCTTACTATTAAGAGCTAATAGACTAGGATATTAAGGGATGTGTGGTTGGTAATTATTTGTGCCTGGGAGTAGCGAACCCGTGTATAGGGGAAAACCAAGTTACTTTGAATATTTCAATTTTTTGGTTTTGCAATTGTTACAGTTTATTTGATTTCACTATTGGGGGATTCACTTATTTTTTTCTTTTATGATTTATATAATTTTGGTTTGATTTATATTTCAAGATGATTATATGAGGTTATTCCATCTCATTCATCATATATTCACTTTCTAGAGATCACATGTCTTGCATTCTTTTCATGAAATTTAGGATGCATTACTAATTGTATGTTGTTGTGATAGATGTTGTGCTAGATATTAATGTTGTTGTAATAGATTCCATGATAGAATACCTGCTATTTTTTATAGGGTGGATGGATGCTAATATTTGGTCCCTGGGGTGTTATGGACCCTCTTGGATCGAAATTTGGTGGATCATGTTTGAAATTTAATTGGATTTTATTATGATATCATATGAATAAGGATGAAAAACACTGATTCTAGGGGAGTATGGTCTCTAATGGATCAGTACATGGGATTTCTTGGTTAATTTATAAGTTTTTAAGAGTTTTAGAAAAGTTTTGGAGGATTACTTTCCAGAAATACAGACAACATGGCATGTGATGTTCGGAACACACACCATGTGTTCTTCTATTCTGGAAGAAACAACTTTTATTAAGTACACACCGTGTACCGTATGTACACACCATGTAGTTATTTACCGTGTGACTGAATGTGTGATAAGATACATAGGGTTTATAAACATTTTTTAGAACATGCCTTGTAATGGGAGTACATTCCATGCCATAGAGACCATGTATCCGGTCATGTGACTAACTACATGGATGAATAGAAATTACGTGGTACACACCATTTCTATAGTGAACACGCCATGTAGTGTTACACTAGGAGAGATCATTTTAGTTCTAGCCATGTAGAAGAAATTGGGTAGGAGGGAATATTCAAAAACATGTCGTGTCTCAAGATGAAGACATCATGTGTATGGGGTATTACACGACCAGGTTGGCAGAGGTATACGACCATGTTAAATCTTAAGGGAACACGCCGTGTAGCGGTTCTACATGCCGTGTAACCCTATTTTGTAAAACTTGACTAATTTCCTTATCATGTTCTATGCTTTCAATTCTATGTTCATATCCCAGATAATCTTGTATTGAGGTGTGCTCTTGAACTTGCAGATTTATTCCACCAAGACGTCCTCAGGTTTTACGCTAGGTACATGGTGATGATCAGACACCAGAAATGGTAGATCAGGGACTACTAGTAGATCCTCCCATCATGCCCATCTTGGCACCAGCTATTATACCAGATGTAGGTTCTGACACATAGTTCCATGAAGGATTTATGAGGATGATGTAGATTTTTTAGGGATCACCACATCCTTCCCCGACCATAGAAGAGCTGACACGGGTGTTCCAGCGGCAGCATCCTCCCCCTTTTTCAGGGTATGGAGGACCACAAGGTAAAGAGTCATGGTTGGAAGCCATTCTTTCTATCTTTGAGCATATGGAGACACATCTGGAGAGGAGGGTGAATATCAAGATGTACATTCTATGTAATTCCTCCAAGAAAGGGTGGTATGTAATCTCACATGAGGGACATCATTAAGATATGTCTTGCGAATAGTTTCATAGAACCTTCTATGACTACTTCTACCCCAAGATGTTGAGGTCCAATTAATCTTGAGAGTTCATTCACATGGGGATAGGTGCTCTTTCAGATGATGGATTACTCTTCTCTTTTTACAGAGCATCAACACATCACACCAATTCTAGTAGGTGATGAGTTATCACTAGCTAGGAAATTTGAGGGTGTTCTCATGTATAAAATCCTATCGTAGGTGAATTTTTTCAGGCTGACTTCAGTAACTGATATAGTAAAACCAGGTTCCGATTACCGAGGGAAATCTGAGGGAGTTCTGAGATGTGATCCAGAGTAGTTCAACATCTAGGGCTGGTACTCCTTCATTTCATAGTAGGAAGCTCCACAGTGAGCCTTCACGTAGTGATTCCAATGGTATGGATGTATCTTCTGGTAGCCAGGTGAGGTTCTACCAGTGCAAAAAAAATTGGGCACATGAGACCTCAATGCCCAAGAGACCCAGTTGAGTGTCGATCTTGCAGAAATATGAGTCATATTCTGCATTTTTTTGGGTTTTCTCACCACCAGTTGGTGAGAGGGGATCGGTTATGACTCCATGTTCAGGAGAAAAAACACCAGTTTCTCATTAGTCAGGGAAGTATAGCTCATTAAGACATTCAGGTTGAAGAGGTGGTTTTGGTTGTGGTATCCATATGATCGGTTTTATAAATAGTATGGTGGATCATCTTAGGGTAAATAGGTAGGGTTATGGTATAGGTTATATTTTTGTAGTGGAGCATACCCTGTAGGAGAAGGATCCTGGACCCTCTATGGTTAGAGGTACGATTCTAGTTGCCTCAGTTTAAGCATATTATCTTTTTTATACAAAGGGATCTGGGAACATAGGTACTTATGAGAATAGCTTACCATCCTCAGGTAGATGTCCAGTCCGACTGTACGATTCGGGTTTTAGAGGAAATGATTCGAGCATGCATCCTGAATTTTAGGGGCTATTGGGAGAGACACATACCTCTAGTGGATTTTCACTAAAATAAAAGTTTTTAGGTGATGATTCAGAAGGAACCTTATGAGGCTTTGTATATTAGGCCATTCCAATCACCCCTATGTTGGATGGAGGAAGGATAAGTAGCTATGTTGGGACCTAGTATTGTCTAGGAGACCACTAAGTAGGTGGAGTTGATTCAAAAGTGGATGGATATTGTACAATCTCACCAGAAATCTTATGATGATGGATGGAGATGGCCTCTGAAGTTCGAGGTCGGAGATCAAGTTTCTCTACATGTCACCCTGAGGTTAGGACATAGGAGGATTTAGGGATAGGGGAAGCCTTCACTATGATACGTCGGGCCATTTGAAGTTTTTGGGAGAGTCGAGATGGTTTCCTATTGGTTGCAGTTACATCAGAGGTACCGAGCTATGCATGACGTATTCCATGTTTCTCATCTACATCGTTACTATTCAGACCTATCTCACATTTTTTAACCCAAGGAGGTTGAGTTAGAGGTGGATTCATCCTTCGAGGAGCACCCTATTTGGATTTTAGATTGCAACATGGAGGTTCTTCATGGATTGTCTATTCCTCTGGTACATGTGCTATGGTAGTATGGGTGAGTATAGGAAGAGACTTGGGAGAGGGAGGCCGATGTACGATCACAGTGGTCAGAGTTGTTTGAAGCTTTTTCTTCACCACCCTTAGAAGGGAAATTCAAGGATGAATTCCTTTAAGGGGGGAAGTTTATAAGAAACCAAATCCTAATTTCAGGTATGGATCATGATTTCGGGGTTTTTTTATGAAAAAGGAAGAATGAAAAATTTTCTAAGTACACGCCATGTAATTATGAGTACACGTTATGTACCTTGGTACATTCCATGTACCTGGGTACCGCAAAAAGCCGTGTACTGGTTGTGTAACTGCCGAGTACATGGCTGTGTAGGTGACCTGACATACCGTTTAAGGTAGGGGTTGGTTAATGCTACTACATGGAATGTAAATTTAGTTAACACGCAGTGTAGTTTTATTTTGATTTGATAAATTGGAGAATTGTCATGTCTCACCCTCAGAAATGTCTTCTTATTCCCTTGGTTCATATAGAAGAGTGATGGAAGAGCTGATGAACTCCAAAACCCTCCAGATTTTCCATCTAACCTCCAATTTAGAATCCATCAAGTGTGTTGGAATCCCACCGGTGAGTTCTCAATTCCCCTAAATCCCTTCTTCCTGATTCTTCCCCATTAGTGAGTTATTCTAGGAAGAATATTTTTCACCTTTTTGTAGATCTACAATGTTCTATGCAGATTCAGGGGCCGACATTCAAGAGTATTGATCGTAAGACATCAAGGTAGGTGGTTTGTTTCCTTAATTGTTTTTATTTGGATTATATGTTCTAAAAGTGCCGCATACCCACGTTTGGGGTATTTCTGGATTGGGAATTTAACCCTATTTAATACCTGCTATGGTTGGATTGATTGCAAAGGGGTTGTTGCTTATGTGTAAGGTTAGATACCTTGTTTTCAATGACTTATTTGATTATGATGGAGTTGATTTATTATGTGTAATGTATGGGATATTCTTTTTGAATGTTTATCCATGTAGTAGATATAGATTACATGTGCTATTTGATATGATATGCACATTTTATTCCAATGGAAAATGATATCCTTGGACCAAGAAAAACTGTCAGCGTTTCCATGTTTATTTACACAGGATCGTGAGGGCCTTAGTGTAGATATTGACCCTGGGGTATTGAACATGATAGCTACCCCGGTGGCCATTTAAAAAAAATTATGCTATGTTTACCCTAGGGTATTGACCGTGAGAACTACCCAGGAGGTTTTTTATAAGTTTATTTACTATTATGGGGGACCAAAGGGGTTATACCATGAGAGATTTCCTAGAGGGTTGTTCTTTAATGTTTTGGTGATATCTTAAACCATTGGGGTTAGACTCTGAGAGCATTCTCAGAGGGTTGTTTATGAATGATTGAATGATTTTTACAAGTCTTTCAAGCCAAAGTACAATCTTGGACTCGGTATTACTTGATTGTTTAGATGATCTTAGGAGAAATATTTTTGTTACCATTACATATGGGATACAGATCTTAGGATAGATCCCAAGGTTTACATGATTCAATGGATTGAATAATAAATGAAAATGAATGTAATTGAAAACTGTAGGATTGATTACTTTTGAGTACTTCCTATTTTACTAATTCATTTTGGTATATTACCTACTATATATATCCACTAACAGTTAGGCACATATATTTTGGTGATTTCCTACTGGGATTCATCTCACACCCTGTTTGGGTCATGTTTTTGGACCCAAATAGATTATATGGTTGTAGGTATAGACAAGGTAAAGTGCCCTTCTTAAGTAGGTAGTTAATGGTTGTCGGAGTTGGAGAGCATGGGACTAAGCTAAGGCTTGCGATGCTATTGGACTTTACTGATTTTCAATACTTTGGTTTCAGTATTATATTTCCAGCATTGTGACTTGTTTGGCTTCTTTCCTAGACACATGTGACATGCATCATGTATATATACTCCAGTTGTTATATTACTATCATTCTTCTGTAGTTTACTTTTTTTGTACGGTATTACTGCTTCTTCTATTGTTTTCTATTTTGTTTTCATTGTGTATAATCTATCAATAAGGTTATATTTTCCCCATTTTCCACAAAGTGTCCCTCACTACTAGTCAAAAGCCTATGGAGTTTGGGGAAAATGTGCTTAAGGTCATGTGACCAACTGGTTTCGGGGCACCTTTGGGCGGCACCTAAAACCGGGATGTTACAATCATGGTCTCAACCAATATATCTGAAAATAAATGGTTAAGGCCTTGGCTAAAATAAATTTTTATTTTGTCTCATGAGACCTACCAATGAATTAAGGGGATATAGAAGGCCTCACACATAACATGTGTAGTCTAATTAATTTTTAATATTAATGGGGTTAAACATAAATTCCATAAACATATGAAATTTAAATAACTTTCATGTAGTATGGTGAATAGTATCAACATAGCACATCCATTGTCAAACTGATCATAAAAAATTTAACAAAATAAGGTAGACGATAATCATAAGATATTAGTCTCAATTAATTGTAAAATTAAACATAGGTGTTTAAATAGATGAAAATAATCTAGAAAAATCATAAAGTAATTCTTGAGAGAAATTACCTTTTTTACTTTTCAAAGATGATTTCTTTTGAAAATTCATTTATATTTTTCATTATTATTGTATAAAACCATAAATGAACGAATATTGTTTTTCAGGAAAAAAATAGTGATTTTAGAAAATTATTATTATCTTAAATAAAATTATAGATGGTATATTAACATTTCTAAGAAATAGAGATGTTACATTTAATCAGGATTTCTATCAGGAAGAATTGAGAAAAGAACCTTGAAAAACATGTATTTCATATAATTGAAATATGAAGTCATTTGGAAACATTATTTTGTAATAATTAAAAATAATTTATAATATTTATAAAAAAATAATGAATAATGACATTGGTTTATAGAGGTAGAAACCATAACACGGATGAAAATGGAGGTTCGTGAAGAAACCCTTACCTTATATTCCAAAGTCTTCAACACTTGACCATAATGTTCTGGATAATCTAATTAAATATATTAATTAATTAATAATTAACCTTTTATACATTAATTATATTTATTATAATTTAATTAGGTTCATTTATTGCCTTTCTGATGAGTTATAATACACAATTTTATCGTTTGTGAGTGTTCGTATCTTTGGTTTTCATTAATTGTTTTTTTGTATAAGAGTATGAAAGTTCATGTAAAATGGAAATAGATATATATAATTAAAGATTCATATTATTAATGAACTTAAAAAATATTAAATGATTATATAAGTCATTTGGTTATCTTGAATGAGAATGAATCATTAGATAAGTCGTTAGTGATAATCATTTAGATTATTTTGATGATTTTATAATCATAATAAACTAGTCTTGTTTTATTAATTAACATCATGTGTATGTAATGTTTTCAAAACACTACATAGGATGTAATAAATATATTAGAATTTTTAACCATAAAAATGGATTATTACCAGCCCAAAAGGAGATAATGAAAAATGAAGATGCATTACCCATGATGTTAGTAAATTGACACATCACAGGCGATGTTTTCATTTATAGAATAAAAAGGAGATAGAAAGGTGTTTTATGATGGATCATCCATTGACATGATATAATTATAGTATATAAATGATATAATAGTTATTATATATCTTTTTATAGGGGAGGTGAGGGAAGTATTTGAAAATAAAACAAAACAAAAGAAAAAATATTTTTACCTCTTGAATTCTCATCATTGAGAACCTCCTTAAGGGGATTGGTTTTGGTCCTTTGTTGAGAAAAAAGGATCACGGACATGGGGGAGTAGCATGGGAAGGGTATTAGGCTGAAATTTCACAAGGATAAAAGCATTGAAGGTGTGAGGAGAAGGGGTGATATTTATAGTGGAGGAGATGGGTATTTTTTGAATATTTTATTTATTTGTTTATTCTTTTGGCTCAATATTTTCAATATTTTGAGAATCAAAAAAATTAAAATAATAAATAATAGTTCTATATTATATTCTTAAATCATCCATATATAACCTATGACTCAATTTTTCATGTATTTAATACTTATTGTAATTTATCATTTTTTACT
The DNA here is from genome assembly GCA_963277665.1 of Viscum album. Lineage (NCBI taxonomy): Eukaryota > Viridiplantae > Streptophyta > Magnoliopsida > Santalales > Viscaceae > Viscum > Viscum album. The sequence goes on from OY728122.1 coordinate 1,983,377,776, forward strand.
ATTCATAAATAATTCAATTATTTTAGAAAAATCCAAAAACATCACCCTAACCATTTTTCAACATGTAGAATTAAAAATGAACTAAAATTTATGAAAATAATTTTTTAAAATTGATAGATTGAATTTTAAATTAAAATAATCATTTACTTCAAAACTACATATTTTAAATTTATAAATGATTTTATAACACTCTAAAAAATTAACTAAGGTCTCATAAAATTATCCTAATATCACAATACAACAAAATATTAATTCAAGAATACATTTTCTGTAAATAAATTTCCATTTAAATAATTTTTATAATTATAAAATTGTATTTAAACTTTTATGACTTACAAAAAAACCAACTGTTAATTAATAATTTCAAAAATATTAATTGACATATACTATGATATAATAATATCATAATTTATTTATAAGATGCCTAAAATTTATTTAAATATTCATGGGTTATGTTACTATTCATTTGGTTAGTTTACTAGGCATAAGGGTTATATAACAATTCCTAATGTCAAGTTACTATTTCATCGGTATAGGTTACTTAAATTTTATAAATACCACTTAATTCATTCATTCTTCGTTTATAATGTTTGTATTATGCTCTCTAAGCTATTTTATGTGATTTATACTATAAGAAAGAATTATAAGAAGGGAAATTTCATTGAAATAATTTTGGATTGTTACAAGAAAGGATTTCTCTATAAACCAATAGAGTATGACCAAAGAAAAGAAAGATAAAGAACATACATGAAATGTCGAACTCAAGGAAAGAGTCTCTTTTCTATAAAGCCTCGTTTTAAATGATTTAAAGATTTATTTTCGAAATATTTGTCTCCTAGGTCCAAATTCATTACATTACTTTGTGAATCTATCTTTATGGATATAAATTAATTATAAAGGATATTTTTACTATCCTCTGAATTTCATTCAAATGTTTTCAAAAGGATTCTTTATGTATTTTATATAGATCATTTTGAAAAAAAAATGAAAAGAGAAATTTTCATTTTAGATTATATGATGTTGATGAAAATTACTTCCACAACAATAGATATTATAATCTTTTATTCCATTATAATCTTCTTCTTTTTTCAAAAGAAGACCCTTTTTTCCTCCATTTTGGTTATTTTAGTTTTTAAAATGGGTATTAAAGGAAAAGAATATATCAATATCCAAAAATGTTTTAATTTATGGTTAAAAGGTATATTTTTTTATATTTGGGATAAAAATGAATGATTTTATGGGTCTCATTTATTTTATGTTCATTGGGTATTGTTTATAATGATGGGATAACCTAATATAGTCCTCCAATTCATTAGGTAGTGGTTTTTTCTATGGATATTTATGTTTGAATTAACTATATAGGTTATTCAATTTTATAGAGTTAAATGAAGACAATATCCTAAGGGGAATATATTGACTATATATTATTTATAATGACTTTTCATGTAAATATTTAAATTTTATAATGTATGAAAATTATCATCAGTTTAAAGAAATGATTCATCACTTTATCTGTAAAAACTTAGGTTTTTAGGAAAACAATTTTATGGGTTCTGATGATTTCTAAGAAAGACTCGTGATTATGATTGATTCCATTAAATTTTCTTGTAATGTAATTTATGAAATACATTGGGATGTAAATTTAATTTCATGTGTATGTAAATGATTATTTGTTCTAAAAGTTTATTATGTCAAAATAAAACCCTCTTATATGAGCTTGTTTTGAAATACACTAACTTGTTTCTATTTTCATTTTTAAATATCCTTTATTGTAATATTTTCACTCATCCCACATATTCAACTATTTTTATTGGTTATAACAATTAGTAGAAACAATAATTAAGTCATGTTTAAATTAATTATTATATGTCATTAAATGAAAACATGATTCATTATAAAATTTCTAAATTGTGAGAAATTTGATACTAAGAGGATGTGTCCACTTTTTTAATATGTGGTTTTTATATAATATTTAATATCTAATTATACATAACTTAAAAGCTAAAAAGGCCTTTGGGAATAAAATAAAATGAATAATATTTTAAAATTAAATTATCAGTTCAATTCGAATAAGATCTTTATTGTTGGAATCACATCAGGGTTTAGATAATTTTAGATATTAATATAATGTAATTATATACCCATAAGAAATTATAATTTATGGTTATCATGATATATAATTTATATATGTACATGTTTCTTCATATAAATAATAACTTTTTTTAGTACTATTGTATAGAAAAAATAGGGAAGCTGATGTAGAAAGGCACAAAGAGGAAAATATCCCTCAAAATCAGAATGATTTAATAGTTTCAATTGGAACTGAGTTGTTTTTTAAGGTAGATTAGTTTATTCAAGATGTAAATGGTCATGGTATCAAATGTGAGAGAGAAACTATGTTCACCATAGATGAATAAGTCCATAGTAAAGAATTTAATGAAATAGAACCCATCAACATTTAGTGGGTCATTGAACCTTATGATCGATGATGGATGAGATAAAGAGCTGGAGAAGATATTTTAAGTAATGTGTTGTTAAAAACATCAAATGTTAACAATTTATTCTTACTATTTTCAATGTCAAATCAATATATATTGATCAATGGTTAATAATATCAATGAAAGAGAAAATATTGATGCATTGGAATTGGAAGAATATGAATAATATTTTAATTAAGATGTATTTTCCTATATCTATTCAAATTTGGTTGGAAAATCAATTCTTATAATTTAAGGAAAGCAGGAAGACTCAATAGATAGTTTTGAAGAAAAATACACCTTATTGGTAAAGTATGCACCAAATTTTTTCTAAAATCACGATAGTAAAAGTAATTGGTTTTACATAGGATTGAACCCATGATATCTAAGGTAATTGGATTATAATGAATTTTAATGTAATTAGAAACTTGTTAAATGATCCAAAAATATAGAAATAGGGTTTTTTTATGATTTTTTGATCTATAAAAATAAGATGAAAAAAGTGATATAGATTACCTGGAATGGGGAAGAATATATCAAATATTTATGAAGGTAATAAAATCAAGTTTTCAACTTATGATAATTATAGTAAAAAAACACCCTGGAGAATGTCTTATAAGATATTGGAAGTGTTTCTGATGTGGAATGTTTGTACACTTGGATCATTACAACAAATAAAAGGATCATAATAGTTATCATACAAATAATGACTGTATGTGTGTAAGATGTTTTAATTGTTTTGAAATGGGTCATTATGCAAGTACACAACTAAATATATGAGCAAATCATGTAAGCCTTCATGATAAGAAGTATAATTGTTTGGAAAAATTATATGTGAATAATTTATCCAATTTTGGACAATCTAGTGAAGTGGGGTCATGTACATTACATGTTTATTTAGATTATATAGTGTATTTATTCACATTACTTCAATTACAAGTAATTTATTGAAAAATTTGAAATTTTACCTCACTATATGAATCTATAACCTTTGGTAAAATCAAATTGGGTAGTCTAATGTAAAATAGATATTTTAATAATCTTTATATTATTATATATGGAAATTTGTTACCAATAGGCTATGTTTTCCTTCCCCATTTATATATTTATTTTATTCTTTATATGGATTTTCATACTATTTAACATAATATGATTAATTTTAGAGCTAATGGTGTTATTTTTTAGATTTGGTTTAATTATTTATATAATAATGAGTTCATAAATTTTTTAAGTTATCATGAAATATATAATTTGATTAATTATGTAAAAAAATCAATCATTCACATATTGTCGAGAAGAAGGAGACTATTCAAATTGGGGGTGTTCCTATAGTAAGTGAATATATGGATGAATTTCGTAATGACTTTCCTATTTTTATACCATATCATGAGATTTAATTTGTTACTGAATTTGTTCCTCATGCTAATATAATATCAAAACTTCCTTAATAAATGTCTCAAGTATAACTTTTGGATATATGAAGGCAATTAAATGATTTACTTGATAAAGGATTAATTCATTTTGGAAGTTCAGCATGTTTTGATAATATTTTTTTGTTAAGAAGGGATATGGTTCAATAATTCTTTTATTTGGTTATATAAAATTAAATAACATCTATGTAAGAAAAAGTATTTGTTTCCTTATATAGATAAATTTCTTGATCAGAACCTGGGAGCTCAGTGTTTTTCTAAAGTTTGATCATATGTTGATGTAATTTCATCTGAAGGTGAAGGAATAGGATATTCCAAATACATAATTTTAGATATGGTAGAGGCATTATGAGTTTATGGTTATTCTCTTTGGTATGAAAAATTATCTTATGATATTTATGATCCTTATGAGTATTTTTTTATTTCTTGGATAAATGTTTTCTCGAGTTTAATAATAGAATTTTGATACATTATAAAAGATATTATGATCATGAGAAAAATTTGATGTTTATTCCAAAATTCCAAAAAGAAAATAAGTTTTGTGGTAAATTTAGTAAATGTAAATTCTGGATGTCGTTGATTTTATTCCTTGGAAATGATGTAAACTAATATAGATTAACTATTGATAAAGGTAAAATTAAAGATATTGATGAGTCTCCAAGACCTATAAATGTCGAAGAGATTTATAGATTTTAGGATGGAGGGGTTAATATGAGTTGTTTATTGAAATAATTTATCTTTTAGGTAGTCCACTATCTATCTTTACATGAAATTGATTTAAATTCATAATGATGAATGTATATGGTGAATATTTCCAAGAATTTAAAATATTATTTGTGAATTACCTAGTTTTGGCCCTTCAATCCATAAATTTACAGTTTTTTTCTATAATGATGCTTGTTTGATTAGACTTGGTTATCATATTATTTTGAAAGAACAAGTAACTACTTATAAATCTTTTCAATTGAAAACTCGTATGTAAAATTATCCTACACATGGAATTTAATAGGATTATATGGGATTTGATTTAAAATTTTGGATAAATCATTTATATGGACTAAATTGTGAAATATATAATGATCATAATAGTTTAAAATATATATTAACTCATAAAAATAAAAACATAAGACATAGAAGATGGCTAGATGAGATTAAGTATTATAACTACATGATTCATTACCATTTATGAAAATAAAATAATTTAGCTAATTCATTATGCTAGAAAGATAATTCATTATTAATTATGCTATTTTTAAAATATAATAATTTTGGTAAATGATTAGATAATTTTTTCCCTAGAAATTGTGCATGAAGAAACTTCCTCTAGTTTGTTTCAGGTGGTAGTGTAGTCATTGTTGTTAGAAAAAATAAGAAATATCATAATGGGGTCTTATTTTCCATTAAAAGTTACAATTGGAAATAAAATGTATGTTTTTTAAATTTAAAATTGATAACTAAATTGTTATCATAATTTAAAAGAGGTTGTGAATTCCTTTTGATTCTTAGTTAATCAATGAATGGTTTAGTGAAGCTCACTGCCCTCAATATTTGGTTCATCCCAAAATTACTAACATATATAGATCTCCTGAAGAAAAAATCTAGTGTGATGGAAATAAAATATATTTTCAAGAATATACTATGAAATTTTTTACTCACCAATAGGTTAAAGCATAGAAAGAAATTATAAAAGGGGATTAATCATCCATTCCTAATACTAGAATAGAAATGGGAGAATATATCCATGAATATCAGGGATGTATTACCAAATAAATATCAAGGTAAGAATGGGATATGGGTTATTATTGATCGATTGACTAAATATTTCCATTTCATTCCAATTTTAATAACTTTTTATTAGATCATATTTTTCAACTATATATTAATGATATATTTAGGTAACATTGAGTTTATATCTCCATTGTATATAACCATGATCCCATGTTTAATGATATATTTTTGAAAATCCATAAAAATTCATTGGATACCGAATTACATTTTAGTACACTTATTTTCCTCAATCAAATAGAACAACAGAATGAACTATTCATTATTTTTTAGAAATTATTTTGTAATTGTTTGGTGAATTTACCTAGATTTTGGGATTTTTATCATTCAATAGTATAATTTTCTAATAATAATAATTTTCTTTCTAGTATACAGATTGAACCTTTTAGGGAATTATATGGAAATATGTGTCAAACTAAAGCTTTTTGTGATGATGTATTGGACAGAAAGTTGTTGGTACCAGAATTGGTAGAATAGATAAATAATAAATTAATGTTGGTTCAATAACATATGTGTATATCTTAGATAAGGATGAAAATATAAGTAGATATAAGGAGGAAATATCTTTCACTTGAGGTAGGGAATCATTTATTTTCATAAATATTATGCCTTGAAAATTGTTAATAGTTTTAGTAAAAAAAAATTTGGTGTTCATGGATAATTAGACCTTATGAAATATTGAAAATGACAGATCATTTTCCCAATGTGTGGAATTTCATACCAGCTTATCCCAAATACATGAGGTATTTCATGTTTCATTATTAATAAAATATGTGTCTGAAGCATATCATCTTTCGAGGCTTGAAGTAGTATAGTTAAAATAGAATATTACATATAAGGAACATCCTACTTATAATCATGACCATAGAGATAGGATTTTATGGAATAAGGTGATTCACTAGGTTAAGGTTTTGTGTAAAACCCTATTATTGATAAAAAACATGCTAATATGAAAATGATATGAAAGATAAATATAACTATTTGTTTATGTAATGAATGAAATAGTGAGGATGCAATTTCAAAAAAGGGGGAAGAATAAAAAACCCCAGTAATATTAATAGTAAATAAATTGGTTTTCTTATTAATATTCAAGAATGAGATTTTATAGAGTTATATTCATCATAAAAACATTATTTAAATATGCAATGAAAAAGGAAATATTTTTATTATTAAAAAAATTTATATGTACTATCTAGTGTTCTAGAAAATCATGATATTAAAATTTAATAATATTAGTTTGAAAAAATTATCATAGTATTATTTTTCATAATTTTTGGAAAAAGTTTTTTTTAATAGTAGAAAATATTGATTATTAAAAATACTTTAAATTATTCTATAGAATTCACATTATGTCATTTTGTTTTCAATTTTATTTAATATGTAATTAGTGAATTTTTATTAAACATAATCCAGTTAATTTCATTTGTGATCAATATTATAGTTGATTTTTTTTAAATTTCTATTCTTAAAAAAGAATTCTTCTGGAAAACTAATTTTCAACTTGTTATGTGTTTTAATATTAAATTTAATTTATTACACTTATATAAATTGAATTTGATAAAATAGAATATATATTTGGTATCAACATGAAAAATGTTTGTAATGAGGCTATTTTCATTTTGGTTCTATATGAATAGTAACTTACATAAAAATGTCAGTTACCATAGTAGGATTTAAAATGTGTAAAAACAGTTAATGGTTAAAATATATGAGTTAAAATGATATAAAAACATGTATAAATCCTATTTTATATCAATATTTCGACCCTATAATGTATGTTCTTTGAATATGAATAATTTTAGAACCTTTTTTGATTAATATATTAATATATTTTAATTTTTTTAAAACATCTAAGTGTTTCCTCTACCTCTCTTGTATAAGGTGACCCCTCTCCTATCTTCTCTAAATTTCAAAGGCCTCTTGGATCTATAAATCCCTAAGCGAATCCATTTTTATCATCCCTCACCATGTCCTAGAGGTCCTGGTTTGATCATAACATCATCCTAGTAAGTCTTTATGTATAATCCTAAAGAGGTATTATAAAGAAGTTGATAAATAATTTACATGATAGGTTGAACTCGAGGTAATATGCACTTTACGTTAAAAAAAATTAATTTTTTAATAAATTGTTTTCTAAATCTTTATATTTCCAGTCTATATTTATAAAATTCTTTTATGATTGATTTTATATGGATATAGATGAATTATAAAGGACCTTTTATATCTTTTTTAACTTTCATTAAATGGTTTTCAAAAGGATTATTTGTATGTATTTTATATATAATGTTTTTACAAAGGAAAAAATAAAAGTTCTCTATTAATATATATGATTTTTATGTTTAATCCCATAGCCAAAAATGTTACAGGAAATTAGGATTCATTTACAAGCATCAATGTTTTCATCAAAGAAAACTAATTTTCCCTTTATTCTATGTATTTTTTATTTAAAACTGTTGTTTTAAAATAATGGGAGATATCAAGTAGGATATTCCATTTGTTAGTGTTATTTTAGGGATTTTTGTAAGGGTTCTATATAAATGATGTCCTAAGGAACCTATATAACTTTTCTATTATTGACAATCAGTTTTAATTGATGTATTTTGACTTCATAAGTTAAGAATGTGATTTTTTTTAATGAAATTATTATAACATTTAAGGGTAAAAGGTATGTTTTTAATAAAATTCATTTCCTATGATCTCATCTTTTCTAAGAAAACATTAAGATTAAGATTTTTAAATTTTGTTTTATTATAATAATTTTATGAAAAACTATGGAAAGTAAAGAGGTTTTTAAGCATAAGTAAGTTTTTAGTTGATCTAAATTTATAATAATTTAATGAGAAACTATCTTATATGATCTTATTGTTTTTAAATGAACTTATGGGTTTTTTTCTTCCTTTTTATATAACCCTTATAGAGATTTGTTTTCTCATCCTATATTTTCAAGTAATTTTCACATGGTTTTTGGATGAGGATGACCGATGATAAATTAAAGAAAAAAATTAACGAAGATATACTATACAAATAAAGCATGTTTGGTTTTAAAAGTTTGTTGTTGATATAAAATTGATACCAAGAGGAAGTGTCCAATTTGTAATGTATGATTTTGTTATAGAGTATTTATAAACTGTTTAACTAAATTATAAAAATAAAAATATATTTTTAATGAAATATAATGAATTCTTGTTTAAAAAACAAATTTTTTGTTGAATAAGGATCATATTCTTAAAGATCATAACAATATGAATGAAAGATGAGTTACCAAAAATCTTTATTACCAGGGAAAAAACTAAATCACGAACCACATGATTAAAAGAGCATGGTTTGGAAAGTAAATAACATTAAATAAAAGTAAATAAATTATAAAACCTTTATGTTATATTAAATCTATAAAACATATTAAATATGGAACCTAGTGAAAAACATGTAACATTCCATACAGAATCAAAATTGATACCAAGAAAATTCTTCCAGTTTTATTATAACCTTAATCAGAACCCCTTGAAATATAGGGCTACTAATTGATCATATAATACCAAAATTAATATATATAATTAAATATTATATATATATATATAATAGGTAATATATACATCACATAAATGAAATTAGGTAAATGATTAAAAACATGTCTCAAGAGTAAAATTATAGATGAGAAACCCATACCTTAGTCCAATTTTATTCTGTACTTGTACAAAATGTTCTAAAAAATTAAATTAATTTCATTAAATACATACCCATGAAAATTTTAATAATTATAACCATCTATATTCCTCATTTATATTCATTATATAATTATATATATATATATATATATTTGTTACTTTTTATCTATTTTCAACTCTGGGTGTAAGTAAGGTTTATATATTAGAACTAGTTTCAAAAAAATATTATTGTTCAATATTTGTTTCCCAAATTAAATCCTTATTTTATTATATAGGGAAAATAAAAATATATTCCAAGAATTTTTTAATTGAAATATTTTAATTTCATGGTTGTTTTGTTTATAATCAATGAGGAAAAAATTTGCGATATGCATGTTTAATTGATTCTTAAAAAATTAATGATCATTTACTTATTATTAAAATAAATTTTGATAAAAAAATTACTATAAAAAATATTAACATATTTATAAAATATTATATAAATAATAATATTACCATATTCACTAGTAATATAAATGTATATAGTTTTAATATAAGTGGGTGAACTAACCCAATCATGAACTTACCAAAATTATTGTACAATTATGAGGTCTTATAGTTTAAATATCATTACACCAGATGAATAATGATCTTATTTAGGGTTTCTTTTTGTGATATATAATACATTTAAATAATTTTTAACATAGTATTTTTTATTTTAAGTAATTACTTAGAAGGAATATATTATTTTCCTCTTTGTTCACTTGTTTTAAATGATAAAATTATTGATAACTGTTTTTTGATCATATCATTAATATGTTATCAGATTTAATATTGAAAACATGATGATATAATGAAAATAATATTTATCAATTAAACCCAATCATAGTTCTATCCATAAATGGCGTTAATAAAAAAACTGAAATCAATCATTCCATGGAGGTCATAGTCCACATGTATGCATAGATGATGATTTCATTTTCCATAACACAAGAGAAATGTATTATATGTTTTATCATTTAAGAATATATTTTTTAATAAATATTATACATATATGTTAACTTCATTATTATGACAAGACTTATATGCTGGTGAAGAAAAACAAAAATGTAATGTCCTGGAATTTCTGTATACACTGAAAAAATATTTTTTATTAAGAAAAACACTTTTGTGGTAAAAGTGAGAAACCATAAAGTTCAACAAAACACCAAACAACCCCAAGCAGAAAAACAGAATCTGCCTCTTCCAAGCATAAGAAGAAACCACCATCTCCAATGAAAGACCACTCAGCGATCCCATGCAAGCATGGTCCCTCCCGATGGCAAAGCCATCCCTCTCAGTCAACCAAATCCCAAATGACCTTCAGAGGAGATATCAGCGTGCTCTAGCCCATCTAAGCCGGTCCTATCAAAATTCCAGGTGAACGACAACCAAAAAATACACCAAACCCACCAACCGGGTCCTGAAACCCTGGACATAATCTCCTAAACTCCGGAAAAAATGACAATTAACTAAAAACATTAAAGGATATTTTGAGCTTACCAGACTGCGTTTCCCTGAACAATATACAAGATAAGAAGGATACCTGAATGTTTGGAGACTCCAACCACAACTTTTCTAGCTCCGAAGCCATCTGATCCCAAGTTTGAATATACTCCTCGATGTTAATCTTCCCTTTTCTAAATCCCCCAACAAGGATAAGGTCCTGCTTGTCCACCCAAGCATATTTCTCCTCAGTAAGTGTCGTTTTTAACGTCCTCCCCATAAATTTGGCTGCCTCCTCTTCTGAAGCGTTCAGCCACAACACTTGCTCACTTACTTCCTCTTCATTTCTCAATAAATGTTCAAATACATTCTCACCCTGAACATTTAATGGCTGCAAGACCACCTCTTCTAGGGATTCCTTATTGTCACTTGCTTTCTTAGTAGACCGAGTTTCCATAGGGGTGGTAGGCTAGAATAGTACTTCTTGCCCTTCCTTCTCAAACCATCCCTATACCTATTAGGGATCACCATTTCAATTGCTGGAAGAATGGGTTCAGGCTCCTCTGAATCATCAGGAAAATTCTGAACAGGACCTAAATCAACCTCATCCAAACCTTCGAACTGGTTGTTCAGAGGAATTTAGGACAGCCTCTGGCCGTCCTGAAAGTCATGTAAAAAAACTAGTTCATGCAGCTTCCCTTTCTCACCACTATCCTGACCAGCACCCTCAAGTGGTGGATTCTCCTTACTTTGCACTGGATTAATTGAAATTGGATGCTTCCAAGCCCTTGGTTTATTCACAGAATTACCATCACATTGTTCCAGACCTTCATACTTCTCAAAATTGTCGAGAGACGGGTGGACAGCCACTGGCCCGTCAGTAGTTCCATCTTCATCCAGGCCTTGCACGAGAATTTCAGGCATTCCCTCACCCGCTTCACTACACCCTACAACCAGACTTCCCATAAGCAACACCTCCTGCTGAAGCCGAATTTCCTTCCCCCCAATAATCTCCCTACAAGGTAAAGCCTCTTCCCCTCTAATATCAACCAGTTCAAGAGGCCTCTGACCCGCACTTTCCAACTCATCTAGCCCCTCATCCTTCCTATTGGACCCAACAGCCCCTCCCAAGACCACATCCATCCCTTTGTTACTCAGCGCAGAGGGCCTATTCTCCACTGCCTCTGGAGCCTTCTCCCTATTACTTTTGCGACAACAATCCAAAGAAATTCCCCATTAGCATGTATCCGATGCAAAAGTCAGTCCATGATTCATACACCACATGCTGTTTACATCTATATTCATTACCCATCATAATCCAAACATACTCAAAAGGATCCCTCGATATATCCAATTCAACACAAATACATGGGTTAATGGGATGACAAAACGCCTTTGTGTGACTATCCGAGCAGAGATACCGGCCAATTAGGTTCCCTAACATATGAAACATAGCATGATTTTGAAAAGGAAAAGGCAAATTGGGAAGACTTAACCAAATTGCCATCGTCGGGGGATCCCTCTTCATGTGTAAATGAAAGGACCACCGGAGTAGCAAAAATTTGAAGCCGCAAATGGAACAAGGTGCACTTGACCAGGCCTTAATGAGATCAGATTCCGATGAAAAATGAACCATGATTTGCTTCTTGTCAAGAAGCCCCACTTTCGACCAATCATGAAGACCCCAAGCTCTGAAAATGTGCCTATCAAACCAATCAACTGAAGGACGACGCCCATAGAACCTCACAACCAAGGTGTGCTTCAATAAGTCCGATGAGGCTGAAAACTTTGCAAGCGAAATCGTCAGGTTAGGGAAGCCAGAAAAGAGCTCCGGAACCTTCAAGCCCAGAGAAATATGGGGGAAAGGAGGCAACGCATCAGGGTTTGAGAAGGGAACAAAGGGGGGAGGAAAACCCAAGGAGGATGGTGAAGGTCCCTCCCCCGACGATTGGGGAGGGACCACTGTGGAGGTCGTCACTGCCCCGATAAGCTAGGGTTCGCCTGAGGCCTACAGGCGGTAGCCTGTCCCTGAGATGTGCCAGCTGGAATTTTTGTATAATTTTTTTAATTATATGGAATTATTTTGAGACCGAAAAATCTAACAGCGCATGATTCTGAGGCCCGGAGTGCCTGAAATGATCTGTAGAAGTTTGTTGAAGTTTTAATTAGTTCGTATAAGCAGTTTTTCTAAAAAAGTGGAATAACTCTGAAACGGTTGCCTAGATCAGAAATATGGGGGCACTATTGCATTCAGGATGGCTGGTTAACCCTAGGCGCGACATAAGTTTAGTTGTTGTAGGACTCTGTTGGGAAAACCAAAAAATGGAATAACCATAAATAAAATTATTAAATAAAATTATTTTATTTTTCAAATGCATATAACTCACGAACGGTGACATAGATTAAAAATATGAGACCACCGCTGAACTCATGAGGGTATTCTCTATTTAGGTAGATACTAACATTGGCCGGCACATGCCACGAGTGAAAGTTAGTTTTTGGCTGTAAATAAAATGTTTAAGTGACAATTATTTTATTGTAAAATCCCTAACTTCTAAGCGGTAAATCATATTGGAAATATGAGAGTACTGCTGAGTTCATTGGGGTGTGTTCTCCTTAGGCAGAGCCTAACCTAGACTGGCGTAGGTCAAGGGTGAATGTTAATAATTTATTGAACATTTTTTTGCTTACGTTCAATAAACGTGTGAGTGGAATTTTATAACTTTTGAACTAGTTCTCAGATTAAAAATCTGAGGGAAGCGTTGAATCCATAGTGTCGGGATTCTCTTAAGGGAGACATTACTTTGACCGTAGTAGGTCTGGTGAAAAGGTTCTGTTTTGTGACTTTTTAAAAGAAAAGAAATGAAATAATTTTATTATTATATTTTCTTTCATATCCTCTAATGGACAAGTGGTGAGTGGGGACAATGATGTGTCAAGAAAATAAATGGCTTAACCTGCCAATCCAAAGTAACAATGTCGTTGGGGAATTAAGAAGGTTCCTAATTTATTATCCCCCGTTAATTTCTTGCGTCGTTACTTACCCTACCCCTCTCCTATATATATGGACCTTGGGGTGAGGTACTAGCACAGCTTCTCCAAGCAACGAAGTGCTGAAGGAGTGTCGTGATGCTAAAACCTTAGAGAATAGAGTTGATCCTAGCAGGAGGTGACTGGTGACACTGAACCACGTAGTGGAGGACAACGTATGAGCGGTGTCATTGGAAGCTTGTTGCGGGAATGAAGAACACCAACCCACCTTCAAGCGTGGGCATTTATCTGATGATTTGACGTAGGGGGTTTATTCATTTGTTCATTTTAAATGATTTTTCTCTTCCCCATTCTTGAATAATACGAAGAACGCGGACCAACCGACTAACAGGTTGATCCGCGATTCATTTGTTTTTGTGGGAGGTTGTGGTGGGATATAGTTGCAGTGTTTTTTTTGATGTTTAATTCAATTTATTATTAAACCCTTAATCCCCCCTCATGTTTATGAGCTAATATGGAGGGCGCGAGCCTAATGAACTTGACCCAAAACCCTCCTCTATCTTGTTATTCTTGCGTCTCCATGTAAGACCGCCAGTGCAGCGACACCAACCGTCTATGAGGAAGGTGTGCGCCGACGCACACTGCAAGAGGAGGTTGTGGCACAATGTTGTGGCACAAAGTCATGACCATCATTGGATGGGCCGACACTAGCCGGTCGTGGAAGAGGTGCGGCGCACCGTCGCGCGCCGCTGTTGTGCATGGGGTCGCTGCTCGTTAGCCAAGGAGAGCAATATGAGGTGGTTTACATTTTGACATGTTATAACCACCACCCCAATTTGGTCCCTACATGGCTCAGGGAGTTGGGGTACAGGGGAAGGGAGTAGCTGCATGAGGTCAAGGAGTGTGACCCAAGGGCTCCTAGAATGATTAGAGGAATGGTCTGTGTCTACTACTACCTACTGTATTAATAGACATAAGAACTAATCATTCCTTCTTTCCATGAATCTTGTTCAAGACCTATAGTTTTTGATTAAACCATTTACTTGACCCTTACGTATGGAGATACATTTGGGGGGAGACTCAATAATCACACATACGCCGATGATGTGATCTGACCCTTGAGGCAAGAGTTTCAGTTAGAGCCTCTTGGTGAAAGCATCGAGGCCTTACGAAGTTAGTTTGGGTATGGAATAGACATCCAAAGTTCATACTCATATTGGATGTATTAGGAAAAAAGGTTGTGGTTTATCAACAAAGTTGGAATGGGTTTTTCCTTGGTTGAAGAAAAATGAAACCCAGGCAGCACAGGATAAACTCATGCATAGGAGGGTGTAGTCGATCACACTCGAGTCGGCCAGCCATTCCCTCGTGGCAATGGGAGTTTTGGGTTTTCAGTTCCCAAGAGGATTGGTAGAGTGTGGGGACATCTTTTCAAAAGATGTTTCTAGGGTTACCTCCCCGAAGGGAGAGGGACTTCTTCTTTGGCTGGGTACAACCAGAGTTTTGAACCGGACTTCTCTAGGGTAGAGGCACCCTTGTAATCTTTGATGAAGAAGGGGGAGCCTTTCCTTTGGACAAAGAAGTGTCAGGAAAGCTCTCATAAGGGGAACGTGGTAGTAGATGCCCTCAGCAAGAGGTCTGGTCTAAAACTACTGAGTTAGGTGTCCGAGCATCTAGTAGCGCTACGGATATCCTTCATGGATAAAGATGGAGCAGCTTACCTCCAGTATATGACTGTCACTCCCCCAATTCTTCAGAAAATTTGGGGGGTGTAGCTTGAGACATTGACTGTGAGGCCCAAAGTGCTTTGATATCATCAGGATGGTCTCCTGAAGGATTTTATGAAGGTGGGGAGCATGTCATCCTCTTCAGAGGATACACCATGGTACCAGTGAATCTTCAGAAGGGGTGTTGATGGAGATCCATACATCCCCTTTAACGGTACATCTTCGAGTGGTGAAGATGTACCAGGACCTTTGGAGTCAATTCTGATGGACATGGATGAAGTAATCCATAGAAGAGATTGTATCATGATGCCTCACTTGTTAGCAAGTGAAAACTGCTCAGAGCTGGCAGAAGTCTTATGCCGATAGGAGGAGGGAGATCATGTCTTCCTACGGGTCTCACCTCGATGAGGTTTTTGGAGATTTGGTCAGGGTGGAAAGTTATCTCCAAGGTTCATCAGACCCTTCTAGGATCTCAATAGATTGGGCAAGGTGTTTTACCATCTATCTCTTTCCCCAGAGACACACTGGGTGCATAATGTTTTCCACGTGTCGCGGATGAGGAGATGTGTGCATGATCCATCGCACATTATCAACTAGGGAGAGTAGAACATTGACAATGGGGTGAATTTTACGGATTTCTCAGTAGAGATAGAGGATCAACATGAGAGAGTCCTTTGTGGACGGTCAATCCCTCTGGTGCGAGTTTAGTGACAACACAAGGACCTCCAGGAGAGCACATGGGAGCGAGAGGCTCATATTCATGCTCAATACCCTCATTTGTTTGATTTGATTTTTTTTGGATTTCAGGGATGTAAAGCCCTAAGGTGGGGAGAATTTAATGTCCCTAAATTTCCATATGTTTTTTTAATTATATGGAAATATTTCTAGACTGTGAAATCTGACGGCGTATGATTCTGAGGCCCGGAGTGCCCGAAATGATCCGTCGAAGCTTTGTTAAACTTTAATTAGAGCGCCTAAGCAGTTTTCTTGAAAAAGTGGAATAAATATTAAATGGTTTCTTGGATCAGAAATTTGAGGGCACCATTGTGTTCAGTATGGCGGTTTTACTCTAGAAGCGACATAAGTTTAGTCGGTGCAGGCCTCCAGTAGGAAAACCCGAAAATGGAATAACGGTAAATAAAATAATTAAATAAAATTATTTTATTTTTCAAATGCTTATAACTCACGAACGGTGACTCGGATTAAAAATATAATATCACCACTTAACTCATGAGGGTACTCTATCTTTTGGAATATACTAACATTGGCCGGCGCGGGCCACCAGTGAAAGCTAGTTTTTGGCCATAAATAAAACAATTAAGTGGAAATTATTTTATTGTAAAATCTATAACTTCCAAATGGTAACCTGGATTGGAAATCCGAGAGTACGGTTGAGTTCATTGGGTTGTGTTATCCTTAGCCGGAGCCTAACCTAGACCAACATGGGTCGAGGGTGAACGTTAATAATTTATTGAACTTTTTTCAAGTACGTTCAGTAAAGGTGCGAGCGATATTTTCTAACATTTGAACTGGTTCTTGGATTAAAAATCTGAGGGCATGGTTGATTTTGTAGCACCGGGATTCGCTTAAAAGATACATTACTTTGACCAGAGTAGGTTTGGATAAAAATTTAAGTATTGTGACTTTTTAAAGAAAATGAAATAAAATAATTTTATTATTTTATTTTCTTTCATATCCTCTAATGGACAAGAGGTGGGTGGGGCCAGCGATGTGTCCAGCCAATAAATGGCTTGACCTGCCAATCCTAAGTAACAATGTCATTGGGAAATTAATAAGGTTCCTAATTTATGAGCCCCCATTAATTTCCCTCATTGTTACTTACCCTCTCCCTCTCCTATATATATGAATCTTGGGATGAGGTATCGGCACAGATTCACCAGAAAACAAGGTGTTGAAGGAGAGCTGTGATGCCAAACCCTCAGAGGACATAACTGGCCCTAGCGAGAGGTGATGGGTGACACCGAACCACGAATCATAGGACGACATACGAGTAGCGTTGTTGGAAGCCTATTGCGGGAACGAAGAACACCGACCCACCTTCAAGCGCGGGCATTTCTATGATGATTCGAGGTATGGGGTTTATTCATATATTAATTTTAAATGTTTTTCCTCTTCCCCGTTCTTGAATAATACGAAGAATGTGGACCAAACGACTAACGGGTTGATCCGCAATTCATCCATTTTTTCAGGGTATCTTTGCAGGGTTTTGTTTGTTGTTTAATTCAATTGATAATTAACCTTTAATCCCCCATCATGTTTACGAGCTAACGCGGAGGGAACAGGCCTAAAAACCTAGCACGGACCCTCTGTTATATTGTTATTCTTGCATCTCCATGTAAGACTGCCAGTGCGACGACACTGACCGGATACGAGGAAGGCGTGTGCCGATGCATGCCGCAAGAGGAGGTCGCGACACAAAGCTGCAGCGGTCATCAGAACGACTGACACAATATGACTACAGAATTCACACTCGTCTTTTTTATATTATTTATTTTATTGTTTTTATTGGGAATCGGGTGACTCGGGTCGAGGCCCGAATTAAATTTTTTGAGTTTTTGTTTAAAAACGGATGTTTTCCCTTGGTTGCGTCTAGCGCACCGCAGTCAGAAGCTGCGCGGCCTCGTCGGGGTCACCGCGTGACCTCACCCAGCTCGCTGCACGTCATGCCCGATGGTTGACTAATGAAATAAAACAAATTAAGAAGAGTTTTAATAATAATTATAATATTAATGTAACTTGAGAATATTATTATTTTCTTGGATAACAATTTAATTGAGAGTATTATTTTTTTTATGAATATCTTATTATTTGTTTGATCATTTTATAGTTTATTATTTAGGTTATTAAGTATGTTATTGTTGTTATTATTATTATTATTATAATTATTACGAGTGTTTTGGTTTTGCGTCACCGGACGCATGGGCGAGGCATGGTTTTGAGACCCACACAGTCTGCCCGGTTTTCAATTGAGTTGAAACATAGTGGGATAATGAAATAGTAATAAATAATGCAATAGAAATAAAATTGAAATAATAATGTTATTAAACTATAAGAAATTGTTTTAATGAAAAAAATATTGTTTAGGATTAATAAATACTATGGTTAATATTATGTGATATTATTACAATTCTTATTATTTTTATTCCACTTATTTATTTTATTTATTTTATTACTTATTTATTTTTATTATTTTTATTTTTTATCTTTGCTTTATTTATTTTATTTTTCTTCTCCCTTTCTCTCCCTTCCTTTCTCTCCATCCCCTTTGTCCCGCGTAGCCTCCCCCCTAACACTAAGTGTGACGCACCCTCCCTGTCCAGCCAACCCGCCTCCATCACGCCGGACCTCCCCTCCTACCCGGCGTAGCCCATCACACCCCGTTGAAGGACTCCCCCCCCACACTTCGGTTCTGCTCGTGCTGCTTCCCCCGTCGCACCGCACCCCTTCCCTCTCCTCCTCCCTTCCATCCACCGGACCAGCCGATTCTCCTCCCCCATTTCCCGTCGCACTGAAACTCCTAACCCTTGGACTCACCTGGACCGCACCTACTTGTCCGGCCCTCCCCGTCGCGCTGTTTCCCCCTCCATGGCTTGCCGCCAAACTCCCATTCCCCTCCTCCAACCCTTGTCCATGCCCCTTTTTTTTGCCACTCAACCTCTCGGAGTCGGCCTCCATTCATGGTCCAGCGAACCCCAACACCCTGTTATCCAGTGAAACCCCATCGCCCCCCGACTTTAGTCTGGCGCCACCCATACCTCCATTCGGCACACCCTGCAACTCCCAAATGGCCCCCCTCTCCTCCCCTTTTCCGACGACGACCCCCTGGTTTTGTCTTCCTCTACTTGTTTTTCTTTATTTCTTTTTTTTATGAGTTCGGTCTTTTTTTTTCAGCGGTTATATGTTCTGATTTTGGGTTTTTATCTTGAATTTTTTGGTTTGAATTCATGTTTTCGGGTTTGCATTAGGTTCTTGTGGTGCGAATGGAAAGAGATTGAATTTTCACGCCATGTTTTGGGGTCTTCGACACCAAAGTTAGGTGGTTCCATGCCTTGAAATCCTTTGGATAATTTAATTTGGTTGTTTAGTTAATTTAATATGTTATATGATTTAATTGCGTGATGTGATCTATGTTTAAAATGGTTTGGCATGCTCGTTTGATGAAATCGAATTTCCAAAATAGTATGGTCTTGTTGTTTATATGTTTGTTGTTGTATAAATGGTTGGTCGTGCTTTACAGGTTGTGCAAAATGTGTTTTAAAAAAAAATTATTTGACATGTATGCGTTTTGAAAATTTCTCTTTCTTTAGAAACGATCATGTTTTTCATTTCGACCTTATTGGGGTAAATCCTAAAATTGTTTAATCAATTGTTTATATAGTGAAAGTGAGTTTTTAGAATAGTTGAGTGTGAATTTGATTTTAAAATGGCCTTTGTACATAAAAATTTGTGTTGTTTTGGTGCAATGTTTTCAAGTTGGGTTCTAGGTGCAGATGGTCCAGATAATTGTGTAGTTGGTGTGAAACTAGTTTTAAGGATAATTTATTAAGAAAGTGGTTTGAACGACTCTCTTGTTTGAAATTGGGTGTGTTTATTTGCATCGACCCTTGTTGTGTTCTTTAAATAATGCTTTCTAAGTTGTGAGAATTGTTTATGTTCTTTGAGTGTTGCCAAATGGGGATTTGTGAAATGATTACATAATGATAGATGTATTTTTTTGGACAGGTATTTTGGTGTGTGTGAGTTTTTGAAATGTTGTTTGGGTATGAAAATGGTGAATTTTGTGTGCAATATCTTGTTTGGTCTGTAATATGAGAAAGAAATATACTATGTGAATGTGAAACTTGATTGAGCACAAGGGAAAACCCTGGGTATCTAGGTGGGCGGACTAGAACTAGTGCGCTAGTGAACCGGATGGGTATCGTCCCTATTTCACTTAGCTGGATTGACGATTGCAACACTAACTAAACATATGATATCTAAGTGTCGTGTCCTTCTAAGCCACGTGTTCTGAGGGTCGTGGCCTTCTAAGCCACGTTTTCTGAGGGTCGTGGCCTTCTAAGACATGTTTCACCGAGACACGAGGTTCTAGGGTCCCACTTGAGCTAGATGAACCTTAGGGGATTTACCCATAGTGCTCTACCATCTATGGCGTGGTGCCTTCCGTTGGAATATGGATGACCACTTGGATGTGAGTGTGTGTGTGTGTGTGTGAGTGAGTATGTGTACGTGTGTGTGTGTGTGCGTGCCCATAATGAACTTTTCTCTTCCTCTTTAAAATTGTGTTTGTGAAATGAGTTCTTTTTAGTGTTTCCTTTAGAATTTGGTTTGTAAATGTTTTCTTTAAAATAATTTCAAAAGTATAACTTGAATAAGCACATTAAATTGTCCTTTTGATGTTGTGGTATGGAACCTTTTCATTGGGTGACGTCCTACTGGGCCTTTCGCTCACACCCTGCATACACCTTCGAGTGTATGTAGACTTTGTTTCTTGTGTTTTCCAGGTTGTGACATCGTGCTCAGCAATGGTGGTTCGAGTTTTTAGTGGCCTTCTCATGCAGGTTGGTGTTGTGGCGTGCGGATGCTACACCACTCTTGTCGCTTGGAGGTTTGGGTTATAGTTTTAGTCTCTTTTGTTGTCGTTTATTTTTGGATGTTGGTTCTAGTTGTAAACCTTTAAATTTTGATTTCATTTTAATGGTCTCTTTGGTTGTCGATTCCTATTTTCATTTTTTTATCTTGTTTGTGTTTGTGTATACCATTTCAGGTAAACCATTCCCACAGGTTACTCTTGATACCTGGGCACTTGTGCCAGCCCGTGGGGATCGGGAACGCCCTTCGGGCCATGTCGCGGACCGGGTCGGGTGCCGGGGTGGATGGCGACCCGGCCTAGTTCGTGACAAAATGGTATCAGAGGGAGCTTGCTCTCTTGTGTCATGTTCTTTCGGGATAGAGTCACAGTAGACTTGAGTTATGGTTGTCGGGACTCGACGTCCTCGCTATGAGTAAGGTGCCTAGCCAGCACACCTCGTGGCGGGACTCAAGTTACCAAAGTATGTTGAGGTTTGTCTGTGTTTTTGGTTCTTGCGGTTAATCTTATCTAAGGGAAATGAAAAAGGGGTGAGGTCAGTGGTCTTAGTGAGCTCGTAGGGTTTGTCAAGCCATGTTGAGCCGGGGGCACTGTCCTAAAATACTCTTCGTGGCCAGTGGCGTGATCGGCGTATGGCCGCCAACCATATGTTTTAATCATCCGCTGACACTAGTTTCCTCGTGCTTTGCTTCTCGTCTCTTTGTTTTGGAATCCTAGAAATTTGGTTTTTAAGTAAAAATGTTTTGGTTCTGAAAAATGGAATGGTTTGTTTTTGACCCATGATGTTCTCGTTGGAAACCACATGCATGATTGTATATGGGAAAAATAAATGGTTAATTGTATGGGTGGATGAGTGCCTGGATGGACATGAAGTAGGTGACGGTGCAGCACGAGAACATGCATGTGCGAGGCTCATGGGATGCCATTGGTGTCGTGCAACCCACTGGGTTTGCTTATTTTCAAAAAAAAAGTTGTTAAAGGAAAAAAAAATTGTGTTTTAGTAAACGGTGTTTGTGCGGCGTGTCCTAGTATTTTGGAAATGTCGGATGTGAGGCATTTTGAGCCGAGGATCCCTTCTGGCTAGTTTGTGTCTTGAGTTTGAATTTTTGTTGGTCAGTTGGTGTGAAAGCATGTAGTTAATGGTCTCTTTTGAAAAAGTACATCGGGGAGCCCTTGTAGTGGTTTCCCCTGCACGTTTGGTGTTCACTTGTGGTATGTCTTGACCATCGGACCAGTTTGGTTGGGTCCATGGTTTTACTTCTTGACTAGTGTATTCCCCCCATAAAGTGTTGACATGTGATTGAAGTACGGCTACGGGTAATTCGTCGTTGGCCGACACTCCAGTTGATTGAGGGACTCTCTTTTTGAATTCTAGAATTGAACCCACATCTCATTTTTACAACTAAGTGGATCCTCACACAGCGGGATGACATGCGAGGGGAGTTGAACAGAGTTTTGGTTTCTTTGGGTTGTCTGCGTCATCGGGTATAAAATTTGACATTGTTGCATTTGAAGGTTTCCCCTGGAAATGGCAAAAGTAAATCCAGCAGGGAAGGGTGAAAGCGGTTCAGAATTATTAGTGTTGACCAGTGTCTTGAAGGGCTTTGTGTTACTTTCATCGGGTGCAAGGGTCATGTTTGGTGACACCTTGCAGTGTGAGTTCTCTTTGATAGTCAAGGGGGAAGTTTGACCTCTTTAATTTTAATGTTATTTTTGGAAATGGAGAAGGAGATTCCAGTGGGGAGAGGTGGAAGCAGCCTAGAGTGGTCGGTGCGGGCCACTATTCTAAATGACCTTTGGTCCTTTGTTGGTTTCGTTTAAGAAAGGGTCTACGTTAGACCACTAGTGTGGCAGACCTAGTCACATAGGGATGCTACGATCAATTGCAGGAGTCACGTGTTGTTTAAGAATCAGTTTGAAGTCCCTCTCCATATAATGTTCTTCTCAACAGCAATGGTCATGTTCAGGTGACAATTTGTGGTGTCGTGTTCTCATCCAGTGTGACAAAGGGTGATGCGCATGCACCATTTCAGCTCTTGTGTTAGTGAATATTCTGTGTATGATTAGTTGGATGTCGTAATGTGTTGTGGTTGCTGGTGTTTCCTCGGTTGTAGTGTGGTTGCGTGTGAAACCAAAAGGAGAAGCTTCGTTCGGGAGTCTTCAGTACCTGACTGCGAGGCAGGAGATGCTTCAAACATCAGGGCTCCAGCCACAAGCCTCGGAGTGAAGCTGGTGCGTGGTCAGGAACCCTGGGACTGTATGAAATCCCAACTTTATTTCTGTCACCAATGTTAAAAGTAGAGGAAGTCTAAATTGTTTCCAAGGTTGTTCCGCTCCGAATGGGACGTCCAGTTGCATAAGGTTTTTGCAACCATGTGGAGGCGTGTTCGTCTTGTTGCCTTAAGGTCTTGGGGATTGCGTCCCATTGGATGCAATCATTTTAGTGGTCCTTTTGGGAGTTTGTTGAGTAAATATCTCTCAAATCTGAATAATGCTCATCTTGGGATGTGGATTTGTTGGTCGGGTCTTAGGTCGTGGTTTTGACGCCCGACTGGTCGGTCCCTACCCACCCCGCCCCTTGTGGTGGGGTGTTTGGTCACCATCGGGAATTTTTCAAAGTTCTATATCCTCTGTTTGTTCTAGTGGCAGCGAGACCCACGATGGGTCTCGTACAAAGGTCTCTAGAATAAATCGGTGTTGGCCTTTCCTGAATGGTGGGGAGTCCGCCCAGACCTTCCCATGTTGGTTTTCTAGTCTCGCCTTGGGAATTGGTAGGTTCTTAATGGTGGGGAGACCCACATTGGGTCTCACATAAATGTCTCTAAAATGAATATTTGTGGGACGTTCCTTTAAGGGTGGGGAGTCCGCTCGAACCTCTTCCTGTCGGTTTTCCAGTCTCGTTTCGAGTGTCAGTGACTTCCTAATGGTGGGAAGCCCCTCGGGCATCCCCATGTTGATCTTTTGCTTCTTTTTTTATATGGCTTTGTGATAAGTGATAAGGGTGATCTTTGGATGTGGTTTAACCTTATTTGTTCATTCTAGCCAAATGGTGGGTTTCTTTTAATAGTGCTTGAGGTGTTCTAGCTTTTTGGGTCGGGCGACACATATCAGAAAGTCCTTTGCGTGTTTCATTAAGTTTTCTTTGAGTCACCTTCTCTGAGCATGATACTATTTTCTTTCTTTGCTTGGTATTCGTGGGGATCCTCTTTGAACCTTAAGGGGTTGTGGTTTCTGTTGTGGGGTATGGTTCTGGTTGTAGCTTTCCGGGGACGGAAAGCTTTATGGTGGGGAGAATTTTCACACTCGTCTTTTTTATATTATTTATTTTATTGTTTTTATTGGGAATCAGGTGGCTCGGGTCGAGGCCCGAATTAAATTTGTTGAGTTTTTGTTTAAAAACGGATGTTTTTCCCTTGGTTGCATCTAGCGCACCGCAGTCGAAGCCGCGCAGCCTCGTTGGGGTCGCCGCTTGACCTTGCCCAGCTCGCTGCACGTCATGCTCGATGGTTGACTAATAAAATAAAACAAATTAAGAAGGGTTTTAATAATAATGATAATATTAATGTAACTTGAGAATATTATTATTTTCTTGGATTACAATTTAATTGAAAGTATTATTTTTTTATGAATAGATTTTTATTTGGTTGATCTTTTTATAGTT
Organism: Viscum album; assembly: GCA_963277665.1. NCBI lineage: Eukaryota > Viridiplantae > Streptophyta > Magnoliopsida > Santalales > Viscaceae > Viscum > Viscum album. The sequence continues at coordinate 1,983,402,584 of OY728122.1, forward strand.
TATTATTTAGGTTATTAAGTATGTTATTGTTGTTATTATTATTATTATTATAATTATTACGAGTGTTTTGGTTTTGCTTCACTGGACGCATGGGCGAGGCATGGTTTTGAGACCCGCACAGTCTGCCCGGCTTTCAATTGAGTTAAAACATAGCGAGATAATGAAATAGTAATAAATAATGCAATAGAAATAAAATTGAAATAAGAATGTTAGTAAACTATAAGAAATTGTTTTAATGAAAAAAAAATATTGTTTAGGATTAATAAATACTATGGTTAATATTATGTGATATTATTACAATTCTTATTATTTTTATTCCACTTATTTTTTTTATTACTTATTTTTTTTCTTTGCTTTATTTTTTTTCTTTTTCTTCTTATTTTCTCTCCCTCCCTTTCTCTCCATCCCCTTTGTCCCACATAGCCTCCCCCGTAACCCTATGTGTGTTGCACCCTCCCTGTCCAGCCAACCTGCCTCCATCACGCTGGACCTCCCCTCCTACCCGGCGAATCCCGTCGCGCCCCGTTGAAGGACTCTCCCCCCCACTTCAGTTCTGCTAGCGCTGCTTCCCCCATCGCACTGCACCCCTTCCCTCTCCTCCTCCCTTCCATCCACCGGACCAGTCAATTCTCCGCCCCCATTTCCCGTCACACTGAAACTCCTCACCCTTGGACTCACCTGGACCGCACCTACTTGTCCGGCCCTCCCCGTCGCGCTGTCTCCCCCTCCATGGCTGTCCGCCAAACTCCCATTACCCTCCTCCAACCCTTGGCCATGCCCCTTTTTTTTGGTCGCTCAACCTCTCGGAGCTGGCCTCCTTTCATGGTCCAGCGAACCCCAACACCCTATTGTCCAGTGAAACCCCAGCCCCCCCCCCCCCCGACTTTAGTCCGGCGCCACCCATACCTCCAGTCGGCACACCCTAAAACTCCCAAATGGCCTCCCTCTCCTCCCCTTTTCCGGCGACGACACCCTGGTTTTGTCTTCCTCTATCTGTTTTTTTTTCTTTCTTTTTTTATGAGTTCGGTATTTTTTTCAGCAGTAATATGTTATGATTTTGGGTTTTTATCTTGAATTTTTCGGTTTGAATTCATGTTTTCGGGTTCACATTAGGTTCTTGTGCTGCGAACGACAAGATATTGAATTTTCACGCCATGTTTTGGGGTCTTCGACACCGGAGGTGGGTGTTTCCATGCCTTGACATCCTTTGGATAATTTAATTTGGTTGTTTAGTTAATTTAATATGTTATATGATTTAATTGCATGATGTGATCTATGTTTAAAATGGTTTGGCATGCTCGTTTGATGAAATCGAATTTCCAAAATAGTATGGTCTTGTTGTTTATATATTTGTTGTTGTATAAATGGTTGGTTTTGCTTTACAGGTTGTGCGAAATGCGTTTTAAAAAAAATTATTTGACATGTATGTGTTTTGAAAATTTCTCTTTCTTTAGAAACGATCATGTTTTTCATTTCGACCTTATTGGGGTAAATCCTAAAATTGTTTAATCAATTGTTTATATGGTTCAAGTGAGATTTTAGAATAGTTGATTGTGAAATTGATTTTAAAATTTCCTTTGCACATAAAAATATGTGTTGTTTTGGTGCAATGTTTTCAAGTTAGGTTCTAGGTGCAGATGGTCCAGATAATTGTGTAGTTGGTGTGAAACTAGTTTTAAGGATAATTTATTAAGCAATTGGTTTAAATGACTCTCTTATTTTCAATTGGGTGTGTTTATTTGCGTCGAACCTTGTTGTGTTCTTTAAATAATGCTTTCTAAGTTGTGCGAATTGTTTATGTTCTTTGAGTGTTTCCAAATGGGTATTTGCGAAATGATTACGTAATGACAGATGTATTTTTTTTGGAAAGGTATTTTGGTGTGTGTGAGTTTTTGAAATGTTGTTTGGGTATGCAAATGGTGACTTTTGTGTGCAATATCTTGTTTGGTTGCGATATGAGAAAGAAATATACTATGTGAATGTGAAACTTGATTGAGAACAAGGGAAACCCCTGGGTATCTAGGTGGGCGGACTAGAACTAGTGCGCTAGTGAACCGGATGGGTATTGTCCCTATTTCACTTAGCTGGATTGATGATTGAAACACTAACTAAACATATGATATCTGAGGTTCGTGGCCTTCTAATCCACGTGTTCTGAGGGTCATGGCCTTCTAAGCCACGTTTTCTGAGGGTTGTGACCTTCTAAGCCACATTTCACCGAGACATGAGGTTCTAGGGTCCCACTCGAGCTAGATGAACCTTAGGGGATTTACCCATAGTGCTCTACCATCTATGGTGTGGTGCCTTCTGTCGGCATATGGAGGACCACTTGGATGTGAGTGTGTGTGTGTGTGTGTGTGTGTGAGTATGTGTACGTGCGTGTGTGTGTGTGTGTGTTCCCATAATGAACTTTTCTCTTCCTCTTTAAAATCGTGTTTGTGAAATGAGTTTTTTTAGTGTTTTCCTTTAGCATTTGGTTTGTAAATGTTTTCTTTAAAATCATTTCAAAAGTATAACTTGAATAAGAACATTAAATTGTCCTTTTGATGTTGTGGCATGAAACCTTTTCATTGGGTGACGTCCTACTGGGCCTTTCGCTCACACCCTGCATACACCTTTGGGTGTATGTAGACTTTGTTTCTTGTGTTTTCTAGGTTGTGACATCATGCTCAGTGATGGTGGTTCGAGTTGTTAGTGGCATTCTCATGCAGGTTGGTGTTGTGGCGTGCGGATGCTACACCACTCTTGTCGCTTGGAGGTTTGGGTTATAGTTTTAGTCTCTTTTGTTGTCGTTTATTTTTGGATGTTGGTTCTAGTTGTAAACCATTAAATTTTGATTTCAGTTTAATGGTTTCTTTGGTTGTCGATTCCTAGTTTCATTTTTTTATCTTTTTATTGTTTGTGTATACCATTTCGGGTGAACCGTTCCCACAGGTTACTCTTGATACCCGGGCACATGTGCCAGCCCGTGGGGATCGGGAACGCCCTTCGGGCCATGTCGCGGACCGGGTCGGGCGTCGGGGCGGATGGCAACCCGGCCTGGTTCGTGACAACAGAGGAGGTGTGGCACGATTTCGTGCACCATCGGTGTGCAAGGGGATGCGGCTCTTCAGCCGCGGCAGTCAGAGAAGACGGTTGAATCGTCGGTCGGCCGCAGAAGGGAAGGGCGGTGTGCCGTTGCGCGCCGTCGGTGAATAGGAATCCGCAACCAAAGCCGCGACGAATGAGGATGAACCCGAACCACCAGAGGATTCCATGGAGACTGGGCGGCAACCTCATGGTATCGCCGCTTCAAAGTCCGAAAGGCCTTTGGCCGTTCGTGATTCCGGGGGAGTAGCTCCTCCAAGCCCCCTGGTGGATGCTCCGCGGGCCGCGCCCCACCACGAGCCAGGATGGACCTCGGCCCAGCGGGCTGAGTCTGGCATGGCTCAGTGGGCCAAACCCTCTATGGCCCTGCCAAGACCAGGTCGGACCGAGTCGGTCCGACCGGGTCGGACCGTACCCGGGCCCAGCCAGAGCCAGAAACAGTTTAAAGGCCATATCTTGAGAACCAGACGACCGATTGACGAACCGTCTATGGCATCAGGATCCTTAGGGAAAGGTGGTAATTTTGAGATACTCCACTTGAGTTTTGGATAATTTTGGGGTACGATCTGGTTGGATCAAACACGAATCCAACCGGGCCCTCGACACTAAAACGCTCGTATCTTGCAAATCGTGCATCTGATTGACGAGTTGTTTGTGTCTTTGGGACTCTCTCGAGGAGACAGATATTTTGGAATAATTTTTGGTGACTTACATGGATATCAAGATGTGGCGAGTGGAATAAGGAGTGGTTATCCCAAGTAGAATATGTAGGGAACCCTACGGTTGGTTGAGACCTGAAGACTGTTTGATGATGGCCCAGTGGGAAGCGGCTCTGTGTGACCCTGCATGACCACGGTGGGGAGTGGCTCTATGTGACCTGGAAGACCCATGATACTCGACAGGAGGAGTACCTCAGTTTGGATAAGGTGGGAAGCGGCTCTATGTGACTCGGTAGGCCCATGGTGGGAAGCAGCTCTATGTGACCCGGCATGCCCATGATACCTATTATGGATGATTACCACATCAGATCAAGGTTAGTGGGAAGCATCTCTATATGACCTAGAAGTCCCACTGTAATCAATAGAGGATGAGTTCTCCAGCAGCTGAGGAGTTTGATGATTTGATGTTCCTTCTATTCTTGACCTAAAGTGGTACCAGCTATGAGATGAGTCCTTTATCTTCGTAGTGATACTTGTATAGTTATTTTACCTTCATGGTGACATCTTCTTGGTGATACCTATGTGGTACTTTTACCTTCGTGGTGTTACCTTTGTGATATTCTTTCCTCATTTATGAGATGAGTATATCTTGATAACTTAGGTATATGTTTGGGTGTATACCTAAGTAGAGTTGTTGACTACTTATTGCTTTGTGATTGAGGTCTTGCTTTGTGGTCTTTCCTTTGTGGAACTCTAGGAGACCTTTGGGGGTCTCGGGGTCCCTAATGAGTATTTTTATACTAACCCTTTCATGGGCTTCCCCCGCACCTTGTTGTGTCATGTGCAGACGACGAGTAGGTGGGATGAGACTTGAGGGAGCCATGACCAGGCGGTACACAGAGGAGACGGGTTGGTGTGGAGTGGTGTGGAGACGATATGTACCTACCCTTCTGGTAGGATCCTCGGTGGATGATATAAGAGCTGTTTTGTACTTTTTAGTTGTATTTATACCTTTTAGTTGTACTTGAACATTTTCAGTTGGTATTGTATTCCGGCCCCTTGCTTTCTAAACTCTTTTACTACAACAGTTAACTTCACAGTTTCTTCTTTTTGTGTTCTCGGTCCATGTGTTTGTACAGGTTTTAAGGAAATGCCTTCCCATTTTAGAGAATATGCCTTTAGGTGCTAGTTGTCATCCCCTGGCCTATAGAAGGTGGTCTTAGGGTAGTCACGACACGGGCCCGAGGGGACGGTTCGTGATCGGAAAAGGTTACATCATGGATGCGGTAGTCCGCACAACGCATGAGTGACAATTTTTTTTTATTAATAGAAAAGAGGATGAATTATAGTGCAAGTACCATAATTTTTATAATATACATATATAATAATGAAACTTATTTTATTATTTAATTATGATGAAAATAAATTTTATGAGGAAGAAAAATACGTAATTAAATAGAAAAGAGAAAGAAATGTTAACAACTTATACCTCACTTATTCAACTATCTCATTTTCAATAGGGAATAAACCCTTAATGTATTGAGATTATAGAATAAATGAACCTAATAATGGTGGATAGGTTTGTTTAATTAAGGGTATAATATGTTTTTTCATAAAATACATGATTTTTATGTGACAGTAAGTGAGGAGAGGAGTATCCCTTTTATAACTGAAAATGGATGAAATTTTTGTAAATACCCAAAATATTTCAATAATGTGAAGTCACTCTCAAAGAATGTTTCACTGAAATTGATGAATAATGGAGGGTAATGGATCAGGTTAGGAAAGGCCTCAACTAACCAGTCACACACATGGTGTAAACATTTTTGAGGTTCTTTACTTGTAGATTTATAAATTTTACAATTTTTTACCACGTTAAGTAGTTTTTAACTAAGGTAACTTGTACTATATACCCAATAATAGATTTCTAAAAATTAAATAATTTTGAACCACTTATTATAAATTTTTAATAAATTTAATTTGATTCAAACAATAAAATTGATAGAAAATAAATTTAAAATAAAAATTAATATTGTATTAAAAAAGAGAAAATTTTACTTATTCTCTAAAATATCAAATATAGTTTGATTAATTAAAAAACATAATTTTTCAAATAATAATGTCACATGTGAAGTACATAGTTTGTCATATAAAAATGTTTTAAGAATTTTTGATTCATACTTACATTCTAATAGTTTAATAAAAGTCATGTTCTTTGTAAAAATGGTATTTTCACCAAAAACATTTCATTTTAGAAATATCCCATAAATTCATCGTTAGATATAATTACTAAGAAATATCCCAAAATGATGTTCATTTTGAAAAATTAAATTTATAATCATTATAAATATAATACTGAAATAAATTAGTTATATATAATAAACTATAGTTTTTAAAAGTAAAATAGATTTTCAAGAATATTAACCAGTCTCATTCAAATTTCCTGTTATATTAACATTAAAAAATTATTCTTATGAAATATACATTATCATCATTAAAAATATTATTTGAATAAAATAGAAATATTTATAAAAAATACATTTTCAAAGTAAAAAATTATCATATTAGTATATTTTGATTAACTAATTGAATATCATTTATATTAAAATTTTTCTTTATTTTCTTTCTATAAATATTTCTTAATGTGTTAATTTTTATTCATTTCCACTTATCCAATGGCGCTTTTTTGGGATTATACTTAAATATTTGTATTTTATCTAAATATATTGTGGTTTCATTTATGTTTCTTCATTGCGTGTGGTGAATGTTGTCGAATACATTTACCTATTTAATGATAATAACATATTAAGAACTATGTGTGTTACATTATTCTCCACATAAATAAATTGCATCCTCGAAATTTTAAATTTTACCAAATAAAATATCCATGGGTATCACTAAGGTATAAATAGCTTGGTATATAAAAATTATAATCATATGGAGTGTTGGAAACTAATTTATAGGGATATCTCCATATTGATATTTTTTCCTACCATTGGAGATTGATTCCAATAATAGTTGTATGTTAAGTCCAATTTTATTTATTCTAGAGTATATTGTTATACTTTTAGTGTTATTTAACTAATGGTTGGTATAAAACATTATTCACTATATTTGTAATTGGTATATATACATATGAAAAAACACACCAAAAACATCACTCAATCATCCCCCATGATTTTTAAATTTTGGAGGAACCATTTGGAAGTTGAGGATGAATAATGAAGTCAATGAATAAGTCTCCTCCTTTATATAAGAATCTTTGTGATCCATGATTATATATATTTACTCCCTTTCCGGTTTAGCCGCCAACTCTAAAGCAGCTTGAACCCTTTCCAAAATATATGTCATTTGCATCATCATCTTCAATAGTTAACCACCAACATCTCCACCTTCATATTGCACTAGTCCCTACATTGGAGACTCTATGAAGACTTCCTACAAGAATATTGGAAGGGGATGGACTCTGCACCAATTCCACTCCAGGTGGAACTTTATATGCCTATATAGGGCCATCCAAGACTCAAACTATTTCATACACACATTGCATGTGATTGAGTTATCATGGGAATCAAACTTGGTTCTTGAAATGCAACCTAACTTGGGGTTATAGGGAATCCCCCTATTGTTCTTCAATATCGTGTCTGTTTTCACAATTGGTAGTGGGTAAGGGTTTTATTCTACTTACACCATTAGGATGGTGTTATTAACTTCATTTTCTACATTGGGGCTTCTACATTGTGGTGGTGAATTTATGGATGATAATGTGTAGGATCTATTTTTTTCTTCTACCAGTTCAGTGATGATAAAATATCCTATCTATCGTAACTGGTTATTATCTTATCCCTCGTCCATTTTTCAAAAAAAAAAGTTGTGGTGTGTAATTTTACCATGATTCAGTGAATAGAGATTCAATGATAAATTAGTAAATCAATTAATGGAATCAAATTTATTAAACCTAATAGAAGAACCAAAACATTCATATTTCTATAAACATCCACGTGCGATACAATAGTCTTGCTACTATATGTTTCCTTTAATACTGAAATTCCTTGGGTAGTGACCTGTATGTCTTTGATTACGATGTCAAAGTCTAATTATTTATAACTCCTACTAACTATAGTGTATAGTGAAAATTAGGGGCTAACACATGGGAATTCCATTTTAAGTGTTTGAGAGAGAAATTTTCTTTTCAAAACAAACCCAACTTGTGTCAATAGTGGGTAAAAACATTTTGTTACTTTTAATTTTTTTTTTATATTTTTTATATATGATTATAGTGAGAGGAAATTTTTTTAACTAGAATCTAAATCTTAGAATAGTGTAATGATGAACAGAAAAGGAAGAAGTGAACTAAAAAATAGGAACAATGATTGAGAAAATTCTAATCAAGAGACTAGCTGAGGGAATCTAATTCCACTGGTTGAAAATTTAACATCTTCATTTATTTAATATTGAATCCATGACCTCTATATACAATGATTAATTAATATCCCTCACTAGGATATTAATCAATCAGTTAATTAATTCTGTAAGTTTTCCACAACTAGAAATACCAAACTTTGAATGAAATTGAATTAAAGATGCTCGAATAAATCTCACTAATTTAATCTTTTAGAAATGAATTTTAGGTTTTGAAAAGATATATCCTTGATCTCTTTCATCAAAAGAACAAGGTGTTTTGATTTAATATTCTTGAGGTGCAAAAACAATTTAAATTTTATGAATCAGATTTATCATCTCCAGTTGAATCTACTTCTTTGTTTAAAAGAAACTAGAAAAGATGACTAATACAGTAATTGATGGAAATTAAATCCCATGAACTCAAATTATTTACCCTAGAAACATATTCTAAACAAAATTCGAGTATGAATTAATTGTTGAGTAAGAAATTGAAAACAAATGGGAAAGAAGGAACTCCCCCTCAGCTAGTGTGCTGCTACTATGTTTCTTATCCCGCATATTATGCGGATCTCTAGTTGTTCCCCGAAGAGTCTCCTGGAATCGTCTCCACTCTCCCAGGTCTCGTTGGAATGAGAAGTTGTAAATGAATTGTCAGTCCCTTGATTCCCCTGATGCTGCAGTATTTTTAAAATCCTCCGTCATCTGCTTCCAGTCACCAACAATTTTCACAAACTTAGGTAAGTCCTTTTCTTTCGCACCGCACACATCCATTTTGTTCAGGAAAAGCATGTTTTACTATCATAACTCTTTTAACTAATTCCTTTCTAGTGTTCTTCATGATCCTGGATGTGAATCCAACTTTGGGATGTATCGACAAATTAAAAATGGAAAATGGTTGAAATAGTTAAAAACACAATAAAAAGATTTAAAATCTATTTACTTATATACTTATTTATTATTATTATTTTTAAATTAATTTTATAATACTATTTAATTGTTATTTAACTTTATTTTTTATTAATTAAATAATTAATTTTTTAATTGATAATTTTATTTATTTTATTTAATTATTAAAACTTTTATTAATTATGATTAATAGTTAGGTTATTTATAAAAGATTATTAAAGTTAACTATTTTAATTATTTATTAAAGATTATGTTAATGAATGAATAATTATTTATTTTAATAAATATTATTATTAATGTTATAGTTTTTAATTTAATTATTATTATTTATGAATATTAATTTATAACTATTTATTTGATTATTAATAGTTTATTTATTTTATCAATTTGTAGTAGTTATCAACTGTTATTATTATTATTATTAATTAATTAATTTAGTTTTATTTTTATATCATATTTATTTATTGGATTTTTGTTATTTATTTATTTATTTATTTTATTAAAAAAATTGTTAATTATTATTTATTATTAATTTTACTTCACCCCCTTTCTTCTCCATGCAGCGCATAGGGCGAGTTGGCTTTTTCTAGAATCCACTCCGAGCTCCTTCTAGACAGCACGACGGTGAGTCCTTCAAGCAGCGCGGCTGGCCCCTCTTGTCCGCTGTGGCGATGGCGGATCCTGGATTTGCGGTGGCATCTTCCATTAGGGTGCATCTCGATGGCGGTGTGCGTCTCTCCACTGATTGCACTACTCCTCTTCTCACGACATCAAAAATGGATTGCGGTTTGGATCAAATCGGCTTAATTAGATTTGAGCGACTATTTGATGGGTGCGCCACTCTTCCACAGGCGGGCAAGATAATCGGCTAAATTAGATGTGGGAAATGTCTTACCATTGCAGTGACAATGAGACAGGGAATGGTGTCAGTGAGTGGAAAGATGGTGCTGTCATTGAGACAGATGCTACGGATAACAGGGAGAAAAAAGACAGTAGTATCAGTGACTCATCGAGTCACCGGTGACTAAAAAAAAAGGAAAAGTACAAAATGAGTCACTCATGCCCAATGGTGTCCTACGGCTCTGTGACATTTTTGAAATAGTGATATAACTGCACCAAATAAAAATTATTAGTTAACAAATAAAATTAATTTGATTTAAAATTATTGATTTAAAACAAAAATTAAATTAATAAAATAAATACAGCTTAAACTAAAAATTATATTAAGAAACATTAAATTAATTATCTAATTAATAAATTCCAAACAAAAAACATAACATAAAAACTAAACATAAACATAAATTAAAAACCAATTAATATTAAAGCAAAACAATTACAAAATTTAAAATTAAATTAATAAATTGAAATAAAGCATTAAACTAAAAAGATTAATGTCTAGGCCAATAGTGAGTGGGATAATGAAAGCGTATTAGTGACTACAGGTTCCAACGATGATTCAAGGACTCACTATTGCATATGAGGCTCCAGTGGTGAGTAATGACTCACCGCTGACACTTTCCAATAAAAAAAATGAAAAAGTAAAATAAGTCACCGTTGGATTCCCTCAATACCATCACTTAACAAGAGATGACTTAACTAACTACATAAAAAATAAAAATTGAGCAAATATAAATAATTATTAAAAAGATATTTTAATTATTAATTGAATTATTAGTCTCAAAATAATTAAATTAATTAAAAATGAGGAGAAAATAAGTAAAATACTAAATAGAAATAAAAAATAAAAAAAGAGACAAGTAAATATTAAAGTTAAAAGAGTTAAATTAATTATTGAAATCTAATTAATTAAAATTAATGTTAATTTATATTAAGAATACAATAAACAAAGATAAAAACACGAATTAAAGATTAAGTTAATACAATGAGAATAAATTGATTAATTCATTAATTAAGAAATTTCCTAAAACTGTTATAACTTGCAAAATTCAAACATAAAGAGTAAAAGAAAAGAAAAAAATAAGTAAGTAGAAGAAAAATAATAATTTAAGATATAAAAATAATAAATTAATTATAAAAAATGATTAAATAATACATTTAATTATAAAAAATTAAAAAGTGAAAATATTTAATAAAAAGTGAAAAACTAATTAATTAAATCATTAAAAACGTAATGAAATATGTGAAAAAATCATCAATTTTAAGGCCACATCTGGTAGGTATTTATTACTCATTAAAAATATCATTGATAAACTAGTATTGTCGCATACTAACCTAGAACACTCTATAATGTGTAATAGACCAGTTGGTGACAAGGCCCTAAGAATTCCCCCTGTATAAGAGAGGTTGATGAATAGCAACGAGGGACAAGGTTGTGATAGAGGGGAGACTATGCCCTCATATCAATGTATGCTAATAGTAAAAATAACCAATAATCATCCATGTTAATGAATAATCAGATTGTGTAAGAAAAAATATATATTGAGGTTGTAATAAAGTATAAACTGCAGTAAAGGCCCAAATGGTCATGTCATATATACAACAGTAATCACCCACTGGGATGATCATATATACAATAGTAAATAAAAGAAATATATATAAAAGTAAAGGGACTTATTATATATGCCAATCAATAAAACATACCCAATACCCACATAAATTTATAAGCCATCCTACTCAATCAATTTTGGGACTCAACCTAACCTGTGCCTGAAACAAAGTGAATGTCTGCTTGTGTAACCTAGTGCAATAGTGGACTAAGTTGGTTGTGAGTAACAAAATCTATAGGGAACCAAAAACACGGTCCTATACATATCTAGGGAATGTAGTGTTTATATATTTGCACTAATGATCAGGGTAAAAATAATAATAAATTAAAGCTCAAGACTAACTAAAACACAAGGCCATACTAAGGCCTACTGTCAAGGGGGCATGCCCATGTAATGGGATCATCCAACCCAAGTCACAACTGGAAGTAAACAAATAATATAAAACCATTTTCAATCCTTGGGTATGTAATCCTTATCTGTGGGATTTCATGTGAATAAGGTATTAAGCTATATATCATACCACTCAAGATGCGTATAATTAAGTCAATCGTTGGCTTTGTAATCCTGATTGACATTTTCCACTTCATCCAACGTTATAAATGTCTTTGAGCAAGATACATTACCATAGAGGGATACATGTTCTAAACCTAGGATCACCCATAGCAGCTTCCAATGACTATAAGGAATGATTCCAAGTAAAATCTGGACATCCGATGAATATGGAACTATAATGGATATCACACCACACCTGCCATGTAAATCCATTCTAATATGGGATCCTAGGACCCGTTCTATAATAATTCAGGACATTACAATAGAGATAAACCCTAAGGGGTATAACACTTTAGAAATATGTATGTAAAGATCTCCAAAATCAAGGTAATAACATGCAATCCATTCAATAACTGGCTTAATAGCATCATCCTTCTAAGATTCTGGGTCATGTTGTAATGGTGTGTCCTATAAACCCTGGGAGAATCCCAAGAATCACTTGAAGAGAGAAAAACCATCCACAAGAGTACCAGAATATCATGATCTCAGGGGAAGTGCACCCACTGAGCAATATCATATGTGGAACCCCATGTCTAAAAATCTCAATAAATAATAATGAGTGATATTCCCATAATCCGAACAAGGATCATAAATCCCACCCTTGGAAGTATTTCATAGCATTTGGATAATATAATAAAATTCATATTGGTTTAATAGCCATATCATAGGAAGTATGTCTGGGCATCCCTATCATATATTTCATCACATTAGGATCATCATCTAGATAGTAGGAAGCATGTCTATAAATCACAAATGCATCAATAATAACAATGTGAAAGCATAAATAAATCATAGAGGAAGGTAGAACACCGAAAATCATGTGGACTATCACATACCTTAGGGATTACATGTTCGGTAACAATTCTACGACAACACTCATTTCCATTTATACCTATACCCATAACACACTAGTTTGGAATCAGTCATCCACCTTGGCTCCCACTGGGGTCCATTAAATCGTAACATGGTAGAGGCATCTTACTCGGGGTCCTCGAGGTTAATACACACATGGAGGTATCTCACTTGAGATCCTCTAATTATTAACCACGATCTCAAGTCAACACCTGATGCACCAGTATGTCACATCCCACAACATCATGAGTAGGGTAACATGACCATGTTGGATACATTGATTTTTGATACTAAGGAAATCTGCATTAGGTGGATCATAACCCATTCTCAGTACCAATGTCTCTCTGAAATGTTCTAAACACTAAACTGAGTCATAGTATCCACATTCTTTGTCTCCTTAGGATAATAAAAAGGCTGACACACAATACTAAGCACATTATCACCTCTTAAGAGGTCTGGAGTTTACTTTTTGTATCAAGGATAATTCTTAACCATGGAGGTCAAAATCATGAGGTTATTACACAATGGTTGTTTGTGAACACCAGAATTTATACATTACAAATATATGATTTAATTAATTAGACATTCCATTGGTTAATATTTAAAAAAGTTGTGTCTCCCTTAGGGGGTGAGCCCAATATTCTCCTAATACATGAACATGAATAAATACCATAGGATATATACGAAAGGCCATCATCCTTTTGGAAACTTACTATTTATATTATTATGGCTGGTATAAGCTACTAGGGGTTATCCAAGATTATCAAATACATGCAGATATCCTTTATCATAGAGAAACACTAAAAATTAATTAATTATAATTACAATATAATTAATTAATTAAACTCAACAATCTATATTCAATTAAAGAAATAGTTAAAAATGAACAAGGCTCAAAACCTCATCAGCCAATCTCATCGTATTAGAACAGGTACCTAACACTCACCAATAGCCTATGACACATCAACAACCTTAACTCAGTCATAATCCTCAAACAACAACATCAAAACAAAAACCCAAAAAATTTAATTTTGGATTTAAAGCTTTATCAAATTTTTGTGGTGACATGCCTCAACAACACAACATGTGGTGAATAGAAGATGACCTCTCAAGTCACCCTCAACATCGGTATCAAACTCCACCATGTACTGTGTAATTATGAATAAAAACCCTATCACAAGAAATAAACTTTAAAAGAATAAGGAAAATAAAAAATGGAATCTAACATAGTTGAAAGCTTACCTCAAGGCATCCAACGTATCTGACGGTGTTCAATTTTTACCAATAATAAGGAAGATCTACCTTGGTGGAAGGGAGGAAGACGTTGGAATTATTGATAGAGGAATATGGGAGAAATAAGGGAGAAAAAGGGTTATTCCCCTTTAAGGATCAATGGGGAGAAATATTAATTATTCCCCTTTAATGATGCGCACAGTTAGGCTGCATGGTTAGGACAACCATTTTCCAATTGTGCATGCTTTACATTCCGAACACCTTCTCTATCTCAAGGTTGCAACACATGGTTATAAAAACCATGAGCCAACCGTGAAAGATAATATAAAACTCAACACCACCACATGGTTATTTTCCCCCCACATGTGTTTAAATAATCTGTGTTCCAATACAAACTATGTTTCATAGTTAGACAATATGGTTATCCCTAACCATGCGCCAATCATGAACCCTGTGTTATATTTATTTTAATAAAACTACAATTCTAGGTCCCAAACCCTTGAAATTATCCTAAAAACTCGAAACTACTTATGGATCCTCAAAACATGTCTATAAACATTAATTAGGGACATCCCAACCTTCAAATTTCCATTCTTAATTTCTATTCAACATTTGAACCATCCAGTAACTAAAAATTCAAATTCCTTCTCAAAATTTCCAAATCATAAAGCATGTGATATTACAACCTCCCCAATTTATTACATATCATTTTAGGGAATAATTTTTTTTGAATAAACACAAACATTCTGACCTACTTGGTTAAATCTTTTCAAATGGTTGGGTTGCATCTCTGAATGCCCAAATCTCTTTCCAAGCACCATTTGAAACATACAATGATCAACCCACAAACACCTTATACAGTGCTTATAACCATTATTGGAACATCAAGATGGATCTTACCCACACCCCTCTAAGATGAACATGGACACATCATCAACTAATTCATTAAATGACCTATAGAGCTACCACCATAGGTTCTATCTTTTCAATAGACAATGCTAGGAAATAATAATACAACCATTAGACTAACTAAAATAAACACACCCCTAGTATCCTAATGAATATCCTATAATTTTGTTCATGTTCTACATTAATTTCACATGAGTTCACTACTCACGGTCTTAAATTTTATCTGGTGGTCAAATTCTCATCGACCAAACACTTCATAGTTGCTTCATATTTTCCATGAAAATATTTGAATAAACCTTATACTACACCCATATCACCAAAATGGCGTGAACTAAGTTTTTACCCATAAAAAACATTCAACTATTTAAGAGAAACCAAGATGGATCACTTTTTACCACCTATTATCGAAAGCACTCAACATCAGAATTCAATGTGTCACCAAAACCTAGTCTCAGATCCTTTATCCCAAGGAACATTGAGATTATTCCAAAAACACTCATTGAACACCATAAACAACATCTGTTGTCATTTCCTGGATGAATCATCCCCTCCTTATTTCTGTTGTTTTTCTACAGAATAACCTTTTACATGATATTCACTTAAGAATCTGGTAATACTTCAGTTTATTTATTCAATGGAATGAAAAATCCAATGACCTTTTAATGGGAAGTCACAACCTTGCATGAAATCCCATTCCCCACCTTAGGAGAATCCTTGTAATTACACCCAAGAATAAATTCGTGATCACTATATCCAATTAACCATACATATCTAGAAATTATTACTGACATGGATAAGAACATACTCACTCCTGAGAACCAACTCACAACATCTCTTATTCCCACTTCTTGAGAATGTTTTCCATGGAAAATGATGAATTTTCAACTCACAATGAGCTTCAATACCCTAAAATAGAAAACGGTGTGATACCTATTAAATTTATTAACTTATATCACTCTTCAAGTGAAACTCCCAAGGATTTAATCCATCCAATGAAAAAAGATAGTTAAAAATCCCATCGCATTGCTGACGCTCTCCCAACACACTCAAGACGATGTCAAGATATTAGACATGATCGTTTATAGACTAGGATTACAATAAGATTACATTAATAGTCATGTTTCACACTCCCCAATAAATTACCATATCAAACTAGTGTATATGTTTCTTTAACCAACTTCAGACACCAATTCTCTCAAAAAGTGTGTTTCCATGTCCAACCACAGGTCAATAGTATCACAACCCCAATTTAGTATTGATGTCTCCTCTACCATAGAGTTTAATTCTTCATTTTATCACAAATATTGGGAAACCATATCTGTGGAATTAATTTAAAAACATCGGTACTGAAATCACTAAATTCCTCTCACCGATCAACTATTTAGATGTTATCATGCATAAAGGATGCAGACCATCATCACCCAACTCACACTGTCATGAGTCACCTATCATAAGGCTGACCAGACCTTGATGCATGGAACATTATTATCGTTAATACATAATATCCCTTGGAAATACTATTAAAAATTTCTTTCCTCAATTGTTCAATGATTTATTCCTTGACTTACTATCACATGGCATCATTTTTGTACGATTAAAGCATCAACTACACAACCACTTTCCAATAGGGCTAGGCACCTAAATAGTCATTCCTATTGATCTTAGTGTCAATACACAAGAACCCCAAGCCTTTCCTTAGAAACCAATGGCATCATCATCCCTATATTATAAACCCCAAGAACCTACCATGCATCGGTCTCAAAATGAGCGTAAAACTAATCTCAATGCATGAAAAGGTTTTTGCAAACCGAAGAAAACCCCTATCATAGGTTTACCTTGATCAAACAAAACATTGGACTACAAGGTTATGAGTCAAAACTACGGGCCACATCATTTTACAACTATCCTTATTGATCAAGTATAAATATGGGTCATTAGGCCCTACCACATAGCCCATTGTTCAAACCTTTCACCAAGATCACATTTCATAGGGCGTCATCTATACACCTATCTCAACAACGGGAATCTAACTCACCTATAAACCCTATAAAATGGAGTTAAGTATAACAAATACCTTATAGGATAAAAACCTATAAACATGGGTTAAATTATATAAGATTTAAATAGAATGTTATAGAGTAAAACAACTTATATGTTTTTATTAGAAACATATTGGTAACTAATAACTAATTGAAAATATTTTGATTGTATCACCATCCATGTATCAGCTTACCAAGAACTGATCCTCTACAAGAATCCTCATAAAGTAATTCTACCTTGAGGGTAATTATATTATGTAAAATACATAAATACCTAATCCTCGCCAGGAATATATATATGGTAATACCACCTTGAGGTTCTAGTTTAATATAAATGTTTATATACCTATCATTATTGAACTCAATGATCTGACTAGATAACTATAAAGAATGGTCGGTTAAATAAATTATCATAGAAAGATAGATGGGAAAAAACCCTTTAGGTTGTTGAAAATATTTTGTTAATTGCACATGAAAATGATATCCTAACAAAGGGTATACTATAAAGGCATCATCCATCAATAATGACATATGAGGTTTGACATTATACAAAAAACATTTCCTCAATAATCTATGTCATGAAACTTTAACATGGTTCAGTTAGGTAGAATGTTATTTCCAGATATGTGGGTAAACACCATAATGGTTTTTAATGAAACATTAAATAATCTAACCTAAGAAGAAAAAAACCTATTATGGGTCTAAAAGTTTGTAATCATGTACCCAATTGACTTACTGGGGTCATTTCACCACCTATGAATGAGGAATGAGTTATCATCCTCATTATCAAACATATTTCCATAGATCCACATAGCATGCCACGAGAAGGAAATATATTTATATCGTCTAAATTATGTATAATTCTACAAGAAACCAAAATGGAACAACACCATTTTGTTTTTTTGACACTTTAACTACTTGACCTCAGTCATCAGTAAAATCACACACTAGTATACCTATAACATATGGACCCGAAATATTGAATATGATGCATTAAATAACTCTTTCCTTTATTTTGAAATAGCCAAAATTATCCATTGGTTAATTCATAAAGGGACAAGATTTATAATTCCCATATAAATTATATTCTCCACACAAAATGTGTATCTCTCAAAGAAAAAAGCATTTAAAACTATAGAATAATAGATCAAACCATTAATCCCTTAACCTAGTTACCTGTAGTTCTCACAGAAAGAAGTGTTATTGTATCCCAATTCTAATATATATCATATTATCTAACACATTCTTAATACTCCAATATACCATACCCCAAATATTAAAATGATAGTAGATGAAACACTTATGACACCAATTTTTTATGTCCTGAAAAACCTCACTCTTCAAACAGTAAGTAGTCCTATTGGAGAAAATGCCTCAACCGAACCTCCCCATATGCTAGAGGCTTCCGACTAGTAGTGAGGGCATTAGGTGTTGCATTGGAAAGACTATTATCATGTATCATAGTAATAAAAAAGAATAAATAACAAAACATCATAATTTTATGTGAATAACAACAGTATTGAAGAAATAAATATAACTAAGCGATAATAAAGTATGAATTGCATTAATGGCCTGAACAATAATGTCATACATAATTCACTGATCTCCCACAGGTTTGATCACATATAAAAGAGTAAAAAATTGAAATATAAATAAAATAACAAGTATCTATTTCATACTCTAAGACACACCACATAAGTTATATCCACATACATGGTACCTAGAAAAACCTTTTCCTACAACTAAGTGAACATCTTCTCTGGTACCATAGTATAGTGGTGGCCTGAGTAGGATGTGGGTACAAAACATAGTAAGGAAACACCAATGTGGCCCCATAAATAGCTAGTGAATGCATTGTCTGTATATGTGAACTACTCATTAGGGTGAAAATAATAATAACTAATATCTGAAGATAAAATAAAATTCATGGTCAAACCAAGGCATGTTACCATGAAGGAATTCCTATGTAATGTACTCAATCGACCCAACACAGAAATAGAAGTAAAAGATTAAAATAAATCAACCTTGAATCCTTGGTTTTATAATACTGATTGGTTGTAAATACTGGGAATACATTATTGAGATTTATGTTGTACCATTCATTCCATGTATAATT
Source organism: Viscum album (assembly GCA_963277665.1). Classification (NCBI taxonomy): domain Eukaryota; kingdom Viridiplantae; phylum Streptophyta; class Magnoliopsida; order Santalales; family Viscaceae; genus Viscum; species Viscum album. The sequence continues at coordinate 1,983,421,848 of OY728122.1, forward strand.
AAGTCAATCCTTAGGTATGTAATTGTGAACGATAATATATGCTTCATCCCGCACTAGAAATGTATCTTAGAAAGCTGTATCACCATAGATAGATACATTTCCTAACCTTGGGATCACATATACTTGCCTCCAGTAAATATAATGGGGCTAATCTAGTAAATATCTTGACATCCATTTAATATGAGACTGAACTCAGATATAATTCCACTCACTCCATGTAAATCCAATCCAATTTATACACCCTAGGTCCCGGTCTGTGGATGGTCAAGACATTGAAAATTGAAAATCCCTAAAGGGAATTACACTTTGGTAATATATAAGGTTTGATATCTAGAACATATCTAATAACTCATTATCCATTCAATTGCTGGATCAAGAGAATTATCCCTAGATAATTCAAGTCTCTGTAGTAATGGTGCATTTATGTAACCCTTAGAAGAATCCTAACAATCTATCAAAGAGATTGTAATAATATTCAAGATCATCTAAATATCTAGAATATATGGGATGTTCTCCCACTTAGAAATATAATCTATGGAACATTACATCCACAAATCTGAATAAAATATGATGAACTCCATGTCCAACATTCGATCAAGTAAGCATCATAAGTTCTACCCCAAAAAGTACATCATGGAATCCCGATAATGTGGTAGTAAATCATGTGGGATTAATATCCAGATCCCCTGAATTATGATTGACAATCCGTATCAAATATTTCACCATTTCAAGCTCATCAACATGATATTAGGAAGAATATCTAGCAGTTTTATATTAATCAATAATAATAAGGTTTAATAATACATAAAATTGTGAGGGAATCCAAATGCCTAAACCCAAAACTAATACCTGGACCCTTGGGCATACACGTTTTTTGCAATTTTTAAGGTTAAACCATCTACCATTTCAACCCAAACAAATAAACAAGGTTGGGTTTTGGAAACCACCTGGGCACCCACAAGAGTTCCTTAGATCAAAATATACTAGTGGTATCTAACTCAAAATACCATATATTTATACATAAATGGAGATATATCTCTTGGGATACTCTAAGTCACTACCATGGTCTCAAGTCAAAACCTAATGCACTAGGATGTCACATCACATAGAATTACAAACATGGTAGCATGGACCTACTGACAACACATGTTAATGTTTCTAATGGAATCATCCAAAAATGATTCACAACCCAACTATAGTTCCGCAGTCTCTCTAGGAATATCTAAACACCCAAACTAGTCTTGATTTACATAATTTTTTCCACCTAGACTTTTTCAATGGATTCCATGCCATACCAAGTATATAGTATCATCTTCTGATAGGTATGGACACAACTTGGTGCCTTAAGGATAATTCATGGCCATGAAGGGACAAAGAATGATGCTAGCATAGAGGGGTGTTAGTGACCCCTAGAATTTATCTATTATAATTATCAAATTTATTTAATTAGACAGTATATGGATTAAATTTTAAACAAGTGGTGTCTCTCTTAGGAGGTGGGTGTAGATTATGTGTAATACATAAAAGTTACTAAATATCATATGGTAGGTATGATAAACCAAAAATCATTAGGAATCATTAAATTTATTTTATGAGGGCTGACAGTAGCTACCAAGGCCCATCAATGATCATTTGAGGAATAAAGAGATTTTATCTCCCAAAACAACACTAGATGATAATTAATTATAATTACAGTATAATTAATTAATAAAACCCCACAAGATATAAATATTTAAAAAACAATTTACAAATTCATAAGGAAACCCCCTAGCTGATCTCATTGCACAAAAAATTTGACATAACACTCACCAACAAACCATTGAACCATAAACACCCTTGAATTTGGTGTAATATGAAAGAAACAACATTAAAAAAACCCGAAAAAACTAATTTAGTATTTAACGTTTTAAAATTTATCTACAATGACATACCTCAATTAAATGGAATGTGGAGAAGTGTAGAGGGAATCTTGGTTCACCCTATTACTATTAGAGTGAAACCCCCCAACACTAGTATCTAATTACACCATTATCTAGGTAATCGTTAAGACAAAATCTATCTAGGGAAACCAAACATAAAGGAATAAGGAAAAGAAAAAATAGGGGAAATGGATTCAAAGGTTTACTTCAAAGCTTCTAATGTACATGATGAATTTGGATTCCAATGAAGAATAAGAAGGATATCCCCTAGAGGAATGGAGGAAGAGGATGTAATGTCTAGAGGTGGCTGTTAGGTGAAATGAGGGAGGAAATGTGTTAAGACAATTTTTGGGTCAATGGGTAAAAATGTTAATTTTTTACCTATTAATGAGGTTAATAGTTAGTTGCAGAGTTAGGAAAACCATACACTAACTGTGCGATATTTCCTATCAAAACACCATCCCCATCAAATGGTTAAACAAATCATGTGCCAGTATAAACTGATCCAAATAGTTTCATTACACGTTTACCACTAATTAGGTGACAACCATGTGCCCTATGATATAGTTTCCCCAAACTCCAACTTCAATACCCGAACCCCCAAATCTCCTCCAAAACCTTTGAACAACATTCTACATCACAAAACACATCAAAAAAATTTATTTAGAGGCGTCATAACCTTTGAATATTCATTCTGGATCTTCGATCAATATTTGACCCATCCAATAACAGAAAATTTAAATTCCTTATAAAATTTACATCTATTAAAATGTGATATCATATAAGGTTAGCTAGAAAATGAATCAAATAATGCATCCACAACTCTTGAGTGGGGTATATGTGCACCTTTTTCCCTTCAGTTTCTTGACTATATCCAAGTAGTAGAAAAAGAATAGGCTTTCCCTTCATTCCTATATATTGGTGTATATTGATGTTTATCATGGTTAATAGCCAATAGTTATTTCAGTTCAAACTAAATCTCACATATATCAGAATATATCATCCAATGTTCAACCATGGTTACTTTGATTTGGGTTCTCTCATACTTTTTCACAAAATCCTCAAAAAATAGATATCATGTTATAATGAACATTCTTAAAATCTTCCATACCCAAATATTATTGAAATTTTTGGCCTCAAAATCCATCATATCACATATCCCATAAAGAAAAATTTAATAATATGTACCTTAACATCTGAATTTAATGTTTAAATCTACATTATACATGGTCATATTCCTATTAGGTTCTTCAATCTAATTAGTTATCTTTATTTTAAATCCATCATAATTTTTTTTGAAGAGAGTTTTATTAACCAAATCATATCCCACAGGAGTTTCTATCAAAGTGTTAATTCTTAGGCCCATTAATCATTCACAAGTGTAATAATTGACTAAATGCTCAACCATTTTTTTGGGTGGTCACCCATAGGTGAATCTATAACACAACCATATCCACTTTATAGTATCAAGAAAGTGTTATATTGCTTAGGGAAACCTCATAATCTATATTTTAACAAAACATCATAATTTTATCCAAAACATACACTTATTTCAAGGGTTTTTAGTCATGTTATATCATAATAATCCATAAATAAAATTTTCATTATTGTATTAACATAAATAATATAATATTATAAAGGTTTATATAATTCATTGAAATTGTGATCAACCATAAATTATATTCTGTTAAATTACCCTCATAGATAACCTAATATCCAAATTTATATATTCAATTCCTTTGATACCCAAATTGATTCCCCAAACCCACATTCAGAAATCTATTTGCAATGAAACATACAATATATTCTCTCTTTTTCACCACTTGTGAATGAAAATATATTACCATCCTTAATTCCAAAATCAATAATTGTTTTTCATCTCTAATATGAAAAGGATCATTTTAGGATTGGATATATAAAGAATTAGGAAACATGATAAATATTAAAGCTCATTTTTACTGTACCAAATCTATATTTTCTCCATTATATATGAAACTTCTAAATCCATATTGACGCATCAAAATATCCCATAAATTCATTTACACATGATCTCATTTTAAAAATATCAAATGTACTACTTGTATTTATAACACGGGGAGTAAAAACATAAGAAATGGGTGATCTCTAATGCTCTGTAAGGGAAGAATAAAAGTGAATCATTCAAAAACATAATCATGGTATATTTAATATGGATGTAATAAATAATATGAATCATTAAATAATCAATAAAAACTAAGAGTATTTTATACACATTAAAATAAATTAAAACATGAAGAATAATAATTACTGATGTTATAGAAATGAAATACAAAATTTTGGACATCCAAAATGTGTTTTCAAGGACTTGTTCAATAACATTTAGTTTCATTGATACTGTAGTCTGTACCTCTTGTTGAATTGGGTAGGTATACCACAAAAACAAAAAAAATATTTCTCACGATTCATTTCAATGAATTGAGAGGATTTATAATACTTGGCCCTTCCCATCACCTAGTTAATTCCAACTAGATCTCCATAAGAGTCAATAATACCTTTTGTATAATTACCTATTATATTTTGGATGAATAAAAAACATAGCTATAAGTATAATAATGAAAATAGAATATAAATATCTGATAAACCTATGTTAACAGCCAATAGTCATCAATAATTTCACAACATATCCCCATGTCAGAAAATAAATACCAATATCATAAAACGTCTAGAGAAAGAATGTAAATTTTATAACAATGCATAGTAAAGTGGTTAATAATCATCTATAATGGAATAAAAATATATTATATCTTAATTATTTTCCCCAAGATAATATAATGAACAACCTGATCATAACCTATCTAAAGAATGAATTTGGGTGGTCAAATAATACGTTATCCACTTTTCAAAAATCAATCATTTTGAATAGTAATATATATAATGCTAATAATTTTTCCCATGTCAATATAAAATCATAATTTATAAGAGATAATTATGCAATATAAATTATGTAAAATTTAAATTTAACATATTATAGTGTAATTATTATAATAATAAGTCAATAATTTAATAACATGATCATATTACTTCCAGAGAAAAAATACAGATGGTCTAAAAAGAAGATATCTCAATAAGTGAGTAATATTTTTCAAAGGTTTTATATGGTAAGAATGCATATCAATAGAAAAAATAGAATAAAACATAAAAAAATTAAATGTTAAGATATACCAATATTATATGAAATTATTTGAAGAAAATGATTATAACTCAATGAGTAAAAGACCAGTTACAAAAAATCATTTCTACTAGGGAGCCGACTAAATCAATAACAACATGAATAAGGTAACATAATTTGGCTAGTAGATCCACTGAAATTAAAATAAATAAATTATATAATAATAATAGTAAAGTAAATATATATAAAAAGATATAAAGGTATATATTTAAAAATATTTAAAATTTATTAGGAATCATAATTGAGACCAATATTATGATTACAGTATGAGTAACACTTTAATCCAAACCCCTTGAAAAAGATGGATTATAAGGAAATGTAAAATATCATTATTAAAAAATGATTCATGATATGATTTCATAAATAGGTATTATAAAATACATATAATATAAATATGTTGAATAATTTTAGAAATGTCTCAAGAGAGGAATTTGGGTTGAAAAAACACCTACCTCGATCCAGATTTGTTCCACACTTGCAATAAATGTTCTAAATAAATAAATTAAGTTCATTAAATACATACGCATGAACATTATTCATAACTATAACCATTTATACACCAAATTTATAGTCTTTCTACACACACACCCACACAAACACACACACACACACACAACATAATTTTTAGATAGTTTCAACACTTGGTTTAAGTACTGTTTATCACATCGAACTAGTATTGGAAAAAATGGAATATAATGTTTTCCCAAATTAAATTATTATTATATTATATAATTTAATATAATTTATGGTACAATATTTTTTTTAAATTAATAAATAAATTTAATGATTGTTTTGGTTACAATACTTTAAGGTGAAATTTGCAGTTGTAATGTATTAATGATTCTTAACAAATAACAGTTGATTTCAACATTATAGAGTTAAATTTCAACATAAAATTACAAGAATATATATATATATATCATATTATACTATTTATTATGTTCAAATGGTCATCTATGGTAAAATGAATATTTTTGTTCATGTGGGTGGTCAAACAAACCAAAACATGAAACTAACAAGATTAATGAATCATTATGAGGTGGAAAATTTTAATATCATTATAAAATAAGAGTAATGATCTTATTTATTTTTTATTTGTATGATATTTTGTTATTTTAAAGAATAAAAAAGTTAATATAATGTATATAAATTCATTTTTTTGAAAGAAGATATCATTTTCCTCTTCGTTCAATGGTTTTCGAAAATTTAAATTAATGATAATATTTTATTGATAATATCATTAATTGTTTCTTAAATTTCTCACACCATAACCTTAATGATATAATAAAATTAAATTTATCCACTAAACTCATTCATTTTACATTCCATTAATGGTACTAATGAAATGAATAATGAAAATAAATCATTCCACGAAGGTGGTAGACCACACTTACGCATGGATGATGATTTCATTTTTATACCACTAGAAAAGTGAATAATATGTTTTATCATTTTAGAATCTAAAATATATTATAAATATCATACTTATATTTTTTAATTTCTTATTAGTAACACCTTAGTATGTTGGTAAATTAAAACTAAACATGTTGCGTCTTGGATATTGTAATCCGCACAATGCACTGGTGATGATTTTCTTCTTAAATGAAAAGGGGAAACTGACTAATTATTGTACCATCATTATAATTAAATTAAAATATAATAATGATATTAATTTTATTATATTAATATGGTGTAATAAATTTTTGGATGAATAAAATAACATAATAAAATAATAAATAGTAATATAGGTTAATAATGCTTACCTCACTTCTTAGATTATCTCATTTTCAAAGAGGTTTAACCCCTTGAGGGGTGTTTTTTAGAAGACTATAAAAAAATTATATTTTCTATAATTGTTTTTTAGAGGGTTGGGAAGTTTTCATAATGTAAATTGGAGTTTTTTATGGGGTGATGTGAGGAGAGAAGTGTCATGTTCATAAGTGAAAGGGGTGGATTTTTTTGTAAACAACCATAAGTTTTCAATAATGGGAAGTCAATATAAAGAAATGATTCTCTGAAATTGATAAATAATTTATGGGGAAAATTTATACTTATATAGTAATAATTTCATAAAATATGTTTTATTGGTAAAAATAGTATTTTCACCTAAATATATGAATTTCCAAATCATATGTATATTTTAATAATTTCATAAAAGGCATGTTATTGGTAGAAACTGAATTTTCACCTAAATACAAGAATTTTCAATTCATACATATATAAAAATAATTTCATAAGAGGCATATTATATATATATATTAATAGGATATTCTTGTATTTTTTATTACGAAAAAAATCATAAATTCCCAATTAATACATATATACTAATGATTTCATAAAAGGCATGTCATTGGTAAAAAATGTATTTTTACCTAAAAGTAATTTTATTTATAAAAAAATAAAAAAATAGATCTTATGATAATACTACTATGATAAATCCAAAATTATTTTTCATTTTTTATAATTAATATACTACAAATTCGAAAATTAACATTAATCTAAAAAAGGGATATATAATGGAATATAGTTTTTTATAGAAAATATCTCATCAATAATATTAACCATTTTATTCATATTTCCTATTAAATTAGTATTAACCAATTATTCATATCAAATATATTTCATCATCATTAATCACATGTATCATAGAATATAAATTCACATCACAATGAATGTAAATATTTAGAAAAATTAATTTATTAAAGTGGTTATTCCTGTTGAGTCAGTTTTTCTACTTCTTACTTTTCCATTCCATTAGTTTTGGAAATCACAAACAATTTCTTCAAACTTGTTTAATAAGTTATTATGTCCCAAGTGTTATAGAATGTTTTTGTAGAAAAAATTATATTTTAACATAAATAAAATAAGTTTTAATGTATTACAAATATAAATTTTTTATTCTTAATTGTGGTAATTGGAATGAATATGTGTCTGATAAATTGTACTCACCTTTATCAGACCAGAAGTTAGACTTTATTCATGTCTATCATGCTGAAAAAATTCTTCACAATCAGACTGATACTAGTTCCAATGAAACTGGACTAACTTTCATAATTATAATCATATTGAAAATCATAAGGAAGTCCATAGGACTAACTAAATTTTATAATTGGAATAAAGAATAATTATTTCTATCATAAGGAAATATTTTAACAACGTAATTGTATTAATCAATATGATTATGGAAATTCGGTTATAATGAGATGTCTAGTTCCCAGCTATTGGAGGTCATTGTAATAAAACTGGAAATATCACCATTGGGAGATCACCTATAAATACCGAGTCATTTGAAGAGTTTGGAGAAGTTTGATTACTCAATTCTAAATTGACCTATATATGAATTGATCATTCTTAGTTAGTGCTATTCTATTGTATGTTTACATTCTAAGGAATCACGACAATGGTTGTCTCTTTAAGAACTTTTTAAATTGTAACACACATCCCATCATTGTAAATATTGGGAGATTATATGGATATGAAGAAGGTGAATCTAATCTATCAGGTCAAGGGATTATGGGTCTAGGAAGACAGAATTGATCCAATCATCGTATTAATTATTTTTAGGGATAGGAAGACATATCTAATCTTCTCATCATATCAAGGGATTTCCTATTAAGGAAAGAAATAATTTACTATAAGTATAAATAGTGGATAACATTAGTCTTGTTAAATGACTAACATACTCATAAGGTCAAAAAATGTTTATAATTTTAAATATCTTGTAATTAATTCTTACATTTGTTAGCTATTGTATTACTTGATGTTTACATGTTTTCTATTCCTCTTTATTTAATAGAAAGTGATTCATTGTATTCATATTTCCATTGTAATTTCTGTATCATAATAACTATGATTACGATCAATTTAATCAAATAAATCAGATATATAGTGATTATTGAATTTTACATTTATTTAATATGACCATTGTCAAGTTCCGATTCTATGGATTTGTTAATCAAACTATGTTTGAGTTCGATTACTATAATTTAATAGGTTTTTAATTCTATAGTTTAATTATTTTGAACTTATTTTTTAAAAAATACAATCCACATCCCCTCATTTAAGTATAACCATATAAATATATCATTATAGTCCTATAATTGGTATCAGATCTAGTTTCTACCTCTCAAAGACTTTATAAGCTTTTCACATTCATTACAATTTAATGTTTTTTATCTTTTGATATAAGCTTTTTTTTATAAATTATGTTACACTAACATGTATCTTTAGAAAATAAATTATATTTTAAGAAAATGGATACTCATAATGTTGGTACCATATAAAATCTCAATCAAACAAACCACATATCTTTGATGGTGTTGATTTTGAGTAATCGAGAGACATGATGAATAATTTTGTAATGAAGATGGGAGTTGACAATATGGTTATTCTAACTTGAGATTATAAGATTCCTGATAAGAAAGTTACTTATTTTACTCACCAAGAAGAACATGAATATATGTTAAATTATAGGCTAAGGAATACGTTTTAATTTTCAATATCAAGAAGTATATATAGTTAGATATCTTTATGTGAATCTGAAAATAGTATTGGGAAAAATTTATAAGTCACACATTTTGGTACTTCCAAGGTTGTTGAAAATAGGAGAGTTTTGCTAAGAGTAGAATATAAATGATAGGATTTTATTCTTAGAGAATTTGTTTCTAATATGTACCAAAGATTTAAAACCATCACAAATAGTTTACAATATATTGGTGAAAAAAGTCTAGATGAAGAAATCATAATGGAAATGATTATAGATATTTTTCCTATTGAGTGGGAATAAAAAAGAACAATTGTTGACAAGACAAGAAAGTTGAATAATCTTAAATTATAAGTTCTCACTAAAAAACTTATACAAAATGAGGGAATATTAAAAAGATATGATGAGAAAAAGAAAAAGAAAAATGGTGATGTTTCCTTTTCTCCAACATATAACTTTTCTCCTAAAGTACCATCAGCTGAGAAAGTTGTTAAATAGTCAAGAAAGAAGAACGTTATTATTCAACAAAATTGAAGTATTTCTAAAAATATTGAGAATGGTGTTGATAAACTCACCAGAATGATGAATAAGATAGTCAGAATGAAATATTTTCAAAATTGATACAAAAATAGTCATAACGGTGAAGGTGAAAGGAATGATGAATTCACATGTTATGAATGTAATAAATATGGAAAGATTAGACTAGATTCACCAAAAATAATAAGAAAGATAAAAAGAAGAATAATTTATAATGGAATGACCAGAAGTATAACAAATTAAAAGGCAAGAATGTATTAAAAGAATTTGACATGTGGAGTGTCAGTAGTGGTGATTATTCTAAGTGTACTTTTGATAATGAATGATCTGGATAACAGAACTTATGTCTTTATGATAATGTACTCATACTAAATAAATGATTGATGACTAAGGTAAAAACAACTTAATCGCTCACCAACATGTCTTTAAATACTAATTATCTTAATGAGAAAAACTCTAGATCATTTTAAGTAGAATATTACCCAACTAGTGAAGATAAGTCCTTACCTTCTTATGATGAAGTTTCTCATTTTAAAAAAATTTATAAATTGAGAATTGTCAAATTTGAAAAAGAAACATGATAATTATAAATCTAAACTAGCTTATGGGGATTCATGAATCTATATTTTGAAAAATAAAATATCATAACTTTTTAAAGATCTTTATAGTTTTAATTCTAAAAAAGAATCTATTTTAAAAGATTTAGAGAAATTATTTTCTTATAATGGTAGCTTATAAATAGTTTTGATAAACATAGCTCCAAAACTATTAGTAATGAAGATAAAAATTTAGTTTTAAAAAACATCAGATATTTATTATTTAAGGAAACTTTTATCAATATTTATCACTCATAAATAAAATATTTATAAAATTATTAAAAAAATTCATCCTCATGGGAGTAGTTATGCAATCAATATTTGTTATAAAAACATGTTTTTAGTAACAATTTCTTTGTTTGAAAAGTTTCCCCTTTTATACCAGTTATCAATGTGATAGTCACTAGAAAAATAATTGTTCATTAAACAATGTTGAAGCTGTATTTTTTCACGAATAATATTTTTTTTCTAAAAAAATATGGACTCTTAATGTTTTTTTTTCAGACATTATCAGACCCAAGATGGTTTTGGTTAAAAAATTCTAATCTTTTTTTTTTGCAGAAAAAAGGTAATACCAAAAAAAATATATGGTACATGGATATTTTGTGTTCTAGAAAAATGGCTAGAAACAAAGGCTTATTCCAGAATATAATCAAGATGAAGGGAGGTAATGTAACATCTAAAAGTAATGCTCAAGGAGATATTATTAGAATATGCAGAATTGATCTTCATGGAGATATAATGAGCATAAATTTGGAATAAATTTTGTTTCCTAACTTTGTGTGTTATTTTATTTTATACTCAACAAAACTATTTCATTTAATAAAATGAGTATAATTAAAATAAGACCATAGGGTTTCGACTGTTATATGATCGTTGGTCAATATGACCATTGGAATCTAAATGTTGTGATTATTGTCTATAAATACAGGTGATCTTGATTAATTAATATAGATAGAAGATTCGATGGCCCCATCTAGTTGTCTCGGGCTGATCGAAGCCCATCTGACGGAACTCGAGAAGGAGGTAGCACCTTTGGGCTTTTCTCTGCACCAAACCCAAGCCGAACTTCATCATGTGAAGCTGGAACAGAATCACCTTCGTGAGAAGTTCAAGCTGAAAGAAATCACTACTCGGGCAATGTTAGCCGAGCCGCCCTAAGATTCTGTCACCCTAACACACCTTACTCTTAGGTTATAAGGGGTTATGTAACGAGATCCTAACTGCCTTGTGTGATCCTTTTATTTAAATAAAAATTGTGATTTCTTTTTATTGTGAAGTTTCTGAATTTTCAAATTTTCGGATAAATATATTATGCATATTATTGATGAATTTTAGAAAAAATATATTTTAAAAATATTTCTGTAAACCTTAAATAATTAATAATGTGTAATGATTTTTAAAAAATGGTCTTCTACAGTTATGTTCAGTAAGAAATTTAGAGTCTAATAAGATCAACTTAGTTTTTTATTAATAGTAAATTATGAATAGTGATTTTATGCTTATGATTAGTAATGTGACCAAATGGATTATGTAACTTCACTTAAGAAAGTATTAATATAATTTAGGCACCTTGATTAAGTAATGTGATTCAATAAAATAGGTAAATAACTGTTTCAAAAATTATTGGTTAAGTATTAGTTTTTTAGGTGAATAGAATTTTTTATTTAAAAATCAAATTAAAAATATTTTTAAAATTATTTTCATCAAATGGAGTTCATTTTTGAAATCAGAGCATTGATATTTGGTTAAGGTGAATTTTTGGGATTTTTCTGAAATAGTTGAATTTTCAGTGAATAATGTTTTTTTTAAATTAAAAATATTTATAAAAATATTTTCATAAAATCGAGTTCATTTTTGAAATCATAGAATCGATATTTGGTTATGGTGAATTTTTGGGATTTTTCTGAGAAGGTTGAATTTTCAGTGAATAGTGAAAATACAGTTTTTGAGTTTCAGGTGTTTAATGACATCATTAAGGATGCAATAATTATGAAATAATTCTGGTCGAATTATGAATAGTAAGATAAGGTATTAGGTGTCCTAAGTGGCCAATAACATGGGAAAATACCATGGTTAAGCCCATGGTTTTTCCAATACCACCGATGAGGTGTCCCTTGGCAATTAATGCTTTGTCCCCTCACTTCTCCTATAAATACCTAGCCTTTCCCTCATTCATTTCATTTAAAAATCCTCCCAAACGATGTTATGGTCTCTTTACCTCCCAAGTAGTCCTCCCAAGGTTCCCTCAAGACTCCCAAGGTCCCGAACTTCAAGCTTTCGAAGATACTCTTCAAGGTAAGGGATCCTTTCACCCTCCTTTTAAGTCATGACTTCATTTATGTTGTGTCTTATATTTTCCATATTTTTATGTTTAGGGTATGTTCTTATATGTTCTTATTACTATCCATTTTATGTCCAAATTATTAGAGACCCTTTATTCTCTCATAAAATTTTTTTCTTAATTTTTAAGTGACACCGTTAGGTTGCGGAATTTCTCGTAAAAGGAATCGCGTCTTATCTCTTCTTTCATGTTTCCTTTTCATGTGGTATGTCATTAAAATTTCCATACCATGTTCTTAACAACATGTTGTTCTATATTTATACTGTGTTATTATTTATTTATGAGTGGTTTACTCTTGTACCCTCCCTTTCCAATGTTTTCTAAAACCATGTTATATAGCTGTTATGCTGCAGAAATTTCGCCTCAAAATTTCTATCTCATTCTCCAAAGAAATTACCTTGTTTATTTATGTGAATACCTAGACATATTTCGTTTACATGGGTGTTCACAAATATATAAATATGATATAATTGATTCTATAATTGAAATACATATAACCCTCACTCCCTTTCCGTGGGTTATAAATGACATAAAGATCTTATTTTTAAGCACCTTTTAAACGTCACGATTTTAACATGAAACCCATTTCACTGAATATATTTGGGTTATTTATGAAATTATTTATTATGATCTATGTGGATCACATGAAATTAAATACATATTATGGGTTCACCCTGAGAGCGCTCTAATGCATTTGGTAAATAATTAATCTCTAAAGATGACAAGTTTTACGATACCTTGGTGAATAACCTTGGTAATTTTTATAACACCTTGGGGATGGACCTTGGCGATATGTTAATGAATGTATAAATGAAATGTTGTATCCACTTATTCAAGTTACATTCCAAGTTATTTTCTTTATGATATTCCTATTCTTCCATTGTTCATGTCTTTATGTTTTTATTCAAGTTCTTATGGATATCACAAGTACATTGATTCTCTTGTTTACCCTTATTGGGCCTTCTACTCACCCTTTCCTTTGAGGTCTCTCTCCAGGATATGAGATGAAGTAAATGTACATAGTATGAGCTTATAATTAGGCCTTAAAAGTGGTTTAGAAGAATATTTTATGTTGTTTTCATGTATTATGTTCTTAATTTCCAAGACACTAGACTTTAAAGATCCTCTGTATGTAAAATGTAATGAAAAGTTATGTATTAAAAAGGTGGGATTCTATAGGAGAGGATATTAATTAAAATGTTTTTTTGTTAAAGGACATATTAATAGAACTAAATTCATAATTACATTATTTGATGAAGTTTACCTTGTGAAATTTATAAATGATAAATTTTAGTACATAGTTCTGAGGATGAGTTTATTCTTTCTTCTAATAGGTGTGGGAATGTATACACACATAACTTATAAGACCTTAGGATCCACGACCTTACTTGAATTAGTGAAATGGAATATCACTATTCTATATCCTTATAAACATATCTAAGTTGAATAATAAAGATCTTGAAAAGTATCTACCATAATTTAGATGTGTTACCTCAAAAGTCCGTGACCCTTGTCAATATGATAAGAAACTAATGTAAAGTTTTAAACTTATTAGTGACGTCTCAACTTAAGAGGATTTATAGTTAGTTCACATGGACTTATTTGGTCTTAAAAAACTGGTAGTATTAGTGGATAATACTATTTATATGCCTTAGTTGATGATAATACTAGATATACTTGGGATTATTTTCTCACAATGAAATAAAATGAATTTAGTTATTTCAAGACTTTTGTAACCTGCGTTAAGTAAGAGAAAAAACTATCCATGATATCCATTCATAGTAATTATGGTGGAGAATTTGAATCTTTTGATTTTGAAAAAATAATAATAAGAAAGGTATAGAACATAACTTTATAGAACCTATAACTTCCCATAAAAATGGTGTAGTTGAAAAAAGAAATAGAATTCTTCAAGAAAAAAATAGGATATTACTGAGTGAATAATTTTTTTCTAATTTTTTTTGGAATCAAGTGGTTATTAATTCCTACTATAATATAATTTGGATTTTAATTAGAAATTTTCTTAATAAAACTCTTGATGACTTACGGATAGGTAGAAAACCAAAAGTTTCTTACTTAAAAGTTTTTGGTTTCAAAGTAGTCAACCTATATACTGAAGAAAATTTTCATAATTTTTTACCAAAATTAGATAAAGGAATAATTTTATGTTATTCCACTACTTTTAATGAATATAGAGTTTTTAATAAAAAATATTGTACTTTTATGGAAACCAACCATGCTATGTTTGATGAAATGGGTCCTTTTGTTTTCAAACAAAGTAAACCTACATCCTCAGATGTTATTTCTAAAACTAATTATCAACATTTGTTTTATAGTTATTTTAATTAGAAAATATCTCAAAAAAAATTATTTTTAAGTTGTTCCTAAAGAATATTTTCTAATAATTTTTTAAGAAAATTCTTTTCAAAACCCAATAAGTTAGTTGTTTTTTAGGAATCATCCTAATGAAAGAATAATTGGGGATGAATATCAACCAATTAGGACTAAAATTTCATTAAGGAATGAAAATTAACATCTATATTTCTTATCTGAATTTGAATTGAATAATACTGATGAGGATTTGGGAAATAAGGATTGGATTAAGGAAATTCAAGATGATATCAATGGGTTTGAAAAGTTCAATGTCTATAAATTAATAGAAATAACTTTAGAAAATTCAATAATTGGAGTAAATTGGTTTTTTGGAATTAGTGTGATGAAAATGGCATAATCAAAATAAATAAACCCAGACATATTGAAAAAGTTTTTAATCAACAAGAGGGAATTTATTATGAAGAAACTTATGCTTCAGTAGATATACATGAATCTATTCAAATACTTTGTAGTATTCTTTAATTTAAATATTATTCAAATGGATGTGAAGTCTGATTTTCTTAATAGTTTTGTTTAAGAGGATATTTACGTTTAACATACCCCTATTATTGAAAGTAAAAAAAATCCTAAATATGTTTATAAACATACAAAATCATTATATAGACATAAACAATTCCCTAGAGCTTGGTATGATGGGTTAAGATGATTTTTTTCTAAACAACACTGTTATGGGTGATATGAGTCCACCAATTCTTGTAAAGGATATTAATAAAAATATTATTATTGTGCAAAATTATGTTGATGACATAATATTTAGTTCAACTCAAAAATATTTAACAGATCATATTACGAATCTTATGACGTCTTGGTTTGACATGAATATGATGGGTGAGTTAACATATTTTCATGGTTTTTAAATATCAAAAAAATGAGAAGGATGTTTTATATACAAACATAATTATATAAAATATATTCTTATGAAATTTTGAAATGACAATAATAAAATATTTATTACTCTTATTGGTGCCTCTAAACTCTTGATCTTAATGAGGTTGTGGAACCAATTGATCAAAATATTTTTACAAGTATGATAGGGAGTTCATATTACTTAACTACTAGTCATAGAGTTTTAATGTTTTTGTATTCTTATGTGAAGGATATAAATAAAATATAAATGAATCCCATTTAAAATCTCAATTTTTTTGTTATCATAAGGGAACTAGGGATTTAGGTATTTTCTATTCTTCTATAAATAGTTTTCAACTAATTTTTTTTCTCAGATGCAGAATTTATAATATATAGAATGGATAGGAAAATCACTTCTAGAACATATTATTTCTTAGTATATTATTTATTTTCTTATACTTTTAAGAAGAAACACCCAGTATCACTTTCCACAGATGAAGCCAAAAGGTTTCTAGCTGTAATTTTTTTTCTCATGAGTTGTGGATACAACAAAAAATCACTGACTATGGAATGAGTTTAAAACTATATTAATTTTTAATAATACTTGTTTCATTTATTTTTGTAAAAATCCCTCACATCATCCTTGTACTTATCACATTGATATAAGACAAAATTTCCTTTGGGTTCACACACATAAATGAGATATCATTTTATAATTCATTGAAACCCAAGAACAACATGCTGATATTTTTACAAATCCCCTTCCTTAAGACAGATTTGAATACATTAAATATATTTTAGTAATAATCAATGTAAATTAGTCATTCACATAAACTACTTCTTTATTAAAATCATTACATTAAGTTACTCATTTTCAAAGGGGGATTAAATATGTTTTGTATTTTTCAAAATTTGAATTTTTCTTTAAACTTTTCATTTTCTAAAAAAATTCATCATAAAGAGTTTTATAAACTCAAAATTTTTTATAAAAAATTAAATATCATAATTCTAAAAATGATTCCTGAAATCTGAATGTGTTATAAAATTCATAAACACCAATTTTCATAAAAAAAATTCTGCATTCGATTTTTTTTCATAATATTATTTTAGTTTAACATTTTTATATTCAGTTATTTTTAACTCTCATAATTAGTTTTCTGATAGAAATTATCACAATTAGTTTTTTTTATTGAAACTATCATATTAATTCATTATTTTAATTCTATCATAATATGATTAGTTTAGAAAAAACATAAAGAATATGTAAATCATACTGATGTATCTTTTCACATAGAAAGTGTAATGGCCCGGACCTCTCCGGCCCATTCCTTTGTCAAAAATAAGGTCATGAAGTGTTCTGGAGGGTAAAATGGACTTTTCCCACACTTTTCAGAATTTTGAAACTACACGCCATGTAGTGTGAGTACACGCCGTGTACCCCCTTGCCGGGTATACCTCGTGTTAAAGACGGTGTCCTTTTTGTGTGAAATAAATGGGTACACGCTGTGTATCCCATACTACATGTCGTGTAGTCCCTCCCCACGTACGTGTTACCCTCAAACCATGTGTTGACCAGTCAACGACCGTGTGACGTGTTGAAGCCATGTCCTTACCGTGTGAAATAAATGGGTACACGCCGTGTAACCCATACTACACATCGTGTAGTCCCTCCCCGCGTATGCGTTACCCTCAAACTGTGTGTTGACTAGTCAACGACCGTGTGCCATGTTGAAGTCATGTCCTTGCCGTGTGAAATAAATGGATACACGCCATGTATCCCATACTACACGCCGTGTATTCCCTCCCCACGTATGCGTTACCCTCAAACCGTGTGTTTACCAGTCAACGGCCGTGTGACGTGTTAAAGTCGTGTCCTTGCCGTGTGAAATAAATGGGTACATTCCGTGTATCCCATACTACACGCCGTGTAGTCCCTCCCCGCATACACGTTACCCTCAAACCATGTGTTGACCAGTCAACGGTCGCGTGCCGCGTTGAAGGCCGTGTTGGAAGCCGTGTGGTGACCATGTGAAATGGCTGAGTACACGCCGTGTACTTTCATGCCTATAAAAGGAGGGGTCCTCTCCTCCTTTTCAAATCACTCCTCTCCTCCCCTTTCCTTTGAGAAGAGCTCTCCCAAGAGACTCGAAGGCTCTTTTCTCCCATAACTTCTTCGTACGAGCTCTAATTTACGATCCGCCAGCGGCCACGAGATCGTAACAACAGGGCTGAAATTCTGATCTTGGATCTGATGTCTTCCCTTCGGCCTTTCCTTCCCAGCTTTCACCCGAGGAGGTTTTGCTGGGATTTGACAGAAGCGATAGATGCCGACGAATGTCTTCTAAAGTTGATCCGGGGGAGCGTTGTGATCAAAACCTGCGGAGGTAGGGATCTTAACTTCGTCTCTCTCTTTTGTGCATCATGCGGGGAGGGTATCCTCTTGTTTTCGTGAGAAATAGTTGAACCAATAAATAAAGATAATAACTGGCTTAAAGAACGGGGATAGGGAAGTTATTTTGTTTATCCTGTGATATTATGTTGTGAATTGAATAGGCTTATGCCTACTAAAAATCACGGTCGTTGGGGGACTTTGATTGCATAATTAAATGTTTCCCTATCTTTTTAAGACCATTTTGTGGATGGAACTTTGTGGAATATGGAATTTGGTCTATCACGTAAAGTTGGATGATTAAAATCTGGAACCCTTGTGTGATCACCCCAGTTGAACAAAATGGAATAATGAACATGTGGGTTTTGTCTTGGTTACGTGGTGTGTGAAGGGGGGGAGAGGGTGAATCTCGGGTTGTTACAAATGGGATGGTCAGTGGGGCTGCAGTAAATGATGTTAAAGGGGCAATGATGTGCCATGAACCTTGTTTTGTGGGTTGTTGTGGATTGGGTGAGCAGCGGGGCTGTGGTTGGCTTGGTTGTGGGATGGTGTGAATGCTATGTTGGTGGTTGGCAACAGGGCTACATGGATGGGTTTGAATGTGAACAAACTATGTGTTGTGAATAATAAATAAAATTGTAAGAGTTAATGAATGGTGGGGCATGGTAATGGAATGAAAGTAATAATCAATGGGATTGATTGGTTAATAAGAAGGGACTTGTTTGTACTGCTTGTGTTTTCCTAACTTGATTTGTGAATGGAAGAGATATGTTTTACTAATGATTGATATGGTTGGATGTAGTTACTTTCCCATTAGTTAAGGAACTAATAAACTAATTATGTTGAAACATAAAAACCTAAATGGGGTTGGGGTGTTTGTTGTATGCATTCTTCGACATAGCAGTGTCGAGGCACGTGCTCAGTTTCTCTGTTTAGAAGCCGTAGGTTGGGCTGTGTGTTTGGCATACATATATACATCTGTATCTTTGTGTTTTGTCGCACCCCACCCATGTTGAGCACTTAGTGCTGAACACTCCCATTTCATGGGAGAGGGTGTTTTACCCTTAGTTACTAGCTCCTTCCTGGTCCTTCTTCCATAGGATGTGATGGCTTGAGGCGACCTTACACCCAAGACTCTTCGAGTTGGTTTCGATTGGGGTGGTTTTGGCCCAAGACTCTTCGGGAAGGTTTCTTTCACAAGAATCTTTGGGATGAGGCCCAGGTGTATTAGGGCGAGAGTTCTATTACTATTAATGTTCCCAAGAATCTTCGGGATATGTGGTTGTGAGGCCCAGGTGTGTGCGGGCGGGATATCTGGTTGTGAGGCCCAGGTGTGTGCGGGCGAGATATGTGGTTTGTGAGGCCCATGTGTGTGCGGTCGGGAAGAGTGTGGTAGCATCAGGATGTTCGCCGTTAGGGAGAGCAGCTAACTAGTGGGGAAACAGTGCGGGGTACCCAATACTGTTGTTCTTATATACTACTACTACATGTTGTTTTGTGTTTTTGGTGAGTGTGGCTGGTGAGGTTGGGTGGATATAATTCCTTACTAGGTTTGGTTTCTTCTATTGTTTTCACGGGACATTAGGATGTCTCCCCACTTGTTCACGAGAGCTTTAGGTTTCCCTACTGAGTATACTTGTATGCTCACCCTACGTTTACTTTCAGCTTTCCAAGAGGATTACCAGGGCCGTGCGAGACCCTACTAGTCGGGACAGTTGGAGTTGTTGCAGTTTGTTGTACTATTGTTTCTTTTGGTATTGTACTTTTGAGCTTTCTTGTACTTATACCTTGTTTCAGAATTATTTAAACATGCATGTGGGATTGGTTTGGGTTTATTTACTTGTCTTTCCTTATTTTTCTTTTGGGTTGACTCATCCTATTTCCCGATCATAAAAAAAATAAAAAAGGGTAATGCCTCCCATATTGTGAAAAACTCATACCCTTGGTGCTAGTTGCCAACCCAGGGCCTACTGGAGGCGGGACTCGGGGGTCATTATCTCCCTTTCACCATTTCCAGCTCAGGATGGGCATCTTTGGTGGGAGGGGGTCATGACAGAATGCTATTAGAGGGATGGTTGAGAGATAGGATGGAGTCTAGAGTTAGGCACAGTGAGGATTGCATGGGATGGTAGGGAAACGGTGTTGGATGATCTTGGTGTGTAACATAGGCCAGGGAAGACCGACTAGGACATGGGATTTTAGGGCCCCCTATGATCCGATGAAAGGACTCTGAGCCTACCAAACGACCAAGTGATACTACATTGATTTTAGGGTAGAGACCCTAGGAAAGTTACATGCATCATCATGATTGTGTTTTTACATGATTTGGGTGTTCTGGGAAAGAATTGAAATAAAATGATAAAATGAAACCTTGAAAAATTTCCTTACTACTTGGGCTTAGGTGATCTTTGTTTACCGTACAACTATGGAACCTGAACGTCATCCCCGGGTGGCTCAGATAGCTGAGGCCCAGCATAGTCAGGCAGTCGATCAGTTGAGGATTGACCGAGAGGAGGAAGATAACCAGTGGCAGAAGACTCTCCATTCTTTCCAGCGACAAACCCTCATGAAGTACGAGGGTAGTACTTAGGATATAGAGATAGAGGGGTGTCTTGAGGAGCTAGGGATCACTTTTACTTTGATTCGTGCTCCGAGGGAGTACTGGGTTCCCCTAGTAGTCAGTCAGCTAAGAGGTGTGGTGCGTCAGTGGTGGATGCTCTACCTCGGAGAGAGGACAGAGACAGAGGTTCCGTGGTCTGACTTTGAGAAGGAATTACGAGAGGAATTCCTTTCTTCCATGATCAAAAAGAAGAACCGGAAAGCGTTACTCTCCCTCCAGTAGGGGAGTATGTCAGTACGAGAATTAGGGATCAAGTTCAAGGATATCCTACACTTTGCTCCGGATCTCTTTTCAGATGAGGAGTCTCGGGCGAGACGTTTGGAGGAGGCGCTTCATCCTTCACTCTAGTATGTTGTCACCACCTTCACCCTTCCGATGTACTTAGAAGTACAGAAGAAGGCATAGGTTGTAGAGAGGATGAAATCGCAGGGAGGTACACCACGAGAGGGGATCCGACCAGGTTCATCAAAGGGGAAAGAAGTCAGCAGCAGGTCTCCTGCGACAGGACCTTCCAGGTTCAGGCCAGTAGGGTGCAGGCCCCAGCAGTTCCAGTTCAGATCTTTGGGTCCTCATCCATTTTTCACGAGCCCATGACCGAAGTGTTTCTCTTGTGGAGGTTTCAGGCACATTCTGAGTCGGTGCCCGACCCGAGCTCAGTACGGTGGAGGTGGGCAGGTTCAGCGCCTGCCTCAGCAGCACCGGTTTCTAGCGAGGACCTTCCAGTAGCAGCAACACCCTGCTTCTCTGAGGGCAGACTTTGTAGGAGGAGGCCGACCTCAAGGTGCTCCTCAGGGACCTCGACCAGGATGTGGTCAGGGAGGTGGTCGACATCAAAGAGGTAGAGGAGCTGGGTGTGGATAGTTTCATGCAACAGATTTGATAGCTCCGGCAGGACCAGAGGTGGTGCGAGGTATGATTTGTTTGCTCAACACTCTCATTTATGTCTTGTTAGATTCAGGAGATTCACACTCCTTTGTTGCACCTGGTCTAGCCTATTAGGTGCGAATCCAGCATGTGAAGCTCCTGAGCAGAAAGTCGCATAAGGGCTATGTTGTGGTTGATGCCCTGAGCAGAAAGTCGCATAAGGAAGTGGTTCGGGAATCCGCTGATGCTTGGAGAGCGATGGGAGAGTTGTCTTCCTTGCACTTGGATGCAAGGTTAATGGGTGTTAGAGGATATTTGTTTCAGATGATGGTGTAGTCCTCCTTGTTGCAGTAGGTGGAAGAGTCTCAGTGGGGAGACTCCGAGGTAGAAGTAATGTGGGATCGTATTGATCAGAGAAACTCTCCTGAAGGATGGTCAGAGGACATCCGACATCGGACGATTTTTCATGGAAGGATGCTTGTTCCAGAGGCGATGTGTGAGGGAGTTATCCGTGAGTTCCATAGCTCAGCCTTGGCGGTATATCCAGGAGTTCCAAAAATGTACCGAGGCCCGAGGGAACAGTTTTGGTGGCCCGAGGTGAAACAGGCAGTGGCAGAGTTTGTGGCTAAGTGCCTAGTGTGTCAGCAAGTGAAGGCTGAACACCATGTTCCCAGTGGTTTGTTGCATCCTTTGGATGTCCCTGAGTGGAAATGGGATGACATCTCAATGGACTTCGTCACAGGACTACCCAGAGCTTAGGGTGGTTATGATGCTATCTGGGTAGTGGTGGATCGACTGACGAAATTAGCTCACTTCTTAGAAATTAAGGAGTTAGGCCCGGTGAGTACCTTTGCACAGAGGTATGTAGATGAGGTGGTATGTTTTCATGGAGTTCCAAATACCATCTTCTTAGATCGGGATACTCAGTTTACCTCACGAGTTTGGAGAGGGTTACAACATGCTTTTGGAACCCAGCTACACCTTAGCACTACTTTCCACCCACAGACTGATGGGTAGACAAAGCGGACTATCCAGACATTGGAGGACATGCTGCGAGCATGCGTTCTGGATTTTGGAGGATCATGGGTGGGATACTTGCCTTTAGTAGAGTTTTCCTATAACAACAGCTTCCAATATACTATTGGCATGGCACCGTTGGAGGCTTTGTATGAAAGACCATGACGTTCACCCATTTTCTGGGCAGAGGTTGGTGAGACAGGTTCTCTTGGGCCAGAGGTAGTACAGATCACCACAGAGAAAGTTCAACTTGTGTGTGAGAGGATGAAAGTGTCTCAGGACCGACAAAAGTCTTACGCTGATCATCGGAGGAGGCCCTTGGAGTTTGAGGTGGGAGATCATGTGTTATTGAAGGTTTCCCCTCTAAGGGGGCAGCGGAGGTTTGGGAAGGGTAGTAAGCTCTCCCCTAGGTTCATCAGACCATTAGGGGTGCTGAGACGAGTCGAAAAGGTGGAATATCAACTGGCCCTACCACCTCAGATGGGGGAAGGTTCATGACATCTGCCATGTCTCCCATCTTCGTTGGTACTAACATGAAGACTATTACGTTATCGACTGGGGAGAGTTAGATATTGGAGACGATGGGACCTTCTAGGAACGACCGATCAGAATCGATGATCGTAAAGGGAAGGTGCTCCTTGGATAAACCATCGCCTTGGTTCGTGTGTTGTGGAGGCATGGAGGCCTCGAGGAGAGCACTTGGGAGCAGGAGGCCAAGATACACGCTCAGTACCCAGAGTTGTTTTGACTTGTGTTTTTATCTATTCTTTTGAGCTTTGTTTTGATGTTGTGATCTGTACCTTTGATATATGGAATTATTGGCTTGTTGGTTGTGAGACATTTTGTTTCCTTGTTCTCTGGAGGTATGTAACATGTCTGGATGTGTGGGAAAAGGGAAAAACCTGATCCTTAATCAAGATGCATTAATGCGGATGCGATTGAACCCATGCGGGTGATTCAGTGCCACCTAAAGCAGATAATATCTCGACATAGGAGAAGGAATTTCTCTAAAACACGTGTTCAGGCAGTGTGTTGGTTGTGTGGTGTTGGGGGTAGTGCAAGTTGAAAAATCCTAATGTATGAAAGTGGGAAGACCCAATTCTTAATTGAGACGCATTAATGAGGATGCGATTAAACCTGTGCAGGCGAGTCAGTGCCACCTAAAGCGGATAATATCTCGACATAGGAGAAGGAATTCCTAACACATATGATTAGGATTGTTGGATGGGTTCCTGTTATAACTAGAGCCCTAAGAGGTATCTTGTTGGGTTCCTCTGGGTTGGTTTTTGATTTCTCAGGGATGATAATGTTTTAAGAGGTATCTGATGTAATGGCCCAGACCTCTCTGGCCCATTACTTTGTCAAAAATATGGTCAGGAAGTTTTCTAGAGGGTAAAAAGGACTTTTCCCACACTTTTCAGAATTTTGAAACTACACGCCGTGTAGTGTGAGTACACGCCATGTACCCCCTTGCCGGGTATACCCCGTGTTATAGTTTGTGTCCTTGCCATGTGAAATAAATGGTTACACTCCGTGTATCCCATACTACATGCCATGTAGTCCCTCCCCGCGTACGTGTTACCCTCAAACCGTGTGTTGACCAGTCAACGACTGTGTGCCGTGTTGAAGCCGTGTCCTTACCGTGTGAAATAAATGGGTGCACGCTGTGTATCCCATACTACACGCCGTGTAGTCCCTCCCCGCGTACGCTTTACCCTCAAACCGTGTGTTGACCAGTAAATGGCCGTGTGCCGTGTTGAAGCCATGTCCTTGCCATGTGAAATAAATGGGTACACACCATGTATCCCATACTACACGTCGTGTAGTCCCTCCCCGCGTACGCGTTACCCTCAAACCATGTGTTGACCAGTCAACGGTCGTGTTCCATGTTGAATCCGTGTCCTTGCCCTGTGAAATAAATGGGTACACGCTGTGTATCCCATACTACACGCCGTGTAGTCCCTCCCTGCATACGCGTTACCCTCAAACCGTGTGTTGACCAGTCAACGACTGTGTGCCGTGTTGAAGCCATGTCCTTGCCGTGTGAAATAAATGGGTACATGCCATGTATCCCATACTACACGCCGTGTAGTCCCTCCCCGCATATGCATTACCCTCAAACCATGTTTTGACCAGTCAATGGCCGTGTGCCGCGTTGAAGGCCGTGTTGGAAGCCGCGTGGTGACCGTGTGAAATGGCCGAGTACACACCGTGTACTATAAAGTACACGCAATGTACTTTAATTTTTCACACCTATAAAAGGAGGGGTCCTCTCCTCCTTTTAAAATCACTCCTCTCCTCCCCTTTCCTTTGAGCAGAGCTCTCCCAAGATACGTTAATGCTCTTTTCTCACATAACTTCTTCGTTTGAGCTCTGATTTACGATCTGTCAGCGGCCACATGATCGTAACAACGAGGAAAAACTTCTGATATTGGATCTATTGTCTTCCCTTCAGCCTTTCCTTCCCAGCTTCCACCAGAGGAGGTTTTTCTAGGATTTGACAGAAGCGACAAACGCAGACGAACATCTTATAAAGTTGATCTAGGGGAGCGTTTTGATCAGAACCTGTGGAGGTAGGGATCTT
This sequence comes from Viscum album, assembly GCA_963277665.1. Taxonomy (NCBI): domain Eukaryota; kingdom Viridiplantae; phylum Streptophyta; class Magnoliopsida; order Santalales; family Viscaceae; genus Viscum; species Viscum album. Next base: position 1,983,447,649 of record OY728122.1, read on the forward strand.
AACTTCGTCTCTCTCTTTTGTGCATCATGTGGGGTGGGTATCCTCTTGTTTTCATGAGAAATGGTTGAACCAATAAATAAAGATAATAACTGGCTTAAAGAACAGGGATATGGATGTTATTATGTTTATCCTGTGATATTATGTTGTGAATTGAATAGGATTATGCCTACTGAAAATCACGGTCGTTGGGGGCCTTTGCTCGCGCAATTAAATGTTGACCTATCTTTATAAGACCATTTTATGGATGGAACATTGTGGAATGTGGAATTTGGTTAATCACGTAAAGTTGGATGATTAAAATCTGGAACCCTTGTGTGATCACCCCGGTTGAACAAAATGGAATAATGAACATGTGGGTTTTGGCTTGGTTACGTAGTGCGTGAAAGGGGGGGGGGGGGTGAATCTCGGGTTGTTACGAATGGGATGGGAAGAGGGGCTGTGGTAAATGATGTTAAAGGGGAAATGTTGTGGCATGAACCATGTTTTGTGGGTTGTTGTGGATCAGGTGAGCAGCGGGGCTGCGGTTGGCTTGGTTGTGGGATGGTGTGAATGCTATATTAGTGGTTGGAAGCCGGGCTGAAGGGATGGGTTTGAACGTGAACAAACTATGGGTTGTGAATAATAAATAAATGTGGAAGAGTTAATGAATGGTGGGGCATGGTAATGGAATGGAATTAATAATCAATGGGGTTGGTTGGTTAATAAGAAGGGACTTGTTTGTACTGCTTCTGTTTTCCTAACTTGATTTGTGGATGGTAGGGATATGTTTTACGAACAATTGATATGGTTGGTTATAGTTACTTGCCTAGTAGTTAAGTAACTAATAAACTAATTATGTTGAAACATAAAAACCTAAATGGGGTTAGGGTGTTTTTTGTATGATGCTTCGACATAGCAGTGTCGAGGCACGTGTTCAGTTTCTCTGTTTAGAAGCCATAGGTTGGGTTGTGTGTTTGGTATACATATATATATCTGTATCTTTGTGTTTTGTCTCACCCCACCCATGTTGAGAACTTAGTGCCAAACACTCCCATTTCATGGGAGAGGGTGTTTTAAACTTAGTTACTAGCTCTTTCCCGCTCCTTCTTCCATAGGCTGTGATGGCTTGAGGTGACCTTACACCCAAGACTCTTCGGGTAGGTTTCAATTGGGGTGGTTTTGGCCCAAGACTCTTTGGGATGGTTTGTTTTCCCAAGAATCTTCGGGATGAGGCCCATGTATCTTCGGGCAAGAGTCCTATTACTATTACTATTCCCATGAATCTTCGAGATATGTGGTTGTGAGGCCTAGGTGTGTGCGGGCGGGATATGTGGTTGTGAGGCCTAGGTGTGTGCGGGCGAGATATGTGGTTGTGAGGCCCAGGTGTGTGCGGGCGGGATATGTGGTTTGTGAGGCCCAGGTGTGTGCGGGCGGGAAGAGTGTGGTAGCATTAGGACGTTCGCCATTAGGGAGAGTAGCTAACTAGTGGGGAAATGGTGCGGGGTACCCAATACTCTTGTTCTTATATACTACTACTACCTGTTGTTTTGTGTTTTTGGTGAGTGTGGCTGGTGAGGTTGGGTGGAAAGAATTCCTTGCTAGGTTTGGTTTCTTCTGTTGTTTTCACGGGACATTAGGATGTCTCCCCACTTGTTCATGAGAGCTTTAGGTTTCCCTACTGAGTATACTTGTATGCTCACCCTACATTTACTTTCAGGTTTCCAGGAGGACTACTAGGGCCGTGCGGGACCCTACTAGTTGGGACAGTTGGTGTTATTGCAGTTTGTTGTACTCTTGTTTCTTTTGGTATTGTACTTTTGAGCTTTCTTGTACTTGTACCTTGTTTCAGAACTATTTAAACATGCATGTGGTATTGGTTTGGTTTTATTTACTTGTCTTTCCTTTTCTTTATTTTGGGTTGACTCATCCTATTTCCCGATCTTAAAATAAATAAAAAAGGGAAATGCCTCCCATATTGTGAAAAACTCATATGCTTGGTGCTAGTCGCCAACCCGGGGCCTACTGGAGGCGGGACTCGGGGGTCATTATCTCCCTTTGACCATTGCTAGCTCTGGAGGGGCATCTTTGGTAGGAGGGGTTCATGACAAATCGGAACTCCCTTATTATTTTATGTTTTTTCACTATCACATTATATTAGTCTTTAAATTTTTGTTCTTATATTTTTACTTTTAATTTTTTTTGTTTTCAATGTTTTTAGAACTTTTTTCTAATTGAATTCATCCCCATTTCGATAAAAATTATAAAAACAACGAGACTTCAAAAATTTCATTGAAACATTCTTTGAAATAATGTTAACCATAAGATCTGATTGATTTCAATATAATCCATCGACCATCTTATAGAATATGAACCATCATCACGATTACCTATATTAATGTTGGAGTCCCCTCATCCACCATTGGCTGTTCACATTTTTTTCGTAACTTGCTACAACCTACAAGTTACTCAGTAAAAAATATTTCCTTCATGTTCGATATTCACTATCAGTATCAGACCCAATGGACACCAAGGTGTAATTTTTTATGTTTTATAAATTCATATAAATGTTGGTAGAGATATAATTTTTTTGAAAAATATGATTCTACAATTAAAAAATCATGCCATTTCATGGTCGGGATTCTGTTTGTGTAGAAAACCCCATAAAATATTTTGATCTTTTCATTCCTATGATAGTTCAAAAGTTTTATGATTCAATACAGTTTCATAAGGAATATGATAATGGAAAAATTTTATTTCATGATATATAGAAAATTTATAATGTCTTAGGCAGTATGATTTCATGTTTGGTCAAAATACCATCAAAATGAGAGGATTATTGTCCTTTACAAAATTTGTTGAATAATCATAGTATTTTGAAAAGAGTAAATATAAATATTATCTGTTCTATCATTATGATAATTTTAGTAAAGTTTAACACCTTACCCGGAAAAACCGTGTCATTTCCTTGTGGATTCATGGATTCCTAAGTTTGAGAAAAGAAGATCATGATACATTAAAGGTATCATGTGTTTTTGGCTTGGGTTTTCTTGAAAATATTAGAAAGATGTATATTTTCTTGTTTTTCCTTATCATAGCAGATAATATTATAATTTCCTCTATCAAATACACAATCCTTATGTTCCCATGTTTTATAAGCAAAATTATTTTTGAGTGTTTGAATGTTTTCAAATTATCCAATAAATTGTGTCCAATGAGGGAAAAGATTTCATTTATTAGAGACAATATGATAAAAAAATGAAGTTTTTTCGATGTACATACAACGAAGTTTAATAAGATGGTTCACAAGAATACATCTGATGCAGATCCATCTTGAAAATTAGAAACAATTGAAGAGAAAAAGAAGATAAAGGCAGATACTTCTCCACTAGGAAAGATGAATAAAGAAAAGGAAGTACCCAATGAAGTTTATCAAAAGTGTATGAAAGATAATTATTAAAAGAAAACAAAGTATCTAAAAATTGTACATGCCCCTATAGAATCCTTTTCATTAATAATATATTCTTATAAGAAATGACAAGAAGAATAAATAAAAAGAAATAAAAAGAAGAGATTGTTTGAGGCCCAATATCGTGTAAATGTATTGAAATGACCTGAAAGAGAATATGACATGGTTCTCCTTCTAACATTACAAAATGATCATGAAAATATAGAATCAGGGGTTGTCTTTGAGGAACTAGTAGTTATTGATATTGAGATCCCTTTAATTACAAATAAGGGAAAATAAAAGTTTTTTTGTTAAAGAATCAGTTCCAGCAGCTCTTGAAAATGATTCAAAATTAGATCCAACTAGTAAGGGAGTTATTAGAACCACTGGGAAACTTCATGAAGATATTGATACATAAATTGATGAATATTTTTATGGAAATTAAGACAAGGAAAATAATAAAATAATGAATAATAAGGAAAAGATGTGGAGGTTGACTAAGATTGGGAAGAAGAAGTGGATGAAGAGGATGAGGTAAATGATGAATAAAAAATTGATAATGAGGAAGAAACACATTCCAATAAAAAATCATTTGATTATTCATCATTATGAATTTTATATACCTTAAAAAAATTATAATTAATGTAAACCTATTTGTTTTGAAGAATAATCATCCTCATCAGAAGAATAATAATAATCATCGTAAAAAAAAGAGGAAGTAGATCAAAATTCAAAAACCAAGGTTAATGATTAACCTGACATAGAAGATGTGGACATTAAGGAATTATCTAATAATAAGATATTTTATATGGTTAAAAGGAATTAAAAATTTTAGATAAAAAAAATAAAATGAATTCGAATTTGGAATGCAAATAACCAAACCTCTCTAACCTGATCCAGAATAATCATATTTATCTAGAACAATTTCTCAAAAATTATTCAACTACATTATTCATGTTTTGAGATTGATAGAAGGGACTATTCCATATTTTTGTAAGATTGAATCTTGGAGTTATACAATTCAATAAATAATTAATCATTGAATGGACTCTATTAATGTTTTAATGAAATTAAGGATTAGGATCAAAGATGATTTAAAAATTTACTATAAAGTTCTCACACTCAAAAAAAAGATATATAATAAAAAGGAAATGTGGTCAAACCATGTATAATATGATATTTAGATGAATGGATAACAGTTTGATGATATTATGAAGTTGATGGTAGATTTAACGAGTTCTTTTATTAATTTTTCAAAATACTAGGTAGACTAAGTAATGTTTGTAGAAGAGCGTCAAAATACCTCTAAGGAACATACTGAGGAAGTTATTGTTATGAAATAGAACATAAAAGAAATATATTTGGAGATTAAGAGGATGGAATCATGTTAATAAGAAGTAATTATACTGAGATACTAGAACAAATATTTCTCTAAGAATGTTCAGACTCAAGAAGAAAGAGCTCTGATACTTGGGAGAGACTGAACGGACTTCATGAATATGAAATCTTTCATAAAGAATTGGATAAGGAAAGAACAAATTTTCCTTCTAAAATCTCAATTATACTTATTTTTTAATACATTTGAGCATTTTTTATGAGTTAATTTTGTTTCTCATTTAAATACAATTTTTTATGAATGATTTCTAATTTCGATTGGTTAAATGTTCTTTCATATTTTTGTGGATGACTAGTTAGTTAGTTGTATTGTTTCATTTTTTATAATGTTTCAAGAAACTTCCTAATTTTTCCCATTCAATTTTTAAAATCACAATGGGGGATAAATTATTAAATTGGGATAATTTTATAGAAAAGGGGAGAATGTTTTATCAAAGGGGGAATTAATAATAAAGGGGGAGAAGTAATACATAGGGGTAATTTTATACTAAGTGGGGAATATGATACATATGGGAAAATATTATCCTAAAGGGGAGTTCATCATATTCAATTTTCTATTCTCTATTGTATTCTAATGAGTTATAATCTCAAGGGGGAGTTAAGGATTAAACATTTACTCTGAATTTGAAGTTCATAAATGGATAATGGGATGTACATTTTTCAATTTATTTTTCATTTATGTTTGTGGGTTTCTTGTTTCCAAAAATGGGGAGATTATGGACTCAGATGTTCAGCTTCATACTTTTACATTCCTTTAGTTTTGAAAATCATACAAAAGTTCATAAAACTATTTTACTATCTTTTTATGTCCCATGTGTTTTAGCATGTTTTTTTTAAAAAAATTATGTTTATCCATTCATAGAATAAGTTGTGATGTTTTCAAAATATAAACTTTATTATTATTCATTATAGTAATTATAATGTTTATGTGTCCAATAAATTGGACTCACCTTTATTAGAAAAGAAGTTAGACATTAGTCATGTCTATCATACTAAAAAAATTATGGACAATCAGATAGATACTGGTACTAATAAAATTGGACTAATGCTTGTAATGATTATTATTTTGAAATTCATAAAAAATTCTATCAGACTGATTGGAGTCTCTAATCAGAATACAGAAGACATATTTCTATCATAATTAAAAATTTAAAAATATAACTGTGTTAATAAATATGACATCAAAAATTCAGTTATAATGATTTTTCAAGTGTCATCTATCCGAGTTTATTGCAACAAACATGAAAATATGACTATAGGGAGATCTCTTATAAACATTGATTCATTTGAAGAGTTTTGAGAATATTTATTACTCACTTCTGAAGAGGGATCTGCATGAACTGATCATTCATAGTGAGTATTTTTCTTTCGTAATTTTTATTTCTTAGGAATTCTTATAAGTGTAGTATACTTAAGAACTATTGTAATTATAACTCACATACTATCATTGTAATGATCACGGGTTTTAGGTGATAGAAAGATAGTGAATATGATCCATCTGATTGAGGTATTTTGGGGATAGTGTAAAGACCCAGAAATTTCATGGAATTTTTTTAATACTTTAGAATTTTACGAGTCTATGGCTTCTAAAAGCGCTTGATTCCGAGGCCTGGTGAGCCCAAAATCAATTTTTAAAGTTTATCTTGGGTACATTCAGTGAACAAACGAGTGAGTTTTTCTAACTTTTGAACTGGTGCTTGAAATTAAAATCTAAGGGCACTGATGAACTCGCAATGCTAGTATTTGTTTAAGGGGAAACTTACAGTAGTTGCGTTTGAAAAAGAGGAGAAGATAATTTTTTGGAGGTTTATTTAAGAAGTAAATAAAAAAATGGTCGGAACAGTTTTTTTATTTCATGAGGAGGTTTTCCCCTCCCATGGGTAGTTAAGGGTGGGGCCCATAGACACTTAACTACCCATGTGTGGATATAAGAGAGGTGGGACCCACACGACCCCCACCATTTAATTTCCTCAAATCTCATTAAGAAACCCCCCATTAGTTGGAAAAGCCCCCATTTAACTGCCAACACGTTTAATAATGGGGAACCTACCTCTCCCTTCCCTAATTAAATTGTCATCACGTTTTATTAAATGTGATGATTTAATTCTAGGAGTTCCTTACGTGTGTAATTGAATAATATGAGAAACCTATTATTTAATTTGGGAAGAGCCTTTGTTGTGCGGGAGAGATCGGGAGAGCTTGGAGCTTTTGGAGGGACACCGGTCTCCGATGAAGAATGACGAAGAATGCCTTTTCCTCAGAGATCGACGATGTGCCACCCTTACCTTTCTCCACAGTAAGAGAGGAGAAGCCGCTTCGTCCTCAGCTCCCCTCGACGATGCCTACGAACCCTTTTCCCCATGACGCCGTTTACCACGACACCGACGTTCGTCTTCTTTATTGACGTAGGGGTTTTTTTTTATAAATTTCTTCTTGTGATTTTTTATACCCTCGACATGGCGTTCTTTATTGTTGGTAACGTTTAAAACCACTAACGCGGTGGGTGCGGACTAACGAACAAGTCCGAACCCACCGCTATTTTGTTCTTGATGCGTGGAATCATTGGTGATGACGAAGCGGGACCGTTTTGGCGATTGGAGGCCGTTTCAGTGATGTACGGGTCTTGAGACGACCGCAGGCGCAGACGGGAGCATGAACGGACCACCGGAACGACTCCGTTGGCCCGCGGAAATTTCTGGCGGTGCGGGCGGCCAGCGCGGCGGCGCCGGCGGCCAGATGCGGCGGTGCCCCGATGCGCCGCCGGCAGGAGCCCACCATGGCTGAATTTGCGGTGGTGAGTCATGGGATCCCACAACCGCGCGTGATCCAGGGGGCAGATGCGGCGTCGGTCGCTGCGTTCGCGGAGCAAAGGGGGGACCGCGTCCCCCCTGCGCGGCCTGCTGGCCGAGCCAGCGCCCCCCCCCCCCGGCCGGGCTGGGGAGGGTCGTGCGGACTGGCCCGGTCTGCGCCCAGCTGGGCTGGGCCACGCCCTACCGTGTCGGGCTATGCCCTACCGGGCCGACCCGGGGGGGGGGGGGGGGGGGGGGGTTGGGCCGGGCCCAGACCCCCCAATAAGGACCATTTACGGTATTTTGCCCATAACTTGAGCTACGGACCTCCGATCGATGCACCATCAGTTGCGTAGGAATCCTTGTATTGAGATGGTCGTTTCAGTATATTACTGTCAAGGTTTTGGCAAAGTATGGGACAGCCAGGTTGGTTCAAACCCGAAACCAACCGGGCCCTTGGAGCGGAAATGCTTATAACTTAAGGACCGGACGTCCGATTGATGTGCCGTTAATTGAGTTGGGATCCTTTTTTTGATACAGTCCTTTTGGATTATTCCTCTTGAGGTTTGGATGCATCTGGAGTACAATCGGGTTGGTTTGAGCTTAAAAACCAACCGGACCCCTGGAACGGAAAAGCCAATAACTCTCAGACCGGACGTCCGATTGACGCACCGTCTGTCGCGTTGGGTTTCTTTTGACGAGACGTAACTTTGGGATACATAAACTCTGGAATTTGTGATAGTTTATGTATCAGATCTCTTTTTCTCGAGAAGCAGAGCCTCCCGGAATCGAGCATGCTGTGTGCGGAAACCCTAGAGCTGGCTGCGGCTGCATCAACTTCTGTACTGGAATCCTCCGTGGGTTCGACAGCGACGACTACCGTACTGGAATCCTATATGGGTTAGATGGTTATGACTACTGTTCTTTTATCCTATGTGGGTCTGGCAGTATTGACCTATCTACTTGTATCCTGTGTGGGTCCGACAGAGTAGCTGGTCTTGTATCCTTTGTGGCTGCGACTGCATCAACTTCTGTACTTAAATCCTCCGTGGGTTCGACAGCGATGACTACCGTACTGGAATCCTCTATGGGTTCAATGGTGATGACTACTGTTCTTGTATCCTATGTGGGTCTAGAAGTATTGAACTATCTACTTGTATCCTGTGTGGGTCCGACAGAGTAGCTGGTCTCGTATCCTGTGTGGGTCTGACAGAGTAGCTGGTCTTGTATCCTTTGTGGGTCCAATAGCTTAGCTGGTCTTGTATCCTATGTGGGTCGGACAACTTAGATGAATCAGTGGCTACATCTGATCATCTATATCGCCTTATGAAGTGTATACCTATGTGTGCTGAGTCTTTATTTTCAATCATTATTATTGATGTGGTTGACATGCTTTCCTGTGTGGATTGGGTTGTGCTTTCCAGTGTGGACTGAGTTGTGCTTTCCTGTGCGGACTAGGTTGTGTTTTCCTATGTGGACTGGGTTGTGCTTGGTCTCGAGAGTTGGAGCCGAACTGTAACTGATGACTTAGGTATATGTATGGGAATATACCTAAGTAGTGTTGATGATACTTCATGATTGTATCTTTCTTTTGTGGATTATCCTTCGTGGATTTTGAGAGACCTTCGGGGGTCTCGGGGTCCCTACTGAGTATCGTATACTCACCCCTTCACGGGCTATGCCCACACTATGTGTGTTGGATGCAGACGACAGAAAACACTGATCGAGGTGGAGGCTTGTGGAGCTAGACGGTACCCGGAGGTGGACCACTTGGAGGGACGTACACGAAGCGGACGGTCGGACCTGAGGAGCTGAGGAGACTATCTGTACCCACCCTTCAGGTGGGATTTACGAAGGACAACTCAGTGTTGCTATTTTTACTTACTACTGTTGTACTTTCCTTTCAGTTGTATTGTACTTTTAGTTGGGTTTGTATAATGGCCCATTTAATTTTCAGCACTTACCTTGTACCCAGTTTTTCTTGGTGCTTACTTCACTTGCGTACTCTGTTGTGTATGTTACTTCATAAAGGCAATGCCTTCCCTTATTTTGGGATTTACGCCTTTGGTACTAGTCGCCAACCCCTGGCCTATGGAAGGCGGGCTTGGGGTAGTCAAGGAACGGGCCTCGAGGACGGGTCGTGAAAAATTGGTATCATAGGAGTCCGTTCTACCGCAAAACTCACGACTCTGATAATTTCTTCTCTGTGAAGCAATAATGTTTAGAGTAATGATTATGGTTATCAGTCTAGGGAGTCCAGTGTTGGTGCGGCGACCGAAGTATCCATACACCAGGACCCTGACTTCTGATTTCCAACTCAGTGCACGAAAACATTGATTGCATGTGTGTTTCAAAAGTTTTCTTTGTGATTACTTTGTGTCAGCTCACCAGGTATACTGTATTAACCGTGGTGTACCTGTTTCTTTTCAGGATAGCCCCACGAAGGCAACCATCTAGGGTTCCGAGCTTTGTGTGAGATGGCAGCCCACCGACCGACGAGGCCTTAGTGCTGGGTCCCCTTACAGCGGAGGCACCGTCGTTACCTGTACCCACTAAGCCACCGATGCTACCCACCCTAGTCGCGGAGAGTTCATGCCAGCTGAGCATGTTGCATGAGTTTCAGAGATAGAGGCCGCCCAGGTTCCGCGGATAAAAGGATCCTCAGGCAGCCGAGGATTGACTGGAGGCTATCGTTAGAGTCTTTAGATTGGTAGAGACACCAACAGACCTCATGGTGATCCTTTCCATGAGATACCTGCATGCATCAACAGTTAGATGGTGGAGCCTGATGCTCCAGGTGCACTATGAGTCATCTCAACTTTGGACGAACTTCGAGAGCCTCTTCCGCTCAGAGTTCGTTCCAACCACCCTTCATGCGGTGCACATCCAGGAGTTACTACAACTGCGGCAGGGTAGCATGTCAGTATCCCAGTACTCGTCGAGATTTACCGACCTCTCGCGCTACTCCACAGACATGGTATGTGACCCATTCTTCCAGGCCTGAACCTTTGAGCAGGGGCTGAGGCATAATATCAGAGCTTCGACGATTCCACTCAGCATCCTGACTCATGTGGGGGTGCTGGAGCGAGCCCTACTAGTGGAGAACTTTCTCGCCGAGAAGCCATCAGCAACCAAACCCACCGCAGGATGGCACGGAGTGGAGTCTTCTGCAGCTGGCAGTCGACAGATGACGCAGGGGTCCAACCAGACTAGGCCGTCTAGTGGGCGACCTCAGGACACGGGTTCGGCTGTGCGGGGCACACGGCGCATAGCCAACCTTACGAGGAGCATACAGTGTTATGCAAGCGTCGGGCAGGCCCACATGGCTCGTGACTGCCCGACCTTCCATGCAGACGAGTGACATATAGTGGAGGGACCTCCCAGGAAGAGGCAAAGGTTCGACCGTGGAAGTCTGTAGGGAGCAGGAGGATGAGGCAGAGGAGCTGGCCGAGCAGCGGGTGGTGGACGATGCTTCGAGGCTCTACCACCACAACCCCTAGGAGGTCCACCCCAACCATAGGGAGCTGGCGGCCAGAGGCAGGCTCAGCTCCAGGCAGTAGAGGCTTATGACCATGGCGCACCCGAGATGATTCGAGGTACTATCTATGTCTACTCCACCCTTTCTGCAGTTCTTATAGACACAGGTGCGAGTCATTATTTTATTTCCTCTGCCCTTGTTCAGAGGTCAGAGATTCCGACGGATCCATTGGCTCAATCCTTGCAGCTAGAGACTCCTATGGGAGAAGATTCGACGATTACACACTAGTTCCGACAGTGTGAGCTTACTCTAGGAGGCGAGAGCTTCAGCTCGGATCTTTTTGTAGAGGCGTCGATGCGTTACGACGCCATCTTGGGTATGGACTGTTTATCTACAGTCAATGCTCATATCAACTGTATTAGGCGCAAGGTGTGGTGTGTCCACATGGATGGGACCAGGTTCACCTTCACCGGTTAGAAGGGAACCTTCGCAGCACAGGATGGACTCACGCAGATGAGAGGGAAACCGATCACACATCAGTTGGCTAGTATCATCCTCAGAGCAGTTGACGTGCGGAGTCCGAGTTTTCCAGTTTTGGTGGATCAGTATGAGGACGTTTTTCCTAACGATGTTCTAGGACTACCTCCTCGCAGGGAGGTAGATTTCTATATAGACCTGTACCCCGGGACATCACCATTATCTACTCCATCATATCGGATGTCTCCCACCGAGCTTCATGAGCTGCGGGTATAGTTGGAGGACTTATAGGGGAAAGGTTTCATCCGACCCATTGTTTCACCCTGGGATTCTCCAATTCTGTTCGCCAAGAAGGAAGATGGGTGCTTGCGGCTGTGTGTCAATTATCTTCGCCTGAACCAGGTGACTGTGAGGAACAAATATCCGATTTCGAGGATTGAACACCTCTTCAATCAGCTCAAGGGATCACGTTGGTTCTCAAAGATAGACCTCAGGTCAGGCTATCATCATCTCTGAGTTCGGGATGAGGATGTGTAGAAGACAACCTTCAGGTGTCGGTACGACCACTATGAGTTCTTGGTCATGCCCTTCAGTGTGACCAACACTCCAGCAATTTTCATGAGTCTCATGAACAGGATCTTCTAGCCCTACCTCGATCGGTTTGTCATAGTATTCATTGATGACATACTGATTTACTCGATGACTGAGGAGGAGCACGCCTACCACTTACGGGTTGTACTGGATACACTTAGAGAGCACCAGGTTTATTGTAAGCTCTCGAAATGCCAGTTCTGTCTTTTAGAGGTTCACTTCTTGGGGCACGTCATCTCAGAGGTGGGAGTTGTAGTGGATCCCGCAAAGTTCGAGGTGGTACTTTCTTGGGAGCCACCCAGGAGTGTGACGAAGGTGCAGAGTTTCCGAGGTCTGGCTGGTTACTATTGAAGATTTGTGCCAGAATTCTCCAGAGTTGCAGCACCGCTTACAGCTTTGATGAAGAAGGGGAAACCCTTCGTGTGGTCAGACAGATGTCAGCAGAGCTTCCAGAAGCTGAGGCGGAGATTGACCAGTGCGCCCATCTTGAGGCTACTAGAGGAGGGTGTAGGTTAAGTAGTTTACTGCAACGCATTAGGGATTGGGCTTGGGTGTGTCCTGATGTAGGAACGAGCAGTGATCACTTACGGTTCACGACAGTTGAGGCAGCATGAGCAGAACTACGCTACCAATGACCTGGAGTTAGCAGTAGTGGTCTTCGCCCTGAAGATGTGGCGAAACTATCTGATGGGCGAGTGCTTTATAGTTTGCTCTGACCACCAGAGTGTCAGGTACATTTTCTCGTAGAAGGACCTAAACCCGAGATAGTGGTGATGGCTTGAGTTCCTCCAGGATTATGACTTTGAGATCGTCTATACTCCTGGAAAGGGGAACGTTGTGGCTGATGCTATCAGCAGGAGATCGGGCATTCAGCTACTCGGAGAGGTGACAAAGCAGTTAGCTGCTTTGTAGATATCCTTCATGGATAGAGATGGGTCAGCCTATCTACAGTCCCTCACAGTCACTCCTCCACTTCATCAGTGGGTCAGAGAGGCACAGTGTGGGGATGTTGACTGTGAGGCGCGACGTGCTCAGATATCCTCAGGGCTGGCACCCGATGGATTCTATGAAGGTGGGGAGCACGTCATCCTCTTCAGAGGACATACCATGGTACCAGTTATGCTACAGGAGGAGTTGCTGAGGGAGTTCCACACTTCCCCTCTAGCGGTACATCCTGGAGTAGTGAAGATGTACCAGGACCTCATACGACAGTACTGGTGGCCGGGTATGAAGAGGGCTGTAGCAGAGTTCATTTCATGATGCCTCACTTTCCAGCAAGTGAAGGTAGAGCACCAGGTACCTACAGGCTCGGTACAACCCTTAGAGGTTCTGGAGTGGAAGTGGGATGAGATATCCCTGGATTTCATGACAGGGCTTCCACGTACTTCCAGAGGACACGAAACCATCTGGGTGATCGTAGACCGACTCACCAAGTCATCCCACTTCCTACCGATCATAGAGCAGGGCTTAGTAGATAGCTTGGGACACCTCTACATTCAGAAGATCATACGACTTCATGGGGTGCCATCATCTATCATCTCCGATCGAGACACTTTCTTTACTTCCCGGCTTTGGAAGGGGTTTCAGGAGGCCTTTAGGACACAGCTACACCTGAGCACTGCCTTTCACCCTCAGATGGATGGCCAGATAGAGAGGACCATTCAGACACTCGAGGACATGCTCCGTGCATGTGTCCTTGACTTTGGTCACAGTTGAGAGGATCAACTACCATTGGTGGAGTTTGTGTACAACAACAGTTACCACTCCACCATCGGGATGGCGCCATATGAGGCACTGTACGGCCGACCATGGAGATCACCTCTGTGCTGGACTGACCCTGGGGAGTCAGCACTCGTAGGACTAGAGATGGTTCGTACTACGATGGAGAAGGTGCAGGTCATCCAGGAGCGGATGAGGACTGCACAGAGAATACAGAAGTCCTATGATGATAGGAGGCGGAGGCCACTGGAGTTTGATGATGGAGACCACGTTTTCTTATGTGTCTCACCTCGACGTGGGTTATGGATATTTGGATGGGGTGGCAAGTTATCTCCGTGCTTCATCGGGCCTTTTCAGGTCCTCAGTAGGGTAGATGAGGTGGCTTACCACCTGGCCCTTCCACCTCAGTTGGACCGGGTGCACGACGTCTTCCACGTGTCTGAGCTGAGGAGATACGTGCATGACCTGACACATATTATCGACCACGGGGAGCTAGACATCGATGATGGGGAAACTTTGTCAGAGGTCCTGGTGGAGATCGAGGATTGACAAGAGTGGGTCTTACATGGGCGGTCGATTCCTCTTATGCACATTCGTTGGTAGCATGGTAACCTTCAGGAGAGCACATGAGAGCGGGAGGCTCAGACGCGTGCTCAGTACCCTCATTTATTCCCCGAGTTTATGTTGTAGCATTACGGGGATGTAAAGCCCTGAGGTGAGAGTAATGTAAAGACCCAGAAATTTCATTGAATTATTTTTAATACTTTGTAATTTTACGAGTCTGTGGCTCTTGATGACGCTTGATTCTGAGGCCCGGTGAGCCCGGAATCAATTTTCGAAGTTTAGCTCGGGTACGTTCAGTGAACGAACGAGCGAGTTTTTCTAACTTTTGAACTGGTGCTCAGAATTAAAATATAAGGGCACCGATGAACTCGCAATGCCGGTATTTTCTTAAGGGGACACTTACCGTAGTTGTGTTCGAAAAAGAGGGGAAGATAATTTTTTGGAGGTTTATTTAAGAAGTAAATAAAAAAATTTTCGGAACAAATTTTTCTATTTCATGAGGAGGTTTTTCCCTCCCATGGGTAGTTAAGGGTGGGGCCCATAGACACTTAACTACCCAAGTGTGGATATTAGAGAGGTGGGTCCCACATGACCCCCACCATTTAATTTCCTCTAATCTCATTAAGAAATCCCCCATTAATTGGAGAAACCCCCATTTAACTGCCAACGTGTTTAATAATGGGGAACCTACCTCCCCCTTCCCTAATTAAATTGTCAACACGTTTTATTAAATGTGATGATTTAATTCTAGGAGTTTCTTGCGTGTGTAATTAAATAATAGGAGGAACCTATTATTTAATTTGGGAAGATCCTTTATTGTGTGGGAGAGATCGGGAGAGCTTGGAGCTTTTGGAGGGACGCCGGTCTCCGACGAAGAACGACGAAGAACACTTGTTCCTCGGAGATCGACGACGCACCACCCTTACCTTTCTCAACGGCAAGAGAGGAGATGCAGCTTCCTCCTTGGCATGTGCCAAAGATGCCTACGAACCCTTTCCCCACGATGCCATCTACCGCGATGCCGTTTACCGCAACGCCGACATTCATCTTCTTTGTTGAGGTAGGGGTTTTTGTATAAATTTCTTATTGTGATTTTTTAATACCCTTTGCATGGTGTGCTTTATTGTTTGTAATGTTAAGAACCACTAACACGGTGGGTGCGGACTAAAGAACAAGTCCAAACCCACCGCTGTTTTGTTCTTGATGCACAGTATCTTTGGCGACGACGAAACAGGACTGTTTTGGCGATTGGAGGCCGTCGCAATGATGTACGGGTCCCGAGACGACCGCAGGTGCAAATAGGAGCAATAACGGACCACTGGAACGACTCCGGTGGCCCAAGGAAATTTACGGCGGTATGGGCGCCGACGCGGCAGCGAGGTGTGGGATACCACGGCCGCGCAGGATCCAGGGTGCAGACACGGCGTCGGTCGCCGCGTTCGCAGAGCAAAGGGGGGATCGCGTCCCCCCTGCTCGGCCCGTTGGCAGAGCCAGTGCACCCCCCGGCCGGACCAGGGTGGGTCGCACGGACCCGGATGGGCTGGGGTGGGTGACACGGACCTGGCCGGGCCAGACCTGGACTCGGGTAGGGTTGACCCCGTTCAGGACGACCCAGGGGGGGTTGGGCCGGGCCGGGCCGGGCCCAGACCCCCCACTTCAGACCGTTTTCGGTCTTTTGCCCATAACATGAGCTACAGACCTCTTATCGATGCACCGTCAGTTGTGTATGAATCCTTGGATCGAGAAGGTCGTTTCGGTATATTACACTCGAGGTTTAGGAAATGTTTGGGTACGACCAGGTTGGTTCGAACCCGAAACCTACCGGGCCCTTGGAGCGGAAACGCTTATAACTTAAGGACATGATGTCTGATTGACGTGCCGTCAATTGTGTTGGGATAATTGTGTTGAGGAGGTCCTTTTGGATTACTCCGATTTAGGTTTGGATGCATCTGGAGTACGGTCGGGTTGGTCTTAGCTTAAAAACCAACCGGGCCCCTGGAACGGAAAATCCAATAACTCTCAGACCGGGCGTCCGATTGACGCACCGTCTGTCGTGTTGGGTTTCTTTTGACAAGACGAAAATTTGGGATACATCAAATCTGGACTTCGTGATAGTTGATGTATCAGCTCTCTTTTTCTCGAGAAGTGTACCCTCCCGGAATCGAGCATGCTGTGTGCGGAAACCCTAGAGCTGGCTGCGACTGCATCAACTTCTGTACTGGAATCCTCTGTGGGTTCAACAGCAACCACTACCGTACTGGAATCCTCTATGGGTTCGACGGAAATGACCACTGTTCTTGTATCCTATGTGGGTCCTGCAGTATTGACCTCTATACTTGTATCCTATGTGGTTCCGGCAGAGTAGCTGGTCTTGTGTCCCTTGTGGGTCCGACAGCTTAGCTGGTCTTGTATCCTATGTGGGCCCAACAGCTTAGATGAATCAGTGGCTATATCTGATCATCTCTATCGCCTTACAAAGTGTATACATGTGTGATCTAAGTATTGATTTTCAATCATTATTATTTATGTGATTGACATGATTTCCTATGTGGATTGGGTTGTGCTTTCCTGTGTGGACTGGGTTGTGCTTTCCTGTGTAGACTGGGTTGTGTTTTCCTATGTGGACTGGGTTGTGCTTGGGCTCGGGAGCTGGAGCCGAACTGTAACTGATGACTTAGGTATATGTATGGTAATATACCTAAGTAGTGTTGTTGATACTCCGTGATTGTATCTTTCCTTTGTGGATTATCCTTCGTGGATTCTGAGAGACCTTCGGGGGTCTCGGGGTCCCTAATGAGTATCGTATACTCACCCCTACACGGGCTATGCCCGCACTACGTGTGTTGGATGCAGACGAAGGACAACACTGATCGAGGTGGAGGCTTGTGGAGCTAGACCGTACCCAGAGGTTGAACACTTGGTGGGACATACACGGAGCGGAAAATCGGACCTGAGGAGCCGAGGAGACTATATGTACCCACCCTTCAGGTGGGATTTCCAGACGACGACTCGGTGTTGCTATTTTTACTTACTGCGGTTGTAATTTCCTTTCAGTTGTACTGTATTTTCAGTTGGGTTTGTATACTAGCCCATTTACTTTTCAACACTTACCTTGTACCCATTTTTTCTTAGTGCTTACTTCACTTGCATACTCTATTTGGTATGTTACTTCATAAAGGCAATGCCTTCCCTTATTTTGGGATTTATGCCTTTGGTGCTAGTCGCCAGTACCTGGACTATGGATGGCAGGCTTGGGGTAGTTACGACACAGGCCCCGAGGATGGGTCGTGACAGCTAGGTAGATATAACTAATCTAATAACCATATCAAGGTCTTCTGGGTATAGGAAGACACAGCTAATCCGATCATCATATCAAGGTATTTCCTGGAAATGAAATAAAGAATTTACTATAATCATAGAATAGTGGACACCTTTTGTCAGGGTTATTTACTACCTTAATCTTATATTTAAAAGTGGTTTATCTTTGTAAACATTTTATAGGCCATTCATATAATTTTAGCTATTATATTACTTATTGCTTATAATATTTCTATTCTGCTACATTTAATTGAAATTGAGACATCAAATTCAACTTTATATTCTATTTTTTTATCATAATAACTCTAATAAGGATAAAAAATACTCTAATAAATCAGATCCACCATGATTATGATATTTTACATTGATTTAATTAGACCATTGTATGGTTATGATTATATGACATTGATAATCAGACCGAGTCAGAGTCTGATAGCCTTACTTTAAGAGGTTTGTGTATTATATAGTATAATTGTTTTAAACTAATATTTCTGAAACAAAAATTAACCCCATATGGTAACTATATCCATATAATCCTATTCTTATTATCCTATAATTCCTATTCATTATAGATAATTTGATTTCTATGTTTTAACAATCATACTTAACTATTTATATTTTATATAAATATGTTATGGTTTCGATTAAGTTTGGTGTTTTGTGTGGTAAAAGATATCAAACACATTGACATATTTAATTAAAATAATATATTAATATATCATGGTTTTATTGACTTTATTTTCAACTAATACCTATAAAATCACTAAGTTCTAAGATTATTGTTTTCTCATTCATATTAAACCCAACCAAGAATTTTTTTTATACCTTTTAGCCTGTAATAAAATACTTTTCATATGGAACTGTGCGATTCCCATTTTGAAATATAATTTAATTATATTATAAAAACATTCATCTAAAAACCCCATCATATACCCATGAATGAATAGGTCCTAAAATGGTACTGTAAATCTCATTCATTATCTACATGAATCATATATGATCAAGTTATTCTACTATGAGTCTACATAAGTTCTCACCTTACAACCCTGAGAGTTGACCATCTCATGTGGATCACATGATACTTTACCTGGAATTACAAATTTTTATGTGGGCTACAAAATTCGAACATGGAAGCCATCTTTCTCTATAGAATTGTCACAATCAAAAAATAGTAAACACTGAAAAACAACCCCACCATCACCAAAATTATTCAATGTCTCATATGGCCTTCCTCATCATATTAACATACTTTCTTAGGAATCAATATCCTTCATAATAAAATAATTTATTTAAAAAACATAGTATAAAATGCCTTCTCAAATCCCTATGGTTCCAACTATGAAGTATAATGTTTCACCACTCTAGTCATCCATACATAGGAAATAGGGTGTAATACCCACCTATGGTCATTTGATATCTAGTAAAATAAGAAATCTTCTATTTCTAGGTAATACATTTCCTTAGCAACCAATGGAATATATTTTTGGTTAATAAGGGATGTTTTTAAATAACTATTAGTAAACATTCTCAGATCATGCAGTGGTAGGCATTGGTGACTGGCTCAACAATCCATATTCTAATGAGGGAGGAAAAAATAATTGTAGTGGTCCTCCCTATAGTGACACAATTTTACATATCCTTAATTTCTATCCTTATATAATTCATTTTTATGTTAAATCCCATGGTTATAAAAATGAAACACACAGAGGTTATCCTAAATGTATCAAAGAACAAGTCACCAAAAACAAAGGCCTTCCATATAGTTAACGAAAATAAGAAAAATCTTGAAATCCTTCCTAGAGAACTAATTGTTATTTTATCCTTAGGTGAATATTTATATCATCTCCAGAGGCCCTCTCCATGGTGTTATATAGTCCAATAATCATTTATCTCCACCCCATTATTCCAATTATGGAGGTACTCTATGAAATGAACACCATAATAAGTAATGAGATCCTCCATTTTGGAATCATGTAGTAGTTGGTGGGTAAAGAGGTATTCTATGTTGTTTTCGAGAAACATGAAAAAAAAAAATATTTCATCACTCTATAATTAACCAAAAAATACCAATAATAATGATTCTCACCATGGTGATTTCTCTAATATATCCATATGTCATCCTTTAGGAATATAATACATGAGTATTTCCTAAAACAATATATATACGACTGATGTAGTTATCCTCACTGAGGTAGAAAAAAAATCCTATTCTCATGAAATTTGTTCCCTAAGTTGGTCAAGTATAGACTTGAAGTTGATCTGCTCCCAGAGATGATGAATTTCATGTTAATAAATATGATGTTCATACCCATGGTAACCCTTGTAATGGTACTACTTGAAATGATACTTCCCCTTAGAAAGAAGTTCCTGCCAGTTTTTCAATGATTTTGATCGTCCTTTAAATTGAGATGTAATTTCATAATTAATTTCATCTACACTTGGAAATCCATCATGAACTAGTTTTATTTTTCTAATAAGGGAAAACTAATCTAATGATCATCATCGGTACCTCCTATACATTTGGAAAAACTTGATACGATTGAGGTGCTTTAGAATGATACATCCCCTTATTTATAATTTGATAGGGAAAATAACATAATTGTAAAATATAGTCAAGGAATCAATTAATGGAGTTGAGGAAAATTCTAATATCATATGGGAGGAACTAGTTTAAAATAGGATACCAGTCATGTTCTAGACCATTGATACATCTCAACATGATTTTTCCAAGACCATGAAATAGGAATGTATACCTCATATCTATCATAATATATGGGAAACTCAACATCATGTCAAATCTATTCACCATTGTTATAAAAGATACATTGATCACTCAAATGAATTTGATGGAAGTTTCCGCAAGTGGTTTCAAATCCCAAATTATAAAAGTAGTGCGAGTTTCTATATTAATACTTCCATCATTTGAGGATGGAACATCATATGATCAATGGTTTTTCTCCTAAAAAGACATCAAAAGATGGAATAAATATGGTGATCTACACATCACAGAACTTTCAGGACAGGAAGGTACATCAGGTAGGGTATCATAAAAAATTATTTCCTCAAGACATGACTAATTTCCAAGGCCTACGTATGATAGTTATCTGGACCAATTAAATCCTCACATACCATTTTATTATATTAGTTAAATTAGATGGTAATGATTTTTTAATGGACACCATTATCAAATAACTATATAAGTAATTTATTTTTTAAATTTAAAAAATTCAATGTCCAAAAATACAGAAAAATATTCACTGTTTAACACTCATCATATGTAATAGTTAGTATACATGCATCACTTGGATCATACTAGAGTGTGGGCCTCAAAGTTGATGAATGATTCAAAAAGTGTTTATTTGAAAACAAAACAGAAACCCTACCCTTAATGTGTAGGGAATTTTTTACCCTATAATTACCACTAAAACAATCAAACCTATAACAGGTTCTATCCATGACTAAATTTGACCATGGTATACCTTAGTTTAAATGTTTGAGGTATTTTTTTCCAATTTCAATTCAAATAATTTCAATCTTTTCCAAACTAATATAAACTCTAAAGGAAACTCATACAACATTCACCCCATTATTATTTTAGGATTACCTTTCTCTATCATGATCATTATTAGTGAAATTTATCAATGATTCAATCAATATATCTATTCTAAAACAATTAATTTCTTTATTGTAACATAAATTCCATTTGAATGAATTCAAATAATTAATGGGTTGTAAGACTAATGATTGTTCTAGTAGAGAAGAATCAAAGGATTATTGAGATCTGTCTACCCAAATATACCTGGATGGTATTGTGGATCCTCACTATTTCAATGTGGATATGGATTTTATTTTCAAAATATGATTCATTTTAGTGATTGTTTTCAAGGATAACCCTGTAGATAATGTAGATAAAAATATTGATATCAATGAATATGATGGAAAGTCATCTATTTTTGATATTTTTCACACCGATGTGTGAGTATATGGTTTAAAAAATCAACATAAAAGGAACAATTGTGATCTAGGGTATCCTCTAAACACCCCATTATAACCCAATGAATATCATTATATTAATGGAAATGAGAAATGTATAGCACTATCCACAACCCACCCTCCATCAAAAGAAGCTGATCCTACCTCTACTGAGGAAATATTTCCCAATACGAGGTTTAGTTAAAGATGTTGGTGCCACCTATAATTGAATTACTATGTGAAAATTTACCTTTTGAGTTCCACTCTCTGGATGAAGTCATATTTCCTCCCCCAACTGAACCATTTTTTGAAGCGAAAAGTAATCAAACCAAAATTGAAGAGTCAATCCATCCAGTCACACTAAGGTTAGAGAAACATGTATAAATTATCTTATCATTATTGACTATCAAGATTTTTTTTGATATAAAACCCCAATAATTCAAATGAGTTATACTAGGAAAAATATGACTAGGTATTCACCATATATGAAGACAATAAACTCCTAAATGTATTTTCCAACTATTCCAAAATTAACCCCAACAATGATAGTAATATTTCAAGAGTTTATCAAATCTATTATATATAATTCTAATCAAATAGAAACCCTTGAATTTCTATGAACACTAATAAATCCAGAGAGAATTTCAAAGCTATATTTTGTGGATTTGACTACTCCTCTAACAATATTTGGAAATCATAACATCGCAACATTTAATAAAACATGAGGCCAATAAGATAATATTATGAAACACTCATCAAAATAAATATCTTGGTCAGGAACACAAAATAAGAAAAATTTATTAAATCATTGATGTCTCATCTGGATATCCATAAGACCTAATTATTTCAAGTATGAAAAGAGATAGCCAGATCCATTTCAATTTAGGAAAAACTTTATCACCAGTTTCTCTATCTATTAAGTTCAAAATGTATGAGGAATACTATCTATGATCTCTAAATTTCTATGTTGTTTATATGTGAGAGTGTATTATATTTCAACTATAGACGGAATTTTTTATTCTATTCCATGAAAATGAAAATCCCAAAAAGAAAATTTACTCCACATATTTATAGGGAATATATGAGATGAGAAAAAAACATTACTCATACATTAAAATATACTCATGCATAAAAATAATTTTATACCATAGTACAATTGTTAAATGATTCCTTTCAACATTCAATAGATAAATTTTAGTCAACATCCAAAATAATAGGTAAGATTTTTGGTAAGGTATAATCCTTGATTGTCACTCTAAAGTTGGTGTTAGTGATAACATTAGATCTCAAACATAAAATACCTTATAGAATACCTCCACCGAGGAATTAGAAAAAAATCCCTTGTTAAAATGAGATGAGAGAACATAATGGTCTATATTTAGATGATATAAAAAATGAATTTAAATACTTTTGTAACTTTAATATCCATGGGTATTTTTCTACCATATTTGAAAAAAAACCTTGTAATTCTTCCATTGATCACTATTTTTAATGATGTTTTTTTTTGAATTATTGACTTTATTACATCACTTATTAACAGTTATTTGGGTACAACATCTAGAATTTCTTTTCATATTATGATTTATTCTAAAAGATGATATACATTGGAATTTTAATGTCGGTACATCTCTCATATTTGTCGAATTCTATGTATTATACTCCACTATGGGAATTATAAGAGTATTAAAAAGTACAAAATTTAAATAAATTAAAATTTAATGATTTGATTACCATAAAGTAGGTTATCTATGAACATTATGTCATCATGTATTGACTGAATCAACCATTATGATCCCAATTACACCTTTAATACTTTATATTATTCTATTTTCTTCAAAATATAAAAAAAATTTATGAAACCATTATTAATAAATAAAGGAACAATAATAGGAATCTCCATGAATACACTTATCGGTCTAGACCTACTTGAATTCATTATACATCAGTGGAAGGGAGGGAAATTCCACAAAAAATATATATTTTTATCTAATGAGAAACCAAAAAATATATATATATTGATTTAATATACATAAAATATACATTCATTAGTGATGCAGTCTCTTATAATGTTCTGTTTCTTTCCCCAATCATGGAAAATGATCTATAGTTCAGGGAAGAAGTTGTCATCATGGACTCTGATATTCAATATGTATTCCAATTATGGTTATAGATGTTACAAATATATGAGGAATATGCCCAAAAAACATCAATAAGAACGTAAACCTAATTTTGAGTCTTATATGACTTATTCTTATCTAATCATATTGATACACCATCTTTCAGATAGATAGTCACCCGGTCGAGCAAGGGTCATGAGAAGGCCAACACTTCTAATCTTTTAGGGGTCAAAAACACCACCTAAATTTGTTCAAAGAAATAAATTATAGGTATAGTCATATAAAACCCTTCATAACCAAGTTCAAAAACATCCTTATAGAAAAAATAATAAGAATGGACTAATTGTATATCTTTTTTGAAGAACCACACTTCCAATCCTAACTATAGTTCAAACCTAGATTACCCTAATATTTAAAAATAATGTTGGGAAGAACTTATTGATTCCCTTTAGATTTCTCAATAACATGAGACTAAGGTTACTTTAGGTAGTCATTTTTTGAAAATTTTGGTTCCAAAGAATGACATATGGTTTTTTTCATCACAAAAAAGAATAAGAAACTGCGATATGGGGTCAAATTAGACACATATATTTCTAGAAATAATGAAGATATTTATATATTTAGAGATCTAATTGATATTTTTTTGGAACGAACATAATCTTTATCCAAAACCATCACCATATAGACTATAGTGAATCCAATTTAACATTATTGAATCATAAGATCCACTAATATGATAACAGGTATTAGTGGATACTTAGTAGGATCTATTTGAATACCCAAATTTGAGATCATGTTTATAAATCAATATTATTAGTGCACCACCATGACATATTTTTTGATGCCTTTATTGGAAGTCTGAGACATTATTTTAATGAAGTAGTTTCCACATACAATGAAAAATGTATAATATATTATATTGATTTTATGTTTAGGGAAATCTATGTTTACAACTCAACTTATTAATCATATATATCCAAATATATTTATGCAGAAAACTACAATATAGATTATAAATATACATTATTGTATGATACCACAAAAATACCTCCCCCCAATGCCTCAAAATCTACTGTAATCAATCTAGGGAGTAGACTTGGATCTGAAATCATATTTCCTATCAATTTAATTGAGGAAGAAACTCCAAATTTGGTAATTCAAAAAATGATTTGGTATATTGAAAGGGACCCTCTAGTAACCTCCCTACCCTAAAATGATCAAGATAACACTCCCATTAAATAATTTATGTCAACAGATAGATAGCTTCATATGTAGTCTATATAAATTAGACATTCCTTAAAGAATATCTACTTGAACATGGGCTTGAATATCATGATATTTAAATATCAAAGTCTTTTCAAATGGTTGGAAAACCCATTTAATAAAAAAACAATGTTTAGGTTCCATTTTTTCAATTTATATGGTGTCATCTATGCCCGAGGAATCAAAAAAAACTCTAATATAGTTTTTAATCCTAGGGAAATGATTACACTTCAATTTCTTCTATCATATCTCAAGAAATTAGTCTGTCACCATCTCTTGAAAATTAATAATCTATAGACATTAATAATTCTCTACTAAATTTTATATTTTGTTTCCTAACCTCTATCGGTAAACTATAATTGGTGAATATATGTAATTAAAGGGATCCAAAACAAATGTTAATCAATATAGAAAAAAATCTCATGGAATAAAAAGGAATACACATATCTCCTTAGTAATAATCATGACATGGGGCCATAAAAGTAAATAGAGATATCCTGGTTTGATCCTTATATTTCTATCCAACATAGGAGTTCTTTAAACATCCACTTTGGTTAGAAAAATTAAGATCCAATACTTTTCTAGGGGTGAAAGATGAATAAGTGGCTAGTTCTAGCTACAAAACAAATATGCATTATAGTCCCAATTGACAAGAAGAATTGTTTTGGGTAGTCCTAGTGAATTTGATTTAAAGATAAAATTAACTCACAAAATCAAAAAATTACACCCCTACAAATGTTTTTCACCACATGTTGACATGTCATGAAAGTAATTTTAACTATGTGATGACATGTCATGAATGTAATTTTCACCATGCGTCGACATGCCAGGAAACTCGATTACACAATGTGTAATCCTTATATATTGTTTCTTCAAAGGTGTGATGAGATTTCTTTTGGAAATAAGGGAAATTGGATATGACTTTTACATGATGTGAAATGGGAATTCACATCATGTGATTCAAATGCCCATACTTAAAAAAACTCCTCTCCAGCATCACGTAACCCTTGAAACCCTCTTTTCATTACAATATATGAACGACACAACAAAAACTTGGACCAAAAGTCCCCATCACACCACCATCATTAACCAAACCCATCTCTCTCTTTTCCTCCTCTTCCTAGATAAAAGAAACATGGTTATCTACTATTAGATCTTGATTTAGATCCTAGATTACTGGATCTTGATTCATTTGATTTCAAATTTATGTTTCAGATCTATATTATACTCTTCATCATGTTCTCGATCGTTCCATTTGAGATATGGGATTATCCATTGGTAAGCATTCATTGTCGTTATTAAGGTAGGTGGATTAAAGTTGAAATCCCATAGTCTTGATTACAATTATGTGTATTTAATTATATAATCTTTATTAGGCACTTAACAATTTTTTTCTTGATTAAATTAAATAAATTTTCGATTTAGTTAATTAAATAAAATGTGAAATTGGGATATTGGGATTTTAGAACATGAATAATTAATTGTTATATTAATTACAAGGAATCTGAGAGTGCCAATTTTGGGTTAATTAAATTTGGAGTTAATTATTGAAACATTGTATAGTTGAATGAAATAATTAATTGTTGAAATAATTATAATATATTTTGATTTAATTAGATAATTATTTTTTGAATTAATTATAGGATATTGAATTTTTGGACACTGATTAATTAATTGAAAAATTAATTAATGGTTTTGGTGTATTAATTGGGTAATTAATTAAGGATATTGATGTGATATACTAAATGTTAAATTAGTAATGAGATTAAGTTGGAACAATTAATTGATGAATTAAATGGGGGGTATTGAATTGATTGATATAGAATAATTAATTGAGGAATTGATTAGGGTTTTTGAATTGTTGATTTTAAATTAATTAATTGATTGATTAAGTAATTAGAGTTATGTGATTATTTAATAGTGGAACTAAATAAATGGATTAATTAATTAGAGAATTAAATATTGTTAGTTATTTAATTATTATTTTTTGAATTAATTAAACTAATTAGTTAATTGATGAATTAATTAATTGGATATATGTGATTATTTAATTGTTGAATTAAATAAAGAGATTAGTTAATTAAGGAATTAAATAATGAGATTTATGTGATTATTTAATTGTTGAATTAAAAAAATTAATTAATTATTTAATGAATTAATTAATCAGAGTGATGCGTTTATTTAATTATTGAGTTAAATAAATGGATTAATTAAATGAAAAATTAATTAACGAGAGTCAAGTGATTGTTTAATTTTTAAAATAAATAAATGGATTAATTAATTGGGGAATTAATTAATGGGATTTACATGATTATTTAGTTATTGAATTTAATATAGGTATTATTCAATTGATGAATTAATTAATGGGGAGTAATGTGTTTATTTAATTGATGAATTAAACAATAATATTTATGAGATTAACGAATTAGAAAATTAATTAATGGGGATTCTTATATTGACACAACTGAATGTGTTCAATTAAATAATTAGAAAATTAATTAATGGGGATAGTTGTGTTGACAGAATTGAATGAATTAGATTAATTAATTAGTGAATTAATTTGTGGGGATTTTTTTGTTCGTGAAATTGAATGAGTTAGATTAATTAATTGGAAAATTAATTAAGGTTTATTTTTGTGTAGATGAAATTGAGTGAAATAAATAATTAATTATTGAATTAATTACAGGATAACGATATTATAGAATTGAGATACTTAATTGTTTAATTAATTATGATATATTCAGGTTAGAAAATTGAGATAATCAATCATGGAATTAATTGTGACATATTGAGATTGTGAATGTGATAATTAATTATGGAATTAATTATGTGATTTTGAGTTCAAGGATATGGATTAATTGATGAATTAATTAATGTTACTGATGTACGTAATTGATTGGTAAGTTAATTAAGGTTATTTATGTGAGAAAATAATTGTTGAATTAGTAATGAATTTTGTGTGATTAGTTGGTTTTTTAAATTACTAATAAAATGGATATGATTCATTAATTATTGAATAAATTAATATTAACAAATGAATAGTTAATTTTTGAATTAACTTAATGTATTAGAATGATTAATTAATTATTGAATTAATTAATGGACACTACATGGTTAATTAATTGTTGAATTAATTGACAGAAATGATGAGTGTAATTAATTGATGAAATTAAGTAATGAAATGGGTGTGATGAATTAAATTTTGAATTAATTAATGAAATGATTAGTAAAATTACCATTGGTGGAATGTCACGTGTTGTGATTTATTTGGCAAGGAATATCACATGTGTTAACTAGTTTGTGAGTGAGGGATTTCCTAAGGGATAACATGAAATATTCCATTATGATTGATAAAGGACTGTGAGAGCCTTTGGGGAGGAGGGACATGAGAGCTTACATTATGATTTATAAAGGAAGGTGATATCCTTTGGGGAGGAAGACCATGATAGCTTCTATTTTGATTTTCGAGGGACCGTGAGAGCTCTTGTCATTTGGCCAGGGAAAATATTGTGATAGATTTTCCCATTTTCCATGAAATCTATTTTGTGTTGTTTAGTATCACTTACTTTAGACCCTTAAGGTTAGATCCCTTGTGCACATTATTAATGTAGGACTGATTTTCATGTTTTATTCATTTTATAAAATATTAATCATTATATGAAATGGTAACAATTAAATTCAGCTATGTGATATTCCTTTGGGATAGTAAAGACTACATCATGGGCCGAAACAGGTATTTAGGGTTTGAGTCTTCTCAAGAACTCAGGGGTTTATGTGATTGAATAAAGGATAAATGTAAACTATTTACTTTATAACTTTTATTTTAATATTTATACTACTGTATACACTATTATTTACTATATTTTTATAGACACAATTGGTGCGGGCCTATGGATTTGTACTCACACCCTACTTGGGATTCCTGAATGGTATCCAAAAAAGACTTTGAGTTTTTTAGATAGGTTAAGGGGAAAAACCATTCATTAAATGGCTGAGTAAGGATAGAGAATAGATGATGGAATTAAACATGTTTCAGGACCCTCTTGGGAGTTGTCATTGTATTTATATTTGAGTTTTATTTTGACACATGGCATGTACTTAGCATGGAATATCTACTATTCAGTAATTTTATTCTGTATATCCAGTTTTGGTCCTCCTGTGATACTGATGTAATTTTGGTTATGTTATACCATTTGTGTTATTGATTTATTATTTCGAATGGTGTAATACACTAATAAAGAAAAAAATATGGTATAATCTCCCCATGATTGAATTATCAGAACCTTATTGCCAGTCGGCATCCTCTGGCATACAGGAAGGCACACCAGAGGTCTAGTGGCAGATTAGCTTGGGGCCCCAAGGCATGGAACCCAGGCCGTGATGTTACAAAGTGTTATTAGAGGCCAATTGTCTTTTATTCTTCTGTTGTATTATTATTTGGGAAAGGTATACATGAGACTAGGAAGATTCGAGGCATGGTTACAAGCTCATTCATGGGAGTATCTACCCCATGTATGAGGGAGAGCACACGTACCAATGCTGAGATTGTTGTTATTGATGTTTTATGTTATAGTTGAAAACCATTTCACCTTGGGTGATTCACTTGTGGTTTGATGTGATTGTTTTTTCTGATTTTTTTTTGATAATTGGATCATGGCCTGGAATTTAATGAGAGTTGATTCAGAATACATCATTCTTGGAACTCAGTATTATATTATGACATTCATCATTCTAGGAACACATGGAAAAAACAAGTTTTGAGTTGGGTTTTGAACTTGAACTATTTTTCCTTGATTGTGAAATTGAAATGAAAATCGTTCTTAACTTGAAATTGAGAAATATTTTAAAATGATTGAAGATGAAAATAAATGAGTGTCTAAATGAGAAACTTGAAAAAATGATAATGTGTATACCCTTGTTAACACAGACCTAAGTGTAACATGATTAAGGGTAGATACAATGCCTTAGTTTTCACTATGTGATGGGAGAAGGGGGAATGCCATTATATTGTTTTTTTAAATCTATATTATTAACTATACTAATGTTGTGAATTTATAATCCCTTATTTTTGTTATTTTTCCCTTGGTGTGGGTAGTTTTGGTATTGAGAATACCCTAGTTTGAAAAATCTGTTGTGAGCTGTTTGATGTATCCTCCGGTGTTGCATCAATGTGGTGAGATTCATGTGGGTAGGGAATACCAAAACATTCAATAGGTTAATAAATATCTAAAATGGGAGGTAACATCAGTGATGGAGGATTTTTGGTGGTGCTCACTAACAAATTCATAACATAATTTTAATTAGTGAAGATCATCTCCCCTACCTTCAAATCACCCTAGATACACTAAGAATGCTCTGGAATTACGCATAGATACCTGAAGGTGGGTTGTTTTGATATGGGGCCTCATAGAGGTTTTTCTTATGAAGAAGTATAGGTGGAGTTGGATTGTGTAAAGTAAGCCATCAAAACATTACGTATATGGTTATCAAGAGGAACTAGAGGTCAATAAATACTATTGGCCATGGGTCATGGGGGATGATTTTCATGACAAGTAGTGTAAAAAATTCTCCTGAGGTGGGGAGAGATGTGTCATTAGTAGATGTGTGGAGCCAGACATTCAGTTAGAAGTGATCGATTTAAAATTATAATAGACAAACTATAAAGTTCATGTTTAAATTCACTAGGAAATCCTAGGTGGGCCTTGGAGGTGGTGGATTTAAGTCCTTTCTAAGTGGTTTTTGATGGAAAGGCTATGTTCCAATGTTGGATTGTGTTCTTACAGTTTTTCAGAATAGAGAGGTGGGAAATGCATCGGGTATGTTGTGGAAGTTGATATTGAGACCGATGTATCCATTAAATAGAATTTTAAACATGTGTTGGGTCACAGTTGGATGGTGTTTCTTGAAAATACCATGTTGAAAGATTGAATATTGTGGAAATGTGGGAATTTTCAAGATGAAATAGGAAAGAGAGAATTAAATATTTGGGCTTAGTGGACCAATATTTTTGAATCATAATATTTTAGGTTCTTTGGAGTATAGCTTAAGGATGAGAAGTTATAAATTGGATATATTATAAGATACCATATTTTTAAAGGGGTTTAGTAGGATTAAGTGGCCTGTTCTAGATGCAGAACAAATATGCAGCATGTACCCAATTCATGACGTGAATTATTTTGGGTATACCCAGTGAATTTGTTTCATGGATTGATTTAATTCACTACTTAAAAAATTTACACCCCCTGTAATTGTATTTCCCCACATGTCAACATGTCATGAATGTATTTTTTAACACATGTCAACATGTCACAAAATTAGTTCTCACCACGTTTCAATATGTCACAGAACTAGATTACACAATGTTTAATTAATATTTTTTCAAAGTTGTGATATAATTTCTTTCAGAAAAAGGTGAAATAGGTTTTGAATTATATATGAGGGTAAATAGGAATTAATGTAGTTTTATTATAAAACCATGTTTTCTAAAAAAACTCCTCTCCCATATCATGTTACCTTCGACACCCTCTTTTCTATGCCGTAGATACCCACACACACCTTTACCTTGAACTAAAACTCCTCTGAGCACCATAGTCATTGACTTAAGACCCTCTCCGCATGACTCAAGTATGGGGGTTCTTCTTGTTTATATATCTCTCTCTCTTCCACACTAATTCCCATATAAAAGAATTTTTTCCACTATTGGATTTAGATTTAGATCCAGGATTGTTGGATCTTGATTCATTTGATTTTGGGTTTATGTTTTGGATCTATATTGTGTTCTTCATCCCATTCTTGATCATTCCATTTGAAATTGGGGATTATCCATTAGTGACTGTTCATCACTATTATCGAGGTAGGTGGTCTAAAATCCAAATCCCATAGTCTTGATTACATTTATGTGTATATAATTGTAGAATTTCTATTTGGTTTTTAACATTTTTTTTCTTCATGAAATTTATTAATTTGGGGAATAAATTAATTAAATGAAATGTGAAATTGGGATATTGGGATTTTATATAATGTATAATTAACTATTAAATTAATTTTGAGGAATTTGAGACTATTGAATTTTAAATAATTAAACGTTTTATTAATTATTGAAACATTTTAGTTTTGAATGAAATAATTAATTGTTGAATTAATTATGAGATATTAGGATTTAATTATAAAATTAAATCATGAATTAATTTGAGGATATTGAATTTGAGGTTATTGATTAATTAATTCATGAATTAATCAATAGGTTTGCATGCTTAATTAAATGTGGGATTTATTATGGAGATTGATGTGATAAACAATTGTTAAATTAGTAATGATATTATATTGGAATAATTAGTTGATTAAATAATTGGGGGTATTGAATTGATTGAGATAAATCAATAAATTGAATAATTCATTGAGGTTATTGAATTATTGAGTTGATATTAATTAATTATCAACCTAATTAATTAATCTTATGTGATTATTTAATTTCTTAACTAAATAAATGGACTAATTAATTGATGAATTAATTAATGGTAGTTTTGTGATTATTTAATTATGGAATTAAATAAACTGATTAGTTAATTTATGAATTAATTAATTGGTGCTATGTGATTATTTAATTGTTGAATTAGATGAATAGATTAATTAATTGATGAATTAATTAATGAGAGTTATGTGATTATTTAGTTGTTTTATTAAATAAACCGATTAATTAATTAACAAATTAACTAATGGGATTTATGAAATTAATTAAATAATTAATATAATAAAGGTATTAAGTAATTTATGAAGTAATTAATGAGAGTTGAGTGATTACTTAATTTTTTATTTAAATAAAAGGGTTAGTTAATTAATGAATTAATTAGTAAGAGTTATGAGATTTTTTAATTATTGAATTAAATAATGGGATTAATTTAGTGATGGATTAATTAATGAGGATAAATGTGATCATTTAATTGATGAATTTCATAATCAGATTGATGAGATTAATTAATTTGAAAATTAATTAATGGGGATAGTTTTGTAGATGCAATTGAATGAGTTAGATAAAAAAGTTGATGAATAAAAAATGGGGTTTATTATGCTGACACAATTGAATAAATTAGGTTAATTAATTGGTGAATTAATTAATGGGTATTGATGTGTTAATGAAGTTGAATTAGTTATATTAATTAATTAGTGAATTAATTAATGGGGATTGTTGTTTAGATGAAATTGAGTGAATTAGATAATTAATTGTTAAAATAATTTCACGATATTGAGATTATTGAATTCTGATAATTAATTGATGAATTAATTATGATATATAGATATTTGAAAATTGAGACAATTAATTGCTAAATTAATTTTAATATATTGAGATTGTGAATGAGATAATTAATTTTGGAATTAGTTACGGGATCTTGAGTTTATGGATATTGATTAATTGATGAATTAATTAATATGATTAACGCACATAATTAATCAGGAAATTAATTAAGGTTTATTGGGTAATAAACTAATTGTTGAATTAGTAATGAAGTTCATGTAGATAGTTAATTATGGCATTTACTAATATAATGGATATAATTAATCAATTGTTGAACTAATTGATATTAATGATGTGATTAGTTAATTGTTGAATTAACTGGATGAAGTGAAATGATTAGAATTTTTTTGAATAAATTAATGGACATTATATGGTTAATTAATTATTGAATTGATTAATGGAAGTGATAAAATTAATTAATTGAGGAAATTAAATAATGAAATGGGTATGAGTAATTAATTATTGAATTAGTTAATAAAATGATTTTTGAAATGACCATTGGTGGTATTCCACTTGTTGTGATTATGTTGACATGGAATGACACATGGGTTAACAGAGGTGTGAGTGAGGGATTACTAGAGGAAGACTGTGAAAGCTTCCATTATGATTTATAAAGGATTGTGAGAGCCTTTGGGGGGGGGAGACTGTGAGATCTTTCATTATGATTTATAAAGGACGGTGAGAGCCTTTGGGGAGGAAGACCATGAGAGTTTCCATTTTCATTTCTGAGGGACTGTGAGTGATATTTGGGTTTACCTATGTAAAAAAATGTGAGAGTATTTCCAATTTTACAACAAAGATATTATGTTTAGTTTATTCTCACTTACATTATACCCTTGAGGTTAGATCCCATGTTCACATTATTCATCCCAGACTGATTAACATGTTTTATTCATTTTATAAAATATGAATTCTAATAGGCAATGGTAACACTGAATTCAGTTATGCGATATATCTTGTTGATAGTACAGACTTCTGTATGGGCTAAAACACATATTGAGGTTCGGGTGTCCCTAGGAACCAGTGGGTTTATGTGGTTAAATAAAGGATAATTGAATAAATGTAAATTGTTTACTTTTTTATTTTAATTTTATTATTTAGACAACTTCATACACTATTATTGATTGGATTTTTTCTAGATGCTGCTGTTGGTGGCCTACTTAGTTGTACTCACACCCTACTCAGGCTACCTAATCTGTACCTGAATAGGCTTTGTGTTTTTTGGAAAGGTTAAGGGAAAATTACCTATACTATATTTTTGAGTTGTGATAGAGAATGGATGAAGGAACTGTTTGTGGTTCCGAACCTTCTTAGGTGTTTTTAGTGTCATAACATTTGTGTTTTCATTGGACACATGGAATGAACTTTGCATGGAATATCTAATATTCATTTTTTATTCTCTATTTCCAGATTTGTTCATCTTGTGATACTATTATTATTCTAGTTTTTTATATCATTTATAGTATTGATTTATTATTTCCATTGGTATATTACTCTCATCAAGGAAAAATAGGTTATAGTCTCCCCATGATCGACATATCAGACCCTTTCTACTATTCAACAACCTTTGGCATAGAGGGATGCTTTCCTGATGTTATGTTGAAAACCAGATCAGGGCACCAGTGCATCGAACCTAGTATGTGACATTACATAAACAATTAGTATATAGAAAAAATATAGTACAAATAACTAATGTTGAAGATTAATGTGATGAATATATTAAAGAAAACATCATATAAGAAGTTATGTAACTAAAATTTCTTTCCAACAATAACAACATTAGTTTATTTTTTGGGATTTTTTTAAAATATCAATTTTAGGCGAATAATGTAAAATACCATTTTTTTTAAATACTATAACTATTTTGACATCATTAGGATATAATAATAAACTAAAAATTTTCAATCCGTTTTATTCACCAATGAAAAATTTTATAATAAAAATTATATATTTATGAATATGATGTTTAATTTAGACATTTTTATTTAAAATTGGTCTATATTTTTTAATTAGGTCCATTTTATTGAAGGGGAAAAAATTAATTATTGCGGTGAAAATTATTTACCACAGATAAATTCAAAATTGTGAAATAGTTAAATCTATGGGATAAAAGAACACAAACATGTTAAAATGTCATAAAATTAGTGTTTGTTGTATTTATTGATTTAAAACTCATCACCTATATATTATTTTTAAATTTTGGAGCCACATTCCATGAATAATTCACATGTTATTAGAAAAAATCAACTCCTCTTACTTATATATTGATCACTTTACCTCCCCACTTCTCCACATCCAAGTAAAGTTTTAACTGTGTGCCACACACCGATGCCCCGATCCAGTCAATCACATGACCACTAGTGTGCCTCCCCATACACCAGAGGATGTTGAATAGAAGTGAAGGTATAATTTCAATAATAGGGAGACAATACCCTCTTTGTCAGAGTAAAACCCTAGTGGAAAACAATAAACAATTAACAAATATTAAACTAATATTAGAAGGATACCAATATCACATAAAACCAGAACTAGAAATACAATATCAAAACTGAATAATAGATATGTAATTATAATAAACCTATAAATTGAAAAAAAATAAAACTAAAAATTAAAGGCATTAAAAACTCCCAAGAAAACTGTGATCCATGTTCGGTTCCCTCATCCAAGCTCTATCCCAAATAGTGTATATAGTTGAATAATGAAATAAACACAATACATAAGTAAAAATTTATCACATTTTAAATTATTCTTTATTTAACCACATAACACTCTTGGGTTCCCATAAACACCCATATCTCACCAAATTCTTCATCTTATGACAGGGTCTAAAAAATCCCAAAAGGATATCATATATCAGAATTCCATTATTATAATTAATTAATTCAGAGCTGAATTTCCATGTTACCATTCCTCATTATTCTTGAATTCCCATGTTACCATTCATAATTCCACAATCTAATGACCATATTACCATTCATTATTTCACAATGTAATGAAAACATTTCCATTCATAATTTCATAATTGAATGAATATGTCACTATTCATCAACTAATTATGAATTCAACAATTAATTTTTTACAATTTTTTTTACTAATTCAATAACTAGATCATCACATAATTCTCCTCAATTAATTCCCCAACTAATTAGCCACATCAACGCAATTAATTAATTAAACAATTAATTAATCAATATCAAAATATTAATATCCCATAATTAATACAATAATTAATTATCTCAAATAAACTATTATAATATCTCATAATTAATTCAACAATTAATTTTCTCATTCAAAATATCAATACTTAATAATAAACAGATAATTAATAAAATCAATTAAAAAATATTTATATCGCATAATTTAGTATAAAATTAATTATCCCAAATAATTTTTTTTAATATGTCATAATTAATTCAATAATTAATTATCTCAAATCAAAAATATTAATATCTCATTATTAATTCCATAACTAATTTTATCAAATCTATAATCTCAAATATCCCCAATTTCACATTTCCCTCAATTAATAAATTCATGATATTAATTGTTAAATCAAGAACTAAATTTATAAACACATAAATACAATCATTCAATTCAAAACACATAATTTCAATAGAAATTTCTATTTGAATATAGACCACCTACATTAATATTGAATAAGAATGATTGCCAATGGAAAACCACAATTGATGTCAAATGGTTGAATCAATATCAGCATAAGAGATGTAGAAAAAAACTAGTATCATGTTCAACCCCCAAACCCCCAAACATCAATGGATCCACCACTTCATCGGAAGGAGGAGGAGAATAAGAGAACCAAAGAAAAAAAGGGGATACCATGTATCCAGCACCAATCCACAATGATTAGAGAAGAATAAATCACTCTAAATCTGCTAACTTTCACTCTAGGTTTAAAGGAGGAGATCTGTTGTTATTTTTTTTGAATTTCATAACAATTAATTTTTAATATAGTAATTTGGGCATTTACACTGTGTGTAAATTGATTATGTTTCATATAAATGTTTTTAATGGAATATTCCAAAAAACTCATCACCTCAAAATTATTTTATTATAATCATCAAACAATTACATGATGTGTAATATATATACATGATATGTAAATTTTCTAAAGTTTATTTTTCATTAATTTTTCCTTTTAAACAATTAAATCATCTTTTAAGGTTTCTAATCTTGCCAAGAACCCATGAAATGATCAACCCATTTTTACACAGACTCAAAACTCATAGAGATATGTACCTAGAAAAAGATGTGATCTTAAAATATTAACACCATATAATAGTTCATCCTCAAGTTTTACTCCTAAAAATATGTAAGACTTCGAATTAAATAGATCGAGCCGATGAGACCTCATATCTATTTCTTCCTCCCAAGTTTCCTCCTAAACCCTTATGTGTTGCAATAATACTTGAACTATTAGTAAGGTCTTTCCCTATAATAATTTTTCACTGTGATCCAACACACATATCAGATTCTACTCAAAGGACTCATATATCTCATACTCAACATAATCCACATCGATCACATGAGAAGGTTCGTGGTGATTCCTATTATTTTTTTAGACATAGAAAATGTTATGCATAGCATTATATATGCGGGGAAGAGATAATCAGTAAGCTACCAGACCGATTCATTCGACAATCTCAAACAGTCAAACAAACCTGAGATCCATATTTCCCTATCTTTATATCCTACATTTACCCAATCTAGTCGACACTCAAAGGAATAAATGTTCACCCTTTGTCAAATCTAGGGTTTATCGAAGTATATCTTAATATAACTTCTTTATAATTTGAGCCATATCCATACACATCCAAATAATCTAAACCTACTCCAACATATCCTGCATGAGACTTGGTCCCAACTGCTCTGACTCACCTTCCACCATCAAATATAAAGGTGATATGCCTGACCTATGATAAAGTGCCTTGTATAGTTTCATCAGTATCATCTCCTAATAACTATTTTTATAGGAAAATTGAACTAAATATAGCAGATTCTCCTAATACCCCCCAATGTAATGAACACATGATTGCCACATATCCTCATGAACCAGTATATTACACTCTAAATAACCATCTTTTTGTTGGTGGAATTTTGTGCTATGTAAAACCTGTTTACAAATCACCTGATGTATACCCTACCAGAAGTGTGAAGTAAAACGAGAGTCACAATATGAAGAAATAGTCTATGGAATTCCATGTCGACAAACTATTTCCTGAACATATAAATATCCCAGCTACACCACTTAGAAAGTATCCTATATATGCATGAAATGTTTTACCTTCATCATTTGTTCCATGATCACCCAAATAGAATTATCTTTCAGAGTCATCCTTGAGAGATCCACCACAAAGACCATAGTCACATATTCCCATTAAAATCTTAGAATGGGTAACATATATAGAAAACCAATTGATTATTGATGCTCAACCTTCACCTATTTAAAGGTGTCAGATCATTTCACGAACCATGATATCTCCTTTTTCTTGATCAACCACCAAAACTATCAATGTTGTCCATGGTACGTTTTGGTCACACCTAGATGCACCACCCACTTAGAGACAAGAAATTCAAGCATCAACTCGTCTTGTCTATTCAGAGGAACAGAAAAATGATTTCTAACTTAGATGATATCATCCTCATATATGCTCCAATTAGAATGTGACTACCCACCTTCAGGGATTTCCCAATTGGTCAAGAACATAGGATCCTCATACTATATGTCTCTAATCTAGCTAAAAATTGATAACTCTACAGAAAATGGTATGTAAATTATCTTCTCTTGACCCTTTTAAACCACAACATGCATCTCAACCAATAAAGTAATAATTTTCTACTTAGCACTAGACTCTTGAACTGCCTGAGTCTAAGTTTTATACTCAAGTCATATGCAACATTATTCCCTTTTCTGATCATATTTGTTGGATCAAAGTAGAAATCCTGAATATATTTAACCCACCTTCTCTACCGAAATTTAAAATATCTCTATGGAAATATATAACTCAATATTTTTTGAAAAGTATACACTGTAAATTTTTTTACTATAGATAATGACTCTAACATATCAAATCATACACAACTGCTGCCAAACTATGTTCATGTGTAGGGTAATTTCATTCATGTGTCCACAACTACCATGACCTATACACCGCAATATAATATCCCTACATCAATAATACTTCAATCCCTATTCCAAAATCAATACAATACTCCATACACTCATCACATATCTGGGGTAAGATCATGATCAGTGCCAATGTCAATCACTACTTCAACTCCTTAAAATCATTCCCACATGCATCTAACCATTGAAAATTTATCCACTTTTTGGTCAAGACTGAAATTGGCACTACCAATCAGGAAAATTCCTTGACGAATCTCTAATAATACCCTGCTGAACCATGAAATCTATGGATATTAAAATCTTTATTGGGACACTCCCAAGAAACCACTTCCTGAACATTCTCTAGGTCCACTAACAGATCTTCTTTTGAGATGATGTGACCCAAGAAGTGTACCTATTCAATCAAAAAATGAAACATAGATAAATTGTTATATAGCCTATTCTCTCTCAGTGTACTTGGGATGATGTTTAGATGTTGAGAATGATAGTCATGAGTTTTTGAGTACAATAGTTCTTCAACCAAAAACACAAAAAACATGTTCTATGCATGGGTGGAATTTTTTTTTCATCAAGTCTATAAAAATTTATAATGAATTAGTCAACCCAAACGACATTATGAAGAACATGTATTTGACTTATTTCTTTTGAAAGTATTCCATGGTATATTTTAATTAAAAAATAATAACAGAATACAACTTGATCTCAATTGTATCATAGAAAATAAAAATACTTCT
Organism: Viscum album; assembly: GCA_963277665.1. NCBI lineage: Eukaryota > Viridiplantae > Streptophyta > Magnoliopsida > Santalales > Viscaceae > Viscum > Viscum album. The sequence goes on from OY728122.1 coordinate 1,983,487,928, forward strand.
CTCAATTGGGTAAATAGGTCATAGATGTGCGGAAGAGGATGCTGTTTTTTCACTATCATTTGATTAATCTTATGGAAATAGACACATAACAAAAGAGTCCTAACAGTATTATTAGAAAACAACAATGGTAAACCCCAAGCTGACATACTCATATGGGTAAATACAAAATCCTCCAACTCCTGTAGCTGAGTCTGGGGATCTTGATGTTCTTTTGGCTCTATTTTTTAAGGTGGAATAGAGACTGTATCTTCACCTTGTATGTTATAAATAATAAATTCCACATCAATATTAGGTGGATCCCATGATAAGTCTTCAGGAAATAAATCATGAAACCTATCTATTTGGGGAGGAAATAAATCTCACTTTTCACCTCTATCATCTAGAAATTGTCTAGAAACCTAGGTCATGTTCCATCCTAGTTGTCCTTACTCATCCAACATGGATATCCCATTATCCACAGTGAAAATAATTTTAACCATTAGGAGATATAAAATCCACTCTCCTTTTATAAAACTCTATGTGGTCTTGGTAGGATATTTACCAGTTCATACCCATAATTAGTTTGAAGCCTGAAATTTCAAGAATAATGATATCCCATAGAAAATGATACTCTCTATCCTTGAGAGAACACCCCTTTAATAAGTGGATGTCTCTATAAATTTTTTACAAAGTTCTATCTATCATCACTACCCTAGTCATAAAGTCCACCACTAGGTGAAAACCACTCATAATTAGTGAAGAAATAACGAAATGATAGTCACTAGTATCAAATAAGTCACTAGGTAACGTGTAATATACAAGAATAGGTCCTCTCACTATCGATGGTCTGGCCTCATTATCCATAAGTGTGGGTTTCACCACATGTAACTGTCCAACACATCTTCACTATGATTTAGTCTGACTCCCTTGAGTTGTGCCACTCTTCTGATACACACACTCCTTACTAGAATCCCCATGTCAACTACCTCTATAACCATTTCAATTATAACTCTAGATACCAGCCTAATATAGTGTATAATATCCCTTTACCACACTTTGATTCTTCCTAGATACACCATCACTACCCATATATCTCTAGTTCCTGCAAAATTTTTGTAGATTTCCCATATTTTAACCAGACTGACACTTTGCTGGATTTTGGGGAATCTATCTCTAGAAGTGTCCTAACCTACCAAAATGGGGACATATCACATAGTAATGGTCTTGATAAACTGATCCCTCTATCTGGGTACTCTTCTTCCCACTAACATGGATGACACTTTCATAGTAATGCTTCATACTCTCAGATGATATTCCTCCAAACCATCTAGTAGAAACAATATTTCAGGAACTAGAAGCCTCATTTTAGTCCCTCCCAGCTATGATATCCTTATCCACTACCTCAATAAAATTCTTTAAATAAAAGTGGTTAATTAAAACTTTATCTCAAATTTATTTCCATCTTGAAAATTCCTCATCATTGTTTTATAATACCCTACCAATAGGGGAGGAAGCTCTAATTTTTTTTAAATCATTCAATATATTCCATCATGGAAATACTACCCTAATTCAACCACATGGAATCTTCTAATCCCTCATGAATTTGAATCTCTAGAAATAAGTGCTCTAGGAACGTATCTAATATGTCCTTCCATAATATACCATCGAACTCTCTAGTGTATGCCTCAATGTCTCTCCGTCACTTCGCTGATCCTCATAACATGTAAGCATCCAACGTGACCCTTCTCTCAGTAGGATTCTCTAAATGGCCGTGTATCATCTCATTGGACTCCACCCAAAACGTACCTCCCCAGGTCCACCCTCTCCAATAAAAGTCAGAGGGTGATACAACTAAAACATCCTTGTAAGATCATACATACTATTTACAACCTTCCCTGGGTCTCATTACACAAATTTCATGATGATAGAAAATTTATCTTAGAACTTATCCCCTATATCCTCACTCGACAATATTAGTGCCTCAGGTTTCACTATTTGTAGATAATCTCCACCCATATCCTCCTATCTTATTCTTAACAAGCATTGTCATGGATGGATATCTCTGAAATTACAAACACACTTATCATGACACATAACACAACTATATCACATTTACAAAATAGGGAAAATAGAATAATACCCCAAAAGACTTTTCCATAAACCCTACCACACAATAAAAAATGAGGATCTATCACTACCCTTTACTATCCAACATCTTGGTCATGGTCATTGAAGGAAAAAACCATTATCATTTTCAGTTTTCCCATTATAAAACCATTTATTCCCATCTTTCATCATTTTACAATTTTATTTTTCATATTAGGCACCATTTTCAATTTAATTTCACAAGAAATCCAAAATGGTTCATGTTAAAAAACATACCAAAAAACATATTTTCCTATGCATTCCTAAAATAATGAATGTCACATAATTATCTCGAGCTCCTATAATGATGGATGAAAATCAAACCTCTTTCCACATTGAGCCATGAGTCAAGTCTAAAAAAATATCAAAACAATTATCACATCACAAAACAAGTGCGTAACCCAATGTGAAATAAAATTCAACTACAAGAGAAAATGGAAAAAACAGTAATCCCACCCTAGGTATGTGGGTTCTACCACATATATGTGTTAGCTACTCCCATGAACGAGCTAATAACCAAGGATCACCTCTTCCTAGTTTCCTATCTACCTTTCTTACATAGTAATTCTAAATAAATAAAATAAAATTGAGCTCTCATACGACTTTGTAACATCCTATCTTAGGTTCCACACACCGGTGCCCTGAGCCAGTCAGTCACTTGACCTAAAGCACACTTCCCCATACTCCAGAGGCTAATGACTGTTAATCAGGGTCTAATATCAATCATGGGGATACTATACCCTCTTCGTTAGAGTAAAACACATGTAGAATGTAATAAAAAATATCAAAATATAAAACCATAACCATAAGGATTCCAGTATCACATGATAAACAAAATTGGAAATATAATATCAAAACTAAACAATAGACATTCCATGATAATGCATATTCCAAGTGTCAAAATAAAAAAACCAAATTAAATACACTAAGAACTCCCAAGAGGGCCTCAACCCACATCTGTTTCCCTCATCCATGATTCATCTCAACTCAACCATCTATCACATGACCTTTTACTTTATCTTGTCATGTAACCATGGAATCTATTCAGGTACCAACCAGGCATCCCGAGTAGGGTGTGAGTACAAATCAGTTGGCCACCAGCAATGATGTCTTAAACAATATCTAGACATACATTGTATGCAGTTTTATAAATAAATAAATACAATGCATAAGTAAACAACTATCCCATTATCAATTATTTTTATTTAACCATGTATAACCCTTGGGTTCCCATAAACACTCATATCTCAATTCCTTATTTGAGTTGTGATGGAGTCTGAACTATCATTAAAGGATATTATATCTTATAATTCCATTTTTACCATTTTTTTATTAAGAATTTAATGTCTGTGTCAACATTCATTATTATACTTTAATTCCCATGTTACCATTTGTAATTCTAAAAATCAATGACCATGTTACAATTCATAATTTCACAATTGAATAACCATGTTATAATTTATAATTTCACTATTGAATGATCATGTTACCATTCATCAACTCATATTTAATTAAAAAATTAATTATTCACATAAGTTTCATTACTAATTGAATAATTAGTTCATTATATAATTCTAATTAATTAATTCCCTGATTAATTAATCACATCAAACAAATTAATTAATTCCCCTATTAATTAATATATATCACAAAAATCAATATTCAATAATTATTTCAACAATTAATTATCTAAAATAAACTATTCAAATATCTCATAATTAATTCAAAAATTTATTATTTTATTCACAACCACAATACTTCATAATTAATTCGAAAATTAATTATCTCAATTAAAAAATATAAATATCTTATAATTAATTCCATTGTTAATTCTCTCAAAAAAAATTCTTAATTTCTCATAATTAATTCCACAATTATTTATCTCAAATCACAGATCTCAATATCTCATAATTAATTCCACAAATTAATAATCTAAAATCTATAATCTCAAATATCACCAATTTCACATGTCCGTCAATTAATTAATTCTAAAAAATAATAAATTCAATCTAGAACTCAATTTCAAAAAATATATTAGAAAATCTACAATTGTATACACATATTTGCAATCAAGACTTTGTGATTTTAATTATAGGACACATAACTCAAAATTGAAGATGAATGATCACCAATGGAAACCCCAATTTATATAAGATGGCCAAACAAATGATGGATGAAGTGATGTGGACCAAAATCTATTATCAAGATAAAGCTCGAATCCAAAACAATCAATGGTTTCACCACTTCATTGTAAGAAGGAGAGAAACATGGGAACGAAATAAAAAAGGGTCTTATAAGGTATCCAACACCAATCTTCAATTATCTAAGGTTAGGAAATCACTCCAAATCTACTAAGATCCTCCCTATTGATGGAGGAGGAGAGCTATAGATAAACAATTGATTATTTAGTTTCATATATTTTTTAAAATAGTATGTTGGGAATTTACATGACATGTAATGTGATTACACATCATGTTAATATTTTAATGGAATACACCAAAAAACCCATCACATCGAATTTAATTTATTACACCCTCAAACAATTACACAATGTGCAACCCCTTTACAAGGAATGTAAATGTTGTATAGTTGATTTTCAGCCCATTTTAGTTGTAATCAATATGAACCCATTTTAAAGATTCTCATATCACCAAGAACCCTTGAAAAACTAATTCTATTTAAACCCATACATAGAACTCAGAGAGAGACATACCTAGAAAAATATGGGATCTTACATTGTACAAAACCCTTAGTTCAACCAAACACTTAAAAATGCACCCCAAATACTATAACCCATTTATTATAGGTTACATTTATAATATCCTATGATTTTTTAATATATTACCCATAAAATAATTCTGAATTTTTTTATATCTATCTTTATATGTAGCACCGATATTAAAAATCCATAATGTATTTTATTATTAAAAGTCACTATTTTAACATATATGATAAATTGGTTTTATAGATAGGAGTAATCAAATTACAAAACATATCTATAATTGTTTTTATTAATACATATATATTGATTAATTCTAAGTAATTAAATACTCAAATTTTAATGATTCCCTAATACAAGTTATAATATGGACAAAAAATATATAATTGTGGTTATATTAGAGGACCCTTCAAATATGGGTGTCATTTTACTTTTTCATATACCAAATAGGGTAACAAAGATCTATTATTTTCATATATTGGATGTACACTATTAAAAAATTGTTCAAAATTACTAAGATCTTTCATATGAACTAACCTTGTTAACATGTGAAGGGTCCAATTTCCTTTGGATAGATAAATTTTAAAAAAATAGGGGATTTAGAGAAGGGCTTTAAGTGAATCTATTCTCACACTATGCTATAGTGGGGAATGATTCTAGATATATATAGAAATATAATGGAATGGATTGAGATTTTTTTTCATTAAAAATCATCTTGTGGTGGATATACCTCTGTCCAATTTAAGGTTCAGGAATCAAATGACCAAACTCATTATTTGGATTTAGTAGTGGTATTTTTTGTATTGATGTAATGCATGCAATTTTTTTATATTGAATGATGTGAAATATATACCAATCATAAAATCCTTATGACTACATTCCCACTGAAATATTTAAATTTAATTTGAATATGGTGGTTGGAGTTGATTAATGATTATGACTACTCAATAAATTACATATAAAGGAAGGTGAAAATGGTTTCTCATGCATTTATTCTTAAGGAACATGTTACCTTAACTGTGATTAGTACTTAATGTGATCATATATTTTCATTGTTCTAGAGGATATATATTGGAATAATGATGGGAGGGGATATATCCTATCTTTCTCAGATTAATGTTCAATTTTCAATTTATGTGAAAATTAATGTGTCACAAAATAAGGATTTTTACTCTAAAAGATAGAATAGAATGTTATTGAATTCCACTATGACAGTGGTTAAATGATCAGTTTAAGGATCAAGTTATGTGTTCCATAAATACCAAAATTGAAGAAATATATATCTTTGAAACACATAGATCATAATTCTCAATCTATTTTGGGAGTTCAATTATTTATAGAGGTCATAAAGGCCATTTCATGTGGAAAATTTAAAGGAGGGTATTTTGGTGTATGTATCTCTTTTTTTGTCATGTTAGTTTGCTAATTTAGTGTTACCAAAGTCTAAAGGGATGATGTCACCATTAACTACGCTAGGATATAAATGAAAAAACATCAATATATATTTCATTATCAGACTACCCAGGACGTATAATGGCCATATTTATATTTGGACTATAGTAGATGGCCTTACGAATTTAGAACATTTCATTACTACCATAGAAGATTTTTATCATGAAAAAATGATAGAAAATACATTAAGTGGTAAGGATCTATGGAGAACCACTCTCAATAATAACTGATCAATATCTATGGTTTAACTTGATGTTTTAAAAAATTATTCAATATGTATTGAATATAGAATTAATATTTATCATCATGTGTCATCCATAGGTAGATTCCTAGTATATGGGAACCATTAAATCCTTTTAGGATATACTGATATCATATAAATTGGACTCAAAAGGTGGTTGGGATCAATAAATTCAAATGTTTTATTTTTCATTGAATAATAGATTGCACTCAAGAAATAATTTTCCTCCATATAAAGCCTTCTATTGAAAAAAATTTTGAACACAAAAAATACAGGAGAAATTTAGATAAATAATTATATTATTATTTGAGATAAAAAAGGAAACATAAGGAATTCTATATATGCTCAATAGGATATTTGTGCTGCTTAGTGTTGAAAAAAGAGTTATTATTATTGCCTTCAATGGGATATGGATTATTATTGTTGTAGATAATGTATTCTTAAATATAGATCCTTAAAATAAGGTTCTTATATTTGGACACAATGGAAATCAATGACTTATATTCATTGGTCCCTTCAATATTCTTGATTAAGCACAATATGTTTTTTCCAGTGCCTCCACGAAATCTTTCTAAGTTATATGATGTGTTCCATATATCGTATTTGAAGAAATATATACCTAACACCTCATATTTATAGAACTAATAATCTATAAAAATGAGAATGAAAATTCACATAAAGAATAATTGATAGAGATTTGGGATTAATGATATATATTTTTGACTAATACCACTCATAATGATATGTTTTGGGTAAAATGATAAGATTGAGAAGCTACATATAAACATGAGGATGTAATGAAGAGGAAGAATCCTTAATTTTATTCATTGGAGTAATATATTTTTTAGGTATAAATTCTTTTTATGTGGTATAATGCAACCACACATTATTTTTGTATATATTTACCATTAAAATAAATCTAGAGTATTTGATAGCTCTATTTTCCTATAATGCTGAGTTTATATGAACTATGATACATTTTATTATTAAATGTTGCCACTATAGCTTAGAAAATAAATTTTAATTTATTAATTATAATAACAAAATTTCAAAATATATATTATAAGGGTTTTCTAAAAATAAATATTTGGATTAATGTTTAGGTAATACATACTAAAATTTTATTTTTAAGAATAAAAATATATAAGACCAAATTTTTAGAGAATTATATAATCTTTATATTATATATTTAGCACAAATCGTTAATAAAGAATTATATTGGTAATTTATTTGAAAAATGAATAATCATTTAAAAAATTGTTATAAATTATTTATAAATGAGGATAAAATATTTTTAAATTATAGTAGATATATTTTTTAGAAAACTATTTTTGGAAATATATTTTATATTAATAAATTTAATTAATGACTATTGACCGATTATAATACGGAACGACATAGATAATATATTCAATAGTATATAATAACATTAATTTATAGTCTTTTATTAAAAAAATTAATTGGAATAAAAATATTTTAATTCAAAAAATTTCCATTTTTTCTAAAAATGGGTTTTAATTATTTTTTGTGAGGATATAACAATAAATTTGTGAAAAAAATAGATATTTAATTAGATAAAATCTATTTTTAGTTTTTACAAGAAAAAAAATAATGTTAATTTTATTATATTTTCATAATAATTTTTTACCTTGGAAAAATTAAGCAACATGGTAACAGTTAAAATTGTTTAAATGTGGTTAAACTGATAGATCACGAATTTATTACCACCAAAAACATATCTATTTATATATTTTGAGTTTATTTTAACTTATCCTCACCTTATGTACTAAATATTTCCATATGGATAAATTTTTTTTAAGACAAATACATTTATTATATTTAATTTGTTTTGATATTTAAAATGGTGTTGCACCCCTCGCATATTAAAGGGAACCTCCTTTCTTCACTTCTTCACACACATTATGCATTATCACTCTACATAATCCTTCTTAAATATATTACATACATTCCTCATAATTATATATATATATATATATCACTGAAATATTATCCTTTTATGGTTTATGGTGTTCTCTAAAGGAATAAACTCAAAGAAGTGTTAATTGAATTTATCGTTCTATTTCATGTTTTTTTATTTATTGAACCGCCACAAAATATTCAATAAACAGATTAAAATAGTTCCATAATATTATCTAATATAATAAAATTAATTTATATTAATTTTAATACTTTTTATATTCCCATTTAGTCTAATTGAAAATTGAATCATTGCTCATGCGTATGTATGAATTACCATATACATAAAGAGGCGTGTTTACTTTATCATAGCATTTTCACATGGATGGTTATGTTTTTGTATTTAATAAATATATATGATATTTATGTAATAATTATTATTATATAAATATAAAATATTAATTAACTTCATTTCATCCCATTAATTTAAAAATTTAATGAAACACCTAGGTGTATATACGGACTACAGTCACAAAAAAAGTGATGTAATTCATTTTTAATCAGCAATGGACACAAATTTTTATATAATAATCTATAATTTATAAATATGATATTAATTACTTGATTAAAATTTTGGATAAGATGAAACTATAACCATGGTGTGGGGAATATAATATCCAAACCGAAACAAGCATGAAAAATGAAACAATTGACCCCATGATATTTTTTAGTGGATAATTATTAATTAATTTGGGATTTGAAATTATTAAGGTATCATATATTGAATGATAATTGTGTGTATGGATTTGATATATATATTTATAAAAAATATAAATTTATGATACTTTAGTTAGGATTGTGTAAGAAGCAAGTATGGACTTTAGCAAAGGTTTTTTGTTACAATATCATTTTATAGGGATTATTTGGGTTTCAATTTCCATTAACGTAAATTTTATATTACTTAAAACCTAATCCAAAATATATTTTTTATCCTATAGTAATTTTTTTAAATGTAATATTAACATTTTTACACTCCTTGGTACCAGAATATTATTATATCATAATATTTATAACAAAATTACCAACATAGTTTATCATTTTAGGTCAGAAATCATTCAACTTTATCTTCATGTTCATTGATATATTTTATATAGTTTATTCTTATACCTAATGTTTTGAAATTTTTTTATCTAATTTTTAATTACATTATTAATGATTAATTTTATCCTTTTCAAATGTTTCCCATATGAATCACTTTTGAAATTTTACAAAAGTGTGAAAAGAAATTTTTTTATTTTGAATGTGTGGAAAAAATGAATTATCCCACAATCATGATTATTAATCACACTGAATATTCCTTCATAATTTTTATTTTGTTATTAAATAATATTATATTTCCATTATTCTAGGAATTTTTAGTTTTCAAAATTTACAAAAATACAATATTTTGGTCCCTTATTTTAAATATATTTTTAATTATTTTTTAAAATATTTTTCATCTATGAAATTTTCTATTATAAATTGTTATTCCTCAGAGGGAAAATAATGCAATGATTTCATCGACCTTGTTTCCCGATATTACTTGTCATGATTCATTGTAAATTATCTCATGAACACTATTTCATTCCGTGGGTTGATTAAGTGATGATTGAATCATAAATGTTAAGTTATTATAGAACACATATGTTTATTTTATCATTCTATGATGGGGTGGGGGTCCATTATAACACACAAATTCATTGGGTAATGTTGTAATATCTTAAAATATTTCTATGTGAAGCTAATAATAATCCATGTTCCATTATACCAAGGGATGCTGGTAGTAATTTTTGATCCTTATACAAAGGGATGTCAGTAATAATACTTGATCCAATATACTAAAAGATATAGGTAATAATACCTAATTCAAAACACTAAGGGGTGCTAGAAATAATTCATGAGTCATTATTCATTATGATTCTGGTGATGCTACCAGATCCATTAGGATATAGGAAATTGGTGATGATTCCATGTGTATTATGTTATGGGATTCTTGGAGTGATGATAAATCCCCAATGTTATAGCTTACTATACTTATGTTTATTGAATATTCTAATGATACATTTTTCATAACCCATGATAATGGTTTTACTTTATTACCATGTGTCTTTTTAGGAAGATGTTTATTCCATGACCCTTAATTTGTTAGCTATATTCTCTTGTGTATGATTATTTTATGTTATGCAATTGATTATAGTCTCATAATCTTAAGTTTATTTCTCCTCAGTTATGATCATTGAGTGATATATTCCTTGTTTTTCCCTAATAATAATCTAAGATCACCCTTTTTAGTTTCAATTTCCCCAAGATATAAATAAATTTTTTAAGTAGGAAGTTCCAAATAATGATAATATGATAGAATATTTTTATATGTTATATTAAATATCCATCATGGAATATATTTATAATATATATAGTATCTAATGAAAATAAACCATTATAGTTTTAGAGAATATATATCTATGATATTTATTGAATATTAATCTAAAATTATATAATATTTATATATTTAATTCTAGGGTTTTATCAATTGGTATCAGAGTAAGGTTTAGTTATATTTATATATTGGGTTATGAATAATATTAGTATAGAACCTAAAAAAAGATATGTTGAAGTAGAAGTGATATATGATGGACCATAAGTGTTATGGGTTGAAGAGAATATGTCATAATTTTTAACTTATTATGATTTATTTTCATATTATATAATATCTCACTGTAATTATGATATCTCAAGTATATAAATTAATCATTTTGTTTTTATTACTTGATCGTAAATAGGGGGAATCATGTTATTAGTTAATGTTGAGTAAAATAAAATGACTACCTCAAGAAAAAAAATGGAATGAGAGTTATAATGATAAACATTATAGAAATTCTTGCTTAAATTTCTCAAGTAATGACTGATAACTAGATCCATGTTGGTAATTCAAATGTATCAATGAAATAATAACAAGACATTGATTATTTTATGACACAACTTCCACCTTATTTTTGAGGGTCCCCTAGACCCCTAATTTCAAAAAAAGGATCAATGTGATGGAAAATATATTTTCCATTATCCATTGGTCAGACTATGAAAAAGTTTTTTTTAATCATGTATCATTTATAAGGTGAATCTAATCAATGATAGATTCTCATCATGAACATAAGGAAAAATGAAGAAATAAACTCCATGTAATTTGAGGATACTAAGAGGTTATTTTTACTCAAATTATTCCTACTAAAATGGAGAAGTAAATTATCATTATTAATTAGAAGGATAATAATTCTGTTAATAATTATGAAGAAAGTGTTAGATGAATTGTAAGGAATACATTCATTTTTTCACAAACCCTAAATTAAAATTAGATCAATTCATTAGTGGCTTAAAACCATGTTTCCTAAAGGTGTTATCCATATGATACATTAATATCTATGATGAAAATATTCTATGTGGTCTCAGTAATGAAATAGAATATAGAAACTCTAAATATTATCATGAGTTTAGTGATATTTATGAAAATGGAGTTTCATAGGAACATAATAATTGTAAAAAATAAAGGAATGAAATTTATACTACCTACCGGAAAAATTACTAAATTATGAAATCAAGTATATGATTAAAAGTGGTTAGAGGATTCTTTACTTGGGAGAGATTTAGTAGTCAAGCCTATGATTCCTAAAGAATCATGAGATGTCTAAACTACACAATAGATGAGAAGAAGGTTTTATAAAATGAAATTTAATGTTTCATTTAGATGAATTTTGGTAATTATGAGAATCAATTCTCTAATACAAGATTTAAAGATGATGATAAGACTCAGTAACCTCCTAAGCTAATGGAAATAAGGGAACACCTTGGAAATCACATCTACTAATGTCCATGAAGAATACAATGTGTTGAAATGTATAATTATCCTACACTCTAGAACTAAAAATATATTATTTGATTATGGATATGACAAATAATGTGTATATATATATATATATTATTTTCTAAGGATATTAATTCACCACATAAAAGGTTATTTGATGATATATTAATCAAAACATATAATGGTATGATTATTACATCGTAGGTCAATATATCATTGATGAAAGATTTTTTTGGTAATGTACTTCATATAAATGTCTTTTATTCTCCATACAGTTGATTTTGAGGTGATTTTTGTACAGATTGGATCTTTCTATATAGAAAACAATTCCATTTCAATGGAATCGAAATATCATTTGATATGATGCATCAAACTATGATTATCTATCACTGTGAGGATGGATATGAACTTCTGATGAAAATTAATTTTATTATATGGTTCATAATACATATACATGTAGGATATTTATAAAAAATGGAGGGAAAAAAACTCAAAATAGAATATATTCATATTTATCTAGAATATGATGATATATTTCATTAATATATTCTTACTATTCTTTTTGATCATGATGTTAATTTTTAAATAGGACTCATACCTCATGTTAAACCAATTTCAAAGGATCTTTGTTGAATAACATAGATTTAGTTGTAGTAATTGATGAAGAAACTCATTAATAATCTTTATAGTTTATTCATTTAGACATGTTTTTTTCATGGGGTGAAAATTTTTCTATGAAACACTGAGATTTTATAAAATAAATATATGTTTGATAGTGAGTTCTACATAAAACATTGAGCATTATTGATATGAAAAACATATAACCAATATAACATAACCGTTAAATTTTATTTTATGACTATTATTATCAAATTGATGAAATATATATATAAATACTACTTAATATTAATTATTTTTAAATTACTTGTAACAATCTGGCAATTTGTAGTAATGTAATTGTTTTTTTAAAAATAGATTTTCTTAAATTATGATATTATTTTTGTGGAAATTTTATAATTAATTTTTAAAAATATTAGGAAATTAGTTTTATAAAATGAATTTTATTTTTAAAATCCTAATATCAAAGTTTACTTATGTTGGAATTTTATGATTTTTCAGAAAATATAGATTTTTTAGTGAATAGTGAAAAAACTACTTTTTCTAAAAATGACATTTCTTATCAAAGAATTATGAAATTTAAAAGTACCATTATGTTTTAAATATTATTTCATGTTAAATAATTATTATTTTGTTATATTCAATATAAATAATTAATTTTTAATCATATTTATTCTAGATTTTATTATAATGTTGTTTTTTGGGTCCTAAAAATTGGATTTTTCTGAAAACTTTTATAGAGTTCTTACTTTTCCTCCATTTTAAATAATTAAAATAAAAAATATAGAGAAAAATTTTAAATTAAATATATAGATTATATATCAATAAATATTATTTAACATTTATAAAATTATTATTATTAATCATTGAGTTAATAAAAAATCTTCTTTTGGTTGAAAATACACTTCTTGAAAACATGCTTTTCCATCGTAACTGCATGTTTAATTTTAAATTAAAATTTTCCAATTATGTGATTTTGATATGTAAAAATGGGTTCTTTATTTTGAATAACAATAATTTTTATTATCTAATAACATCAAATTAATTTTTTATAATAATAAATATTAAAAGAAGAAAAATAATAATTATCATGGTTAATGTGAAAACGTGTTAACCAGGGGTTACAATAAAAATATAACAGTTTATATGATGTAAAATATTGTATTAAATCTTTTTTATGGGAATATTTATACCTTATAATATCAAATTCTCTATAATGGTCCATTTAATATTCTTTTATCATGTGTAAAACCTGGGTACACCTATTTCATTTCAAAAATTACATGTGTGCCACTATCCTCACTTATAAAATCCCACCCCATCTCTAATCCAATTCACAACATGAAATACCATTATATCTAAAAATATATACTCAAATATCTTAATTAATTTACTATCCAAGAACTATATCAAATATTTTGTTAAAAAATACCTCCTATGGTGTATTGTTTTGTATACTTATAGAGGTTTCTTGAAGAAGATATGTCGTGATTAACTAAGTGTCTTTACATTAGTTCATTTTATAACTCCATTAAATATTATAAAATTTTATTATATAATAACAATATTATATCTCATATACTTATATGTTATTATGTTAATGAAAAAACATAAATCCATCTCCTCTTCTATCAAATATGATAATAAATCATTATTTATGTGTACAGTATAGTACCGCCTCATGAACCAATGTCATTTTTTTCATCATCTTCTATCATCAACTATTTTGATGACAGATTGCAATTATAATTATTATATTTTAAATTTAATTATATTTATAGAGTTATTATATCACATATACATTCTCACATTCCATTATTTGAGGGATACGGTAGTTTCACTCGTGTGTAGGGCGAACTACCGCCTTTTGAAGAGATGTGATTCATTGTTCATCGACGCTTTACATGGATGGTAATAAGGATAGTGTTAATGAATATAAGTTATATAAATGTAATTATTATGATATTAATTACACATTTATCATTCTTAAAAGATAATATAACCTTTTATTTCTTAAAATGAAAAAGGATAACGTCATTCTTGTATGTGTGGACTATCGCTCCCACAAAGCGATGCGATTATTTTTTCAGCACCAAAACACATGGATGTTATATATAATTTTATTAAATTAAATAATATGGTATTTATGATATTATTATTATTTTATATATTAAAATTATTCATTAGCTACTTTCTATAAGATCGTCAAAAAATTGAAACATTACTCCTGTTTACGTACATCCTACTGTCTACATGATTTTAACATATATCATTTTTCATAACCATATTTTAGGATTGGTACTAAAAAGAATTATAAATGAATAAATATGATAATAAATTTAAATTTATTATTCTTTACATGTTTAACATTAACCTCTTTTTCAACTAGTCATCCTATGAATGTATTTTTTGACACATAAGCCTAATATCATATAAACACCCGATATAAACATAATTGATTATGTAATTTTATATTACATGGTCAAAATTGAAATAAAATAAATAAAAAAATTGAAAAGGTTTACATATTAGGTTAATAATTAACATAAGTTTTTTTATTAAGGAATATAAAGAATCTACCTAAAACTTCAGACTCAAGGTAAGAGACATTGTCTCATTTTTCTTTATTTGAGTAATATTTTAATGTTTTTCAGATATATTATTTTATAATAAATTTATAAATCTATGTATAAATGTTATATTATGAATTTATCTATTCTCCTGATATTTAAATTTTCGGATAATTTTCGTTTTTCATGTTTCATTTGATTCATGTTTTTTCTAAGTGGTAAGGGGCATTTCTTTAAAAAAATTCAATTTTAAAGTTATCCTTCTAACTATTTTTCTCCAATATCCATATTTTTGAAATTATTTTAAGAAAGTTTTTATATGGATATAAAAGATTTATATTGTAAATTTTGTCTCATTTCAAATTATTTTAAAGGTTTTAAAAAAGATATATTTTAATGTGTTTTATAAGGATTGTTTTGACAAATGTCAAAAGGAATGTACTATTTGGACATATAAAGAAATAATAACTTTTTAACCACCATAACTATTATTTGATGTTTGATTTAATTTTCAATTATAAAACTTTTATTCAACAAAAAACCCTCTTTAATTTATTTTGGAATTTTGGTATTGAAAATAAATTTTCAAAAGAAAACTATATATTAGTATTAAAAATGGGGTTTTAAAAGAAAATGGCATTTCAATCTCTGAAAGTGATTTTCATACGAGTTCAAAATAGTTTTTATGATGTTTTTAATGAAAATGTTCAGGAAATAAAATTTTATACATGATATGGTACTATAAGATTATAAATAAAAAATGGGTGTGCTCAGATATCATTGGCTGATCATATTACATCATATACATTGGGTGTGATAAAATAGAGTCAGATGAACCCAATAGAGATTATACAGTGGGAGCACCCAGATAGTGATCAAATGAATTGGGTAATTTTTATTATCATAATATATTAATAGGAGGTATTTAACAAAGGGTATCTCCTATATATTTAGTTGGGATCCACGAAATACTATCATTAGTTTATAATGGGTTATTAATTCAATTATCAATGTTTCCAAAAAGGGTTTTTAATTTCTTAATATGGGTTTTAATGATTATATTTGAGAAAAAAGTGCTTATTTTTCATATGGAAATAATATTTATCTTTCACTCATAGAACGTTGAGATAATGGTATAAAATTCATGGGTTTTCATGTTTATCAATGTACTAATGGTTTTATTTTTTTTATGTCCCTTAATGAGATTTTGATGCTCATCCCAAATTTTAGAAAAATATTAAATTTTTTAAGGATGGGTAAGGGAAATTAAGAATTATAGTTGAATGTCTTAAAGGTTTTTTCATGAAAAGAAATCAAGATTTATTTTATAATTTTTATATTATAGGAAATTTGGATACTAATTAGAAGTGTACACTTTTTTGTTATGTGGTGTTTTTATGTATGTGTTATGTTTTAATTCTCACAAAGTTTAAATAGAAAAAGATCATCAATGTTAAAGAAATTGAATTTTTGAATAAAAATAAATATTACTTAGTGATTAAGGATGGTTCATTATTGTTTCTATCAATGGTCTGTTTAAATAACTTTAAAGTTCATGATAACAATAATAACATTCCCTTGAATGATATTACCTTATGGTTAATTTAAAATGATATCGAATTTGAATATCACCATTTTTCTAAATCTAATATAATCGTATACCGAATGGATTTCCATATAAGAAATATATAATCTATAGTAAGAAGGAATTGAGAAGAAAATATCCTTCCAAATTAGAATCCTAAAATGGTTATAATTCGAACAAAAGAGTTTGTTGTAGTCATGGATCAATTGAAACAATATATAAATAGTGTTAGTATCCATGATATAGAGAAACTCAATATTCCTTCAAGAAACACATATATATTAGAGCATTTAATGAGGCAATATCACTCATCATTTAGTTGATCTTCTAATATAGTGTTAGTGGAAGGATGAATCAATGCACTAGAGAGGGTATTTAAAGTCATGGTATGTTCAGAACATCAAAAGGAAACCATTTAAATATTTCATTTTAAAGTATAAGACAATAAATTGTGGTATGTTTTTTAATAATACCATATTGAAAAATAATCATGATGCCATGGGATGGGGAAAATTTATGAATCTATTACTTGAGAAATATTTATCAAATGATATTTGTCTTAGTATAGAGAAATAAATATTAGAAATTAATAACAAGGATGAATATTTAGTGGTACTATATAATGAAAAAACACAAGATTTTCTATGTATGTTCTAGATTTTAATTGGGAAACTAATAATAAATTTAAACTATTTTACTCAGTATTGGAACCATGTTTTTAATGAAATTTGGCAACACAATAATTTATAAGTTATGAGAAATTTTTGTGGTTGACAAAGTTGATTTTGAGTTTTCTAACACTTATACTCTATGATATTACAAGAGTATAAAATTTCCAAGGTGGAAGGAAATAGAGAATCAAAAAATTGAGAAGTCTAGAGGTAATACCAAAACATCTTTCGTGTGTTGTAAAAGTCAATTTGTTGAATGTTTTTTAGGATATGGAAAGTGTTATTAGTGTGGTAAGTTTTTTTATAGGGACCTTTATTACAAAAAAAATATTCCAGAATAATCAAAGAATGAGATAATAGATTTCTGGTCAATGATGGGATGTATTAGTTGCAATGAGTTCCGATATTATGATAATGTTTGTTGGAAGTTGCATACTTGAGGTGTAAATAATAATTATAAAGAACATAAATGTATGAAAAAATTATTTGATTATACTACAGTTGATGTATTTCCATATTCTGATATAGTTATAATTATGGGGATATTGTTATTTTTTAAAGGATAATCACAAGATTAATATTATAGACTATCCTTTTAAGGTTTTAAGTGTTAATATCATAAGGTTATGAATGATTTTTTAGGAGAAATTTTATTGGGATTATTTATATGTAATTAATTGTTTTAAGGGGAATTATGACTATTTTCTTGGTCATGTTTTTAAGGTATTGATAATATTTAGTGTTTATATGATCATTTATGGTTATGGATATTTTTAAGGATGTTAATAATATTCTTGGGAATGTTATAAGGATAAAACTTTATGAAAACTATTAGCTAGATGGTCTGGAAACAACCTGTAAAAACAAGTAATGTCATGTGGCTTGAACCCACAACCAAAGGTCTACAATAGTGAACTGCCAACCATGAGCCAAAGTGATATCCTAATCAGTATGAAATATTTATTTTAAATTAAATGTTTTGAAATATAATGATAATGTTGATTTTTGGAACATATGTTTTATCATATAGAAAACCATGGGATTAAAGTTTCATTTTGTGTTTTGGTTATTAATCTTATTTTGGAAGAGTATCACAATAATTTTTGGAACCATCTTACCTTATCTTAAACATTTTTTTATTACGTAATGTTTAATGATGTGATCCATATATTTCTATCCTTTTAGGGATTGTGTGATCTGTTAGATGACAATTTTAGTGCTTCATACATGAAATAATCATTTGGATAATCATCATTAAGAAAAATATGATAGTGTGGTGGAAATTATTTAATTGAAAACATTATAATTTAAATGTAATTATATTTACATATTATTTTATTCAATATGTCAATGAAGTTACTAAAATATAATAAAATGTTCATTAAAATGAAAATATTATCCTATTATGTTCATTTTGGGTGAATCAAAAGTTCTTTTAGGTCTTCACAAATTTATGGTTTTGAGGTCCTTAACTTTGGATTAATCATTGAATTTCTAGTGATCAATGATCTATATCACTATCTATCATGGTTTTGAAATTCATATTTTCTTACATGTTCAAATCATTACATCCTACACATGTTATCATACTTGTAAGCCTATTTATGAGTTATTCAATATGATTTTCATAATTCCAATGTCCTCTTATCAAGAGAAAGTTTTATTAACCCTTTTTATAATATGAATTTGCATCAAAAGTATTTATTTTAATTGTATACCCTTTGATTAATGAGAAAATGTTTTATTTTTGAGAATTAAATTTATTAAATGGGGGAGGATGTGATACCCAATTATTTTATAGAGAGATAAAAATATCTTCGATAGCGTGTTCAACATGAAACACTGAGTACATATGACACACAAAATATATAACTGTTCTAAAAAAGCCACTAAATTGGTGGTTATGAATAATATTATATATATATATATTTATATATTTATCCTAATAATTATAAATTATTGATAACTTATTAGTAAATAATCATCCAACTTTTATTAAAGTAATTTTATTCTTCACAAATATGTTTTCTACAAAAATGATTGATATTAATTTCTTTAAGGAACTGTTATAACTTTTTTTTGAAATTTTAGAAAATTTATTTTATAAAATTAAAATAATATTTGAAATGAAAAGATTAAAATTTACATAGTTTTTTATTTTATGATTATTCAAAAAATATTCTTCTTTTTTTGAATAGTGAAAAATACAAATTTTTATAAAAATATCAAATTTTTAGTAAATAATGTAATTTAAAAGTCACATTACATTTTAAACATGATTTATATAAAAATAAGTATTATTTAGTTATATTAAATCCATGTTAATTTTTTAAATTTACTTTATATCGTATTTTAGTATAAGTTTGTTTTTTGGTTAAAAATGGGTTTTTTTAAAACCGTTTTAAAGTTCATAATGTGTCTTCATTTCAATTAATTAAAATAATCCCTAATTAGTAATTTTTTCTAGTGAAATTTATAGATTATATATTAATACATATAATAATTATTATTTTTAATCATATAGTTAATATAAAATCATCTTTTCCTTGAAAAATACTCTTATTAAAAAGCAAATTTTTCTTCGCATCTGACGGTTCAATTTTAAATTAAAAATTTCAAAATATATTTTTTGAATTTTAAAAAATGGATTCCATATTTTGATTCAGAATAATGTATTTTATATAATGAGTTGAACTTATTTTTTTTTCATAATAAATAGTGAAAACATAAAAAAAGTATCATGGATACAGTGAAAATAGGTTTAGCGGGGGTTAAACTAAAAGGGTAAGGATTAAAAAGACCTAAAAACTTTTATAAAAACAATGTAATGTAAATATTTAAACATTATTATGTATAATTATTATTAATAATCCATTTTTTGACTTTGATAAATGTTGAAAACAGGGGTACACCATTTTATTTTAAAAAATTACAAGTGTGCCACTCACCTCACTTACTAAAGGCCACTGCTCTCCTATCCTATTAAAACATTCAAAGACAATGGATCCGATAATATAAGAAAAATGATAATTATATTCCACCCTATTACCTAGAGACTTTAGTTTTATATGGAATCTATCCGATGAGGGATTTTGGTGCTTACTTAAGGAGGTTGCCTAAAAAATAGTATCATGCTTAACCCAACATCTTTATTTAATTTATTTTTACACCTCCTTCCGATATTATCCAATAATTTTTATATAATAACACTATTATATCCAATATAATTATATATTATTATGTTAATTTAATGTCCTAAATCCATATCCACTTCAATTAAATGGGATATGAAATCATCATTCGTGTGTATGGCGGATTACCTCCTCGTGAACCGAGGTCATCTGTTTTCCATCATCACCTATCATGGATTGTTGTAATGAAGGATTATATATATATATATATATATATTTGTATCATATTTTTATTTATGGTGTTATTATATCACATATGCCTTCTTTTGTTCTATTCACTGGGTGATACGATAATGTCACTCTTGTGTACAGTGGGCTACCACCGCATTAAGTGATGTGATTAATTTTTCACCAATGAATTACATGGAAGTGAATGAGGAAACATTTAATTACTATATGTGATATAAATAAAATATTTATTATATTTATGACATATTTATCATTATAAATATATAATATATTATTTTATTTCTTATAGTGAAAAATGATAATGTCGTTCATGTACGTATGGATTACCGCCTCCATAAAGCAATGCGATTCTTTTTTTCATCACCAAAACACATGGATCATATATATAAGTATATTTAAGGATATAATTTGATATTTATGATATTTTTATCATTTTATAAATATAAATTATTACTTACCTTCATTCAGTAATTATAATTAAAAAATGGAAACGTTACTTCTGAATATGTATGGCATACCATTTCCATTATTATAACATAGTTCATTTTTCATAAACATCATTGATTATTAGTTTTAAAAAGTATAATTCATATATAAATATGATTATCATTTAATTATTATTATTATTTATATTTTTAATAATGACCTATTATACAAATTTTCAACCTACTAAAGTAATTTTTGACGCATAATCCAAATATCATAATAACACCTGTCATAAACTAATTGACTATGTAATTGTATATTACTTCGAAATAAGTGAAAAAAAGAAATAATAAAAAAGAAAATTTTTCTAAATAAAATTATTAATTAACATAATTTTATTATTCAGGAAGATAATGAATGTTTGTAACTAGTCAAAATCATGGTAACAAACATCATCTAAATTCCTTTCGTTGAGGTATATTTTGATATTATTCACTAATATTTTTTTTGCAAAGTGTATAAAAAACACATTTTAAATATTATATGATAAATTTATCTATTCTAATTTTATTTTCTTAATGTTACTCTTTCATTGGTCTTATCATTCAAGTGTTTCCTAAGTGATAAGGTTCTTTTCTTTTAAAAAATAATCTTTTAAAGTTATCCTTCAAACTCTTTATTGTACATGTATATATTTTTAAAATCATTTTATGAATGTTTTTAAATATAAATAAAATAATAAAATTTATATTTTTTGTCACTTTTTAATTTATTTTATTGGTCTCTGAAATGAGTCTTTTTATGTGTTTTATATGGAACGTTTTGAAAAATGACAAAAAAGAATATTCTATTTTAACGTATACAGAGACAATGGATTTTCTATCTATATAACCATTAATTGAAGTTAAGATTATTTTAAATTTTTTTAATTTTTATTCAAATAAAAAACTATCTTTCCATTTTTTTGGGTATTTTTTTATTGAAAATGTTTTTTCAAAACAAAATTAAATTTTTTGGTATTAAAAAAGTTTTTTTTAAATAAAATTGTATTTTGATATCCGAAAGTGATTTCCAGTCAAGTTCTAAAGAGTTATTCCAATATTTTAGGATGAAAATTATAAGGTAAAAAATTATTAATGATTTTGTACTTGAGAATTATACATAAGAAATGGGTGCACCTAGATAAAGTCGGCTGATCTTGTCACATCTTATACAATTGGTAAGCCCAAATAGCACTGAGTGAGCCTAATATATATTATATAATAGGTGCACCTAGATACCACTCTAATGAATTAGCTAATGTTCCTTTTCCTAAAATAATGAATGGGGAATTACCAAATGGTTTCTCTGATGGATTTAATTGGGATCTAGTTAATTACGACACAAGCTTATAAAAGGTAATTAATGTGATGCTTTAAGTATCCAAAAAGGATTTCTAATTGATTTATATGAGTTTTTTTATTTTATTTGATCAAAAAGTGTTTTTTTCATGGGGAATATTTTTTCTTTCACCTAATGAAAATTTAGATAAATTTATCACATTTATTTGGTTTTAAAATTACTATATTATGGTAAAAATGGATACTAATTATATGTGTCCACATTATATTATAAGTTTTTGTTATGTATGAGTTATGAAATAATTTTCTAAAACTCTAATAATTAAAAGTTCCTAAAAAGTGAAAAAGGTAAATTCTTTACTAAAACACAAAATTATGTTTTGTTTAATTGCAAGACCTTATAGTTTTTTTGTTCAAAAAGATAGATGGGTCAATGTGTCCCTATATTGGGTATTAAAAAATAAAAAAGTTTACATAAAACAATATGTATCTGTTTCCTCGTATTAATGATTTTATGAATCAACCATGTTGATCTCAACACATTTCAATCATTAATTTTTTTTCATGATATCATCAATTTAGGGTTAAAAGGTATGATATACCCAATACTACATTTAATAAAAATTATGGACACTATAAATTTATAGTGATTCCATTTTTTAATGTCCCATTCCAATTTACTACTAAACCAGTAGCTGGACTGGTTACCATATGACCTCAAGTTCCCCTTCGCTTATTTTAGATTCTTATGACTAGAAACGATGGTGTATTTTTAGAATGGTGGGGGGACTATACACTCATAATCAAAGTGGCATAGTGGTATATCATATGAAGAAAATAGAAAAAAATTGAATTAATAATACTAATGTTAAGACAAAGAAACAAAAAATATATATAATAATAGAATAAAAGGGTCAAACACTAATATACTATTATGCATGTGTGTCCAAATTATTCTACAGGGTATAAGCTGGGAAAATTAAATAAGAAATAAAATGAAATAAAAAGAACAAAATCCTAAGGCTAACTCTATGATAATCCTGAGTAGCTTCTCATCCCTGTGCTCCTAACTCTTAGGTATAAGGCACAACACAAGAAGTAATACTAATAACTATGAACCCAAAGGTCTGTTTGAGTTCCCTCATGTAATGGTGGCCCGAGATAGGTGTTAGATATACTCAGTCAGCCGCTACCAATGGTTTCTAATTCATAATATTGTTTCTATATATAAAAAAATAATTGTGTATATATATAAAAATAAATCATCAATGTAAAATAAGAAAATAATAATGTCTGGCTTAACTTCCTCAAGGACACCTTGACCGACTATACCTACATTGAACATGGCTAAAAAATTCCGAACCGTAGGAAACCTATACAAAATATGTAAGAGGTAAGTGAAAAAAAGTCATAAAACATGTAATATTAAATGAACGAAACCCAATAAATTGATTTGGCTTCGTAGGTGTGTCCCTTGGATAAAAAATATACATCATCAACCTCTTCTATAAAATTAATTAACAAGATTAAACAAGAATATTCATGGGACCATTCGAGGAATAGCATTACAAGGAACCCATGTATCATAGGAGGAGCACCATATATGATCCCTACCATTTGAGTCCTCCAATTTAAATCCATGAATGGCCACAGAAGTATCACTCCCAACCTAATGTGAGAAAACAACATCAATGGTCGTACATGGTATCAAAACATATGGGGCTGAGT
This sequence comes from Viscum album, assembly GCA_963277665.1. Taxonomy (NCBI): domain Eukaryota; kingdom Viridiplantae; phylum Streptophyta; class Magnoliopsida; order Santalales; family Viscaceae; genus Viscum; species Viscum album. The sequence goes on from OY728122.1 coordinate 1,983,512,594, forward strand.
CTCACTCTTGCTCTATTGTAACCATCTAGCTACCAATATAGTCCAAGGTGTCTCCCTAAGGTAAATAGTATCACTCATGCTAAGGTAAGAAGAATGTGTGGTGTGTCTGTCCATGAATACCTATATCACCCTGGACAGATACCTAATCCTCCAGCAAAGCTAATCACAAGCATAATGAGACCATCCTTAACATCCCATAGAAGGAACCCAGGTATTTTTCTGGGATTTAAGAATTAATTTTATTAGTTATATTAAATAAATAAAAATTCCCATTATTTTAAACCTTTCATGTAATGGTTTGAGGATATATTAAGTGGACCACACCTATTTATCCCTCCATTTTTGAAAAAAATTCTACATACTCAAGCATGTAAAATCACATCTAAAAACATTTAATTAATAAGTCCATCACATTCAACCAAAATTAAAAATTCATACTCAACTGATAAATAGTAAGGGACATGGTAAAAAAGTCATTCCATAAGGTAAAAAAGACATAACATATATATGTATCATTTATAATTTTAAGACAACTCACTTCATTAAGGGGTTTTATAATAGAAAATGATTTATCAATAATTCATCCAATTCACCTTATTAAAATAAATTCTATCACAAGGCATAAATCGTCCCACCAAAAAGGTAGTTTCAAAACATGATATAATATATATTTATAACGGAAATAAATTGCTAAACCAAATTTGTGGATTTAACAATGGAAGAGAAAAATTAATGGAAACAAAACGAACCCACCCTAAAGTAGTGGTTTGGGTTAGGGCCATAACCGGAAACCATACAAAGGAGGGTCTAAACACACCATAAGGAAATCAAATCAACATAATATAAAAAAATTAATAAATTAGTAGAGACACTAGGTATGTCAAACATTTGGCACAATAAAAAATTTTATAAAAAAATTTGAGGGAAGATCTATAGACCACTTAGAAAATGCTTAAAAAAATAGACACATCCAATATCGAGCCGTGATTTGTTCTGATAAAAGAGAAATCAAAGAAACATAATAATTCCCTAAAATTATGGTGAATTAAGTTGCACCATAATACCAAAAAATTATGGAATTTAAATGAGGAAAGGGGAAGGAGGAGTCATAGACTTATTAAGTGTTCTCTAGTGCATTTGATGACACTAGAATTAGAGGACATATGAAGGATACCTCCTCATACCTAGTGGAGGAAGGGGGTTATCCATGAGGGATGTTTGACAAATAGGTTTGAGGAAAAGAAGACGAGGGGAAAAGAAATAAGGGTGGAAAGTAATTTTGGTAAATTTCATACCCTCTAATGAGGTGCACAGTTTGACCACACGGTTGTTCAAACCATGCTCCAAGCATGAAAGTGCCACTTCCCAAGAACATTGGTGATACAGTTCATGGGCATGGTTTGGGAAATAGTTTGAAAATCATGTTGTTCCCTCTATATGGGAACCTATATATGTCTATATGGCTGTGTATCTCCCCCCACATGGTTTAAACAAACCCTGTGGGACCCCCAGCTATGCTGAAGGAGTCACATGGTTCCTAGTGAAGGGAAACATGATTTAAAAAAACTGTGCGCCCTTGTTAGCATTTTTTAGATTTCAAAAATTCAAGTATGGTTCTTTAAAACGTGATGAAACAACATAGATATCTATCTGACCTAGATGCAAGTCTAAAAACAACACATTAAACTGTTCCATCTCTCAAAATTATATTCCCAAACTCAGTTTTCAAAACAAACCATCCAACAAATGAAAAAAATTACCATGGAATTTTATCCTATCAAAAGAACAAGATTCTAAAATCTCACAATATTAGAACTAATCATCCCTAAGAAGTCCTGGGAAACAAATAAAATAAAAACTATACCACTCAGGTCATGATGTTTCATTTAATTGGTCACATTTCATTTCTAAACGCCGATCAGACCTCTAAGAATCTCTTTTACACATATAATATAAACTGTTGAAACTCATTCTAATGATCATACTTTGTGAAGAGAAACATCAAGAAAATTCTCCCTTGATCCTATTTAACCTAAGTCACAATCATTTCTTCACCTCTTTAAACATTCGGAATGTAGAACTTCCTCCATTGGTTACAAAAACTAAAGAGTCCAATTCTGAGTCACGATATATCCACCATCAGAATTGTCCACATAGATAGGCCCTCATCTCTCTAACGACACTCATGAAAATAGATCCAGATTGAAATAATAGTAAACTACATATTGAACTCTTTTTTATGGTCTATTTGACACTTCCATGAAAAACCTTGACTAAAACTTGGATCACACTCAATATAAGCATACAAAATGTCTAAAATGGTACCATATCGACCGTATTAATCAAAACCACAATAAGATAAGTTAATTTCCATCAGGTTGATATTTCTAAAAATGATCATCTTAGACAGTTGATGTTTATCATGACCCATCCCCTGGGGCCCATGTTGTTACTACCCCAAGCCTATCTTACATAGACCTGGGGATGGTGACTAGCACCAGAAAGGCATATCCCAAAAGGGAAGACATTTCCTTCAAACCTATACACACAGAGACAGGGCATACTGCACAAAAAAACACAATGTAAAGAAAGTATTTAAACCACAAAAAAGTACAACCATTGAGAGTAAAAGGTGTAAATTGAAAGTAAAGGGGCTAGAATAAAATCCCAAAAGAAAGGAAAGTATAGAAAAAAAGTACAAGCTCCAGAGGTCATCCGCCAAGGATCCTACCTGAATGGTAGGCACAACTCATAGTCGGATGTCACTACAGCACACCACGTATGTCCATCCACCTCCGAGCACCATCTAGCCCTAGCTCCCCAAAATCCCAGTCAAAGATATCTGTCCCCTGCACAAGACATAACAAGTGCGGGTGAAGCCCGTGTTGGGGTGAGCGTAACAATACTCAGTAGGGACCCTGAGGCAAACTCGAGTCTCACAAAAATCCACATAGAAAGAATACCATAAATCATGATCTCAAAGTAATGCACAAAGTAAAAGACATAACTCACACCAAGATATAACTTAAGTACATTGGTAAAGATGATTATTCATAAAGATAGATCATATTATTTTGTTGAGAGGATATACTGCTGATCCACGAAGGGTCGCTCTGCTACTGATCTACAAAGGGTCACTCTGCTACTGATTCATGATGGGTCGCTCTACGGCTGATCCATGATGGGTCACGCTACTTCTGATCCAAGATGGGTCACTTCCATGATGATCCATGAAGGGTCACTCTTATTTAGATCCAAAAAGGGCTACTCCAATGTTGATCCACGATGGATCACTCTTATTCTGATCAAAGAAGGGTCTCTCTTATACTGATCCACGAAGGGTCGCTCTTCATTTTTCACGTCACATCCAGCCACCTGTTTTCCCCACATAGTAGGCTTTATTTCTATAGGGTAATATCCTCATGCCATTTCTCATACCACAACAACCACAATGTCCCACATAGAGTAACCCGAAGGACAATATCTTCATAAGGGTCCCAAAGAAATAGATGGCGCGTCGAACAGATGCCCGATCGATAAGATTTGGGTTTTTTTTTGTAAAAATAGCATAGTTGGATTCGAGTTAGATCCAAATCAAACATATGAAAAACTCCACCAAAACTCACATAGACTATCTCATAAGGACTCCCTCATTGAGAGGTTCCCAACTCAGAAAACGACTTGTCAATCAGACGCTCGGTTAGTAAGATACATGCGTTTTAGTAAATTGGGACCAGTTGTGTCCGGTCCGAGACCGACTCGGTCTGATCGACCCAACCAATCTTAGTGCGGGGTCCTGAATGACCCGCCTTGTCTTCCTGGACCATTGGACTATCCCTTTTGTCTATACTGGACTAGACCAGGGTTGGCCATGGGCCCAGTCCGCTTGGTCACCCAGTGACCTCAAAATTTATCATGCTCGGCTTGCACAGGTGGGTCGATATCTTTTCCGAGCCTGGACCTCCACGTGTCCCTGTTTTATCCTGTCAAACCTGTCCAACAAGGAGTAATAGCTCAAAAGATTAGCAGGGCTACTCGGGTAGTAGGGTTTACTGGCCCAGCTCGGCCCAGCGGGACAGTTGGTTCTGCCCAGTGGGCCGACCGGTTCGGCCCGACCCGATGTCTCGGATCGGCTCGGCCTGTCCGGTTTGGGTGTGCAGGGCGGGTTCATCCAGCTTCCCCCTATGATTGTACATGTCCTAAAATGAGTCGGCTTTAACCTTCTATATGGTGCCAGGCTCGCGCCACGTCTAGCCGACCAACACGTTCGACATGCTGCAACCTCCTCCACCACAGCATATGCCGCCTCCCCCTGTGTGGCTAGAGAGGGTCGGCTGCTCCACCTGCATGTGGAACCAGTTGGCTCCGCCAGTCACCGACGTCGCTGCACCATTGGTGTCGCACCAATGACACCTTTCGGAGGCCACTGGGTACGCTCCGGTTGTCCGATCTGAAAACTGCTTGCGTCCTCGGGTCTTTCGGGTTTTCGCCTTCCCTACGAGGGTCATTAAATTTAATTTCCACCATTTTGAATGTTTGTTGACCAATAATGTCCAAGGAAGAGAGAGATCAAGCCTTTTTCATGTCTGACTGCACCCTCTACATTATAAATTTAAAGCAGGGGGAGGTTTGGGGAAACTTTCTATCAACAATATACTAATCCAGCTATAGAAACCAAAGAAAAATGACAACCTACCACATTTAAAAATGATCAGTGGGCCAACCTATCCATGAGTTGACCCAAGTTCATATCTTTAGAAAAAGAACGGGGAAATGAATTTAATCAAACAACCCCTACATGGTTTGAGAATCCGTCGCTGACGAGGGATGAATTTTCAAGCTGTCATATATCCTTGCTCCGTTAGCATTCATCGCCGTCCTTCATCTCTCGAATCCATCTTACCCGCATTCATCGATAGCATTTTTCATTAGAGGGATAGGGAGAGATAGGATCCACATTTGTCATTGGAGGAAATTCCTTCAACAGATTCCCCCAACATGTTATTAAAAGTAAAACAAATCACAAAATTTCTGTAATGCTATGACATCGTGATGTTATGAGGTTTCATTTATTAAACATCGTAGCTATTATTCTTGAGAAAAAGCATTCCATTATGAGTTTTATTTAATTTTCCTTGTCGTTGCCTCATCGTCATATCGCTGCGTCGCCGTTCGCCACTCAACGGTTGAGAAATGAAATAAAATAACATTTTAATGTTATTTAATATTCTCTGAAATATCTAAAAATAACATCTCCATTCTACCCTTGCCGGTCGATGTTAATTCATTTATATAAGAATCCCAGAGTTCCAAGTTCTACAATGCCCTCATATTTTTGATATGATCACCAGTTCAAAATTTAGAAAAACCCACTCATACGTTTACTTCAGTGAAGTAAAAAAAGTTCAAAATTTCGTTCCACGCTCACTAGGCCTTAGAATCAGGTGTCGTCAGAGAATGTGGTCTCCAAATAATTCCATATATAAATATATATATAATTACATAGAAATTCAGTGACATTATATTGTCCCCACCTTAGGGATTTATGTCCCCTAAATCTGAAAAATGTCTAATTAAACAAGTGGGGGTACGAATCATGAATCCGAGCCTCCATCTCCCATTTTCCCTCCTAGAGATTCCTGTGTTGCCATCGAACCTGCACTAGAGTAATTGACAATCCATGAAGGACCCGGTCTTATTGATCCTCTATCTCTACCAAGAACTCCACAAAAGTCACCCCATCATCAATGTCCAGCTCTCCCCAGCTGCTGATGTGCGATGGATCATGCACATACCTCCTCAGTTGCAAAACATAGAAACAATCATGCACCTGATACATCTGTGGGGGAAAAACTAGGTGGTAAACCACGTCGCCAACTCTGATCAGGATATGGAAAGGTCTTATGAACCTCAAAGATAGCTTTCCACCTCGGCCAAGTCTCCACAATCTGCATCAAGGTGAGAGACGTAGGAAAACATTGTCTCCCTCCTCGAACTACAAGGGTCTCCATCTCCATTCAGAATAAGACTTCTATCTGCTATGTGCAGTCCTCATCCTCTCCTAGATGATCATCACCTTCTTAGTAGTATCCCGTAGCATCTCTAGACTTATGAGTGGTGACTCCCATAGGTTTATCTAGCATAGAGGTGATCTGCATTGCCGCCCGTACAAGGCCTCAAACGATGTTATGACAATGGGGGAGTGATAGGTGTTGTTGAATAAGAACTCCACCAGTGGCAGGTGGTCCTCCAAATTATGACCAAAATCTTGGACACAATCATGAATCAAGTACTCCATGGTCTGTACGGTCCGCTCCATCTGACCATCCGTCTAGGGGTGAAAAGTTGTGCTCAGGCGCAACTGAGTCCCAGACATCACCTGCAACCCTTACACAATTGGGATGTAAAGCATGCATCATGGAATGAGATGATCATCGAAGTCACCCCATGAAGCTTCACTATCTCTTAGATGTAGAGGCGTCCCAATCCCTCTACCAATACCTACTCCCATATGGGTAGGAAGTGGGCCGACATGTTGAATCGGTCAATGATAACCTAGATAGAATTGTTACCCCTGTATGTGCACGGTAACCCTATCAGAAAGTCTATAAAGATACCATAAAACTACCATTAAAGTACCTAAAGTGGTTGTGTCAAGCCTACTGGGACCGGATGCTCAACATTTTCTTGTTGACAAGTGAGGCAGTGTGAAACGAACACTACCACCACTTTATTCTCCCCTATCCACCAATACTAATGTTGGAGGTCCTAGTACATATTTTCTACACCAGGATGTACTACTAAAGGGGATGTATGGAACACCCATAAAAACTCCTCCTGTAATGTCACTAGTTCCATGGTGCATCCTCCGAAATGAATGACATGGTCCCCACCTATCAAAAATCCATCACGATGCTTTCCTGAGGAAAACTGAGCACGTCGGGTCTCACAGTAATCATCCACAAGATATGCCTCCCTAACTTGCTGCAAGAGTGGAGGAGTGACAGTCATAAAATGGAGGTATGTTTCTCCATAACTATTCATGAAGGATATCTACATCGTGCCTAGATACTTCATCCCCTCACTCATCAGCTGTAAGCCAGACCTGCTACTGAGTGCGTATGCCACCACGTTCCCCATCCCAAGAGTGTAGACTATCTCAAAGTCAGAGTCCTGGAGGAATTCTATCCATCACCACTATCTCATGTTAATGTCCTTCTATGGGAAGATATTCCTGAGAATCTTGTGGTCAGAGTAGATGGTAAATAGTTCACCCATAAAATAGTGCTGCCACATATTCAAGGAAATGACCACCGTAACTAACACTGGGCCATGGTTCATATAGTTCTTCTCATGCTGCCTCAACTACCATGAGTCGTAAGTGATCAATGCTTGCTCCATCATCATGAAACAACCTAGTTTGGTCCCTAATGTGTTTCAGAAGACTACATACCCAACACTATATTCTGGTAGTCTCAAGATAGGAGAAATCGTCAGTCTCCACCTCTGATCTTGGAAACTCTGCTGGAACCTCTTCATCTATACGAAGGGAATTCCCTTATTTTTCAATGCTGAAAAGGGTTCTATTACTCTGGAAAAGTAAGTTATGAACCTCCAGTAGTACCTAACCAACCCCATGAAACTCCACACCTCACCCATGCTCTTAGGTAGCTCCCAAGGAAGCACAGACTCTATCTTCTCTGTATGCACCGAAACTCTGGCCTCCAAGATGGCGTGTCCCAGAAAGTGGACCTCTGAAATCTAGAACTCGAACTTTGAGAACTTACCATAAATCTAGTTCTCTCAGAGGGTATCCAAGACTATCCGTTGGTGTATATCCTGCTCCTCCTCTGAAGTTGAGTACACTAAGATTTCATTGATGAAGACTACCACTAAACGAACGAGGTAGGGCTAGAAGATCCTATTTATGAGTCCCAGAAACACCATTGGGGAATTGGTCATGTTTAAGGGAAAAAAAAGAACTCATAGTGTCCATACCAGTATCTAAAGGCTATCTTCAGTATGTCTTCATCCTGTACCCAAAGCTGATGATATCCTGATTTGAGGATGATATTCGATCACTAACTCCCTCCCTTCAGCTGGTCGAAGAGGTCATCAATTCTGGGCAGCGGATATTTATTCTTCATGGACACCTAGTTTAGGTGCCGAAATTCCATTCTTATCCTCATGCTCCCATCTGCCTTCTTAGAAAAAACATCGGGGCTGCCGAGGTAGAAACACTAGGTCTTATGAACCCCTTCCTCTACAAGTCCTCCAACAATACTCTCAGCTCCCAAATCTCCATGGGAGCCATATGATGTGCATGTACAGATATCGGTGCAATCCCTGGGTAAAAGTTAATCTATAAGTCAACTTATTTCTGAGGAGGTAGTCTTGGGACATCTTCTGGAAATATGTCCTCATACATGTCAACCACTGCAGGAATTCTTGGACTCCTCTCATCCACTACACCAAGGGTGAGACTAGCCAATAGTTGAGTAATCGGATGAACCCCCTTCTGAGAAAGTCTATCCTTTATTGAAAATTTTCCCTTCTTATCGGGGAAGGAAAACACGGTACCATACTTACGGACACACAACATTTTGTGCCTAAAACCGTCGACCTGAAAATGGACTGTAGATAACTAGTACATACCCAAGATGATGTCATTAGGCCTCGAAGATGCTAATAGGAGATACCAGAAAAAGCTCTCACCTCATAGAGTAATCTCACACTTCCAGTACCTGTGTGTAATCATCGAATCCCCTCTTGTAGGAGTCTATAATCATATGGATCATGCCAATAAATCCCCCAGAAATTCTGATCCTTAAAAGCGGACTGGGGAAAAAATGTGTGACTAGAACCTATGCCTAAAATAATGGTAGATAAGGTGAAGAAGGTATAGATCATACCTATAATCATCTCTAGAGATCCAAGGTCATATGCCTCCATCTCCAGAAGCTAGCCTCTCCCATGTGTGCTGGCTCCCTGAGCCCATGGTGGTCCACATGGGGGTGGTGGTGGTAGTACCTCGAACTGTCGTCCACCACCTGCCGATCGGCCTGCTCCCCCACCACATCCGATGCCCGACATACCTCCTCTCTTGAACCCCATCCACTGCCTTGGAGGTCCCTCAACCATATACCGATCATCTGTGTGGAAGATTAGGAATTCACGAGCCATGTGTCCATGCCCTCCATTGGAGTAACAAACTATAGCCCTTAGCCATCCTCCTCTACCTCAAGAGCTCCAATCCTCTGACCCTACATTCTGGGGTCATCCTCCGAATGATCAGGTCTGTTTAGGCCACTGTATTATCTTTCTACTGTCTGCTGTAGATGACTCGATCACCTGTCATCTGGTGGTGGCTCTCACCATTGGTGCCTGCTCGACTAAGAATCTCTCCACTAGTAGAGCTATCTCTAGTACTAATAGCTATTTCTAGATGCAGAGCTAAATTATTGATGCCATGATCTCACATTGGAGCCCCCACTCAAAGGTCTGGGCCCTGATGAAAGGGTCTCATGCCATTTCGGTGGAGTATCGGGAGAGGTTGGTAAATCTCATTGAGTACTGGGCCACTGTCAGGCTGCCCAGTTATAGGTGCAATTGCTCTAGAATACACACTGAGCATAGGGTCACTGGTATGAAATATCCCCTGAAGAGGCTCTCGAAGTCCAACCAGGAAACGATTGCCTCTTTGTGTGTCTATAGAATCAAGCTCCACCATCTCCCTACTGTGCACTGAAAAATTCAAGCGGCTAGGACCACTATCTGGTTTGTAGGTGTCTCTACCAAGAGAAAAACCAACGTAACTGTCTCCAACCAATAATCAACTTCCCAAGGATCTATCTCACGTCAAAACCATGAAGGCCTCTATCTCTAGAACTTGTGCAGCGCACTCTGTCAGTATGGACTGTCCGCAGTTGGGGCTGGTAGCAACTGCTTCTCTACGGGTGGTGGTGCGGTACACCACCTGAAGGTGCGGTCACTGTATGTGGTCCCTAGACCAATTCCTCATCATTGGGTGGGCCATCATCATGATCCGTCACTAGAATCCAAGATTTCTATCTTTTTGGAGGCATCCTATAGGTAAACAGATGGACCACAGTCAATAAGTTATCTTTAGTGAGCTGACTCAAAAGGGATCAAGAGAAAAACACTTCAAAAACACATGCAATTAGTGTTTCCATGTACTGAGTTGGAAAACAAAATTTAGGGTATTTCTCTATTGATACGTTGGCTGTCGCACCAAATCTGGACTCCCCAGATTGAAATATGAACTCAAGACACATGAAACTATTTCCCCCATTAAAAAATACAGAATCTTAGTTATTCTGGTAGAACTAACCTCCCTTTTGATACCACTTTGTCAGGATCCGTCCCCCGAGGCCCATTCCATGACTACCCCTAGCCCACCTTCCATAGACCAGGGGCTAGTGACTAGTACCTAAGAGGCATATCCCAAAATGGAAGGAATTTCCTTCAAACATATACACACACTAACATGGCATACTACACAAAAAAAACAACAATGAAAATAAAGTAGTACAACCACCACAAAGTACCACCATTGAGAGTAAACGGTGTTAATTGAAAGTAAAGGGGCCAGAATATAAGTAAAACTGAAGGAAAAGTGCATAAAAAGAAGTATAAGCTTCATAGATCGTCCTCCAAGGATCCTACATGATGGGTAGACACAACTCACTGCCAGATGTCACTGAAACACCATACGTCTATCGATCCACCTCCAAGCACCATCTACCCCTAGATCCCCAAAGTCTGAGTCAAAGATGTCTATCATCTTTATAATACACAATTGGTGAAGGTGAATCCCATGAAGGGGTGAGAATAAAAATACTTAGTAGGGACCCCAAGACCAACTCATGTCTCCCAGAAATCTATAAAGGAAGAATACCACAAAGAAATATCTCAAAGTAAAGCACAAAGAAAAAGAAACATCTCAAACTAGGATATAACATAAGTATAGAAGTAAATATGATTAGTCATAAAGCTATATCATCTTACTCTATTGAGAGGTTATGATTCTGATCCACATAGGGTTTCTCTTCTGCTAATCCACAACGGGTTTCTCTGCTACTGATCCACTATGGGTCGCTTTATGGATGATCCATGACGAGTCGCGCTACAGCTGATCCACAAAGGGTCCCTCCCATGTTGATCCATGAAGGGTCTCTCTTATGATGATCCATAAAGGGTATCTCTTATTCTGATACAAAAAGGGTCTCTCTTATGCTAAATTACTAAGGGTTTCTCTTATGCTGATCCATGAGGGGTCGCTCTTCATTCTTCACATCACAACCAACAAATGGATTCCCACACTTAGCATGCTTGATTTCTGAAGGATCTTCTCCGAAATCCATCGGTCTTAATTCAAATTTTGAGAAGTCCCACATAGAGTAACCCGAATTACCGTATCATATTAAGTGTCCCAATGCAATAGATGATGTGCCGAATAGATGCCTGGTTTGCAAGATATGGGCATTTTTGTAAAAAGGGCCTGGTTGGATTCATAGCTGATCCAACCTGGCCATATTCTAACCACCTTAAAAACATAAGTAGATTATCTTAGAAGGAAATCCTCATCAAGAGGGTCCCAATTCCACAAACATATCGTTAATCGGATGCCCAATTCACAAGATATAGGGTTTTTGTAAATAGGGGCTGATTGCATCTGGGCCCGGTCTGACTCGGTCAAACCGACCCAACCAATCCCGGCCCGGGGTCCCGCATGACCCACCTATTATTCCTAGACCATTGGACCTTACTAAATCTGGCTGAGGTTCGGTGTGGTTCCAGTCTGGTTGGTCACCCAGTGACCTGAAATATTTCTAGCTCGGCCAACACTGGCAGACCAGTCACTTTTCCTTACCCAAGACGCCGAGTGGCACAATTTTATCTAGTCAGATCAGACGACTAGTCTGAATCATCCTGGTGGACTGGTTGGTCTGGTTGGGGTGTGCACAAATGTTTTAGCCAACCGCCCCCTTTTGTTCGCATGTGGCCAGCAAGGAGCGGCCCGATCCCTTCTACTTTGTGCCAGGCTGGCGCCATTTCTAGCCGATCACCGCGACCGATAAGCTGCGACCTCCACCACTTTGACCGATAGGCCAAAAACTCCTCCACCATGGTGCAAGTCAGGAATTCTTCCTCTGCCTACGCAGTCAACGAGGGTCAGCCCCTCCACCCACCAGTGGCACTGTTTGGCACCACCACCACAGGCCACCACTGCCGGTCACCGGTGCCGCCGCGCCAGTGGTGCTCTTCCGATGGCACCTTCTACAGGACACCAAGTTCACTGTAGGGGTCCTATTATAAAACTTCTTTCACCTTCAGGCTGCTCGGGTTTCCACCTACATTTCAGGGGTCTTGAATGTTCCTTTCCACCATTTCGAACATTCGTCGACCCTGAATGGACAAGGTAGAAGGGGGGTCAGGCCATTTTCATCTCTACCCACACCCTCCACGTTAAAAGCTTAAAGCAGGGGTAGGTTTAGGGATAATGTTTTATCAACAATATACCAATCCCATTGTAGAAAATCATGAAAAAAGACACCCTCCCACATTGAAAAATGATATGAAGGTCAACCTGTTTGTGGGTTGACCCATGATCTTCACTTTAGAAAAATTATGGGGAAAATAATTTAAACAAACAACCCCTACTTATTTTGAGAATCCGTCACTAACTAGGGATGCTGTTCTAGCTGTCATCAATCCTCGCTCTGTTATCATTCTTCATCATTCTTTGTCCCTATAATTAATCCCACTGGCATTCTTCTATAGCATTCGTCATCAGAGGGAGAGGGAGAGAGTGGTTCCACGTTCGTCATTGGAGGAAATTATACCAACTGATTTCCCCAATGTGTAATTAAAAATAATACATATCGTAGTGTTTCTATTATGCTGTGACGTCGCATTGTTATGCTTGCACAAAAATGTGCCCTTATGAGTTTTTATTATTGAGCCTCTTCACCACCTTGTCGTCATGCTGCAGTATCACCGTCTGCCACTCAACGGTTGAGAAATGAAATAAAATAATTGTTTTTATTTTATTATATTCCAAAAAATCCAAAAAATAACTTTTCCATCAGACCCTTACCAGTCAAAGTTATGTCTATTCTAGGTGAATCCAAAAATTCTGAGTACAGCGGTGCCCTTGGATTTTTGATCTAAGCATTGGTTCAAAAGTTATTAGATTCCGCTAGCTCAATTACTAAAATGAACTAAAAAAAGTTCAAAATTCTGTTACTGGCTAACCGGGCCTCAGAATAACATGCTATCAGAGCATGTGGTCTCAAAAATAATTCCATATATATATATATATAATTAAATGGGAATTTTAGGAAATTATAATGTTACTAAACTCTAAGTAAAAAAAGATTCATCAAAGACACATCACATTTTCGTTGATCATGCTCACAAAAACATATAATAGGATTTTGATGGCATCACCAACTAGTATTATCTTTTGGTTTTGTGACTTTGCACAAAAATAGGCGCATACATGATCCAATACACCAAGATCAACACTCTTAAAAGAAACCATATAAGCCCAAAATAAGTCCTAGGTAACCACATAACCTTCAACTTGTGTCTCAAGAAACTAATTCAAGATAGTTCACACACTAATGTTACGAGTGAGATATCAGAACATAGCCAAACGTCCATGTGTCAAGATGAAGGTATCAACCCATAGAGGCCAAGAAAAAAACTTGTTGGTGTCCATGAGTATGTCCAAGGAGTTCCCACTCAGGAACCTAGGTATCAATTAGGACCAACCATTCCTCAGAGAACTACTACACCTCTGGCATGAAAATATGACGGAGAAACATTATAAAGCCCAATAGATTTTAAATTTACCATGGATTAAAACCAGAACACTCTTAGTTAACCCAGAATATATCAAGATCAAGGACTCTATCATCATTAAGAATAGGGAAAACCAATAGGGTGTTATAACCCCAATAACACTGAAGAAACTTTTTCAATAACCCATAAAAAGTTCTTGGTATGGTTTCAAACCAACCATACAAAACTGCACATTAAATGTTCATTTGAACCTCTCATTTTTACTTATTTTAGAAGATATAGGATTCACCAATAGATGAATCATATTCATATTCCCACTATCTCTTCCCATCTTGAGGCATTATGTTACCATTCAAGCACAACCACCGTAGAACCTCCTTGACTCATGGTGTGTAAAAAGGTTTCATACACACCAAATCAACCAATCAGTGTGTTTCCTCAAAAGAATAAAAATGATTTGAAACTCACAATCCTCAAGTGAATCCAAATGTGTCACTAAAAATTTCAGTCAATCCCTTTTGTTTGTGTTCCTTCAACTTGGAAGGACACACATTACTCATAATGACATGATTATCCCCACCATAGAAGTGTCCATATCATCAGATTTTCTATGAAAGGGAAACCCATTCCATGAAACCCATTCTATTGAACACTAATTTCATGTCTTTGAGGTGGAAATCACACATTAAATAATATAAACAAAAAATAGATATCCACTACCCACTTAAAAGTGTGCTAGATTCATGTTTTCTTTAGATGTATTCATGACACTCCTTCTCGAGTTATGTCCACACATGCCATAGCACAAGGCATCAAAGAAATAAAAATCATCCAACATGTCAAAACACCCAATCCTTCATTAGAACATCATAATAATAATTCATATGAGTTATAATTCCTTTAACACCTAGGACATTCTTTAATGGTGATATCCCCAGATTCCTGTGTAACATTCAAAGGCTTTGAAGATCACCCTGAACACGAATGTTTTGTTAACCATTTTAGCAACATGATGTGTACAATTTGTAGAAACGAATAATACCACAACATTTCATGAGAAAAAAGTGCATCCTTGATAATCATCATATTATTTTTTATCCATATGAATTCAGGAATCCTACATCTCATAAAAAGTAACTAACTAAGATTCATACCATTCCATTCAACTTTAAGACAGACTAAAGACTATTTGATTCATCCCACACTAAAAAGGAACAAGAAGAAGGGTCATAAGATGCAATAAGAGGTCTAAAAATCCCTAGTAATGTTTATCTTGCTAAAACTGAGCATTAAATAATGCTCACACCCTTAATAGGGCTCATTAAAATGAATTTTCACTCATCTAACCCGAGCTTCATTTAGAAACTAGCTACCCTACATGGTAAAAATGGCTCTAGAATAGTACCACAAGATAGAAAAATCATTAGATCAATTATAAAGGTTATTAACACTTAAAAAATATGCCTTTAATGGTCTATACCCTTACCAAATAAGAAGGAATTGACCCTATAGCTGGGTCACACTAAAAAAAGGTTCCTTGGCTCTACCTCCTATCCTGTAGGTTCAAGCTGAAGAAGAAAAGGCCTATGGGAAAACTCACCTTCCTATTTCAAGGAAACTATACAAGATAACCTCAATGATACCCTTATATGAGGGTAAAATCTTAAAAACCACATACGGTTTCATTTTATGTCTTGACACCGACACGAATTTAATTATTTAATCATTTTATAAGGTTAATTTTATATAAAAAGTTAGGAAAAACATTTATACAAGGTTATTTATTTAGAAAATGATGCAAGGAACATGAATTTTTTTTTCAAATTTCTTATTAAAGTTTATTTAATTAATTGAAATCCCATCATAATTAGGAAAATTTTCTTATGAATGTAATTTTAGTTATTTTTTTAGTTATTTTTTTGTTTTCAAAATTGGATTTATCAATGAAAATTTCAATTTCAATCTATAGATGAAAACAACCTTTAGAATTTAATTGTAATTTTAATTAACTAAGGCCTTATATAAATAAATATCATTAAAATTAAAATATCTTTTAATTATTAAGATGGATAGGTCATGTAAAATTCCACCACACACTTTTATGAGAAACCAAATTAATAGTTGTAGACAACTTAAATAACCATCACTACATGGACTAATTATACCCCCATAGGGTTTTTCATTAGGATAATCAAAATAAGGGTATCCTAAAAGGGTACCATTCAACTCAATCTGAGTTTATCAAGATGAAACCACATTTTATTTGAAACATTAATATTTTTAAAACACAACTTTGGGGTTTTATCTCATATGCACAAAGATGCAAGAAATATATACTTGGGTCAAGTAAAATATATCGCATAAAAAACATGCCCCAGCTAAACTACATGGGTAAATTTTGTATTTTGGGATTTAGTCATATGAGTTATCATTCCCAAGTAATAAAATTCACTAGCCTTTATAAAGGAAAATTTTAATTAATTAGTCAAAATCTAACATCAATTACATTTACAATAGTTTCTAACTATCATTCTCTTATAAAATGGTTTAATTTTTTGGGTCTCCATTTAAAAATTTATAATGCTCCCACACACATTGTTGATTTTGAATTGGATCCCATTTAAGCATAACCATAAATGATTCAAATCATGTAACAAATGGTGTATGGTTCAACATTTCATGATTGGTGCGTCAAATAGAATGCCACCACCAGTCTATGTTAGAAAACTTCACTTCAATTGAAGTTGGAATTTTATTTGACCCACAATTCATAACAATTATTTTAAGAAATATGATCCCAATAAATAAAAAAATAAACATTCTGAATAAGGTCCAGAGCATAAAAAAATAACATAGGAAATTATTTTGTAAGAATGGAAAAAACCCAAGTATGGAGTATGGAGGTAAAGAATTTTAATTAATTGCCTAAAAATGTAAACATAGAACATGTTAATCATAATAATAGAATCATCAAAGAATTATTTAACAACAATCATACTATGTAAATCATACATTATGTTACAGAAAAAGAATGTGAAAAATAAATCTCTAAGAAGCTGTAAAACTAAACATGTTTATAAAATTTTATAACATGGAATATAAAAGGAAAGATAATAAAACACGCAAGGAACATCAATAATTTTTAATAAAACCTAGAAATGTAATATACATGGCATGGAATATAGATTTCTAAATGCCTATAATGATTCATTTAATTCCACCTTCTTTCCATATCAGGACAAGGGTTACTAATTGAATATCACAAATCGATAAGTAGTGGAAATTAATCCAATCACTCAAGGTGAAATCAAATCAACCATAACAATGAACATCATGAAAAAACATCATCCTTGTCCAATTGGATATTTCAAAAAACATGTTCCAATCACTCCTAGGAATGGTTATTTACCATGCAGTGACACGTTCTAAGGATTCTATCTACCAGTGCAAAATATTAAGACAAAGAAAAAGGGATTTGATACTACTTTTTAATATCTTAGACCAACATTATATTAAACTAGCAGCTTGTACGATCATCACATGGCCTCAAGAACACCTCCCCATATGCTATAGGATACCGAATAATAGTGAGGGTGTATTTAGGTATAGTTGGGAGACTATACCCTCATATTCAAATTGGTACAATGGCATATCATAATCAGACAATATAAAATAGAGAAAAGAATAAAAATAAAGAAAATAGAGAATAGTAATAACAAAATAAAACTTTCAAATGAAAATATATAACCATGATTTCATGTTGAGATTATAGTACAAGGTATAATCATGGAAAATAAAATAAGAATTAAAATTTAGTAAAAATAACAAAATCCTCTCAGATAAATGCATGAGCATCCTGAGTATTTTCTCAGTTCTATGCTCTTAACTCCTAGATATGAGGCACATCACAAAAAATAATCCAATCACTAGTGAACTGGAATATCTTCTTGGGCACCCCAACAAAATGGTGGCCTCTTTAATGTGTGAGATATAATCAGTAAGCCATGACCAATGGTGTCTAAAGCATAATCCAGTTCATGCATATAAAATAAATAGTTCTCATGTATATAATCAATAATGAAGAAATGATAAATACATAGATAACCAAGTCGGGCATAGGTTCATCAAGGACACCCAACCCAACCTTACCTAGTTCAGTCTAAGATGGATGTTTCATAATCATATGAAACCTATAAAAAAGAGATATGGGATAAGTGGTAAAAAAATTCATAAAATATGTATCTTGAGATGGACCAATATGAAGAGTGTGATTTGGATTGGCGGATGCATCCCTTGGACAACAATTATACATCTTCATCAATTATTGTAAAATTAATTACTAAAATTAAATAACCATCCTAATGGTCCCGTATGAGGTGATCCATTACATGAAACCCATTCATCGCACTGGGAGAGCCATAAATACTCACTCTCATTGGATTCCGTCCAATGTTATCCATGAATGGAATCACAAGTATCACTCCCGACATAATGTGGAGAAACAACCTTTGAGATCATACATGGAATCATCAAATAGGGTATTTAGTCTCACTCATGGCCTAGAGTAACCATCTAGCCAACCTGTCTATCCATGGTGACTCTCCTGGGGAATCAGTATCTGTAATTCTAAGGTAAGAAGAATGATTGGTGAGCTCATCCAAGCATTCCAATATCACCCCTGATGTATACACAATCCATCATTGAAGATGATAAAAAAACCTGAGGTGCCCAACATAGGTATTCCATTGAAGGAACATGAGTTTCACTCACAACCTTTAAAATTAATTTAATCAATTATATTAAATAAAGAAAGAAATTCTATCAAATTAATCATGTCGTATCATGGGACAAGGATGATCAAGAGGTCCATTTCCATTTACCCTTCCATTTAAGAAAAAGGCCATGTACTCAAGAATGTCACATCACATCTCAAACATTTTATTAAAATTCCATCACATTCAACCATAATTAAAATGGAATATTCAATTACTAAACCATATGGCCTATTGTAAAACACTAATTCAAGAATGGAAAGCAAGAAATAACACACACACACACACACATCTTCTTAAATATGAAGATAATGCACCTCAATGAGGTGTTTTATTAGAAAACACGATTCATTAACAATTCATTCAATTCACCTTAAGAAATTCAATTATATCACAATTCCCAAACCATCCCACTCCAATAATGGTTTTGAAAAAACTGATCATCTCAAATTAGCATCTAAATAAATAGCACATTAAAATGGGTGGCTTCAACAATGGATAAGAAAACATAAGGGAAAATAAAAGAACCCATCATAAATGGGATGTTTGGGTTGAAGTAATAACCTCCAACCACACCAAAAAGGTTCTAAAAAAATATTAAGGTGGGCTAATCAATTTAATTTAAGAAAAAAATTATAAATAAGAAGTGACAATAGGTATGTCAGGTGCGTAGAACAAGGAATGTTTTTATAAAAACGTTGAATATTGAGAGAAAATCAATAGAACAACTACCTCATTCTTAGCTAGATACACATGTCCAATATCGAGGATGGATTCATTCTGGTTCAAAATAATATGAAGAAACAAATGAATCCCCAAAAATAGGGAGAATTAGTTCACAAAAACAAAATAGAATTGAAGGAGGGAATTTAAATTAAAAAAGAGAGGAATGAGGTGTATTAAAAATACCAAGGGCAATATAATGAGCTTGAAATTGCTCTAATCAGAGGCTGTAAGAAGGATATCTCTTAATACCCATTTGATTAAGGGAGTACATCCAAAAGCGAGGTGATGCATAATGGTAAGAGTAATGGAAGAGGAGGGGGTAATAAATATGGCTCAAGGTTCATTCTATAAATTTTCAAACACTCTAATGCGGTGAATGGTTTCTCTGAATGGTTTGCCAAATTTTGAACCAACAATGAAATTTCCATCATCCAATAAGGGGGGTCTCATGGTTTGGAAACCATGTTGAAACCATGTGGTTCCCACTATTAAGGGACATGAAAGAAGCTGCATAGTATTATGGATCCTCCCGTATGGTTAGACCAAACCATTATAGACCCCCAAACTTCACTGAAGGAGTCACATGATTCCTGCTAAAGGGATACACTATTTCAGACAAATCATGTGCCCCTGTCAGCCTTTCATGGATTTGAAAAATTTAGGTACGGTGCTTCAGAAATTAAAGGGACTCCCAAGACATCTTTTAGGCCTTCATCCTAGTCTAAAAACAATATATTAAAGTGTTAAAACTCTCAGAATTTTGTTATTAAGATCAATTTATTGATCAGAAAGGCCACCAAACAACAAAGTTTAAATTACTTTGGAATTTTAACAAGCCCAAAACAAAGGACCCTACACTTTTAACTTACCAACATTTTCACTATCTTCATGGATCTAGTG
Source organism: Viscum album (assembly GCA_963277665.1). NCBI lineage: Eukaryota > Viridiplantae > Streptophyta > Magnoliopsida > Santalales > Viscaceae > Viscum > Viscum album. The sequence continues at coordinate 1,983,532,822 of OY728122.1, forward strand.
AATATAGTTTATTGATATTTCCATTATTTATTTATAGAATTACTCATAGATTATATAAATATATATTCCAAGGAAAATGAAGTACATGAAGATAAGTTTAGAATTTTTTTGAAGACCATGAAAAAGGATAAGTTTTATTTTGAATTTATAATATGAGAATTTTGTCAATACAATGAATCATTGTTGGGATATGTAATTAAATGTGAGGGTATATTTGTAACACCCCAAGGTTTAAAAAATAAATTTAATCAAATGTATGAAACACTGAGTCTATTAATAATGGTACTATTTTATGGAAATAGTTATAAACTATCAATTATACATAATTTTTTTGCTTCTATGATTTGTATTTCGAAAAAAAGACATCTACGATTGTGATCAGTAAGTTATTTAGAGTTTGATAGAACCAACTTGTTATTTTTTTGTATTTAAACATATCATTATGATTAATAATATGAATCTTATTAATATTAAATCTTATTAATTTTTTTTCTTAAGATTATATGATAAAGATATCTTGATTAATTTTTCTAGGAGATATAAAATCAGTTATATTTTTAAAATTGTTATTTATGGAATTAAAAATAATTTTATTTAAAAATGAAATGAATTATTTTTATATAATTATTTTCGAAAAATTGAGTTCATTTTTGAATTCTATATGTCAAAAAATGTTTAGGGTGAATTTTTGGGATTTTTCTGAAAAACATTAATTTTTGGTGAATAGTGAAATATGGAAATTAACTAATTACTAATAATTAAATGGTGAAATGATGTAATTAAATGATCATATTAGGTGTTATAAACATGAATATGTTTATGTATTATATTAATAACACTTTTTTTAACCATTATACAGAAGATTTAAACACATTTGAACAAAGATGAACCCGAGGTAAGGGAATTGTTAACCCAATTTCCATTATTTGGGTTGACCATATACTTCATTTTTTTTGTTATTAAAGTTTTTGTGTTGTTAATATTATATAGTTATGTGTATATATATTGTATATACATATTACATATTCTCTATTTAGTCTCACATAAATTATACAATATTTGTAAGGGGATTTTCTTTTAAAATCCTCTTTTAAAATTCTGTTTTACAAAATTCAAATGCAATGTTTTTATGAAACTATTAATGTAGTATGATTATGTTACAGTTCATGGTAATTGTTTATTATTTATGGTGGGACCTAAATATTCCTTTAATTCATTGGTTATGTGTATGTTTGAGGCCAACCGTATGATTACTCCAAGTGTAACTATAATGGTCACACAATAAGGTAGCCATGAGGGTTACATTGTAAGGTAGTCATGAAGGTTGCAGATTATAAGGTAGCTGAGAGGGTTACAAGATTATGTATGTAATCCACCAAGATACATTTATGGTTCTATTTTTGTTCTTTATGTATTGTGGAAATCTACTAAAAATATCAAGTTTCACAAAGTATATTTGCATGAAAAGTATTTTTTTTTGAAAATGATTTCAAATATCTACAAGTATTCATGGACTAATGTTTTATTTAAATAATTTTATATCTCATACTTATATTTTTATGATAATATCAATTTTTAAATTATTTTCACAGGTTATAAAGATTTGTAGGACAAATAAAGAATCCATGTTAAATTTTATGATGATTTTTCAAATAAAACATGTTTTATTTGAAAAGTTTTATATTTTGAAATAAATGGATACTATTTTAATGGTATCCACTTTGTTTAAATGGGGAATGTTATGTACGTATTATATCCCAATTATCTAAGCCTATAAACTTTTAAATATCCCTAATGTGAATGAAAGTTAGTTCTTGACTAAAATTCAAGACTATGTAATGTAATAAGGCCGTGTCCATATAGTTGTTATCAGAGGATGGATTAGGATAACATAGGGGTTAGGTTGGTGTTAAAATAATATCATAAATGATTTCTACATTAGGTATAATTTGAATTTATTTATCATATAATTATTACCATGTTTCTTCAAATATGATATATTTGTTCAGAATGGTTTTCCATAGAAGAAATAGGGAAGCTCATGTAGAAAGGCACCAACAGAATGATATCCTTACAAATCTATAGCCTAGAATGGTAGGGATTAGAAATGAGTAGTTTTGGATAAAATTGGGCCATTTGACACTATAAATAAATGCTAGTGGAATCCATGAAAGAGAACAATCATAGCTACCACAACAGAAGATGACGATGGGGGAACATTTTATAAGGCAAAACCCTCCTGATTTTAGTTGATCTTCTGACCCAATAATGACTAAGGGATGAATTAAAGCCCTCAAAAAGATATTCTATGTTATGGGATGTTTAAATAATCCCAAGGTAAGTCTTTATATATATCTTTTTTAAGGTGAAGCTGATCAGTGGTGGTCATTGGTCAAGAATATCTGGGATAGAGAGGTGATTAAAGCCTTATAGTCAGATGAATTTAAATGTATTTTCCTTGAAAAATATTTTCCAACGTATTTTGACATAGGATGGAGAAGAAATTACTTGAATTGAAGTAGTAGGAGAAAGATTCATTGTCCGTGTATAAAGTGAACATCACCTGATTGGCGAGGTATTCTCTAAATCTTATTCTGGATCTTGATAGAAAAATCAACCATTTTTACTCAGGATTGAAGCCAAGATATCAAAGGTCATTGGTTCCTATGTGTTAAAAAGTTATGATAAATGTGTCCGATCTACGGAGTGGGTAGAAATTGAGTTTAATAAGGATCTCATGGACATTTAAAACATTTAGAAGAAGAGGTCCAGATGAAAAGTAATGAGTATGAATCAATTAATGAAATATGATGGTAAGAATATATAGTTACTAGTTTGTGAAAATATAGGAAAAAAGCACCCTATGGAACACCTTACTAAAACTGGGAAGTGTTTTAAATGTGGTAATTTTAGAAATATAGCCTGATATTATGAAAATTATTCTAAGACTAATCTTGATAGAAAAACTATAATGTGTTTCATATGTGGTGAGATGAGTCATTATGAAAATTCCAGCCCAAAGAGAGATCTGAATTATAAAAAGAAGCTAGAATATAAGAATAAAGGTGTAGTGAGATCCTTTGTGACTACATATACATATGTCGGGCCATCCAATGAATTTTTATCTGGTACCTTGTTTGTTTACTCAGATTTTTCTAATTTTTTTTATATAGGGTCTATACATTCCTTAATTTATGAGAAATGTTTTAGAAAATTGGGAATATCACTTCAATAAATGAGACCATAACTTATTGTTAAAACACAATGAGGGAAATATTATAGAAAAGAAAAATAACAAGAATCATGCTATCGTGGTATAGGGAAAGTATTTAACTGTAAACCTTGTTGTTTTTCCCTTAGTAGTGTTTGATGTCATTATGGGTATGGATTTTTTTTCTGTTTATCATGATAAGATTTATTATAGAGTTAAAGAAGTTGTTTTTAAGAAAGTATTTCAATTTTTATATAATAATGATCCCATAAAATTTATAAAATATCAAGAAGCTGAGAAACTGTTGAATGATGGAAATAAAAGTTATCCTGCACATATTATTGAAAACAAGTGAACTATTCTGATATATTATGTCCCAATGGTAAATGAATATCTTTATATTTTTCTAGATGAGTTACCTGGTGTTATACCTGACCGGGAATTTGAATTCACAATTGAATTAGTTTCTTATGGAAAGACAATTTCACAACCCCCTTATCTAATAGCTAAAATGACTCTTAATAAATTAAAAAATCAGTTGCATGAGTTCCTAGATAAAGTATTCATTTGTCCTAACACTTCACCATGGGGTGCTCCTATTTTTTCTTTAAAAATAAAGATGGTTCCAAGAGACTTTTCATTGATTATAGAGCCTCTAATAACCTCACTGGTAAAAACATGTATCCTTTTCCTCATATCGATGACTTGTTTGATCAGCTCCAGTGTGCATAATATTTTTCAAAGGATGATCCATGGTTGAGGTACCATCAATTAGAAGTAAAGTAAGCATTAATGTAGGATACTTCATGCCATACTAGATATGGGAATTATCAATATGTTTTTATCTCATATGGGTTAACTAATTAAGCATCTATATTCATATATATTTGGAATATAATATTTCATGAGTTCTTGGATAAGTTCTTAGTTATGTTTATTGATGAAATTCAATTATTTTATAAATGTAAAAAGGATCATGTAAAACATTTAAGGTTTTTTTTAAACCATAAAGGAAATAAAACTATATGGAAAATTTAGAAAGTGTACTCTGTGGTTGGAAACATTTTATTTTATTCGGTATATTGTAAATAAGGATGGAATAAAAGTTGATCCTAACAAGAAAAAAATGGTTGATGAATGACCAAGACCTACAACTGTTACAAAAATTCATAGTTTTCTTAGATTAATAGGTTATTACCATTGGGTTTTTAAAAAAATTTCAAGGTTATGTATCCCGATTAATTATTCAACATGGAATGAGATTAAATGTATTGGGAAAGAATATTGTGATGTTTGTTTTAAGGAACTGAATAAGAGATTAGCGAATGCTAATGTTTTTGATCTACCTTCCAGAAATGGTCATTTAGTCATCTACGGTGATGCTTCATTGAATTGAAATGGTTGCATTCTAAGTCAAAATGATCAGGTAATTACTTATGCTTTAAGACAACTAAAACCAAATGAGTTAAATTATCCCACACATGATTTTGAAATTAGGAGCTGCAATTGATTCTTTATAAATTGGGAGGTATCATTTATACAAAGCCAAAATTTTAATATATACTAACCATAATATTCATAAGTATATATTAAATAAGAAGGAATCATTCAAGAGGCATAGAAAATGGCTTGAACTAATAAAGGGTTATGATTGCAGTATTAATTTCCATTATTAAAATGAAAACAGTGTGGAGGATTACTTGAGATGAAAACATCATGAATCATTAACCATGTTACGTCTGGAACATGACCCTGTGATTAATTATTTGATGAATTTTGGATTAGAATTTGTTTGTAAAGGAAATACCTCTGTTTTGTTTCAGGTTTCAGTGTAGTCATCATAATCAGACAAAATTAAGAAAGAACTGAAGGAAGACCATGAGGTATATAAAACTGTATAATTGGTTAAAATGGTTATGTTTCTAGAATATAACCTTGATAAATATTGTTTTTAGCTTTGGTTGAACATTTTGTGGGCCTTTTGATTCTCAGATGAAGAAATAATTGTTGTGTGAAGCTCACAGTTCTCCATTTACAATTTATCCTAGGAGCACAATGATGTATAGAGACCTTCATGAGTATTATTGGTGGGATGTAATAAAATGATATATTGTAGAATTTACTATGAAATGTTTGACATGTCAATTGGATAAATAAAACCTATAGTTTCCTAATGGGATGCTTCATCCATTACTAGTTCCAAAGTGGAAATGGTAAAATATATACATGGACTTCATTGTTGGACTATTAATGACTTCTCAAGGTAATAATGCTATCTATGTTATTATTTCCCAAATGACTAAATCTATATGTTTTCTTCCTATTTGAGATATAATGTAATTTGATTAGATTTATTGACTATACCTTGAATAGATTTTCAGGTTACATGGAGTTCCTCTTTTCATTGTATCTTACAGGGATCCTAGGTTCACTTATAATTTTTGGAAGGGCCTTCTTATGTCATTGGGCAAAGAATTAAATTTCAGTATAGCTTTTCATCCTCAATAAGATAGGAAGTCATAAAAAACCATTCATATTTTGGAGGTTATGCTTTGAATTTTTTCAATGAACTATCAGGGAGGTTGAGATCAACATATTTCATTAGTTGATTTTTCTTATAATAATAGTTTTCATTATTGTATACAGATGAAAACTTTTAAGGCATTGTAAGCGGAGTAGTTTCAAACTCTATCTTTTTTGGTTGAATTCAGGGAAAGGAAGTTGATGAGACGAGAATCAATATAGCAATTGTCTTAGAATGTTAAGTTGTTCCAACAACACATGAGGACATCTCAGAGAAAGAAGAAATGTTATGCTGACAACAAGAGCAAATATTTATCTTTTTAGGTTGGTGATCATGTTTTTCTTGCAATTCAACCAAGGAAAAGTGTAATGGGTTTTGGTATGAATGGAAAGATAATTTCATGGTTCATTGGACTGTATAAAATCCTAGATAATGTTGGACCAATAACCTACCATGTAGCTTTGACTCTGTTATTTTCTCAGGTACATAATGTTTTTAATGCTTTAATGTTGAGAAAGTATGTGCCAGATTTACCTCATTTCTTGATCCCAGAAGTTGTTTAGCTAGAAGAGAACCTTTCTTATGAAGAGGAACACCTTTAGATTCATAATTTTAGAGAGAATGTATAGAAGAATATGGTAATCCACTAGGTAAAGGTTATATTGATAGACCACATGATTGAAGAAGCTACATGGGATCTAGAAATGATCTGAAGGAAAGGTACCCTCACTTGTATAATAAGTAAATAAAAAATTGCAAGGGTGAAATTTCCAGATGGTGAGGAGAATATAACTCCCCATGGTTTTATAAATAAATTTATTTAAATGCATGAGACATTGAGTCTCTTTATAATGAAACTTTAATTTAAGGAGATAATTATAAACTAAAAATTAAACATAATTTTTCCACTTCTATGAATTGAATTTCAAAAAATAAACATATAATATTGTGATCATAAAGTTATTTGGAGTTTGATAGAACCAAATTGTTTTTTAGTGAATAGTAAAATACCCTTATGAATAGTAATATGACCATGATGAATAGTAAATATTGTTAATTTTGTGTGTTAAGGTTGTAAGATAAAAATATCTTGATTAATTTTTCATGGTGATATAAAATCAGATATAGTTTTAAAATTGTTATTTTTGAATAAAGTATGATTTTATTTAAAAAATTAAATCAATCATATTTATAAAATTATTTTTGAAAATTGGATTTCATATTTAAATTCTATACATCGAATGATGGTTAAGGTGATTTTTTGGGATTTTTCTGAAAAACATGAATTTTTGATGAATAGTGAAATATGGTAATTAACAAAATACTAATAATTAAAGGGTGAAATGATATTATGAAATGATCATAAGATTTTGCATAATTTACTATGAAATTATTGATATGTCGATAGGTTAAGGTAGAGAAGATTTTAATAAAGAGGATTCTTCAGCCTTCACCAGTGCTAGATTGGAAATGGGAAAATATATCCATGGACTTTGTTTTGGGACTACTAAAGACTTCTCTAGGTAAAAATGAAATCATGGTTATTGTTGAACAACTGACTAAATCTGTACATTTCCTTCCTATTAAAGATACTATTTATTTGGATCATATTTATTTACCATAACTTAAAAAGATTTTAAGGTTACATGGAGTTCCACTTTCCATTGTATCTGGTCGGTATCCCAGGTTCACTTCAAATTTTTGGAAGTTCCTTTAGAAGTTTTTGGGAATAGAATTAAATTTTAGTACAACTTTTTATCCACAATTAGTTGGGAATTCAGAATAAACGATTGATAATTTAGAGGATATGCTTCATGATTGTTCAGTAGACTACCACAGAAGTTGTGAACAAAATCTCTCTTCAATTGAGTTTTCTTATAATAGTAGTTTTCATTCTATAATACAGATGGAACCTTTTGAGGTATTGTATAGGAAGTGGTGTCAAACTCTAAATTATTGGGATAAATTCTGGGAAAGAAAGTTGATGGGAACAAAATCAGTAGTGGAAGTGGCTGGGATAGTGATGTTGATCTAAGAACACATGAGGACAACTCAGTGTGGGAAGAAAAGTTATGCAGACAATAGGAAGAAAGACATTTCTTTTGATGTAGGTGATCATGTTTTTCTTAGAATCCCACCATGAAAAAGTGTTATTATTTTTGGTTTGAAAGGAAAGATAAGTCAACTATTTATTTTCCCTTATGAAATCCTATAGAATGTTGGACCTGTCATTTACTGAGTAGCTTTGCCTTCATGTTTTTCTCAGGTACACAACATTTTTCATGTTTCGATGTAGAGAAAGTATTTTTCCAGATTCATCTTATGTCTTGAGCGTATAAGCAGTTCAACTGGAAGAGAAACTTTCTTATGAAGAGAAACATGTTCAAATTCCTGATCATATAGATCAATTATTGTAGAATAAGTTTATCCACTAGGTAAAGGTATTGTTTTGAAACCACATAGTTGATTAAGAAACATGAGAATCTGAAAATTCTATGAGGGAAAGGTACCCTCACTTGTTTAATAAGTAAATAAAAAATTTTGAGGACGCAATTTCTAGAAGGTGGGGAGAATGTAACAATCTAATTTTTTTACAAATAAATTTAATGAAATTCATGAAACACTGCGTCTCTTCATAATGAAACTTTTTTATGTAGATAGTTATAAATTAGCCATTTAACATATTTTCTCCTCTTCAAGGATTTGAATTTTGAAAAAATGGACATCTACTGTTGTGATCAATAAGTTATTTTGATTCTGATAGAACCAAACTATTTTTTGTTAATAGTAAAATACCCATATGAATAATAATATGAATAGTAACTTGAACATTATGAATATTAAATCTTAAAACTTTTTTTTCTTAAGGTTATAAGATAAGGATATCTTAATTAATTTTTCATGTTGATATAAAATAAGTTATAGTTTTAAATTTTTTATTTTTTGAAGAAAATATGATTTTATTTAAAAATTAAATTAATAATATTTATAATATTATTTTAAAAAAATGGAGTTTATTTTTTAATTCTACACATTGAAAAATGGTTAGGGTGAATTTTTGTAATTTTTCTGAAAGACATGATTTTTTTGTGAATAGTGAAATATGGTAATTAACAAAAAACTAATAATTAATGGGTGAAATGATGTTATGAAATGATCATATAATGTGGTATAAACTAGAATATGTTTCTATAATATATTAATAACAATATATTAATAATTATATAGGATTTTTAAACACATTTGAAGTAAGAAAAACTTGAGGTAAGGGAATTCTTAACCTTATTTCCATTCGTTGGGTTAACCTTAATCTTAATTATTTATATGGTATTGAAATTGTTTATGTGATGAAGTTTGTTAAATTATGTGTACTTAAGTTTGATATAAATATTCCATAAACTATATTATTTCTCACTTCAATTATATGTTTTTTATAAGGGGATTTTCTTTTTTAAAATCCTCTTTTAAAATTCTGTTTTACCAAAATCAAAAGTAATATTTTTATACAATTATTCATATTGTATTATTATGATCTAGTTATTGTCCATTCTTTATGATGAAAGGTGGGACCTACGTAAGAAATCAGTTCTTAATTTGATGTATGGATCTTTACTTTCCAGTTTATAATTTTGAAAATGGGGGAAAATAAGTCAAATGCTGGCTTCAGGCATGTTACACAACGTGACTCAAAGTTACACACCATGTATTTCTAGGTACATGCTATGTAATTAGAGTTACACGCCGTATCATCCCATTAAACATCCATGTAATGACATGTACAACATTTTTATAGACACGAAATGTAGTGTCATTTACACACAGTGAACTTTTTTAATTATTTAGTCGCACAATAGCATCATTTTTCTAGAAGAACAGAAAGAAACCCCCTTCGATGAACAATGCACCCCAGAAAACCAAATGGGATTTTGCCTCCTCTTTTGTCATCCGACACCTGATTTGAACACCATTGGATCCATTTAAATCACCTCAGTGAGTGATCGATTCCCATAGATCATTTCTTCTTTATTTCATCTCTCATTTGAGTTACCAAAGGTTGAGCGAGTTTTGATGATTTTGTATATCTACTCTATTTTAGGTCAAATCAATGCATAAAGCTGGATGAGGAGATTCGTACTAGTATGAGGTAGGTGGTCTTGTGACTTTCTCTCATTTTCGAGTTGTTTATATACATCGTAGTTCCATTCTCCCATGTTTATGGTGTATCCTTGACTAGAAATGGACCCAAGTTGTTGCCTAATGATGATTAGGAAATGGATTAATTTGATTTAAGCATGTTTGAGCTTTTTTATTTGATTAAGGTCCAGCTTGGGAGAATTTCCCTCGGATGGCCATTTTTTAGTCATTTGTCCTAGGATGTCTCTGGTCATTCCTTTGTTTCCATTTTTACAGTTGTTTAAAATGATTTTTTATGTGAGGATTTCCCACATGAGATGATAATTTCTTCATCCATGTGACAGTATAATTCAACTATTTTTCTGTTATATATAAATTTACCATGTGTGATTATATTTTCTAAGCCTGGTAATGGTTAGATTACTTTAAAGTCTTGTGAAATTATTTATGACACATGATTTATTATTCTTGGTAACCATGTAATAGTATAATTTACATGTGTTTCCTATTATGCTAAAATGATGATATACCGGGCTCGACCCTATTTGACTGCTATGCCTATGGGTGAGGATTTGTTATGCATGTGGGTGAATACTTTTTATTCCGATCAGAAAGTATTGGTTATTACAATGGGTGAGGATAGGTTATGCCCAAGGTTAGAGATTTTATATGCCTATGGGTGATGTGTTGAATTCAATATTGAAATGAAATTACTCATGATGCGTCTATCAAGCCAAAACACAAGCTTGGATTGGTTCTTCACTTTACCTGTTCAGATAGCATTTAGAAGTACCTGTTGTGCTCACATTAATTAGGGGATTTACGAGATTATACTGGATCTATAGTTATATATAATTCACTTTTATTGAATTTATAAATGAACATACTGAATGAAAATGGAAACCAGTGTTTTAGGGTTGTTTACTTTCAAGTACTTCGTAGTTTATTTATTTCCCTATTGGACACTACTTATTGCATATATTCACTGACAGATATGAATAGATCTTTGGTAGTTTCCAACTAAGAATTATTTCTCACAACTTATTTGGGTCATTTTATTGCGCCCAAACAGATTATATGATTGCAGGTGTTGATTAGGGAAAGATCCCTGTTACAGGATATTAATGTGCTACTTAAGAGTAGGAGAGCATTGGACTGAGCCAAGGCTTTTGATGCTTTCAAGTATCATCTATTTCTTTTTTTTGAGACATATATTTTTTAATACTACAATTTACTTATTTTGGATTCTTTCATAGATCATATACCATGTTGCATCATCATTTTTATGGAATGATTATTGGTTGTTCATCTTATCATTCATCCATTGTTTACATTAGTTGAATTATTTTTACTGGTTCTGCTATTGTATTATTATTTTTTATAAGGTGTTACACTCTACCAATGAGGGAATAGTCTCCCCACCCTTACACCTAGGTCATCACTGCTAGTTCGCAGCCTCCAGAATATGGGGAAATGCACATGAGGCCATGTGGTCAACCAGGTATGGGGAACCAGTTGAGTGGTTTCTAGATCTGGGACATTACGAAGTGTTTTCAGAGGAGTATTATTTTCTAGTTTTCTTTATGGTTTGTAGATGATATAAAGAGATGGAAATTCAAGGTTTTTGGTACTATGAAGTGCATGGGAGTAACTAACCCACTTATAGGTTAATGCTAAATTACATTGAATAAAATTGCAACTTTAAGATTTTGAGTTGTTATAGTTGATTTAATTTCACCATTGGGTGACAACATTGTTTTGTGCTATTATTATTGATGTTATTGTGGTTTTATTTTTATTAAACCTGATGAGATAATGGAATTACATATCATTCATGATACATACACTTGTTAGAAATCACATGTCATGCATTCTTGCCATGCCGTTTAGGGATAATTATAGATTTCATGTTGTTGTGATAGATGCCGTGATAGATATGAATACAGTTTGATAGGTACTATGATATATATATTCACGTTGTTGTGATAGGTGTATTGGTACGTGTTATTGTTGAATTTTATGGATTCCAAACTTCAGTCTCTGAGGACTATTGGCCCTCTTCGATCGTAATTTGGTTGATCATGATTCGACAATGTGATATAGATTGTGTTGGTATGTGATATATGTGGATACCAAGATTTTATTCATAGGGAGTATGGGCCCCCATGGATTAGAAAATAGAATACCATTGCTTATTTGTTTCAAAAACAGTGGTTCCAAGGATGTTTCTGTGGATTATTGTCTGGAAACCAAGAAAACATGACATGTTGTCATATAAACACAAGCCATGTGTTCTTCTATTCGGGAAGAAAATACCTTTTTAAGTACACGCTGTGCACTCTGACTACATGCCATTTGGTTTTTGACTATCTTTCTAGAAATGTGAGATATAACATGGGTTTTTGGGTTTTGTTTAGTGCATGCCATGTATGGTAGATACGCCCCGTGTAGTTTTACATAGGCAGACCCGTGTGAATTTGGCCATGTGAAAGTACATGGATATGAGGGAGAACTTGATTACACACCATGTATCAATATGAATTGACGTATACCTGAGAAGCATACATGCCAAAGCAGGAGGGAGAGGGGGGGGGGGGTATACTCCCATGTTAGATTTAAAAGGGACACACTGTTTTTTAGGAAACCATGCCTTGTACCTGAGATGTTTACATGCCTAGGCTGACGGGAGTACCAGACCATATAAGAGATTAAGTGTACATGCCATGTATGTTACCTACACATTGTGTACTAATATTTTGTTAAACTTTTTGGGTTTTCTTCTCCTATTTAGTTCTTACACTCTAGAAATTCGAATATTGAACACAACTTGAACTGTTGTGTCTTCTTGGCCTTGTAGAGTCATGCCTCCACGTCGACCTCCAGTAGTATGCCAGGAGAGTAGTGATTATCATACCCCAGAGGTGGTAGGCCATGGGCTACTAGTGGATCCTCCAGTAGTGATAGCAGTGGAATAGAATATTATACCTAATAAAGGTGTTAATTCATAGTTTTGTTGAGGATTTATGATATTTACGAAGACCTTCTAGGGAGTACCTTAGCCTGCCACATCTATGGAAGAATTAACGAGAGTATTCCAACAATAATGTACACCTACGTTTTCAGTGGTAGGTGAACCAAAAGCTTCAGAGTCATGGTTGGAATCCATTTTTTCTATCTTTGAGCATCTAGAGACTCTTATTGAGTGTAGGGTCATGATCACAACTTACATGTTGCATGATTTGTCAAAGAGGTGGTGGGATGTAATCACACAGACATAGCATCATCAGTAGATGGCATGGGTATATTTTCAAACGGTCATATATGAATACTATTTTCCAAAGATGTTGAGGGCCGATAGAGCCCGAGAGTTCATGCATATGGATGAGGGTTCTATGTTTGTGGTGGACTACTCTACCCATTTCATTGAGTTTTAGATATTTTCAACTATTCTGATGTGTAATGAGACATCGAGGGCTAGGCGATTCGAGGATGGTCTCAGGTATGACCTCCTATCATAGGTGAATGTTTTTAGGATTCCTTATATATATGACAATGTAAATCAACTAAAGATTACTGAGTAGAATCTATGGGAAGATGGAGGTGCGAACTAGGGAGGTTCAACACCGAGATCCGGGACTATCTCGACTGGGAGCAAGAAGCATCATATGGAGATTTCTCATGCAATTACAACAACTTGTAATGTTTCTTCCGATAGAAAGGTGTGTTGATACTAGTGTGGAAGGGATGAGAAAATGAGACAATAGTTTATGATGGACCCAGTCAAGTGCTGAGTTTGTGGCAAGATAGGTCATCTATAATGATATTGTCAGGCGTTTCCCCCAAAAAAATTTTGAGAGATATTTTTTCACCAACTCCTTGTTCGGGAGCAGGGTTAACAACATCTCATTAGTCAGGGAACATGAATATGTCAGGACGATCAGGTTGAGGTGGTGGTCATGGCCATTATAGCCAGACCCCAGGATCTCAGTGACTATACTGTGGGTCAGCTCATGGTAGCTATGTAGTGTGTCAGGGCCACGGTACAGGTCAAACTTATGCAATTCAACAGACCCAATAGGAGAATAATCCCAGAACTTCTACTGTGAGAGGTACTATTCTGGTCACCTCCATTATAGATTATGAACTCCATGATATAGGGTATTCATATAGTCTCATAATTATTCCTTTTATGAAGATCTTAAGGCTCTTTTTTTTTCATTTCTGATGATGTTATGAATCAATAAACTCTATTAGGGATTAGAATGGAAGGGGTATGATAGTGAAATGAGTTCCCCCTTGAGATTGATTGGTGTCACTTCATTTGGGATCTCTATGTCTTAGAGATCAATGGATTTGATTGCATATTCATAATGGATTTTTAGTGTCCTTTCAGGCATTTTTTGATTTCTATTACCACATGGTGAGTTTCACATCACCGGAGGGCAGATCGTTTCTACACATGGGTGAATTGGATGTCCTGGAATGCCAACCTAAACCTGAGAATGGTGGGTTGAGTGGGATGATAAAACATATTTCCAATTTATATCTGGATGACTAGGTTACACTTCATATGGATTTTCATCCAGTGATTGATCATTTAAGGGATGTTTTCCTAGATTAATTTTTAGGTTTACCATTGGTAAGAGAGGTAGAGTTCTGTATCGAGCTATTACTAGGAGCTACACTGATATCCAATCCCCCTTATAGGATGGCTATGAAAGAGTTGCAAGAGCTCAAGAGATATCTAGAAGATTTGGAGGTGAAGGGTTTCATCCGAACCAGTACTTATCATTGGGGATCACTGGTATTTTTTGCGAAAAAGGCAGACTGTACTCTTAGGCTATGCGTGCATTATCAGAAATAGAACTAGTTTATGGTTAGGAACTAGTATCCTCTACCTCAAATAGATGATCTATTTGATCATTTTTGAGGATCTCGTGTATTATATAAGATCAATTTGATATCTGGTTATCATCAAGTGTGTGTTATATCATCAAACATACCATGCACAACCTTTCCGAGTATGTATAGTATATATGAATATTTTTTCATGCCGTTCAGTCTCATGAAAATTCCAACATTATTTATGGAACCGATGAACCAAGTGTTCCATCCTTACTTGGATAATTTTGAGGTTGTTTTTCTGGATGACATCTTGGTTTATTATCACAATCGACACAACCATGCCAACCATATTGAGACTGTTTTGAGTACAATGAGAGAGCATCATCTATATGCTAATCCCTCAAAGTGCCACTTCTGGATGGATCATATTCAGTTCCTGGGTCACATCATATCAAATATAGGACTATCAGTGGACCTAGAGAATGTGAGGGCAGTACATACCTAGGAACAACCCAAGAAGTTCTTTGAGGTATAAAGATTTCTAGGGTTGGATGGTTAATATAGGCTTTTCATACATGACATCCCACATATAGAAGCAGAAATGTTGGGCTTGAAAATGAAGGGTGTGAAGTATATTTGGTCATATTCTTTCGAGATGGGCATGAGTTACATTGTGTACTGAGACACATCAGGTATCAGGCTAGGATTAGTGCTTATGCAGGGGGATCAAGTCATTGGGTATGTGTATTAGTACTTGAGGAAACATTAAGGGAACTACCTGATGCATGATATATAGTTATCCATAGTTGTTCGTGCCTTACATTGTTGGATACATTACTTATTGAGGGAGAATTTGAGGTGTATATAGCCCACAAAAGTACGAAGTACATCTTTACACAGCATGATCTAAATTTGAGATAGTGATGGTGGGTGGAATACTTTCACTCCATTGACATTGAGTTTGACTACATGCTTGGAAAAGGAAATGATGTGGTTGATGGTCTTAGTTGGAGGACATAGATGCATATAGTGTAGTAGGCCTGTAGGAAGTGGCAGCTCACAACATTGTTCTCAGATATGCACGTTGATGTTTGTGACAGTCAAGGACTGAACTTTCTTGCATGCTTAGCTAGTACCACTATAATACTAGATAGAGTGAGGATGATGACTCAATCATATTCCAAAGGCCTAGTTCTACGAGAGATTATGTTAGGATATGACACTCCTCTAGGTGGGGTCATAGGCGAGGATGAGGTTCTGTGGTTACATGGTCATGTATTTGTGTCAATAAACAAGCGCGAGGAGGTGATGTGGGATTTTAATTCTTTATTTTGGGAGGTGCATCATGGTGTCACCAATATGTATTTGGATATACATCATTAGTAGTGGTGTCTAGGTTTTAAGGGAGATATAGCTGGTTATTCATTAGATATTCCACCAATTAGCATGTGAAGGAGAAAAACCAAAGACCGGAAGGACTATTTCAGTAGGTACCCATTCTTGAGTAGAAATGGAATGACGTTGCGATGGACATTAAGAAATTTTTACTAAGGTCACCCTAAGTTAAGGATGCAGTATGGGTTGTGGTTTACAGGATTACGAAGGTTTCACATTTCCTACTGATCAACGAAACCTTCATTGTTGATGAGCTTGGAAGGTTGTACATCTGGTATATTTTATGACTAAATAGGGATCCTCATTCTATTGTTTCATATAGTGACTCTATTTTAATTATCGTTTTTGGAAAAGTATGTAGAGAGGTTTTGGTACACATGTGTTTCTGAACACAACATACCACCCCCATATAGATGGCCAGTCAGAGTGCACGATTCCGGTACTGGTAGACATGCTTTGTGAATGCATCCCAGATTTTTGGGGTTCACGGGAGATACACATACACCTTGTTGAGTTTTCCTTCAACAATAGCTTCCAAGATACCATTAAGAAGGTTCTATATGAGGCTTTGTACAGTAGGCCATGTCGATCACCCCTATGCTGGCTGGAGGCATGAGAGGCTACGATGGTGGGACCTCGTCTTGTCTCGGATACCACTGAAAAGGTTAAGTTGATTCAGAAACATATGGATACTACATAGTCTCATCATAAATCATATTCCAATCTCCATATGTGACCATTGGAGTTTGTGGTTGAGGATCTAGTTTTCCTATGTGTTGCACTGATGTTGGGACACAAGATGATTATGAGACATGGTAAGATTTCGCTGAGATATATCTATCCATTTTATATTCTAGATAGGGTTAGGATGGTTTCCTATTAATTGCAGTTACCTCAGAGGTAAATGGATTTTCATGATGTCTTCCACATTTCTCAGTTGTGGTGTCACATTTTGTACATGTCTCACATCATTCAGCACGAGGAAGTGGAGTTGTAGGGAGATGTATCCTCTAAGGAGAATCCAATTCATATTGTGGATTTTAGAATGTATGTTCTCCATGGATAATCAGTTCCTTTAGTATGGGTGCTATGGTAGCCCGAATGAGTGCAGGATGAGACCAGGGAGAGGAAGGACAATGTTTTATCACAATGGTCATAGTTATTATATGATGTTCCTTCACCACCCATGGAAGGGAAATTCAGGGAAGAATTTATTTAAGGGGGAAATATTTAAGAATATGGTTCTTTAATTGAAGTAAATATCTTTCATTTTTAGTTTATACTTATGAAAATGAGGGAAAAAAAGTTAATGGATAACTGCAGACCTGTTACATGACATGACTGGAAGTTTTGAGCCATGTATTTCCATGTACATGCTATGTAATTAGAGTTACACGCCATATCATCCCATTACACAGCCACGTAATGAAATTTATAGGATTTTTACAGACAAGGCTTGTATTCTCAAGTACATGCCATTTATTTTTTTTTAAATTATTATTTCAAATTTTCACGTTGTTCTTCCATACTGACAGAAATGAACCCCCTTCGATGAGCAGCGCACCCAAGAAATATGAATGGGATTTTGCCTCTCGTTTTGTCGTCCGACACCTGATTCAAACACCATCAAATCCATTAAAATCCCCTCAATTAGTGATTTATTACCGATGATCCATTCTTCCTGATTTCATCTCTCTATTTAGTTAATAAAGGTCGACCATTTTTTCTCATTTTGAAGATCTACTCCTTTCTATGTCGAATCAAAGATCGATGCTAGACAAGGAGAGTTGTAAAAGAATGAGGTAGGTTATATTGTGCCTTTTGGTCGATGTCAAGTTTTTTACATGTTCCTTAGTGCTTTTCTACTATGTTTAGGGTGTTTCTCTAAATGGGAATTGACCCTTGATGTTTTCTAATGATTATTAGGACATGGATTAAACTGATTTAAGCATGTTTTAGCATGTTTAGGTTGATTAAGGGCCACCCTGTGGGTGCGTTCCCATCAGATGACCATTGTTTAGCTATTTGGCCTAGGATTCCTCTGGTTAGGATTTATTTTCCATTTTTAAGGTATTTAAAATGAAATTTGTTAAGTGAAGGTTTCCCACGTGAGATGAAAATTGCTTCAGCCTTGTGATAGTTTAATTCACATGTTTTCTAATTATATATAAATTTAAAATGTGAAATTATAATTGTTAAGCCTATTAATTGTTTGATTACTTGAAATTCTTGTGACATGATTGATGACACATGAGTTATTGTTTTCTGTAACCATGTAATAGGGTAATTTACATGTGTTACCTACTATGCTGAAATGCTGATATACCAGGCTCGACCTTGTTTAATTTCTATGCCTACATGTGATGATGTTTTTATGCATGTGGGTGAGGATTTTTTATGACTATGTGTGAGGATTGGTTATGACAATGGGAGAGTATTGGTTATACCTACATGCTGGGTTTTTCTATGCCTGCAGGTGAGGTGTTGAATTGAATATTTAAATGATATGACTCAGGATTCATCTTCTAAGCCAAATCACAATATTGGATTCATTCTTTACTTTACTTGTTTAGATAGCCTTCTTGGTATCTGTTTTTATTAACTTAATCAGGGGATGGACAAGCTTAATATATATCTCTAGTAATATATAATTCAATGTTATTGAATTGATAAATGAACATGATGAATGAAAATGGAAACTAGTGTTGTAGGGTAATTTACTTTTTAGTACTTCATAGTTTACTGATTTCCCTATTGTACACTGCTTATTGCATATATTCACTAATATATTGGCATAGATCTCGGGAGGTTTCCTGTTGGGAATTATTTCTCAACCATATTTGGGTTATGTTTTTGGGCTGAAACAGATTATATTATTGCAGGTGTTGATCAGGGAAAACACCCTTCTACAAGTTGTTGATGTGCTTGTTAGGGTCAGGAGAGAATGGGACCATGCCGAGGCTTATGATGATTTATAGTCTCTTTTGATTCTTTTTTGATTTTGAGACATATATTTTGTACTAGTAAAATTTACTTTCTTTGGATTCTTTATTAGAAATATAATATTCTGAATCATCTTTTGTATAGAATGATTCTTAGTTGTTCATCTTATCAGTCTTTCATGATCTACTTCAGTTGTATGATGTTTACTACTTCTTCTATTGTATTATTATTTATTCTGTTGTGTTAAAATCTGCCTAGGAGGGCATAGTTTCTACACTATCACACCGAGGTCCTCATTTCTAGTCAAAATCATCTGGGGTTTAGGGAAATGTGTTTGAGGCCATGTGGCCAACCGAGTACATGGTACTAGCAGAGTGGATTCCAAATCCAGGATGTTAGAACCTATATATCCATCTAATTAATTTGTTATGCATAATTTAGAGGTCATCCGTATGGTTAATCCATGTTCAATTGATTTAGTTACACAATAAGGTAGCCATGTGGGTTAAATTTTAAGGTACCTGTGGGGGTTATAAATTATAACTTAGCAGAGATGGTTACAAGAATATTTATGTAATTACCTAGGATACCTTTAGGGTTATATTTATAATCTTTGTGGTTTGTGGAAATCTTTTGGAATTTCATTTTTCATAAATAAGTATATATGGGTGACAAGTATGTCTTTTTGAAAATGATTTCACACATTTAGAAGTATTCTCGGAATAATGTTTTCTTTCCTTCTTTTTATATCCCTTATATAGAATTTTGTCCTCATTCCATGATTTTAAATGATTTTTCACAGGTTATAAGGATGTGTAAGACAAGAAAGGAATACAAGTTAAATGTTATTAATATTTTTCAAAGAAAAATTTTTTTATTTGAAAAGATTTATATTTCTGAAAAAATGGAAATTGTTTCTGTGGTATCTGCTATATAAAAATGTGGAATGTTTTGTATTCATTATATCCCAATTATGTAAAGCAATATACTTGAAAATATACTCAATGTGAAAATAAGTGTGTTGTTGACTAGAATTGATGATTATGTATTGTAATAATGATGAGTTCATATAATATTATAAGACCCTTTAAAGATGGTAGTCATTGAAACTTGGCCTCAACTAACCAAATTAAATTAAATGTATATTTTTTATTTCAATGGCTGGATAATATCGTCAATTTTGGGGAAATTGACCATGTTACTATATTCCAATAACCATGTAATAATAAAAAGGATTCTAATTCCTATTTATAGATGAATGTGAAAATTTTTGAAGGATATTATAATAATTTTGTTCAGTGTACATATTCTCACACTAACCTACTCTAGAGATGTATTAGTGAACTATAGTGATGTATTAAAAGAGTGACTATGATGTGTTCTCATGTAAAATGACCTGTCTGTAGAATATGCCTGTACCAATTGAAGGATCTTGAAAAAAATTACCATACCCATGATTTTTGGTAGGAATCCATAATTTTTTGTTTGAATAGATGGAGGAAATATCATTATTATAAATAGGGGGAAATATGTACTGATCATAAAATCATTATGAATATATTCACCGTAAAATAGTTGAATATTCACTAAAAAAGATTGTTTTACTTTATTAATTTCTATGAATTCTTAATTCATTAGCAACCTTGGATGTCAAACAAGGTGGCTAATTCTATAAGTGAGAAGGAATATGGTATCTTATCCGTGATAGGGATTTAAATAGAAGTAATATTTATATATTTGGAGAGGATATATCATGAAAACATAATGGGAGGGGATATATCATATCCTTCTTAGACTAATGTTCAAAAATCCATTTATGTTAATATTAATGAGGTGTAGAACTAGGATTTACAGTAAAAATGATGGTATAAAATGTTATTTAATTCAACTATAATAGTGATGAAATGATCAATTTCAAGAACCGAGTATTTGTCCCATTAATAATATTATTTAATAAAGAGATATTTGATGAATCACATATCTCATAATTTTCTTTCTACCCTTATATTACAATGATATATCGAGATATTAAATATTATTTATAGTGGTAAAAAATGAAGTGGGATATTGTGGATTATGTATTTCATTTTTTGGTATGTATGTATGATAAGGTAGAGTGATATAAGTTTAAATGGATTATGTTACCATTATATATAACATAATTGAAATGGGAAATCATCAACATATATTTCTTCATCAGGTACCCCAAGACATCTAATATCCATAACATTATTTGGGTTATATATGATCGCCTTATGATGTTATCTCATATTATTTATATCTTGAAATATTTGTCACTTGATCAACATACCATGATAAAAACTAAATAGGTGGTACGTTTTCCTGGAGTATCACTCTCAATTGCATGTGATCATTATTTGGAGTTTAGATTGATGTTTTCAATAAGTCCTTTGAACATGCTGAATACTATAGAATACTTTAACACTTCTTATCATACTTAGATTTATATACAGTAAAATAGAATAATTAAAACCATGGAGGATATAATGATATCACATTTTATGGATTTCAATGGATGGTTGGGATTAATACCTTATTCTTGTTGAATTTTCGTACAAAAAATTTCTTTCCAATGAGTATTAAGATGGCTCCTTATGAATCTATAAATGGACATATGTGTAAACCTATGACCTTCTAGGATGAAGATAGAGAATAAAATATATTGGAACCTAATATAGATTATTAAATTGAAGGAAGGGTTAGAGTCAATAAAAAGCACATCAGTGAATCTTTGAGGTGAGAGAAGTTTTATATTGATTACAATCGATGAGATCTATATTTTATAGTTGGGCATAATTTATTCTTAAAATGATCACCATGGATGATGGTTATGATATTTTTAATATAGGGGAAGCTAATCCCTAGATATATTAGTCACTATGCGATTCTTGATTTAGTTGAGATGTGAAATTTTTTACTTCTTCTTCAAATAAATAATTCTCATTTGAATGAAGTGATCCTTGAATATATTTTGAAAACAATACCTGAAAAATAAAATGTATTAAGATCATAAGATTAATAATTGGATCATGGTATTAAATATGAAGAACTATGGGTGGAGATTTTGGATTCATGAGATAATGTGATGTGGAATAAAACCACTAACCAGGATATTTTTTATAAATAGTATGTTTGGGAAGAAACGTGGGAACATGAGGAGGTAGTTAGTTACAAGTATCCTCATTTTTTGATCTATGTAATGTAATCTTGATAGATAAATTCATTTTATGGTGGTATAATGCAACAAACAATTATTTTGGAATAAAATTTCCATTAAAAAAATCTAATTTATTTTATAAAAATATTTAAACATGGTATCAATCTTATATGAACCATGATATATATTATTATATAAATTTACCACTATATCTTTAATGTTAAATTAGAATATATGGATTAATTTAACCTCATTAAAAATATATATCTGAAGTTTTTTTATAATAAAAATTAATTTATAATGGTTTAGTAAATATGTTCTAAAATTTTAATTATAGGAAGAAAATCATATATGACAAAATATTTTATTTATTTTTTTTCTTCATATTATAAATTTATCAGCATTAGTAAATGATGAAATATAATGATAAACTATATAAAAATAATAATCTTTTATACATATATATTTAATTAGTTAAAAATGAATATAAAAACATATGAAGGTAAAAGCATATAATTTTTTGAAGAATATTTTTATTATGTGCAATGTATTTTATCTTAGGAAATTTTATTAATAATTGATGATAAATTATTGTAATTATAGTTGTAGATAAAAAATTAAATCAAATATATTAACATTAATCCAATGGTTGTTAGTATGAATTAAATGGGAATAGAATTTCGTTTATTCTAATAAAAATTATATTAAAAAAACGTTTTTATGTGTTTTGTACTTGGGTGTTGGAATTATGTTTTAATAGTTTTTGAAATTGATTCTTATAAAATAAATTATTTATTTGGAATTATCATTTAATAATTTGCTTACTTGTTTTATTTTATTTTTTCAAGTTATTATAAATAGTTACTAAGGTAAAAATTAAGTCACCATCATAAAGATGAAAATGGGTTAAACTAAATTGCATGGCATCCAATATCACAGAAAACATAACTTTTTTGGATTAGGTAAATTAATTTGAACCTAACCCCACATTATATTCAAAATTTGTTTATTTTTTCTACTTTAATTTTATAATTACATTTATTATATTTAAATGATATTTATATTTATGTGGGTACTACTTCCGTCAATTATAAAAGGGGATCTCCCCTCCCCATTTCGTCACACACATTCAAAATACTAGTTAAATAAACCACTAATAAAATATCTTTCAAACATCTCCACTCAAAATGTAGATGTCCTAATCTCACCAAAACACCATACTAAGAAACATTTTGTCTTATTTTAATGGATGATACTCACAAAAATGATAATTATCATTATCAATCTATTTTAATAAATCTTATTTCTTAAACCTACTATAAATAATCTATAACCATCATAATGTAATGAAATTTTTATCTTTACTAAAATTAAATTTATTTTATGTTAAGGGTATGACCATATTCAATCTCATTTCCATCCCTTGGAAAATTAATGAACTATTAGTGCATATGTATGGATTATTATCCCTATGAAGTGACGTGTTCAATTTTTCATCACTACCTAAAATGAATTTTTATGATGATTTATTTAATAAAAATATATTATATTTATGATTTTACTATTATTATATAATGATCAATTAATATTTACCTTAATTTCCTACCATTCATTAAAATATAATAAGATCTCTAATTTGTATAAATGGACTATCTTATCCATGATGCGATTTAATTAATTTTTCTTCACCGACATAAATATATTTTTTAGAAATTGTATATATTGAGTACATTTGATATTCTAGAAATGGTTAGAAATTTTGAGATAATGAATCCAGATCCAAGTAGTGTGAACTAGAATATCTAAACTGAAAAAAACATGATAATAATTGTTAACATCTCTAATATTATTTTTATGGGAGAATTATCAATATTTCAGGGACTAGAAATTATGAATGAATCATACATTACTAATATAATTATAAATGTTGTTCAGATATGTATTTAAATCATATATATGTTTCTTTTATAGTATTTCAAAGTGTGCTCGAAGCAATTCATAACTTGAGGTAAGCGTTTATGTTACCATATCACTTTTTATCTCGTTTATATAATTTTCAATTTATATTATTGGGAATTGTATGTTTATTTTATATTAAATTATATTCTTATACTTTATGTATTTTTGGCATTTTTATGTATGTATAAAATTTTCCTCCCCTGGGTACTTAAAATGTTCAAAATAATATTTTTAAGAAAAAATTATCTTATTTCCCATTTTAGGCTTGGAATCATTGTCCTATATTTCTATATTCATTAAAATTTTATACTAATGTTTTTAAATCTACATTATGGTTTGATGATGTTCATTTATAAAACATTTTACTTTTTAAAAAAAGAAGAAAAGGAATATTTTCAAATGTTTTCCATATGAATCACTTTTGACTTGTTAAAAAAGTGTGAAAAGAATGTTTTATATTTAATGTAAATGAAATCTAAAAATTTTACCACCATCATGGAATTTATTAAAAAATAAGATTCCATTAAAAGTTTTAAGGGTTTAAAAAAATAATAACATATTTCCATTAATCTGGTAATTTTTAGTTTTCAAAAGTTATGAAAAGAAAAGGATAAGTTTCTGCTTCATTAAAATCAATTTTCAAATGGTTTTATAAAATTATTCTCCATCCATGATAAAATATATTATAGATAATTATAATTATAATTAAATAGGTCAATTATTTAATTATATAATCCACCTTATTTATATTTATGTATAGTAATGTTTCAATTTTAATGTTCTAATAAAACAAATTTCAATCCACATGTAACTTAAGTGATGATAAAATCTTGAATTTTATGATCTTATGGTGCATATACATTTGAAAAATCATTCCTTGATGAGTGGTACATTAATATCCGCATTACATATTTGGTAATTTTTTTATATCTAATTATATTAATATATCATTATTGTACTAATTCCTAATCAAATATACCAAGGGATTATTGTAAAATTTCATGATCCAATATATGGAGGAATACTATTAATTATTCCTAATTCATTATACTATGGGATTTTTGTGATTCTAGTGATCCATTATGATATATAATTTTATTGATGATTTCATATTCATTATGTTGTAGGATTCAATTAGGGATTACTGATCTATAATGTTATGAATTTTTATTCATATATTTATGAAACATTATTCAATTATTCCACATGGTTAGGTTATGTTTTTCATGGATCATGAAATTATTTTTATATAACATACATTATTTTATGAATAATTTTATTCCATGAACCATATGTTTGGATCAATTTTTTCTTATATATGATTCTCATGTGTTATTCATTTGATTATATTCTCATACCATTATGATCATATTAGGATTATATATGATCTTTGCATGATATAATACATAATAAGCATTATTAAGAAATTTTTCTCATCCTTCCCCATGTACCATTTAGGTTATGAAGAAACACATTATTTTTGAACTATTTATGAAAGGTATTTTTTTAGAATAATTTTTTTGATATGTTGAAGATTGTTCATAAAATATTTTAATTATATATCTAATCTATAAAGACACTAAAATTTTATGGTATTGGGTTGTGTATATTTTCTAGATGTATTGAATACTAATCTATATTTATTTAATATTTATGTGTATAATCCTTTGTTATTCTCACTTGTCTCATTATAAGACCACCCCAAAGGTTTATTCCAACATGACATAGATTTGTTCAAAAGGGTAAGGTAAAAATTCCAAAAACACTCATTTTCATTTCTATTTATTTATTTATATTTATCTCCATAAAAGTTTATTTTAACATTATAAAATAATAACATAGGTATAATTATTATAGTATTTTTTTATCATATATACAAAAAAATCATTATCTACCTTCCTCCATTCTCAATAGAAAAATGATTATTGTCCATGAAAACATCTGACCTACCATCTCTATGAATGTATAATTTCATTTCTCATCACCACCTCACATGTATTGAAAAAAATGCACTTAATGAATATATATGAATTTTTTTATATTATTAATATTAAATAATTATAAATCATAATATATTCTTTTCCCTCCCATTGATTATAAAATTTAAATGTTGCTCAAGCGTATATGTCGACTACCCCATGTATAGAAAGCGTGTTTAGTTTTCATCACTTCCTTACATGGATTATTATAAAATATATATAATGAATTTTTATGATATTAATGAATATTCTATATCATAAATATATTTCTAAAAGGATGAAAAAATATGATCATTATAGACTAATATATTGATAATGATAAATTTTTCAAAACAATATCATCATGGATTTTGTTCTATAGAACCATGCCTATAATTCCCATTAAATAAACATGGGAATACCTAATAAATTAAAAATATTTATTTTAAAGTATTTTATAATATACGAGTTATTTACATAGTAACAATTAATTTATTTTTACATCAACACTATGAAACTTTTGAGAAACAATAAGAATTACTAATATATGATTACGAAAATAAACATTAAATAAAAAATGAATGACTAATGGATGATTATAATTATATGATATAAATTTAATATATTTGACTAATGTTTCTAAATTATTTAATTTTATAGGTATATTAATTGTAAAATATGTTAAAGGGATTCTGTAGATGAAAAGAGTTATAATAAGGTATTTTCATATGTCAAATTTACTTCTTTGTTCCATATCCCATATTCACGAATTATTTTCTATTTTTTGGTGTATGTGTTACCCAAATATGTATTTTAATCATAATTTTAAAAAAATTAAATTAATTTTTAAATCTATCTAAGTATTTATGATTAAATTACTTTTTATTCAAATGTTTCTATAGCTATAAGGGTTTTTGTTAACTCAACTCTCTTTTTATTAGTTATAATATTTAATCATGAAATTATTTTTTTTATATTATTTTTATTCCAATATAAGGTTTTATTATATATGAAATTATAATTTGATATTTGGAAAATTACATTATTAATTTAATGCTTCAACATTGATTAATTTATTTTAAATAAAATTATAATGTTTTTATGAATAACTCATATCCTCTTTAAAGTTACTTTTTATTATATAAGAATATTTTCTATTTTCATAAATATTTTAACTCATTATTTTGAAATAAAAATATGCATTATCTCTTATTATTTTCATATTTTTATACACCTATTAAAAAAATAATATTTATTACTCATTTTATTATGTGGGTTTCAATGTATTTATTTAAAAATACTAATGGTTTTAATTTCCTGATCATATGATTCATCTTACACTCCACATTTCAACCTGGAAGCCATTTTGAGTATTCTAGTAGTCAATTATTGATATTAATTTTAAATTACTTATTTTTTAATTTATATCATGTTTACTTTTAGGAAGACAATTTTGAATGTTAGTAGTAAAACCACCATTCTTCAATAATATTAAAAAAATTAATAAATTTAATTTCATGAATTACATTCTATTTTCCTATTTAACTCAAACATACCCAACTCATTTTGTGTAATGATTCATAAATAAACCTCTAAATTCACTTTTTAAATAATCCCTTTAGGTGATGTAATTTTAGGTATCAACTAATCTAACTCTTTGGGTTATATTACGTAATAACAATTCAAAGTGTTATGAAACCCATTTTTCCCATGGGTTATTGATGATATTATATATGATATATTTTTTATGGAACAAATGAATTTGGATTATAATTGTGAACATTTTTGGGTCTTATATATACCTCTAATTCATTATTTATGGATTTATATCTTATGACATACTGATGTTGATTATGTACTTGATGTGATTTAATAATTTCATAAGATTGATTATGGGAATTATGTGGTTATATTTTTTCATATTACAGTGTGATGAAAATTTTTTGTTAGGTATGTTCAGGATATTAAGGATAGACATGAAGTAGTTGTCTATGTTCCCAATATTGAGTGTGGACATGATTCAGTTAACTATGTTCACAATATTAACCATGGACACAATTTATTAAGACATTTTCATAATATTTACTGTGGAAAATATTCAACTGTCTATGTTCACTTTTTTTGAGCCCATGTTACATGTGTTGTTAATCAGTTAATAGGTGGATTAAGTGATGATTCCTTGGGAATTTATATAGAATTATTTAATGTAACTGAATGTGAAACTTTACAAATTCTCCATGATGAACTTTGAAAATTCTTAAATCTGATCTTCAAATGTAAAATAAATTTTATTATAAGATTAAATTTCATAAAATAAGAGAAATTCAATGAAAATGATTATTTTCAGGAAGTGAATATGAAGAATTCAGTTTCAATGAAAACAATTATTACCACATAAGGAATTTATTGAAGTACATGAAAAAAATTATAATGATATATAGTTTTTAATTTTTTTATTTATAAAATAAGTTTAGAATTTAGATTAGAAATTTAAATTTGGTTATATATATTTATTTAGAATATATTATACTATTTTATCATATTTTCTATAATAAAAATTATTCCATCCACACTTCAGCTGAGAGCCAAATCGACCCCACATTATGGGATGAGAAACCTAAACCATGCAAGTGTGTAAGCGTGCAATTCAATCATTGAGGTAATGGAGAGGGTGGGCCTAGGTTAACGCTCTAGGAGCCCGTTTGCTCGTAAGCGCACATGGGCCTGTTTATGAGGACCACGAAGAAGTTGGTCTATGAAGCTGGGGCGTCAATAGATAAAGTAAGTGTCTAAGATCTAGAAATGTACATTATTATGCATCATTAAAGGGAGGATTTTATTCGTAAACATGCATGATTAAATGTAGAGGTTTAAGGTTGTATTGTTGTGGTGCGCTCTATTGTTTCTCCATCTTTATAATTCTGGATAAAATATGGGTCATTGGATTAGTAGATCTAGAATGACTGATCACTCAAGGGAGATCGTCTTTAACATCAATCTATTGTGGGATATTCAAAGTATGGTTTTTCCTCTATGTTATATCCATGGTGATCATGGAATCCATCCATTTGAAGATTTTATCCCCCCATCAAATCTAAATTGAACAACTTATATACAATAGAGTCCTAATAATATAGAACACATGAAATTTATGCATTTTCTATATGAAAATTTAAACTCAAGTGTAATGGCCTCTTGATGTATACAAGACATTATAAAGAGTGAAATGTTGATATTTTCACTTAGGTACAATTAAAATTGTCTTGCATACAGATTCACATTGCATGCATGAAAAACAAATGAAGATATCAATATATTTCATATTAATAATTCTTCAGGAATTGATTATCCATCTATGGATACAAGAATAAATATATCTATTAATAAGGATTTATGTCCAAGTATTCAGGAATTTGAGTATCTTCACAATGAAACAGGAATCTTGAAACCTTCAGTCCTTTTGAATAAGATTCTCTAGATAATGATCTGAAACATTTTTATTATCCATGTAAATATAAAATAACACTTTATATACTTTGGGTACTCAAATAAAATGTGTGAATTATATAGATGATAACTTTATAGTAGTATGAAAACCTATAAATCACAACTTATTTTGTATCGTGGGGTTGAACAATGAGGTACCCGAACCGTGGGTATTCCTTTTAATATGTATGTATTCTGAGTGAGCTATCGTGACATTTATTACTAAGGTAAAAAATTATGAACCTCAGTCTCTTAGGTATTTGAGACACTAAATTAAACAGCAGTGATGAGTTTCATGTTCATGTATGATGAATGAATTATTGGTGATATGTGAGTGGACACTCATCCATATGAAGATAAGGAAACACAAATACCTCAGGTTTTTGTGCTGATATCCATTCAGTTATATAATACCAATAAATACACATGTATTCTAATTATGTTTTCATGAATAAATAAATTCAGAAATTACAATGGGTATTTATATGAGAAAAATAATACTCAATATTTTTTGGTATTCAAATTTAATGAAGTAGAAAATTAAATTTGTTATTCATGAAAAATTGAAAAGAATGAATTAATTTAGGATTTAGTTGAATAATTTAAATTAGTTAAATTTTTTAGAACCCATGAACTATATTATTTTTTTTATAATTATATGAATGAAGGTTATGAGAAATACATACTGAATTGAAATATCCTTAGATATCCTAATACATTGTTGTATCGAAGAAAGAAATAGTATGAATATAGGAACCATTGAATAAGAAGCAACTTGATTTCCTGAGTATTCAAAGATTTAAGATAATACATATTTCACAAATTTTAAAGGATTATTGAGACCATCATTGATGAATTTCTTGAGGAGTTACCATATAATTTCATATCCAGTGAGCTCATGGAAGAAGATAAATGACCATCTTATAATGTATATCACCTTCAACAAAGGTGAGGTCTTCTAGTTGGTGATGGGAGTAGTTGAAGCTATCAATTTGGAGAAAGGAGAAGTAGGTGCCTCATGATTAGAGCCAGAAAAAGACGCCTTTTTTTGAGATAAAAATAAAATTGATTCTATCAGTTGGAGATAGATCAATAAATATTTTATTTAGAGATTAAAGAATCTTCATTATCCATGTTAGGGTTTCTAGCCATCTTGGAATGAATTAGGACATTCATTATCAAACCTTGTAAATTTTATGTTTTTCCCTATATTATTTTACAATTTGATATGAGGTGAGATTAACAAATAATATTGAGTGGATAAAGAATCTTAAAAATATCAAGTATTTATACTTTAATGAAATGTAATTTGTAAAAATAAACCATTGATTCACTCCTCCATTATCAATGGTCAATCAAGATTGGGTCTCTACAATTGGTATTAGAGGGTAGGTAACCTCTAATGGTCAAAGAATGTTTTTATAAAGTGCATAAATCTTTTAATTAATGAGCTACCTCAGATGATGTTTTATTACAAGGATCAAAATAATAGAAAAATGGGAAAACAATGCAAGATAAAGATGAATCCTACAACAAAGGAAACAACACCATCAATTGAATGTAATAAAAATTGTTCATGTCGAAACATTTATTTTGATTATGATTATTTTTACAACAACTAGTTAAGATGTGATTACAATGAATGGATTTTTTTATCTTCATTCATTATTCAAAGATAATCTAAAGAATATCACAATAGAAGTGGTAAAAATATTGTTAATGTTTTCGAGGGTCTTCAATAGGAAAAATTACAGCTGAAATAAGAGGTTAATTCTATGGAAGAGGAATTGGTTAAAAAATATCATATATCCAACACTGTCACAAGACATTTGAAGGAAAACTAGGAATAAAAATCTACAGGAATTGAAATATATTCTATATTTGATGAAAAATTTCCATGAAATGTTTGTGAGATTTATTTCCTAGAGAATGTATTTGTTGAAGGATTCTATGAAATTGAAAATTTTAACAGTGTTTCTATGGTTGTCACTGATACTCAATTAGAAGATACAACTAACAAGAAAAAAAATCTTGAATTTTTTTAAGAGTCAAGAAAAATTCACGAAGAACAAATAAAGAAGATGAAGTAGGATTGGGAAATAATATTTGATTGGTTGAGGATGATAAAAACTCTCTCAACACAAAATTTTCCAAGTTAGAGATAAAATTGAAGAATAAAAAATCACCATCAGATGAAAATTCCAAATTATTAAAAAAATAGATCCTTCCAATCATTTTTGTATTGAGGATCAAGATTTAAAAATTTTCATTATATTGTCCTCCTATAAAATTTAATATTATACCAAGAAGAAGGAATCCCATAACCAAGATAATGTTATATGTACTTATGATGTCTTAAGTAATGGTACTTGTTTTAAACCAAATGTTGGGAAAATATTGATGGTGAAAAATACTATTAAATCCACCAAATAAAGGTTGTATGTGAAACATAGAATAAATAATTGTTCCCCATAAAGTGTCCCAATGAGTAATGGTGCTAATGAAAAGTTACTTGTTTCACAATATATAAAAAATAAAGATATTTAAAAAAATAGAAGGATAATGATCTACTATTTTTGTTTATCGAAATTTTTATACAATTCATTAGAGTGTTGGCACAACATGTAAATTCATGAAAATCATAGAAACCCACATGAATAGGGGAGAAAACATAAATAAATTATAAAACATATGAAAATTGAGATACCCCCTTTTAGATCAAATGGGGATTCTAAAATTATGGTGGAAAAAGATATTCCACACAATGATGGTGACTTGTGTATAAGGTGTACTAAATATGAACATGATCGAAAAAACTATATGGATATTATACACAATTAGTGGGATCTATTTAAAATTAAAATGAAATCACATGAGTCCTCATGTATGCAAAATAATTAAATCAAAAAAGATACATCCCAAAAATTAAATATCGAGATTAGGATAAAATAATAACTCATGTTGAGAGGTGGTTACTAGCATGATTATTACTCCTGCTGAGTAAAAAGTCCCCCCCTTATTTTCCATTATTATATATAAATATTTATAAAAATTAATTGAATTGAAGGATATGGATGAATCCCTTAAGTGGGATAAACCTTGAGAATGAATATGAAAACCTTGGGATAGATGAAAAACCAGATGTTATGGTTTTCCAAAAATGATTTGATCCTTTATTATTAATTGTATTGAACATATAAATTAAGGGAGAGTACTTGGTTGATGAAAAAAATGATAAAAAGGTAGATATATATCTTTTTTACTTGATCTTTCTTATGAAATTATTGAAGTGTGTGTAGAATTTATCATTTCATTGAAATATGATTATTTCCAACCCCTATAATAGAATTGATAAATTAGGAGCATGATTTCGCATGCTCGGTATTTTATGGATAGATCATAAAAACATGGTTCTGTCTCTCTTTTTTGTACACTGATTTTGCCCATGAAGACTCTGATTTTTTTACCTAATGGATCTTTTCTTAGAGAACCATGTGAGATCATACCTCTTTCTAAAATGTTCAACAATGTAAACTAAAAAGTGAGGATAAAATATTATTTTTGAAGAACCCCACTTATACCTTTCATTTTATTTCCAATAAGGGGGAGAAAATATTGATGGAACATATTGAATTTTGAATATGTGAAGAGATATTGATAACAAAATACAATGGGAGAGACTGTTGGTCCCATGTTTCTTTTTTTTCATTCAGACTATATTTAGATGATGCGATAATGTCTTCAAAATCAATATGGATTCATTTAATGTAATTGGATTTCACACTTGAGAAATTACCCATTTTTAACTCTGATAATTTTTTAAGATAATATTTAAATGTCAAAGAAATGTTCATATGAGATTATATTTCTTACGATAATGGAAAACCATGAATATGATCATTTATAAAAATTGAAGAAGAATAATTTAGGTTTCTAGAAAAATGATTTTTTATTGCATAATGAATTTATTAAATTCCATGAAAACAATATTACCATATATTTTTCTTGCATGATTTTTTTGAAGACAATATATTGATAAGTTTGTTTGGAAATGTAAATTTGGTTTCATATTTATATACATAAAATATAGTGTAATATTTTATAATATTCTTATACTAAAAATAGGTCATCCACATATTAGTAGGGAGATAACTCAGCCCCATGTTATGGTAGAAGGAACCTTAAACACATATAGGAGCCATCTTGCAGGCCAATCATAGGGTAATTAGAGAGGGAGATCCCATGTATAAGTCTTGTAGGATAATGAACGATTGTAAGCGCACAAGGGATGGTGTATAAATCCCACAAAGTAGTTATTTTTTTACATAGGGGATGGAATCATGGAAAGGAAGTGGCTATATGTGGACCTCCTACATGATTATGGATATTTAAACGGAGTCCTTGACTAATAAATAATCATGATTTCATGTGTAGATTCCATGTGGGATGGCTGTTTTGTGCTATAATATTCTTCTTCATTAATTTTTTTTATAAAAGATGGGTCATCAGATAATATTATCTTGACCATATGATTACTTTAGGGTGATCAACTTAAACCTACCTCTCTCAAGGGATCTGTGGAGTGTAGTTCTTCCACCATGATCAAGCCAAGTGATCATGGAACCAATCTTTTTTGACATTTTCCATGATCAAATCTTCATTGAACATTAGATATCTGAGTCATTTTGAAGAACATACCATGTATGAAATTCACGAACAACCATGCATGCGTAGGCAAAATTGATCACGATGGATTCCCAATGAAGTAGAGCCTTCATATGATGTAAATGACCGAGATTTTCACACAGGTATAATCAAAATAGTCTTACAAGTAGCATCACATTACATGCATGAAAATAAAATGAATATATCATGATACCGCATGATGAGAAGTCTTTGTGTATTAATTATCCATGTAATGAAATGTGAATAAGAAGTGTTGTGGGTATGGAGTTATTCTAGAGTCTTAGGGAATTTGAGTACCTACATGAAGAAACTGGAAGCATGGATCCTTCAGTCATCTTGAATGTGTCATTAATGATAATGAGTTGTATCATTTTTATTATCTGTGTAAAGAAACTTAAGACCCTTTATTCATTAGGTAATTAAATAAAATGAATGCATGATACAGTTAATTACATTACAGCATGGCTAAATCACAAATTCCATAGCATATCAGGTTCCATGGGTTCGAGCAATGAAAATAAAAAAACCATGTGTATTCATTGTGGGATTTATGGATTCAGATTGATCTGCAAAGGATTTATTTCAAGTTATAAAAAAATAATAACATGAGTCTCTTAGGTATTTGAGATACAATAATATATATAATTTATGAGTTTCATGCACATGCATAATGAAAACATGCTTAGTGCGACCAGAGTGATCACTTATCCACATAAAGATAAGTGAACCCAAACCCCTCAGGTGGTTTTGATGAGCTACATTCAGTGATAACATACCCAAAGATTCATGGGTATTATAATTAAGTTTATTGGGAATAAATACCCACATTTCATGTGGTATTTAAACGAGAAAAATAAAATACAAAAATTTATGGGTATTCAAATTTTATGAAGGATAAAATTAAATATTTTTTTCTTAACACATTTAATTGAGTAGTATAAATGAGGATTTAAATTAATAATTTAAATCAAGTAATTTATAAATAACCCATACAAAATATTATTAGAGTATAAATATGTGCATGTAAGTGATGATAAATATATACTGAATTGAAACATCCTTTGAGATATTGATGAATTATTGAATCTAAGAAATAAAGATTTTGAATCCAATAGAATTTAATGAAGTAGAAAATATAGTGCCTAAGAATTTAAATTTGAAGAAGATTCCAAATTGCACCAAATCTGTGTAGAGTCTCAAGGATGACATTGATTAAGATCTTGAGGTGGTAAATGATAAATTAAGATCAAGCAAGCTTATGGAGGAAGTTGAAATATCATCCAATAGTGGATCATGACTTTGAAAAAGGTAAAGTCATCTTGTTGGTGTTGGGTGTAACACCGCAAGAATTTACAAATAGATTTAATATAGAATGCATGAAACATTGAGTCTCTAAAAAATACCACTTTTTTATAACCTAGCCATATAAACATAATTTTTCCAACTCTGTGTTTTTAATTTCGAAAATCTGACATACAGGGTTGCGATCAATAAGTTATTGGAAGTCTGTTAAGAAAAACATAATTTTTTGGTGAATAGTAACCAACCATTATGAATAATAAAAAACCCTTATGAAAAGTGATATACCCTAATAAATATTAACCTTATCTATGATATTATATAAATAATATTCAATTGGAAGTATGATATACCTATGTATTAGAATAAGTAAATAAATGTTTTAAAACTGCTTTTTAGAATTAATATGATTTTAGTTAAATATTCAATTAATCATATTTAAAAAATTATTTTTGAAAAATGGACTTCAATTTTGGATTCTACATGTTGAAAAATTGTGAGGGTGAATTTTTTGTATTTTTCTAAAATACTCGAACTGTTTATGAATAGTGAAATTCGGTAAAATATCGTATATAAAAATTATCTGTTAAATACACTATTTATAATATCATAAGTGATGTAACCCCAATTGGTTCGAAATCAAATGCATTTAAAACTACTATTGGTCATGGAATCATCACTATTTCTAGTCTTGAAGGAAATTAATAAACTAATGATTAAACAATTATGAAAACCCTGCTCTTCTCTACTATAAAAAACCCCACCTCACTCCCTCTTCTCTTCACTCCCCTAAGCCTTGAATCTCCTCAATGTTCTGCCAAAATATCCTTCCATAGTCACTACCCATGTCAAAATATCTCTTTTTCATTAAAAAAGAGCAAAATCCCTTCCCTTAAGGAGGTTTTCAAAGAGATTATTTCTAGAGGTAAAACACCTTTTTTTATTTAGTTTCATTTGAATTTATATTTTTTTATCCTCTCCTCACCTCCTTCATCCAAATTACAATGATAGATCCAGTATCATCTCTATACTCGAATTATATAATGTTAATGTAAGAAACATCAGCAATATCGCTACTCTCTCTCTCTTTTATTTTATAAACGAAATCAACGTCCATGAGGTTCCAATTTATAACCTTTGTGGATGATGAAGATTCATTCTTCAATTTCTCCTTCAGTACTGGTTAGGAAACCATTTTTATGGTTGAAATAGACTATAAAATATGTATTATAATATATATAATATTCAGGATCCAGTATATGTACATATTATTAAATCATATGGCCAAACTAGTTCCAAATAATAAATAATTCCACTTAAATAATCTAAGTGAATGTCATTAATAATTAATCTAATGATTCATACTATTTAGATGTAACAAAATGATGGAAATGAACATTTAAACTTCAGGATGTTCATAAATAATATTTAATTTAAATTCCGGAAATTTACATCCATTCCACATGAACTCCATTACTTAAGAAACAAGTGATTAGATTATTAAAATAAAGAAAATGAACACTCTGGAACGATGAAATTCAATATAATAACTAATCAATAAGGGCATAAATGATCTAAAAATAATTATTATAAAATAAATAAATTTCTAATAGGTTCTAAAATAAATTATTAATTAGTCTAATTTAATATTCTAGGACCTTAAATTCAAGAGCGGAACATATTCGTACTTAAGGTAAGGGTTTCTTCATCACACTTCAATTTTTGGGAGATATTCTGTAATCACTACTATTAATTGTGTATGTGGTATGTATACTGCCCATTAATGTTTCATTTCATGAATATATTTATTTTCATGATATTCAATTTATCAGTTGATGATCATTAATTTTGTGCCTTATGATTCAATTGATTACAAAGTTGTAAGGGTTTTTCCTTCAGAACCTCCATTTTCAATCGGGTTAGTTTTGTTGTCTAATTACCTAAATGGAATTTTTATGTATTATTGTGTAATACTCATAAATTTTTTTTAGTGTTTTATATATTTCTTCCAACCAGAATCATTCCTAATGTGATGGGGATTTACACGTTTTAAATGGATCTTTCGAAATTATTTCTAAAATACAAACCAGATTCAAGGGATCTTTTCGAATTCTTACCCATTTTCAAGAGTACACTAGAATCTGTTTTAAGAATCCATTACTTTTATAAAAAAAAATTTATCATCAAAAATTATCTTGGATAATTTCTGGATTTATGAGCACAAACATGCCTTTTCACTTTAAAATTCTCAATAATACTTTCCTTAAAATTCTTTAAAGTGATTTATTTCTAAAGAATATCAAAAACTCTTTTTACACGATTTCACTTTAGTGGGACACCATTTATGCCTAACATATAATTTCAATGTTCTAGTATTTTATTTTCTGGGATATTAATGTTTAAAATTATATTTCATAGCAAATATATATGATTTTCCAAAATAAATCTTCTTTCCCAAGTAAATAGGATTTTTATCATCTCACGTTAACTTTTATGAGATATATTCATTGTTCATGACTTATTTATTTGTTGTGGTGTATTTAATTACATTTGGTTTATCATATCAAGAGTCACTTTATTCTAATTATTTTATAAGGGATTATTATTCGAATTTTTCATGGTTTCATGGGATACATTGGAATGTTTAAGGATTATTTCCTCAAGGGGTTTTTAATGGTCTCATTTAATGGTATCACCATCTATGTCAACGTAATTTGTTTAATATTTTACTTCATTGATGTTTATCTCTTATTATATCATCCACTATTTTCTATTTTATGATTAGTTTGACTATGGATGTGCTATCTTGAAACCATTCACCATATTTCATTAAATGGTCAGTGTTTATGATTAATGACTGGGGACAATTATTTACATTTCATATGTTAGTTTTAATATTAATGTGTATGACATTTTTTTTACCCATTTTCATAAGTGGAATTCATTGGACATATTAAGTGTTGGGTGGGGCCCTCTATATACCCTCTATGCATCGGCATGTGTCAGGAGTGAAACTACGGTCTTGGCACAAGGCCTTGAAAAATTTATTATTTATGTTCTTGGAATGAGGCCTTGACGGTATGGTGATGATGTCCCACATTATGAATTACATCATTATGAAAATAGTTTTTTTGGTTCATGTGAATATTCGAATATTCGAATACCCATGATTATGTTTTTTTATGGAATTACTTACTCAACTCTTATTCCTACTATAATGTGTTCAAGTTTTTGTTAAAAGAATTTTTTTTAGTAATTCAACTTGCCTAATGATTATATATCATCCACTGTATTTCTTACCCTCAATGAGAATTTGAGATCACCCCTTTATTATGTTTCATTTTCTCAGGACATGATGAATTTTATTGTGAATGACATGCTGAAATAACCTAGGAGTTATGGAAGTTGTCTAAGGTGTTTCTATGTTGTATTTATTTTCAAGTTGTAATATTGAACTTATATATATATATATGTTGCTTTAGAAAACTAATAAAATACTTGTTCTATCAGGATTTTATTCCTTGTAATCATGAAAATGTATTAAAATAATGCATAGTCTCTAGGCTACTAGGGTCGGGGCATTACATTTGGTATCAATGGAAGTTTATTAGAAACATTTGGTACAAGATTTAGAAAACATATGTTAGGGGAAAAATCCCTACGATGGTATTTAAGGATAAAAAAACAAGCACATCCTATAATTTTTTGGTAATGAATAGTTTATGTGGATCCTTCTAGAAAATACATCCTTATCTAGATACATATAAGTAGAGGTGGCTCTGGCACAAATGTACCTATGATTGAAAACTCCGACAAGGACTTTCTGGTTTGACCTGGGGTATCCTGGTGCATGAAAATGGTCCATATGCACTATTGGTTTGACTCTCCCGGGGGATATGATTAGGATAATTCACATTTTCTTTACCCACCATTTTTAAGGATTTATTCCCCTGTAGTAACCAAAGCATATGATTCTAGGATTTAAGATACATAAATTTATGCTATATGCTATACCATGTTTGGAGTTATAGAGAGTTCATAATTTTATGAGTTAATATATAATATGGAATTGATTAGAAATGGAGCCTAGAAGAAGGAATTATAACTTCACCAGTGCATGAGACGAGAATAGTAAGAAGGATCATATCTTTGATGGTCTTAAGACACTATTTCAAATGAATATTGTCTCCCAAGTATCCTAATCATATGAGGAAACAGTAACATTTGTTGAAAAGGTATGTAAAGACTTCTCTGAGTCCTATAACTTTGATTGGGAGAAAAAGAAGAATAAAATGTGATGAAAAAACATGTATAAAGGGAAGAAGGGAATGATATATTTTAAAACATGTGATAAATGTTTATGGAAACACATAGGTATATTCCTGAGAGTAAAATGGGATTGCTTCAGGTTTGGAGAAAAAGGCCACCATGCTCATAATTTCAAGACAGGGAAATGATTTTCCTTTATTTAATGCTTCAACTGCAAGGAGATAGAACAATATGTGAATCAATGTCCCAAGCATCTAAGGAATATACCCCAAATTATTATTTTAGATAATGATCAAGTTATGATGCTACCAAAGATGAAGTATTATGATTATTATGCCTAGCCAAGAATCATTTCATTTGAATATTTTGTCAGTAATGTACTGGTTATAAGAATTATGAGATTTATAAGGATTGTACTGCAATACTATTTCATTAAGGATTTGAGGTTTTATGATGAGTGGTTCAAAGGAAAAGTGAATCATTGTAACATTAAAAAATTTTATAAAAAATATTGTTTGAGGGAAAGACAATCCTTTTCTGATGTTGAGATAATGATGGAAAAATGATTGATTCAGATAAGTACCGACTACCTTAGAACTGATTATGGACTTGTTGAGATGTAGTCTATACTATCATCGATGGATTTTACAACACTTTTGGATTTAAGGAATACATCCAATAACATGTATCTTAATTAAGGAATACAGAATAATTCATGTTTACAATCTAGTTTTAATAGTAATTCATGTTATTACCATATTTCAAGAGGATGCATGATGATGTTTTTCACATGTTTAGAATGTGAATTTTAGAGTTTCTTCTTGTTGATTAAGGGTTAATGATATGTTAATATTGGAAATTTATACACCTTTATTATAATTTGTTGAATCATTAAATTTTATAATTATTAACCATTTATGAAATCGTCTAAGTTGATCATTGTGTAGGGATTTAGATTTTAATGTCACTATATGATAGTTTGATTATTCTTCCATGAATTTTTTGTCCAACTAGAATGCATTGTTTTTTAGTAATCGATGTGTTTACCTTTCCTCTTATTAATAGGATATTTAAACTATATTCTAGATGTGAGTTTCCCATAAGATAATTTTCAAGTATCAACCATAAACTTTCGAAGTTCAATTACAAATTTCGAGGATGAAATTTCTGTAAGGAGGGTATAATGTAACAACCAAAGAATTTACAAATAAATTTAATATATATTTCATGAAACCTTGAGTCTCTACAAAACTCCACTTCATTATTACCTAGACAAGTAAAAATAATTTTTCTTCCTCTGTGTTTTAAAATTTGAAAATATGACATACACGGTTGTGATCAGTAAGTTAATTGGAGTCTGATAAGAAAAACATTTGGTGAATAGTAACCAACCATTATGAATATTAACATACCCTTAGGATTAGTGACTTACCCTAATTAATAGTAACCTTAACTATGATAGTATATAAATAATATTCAAGTAAAAGTATGCTATACCTATGTATTGGAACAAGTAAATAAATGTTTTATAACTTTTTTAGAATAAATTATGATTTTAATTAAATATTAAATTAATCATATTTATAAAATTATTTTTGAAAAATTGACATCTTTTTTAGACTCTACATGTCAGAAAATGGTTAGGATGTATTTTTGGTATTTTTCTAAAATACTCAAAATTTTGATGAATAGTTAAATACCGTAAAATAGCGTATATACAAATTATCACTTAAATACACTATTTATGACATCTTAAGTGATTTAATCCCACTTGTTTCGAACTAACATGCATTTATTACGATTATTGTTCATGGAATCATCACTATTTCTGGTCTTGAGGGAAATTAATAAACTAATGATTAAAAAATTATGAAAAACCCTCCTCTCCTCCACTATAACCCCCCTCGCCCTCTTCTCCTCACGCCCCTAAGCCTATAATATCCTCAAAGTAATGCCCAAATACACTTCCTTAGTCAATATACACGTCCAATAATCTCTTGGTATTTCCAAAAGACCAAAATCCCTTTCTTTAAGGAGGTTCTCAAAGTGGTTATTTCATGATGTAAAGAACCCCTCTTTTTCATTTAGTTTCATTTCAATTTATCTTCTTTTGTTTTCCTCTCCCCACCTCCTCTATCCAAATTAACAAGGTAGATATAGTATCATATACATACTGGAATTATATCATGTGAATGGAAGAACCATCATCAATATCTTTACTCTCTCTCTCTTTTATTTTATAAACGAAATCAACGTCCATGAGGTTCCAATTTATAACCTTTGTAGAAGACAAAGTTTCATTCTACAATTTCCACTTTATTACTAGTCATGAAAAAATTTTGATGGTTCAAACAGACAATAATATATGTATTATAACCTATTAAATATTCAGGAACAATTATATGTACATATTATTAAATCATATTACCAAAATAGTTTCTAATAATAAAAATACCACTAAAATAATCTTGGTGAATGTCATTAATAATTCATCTAATGATTCATCATATTTCCTTGTAACAAAATGAAGAAAATGACTATTTACCCTTAATATTTTCATATATAATATGTAATTTCAATTATGTATATTTACATCCTTTCCACATGAACTCCATTACTTAAGAACAAGTGAACCGATTATGAAAATGAAGAAAACAAACACTCCAGAACAACGAAATTCAATATAATAACAAATCAATAAGGGCATAAATGAACTGAAAAGAATTATTATAAAATAAATAAATGTCTAATATATTTTTAAATAAATTATTATGAAGTATAATTTCATATTCTAGTATGTTATGTTCAAGAGAGGAATACATTCGGACTTAAGGTAATGTTTTCTTCATCTCACTTCCATTTTTGTGAGATATTCTATAATCACTACTATTAATTGTGTATGATGCATATATATTTCCCAATAATGTTTAATATCATTAATATTTTTATTAATATGATATTAAAATTTTCTTTTTATGAACATTAATTTTGGGGCATATGATTCTATTGATTACAAAGTTGTAAGGTTCTTTCCACCTCAACCTCTATTTTCATTCGGGTTACTTTTATTGTCTAAATACCTCAGTGAAATTATTTTGTATTATTGTGTAATACTCATAAATTCTATGTGATTGTTCTATATATTTTTACCAACAAGAATCATTCCTATTTTTATGGGGAGTTACACAATTTAAAAGGAACATTCAAAATTATTTCTGAAACACAAACCTGATTCAAGGGATCATTTTGAATTCTTACCCATTTTCAAGTGTACACCATAATCTATTTAAATAAACCACTATTTTTTATAGAGAAACTAAGTTTATTGTGAAAAATTATCTTGGATCATTTCTTGAATTATGATAACAAACATTCATTTTCACTTTAAAATTCTATTTAATACATTCCATAAAATGCACTAATGTGATTTAATTCTAAAGAATCTTAAGAACTCTTTTTACATGATTTCACTTTAGTGGGACATACTTTATGCCAAAAATATAATTTCAATGTCCTAGTCTTTTTTGTTCTAGGATATTAATTTCTACAATCTGACTTCATAGAAAATATAAATGATTTTCCAAAATAACTATTCTTTCAAAAGTAAAAAGGATTTTTCTTATCTAACATTAACTTTTATGGGATATATTCATTGTTCACCACTTATTTATTTCTTTTGGTGTATGTACTTCCATTTTGTATATAATATCAAGAGTCACCTTATTCTCTTGAAATTCTAGGGGATTATGATTGGAATGTTTCAAGGTGGTATGAGACACTTTGGAATGTTTAAGGATTATTTCCTCAAGGACTTTTCAATGGTCTCATTTAAAAGTATCATCATATATGTCAACATAATTTGTTGAATATTTTACATCATTGAGGTTTATCTATATTATATCATCCACTATTTCTTATTTTATGATTAGTTTGACTGTTGATGTGCTATCTTGAAACCATTCACCA
This sequence comes from Viscum album, assembly GCA_963277665.1. Lineage (NCBI taxonomy): Eukaryota > Viridiplantae > Streptophyta > Magnoliopsida > Santalales > Viscaceae > Viscum > Viscum album. The sequence continues at coordinate 1,983,576,675 of OY728122.1, forward strand.
TATTACTCTGAATGGTTAGTATTTCTGATTAATGATTGGGGAAAGTTATTTACATTTCATATGTTAGATTCAATATGAATGTGTATGTTTTTTATGTTTCTCCCCATTCATAATAGGAATTATTTGGACATAGTAAGTGTTGTCCGGGGAGCTCTATTTCCCCCCCAGTGCATCTATAGGTCTAATAAGACAAACTACGGTCTTGGCACAAGGCCTTGAAAAATTGATTATTTATGGTCTTGGAACTAGGCATTGACTGTATGGTGATGATGTACCAAATTATACATTACCTCATTATGAAAATAGTATTTATGGTTCATGTGGATATTGGACCATTACAATACCCATTATTATGTTTCATTATGGAATTACTTACTCAGCTCTAATTCCTGCCATAATATGTTCAAGTTTTTGTTAATGGAATATGTTTTTAGTTATTCAACTTGCCTAATGTTTATATATATTCTACTTTATTGCTTACCCTTTCTAATAAATTGAGCTCACCCCTTTCTTATGTTTCATTTTCATAGGACATGAATAATTTTATTATGAATGACATGATGAAATAACCTAGGAGTTATGGAAGTTGTATAAGGATCTTCTATGTTGTATTTCTTTTCAAGTTTTAATATTGAACTTATGCATGTATCAGAATTTCGATAACTACTAAACTACTCGGTCCTTCAGGATTTTATTCCTTGTAATCATTCAAATGTATTAAAATAATATACCAGCTCTAGGCTACAAGGGTTGGGGTACTACACTGGGAGAAGTTTATTTATTCTTATTGGCTCTGGGAGTAGAATGATTATTTCAGTTAGAGCTAGAGAAATAAGTATTTTGGTTAGGGATAAAAGAAAACAAAGCCTATAAGTTGGATATGAAGAAATATGTATTTTAGTTGGAGATGATATAAATTTTATTCACATGTTTTATAGTACATAATCCATTTTGGGGTCTCTAAAAAACATGGAAGAGACTAGGAATTCAATTTATAAACCATATAAATTCTTTCTGCAACCCTATCTTATTTTATTATTTTACATGATGTAATATTGAGAAATAATATTCAGTAGATCATGATCATTAACAAGTTAAATAGGTATAATTTAAATAAAATTAATTCATAAAAAATAAATCCCAAATTCACCACTCCTCTCTCAGTCATCAATCCAGATCAGGGATCTACATTTATGATTACCTATACTTATTCTGATACCAAATTTCAATGTTATCTTCATTTGATATTCTCCAGGTCATTTGATTATTTTTTTCATGAATCCACACTCTTATTTCATAGTAAATATATGATCATATATATTAAAGAGAAAAATCCTGGTAGACTATGTCTTTCTTTATCAAATATTTCTCCCATGATCATGTTTTATCATTTTTAGTATATTACTCTTGAACAAATGTATATATGTTTTTCCATTACTAAGAGTTTGAGCATAACCATTCTATTTGTTTCTATTCCTTGAATATTGAAGATGATTTTAACATTATGATGTGTCTAGAAGGAAGTGTAGTATGGTGAGATTATGGATAACGTTTCACAAAAATATTAAATAAAATTTGTTACACATCTAAGGTGAAAAGAAACTAGTTCATTAGATTCTAGGATTGTAGATAATTAGAGATATGTATTGTTTATAATCTAGAAATATATAGATTTTTGGAATGAACAACTTCAGTTGGTATCAAATCTAAGGAAATATATTTTTTATAGCCATATATGGGTGTCCTTGTTTGGGTGCCTTAGGTACAATCCATAAAGATGTCAATGAAACCTGGAAATAATCGCATGAATCTATAAAAAAATTTGAATGGCCTTGCATCACATATATGGTGTACTCTAATGTATCTGGTTCCCTAATATTAACTGATGTAGAGAATATGAAACCCACCCACCCCTCACAGCCAATAATGAATTTTCTCCCAAGAAATAGTGGTTATAACTTTAATTTGGGTTCCTAACATCCATTATAAAAGAATTTAAACAATAACATCTTGATATTTTAGTATATGTTTTCCTTTTAAAAATACTTTATTAAATATCTTATATCACATGTAACATTAAACTAAATTTTTTTGTGATATATTTTATTGCAATAGAATATGAACATTAATACATCATGACAATAAAATGTGAAATATCATTATGAAATTTTAATGAAGATTAAAAAAACATGTAAATAAAAACATAATAATTAATCATAATTCATAATTATAATAATTTAATATAACTTCCTTACATAATTTCTTTAAAGAATGTTTATGTCATAGTTGAGAGGTGTAAACAAAATTGAGGGGTTGCATCATGTGTAGTCCAATTCTTTTAGAAAATGCAAAATTTTATCTGAATATTTAACCACCATTAGTATTTACACCATTGTGGTCCCTTAGTATATAAATGTATCCTTTTGTCTATTTCCATACATGTTAAATATATATATAATTCATTATATATACAATATATCAAAAAAAAATATTTACCATGGTCCAACTGCAAGGTTGGGAAACTGAATCTTTCAATGTTTAAATCTTATTGAGTAAACTATTACCCCTGATAATGTTATTAAAAATTACAATGAGTGTCCATGTATTATCCTAAAAATTGTTTTTTTTTCATATTATGTAGATAGGTGTATAATATTTCACATTCAAACATTTTATATAACCCCAAAACACATTTTTATAGGAATCCCACTAGTTCTTTCAAAAATTCCGTCCACTTAATTTATCTCAAAATAAATGAATAAGATTTTACTACATAAAAAACATTACATAATTATTTAATTCATATTATTAGACTACTAGATTGCATTAAAAAACTATTCAGTGAACTCAAAATCTAGAACCAAGAACAACATCATGATCTTGAAAAATCATCTCACATGATTCACTCAAATCAATTATTCGACACTGAACCTGACCTACAGAACTCATGTCAACTACTCCACAAATTATTCTATTATTTATTAAAAATATATTAATTAGTGTCTCTTCATAAACTTGTTCAATAATCTAAATATATATAATATGAATCTATTTATTGTTATTATTATTATTCCTATGATAGGTCTAGATCTCTATCAACATATTTATTCATAATTTTTGATATTTACAGTATCACTCAGCTTAATTACTCAACATGAATCTATTCTCAACCTCCTCTCATGTATTATTCTATTGCAATTTTCTCATTATTTGATAAAGAAAATTTTCCAGTATATGTGACACATTAATTTGTCTGGTCATTTTCATACACATGAATTTTTAAATTTATATGTTTCTTAATACTACAAACATAAAATAATGAAATAGTTTTTCCATATTTATCATGAATTTTCATTCGATAGCTCTCTCACCAAACACCATTATCTGGAGAAGTCTCACATGTCTTCTTATGTGGTGTCACATGGGGGTTACTCATGTTTTCTTATTTTTAAAATGGTCATCTATAGTAAATAACAACACCATAATTACATTATTATTTGTCTTTATATTCATTGAGAAGAACATCCATTTTTTGAATAGTTTCACTAGCCTTGTATTCCTCAAAATAAATTCACGATAGCTCCAAAAACCCACATTTAAGTCACATTCCAAATTATATAAAATATTGTAGAATTATTTTTGAATAATGATTCCCTATTTTTTCTTCATAGAAATTGAATTTTAAAGAATATATATTTTTAACAAAGAATTTATGGATTCAACCAAAAAATATAGATCTTCCTCTCATGCTTTAATCACAAATTTATTTTTGATATTTAAATTGTATAAATATCTGTTCATAAATTGAATTATTTTCATTTATATATTTATGAAATCTAGATGTTCTGCTTTTAAGGATTTAGGACATATGCATCCTTCTTTCTAAATCATAATGACCAACTTCTAAATCACTCAGAAAACTTATATAAAAATAATTTAAACATTAATGAATAACTTTATCTTTTACTTCGACTCAAATTTATTTTCATTTTTCTGGAATCCCAATATAGTTTATTTTTCATTATAGAATATTTAATCCTCTTTAATTTCTTAAAATTAATGCTTCAATCATGGATATAAATATCTTTATGGAGATTTTTACTTGAATTAATATATTAAACATAGGTATATTTATTCATCTTTTAATTCAGTACTTTACCATTCATAACATAAGTCTTTTATAATTTCATCAAAATTTATCATCAAATTCATAGAATAAATAATCTCTTTTATTTAATTCAGATATTTTATACCATTTAACTTTTTATATTTTAATCTGTGATAATAATTCCATAAATCATCTAATTATTTTTCATCTTCAGATATTATTTATGGAAACATGTTATTTTATTCTTATGAAATTTATACATTCTCTAAATTTTAATGCTTATGTATGAAAAACTAGATTCTTATATAGAATTATTATTGAATATGAAATAAATATTAATATTTAATAATCATGAATCATTTTTGTATAAGGGATGATTATTTTTATGAAAATAATAATAATGGTTATGTATACCCTAGATCATCTATATATTGCGGGAGTTGTTGAATTTTTAGATGTTTGGTGATTCTTACACAATTGAAGTATGATTCATATAAAGAACTATTGGTTTTTTATATAAATAAGGATTCATTCATATAAAAATACTTTTTCTTTAAGATGATCCATATAAATAATCCAAGACATGTCTAAATTTATACTACAAACTCCATAATCCAAAACTAATCAATTATGTGCAAAATAAATTTCACATATCTCAAGGATTATTTAATCACGTTATAAAAAAATTATAAATTTAGAGAAACCTCTAAAACTATTTAGTAAAAATATTATAAAAAAATATTTTTGTATACCAAAACATTTAAACTTAAATACACATATTATTCAGTTTCATCCTAAACCTATATAAACTATCATCCTAGGAAAAAATAAAAAATTCTAGGAAAAAAAATTCTATGTCTCTCATGTGTGGTTTCACTTATAATAACCCTTACTTCTCAATTAATTTGAGACATTTGAATCAATTTATATACAACTTATACAAGTTTTCTAATTAGTATATATGATTACAATACCTTATTCAATCATCTTATAACTTCTTGTAACTAGTGTGAATAGTTCATGAAACCTCACCACAAGCCTTAAATTAATGATAAACTATACAATCACCCAATTTTAGGTCTACCCTTTGAATATACCTAAAAAAGTATTTAGGGAATTTTAGACTCTACGAATTATATATTGAAACATATTAAATAAAATAAAAACGGCAATAATGGGTACTTTATTCTCACCAATTTTTTTTGTTTTCAACATTAATAACTTACATGAAACACATTTTAATTTAAATATTATTTCTCCATAATAAGGAATATATGTAAATTTATGCAAATAAATTTCCAAATTATTTACATTATAGTTATGGCTTAAATTTATTTATTCTCTTAATGATTTAATGGAGTGGATACTGTTCTTTTTCAAACAACATATTATCTAATTAATTTTCCTTCTATATTCCATGTTCTTTATATCCAAGATAGTATAATATATTCTTTAATATAATGATATCACTATAAGTATCATATAAATGAACCTAGTGTAATGTAACTCCAAGTGTAACCAGGAAAACCCCTTTTTATAAAAATTTTATTTACCTAAGAACCTAGGCTCTTCATAAACATTTCTCATTATGATAACAAATTTATCTTAATATTATAAGGTATTTAAAGCTATTTTTTAAATTAAAATTTTCAATCTTATAATTAACATAAAAAACTCATAAAAATGATTCATGTTCAAGATTATCTCTTACCCCATTTATTTAGAAAATCCCTCGCCCATAACAAACACATTCCACATTAATCAAAATTGAGGTAGGAAAGTGAAAATGTTTACACAATTCATAATTTTATTCAATATTAATCGGAATAAAAAATTATATAATAATGAATAAATCATTGTTATATTGTACCTTAGGAGATCTCCAATGTAAATAATTGTTTTATAATTCATCTATAAGGACCCATGCCATTTTCAACCCATTATTACAATATTAACAACAATGAAACCCATTATTAAATTTTAAGGATATTTTATTTTTAGAGATTTACATAATTAAGAAAAACTCTTTTATATCTATTACTTTTTCTAAAAAGTGTATAATTCCAAAAATAACCATTTTTTTTCAAAAATTGATTCTAAAATTTGAACTAATGTTTCATTAAAACATGTTATCTTATTTAAATGGGAATACCCTTAGGAGATAGTTATAACTTCTTATAGTTCAAAATCATCTATATCCCCTTCGAAAAACAATTATAATCATGGTATTAATAAATAAATTCTACTAATTAATAATAAATTAATTAACCCCGTTAGTCTATTTAAAAATTCTTGAAAAAAATAAAAATATTTTTTTCTTTATTAACATTAAATAGAAATAATCATGTATATACCCCAAAAATAATATTTTTCCCATATAATTTATAAAACATATCATATTGTATCCTAATGGAAAAATCATAATCATCAGGGTCTCATGAAATATATTATATCTCGGGAAATTTTTTTCCCAAACAACTTATTTTAAACCCTTAAATATAAAATAAACATTATTTTATACAAAATCTCATTAGATTACATTATGAAATAAAAATACTTCCATGAAAAAACATTTTATATAATTTAAAATTCATGTAAGTACCTTGAGAAAACATCTTTATATCACACTTTTAAACACTCCTACATGAACTTTTAAAAATTTAATAACCTAGTCAGTTAATTGCAATATAATAATCAAGATAACAGAATCATTACTCAATGACTTTTAGAGATACACTGGGCTCACCTGATCATAAACAATGTCAAAGTATCATAAAATTCAAAAAAATAATAGATGCAAGAATTTCCATCATAAAATCAAATAAAATATCAAGTTTAAGACATATGTATTAGTTATTTTTGTCTTCATGTAAATATAATGATAATAATGCATTTTCATTTAAAAATATATATAAAAAATTCCCATTGGAATGAAAAATAATTCATTTTTTTTGAAAATTAATAAAAAATATATAGGAAATTTTTTGTAAATTATAAAAGTCATGATAGAGGTAAATTATGTTCATGACGCATATGTTCTAAAAAAATTCATTTCACACTTTTCAAAAAATAACAAAAAAAAAATTCTTTTGGAAAATGTTTAAAAGTATTATTTTAAAACCATCATAATGAAAGTAAAACATTATTTTAAATTAATTTAAAGATAAAATTTATTATATCAAAATAATATCTAAATTACTATAAATAACATGAACATAGAGGAAAAAGAGATGGAAAATTTTAGAGATATTTACATATAGTTTTAATGAAAATTATCATACCCTGAGTCCAAATTGCCATAGTTTCCAACATAATTTTGATAGGGTACCTTTATGAGATGACTGATTATGGAGGAAGTTTTTAAAATTTCACAATTATTCATATATGGTTCACCATTCATATATTTGAACCTCTTGTGATGGGTCAATTTTAAATGAAGTTTGTTCATTGATCCAGACACACCCAATAGTTCTCATATATATGATGATTCATGGACCTATATTCCAAAGGAAGATTCTCATTGGTTAACATGTACAATCATACTTATGAACTCACATTGGTCTATAGGATGAAATGAACACACCATTTTGGGGAAACAATTTCCCTTTTAAGGACACTCTTATTTATTTTAGATATGTTCATGAATCATTTATTCATTCCCATGTATATCATTGATCTCCTTGAATTAATGATAAATTATGAAAATTCCTGGGTTTGGGGTCATTTGCACATATCTAAGGTCATTCATCAATGTATGTATTTTTATGTATCCAAGGTCCATTATCAATGGTACCTTTTCATATAGGGATAAAATATTCTTATATTTTTCTCCATTTTGACACTGGTTTTAAGCAATACAGTGAGGTTCTCTAGAGTTTACTATCATCCAGGGAGATGTAACTTATTTTTATATTGGGATCAAATCTATAATATTGGATTCCTATGTATCCTTGTGAAATAAATCAGATCCCATGTAGTTTGATTTCACTTTATAGGATACAAAACCTTTTAAGGTCATGCGATGGGGACCAAAACGAGTTTTTTATGTCATTCAACAAGGATACCTTGGTGGAAGGTTCCTAGTCCATGTTTGGTGTGTGAATTAAGTTGATTAGAATCAAGGAACTGAATTGATATTATGGTCTCCCTAGTTGGAGGCATGATCTTATAAGGGATAAAATCTTGTATGGTATTGAGAGAGACCCGAAAGGAATATGGTCATCTGAGTTAGATATGACCCATTTTGGAATGTATCCTAAAGAAAATTTCAGTGAATTTGGTTGTAAAGTTTGGAAATAAGGGATCATTCCTATGTAGACCATTTATTTTGGAATCAAATCCAACATAGTTAGAAATGGGATGGGGCTTACACCAAGTTGGAGGACCACTGAAGCATGTGGTTGGGAGATTATACCTATATGGATTATGGTTTGGGATTATAAGGAATAGAGGTATGATTTTGGGTTGGGATCATGTAGATTTCATGATATCCATTAACCTCTAATCCCATGTGAATCATTATTGGTTTGAGAAAAAAGATGATATAGTAGATCTGAATGTCATTTGATCCACTTATTCTAATGGTGGATGAGGTCAAGGCCCAAAGGGAGAAGAAAAGAGAGAGGGAGAGGGAATTGATGTTCCCACCACCCCCGATCATTGGAACATATACCAAATATGAGGAGAAATGGTGATGACTCCCGCATGAAGTATGAGGGGATTAATCAAATAAGGATTCCCTTTTGGTTCCCGAGTAAGAGAGGGGAATACAACATTAGCCGTCATTGAAAAAAGCATGTGTGATCCTCTCCCTCCATGACTGGAACTAGGAGGTCTATGTGATCACCTCCATGTTTAGGACTATCTTAACCAAGGGAATATATACTAGAATCCATTCCAAGGGTCTCCCTTTTCAAAGAGGTTACTAATAGTACCCATCATACCATGAGTATGTAGACTCGAGAGGACATGCTGATGTGCCTGATGGTCAAATCACAAGCATAAAATAAATTTTGAAGAGTCCTTGGCCAGATGATGTCAGAAATGTTCATAGAGGAGCCAAAGTGGGGTCCAATTGTATTATAGAGGGATGTGATTAGAGATATAGTGGATAAAAACCAAGGATGTCACATTTTGTGTAGCATGTTATTATATAGTATGAGGTTCCATCTGCGAAGTATGTTTCTAGAAGGGTAAGGGGGATGTCTGTGTAGATTTTTTCTAGGTAGACCTGGGTTTGACCCACATATTGTGTTTTTATGTGGTGATAGATTCATCATGTGTAGCATGGTGCTACACGATCTTGAGTTCCTATAGCATAGCATTTTTCTACAGAGGTAGGGATCCCTCTGCGTATCTATTTACTATGTGGGGGTGGTGGTCTGCAAAAGGTTCATCTTATTATGCTTCTTGTAATGATTTCTGCAAAGGTTTTTTTGTTTTTCTAATGGACAGGTGAGTTACTTTCCTCACTTAAATATATCTTGTGGGTTTACATACTAGGAATTGATGGATCTCTTCCAATTCTCTTCTGATTCTCAACTCTTTTTTTATTTTTACTTTTAGTTTTTGGTTCCCCTTAGGGGCTCTTTTATATACGAACGGGCGAACTAGAGAAATGGAAAACCATTCATACATGGTGGTCTTTGAGGCATCATTTGTGGGATCCAAAGAATAACTCTCAGTCCCATGAATGATTTCATTCATGGGGTACAGAAATCACTATCCATGCCCAAAAATGGTATTTTTTCCATTGTGTGGGGGGGGGGGGTCATTCGTGGGGGAATAAATAACCATCCATTCCCAAAAATGATTGTATTAAATATTAAGGTTTTTATAGTTCCATTTAATTCCATGAATGAATTCATTTGCTGGATGCCTCACAGAGCGGTGGAATGTCTTCCAGAGAGGTGTTCCACATAACACATTTTGTAATGTGGACCCTTCCCATCATTTGCAGCTTCCTATACATTGAACATTTTCTTCACACTCCCCTTCTAATTTTTTCCATTTTTTCAAAAACCCATGGAATAATTTTCTCCTTATATATGTATTTTTATGGACCCCACAACTTCCCCCCAGCATAATGGGTTCTAATTTTGATGAAGAAGTGATAGTTCCTATTTAGAAATTGGTATTGTTCTGAAACGGTTTGTGGTAAGAATGTGGGACTGTAAGAGAGGACTATACCAATAAATAGGGGGCCCAACTCATTTTACTTTTTCTAGTTCCTCTATTTGAACTTATCTTTATAAACTCCTCATTAATAGTGCTTCCACATAACATTTCATCTTTGTGGTCAAACATTTCCCAAACTCAAACTCACCACCCGCGAATGATAATTTCAACTTATTCATACTAGTAGATGATTTATGGATTGGGAACCCCACTAACTAAGTTCTTTATAGGATAATGATTTACAATACAAACTCATATAATAATGGTTCATGGTCTAACACCTCATGAACTAATGGTTCGTGGGCCAATGCCTCACCAAATGATAGTTCCCAGTGCTTTTGACTTCTCCATTTTGATAAAGAATAACCCCTTTTTTACTTACTAATTTTTTTTATAGAACAATGGATGGACCAATCACAATTTATTTATCAACTTATTGTTGTCTTTCATCTACTAATAATTAGTGGAACGTCACGTTTGTTTATTTTAGCTTTAATTCAAATCTCACCATCAACCCATTCCATCTATTTTAGGAAGGACTTGTAACTACAGGAGAAAAGTGATACCTGATCTCAGATAAACTACCTATTTTTGGATTTTGTCTTCCATCTGATGTTTTAAATATATATCCTTGCACAAAAAGTCACCCCATAGCCAGGATATGAATAAAATCATTTCTTAAGCCAACATCTAAGAGATTCGGTTGTATATTTGAGAAACCACCTATGCCAAATATCTTATGAACCACACAATTCTGTCAATAGAATAAACCATGTGGGAAGCATATGAAAACATCCATTTTCCCCCTATCATCACAAAAAAGGCCATTAAATGCAAGTATCTTGGGTGGTCATCGAAATGATACCTTGTCTCATAGAGCTAATTCATATTGGGCAAGGGGTGTCATTTTCTAGTCTGCTAGAATTTTGAATGATGTAAGACTAAGCTGAAGGATGTGGATATTTAGGAGTCGGTCTGGGTATCACATGATTACTCTCATAAAATAAAAATGGTTATCATATTGCTACTTACAAGTGGGATCTCAGACACTTATACCTTCCACTTAGTGAATGGAGAGGTTGGAATTAGAATTTTGGATGTTTGAATAATTTTAGCGAAACACATCATGGATGATATGCATGATGAATATTTTCCACCCCATTCATAATGGGTTGACATGGAAAGGACCCCCACTCCAAGAATCGTAATGATAAAGAGAAATTTCACCGAAAGTAGGATATATCATTTTCTAATTACATCAATGAATTTTCTATTTTAATAATCCAGGATTCGTGTGTGAGGAGGTTAAGGACATACCCAACTATCCAGACCCAATGGTGTATTAATCCCTATTGGACCATGCTTGAGGATGGATGGTTTAACGAGAGGGGTTTGAAGATAATTTCTAGCATCGACTGATAATTCTGACTGGAATCCCTTCTTTCTATGTTTCTTAGTGGATGAAGTCTTCTAGTGAGTGACGACAATAGCTTGGTTAGAGTCATGAAATTAATGATGACACCTCAATTGGCCACCAGAAGGTGCATTAACCCTTTCATCAGTAGGTTGTTGAAGATTTACCATTTAATGGGATAAATCGGTAAGGGGTGGTCTCCATAATAGATGGGGGGCATCAATTTTATCAAGAGTTGGGTAACAACTCATATGGGAGGCTATATATTAATCAAATTCAAATAAATTCTAGAGGCTAATTTCTAACCATATCTTAAAGCATAAGTTGGGTAATCCTATCAAATGTGAGAGTGAAGTAAATAGTGGACATGATCATATATCATGATTTTTTTGACTATGCTCTCTCCAACCATCCCTCTGGTACATGGGTAATTATGGATCCTGGGACCATGCTAGGAAGGGATATCTTATTTCTTTGAGATAAGGAATCTTAGTCACCAAGATTGATAGATATATTATACATGAGGAGTATTCACCCACAATATTTTCACATCGATTCAAATATTTTTAGATGAGGTGTCCCCCAACCATAAATAGTTATTTGTAGGAAAAACATTTAACAATGGATTTGAAATTTTTGATGATGCTTTCTCTAGAGGACATTGGGTGCCTAATTAGGATTTCTCCTTCAGTAGGTTTTGATACTACACTTAACAGATCTTATGCTGAAGCCTGAAACTGATCATACCCCAAAGAAAAAAAAATAATTCCCTTTTTTCAAATTTATACCAGTACTTGAGGCTAGAGGGGACCAATGGAAAATCATTAGACAATCTAGGACTTTGAAGATGATAATAAAATACCTTGTTTCTAAACCCCAAAGAAAGACATTGAGTGCCTGGGGTTATACTCCCCAAGTATTTGGCACTACATATCATGGTAAAATATCCATACATATTTGTGAAACCATTCTAATATCCTTGAGATATTGGGACTCTTTTATAATTTCGCATTTGGGTTTTTCTCGATTCCATTTTTTCTCAGGAGAAAGAGGTCACATTGAGAAGATATGGTTACATTTCATCTCCAAATACTATCTCTTATACCGAGGACACTAAGATGGTGGAATCTTATCTTCCCGATCACGACGGCTCTTCCCATTCCATGATGGACCATTATAGATATACTAACCATGTACTCTTAATTATTATTCCTAAAGATAATGATATTGAATGGGATGATGAAGCTAACACCCCTGCCACAACTTGTTTTTGGGAAATTTTTTCTTCTCGAGAACTGTCTCATAAGCGCCCAGCTCCAAAAGGTCATAGGGTGGCCGGGGCACCAAGGAAGACATTATGGATGTTGCAAACTATCCCACTTCACTAGTTATATATTTCTTCCATATCCATTATCATCACTAAAACCTTCATAAAGGCTTAGAAAGAATGGGATTCCATGAGTGAAGGTACATTTGCAGAAGAAATTTATAAAATGGTTCCGGAAAAGAACCTTAATCATTAAGGATTTGGTTTGATCACCACTCATGTGTGTATATATTCTCAAGAATATCCTTGTGAGGTGGTTATATATATGGAAGAGATTGACAACTTCATTCACTCATACATGGAAAAAAATTACTGTTCTTATTTATTAGAGGATATAGTGATAATCATGACGGGGTGAGACGATGTTGAAGAAGAGGTAATATGGTTCTTTTTACCAACTCCTCTTATTATTATCAGTGTGACCCTTACCCCTAATCATATTTCTTATTAGAACTTGGGGATATTTAGGAACATTTATCTTCCCCGAAGTACACTTTTTGGGGTACCACTATGGGGGATGATGTCATTTTGGATGTAGGAGCTTTCAAATAAGGCTATCTTAGTGAAATGGATAATATAGAGGTAGTTATTTAAAATCTTATTGGAGAATTTACACTAATAATACCACCCAAAATTATTTATAGGGGTCATCTCTATGGCACACCATTAAGTGTCAGTAGACATCACATCTGATGATATGTTTAAAGTCGAGGATAATAGGGGATTGCCACGTCTCATTATTTAGTTGTAATGTTATGTGTTTTAATGGGATGATTAATCATCATTAACATGAATTGGTGAAGTTCCGGTGATTAATCATGCAGAAACTACCCAAGTGCATGTAGTCAATAATTATTTAGAAACATATGCAATACTAGTGGTTTTACTTGATCCGAATGAAGAACCAAGACAATATAAAGACATCATGAAGGTACCCAAGCCTAGAAGGTAAAGCCCTCACAGTCAAAAAAATTATTCCCCAATGAGAAAAAAACATTCAAGGGGGATTCATTTGTTTATAATGTTTATTTCATCCATCTATAGAGTACATATGTTGAAGGGTCAATGAATCAACCTCTAGGAGATCCAAACATCACTATCACCCAAGTTCTATAATGGTTATCCTGGTGAGATCAATATGAATAAGAAGCCATTTGGAGGCCACTGATTAGGCTGATCATGAGCCTTCCAAATGGATGTCTCATGAGGAACCCAAATTCAACATGTAGATAGAGGATACAACATCCATTTTGTCGTTTCCTGGAATGACATTGTTTAGGGATGCTGATGTTTTGGAAAGTGAAGTTTAATTCTCCGACACTTCAAAAATTCTTTTTTTTGAATTTTATTAATTTATTTCTTTAATCATCTTCCTATAGAATTATTATCAAATTATTTTTTTGGATGAAACCACTACATTGAGATCCTAACCTGATGACATTGTAAGGGAGAAGACTGCTGTAGATTCCAGTCACGTTGAGGTTTCTGAGTAATGACTCTCTATGGTGTCACTTATTCCCAAATTATTCCACCATATAAGAGTGATTATAAGGTGGAATATGTGGCTCTGGATGATCTTAAAATTTATCAACATAATGATATCTGGAAGCTAATATATCATACCCCCTAGAAAACATAATGATGAAATGTCCAAAATTAGGTCAGCAGTTATCACTTATAGGGTATAAGGGATTCTATTATCATTTCATCCATGAAATATTAAAAATGGTGATTACTAAAAAAGAGAAAAATAGTATTCTCCACCCTCATCTTTCAACTATAGAGTCTATATCCCACCCTTCCACAGATAGGAAAATCCTTCTTAATGAAGCTGTTGAGCATTCTAGGATGGTTGTGAGTTGATAGGGTAATGTTGCTGGACATATGACCTTGAAAGAGTGGTTTCTTCAAGTGTTAGAGTGGCTAAAATAAGAACTAGAGTATCTCAAGAAATAATTGGCTCCTGATGACGTAGTTATTGGTTATGGGATATTATAATGGAAGAGTATGAGAGAGTGGGATTTTATGCTGCTGAGAGGGAGGAGGTGCTGCGAGATGGACCTAATTTTGGAACTGTAACTTTTTCTGAACTCAATCTAGAAATAGAGGACTCAGATCTAGATCTAATTCAACTTTTTGAATCTACTGAGTAGGAATTTTGATAATGATATCATACTTATAAGTAGAGAATTCATGGTATATATGTTCCTCCATTTCCTCCATTTAAAAGAAAACATGTTTCCTCTTCAGTTCTGTTGCTTTAGTTTGTCCTTTTTGTTTCAATAAATCATAATTTATAGTCTATTTTGAAATATAATTTATTAGATGACTTTAATGGTTTCTGCATTGGATATCAATTACTATACAACCTAGGATAGTTATGTAGAAATAATCATGTATAGCTCTATTTTTTCCTAATCTATGGGATTCAAAGAGTGTAGTTTTGACTATTTCTAGGTTAGCATGGAAAATTATACAAATTTTTTGTCTTTTATGTTTTTACATAATTTTTTACCAACACTATTGTGGTGTAGGATTACTGGGCATAACATAAATTTTTATCAAGTATCACTTTTTGGTGTTTCTACCTAACAAATTTTGTAAGTTTTTCTCTTATAATTGAACGGTTTCTTCCAAAATTCAGAAAAGTGTATGTATTATGTGATGTGACTAGAATTTTACATTGGGTTCCCCTTTTTAGTTTTTTAACCTAGTGAGTATTGTGTATATTTTTTTCAAGTTTAATGTCTGGTAATCCAGACTAATTAAATTGATGTTTTAGATTGAACAACTTTGACCATGAAATGTGGGTTGATAACTCCAATGGATGTTTATGGATGAGAATTTCCCAGTTGCATTTTAGACATATGAAGTGATATTTAGACCGTGGTTTTGTGATTTTTGGATCCAAGAAATGATATGTTACAAGTACATAAAGAGTAATTGTAAAATCAGTTTCTTGCATGATGTTTTTGGGGCATACAGATATAGAAGAGGCCGCTCTTGGGGAACAATTTTCATTTGGTTGATAGACCCCTTTTATTTTAGGTGAATTATGTGCATAAACCTAGGGAATATTGTTTATAGTAAAAAAATGTTTTCCTTAGGACACCTGCCTTACATTTATGATGTTCGATTATTTTGTGAAGATTTAGATTTCTCAAGACCATGAAAGGTGTCCTTTTAAGGGAAAGATTTATGAAAATGATAAGGGAGTCTGTATAATCACTATCCATGAAAGACAAACATATCCTCCATGAAATTTGGATGACCTAATGGGGGTTGGAACATAGTTCAATTTAATTTCATGTGTGTAAGAAATTAACCATGTGGTTTAACATCTTATGGAAAATAATTTGGGGGGCTATAGTTTGAGGTCACATATCTATAACCTAGGGATAAAAATATTTACCTTTTCTTGGAAATTTTTCAAATAAAATTCCATCATCATTAGGTATGAATGGGAAAGGCTGTAAGATATAATCTAGTGTTTTATAAATTCAAATAGTGACATGGGATGAAAATATCTTTAGGGTGTACAAAATGAGAAGGGGATTCAATTGAGGATGAATTTGGATTTGGTTAAAAAATATTTTATTGCGGGTGACTTATATAGATCCAAATAAAGAATATTGTGCATAGTCAAACAAAGATGTATTCAAGACACTGAACTACCATTTATAATTTCTAGGTTGTTTTATGGAGATTTTGATTTCCTTAGACACCAAGTTCAGTTTTTGAAAAGAATTTACCGAAATATGAAAGGATAATTTCATGTGGATTTTTTCCAAGAATTAATGGCAATGATTTCCATGCATAGGTTTGAACCGTATATAGGAAGAATGATTTTTTTTTCAATATGGATTGGCCTGATACTTGAAATCTTTATGTCACTATGTATCCATTCAAAATACGAATCAGTCCAAACATAGTTTTGGGAAGGTTTCCCCACACAGTGACTAAACTCATGTGTAGGGAAGGGTTACATTTGTCATTAAATATGGGAACATTATTGGGTTGAGACACATAATGGACCCTCCTATAATGATATGGCTCATGTATAGGAGGGAGGGATATTTTATTTTATTTTTATATACAAGAATATAAGATCTATGTGTCTCTAAATATGTCATCAAAGAAACAATCATGACATATTTAGTTTTTTATGTGGAAGTTGAATGTGCTAGTCCGACCCATAAACATGAAAGGGTGAAAATTTCTTATGTTATGGATAGAACTTGTATTGAAGATTCATGTGTCACTACATATCCGATGATAATAGGAATGAATCCATATATAGTCCTTGAAATTGTGTAGTTTAGTGTCATGTGACTCGGACATCAATGATGTAGTTTAACATCATGTGATAAGGATGACATGGGGGTTTTCAATTATAGGACATACGATTAGGACCATATGTCACAGAAATTATCCATAATAAATGTCTCATTGTGTTGGAATGTTTCAACATTCCATAGATGGGAGGGGGAAGGAAAATGTAGACATTGATTATTGGGGTTCATGGATTATGATAAATGATATGGGGAAGCATTTCATTAGGGATTATGGAGATAACAGAATCCCCTCCTGAGGATGAAATCATTATTGGTTGATATGCCTCTTTTCAAGAAAAATATGGAGAGAAAACAAGGGAATATTGTGAATAGTAAAAAATGTTTCCTCAAGAAACTGACCCTCCATCTATGATGGTCAAAGAAAAATTGTGGAGATAGAAAATTTTCTAGGAGATAGAGTATGATATATTGAAGAAATGTATCTAACTACATTGAAAGAATTCAGACCGTGATTTTCCATAGAGTGTTAGGTTTCTTACATAGATGTGACACATTTTTATAATGAAAAATTTATGATTCCTTGATGGTTCCCTGAAAGAGGGAAACCAAATTGGATATTTCCAGTATATATTTTCGTTTGTGTGAAGTAGACAGGGGAATTTTTTCCTTTCCCATATGTCAAGGACTAGGACATTAGGTCTAGACTTCACTACATTTCTCGTCAAATTGAGAATCAAGCCACACATATTTCTTAGGGTAACATGCAGTTTAATTTCATTTGGTAAAGAAATCAACCATGCATTTTAAACAACATACAGTTAGGACATTGGTTCCCAAACATGAATTTATTTTCCTTGATCATTTGGGGTATCATCTACCTAAACTCCTAATTCCATGTAAGCTATACTTAGTGTGAGAAAAAAGTAGCTGAAAAGATTTATTCCATCATAAAAATGAGGGAAAAATTAAAGGTAATGGTTTTTTGGATTTTTGGTGGTTGTACCATGATATGAGATCCAGACATCATTATGTATCTCATTATAGGGATAATTAATCCATCTATAGATATATAAATGGTTCCTTATGAAGGTTTTATCTATATATATAGAGGGGAATATTTCCTTGTATTATTCTGATTTTTGTAGATGGACACAGGATTGGAGATCCTGGTGTCACTAAAAATCTTGTGTGGATAGGAATCAAGTCACACATAGTTCTTAGGACTATTCCCTGCACATATCTGGCTCATGTGCTGAGATATAACATTTAACATAATATAGACCTATAAATGGAAGTGCTCACTTTGGGTTCCCCTGTATCAATATTGTTTATTTGTAAGGTAGGGAGAATTTCTAAAATTTCACGGTTTGGCCTAAGATAAGGGGTCTAGGCGTCACTCTATATCCTATAAGAATGAGAATAAATTTACATGTAGTTCTTTGGGAACGGTGTAGTTTAATCTAATTTTTCAAGGACATTCACCATGAATTTTAACATCTTGTGGTGAGGATGTGGGTCAAATGACGTGGAAGTAATGGAAAATTTTGGTTGGGTGTAAGAATAAAGATTCAGGAATCACTATGTATCATGTTTGGGAATCAATCAAGCCATATGTAGTTCTCAATGAATTCTCTCTATATAGGTATGACCCGTACAGAGGTAAGGGGAATTATTACTTTTTGTATGGATAGACTAGGATATAATATCCTGGTGTTTTTATGTATATCATTAATACTAAAATAAATCCAATTTTTTTTATAATTTCATGGTAGGAGACCAATTCCGGAGGCATTTTCCTTCATCGTGAGGACTTGAAGACCTCTTTATTGTGATATAAGGCATCCCACGGCTGTCGTGGGGCATCCCATTTTTATGGAATGGGGTAAGTCTATAGTTTATCATCATGCCCTGAGTATGCATGTCATTGATTTTTCACATACATGTTCTCATGAAGAAACCCCAGGGTTTCCCTAGGGAAATGCTACAATTTATTGTTCCATATATTTGATCATGATGGGTTGAAAGGGTTTTAAAAGGTATTGTATGTATAATAAGGAAAGAACCAATGTGAAAGGAGGTCCATGGGGAACCTTTTTCTCCCAAACAATCAATAAATATTTCATAGATCCCACAGTCACGATGACAAATGGAAAAGACTTCATAACAAGTCGATGATAAGTTCAGGCATAGGATAAAGAACAAGTGCATCACTATGTATCCTATGATTACAGGAATCAAGGTGTATGTAGTTTTGATGGACCCATGCATAGGTCTAACACATGAAGATAGGGAGATGTTCATTTTTTTTACTTAGATTTAGGTTGTGTGTGGTTAATAATCAGTGAGATTCCGATTCCCTTGTAGTTTAACATCAAGTGATCAGAAAGATAGTGCCTTATATATATATGGGAAATATATTTTTTTTGTCAGAAATAAACAACATACTAATGATAAAATAATCCTTGACACCAAAGTATGGTTATAATAGTCTTATGAATGTGATGAAATTTGTGGATGGTCTTAATGCTTGACATATATGTGTCTCTATATATCCCTCAACAATAAGAATAAATCTACATGTAGTTCTCAAATAGGGTACGGTAGATGAACTATGTTAG
This sequence comes from Viscum album, assembly GCA_963277665.1. Classification (NCBI taxonomy): domain Eukaryota; kingdom Viridiplantae; phylum Streptophyta; class Magnoliopsida; order Santalales; family Viscaceae; genus Viscum; species Viscum album. Next base: position 1,983,596,614 of record OY728122.1, read on the forward strand.
GGGTGATGTATTCTCTGGTGAGAACAATATGCTTATGTGTAGTAAACATCATGCGGTGAGGATGTTGGTGTCATGAAGATTATTTTCACATGACATAAGAAAATATGTCATGCTTTTTAAGGTCATGCAAAAAATAATGACAACATAGTTTCACATCATGACACTAAGATGATATACCATGAAGTTTAATGTCATTCGATCAGGAAAAAGGTCATATGATTTCATGAAATACTTCTTCAAGAACCTTTCACTTTTGGGGGCTATGGTAATCTTCCAATACACCAATATCAAAAGATAGACTTCACTAGAGAATAAATTGTGTCTGGAATAAGATTCCTCTCACTTTGTTCTCATCATTTGATATTTCATTCTTGGTATTATTTTATTCCTATATACTAACACTATATATTCTTTGAAGAAAGATTAGAAGTTATTTTTTTTGTTTAAAGCTCATGAAAACCAGTTTTGGTGGAATTCAAAAGTATGGAAGGTATTCAATCTCATCTAATCCATTAACTCCACTTCATTTAATCATTTCTAGGATTAATCATCTATGGATAATAAATCATATATTGAAAAGTGAAGTGAGGAAAAGTTAAATTCAATGGGTAGGACCATATCTATCCTGTATACTAATGAGTATCATGTCACTATTGTGGTGGTGTAGGTCATGGTCCAGTATGCCCAAAATTCATACATAGCTGGTCTGTCGATGAATTTTTATCCTTATCCACCGTTATCTAGAGTATATTTAATATGGTCTTCTTTAAGGTCTCTATCTATCAGTTAGCCACTATGTGGTAGTGGGATGAATGGTAGAACATGATATTATAATCTTGATATAGCTTCTCCATCTCAGAATAATTGAAATTGCTGTCATTGTCCATTTGTATTGTATGAGGGACACCAACTCTTGTAGTGATATTTGATTTTACGAAGATGACAATATTTCTTACCCCTCATTCTGTGAAGGGTACAACTTTTTCCCATTTAGAGAAGAATATTATTTTAATAATAATGTACTTGAACTGGTTGTCCTTAGCTGCAAGATATGGTTCCATAATGTCCCTTTATCAAACAGAAAATGACCAGGAGTATTTGGTTGTATCCAATAACTATGGAGGTTCGTGAATGAATTTGGAATGATCCTAGAAGGAATAATGTTTTTAGTGAATTTAATATAGTCCAACATAATAATGGTAAATTAGTTCCCATGCCTTTAGATTTTATGGGAATGATTGAATCCTAAATAGTGGGTGCCACAGGCTCTAATGTGCACTTCTTTCATGAAAGTAGTAGTATCTTCTCCATCAATGCACCCGAGAAAAACCCAAAAAGGATCCTCTTATAGAGGAACTTTTGATGATTTATTTTATCATATATAAAAAAATTAATTGCTCATATTTGTATTTTCTCTTTCCAGGCTTTGTCTTGTGGGGTTTCTCCATCTTGATGGTAGTCCATAATGGGTTTCATCGAACCAGTGCTCATACAACATGGTTCATTGATGAGACTATCTTTATTTATTTTCTATATGTTTTCTTAATGAAACATTCTGACCATCTAGTAGTGTTCAATGTTGATGAGTGTTTCATCCCACTCCGAATCAGCTATGGTCGTGGTTTCATTCTCCTCTGGATCATATTGTTCATTTTTTGACCATGTAATGTGAGATTTTTTGGATCCAAATAGAACTATTCCATTATTCCACAAACATGGTTTATAAGGGTGTTTATATCCTCATTTTTGAGAGAATATTCAATGTTGACCACCTTGATGATGAATTCTGAATCACCATTTATCTTCATTTTATTTACTTGTACTTGAAGTTCCATTTATATCCCTGGAAAGAGAGATTGATATTCAGATTCATTTTTCCAGCACTAATTCGACAGTTGTAAATAGTAAGCTAGGGATTCCTTTTCTAGAGAGAGGAGCATTACTCCCAGCCCCACATTGTTGAGTTGGGGTTCTTATAAACTCTTCCTCATCAGGTATCTAATGCACCTTCAAAATATATCTCCCATATCTAAGGGATCTCTTAAATAGAGAAAACCTCTCCATCTGGTAATTTAGTATCCAATGAAGTCATTTTGGAGAATGTAATTTTTACCACAAAGTCTTCTAATTCCTAACCTTTCATCACTTTCTATGGGAAAAACTAAATGTCAAACTACTATAGGATGACCACTCAACATGACTGATGCCTTGATAACATCAGATGGATGAGAATGTGTTTGAGAGGGTTTCCATGAGAGACCAAGAAAACCATATGATTATAAAGTTATTCCTTCAGTTTATGGACTAGAAATATTATCACCGGATAGCTATTACTGGTATCTGAATAATGAGTCTCAATATCAATCATGGTTTAGCTAAGGTAATAATGGAGATTCTCATTGCCGACGTCATCTTTTGCATGAGGAAGGAACCAAGTGATTTTTCAATTCCTATAAAATATCAAATAAATAGAATTATTTCTACTGTAAGCATTAGAATTAGAGGGCACATAAGATACTTCTTGAGGATATTTAATGCTTTATAAAAATAATCAGCCCACTGATATAGAAGAACATTTTTTATCAAGCTGGTGAAGGGTTGTCTTTTTATTTCAAAAATGATAGAAATAATGTTCTTGGTATAAGAAATTGTACTTGAAGTATGCTCAATTACTTAATGGTTTGATGAGGTGACATACTAATAATTTCCTTTTTTCCTTTTAGGGTTGACTTTGATTCTATTATCGCATACGTTGAAGATAAGAAATTTTTCAGTTGTAATGAAAAAAGTACATTTTAGGGGGTTCATTTTCTTGTTGTGTTGTTGAAATTTGAGGAAGATGATTTCAATATCATCTAAGAAGTCAGAGAACTATCAAGATTTAAACACAAAATAGTATATGAATAATTAGACAAACTTTCCCAAGAAGGTTTTGAATATGTGATGCATGGTGCACTGGTATGTAGTGCCAGTATTCTTCCTACCGAACTACCTTACTCGATATAAAAATACATCATGGGGGCCCTGAATCTGGTGGATTATTAATATTCCTAGACCATCATTATTTGATTATATAATGAATATATATCCATGATGGAGAAGTCCTGATATCTGGTTGTCACATCAATCAGTAGTTATGTGATCAGGACTGATAAATCATCCATTAGGATAAGTGAGTTCAGATCTCTAAGATCAATGAAGTATATAATTTTCCTTTTATTATTCTTGATAAGAACTATATTTCCCATACATTATGGATATTAGATGTCTTGAATTATTTTGTCTCAAATGATCCTATCTATTTCAGCTTCAATTTTGTTAATGTGCATCAGATATGTCCTTCTGGATGCCTTCTTATAGCCCTGGTGGTCCTCTGGAAATCCTAGGTGGTGAGTGGAAACCCTAAGGTCCAGAACCATCATTTATATGTAATTCTAGGAAAACACATACAAATGGTTATTTAGGAAATAAGTATATATCTATTGTTATTTTGTATATAAGGTCGCACTAATCAAAATGGGTGATGTGTCTTTAGCTTATCCCAAAATTATTTTTTGAGTTCATCAATGGTGGTAAATACCACATCCTCAAATGCTAGAGTGGTATCCTTGAGGTCCTCCTCCTCTTCTTAATCCCCTTAATATTATTAATATTATTCTATATAGGGATAATGTGATAGGGGAATCTCACCATAGTTAGTATTGGATAAAATATCATGGAATTTAGAGGATGATTTGACATCTTCTAGACCAACTAATAGTGTCCGATCTCCTGGAAGCTTTGGATAAGATGGACTGAGGGGTGGAGAACAAGTGTCTTCATCCTATTTGGGTGATAATACAATATCATCTGCCTCATATAATGAGTTAATTACTTCTAAGATCTCAAATTATAGAATTATTTCATTTTCATCAAATTTTTCATCACTATTTGGGGATTAAAAAAACATTTCAACATTGTTGGACTCAGTGGTCATGACTGAAATCATGGACACTTCTGAACATGCATCTGAATGTTGTACTAATGTACTCATCATTGTTGATGGATAATACATCTTCTTCATAGATATATTTTAACGGCTTGATCAAGATCACATCTAGAATATTGTATGTGGTGAACCAATAAATAACCTCAACTATGTGTATTTTCTCTTACCTTTAATAGAATCTTGCATCAATATAATGTGACTCATAGGATTTGAATAGGGACTTGTCAGTGTGGAACATATCAATTTTTCATTTAGTGAATTATTTAATTAAGTAATGATATATTGAAGGTATTTTCTCTTGTTGATGCAACCAGGGACTTCTTATAAATAATTTCAGGTTTGTATCCTGGAAAATAACTAGAAATTCTGTGTCGGATATAATTTCCCCAAATTGATCCTTAATCTTGATTTGGCCCAGTGGTTTTTTATTTCTTTTGGAATAGACATGTAGTGTTATATTGGATGGTTTTAGTTCATACTCATTGCAGAAGACTTTGAAAATTGTTCATACATGAATGAAATTAACTTTAGAGCCACTTTCAATGAATGATATTCATAAATAAATGCCATTTAACCAACCAAACATGTGAAAGGTTCTAATGTGTCCCTGTGTAATGGTGTGTTCATATTGATATATGAATTAGACTACTATGTTACATTCTTTATAATCAGTTTATATCTGATAGAATTCCACAACATCAAACTGGACTTCAAACTCCTTGGGGCATTGAAAATCCTATATGAGTTATTCCCTAATGCCTTTTGATAAATTCATGGTGATGAAGATCAATATTTGTCGAGTACAAATGAAAATTGTTCCAAGATATCATACTTTTATGCTAAATGCCCATTCTTACCATTGTGAGGACTCTATTTTATAAGAACATAAGGGGATGAGAATGTTTATTTTGATGGTCCAACCCTTGAAATAGGGTTTGAAGGTGCTCATATCCTTGATAGGTTAGGATGAGTAGGCATTCATGCCTATCAAGGGTGATCTGACACCTATACCCCCTCTGATTGGTATTACATAGTGATTGAGTTACGGTTCCTTTTGAAATATGCATGAGTATTTTCTTGCTCATGTTGGACTCACTATAGGGCTATTTTGTGAGTTTTCACGACATTGATAGACCAAGTAGTGATGTGGCTAGAATTATGGTTCCTTCCACGAATGCACCTTCTGCGGTATACTCGACACCTATGGGTTCTTCCTCTAGTTCCCTAGTAGGGTGTAGGGAACATGTGTTCATATACATAATCACAGTTTGGGAAGGGATACATTAAATGAATTACATTAATGGAAGAAAATATTAACTCCTCCAATGAGGATGACTTTTACTGGATGACAATTTTTAGTTGTACTATATTGTGGTGCGGTGCCCGTTGTTTCATATTTGAAGACATAAATTCTAAGAGGTTCAATGAAAATGTTTTCCATGATACAGGTTCATCCACTTATGTTTTAATCCTACCGTTATGACTATGGATCTCTTTGAAATTATGTCTTTTGGATAATTATGGTGTTGATGGCATCTTATGTGATGTAGAAGTGGTGGTTGGGGGCATTGTTGGTTGTTTCAAAAATCATTGGATAATAAAATGAGATCAAATTACTATATTTTGAGTAATCATCCATCAAAATTATATTCTACTCTCTTAATAACCTCTTTCTAGTCATCCTATTAATTAGGGGAAATAACATAAGCATACACTACTTTTGAAGGTGGCTTTCCCAACATCACTTTCCAAGGGTCCACCATTTTTACCTAGAGGTCTTTGAAGAAGATGCAATCTTGAAAGGTGTGACAAAATATCCTTGTGGAAGGTAAAATAATTAATTTGGTCATCAAGACCTATCAGGTGGGGCCTTTAGGGCTCTAATAGGTGTAGTAAATCATTATCCATTATAGCTATAAAGTGGCCACAAACTTCATCATCTATGAATGACTAAACTCACTTCCTTCTCTCCTCAAATAGATTTCATATGGGTCCCCTCTACTCATCATGGTGAGATGATAGTTTTAGTAGACACCAAGGGGTATTGAATGACATGGTGTAGGTCTGGGAGCTAGGGTCAGTGTGGAGGTTTCCTTAAGTGTGAATTATTCCACATCCTCATTTCCTGATATTTTCCCTGGGGATGGTGGAGTAATTCAATACATCTTCTTATACTAATTTATGGTGTGTTCCATTATTTTTTAAATTATGGTGAAATCCCAAATCCCACCAATATATTTCATCCAGATAAGAATCTTTTTCATCTCAGTGTTGATGTCCTCTATGAAAAGAGAGAGTAAATCATCAGGGGAAGTGATATGATTAGGAAGTATTCCAACCATTTCCAATTGGAAATTAAATCCTAGACTCTCTCATTATATTGTGGTTTTTAATTTTATAGGTCAAGGATTTTCATCCTTTTTATAATTTAGAAAAACTAAAAGAGGAGATTTTGGAAGAGTTATTCCTATCATACAATTGAGGGAGCTAGAAAACTTGTGTACCGTACAAAATTTGGCCCTTTATGGGTTCACATGAAGAATATGAGTTCCACTGCTTCTTGTCACCATGGAGTTCGCATCATGGGGTCACAATGGGATGAAATTTTTGTTAGATTTTTTTTGGGTGACCTAAGCCATTGAATTTTGAAAAGGTAAGACTCCCAAAATTTGGTTGAGGAATTGTGTCAATTACCCATTCAGGGTAAGGTTTACATGTTTTCTATATTTTTTCATGCCATCCCTCCTATACTTCCAACTGAGCTTCAAGTCACATGATGGTGTCAATAATCACTTGATGAATGTTTTGTTGAATAGGATCTTGAATAGGTGCAATAATAAGTAGGATTTGATGCACCAGTTTAACCATTATTTTCTACTGATATCCAGTCGGGGCAGATTTTAGGGTTTCACATAGGCCCATTTTGTTTGTCTCTCTTTATAGAGGGAAATCTTGATATCCACCTATAAACGGGTCCACGTAAAGGTATGGTCCAATTACCGAGTTTGGTAGATGTCATGGACCTACTTAACTCACTGGTATGAACCTATTTTGTTGATGTACAACTGCTGGAACTATACATTGAAGCAATTATCATTGAGCATATTTTTTTGGAATGCTACCTCAGAATAACTCAACATTCAGTCACCTGAACTCTTTCATTTATTACTCCTACCGAATTAATATTTCTTTGATCGTGAGGGTTTTAACCCCTAAATAATGAGAAGTAGTCTTGTCAATGAATTTTCTTTTCCCCTTCCCTTTGGTGGATGTTATCTGAGGAGGTAGTAGTAGATTGGTTGAGGGAGAACCCAAATTCAGGGAGATTCTTTGGTTCTTGGCACACACACCTCTTTCGTTTGTATCAATGTGGACCTAATTTTTTCTGGAACCGTCCTCTCCTATATTTTCTATATAGTAATAATGTTCGGTGTTGTATATTGTATTAATTCATATTTCATTCACTAATGAATAATGAATTGTAGGAATCGTATGGGATTCTGAATGATATGATGGTTATTTTTAGCCTTTACTAGAACACTCCCTTATAAAATGGGATCCTATTTTAGCTTCTTGGTGGAGATTGACTCAAATGAAACCTCCATGAAACCTGGTCATATGATTCCATTCTATTGGATATGGTTCGAGAGAAGGGATGAACTGGGAGAACATACCTCTTATTTTCCTCCGTAGATTGGAAAAGAATGAAATCCATCAAATGGGTGGTTGAGGTTAAAATTCTCCAAGACATGGATGCATAAGTTTCTCATGCTCTTTTATTTTTCTACATTGGGCTATGTTTGATTCCATTAAAGGTGTTTTTATGTTATAAATAATCCCATCCTTACGGGGTAGGGATGGTCACGTGTTGCATTGGCTGTTGCTGCCATCAATGCTCTCTTTATCTCACACACCTGTGTTTGAGTGTTAGCTAGGTGCAATGTCTAGTCTGCACACTTACTATTTTCATCAGATGATATTAGTAGATTTTGATGATTGGCTTACCTTAAAATGGAATCCTACGTAATTTTATTAGTTTCCTTGTTCATGAATTTTTTTATGGCTTGTTCTCATCGGGCCTGACACTTTTGTGAATTATTCGAGGACAATTCTTGTATATCAATTCATCTATCTAATGTAGAGGTCTTACTTAATAGAATACGTGAAGTAATAGAAATACATGATGTCACTTCCAATGGGTTCTTATGGATGGGGTGTGAGGTTAAATACAAAGATCAATGTTTCCCCATCCTTTTATATGAAAACCAGGCAGATAATCAATAATTATATGACACAACTCATGAAAATCATTGAGGCATGTTGATTGGTGATCTTTTAGACATTTCATTAATTATTTTCCCCACAAAAAATGTTAGGGCTCCCAGGTATATTTAATTATGAATCTATCCAAATATTTTAACATGATAATCATAATCATTGTATGGAAAGAACTTGGATTTCAAGTGGAAGAGGGTTTTATAGAGATTCTGAATGATATTTTTTATGCTCTCTTCTAAAAATACCTCTGGAATGTTGAACTGATAAGTGGTGGTAAAGGCCAACACATTATGGGTATATTATACTTGTAAAATTGTCTTCTCATGAGAAAAATATACTTTTGTTATTCTTCCATAGACTAATATACTTTATCAGCCCAACATGAGCCCTTTATTGTTGTTTTGTGGCAAGGACTGAGACTAGTGGGGGTCTCATTAGCATGGAAATGGTTCAGAGGTGGTTTAAAGGATAACTGTTTCCCCAAGTTATTTTATGTTTGAAAAAGGATGTTGCATGTAATTGATAATGTATCATTCATAATAGGCTCTATCTTACCAAAATCCAAAAAATGAGGGTTTTCTTGAACTTGACTTGGAAAGTCAAGGACCTTCTTGTTGAAATGAAATTTCGCTATGAGGGGGAACTTCGTATCGGATGCTGCCATGGGGAGGAATACCATTATAGATTATCATCTGACTATAGGGTGGATTTCTACAGTGTATACCCTAGAAAGGGCCTTCTGGGTGGACTATAATAAGGGAAGGACCTTCTTGATAAATTTAAATGCCACTACTGGGAGGACCTTCATAGTGGATTCCATCAAGGAGAGGAATACCATCATAGATTATCATCCCATTGAAGGGAGGATTTAATCAGTGTATACAAGGAGGAGGAAATTCAGGAACAACTACAACAAGCATAATAAATTCTTACTGAAAGGAAAATTCACTATCAGGAGGACCTTCACCACATATGACATCAAGGAGAGGACTACCATCATAGCTCTTCAACCAACTACAGGGAGGATTTCTACAGTGTATACCCTAGAGAGGACATTCTGGGTGGACTGAATAAAATATAATAAATTATTTCTATTTGAACTTCTAGAAATTATAAGGTCTAAGAAGACACTCAATAGGAGTTAAGCTCTCATGATCAATTAGTTTGGGCCCATGAAGGAATCCTTCATGGAAAATACTCTTAGGAGGACCTCCAGACCTGCTATTAACAATGTTGTGGGGATGACCATCACAACTATAACTGACAATTCAATAATTTAGTAACATATTAGATGAATAATGGGACACTAGTGATATATGTTTTATGTACTCTATAAATTCGGTCTCTATAAGAATAGGGTTACAAGTCATCTCTTCATTTTCTAGTTTCCTTTGGAACAATTTCTTTCTATGTACTCTCTTGTGGAAGACTGGGGATGCTTGTTGTTAGTGATGATATTCATATTCTTGTTTCTATTAAAGTGGGTCTCATGTTTTTCTGAGATATTTTAATAAAAATCTAGAATTTTGGTAGGGATATATGTAATCCCTCAAGAGGCCAATGGAGTGGTCTAGAATCCCCAAGTTAGAGTAGGTATTTCTGACCGATCCTGTTTTTGTTTTATCATGTAATATTGGTGATGAACCTTATGAAGGGTGAATGGGTGAAAGTATACTTTTAACACCCCAATATTCCACGGTATTATTCTCTTTGAATAATGCCGTAGCGTGTGTTGTACGCAATTTCGAGTTCTAACACACACCGCAACCAATCAAACTAGCAATTATGAATAGTAATACCCACTTTTGGAAATTTTATACATTTTATCTTTCAAAATGGACTTCATTTTTGGATTCGGAATATCTAAATTAGCTTAGGGTGAGTTTTTGGTACTTTTCGGATAACTTTCATATTTTGATGAATAGTGAAAATTACTAAATTTTTATTAAAAACATCTTTTTTAATTGAAATAATTAAAAGTGATAAATTATGAATTTGAGTGATTTTAAAGTATTTTTAGAATATAGTTTTACCATTTAATAAGATGTTGGTCATTGGACATAATTTCACATTTAAACTGGACATAAGGAAGTGTCAATCTTTTGAAAGTTATTTTTTCTTAAAAACACACTTTTTGTTTTGACAGCGGGAATTAATTTTAAATTAATTTCTGACACTTATGTGTTTTGAATTTATAAAAATGGATTCCATATTTAGAATCAGGAGTTCCAAATTGTGTAAATAGGTAACTTTTATTTTTAGACATTTTGAATAATTATTTCGGTAAATATTTTATTTACCATGGTTAAAGGGTAAATCCAGTAAATATGGGTAAACAAATAATATTATAATAATAATAAAATACACTAAAACGTGTTATAACCGTATTTTTTTATACATGTCTGACTATGGGAATCTTGGGGTTGATTGTGGGACCCCATTGATCCACTTGTACGTGATAATGACACTTTATATTAATTAAGTTAAAGTAAATACAAAAATGACAGAAGCATATATCTTCTATCAAAACAATTTTTACATAGAGTTATATATGTTATATTTTCAACTATAAATATTCATTATAAAGATAAAAAGAATTTTTACATAATGGTATTTTATTTATAAATTTTAGACACTGAATAATTAAATTTATTTAATGACAGAATAATGATTTAGTATTTTCCTTATTAATGAAAGAATCAAATAATTAGTATTATAAAAGTTAATATAAATATATTTTGAAAGTTTTGATGACATCCACGAATTTTATTGGTTAATATGACATGTTAGGATTGATTAAATGATTTTTTTTAATTAATAAAGTTTTTATGACTTTATCAAAAATCAATTATTAAATAGTGTCAAAATATACATAAAGGAGTTTTTAAAACAAATATTATATTATTAATTGATATTCTATTCCTAAAAATATATGGTTCGGCCAAAGGACTTATATAATGATAGGTGTATTATTAATACACCACTTGGGGTTCTCTTGGATGTATATAGTATGTTTATTAACCATCTAATATAAAAATAGAAAGAGACATGGTAAATATCAAACTAATTAACGAAGACTTAAAACTAAAGGATAAGGTTAATATAGTGACCCAAACCTGTCTAAAACCTATTGGTTGAGTTTTTGGCTACCTACCCCACCTTAACCATTAAATAATCCACTTTGGATCCATTAGAAACCGAATATGAATTTATTATAAAATAATATTTCTAGCTTTTCAAAGGTACCCCTCACCCCTCTTATAAAAGGGCACTCCCCCTTCTCACTAATTCACACCATAAAATCTTTTTGGCTCAGCCAAGCCCTGCCAAAATAGTCTCTCAACTACCCAAATTTATCCTAGAGTCCTTATTTTGATCAGAAATCCACCATAAAGAGCCCCTTTTATTAAATCAGAAGGAAGAACCTGAAGAAGAGGTAATGTTTTCACCACCCTCTTTCAAGTTACTTTCTTCTTCCACTTCTTCTTTATTTGTTATTTCCATTATAAAATAATAACTCCAGTATATTATATATAATGTGATGTTATTATAAATATTTCACAACTATATTCATTATTCTATCCATCTTATGAATGATAATGTCACCATGCATGCGTACGTACGACTTACCGTCTCCACGTCGGGGTGTAATTTGTTATTCAACACTATGCTATTTGGATGGATATAATAATGATTAATATGTATATAAATAATGAAAATAACATAATAATTTCTCTATAAAATTAATATACCATCCAATTCCTCACCTTTAAGGAAATGATATTGTCGCTCGTGCGTAAGTATGGATTACCGTCTCCACGACGCGATGAGATTCATTTCCACATTCACCATTCATCGACGATTTTAAAAATATATATTACTAATATGTTTGTAATATATGACATAATAATGCTACTGGATATATATATATATATGTACTTACAAATATTTTTTTCACTTAGTTCCGTTCAATATGTTATGAAAACGGAAACCGTGTTTATGCGTACGTACAGACTACCATCTCCATAAACAGTGTTTCCCATTTCACATATATATCTATTATACAAAATTATGTTCTAAATATATATGTTATATAAATCATGTTTTATATTCTGGAAGTATTTAAATCATTATCTAAGTGATACAATCAAGAGTAACAAATTAAAACATGTACGATAAAGAAAGCGATTATTACCCGAAATTTTAATTTATTATGGAAATTACTATTAAATGGGTAATAAAAAGTCATAAATGAATAATGTATGATATCATAAATAATAATATGGTTCTGGTATAATTTAATAACATACTACGGTCTTCATACAGGATGTTAAAATTACCCTCGACTAAAGGAAAGTGCAAGGTAAGGGGTTTTAATCTCACTCCTTATTCCCGTGAGATTCATGCCATATTGCCACTATTACCATTTGTGTGGTTGAGTTACTGCCCATAATTGTATTATTTGTTTAATAAACTTTAATTTATGTGTATTTACATATTCATTGTATGATAACTCATTCACGGGGTTTATGTTTCGTAAGTTACCAAATTGGTAAGGGTTAATTTCACAGTCTCTTTATTATCCATGGTTCTTTTTACGTAAGTATCTACTGAGACATATTTATTATCCATGTTCAGGTTTTATGAAAGTGTTTTCAAAGGTATTTTTTAAGGTATTTTTTTACTAAAACATCATTTCAAATGTTTTAAATATTTATTTTTCTAAATCTTTCTCATTAATGTCCATGTATTCAAAATGGTTTTAAGGATTTATTTATATGGACATGAATGTTTTTAAAATGTTAATTCCTTTCAAAAGATTCAAAGCTGTATGGGACACTTTGATTAAAAAAATATCTTCAAATATCTTATTTTCTAAATTGTTTGAATTCAAAATGTTTTCATGAAAAATGGATATTTCTCTCAAAGATTTTTACAAATCATTTTCATCTATGTCAACATCCTTTTATGAATTTTAAACTTGTTTGAAGATGATTTATTAAGATAAAAATCTTCCATTTTGTATTGAAGGTTTTGTGATATGTTTGACTGTGGATGTGTTATTATTATACAATTCATGGTTTAGAGATAAAGTATTGACATTTCATATGCTAGTTTTAATAAGAATGTTTATGTTATGTTTAAACCTTTTCATATGAGGAATTCATTGGACATAGTATGTGAAGGGTGGAGCCCACTATAGCTCCTCGATGCATCGGTAGATCTCATGAGACCAACTAGTGTCTTGGAACACGGCCTTGATAAAAATATTATTTGTAGTCTTGGCACAAGGTGTTGACTATGTGGTTATGATAGTCTAGCATTATACATTCCATCATTATGAAAGTTGCTATTGATATTGCATGTGATTATTTGACTAGTAGAATTTCCATGTGAGTAATTAAATGGAATTATTTTGAATTATATATGCCATATTATGATGAAGTTTATGTTTAAAAGGATTTTGTTTCATTTTTATACATTGCCTTAAATGTTTATTCTTATTTATAAAAGTTTCCACTGTATTTCTTACCCTTACTGAGCATTTGAGCTCACCCATTTCAATGTTTTATTTTTCCTTAGATTCCAAGAAGTGTATTGTGATTGATATGCAGGGTTAAGACAAAATAATAATGGCGTTCATAAAGGATTATTTATTTGGTTTTGTATTTTATAAAGTTTAATGTAACATTCGTGTATGTAATATATCTTCCAAGACTAATAAACCATTCCGTCCTTTGGGACATGATTCCTTGTAATCATGCCAATGTATTAAAATAATGCACCGACTCTGGGTAACTGGGGTTGGGGCGTTAAAGTTGGTATCAGAGGAAGTTTAGATATAAACATGGAATCTATATTTAGATAAACTCTGACTAGAGCACATAGACCTAAGATGGACTTTGATGATTAGTGTAGAAGAACTTCCTAGAATTTTGGTATTGTAGATATTTTGTGAGTTTTCCAAGAAATAAATCACTGTCTGGATACGAGCAGGTAGAGGTGGCTCTGGCACAGATGTAACTAGGGGTAAAACCCGAAAATAGCACTTTGTGCTAGACTCGAACGGGAACTGGTGCATGATAATGTGCCTTGCTACACTCTTAGTTACGACACTCCTGGGGGATATGCTTAAGATAATTCTTATTTCGTTTACAAACCATTTTCAAGGGTTTATGAGTATATACTTCTCAAAAAAACATTTTTATGATTATTTATTATATCCATAAACTATTCAATTTATGTCAAGTGTTTTACAAGTTTGGATTTATTTATTGAGATTCATACACTAATCTAGTGTATGCAATTGTATATAAATGGCGCCCAGTATAAAGAATGTGAACTCCAGCAATTCGTATGATCCAAGGAGTAAGAAGGATCATATCTTTCATGGTATTAAACCAAAATTTAGAAGGGAAATAGTCATCTAGGTATTCTCAGCATATGTAGAAATAGTATCATGAGTCAATAAGATAAGTAAAGAATAATCTAAGTCCTATGGCTTTAAAGGGAAGCAAGAGAAGAAAAGGATGGAGGAGAGAATGACGGATAAATGCAAGAGGGAAAAGAAGAATTTTCCCATATGTGATAACTGTGGGAAGAAACACTTTGGAACTTCCCTGAAGGGAATGAGAGTTTGTTATAAGTGTGGAGAAAAAGGACACCATGTACGTGATTGAAAGGGTAAGAAAATGGTTTCAAATGTAAAATGTTTCATCTACAAGGAGTTGGGACACTATGCAAACCAATGTCCAAATCATAAGAGTATACCGCAAATGATGTTATTGGATTATAATCAAGTTATGATACTACCTCCGATGAATAGGAATGACTAGTGTTCTTGTGTTGTTATTTCATTTGAGTGTTGTATCAACAGAATACTGGTTACATGAATTATAGAGATAAATAAAGATTGTACCGTAGTACTATTTTATTGAAGATTTGAGATTATATGGTTCTAAGAAAAGTCACTTAATCGTACGCTAATTTTTTTTTAAAATACATGGCTGAAGGAAAGGTAATACTTTATATGGTCCTGATAATGAGGTAGTGTTTTTGAAATAAGAAATGATTGATTTTGGTAATACAGGATGTTGCGGTGCTGTAAAAGAATACATGATGAAGGAGTTCACATGTTATTACCTTGAAAAAGGGGTCCTCATTGTGTTTAACTTCCTTATAAATTTTGGACTGTGATTTTGGAAAGAAGTATTTTGGATAATTCTAGTTTGAGATTATTTTTGGATTTCCATAAAAGGACAACCCGATGGTCGGGCAGCAACCCATCACATCCGACAAGGCCGCAAGACTTGAACCCGCAAACGGAGGTTGACAAGGGTGTATCACATACCACTGGCCCACGTGATGTCCTGGATTGAATAATGTATTTTTTAAAAGGTTTTGTATATGAATTAGAAATTCATTTGTTTGGAACCCTATTCGAATAGGATAAATAGAATATTTTTTAAGTTCTATTATATTTTAATGTGAAAGATGAGTTTGTGGTAGAAATTAGTTAAAGGATGGGACTCTACTTGTCAAGTATATATTTTTTATTATTATCTTATTCTATGAAGAAATTAATTCTTATACTTTAGTGAAGGGGTTCTTAAAACCAAATATGTTTTATCCTAATACCATATGTTTTATTTTGAATCGATGGTATTTTAAATCATCATAGATTGATGAATTTAAGGCCCTAAATTTTACACTTGTTTATGATTGATGAACTCAATCACTACCTATAAATATTTATGTTTTTTCTCCAATTATATATCTCTAATTTCCACCAATGTTCTCCTAATCGAGATCATAATTTCATGGTGACCCTTTCATTTCCCTTTTCCTCTTATTAAGACTACATTTTATTAACCTAATTTCCAATGTGGGTTTAACCAAATGTATTTTCTATTTTCAACTTTTTATTTTTGAAAAATAATTTCAAATTGTGAGGATGAAATTTATTGAAGTAGGGGAGAATGTAACACCTAAGTATTCCATGGTACACTTCTCTTTGAATAATGCATTAGCGTGTGTTGTACGCAACTTCGAGTTCTAACACAAACCACAACCAATCAAACTAGCCGTTATGAAAAGAAATACCCACCTTTTGAAATTTTATACATTTTATCTTTCAAAATGGACCTCATTTTTGGATTCAGAATTTTGAAATTATCTTAGGGTGAATTTTTGGTACTTTTCAGATAACTTTCATATTTTGATGAATAGTGAAAATTACTAAATATTAATTTAAAAAAACTTTTTTAATCAAAATAATTAATAGTGATAAATTATGAATTTGAGTGATTTTAAAGTATATTAAGAATATATTTTTACCATTTAATACAATGTTTCTCATTGGACAAAATTTCACATTTAAACTAGACATAAGGAAGTGCCAATCTTTTGATAGTTATTATTTCTTAAAAACACGCTTTTTGTTTTGACAATTAATTTTAAATTAATTTATGCCAATTATGTGTATTGAATTTAGAAAAATAGATTCTATATTTAGAATCAATAGGTCCAAATTGTGTAAATAGTTAACTTTTATTTATATACATTTTGAATAATTACTTTGGTAAATATTTTATTTACCATGGTTAAAGGGTAAATCAGGTAAATAAGGGTAAACAAATAATCTTATAATAAAACTAAATTACCCTAAAACGTGTTCAAACCCTATTGGTCGAAACATGTATGACCATGGGCATCTGGGGGTTGATTTTGGGACACCATTGTTCCACTTTTTAGTGATAATGACACTTTATATTAATTATGTTAAAGTAAATACAAAAATGACATAAGCATATATCTTCTAGTAAAACAATTTTTACATGTGGTTATTTATGTTATATGTTCGAGTATAAATATTAATTATAAAGATAAAAAGATTTAATACATAATTTTATTTTATTTATAATTTTTAGACATTGAATAATTAAATTTATTTATGACACAATAATGATGCAGTATTTTACTTATTAATGAAAGAATCAAATAATCAGTATTATAAAAGTACAAATAAATATTATTTGAAAGTTTTTATGACATCCACGAATTTTATTTGTTAATATGACATGTTAGGATTGGTTAAATGAATTTTTTTCTAATTAATAATGTTTTTATGACTTTAACAAAAATAAATTATTAAATAGTGTCAAAATAGACATAAAGGAGTTTTGAAAACAAATATTATATTATTAATTGATATTCTATTCTTAAAAATCTAAGGTTTGACCAAAAGACTTATATAATGATAGGTGTATTGTTAATGGACCACTTGGGGGTCTCTTGGATGTATATAGTAAGTTTATTAACTATATAATATAAAAATACAAAGAGACATGGTAAATGTCAAACTAATTAACTAAGAGTTAAAACTAAAAGATAAGGTTAATATAGTGACCCAAACCTGTATAAAAACTATTGGTTGAGTTGTTTTAGACCAATACTCACCTTAAAATATAAATAATCCACTTTGGATCTATTATAATCCGAATATTAATTTATTATAAAATAATATTTATAGCTTTTCCTAAGGTGCCCCTCTCCCCTCTTATAAAAGGGCACCCCCCATTCTCACTAATTCACACCTTCAAATCCTTTTGGCTCGGCCAAATCCTGCCAAAATATTCTTTCAGATTCCTTAAATTTAACCAAGATGCCTTAGTTTGATCTGAAATCCAACCAAAGGTGCCCTTTTGATCAAATCAGAAGGAAGAACCCGAAGAATAGGTAATGTTTTCACCACCATCTTTCAAGTTCCTTTCTTCTTCCACTTCTTCTTTATTTATTATTTCCATTATAAAATAATAACTAAAGTATCTTCTATATATTGTGATGTTATTATAAATATTTCAAAACTATATTTATTATTCTATCCATCTTATGATTGATAATTTCACCATGCGTGCGTACGTATGACTTACCGTCTCCACGACATGGTGTAAGTTTTTATTCCACACTATGTTATTTGGATGGATATAATGATGAGTAATATGTAAATAAATAATGAAAATAACATAATAATGTGTCTTTAAAATTAATATTCCATCCAATTCCAAACCTTTAAGGAAATGATATTGTCGCTCATGCGTACGCACGGATTAACGTCTCCACGATGCGATGAGATCCATTTACACATTCACCATTCATCGACGATTATAAAAATATATATTAATAATATGTTTGTAATATATGACATAATAATTCTACTGAATATATATATATATATGGACTTAAAACTATTTTATTCACTTAGTTCCGTTCAATACGTTATGAAAACCGAAACAGCGTTTATGCGTACGTACAGACCACCGTATCCATAAACGGTGTTTCCAATTTCACATATATATCTATTATACATAATTATATTCTAAATATATATGATATATAAATAATTTTTTTATATTCTGGAAGTATTTAAATCAATATCTAAATGATACAGTCAAGAGTAACAAGTTAAAACACGTACGATAAAGAAAGCGATTATTACCCGAAATGTTAATTTAACAAGGAAATTATTATAAAATGGGTAGTAAAAAGTCATAAATGAATAATGTATGATATTATAAATATTAATATGGTTCTTTTATAATTTAATAACATAATATAGTCTTCATATAGGAGGTTAAACATATCCTCAACTAAAGGAAAGTGCAAGGTAAGGGGTTTTCATCTCACTCCTTATTCCCATGAGATTCATGCCATATTGCCACTATTAACTTTTTTGTGGTGTATGTACTACCTATAATTGCATTATTTGTGTAATAAACTTTAATTTATTTGTATTTACATATTCATTGTATGATACCACTTTCATTGGGTGTATGTTTCGTAAGTTACCAAATTGGTAAGGGTTAATTTCACAATCTCTTTATTATCCGTGGTTGTTTTTACGTAAGTATCTACTGGGAAATATTTATTATCCATGTCCATGTTTTAAGAAAGAGTTTTGAAAGGGATTATTTTAAGGTATTTTTTTACTAAAACATCATTTCAAATATTTTACATATTTATTCTTCTAAATCTTTCTCATTAATGTCCATGTCTTCAAAATGGTTTTTAAGGATTTATTTATATGGACATGAATGTTTTTAAAATTTTAATTTTCTTTCAAAAGTTTAAAAGTGGTATGGGAAACTTTCATTCAAAAAATGTCATCAAATGTCATCATTTCTAAATTGTGTGACTTTTAAATCTTTTCAAGAAAACGGATATTTCTCTCAAAAAGTTTTACAAATCATTTTCATCTATGTCAACATCCATTGATGGATTTTAAACTTGTTTGAAGATGATTTATTAAGATAAAAATCTTCCATATTGTATTGAATGTTTTGTGATATGTTTGACTATGGATGTGTTATTTTTATACCATTCATGATTTAGGGATAATGTATTGACATTTCATATGCTAATTTTAATACGAATGTTTATGTTATGTGTAAACCTTTTCATATGAGGAATGAATTGGACTTAGTAAGTGACGAGTGGAGACCTATATAGCTCCTCAATGTATCGGTAGGTCTCATGAGACAAACTTGTGTCTTGGCACAAGGACTTAGAAAAAATCTTATTTTTAGTCTTGGCACAAGGCCATGACTATGTGGTTATGATAGTCTCACATTATACATTCCATCATTATGAAAGTGACTATTGATATTGCATGTGATTATTCGACTAGTAGAATATCCAAGTGAGTAAGTAAATGGAATTATTTTGATTTATATATGCCCTATTATGATGAAGTTTATGTTTTAATGGATTTTTTTTATTTTTATATATTGCCTTAAATGTTTATGCTTATTTATGAATGTTTTCGCTGTATTACTTACCCTTACTGAGCATTTGAGCTCACCCCTTTCTATGTTTTATTTTTCCCAAGATTCTAAGAAGTGTATAGTGATTGAGATGCATGGTTAAGCCAATGGAATAATGGTGTTCATAAGGGATTATTTATGTTGTTTTTTATATTATAAAGTGCAATGTAACATTCATTTATGTAATTTATCTTCCAAGACTTCTAAACCATTCGGTTCTTCAGGACTTGATTCCTTGAAATCATGCCAATGTATTAAAATAATGCACTGACTCTATGTAACTGGGGTCGGGGCATTACAATTGGTATCATAGGAATTTTAGAAATAACCTTGGAAGCTAGATTTAGATAAACTTTGATTAGAGGACATAGACCTAAGATCGAATTTGAGGATTAGTGTAGAAGAACTTCCTAAAATTTTGGTATTGTAGATATTTTGTGATTTTTCTGAGAAATACATCCCTGTCTGGAGACGAGAAGGTAGAGGCAGCTTTGTCATAGATGTACCTAGGGGTATAACCCAATAACACCGCTTTGATCTAGACTCAAATGAAAACTGGTGCATGAAAATGGGCCTTACTGCACTCTTGGTTACGACACTCCTGGGGGATATTTTTAGGATAATTCTCATTTCCTTTACAAACCATTTTGAAGGGTTTTTGAGTATATACTTCCTCAAAGAAAACATTTTTATTATTGTGGATTATATCCATAAACTGTTAAATTTATGTCAAGTGTTTTACAAGTTTGGATTTATGTATTTCTTTTCATACACTAATCTAATGTATGCCATTGTATAGAAATAGCGCCCAGTAGAATGAATGTGAACTCAAAATATTTGTATGATCCAAGGAGTAAGAAGGATCATATCTTTCATGGTATTAAGCCAACATTTAGAAGGGAAATAGTCTCCCATGTATTCTCAACATATAAAGAAATAGTATCATGTGTTAATAAGATAAGTAAAGAATTATCTAAGTCCTATGGCTTTGAAGGGAAGCAAGAGAAGAAAAGGATGAAAGAGAGAAAGATTGATAAAGGAAAGAGGGAAACGAAGAATTTTCCCATATGTGATAACTGTGGGAAGAAACATCCTGGAACTTTCCTAAAGGGAATGAGAGTTTTTTATAAGTGTGGAGAAAAATGACACCAAGTACGTGACTAAAAGGGTAAGAAAAAGGTTTCAAATGTACAATGTTTCATATACAAGGAGTTGGGACACTATACGAACTAATGTCCAAATCATAAGAGTATACCGCAAATGATGTTATTAGATTATAATCATGTTATTATACTACCTCAGATGAAGAGGAATGAATAGTGTTCTTATGTTGTTATTTCATTTGAGTGTTGTATCAATAGAATACTGGTTAAACGAATTATGATGACAAATAAGGATTGTACTGCAGTACTATTTTATTGAGTATTTGAGATTATATGGTTCTAAGAAAAGTGACTTAATGGTAAGCAACATTTTTTTTGAAAATACATGGTTGAAGGAAAGGTAATCTTTAATATGGTCCTGATAATTAGGTAGTGTTTTTGGAATAAGAGATGGTTGATTTTGGTAATTTAGGATGTTGTAATGTTGTAAAAGAATACATGATGAAGGCGTTCACATGTTTTTACCTTGAAAAATGGATCCTCATTTTGTTTAAATTTATTATAAATTTTGTACTGTGATTTTGGATAGAAGTATTTTGGATAATTATAGATTGAGATTATTTTTGGATTGCCATAAAAGGACAACCCGGAGGTCGGGCGGCAACCCGTCCCGTCCGGCAAGGCCGCGAGACTTGAACCCGCAACCGAAGGGCGACAAAGGTATATCACATACCACTGGCCCACGTGATGTCCTAGATTTAATAATGTAGTTTTTTCTAAAAGGTCTAGTAGATGAATTAGAAATTCATTTTTTGGAACCCTATACAAATAGGATAAATAGAATATTTTTTATGTTCTATTATCTTTTAAAGGGAAAGATGAGTATGTGGTAAAAATTAGTTAAAAGATGGGCCTCTACTTGTCAAGTATATATTTTTCTTCTTCTCTTATTCTATGAATAAATTAATTCTTATTCTTTAGTGAAGGTGTTCTTAAAACCAAAAATGTGTTATCCTAATTCCATATGTTTTGTTGAGCCGATGGTATTTTAAATCATCATAGATTGATGAATTTAAGGCCCTAAATTTTACACTTGTTTGTGATTGATGAACCCAATCACTACCTATAAATGTTTACTTTCCCTCCAATTATATGTCTTTAATTTCCACCAATGTTCTCCTAATTGAGATCATAATTTTGTGGTGATCCTATCATTTCCCTTTTCCTCTTATTAAGACTAAATTTTATTAACCTAATTTCCGATGTGGGTTTTCGCAAAGGTATTTTCTATTTTAAACCTTTTATTTTTGAAATATAATTTAAAATTGCGAGGACACTATTTATTGAAGGAGTGGAGAATATAACACCCCAAGATTCCATAGTACGCTTCTCTTTGAATAATGTAGTAGCGTGTGTTGTATGCAACTTCGAGTTCTAACACACACCACAACCAATCAAACTAGTCGTTATGAATAGTAATACCCACTTTTTGAAATTTTATACATTTTTTCTTTCAAAATGGACTTAATTTTTGGATTGGGAATATTGAAATTAGCTTAGGGTGAATTTTTGGTACTTTTCAGATAACTATCATATTTTGATGAATAGTGAAAATTTCTAAATTTTAATTAATTTTTTTTAATCAAAATAATTAATAGTGATAAATTATGAATTTGAGTGATTTTAAAGTATATTTAGAATATATTTTTACCATTTTATGCAATTTTGGTTATTGGACATAATTTCACATTTAAACTGGACATAAGGAAGTGCCAATCTTTTGATAGTTTTTATTTTTTTAAAAACACGCTTTTTGTTTTGATAGCGGGAATTAATTTTTAATGGATTTCTACCACTTATGTGTTTTGAATTTAGAAAAATGTATTCTATATTTTGAATAAGGAGTTCCATATTGTGTATATAGATACCTTTTATTTTTATACATTTTGAATAATTACTTCGATAATTATTTTATTTACCATGGTTAAAGGGTAAATCCGGAAAATAAGGGTAGCAAAATAATATTATAATAACAATAAATTACCCTAAAACGTGTTATAACCCTATTTTTTGATATATTTCCGACCATGGGAATCTTGGGGTTGATTTTGGGACCCCATTGATCCACTTTTAAGTGATAATGCTACTTTATATTAATTACATTAAAGAAAATACAAAAATGACATAATCATATATCTTCTAGAATTTTTTTTACATAGGGTTATATATGTTATATTTTAGACTATAAATATTCATTAGAAAGATAAAAATATTTCCTATATAATGGTATTTTATTTATTATTTTTTTACCTTTAATAATTAAATTTATTTATGACACAATAATGATGCAGAATTTTCCTTATTAATGAAAGAATCAAATAATTAGTATTATAAAAGTTAAAATATATATAATTTGAAAGATTTGATAACATAATAGAATTTAATTGGTTAATATGAAATGTTAGGATTTCTTAAATTAATTTGGTTGGAATTAATAAAGTTTTTATGACTTTAAAAAAATCAATTATTAAATAGTGTCAAAATAGACATAAAGAAGTTTTGAAAACAAATATTATATTATTAATTGATATTATATTCCTAAAAATATAATTTTCAGAAAAATAACTTATATAATGATAGGTGTGTTATTAATGGACCACTTGGGGGTCTCTTGGAGGTATATAGTAAGTTTATTAACTATATAATAGAAAAATACAAAGAGACATGGTAAATGTCAAACTAATTAACTAAGAGTTAAAACTGAAAGATAAGGTTAATATATTGACCCAAACCTATTTAAAACCTATTGGTTGAGTTTCTTTCAACCTATCCCCACCTTAAAATTTAAATAATCCACTTTGGAGCCATTATAAACTGAATATTAATTTATTATAAAATAATATTTCTAGCTTTTCCACAGGTGCCCCTCCCCCCTCTTATAAAAGGGAACTCCCCCTTCTCACTAATTCACAACTTCAAAGCCTTTTGGCTCAGCCAAACCCTTCCCAGATATTCTCTCAACGTCCCTAACTTTAACCTAGAGGCCTTAGTTTGATCAGAAAGCAAACCTAAGGAGCCCTTTTGATCAAATCAAAAGGAAGAACCCTAAGAAGAGGCAATGTTTTCACCACCCTATTTCCAGTTCCTTTCTTCTTCCACTTCTTATTTATTTGTTATTTCCATTAAAAAATGATAACTATAATATATTCTCTATACTATGATGTTATTATAAATATTTCACAACTATATTCATTATTCTTTCCATCTTATGATTGATAATGTCACCATGCGTGCGTACGTATGGATTACCGTCCCCACGCTATAGTGTAATTTGTTATTCAACACTATGTTATTTGGATTGATATAATGATGAGTAATATGTATATAAATAATAAAAATAACATAATAATGTCTCTTTAAAATTAATATACCATCCAATTACACACTTTTAAGGAATTTATATTGTTGCTCGTGCGTACGTATGGATTACCGTCTCCACGACGCGATGAGATTCATATCCACATTCACCATTCATCGACGATTATAAAAATATATATTAATAATATGTTAGTAATATATGACATAATAATGATACTAGATATATATATATATATATATATGTTTTTGTGTGTGTGTGTACTTAAAAATATTTTAATCACTTAGTTCCATTCAATACATTATGAAAACAGAAGCAGCGTTCATGCGTATGTACGGACTACCGTCTCCATAAACGGTGTTTCCCATTTCACATATATATATATTATACATAATTATATTCTAAATATATATGATATTTAAATAATTTTTTATATTCTGGACATATTTAAATCATGATCTAAGTGATACAATCAAGAGTAACAAGTTAAAACACGTACGATAAAGAAATGGATTATTACCCGAAATGTTAATTTAACATGAAAATTATTATTAAATGGGTAGTAAAAAGTCATAAATGAATAATTTATGATATAATAAATATTAATATGGTTATGGTATAACTTAATAACATACTACGGTCTTTATAAATGAGGTTAAAACTTCCCTCGACTAAAGGAAAGTGCAAGGTAATGGGGTTTTCATCTCACTCCTTATTCCCGTGAGATTCATGCCATATTGCCACTATTACCTTTTGTATGGTGTATGTATTTTCCATAATTGTATTATTTGTGTAATAAAATTTAATTTATTTTTATTTACATATTCATTGTATGATACCTCTTTCATGAGGTGTATGTTTTGTAAGTAACTAAATTAATAAGGGTTAATTTGAAAATCACTTTATTATCTGTGGTTGTTTTTATGCAAGTATCTATTGGGACATATTTATTATCCATGTCCAAGTTTTATGAAAGAGTTTTCAAAGGGATTTTAAGGGAATTTTTTTACTAAAACATCATTTCAAATGTTTTAAATATTAATTCTTTTAAATCTTTCTCATTAATGTCCATGTCTTCAAAATGGTTTTTAAGGATTTATTTTTATGGACATTAATTTTTTAAAAATGTTCATTCCTTTCAAAAGTTTCAAAGTGGTATGGGACACTTTCATTTAAAAAATTTCTTTAAATGTCTTCTTTTCTAAATTGTGTGACTTTTAAATGTTTTCAAGAAAAATGGATATTTATCTCAAAGAGTTTTACAAATAATTTTCATCTATGTCAATATCCTTTGATGGATTTTAAACATGTTTGCACATGATTTATTATGATACAAATCTTCCATATTGTATTGAAGGTTTTGTGATATGTTTGACTATGGATGTGTAATTTTTATACCATTCATGTTTTAGGGATAAAGTATCGACATTTCGTATGCTAGTTTTAATATGAATGTTTATGTTATGTTTAAACCTTTTCATATGAGGAATGCATTGGACTTAGTAAGTGACGGGTGGAGCCCGCTATTGCTCCTCGATGCATCTGTAGGTCTCATGAGACAAACTAGTGTCTTGACACAAGGCTTTGACAAAAATTTTATTTTTAGTCTTGGCACAAGGCCTTGACTATGTGGTTATGATAGTCTGGCATTATGCATTCCATCATTATAAAAGTGTCTATTAATATTGCATGTGATTATTCGACTATTAAAATATCCATGTGAGTAATTAAATAGAATTATTTTGATTTATATATGCCATATTATTATGAATTTTATGTTGAAAATGATTTTGTTTTAGGTTTATAAATTTCCTTAAATGTTTATGCTTATTTATGAAAGTTTCCACTGTATTTATTTCCCTTACTAAGCGTTTGAGCTCACCCATTTCTATGTTTTATTTTTCCCAGGATTCCAAGAAGTGTATTGTGATTGATATGTAGGGTTAATCCAAGGGAATAATGGAGTTCATAAAGTATTATTTATGTTTTTTTGTATGATATAAAGTGTAATGTAACATTTGTGTATGTAATATATCTTCCAAGAATGCTAAACTGTTTGGTCATTTGGGACTTGATTCCTTATAATCATGCCAATGTATTAAAATAATGCACCGACTCTCATTAACTGGGTTCGGGGCGTTACAATACTCTTGAGTTACCCTCCATTATCACATATGAGTCACCCCACTTTAGAAGGTGGGTTCATGTTCTCGATTATTAGACATTTTTTTTGGATGTGATCATGTCTTGGAAGGTTTGTAGGAGATGATCGGAAATTAATGTCTGAAATTACATCATTTCAAGGATGTGCTGTGAAACATCCAATGAAGTAATGAGAATATATTTCCATTCCAGTATCGGGGAAGGAAAGTGAGTCTACCCTTGATTTTTATACATTATACATTGACTAAATCCTATAATTACCACCGTATTTTCATGGTGAGATTGACTTGAACAAGCCAAAATTTGCATTTTCCCACTGATTTTCCTATTATATTTTTGGTAGGAATGATAAACATCTATAGTAATTTTCATCTACTGGTGGTGGGCCATAATATTTGACTATTAGGATTGATGTGAAAATGAATGGATTTGTTTGTACTTGTAACGTGCCATCGTAATTTACTCAAGAGACTGATATGGAGTGGGAATTTGTGTTAGATTATAGTGTGCTGCCTTATTTTATGGGAGGGTTTCTTCAGCATGAATAAGGATGATGGTATGTTCTAGAATTATTGATCATCTCTAACTATGAGCCTCATAGGGGACCCAGGTCTTAATGACTTTAGGTAGCACCTAGAGGGTAGTATCCTTTTTGTAGTGAAGTTGTTGGGCCACATGGTAGTGATAGAGATAATCATTGGTAGGGAACCATGGGTGGGACCACAATACTACTAGGATGAATTTTCTGAAATGTAGTTCATTATCCTCCCTTAGGTATGGGAATAACTGGTAATCATGTTTTTTTAGAGGCTCCCCAAACGTTTTGAGATGGCAACTTGGGTTATCTAGTTATGGAATACTAACCACCACTAAGAAGAAAACTGGAAGGGATTTATATAATCAATGGAAAGTCTCATAAACTACAGAGTTGGGAGGGTACCATTATAGTGGCACTTCTAGACCAATGCATTCAAATCCCATCATTGAATATGTTGGGTAGGCGAGGCTCTCCCCAGTTTGGTTGAGGATCTGGCCAATGTAGTGGTAAATGTTTGTGTATGTGAAAACTGGAAAGACACCATTGGATTAAAGGGAGTAATAGTGAAAATTCCATTCAATATATGTAAAAAATGCACAAGAATACCTCATAAAATTACTATATCATTGATAAAAAATGCTCTATCATTCATTTTGGTTGCCACTCTTTCATTTTGAGATAGAAAGGGGTCGGACGCGAGGTAACACCTCCACCTTGGTTGAGGATTCCCATAGGGTTCACCATTTTGTTTTTAATTAAAGTGTTTTGGATTCCCTTTATGATATGATTGATTGTGGGGGGTTGAATATTTCATAAAAAGTAATTTGGGGTTTAAGATTGATATATCACACTATCTTCTGACTGGTCAGTTTCCAATGGGTCTTATTTGTGGAACTTAAAACACCCAATGGTTCTTATATCCATGATGACTCATACACATAATTTCTAAAGGAAGTTTCACATTTCATAACTTTCCCAATGATATATAAGAACATTCGTTGGTTGATAGGATGGGAATTCAGGCTCATCATACCCTTTTGGGGAGAATTGTTGTCTGTTTTGGGAATTTATTATAGATTTAAGATATATTCTAAAATCTTTTATGCATTCCAAAGTATGAAATGGATCACCTTGAATTGATAATAAATTATGAAAATTCATCGGTTCAGGATCATATTTATCTATCTGAGGTTCTCCATCGATGGAGGGATCTATATGTGTTTGAGGTTCTCCATTCACGGTACGTTTTCATGTAGGGATCATAGATTCTTATATTTTTAGTCATTTTGATACTGGTTTAAATCCATAAAATGAGGTGCTTTATATTTTATTATCATCTAGGGAGATTGATTTCATTTGGATGTTTGTATCAAACTCATAATATGGGTATCCTATGTATCCTTGTGAATGGAATCATAAGCCACATAGTTCAGTTACACTTAACAGGACACATCAGCTTTTAATGTAATGTGTAAAGGACCAAACCATGTAGTTTAATTTCATGAATCAATGAATCCTAGGTTGAAGGTGCCTAGTCAATGTTGGGTTTGGGACTTACGCCGAGGTAGCCTAAGGGACCCATAAGAGATTTTGGTCTCCCAGGTGGGGGAATGATCTTATACGGTATATGAAATAATAAGAATTTTGATGAATGTGACCTGGAAGAACTATGGCCCTTTGGGTTTCATATAACCCTACCTTTAATGTAGCCTAGATAACATTTGGTGGAATTTGGGTGTCATGTTTTGTCCTTATGGAGGATTCCTATGTACCCTAGTTAGTTCTGAGTCAGATCCCATGTATTTCGAACTATATTGTGGATTACATAGAGTAGGAGGCCCACTAGAGAATGTGATTGGGGGATTATACATAGGATGTCTACCACTATGTATGGTATGGGATTTATACAAAATATGAGGCTCATTGGGGTTTGGGAGCATATGGATTTCATGATCACCCCTAACATTTAATCCAACATGACTCATTCTCGATGCGGGGATCAATAGGAAGCAGTAGATCTGAAAATCACTTGATCCACATTGTTTGTTGGTGGACGAGGTTTGGGCCAAAATGGAGAGGGAAGTAGATAGGTATTTAACATTTACACCCCCTATAATTGTACCCCATACTGGAAAATAGAAGCTATATTGTCACCTTCTACACAAAGGACTCTAGGATCACTCCAACATGGATTCCATTCTGGTTCCTGGGGTGTGATGAGGATACTGAATTAACACTCAAATGAAAAATAAATCTTGATCCTCTCCCTCCATCCTGAGTGTAACATCCCACGTAAGTAATGAATAATAGATATTTTTATATATGTCTATTAATGATTAAGATAGTGTTTTAGAGGCTTAAAATGAAAATAAATACAATCTTATGCATGGAATACACTAATCTTCTTAAAAGATTGTTTTACTACCTTTTGATGGCAAACCCTTTTTAAATAAAACTTTTGACAATTTTATAATCTATATTGGTCAAAATAAACATATTAATTATGATTGGGACATTGAAATTTACATTGGATAAATTTTTGGTATTTCTCTGACAATGTTCATTTTTTAATGAATAGTGAAAAATACTGCATTTTACATCAAAACTGCTTTTTCATTTAATTTAATTATATAGTTAGATTATCCTTTTAAGTGGTATTAAAGTTTAATATGAATATATTTTTACCATTTAATCCAATGGTGGTCATTAGGATTAATTTCACTTTGGAATTGGTTATAAACTAATGCCAAACTTTTCATTGATATTGTTTCAAAAAAACCCGCTATTTGTTTTGACAACGAAAATTACTTTTAAATAAAATATTGCAATTTCTGTGTTTGGAATTTGGTAAAATGGATTATAAATTTGGAATCATAAGTTCCAAATTATTTAATAAAAAATCTTTTGTTTTTGGACATTATAAATAGTAACGATGGTAATTATCTTTAATTATCTTGATTAATGACTAATCAGGTAGTTAAAGATAATAAAATGAAATCATAATAATACAAAAAGACCACAACATGTGTCCTAAGGCTACTGGTTGTCTCATGGCCGATCATGGGATTCCTTGTTCCAATCTTTGGGGCCACATGGAATCACTTTGGTGAGAAAGTGACTTTTTATCTTTTTATTTTTAAAGAATGTTAAATGTAACAAAGAATGTATCACCTAAGTAAAATATTCTTACTTTTGCTAAATAAATGATATTTTGGACTATAAATATTAATTTTAAAGATAAAAATATTTCCTACATCATGATAGTTTTTTTTATAATTTTTAGAAATTAAAGTTATTAAATTATTTATGACATCATGATGATGCAGCGATTACCTCATTAATAAAGGATTTAAATAAAATGGAAAGATAATGTAAAATTTAAGACCTACACATGTACAAAACATATTGGATGAGTGGATTTCGAACCCTTATCACCTTATCCTCGAAAAAAATCAATGTGGGACCATTAATATCCGAAATTCATTCTAAAATAATGCAACATTTCCTTACTTTCCAAGAGTGCCCCTCCTCTCCTCTTATAAAAGGCCCCCACCTCTACCTCCTTACCCACACTCCAAAGCATTTGTTTCGGCCAACATCTGCCCATTTTGTCTCTCAACATCCCTCTCTTACTCCTTGAAGCCTCACTTTGGGCAGAAGTCTTCCCAAGGAAGCCTTTGAGCTCAAACCAAAGGGAGTTACCCGATTTTAAGGTAATGTCTTCACTTGAGTCCTTTTGTTTTATTTTGCTTCTCCAACCCCCTAAACTCTTTTTATTCATTTCTTTTGTAAAAACTCCAGTATCTTTAATATACTAGGATGTTGTTATAATAATTATTCAAGATACACTTACACACACCTACATCTAATGGTTAAAGGACATACTGTTTCCGTGGATGGTGAATTTATGCCTCCCGAAACGATGATTGGTCAACATTCTTTTAACTCCTACAATGGTGGCCATTAAGATGTCACTATATTTATATACGATATATAATTTGTTTATGTTTTCCTTATGCTTCTCTATTTTTCATTTTGGGCATACCTTTATGGTTTTCATTATGGGTAAACGCGATATCTTCATTTAAGGAAGTGCGGACTACCGCCCCCTCAAAGTGATTTGATTTGTTAAATACCATATGTGGGACATATAAAGGATGGAACTATTATATTATATATGATATTATACTGGAATTATAATATTCCTTTATATCATCATGATTAAATTCTATAAAATACGAAATAGAAATGAATGTAGTGTTCATGTGTACGTATGGCTTACAGTCTCCATGAACGGTGCATTTCATTTCTTACCTCAAAATGATTATGTAATATTATAAATGAAAGTATATACTGGATATATATGATATATATGATATATACATCAAGATTATAACTTTGGATATAATGGATACATGAACAACTTGTAATTATAAAGAGCATATTTTGACTCAAGTACCATTAATCGTTAAAACGACCGTTATTAACTTAAATAATTACATAGTGTTAATGACATGGAAATAAGTGATATAAAAGGAATAATGAACTTGAAAAAGGTTCTTAAGAAAGTAGAAATTAACTCAAGTTTATTATTCAGGACATTAAAGAACGATCGAGTCAAGTCAGACCTGAGGTATGGGACTTCATCTCAATCTCCTTTCATTGAGGCATATTTTGTTTTATACACAACCTTATTTTATATGGTGTATAAAACCCTTTGGCTATTATGTTTATTCAAAAGGAATCTTTTTATACGAAGCGTTTACTAAAGGACAAAAGGGAATGTTTTTGTCGTACGTATGCGGCGACAACGACTTCTCCACCACCGTGACCATTATTTGAGTTTCGGTTTCCTCTAAAAGTCATACCTTTTTTTTAAAAGAAAAATAAATACCATGTTTTACTTTTCTTTTATTTTGGTATTGAAAATGGTTTTCATAATGTTTTTATATCAATGTGTTGTATTGATATGTTCTGATTGAAAGGTGGAAATGTTTTGTTTCCTTTATGCATGTTTTATGTGATATGATTATGTTGAGGTTCTTGGGCATTATTATGAAGACGGGTGGTTCCGTGATAAACTAAGGGCGGGTGAGCCCAATTTAGCTCTCCAATGCATTGGGTAACGCGAAAGAGTGAAACGTTAAGTTTTCTCTGAAGCGATTTAGGGAATTTACTATGATGGGTATTCCAAACGTAACCAAGAGGGTTACTCCCTACGTAAGAATGTTATGAATGCCTCAAGTTACCTTTATGTCTTTTGATTTCTATGATTTATTCATGATTTGATGAGGTATGTTAAAGTGATTATGTTTTATGGGTAAAGTATGATTTCATTCTTATGTATATATGTACCCATGTTTCCTTTCCATATTTTTATATCCCTTACTGAGCTTTTTATGCTCATCCCAAGTTTTTTTTAAATGTTTTTCACAGGTCAAGGGAAAGGTACATGATATGATGATAGTTTCAAGGAAGTGTCAAGAAAGAATCCATGTTTTATTTTAAATATCTTTCCATTGACGGGAAAGAAGAATACTATCTTTATATAACCACTTTGTTTATATATAGAATGTAATGAAAGTTTTATGATCTAATTCTCTAAAACTCTAAACCCAAAAAGATCCTCGATGTGTAATATTGTAATAACTCAACATTAAGTAAGGTTTAAGGTTGGGGCCTTATAGTTGGTATCAAAGGTCGGTTTAGATAACTTTAGGAGTTAGAATTCTATTAAATGATTATCCAAAAATATTTTTTTATGGTCAAATTGAAGTGATATAGTATTTGAAGATTACCATGTTGCTTCATCTAAGACTTGTTTGTTCAGAATCGTTTTCTATAGAGGAAACAAGGAACCAGTGCTAGGAAGGCATGCAGAAGGAAATAACCTTCCGAATCAGCATCCTGAGATGGTCAGAATTGGAACTGAACAGTTTGTTGTAGTAATGGCACAGTTGAATCAAGTGATAAATAGCGGTGGTATCCATGCACGAGATCAGCCAGATCAACCGTAGAGGAACATGTCAGTGGTGGAACATTTCATGAGGAAACATCCCCCATCATTCAGAGGATCATCTGACCCTGTGCTAGCTGAAGGGTGGATTAAAGCACTGGAGAAGATTTTCGATGTCATGGGGTGTTCAGACAATTAAAAGGTTAGTCTTTCTATTTACCGTTTGGAGGGTGAAGCAGATCAATGGTGGTCTATGGTTAAAAATATCAGGGACGCTGATGGGATTGATGCTCTTGACTGGGATGAATTCAAAGGTATGTTTCTTAAAAAGTATTTTCCTAAGGCTGTTCGACTTAGGATGGAAAAAAAATTCATGGAATTGAGTCAAGAGAAAGACTCAGTGGCTACCTATGAAGAAAGGTTCACTCGATTGGCAAGGTATGCTCCAAATTTTATCCGAGACCTTGATCGTAAAATCAATCGTTTTTACTCAGGATTAAAGCCAAAATATCGAATGTCATTAGCTTCTAATGAGTTTAAAAGTTATGAAAATCTTGTTCGATGTGCTGAGAAGGTGGAAATGGAGTTTTCTGATGACCAAGTGTTCTATAACAGCCAACAGAAGAACAGACCGAGGTGGCAGGAGAAATGTAAGAATTCTTCAAAAATTATGATTGTAAGAAATATAAGTTTCCAGTTTGTGATAAATGTGGAGAAAGGCATGCTGGGGAATGTCTTCAGAATTTTGGAAAGTGCTACCGATGTGGTAAGATGGGACATAAGGCTCGTGATTGCTCTGAAAATGATCAGGGTGATGGTAAGACCAAATTTGATTTACAGTTAGTGAAATGTTATAAGTACAATGAGATGGGTCACTATGAAAACGAGTGTCCGACAAAGAGCTTGAGTGATGAGAAGCTGTTAGACTACAAGCAGAAAGGGGTGGTGAAATCCTTTGAAACTACTTCAGCAGATGTCGGGCCGTCAAATGAAGTTGTATCAGGTACTTTGTTTGTTTTTTCAGATTATTCCAGTGTGTTGTTTGATTCGGGGTCTACACATTCTTTCATCTCTGAAAACATTTCTAGTAAAATGGGAATACCATCTCAAGAAATGACTCCTGAACTTGTGGTAAAGACACCTGGGGGAAATGTTGATGCAAAAAGAATGTATAAGAATCTTCCTATCCTTATCTGTGGAAAGAAACTACTTGAAAACCTTATTGTTCTACCTCTAGTAGAGTTTGATGTTATCCTGGGTATGGATTGGCTCTCTATTTACCATGCTAAGATTGACTGTAGAGCTAAAGAATTTTCTTTTCAGAAAGACTTTTAGTTTGTTTACAAGAATGAACCCTTACTTTTGATAACATATCAAGAGGCCAAGAAACTTGTAAAAGATGGAAATGAATGTTACCTTGCACACATTGTTGAAAATAAAGGAACTGTTCAGATTAATTATGTGCCAGTGGTAAATGAGTATCCTGATGTTTTTCCTGATGAGTTGCTTGGAATAATACCAGATTGGGAAGTTGAGTTTACTGTTGACTTAGTTCCTCATGCTAAGCCAATTTCATAACCCCCTTATCAAATGGCTCAAATTGAACTTTTAGAGTTGAAGGATCAATTGCAAGATTTATTAGATAAAGGCTTCATTCGACCTAGCACATCACCATGGGGTGCTCCTGTTTTATTTGTTAAAAAGAAAGATGGTTCTATGAGACTATGCATTGATTATAGAGCCTTGAATAATATCACTGTTAAGAACAAATATCCTTTTCCTCATATCTATGATTTGTTTGATCAGCTCCAGGGAGCTCAGTATTTTTAAAGATTGACCTGAGATCGGGGTACCATCAGCTGAAGGTAAAAGAAGCAGATGTTCCGAAGACCGCGTTCCGTACAAGATATGGCCATTATGAATTTGTAGTAGTGCCTTTTGGGCTAACCAATGCACCTGCTGTATTCATGGAATTAATGAATAGAATTTTCCATGACTTATTGGATAAGTTTGTGGTGATTTTCATTGATGATATTTTGGTGTTTTCTAAAAGTAAAGAAGAACACGAAAGACATTTAAGGGTCATTTTTCAAACCTTGATAGAAAAGAAATTGTATGGAAAATTCAGCAAGTGTGAGTTTTGGTTACAACAAATTTCTTTCCTTGGTCACATTGTTTCTAATGATGGGATAACTGTTGATCCTGCAAAAAACAAAAGTTGTTAAATAATGGCCAAGACCCACAAATGTAACTGAGACTCGTAGATTCCTTGGTTTGGCAGGCTATTACCAAAGGTTTGTTAGAAATTTTTCACGGTTATCTAGTCTAATGACTAAGCTAACTCTGAAGGGTGTTAAGTTTATCTGGACAAAAGAATGTGATGATTGCTTTCAGGAATTGAAAAAAAGATTGGTGAATGCTCCAGTTTTGGCACTACCTTTCAGGAGTGGTGAGTTTGTTATATAAAGTGATGCTTCATTGAAAGGACTTGGTTGCGTCCTAATGCAGAATGATTAGGTAATTGTTTATTCTTCATGACAGTTGAAAAATCATGAGGTAAATTACCCTACACATGATTTGGAATTAGCTGCTGTTGTTTTTGCTTTAAAAATTTGGAGGCATCATTAGTATGGAGTAAAGTGTAAAATATATACCGATCACAAAAGTTTAAAGTATATATTCACTCAGAAATAGTTGAGCATGAGACAAAGGAGATGGCTAGAATTAATCAAGGATTATGATTGTACAATTCATTACCATCCAGGAAAAGCAAATAAAGTGGCTGATGCTTTAAGTCGAAAAAGTAATGCTTCATTAGCAATGTTGCGTTTGGAACGTGATCCTTTGGTTAAGGATTTGATTAACTTTGGCATAGAAGTTGTTGGTGCAGGATGTTCTTCTGTTTTGTTTCAGGTATCAGTGAGATCTTCTCTATCAGACAGAATCAAGAAAGCACAGAAGCAAGACAGTGAGTTGCAGAAAAAGGTAGAGCTGGTTCAGAAAGGTAAGTTGCACGAATTCAACATTGATAATGAATGAGTTTTGAGATTTGGGAAGAGATTGTGTGTGCCTTTTGATTCACAGTTGAAGAGAGAGTTGTTATGTGAAGCTCATAGTTCTCCGTTTTCAGTTCATCCTGGCAGTACTAAGATGTACAGAGATCTGTGGGAGTATTACTGGTGGGATGGAATAAAAACAGATATTGCTGATTTTACTATGAAGTGTTTGACATGTCAACAGGTTAAAGCAGAGCGGCAGTTACCGAAAGGGATGCTTCAGCCTTTACCAGTGCCAGAGTGGAAATGGGAGAATATATCCATGGACTTTGTTGTGGGATTACCGAAGACATCTCGAGGTAATAATGCAATTTGGGTTATTATTGATCGCTTGACTAAATGTGCTCATTTCCTTTCTATAAGAGATACCTTTTCCCTAGATCAACTTTCCCATTTGTATCTTAAAGAGATAGTCAGGTTACATGGAGTTCACCTCTCCATTGTATCTGATCATGATCCCAGGTTCACTTCTAACTTTTGGAAAGGCCTTCACAAGTCGTTGGGTACCGAATTAAATTTTAGTACAACTTTTCATCCTCAATCAGATGGGCAGTCAGAACGAACAATTCAGACCTTAGCGGATATGCTACGAGATTGTTCGATGGATTATCAGGGAATTTGGGACCAACATCTTTCTTTGGTTGAGTTTTCATATAATAACAGTTTTCATTCCAGTATACAGATGACACCATTTGAGGCGTTATATGGGAAGCGGTGTCGAACTCCAGCTTTTTGGGATGAAGTGGGTGAAAGAAGGCTGATGGGACCAGAATTGGTAGAAGAGTTGGTAGAAAAATTTTAGCTGATACAAAAACACATGAGAACAGCTCAGAGCTGGTAGAAGAGTTATGCGGACAACAGGAGGAAGGATCTATCTTTTGAGGTAGGTGATCATGTTTTTCTCAAAGTCTCGCCATGGAAAAGTGTGATGCGATTTGGTAAGAAAGGAAAGCTGAGTCCAAGGTTCATTGGACCATATGAAATTCTGGAGAGATTTGGATCAGTTGCATACCAAGTGTCTTTACCTCTGAGTTTATCTCAGGTACACAATGTTTTTCACATTTCGATTTTGAGAAAGTATATGCCAGATCCATCTCATGTTTTGAGTCCAGAGGTAGTTCAGCTGGAAGAGAACCTATCTTATGAGGAACAACCGGTTCAGATTCTTGAGCACAGGGAGCAAGTGTTACGAAATATGGTGATTAATCAGGTAAAGGTTTTTTGGGAAAACCACATGATGGAAGAGGCAACATGGGAATCTGAAAATGCAATGAGGGATAAGTACCCCCATTTATTCGATATGTAAATAAATTGCGGGGACGCAATTTTCTAAAGGGGGGAAGGATGTAACATCCCAAGTAAGTAATGAATAATAGATATTTTTATCTAAGTCTATTAATGATTAAGATAATGTTTTAGAGGCTTAAAATGAAAATAAATACAATCTTATGCATGAAATACACTAATATTCTTAAAAGATTGTTTTGCTGCCTTTTGATGGAAAACCCTTTTTAAATCAAAATTTTGACAATTTTATAATATATATTGGTCAAAATAAACATATTCATTATTATTGGGACATTAAAATTTACATTGGATAATTTTTTGGTATTTTTCTGACAATGGTCATTTTTTAATGAATAGTGAAAAATACTGCATTTTACATCAAAACTGCTTTTTCATTTAAATAAATTATATGGTTAGATTATTCTTTTAAGTGGTATTAAAGTATAATCTGAATATATTTTTACCATTTAATCCAATGGTGTTCATTAGGATTAATTTCACTTTGGAATTGGTCATAAACTAATGTCAAACTTTTCATATATATTGTTTCAAAAAAACCCGCTATTTGTTTTGACAACGAGAATTATTTTTAAATCAATTATTGCAATTTCTGTGTTTGGAATTTGGTAAAATGGATTACATATTTGTAATTAGAAGGTCCAAATTATGTAATCAAGTCTCTTTTGTTTTTGGACATTATAAATAGTAACGATGGTAATTATCTTTAATTATCTTGATTAATGAGTAATCAGGTAGTTAAAGATAATAAAATGATATCATAATAATACAAAAAGACCACAACATGTGTCCTAAGGCTACTGGTTGTCTCATGGCCGACCATGGGATGCCTTGTGCCAATTTTGGGGGCCCCATGGTATCAATTTTGTGAGAAAGTGACTTTTTATCTTTTTATTTTTAAAGAATGTTAAATGTAACAAAGAATGTATCACCTAAGTAATTTTTTTTAATTTTGTCTAAATAAATGATATTTTGGAATATAAATATTAAATGGAAAGATAAAATGATTTCCTACATCATGATATTTTTTTTATAATTTTTATACATTAAATTTATTAAATTATTTATGACATCATGATGATATAGCGATTACCTCATTAATAAAGGATTTAAATAAAAAGGAAAGATAATGTAAAATTTAAGACCTACACATGTCCAAAACCTATTGGATGAGTGGATTTAGAACCCTTATCACCTTATCCTCGAAACACATCAATGTGGGACCATTAATATCTGAAATTCATTCTAAAATAATGTAACATTTCCTTACTTTCCATGAGTGCCCCTCCTCTCCTCTTATAAAATGCCCCCACCTCTACCACCTTACCCACACTCCCAAAGCCTTTTGTTTGGTCAACCTCTTCCCATTTTGTCTCTCGACATACCTCTCTTACTCCTTGAAGCCTCAATTTAGGCAGAAGTCTTCCCAAGGAAGCCTTTGAGCTCAAACCAAAGGGAGTTACCCGATTTTAAGGTAATATCTTCACTTGAGTTCTTTTGTTTTATTTTGCTTCTCCAACCCCATAAACTGTTTTTATTCATTTATTTTGTAACAACTCCAGTATCTTCAATATAATAGGATGTTGTTATAAGAAGTATTCGAGCTACACTTACACACACCTACATCTAATGGTTAAAGGACATACTGTTTCCGTGGATGGTGAATTTATGCCTCCCGAAACGATGATTGTTCAACATTTTTTTAAATCCTTCAAAGGTGGCCATTAAGATGTCACTATATTTATATATGATATATAATATGTTTATTTTTTCCTTAATCTTATGTATTTTTCATTTTGGGAATACCTTTATGGTTTCCATTATGGGTAAACGCGATATCTTCATTTAAGGAAGTGCGGACTACCGCCCCCTCAAACTGATTTGATTCGTTAAATACCATATGTGGGATGTATAAAGGATGGAACTATGATATTATATATGATATTATACTGGAATTATAATATACCTTTATATAATCATGATTCCATTCTATAAAATACGAAATAGAAAAGAAAGTAGCGTTCATGCGTACGTACGGCTTACCGTCTCCATGAACGGTGCATTTCATTTCTTACCTCTAAATGATTATGTAATATTATAAATGAAAGTATATAATTGATATATATGATATATATGGTATATAAATCATGATTATAACTCTGGATATAATGGATACATGAACAACTTGTAATTATAAAGAGCATATTTTGACTCAAGTACCATTGATCGTTAAAATGACTGTTATTAACTTAAATAATTAAATAGTGTTCATGACATGGAAATAAGTGATATAAAAGGAATAATGAACTTGAAAAAGGTTCTTAAGCAAGTAGTAATTAACTCAAGTTTATTATTCAGGACATTAAAGAACGATCGAGTCAAGTTGAACCCGAGGTATGGGACTTCGTCTCAATATCCTTTCATTGAGGCATATTTTGTTTTATAGACAACCTTCTTTTATATAGTGTATAAAACCCTTTGACTTTTACGTTTATTCAAAAGGAATCTTTTTATACGAAGCGTTTACTAAACGAAAAAAGGGAATGTTTTTGTCGTACGTATGCAGCGACAATGACTTCTCCGCCACAGTGAACATTATTTGAGTTTCGGCTTCCTCTACAAGCCATACCTTTTTTTAAAAGAAAAATAAATACCATGTTTTAATTTTCTTTTATTTTGGTATTGAAAATGGTTTTCATAATGTTTTTATATCAATGTGTTGTATTGATATCTTGTGATTGAAAGGTGGAAATGTTATGTTTCCTTTATGCATGTTTTATGTGATACGATTATGTTGAGGTTCTTGGGAATTATTATGAAGACAGGTGGTTCCGTGATAAACTAAGGGCAGGTGAGCCCGATATAGATCTCCAATGCATTGGGTAATGTGAAGGAGTGAAACATTAAGGTTTTTTCCGAATAGATTTAGGTAATATACTGTGATGGGTATTCCAAATGTAACCAAGAGGGTTACTCCCTAGGTAAGAATGTTATGAATGCCTCAAGTTACCTTTATGTCTTATGATTTCTATGATTTATTTATGATTTGATGAGTTATGTTAAAGTGATTATGTTTTATGGGTAAAGTATGATTTCATTCTTATGTATATATGTACCCATTTTCCTTTCTATATTTTTATATCCCTTACTAAGCTTTTTATGCTCATCCCAAGTTTTTTTTAATGTTTTTCACAGGTCAAGGGAAAGGTACATGATATGATGATAGTGTCAAGGAAGTGTCAAGAAAGAATCCATGTTTTATTTTAAATATGTTTCCATTGATGGGAAAGAAGAATACTATCTTTATGTAAACACTTTGTTTATATGTGGAATGCAATGCCTGTTTTATGATCTAATTCTCTAAAACTCTAAACCCGAAAAGATCCTCAATGTGTAATCTTGTAATAACTCAAGATTAAGTAAGGTTTAAGGTTGGGGCCTTATATTGAGAATGATGACGTCCACATGAGCACCTCCATGGTCAGGACCCTTATTATAACAAGAATGTAGACTTGAAGACATTCCAATGGGCCGCATTGTTATTGAGGTTACCAACACGAATCCTCTTACCACGAGAAAATAGACTTGAGAGGAGATTGTGGGGTAACCAATGATAATATCATACACATCAGGCGTCTTTGGAAGACGATTATCCTAATTCTATTAGAACCATTCATAGAGGGTCCAAAGTGGGGACCAATGGTACACTGGAGATAATTGGTGGGACTTAGAGAGAAGAACAACTTAGGATTCCCCATTACTCATATCATGTTCTTATATAGAAAGGGGTTCCCTCTGCATAGAATGTTTCTATGTGGGTAAGGTCCCATCTATGATGAATAATGCTATGTGGGACTTGGTTCCACCCGTATAGCATGTTGTTATGTGAGGAGAGGTTCTTCCCATGCAGTGTGTCACTACATTGGCCCATGTTCCTCCCATGTATCATTTTTCTACATGGGGAAGGGATCCCTCTGCTTATAATTTTACTACACGGGGGTGGATGTCCACAAAGGGAATATCCTCTTATGATGCATGGAATGATTTCTATAAATGGTTTTAGGTTTTCATACAACTAGTGAGTTACTTTACTCCCTCAAAACTATGGGGCGAGATTACCTTCGGGAAATCGATGGATCGCTCCGAATTATCCTATAATTCTCAGTGATTGTGTATTTGTGTTGTATTCTTTTTTAGTTACCCCATGGGGTATTTTATGTAATAATAGATGAACATGATATCGGTGTGGTGGGGCATACTTGGTGGGTTTTGAAGCTTCGTTTTCTAGAGCTTAAGAAAGAATCCCAAGACCATAAATGATTTCATTTATGTGGATGAAAATCACCATCTTATCCCACAATTGAAATTTTTTTCATCAAGGGTGGATGTTTGTGGTGGAAGAAATCACTATCCATCCATGAAAATAATTTCATTTTGTTCACAGGTACTGGTGGTTCCATCTCATCCTGAGAATTATTTTAGTCATGTTTTCTAGTGGGTTTGTCCTATCCCATAATGAATTTGTTCATGGGATGCCTCATAGAGTAGCGGAACACCACACAGATCAAAAGTCAATTTATCACATTTTTTTTATGGGAACTCTCACCCTCTTTCATGGATTCCTATCCTGAGATCATTTTCTTCAATCGATTCTCCATTTTTTTCTCACATTTTTACCAAATATGTGGAAACCTTCTCTCCATGTATGCAAGTCTTTCAAGATCAAACAACCACATATGTAATTTAAATACTTTATTAAAATTTATAATAACTATATTATTTCAAGAGATACTTTTACCCGATTAATACATTATAATTAGAAAATTTAATTAATTTATTTCAATGAAATATTTAATTAATTAATCAGTTAAGTCCACATCAGGTGTTTTAAGGATGTTCATATTGTAATTACAAAACAACGTTGGTATGATGATTGTGGTTTAAAAGGTTTTTGTTTGATCATATTTTGAAAAATAATCGGGACATATGGATCATTTTTTGTATTATTAATACTTTTAAATCCATCCATGTAAGATTATTAGGAAATCCAAATTACATTATAATCATGGAGATGGTAGGTCGTACATAAGAATGAGTAATATTATAATTTTTCTGTGAACATGATGATAAAAATGTAAGTTACATTTAATACTTAAAAAATGTCGATTATATAATAAATATCATGTAATATCTTTAAATTCACTTATATATATCACACAAGTGAGGTAGTGATTAAAAATATGCATCACTTCCTGGAGGTAGTGATCCTAACATACACACAAACGATGTTATCATATTTCACTAGATGGAAAGGTAATAAAAAAGATGATATAAAATTATTAAATAAAGATAATTATATATATAATATCATATATATATATATATATATAATTTAATTCCATCATTATAACCATATGTGAGAGGTGATGATTGAAAATGAATTACACTTATTCACGAGGAGGTAGTCCATCGTACACACGAATGATGTTTTGGTTTTCGATTATATGAAGAATGAGATGGATTTAATTTTATATATAAACATAAAAACATTTGAT
This sequence comes from Viscum album, assembly GCA_963277665.1. NCBI lineage: Eukaryota > Viridiplantae > Streptophyta > Magnoliopsida > Santalales > Viscaceae > Viscum > Viscum album. The sequence goes on from OY728122.1 coordinate 1,983,639,754, forward strand.
TATATTTGGGATACTGATTATTTTTAATCACATTGGTTAAAAGTGATTTGAAATATGTTGAAGAAGAACTCTAACTAAAACATTTGGTTATGAGATATGCCTCTTCTTTGGACAAACTCCTTTACTTTAAAACAAAATCTCAATAAAATGATTATAATTCAAAATATAATACCTCTAAAAATGGTGGAGGAATATTGGGGATACATTTTTGTAATTATTGGATAAACTATATGTCTCAAAAGGTGTGATGAAGAGAAGAGATTGTGTGACCTTTTACAAGTGATGGAAATAGGGAACTTGGAATTACATAATAGATTAAATAATATATATATCATAATAATTTAAAGTCGATACAGGTCCCCCGAAATGTTAAATAAAAGGTGTGATCGTGTCTTAATAATCTCAAATAATAAAATTTAGACAATCGTTGCAGCAATATTTTCTACCTTCTCACTTGGTTAATCCACTTTATAACCATTTTAACCATAATCATGAAAACTTAATTTTTTTCCTTGATAACAAAATTATATGAAGAAAAATAAATTTTAAATTCGAAAAAGCTGAAAATATTGACAGAAAAGTGGGAAAAAATTTCTTGTTCAATTTATTTATTTTTATGAAATTACATTTAATATAAGAACTCAAAAAGCATTATAAACATTTTTTAGGAATATACCAGCTCAAAGCATAAAAATTACTTTTCCTTGAAATCATGTAATAAATTTATTTTCATAAATCTTTGTGGTTAAATATACATTTAAGGAGGGTATATTAAATTTTTTCAAGGTAATATTTTTTTTAAAAATTTAAACCATTCCATTAAATGAAAATAACCAAAATTAGTACTTATGCTGAATAAAATATAACATATCAGATCAAAATTCATTATTGGGTTACCAAAATAAAATAATTTGTTTAAAAATGTAATTTGAGTCTAAAAAAATATCTTATTTTGAAAACCACTCATATAATAGGTTGAGGGAATGGCGTATGGATTTTTTAAATTTTAACCAAAAATTTTAACTCATTTTACCTCATAATGTGACTAATATTTATTAGGGTTACTAATATTAATGAATAAAATTTAATTTAAAACTATTAAATTATATTAATTTTTTTGAATAAAAATATGGAATCAATTTTATCAAATTAAATTCACATTACATGAAGAATTTAATTTAATATAAATGTATAAAATCAAATTAAAAATAGTTTTTATAAAAATGTGTTTTTATGTCCAAAAATGAACTTATACCCAAATCAAGAATAATGATGATTAAAATTTTATTAATTATATTATATATAATTAGAAAATAATTTTGTTACATTAAGATTAAATTCAGTACATAATGGGACTTTTTAATGAATGTAATTGAATCATCTATAGAAAATGGTATTTTCACTATTCACTAAAAAATCAGTATTTTAGAAAATCCCCATAATTTCACTCCATTGAAATTTTTAAAGGATTATTTAAAAAATAATATCTATTAAATAAAATTTCATTTCTATAACTATGATAAATAACTTATGTTATCTAAGAACACAATTCAATTAAAACTATTTTTAAAGAAAAATATATTTAAAGATTAAAATGACTTTATTCTCATTCCATTCTTAATAAACATAATTAAAGGGATTATAATTCACTCAATTAAATATATAATATAATTATATTATTATAATAATTTATAAATATTAAAAAATTTAATCTATTTAGATAAAAATATATTTCACTAATAAAAATTATTTGATGAAAAATATAAATTTTACATTGCAACTAGGGTTTGATCTTGTGGTAAAAGATAGCCCACTGGACTTCAACGCATGGGGGATAAAATATATTTAGCATAAATTTAGATTATTTATAGAACTTTTAAGGTAGATGAGGTGAAACAATGTGATACACCTTGGAACTGAGGACCCTGCATAATGGCGGGGATACTGACTTCAGATGGGGACCGTTATTTATATTATCAACACCAAAAAGGGGTGAAACATTATTATGTAGATTGTGATAATGGTGTAAGGATCTCATGATAGTGTGGATTGGTCTGGAAGCCGACAGAGATGTAAGGTGGAAATGGTGAACTCGAGATTCCACTGGTGGTCAGATGTTAATAAAAGCAGTGGGCTCGAGGGGGTTGCAAGATGACAGGATGGTGGGTGTTGCGATGGTGCCAAATCTACTGTGAGATATTGGGGAATGTGGTATTAGTCTATTTTAAGTTTCAATAGTAAAGTTATAGCGGCCTATTATGGGTAGTGACAATCAGGAAAATGGTGTGATATGGAGGTCAGATACGACGTGTAGGCTGGGATTTCGGATCGGCCTTCAGTTAGTGGATGAGCCTATGTGATATATAATAAAGTGTCTTCATACCTATTTCTATATTTAAAGTATTTATTGGTAGTTATCAATTGATAGGGGTATTACCTACCTTTCATTCCCGTGTGTGAGAAGTGTGTGTTTGTTTCATTGCAAAAGTACCCCTATGTCACTAATATAGATATAGATATATATATAATGTTAAAAATATTTTTACATCATTTCTAACCAATTTTTAATCAATAAATAATTGAATATTAATATTTTATTAAAAATATTCTATTAATATCTTATAATATGGATATTCCTATTTATACCCTCAAATTTAACTACTAAGTTATAATTTCCATATTAAAGTAATAATATTTTTATAACATATCCCAATTCTCCTAAATATCAGAGTTTGTTAAAAATAATATTAATTATAGTTTTTATTAAAAAACGCTTTGTGTTATATTCTACCACTTTAATAAATTATGTTCTCCCAATTATACCTTGATATAAAAAATAATGGTTTTATCATTTGGAAATATCTTTTTTGAAAACCCACTTCTGATAAAGGGTTAATAAAATTTCCTTTTGAAAATAGGGAAATGGAAATATAAAGGCCAAATATAATAAAACATAACTAGGTTTTCATGTTAGAGAACATTTTTTTGTAATATATAATATATATAAGGATAAAATAGAAATATCTAAATAAGGATGAATAGTAATAGAGAACATTGATCCCAATAAAGTGAATGATCATGAGAAGGTGAATAAAATAAAATAAACCAATGAGGTGCATAAAAGACCATAATTTCAATAACAATAAAGATTATGTGATGAAAAAATTATTTAAATATATTTTCCCTCTAGTTTATGAATTTATTTATGACATTGACAATGAACATAAGAAAATATTTTTACTTGAATTTTTTAAAATATGTAAAAGATATTTCATCCTTTGGTTGTAAGTATCAATAAATTCCAACCATTATCTATTTTAGTACTCCAATTTATGATTATTAATATTTCATTTTTGGGGTCCTATAATAATCTTTTAATCGGTAATATTATCCATAAAAGTATAATAAGATATTTCCCCTACTTGTAGAAATTAAAAAACAAAAAATGGTCAGCACATGGAATGATAATATTAAATATGAAGAAAATTTCATACATTAATCTCCAAAATCTCCAAAAATAATTCCCGAAGATTAATATAAATATTTATATAAATAACTTACAAAACATCAAAATATTTGAGATAAAAATTGAAATCCCCCCAAAATAAATATTTTATCATATATTTGTCAGTGATAAATTTAATATTTTTCTCCGAAATTAATTTATTACCCATAAATACTAATAAAAAAAATGTATATACCATAAAATAAATTCTAAAAAATATTATTATATTTCTCATAAATATCATAATTCACTATAAAGTCATTATTAGTTCATATATGCTTCTAGAAAATAAATGAACCTTTATTACTCAAATAAACTCCCTTATTGTCCAAAAATATTTTAATTTAACTTAATCATTTTTTTAAAAATATAAATCACTTCTTCAAATATAACTTTAGTCACTTAATCTCTAAATCACTTTGTAATTCCATGTATATCTACACAATAAATCATATACCCCTATTATTTAATAAAAAATAACATCATAGATCATGTTAACCCAAAATGTTATCAATAACCATAAATTTATTTCTATAAAACATGAAATACTTATTCTTAAATAACCTCGTCATTAAAAATTTCTAATACAAAGGGTTTTATTATGATAAATTTCTACCAAAATACTCTGAATCATTTTAAAATCATATCAATTAAATCCTAAAATGGGTATTTATATATTTAATAATATGATCATCCTTGGACTTATTTACCCTTTATGGTATCTGAGACTCATAAAAAATTGACATCTAATTCATCATCATATATAAATTTATATAAAACCCCCTTAGATACCAACTATTTGGACTCTTACCTTTTTCAATACATAATTACATTAATTATAATCAGGGTTTCACAGTCATACATTTCAAGGATCATTTTGGTTTATAGTTTTTGAAATTTAAGGAAAATGAATAAAATATCAATCCCATTTAGTAAAAAGGGTACAATTACCTTCAATATCCATTTTCCCACAAAAATAGGATACTTAAATTCAAACTATTATTTCATTAAAAAATTATGTCTTCTATAAATTTAAATCCCCATAGAAGAAATTTAGAACATTATATAGTTCCTACACAATGTTAGACCATTTTGAAAACATTTTAATTTTTTAATGAGTAATAAAAACCTCATTAAGGGATATAAAATGTATAAAACCTATTAGTCTAATTGAAAATTCATGAAAACTGATAAAAAAGTTTACCTTTTCATGATTAACATTGTACTAAAAAAATCATATACATTACCGAAAAATAAATTTTTTTTACAAAATAATTATTAAAGAATATAATAATAAATTATAATGTAAAAAATCATATTCATGACTGATTACTATAAAATACGACCACCGATGAAAACAATTTCTTGGAACAAAAATTCCCCCTTAAATGAAGTATAAAAAATTAAACCAGAGCTCATTATCTTCTATATTTAAATAAAATTACTTCCAAAAAAAATAAATTCTAGGAATATGAATTACATGTAGGGAAATTGATACATCATCTTAATGTTACCCTTACCTCAATATTAAAATCACTCTAACAAATGGAATTACCTACCAAGTTAATTTAAACATAAATCTTTAGAGAAAATAATCATTATCGAACGCATTAGAGAGATATATTAGGCTCACTCGATCATAAAAATATCTATGGACAATAAAATACATAAAATATTTATAATATTTAATTTACATCATAAAACCGATGAAATTATTTAGTTTAACACGTATGTATAAGAACTTTGGAGCTTAATATGAAAATAAGGATACAAATCCCCTTTCTTACAAAACTCTTCACAACAAAATTACAATAATAATAGAAAATGGGAAATTATTTTTAAATGAAAATAATACTTTATGGAGTTTATTTCATATATAATAATGGTTATTTTGGTAGGAAATTTATTACCTTCCATAAATGATATAAAAAATATGCCTTTTACACTTTTGTAAAAAGGTCATAAATAACCATTATAGAAAAAAGCTTAAAATATTCATTTATAATCCTCATAAATAAAATTAAAAAATCATTAAAATGTCCTCAAATATATAATTTATTTTATTAATTACAAACTAAAATATTTTAAATAAATTTTATACGGAGTAAAAATATAATAAAAAAATTAAAACATTGAAAGTAAGCTTTTGAAGAAAAATATCTTACCACAAGTATGACTCACCCCATATATACTTTAAATCCTATATAATAAACGTATTTATTTTCTTTAATAATAAAATTTCCCACTTTTTATCCCTTATCATTAATCCAATTATTTAATTTCTTTTTATGAGGCATTTAATTACATAATTAGTTAAGATCACATTGGGGGTTTGGATGTTGTACGGTTCATAATTTCCAGATGAATTAGAGATGTTGACTATGGTTTGAGATGTCAATATTCAATAATATCTAAAATGAATGTCATTATATAATTTTCATTTTCATACATTAATTATACTTTTAAAATGAAGCTTGAAAAATTAACTATGTTATACTCGTGGATATGGTAGCCTATAAGTACGCATGGGTAACACTTCCATTTTTCAATGAAAATGATAGAAAAAGGTAAATCTCAATTAAAAATTAAAAAATTATTGTTATATCTTAAATTTTTTATTATTTATTTAATAGAACTTATACTTTCCATTCATTTTTATAGGTGATTAAATATGTATCACATCGTTTTGTGAAATTGTTAATCCACACATAAGCGAGAATGACATTATCAACATTCCATGGATATAAAAGAAATAAAAAATATGATAGATTATAATTAATTAATGATAAATATTTCAATAATATAATATATATTAAATGAATCAATACTTATAACTACCTATTATAGGTGGTTATTGTAAATTAATTACATCTATTCACAAAGTGTTGGTCCCCAATAGACACGAACGATTGTTTCATTTACTAGAGGATGAAAAAAGATGGATTTTAGTTAATAAATAAAAATAATAACATGTAATTATATGTGATATACTTATTTTATTATATCAAAATTTTTATATATGTTTTAGGGATGTTGAAGGTGAAATAAAACTAAAACATTCACTTAAAAGATATACCTCTTATTTGGACAACCTCCTTTTTATTACACCTTAATCTCTATATGTTTTTAAATTATGACCAAATAAAGCCCTCAAATACATGGGTTGTGATTATGGGTAGAAATTTGGATGGGACATGGATAACCTAGAGTGATCAAAATGTATGAATAAGAAATTATAGGAGGTACGTTTTTATAAGTGAGGGAAAAACGCACTTGGAATTGCTTAAAAGATGAAATAATATAGATTTGTCATAATCATATCGAATGTTACAAAAGAAAACTAAATTAGAATATAATTTGTTATATGTTCTAAAAAAAATAATATAATCACATGTAGACATGTTTTGGATAAAAATTAATCCTTATCTCATAGTTATGTCACATTAAACGCATTTAACCATAACCATGATAAATTAATTTTTTACCATGATATCTTAATTATATGAAAAAAATTAAAAGGTTCAATGTTTACAAATTACAAAATTATTATTAAAAAATAATAATATTTTTTACTATTTTCAGTTTAGATGGTTGGAAGAAAATTATTTAAAAATTAAAATAGAAAAGGTCTGAAAAACAGTTTTTTCAAAAAAAATTCATATTTAAACGTAAAAATCAATTTTACTTAAAATAAAGTAATAAAATATTTTCCAATATTTTTTCTGGAAAAATATTTTAAAAAATATTTATTTTTACTTATTTTTAAATCCATAAAATAATGGAATCTTCCAAACATGACATTAAATGTAAAGAACCCAAAATAGTTTTAAATTTGTATAAAATATTATTTATCTTCTCAGATGTCATGAATGGGTTACCCAATTTAAAATAATGGTTTAAAATATATAATCAAACTAATTAAATATATATGTTTTTTAAAAAACTCATAAAATATGGTAATGGAATTTATTATAGTGATTTTAAAGAAATAAACAATAATTTTTGGCTAATTCTACATGTTTTTCAAAGGAGACAAATATTTACTGCGCTTAATATTGATAGACTAAAAATTAATAATAAGCTATTATATTATGTTAATTATAATTATTTTAAATATGGAATCATTTTTATAAAATTTAACTCACATATTTTGAAGAAAATGGCTCAATATAATTTCATAAAACATAATAATAAATTGTTTTTAGAAATATCATTTGGAAGAACAAAAATTACCATATACCAAAATAATGCATAATGATGACTAAACTGTAATAAATAAGATTAAATTTAGAAAAAATTATATTTATGTTACTTTGAAATTAAATTTTAAGCATAATATTACATATTATTAAAAGAAATCATAGTTTTAAAAAAAGGGTTTTATAATATTCAATGAAAAATATATATTTTCATAAAAAACAAAAAATTTCACTCTAATATAATTTTGAGATTAGAAATTTAAAAATGATATTTTTTTTTTAAATTACCTTTTTATAATTTTTTTACAAAGTAGATATATTATTAGTTTAAAAAAATCAACAAATACCATATTTCATGAAAAAGTATTTTTCACGCATAAAATGTCCCTATTCTTATTACATTAATAATTTCAAAAATTAAATGAATGTCAATTAATTAGATTGTATATATAATATACTTATTTAAATATAAAAATTTATCAATAATTAAAAATTCAATATTTTAAGGTAAAAATACATTTCTCCCATAAAAATAGTTTTGGGAAAAATATATCTTTTACCTTTAAAATAATTTATCTTCTATGCTAAGAAATTGTTAATATAAACAGAATTAGTTATTTATTTTATTTATGTAAAAAAATTATATATATATTTCATTATATTGTTTTTTCAATTCATACCCATTAATTTTCTGTCTAATTTATAACATCCCAATTTAGATAACACTATTTTATATTATATCACAGTTCTCTTAAGGAGCAGCATTGCATGCTAAGATATCTATCAAACACAATTTTTATTAAAAATATCAAACAATTACATTATAACATTCATTCACCATTGTATTAGAATAATTAGAATTATATTAGGACATGTTTGACTTCCATAATCTAATTAGTTGTTGAAATCAGGATGAAGATTATTTCACAACCAAAAAACATCATCTTATCAACTCTATTATATTAGGTATTCTTCATGTTATCTAATCGTTTTATTTTCTAACTCAATGAATCCTTATAAAGACTGGTATTATATTATCATATAGTTTTTTTCATTTAATTAATAATCTTATTGACCTTTTCAATAAATATACTCTGATCAATTTTAATAGACCCTATATTTTTACTCTTTCATAGTTTCTCAAGAAATACGAAAAAACATTCATTTCATTACTTTTTGTCCTATATTTGTTTATGGGGACTCGTTATTTAAAACATCATTTGAGGAATAAGGATTTAAGGATGCATGACCAGTATTTTTCATTTTTTTGAAAAAATTCATCAATCTAATATCTAGGTGTCTTACTTGGTTTCTCCTTCCAAACACCCATTAATCATTTTTATATTACTCTTGGTGTTATAAATTTCGTGTACTACTTCCGGTGTGTAAACCACTACAAAAATCATCTTATCACTTTCAGGAATTGACCCACTTCTTCTTTAGAAATTTATCCTTTAAATTTTTTTCTTTACATAAATTTTTCAATGGTTCATAATGTGTCCTATTTTTCTAAAATAGAATAATATATATCTATATGGTGAAAAAACATTTATACCATTCTTCATGGGTTAAATTTTTGAATCTCTAGTATTTTTATTCTTACACTAGGATGACTTATCATTGTAATTTTACTTTTCTTCCAGCTGTTATGATCATCTTTTATTAGTTTAATATTTTTTTAGTTTCCAAATATATACCCGAAATAATCATAATAGTGACCATATTTTAAAAATAATCACAAAAAATATCTCAAGGATGAAATAATTTTGTACGAAGAAGATTATTCTTTTCTAATAACTCCTCATCCATCAAGTTATTTTACATCTTTTTTCACAATTTATAACCCTACATTAGACATTCTATTCTTTCAACATACTTCTATATAATTTTAGTAATCTTTAGAACTGTGAATAAACCTCAAATGTCTCTAATAGTGGCTCAAAATCAATTATTCTTACATGAACAATATATCAATACTGAATTATGACCTTTCTATATCTTAGTGATTTGTAATTTATTTTTTGAGTTATTTGTTTACCATTAATTAAGGGAATTTATCACATTCACCCTTGAATTATTAGACAATTTTTCAAATTTTATATTATTTTAAAATTATACATATTTTTAATTTAAATCTCTAAATTCATTAGAAATAGATTAACCATGATCAGTTTTAAGTGTGTTATTGGATAAATTTTTCTTGATCTTAATTTAGATTCCTCTCTAAATGTAAAAACGTTCATTTTTATACCATTCTATGTTTTCTTGGATGTGATAATAAACTTTTATGTTTGTAAGTATAAACAAATCTTCTCGTAATATGGAGAAATTAAATATTAGGTGGACATCAGATTCTTCACTCACACTTCAAGCATAATATTGTTAGAGTAATATAATTATTTTTATCATTAGTTAATCATAACCTGTCTTCCCATTAAGACTTTATCATTACAATTTGATTCTCCTGAATATTCCATGAATCTTGTGATGAAATGTTAATCTCTTTCAATATGCATGATTTCACTTCATGGAATGAATCCTCCACATTAAAAGAAGCATTATGTATCTTTTCCAAATGTATCTTTATTCCTTTGTGGTGGTCATCATATAAGGAATATTTGTGTTTTGAAAAAACCAAAATGACCTTGCTGAATATCTTTATATCATTCTAATTACACTGAGATTGAACCAACTATATGTCAATCTTAGTAAATGAAATTTTTGGATCTGTAAGGTCCACTTCTTGGGTTATATCATTTTAGAGGCGGGAGTATCTGTTGACCTAGAGTGGGTGAGAATTAGGGTTTCCTTGAAGAACCTAAAGTATGTATTTGACACACACGGTTTCATAGGTTTGTATGGATATAATATGTGATTCATTTAGGACTTTTCATGGATGGAGGAACTACTTATGGGATTCACCATGAAGGGTGTGAAATTAATCTGGTCAGAAGATTTTGAAACAACTTTTCAGGAGTTAATGCGAAGACTGGCTTCAATGCCAATCTTGATTCAACCTAGGTTGGGAGAAGTTATATTATTTTCCATGATTCTTCATGAATCGGGTTGGATTTATTGATAATGTAATGTGATATTGTTGTAGCATATAGATCCCACTAGCTGAGGAATCATGATTGGAACTATCATACTCATGAACTCAAGTTATCCACCTTGGTTCATTCACTATGTTTTTATTAGAACAAATTATTTGGTGAGTGATTCATTATTTATATGGATTGAAAAATTCTTAAATACATCTCCACATAGAAATACTAGTTTCAAAGTGAGAATAGGTGAGTGGAATACATGAAATCATTAAACTTTGTTCATTCCTAAACTCTTGGAAAGGGAAATTATTTAAGTGATCCATAGAAGAATCTGATGCAAAATGTCAAGGAGGCCAATAGTGAGTGGAAGTTGATGGATATATTTTCTGAGATACACCTAGAGGTTCAGGAACATCATTGGAAACTATTATTTGAAACTCTAGTGGTAACACCAACCAAATTCGAGTAGGATCATATGAGGTAGTTATCTAATTCTAATATCCATATCTTGTGGAAGAGAGACACAAGTGATAACACAACTCTAGGAAGGGTTGTTAATTTGTATGAGATTGTAGTCTTCAATGGGCTTGTTTTTGTGCCATATGATATTTGAGAAGAGTTGATGTGAGAATATAATGCATCAATTTGAGCAGTTTATCCCAGTCTTACTAAAATATTAAGAGTCATGCATCATCAATACTAGCGGTCGGGTATGATTATAAATATTGTTTGTTTTATCACTAATTTCTCCACCCGGAAGTAGGTGAAGCTAGAGAACTAGTGACCTAAAGAAATTATACAACCTCAATCCATTACTAAGTGGAAATATATTGACATCACCCTGAATTTGATGATTGGATTATGGCTATCCCATTGTGGCAGTGATTCAGTGTGGGTGATCATCGAGTAGTTGACCAAGGTCTCACAAAAACTACCAATCTAGGAGTCCATCTCAGTTGATGGTCATGGGAGGATATATATTCAAGAGGTAACGTTCCCTAATTGTGTTCCCCTTTCTATCATATCCGATCGAGATGACCATTTTACCTTATAGTTTTGGAAAGGGTTAAAAAAGGAACTGCGTTCACAGGTACTCGAGAGGACCTCAAATCACCCTCAGACTGATGGGAAGTTCAATCAGACAATACTAGTGTTAAAGTATATTATTTAGGGATCTATCCTTAATTTTTGAGGTTCTAGTGGAAATCATATCAATATTTATGACTTTTCATATGAAAATAGATTTCAGCCGATGATTCAGATGGCTCTATTTGAGGTTCTTTATAGAAACCCATTCTTAACATATATGGATATTACATAAATGAAGATGAATATTCAGAACATTTCAAAAGTACATTCCTGAGGACCATAATAGTTTAGTGTCCATGGAAACCTGGAATATAATATTCCAACTTGGGTAAATATATTCAATATTCACCATAAATATCCTTCCCCTTATTAATTTTACTTAAAACCATTCCTCATAACTTGGGGAAAGGAAATATAAAGTGGGGTGAGATAAAATGCCCAATAAGGGTAAATAAGGGAGATATTAATGTATAAACATGAGAATAAGGGTATGAGAGTGTGATCATAGCATTAAAAGATCATAAATTTCCAATAAAATATCATAAACATGAATCAAGGAATAAATATTGGCAGTTCAAAAGGCATGAATCAGATGGGAATCAAGATATTAATCTATGAAATCAAAACATAGGAATAATACATGGAATTTTGGAAGACACATGTGCGTATAAAATTATTTCCATAGTAGTAATGTCATCATTTACAAGGCTATATTAGAAGTATGGGTTCCCTCCCCATACCATCTTGGTAATCATGGTTCACTCCCATAACCATCTTAGTATTTAAGGATCACCCATAAGCCCATATAAGCGAAAAATTTCCTTTACTGAACCTTGTTCAATCCCCATTTTATCTATGTCTATATAATGAGATATAAATATAAACACAATTCATTAATGTTATAAATTAGTCCCACCCATATGATAATGAAATCATAGAAACATGTGGCACAAGATCATAAACAATCATATCATAACCCATGAAATGAAATGGGTATCATAAAACTATAATCGTATCACAAACTATAGAAACGATATAGTTTTTAAAATCATTTCCTAAAATCCTAACCAATTAAAATAATAATATTTCTTAAGAATATAACTCATGAAAGAGAAATGAGTTTCATAAATAAATAAACTGTGAATGATAAATGAGTTTCTAGAACATCATTCCATAAAAACTTAAACCACTAAGAGAAATAATATGAATAGAACCCTTGGATAAAATTATTAGAATGACATGAGTAACACCAACAGATTTCATTTTTGAAGGAGAAAATTTTAAAATACCCCTTGAATTTTTTTTGAAGAATGAAGCATTTCTTCTTAGAAATATCTCTTTAAAATATAAAACATTTTTTAAAACATTTATATGTGAAAATATATTTGAAAACTTATAATGGAAGAATTGAAAACCTTAAGACATTTATAAAATCATTTTTCAAGGAAAATTATTTTAAAATAACATTTTTAAAACATTTTTGAAAACATTCTTTTTGGAATAAAATAGATTTTAGAGAGAAGAAAGAAACAAGGTAAGATTATCTTAAAAAAAAATTCTTAACTAAATTAAGAATCAAAGAGTGGAAAAAAGTTAATTATAAATCATTACATCATGAATAAAAATATAATATGAAAATTAATGAGTTTTCTTAAAGTATGGATAATAATATTTCATCAATGAAATCATAATCATAAACATTCCTAATAAATGATGGGATTGTTGCAATAAACTCTTACCACATGGTAACTTTGAATCATTATCCCCACTTAACATAATAATATTAAATGAAACCTAAAATATTGTTAAAATAAATATATTCATGATATAAAATGGCCAATTTTTGTATATAGAACTCATAAAAGAATATAGATTCATAATATGGCAGTGTCTCAAAAAAGGAAAATTGAGTCAAATTTATTTACCGATTTGGTAACTTTTGAAATATAAACCCCATGAAAATATAAATCACAAAATGGATATGTAAATAACAAAAACATTAAGGTTAATAATAATAAAATATATTCATGGGTAGTATATAAACCACACCAATTGAATGAGTGGTGAATAAGGTATAAATCTCACAGAAATAAAAGTGATATGAGAAAACCCTTACCTTATGTCCTAGCTCCCATCGTACTTGTTAAAAAATATTATATGATAAATATAAGTTTATTATAAAAATGAAAGTGATAAATATTATTATATCTAATACCATATATTATTTTACTATGAATTTATGATACCCTTTTATTAACAATTCCATGTTAATGTTATGTTTCAGGTAATATTTGCTCTGTTTTTCAGATATGTTTTGACTTGTTATTCATGATCCCCTTAAATAGATCATTATTAAATTGTTTATAGAATCAAAAAAATTATTTATATATCATATAAATTCAGTATATAAATATTTTTCATAATCCATAAAAGGTATAAATACGAAATGGAATAATCCATTCATGGAGATGGTAGGTCGTATGTATGCATGAATACGGTTTTTGTTTCCTTGGCGTATTGAAAGAAAGATAATAAATGACATATTTGTATATATATAGATATATATACTAATCAAATTAGAATTTTTCTTTCATAAATATCCTATAAATTTAATAAACGCATTCTCAATACATTCTATTAAAAGTGTGAACTAATCACAAAGCTTGGAGAAGGTGGTTGTCAACACATCGAAAAACGAAGTTATCGTATTTATACAAAATCAAAAGCATGAAGGTTTATCTTATAGTTATTAAAAAATCATAAATTATTCATAAATATCATATATATCATATAATATCAGAATGTTCATCATAATTCTCAACCATGATGGGTGCTAAAGTAAAAATTAATGACATCATTTCGCGAGGTGGTAGTCCACCATACACCTGAACGGTAAGTTAATTATCCATTTGATGGATGTGTGTGTAGTTTTTGGTAAAAAAAAGTAGCATAAAAAAATATTAGGATATTGATAAATATGATTGTAATACATAATCATGGACTAATAAGAGTTTAGTGGGTGGAAAAGTAAAATAGAACAATAGAGCTTGTGAAATTATGTTACCTCTTCTTTGGGTAAGTCCTTTTTGGTTTCACCATTTAGATTCATTTCATCAATTTGTACCCAAAGTGAGGAGTCAAATATGAATAGAGGGAATTTTGGAGAGCCTATGGGTAGATTTTGGTAGATAAAAATTTCTTTAGATGTGTGAATAAGTCATTGGGGGGGGGGCACTTTTATAGTAGAGGAGGATTGGAATTCTTGTAAATATAAAAAGGAAAACACTTTTGAGAGGTCTCCATTACATCATTTTCCTCCAATAATTTTTCAATTTGTATCCAAGAGGGTAATTGTTTGAAATATTAAAATTCAATGGATTTTTTACATGTTTCACGGAAATTTTTATGCTTTAATTAAATTCAGCCACTAAGTAATCATATTTTTTACTTTAATCTCTATAAATAATCTTAATTAATTTCAAAACTATTTTTGGATAAAAACATGGTTTATCTTAGAACACATTATAATTTATTATTATTTTAAATATGGAATCCATTATTCCAAATTATAAATATTGAATTTTTAGAAAGTAATTAATAATTAATCTCACAAATGTTTCAAGATAGTGGGTTTTTAAGCTAAAATTCTTAAAAGTTTAAAATGAGTTTATATACAATTGCTTGGTGAAATTGGTTTTAACAAAATAAATATTATTAATTTATTTAAATTTATATAATAAAACTTTAAAATAGAATGAAATATAACTTAACAATATAAATAGATTAGATGAAAAACTAGTTTTGAATTAAAATTGAGTGTATTTCACTATTCATAAAAAAATAAACTACTCAGAAAAATATCAAAACTTCCCCCAAATAAAATTTTGATATTCTGTTTATAAAAATGATGTTTATATTTATAACTAAAAATTGTAATAGGGTCAAAATTATATTTATAAAAAGTTCTCTATTAAAAGGCATTAAAATTACTTTTTAGGAAAAATATATATTTATTCTTATAATTGGGATAATTATTTTCTTATAACTATAAAATATTTTGTTTTAGTATAAAAAATATTGATTGAAAATATAATATATATACTTTATTGAAAAAAATAAATCAAAAGTGTTCTGTTTATTTTATTGAGATATATTTTTTTTGTACATAGAAAAATAGTTTTCTTATAAAATTAATTAATTAATTTTAAAATAGTTATTGAATTCAATTATATTAATTGATAACCATATGATTCATTTTATATAAATGTTTAAATCATATTTTAACAATCTAGTAAATATAATTCCTAAATTCACTTCCAACATATTGTTGGAATCTATAATAATATTTTAATATTAATATTAATAGTGTACTATAGTTTAATAAAACTAGGCCTTGCTTATAACAGATTCTATCAAAAGAACTTAACTTTGGGTGTAACACAATACAACCATAGTGTTTAATATACCACAATCTAATCTTAGTGTTTTATTTAGTAAAATCAAAACAATATTTTTCATGAAAAAAAATCCAAACATAGTTATTCTATATAACACAAGCTATACTTAGTGTTACATAAAATGAAAAAAAAAACATAAATAAATTAGAAACATATTCACAAAATATCAGGGTGTTACACCATTTATGATAGGAAGTTTCATTCACCTATGCACTGGTTTGTGGTAGGTGAAGCATATATACTAGTTCCTCATTTTATATATGATACATTAGTGAAATTTCAGATGATTCAATGGAGTGTTTCTATAATATAGTCTAGGAATAAGAATTATACAAAAAATCATCATGGTCGTTAGGATTTTGAGGTGGGACATTAGGTATTTATACATGGTTCGCCCAGTTGGGGTCATAGATGAATTTAGATAAGTGAATGTTGTCTCCTTAATATGTCAGGACTTATGAGATGTTGGAGATATTCTAGTCAGTTTCATATTGGTTTCAGTTACCTAATAAGTGTCATTCCATGAAGGACCTCTTCTAGATATTTCATCTTCAATGGTATCATCTGGACCCATATCATTCATTCAACCCTAAGGATATTTAGTTGTAGGTGGAAGCATACTTCGAGGAGCATATGATATGTATTGTTGATTGGATCATTAAGGCTCTATATAGAATGTTAGTTCCACAAGTTTGGGTGCCATGACATCACATAGTAATTCAAGAAATGACCTGGGAGCAGGGTGATGATGTACGTGTTTAGTACCTATAAATATTCTTAGATAATTTTTTACCACCCTTGGAAGAGAAACTAGGGGACGCGTTGTCTTAAGGATGGGAGGTTGTAACATCACAACTTTTCTCAAAGGTATGTACCATTTGATTTCAGTTTATATTATTCTGATTAACTAAAATATGATGCCTAATTTAATGATATAGGTATTGGGGGAGTTGTAAAGACCTGTAAAATTCAAGGAATTTTTTTTCTTAATTTACTTTGAGATTTTACAAGAACACAGTTTCTGACGGCACCTGATTCCGAGGCCCGGTGTGCCCAGAATCATTTTCCGATGTTTAGCTCGGGTACGTTCAGTGAACGAACGAGCGGGGTTTTCTAACTTTTGAACTGGTGCTCGGAATCGAATTTCGAGGACACCGATGGAATTGTAGCGCCGATAATTTCTATGAAACACCTTCTCCGGAGTTGCGTTTTCTCAGGTGTGGTTTTTAATTTTTGGGGTTAAGTTATGAAATAAAATAAAAGGGGTGCGACACTTTATTTTATTTCACTTAAAGCCGCTTAAGCTAAGTTAAGCGGATAAGGTGGGACCCACGATATCCTACCCACTTTGTAGGATATTTTTGAGGTGGGGCCCGCATGAGCCCCATCGTTTCTTCCCTCCTATGTAACACACCCGCAACCCCCCTTTTAATGAAACTCAACCTTGCGTTTTTCGGTTAAGTAACGCCTCATTAAATTGGGAGGTTTATTTGTTACAATTAATTCTTTGAATTAATTGTTGGATTCTTTTATGATTTCCAAAACGTTGGCATTGGAAATAAAATAAGGCCAACACTTATTTTATTGAGGGGTTGCTTGTTTAGAGGTTTGGAGAAAGTTCTAAGGCTTGAAGATCGTCATCCTCCTTCGTTGAAGAATGCGAAAAACGCGGAGAACGCGAAGAACGCGAAGAACGCGAAGAACGCGAAGAACGCGAAGAACGCGAAGAACACGAAGAATGCGAAGAATGCATTATCGCCGATGAAGAACGCCGAACCCTCGGAGATCAACAACGCAACACCGTGTACCGCGACGTCGACAATCCTCCTTCCGCGACACTTCTTCCTCAACTTTCCTTTCTCCGCGACGAACGCTCGTCCGACGACAATGTTGAGGTAGGGGTTTTATGCATTTCTATTTTTTGTTTTCCTTCCGTCATTTTCCCCTTTCAATTGAACCGCCTGTTATCACATTAATGGGAGGAGGTCGGACCGCAAAAACACGACCGACACTCCTCCCCTTTTTGGTTGTGGATTTTTGATGCGGCGAACAAGGCAACGCGGTGCCGAAGCACCACGCGGAAATTGCAAAAGGGAGAGCGGAGAAACGCGGCACCGCCACACCGCGCCATGGGAAGCAACAAATCCGCGGCGCCGTCGTGCCCCGCCGTAGAAGATGAACAAAGGACGCGGCCCCATCGTGCCACACCGGAGGACCTCTGAAGCACCGCGGCTAGAGCGGGGCCACGGCGGAGGGGCTCGGCGCCATCGGACCGCGCCGGATGGATGAAGGCCATGACTGGTTCCGGGCCGCGGCAGAGCAGGGGAACCGGCGGCCGGTTCTGGGCAGCCGGCGTCGGAGCGAGGGGACCGGCCCCTGCCGGTCCCGTGATGGCGGCAGCCGGCCGGTTCGAGTAGAGTGCCGGGGGTCGTAACCCTTGGCCGACCAGCTGAGCAGCCCCATTTAAGGGGTCATGGTTTAATTCACGCGGGGGCAGTGCCCCCCGCCCCGAAACGGTTTGGTAGTTCGGCCGAACCCCTGGCGGCGCGCCAGCGCGCCGCGAGCCGGGCGGCTGCCCTGGCCGGTCCGCCGAACCGGACCGCCAGGCTGGGCCGCACCCCGTCGGGCCGGGCCGCTCCCAAGACGGGCCGGGCCACGCCAGCCGGGCATGGCCACGCCCAAGTGGGCCGGACCCGGACCCGATTCGGGCCGACCCTAGGGGTATCAGGCCGGGTCAGACCGGGCCCGAACCCCCTGTTACCAAACCACTTTCGGTCTGTCGCCCATAATGTGAGCTAAGGGCCCTTGATCGATGCACCGTCACTTGCGATGAGATCCTTGGATCGATATGGTCGTTTCGGTATATCGCACTCAAGGTTTCGGAATACTTTGGGTTTGGCCGGGTTGGTTCGTACACGAAACCAACCGGGCTCTCAGAGCGGAAACGCTCATAACATAATCTCAGGACGTCCGATTGACGTGCCGTCAACTTTGATGGATTAATATAAGTTAGACGGATCTTTTGGCTTACTCCGCATGAGGTTTGTATGCAGGTGGAGTATGGTCGGGTTGGTTTTGACTGAAAAACCAACCTGGCCCCTGGGACGAAAAAGCCAATAACTCTCAGACCGGGCGTTTGTTTGACGCGCCGTCTGTGGCGTTGAGTTGCTGTTGACGATATGGAACTTTTGGATACATAAACTCTAGACTATCTATCAGTTGATGTATCAGCCTCTCGGCTTGTGGAGTGGAGCCTCCCGAACGAGCTTGCTGTGTGCGGGAACCCTAGAGCTGGCTGCAACTGCGACTACAATGACGACTGTACAGAGATCCTCAGTGGATTCAACGGCGACGACTATAGCACTCAGCGATCCTACGTGTATCAGTGCTACAGATCCTGTGTGGGTCTGATCCTGTGTGGGTCAACGCTCAGCGGTCCTGTGTGGGCCAGCGCCTACAGATCATGTGTGGGTCCGATCCTGTGTGGGTCTTTGCGGGGGTTAGTTACCTATCGATCCTTTGTGGGTTAGATCCTTTGTGGGTCATTGTGGGGGTTAGTTACCTATCGATCCTTTGTGGGTCAGATCCTTTGTGGGTCATTACGGGGGTTAGTACCTATCGATCCTTTTTGAGTCCGATGACATATATGAATCAGTGGATATATCTGATTATCTCTATCATCATACGAAGAAGTATACCTATGTGAGAAGAATCCTATTTTTCTTTCCTATGTGGATTGTGTTGTGCTATCTTGTGTGGATTTACATTTTTCTTTCATGTTTGTACTGGGTTGTACATGGGCTCAGAAGTTGAAGCGTACCGGAATAGATGACTTAGGTTGATGTATCGGCATATACCTAAGTAGTGTGTGATGTTATTTCGTGATTGTATCTTTCCTTTGTGGATTATCCTTTGTGGATTCTGGGAGACCTTCGGGGGTCTCGGGGTCCCTACTGAGTAGATTATACTCACCCCTACATGGGATATGCCCGCACTACGTTGTGTTGGTTGTAGACGACGGACAACGCTGATCGTGGTTGAGGCTTGCGGAGCAGGATGATACCTGGAGGTGGACCACTGGGCGGGACGTACTCGGAGCGGATGGCTCGACCGAGGAGCTATGGAGGATATCTGTTCTCACCCTTCAGGTGGGACTTCCAGTGGATGGCTCGACGCCTTGAATTTACTTTTCAGTTGTTTTTTTTCCTTTCCAGTTATACTTTACTTTCAGTATGGGTTTGTATTCTGGTCTACTTACTTTTCCGCACTTACTATTGTACCCAGTTTTTACAGTGTGTTTACTTCTACTGCTTGCTTTCTCTGTGGTGTTTGTTTACTTTACAAAGGCAATTCCTTCCCTTTTTACCGGGATTTATGCCTTGGTGCTAGTCGCCAGCCCCTAGCCTATGGAAGGCGGGCTTGGGTTAGTCATGTCACGAGCCCCGAGGACGGGTCGTGACAGGAGTCTAAAGATTTTTTAGATCCTATATCCCCAAATTATTGAAGTATTAGACTATGCCACAGGGTTAGCAGAAATCGTTTTACCCAGTCTGCATGGTTTCCCTAACTATGAAGCTTATGTAATGGGTTATAGGGGGATGAACTGTATTTTTATAACCATGCAACCCTAGGTTCATGACTAGGTATGATTGCATACCTTGTGGACAGAGGCCATTCACATGTTTATCAAACAGTTTGGACAACCGTGCGGCCAAACCATAGACCATTTCTTTTTTGGGTGATTTTTCAATTCTACCCCTAAAATGTTTTAAATTTAAACCGACCTTTCCTTTTCTTTTTATCCAGTGAACCTCTCCTCCCTCTCTCTTGAATACTCTTCCTCCTCATCTCTTATGTATTGATATGGCTTCTCCATACACACTCCAAATCTCTCACCTTCAAAGGAAATAGAGAGATTGAGGTAATATATATACTTCCCTTTCTTCCTATTCTAGTTTCTACCATCCTATTTTACGAAATTCAAATACAATATATTTTACCCATTTTAAGGGAATTTGATGATTTCTCTGATAACTCCCTTCCCAGCTTGAATTAATGGTTTACACTAGACAAGGGATGCACTTCTAGTCTATGATTGGTGGTATAGGTTCATTCTTTGGTTTCGTTTCATCCTATACCATGCTCTATTATTCCACAAGCCATAACTTCCTAGTGACACCTCCGAATTGTTAAATAAACTAAATTAAAAGTCATTTGATTACAAATGGGACTATAGATAGTGGAAAATCAACCCCCATGTGTTGATCTCCTTGAATCATACCACCCCAATGGGTGTGCGCCACCATTGAGGCTTAATTTCATTTCCATTAAATTTTTTAAATTCCCTTGAGGGAGTCTAATTATTATTGGTTCCTTGGATCAATAAATTGAATTAAGAGAATTTGGTGGTGACATTCTTATTCAATTTTCCAAATTTCACTTTTTCCAAGAATATTTTACCATGATTGGATGAATTGAATTAAATGAAATGGCACTTTTGTTAGTCATTTTATATATTCATTTTTTATTAAATTCATTCACCATAGTGTCGAGGGTGATACAAGTAGTTATGAATTAATAACACCTTAGATGATCTTGTCGTTATTATGTGTTTGTTTTGCAATTTTTTGTAAAGACATCAGGGGAAAACTAGCTATGTATGGGATGGGATCTCCATGTGTTTTCTATTTTACCTCCAGATGAGTGACACTAGTTCCCTAGGGGATTCCTTGTGGATAGGCTTAGTGGAGAGTTTTTTATACTATTCCATTCGATACTTGAACCACTATATGTGATAATAAGAATAAACATTGAGTTTAGTTCATGATGTTACCACAACATTCATAGAGTGACACAAGGGATTTTATAAATGGGCCACATCGGACTAACTCCTATGGAATAGGTCATATACAGAGCCCCTGAAAAAATACTTGGAGTCCAACCTGGACCACCTTGGATGGCCTCAAGGTGCATTTTAAAAAATTTAATAATGAATTTAAATATGAAATGAAACTTTGAAACTGGAAATATGATGATGTTTTTGCTAATATGAATAAAAAACAACTTTATCGTCCACCTATTTATAAATTACTCTACTCACCGTACTTGTGTTTGATCCACTGGTTCAGAGACACCAAATTTGGATATAGCATGTAAAATTGGATGGTTGACCATGTGGAACCCAGTCAAATAGACTTATCAAATTATTTATTTATTTATTGTGTTTATTATAAATATAATTAGGCTCACTTTATATTGAATGAACCAGATTGATCTAGACAATTTTGGTAGTGGCCTACTGAGTATATCTCACACCCATCTTGGGATACCTTTGGTACCCATGAAAAATTTATGACTTAATTTATAGATAATTGGAAGAAGAATGTTTAAAAGATTTATTTATTTTTATAGGATGGAGTATGGGAGTATAGGTCGATTCCTATGCTCAGGATTCTAGTAGTAGCTGTTTTTGGCCATTTGGGTATTTTGTATAGCATGTGGTATATGCCTGTCACCCCTGTTTCCTACATACTAATTTTTGTGTAGATAATTAAACATTATCATCAATTTTTCACTATTTAATATTCATATTAATATTAATATTTCTTTTTCCCTATATGTTTTATTGTTATTGTTTTGCTAATATCTATTTATTGATACTGCTTCTGCAACAACGGGTTACTTGTCTGTTCGTATAATGTCTTCTTTGATTATTTATTTTTTTCCCTTATATATTTTTGTGCTTCACTCTGATAGATGAGGGAATAGTATTCTCATTTACACTCTATAGGCTCTCGCTACTAGTTGATAGCCGATGGAATTTGGGGAGGCATGCTTGAGGACTTGTTGTCTACCATCTCAGGGCACCATTAAGTAGAATCAGGGGAAGGATGCTACAGAAATATAAGAAGATAAATTATATATCACCTATTAAGAATGATAAATATATCATTAATAACATATATAAATAAAAATTCCATCACTAAAATATATCCATGAGGTATGGTGATGTAAAATGAATTACATCAATTCATGTGGCGGTAGTACATCGTATACACAAATAACATTTTCATTTTCTATTTGATGGAAGAGGATATAGTTATAGTCTATTAGGTAAAATTAAAAACACATAAGTATATGAAACATATTTATGTTATTATTTTATTATGGTTTAATAATGTTTTTAATAAGGTGTAATACGAAACAAAATAGAAACACTCGATTAACAATGATAAATATTCTTTGGAAAACCTTCTTTTCTTAACACCTTCAGACCAATAAGGTTTGTGTCATTACAAAAATTATCTCTATAATCAAGATAGTTATTCAAGGATGTTATTTGGGTATGTATTATTCAAACAAAATGGGGCTAGAATATTAAAGGGTCTAGAAGAAATAGTTTCCTTTTATAAAAGATGGGATGGGGACACTTGAGATTTCTAAAAATATTCAATTAATATAAATTAATATTTGATTTAAATGGGATCCAAAATAATTTATTTATAATATAGTATTCATATGGGTCTAAATAATCACATTAAATAATATTTTGATAATTTTTGTTCACATTTCTACACTTATAATTTTGTTTTAACCACTTGTTAACCCTTTTATAACATATCATGACCACAAGGTTTTTTACACATTGAAGGTTATTAAATTTAATATAATAAAAAAAGGCCATAAATTGAACAATTAAGAAATTATAAAATATATAATAATTAACTTCATGAGTATAATAATTTTTGTAATTATATATCATTTAATAAAGATGATTTACTATAAAATATCAATAATGCCAATTTTAATACTATTCATAACATAAACTTTAATAATATCAAAATAACAAATAAAACTAAAAAAAATTATTTTAAAACATACCTAAAACGAATAATTAGTATATAAAATTAGTTTTTTAATATAATTAACTCAAATTATAAGTTATTTAATATTTATAACATCACTTATTTTATTTTTACATTAATTGAATAATTACTACATCAATGTTGTCTACGATTTTAATGTAATTATTTATTAAAAAAAATAAAAATAAATTATCATGACGATTAAAATTATTTTAGATATAAATATACTTTTTGTAGTTAACAATATCCTCTGGATAACCCTATATTAAATATATTATAGTTAATAAAAATAAGAGTGTGACATGATTGAAGTTTCTTGAAATAAAACACTATAAAGGTCATAATATCATCCAATGGGTCATAAAATTTCATATAACCAAATATTGAAACATTATGGAAAAAATGGACTCATATGTAAAAAATTAATCAAGTGTTATACTCTTTTTATAATCCATATCATTTTATTTTAACATTAATTTCTCAAATTACCCTTTACTATGGTAATAAATAATTCTGAGGTTGCTATTCGTATATACCAAAAATAAAATGATATAATTTAATATATTTGGATACAATAATTACAAATATGAAATTAATTTTTAAAAAATTTAATTGAAAAATTGGAAGATTTAAATTTAAAATTAATACTGAAATACGTATCAAAAACTAGTTTTCTTGACAAATGTGCTTTTGAACACAAAAAATTACTTTATTAAAATTAATGTGTAAGGATGATTAAAACATAATTAGCTATATTATTTAAAACTAAAGTGTACTTATGTTAATTTTTAATTAAATTATAACCATAAATGTATTTTCTAATAGAAAGAAAATGAATGTTTTATAAAAACAGTATTGTTCACTATTCACTATAATATTATTCTTATCTGAAAATTATCAAAAATATATCCTATGATAATTTTGACACGATGAATACAGCTATGAAGTTAAATTTTTAAAAAAATCAAAAATATCTAAAAAATAATTATTATATTCACTCATGAAATGAACTAAAATCCTTTTAGTAAAACCTATTTTTAAAGAATAAAATGTATTTACTAAAAATTAATATTTCAAAAAATTAATTACTACATTATAAATGTGTACGAGAATTATATATTTCATAATTTGGTTGACACTATACATTTGTACTGATTTAACAACTATGTAATAGTGGTATCATTTAAATAATAATATTATTTTGTTCGTTTAAGCTCGGTGTTCTATCTCTTATACACTATCAAACATTGTATTTCCTTTTAAAATCCATAGATATTAAATTAAAACCATTTTTTAAATCAAATGCTTTTAATTTAAACTAACTATCGACAACCAGGTTTTTGTATTTTCAATATAAATTTATAGAAATCCCAGATCATAAGAAGGTTTAATAAAATATCCACTTAAAAATACAAAAATGGGAGCACGAAGCTCATATGAAATAACACATAATTAAGTTTTTATGAAAACATTAGTTGGAAGTTACTGAATGGACAAGGAAGGTAATATATAATTTCCAATTACTAATATAGAGTGATAGATAACACGATAATGAGATACTTAACCATCACAATATCATAAATATATGAGGTGTTAAAATAACATTGATTTCTCATTAAGAAAAGTAAACAGATAATGTTGTTATTCCAAAATAATTTTCCTAGATCTTAGGAATTCTTTTATTTCCTCGAGTAATAAAATATGGAAATATACTTATATGTATCTTAGAGTTCCATACTTTAATAAATTTCTACCAAAATCTCATCATCTTATCTAAATGATTGGTATTTATAAATAATTCATCATGCATGAAGTAGTAGAATCAAATTTTAATAAATAAAATAATTTCAAAAAATAATTACCAACTATTACTCATATCATTATACATTAACAAAAACCACAAAATTTTAGGATATGATAAGATAACATCAAAAAATTAGCAAACCATCATACTAAGAAAAACTATCATATAATCCAAAATTCAAAAGTAATACTCAATGTTAAACATATATCATTCAATAAATAACAATATTTAAATCTCCTAAAAATACTCTAGAATAATTTTGAATCCCAAAAAACATATGTATTTGATCACATTTTCTTCCATGATTAATTTTAACATTTATCCTTAAATAACATCAATTACTATGGAAGTAGCATTCCAAAATATGGACACCCAGAACATATAATCACCAATTTAGACTAAGCATTTCCATAAATAGAACGAATCATGATAAATCTATAATAAAATCATATATGCATCAATAATAAATCATAATATCATACAAGTTTCCCAAAATAGTGATACTATTACAAAAAAACATTCTCTACTTAACCACCAAATCAACATCCAAACCCATGGTCATCTATATGAAAAAACATTTGTTCAAAAAATATACTAAACCGTTATCTGTCATATTTTTAAATAAATAAAAAAAATTAATATTTATTAGGACATCATGTAGGCTTGTGGAAAGTGATGCACCCTTGTATCCCTTTAGTGGTGGGTTCAAACTTGATGACCTTATTAGATATGATAAGTTTTTTGCTAACCTATGATTTGTCCTTTTTCTAAAAATATAATCCTTATAACATTCCTAGAAATGTAAAAAACATCCTAAACATAACCTTAATGTATTCATCAGCAACAAAAAACATTTTATCCTCAAAGTTTATCTCATACCTTTCATTTTTAATCCCAAAATATAATAACCCATAATTACCTCATTTTATAATTCACGATGTCTTGTTTATCCCATAAATTGAAATTTATTGTCACTATGATTTAAATAAAACTATTCCAAGACAAAAAAATGTTTTTTGTACCTTCATATTGGTGTCCAGCAAATTTCATTGTTGTTTTATTCACATAGATAGGAGTTCTATGCATTGAATCATTTATTTAGTGCTTCTTCAAATTCTATTTCTCCACCTTTCCTAAATCACCTAATAGAATTTGGGTCCTATAGATGCTATTATAGAAATACTTTAAAAAAACGTTTTCTGACATATATTTTTAAAACATAGGATAATGCTTGATTTTTTATAAAACATTTAGAATGGATTTGTTTTGAAAAAAATAAATCAAAGGTCCTTCTAAAATACCGTACGTATGACCCAAAATACTATATTTAATAATAAAATATAAATAGGATACATGATGGTGTTTTAAATTTTAAAATCACAGTATATTTAAAATTCTATGGGTATGGAAAAATATTAAAAAATTCCTTGATGATATTTCCCTAAATGGGAAACATTATAAAATTGGGTAATTAAGATTTGATTAAAAATAATCCATTAACCATCATGGTATAGAGGAATATAGGAGGTTATTGATATTACATACCACTATATTTAGGAATTTTTTATGTTAGTAAAGGGTTCAAAATTATAAGCACATGACATTACAATAATTATTTTAAGAAATTCATTAAGAATAGATAGAAATGTTGTTCAGGATTATCCTCCTTCAATTTATAATTGATCTTCCAAGAACTCTAAAAAGTTACCAAATATGGTTTTTACTAAATTAATAACCATATAAAATTCACTAATTTCTAACATAATGTAATAATAACAAAAGTTGTCTAAAGACATCTCTAATACAAACTATAAGGACGAGACTATAAAAATTACATAACCTAGTTTCTATATACTAGAATTCACATTATTTCATTTTCCAAGAACGTGGATGATTATATTTTCAGAGAGTTATGTAATAACTATTACATAAAAAATCTATACATATAAAAAGTTGAAACTTCTAAATGATTTTCCATTTTTTTCTATAAAACAAAAACACTTTAAAATTAAACAAGATTTATTTTCATGAAAAATATTCACATATTTATCTTGGATTTTTATATTATATTACCCATCCTTAAGACCTATGAAAACAATTTTAAAAATGGGGGATGAGTATTAAATGATCATTAAGGAATATAAAACATGATATACGTTATGCTAGATAAAAGAATGAAATCCCTTATCTTAAAAACATATATATTCATTTAAAATATAACATTTTTCATTTAAAAAGATCATTATTATACATTTTTATATCAATTGCTTTCCATAAAATTTCATTAGAAATAATAGAAAATTCATGTGTATGCCTTATGGAATCATCATCAATGAACCCTTACAGAACCCTTATAAGAACCATTAAAAATTGGAATAACCATATGGATAACAAAATCATTACCAAATTTATTAGAACTCTATCTATGTGAACCCAACATATATGTTATAATGGGCTCAACAATTTGATATAATGTGTTTAGAACCATCATATATAATTTCGAAGTACCATATAATGAATAAAAACCTAGATTTTTTTTAAAAACATGTGTATTACACTTTTGAGTACAAAATACCTTTTTTTTGTAAAAATAACATTTAAATCTAAACACTATTCACTTAATAAAGAAACAATTTTAATTTAAAATATATATGAAAAAATATAAAGGGAACTTCTATTCATTTAAACATCACGATGGATGGAAATTATATTCATGTTATATTTGTTAAAAAACATTACATCTATATTTTTTTCATAAAATTCAGAAAGTACCTCTTTTGAAAAATGATAAAAATATTTTTTTTGAAAACAATTTGTAAAAAAATAAAAAAATGTGTAAACATCACACTAAAAAATATTATCATAATAATAATAACCATATTTATGTAATTTTTATAACATAATATTATGTATATAGAAGAAAATTTTATTTTCAGGTGAATCTTTAAAGAAGACTTTTAGAAGAATGTTTATTTCATTGAGTCGTAATCATCACACACATTCTTTATCTTTCTAAATAATAAACATATATTTATTTCTATAAACATAAGAAACTTTTTAATGTTCATTATTACATAATTTTTTAATATAATGTTATATAAAATTACTCTATTTATTAAGATAACTTTAGATATTTAGACGATATTCGGTTCATAAGTCCAAATGGCTTTTGTAATTGGAATATGGTCAAAGAGTTCATTATTACCTCATATCTAAAATAATAATCATCAAATAATAATAATTATTTTATATAAATTATACTTTTAAAACCAATAATGAATGTTGGTATTGAAAAATGAACTATGTTAAAATCTTGAAGATAGTTGGTTGTACGTACGCATGAGTAACGTTTCAATTTTTCAATGATTGTTATGTAAAGAAGGTGATAATTATTTTATCCTTATATAATGATAATAATTTTATAAATATCATATAAAATATTTCAGTAAACATATATTTATTATCTGTGTTATTAGTTAATTAAAAATGAATAGCATCGCTTGATGGAGGTGGTAGTTGACCTATACACACAAACAACATTATCATATTCAGATCATAGAAAGGTAATAAAGTTAATTTTAAATTATATTTTTATAATTAAAAATATTTAATGAATACTATATATAAAAATTAATTCCATAATTATAATCTGTTCATGACATACAATGATGGTAAAAAAATTATATCAGTTCATGAGGTTATAGTCTATCATAAAATGATTGACGGGTACATTTCCAATTTGATGGAATGAGATATAGATATAGGTTTTGAAATTAATATAAAAACACATAATTTTACGTGGAATAATATTTTCATTAATTTATCATGGATTAATATTATTTTATGGAGTTATAAAAAGAAACAAAATTGAAATGCTTTGTTAAAAATGATACATTTTCTTCATATATCCTCATTTTCTTAACACATTAAGACCACATAGCTTGGTGTTATGGAACAAAATACCAATATAATGATATTATGGATTATTGGATGTGATTTAGGAAGTTCTAGGATGAAAAATGTGGGTTTTTAAGAGTGAGTGATTGAGAAGAGCTGGTTCTCTTTTATAAGATATGGGAGGAGCACTCTTAAACTATCACAAAACATTAAATTAAAATAAATTAATTATTTATTTAAAATGGATTTAATCTAATTTTTTATAGTATTATTATGAGTTGAAATAATTTATTTAATTATTTTTTTACATGTTTAGGTGAAATTGTTCCCCTTATGATTTGGTTTTAACCCCTTGTTATTTGTTTTAAGATAAACTGTGACAACTAAGATGATTACTTTTTGAGGGTCAATATAGTAACTATAAATGGAAAAAATTCTCATAAATGGAACATTTTAGATATTATAAACCATATAATAAGATGGTTTCTGAATATAATATGTTTAATAATATTATAACATTTAATAAAATAATAACTTTTATAAAATATTAGCAATGTCAATTTTTAGAACTGTTCATTAATTTGAATTAAATAATATCAAGATACAATGTAAAATTACAAAAAATTAAATTAACTCCTATATAAAATAT
Source organism: Viscum album (assembly GCA_963277665.1). Classification (NCBI taxonomy): domain Eukaryota; kingdom Viridiplantae; phylum Streptophyta; class Magnoliopsida; order Santalales; family Viscaceae; genus Viscum; species Viscum album. The sequence continues at coordinate 1,983,670,266 of OY728122.1, forward strand.
TAAATTAATAGAAAAATTATTCTATTTCATTAATTATCTCAATTTATATTACTTTTAAAAAGTTAAATATCATTTTTTTTATTTATCCATTAATTGAATAATTACTCCATCAGTGTTGTGTAAGCATTGAGGGTAACTATTTATTCACTGAAAATTAAAAATAAATTATCATGAAGAAAATAAATCTTTTATCTTTAAAAATAATATTTATATATTAATATATCATTTAGATAACCCCATATTAAAATTATTATTGTTATATAAAACAAGAGTGTGACATGTTTGACTATTCTTGAAATAAAATCATATAAAGGTCATAATCTAATTTTAATGGCAATGAATTTCTATATTACCAAATATATTATGATTAATGAAGAAATGGGATCATAAAGTAAAATTAATTCAAGTTTTAGATTCATTTTATAATCGCTATCCTTTTATATTTAACAGTAATTACTCGATTTACACTTGACTATAACAACACAAATTACTATGGTTTCTATTCATATTGAATAAAAATAAAATAGAAATATTTAAAAAATATAGAACCCTTTATTCCAATTAATAAATATATTTTTTAAAATTAAAAATTCAAAAGGGTCGGAATTTAATTTAATATTATTCCTGCAAAATCCAATGAAAAACATTTTTCTTGAAATATGTATTTTAAACCAAAAAATATACACATATCAAAATAAGGTATAAAGATGATTAAAATTTAATTAATTTTATTATATCTACCAAAATATTACATAAGTTAATTTTATATAAAATAAAAATGATAAGGATAATTTTTATTATAAATTAAATGACAGTTTCATTAAAATCAGTATTTTCACTATTCACTAAAAATTTGGTCTTTTAAAAAATTTAAAATATTCTTCCTAATGTAACTTTGATATTCAGAATCTGAAAATTGAATTCATTTTTGAATAAATTTTATAAAATTTTTAAAAAATATATTCATTCATAAAAATAATGAAAACCCTTAATTAAATAAATCACAATTTAGAAAAATACAGTAATGTTACAAAAAATATTTTGCTTCTTTATACAGAATTTATTACAACATAATAAATTAGTAGGACCATTATATATTTCATTATTTTGTTAATACTATTCATTCACAACAATTTAATGTCTTTGTTTTAATGATCACATTTAAATAGTAATATTCTATTGTTCATTTAAGATTTCTGTTGTGTATCTTATACGACATCAAACATAGTCTTTCCTTTTAAAATTTATAAAATTTTAAAGTATTTCTTTCATAACATGATTTAAGAACTAAAATTTCATGAATGATTGGAACTACAATTGATCCTTGAAACTATCGTTATAATATATATAAACGGTACTTATGTCTCAAGTGGGGGTGGCTGTAACGCCCTGACCCTAGTTACCCAGAGTCTGTGCATTATTATATAACATTGGCACGATCACAAAAGATCAAATCTTGAAAGAATGATTAGTTTAGTAAACTTGGAATCACTAGATATATTCATAAAGTTTACATTTACATCATAAAGTGAAAACTACAACAACATCTTGTCTCCACACTCATATCCCCTTATACTATCCCTGCAGGTCATTCATAAAATACTTCTTCACATCCTGGAAAAAATAAAACATATAAAGGGGTGAGATCAAATGCCCAGTAAGGATAAAAATATAGCGAAAAATTTTATAAATAAGCATAAACCTTTAAGGCAACGTATAAGTAAAAAAAAAATCCTTTTAAACTTGAACTTCAACATAATATGGAAAAGATAGAATAAAATAATTCCATTTACTTATTCACATGGATATTCTACTAGTCGAATAATCACATGCAATATCAATAACCGCTTTCATAATGATGGAATGCATAATGCGAGACAATCATAACCACATAGTCAAGGTCTTGTGCCAAGACTACAAATAATATTTTTTCAAGGCCTTGTGCCAAGACACTAGTTTTTCTCATGAGACCTACTGATGCATTGAGGAGCTATAGCAGGTTCCACCCATCACTTATTAAGTCCAATGCAATCCTCATATGAACAGGTTTAAACATAACATAAACATTTATATTAAAACTATCATATGAAATGTCAATACTTTATCTACAAACCATGAATGGTATAAAAATAACTCATCCACAGGAAAACATATCACAAAACCTTAAATACAATATGGAAGTCTTGTATCATAATAAATAAACTTGAAATAATCTTAAAATCCATCAAAGGATGTTGACATAGATGAAATCAAATCTATTTTAGAGAAATATATCTTTTTTTGAAATCACTTAAAAGTCACATAATTATAAAAGAAAAAATCTACTTTGAAAATATTCTTCTATGTTTTCAAGGGAAGATTTGACGAATTTATAATGGTGGAAAATAGCCGCACCCACTGTATATGTTAAAAAAAACAATCTTACCTTAATTCTGTCGAAAAGGTTAAAAAGGACCTTGTTTGGAAAACGAAAAAAAGATTCCTTTATAAAAATCTTATAAAAGATCAATGAGGGTAAAAATGACTTTAACCCATAGTCTGTAAAATAGTAAGAATGGATTGGAATACATTTTTAAGAAACATGGATGTGGATGATAAAGAGGTCCCAGTAGATAATTACGTATAAACAACCTCAGACAACGATGAGATTGTGAAATAAACTCTTACCTTGTACTTTTTCTTAGTCAGTGGTATGTTAACCTCATGTATAATTGTTAAAACATTGTTATTAAATTATAAAAGAACAATATACAAAATTATGATATCATATATGATCTTCTAATAATGTTTTTTTAATAATATTTTAGTATTGTCGTCGTTTCGGGTGTTAACTTACTCGTTTTCTTTTATATGTTTTGTTACATAAGTCGTGTTTGTTATGGATAGGTTGTATCTTATTCATATCCAGAATGATATAATGTTCTTAAACATTACATTTAATCATCAGATGATAATTAGTCTTGAATGGATACGATGGGGGATGAATCCCATCACGTTCGTGGAGACGGTAGTCCGTACGTACGCACGAGTGACAATATCATTATTTTGATATTAAAAAAATTTATAATTGGATGGTATATCATATATATAGAATCATTATCAAGTTATATTTATTATTTATACGAATTACACATCCTTATTATACCCATCCAAATAATAATATATTGAATAACAATTACAACACGACGTGAAGACGGTAAGCTGTACATACGCACGTATGGGGACATGCCATTCATAGGATGGATAGAATACTGAATATAGTAGTACAATATTTATAATAAAATCACAGTATATAGAAGATAATGGATTTATTATTTTAGAATGGAAATAACAAAGATAGAAGAAGTTGAAGAAGAAAGGAACTTGAAAGTGGTTGGTGAAATCATTACCTCTTTTTCGGGTACTTCCTTTTGATTTGATCAAAAGGGATCCTTAATTTGGATTTCAGACTAAAGGAAGGACTTTATGATGAATTTAGGGAAGTTGAGAGGATATTTGGGTAGCGGTTGGCCGAGACAAAAGGCTTTGAAGGCGTGAATTAGAGAGAAGGGGGAGTGCCCTTTTATAAGAGGGGTGAGGGGAACCTTTGGAAAAGCTAGAAATATTATCCTATAATAAAATCATATTCTTTTTATAATGGCTCAAAATTAGATTATTTAAAGGTTAAGTTGGGGATGGGTAGAAATATTTTCATCCAATAGATTTTATACAGGTTTGGGTCACTATATTAACCTTATCATTTATATTTAACTCTTAGTTAAATAGTTTGACATTTACCAAGTCTCTTTGTATTTTTATATTATATAGTTTATAAACATATTATATACCTCCAAGAGACCCCCAAGTGGTACATTAATGATACACATATCATTATATAAGTCCTTTGTCCGAACCATAGATTTTTCTGAATAGAATATCAATTAATAATATAATATTTCTCCTAAAAACTCTTTTATGTCAATTTTGACACTATTGGGTATTTTTTTTGATAATTTCATAACAACATTATTACTTCGAAAAAATTTATATAACCAATCCTAATATTTCATACTAACCTATAAAATTTGTGTAATTCATAAGAAGTCTCAAATTACATTTATTTTGATATTTATAGTATGAATTATTTTAATATTTCATTAATTAGGTAATTACTGTATCACCATTGTGTCATAAATAAATTAAATTATTTAATTAATAAAAATTATAAATAAAATACCATTATGTAGGAAATATTTTTATATTTCTAATGAATATTTATAATCAAATTTATCTTATGTATAACCCTATATTAAAAATGATTTAGTAATTAAACTTTTATTTTAACTATTTTAAATCTTCTTTGAATTAAATAATAATAAATGTCCTAATCTAGTCCAAGTGGACCTAAATGATAATATTTTATTCCTAAGGTTTTTTTGGTCAAGATAAACTTTTCCAATATAATTAGGACATGTGTTAGGGTAATATCATTTTTACACTTAATTACCCTATTTACTTTTATCTGTGGTAAATAAAAGTAAAAAGTTACTATTCACCAAACATTATATTTATCTTATTGAACCACATTTTACTCCTTAATATTAAGCATGTCTCTCGTATTTTTGAAAATCCACTTATATAAGCGGTAAAATTATGTTTTATGTGAATTTCCAAATTCTCCTAGGTGTTGGGTAAAAGACGGTGAAAAGTTCCATAAAATTTTTATATATCTAAAATTATTTTAAACTAACTCCAATGAATTACATTGAACTTATATAGGTATTATGTATCCATTTTGACCTTAATTAAATTTAAATAACATAAATAATTATTTAAATAAAAATTCGGTTTTAAACTATAACTCAGGGTTTTTTCACTATTCATCAAAAATTGAATGTTTTTAGAAAAATACCAAAACATAACCCTAAGCTAATTTCGATATTCCAAATCCAAAAATGAAGTCCATTTTGAAAGATAAAATTTATAGAATTTCAAAAAGTGGGTATTTCTATTCAGAATGGCTAGTTTGATTTGTTGTGGTGTGTGTTAGAACTCGAAGTTCCGTACAACACACGCTATTATATTATTCAAAGAGAAGCGTACCATGGAAGCTTGGGGTGTTACAGTGGCAATCAACTACAACTGATAGATGACCAAGGATGTGCTACTACTTAACCAATGCATGATTTGTCTTCTTTAGATGAAATTTTATAATAAAATCTAATAAAATTCCTTACTATAAAAATTAAATTACTACTGTTACACATTTATTAAAAAGTAACCATCCTAAAAAGATGTGAGTTTCTAGCATTGAATACCACCTATAGTAAAACCGTGATAAAGTTGCTGCTGTTAAAGAGAGTTTGTTGATAATATTGATGTGGGCTGGTAGATGGTTCTAAAAATATCTACCAAATTGTTATACAATTCTCTTGAAACAACTTCTATAGTCAATTCTCATTGTAGATACTCTTAGGAGAGTAATGAAGAAAATCAATTGTCATTGATATGCTTGTGTGATGAGGTATTTCCATACATTGAGGGAGAGGGGTTGTTATGATGAGAGTTGTGATGAAGTGTGATAGAATGTAAGTTGAAATATAGAACGAAGGAGAATCACGAGTTTCTCACTGAACCAGTGAGGTATAATATGATTTCAAAGGAGAGTGAATAAGAAGGATATGATGAAAAATAGATCATCATTCCATATAGAATCTTGTCACAAAATAATTGTTGATTGTTTTTAATCTAAAAATTACTAATTAGAAAATTTCCATAATAAATAAATAGATATAATTTCTATATCACTCAAACATATCAAAAATTGCTTCAATCTGATATGTAAAAAAATATATTTCATATAAAACAAATATATATAAATATATACTAGATGTTTTTTAAATTTAATTGAAATTTTATAGAAATTATGAAATTTATTAAGTTATAGAAGATTATTTTTATATTTTTTGTGCTGGTGAATGAAATGTATAAAAACATACTATATTTTTAATGGAATAAATGGCGTGTGATTTTTACGTATGTTGAAAAAGAAATGTTTTAAATAAAAAAATATTTTTATTCTAGAAATTCCATAATTCCAAAAATATTGTATACACATCAAGAAGTTTTTTTACCATTAAAATAAAAATTTACTACTTCAATTTATTTTAATTAAATGTTAAAAAATATATTGGCTATCTCACAAAATATTTTCACATGAATATGAGATATATAACACCTTTTATAAAATAATAACCCATGAAACACTAAAACACTATAAATTGAAAAATATTTTTCATATCAAAAATATATTGTATGTTTAGACAAAAATATAATAATTCTAGAGATAGAATTATCCTTATTCATAGTTGAATAAAATTTAGATAAACTTATTATCATTTATAGGAAATAGGAATTATAAAATTATGATCTCAACAAACTCATGTTATAAAAAAACTAAGAGGGCTAGTTTTAACTGATTTTCACATTAAAAAATTAGTCGATTTTGAATATTCAAAAACATAAACTAAATATTTTAAATAAAAAAAACATAAATACCAGGAAAAATATTCAGAAACAATCGCCCCATTTATTATTTTAAAAAATGATCATTAGAAATCTTGAACATTTTAATTTATCCCACTTTTATTAAAATTCACTAATTGACCAAAAAAAGTCTCAGTATACATACAAAAGGATAAAATAAATTGACATCCAACACCCCAAGATCATATTTTTTTTCTAATTGATTAGAGTCTAAGGTATTAGTAAATATTTCTACAAGATGATGTTTAGTATGGTTAAATTATAAAAAAATATCACCCTTATACACATGATCTCCAATAAAATGAAATCTATGAAAAATATACTTTTTTCCGGAATATTTTAAGGGATTTATATATATATATATATATATATATAATCAGAATACATAGGAAATTTATAAAGATAAATACTAAAATCACATTACATTTTCTTAATCCATAAACATTGAACTCAACAACGAGAAGTAGAGATATACTCAACATCTACAATATATAGAGAAATAGACAATTTTTTCATAGAAGACCAAGAAAATAGAAATTTCATAATTAAATGATATATACATGATTTTATATTTTTATCATTTCTACATCAACTAAAATCATATTTAGAACAGTATATTAAATAATAACATTTACATTATCGATAAAATAAACATAATTTAATAGTTTTTTTTACATTTATAATTATTCTTTTCAAATATTTAATATAAATCTCTTTAAGATCATCATGAAATATTTCATATATAAAAACAAACAAAATTATATTGGTTATATATGTAGATAAGTAAATATGGTTTCCTATCATTCCTATTTAAACATCAATATCAACTAATTTACTAGATGTATTAATATCTAATTTAAAATTAGTAAACATAGATGTTTTCATAGATTTATATGAATAAAGAAAAAACCTTTTAACCAACACTTGAGCATAATTATATTGATTAATAAAGATCCCATATTTACATGGATATATTTTAAATCTATGAAATAAAATTAATTCTCCCATTAAACTCATTCCAATCATAGAAGACATTAAAGTTAAAAAACCATTATAATGGAGATCTCTAGAAGATCCAAAAACCAAAACATCAACATTAATTTCCATAATTAAAATATCATTAGAAATTAAATTAATAAAATTTTTATGATCAACATTATCTTTTTTAAATTTTTTTTATTAGAACTAATGAAATCCTTTAAAACGAAGAATAATGTTCTTGTTGGAGAACGTATAAAGAATGAGATAATTTAAAAATAGGATTTGGAAATTCTTCATTTTTAAAACGTGGGGGTTGAGAAACATAAACTTATTAAGTTATAAAACCATTTTTGAAAGAAAATGTTTCATCCATTTGATATAATTTAAAACCATTAATTCAAGAAAAATCTAAAAAGAATCTAATAGCCACTAACATAGAAACATGTGAAAATGAACTTTTATAGTATACACCTTATTCTATAGAGTATCCTTGTGTTATAAGTTTGGATTAATTGTGACAATCAATTTAGGTTCATCCAACCTATTTGTAAAGATACATTTAGTTCCTATTTTTTGCTTATCCTCAAGAAATTAAATTAACGACCAAACATTATTTATAATTAATTTATTAATCTAATATTTCATAGTAGAAATATATTTAGAATATTTGAAATAATCATAAATATTATTTACAAAAAAATGAAAAATAAATGATGAATTAACATAAAAAAATTAAACATAATTTCTAGTTTTAATACAAGAATAAACATTTACAATTATATTTTCAACAAGATTATTTATATGAATCTTTGTTGATCGTGGATTAAGTCAGGAAGGTATATGCTAACCATTAACTAACTCATTCTTAGCATGAGGTTTTTATTCACCAAAGATAATCTCTATAAACTCATCATAAAAAGCATTAGAAATAGAATAAAATTTTACATTACTTTCATCAAACACAATACGAATATATTCTTCAATAACTAAAGTTATTTTTTCATAAAAATTATAATCCTTACTATTATTAAAGCATTGAATAAAAATACCTCCATATGTTTTAGAATCATATTTATCGTACTTTAAATTTAAAATAAAAACATTACAACCAAAAACTATATAATTCAAACATTAGGATTTTTACCATTAAAAAATTTATAATATTCTTTCATTATAAAATTTTTAACAAGAATTATATTTTATATATAGTAAGAAAAAAAGTACCTCATGAAAAATATCTAAAAACACATATTAACTTAGCATAGGTCCATGAATTTCAATAAGAGTTCTATTTTTCAGGTATATAACACCATTTTTTTTGTAAAGTTCTAGGGGAATATAAATAATGAGAATATCCATTTATTTCAAAATAAATTTCAAAATATAAATTGTAAAATTCACTAATTAATCTAAATTAATAAAAAAAATACAAACTTTTTCATTTTTAACTATATTATAACAAAAAATAGTTATAGATAAAGTATATTTTTTATTTGAAATAATGTAAACCTGTTTAAATGTACTACAATCATCAATAATAACTAAAATATATTTACTTCCACCAAGGATTCATATTTGGGTAGGAAAAAATGAATCAAGGTGTACTATCTCTAAAGTTCTATCATTACTTATCTGATTGATATGTGTGAAGGAAACTTATCATTGTTTGTCATTCCTAAAAGCATAAAAAACAAAAAGTTTTTATTTCTTTGAGAAGTGTAATTGAAACACATTCCCATTTTGAGAGATATTATGTATCATTCTGAAATTAAATGACCAAATAATTTATTCCAACGGATTCTATCACTCTTTAAATCATTCAATCACTTAACATGTTGAACAATTAGTTATGAAAAATAAATAGTATATAAATTAATTTTTATTATTATAGAATAATAAATAATCATCCATAGAAACTAAAAAAATATTATTTTAAAATTTAAAATTTATTCTATTGTCACATAATTGAGATATATGAATTAAATTAAACTTTAATAAATTAATATATAAAACAATAGTAACAATCTCTAATTTGAAATACTAACTTTACCAAAACCTTATACATTCCCCGAGGAGTTGCCTCCAAATGGAACAGTGCCTCCATCACATGTGTTGTATGTGGTAAAGATTGATGGTTCACTATTCTTATGGATAGTGAATCAACTGTCGATGTACTGCATTTTTGTCCTTGGTATATCTATAGAATTTTTAATATTAAAATAAATTACTAACAAAAATTGGTACCCAATATAATTTGGGTCTAATAGGTTTAGTAATTCAATTTTTCAGTACAAACATGGATTTTTTTGATACACTAGATAACAATGATATATAATTATGAGTTATTTTAAATCCAAAATACAGTTGGAATCTAAGAGAGCCATCATTCATATAGGGACCTTTCATGCCAAATTTAAAACAAGTAATAGTAGACGTGAAATATTTTTTTTTTACTTTTAACAAAATTATTTGTAAACATTTGAGTTAATCTCTTATTATATCCCATAACATCCTCATTTATATATAATTTATTCAAATAAATAATCTTTTGATATTTTTCACAACCTTGAATAAACGAACACAAACTTTCCTAAAGAAATTAAACTTATTTTTTCAATTTTTCATTAAAATCTTAAAAATATTTTAAATTATCATAAACTATAGAATGAGAAGTTTAAGAATTATTCCATATTTTTTCATTATACATTAAAAGTATTTAATTTATAGAAACCTTTTTTCATTATTTTCATTATGATTTTCATATAAATAAGTATCTTTGTAAACATATTTTTTTAGCATTTCAATTTCATCATTTAACTTAGAAACACTTGGATATTTAGAATCATAGTCAGAATCCAAATACCATGAATAAAATTCAGAATAACTAAAAACATTTAGAGAATCCATGAATCACAAGTTAGTAGATTCTTCCTCATTTTCAGTTTCTTCACTATAATTTTATTAATCAGTATAACTCTAAGTAGTTGTTAATTCATTTTGGAACATATTTTTTTTTGTATTTGTTATTATTTTTTTGACATATCCATGATTTTTATTCCTGTTATTTCAACACTTCAAATAAGTAACATCTAAAGAATTATAAATCATATTTTTTTCTTATCTCTCTTATATGTTTTCTTTTGAGGGTTTCTTCCAAATCAATTATTAAATCCATTCATTTTAATTTTTTTTACTCTAGCCATAATTTTAAAAACAAATTATTTTTCATTATCCCATAGTTCAAAACTAGAAGAGTCGGTATAAATAAAATTCACATATTTAAACATTATGCCTTTTCTTTTTACTGCCTTCTCTTCACCGATGTTCTTCAATTATAGTTCAAACTAAAGTAGTAATATAATCAATTCATCTTGAGTGTACTCTTTGATGTTCTTAAATTTATCAATTGAAACCTTCTCTATATTTCATTTCCTTAATATATCTCCTTAGAATCGTTCAACAATTACGGATTTCTCCCAAGCTTCCTTAGGGAAATAGTAAAAAAGATGGATTTAACGTCAGTTTTTATCATTTTTGACATCAGGTTTTAACTGATTTCTATAAAGGTGACAAAAAAAAATATGCCTTTCAACGTTTTTTTTCAAAATTTGATGCTGAAATTGATGTTGGGTTTAGATTTCTGTGTCATTTTACAAATAAACGGACACAAAAAACTGATTTTTGGGGTCAGTTGTTTTAAAAACAAGACATCAAAAATTGAGGGAATTCTTGTTTTCCATGTAGGTTTGTTATAAATTGACATGAAAAACCAAAAACTGGTCAATTTTTTGTGTTTGTTTATTTAATAAAGTGATTCCAAACACTAGGTATTTTTTAAAATGTTTTGGCATTTGTTTTTTTGTAAAGCTATGATGAATGGTAATTTCTTTTATAAAATTCAAAACACTACACTTCCAAAATAATCAAAATCCAAATAATATATATATATATATATATATATATATAAATTATCATTGAATAAAAATCTAAATAAACTTATATTATTTTATCTAGTTAATGAAAAAACTATCTACTAATTTTTATTATAAAGTGGAATTAATTTATACATAGCTAAAATTTTAAAAATGATTATTTTTTGTTATTATGGAAGCATTCATTTGATATCATTCTGTTCAAACACCTATTGTAAAAAAAATTGTTTTTTGAACACATGTAATTAAGAAAATTTAATATTATTCATAAACATTAGAATATCTATACCTCAAATAGTAATTAGATTTAAAAAATAGTTCAAAAAATAAGATAGAGTATGGGTATATTCTGTTTGGATATAAGACTCATCATCATTGAATTGGTTTGGGTTCTTTTTCATGTCAATAGAATCCTATCATAGATGTTCATGGAAATTCAAACATAAAAAAGGATTGCGGTTCTTTTACCTAATAATGGAATAAAATGGGAATAGTTGTTTGATTTTAATCCATCATAAAAGGTAGAATACTAGGAAGATGGAGAGGATGATCATCCGTGGTATTTAACAACAATCCCTACTTTTCATTTAAAATCACAACCTTACATGATAAGTGGGATTTATTTTTGTAGTAAGGAAATAGTCCTTTTATCTACATCCTCATTCATATGGGAGATCAAGGTAATTAGTGTGAGAAATTTAAAAATCAATATATCATGTAGGATTAATTCTATGTTATCTCATTTTATTAAATAGATACAAAAGATCCAGGAAAATCAGAAAATGTTTTTGATCAATATGATGAAGTAAAAGATTTTTATTTATTTATTCACTTGGTAGGTGGTGGGATAAGTGATGTTTTATTGATAAGGTTTATAGTAGATTATTTTATCCTTTTATAAAATGACGGAAATGTCAATATTGACTAATCGCATGCTCTTGAGATCACAACATTTGAAAAAACTATTGAATTTAATTAAGGATTCACAAATCAAACTATGGTTCTGTCTTAATGTGATGAATCATTAAAGACTATTGAAAAAAATAAAAAAAATAACTTAAAGAAATCCAATTGTGATTGGAATGAATGAAGATGGGGGAAAAGATCAAGAACATAATGAAAATAAATAACCATTCTTAAACAATTTATGTTAAATGAAACATAATTTTTCAAAAAAAATAATTGGGTGGAATCAATTGGTAGAGGCTTAATAAAATAAAATAAAAACTAGGGTAATATAGGAAATTTTATAAAAATATGTTATTTAATTTGTTTCTTTCCAAATTATCTCGATTTTGGGGTTATTTGAAATCTTTAATTTTGGAAAAACGTATTTCTCCATTTTTCTCCTTAATGGATTTCTATCTATCCAACATAACCATGAGAAACAAGGTAACTGAGATTGAATCGCTCAATTTTTATTCCTTTCTACCCACATAGCTGCTACCAATTGAGTTGTTAAGGTAGTGGAAACAAATTTCTCACGGAGTATCGATTTCACCATGATGTTTTCATCCCAATAAAGATAATAAATATGTTTCAAAGGCGATTGATTCTTGGAATGTTTGAGGATCAATTAAAGTGGATATTGAATGGTGAAATATTAATGAGATTACCAATTGAGTTATGTAAGGTCAATTAAAAATGATTATAAACAATCACATACCACAGTTTTTGAGAGGATAGACTCATCCTAGATTTTATTTGGGGATATGTGAAAGAAGGGACTTCTGTGAGATCTTGAACGAAACAAAGAATAAATTTCTATTAAGGTTGAATATATAAGATCCAGGAGGGTTTTATAAGTTCTTCCAAAAAACTATCGATAAAGAATTCTTTTATTAGAGCTAATAAAATAAGCGTTGATAAAATATCCCTTTATGAGGTATTTTTTTGTACTGAAAATGGTATATCTTTATCAGTTAAAAAAAGTATAGATAAAAAAATCTTTATCTACTTAATAAATCTAGTACCGAGAAATAAATTTATTATAAGAGATTTTTTACCACTAATAAAGATATACCTTTATCAGCGCTATGAAATAATTGACAAAAATTTTATTTTTATATAATTTTAAAAAATTCAAATGAATATATATTAAAAAAAATATAAATTTAAAAAAATAAAAAAATTTACAATATTAATGAATATATAAAAAATGAATTTAATGGGATTAATTATATTGAAATATGATATTTTAAAAATAAAACAAAATAAATAATAAAAAATAATGAATATTAATCATATAAATTAAAAACATGCTAAGAGTATTAAAATAGATATTACTAACTATATAAATAATAAAATTATTCAAAATAAATATTAAATTCACTATAAAAATATTAAAATTAATATGCATTTGTAAGAGTTAATTATTTAAATTTAAAACATATAAAAATAATAAAACATAATAAATAAAAATGAGTAGATATTAATAATATAAAATAAATAACGTATTGAAAATATTAAAACTTATAAAATAAATATGTATATATTTTAAAAAATGTATAAATTGAAAACATATTCAAAATTAATGAATAAAAAATAAAAAATACTATTAAATAAAAAATATTAAGAATTAATGAAAAATATTAAATGAATATTAAATATTAAAATTAAAAAATTACTAAAATATTCATTCAAATAGATTATTTATATAAATTTCAAACTGATTTTAAATGTTAAAAATTATACACAAAAAATAAATAAATAATATTCATTAAAATTACAATGCTTTGAAAATATTATATAGTAAATACTTATATGTATAGGAATACAAAAAAAATGATTAATTTCAAAAAAATATAAAAACAAATAATTATTAAAAATGAGAAAAAATAAATGAAAAAATAATAAAAATGAATAAAAAAATCTAATAAAAAAATCTATTTAAAAAATGAATTAAAAATATTTCCTACATTGATTATATACACATATTGAAATGAATAAAACATTAAAAAATAAATTTAAATACCTTATTTATATAAATTTCAAACATTTTAAAATAATTACAATATAATTAAAAAAAACTGTATAAATACTAATGAAATAATTAAAAACACATTATTGATAATTAGTTGATTATAGTTGGTTTGGGGTTTTAAGACATGAATATGTTTGTCACCAGGAAAGTAATTTTATCACATGTTATTCCCTTATAAGGAATTGAAAATGTGATATTAGATATTGGGCTATATTTCCATCCAGCATAGGTTTATGTATCACAAAAAATTGGATCACAATTTCATCCCACAAGAATATATGTAACACCCCAAGATTTCATAGTGTGTTATTTCTTCAAAATAATTCAATAACTTGCACTACACGCAACACTGAGTTCAATTGCACCATGACTTACCAAAAAAAAAGCCATTAAAAGAGGTCATGAATAGTATTAACTAAATTTTAAACTTTATATAATCCTTATAATTTTAGAATCCATATTATGAGTTTCTTAGTCATAATGCAAGAACAGATTCATTTTCAGTATTTCACTTTTATCAACTTTTGATAGTGAACCTTTTTAAATACAATATTTTAAACTTTTTGACTAAATTGAGACATCAAAAAATTTAAAATGAAACATCCCAAGCTTCCACGGTACGCTTTCCTTTGAATAAAACAGTAGCGTGTGTTGTACGCAACTTCGAGTTCTAACACACCGTAACCAATCAAACTAGCTGTTATGAATAGTAATACCTACTTTTTGAAGTTATATATATTTTATATTTTAAAATGGACTTCATTTTTGGATTCAGAATATCAAATTTAGCCTAAGGTGAAATTTTGGTACTTTTCGGATAACTTTCATATTTTGATGAATAGTGAAAATTACTAAATTTTAATTAAAAACAACTTTTTTAATCAAAATAATTAATAGTAATAAATTATGAATTTGAGTGGTTTTAAAGTATATTTAGAATATATTTTTACTATTTAATATAATTTTGGTCATTGGACATAATTTTACAATTAAACCGAACATAAACAAGTGTCAATCTTTTGATAGTTATTATCTCTTAAAAACACGCTTTTTGTTTTGACAGCGGGAATTAATTTTAAATTAATTTCTGCCACTTCTGTGTTTTGAATTTAGGAAAATGGATTCCATATTTGGAATCAGGATATTCAAATTTTGTAAATAGGTAACTTTTATTTTTAGACATTTTGAATAATTACTGCGGTAAATATTTTATTTACCATGGTTAAGGGTAAATCCGGTAAATAAGGGTTAAAAAATAATATTATAATAATACTAAATTACCCTAAAACATGTCGTAACCCTATTGGTTGATACATGGTCGACCATGGGCATCTTTGTGTCAATTTTGGGACCCCATGGATCCACTTGTAAGTGATAATGACACATTATATTAATAAAGTTAAAATAAAAATAAAAATGGCATAAGCTTACATCTTTTAGAAGAACAATTTTTACATAGGGTTATACATGTTGGATTTTCGATTATAAATATTCATTAGAAAGATAAAAAGATTTCCTACATAAAGATATTTTATTTATAATTTTTAGACATCAAATAATTTAAATTATTAATGACACAATAATGATGCAATGTTTACCTCATTAATAAATCATTTAAATAAATAAGATTATAATGATTAAAATATTATCTAAAACCTGTCCAATTCTTATTAGTTGATGTTATTTAGAATATGAGTCATCTTATCTTCGACCTCAATGATTTTTGGACCATTATAAACCGAATACAAATATATTATAAAGTAATACTTTCACACTTTCCTAAAGAGCCCCTCCTCTCCCTTATAAAAGGAGACCACTTCTACTCATTCCTCACACCTCTCAAGCCACTTGGCTCATCCAAACTCTGCCCAACTAAGCTCCCCACATCCCTCTCCTCCTCCTTGAAGCTTACCCTTAGGCAGAAAGCATTTCAAGAAGTCCTTTGGTTCCAACCAAAGTGAGTTACCTAAATTAAAGGTAACGATTTCTCTTAAATTATTTTCATTTATTTTGCTTCTCCAACCCCCAAACTCTTTTTATTTCCTTTCTTTTGTAACAACACCAGTATCCTCAATATACTAGGATGTTGTTATAAGAAGGATTCAAACTACACATACACACAACTCCATCTAATGGATGATGAACATAATGTTTCTGTGGATGGTAAACTAACGCCTCACGAAACGATGATTGTTCAAATACATCTTACCGCCTATCATGGTGGCCATTATGATGGAACTGTAATTAAATATGATATTAATGATATATATTTTATATATAAGCTTCTGTAATTCCATTTTATTTCATACCATTATTCGTTTCATGTTGTATATACATACGATAATTTCATTTGAGGAAGTGCGGACTACCGCCCCCTTAAAATGATATGACTCGTTCATACCACACATGGAACGTATAAAGGATGGTGTTAATGAACTTAAGTAACATATATAAAATATTATATTATATTGGAATAGTAATATACCTATGTATCATTTGGATTCGATTCTTTTAAAATAAAAATTAAATGGAAGTAGCGTTCGTGCGTACGTACGGACTACCGTCTCCACGAACGCGATGAGATTCATTCTCCATCGTATCCATTCAAGTATAATTATCATTTAATGATTTAAAAATGATGTTTAAGGACTTGATATCATTCTGGATATGAATAAGATACAACAAACATGACTTATGTAACAAAACATATAAAAGAAAATGAGTAAGTTAACACACGAAACGACGATAATACTAAGATATTATCAAATCAATATTAAAAGATCATATATGATATCATATTAATGTATATGATTATTTTATAATTTAATAACAATTATTTCACCATTATACAGGAGGTTAACCTACCCCAACCAAGGAAAAGTACAAGGTAAGGGTTATTTCACAATCTCTTCATTATCCGAGGTTGTTTATACGTAATAATCTACTGGGATATCTTTATCATCCACATCCATGTTTCTTAAAAATGTATTTCAAAACATTTTTACTATTTACAAGAATATGGGTTAAAGTCATTTATACCCTTGTTTGACTTTTTATAAGAGGTTTATAAAGGAATCTTTCCGTCGTTTTCGAAACAAGGTCCTTTTTAACCTTTTCGACAGAATTGAGGTAAGAATGTTTTTTTTAACTTATACGGAGGGTGCGGTTATTTTACGCCGTTATAAAATCTTCAAAGCTTTCATTACAAGATTATAAGAATATTTTCAAAGAAAATGTTTTATTTTATATGGATCTTAAATGATTTCAAAATAAAAGGAGATATTTCTTTAAAAAAAAATTTGATTTCATCTACGTCAACATCCTTTGATGGATTTTAATATTATTTGAAGTTGATTTATTATGATACAAAACTTCTATATTGTATTGAAGGTTTTGTGATATGTTTGACTATGGATGTGCTATTTTTATACCATTCATAGTTTATGGTGAAATTATTGACATTTCGTATGCTAGTTTTAATACGAATGTTTATGTTATGTTTAAACCTTTTCATATGGGAATGCATTGGACTTAACAAGTGACGGGTGGAGCCCGCTATAGCTCCTCGATGCATCGGTAGGTCTCATGAGACAAACTAGTGTCTTGGCACAAGGCCTTGAAAAAATCTTATTTGTAGTCTTGGCACGAGGCCTTGGCTATGTGGTTATGATAGTCTGGCATTATGCATTCCAACATTATGAAAGTGGTTATTGATTTTGCATGTGATTATTGGATTAGTAGAATATCCATGTGAATAAGTAAATGGCATTATTTCATTTTACTTTTGCCATACTATGTTGAAGTTCATGTTTAAAAGGCTTTTGTTTTAGTAATTCATTGCCTTAAATGTTTATGCTTATTTTGAATGTTCCGCTATATTGTTATCCTTACTGGGCATTTGAGCTCACCCCTTTTCTATGTTTTATTTTTCCCAGGTAGTGAAGAAGTAAATTATGATTGACTTGCAGGGATATTATGAGGGGTTAATAGTGTGGATATGAAGACTTTGTTGTTGTAGTAGTTTTTCACTTTGAAATGTAATGTAAAACTTTATGAATATATCTAGTGTTTCTAAGGCTACTAAACCAATCGGTCTTTCGAGATTCGATCTCTCTTGTGATCATGCCAATGTTACGAAGTAATGCACCGACTCTGGGTAGCTGGGGTCGGGGCGTTACAGTTGGTATCAGAGGAAGTTTAGTACAAACCTTGGAAGCTAGATTTAGATAAACTCTGATTAGAGCACGTAGACCTAAGATTAACTTTGAGGATTAGAATAGAAGAACTTCCTAGAATTTTGGTATTGTAGAGATTTTGTGAGTTTTCCGAGCAATACATCCCTGTCTGGATACGAGCAGGTAGAGGCGGCTCTGGCACAGATGTACCTAGGGGTAAAACCCGAAAACACTGCTTTGAGCTAGACTCGAACGGGAACTGGTGCATGACAACGGGCCTTGCTGCACTCTTGGTTACGACACTCCCGGGGGATATGCTTAGGATAACTCTCATTTTCTTTACAAATCATTTTGAAGGGATTATGAGTATATACTTCCTCAAAGAAAACATTCTTATGATTATGGATTACATCCATAAATAGTTCAATTTATGTTAAGTGTTTTATAAGTATGGGATTATGTATTTTGATTCATAAACTGATCTAGTGTATGCCATTGTTTAGAAATGGCGCCCAGTAGAAGGAATGAGAACTCCAGAAATGCACATGATCCAAAGAGAAGGAAGGATCATATCTTTCATGGTCTTAAGCTAGAATTTATAAGAGAAATAGTCTCCCATGTATTATCATCATATGAAGAAATAATATCATGTGTTGATAAGATAAGTAAAGAGTTTACTGAGTCCTATGGCTTTGAAGGGAAGCAAGAGAAGAAAAGGATGGTAGAGAGAAAGATGGATAAAAGTAAGAGGGAAAAGAAGAATTTTCCCATATGTGGTAACTGTGGAAAGAAACACCCTGGAACTTGCCTGAAAGGAATGGGAGTTTGTTATAAGTGTGGAGGAAAAGGGCACAAAGTACGTGACTGCAAGGGTAAGAAAATGGTTTTAAATGTACAATGCTTCATTTGCAAGGAGTTTGGACACTACGCGAACTTATGTCCCAGTCATCAGACTATGCCGCAAATGATACTATTGGATAATAATAAAGTTATGATACTACCACAGATGAAGAGGAATGATTAGAGTTCTTATGTTGATTATGTCAATTGAGTGTTGTATCAACAATTTACTTGTTATAATAATTATGGAGTATATAAGGATTGTACTGCAGTACTATTTCATTAAGGACTTGAGATTGTGTGGAACAAAGAAAAGTGACTCATTAGCAGGATAGATTTTTGGAAAATATATGGTTGAGAGAATGATAAACCATAATATAGTTCTGATACTGAGGTAGTGATTTTGGAATAATATGTGATTGTTTTGGATAAATTATATTGGATATTCTTGACTACCTTGGAACTGATTAATGATTTGTATATTCCATCATTGTTGGGGTTTAAAACATTTTTGGATTAATGAAGTATATCCAACATTCTATATGGAATAAGGGAGCATGAATGTAATCAATAAGGAATATGGTAATACATGATGAAGGTATTCATATACTATTACGGGGTAAAAAGGATCTATATTATGTTTACCTCCCTTATGAATGTTGGACTGTGAGTTTGGACAGAAGTATTTTGGATAGTTCTAGTTTGGATTATTTTGGATTGCCATAAAAGGACAACCCGGAGGTCGGGCGGCAACCCGTCGCGTCCGGCAAGGCTGCGAGACTTGAACCCGCAACCAAAGGGCGACAAGGGTGTATCACCTACCACTATCCCACGAGATGTCCTGGATTAAATAAAGTAGTTTTTTAAAAGATCTGGTAGATGAATTATAAATTCGTTTATTTTAGAACCCTCTATGAATAGTATAAATAGAATTTTTTTTACGAGTGAATGATGAGTTTTGGTAGAAATTTATTAATGGATAAAACTCTAATTATAAACTAAGTATATCTCCTTATGATCTTAGCCAATCTCATAAATAAATTCCTCATCATTAATAAAAGGAACTTAGAACAAGAATGTTTTCCTAGATGGTACCTTAAATCATCACTAATTTATGGCTTTGGGATTGTTGGACTTTTCATAGCCATGTTCTCTACCACTCTCCATCAGATAATTGATGGCTAGATTTTTCTTCCATATCCATATTTTCTTACATGGAACCCTAGTATGTGTTATTTTCGGTAATCTTCATACTTTCCACTCTTTATTTTAAATAGAGGCCTCATTAATTCATTTTTTGATGTGGGATTTCAACTAAGATATTTTGAAACGTCAAAAATGTGTTATCCTAATACCCTATGTTTTGTTGAACCGATGGTATTTCAAATCATCATAGATTGATGAATTTAAGGACCTCAATTATACACTTTTTTGTGATTGATGACCTCAATCACTACCTATAAATATTTACGTTTTTCCTCCGATTATATGTCTCTAATTTCCACCAATGTTCTCCTAATCGAGATCATAATTTAGTGGTGACCCTTTGATTTCTCTTTTCCTCATATTAAGACTAAATTTTAGTAACCCAATTTCCGATGTGGGTTTTCCCACAAATATATTTTCTACTTTCAACCTTTTATTTTTGAAGAACAATTTCAAATTGCGAGGACGCAATTTATTGAAGGAGGGGAGAATGTAACACCCCAAGATTTCATAGTGTGTTATTTCTTCAAAATAATTCAATAACTTGCACTACACGCAACACTGAGTTCAATTGCACCATGACTTACCAAAAAAAAAGCCATTAAAAGAGGTCATGAATAGTATTAACTAAATTTTAAACTTTATATAATCCTTATAATTTTAGAATCCATATTATGAGTTTCTTAGTCATAATGCAAGAACAGATTCATTTTCAGTATTTCACTTTTATCAACTTTTGATAGTGAACCTTTTTAAATACAATATTTTAAAATTTTTGACTAAATTGAGACATCAAAAAATTTAAAATGAAACATCCCAAGCTTCCACGGTACACTTTCCTTTGAATAAAACAGTAGCGTGTGTTGTACGCAACTTCGAGTTCTAACACACCGTAACCAATCAAACTAGCTGTTATGAATAGTAATACCTACTTTTTGAAGTTATATATATTTTATATTTTAAAATGGACTTCATTTTTGGATTCAGAATATCAAATTTAGCCTAAGGTGAAATTTTGGTACTTTTCGGATAACTTTCATATTTTGATGAATAGTGAAAATTACTAAATTTTAATTAAAAACAACTTTTTTAATCAAAATAATTAATAGTAATAAATTATGAATTTGAGTGGTTTTAAAGTATATTTAGAATATATTTTTACTATTTAATATAATTTTGGTCATTGGACATAATTTTACAACTAAACCGAACATAAACAAGTGTCAATCTTTTGATAGTTATTATCTCTTAAAAACACGCTTTTTGTTTTGACAGCGGGAATTAATTTTAAATTAATTTCTGCCACTTCTGTGTTTTGAATTTAGGAAAATGGATTCCATATTTGGAATCCGGATGTTCAAATTTTGTAAATAGGTAACTTTTATTTTTAGACATTTTGAATAATTACTGCGGTAAATATTTTATTTACCATGGTTAAGGGTAAATCCGGTAAATAAGGGTTAAAAAATAATATTATAATAATACTAAATTACCCTAAAACATGTCTTAACCCTATTGGTTGATACATGGTCGACCATGGGCATCTTTGTGTCAATTTTGGGACCCCATGGATCCACTTGTAAGTGATAATGACACATTATATTAATAAAGTTAAAATAAAAATAAAAATGGCATAAGCTTACATCTTTTAGAAGAACAATTTTTACATAGGGTTATACATGTTGGATTTTCGATTATAAATATTCATTAGAAAGATAAAAAGATTTCCTACATAATGATATTTTATTTATAATTTTTAGACATCAAATAATTTAAATTATTAATGACACAATAATGATGCAATGTTTACCTCATTAATAAATCATTTAAATAAATAAGATTATAATGATTAAAATATTATCTAAAACCTGTCCAATTCTTATTAGTTGATGTTATTTAGAATATGAGTCATCTTATCTTCGACCTCAATGATTTTTGGACCATTATAAACCGAATACAAATATATTATAAAGTAATACTTTCACACTTTCCTAAAGAGCCCCTCCTCTCCCTTATAAAAGGAGACCACTTCTACTCATTCCTCACACCTCTCAAGCCACTTGGCTCATCCAAACTCTGCCCAACTAAGCTCCCCACATCCCTCTCCTCCTCCTTGAAGCTTACCCTTAGGCAGAAAGCATTTCAAGAAGTCCTTTGGTTCCAACCAAAGTGAGTTACCTAAATTAAAGGTAACGATTTCTCTTAAATTATTTTCATTTATTTTGCTTCTCCAACCCCCAAACTCTTTTTATTTCCTTTCTTTTGTAACAACACCATTATCCTCAATATACTAGGATGTTGTTATAAGAAGGATTCAAACTACACATACACACAACTCCATCTAATGGATGATGAACATAATGTTTCTGTGGATGGTAAACTAACGCCTCACGAAACGATGATTGTTCAAATACATCTTACCGCCTATCATGGTGGCCATTATGATGGAACTGTAATTAAATATGATATTAATGATATATATTTTATATATAAGCTTCTGTAATTCCATTTTATTTCATACCATTATTCGTTTCATGTTGTATATACATACGATAATTTCATTTGAGGAAGTGCGGACTACCGCCCCCTTAAAATGATATGACTCGTTCATACCACACATGGAACGTATAAAGGATGGTGTTAATGAACTTAAGTAACATATATAAAATATTATATTATATTGGAATAGTAATATACCTATGTATCATTTGGATTCGATTCTTTTAAAATAAAAATTAAATGGAAGTAGCGTTCGTGCGTACGTACGGACTACCGTCTCCACGAACGCGATGAGATTCATTCTCCATCGTATCCATTCAAGTATAATTATCATTTAATGATTTAAAAATGATGTTTAAGGACTTTATATCATTCTGGATATGAATAAGATACAACAAACATGACTTATGTAACAAAACATATAAAAGAAAATGAGTAATTTAACACACGAAACGACGATAATACTAAGATATTATCAAATCAATATTAAAAGATCATATATGATATCATATTAATGTATATGATTATTTTATAATTTAATAACAATTATTTCACCATTATACAGGAGGTTAACCTACCCCAACCAAGGAAAAGTACAAGGTAAGGGTTATTTCACAATCTCTTCATTATCCGAGGTTGTTTATACGTAATAATCTACTGGGATATCTTTATCATCCACATCCATGTTTCTTAAAAATGTATTTCAAAACATTTTTACTATTTACAAGAATATAGGTTAAAGTCATTTATACCCTTGTTTGACTTTTTATAAGAGGTTTATAAAGGAATCTTTCCGTCGTTTTCGAAACAAGGTCCTTTTTAACCTTTTCGACAGAATTGAGGTAAGAATGTTTTTTTAACTTATACGGCGGGTGCGGTTATTTTACGCCGTTATAAAATCTTCAAAGCTTTCATTACAAGCTTATAATAATATTTTCAAAGAAAATGTTTTATTTTATATGGATCTTAAATGATTTCAAAATAAAAGGAGATATTTCTTTAAAAAAAAAATTTGATTTCATCTACGTCAACATCCTTTGATGGATTTTAAGATTATTTGAAGTTGATTTATTATGATACAAAACTTCTATATTGTATTGAAGGTTTTGTGATATGTTTGACTATGGATGTGCTATTTTTATACCATTCATAGTTTATGGTGAAATTATTGACATTTCGTATGCTAGTTTTAATACGAATGTTTATGTTATGTTTAAACCTTTTCATATGGGAATGCATTGGACTTAATAAGTGACGGGTGGAGCCCGCTATAGCTCCTCGATACATCGGTAGGTCTCATGAGACAAACTAGTGTCTTGGCACAAGGCCTTGACAAAATCTTATTTGTAGTCTTGGCACGAGGCCTTGGCTATGTGGTTATGATAGTCTGGCATTATGCATTCCAACATTATGAAAGTGGTTATTGATTTTGCATGTGATTATTGGATTAGTAGAATATCCATGTGAATAAGTAAATGGAATTATTTCATTTTACTTTTGCCATACTATGTTGAAGTTCATGTTTAAAAGGCTTTTGTTTTAGTAATTCATTGCCTTAAATGTTTATGCTTATTTTGAATGTTCCGCTATATTGTTATCCTTACTGGGCATTTGAGCTCACCCCTTTTCTATGTTTTATTTTTCCCAGGTAGTGAAGAAGTAAATTATGATTGACTTGCAGGGATATTATGAGGGGTTAATAGTGTGGATATGAAGACTTTGTTGTTGTAGTAGTTTTTCACTTTGAAATGTAATGTAAAACTTTATGAATATATCTAGTGTTTCCAAGGCTACTAAACCAATCGGTCTTTCGAGATTCGATCTCTCTTGTGATCATGCCAATGTTACGAAGTAATGCACCGACTCTGGGTAGCTGGGGTCGGGGCGTTACAATATAGGAGTTCAACTCTGCAGGTCTGTGTTAGATTCTATATACTAAATTGGACACTCTGGAATCCAACAATTCTAAATTATATTGATTTTGAAATGCGTTTTCTTGTTAGAATTGATATGGATACAGATATAAGTAGATTCAGATACTACGCTCTATTGCTAGTGGTGGTGGATCCTTTCTATAAACTGGTTGAAAAATTCTTCATTTCAACTTCAAAGAATGAATTCTTATTTAGAATTGTGTATTAGAAGATCCCAGACCTCTGTATCAATTGAATGTTGATTAAGAACAAAAGATACACCTGTCAAAGGGCCCCTTTTGTCCTTCTTTCTCCTAGTTTTTCACATGATGAGGAGAATTTTTCTTTTAAAGAAAAAGGAACGAACATGACCAGTAAATATGGGGGTCTTCATAAGCAGCAGACATATTTTTATTGTTCCGCTCATTATGTCATTCTATATATTATTTTTATTTTTGGAAATCATGGAGGTATTCCATCTAATGAACAAAAAATGACCATGCAACAAAATCTCATTGTATAATTTCTTAATTCAACATAGGATTTACATCACCTCAATTAGAGAGAAATGAGAGTTATCTGGAAAACATTTTTGAGGAATAACATGATGTTCCGTGGTTTCCCAATGTAGGTACACCCTTAAAAGATGTACTAATTAAGGGTGCTGAGTGGGAAACATAAGAGGATGATTCTATTGACAATCAACCTGCTATATTTTATCCAATTATGGTTAGTTCTGATAATAATAAATTTACGAAGATTATGGTTTGTATTTCACCTCAAAAATTCACAAAGTCTATCACTCATTTTTCGAAATTGGCTAGTGAATCATCGGTATTAAAGACCCCACCTTCTATCATGTTTTCAGAACCACATGTTGTTGATATGAATTTTACTACAAGGTTAGGTATGGTTGTTTTACATTCTAAAGTGAGAATAAGGGAATCCATGGGCAATACTCCTTCCTTGATTGTGGTTGATGTACAGTCTGAGGGTGGCATAGGTAATTTTTCTTCTTCCTTTGTTGTCATAACTTCTTCGAGAAATCATTTTTATCGTAAGGACAAGGTTCTGTCTCCCATAGATAAAATGGTCATTGATACAATGTTGGATCATTATAAAGATGGGATGAATTATTATGGATATTTCATGTAATTTGGGAGTGTTATGGAAAGTGATGGTGTAATATCCTTAACCAAATCAATAGCTTCTAAGATGGAATTCTATATGGTCTTATGAGAACCTCACCATATGTAAGAGGCTTTCAACTAGTAGTGAGGGCCTTTAGAAGGATAATGGGGATACTACACCCTCTATACCATGTCATAGGATCAATAATTAACAATAGTATAAATAATCGAAGATAAATGTTGAAATGTAAAGATGACATACATATAATGAAACGACTCCCCAAAGTTGAAATAAAACCCAAGTAAGTAGTAGAAAAATCTATAAAGTAGATAAAAATCATCTGGCGAGTGCTCTGGTACCTGTCCCAATCCACTTCCACTCCATGTTCCACCGATCAGTCATCCACCATTGACCTCTTTCCCTTTATCAAATCTCTTGTGACGATATCTACAACCGCACTGAGTTTCCCAAGTAAGCTGTGAATAGAAGACTTAGTAGGGCACCGCTAATTCATCATAAACCTAATTTTCTAAAAATACTAGTTTATTCCATAATAAATGATGTGAAATAAAAACATGATCCAAAACTGAGCGGATTTGTGATAAATAAGCTTCCACAGACCGTCGCATTACCTGCATCAAAATTATGCTTGTTGGATAACCAAGGTGTTATAAGAATCAAGGATTAGACAGTTGGAGAATGAATAATGTTTCTCAGTGTCATCATGTGGCATGATTTTAACTCCCCACAAGAAGATATGTTTCTTTATATGTGAAGGTAAATAAGAGGTAATCATCTTCCCTTAATCATTGAGTTAACATACTAAGGACCGTGAGATAATCGACATCCTTTAGTCATCAACAAACACAATCAAGAAAACATACAATATACTGAGAGATAATCAACATCCCCTCTTTATTGGGTGAAACACAAGTCATCATCATAGTCCTTCCTCATGTATTTTACCCTCATCATGAGTCATGTGCATCCCTCATCCAATGGATAACACAAGTCGTGGTGGTCCACAACATGGAATCCCTTAAATAGCATCATGCCTCAGAACCCTATTGCTAGTCATGCACATCCCCCCTCCAAAGGATTACATAAGTTGATAGTCCACTTGTATATACTATAAGAAAAAAACTTCATGGTGTATGCAGCATGGAATATATATATATATATATATATATATATATATGAAAGACTAAAACATCATCATGAGTAATGTATCACACGATGTACATGAAATCAGACAATTATGTGAATAAATAGAAACATGTACACATAAAATTAAGTGTAAAATAGTTTTTTTGGGGCTACAAACATACTCACATGCATTAACAATCTAGCATGGTCATTAAACAAGTCTTAAAAAAATCACATTAATAGAGAGAATTTGTAAACAAGCCCAAGAGGTTAAAGAACTTCCTACCTCAACAGTTGGGAAAACATCTTGTAGTTTTTCCTGACATCATAGCGACATGTCAAGGTCTCAAGATATTAGCACATTGGTGCTTGAGGTTTAGCTGAGGTTGTAGTAGAATCATAACATTTATTTTATTTCAAAAGAGAAAAAATATCACATGTGATATTTCTTTCTCAAAAACAATTCAATTTATCTTAAAATTTATCACATGCGCTGGAAAATGTTAATTATCATTTCCCATTAAAAGTCACATGAAATGATGATTAATGACTTCTCAGTTTATTTTATCTCTTGCATTGATAAATTAAATTATTATTTTATCATTTTTAATATATCCCATGAAATTATAATATATCACTATAAATTTAATTTTATCACAAGATCTGATAAATTAAAATATCATTTTTTTATTTCAATATTATCCCCTGAAATGATAATTTGTCAATTTTAATTTAATTTTATTACATTCTCTAATAAATTTAATTATTATATTATTATTTCATAATTATCCCATGAAAAGATACATTATCTCTTTTAAATTAATTTTAACACAAGATCTGATAAATTGAATTATTATTTTACCATTTCATAACTATCCCATGAAATTATAATTTATAAATTTTAATTTAATTTTATCTCATGCTTTGATAAATTAAATTATTATTTTATAATTTCTTAAGTATCAACTAAAATTATAATGTATCAAATTTAATTTAATTTTATTATATGTAGTGTTAAATTAAATTAATATTTTATAATTTCATAAATATCACCTCAAATGATAATTTGTTACTTTAAAATTAATTTTATAGAATTCAAAGATATATTAAATTATTATTTTATCATTTCTTAAAAATTACACAAAATGATAATTTTCTATCACATGGATTTTTAATTTAAATTTTCATTTTGTCACAGGAAAGGATAATTAAAAATTAAAAATTATCCTTTATGTCATCATGTTTACTGATAAATACAATTATTATCATTAGACTATCTTATGCATTGATAATTATAAATTCGAATTATAAAAACATTATCATGTTATTTGATAATTATAATTTTTAATTTATCACTTAAATTATTATATGTGTTTGATAATTATAAATTCAAATGTTCATTATAATTATATAATGATAATTTTATTATTATTATTATTTAAATAAAATAATAAAACAAAATAATGAAAAGAAGGAGGAACTCACATTCCCTGGAGGCTCATCACCATAGGCCACAAGAGGGAAGTCTACCTATTCAGAACACAATTTGGTGGTCATTTTCTCTCCCGAATACTTTTAATGTGAAGTGATGAAGGTCTGGAATGGGGTTTTAGGATTATAAAGGGGTTTCACTACATGAATTACTGGTTATTTTTAGTCCTAACATCAGGTTTCCAAGTGAAATTTAAAACACCAGTTTCTATCTGCTAATCTCCAATATTATGGTGTTAAAGTCATTTTATCAAACCTAGAAACACATTTTTTCCTTTTATTACGTTCGAAACGGATGGCAATAGAGCTTCCATGAAGCGTCAAATTCCTCTAACAAAGGAAATGAGGTGAAACTCATTTGGGGGAAATAAGGGGAATGAACATTTGTTTCTTGGGTCTAATTAAATTAATACGTTAAAATTTTAATTCAATTATATAAATAGAAAATTGTATATTGAGAAAGCTAATTGTATGCCCATTGCATATGAAAGTCATGCCCTTTTTTGGGTGAACCCCATGTTTCGGACATAAGGGCAATGTCAGAATTTTCATGTGATGCATCGTTAATGAAATATTAAATTATTATATAATAATTTAATATTTTGATAACATTATTTAAAAAATTTAATTATCATGTGGGGCATCCAAATGACCCTCTCTTTTAAATGTTATACTCTTACTGCTGTAAACATCATATTTCAGATCCAACAGTGGTATCTGTTTTATCACCCACCACACCTTTTTTATGATATTAAATTATTTATTCAAAAAACATAATAAATTATTAATTATATATAAAAAGTATTTTCCTCAGGGGTGAGGTGTCCAAATGTCTGAATCTTACAAATTTTACACCACGTCTAGGGTGAAAATCATGTTTTGGACCAAACTGTGGTCTCAATATTATCATACGACACACTGTTCTGGAGTTACGTAATTATTTTGAAAAAATTTGTTGCACTTAAAAATAATATATTTAATATATATTTTTCATCTTCACCAAGGCTTTGATGACCATATAAACTCATATATACTCATTATTTAGCTCATAAAATAATTAATTGAATATTCCATACTTTTAATTGGGAATTTTACACTTCCACGATGTTTTTAAGAAAACTTGAATCTTTTTACTATTAATTTTTTTCCACTAATAATTTATCATAGAGGGGATTTATGATCATTTTCAAAATCATGATTATATAATTACCCCCTCAAATAAATTTTGATCCACGAAATAATAACTAGTTTTCTTTATTTAAAAACTCTTACTTGTGAGTCTGAAAATCAGACACACATTCTCTTGTCTCTTCCTAAAATCGTACATGTTTCCTCAGAATCGGGGCTTGTGTGGTCATCTTTCCTCACAACCCCACATCACATAGAAATATGTTTAACACTAACATTCCTCACAATATGCATCAATCCCCAAACCAACATCCTCAAAATTTGTAACATGTCTAGGGTTGAGTATGCACCTCTAAAACCCTAACACATGGAACATATCATAGATACATTGATTGCGATAAGCGAGGCCAAGATAATATGACACAACCCCTATCCACTAATTAAGTACCTTATCACTCGCTTAACAAAATAAGTATTGACCATCACCCTCTAATTTACTATAGTCATGTGTAATCATTTTGTGATGTATTAGAGAAATGGTAAGTTTAGGGAAGTATAATTGTACTGGTAAATCAAGTCCAAATATAGATCACCAATATAAGGTAAACCACAGTATGAAACAAGTATGTACATCCAAAAGACATCTTTTAAACCACACCTTGCAAAAAATTATGATCATTATCGCCATAAAATAGTGCTAGGTCTATTTCATATACAGTTCCTACCTTTGTTCCATGATCATGCCCATGTCTATCCCGAGTCCTCATTGTTAGGGGAGTCTGTATCATCTACTAGGTTTCTCCATTAGAATAATTTCCTAACCTTATAAGACACCTCTTGGAAGCCCTTAAGCAAAATTGTAAAAGATGGGTCACCTATAACCACACTAGTGGAAGTCAAATATAGGAATCATGTATGAGATGTTATAATTTCCACATAACACATAATTATGGAACATTCCTAAAAAAGTTCAATTATGACTCGACTGTCTATTACATTATCGATGGTATGCCATGAAAAAAACATTGATGAGTTCCTGGGGATTTATTCATGACCTGCCAAAAGAGCGATGTGAAATGTGCATCTTTTTTAGAAACAAGGCTTAAAGAAGCTTCGTTAATTCCCAAATTCTCTTGGACCTTAGGTTTTCCCCAACTCCTCCACCGAGTGAGTCTCTTTGATTGGTAATAAATAACTAGATTTTTTAACCAATTGAGGATCACCCAAGCTGAATCAGGACTCCATGAGGTCCAACATAATCGTGTGAAAAATTCCCTAGTAATGTGTTCCCACTTTTACATAGGTATTGGGAGTGGCTTCAACAACAATCCATAATAATAGTGATCCTCTATCACCCTAAAATAGGTGAGTCATCGATAGACAAAACCATCAGTGTCCATCTTCATCCCCGGCCATGAGAATGACTCTTGAAGTCATGGTAGATCTTCGTCACACCATGATGTACCATCCACATAGAGGTATGTTAATCCCTCATCAGTTTCTCTAAAATTGAAATAACAACCGCTACTCTTCCATAGTCTAATATCATTTTATTACTATAAATCGACCATTCAGGTATCGAGTCACCTCTAGCGATCCATTCTTTCACCATTGTACACTATGGGTCTGAATCCTGACCATTCCTGACCCCTTCCTTAACGGATGGTGTAATCAGGAATTGAGAAAAAATCATCGATTTTTGATCCACCGAAGCATCAACTCTCTAGTCATCCAATTAACACATCAAACACCACTTCTCCACTAAGGATTTCTCACTAAGCTCCTACTCATAATGTTTCCTATTGGTAAGGGAATCTACTAAAAAATTTACTTTTCTAGGGGAATATAGCATCTCAATGTCAAATTTCTATATATAGTCAGCCCAATTTCTATGACTTAGATTTAGGTCCCTAGGAGTGATGATATAATGAAGGATCTTATGATATGTGTAAAAAGTAATACTTTCACCAAATATATAATGTCTATATATTTTAGTGCATGGGCCACTGCTCCCGTACCATCTCCCGATGCAACACAATACACATCACAACAAATCCCAGGATCTACAAGTGTCAGTACAAGAGCTATTTTCCACCATTTATTTAGATCATAGATGACTCATTACATTGATCTGACCATTGGAACATTTTACTCCCTTCATTTTCAGTTCATTCATGGGTTCCAATAATAGAGAGAATTACTGTATAAACCATCATAAATATCTTGATAAAACTATAAAGCTTCTGATCCCAAACATGTTTTGAGGATGTTTACTTGAAATGACAGCTTTAACCTTCTCTTGGATTAGTGATATACCTATTTGAGACACCACATTTCTATGAAACATCAACTCTTTAACCTACAAGTAAATTTTTGACATCTCAGTGTGATTTCTATTTTCTTGGAGTGTACATAGAACTATCTCTAGGATCCTAGAATGTATCTTAGTTGTCGGCAAGTATATAAGGATATCGTCAAAAAAACACCATGATGAAAGAGTCTAAGTATTTATGAAATAATTTCTTCTTGAGGTCCAAGAACTCAACTAGTGAATTATTCAGTCTGAAAGGAATTAACAAATATTCAAATAATCCATATCTACTCTGAAATTCTATCTTTGGTATTTCCACCTCTCTAACTCACATCGTATGGTTGATTGTTTGATGATCAATATTTGATAAACACCGCACTCATTGTAACTGATCAAAATGATGACCAATCCTTGGAAAAGGATATCAGTTCTCTACAATCACCTATTTTAGCTTCTGAGAGTCAATGCATAGTAAAAAACCACCATCCACCTTTTTGGAAAAGAAAATAGGTGTACCCCATGGTGAAGTTCGAGGATTGATAAATCCTTTTCTCTCTAACTCTTCTAGTTGAACTTTGAACTCATTTAGTTCGGTTAACACCATAAAATAGGGGTATTAAAAAGTATATGCTTCCCAATATGATCTCAATCTCACCTTAATGTGTAAATACATCATAGAATCTACTAATTCATAGATTTCCAATAATACTTCACCCTATTATTCAGCATCATAAGATCCTTCAGTGCTCTGAAAGGATACAGATACTAGAGTTGAAAGTCATGGAAAACATAATGATAGTACTAAAATTACTTTCCTATGAAATAACTAATGTAAGACATTCCATTTAAGAAAATATGCTGCATATTCCACATAGCAACTATTGGAGCTTGCTCAACTGCATTTACCGCACATATTGTGGTAATGCGGACACATAATCCCTTGCATAAAAGTTTCGATATGCTTCTCAAGTAGTCCCATTAGACATTGTAGAGTGGAAATATTTTGTAAGTTGAAGGAAAAAAATTCAGAATATAAAAAGAGTTATTAGGATAAATCCTAATTATTATGTGAGATCACATAAGGTTTCACCTTAGCAGTTTGTGGGATCTTACAATATTTTCCTAGGAGTCTACCCCTAACCCATGGTATACCCCTCATATCACTAACCCTTATTTTCATCCATACACGTTAGTAACAATAATCATATATATACTAACTCAACAACATGATATCATAAAATAATTAATTCCAATAATGATACATCACACAGTATTTCAACACCAATATATCACACAGATCAAACTATCATGAAGAGATAGCACATATCAAGGGATCTAATTAATGAACAACTATGTTGCACCACAACCAGTATATACATGTCATGTGAAACTATGTATCAAGTCAGGATGAATGAAAATACTAGAAATCTCAAAAATATAATATAACATCATTTTCATCACACAAGGTGAATATAATCAATAGTAATGAAAAATAAAATTTCCTAATTTTTTCGAAATTCGGAGGTTAACTATGTTGTGCTGGCCAAGCACTGACATAGTTCCCCTTCACAAGTTTGAACCATCCTAGATCCTGTGTAACCTATCCATACCATGGAAAAGAGGTGAGAAAAGATAGTAAAAACATCCCTTTGATACCATTTTGTAACATCCTAATCCGGATCACTAGGTCTGAGCTGGAATGTTACATGACCTCATGCACGACTCCCTGTAGGAAAGAGGCTGCTGACTAGAAGTGAGGGCCACAGATGGAACATTGGGGAGACTATACCATCTGTATCTTGTCATAGGATCAATAATTTACAAAAGTATAAATAATTAAAGTAAAATGTGGAAATGTAAATATGACATAAAAATGATTCAATGGCTCCCCAAAGTGAAAAGAAAACGCAATTAAGAAGTAGAAAAAACTAGAAAATATATAAACAGTCATTCATGAAGTGATTCAGTTTCAATCCAAGTCTACTTCCTCATAATGATCCACCACTCAACCTTCTTCTATAGGGACCCATCCCTTCATCAGTTCTCTGGTGATGAAATATAAAACCACCATAAAGTGCCTATGTAGGGTGTGAGTACAAGACTCAGAATGACACCACCACTGTTTCCTCAACATGATGTAATCACAATACCATTTTATTTCATAATAAATAATGCTCAATAAACACACGATCCAATACTGAGTGGTTGGGTGCTAACCAAGCTATCACAACCCCTGACCATACCTGATTCGGCTCTATGCCGAATGGATAACCAAGGTGTCAATTTACTGAATGATTATCTACTGGGATAATGAATCATGATTCTTAGTTTCTTCGTGTGACATGATGTAACACCCCAATCTTCCATGATACGTTTCCCTTTGAAATAATGAAATAGCTTGCATTGTACGAAACTTCGAGATTCTATCACACCACAACTAATCAAACTAGCTGTTATGAATAGTAATACCCACTTTTTAAAAATTTGTAAATTTTATCTTTCAAAATGGACTTCATTTTTTGATTCCAAATATAGAAATTATCTTAGGGTGAATTCTTGGTATTTTTTTGAATAATATTTATTTTATAAGAATAGTAAAAACACTTTGTTGTTGGTTAAAACCGAATTTTTTATGTAAATAATTTTTTATTTTATTTAAATTTATTTTAGGTCAAAATAGATACAAAAAACCTATATAAGTTCAATTTAATTCATTTTAGTCATTTTTTAATATGTTTAGATATATAAAAATTTTATTTAACTTTTTTCCATCTTTTACCCACCTCCTAAGAGCATTTGCAAATTTGCATAAAACTCAATTTTACAGCTTCTGTGAGTTGAATTTGAAAAATCCGAGAGACAATGTTAATATCAGTAAATAAAATGTGTTTCAATAAGATGAAAATAATTTTTATGAATAGTAACTTTTGAGTTTTATTTTCCACGGTTAAATGTAAATATGGTAATTAAGGGTAAAAATGATATCATAATTACCCTAACACATGACCTAATTATATTGGATAAGTATAATTAGACCATAAACATCCTTATGAATAAAATATGATCCTATTTGGTCAACTTGGATTATATTAGGACATTTATTATTATTTTATTTAAAGAAAAGTTAAAACAGTTAAATTCAAAGTTTAATAACTAAACCATTTTTAGCATAGGGTTTTACATAAATTGGACTATAAATAATCATTATAAATCTAAAAATATTTCCTACATAATGTTATTTTATTTATAAATTTTATACATTAAATAATTTAATTTTTTATGACACAATAATGATGCAATAATTACCTTATTGATGAAAGATTAAAATAATTGATATTATAAATATCCAAATAAATGTAATTTGAGACTTTTGATGAATTACACTAATTTTCTTGGTCAATATGGCATGATAGGGTTGATTAAATAAATTTTTTTAGAAGTAATAATGATGTTATGATTTTCACAAAAACCAAAAACTAAATAGTGTCAAAATTGACACAATTGCCTTTTTAAAATAAACTATATTACTAATGGATATAATATTTATAAAAATAAAAGGTTTGGCCAAAGTACTTAGATAAAGTTTTATATATTAATAATTGATCATATGGGGTTCTCTTGTAAGTTTATAGTATGTTTATTAACCATATAATGTAAAAATATAAAGAGTCATGGTAAATGACAAACTATTTAACTAAGAGTTAAATCTAAAAGATATGGTTAATATTGTGACATAAACCAGTCTAAAACTTATTGGTTGAGAGGTTTTCGACTCATACCCACATTTTCCTATAAATAAATCATTTCATAGCAATTATAAACCGAATATTATTCTATTATAATATAATATTTCAATATTTTTTAAAGTATCCCACACCTCTCTTATAAAAGGGCACTTTCTCTTCTCTTAATTTCACTCCTACGAAGCCTTCTGGCTCTAAAATACCCTTCCAAAATATCCTCACAACTTTTATCTCTTCATCCTATAGGCCTTAATTTGTTCATAAATCCAACATATGAATCCATTTTTATCAAATCAAAAGGAAGAACCCGAAGAAGAGGTAAACATTTCATCACCTCTTTCAAGTTATTTTCTTCTTCCACTTACTCTTTCTTTGTTGTTTCCATTATAAAATAGTAACTCTAGTATATTCTATATAATGTGATGTTAATATAAAAATGTTACAACCATATTCATTATTCAATCCATTATATGAAAGACAATGTCACCATCCGTGCGTATGTACAACTAATTGTCTCCACATCGTGGTGTAGTTTGTTATTTAAAAACATCATTATTTGGAAGGGTATAATAATGATTTATAATTGATGTAAATAAT
Source organism: Viscum album (assembly GCA_963277665.1). NCBI lineage: Eukaryota > Viridiplantae > Streptophyta > Magnoliopsida > Santalales > Viscaceae > Viscum > Viscum album. Next base: position 1,983,706,867 of record OY728122.1, read on the forward strand.
TAATATAAAATGATAATTATTATTTAAATATGATATAACATTCAATTATATATGATTTCACCTTCAATTGATTGATATTTTCACTCGTCCGTACATACAGATTACCGTCTCCATGAACGCGATGAGATTCCTTCCCCATAGTAATCATTCAAGAATAATTTTCATTTTATTATTGAATATAATTTTTAATAAATTAATATCATTATGGATATGAATCAAATACATCCTATCCATAAAAAACATGGCTTACGTACCAAAAAATATAATGGAAAACGAATCAGTTAACACCTGAAATGGTGATAATACTAAAATATTATTAGCAATGTACTATTAGAAGATCGTATATGATATAATATTTACTTATATGTTTCTTATATAATTTAATTTCAATTATTTAACTATTATACAGGAGGTTAATGTACCCTCAACTAATGAAAAGTACCAGGTAAGGGTTAATTTCACAATCTCTTTATTATCCAGGGTTGTTTTTAAGTAAGAATCTATTAGGACCTCTTTATCATTCACATCCATGTTTCATAAAAAAGTATTTCAAAACATTTTTACTATTTACAATACTATGGGTTACATTCATTTATAACCTTATTTGACAATATATGTTTGGAAAGGAATCTTTCCTTCATTTTCCAAACAAGGTACTTTATGACCTTTTGGACAAAATTAAGGCAAGAATGTCTTTTTTTAACTTATATGGAGGGTGTGGCTATTTTCTACCATTATATCATTGTCAAAGCTTCCCATACATTCTTATAAGAATATTTTCAAAATAAATGTTTTCTTTTATAATTATATGACTTTTAAATGATTTCAAAATAGAAAGGGTTATTTCTCTAAATTTTTTGATTTCATCTATGTTAACATCCTTTGATGGATTTTAATCTTGTTTGAAGTTGATTTATTATGATACAAAACATTCATATTTCATTTAAGCTTATTTTATATGTTTGAATGCGAATGGGTTATTTTTACACCGTCCCTGGTTTATGGATAATGTCTTTATATTACGTAATCTAGTTTTAATATGAATGTTTATATTATGTTTAGACATTTTCATATGAGGAATTCATTGGATATAGTAAGTGATGGGTGGATACCACTATAGCTCCATGATGCATCGGTAGGTCTCATGAGACAAACTAGTGTCTTGGCACAAGGCCTTAACAAAATATTTTTGGTAGCCTTAGCACAAGGCCTTGACTATGTGGTTATGAAGTCTGGCATTACGCATTACATCATTATGAATGTGGATGTTGATATTGCAAGTGATTATTTGACTAGTTCAATATCCATGTGAATACGTAAATGGAATTATTTGATTTTATCTTTTCCATATTATGCTGAATTTTATGTTTAAAAGGCTATTGATTTAGTCTTATACATTGCCTTAAATTTTATGCTTATTTATTAAAGTTTCTGCTATATTGTAATTCTTACTGAGCATCTGAGCTCACCCCTTTCTATGTTTTATTTTTTCCCAAGATGTGAAGAAGTATTTTATGGTTGAGCTGAAGGGATATTATAAGGATATAAGTGTGTTCAAAAGGGGAATTTTTTTTGACCTTTTTATTTCACAATGTAATGTAAATCTTATGAATGTATCTAGTACTTCCAATGCTACTAAACTGATCGGTCTTTCAGGGAATGATTCTTCATATCACACCAATGTTATGTAATAATGCACCGATCCTGGGTAACGGGGGTTGGGTTGTTATAGTTGGTATCAGAGGAAGTTTAGTACAAACCTTGGAAATTAGATTTAGGAAAACTCTGATTAGATAACATTTACCTAAGATAAACTTTGAGGATTAGTATAAAAGAACTTACTAGAATTTTGGAATAGTAAGGATTTTGTGAGTATTCGAAACAATACATCCCTCTCTGGATCCAAGCAGGTAGAGGTGGCTTTGGCAAGGATGTACCTAGAGGTAAAACCCAAGAACACTCCTTTGAGCTAGAGTCGAACAAGAACTGGTGCACGACAACGGGATTTGCTGCACTCTTGGTTAAGACACTCCTTGGGGATATTCATAGGATAATTCTCATTTTCCTTACAAACCATTATTAATGGTTTCTGAATATATACATCCTCAAAGAATTTTTTTTATGATTATGGATTGTATCGATAAACTGTTCAAGTTATGTTATGTGTTTTTCAAGTTTTAAATTATGTATTACAATTTATAAACTAATCTACTGTATGCCATTTTTCAGAAATGGAACCTAGGGGAAGGAGTAGAAACCATATCAACGCACATAATCCATGTAGGGATTTCCCTCCTACTCTAGATAATTATAGTGGATCTGGTGATGCCACTGGTGCTAATCAGTTTATCACCATACTCAGAAAACTCACTCAAGTTATGAATCATAACCTTACCAATATGGAGCACTCTGATCCACAACATAGAGGATCAATGTTAGACTGCTTCATGAGGAAACAACCACCAACATTCAATGGGAGTACAAATCCATTAGTAGATAAGCAATGGATAAATTACTTAGAGAAAATAATTCCTTCATTTGGGAGTAGCGAAAGGGAAAACGTTTTGCTGATAGTTCACCGCCTCATGGGAGATGTAGATCAATGGTGGTCATTAATCCAAAACACAAAGGAAGATGAAGAAGTATCAAACAGGGAATAGAGGGAGTTTAAAGATATTTTTTTAGAAATATAATTTCCACATGACCATCGAGTGGATATGGAAAGACAATTTCTGAGTCTGAGGCAAAAAGAGGATGATAATGTTGCAAAGTATGATGTTAACTTTACGAGGTTAGTAAGGCATGTCATAGATTATATACATAACCCAAAGAGTATGATTGATCGATTCTTTGATGGGTTAAAACCATTTTTCTAGTGAGAATTAGTCTCAAAATCCATCTTATCATATGAAGATATTTTCTCATGTGATACCAAGACAAAAGATGAATTCTTTAAGTCTTACGACTTTAATGCATAGTAGGAGAAGAAGTGATCTGCTGAACACTCAAGAAATGTAAATAAGGGGAAGAAGGGAAAAGTTGAATATTTATCCTACTATAATTGTGGGAAGAAACACCCAGGTACATTCCTGAAGGGAATGGGAGAATGCTACAAGTGTGGTGAAAAGGCCACCAAGCTTGCGATTGCAAGGGGAGGAAAGATGTTGTCAATGTTGAATGCTACAATTTTAGTGAAAATGGGAATTATTCAAATTAATGTCCTAATCACCAAGGTAACTTACCTTAGAAAAGTCCAAGGGATCATGAACAAGCTTATGTGATCACTACTACTGAGGTTGAAGATTTTAATGATGTGGTGGTAGGTAATTTAATTGTTTCCCCAAGTTTAGCCAATGATTTATTTGATTCTAGATCAGCACATTGAATCATATCTTCCTAGTTTTCTATGAAAATTAGATATATCTAATTTGATTTAACAAGTGTGTTGTCAGTCTAAAATCCTAAGGGAAGTATCATTGAAACAATGTTTTGTGAATCAGTTCCCATTAGGGAATATAAATGTTTATTATCTGCTGATCTCATCATCATACCCATGATTGAATTTGATATAATCCTTTGTATGGATTGGCTTTCAGACCATGATGTGAAAATTTATTGTATGAATAATGAGGTAACAATTCTTGATGAAGATAAGGAATACCTTATATTTAGAGTAGACATGTTTCCACCTAATTATTATCTAGATCCGCCCTAATTAGCTCTACTAAATTCAATTATTGGGGAGGAAGAGAATGAAATAACTATGGGTGAGTAAAGGAATGTTCAAATAGAGGATGTACCTATTGTGAAATAATATGTTGATGTGTTTTCAAAGGATTTACCCAGACATCCTCCAGAACAAGAAATTGAGTTTTTCATTGATTTAATTCCTGGTTCAAGGCCCATATCGAATACCCCTTATAGAATGCACACTATTTCTTTAGTGGAACTAAAGAAAGAACTAGAAGAATTAAGTAATAAGGGATTTATTCACCCTAATGATTCTCCATGGGGAGCCCCTTTTCTTTTTGTTAAGAAGAAATATAGATCTATGATATTGTGCATTGACTACTAGGATATCAATGCTATAACAATAAAGAACAAGTATCCCCTACATTGAATTGATGATTTATTCAACCAACTTCCAAGAGATCATTAGTTTTCAAAGATTTACCTTCGATGTTGATATCATCAGTTTTGTGTGAAGAAGGATGACATTCCAAAAATAGAATTTCGAACTAGGTACGTGCATTACGAGTTTACAGTAATACCTTCGGGATAGACTAATTCCCCTATATATTCATGGATCTAATGAATATAGTTTTCAAGGAATATCTTCAAGACTTTGTAGTGGTATTTATTGATGATATTTTAGTATAATAAAAATGTAACGAATATCGGGAAAATCACTTGCAAATTATCCTAAGGACTCTAAGAAGAAATGAATTCTATGGGAAATTTAGCAAGTGTGAATTATGGCTTCAGGAGATTTCTTTTCTTGGTTATATTGTCTCTAAGGATGCAATCTATATTGATCATTCAAGGACCCTAGAAATCCATGAATGGCCCGCACCGATAAGTATAACTGTGGTATGAAATTTTATTGGTTTAGAAGGTTATTATCAACGTTTCGTCTAGAATTTTTCCTAGTTGGCTAACCCATTAACCAAGCTCACACGTAAAGGGGTTAAATCTGTTTGGGAAAAAGTTTGTGAAGAATATTTTGTAGAACTGAAGAGAAGATTATTCAATGTTCTTATCTTGAGTCTACCGTCAGAGAATGATGGGTTTGTTATTTATAGTGATTCTTCAAAGAATGGGCTTGGTTGTGTCCATATTTAGAATGATAGAGTTATTTCCTATGAATCGTGACACCTAAAAATTCATTAACAAAACTACTCCACTCATGATCTTGAGTGAGTAACTGTAATCATTTCTCTGAAAATATAGAGACACTATCTCTATGGTGAAAAATTTGAGATTTATACTGATCACAAGAGTTTGAAGTATATTTTCTCACAAAAATAACTCAAATGAGGCAAATGCGATGGATTAAACTACTCAAGGATTATGATTTCACTATACACTACCACCTAGGGAAGGAAAATAAGAAGGAAAATGCTTTGAGTAGATAGAATCATCGAGTTTTTAACAAGACGAGAATTGAAAGGGATCATATTTTCATGGATCAATGTATATGGGAATAACCATGGAAGGTGAAACATAAATGTTTTTTCAAATGGTTTCCAAACCGTCTTCAATAGATAGGATAAAGAGTTATTCGACTAATGATGATGAGTTTAAAAATAAATTTAAATTTGTGAATGATGAGAGATTGAGTGGAATCATATATGAAGATGGAATTTTGAAATTCTGGAAGAGGCTTTGCGTTCCTAACATAACTGATCTAAAAAGGGAATTGTTGGATGATGCTCATAGCTACAATTTCTCTATACACCCTGGGAGCAGCAAGATGTATAGATATTTGAAAGAACACATTTGGTGGGACAACATGAAGAGGTGGATTTCTGATTTTGTGTCAAGATGTATGGTTTGTCAACAAGTGAAATCTAGAAGGAAGCAACTTGGAGGAGACCCGCAACCTCTTCCCGTACCAGATTGGAAATGGGATAATATTATAATGGACTTTGTCATAGGGCAACCAAAAACTTCAAGAAGGAATGATACAATATGGGTCATTATTGATCTTCTTACAAAGTCAGCACATTTTCTTGATATAAGATAATATTTACCACTAGAATATTTAGCAAGACTATATATTAATTAAGTTTTAAGACATCATCGAGTACTGATATCGATTGTTTCTGATTGTGATCTTGGTTTTATGTCATGATTCTGAAAAAGTCTTTAGAAATACTTGGATACTGAACGTAGTTTGAGCACTGCCTACCTCCCTCATACTGATGGAAAATCTGAACAGACTATTCAAACCTTATAAGACATGTTGAGATCTTTCTAACTTAACTTTCAAGGTATGTGGGATCAATATTTACCTATGGTAGAATTTTACTATAACAATAGCTTCCATTCAAGTATTCAGATGGTACCATATGAAGAATTATATGGAAAGAGATGTCGCACACCAACTTATTAGGATGATGTTGGTGAAAGAAAACCCGTAGGCCCAAAAGTTGATGAGGAAACAAGGGAAAAGGTGATGGTTATCCAAGCCCACACCAAAGCATCCCAAAGTAGGAAAAAGTTCTATGCCAATAACCAAATGAAGTATTTGGAATTTCAAGAAGGAGACCATGTTTTCTTGAAGGTATCTATATAGAAGGGAGTTATACATTTCGGTAAGAAGGGTAAATTGAGTCTTAGGTACATTGGACCATTTGAAATTCCAGAATGAATTGGGGCTGTAGCTTACCATCTGGAAATGCCACCAAGTCTCTCCAAAGTTGATGATGTGTTCCATGTATCACTGTTGAGAAAATAAATTCCTGACCCAATGAATGTACTCACCTATGAAGAAATTTAAATGGAACATAATATATCTTATTGTGAAGAACCAATCAAAATTCTTGATACTATAGAACAAGTACTGAGAAATAGGACGACTCCCCTGGTAAAAGCTCTATGGAGAAACCATTAGATAGAAGAGGCAACATGGGAACCTGAGGAACTTATGATGAAGAACCACCCAGATCTTTTTTTTGTAGTAATAGTCTAGAAATTTTAAGGAGGAAATTTTTTTATGTATGAGAGAATGTAACACCCCAAGTTTCCATGGTACGTTTCCCTTTGAACAATGCAATAGAATCCATTATACACAACTTTGAGATTTTAACACACCCCAACCAATAAAACTAGCTGTTATGAATATTAATACCCACTTTTTGAATTTTTTTAAATTTTATCTTTAAAAATGGACTTCATTTTGGGATTTGGAATATCAAAATTAGCTTAGGGTGAATTTTTTGTATTTTTCTGAAAACTTTGATTTTTTGATGAATAGTGAAAAACACTACGTTGTTGGTTAAAACAAAATTTTTTGTTTAAATAATTATTTATTTTATTTGAATTTATTTTAGGTCAAAATAGATACATAGTTCCTATAAAATTTCAATATAATTCATTGGAGTCATTTTATAATAAGTTTAGATATATAAAAATTTTATTGAAATTTTTACCGTCTTTTACCCACCTCCTAATAGAATTTGAAAATTTGCATAAAACATAATTTTACAACTTCTATGATTTTATATCTGTATGTAAAATATGGTTCAATAAGATGAAAATATTTTTTTGGTGAATAGTAACTTTTGACTTTTATTTACCACACTTAAAACTAAAGAGGGTAGTTAAGGGTAAAAATGATACCATAATTACCCTAACACATGTCCCAATTCTATTGGATAAGTATAATTCGATCAAAAACAACCTTAGGAATAAAATATGAGCCTCTTTGGTCCACTTGGATTAGATTAGGACATTTATTATTATTTTATTTAAAGAAAAGTTAAAAGTGTTAAATTCAATGTTTAATAACTTAAACATTTTAAATATTTGGTTATACATAATATAAATTAAACTATAAATATTCATTAGAAAGATAAAAATATTTCCTACATAATTGTATTTTATTTATAATTTGTATACATTAAATAAGTTAATTTAGTTATGACACTATGATGAAGCAATAATTACCTTATTAATGAAATATTAAAATAATTGATATTATAAATATCCAAATAAATGTAATTTGAGACTTTTGAAGAATTCCACTAATTTTATAGGTTAATATGACATTTTAGGGTTGATTAAATAATTTTTTTTCAAAGTAATCATGCGATTATGAATTTCACAAAAACCAAATACTAAATATTGTCAAAATTGACATAATTGAGTTTTTAAAATAAATACTATATTCTTATTGGATATAATAATACTAAAAATCTATGTTTTGGAATAAAGGCTTAGATAAGGTTACATATATTAATAAGGAACCAATTGGGGTTCTCTTGGATGTTAATTGTATGTTTATTAACCATATAATATAAAAATACAAAGAGACAAGGTAAATGAAAAACTAATTAAGTAAGAGTTAAATAAAAAAGATAAGGTTAATATGGTGACCTAAACCAATATAAATCCTATTGGTTGAGAGGTTTTTGACCCATCACCACCTTAGACTCTAAATAAATCATTTTTGACCCATTAGAAACCGAAAATAATTTTATTATAAAATAATATTTCAAGCTTTTCCTAAAGTGTCCCTCACCACTCTTATAAAATGGAACTTCCCCTTCTCATAATTTCACACCTCCAAAGCCTTTTGTCCCAGCCAAACCCTACCAAAATATCCTCCCAACTTTCCTCTATTCATCCTAGAGGCCTTCCTTTGGTCAGAAAGCCAACATAAAGATCCCTTTTGATCAAATAAAAAGGAAGAACCTGAAGAAGAGATAAATATTTCATCACCTCTTTCAAGTTATTTTCTTATTCCAATTAATTTTTCATTGTTGTTTCCATTATAAAATTATAAATAAATTATATTCTATATACTGTGATGTTATAAGAAAATTATTATAACCACATTCATTATTATATCCATCATATGAATAACAAAGTCACCATACATGCATACGTACAACTTACCATCTCAGCAACATGGTGTAGTTTTTAATTTCAACATTTCATTATTTGGATGGGTATAATAATGATGTATAATTGATGTAAATAATAAATGTAACATGTTAATTTTTCTGTATATATTATATAACATTAAATTATATATTATTTCATCCTCAATTGAAGGATATTGTCACTCGTGCGTACATATGGATTACTGTCTCCATGAACGCGATGAGATTCCTTCCCCATCGTAATCATTCAAGTATAATTTTCATTTGAAGATTCAAAATAATTATTAAGAACGGAATATAATTCTGGATATGAATCAAATAAATCCAATCCATAACAAACATGGCTTACATAACAAAACATAAAAAGGAAAATGAACCAGTTAACACCTGAAACGACGATAATACTAAAATAGTATTAACAATGTAATATTAGAATATCATATATGATATAATATTTACATATATGGTTCCTGTATAATTTAATAAAAATTATTTTACTAATATAAAAGAGGTTAATGTACCCTCAATGAAGGAAATGTACAAGGTTAGGGTTAATTTCACAATCTCTTTATTATCTGAGGTTGTTTTTACGTCTGAATCTACTAGGACCTCTTTATCATCCACATCGATGTTTCTTAAAAAATTATTTCAATTTTTTTTTCTATTTACTATACCATGGGTTAAAGTCATTTATACCCTTATTTTACCATATATGTTTTTAAAGGAATCTTTCCGTCATTTTCCAAACAAGGTACTTTATGACCTTTTGGACAAAATTAAGGTAAGAATGTCTTTTTTTAATTTATACAATGGGTGTGCCTATTTTCTTCCATTATATCATTGTCAAAGATTCACATACAAGATTATAAGAATATTTTCAAAATAAAAGTTTTCTTTTATAATTATATAACTTTTAAATGATTTCAAAATAGAAAGAGATATTTCTTTAAAAAAATTTATGACTTCATCTTTGTCTACATACATTGATAAATTTCAAACTTATTTGAAGTTGATTTATTATGATACTAAACATCCATATTGTATTGAGGTTTATGTGATATTTTTTACTTTGGATGTGTTATTTTTACACTATTCATGGTTTATGGATAAAATATTGAAATTTTTTATACTAGTTTTATTACGAATGTTTATGTTATGTATATAATTTTTCATATGAGGAATGTATTGAACTTAGTAAGTGACGGGTGGAGCCTACTATAGCTCCTCAATGCATCAGTATGTATCATGAGACAAACTACTGTCTTGGCACACAGCCTTGAAAAAATCTTATTTGAAGTCCTGGAACAAGGCCTTGACTATGTGGTTATGAAGTCTAGAATTATTCATTCCATCATTATAAAAGTGGCTGTTGATATTGTGTGTGATTATTCAACTAGTATAATATCTATGTTAATATTTTAATGGCATTATTTTATTTTATCTTTTCCATATTATTCTTAATTTGATGTTTAAAAGGATTTTGTTTTAGTTTTGTACATTGTCTTAAATGTTTATACTTATTTATGAATGTTTCCACTGTATAGATATCTTTACTGAGAAACTGAGCTCACCAATTCCTATGTTTTATTTTTCCCAAGATGTGAAGAAGTATATTATGGTTGACCTACAGGGATAGGCTAAGGAAATAAGTGTTCTAAAAAAGGGACAAAATTTTGTTGATGTTTTTATTTCACGATGTACTGTAAAACTTATGAATGTATCTAGTACTTCTATGGATACTAAACTGATTAGTCTTTTGGTCCATGATTCTTCGTATCCTTCCAGTGTTATGTAATAATGCACCGACTCTGGGAAACTGGGGTCAAGATGTTACACAAGATGTTAATGCTCTTCAAGAAGATATGTTTCACTACATATGTAGAGAAATAATAGCTAATCAGCTTCCCCCAATCATCATGTTGACATATTGAGAACCAAGATCTAATCAGAGTTCTTTAGTCAGAGAATCACACTGTTGTGAAAACATACTAGGGACCAAGAGCTAATCAGCATCCCCCCTAGCTTGGGTGAAACCCAAGGCATCATCATATGACTTCCTCATATATTGGACCCTCATCTTCAGTCATCTTCATCTCTCCCCCCAAAGGATAACAAAAGGGGTTGTGGTCCTCTTCATGGAATACCCTAGGACTCGTCCTATGCTAACCCCAGGCATCAGATACTCATTGTCAGTAATGCACATGTCCCTCCTGCAAAGGAGAACACAGGCTGATGGTCCACCTGTCTTGACTCCATGATCAAAACCTCAAGGTATTCAAAGCATGGATATATATATATATATATATATAAATATATATATATATACATATATATTCAACAGTAACACATAATCATGAGAAAAGTAGAACACAATGTAAATGCAATCACATGGTAATGTGAATAAATAGCAACAAGTAATCATGGAATTAAGTGAAATATAGAGTTTTCGATGCTACACACTAACCATATGGATTCAATATCTAAAATTGCCATAAAACATATCTGTGAATCATAAAATTAATGGAAAAACATTTTTAAGGAAGACCAAAAGGCTAAGGAACTACCTTCCTCAATAGTTAAGAAGAACCTCTTGTAGTTTTTGTTTATGTTAGAGTGGCATTTCAAAGTCTCAAGCTATCATAACATTATTCATTCTTGTTTATAAGAGGTTTTACTAGAATCATAACATTTATTTTATTTCAAAAGAATAAAATATCACATGAGATAATTCTTTCATGAAAAATTCTCAATTTATTCTTAAATATATCACTTGCGCTGATAGATTTTAATTATAATTTTATCCTTTGAATTTCATATGAAATGGAGATTCATGACATTAAATTTATCTTTTTGACATGTGCTGATAAATTAAATTATTGTTTTATAATTTCTAAAATAACCCATGAAAGGACAATTTATCACTTTTAATGTTATTTTATAGCTTTCTCTGATAAAATAACTTATTATTTTATCATTTAATAATTATCCCATTAAATGATAAATTATCACTTTTAATTTTATTTTATCATATGCTCTGATGAATTAAAATTTTATTTTATCATTTTATAATTATCCCTAGAAATGATTAATAATTAATTTTAATTTAATTTTTTCACATGATCTGAAAAAATAAATCATTATTTTATTATATCATAATTATCCCATTAAATGATAATTTTCAGTTTTAATTCAATTTTTTCTCATGCTCTGAAAAATTAAATTATTATTTTATCATTTCTTAAATATCATTTTAAATGATAATTTATCTCTCTTAATTTAATTTTGTCACATGCACTGATAAATAAAATTATTATTTTATCATTACCTAAATATCACCCGAAATGATAATTTATCACTTAAAATAGAATCTCATCACATGAGCTGATAAATAAAATGATAATTTTGTCTTTTTATAAATATTACACAGAATGATAATGTTCTATCACATGCGTTTATAATTTAAATTATCATTTTGTCCCATGAAATGATAATTAAATTTTTTAAATTATCTGTTAAGTCATCATGTGTAATGATAATTACAATTATTATTATTATTTAACAATCTTATGAATTCATAATTATAACTTTGAATTATAAATAAATTATATCATGCATTTATAATCATAATTTTGATTTTATCTTTAAATTATCATGTGCGTTGGATAATTATAAATTCAAATTTTCATTACAATTAAAAACAATAATTTTTTTATTATTGTTATTGAAATAAAATAATAAAATAATATAAATAATATAAAGAGTAACTCACTTTCACTGGAGGATCATCACCATATTCCACACAAGAGGAGTCACCTCAGTCGAATCCCCATTCGGTGTTCATTTTCTCTCCCAAAGCATCGATCGTGGAGCAGTAAGGATCTTGGTCGGGGTTATGGGTTTATATAGGGGTTTCTCTGCATGAATATATGACCATTTTTATCCGTAACATCAATTTTATAGGTGAAATTAAAGCACCTATATCGATCCATTAATCGACGAATTTATGGTCGTAGAGTTGTTTAATCCTACCGAGAAACACATTTTTTATTGTGGTCAAAACTGACCAAAATGGAGCTTACAGGAAGCTTACAACTCCTCCAAGGAATGAACAGAGGTGTGAAGTGCTAGGGGGAATAAGGAGTATGAACAATGTATTTGGAGTTTAATTAAATTAATAAATTTAATTGTTTAATTAAATTATATAAATAAAAACTTTGTTTTATGGGAAATATAATTGTATGCCCACTGTGTATAAAATTCATACCCTTTTTAGGGTAAAACCTTTATTTCGGACACAATGGTGGTGTTAGAATTTTCGTGTGGTGCATCATTCATTAGATAAAAATTTATTATCTTATAATTTAATATTTTAAACACTTTATTTAAAAACATTAATTACCTAGTAGGGAAATCAAATATCCACTACCTTCAAATCTTATACTCCCACAAGGGTAAAAACCATATTTTGGATCCAAAAGTGGTCTCATTTTTATCCAATAATGAACCATTTGAAAGATATTAATTTATTCAAAAATGGAATAAATATATAATTAAATATAAAAAGGGGTTTTCTCGTGAGTGAGGCATACATATGTCTGATTCTTATAAAATATATACATTTTCTTGGGTAAATATCACTTTCTCGAATTCACATTGGTCTTGGTTTTATCATATGAGACACTATTCTGGAGTTATTAAATTATTCTGAATAAAATTTTGGCGCTCAAAAATAATATATTTAATATATATATTTACATTTTCTATGAGGTTTTCTAGACCTTAGAAACTCATTTTTAATCAGTGTTTAACTCATAAAATATTTAATTTAAAATTCCAAATTATTAATTGGTATCTTTAACCTTCCACGATTCATTTAAAAAAATTCAAAATTTTGATGACAAAATACGTTTTCCAATAATAATTTATCAAAAAATTGATTTTGGATTATTTTAAAAACCAGGATGTTAAAGATGAAAACCGTTTATCAGCTGGTACATTGCGAAAAGTTGAGGAGACTTTATAGGTTAATTTTTTTTCAAGTTTCACTTGGTAAGTTGGATCTAATTCATATATCTATAGATATTATAAAAATTCCTACTTTAATTGACAGTTATGTTCATAATGCTAATAATGGGATTTCTTCTTCCTCCATAAAGATGTATCCTAATTATCTTGTGTAATAAAAAAAAATACCCCCTCAGTGGAAATGAGTTCTCTATATAGTCATTTAGGTTGGGAATAAGTGGATACTCATAATTATTTTGATGTGTCAGATCCTATGAATGATATGAATAATGATAGGTTCAAGTAAGACAAGGAGTCAGAAATTACAAGGAAATATTATAAGACTTACATTCTTTATGAATCATCTAAGGAAGTGAATACACAATAGGATGATGTGAAATATGTCTGGGATAACACTGACCTTGAAGGCCTTTGGAAGCATGTGAATACATTAAGGAGAGGGTTTCATCCTAGAGGTTTGCACATTGTCCTTGGATGCATTGACTAGAAATATATTCGAAATGAAGAATGTAATCTAAGAGCTCGTATTAGAAAAAACCTGGTCTTTGATTCTTTTATGAGGACATGCTATTATGTGTATCCCATTACTCCACCAGTTGGTTTAATTCTACATTTTAATAAAATAGCTCTAACCTGACCCTTTCAAAATAATATTTTAATAATAAATATTCATTTGTATTTATATTATTATTTATCTTATTAAAATATGAATAATATTAATTATACACAATTTTTAATTAATATATAAAATTTAGAATTTACATTCAAATATAAATATGATAATTTTATATATATTGACAATATTTTTTAATTAGAAGTTATAAAAATATTTTATTATTGGTAGAAATGTTCTATCGAAGCACATCCTCTATCAGTGCTAAAAGTGAACTAATAATGGGTACACTTTTATCAGTGATTTTTTTAGGAATGAATAGAGTTACCTTTATCAATTATTTTATCTAGTGTTGATAAAGGTTCCACCTTTATTATCCCATTATATTTAGAACTAATAAAAGAGAGTATTGTATATCACATCAGCTAGGTATATGAAAACATCAATAATAAATTAAAATAAAATTTAAGAGTAGTTCAAATAGTTCAAACCCATTAATATAGATTAATTATAATAAAATGAAAATATTTAAAATACTTATTATACATATACCTAAATTATAACATAAAAAGATATTGGGAACGATTAGATTTTCCAAAAAAAAAATTGTTTCTAGAATAAAAAATTACATGGTGGTAGCAGTAAAAAATTATTTGGAGGTAGAAAGAGATTTCTAAAATCACTTTAGAAAGTTATATTACCATTAGAGTGAAATATTAATACACATAGAAGAGTGTTGAAGAGCTTCAATTACACGAAATCTAAAATTAATTGGCCTATCATCGCATGGTATCCAGCGATGCATCCCTCGCATGAGGAAATGATTGTTGCTGCAAGATGGAGTGGAACTACCATCAATCCATAAAACTACTGTCACATTGGATGTATAATGTACTTATATTACTAGTTGTAGGTGTTAATATTCTTCTATAGATATATATCCAAGGATTTTATACAACTTTCTTATAGCTTAATGCTACGACAAGAGATAAATCTATCATGCTACCATCGATGATGATCCTCCGCTAGAAGAAATCCAATGATACCATTGGATAGTGAAGCAGGAGCTACCATTCCAAAGGAGTCTGAGCTGATACTACTGAGTACCACATACTATGATACCAGGATAGGGATTCAACCCTCATAGAAAGGATGTTTCTACCGTTTAAGTGTAGAAGTGGTTGGTGCTACTATTATCTAATGAATTTTGCAACCATTTACTTAAAACTTATGCTACAATATATGCTCACTATAAATACCAGTAGATTAATACGGTGGAAAACATCCATCATTTTTATACTGGTCTGATGAGGTATTTCCACGCATGGAGGGAGTAGTTCTATAATGGTGGGAGTTGTGTTGAGGTGTGCTATAATGGAAGAGTAAAGATAAAATAGAGGAGAAAAAACTGGGGTTTCACTGAACCAGTGAGGGATAATCTATTTTTGAAGGAGAGTGAAGAAAAATTAGATAATAAACAATTGTTCTTCATTTCATGTAGAATAATGTCCCAAAAACATTGGTGAATTTTTATACAATCAAAACCATATAATTAGAAAGAGTTTCTATATAATTAAATAAAAATATTTTTGATATATATTTTTAATGGATGAATAATAAATTTATCTAAATTTTTTATCAAGATATATCATCCAAGAAATAATAAAAAAAATATAAGAACTTTTGAAAAATTAAGTGAAACATTTCAGAAAAGAATAAATTTTTCAAGTACCTATGTAAGGGACATGACCTCTCCTATCCATTCCTATGTGAAAATATGGTGTTTGAGATGTTCCGGGAGGTCAAGGTGACTCATCCTCAATACTTTTCCAATTTTCCCTTTCCGTGAGTAGTAACATCGATGACCCTCGCTGATCAGTTCCAACGTTAGATAATTTTGAATAGTTCCAATAGTGATGTCTAATGGTAACCTCTACTTCCTTTTCCAAATTTCCAATTCTATTAATAGTTCCATCAGTGAACAGTTCTATCGGTAACCTCTAATGGTAACCTCTCTTTCCTTTGACAAATTTACAACTCTATGAATAGTTCCATCGGTAACCACTAATGGTAACCTCTCATTCCTTTTCCAAATTTCCAACTCTATCAACAGTTCCATCAGTGAACAGTTCTATCAGTAACCTCTAACGTTAACCTATCTTTCCTTCTCCAAATTTACAATTCAATGAAACATTCTATCGGTGAAAAGTTCTATAGGAAACCTCTAACGGTAACCACTTTTTCATTTTCCAAATTTTGAGTTCTATGAACAGTGTATCCAAAATGTTAGGTGTACAATGTTTCAATAATGGTAGGTGTATAGTGTTTCTAGAATGGTTGGTGTACAGTGTTTTATCGATGAGGTTCTAATGGTGAGGTTCATGAATGGTGTTCTATCGGTGAGGTTCTAACGGTGAGGTCCATGAACAGTGTTCTATCAATGAGGTTAATGAATAGTGTTCTATTAGTGAGGTTTTAATGGTGAGGTTGATGAACAATGTTTTTCCTTTTCCTAATTTTGAGTTCGTGAACAATGTTTCCTGCTTCCTACAGTTTCGCCGCTTTAGCATTTTCCTTTGATGTAAAATGAAATTAAAGATTTATTTTAAGGACTCTAAGGCCAACTCAAAGGCCATAACTCCTATATTGATTATTCCTAAGGCTCAGGATGTTTTTACTTAGTCAAACCGCATGGTTTAATGTGATCTGCTTTTAATGGGAAATTAAGCGTATCTTAAACCATTTCTCCATTAAATCTTCAAAAGGGACACAATATTTTCCTCATTTGTTCTTCCAACTTGTTCTCGGGTGTGAGATGCTCAAACATCCCATTCCTTTTCGTAGGAGTTGCACAATTAAACTTTCCTCCTCGGATTGGTTCCACTCTATTTTGATGCAACCAAGCTGTATCGATCAATCTTCGATATAAGGTATGTTTTATCATCATTCTTTTGGGGTTTATCTTTTCATGTTTCTCCTTTCTATATTATTTCATATAATCTACATTACCCTAAGGAAGTTTTCTGGGGGTTCAGTTGGTGCGGTCGTACCGTGGAATCCTTGGGTGCATGCAGTTGTCGCGAGAGGAGGATTATGACCCGTTGTGTGGATAAAGAACATTAAGAATTGTTTGAGGTAGAGGATTCATTTATTCTCTCTTATTTTACGTGAAGCTATATTTTTTGCATGTTTTATCCCACCATATGACAATGGAATTGAGATAATAAATATTTGATCCAGATAAATAAGTTGATTTTGATCATATGTTATTGCCTCCAGTTTTTCAAGATAGTGTGATATCTATGCTTCCTTTGTTTAGCTGTTCGTTCTTGATGGAAATTGGTAATTAACGTAAAAATAAATTAATTGATAATTGTTTAGTTAAAATATAAAGAGTCATATAAATGAATCTGGTTCTCTATGTTGTAATTTTATGTTAATCAAATTGCTGCACAATGCATGTTTAATTATTTTTGATAGCTTACTGATTAGGTTTCCAAAACATGGAACCTATGAATAATAAATCGGTTAATTCAAGATGGATTAATGAAGCAATTGTTTAATTATTACTTGAAGGGTTATGAGTTACCCTCTTGATTGTTAAAGGGCTAAGATACCAATTGTTAAGATGTTTGTTTTCCTGCTGCATGTGTTGTGATGTGAGCCTGGATGGCTGTTTTAGTATGTGGGGGCATAGAGACCTTTGGTTGTGGCTAGAGATGATGCCTAGAGTGTTGTGATGCATCGGTTTTTGCATGTGGGTGTAGGGGAGGACACCCGAGATGATGGAATGGGATGGATGTGATTGTTGGATTCTTGATGATTCTTATTGGTTGAATATGTGCTTTACTTTTCCCCACTGCTCAAGGCATCTGGTCTTACTTTCCCTTCTTCTGAAAGAGGTGAAGTCGCAGGGGGTAAGTTACGTTCTTTTTGTGTTTAGATTCTCTAGGGAGGATGGGTCTATTCTCTTACTATTGGCAGTAAAGACTCGACGACTAGTACATCTAATCACCGTGTTGATCACTCTTGTGTTTAGTAGCATATATTGTATTTCTAGAATTCTTGGGAATATGGGAAAGTAATTCTGTAATGAATAATTGAATAAATGATATCAACCAATGGGGTTGGAGTTTGCTGGAACATAATGATGAGGTTATAATTTTAAAGGGACAGTGGACTTTGGGTGTGATGCTAATGAAATTTAATGTGGAATTTTTATTAGTTAATTAATGATTAATGAATTAATTAACGTAAAGTGAAACTGATAAAAAGGGGAAGAAATAATGTATTAAATATCTTTAAATAGTTGTGTGCTTATAGGATACCTAGTCTTAGAAGTGGAATCCAGGAGTCTGAGAGACATTAGATGAAGTTGAGTCTAATACTACTTTATACCCATGATCTGGTTGTGAGATATAGTATATTCTATAATTTTTGTGTTTCTATACAATACTCCACCTCGTTAGAAAGGGAAACTAACACCCCGGGGATTCTGAGCCCTAGGGGGGGGGGGTGTTTTCCCTATCATTCCAGTGGGATGATGAATGGGTGACTACCCCCTTCGGTCGCACTCTCTTCTCAGGGTAGTTACATGTCCTGGTAGGCACAGTGGTTAGTTTTCCCTATATATGTGTGTAGAGGACAGTAATGGATTGTGGTTATTCATACAAATATATTCTAGATATAGCTTCATATGGACTACCATATGTGTAATGTGTATAGGTTTTCATGGCTTGAGGAACCTTACTTGGTGTTTGAGCTGTAATGGTTTGAGGTATAATACCCAATGTATGATACAAGTTATGCGAGCTGTGGTGACTCCCAGAAACTACATGGTTACTTATCTTACGTGGACATGGTGGTTTTGTTGCATGAGGTGCATGTTGTGGTGCATTTCCCAGGTGTCTGTGGGAAATCCTTTTTGGAGAGAGATGCTCAGGATGCACAACATTAGGGAAAAACGAAAAAACAGTGGGGAAATAGTAGTGGGGTACCCTTGATATTCTTTATTATATGATAAATTCTTCAATACATTACATGGTGAGAGTATCCATCGTGAGGTTGGGAATATATTATACCTGTTTAGATAACAAGTTTGTTTCACTTGTTGTTTACTGTTCTTTAGAATGATTTCATTACTTTTTCACAAGAGGCTTCTGGGAGGATCCTTCTGAGTATACTATTATACTCACCCTATGTATATATAAACTGTTTTTCAGGTCACATGGAGCAGGTTGGAGCACAAGCTGGTTTCTACGAGCTTGGTTTTGCAGAAGCTATTCTGGATTATGGTTGCTGTTGTTTCTACTTTTTTTTGGGTACTTGTAGTTTTCCCCTTTTATTTGTAGTAGTTTTTAATGAAATTTCATATGTGCACTTGGGTTTTCATTTATATTTCACTTCTGAATTGGAGTTAGTTGGTGTCTATCTTATCTATCTATTCTTCATGTGTTCTCTTTCAGGGTAATGCCTCCCATTTTTGTGTTTTCTATACACTCGGTGATAGTCTCCAACCTGGGGCCTACTAGAGGCGGGACTCGGGGGGCCATTATCTCCCTTATCACATTGTCAGCCGAGGAGGGGTACTCATTGGGGGGAGAGGGTCGTGAAAGATTGGTATCAGAGGTCTGGTTGAGGGACAAGATAGATTTTGGAGTTAGGGAAATGTGTGGTTGCACAGGTTGGTAGGGCAACTGTGTCATTCATGTTTACAAAGTGATGTAAACACTAGAGACCAGAAGAGACATTGGCATTTAGGGCCCCCAATGATCTGATATACGGACCTTTATGTTTATGATGGCTACTAAAAAAGGTGATACTAGTAGCAGGGTAGAGCCTTAGGAAAGGATCACGCATCATTCTTCTTTGTTCCTGTGTTTTAATGGTTAGACATTGGGATAGGTTAACCTAATATGAATGAAAGAAAACTATTAATTAATTAATATTGAGTCTTACATATTCTTGGTTTAGGAGATCTAACTGTTTTTTATTTTATAGGTATGGATCTATGTCGACGTCCTCATCAGGTTTGCACAGAAAATGTCTAGTAGGCTGTTCCAACAGATCACCCCAAGGTAGAGGTTGACCACGATGAAACTTGGAGGAAGGCACTGATAGAGTTTTAGCGCCAGAGTCTGCAGAAGTACGAGGGCTCCGTTTCAAATGCAGTCACGAAACACAAGTTGGAGGAGGTCGAGATAGGCTTCAGTTCGATCCATGCTCGGAAGGATCACTAGGTGTTTTTGGTTGTGATGATGCTTCATGGAGCAATGAGGCAGTGGTGGTTCTTATTCCTCAGGTACCATGAGGAGTCAGTGATCTCAAGGGAGGAGTTCTGAGATAAGTTTAGAGTCGAGTTTCTTTCTTCTACTATGAAGGCGTCTAGTTTCCAGGAACTTCTTACCCATCGACATGGGATCTCCAGTGTTCGAGAGTTTGGAATCCTTTCCAAGAACCTTTTACGATATGCTTTGGACCTGCTGCCAGATGAGGAGGCCAGGGCGAGGCATTTTGAGGAGGCTTTTTCATCCAGAGATCCAGCTCCAGGTCACCCCATTTATGGTGAAAACCTATCCTGAGGTGCTGGAGATGGAAGAGGTTGTCGAGAGGACTTTGTCCAGAACTGGATCATCAAGATAGGTGAATCGTCATGATTCCTCACAAAGTAGATCCGTGGTCTGGGGTTCACGGTTTTCAGGGAAGAAGAGTTTTCGTTCATCCAGGGGTAGATCCCCGCCCTTCACATCCCATTTCTCTAGAGGCATCAACTCTTAGGCCTATGCCATTGGATCATGAGATTTGTTTTCTTGTGGTGGTCATGGTCATAAATAGCGGGAGTGCCCGAACTTTCAGATCAGTCATCGTGCACTAGGTGCTATGCTCTAGGTTCCTCTATTGAGGCAGTTCCAGCCGAGGCAGCAGCAGTAGATTGCACCAGCTTTGGATCAGTAGAGGGTAGATGGGGCAGGAAGAGAACAACCCCATGATGCTCCAAGTTTACAGAGAGCAGTGTAGAGCCACGGTGGTGGTCTTCATTAGGGTCAGAGAGGTCGTGGAGGAGGTCATGTTCTACTTCATGCTCTAGCGTTTCCATCTCCAGGAGAGCCATAAGTCGTTCGAGGTACCCTTTGATTTTTTTCTTCCTTGGTGTATGAATTGTTTGATTCAGGAGTGGCACAATCCTTCATATAACATACCCTTGTCCATGCATTGGGACTTAAGGTAGAAGGGATTCCAGTGCCCTTGGTGTTGGCTACGCTAGTTGGAGGTCATGCTAACTTTTTTGAAGTTTGTAGAAACTATGAGCTAGTGTTGGGGCAGTACCAATCTTGGGGATATTTCCTATGTTTATGAATATAACCATATGATGTCATTCTCGGCATGGATTGGTTGTATTCAGTGCATGATATTTTGGATTGCTTCTAGAAGAAGGTCATTTTCTTTGGTGCGGATGGAGAGCCAGTGGTGTTTGTTGGCGAGCAAGATCCTTGGATGGGTCATAGGCGTGTTTCATCCTTATAATCCATAATGTCTAAGATGATATCGAGTTATTTAGAGGTTCAATATTTGGTATTTCCTAGGGTCATAGAAGAGTACCCTGATGTCTTTCCAGAAGATGTAGCATTACCCCCTCGACGAGAGATCGAGTTTCGGATCGAGATACAACCAGAAGTGTCTCCTATTTATATGTCTCCATATAGGATAGCCCATTATGAGTTACGAGAGCTACGTATACAGCTTGATGGTCTGTTACAGTGCGGTTTTGTTCGACCAAGTGTGTCACTGTGGGGTGCAACTGTTTTTTTCCTGAGGAAGGCTAATGACAGTTTGCGGTTGTGTGTCAATTATAATTTCTTAAACAAAGTGACAATAAAGAATAAATATCCTCTTTCATAGATTGATGATTTATTTGATCAACTGAAGGGTGAAAGTTGGTTCTCAAAGATCAACTTGTAGTCAGGATATCATCAGATGCATGCAAAGGACGAGGATATCCTGAAGACTGCCTTTCATTGTCGTTATGGGAATTATGAGTTCGTTGTAATGCCATTCAGTGTGATGAATTCTCTAGCAGTGTTCATGGGATGGATGGATGTTGTGTTCCGTGAGTTCTTGGACAAGTTCATGGTGGTTTTCATTAATGACATCATTGTTCACTCCACATCTGATGAGGAGAATTAATAGAATCTACATGCTGTTTTGAGAGTTCTTCGTCAACATCAACTATTTGGGATGTTGTCAAAGTGTGAGTTTTGGGCTTGAGAAGTCTGTTTCTTAGGGCATGTTGTGTCTCGGTATGGAGTAGCTTTGGATCCATCAAAGATAGAAGCATTTGTGTCTTTGGCAACCCCCAAGATAGTGTTAGAGGTGCAAAGTTTCCTTGGTCTTATAAGATACTACAGGAGGTTTGTAGCCGATTTTTCACAAGTTGTGACTCTTATGAATCCTTTGAATAGGAAGGATTAGGAGTTCATATGGACTGATCAGTGTTAGGTAGCTTTTGAGTATCAAAAGGAGAAGTTAGTAAGTGATCCATTTCTTTGTCTTCCAACTCAAATAGTTCATTTTGATGTTTTCTGTGATGCTTCGCATCTGGGATTAGGCTGCATTCTCATACAACAGAGGTCAGTTGTTTCTTATGCGTATCAGCAGTTGCGTTCCCATGAACATAACTATTCCACCCATGATCTTGAGTTGGTAGCCGTGGTGATTTCTCTGAAGTTGTGGAGACACTACCTCATTGGTGAGCACTTTGTGGATTTCACAGATCATAAGAGTTTGAGGTATGTTTTCTCCCAGCATGACTTGAACATACGACAGTGTCAGGGATGGAGTTCTAATAGGAATACAACATCGAAATATCGTACACACCTTGAAAGGGGAATGTTGTAGCTGATGCGCTGAGTCAAAAGTCATGTAGTGATGTTGTGCATGAATCCTGTGATTTTTGGAGAGTAATGGAAGAACTGTCAGTATTACATCTTGATATGGGAAAAGTTGACTGCAGAGGTTATCTTTTTCTGACGATGGTACAATCATCCTTGGTTCAGAAGGTGGAAGAGTCCCAGTTGGGGAATCTATAGGTGGAGTTGTAGAGAGACTGAGTTGTTTGTAGCAAGGACCCTGATGGTTAGTTAGAGGATGAACAACACCGAGTCTTGTATCAAAAAATGCTTTCTATTCCTTTGATGATGCGTGAGATTGTTCCCCTAGAGTTTCATAGTTCGCCTTTATCGGTGCATCCTGGCATGAAAAAGATGTACCGGTCCTTGAGGAGCCAGTTACGGTGGCCTGGGCTGAAGCATTCAGTTGCAGAGTTTGTGTCTCGATGTTTGGTCTACCATATTGTGAAGGCCGAACACCGTGTTCTGGGTGGTCTTCTCCAGCCATTAGAAATTCCTTAGTGGAAGTGGGAGGACATCTCAATGGACTTTGTTACTTGTTTACCTCGAGCTCCGGGAGGACATGATGCTATTTGGATGGTTGTGGATTGTTTAGCAAAATCATCCAACTTCATAGGGATCAAGGAGTCAAGATCACTGGAAGTTTTGTCAAGGCAGTATCTGGAGGAGGAGGTGAGACTTCACAGAGTCTCAAGGATGATCATTTATGATCGAGATACTCATTTTATCTCTAAGTGGTGGAGAGGTCTCCAATATGATTTCCTTTCTCAAAAATTCCTTCTCACTACTTTTCATCCTCAAACTGATGGTCAGATAGAGAGAACCATCGAAACTCTTGAAGACATGTTACTCTCTTGTGTTCTTGATTTTGGAGGTTCATGGATGAGACACTTAACCTTAGTGGAGTTCTCTTACAATAATAGTTTTCACTCCACCATCGGTATGGTACCATTTGAATCATTGTATGTTTGGCCTTTACATTCTCCATTGTGGTGGACTAGGGTTGGAGAGTCATCAATTCTCAGACATGAACTAGTGTAGAATACAACAGAGATGGTTCAAGTGATTCGTGAGAGGATTAAGACAATGCTAGATCATCAAGAATCATATGTTGATCAAAGAAGGAGAACCTTAGAGTTTAATGTTGGGGATCATGTGTTTCCGAAGGTGACTCCCCATCATGGGATGTGATGGTTTGGTTTTGGGAGTAAGCTTTCTCCATGGTTTTTTGAGCCTTTCGAGGTGTTAGCTCCTGTTGGAGCTGTGGCGTATCGTGTTGCACTTCCCCCACAGATGAGTCGCATACAAGATGTTTTCCATGTATCACAACTCCGTAGTTATCTTCAGGATGGCTCTCACATCATCGATTGGGGAGAGATCAATGTTGATGATGATGCGACCTTTGAGGAGCGACCTTTGTAGATCCAAGACTATAAGGATAAGGTGTTATGTGGGCATTCAATCCCCTTGGTTCATGTCTTGTGGTGACACGGTGGCTTTGAGGAGAGTACCTGGGAACGTGAGACATAGATATGTGCTCAGTACCCAGATTTGTTTGATGTTTAACTCTTTTAATGTATCGATGTAGATTTTTTTTGTTATGAACCATTCATGTTTATGAGATGGATCCCTTTGTTTCTTCTGTGGCTTGCTCTCTTTAGAGAGGTATCACGATGGGTGGCTATTCAGACACTGTTTCATTTTCAGTTTAGGTGGGTTTTTAATTCATGGGGACGAGAATGTTTTGAGAGGTATCTCATGTAATGTCTTGTACCTCTCTAGTCCATTCCTTTGTGAAAATATGACGTTTGATGTGTTCTAGGAGGTCAAGGTGGCTCATCCCCAACAATTTTCCAAATTTCCCTTTCTATGAACAGTAGCATCGGTGACCCTTGGTGAATAGTTCCAATGGAAGACAGTTGTGAACAGTACCAACTGTGAGGTCTAATAGTAACCTATCTTTCCTTTTCCAAATTTCAAATTCCTTGAATAGTTCTATTAGGGAACAATTCTATCAGTAACCTCTAACGGTAACCTCTCTTTGCTTTTCCAAATCCATCACTATGAACTGTTCCATCAGTGAACAGTTCTATCGGTAACCTCTAATGGTAACCTCTCTTTCCTTTTCCAAATTTCCAACTCTATAAATTGTTCCATTGGTTAATAGTTCTATTAGTAACCTCTAACGGTAACCTTTCTTTCCATTTCCAAATTTCCAATTCTATGAACAGTTCTATCGGTGAACAGTTCTATAAGTAACCTCTAACGGCAACCTCTTTTTCCTTTTCCAAATTTTGAGTTCTTTGAACAGTGTTTCTAGAATGGTATGTGTATAGTGTTTCCATAACGGTAGGTGTACAGTGTTTCCAGAATGGTAGGTGTGCAGTGTTCTATCGGTGAGGTTCTAATAGAGAGTTTCATGAAAAGTGTTCTATCGGTGAGGTTCTAAAGGTGAGGTTCATGAACAGTGTTCTATCAGTGAGGTTCTAGAAGATAGGTTCATTAATAGTGTTCTATTAGTGAGTTCCATGAATAGTGTTCTATCAGTGAGGTTCTAATAGTGAGGTTCATGAACAGTGTTTTTCCTTTGGCAAATTTTGAGTTCGTGAACAGTGTTTCCAGCTTCCTACAGTTTTTCCCCTTTAATGTTTTCCTTTGACATAAAATGCATTTAAAGCCTTATTTTAATTAATCTAAGTCCAATTAAAAGGCCATAACTTGTATAATAATTATTCATAATCCTTAGTATGTTTTTAATTGGTCAAACCGTGCGGTTTAATGTGATCTTCTTTTAATGGGAAATTAAGCGTATCTTAAACCATCGCTCCGTTAAATCTTCAAAAGGGACAAGATATCTTCCTTCATTATTCTTCCTCTTTATTCTCAAGTGTGAGATTCTTGAACATCCCATTCCATATCATAGGAGTTTCACAATTAAAATTTACTCCATGGATTGGTTCTGCTCTGTTTCGATGCAACCGATCTGTATCGATCAATCTTCGATATAAGGTATGTTTTATCATCCTTCTTTTGGGGTTCATCTTCTACTATTTATCCTTTCCATATTATAGCATGTAATCTCCATTCTTATAATAGTGTTTTCTTGGTGTTCGGTTGGTATGGTCGTACCATGGAATCCTCGGGTGGATGCAGTTGTCGCAAGATGAGGATTGGGACCCATTGTGTAGATAAAGAACATCAAGAACTGTTTGAGGTTGGGGATTCATTGCATCCCTCTTCTTTTATGTGAAACTGTATTGGTAGCATGTTTTAACCCACTGGATTACATTGGAATTGAAAAAATAAATATTTAATCCAGATAAATAAATTGATATCGATTTTACGTTATTTCCTCTTGTTTTTCTAGATAGTGTGATATCTATGCTTTCTTTGTTTAGCTATTCGTTCATGATGGAAATTTGTAATGAACGTAAATATAAATTAATTGTTAATTGTTTGGTTAAAAGATAAAGAGGCATGTAAATTAATTTGGTTCTCCGTTTTTTAATTTGATGTTAATCAAATTGGCGTAGTTAACACGTTTAATTAGTTTTCATAGCTTACTGATTAGGTTTACCGAACATGGAACCTATGAATAATAAATTTGTAAATTCCATATGGATTAAAGAACCAATTGTGTGATAATTCCATGAAGGTTTTTGAGCTACCATCTTGATTGTTAAAGGGCTAAGAGGAAAATTGGTAAGATGTTTGTTTTCATGCTACTGGTGTTGTGATGTGGACCTGGATGGCTGTTTTGGTATGTGGGGGCATGAAGACCATTGGTTGTGGCAGTATATGATGTATATAGTGGTTTGATGCATCAATTTATGCATATGGGTGTTATAGAGGACACTAGGGATGATGGAATGGTATGGATGTGATTGTTGGATGCTTGCTGATTCTTATTGGTAGATAACCTGCTTTAATTTTTCCCACTGCTCAAGGAAGCTGGTCTTACATACCCTTCTTCCAAAAGAGGTGAAGACACGCAGGGTTTTCCATGTTCATTATATGTTTATCTTCTCAAGTGAGTATGGGTCTATTCTCTTGCCATTAGCAGCAATGACTCGATGGGTAGTACATGTACTCACCGTGTTGAGCACCCTTTTGTTTAGTAGCATAGATTGTTTTTCTAGAATTCCTGGGAATATGGGAATGTAATTTTTTATTGAATAATTGAATAATTGATGTTATCCCGTGGGGTTGGAGTTTTATCTTACATAATGATGAGGTTGTAATTTTAATGGGACTATGGACATTGTGTTTGTTGCTACTGAAATTTAATGTGGAATTGTTATTGGTTAATTAATTTTTAAGGAATTAATAAATGAAAAGTGAAACTGATAAAAAGGGAATGAAGTAATGTATTAAAGCTCTTTAAATGGTTGTGTGATTATAAGATACCTAGTCTTAGAAGTGTTAGCCCAGAGTTCGAGAGATGTTATCTGCAGTTGAGTTTAATTCTAGGTTATTCCCATAGTGTGGTTGTGAGATATAATATATTCTGTACTTTTTGTGTTTCTATATGCTACTCCACCCTGTTAGTAAGGGAAACTGACGCCCTGACGATTCTGAGCCCTAGGGGGTGTTTTCCACAACATTCCGGTCGGAGGATGAATGAGTGAATACCCCCTTTGGCCCCACTCTATTCACTTGGTAGTTACTTTTGTGCTGGTAGGAATTTTGAATAGTTTTCCCCATATATGTGTGTAGAGGGATATAATGTCTTGTGGTTATTCACACACATATATTCTTTATATAGACTCCTATGGACTTCTATATGTGTAACGTGTAATGGATGTGATGGCCTAAGGGTATTTAATCAGTGTATGGGCTGTAATGGCCTGAGGTATAATACCCGATGTATGATACACGTTATGCGAGTTGTGGTGGATTCCAGAAACAACCAGGTTACTTTACTTATGTGAAAATGGTGGTTTTGTTGCACGAGGTGCATGTTGTGGTTCTTTGCCCAGGTGTCTGCAGGAAATCCTTTTTGGAGAGAGATGCTAGGGACGTGCAACATTGGGGAAAAGCAGAAAACTAGTGGGGAAGTAGTGGCGGGATACCCTTGATAATATTTATTATATGATATATTCTTCTATGTGTTACTTGGTGAGAGTATCCATGGTGAGGCTGGGAACATAGTATACCTATTTATATGACGAGTTAGTTTCACTTGTTGTTCATTGTGCTTTATCATGCTTTATTTAATTTTGCACAAGTGGCTTTGGGGAGGATCCTTCTGAGTATACTGTTATTCTCACCCTATGTAAATATAAACTGTTTTCAGGTCACTTGGAGAAGGTTAGAGATCAAGCTGGTTCTACTAGATTGGGGTTACAGGAGATGTTCGGGCTTGTGGTTTCTGTAGTTTTTACTTTTTTTGGGTACTTTCCATTTTCCCCTTTCAGTTGTAGTAGTTTTTCATGACATTTCATATGTTAACTTGGGTTTTCGTTTATATTTTAGTTCTCAGTTGGGTTTGGTTGGTGTCTATCTTATCACTCTCTTCCGCATGTTTTCTCTTAGAGGGTAATGCCTCCCATTTGTGTGTTTTCTATACCCTCGGTGCTAGTCTCCAACCTAGGGCATATAGGAGGCGGGACTCAGGGGTCATTATCTTCATTCTCACATTGTCAGCCCCGGAGGGGTACTCTTTCTAGGGAGGGGGTTGTGAAAATCTAAATGGGATCATTGTATTTTTATGTAGTTTGATTAAATTTATAAAAACTTTTTATAATTATAATTTTACAATCATAGTGTGATTATAATATATATGTAAATAGATATCATTAAAAAAATTATATTCATTTATAGAAATTCTATAATTCAAGAAATATTTCATAAACATCAGCAACATTTTAGAAAAATAAAATTGGAATTTCATACTTCCAATTATTTTAATTAAATGTAAATAAATCCATTTTCTATGTGATGAAATATTTTTTTGTGAGAATATAAGATATATAGTTGTTGTTATTTTAGAATAACTAAAGAAACATTAAAAAATATGAACATAACAATATTATTCAAACCAAAAACATGTATTATGTTTATAAAAAATAAAAACATTGAAGATGTAGAATTATACTTTATTGAATTTTAGATTAATAAAAGTTAGATAATCTTCTCATTTTCCATATGAAATATAATTTATAATGTTTTGATAATTGAAACACAAGTTATAATAAAAATATATAGAGCTATTTTGAAATTATTTTCACATAAAATAATAACAGTCTTTGGAATATTACAAAACATAAACTAATTATTTGTAATCAAAGAAAAAAAAACTGAATGAACATGAAAAAGTAGTAGATTCATTAGTTAAATAACAATAAAAAACTATATCAAAATATAAAACACTCATAATACCTTCAATTAGTTTTGACTCATCTTGTACATTTTCATTTATCCATTTATTTTTAGATTCTTTCATTTTCATGTTGTCAGGTTATTATATTAAACAACTACTTTAGTAGAAATAGGAGTATGGAATGATTATTTCATCTAAGAAACATCAATAATCTCACCAAATCTATACTTAATATTGTTCAATAATAAAACATTGTAAAATAATCAATATATCAAATTAGATGGAATCTAAATCGAATTTCTAGTGTATTTCGTAGATGACCTATGCATACACACCTGGGTGGGTGGGCGGTGAATCTGGTGATGTCAATTTGTTTTACCAAATGGTGGATAATATTTCACGATTTTATTCCCTCAATTATTTTAACCTTAGTTACCTATTTGGATATAAATGAATCCATTAATCCTTTTACCCATCATGACACAAACACATGAAATATTGAATTTTAAAAAGCTATAAACACATAGTATTTTTAGAAGGTTTAACTGCAAGGAGAGAAACCAACACCTATCTGTGTTAAAATCCAATTGATACATGGATTCAAAAATTTAATAATTATATTAATTAAAATAGGTAGCCATGGATTATCCTAATATTATTTTTTTCAATATTACATAGGTATGTTCAAAATATTACCCACACAAAACAAGTACTCATCCCACAACACTTTTTTATTGGAATCCAACCCGTTCTTCTTAAAATTATTCAACATTAAGTATTTTAAAACTATATAACAATATTTCATTGGATATAATGAATATAAATACTTCATATCCTGATATTCTTCAAATAACAAAATGTATTCAAAAAATACTCATGAAACTAAGTCTACTTAACAAAAAATCACTTCTAGTTATTGTATAAACTCTTCATAGGAATCAGATAATTAAATTAATATAAAATTAACTTAACAAGTAGATCTTATGTTATATTTTGCAAAAAATTATTCTTTCCTTTCTTTAAACCCCAGTTGGTAGTATCAAATCATGTACTAGTTTAGTTGTGCTCTTGTCTGTAACAACCTGAGATTTTATGAGAATTATTTTTTTAATTTCATTGATGTATTTTGTTATGTGCTTCACCAAGATTATCTTGTTCTATACACAACACCGTATTAGCTTATAGTATATGAAACACTATTCTTGGCTCTTGTTAAACACAACTTCAAGTTCATTTTGTAGAAATTATTCTACGCAACATTAAGTATAGATTTAGTTTGATGTATAAATGAAATAAGTTTTTTTATGTTTTACGCAAAACCAAAGGGATATTTCACTACAAGCAGCCCTTACTTGGCTTGCATTATACGCAATCTCGACCTTCCTCGATAGCGTGTGTAGTACGTGATACCGGGTTTCACTAAACAACAATTTATTGTTATAATATTATTATGGACTAGAAGTTATGACTATTATTAAATAAATTTATAATTTTATAAAATTATCATTCATCTTAAACATTTTCTAGAACATGGTATGAGAACAAAATAATTTTTTTGGTTAAAATAAGTATTTTTTTAAAAAATGCAGTTTCACCACCTTTTGATGGCACACCCACATTAAATATAGTTTTTGATATATTTATAAGTTCAATTTGAAAAAATAAAATTCTTATTTGTAATTAGGATATAAAAATTTACTTTGGAAATTTTTTTCATATTATTCGGATAACTTTCATATTTTAATGAATAGTAAAAACACGCTATTTTTTAATTAAAAACATGTTTTTTCATCGCAATAATTTATATGGTTAAATTATAATATTGAATGGTTTTAAATTATAAATAGAATATATTTTTCCATTTAATATAATTTGTGTCATTACCATTAATTTTACATTGAATTCATAGGTAAAAACATTTCAAACTTTGGTAATGTTATAACTTTTAAAACTTGTTTTCTTAACAACATGATTAATTTAAGATTAATTACTACAACTTATTTTTTTTTGATTTTTGAAACATTTATTACATAATTGAATTAAGTGGGTCCAAATTATGTTAATTGGTTACTTTTATTTCTTTGATATTATGAATAGTAACTATGGTAATTTGTTTTACTGTAGTTAAAGGTAAATCTGGTAATTAAGGGTTAAAATAAGATTATAAAATTACCCAAACACCATGCAAAATTCTATTGGATGACTAAAAGGCGACCCATATCACCTAAGGGTTGGAATAGATTCATTTGATGGACTTTTGACAATGAAAATAATTTAATTATTATTAAAACCAAAGAAAGTGACAACATGTCACTCTCTTAAATCTTATATGTATAATAATTTTAACTTAGTGATAAACTTCATGAAACATCAAACATGAATAGAATCAAGAAATATAATAAAATAATATACATCATGTGAATTTATTTATAATTTTTAGGGATTAAATAATTATCATTAAAGGTGACACAATAGTGATGTTGAAATTATTTTATTGATTGAAATATCAAATAAATTATTTTAAAAATATTAAAATAATTATTTTATGGACTATTTCATATCCTCCAAGATTTTTCTAGATAAATATGACATGTTATAAATCTATTAAATATTTTATTTCGAACATATATTCTGTTTGGATTTTATTTAAATTCAAATAAATGAATAATGTCAAAATTGACACTATTGTTATTTCATAAAAATAACTGAATATAAAATTGTTTAAAAATCACAAAAATATTTAAAAATTATAAATTAAAATTTATATGGTCTAAAATTTCAAAAATTATCCCATTATGGACAATTAACAACCCATAAGTAATTATTTATAACAATTTAAAATTTACAATCATATTACCACAAATAAGATTAAATAAATTAAATAAAGATAAATCAAGTTGATAAGGTTTAAAATAAATTTCCAACATGTATAGATTTTATTTTTTGAGGATATAACAAACCTATATCATCTAATATTCGAATATGAGTCATTTTGGAGGTTTTTATGTGGGGTTTGATTTATTATAAATTAATATTATTTAGGTTTCCAAAGGTGCCCCTCTCCCCCTTATAAAAGGGCACCTCCTCCATCTCTTCTTCACAACACCTTGATCCTTCAATCCCCCCAAAACCCTGACCATTTATCTTCTCCACTTCCCTATAAAGATTCTGGAGGTTCTGGTCTTCTCAAAAGACCAACTCTAGTCCCTTAAGAGGAAGCTTAAAAGAGGTGCATCGAAGAAGAGGTAGTCTTTTCTACCAATTATTTCAAGTTTCTTTCCTTTTTCACCTTCCTCTTATTTAGTTGTTTCATTGTAATGTAATACAATCCGTATCAATAATGTTCTAATATGATATTATAAATATGAAACAACCCCATTTCACCTTCTATCCATCCTATGGAAAATGAAATCACCACACGTGCGTACGTATGGAATACTGTCTCCACGCCTTGGTGTAATTAGTTTTTCCACCACCACCTTACGTGGATGGGTATAATGGTGTAAAGAATAAATATATATGGTTATTATAAAATCATAAAATTTTTTAGATATTATATCATCCACTCTAATTTTATTCAATAATTATGGGAACTATATCATCGCTCGTGCGTACATATGGACTACCGTCTCCACGAACGCGTTGAGATTCATTTTCTAGGATTAAACTTTCAAGTATGATTATAAAGTATATATATAATAAATAATAATGAAAGATATTACATAACAATGATACTGGATTTATGTACATATATGTTTCATTTACTTAATTCCATTTAATTCCATAAGGAAACGAGAATAGCGTTCATGCGTACGTACGACCTACCGTCTCCATGAACGGTGTATTTCATTCCATTTATCGATCTATCATATATATTCATATATATATATAATATAATTTATATATAAATCATGTTTTACATTATGGAATTAGTTAAATCAGGATATGATTAATAATATCAAGGTCAACAAATCGAAACATGTACGATAAATGAAATGATTTTACACAAAATGCTACTTTAACATGAATTTACAAATGAACGAGTAATATAAAGCCATAAGTGAACCATATATGATATCATAACAATGAATATGATTTGGTAATAATTCAATGACATTATTTAATTCATTATACAGGAGGTTCAGATACATACGAAGCCTATCCTACATAAGGTAAGGGATAATTTTGCAATCTCATTTTTATCCGAGATTGCTTATACGTAAGTATTTACTAGGGTTATAATTTTCATCCATGTTCATGAAAACTTTTTTCATAAAGTGTTTAATATTATTCCATGTATGTTTAAATTCATGTTTACCCCTCCTTGAATTTTACTTTGTGTTATGGAAGGAATCTTTCTTTTTTTACCATACGTGGTACTTTTTTACTTTTCTGTTAAAAGTACACGGAGAATGTTTTTTTAACTTATATAGCATGAACAGATATTTTTGGTTTTATAATGACTTATTTTCATGAACCTTAATATACAATATATCATGATTATTTTCAAAAAAATCCTTTTCTTTTAAAAGTTTTTGGCATTTTTTGAAAATAAAATGATTTCAAAAGAAGAAAGGATATTTTCCTCAAGAATTCATTTCTTGTGTTTTATCAAAACCATTTTCCATCTAAGATGAAATTATTTCATATATGTATGTTTCAAGTATAATATCTCTTTTATTTAAATGCTTTCACTTTTCTTATGATGAAATGATATAAATTTGTTTTATATGGATTATGTTATTATGGGTTGATGTATATGAAACCCATTTTATTCTTTGGGTTATGACGAATGATTTATGTTTATGTTGTGGCACACATAACAATGATTTCATTATGAGATGGGTGGGACCTATATGTCCCTCCAATGCATTGGGTAAAGATTTATATCTCATGAGATAGACATGTATGGAATGACACGTTAATCTGGTTCAGTGATACAGGACTAGAACAAGGAGTGAACTCGATTCTGTAAGGGACTTTGTCCACTAAGATGGTCTTGGTAGAAATTCCTTGGCTACTATGGAAATAATATCATGTGCTTAATGGTTTTACACAATTAAATGTTTTATTCCAATGCTATTTTATCATGATTTATGTTCCTTTTTGATATATGCCTTATGTACTTCCAAGATTTATGTCTTTGCTCAAGATTTTGATGTTTAGATTTTATGTTCAAATTTTTTCATTCAAATGTCTATAGATTGTTTTATGTTCTCTATGTTTATCCTTACTGAGCATTTTAACTCACCATTTTTATGTTTTCTTTTCCCCAGGATATAAATAAAGGTTTTAGGTAAGAAAACAAAAGGGGAATATCTTTATGGGATATGTTGAAGGTCTATGACCATGATTAGAAGATTATTTTTCCGAGTTTCCAAAGACACTAAACTATTACGATCCTTGTGTGTTTGTTTTTGTTATATATTATGTATTATTCAAAAGTAATGTAATTTCCATGTACATCAAGTTTGGGGTCTCTAAAGGTGGTATCAAAATAAAGGTTTAGTCAACCTTTGGAAACTAGGATCTGAGAACTTTAGTGAGATCCCTAGAGATATTTCTAAGGTATGTCTAGGGATGTCCCTAATGTTAAATATAAGTATAGGTTATTGTACTAGAATTACTTTAAAGATATTAGAATTAAACCTAAGATGTTAGATATTGAAGGTACTCCCCCTTTATTATATTGTTTCCCCTTGCATGATTTTTTCCTCTCACTCTATTCTTTTTGGGTTTTAGACGATGGCTGGAACCCGGAAGAACCATGTTGATCAATGTAATGGAAAATGAAATGGTTTTCCTTATGAACAAACCAATGTTATGGGAGATAGAGTTAAAAATCTTATTGCTACAATTACACAAGTTATGAATCATTTTGGACTTCCAGATGAGTTGAGAAGGGAACAATATTCTATTGAGTCCTTCACGAGGCAATGTCCACCTTCTTTCAGTGGGTCTTCTAATCCACTTGTTGTTGAAAAATGGATCTTTACCATTGAAAAGATATTTTCCATACTTTGCTATTTGGAACATGAAAAGGTCATTCTGTCTATTTGCTGTTTAGAAGGTAAAGCAGACCAATGGTGGAATCTAATTAAGAATACGAGGCCCCGAGATGAAATTGAATCCATGGAATGGGATTAGATCAAGAACTTACTTTTCAATAAGTACTTCCCTCTTATTCTTTGAAAAAAGATGGAAAAGGAGTTCCTTGAGCTTAAGAAAAAGGATTATGAATCTATTGGTATATATGAATCAAATTTTACAAGGCTCACAAGGTATTCATCTGGCTTTATCATCCAACCTGAAAGTAATGTTGATCGATTATTCAGTGGCTTAAAACCAAGTCATCGAAGGGAATTAGCTATAAGAGACATCAGTAGCTATGAAGAAATTGTGAATTGTGATATCAAGGTAGAATTGGAAGTTTGTGTTACATATCCATCTCATGGTTTTGACAAGAAACAAAGGATGGAGTTCGAGGACAAATATCAAAACAATGGTGAAAAGAAGATGAATGTTACTTTATGCTCAATGTGTGGAAGGAAGCATGGAGTAGATTGTCTAAAAGGTACTAGAAAATGTTTCAAGTGTAGAAAATAAGGTTATCAAGTAGCTGAGTGCTGAAGTAATGAGAAAAAGGTTTCAAATGACGTTAATATTGAAAAGACTGCAGAGAACGCTCCACCAACACTTCAATGCTTCAAGTGCAAGGAAATGGGGCATTATGCTAATCAATTCCCTAATCCAAGGGTTAATGATGATCGACATGAGCAACCTATTAAGGAAATTGATAAAGGGAAGTCACATATGATCAATATTTGTGATGTTGAGTATTAAAATGATGTTGTGGAAAGATTATGTTTTTTTTGTAATGGGATTTCAAAATAGTATCATGGAATCTCATTTATGGTATCGTGGAATTTTGGAATATCTGTGTATTGATTTTCTATAATTATATGGTTCCATTAACCATGAAAAGTAATTGAAATATTTTTGGAAGGAAAATTATATGTTTATAATTAAGGGATAAAAAGAAAATGAAATGAACTCATGATTGATATCATGGTTTGATTATTTAGAAAATCTGGGATTTTGGTATGTGGAAAGAGTTAACTTTTGACAGCATTCATGTTTCCACTAAGGTTAAATGGGTTTTAATATTTCAAGAGAATACATGATTAAGGTATTCAAATGTTTGCAATGTTACCTACAAGATATATCTTATGATATATGGGGGATAAATGATGGTATTCACATGCTCAGTAGGTGACATTTCTAGTAATTGTTTTCTTTATAATATGAGCTTGGAAAGAAATATTTTAGATAAGACAAAAGATTAGAATGGATTATGTTGGAAATAAGTTACTATTGTTTAAGGATAGAGTTTTTTTCAATATTATTGCAGGAATGTTATAATAATGTAGTTTTAGAAAAACGAACAACCTACAGGACGTGCGACAACCCATCGCATCGAACAAGGCTGAGGGAATCGAATTGACAACCAAAGTGCGACAGGCCTTTATCGCCTACCAATAGCCTACAGGAAGTCCCTAGTTAGAAGAAACGAGTTTTATTTTATTAAGAGGTATGGTAGATGAATTATAATTCCATTTTTGGAATCATATACGATTAATCTCACCATAGATGGACTTATGTATATTTGATAACATTTTCTAAACTTTTCTTTGAGACAGATGGAATGAACCATAACTCTATCACATGATCTGCTAACACTTCAATAATGACAAATTCAACTTCATTTCATTAAAATATTAACTGAAAATTGTCCAAGGCATAAAAAAACAGTGAGATTGTACCAAAATCAAGTAAGTATTTCTTCTAATTCAAAATTTTCAACTTTAGGGAAATGATCTTGAAAACCAAAAATGTCGTCCTAGTGCTCTTATATCCGATGAATCAGATGGTACCTTAGATAATCACAAATTTATGGCTTTGTGATTGTTTTATTTTTCATAGCCATGTTCTCTTCCACTCTCCATCAGAACTTGATGGTTATGTTTCTCTTCCATATCCATATTTTCACCGATGTTCTCCTATGTGGAATCCCAATGATGAGTTAATTTGGGTAACCGTTATGTTTCGTACTTCACTTTTTAAAATTATGTTTTAGTATTCCTTTTTACAATGTGAGTTTCTATGAAAGAAATTCTCATGTAGTAAACCATTTATAACCCCGATGAATTTTGAGGGAGAAATTCATTTTAAGGGGGGTAGAATGTGAAAACCCGATATTTTATGAGAATTATTATTATTATTAATTTCATTGATGTATTTTGTTGTACGCTTCACCAATATTAGATTGCACTATACACAACACCGTATTTGCTTGTAGTATACAAAACACTATTCTTGGCTCATGTTACACACAACATCAAGTTCATTTTATAGAAACGATTCTATGTATAATTAAGTATAGATTTTGTTTAATGTATAAATGAAATAAGTTTTGATTACGTTTTACACAACACCAAAGGGAGCTTTCACTATAAGAATCCCTAACTTGGCTTTCATTACACGCAATCTCAACCTTCCTCGATAGCATGTGTAGTACGCGATACCAGGTTTCAATAAACAAAGATATATTGTTATAATATTATTATGGAGTAGACGTTATGAATATTATTAACTAAATTTTTAATTTTATAACATTATTATTCATCTTATACATTTTCTAGAACATGGTATGGGAACAAAATAATTTTTTCGGGTAAAATAAGTATTTTTAAAAAAATGCAGTTTCACCGCCTTTTGATGGCGCACCCACATTAAATCTAGTTTTTGACATGTTTATAAGTTTAATTTGACAAAATAAAATTCTTCTTTGTAATTAGGATATAAAAATTTACTTTTTAAATTTTTTTCATATTATTCTAATAACATTCATATTTTAATGAATAGTAAAAACACGATATATTTTAATTAAAAACATCTTTTTTCATCACAATAATTTATATGGTTAAATTATAATATTGAATGGTTTTAAAGTATAAATATAATATATTTCTTCCATTTAATATAATTTATGTCATTACCATTAATTTTACAATGAATTCATAGGTAAAAACATTTTATTCTTTGGGAATGTTTTAACTTTTAAAACCCATTTTCTTAACAACGGGATTAATTTTAAATTAATTACGAAAACTTCTGTGTTTCGATTTTTGGAAAATAGATTAAATATTTGAATTCATTGGGTCCAAATTATGTTAATTGTTTACTTTTATTTTTTTCATATTATGAATAGTAACTACGGTAATTTTTATTTACTGCAGTTAAAGGTAAATCGGGTAATTAAGGGTTAAAATAAGATTATGAAATTATCCTAACACCAGCCAAAATTCTATTGGATGACTAAAAGTCGACCCATATAACCTAAGGGTCAGAATAGATTCATGTTATGGACTTTTGACCATGAATATTATTTAATTATTATTAAAACCAAAGAAAGTGACAACATGTCACTCTCTTAAATCTTATACATATAATAATTTTAATTTAGTGATGAAATTCATGAAACATAGAACATGAATATAATAAATAAATATAATAAAATAATCTACATCCTTTGAATTTATTTAGAATTTTTAGGGATTAAATAATTATCATTAAAGGTGACACAATAGTGATGTTGAAATTATTTTATTGATTGAAATATCAAATAAATTGTTTTATAAATATTATGATAAATATTTTTTGAACTATTTAATATGCTCCAAGAATTTTCTAGATAAATATGACATGTTATGAATCTATTAAATATTTTATTTCGAACATATCTTCAATTTGGATTTTAATTAAATTCAAATAAATGAATAATGTCAAAATAGACACTATTGTTATTTTATAAAAATAACAAAATATAAAATTGATTAAAAATCACAAAAATATTTAAAAATTATAAATTAAAATTTATATGGTCTATCATTTCAAAAATTATCCAATTATGGAAAATTAACAACCCATAAGTAATTATTTATAAAAATTTAAAATTTATAATATTATTACCACAAATAAGATTAAATAAATTAAATAAGGATAAATCAAGTTGATAAGGTTTAAAATAAATTTACAACATGTATAAATATTATTAGTTGATGATATTATAGTCCAATATCATCTAATATTCGAATATGAGTCTTTTTGGATGTTTTTATGTGGGGTTTGATTTATTATAAATTAATATTTTTTAGGTTTCCAAAGGTGCCCCTCTCCTCCCTTATAAAAGGGCACCTCCTCCCTCTCTTCTTTACAACACCTTGAGCCTTAAAACTCAGAAAAACCCTGCCAATTTCTCTTCTTCACTTCCCTAGAAAAATTCTGGAGTTTCTAGTCTTCTCAAAAGACCAACTCTAGTCCCTTAAGAGGAAGCTTAAAAGAGGTGCACCGAAGAAGAGGTAATCTCTTCTACCAATTCCTTCAAGTTTCTTTTTTTTCAACTTCCTCTTATTTAGTTGTTTCATTGTAATGTAATAAAATCTGTATCACTAATATACTGATATGATATTATAAATATGAAACAACTCCATTTCACCTTCTATCCATCCTACGGAAAATGAAATCACCACGCATGCGTACTCACGGAATACCGTCTCCACGCCGTGGTGTAATTAGTTTTTCCACCACCACCTTACGTGGATGGGTATAATGGTGTAAAGAATAAATATATATGGTTATTATAAAATCATACTAATTTTGAGATATTATATCATCCACTATAATTCTATTCAATAATTATGGGAACAATATCATCGCTCGTGCGTACGTATGGACTACCGTCTCCACAAATTTGATGAGATTCATTTTCCAGGATTAACCTTTCAAGTATGATTATAAAGTATATATATAATAAATAATCATGAAATATATTACATAACAATGATACTGGATTTATGTACATATATGATTCATTTACTTAATTCCATTCAATTCAGTAAGGAAACGAGAACAACGTTCATGCGTACGTACGACCTACCGTCTCCATGAACGGTGTATTTCATTCCATTTATCGATCTATCATATATATTTATATATCGAATATAATTTATATATAAATAATGTTTTACATTATGAAATTACGTAAATTAGGATATGAGTAATAATATCAAGGACAACAAATCTAAACATGTATGATAAATGAAATGATTTTGCACAAAAAGCTACTTTAACATGAATTTACAAATGAACGAGTAATATAATGTCATAAGTGAACCATATATGATATCATAAAAATTAAAATGATTCGGTAATAATCCAATGAAATTATTTAAATCATTATACAGGAGGTTCAGATACATGCGAAGCCTATCAGACATAATGTAAGGGATAATTTTGCAATCTCATTTTTATCCGAGATTTCTTATACGTAAGTATTTACTGGGGTTATATTTTTCATCCATGTTCATAAAAATGTTTTTCATAAAGTGTTTAACATTCTTAAATGTTAAACATTCTTAAAGTGTTTATCAGACATAATGTAAGGGATAATGTGTGTTTAACATTCTTAAATGTATGTTTAAAGTCATGTTTACCACTCATTGACTTTTACTTTGTGTTATGGAAGGAATCTTTCTTTTGTTTACCATACGTTGTACTTTTTTACTTTTCTGTTGAAAGTACAAGTAGAATGTTTTTTTAACTTATATGGCATGATCAAATTTTTAAGGTTTTATAACGCCTTATTTTCATGAAGCTTAATCTACAAGATTTCATGAGTATTTTCAAAAAAATACTTTTCTTTTAAAATTTCCTGGAATTTTTTGAAAATAAAATGATTTCAAAATAAGAAAGGATATTTTCCTCAAGAATTCATTTCATGTGTTTTATCAAAACCATTTTCCATCTAAGATGACATTATTTCATATGTGCATGTTTCAAGAATAAAGTATCTATGATTTACATGGTTTCACTTTTCTTATGATGAAATGATATAAATTTGTTTTATATGGATTATGTTATTATGGGATGATGTTTATGAAACCCATTTTATTCCTTATGTTATGATGAATGATTTATGTTTATGTTGTGGCACACGTAAGAATGATTTCATTATGAGATGGGTGGGACCTATATATCCCTCCAATGCATTGGGTAAAGATTTATATCTCAGGAGATAGACATGGCTGGAAGGACAAGTTAATCCGATTCGGTGATATAGGACTAGAATGAGGAGTGGACTCGATTCCGTAAGGGAATTTGTCCACTAAAATGGTATTGGTAGCAATGCCTTGGATACTGTGGAAATCATATAATGTGCTTAATGTTTTTCCACAATTAAATGTTTTATTCCCATTATATTTATTCATTATTGGTGTTCCTTTATGATATATTCCTTACATATTTTCAAGATTTATGTCTTTGCTAAAGATTTTGATGTTTAGATTTTATGTTCAAATTTTTTCATTCAAATGTTTATGGATTGTTTTATGTTAACTATGTTTATCCATACTGAGCATTTGAGATCACCCTTTTTATTTTTTCTTTTCCCCAGGATATAAAGAATGGTTTTAGGTAAGAAAACAAAAGGGGAATATCTTTCTGGGAGATGTTGAAGATCTACCACCATGATTAGAAGATTCTTTTTCTGAGTTTCCAAAGACTCTAAACTATTACGGTCCTTGTGTGTTTGTTTTTGTTATGTATTATATATTCTGAAAAAGTAATTTAATTTCCATGTACATCAATTTTGGGGTCTCTACATTGTCAGTTTCATCTAGTAGATTCTCTGTCA
Organism: Viscum album; assembly: GCA_963277665.1. NCBI lineage: Eukaryota > Viridiplantae > Streptophyta > Magnoliopsida > Santalales > Viscaceae > Viscum > Viscum album. The sequence goes on from OY728122.1 coordinate 1,983,749,096, forward strand.
TCTAATTCTTCATTCAATAAATCTAGTTCTCTCTCGAATTTTTTTATTCTTCTTTAGATAATATAGTTTCTCTTATCTCTCATACTAACCTATAATCTTTTCATACCCGCTTATCATTTATTTTTCAGTAAAACTTATATCTTTTTGATATTCCTCTTATCCCTATACAATTGGTACATTAACATCTCCTCGTATTATCATATAGCTAAATGGGTAGATTAAAAGATATATCAATAATTCTAATAGAATTAACTATGATATTTTATCAATATTCACTATGAATTACACTATATTTATTCTCCATGAAAATACTATGACATGTATTAATCATACATATATTCTTATGTGGTCTCATGTGGAAGCTTCCTATGATATTATCATTTGGAAATGGATATCCTTCGAAAATGACAATATTTCCATTAACATTTTTCATAGAATTTTTGCAAGTAGAATAGATATACAATTTTTTGGTATAATACATTTTACTTATTTTATATCAATATTAACACACAATATGTCCAAAAAATCCACATATGAATCACCTTTCAAACTATATAATATACAATAACAATAGTGTAGAATAGAGTTTTCTCATTTTATCTTAAGAGAAGGTGTATTTCTAAAACATCATTTTTTACTCATCATTCATGAATTCCATATTATCCAGCTCTTTAACTTCACATTCTCAAAACTAAAATTCATATGTGATATTTTAAACCACTGTAGATTAATACTATCATTGAATTGTTTTAATTTTCCCATTTTCTAAAATATTGACATTCACTATTTAAGGATTGAAACAATTATCATCCTTTGATATTAGTAATGAAATGCATATTGTAAATAACTCAAATAAGGGATATCATAGAAATTTTAAAATTGAATTAATTCTTTGTCTTTAACTCAGCTTCATTGACACGATTTATGAAAACCCATGTAGTTCCTTTTTCATTATGAATAATCCTATCATATTTATTTTCCTTGAAATAAATTTAAATCATGGATATAAATATCCCCATGATGTCTTATACATGAATTCATATCTTATACATATTTATATTTAATATTTTTATATTCTAAAATTTACTAGTCATTAATTTAATCTTATAAAACTTAATCAATTATTACCACCCTCTGTTTGGTTTGATTATTATATTCTCATTCATTTAGAAAATATTTCAAATTTAAATTATTTTATTTTAATATTTAAAAAATTTTCTAAGATTTATTCCAATTACTTTTCTTCATCAAATATCAAATATATAAACTCCAAAGTTTAGTCAATATAATTTTTTATTTTCTTGATTGTTGTTGGATACAAATATTCATATAATTATTGCACAAATATATTCAATATTTCATAGAAGAAAAAGATGGTTTCTAAAATTTTAATCATATTTATATAGGGTAAACTGATATTTATATAAGGAATAATTATGGTTATACATATGTTATTTCATATATACCCAAATGTACCTCATACTTTTACAAATGTTGGAATATTATTATGAAATTGAATGATGATTATAACAATCATCTTCCTATTTCTTATGATTATAAGGGTTCATGACTATATTGGCCCTTTGTCTCTAGGATGATTTATCAATAGAATAATAGACTTAGCCAAATTTAAACATTTAAATCTAAAATATTGAATTCATTAATTGGGCTCAGAATAACCTTTAATCATCTCAATAACTCATTAATCACTTCAAAACACGTTTAGAAATTTTTAAATCCTTTTAGAAATATTCTTCATGATCGCTATGAAAATTCATAATGTTAAATACCAATACATAGACCCTTCTCTGTATATATATTTCAACATCAAATTCATCCTATATAAACCATATTCCAAGGGATATAATCACCTATTTTTGTAATAAATTGTTATGTATCTCACTAATGTTTTCTCAATAAAGTAGTATAGTTTCTTCAATCATTTGAAAGTATTAGAAAAATTTAAATAAATCTTATATAATGATAAGATTTAGATATCTAATATTCAAAACATCATTAAATTTCTTCAAAATTCCATTATATAATGTATATGGTTTACTCAATCCCAACACTTTCCATGGATTGACGATCATATCTAAAATCATCTAATTTTTACGATTCCATTTGAATTTGACTAACTAGTTATTCATGAAATGTATGATTATATGACATACATATTAAAAAATATTAGAATAAAATAAAAGTGAAAACATTATGAACATAAGAAAGTACAGATGGGTTCAAAAACCATTGAATTGTGAAAAAGAATATTTTAATGGGATGTGTATAATTTTATTTAATTTTAAAAGGAAAATTATTTAAAGAGTTATTTTTAAAGTTCAATGAAGATATAAAATAAATTAATTTTGTTAGTTTTAATTGACTTTTATAATAAAAATTTTCAATGTGAAAAATAAATCCACACTCATTTAATTTTTAATTGATATGAAATAAAATCAGTTCAATTTTAAAATGTCATTTTCAAATAAAAATATATTTTTATGATAATATTAAATTTACAAAATTTTGAATATTAATATATAAAATATGGCATCATTTTTCTATTTGGTGTGCCAAAATTAGCTTAGGATAAAAAAATTCTAAACAGGATTATTTTAGTGTTAATAGTACAGAACAGGTTTTTTCAACAAATATTGTATATTTTTTGCATATTTTTGAAATAATACTGTATTAAATACTTAGTCAACATTTTTTGACCAAAAATGTATTTATGTATTGAAATAAAACATTCCAAAATAACAATGAGAATTTCGAAACAAATAATTTTCATTTTTAAACCTAAAATTTATTTTATTTTAATTGAAAAACTACTTTTCCTTCACCTTTAATTATGTCTTAAAAATATTCAATTAAATTTTTCTTTGGAATTTAAATAATATAATAAATATTTATCTAACCATAAAAGAAAAAATTTCATTATTATTCCCTTTTTTTATAATCATTGAACTAATTTATTAATCTTATGGTTAAAAAAATATTTTTTGTAATTTCTTTTTATGATGTTATATCTACTTATATTGAAGTAAATTTTAATAAAAATTAGAAATTAAATCAAAAAATACAAATTAAATATCCATAATTAGTATATTCAATAATTTTAAATGATTGAAATTAAATTTTATGCCATAAATATATGCAATTTAGGTAAAAATTATTTACCAAGGTTATTGCTAAAAAGAGGTAAAAGTTTAAATCAAGAGGTAAAGTCACAAATTATTTTAAAGAAAATACATAAATGGATGGTTTGGGGGTTTAATGACCTTAAAATAACATATTATCATAAATGAACAAATTTGGATCAACTTTATTTGATCATGAATTTCCATTTCATATTAAGAAATAAATATTTACAAAAAAATACCCCACTCTCACTTATAAAATGGCCTCTTCACTTCCCCAAATATAATAACACCATATTAGTATTATCTTCAAAAAAATATACCCAATCCCCAATCCAATACTTTTATAAAGGTTATATTGGTTTTGGTGTCATTAAAATTACACTCATTTAATACACGATCCACCAAGTAACGCAGTCCTCATAACAAGTAAGGTGATAAACTCTAATTACGCCCTTTTAATTATATTTTACTATCATACCTCCCCCATATATATTTTACCCCAACTAATATAATGACATAAAAATCATTTATATACTAATTTGTTTTATTTTAATAGAATAACCATTATCTACCATGCTTCCATCTATAAGAAAAATGAAAACATTTCTCGTATTATCGTCAGTTCCCCACCCCCAAGAATGACATATTTTATTTCCCATCCCCAACATACATGTATTGTTCTAATTTTTTTTTATGAATGATTAAAATATTTATGAAATGATTAAAATTAAATAAAAATTTAACATTATATTTTTAATAAGTAGTAATTGTAATTTTATCCACCCAAAAGGCATATTGAAACATCTTTCATTAGTTGAATATTTGTTTTGAAATCTATTGAGATGCATAATATTTGGGCTATTAGAATTATAAATAATATATAAGCCTATAATTATAGATATTATTGAGCTTTGTTATCCAACTTTTGACCATTTTCAACAAAACTAATCTATTTTGGAGAAATTGACCTAACAACCCCAAGTGGTAAATATAAATAAAAAATATATAATAAATAAATGTAATATGATAATAAATGGAACATTACAAATAATATTCATGTAATTTTTTTTATAAATAAAGTATTTAGTAAACATAACATGATTATTCAGAAAGTTTGTTCCCCCCACCATGTTATTTATGACTTGATGTAACGATTTATTATCTCAATAATAATTCATTGATAATTTTTTTACATTATAAACCTGTTCTATTTCTATAACAAGAATTATTAAATATCCCACTGAAATAATTAATAAATTAACACATTATTCTTTTTATTGGAATTTCTATATGACGATATCATTCAATGTGTTGTTGATTCATATTTTAATGACTTTTATAAAGGGTTTCATAACACATTTTCAGTTCATTAAGTTATTAATTCTCACTAATGACTATAATACTCAAATATAATGTTCATTAAAATGTAATTATTTTTAATGTATTTACAAGTTCATTATTTGTATTTAAATTTTGATCAAAAAATATATTTCTTGATTTATTTTTACTTAAATTCCATATTTTCTCTCTTATAACTCAAATTACTATTAATGAATATTTACCATAATGTTTTAAATTAACTTTAGAATAAATGATAATCTAATTTCTTTCAATTGGATTTTTTTATTCATTAGTTAATTATCTCATAAGGGGGTTTCTTAGGATTATCTCTTTGAATCATATATTTATATGTTTAATTTTTTTTAAAAAAAATTTAATTTTATTCTCTCTAAAACCACAAATATATTTTTTAAAATTGTTTATTTATTTGTTTTAATACTTTTCATGACATTTAAACATTATTTGGTTAATAATTCAAACACATAGTTGGATATATGTGGGATTAACCTCATCTCTTTTTAGATTCATATTTTTATCATCCACTTATATATTCATTATAATGTTTAAAAGATATTCTTCAATATAATTATATTTTAATGTATATTAATTTTAGATTTACTATTTTCCTTCTTTAACAAGGATTAAAATAAATATTTTTAAAATTTTCTATATGGTTTATTTTTTACCATCTTTAGAAATGATTAAAAAACACATTTTTAACATTTACCACATGAGTTATTTTTCCCACATTAATAGCCATTTTATTAATGAATCTTTTTTATTCTATTTTCTATAGTTTTCTAAAGTAAAATCTATTTTAATTTTCTTCTCAAATTATCATTTTAAAAATAATGATCATTTTTCTAGAATAATAAATAATAATATTTCATTAAAAATATTTTTCTTTTTATCTTCCACATAGTATTTCATGTCCTTAATTTAATTTATTCTCATAAATTAGATATTTTTTATTATTTAAAAGATTAAGGTTTAAAATGTTCTTTTTTAAACCCCATAATTTTTTTTGTGACTAATATGTTGGTTCTTATAAATACTTCACTAAAAATTATGAAATTTATTTTTAGAATTTTAATTTAATTTTACTCTAAAAATTAAAAAGATAAAACTATAAAGGACTTATTATTAAGGTATTACCCACTATATTAAACTATAATGTTTTCTATTGGGCGATTGAACATACGGTATCAAATGATCCAATTCAGGATGTATTCATATGTGATACCATTTAAAAGTGATAAGTAATGTATTTTTAAAAAATGTATTTTTCATATATTCTAACATAATATAGTCAATATTTTTCTTCAGTAAGGATATTGTTAAATGACATCATCCATATTATCTATATATATGAAACATGATCATGTTTTTTGGAAATATTTATAAAACCAATTTCTTTTTTATGTCTTAACTATTTTATGAGGAATTTACAACAAATTTATATGGATGAATATATATAGATGTGAATATTATTAAATGGATGGTAGGATTGTAAATATATTTCCCATTAATTCATAGGGTATTTTTTTCTATGAGTTTACATGGAAGGGACTAGGGAGTAACCCAAAACTAGGATGTGATTTTGTTCACGATGTTTCGTTATCTTGGGGGTGACCATTGATTTTTTTTATTTTTAAATCATGTATTATTTTGTTGCAAAAGAGATTAGTCACAATAGAAACACATATTGGGAAGTTATAAACCCTGACTTATTTTATAAAAAAATGATAATTCAAGGATATACTTGATATGTAATGTAATGAGAAAAATTAAATCTATGATTAATTGATAGAAATGATAAAACCCAATAGAGAATATATTTTCAATAATAAAATATAATTAGCTTATTTTAATAATTAATTTCCACTAATTAAATTATTTCCCCGTTGTCAATGATCTAAATAAGAACACTTATCATATTGTCTTTGTGTTAGTGGAAACTATGGTAGATTTTTTCTAGCGGTGATCCCCATGTGTTATGTGAATCTTTGATCAATGTTGTATATGTCACTAGGAGATATCAAGTATGGTTATAATGATTTTTATTGTAAATTTGGATCAAATAAGTATCCGTCAAGTTGATAAATGATCATTCTAGAGGATTATAGTTTATTTGCATTCTTGAGAGTGTTCTAGAGGATGATCCCTCTTGGTCGTGAGATAATCCTCTCTAGGACACCTTGTGAAAAATGTTTTGAATATGGGATGTGTTTTGGATACAAAAATTATCATTTTTGAATAGAACTTGGTTTAGAAAATAATAATCCCATAATGGACCGTATTATGTTCTAAATCCTAAGAGAAATGCATATAATTATAATAACATAATTATTACAATTTTCATGTCATGCAATGGACCCACAGAAAAAATAAATATAATTTCATTCAATTGATATATTAATATCAATTAATATAATGCATAATTTTAAATTTATCCATAGAAAATTACACAGTATCTAAAAAACCACCAATATATCTATAAAAATTGAATAATTAATATTTATTTAATTTAATAAATATCACTACATTATTCCCTAATAGATAAATAAATATTATATTCTAAAAAACATGTGAATAAATATCTATTAAATGTTCATATAAATAAATAAATAAATATTATTTACATTGAGAATAAAATAGAATAAATAAATATTATATATTAATATTATTAAATCAATAATTACCCTGGAAATTAATATTTATTAAATATGAAACACACCTATAGATTTCCTTGAATAACCATCAATTGAATATTTTTAAAAAACTATAATTAATAAATATTTAGCTGCATACTACCTTAATATTTATCCAATATGAAAAGTTCATATAGATTACAACTTGGAATCCGAACACACTTAGTGTGTGACCCTCTAGGTCCCTTTATTAGTGGAAATCAGGTACATCATCTAATATATAACATTAGCATCTAGTAACATGCCAAGGCCCCCATAGATAAATAAGTTGATGTCACAATGATGAGAAAAATAATAAAAATTTAAATTTGGTAATATAATCCATTTATATACATATTCCTAATAAATCAAGTTTTATGACAGTGTCATCGACGTATGTGCTCGATATCAATTAATTTGAATTTCCAAAAATGAACTATCCAATAGAATACAATGGATATGGACATTATTAGGAAGTTATATTACCATTATATGGCCTAACATATCAAAATATATTAAATAATAAATAGAAAAAATCATTTCTCCAACTATTCATTAAGGTCATGCAAGTCTTGAATAACTAAATGTACACACTAGTTTCAGAAACATATGGAATCTTTGATTTTGGGAAGACATTAAAGTACATGAATCTAGATAAAAATTAGTAATTGAATTAAATTATAAGGACAATTGGACATATCCACTAATAGGAACGCCCAATGACATATATAAATGTGGATTTCCTTCTATTGTTTCATGTTATCATAATCATCATTATTGATATTACTAGGGATAAAAATCATGATAAGAAGCCACAATGGCTTATGTCAACCTACCCCTGAAGCCTATATCATTTGTGTCCCTTAAAATGACATTATCCAACCCTAAAACATATCTTTATGAATACTATCATATACCTTATAGGTTCTCATAATTATAAAAAACTATTATAAGTATTAATTTCCACATATACACATAAGATATTATCAAATCATATCTCACATAGATGAACAATCATTTTTAACTAAAACATTATAAAGATGAAATATTTTTTAATACAGTTAATCAAAAATTACATATAATATGATTATAAGGAACCAACTCCAGTAGTTACCACATTTTTAGGATTCCACTATTTTATTAAACATACATTTTTAAAACAATGTCCTTATGTTATGATTCCAGAATTATATTCTTGGTTTTATCGGTTATGATTTTCATATGATGTGTTCTTTTATCATCAATACATTCTCATTCCCCCATGTTTATATTATACATATTTATGATCTCTTACTGTTATCACATACGTTTACCCATAATGAGAGTTTGAACTCACCCTTATTTTGCATCCATTTTACAATGTTATAAAGAAGATTATTATGTAAGATATTTATAAAGAGGTATAATGTTTGAATAATTTTATATGACATGTGGATGTATTTTTATAATTTGATGAAATCCTAGGTTTAGGAAAGTTCCAATTATATTTGAATGATATGTGTTTCATCAATAATTTTTTTATAATTTTTTAAAACAACCAACATAAAAAGGTCATGGGTATGTAAGTGAATTGATATTGGTTATTGATATTGTAATTATGGATGTATATGTTTGAAAAAAATTATTTGGAATAAATTCCAATTTGTAAATAATATGTTTTTAATACAAGATTTGGGAGTGTGTGTCAAGAGCATCTCAGTTTGTATTCAAGTAGGGTATAGATAACTTTAGGGGTTCAAATATTATCATATTTGGATAATTTTAGAGTTGTATATACTAAAATTATTTGATTATTTTAAGATTTATCATAAGATTAATGTCAAGGAATCCCCTTCTAAGGACTTATGTGATTTTAAATTAAGGTGATTAATGATATTTTAAAACATGTTTATTGGTAATTATTGTTATTTAGGCCAATGGATTAATTGCATTTGGAAATAAATGTTGAGATGTATAGATAAAAATTTGTGTTAAATATCAATATTATTTCATAGATATTTATTTTATTTTCATAAAATATTAATTTATTTAAGGGGTATATATGATTTAGTTATATTTATTTATTTGTGAAAAATTTTATTTGGGAATAAATAATATTTTATATTCATGGAAAAATGGTTTACCTGATGTTTTGTGTATAAAAAATAGAAAAACAATGTTGATTATAATTTTTGGTTAGAAATTTTTTTAACTATGTAATTGATAATGAGATGATAAAATATAATGAAATTTAGGATGAATTAAGAGTCACAGTTTGATCTAATAGTTTAAAATATATATATATATATATTTAAAATAATATTTTAAAAGGATAACAATATTATGATTTATTTTTCAATATAAACATTATTAATATTATTATAATAAAATTTTTAGCATTTGGTTTAGTATAGGATCCTGAAAATTGAGTTAGGAAAGCTATGTATCAAAAAACACATATTTCTTATTACATAATAATGATGTAAATTTGGTATAAATGGTTGTGGAACAAGAAAATATAGATATATTAATATTATAAAGAAATAATTGATTTTATTTGTCTTATGGAGGGTATTTAGGAAGATTTACCATTTTAAATTATATCATTACTCATGAGTATACAAATGACACCATATTTATTTTCATCAGTGAGAGAAATTAAAATTATAAAGACATATTTTTTTAAGAGGTGTAGTGCATAACTACCAAATATTATAGTATGTGTTTTCCATTAAAAAAATAAAAATTTAAATCGATAAAATCACACAAAAAACCGAAATTACACAAACGGTGATTAATTTTATTACAACAAAATATGATCGTTACAACATCATGAGAATAAAATATGAAATTTCATTATAAAAATTATTAGAAGAGTAAAACGTAAAGTAAATAAAAATATAATATTTTTATATTCCCATTAGATAATGATCATAAAATATTGCATTTGTTTTCAATAGTTTCTAATAAATTTAATGAGAATTTTAATGGAAATGTTTCATAAGGATACTTTTGAAGAAATATCCTAGATTAAATTATATATGGAGGTGGAACTAGTGAAATAATGAGATCCATAGAAGAAATAAGTACTTTTGATAGATATATAAAAGTAATGAAGAAATTTTTAGGTCAGGGATTTTGATGGATAAATGATAAGTACATTGAAATGTTTATATTGGCATGTATCCATCCCAAATAAAACTATTGAAAACCTGATCTTTATTTCATTATTTACTAATGTTAAATGATAATGAATAATTTCTTTAATCATTTATCCTTGATGAAGTATGTTCTAATAAATAAGGAACTTGAAGAACATAATAATGATTTTGAAGAAGATTCTTGAATAAGATATACTGAAAAATGGAAGAACACTGGTAAAACCATTGGAAGATAATCTGTCAGGAAATCATGATGATCAAATTGATAGATGACATAAAAGAGTAAATAATTTCACATTGATATATTCGTGTATAGTGTAATGTTATTAGCTACCATAAAAATAGAAAAATCATGAAGTAAATCACCAATAAAAGGTACACATTACATTAAATGTTGAATTATATCTAGAAGATTATTCTCTAAAGTATATTAAGAAACCTATAATACAAAAGTTTTTGAAAGACTCGATGCATATTATGGAATGATATTCTTAAAATTGTTTTTAATGAGTTTCTTCATTTATACACATTACAGTGGGTGTATCATTAGGTTGAAAAAATTTGGTAGCATAGATAAAGAAACTAATCCATTATAGGTTTCAACGGAATATGTAATCGATGAGATGGATCAATATAAGATGAGTGAACCAAAATAATGAGGAGATTCATGATAATATTTATATTATTAGGATGAAAAAATTATTTATCTTGAGTAAAGAATAGATAATGAATCTCTATACGATATTTATCTTGATAGAGAAAGTAAAGGATAGATATAGAATAAATTATAATTTTTATGGGGTGTTCATAGGATCAAAATATGAAAATGAAGCTTAATACTTTTCCAAATAAGTTAAAGGTCCGAATATTAGATATTGGAGGATGAGTCGACTAGAAGTAAGTAGACCATATTTAAAAAAAAAGATGATTCTACAATAATAGATCAATTAAGTGGAGTAACATTAGATAGATTCCACTAAAATCACATTAATTATGTTATGACATATTAAAAGTACTAAAATATATAAATTATTAAATTGATGGGATGGAAAAATAGGAATGAGCTGACTGACTTCTATAGAAGGACATTTTTCCGATGATTCCTAAAGGACTTTGTGTTGTTAAAACATTATATATTAAAATTAAGTTGATTTGGATGTTCAATGAGATATATTCACAAAAGTTATGTACATGATCCATGCCAAGATATAAGGATTAGTTTTACATACTTGATTTAATGTTTTATAGGAACAACAATAAAGAAAAATCTTATCATATAAAGAAGATATTAAAGGTATTCAATTCAATAATTAAAAATACAAGAAGCTCAAAATTTAACCTGTAAGATCCCCATATATGTTAGAAGAATTTTTTCTATATAATGGATGTGCATAAATTGATTTAATGATATAGAAAAAATATATAGCTTCTATATACAAATAAATAGAAGGAGATGAAGTATCATACCATGTTTTTCCATTACTTGATAAGAAGAGTAAATGTAGATAATCTAAAAATTGATGTTTTGAAGTAGAGTATATTATTGAGATCTAGATGATATGAATAAATAGATATTAGATGATGTCAAGAACTAAAATGTGGATGTTTTATAAGTGATATTATATGTTAGTGAAATATCTAGATGAACATTTTACCAGAAGGAGGGTTGTTTTGATGTGAATACTGAGTACAAATGAAGATCAATAGGTTGTCAACGTTCCACCCATGAGGATATTCGTGAATTTTTTTAAGACCAGTGGTAACAATATATAAAATTCCAACATTCCTAGAGGGAGATAATATGAAGTATTTTAAAGAAATATCAACTATGGGATGTAATATAAAGAACCCTCTATCGAGCAATACTGTGATGAATATCGGTTAATTTTGTAACTCTAATCACAATATTATAATTATTAAATTTTTATGGGATGAATTTATGAATTGATAGGATTCAAAATAATAAGGATTAGGTTCTCACATTTAGTTACTACCTTATAATAATAATGTATATTGGTTAGAGTAACTTCTCTGTATAGAAAAAGGCATATGTGGTGTGGGCTCAAACATATGATCCATGAATCTTACCCAATAATAGTCGATCAATCACCATAACAAAATAAGTAATTTATTTTGACCTTAATCATTAAATGTTGGAAACTCCTGATTCACCCCACCTCACAAGATGAATTCATGATCCCATGGGAATCTCAACTGGTTTGTTAGAGAATATTAACTATGTCTATATCTATAGATTTGAGTTACCAATTATGTTTAACTATATAATATGAACTCGACCTTTATAGAACATAAATATATTTATTTCTCTAAAATGAATGAAAATTTATAGATGATATAAAGGAAATACATGATATTCCAGGTAGAAGAAATATGAAGGTTTCATTGATAACATTGAAGAACATGAAGCAGAAATAATCTTAGAAGCAATGGAAGTTAGCCACTCTCAAGAAATAGAGGGAGTATACACTACTACTAGAAGATAAAATGCATTATAATAATTTATATAATCATGTAATTTTTTCCACTAATATAATGTTATTTTAGCAATGGTATATAAGATATGATTTACTTTTTGATGTTTTTACTCATAAATTAAAGAATATAGAAAAATCTCAATATTGAACATATAACATATATAATTTCATATATAAAGGGATTTTATGAGGAAAAATTCCATAGTTATTTAAACATGATGAAACATAGAGTTTTTTAGGAATGAATTTACGAGAGTTTAAAACTCTTACAAAATTTTATATGGAATAGAATAAAAGGTATTCATTACAAATAAATTTTTATCCTTATAGAACTAACATTGAAAAGTATATTCTTTGAAAATTTTATTAAAATAAATATGTCATGGAAAATCCCCATGCTCTAAAATACAATGACATATAAACTATTGAGGTTTAGAATACTGAATTATAAATCATGAAAAATTGATAAAATTAATATCATCATTCGTTGATTTGGTGAGCATATTGAATTATTAAATGATAAAAAAATTAAAATATTATTGTGAAGATTATGAATGTTTTTTGAATGTCTAAAGAACACATTAAATCAAATTTTCCATGAGTTGGTGGTGATATTGAGAATATTGGATGCTACCCAAGATGAATCTACATATAAATTTTAGAAAATATCCAATTTCAATGTTTCAATGTAATTTTGTAATTCTACAAAGACAATCTAGTGCAAGGAAGAATGTGAAAACCTCATAAGTTCAATCTTCTGATAAGTTGAAGAGGATTCTAACACATTATTATAAAGAATATACAAGCCTCGAATCCATTATATATAGTTTAGGTCATTTTCCAAGATGAATATGTGTGATGAAAAATGTGAACCCCACATCTTCTATGATGTAGAATATATGAAAATAAATTTATGGCGTTTCCCTTGATATTTCTGGATGAAAAAAGGTAATATATAAGTATCAATATTTTTGAATAATTCTCCACCATCCATAGATCAATGTAATGGCATATTCCATGGTTGATTGGATACTGTTTACATTGTGGAATATTTAGACACATAGATATTGACAATATGAATAATATGAAAAGTCATGTAAATATAATAATAAAAACATTCTAGGGGATAAAAAATAGAACATATTCCAATAAGAACCATACCCTATAGAAAAAGAAAAATTTATAGTCATTCGAAAGATTTAAATATTATAGAATTTTTTTGGAGGTTTCTAAAGAAGTGGTCTTGAAGAGATATTGTTTACTTATATAAAGCATAATAAAACATAATTTTTTTGAAGAAGGATAAAAAATATTAAGGAAAGTAAATGGTATATTTATTGTAATTATACCATTAGGTATATTAAATTAGAAACTATAAGAAAGGTTTTACCCATGAAGAATGATTTAGATTTTGTCCATCCCTAGAAAAGATGCTACATCTATGGAAGAAAATGAAAATTCCTAGAAAAGTGTAATATTTTTCTGACTCTTCAACATAATAAAAGTAATATCAAGTAAAAAATAAAGTAAATATGAGAAATAAAAACCCCGAATTGAATTGTGGATTATTTATATATTGGAGAAGTTGATGTTCACCAGATATTACATTTGAAATGTAACTTATTGTAAGGGAAAAATTTATACTAATGGTGTATATATTCTAGTTTGACTCTTAAAAATTTCATAAAAATGTTAATTTGAGTGGAGGAATTTTGGAAAAAATAAACATGCTCTAGAATATTCAATGGTTTATATGAATGAAAATTCTCAACAGAATAGAAAAGGCGACTGTGTTTTAATGGATTGGTGAATATATAGTGAGAACATTTAAGGGGAACATGGAGTTTCAATGTAGAAATAAAAAATAATTCCCCAGAATTTATATTGAAGTTAAAAAACTATACTCTACATAATGTAAAGAATAACTAAATGTTATTAAATCCATGAATCACAAGAATAATGATTCTTGAAAACATAATGATAAAGTCATAATGAAAATTTAAGATAATGTCAGTCTCCATGATAAGGATCCATTCAAATAAATTTTCTATAATTAAATAAAACAAAAGATCCAAGTTATCTCCTAAAATATTCAAGATATACTAATTGAAAATTAAACTAAAATTGAGGTAATTTAGGTGGACCTTCAAAGTTAGGTTTATGTACATGAAGGCTAAAGCTCCAGATGATATTAAAGAAACTATAAAAACTAAAATTATGGAAAAATAATTCTGTGATCTTATTTATGTTATGTTTTTTGTACTCTCCCATACTCATGAAATTTAATGATTAAATTCAATTTATGAAAATTTATTTTTTGATTATAGAGTCATAAGCATCTTACAAGGGTGAGAAAACTGTATCAATGATTAAACATTTAACTTTTTTTTTGAAATAGTTGTAGGAAAGTATTTGGAATGTAAATTTCAAGAAAATAAACCTAAAATAGTATTTCATAAAATCTATAATCACATAATAAATATTATGGATAGAATTATTTTCTAGGTTAATCACTCTTGTTTTCTACACAGAGCATGACTCACATAGGCTAAATTTTAATTGATTTAGGGATTATTGCGTTAAAAAAAGTTATTATATCATTATCATATGGAGATCAAAGTTTCTATTTAGTAAAATTCCAAATAAGGTTTGACGTTCATATTTTATGTCTGAAGTCTCTAATTTAAAATTTTTTAAATAAGGAGATAAATGAAATTTTGGATTAATTTCCATTACGGGGAAGAAATATCATTTATACAAGTGTTTCGAATTGGTATTAAAAATAAATAAAATGGGGGATATTGAACTTGGAATTGTTTTATAATTGTAATATATTATATTTATTCAGAATTTTATATTTTATTAAATGATTATATTGATGTAAATGGTTATTATAGATGTTAAAAAAGATTTTTGTTGAAAAACAAATCCTGGAATGATGAAATTTTTTAAAAAGAAGCTCTGTGTATACAAGATCTTCCTTAGGAATATAATCTAATGTAATGAATATCGGTTGAGGTTAGTGCTACTGTTGGATAAGGGATAAGTATAATGTGATATTTATATTTGTAGGAAGTCATTTCACATCTATTAAATTACAAAACCCCACATTATTTCATTATTAATTAGGGTTGAAAGATGCAGAATATTTGTCCATTTAATTTGGTGTTGAGGAAATAAGTGCCAGTTTATGAAGTTATTTAATAAAATACCAAGGATACTAATGGATATCCTATAATATGATCTTCTAATGAATTTAATCCTGAATATAAAACCATTATAATACACTCAGTGGTGAAATTTCGATGATTAAATTGATGAACCTTATGGAAGAATTGAGAAAGTCCATAGGATTTATTTATGAATAATGTAATGAGTGTTATATATATATATAGAAATGGAAGGAAGTGAATTTCCACTAGGATACATGATTATAATCATATATTGAATGATCTAAAAATTATTATGATATTGATTATGTTTGGATATTCTAACTAATTAAGTCTTAAGATATCAAAAAGAAGATTCCCAAAAGAGATTCAAAAAATCATTTTTATGATGTTCACCAAAGAGTAAAATTATATTAGGTTTATCATAATAATTTATTATTAAGGAAGGGAGAGGTACAAAACCCAATAAATTAAAGATTTATGAACAATGAGTTATCCAGAATATGGAAAAATAGAAGAAGATATCACTAGAAGATTGAGGAGGTTTTAGAGAAGATTAAAAACATATAACAACAGAATGATCGATCCTGAGGAATTATAAGATAAACAATAGTTTGAATTTATGAGTCCATATTGGAAAATTAATGTTCAAATATATAAGAAATATTAATATATATAGGGAGTTGATATAATCATAAGAATAAGTTAATGCTTATTTTGAGCCCAGATATACAAACTTTTCTTACATCAAACACTGTATGATGAGTTGATCAGAAGTGGGTAGAGTTGACTCAATAAAGGTAAGACTCTATAAGAACAATTAAAACTAATATAAGGTGTATCAAATAGATTCCACCATACCCACATGAATAATGAAGTATAAAGTTATATGTACTTAAGGATTTAGATGATTGGGTTGAGGTAATGGAAGAATAAAAAATATCTGATTAAACTCTATGGAAGAAATTTTTTAGGATGATACTAGAGATATTTTCTTACATCATATATCCTAATGATGTTGTGTTTTAATTTTATAGAGATATTTTCAAATATGTAAAGTATGTGATCTAAGAAAATATTTAAAGATGAGTTGATTATGGTTGTTTTTGAGTTTTACAATAGATTTGATAAATTTAAATCATGATATATAAGGAAGATAATAAAGGTTGTGAATTCAAAAATTGAGATAGTAGGATGTTCAAAATAAATCATTTATGTTTCCTATATCTGTTAGAGGAAACGTTTTTACATTAATATAGAAGATAATTTATGTTAATGATGTTGATAAAAAGGAATTATTTTTTGTGTATAAAGAAAAAAAGATTGAAATCATTCAAACAAGTACTTTCATTGGAAGATAATTGTTGTCGATGTTTAGAAACAAAAGAATATGCTTTGATTCAGGTTAATATCTCTGGATCTAGAAGATTAGAAGGAAGAGATCTTGGCCAACATTAGGCACTAACTTCTCTAAGAACAATACATCAACATATATGGAAGTCAGAGCTTCAAAAAAAAACATTATGCCAGTGGGAATATAGGGTTAAAGTTCACACTGAGTAAAATTGAATATCAAGAGGTCATCGATGTCACATCCAGCAGGTTTATGTTGAACATTTTATTATTATTATTTCAAGTATAAAAAATGTTGACATTCCTTATGAGATATAAATGGATCCTTTTGGGATATTTCTCTATTTCTAGACACATTATAATGATCCATCACATAAGTAATATAATGAGACATCATAGTAAATATAATGACATACCACCCAAAATTTTAATTATTAACAACAATTAAATGTTAGAGACATTATGACTTGATGGAATTTGAAATGAAAAAGAGTAGGTTCTCACATTAAGGCCATAACTTATAAAAATTCATGTGTGTTATTTACATTAATTTTTCTTCACTATAAGAGGGATAAATGTTATGGGGTTATATTTTAATCCATATATCTCATGTATATATAGAGTTTTGTTAAAATTGATAGAATAAAGAATTTAATTTGAAAATAATCATTAAATGATGGTCACCCCTGACCCCCCCTTGGGGAGGCTGCATCATCCCCTTGGAATCTAAATACTTATCAGAAAGAATTCTTCCTTTATTTGTATCTATATATTTTAATTCCCAATTTTATTTAACTATTTTATATGAAGTGAAACATTATTAAAGTTGAAGAACTATTTTATTTCTAAAATAAGAATGTTAAGATATTGATAAAGGAAATAAAATTTTTCTTGGTTGTAGAGACATAATGGTTTCATCAAAATCATTGAATAAACATAAGATGAATGACACTCAAATTTATTAAATGTTAGCCTATACAAATAATTATAAGTAGGATTCATCTATAATCGATGATAATGTGTATGGTAAGAAGTCATACAAATCATGTAAAATTTATCCACCATAAAAACATAATTCAATATATTATAAGTAAGATATTTTTTATTACATTTTATATGTTTTGTCTAAACATAAATACTAAACAAAAAACATTCATATTGACTTTATTATAGATATATATGAATATGTTAGGGGACTATAAGAGGAAAAATAATAGGTGGAATTAGAACATGATGAGATAAATAATGTATTAGTTATAATGTTAGGAGTGTATAAAACTCTTTCTAAAATCCCTGAATAAAATAAAGAATATGTATAACAGTTTCAAGGAAATTCCCCCCTATAAAGGAAACATTAAAATTTATTTAATCATGATAATGTTTTACATAGTACGTTCTCGTGTAAAATATCCATTCACTATAAAATGTTAAAAAAATAAAATTTTGAGGTTATGAATACATAAACATAAATTACGAAAAAATGTAATGGAACTTCATCATTCATTAAAATAGGTTATTCAATTGCATTAATATAAAATGGTCACGACCCATCCTCGGGGCCCCTACTGTGACTACCCCAAGCCCGCCTTCCATAGGCCAGGGGATGAAAACTAGAACCAAAGGCGTAAATCCTAATAAAAAGGGAAGGCATTGCCTTTATAAAATTAAACAACATCACAAAGTACAAGCGGAAGCAAATACTAAGTACAAAGAATGTGCTGAAAAGTAAATGGGCCAGAATACAAACCCAACTGAAAAGTAAAAATACAACTGAATGAAAGTACAACAGAAAAGACAAGTAGTTGGAAGAATAGAAGAAGCTCTTGGGTCGTCCACCTCAAATCCTACCTGAAGGGTAGGTATAGATAGTGCAGCTCCTAGATCGTCAACCACGAATCCTACTTGAAGTGTAGGTACAAATATCCTCCTCAACGCTCTCATCCATCAACCTCCTCCGAGTACCGTATCATTTTGAAGTCCACCTCTGGATACCGACTCGTCGTGAGGTTCACCTCCGGGTATTTACTCGTTGTGAGGTCCACCTCCGGTTACCATCCAGTCCTCGAACAATCGGCCTCCGTCAGCACTGTCCGTCGTCTGCATCCAACACAACGAGGTACGAGCATAGCCCATGCAGGGTGAGTATAACGATACTCAGTAGAGACCCCGAGACCCTCAAGGTCTCACAAAATACCACAAGGATAACCACAAAGAAGGATCTAAATAGATAACCCTTACTTAGGTATACGCCCATACTTATACCTAAGTTATCAAGTAACCCATCTAAATCATGAGGTATCATATAGATATGGAAACAACGGATAACCACTACTTAGGTATATGACGATAAATATACCTAAGTTATCATGTAACCCATATCAATCATGAGGAAAACACAAAGGTCATTGACTCAGCTCAAACCTGGATTTTCATTAAAGATACCGAAACCACAACTGCGGGATAACCCCTCCTCTGTCGAGTACAGTAGCCATTTCACGACTCCGAGGTGCTACTCACTATCCTTAGACTGCTGAGGTACTTCTCCTGTTGAGTATCGCGGGTCCGCACCCAAACACAGTAGTGATCCTCGCCAGGGGTCTGCCGCCCAAACACAATACTGTTTCCCCTAATAGCCTATAGAGGTACTCCTCTTGACGGGTACCACGGGTCAGCTGACATCTACCAGGAGCTCCGTCCATCATGGGTCTGCCACCAAATACCGGACGCTTCGTCCAATAGGCTAGTCGACTCACTCCAAGTCGAATCGGTCAAGCAGTCATCAAGTCCAGAGCTACTAGGTCTCTGCACTCCACACCCTCTTCTCTGAAAGGATCTGCTCCACGAGCTACTGGTCGATACTTCAAGTATCACAAATTTCCACAAGGAAGTATCAGAAGGAACTATCTCGTCACAGGGGTCTCAACGCAACAGACAGCGCGTCGATCGGACACCCAGTCTGTGAGTTATTAGCTTTTTTTGTCTCAGGGGCCCGGTTGGTTTCGTTTACGATCCAACCTGACCATAACTCAACTGTACCCTGAACTCTCATAGGTTATATTCATAGGTACCGTTTCTCAATGTGATTACCAACACCACTGATGGTTTTTCAAACGGACGTCCGGTCTGAAAGTTATCGGCTTTTTCGTTCCAGGGGCCCGGTTGGATTTCGGGTACAATCCAACCCGGCCATACTCCAACTGCGTCCAAACCTTAGGTTAAGTGTACCAAAATATCCGTTTCACCAAAAGGAATCCCACAAAGTCGACGACACGTCAATCGGACTTCCGGAACTCAAGTTATAACCGTTTCCACTCTGAGAGCCCGGTTGGTTTTGAGTTCAAACCAACCTGGATGTACCCAAAAATTACCGAAAGCTTGAGTGTAATATACTGAAACAACTATATCGATCCAAGGATCCCACCGCTACTGACAATGTATCGATCGGAGGTCCGTAGCCCAAAATATGGGCGTTAGAACAAACCTACTCTGAAAATAGGCAGTTTGGGCTCGGACCGACCCGGCCCAAAACCCCTAGGGTCGGCCCGAATCGGGTTGACCAGACCCCGGTCTGGGTCCGGCCCAATTGGGCGTGGCCCGGCCCGGCCGGTGCGGTGCGGTCCGGTGATGGCGGCCCGGCCCGGCACCGGCGGCTCGTCCCGGCGCCGGTGGCCCGGCCCAACGCTGGCGGCCAGGCCCGGTGCGGCCGACCCGTCCCGTGCGGCCTACGACCCGGCTCGGAAGCCATCCATGGCTCGGCTCGGAAGCCGGTCGCGGCTCGGATCTCGGCCGAGCAGGGTGCGAGGGGGGGGGGGCGCCGCCCCTTCTTGCGGAACGACCGACCCTGTGGGGTCCGCCCTAGTTGACTGCTGGGGGGTTACGACCCCCCCCCCCCACGGATTCATCAAACGACTGGAAAAAGGCCGGCCTACTGTGTAACCGCGGGACCTGAGGGTCCTGCCTCTAGGTGGCACTGACGGCTGACCGAGTCTGGTCGCCCCTACTGGTGACCTCCACGACCCCCTTGAAGTTCCGGCGCTATGCAACGGAGCTGTGCCCCTCTGCTGCGGCCCGCTCCAGTCGCAGTTCTCTTCATTTCTGCGTGGTGTAATGGCACCTCTCCACATTTTCCAAAACTCGTCAACGTTGTTTATCAAGAAAGTGGGGAGGAGAAATCTGCCGTGCATGTGCGGTCCGATCTCCTCCCATTATGTTTGTAACATTCGCCCAAAATAATCAACGAAGAACGTTAAATTAATCATGAACAAAAATAACCCAGACAACTTCTCGCAACATTTTATTCCCAAACCGTAAGGAAAAAAATCGCAGATCAACTTGATAATAAGTTGATCCGCATTCGTTGTTTTCTTTAGAAAGAAAGAAACAAGGGAATAATATCATACTTAATTAAAAACCCTACCTCGTGTTGTTCGTCGTTCGATGATGATATCGTGAGAGGGCGGACGTCGGCTCGTCGATGTCGTCACAAGGGAGGAGATGAAGGTGATGAAGATCATTGGAATTCGTCGCTTCTGCAAAGGCCTTCGATCCTGGCTCGAGCATCATTCCTTGGAGATCCGATGGATGGAGAACTGTTCTTCATCGAGGGAGGGAGTCGTTCTTCGTGGGTGAAGGGAACTCTCCACTAATTCTCCCAAAATATTTTCCAAGAAAATATATCATCAAGTCTCCCTCTTTTAAAAGATATCCAAGAAATTCCTAAGTCAAGAGGTGTGAAAAGAATAATTAATAGGGTTATTAATTGCCTTAGTTGACTTCATTAAGCTTGGGAGGTGGAGAGGCTCCCCTTTAAGAAGGGAAGTTGTCAAGTAATTAACAAGGGTGGATTAAAGAGGTCAAGGGGAGTTATGGGGAGGTGAGGAGTTAGGGGTTTTGTGGGTCCCACCACACTAAACCCTCTCATAGGAGGTTAGGTGGGTGTGGGTCCCACCAATAACTTCCCCTTTGTAGGATAAAAACCACCTTCCTTAGATAAAATTTGTACACAACAAATTTTATCTATTTTAATATAAATCCCCATTCATTAAATCCCAACCCGCTCAAAACGCAACTACGAAAAAGGTCCCCCTAAGAAATTACCAGCTCTGTGAGTTCATTAGTGCTCTCAGATTTCAATTCTGAGCACCGGTTCAAAAGATAGAAAAACCCGCTCGTTCGTTCACTGAACGTACCCGAGCTAATCTTCGAAAATTGATTTCGGGCATACCGGGCCTCAAAATTAGGTGTCGTCAGAAACTACGCACTCGTAAAATTCCAAAGAAATTAAGAAAAAAATTTCCATGAAATTTCTGGGCCTTTACATTACTCCCACCATAGGGCTTTATGTCCCCATAAAGCTACAACACAAACAAGGGAAACTAAAGGAGGTACCGAGCACGTATTTGAGCCTCCCTCTCCCACGTGCTCTCCTGGAGGTTCCCATGCTTCCAACAAAAGCACACAAGAGGAATCGATCATCACCATAGCATCGAATCATGTCGATCCTCAACCTCTACTGGAACCCTGAGAAAGTCACCCCATCATCGATGTCCTGCTCTCTGTGATCAATGTTGACAGATAGGTCATGAACACATCTCCTCATCTGAGATACGTGAAGGACGTCGTGCACCCAGTGCAACTGAGGTGGAAAGGATAGATGGTAAGCCACCTCTCCTACCCTGCTGAGGACTTGGAAAGGTCTGATTGAACCTCAGAGATTACTTGCCGCCTCGGCTAAATCATCTTAGACCTCGTTAAGGTGAGACCAGTCTGAAGACGTGGTCGTCACCCATGAACTCCAGTGGTCTTTTCTCTTATCAGCATAGGACTTCTGTCTGCTACGTGCAATCTTCATCCACTCTTGGATGATGTGCACCTTTTCCGTCGGAACCTGAACCATCTCTTGTTCTACACGTGCTGACTCCATCACTATCCACAAAGGATATCTAATACGTGACCAGCTACTATCTCGCCACTCCCAACAGCTGAATGCCCAATTTCTTACTAAGAGAATCTGATACAACTTCCCCCCTCTCCAAGAGTATAAACTATACTGAAGAAAAAGTGCTGGAGGAATTCAAACCATCACTACTATCCCAGGTTCATATCCTTCCGAGAGAAGATACACCTGAGATTATTGAGATGGAGAGAACCGTAAACCGCTCGTTCAAGGAACAATGGGTGATTATAGCCAATTATAAGAACCTATGTCCACCTTTTTTTTGTCTATGTTCCACCAAAGAGCTACTGGGATTTCTCCTCTGCCGAAAAGATAAATCTGGTATCATCCCCTGGATGAACCATGTTATTCACATAATACAGTCAATCCTGACATGAATGATACTATTTCATGCCATGGACGATGTTGTAAGGTCTCAACGCTACTACCAAGAGATCCAACCATTACTCTTGCCTCCAAAGGTTATGTCGCACTTTAGGCAGCAGTGTGTGGTCACTGGGTTTCCTCCAGTAGGTATCTCAAAAGTGAGGGTCAAGTCAACGGTTTTATACCGACCTCTTAGTATCAACCATAAAGAGTGGACATGAAAGTAATCGTCATAAAGAAAGGCGTCTTTTATTACTGCAGCTCAAAGTACAAAGACATACACACCTACAATGATGACAACATGGATACTAAAAACACTAATAACAAGGGACTTCATGCCTAGACCCGCACCTTCCCACCAGCTTCCAGAGCTCCGCAGTCATATGCTTCAGCTGCTTGAAGCCGAGCTCTCCCATATCCACCCGTTCCCTGTGGTCGGGGTGGTCCTCCGGGTGGTGGTGGTGGCAACACCTCGAAGCGCCATCCACCACTATCTATATGGCTAGATCCTCACGGTCCGTCATGATCGAAACACTACCTCTGCCTGGGAGGTCCTTCATCTATCTGCTGATCGTCCGAGTGGTGGGTCAGACAGTCATGAGCCCTGTGCCCCTGTCTGATGCATGCATAGCATTTCATACTCTTCATATGGCTGGCTCTGTTTCGTGTGCCTCGCACCACCGAATATATATCTTCAGGTCTCCCACCTATAGGTCCAGTCCTCTTGGACCCCTGCATCACCTTTCTACTAACTACAGATGACTCGGCTATTGATGGGAAATCCTGTGGAAAAGGAATAATCTCTCGAGCTTGCTCAGTGTGTAGAGTCACTGGTATAAACTCCACCCTGAAGAAGGTCTCTAAGTCTCCCTAGGTGAAGGTCATCTCGTCACAAAACTGGAACATGTGTCTACACCTCCTCTCAGCTGCTCCCTGGAAGAGTCTAATAGCTAGGTACACCATCAAGTCTGCGGGTGTCCCAGCTGTGTGGAAAGCACGTGATACAAACTCCAGCCAGTGTCTAGCCATCTAAAAATCTGACTCGCCTCGAATCCTCGGAGGCTCTTGTCGCTAGAACTCATGCATCGTGCTCAAGTGGCGTGCACTATCTGCTGGTGTCTCAACTGGTGGAGGGCCCTGTACTGAGGCCTTTTCACTCAACGACCTATCAGTACGTACAACTGTTGGGGCTATAGCTGATCGTCTGCGGGAAGGCATACTAAAAGAACAGATGCGACACTGTCAAACGAATATACCTGGTGAGCTGAACTGGTTTATGCTGATTCAAGGGAAAATTTTTTAAAACACACACGCAATCAGTGTGTTCGTGCACTGAGATGGAAATCAGAAGTTAGGGTCCTGGTGTATGGATACGTCGGCCGCCCGCACCAACACTGGACTCCCTGAACTGAAAACCACACTTAGTACCCTTAACAATATTTATTCAAAAAATGAAAATATCAGAGTTATAAGTTCTGCGGTAGAACCTCCCTCTGATACCAATTTTTCACGACCCGTCCTCGGGGCCTGTGTCGTGACTACCCCAATCCTGCCTTTCATAGGCCAGGGGCTGGCAACTAGCACCAAAGGCGTAAATCCCCAAAAAAAGGAAAGGCATTGCCTTTATAAAATTTAACAACACAACAAAGTACAAGCGGAAGCAAACACTAATTACAAAGAATGTGCTGAAAAGTAAATGGGCCAGAATACAAACCCAACTGAAAAGTACAGATACAACCGAATGAAAGTAAAACAGAAAAGACCAGTAGCTGGAGGAACAGAAGCAAATCCTGGGTCATCCACCTCGAATCCTTCCTGAAGGGTAGGTACAAATAGCGCAGATCCTAGATCATCCACCACGGATCCTACCTGAAGGGTAGGTATAGATAGCCTCCTCAACGCTCTCGTCCATCAACCTCCTCCATGTACCTTCTCTTCGTGATGTCCATCTCCAGATACTGACTCATTGTGAGGTTCACCTCCGGGTACCGACTCGTTGTTAGGTCCACCTCCGGTTACCGTCCAGTCCTCGAACACTCGGCCTCCGTCAGCACTGTCCGTCGTCTACATCCAACACAATGAGGTGCGGGCATAGCCCGTGCAGGGGTGAGTATAACGATATTCAGTAGAGACCCCGAGACCCTCAAGGTCTCACTAAATCTCACAAGGATAACCAAAAATAAGGATCTAAACAGATAACCCTTACATAGGTATAAGCCCATACTTATACCTAAGTTATCAAGTAACCCATCTAAATCATGAGGTATCACATAGATATGAAAACAACATATATCCACTACTTAGGTATATGACCATACATATACCTAAGTTATCAAGTAACCCATCTCAATCATGAGAAAAACACAAAGGTCATTGACTCAGCTAAAACCCGGATTTTCATTAATGATACCGAAACCACAAATGATAGATAAATCCTCCTCTGTCAAGTAATGTTTACCTATCACGACTCTAAGGCGCTACTCACTAACCTTATACTGCTGAGGTACTCCTCCTATCGAGTACATCAGGTCTGCACCCAAACACAGTAGTGCTCCCCGCCAGGGGTATGCTGCCCAAACAGAGTAGCATTTCCCCTAATAGCCTACAGAGGTACTCTTCTTGCTGAGTACTGTGGGTCTGCTGCCAACTAACAGGCGCCCCGTCCGCTGTGGATCTGCCTCCAAATACCGGGTGCTCCATCCACTAGGCTAGTTGACTCACTCCAAGTCGAATCGGTCAATCAGTCGTCAAGTCCATAGCTACTAGGTCTCTGCACTTCACATGATCGTCTCCGAAAGGATATGCTCCACAAGCTACTGGTCGATACTCCAAGTATCATAAAGTCCCACAAGGAAGTATCACAAGGTACCATCTCATCACAGGGGTCTCAATGAAACAGACGGCACATGGATCGAACGCCTGGTCTGTGAGTTATTAGACTTTTCATCCAGGGGCCCGGTTGGTTTCGTGTATGAACCAACCTCATCGGAACTCAACTGTACCCCGAACTCTCATAGCGTATACTCATAGAGACCGTTTTATCAATGTGATTACCAACGCCGCTGATGGTTCGTCAAACGGACGTCCGGTCTGAAAGTTATCGTCTTTTCCGTTCCAGGGTCTCGGTTGGATTTCGGGTAGAATCCAACCCGACCATACTCCAACTGCATCCAACCCTTAGGTGAAGTATACCAAAAGATACGTTTCACCAAAAGGAATCCAAAAAAGTTGACGGCACGTCAATCGGACGTCCAGAACTCAAGTTATAACCGTTTCTGCTCCGAGATCCCGGTTGGTTTTAGGTTCGAACCTACCCGACTATATGAAAACATTACCGAAAGATTGAGTGTAATATAAAGAAACACCCGTCTTGATTGAAGGATCCAACTGCAACTGACAGTGCGTCAATCGGAGGTCTGTAGCGCAAAATATGGGCGTTAGAACGAACCGAATACGAAAATAGGCAGTTTGGGCCTGGACCGACCCGACCCAAAACCCCCTTGGTCGTCCTGAACTGGGTTGACCCAACCCGGGTTCAGGTTCGGCCGAATTGTGCACGACCCATCCCTGCGTAGGCGACCCGGACCGTGCGGCCTACGACCAGGCTCGGAAGCCAGCTGCGGCTCGACTCTCGGCCGAGCGGAGTGCGAAGGGGTGTGGGGGGTGCTGCCCCCTTCTTACAGAATGACAGACCCTGTGGGGTCCGCCCTAGTTGACTACCGGGGGGTTACGACCCCCTCCCCCCGGATTCGTCGAATGGGCGGACAAAGGCCAGCCGGCTGTGTAACCGCGGTACACGAGGGTCCTGCCTCCAGGTGGCGCCGGCGGCCGACCGAGTCCGACCGCCCCTGCGGGTGACCGCCGCGGCCCTAGGCTGCGACTCCCGTCCGACCGGCGTGGCGCGACGGTGCCGTGCCCCTCCGCCACGGCCTTCCCTGGCCGCGGCCCCCTTGAAGTTCCGGCGTGGCGCGACGGTGTCGCACCCCTCCGCCGCCGCCTGCTCCGGACATGGTTCTCTTCGTTTCCGCATGGTGTAACAGCACCATCCCGCCTTCACCACAACTCATCAACGTTGTTCATCAAGAAATCGGGGAGGAGAAATCGGCCGTGTTTGTGCGGTCCGACCTCCTCCCGTTATGTTGGTAACATTCGGCCGAAATAATCAATGAAGAACGTTAAATTAATCATGAATGAAAATAACCCCTACAACTTCCTGCAACATTTTATTCCCAACCCGCAAGGAAAACATTCGCGGATAAACTTGATAATAAGTTGAGCCGCATTCGTTGTTTTCTTTAGAAATAAAGAAACAAGTCAATAAAATCATACTTAATTAAAAACCCTACCTCGTTTCATTCGTCTTTCGATGATGATATCGCGAGAGGGTGGAGGTTGGCTCGTCAACGTCATCGCAAGGGAGGAGATGAAGGTGACGACGATCATTGGCATTCGCCACTTCCGCAAAGGCCTTCGATCCCGACTCATGCATCGTTCGTTAGAGATATGATGGATGGAGAACCATTTTTCGTTGAGGGAGGGATTCCTTCTTCTTGGGTGAAGGGAAAGCTCCTCTAATTCTCCCAAAATATTTTCCAAGAAAATATCTCATCAAGTCTCCCTCTTTTAAAAGATCTTCAAGCAATTCCAAAGTCAAGAGTTGTGACAAGAATAATTAATAGGGTTATTAATTACTATAGTTGACTTCATTAAGCTTGGGAGGTGGAGAGGCTCCCCTTTAAGAAGGGAAGTTGTAATGTAATTAACAAGTTAGGATTAAAGAGGTCAAGGGGATTTATGGGGAGGTGAGGAGTTAGGGGTTCGTGTGGGTCCCACCACACTAAACCCTCCCATAGGAGTTTAGGTGGGTGTGGGCCCCACCTCTAACTTCCCCTTTGTTGGATAAAAACCACCTTCCATAGATAAAATTTGTACACAACAAATTTTATCTATTTTAATCTAAATCCCCATTTATTAAACCCCAACCCGCTCAAAACGCAACTACGAAAAAGGTCCCCCTAAGCAATTATCGGCGCTGCAAGTTCATCGGTGCTCTTAAATTTCAATCCCGAGCATCGGTTCAAAAGATAGAAAAACCCACTCATTCATTCATTGAACGTACCCGAGCTAAACTTCGAAAATTGATTTCGGGCACACCAGTCGTCAGAATCAGGTGCCATCTGAAACTGTGCACTCGTAAAATTCCAAAGAAATTAAGAAAAAAATTTCCTTGAAATTTCCGGGTCCCTACAAAAAAAATGTTAAAATTTGAATTTTATGATAAAATGAGGTGTCTTGAAAATATTATAAACACTTTTTTTATAAGTTCATTGAGAATGAGTTGAGATTGATAATCATGGAAGCTACTCAACTTGAATCTTCACATGAAGATGATAAAAGAATAAGTAAAAAAGCTTCTAAGAAATGTATTACATATAGAAATACACATTCTATTGGTTGGATGAGTGTGAAAAGGTCACAATTTTCCTCTTTTGATAAGTTAAATGAAATTTTAAATCATCATTCCAATGAAGCTGCAATCCCAAAATCTCTTATATTTAGTTCATGTTATTGTTATGTACATTTTTGTGTCATGAAAAATAAAAAACCCACCTATTCAATAAAGGAGGATATATGAAATTAAATATGATGGATCTTCACTCAATATGTTGGGAAGAAAAAAAGATAATTTCCTTAAGAATGATGTTTCATATTAAGTATCAACTATCAAAAATTCAACACAATGGAGGAAGCCAATATATATTTTCTAGGTTGGTGATGTCAAATGTTTAGATATATAACCATATAATATTAGTAAAATATTCCATGGTCTATAAATACTTGTAGCACAAAGTTATGAGTGAGAAAAATAAAAAACTCACATATTTACAAAAATCCCAAAATGAAAATGGAAAATCTACTAACTTTCAATATATTTGAATATCCTGAAAAAATATTTGGAAGTTCTGGAAGAAGTATCGATCAAGGGTAGTAGATTAATTCTTCTAAGAATAGCTAAACCAAAACTGATAGATGGATTCCATAAAATATTATGTAATTTAAAAATATATATTTACTATAATTCCACCTTTAATATTAAAGAATTGTAATCTACATGGAATGGTGCTATCAAGTAAAAAATTTCAAAATATGTCTTTCTCAATAGTATAATATACTTCAGTGGAGGAAAATTACACTTCATAGAATATTTTAAACTCTCTATGAATGCTAATGTTTATTTAATTAATCATAATATACAATATTTTTCATCCAAATAATGACACAGAAATATTGGAATGGTGGAAAACATCTCCCATGGAGAAGTTGAAGTTCATCGAAAGTTACCTTTGATGCATAAATTACAAGAAGAAAAGAAGTTATGTTTAAGGTGTAATTCATTGAGAGAAACTCCTAAAAAATTCCTGATAATGTTTCCAAGAAACAAAAAGTTGTAAAATAAAAAACAAATATTATTCCGAAGATACAAATGTATATGTGAATGAAAATTCCCAATGGAAGAAGAATCATATCATGTTCTAATGGCCTCCATGATTTTATGGCCAAAATTGTGGAAGTAAAGAAGTTGAATTAGAAGAAAATAATATTATTTATTCATTTCTAAATAATATTATAAATGATACTCCACACAAAATAAAAAATAATATAAAGATAAATAAATCTATTCCAACGAAGAAGCATGATTCTTTGAATGTTTTGGGAAAGGGAATGAATAAAACTAATGATAAACTATTGATTATTTTCATGTGGAGAAAAACTCCACAAACATGTTTATCTAAATGAATAAATCTCAATATCCACCTTATTCCCTCACAAGTTCCAGATATCCTACATGAAAATGGAATTCAAATTGATATAGTTTAGGTTTTCGCTAAAGTTATATTAGAGTTATAGGTGTTTGAAGCTCCAGATAATATTAAATTAACTTAATATAATAAAAATTCATGTAATAAATTATACTTTTATCTCATAGGTACGTTTCATATAATCTCTCATAGTCATATTAAAATATAAAATTAAATTCAATGTGGGGAAATTATTTGTGGATGAAAATTGAAGAAATATATTTCAGATGGGCATACACCTACTTTTGTAAATAAACTTTACAAATTTGATGGTTGACATGGTTACAAGAATGTATGTTGAATTAAAATATAATGGTGTAACCAAAATAGAGGATTTTACAATAACATTCCTCACATGGTAAATTATATGGAAAGATTTATTGACCTGATTAATAACTCTTGTTTTCTATAATGAGTATAGATCATGTAGACTTAGAGATGATTGATTTAGGTAATACTTCCTTATTAAAAAAATACCATCACTATATTAATAACATATATATTTATGTTGAGTTTAATATATGATATGGTGAGAAGTTGATATTTTATAAATAAATCCCCGCATTTAATGTAATTTGAAGAAAGAGATAAAAGAGAGTTTTTATATTTCCAAAATTATAGGGAGTAATATTATTGAAAAATATTTTTTGAAAGGGTATTGAAATAAAATTAGAGGAAAATGATGTTCTTGTTAGATAATGATATTGATAAATTATCTTTTCTACAATATTTTGTTATAAATTAAGTTAGTACGTTTATTAAAAATATTAATAAATATATTCCAAAATAATTCCATTGGACGATCTTATTATGAAAGAGGGGTCCAATGATAGAAGTAAATCCAAAGATGCATGGACTAGTTCTATAAGATATCAATAAGTAATGAAGAAATGTTCAGTTCAATTTTGATAATGGATAAAGGATAATTACATTGATATGTTTATATTAAAAATCATCCATTTCACCTTAAAAAAATTTAAAATTAACTTCTATTTCATTCTCAACCAGTGTTTTAGTAAGAAGAAGAAATTTATACAACATTTGTTTTGAAGTGGAAATTGAAAACATCTGGGGAGATTGAAGAGCATAAGGATTATTTAGAAATGCATTCTAGACAAATATCTACTGAAGAATATAATCCCAATGAAAAACCCATAATAAGATAATCATTGAAGAAGTCTAATTAATTTGAAGGAAAAAATCATTTAATAATTGATAAAGGCCTTGTGATTCATTCCAAAAGAATTTAAATAGTGTATTACCATAAACATGAAATGTAATAAATTTAATCACCACCAAAATATATTCTGATATTTATAAGTTTAATGAAATTAGAAATATTATGTGGAATAGAATATTGAGAATCCTGATCTACTAATGTATTTGTAATTATGAATGGAGATTCTTGAAGGATATTAGTGACAAAGTTTTTATGAAGTTTACTAATGTTAAATATTGTAGAAAGTGTTTTATAATCAAATAAATCAGGATCATAAGCTATGAAACTAATTCTGTTGATGGTTTTAGAAGATTTATTTATCTAGATGATTGAGCAATAGCATAAGAGAAAACTATAAGAACGAGGAGGTTCCTGAGATGATTCCTAAGGCTATAACGATCAAAAGATCCATCCTAAGAAAATATCGGATAAATAATCAATGGATAATTGATATATATAATCATAAATAAAAGGAATAAAATGGTAACAACCATAATAGAAATAATGAGTTGATCTAATTAGAAAAATAGATGAATATTAAATCATGTACAGATTAGTGTGAGGTTAAAAAAATTAGAATTTGGAAGATAGTTTTATTAGAAACAAGTAGATATTATGTTATTAGAATAATATTGTGCAAGAACAATTAGAACTAAATTAAATTTTTTCGTATTGAGTCCACCGAAATCAGATGAGTTACACTAGAGAATTTTCATAGTACTAATGATTTTTGAATATTGAGTTGAGGTTAAAATAGAACTGGAAGGAGATGAATGACATATATTGAAGAAAAATCATTAAAAATTCTAGGAGGACATTAAATTAATTTAAATTTTTATATTTTGATGATTTTTAGATATATTTTCAAAGATATATATTTATGAAATTAAATTCTATGGTTAAAACGATGAAACAAGGATGAGTATAAGATAATTGATTTTTTGTTTTCAATGAGATTTCTTAATGTGAAATAAGAATATCTAAGGATGATATTGAAGGTAGTGCATTAAAATGTAGAGCTGGTATGAAGTTTAAAATGAATCCCATATATCCATATTTCTATAATACTAATCACGTTTATATAAATGTTGGAATACATGAATTAATTATTTATAAAATTGAGGGAGACTAGTTCTGTATAATAAAATAAAAGGATATGAACCATTTGATTGTGTACTTCCATCGGAAGATCAAAATGGTCAATGTCGACAAACATTAACATGATGTTGAAAAGAAGAATATGTTCTTAAGATCCAGAATACTAAAACGAATAGATCATGAAAAAAATTGATAACATACTTTATTATGTTTCAAATTTTGATGTATAAGGTAGTTAGAGCTTCATAAAACATTATACAAGAATGAGGATAGAGGAAATGATCATGTAGAGTTCAAATAATGGTCAATAGGTGGCCATAGTTCCATCCAATGTGATATTCATGATGAACTATTTAATATTTTTTCTAGTTTAATCAACTAAAAAATTTATATTTGAACATAGGATGTGCTTTCGAAAAATATCTCAAATGGGGGCTGTAATATAAATGAACATAACTTGAGTAATATTTTGAAGTATATTTGTCAATATAGAAGCATCACACACCAGTTTTTAATTATTTAAAATGATTATTCATAGAAACACATTTGACCTTATATTTGTCAATATAGCAAGGAGTAGGTTGTAACATTGAGGTTGAACCTCATAAAAATATTATGTGCTATTTATATTAGATTATCTATATAAAATAAAGGAGAAGTGGCGATGGATCATATGTAATATCTATAAGTCCAGACCGATAATAGAGTTCTAATCAACTAAATGTAATGAATAATTTCATTTGAACTTAAGTAGTGAAATTTGGCTACCCATACTTCACTCCCCCAATTAGGGTTACTCGATGATCCCTTTGAAAAATTCTAATTAATTAAAATTATTTATTTTGATAAATTTTATTTAAATTACTTATATATTACAATTTTTTTGTTTTAAAAGATGTATTTTATGTGTTCTAAAGCTAAGTAATTGAAAAAAAATTATTAGGGTGTGATTATAATATTTGAATGATAAAAAGTCATATTTCTCAAAGAATTATTTTTAAAATATTCTATATTTTTTCTTCTATTAAATTATTAATATTAATGGATTATTCTAATACCAAATCTAAATGTTCAAAAAATTATATTGAGTAATTTAATTGTAAATTTATATTAAATAAAAACACATGAATTTTAAAAAGCCATTTTCTTATACAAAAAATATATCATTATAAATTAAGTGTTTATATAAAATTTAAATAGATAAATTTTATAATTATAATTAAAAAATAAATAAATATCAATTTTTGATGTGTAATATAAAAATTATCTAGAAAATTTGTTTTGTGATTTTTCTAGGACGATTAATTTCTCAGTGAATAGTATATTGTTTTCAAAAATATCATAATTTTTATGATATATTTTTAAAATAATCATTATATAAAAATTTATAAACATTTTTCTCAAAACAATATGTATTTATTGAGTAAAATAAGGGTTTAAACATATTATTTTTAATTTTGAAAACTCTAACTAAAAATTTTCATATTAAGTTATATTTTAGTCTAAAAAGAACAAATTTTCATCCTTTTTGATTAACATTGAATTCAAAAGAATATATTTGGTTTTATCTTAATTTTTAATTATAAAATCTCTTTTGTTTAATTAATAAATAATGGTTATTAACATTTTTCATATAATTTCACCGAAATAGGATATTTTTTGCTTTCAAATGCATGTTTTCCCTAAATATTTGTTTATGGGGTTATTTGTTCTAAAATTTAAGTTAATTTTTTTCACCAGCGGAAATGAAATTTAGTAAAATTGATTTAATATTAAAAATCATTATTAAAAAAATTCATAATAATTTCATTTAAATTTTGGAGCGTAAATTTAAATTACTATGGTAAAAATTAGTCACCTTGATAAATGTCAAAATAAAGTAAAAGTTTTAAATAAATTGTTATAGTAAATAAATATCCTGGGATTATGTTATATTATCCCTGATAACTATAAATTATGGATCCACCTTCCATGAATATGGAATTATTTTTTAAGCTAACATTATATTTAAGATAATACCAACCCCATCACTTATAGAAGGACCACTTCACCACCCATATTAACCTAACACCAAATTCCTCATAGATCATCCAATATCTATAGAACCCTTTCCCAACTACTCCATGGAACATAAAATACGATATATTCTCATAAAATTTCAACCCTTTAAAGAAATAATCAACATTGGAATAGAGTTTTCTTGAGAAGTATGGTGTTAGCTTCTAAATAGTCACTATTTTCTTCTTTTACCTCCTCAAAGTCTATTATATCAGACAAAACATAATTAAATCCATAACAATATTATACTAAATTAATATTTTTTTAAAGTCATAACCATTATATAACTTCCTCTAATCCATTTGGAAAATAAAAATTCCACCCATATTATGGTTATCTCACTACCACAGTGGACACCATTTTTTTTAACGCCACCTTACGCAAATATTAATAAAAATGTATTTAATTTATTAATAACATATTTTTGAAATTATTAATATTTTGGAAAGATAAATTGAAATTTATAATTAAATAAATTATCATCCTAATTTTACCATCTAAAATGAGCATACTGAGACATATTTTATAATTGGAATCTATATTGGAAAAGCCCTTAAGATGTATGAAATTTCAGGTACAAGAATTATAAAAACTCTCTTTATATAAAATTTTTATATTATTAATCTATTTAATAAGTGTTTTGACAATTTTCATTATATTAATGTTATTTTTGGTTACCTAAGATTTCATATTCCCACTTGAATAGATTCAAGACTTGTCATATGGGTTATTTGTCTTAATTTACATACTTTATGTCATTTTGTATGTTATGCACCAGTTATTTTTCATTAATAGGGTGTATTTACTATCCTATTTAAATATTTAATTATAAAAAAAATTGAAACATGTGAGTTAAATTTCTATCTCAAGATCACTTTCCACGTGTTTTTGATTCTTATTTTATTGATGTTCATAATGGGTTTCATTACCAAATTTCCTTTCATTGAGTTTTATATACTCCACATTTACTATATTACTGAAAGATTATGTGTATTATAACCACTGATTGTTTTTTTATTTATAATGGTTTTATATGGATTTAACTTTCATTTTTATATTATCTCTGATGATATATTCTAAAATTACATTATATGATATTGATATGGGATTCCATTCCAAATATCCTTACTTTTCTTATATTTTAATTCAATTAGTTTTTTCGGTTATATGACTCCAATTCTAGTCCTATAATGTATAATTAAATATTTTATATTCATTTATAATTAATATAAGTTATCATTTTTTGTCATATGTGAATATAAAGGTCATACCTTCTATTTTCATAAGGGCTGCATTTCTAATATCACATTGAATCAGATATTTCCTACATTACAAATAAATTTTGGGAATTATATTTCATTAATATCTAAAAAAATTATTTATTATCCTAATATGGTAAATTATATGTTGTATATTTATTCTTGATATTTACCTCCCTTTGGTTCATAATTCTACCAAATGGTTTCTTGCATTTAGACGTTAACATTTGTCATCATTACAATAAGAAATTTTAATTCTTCGTTGACCATATACTTTATACTGCTAAAACAATGTTTTTACATCAACATAAATCATTTCTCAATGTCATTTAATATTTCATTACTTATTCTCCTATAATCTTTAAAAATGATCTTTTTTATCATTTTTAACATGGTTCATTTTTATTTTTGTGGAAAATGGAGGAAAAAACTATATTTTTTAATATTTACTTTATAAATACATTTCTATGAATTTATAAGATTTTTGAATAATGAATAAACCCTTTCATTTTTTTAGTGATTAAAAAAATAATATATATTATCAATTTTTTGAATTTTTCATTTCAAAATTAAATTTAATGTTATTAAATAATTAATATAAGGGTTTAATTCAAATTTTTTAATATATTTTTCTACCACATAAAATAAATTATATTTAACATAATTTCTATTCAAACAATAAATTTATTTAATTATTTTATTTTTAATGTTTCAATATATGTTTACACCCCTTCGGAATGTATTATTTATTCGACTTATAGGTCAATTATTACAACCACATTAAAAAAGACTTATGGAAATTATTTTTTTAATTTAGCTTCCATTTTCATCATAAAAGATAAAATATCCATCTCAAAAGTTGTTTTGTTTGTTGTATTAGCCTATTAATTTTAATATGATTTTTTCCTTTTTCATTGTTGGACACACAGACTCAAAAGATTCAATTCATTGTATCTTCTTATGTGAAACCATCAGAAATTATTAAGTTGTTCTTCTTATAATAAATATATTTTTTATCTATGGAAATATCTTCTAATTATTCTTATGATTCAGTATGGTTACAATCTAATGATACCATCCAATATCATGGTTTTCATGGGTAATGATCTTGTTTTGTGGAAATATTTATTAATCCCATTTCATCCCATGTGTTTTCTTTGCTATGAATGAATTTTGACTGTTTAATTATGTGGATCAAATATACATGTACATATTAACATGTAATGTATTGAATTTTTACTATATATGCCTCCAATGGATTGGTAATGTTTTATGTCAACTGAGATGATATTTTTGGGAATATAGAGTAAAAAAAATACATAGTGAGTCTATGTCGATTGTGTTATTTTGTTTTTGAGTGAACATTGGCATATACTTATGATGTCATATTTTATGTTGTTTCCAAATTTATATGATTCCATGATCTTAAGTTAAGGTTTTCTTTATTCCAAAGGGATTATATTTTGATTTATAACATATGATACATGTTTTTTCAGTATTATATCTTTCTAATGTGTTCTTATACCATGAGTATATTCAAATATCCACATGTTGATCTTATGATCACTTATGATATTCGATTAATATCTCTTATGCTTACCCTAACTAAGATGTTGAGATCACCCTTCATATGTTTCGTATTCATTATGTCATGAATAAAGTTATTATTAATAATATTTCTAAATGATTATCATGTGTGGAGAAAATATTTAGTTATGTTAGAGACCCACTATAAAGTAATTAAATCATATCCCAAGTGTAAAAAGCACTCCTTATATGGTATTGATATTAGATTTTACTTAAATGTTTTTTTAATACTAAAAAAATATCAACCTAAAAAAGTTTTCTGATTTTAAGTGACCAATATTGGTTATTGACATTGTAGTTAATGATGTTCAATAATGTGTTTCTTTATTTGGTACCAAATGTTTTTGTAATGTTGCTAGATTTAGCAATGTAAAAGAGAATCTGTGTTTGATGCATCTCAAAACAATATTTAAATAGGTATTCATCATATGATAATAAATCTTATAGCACCAAATTACTCAATATATGAATTTAAAATAAAGATAATATCAGTTGATTTGTAAGAAATTAAAATTAATAGTACCTGTTCATCATGTTAAATCCCAAAATTTTATGAAATATTTTTTCTGAATAAATTAAATTTCATTAATATCGTGTGTTACACACAACAATGAGTTTTAATAAAACCTGAAAAACTATTAATATTATTATTTAGAAAATAGAATTATTACCTAGATGTTAAACCCATGAGCGTTAATATGAGAAAAATTAAAAATTTTAAGTATAATTGTTTTATATAAAGAAAAAAAAATTATATACAAAATAATTAATTTTAGGAAAAGTCTTTATATGTTTCGAAAAAACTATTTTTCTTAAAAAACGTTTTTTTTGGAAAAATAAAAAATTAACTTTTGAAACTTTTATTATATTAGTTTAATAAAATAAACAAAATTTTTTAAATATGTATGTAAATATTAACATTGGGTGAATTGTTTTGTATTTTGTTGTAATGATTAATTTTTTGATGGAAAGGAAAAAATATGAACTTTTATTGAAAACTACATTTTGATTTTAAAGAATTTATAAGCTTAATCATTATTTTTAAAATGGTTTGTAAAGAAACTTAGATCATTTTTATAAGAATTAATCTAATTTAGGTCATTTGAATTATTTTCATATTGAATGTGGATATTAAAACTTATTAAAACTGTGAACATTTTCTATTTGAAAAAATTCATTATCTTTGTGTCTATAGAAGTTATTTTAACTTAATTTTCTATACTTCTAAGTGTGAAATTCAGAAAATATATATTCCATATTTAGAATCAATATAATATATATTATCTGAAAATGTCAACTTAATTTTTTATCATAATGAATATTAAACATATTAAAAATTATTTATCATGGTAAAGGTAAAAATTGGATTATGAGGGGTTGAACTAAAAATATATGGGTTAAAAATGACCCAAAACCTATCTGACACCCAATGGATTCCTATATTTTGACCTTTTTATGTCTAAGTCTCAATAATGGACTATTTTGGAGGCATATTTCATGTCGAAAACATGGGTACACCTTTTTGTTTTCAAAAATTACAGGTTTTCCACTCACCTAACTTTTAAATGTCTACCCCATCTACTCTATTATTATGTGACATCCTGGCTTAGTGGGTACTAAACCAGTTCCCCAAACTAGTTCTCCACAAGACCTCAACCATCCCTCCTCCTATTCCAAATGATTTTGACTTACATTGAGGGTATAATTTGGATCTATGAGGAGATTATACCCCCATATTATAGTTCACAACTAGATGTAAATAGCCAAAAATATTAAATATATGAGTAATGTTGATAAATAAATAAAGTAAAACGGATAATTGTAGTAATAAAATGAAATAAAGTAAGGGTATGAACATAAATTTCATACTTACAATAAAAATCTACCACTGTTCTGATCACTAAAGTAAAGTAAATAACATAAAAGTAAATACATAAGGCCCTATTACCAACTTCAGGCCATAACAAGTACCCAATCTCTTGTACCCTATCCAGAATATTTAGCTTGAAAAGTCTACTCCATATGAGCATCCCACTAAACCTTGAAATCCAGCCCCCGCGATCCATTGTGCATCCATTCTCAACCTGAAAGAAAACATAAGGACTATACATACACTGAGGTACACATATAGGGGGTGAAAAATATATCTTAGTAGGCCACCCCCAGAAGATAACCTATCACTGCTATCATAAGATCATTCTAATGAAATTTTATTATCCTAGATAAATCATAACTGTAAAAAAATAAAAAAAAATCTATCATAAATCCATAGGTCAAAGACCTCTTTCAACTATAACTTCTTCATCCAAATCCAGGAATCCTCGGAGCACATATCAATGAACATGTAAGACAAATAACATGTGCCTCCATTTCCATGGTATCTGAAACTAGACCTAACCATTTTGGGACCTAATCTATGATGTTATTATCAATATGTGTAATAATATAAGGCATAATCTACCATATCAAAATGGAAAAAACATTATATCACATTTGAAACCTTGACACATATGTCCTAGTTACCACACAAAAGTACTAGGAATCCAAGTCCATTAGTCTGACATCTATCTCACATATCATAAACAATATCCTTTAAAATCATTCCAAACCTATAACAGATAAAAAATTAATCATTACTGGAGCATCATTCCATCATCTAAACAATGAATGTGGAGTGTCAGCCCACCATCCATCCAAGATGGTATACCATCAATTCATAGAGAATCAATCTGGACCATAATAAAAATTGTATACTATTGGAGTCTAGTGCCTCATTCTTACAATCAATCTACAATATAATCTCCATGATTGGATACTTAGTCTAGAAACCATCTATATATATATATCATCGGTGATCCATTCAACATCAGTCTAGAACACTATTGATGAAGTATACTATCAATGTCTGGATCCCCAGTCTGACACCATATCTATAGTACAACTTCTATTCCCAGATCCTCAGTCCATCACAGTAATACATATATGTGATTTTACATCCACTGTACTCCACAACATAAAACAACATGCCCAGAACCTCGACCCAACACTCATAACAACATATGACTAAATTTATGTCTCATCTATAAACATCTCAACCCCATCAGACCATACATCATTTATGTTCCCAAGGGAACACCCATAACCAACATAATCAAGCACATGCACCCGCTCAGGTTTTTCTTATCAATTGGTCGTGAAAATATCCCACACAATCCATATATAATAGAGTCATATCTCTTGATCCTCAGAACTATCACTCCAGAAGAGACATACCCTCACAATCTAGGGAAAAAAATGAACTATCAAGCCAATAAATATCATAAAAAACATCCTCACATGGCCCTCAATGACGTATAACTTATACTTGATCAAAAACATGACAGTAAGACAACCCAAAAGCAAACACAATCCACGCGGGCAATCTCAATATCCAACCAAGTAATCCAAGTATCACTTTCCAAAAACTAATCCATAATGGCTACCCTCTAGAGTCCCTTAGACTCAACTGAACATCACAATTCTACATGTCCATAACCACTATCCTATGATGCTAACCAATCCAAAAGGCTAAGTCAACCAAGATCCTGAAATGTAGGTTTTAAACATCAACTTCTCTATCCTCAAGACACAGGTGCGATACATCGGGTTGAACCAATATCATCCTATAGATACTACCCAAATCACATCTTATGGGATTCATCCAAGAATCCTAAAAAATCACCATGGAATGCCCAGGCCAGGCCATTCCCTAAGATCACAACCCTCACCCATATCTCCAATCTCACATCCAAACACATTAGAAGATTATGAATCCAAATATCATGTTAATATTTATACTAAACTTTCTTTCTCCAAAAAACCATCTAGATGACTTCTATATGAGAAAAGGATTCCACCATTAAATTCTACATGAAAAAATGTCCATAATAAACTATTCATAAGTCCAATTCTATTTCCAAGGTACAAAAAACCAAAACCTCTTAAAGGGTAACCGAAGAGCACCACATAGAGTTTATGCGTAAGCACACAGTGTGTTCTCCCATATAACCACATGGGAGAGTAATCTAACTGAACATGGAATGAATAATCTTAGTATACGACAAGTCAGATACATTTTGTGTACCCTACACGGGTTACCAACCTGTGTACCCCACATGGCCTAACCATGTGTTCCGACCTTATCTTGTACTCACACAAGGTGTGTCATACACATAGGGTATGACCATGTAGACTTCATGATCATATCCCCCTTATGTGGATCATTTTTCCATGTACTCATCCACGTGTTGAGTGACACTATATGTTGTGTACACTGTACTACACACTGTGTAGTCATCTTCTTTTCTTCTTCCACAAACTTGAAGAACACACAATGTGTGTTTATGAAACCATGCACCATGTAGTCGAGGTTTCAAAATGGTAAACCCCTAAAACCTCTAGAAACTCATATTTCCCCAAATAATCACATATTGACTCCCATGAGGTCTTTATAATTCCAAAAGGGGATTTAAAAATTAAAAAAAACTAATCTACAGGGAACTAGGAAGGAAACTCATAAACTAGACTACCTAAAGGAACAAACAACAATGTTATGGGTAAAAATATGTTCCCTAAAGCTACTGAACATTTTTCCAGTCCTGATCAATGTCATGAATGAATTTTGATGAAATATCCTCACTTCCTCCTCCTCCTCTTGATCTAGGAATCACACGTGTAGGTGTCTCCCCCCTCTCATATTATCCACTAAAACTCTAAATGGGGGGAGATTGGTTTATTAAATTAATTAATTAAATAATTAAATAATTAACTACCCTTTTTAATAACTGTCTGAATTCCTAGAACCTAACAAGGGTTTAAACCTCACCTGGGAAAACCCCCAATTCCATACTCTACTGTGGAGTCAAAATCCAAATTCGATGATCTGTTCAAAAGATATGGAAACCTAAAAAATTCAAATTTATACTAGTATTCCAAAACCTAGGAAAACATGGGTCACAATAAACACCCCATAATAATCCTTTTCATCCTCGAGAAGCCTCGATAGTATTCTAATCACACATCTTGGCTCAACATGGTTATCAAAGAAAGTTCATTTCATTATGTTATACCCAGGGAAACCAACCTATTTTCACTTCATAACACCATATTGGGGGGTACAACTCAAAAAAGGATTATTTACTACTAACCACCATTAACAAATAACTAGGATAGTTCTTAACCACACATGTCCATCCTGAGACTTAACAAAATAACTCCTAACTCAACATCAAACCCATGGTGCTCCCCACAAAAGTAGTATCCTTACTATATCCCCAAAAACAATCACCTTTTTCAACATCCCATACTCCAAATCACAACCAAACCTCTAAAGTTGACATGGAATTCTTGTTCCCACAAGATTGAAAAAACAAAGCCTCTACTATCGCTTTTCCCTAGCATCCAACAGTGGAAACCATGATATTCTTTGATAAATGTTCCTCCACTAGGACCCCACCCATAGAAAAAGATGGTACGCTTTCCAAAATAGGGATTCAGACACACTTCTCCATGTGGGAAACCTCCCAGGAGTCCCCCTAACACCAAATAAAACCACTCTATAAGAAGGTATAAAGTAATTTATCTATTATAATACTCGGTATAATGTCATAATATTATGCATGATCATCCCAATACTATTAGTATACTAATATTTAATCTATAAATACCACAACAAACTAATACATTCTATAACATAAAAGTTCAATCCCATGCCCTCTAGTCACCATTCCCATAATCCTCTCACCACACCGCAACAATTCTCAGCCCACTCATGGATTCCTTACCAACTCATGCACCTTGGATGTACACACTTGTATTGTCTAATCCAAAATCAAAATTATATAGCACATCACCAACACTCACATATCTTTGGTTCCACTATCACAACCTCATCACACACCCTTGTGTAACCCAACCAATGAACTAACTATGAATCTAGTGAGTAACTTCTCATAATAATCTGCTCAGAAGCCCTAACAATAAAACTAAATTACTTTTTGTGCTCCTAATCTCATTTAAAGTCACCAGGATAAACCTACCCAAAAAAACCATTTCTGGAACAAGGATCCTAAAATAACCTTCCCCTCTTAAAACCAACCATAAGGATAAAATACAAACATGCATGTGAACCAAATAAAAAATAAATGGCATCTGAAGAGCATGAACTTCAATCCCAACTGCACCCATTTGTGGACTATTCCAAGAATTCCCAAGTATCCATTTGTTCCTCAAGCACCCAAAAAGACTTTTAACTCAGTCGGCCCCTCAATGGGTCACCCTTAATAGTCAGATGGTTCTAAATCCCTACTATAGAGATAGGTTAAAAGGCCACTAGATAGTCCCAGTTATCCCTACGGACTAAAAATCATGACATGTCACTAGGTCCAACCACCTTGGTATACAGTAACTAATTGAATGTCACAACTCACGGAGAATCAACATGCACACATTCCATCATCACATGAAATAAACAAACCTCCTATATAATCCAACACCGTAAAGGTGTCACACCAACCAAATTCCCATAACTAGGGCACCCATCCTCTCTAAGAATCTTCACATCAGCATACTCCCTTGAGGACACAAACATGAAATAAAACAAAAAAAACCCTAAAAAGGGGTCCAATGTTCATATACATACACCTTATTAACCCACATGGGTCACATAAACATCCACACCCATGGACCACACTAGCATGCCGATTAATGAGAATATCATCGTATATCAATTAAACCTTCCTTCAGAATGAAATACCTAAAATCAAAAACTTGTAGTCCTACAACATGGGGATATTATGTACTTATCAGGATGTAGGGGAATATATTTTTCTCTACAATATAAGATTAAAAACCAATTCACAATCCTCTTTCCAATTGGAATGAGTCTAAAATTTATTACAAACCTTCTAATCTAAACAATATGTATGTCGCTCAATGATAAAATCACTCTCAACT
This sequence comes from Viscum album, assembly GCA_963277665.1. Classification (NCBI taxonomy): domain Eukaryota; kingdom Viridiplantae; phylum Streptophyta; class Magnoliopsida; order Santalales; family Viscaceae; genus Viscum; species Viscum album. Next base: position 1,983,793,824 of record OY728122.1, read on the forward strand.
ATAATATCACAAATCTAGAACGTCAATCCTAGTCCTAGTTAACCAAGAATTCCTATCAGAATTAGTGTTCATGATACACCATCTCTTCATCCATCACATGTTCCAACCCATTCCTATCCCTCCAACACACCAACCCCAAATAGTTAAATAATAGTAAATTAACTCCTCGAATACACCATTATAATGTCGCATAATAGTAGTCACTAAACCAGTTCCCAAAGACCTTTATCCACAAGGCCTCAAGCCCACCTCTTTGTACACTAGTGGATATTAACTAGGATAGAGTGTTTAATGTGTACATGAAGGAGACTATACGCCCATGTCGGAGTGAACAACAAGATGTAAATAACAAAACACCATACACATCGGAGTAAGGAATAAAAATAAATAATCTAATATTGAAACATGCTGTAATACAATGAAATAATCTAAGGAACCAAACAACCATGTCATACATATACCCACATCGGGTTCTCCTATCAATCATGCATGCACATGGATCATTGAATCCGTATATAAAATATTCATCCCTATCGATCATCATAACTAGTACTCAAGAGGAGACATCACCCTCCCAATCCTTGGAGACAACAAAAATATAAGAAAAATCCTTATAACAGGAAACATCTTCAAGAGGCCCTCATTGGCCACTAATAGATCATCTATCAACAATATTTTAATAAGATAATCCCAAATAGAACCATATTATACGAAAGATCTCAATAGACAAACAAAAAATCCAATGATCACAAAACAAAAAATAATCCCATGATGGGAATACTCAAGGTTACTCATACTCAACCCAACTCCATTATGGAACTCACACATAAATACCATCTTATGATGTCAACCAAGCCCAAAGGATCCACCCACCATGATCCTCAAACGTATGATCAAAATCTCAACTGCTCTAACCATGATCCACTAATATAATACACATGGACAAACCAATATATTCCCTGAGATATTTCCCAAACCAACCTTCTATTATTCACGCAATAAAAATCAAGAAAAAAAATCATGGCATGCTCATGTCAGACAAATCTCCAAGCTCATGACCCTCACCTAGGTCTCCTAGATCACAACATAACCAACTAGAGTATTCTAAATACAATGCTTAAGGAAATCCTCATAAAAACCAAAAATATCTTAAAACACCATCCAGATGACCTCTATAAACCAAAAGGGTCCCACGATTGTGTTTTACGTAAAAAACACTCATAATAGACTACTCACATGTAGAATTTTGTTTCAAAGTCAATAAACACCCAAAAAACCATAAAGGGAAATAGTAGAGCACCACACAACATGTATTCATGAGTACACAACAAGTTCTCCCACCACCCAACATGGGTTTGTACTCCATCTGAACTTGATATGTATAACACATGTAATGATTCTATATGATAGATACCTGGAATTTATCCTACATGGGTTATGTACCAATATAGCTTACATAGCATGGCCATGTGTCCATACCTGGACATGTAATCTTACATGGCATATTATGCATAATTGGTCTAGTTATGTATCCTACACATCCATGCCCCCTTACATAGGTCATATGGCCATATACTCGACCACATGTCAAGTGACACTACATGGACTTTCCTGTAGACTACATGTTGTGTACTCATATGTATCTCTTCTTCCCCAAACAAGAAGAACACATGGCATGTGTTCTTAAAACCACATGTTGTGTAGTTGGGTTTTCTGAATCGGAAACCCATGTGTACCTCCCAAAACCAAATTTACCCCAAAATAAGCACAGATTGACCCCCATGGGGTGTCTAGAAATCATAAAGATGGTTTACATATTTAATAAAAGTTATCTAAAAGGATTGAGGAATAAAACTCAAAAAATGACCTTCCTCCTGGCATAAATTCCATGGTTTTTGGTTCAAATTTTCTCTCTAAAGATTCTGCACCTCAATCTAGTCTCAAACTACTCCATGGATGGTGTTAGGTGGAATATCCTCCCTTACTAATCCTCCTCTCGGTCAAGGCATTGCTCATGAGGAAGGCTGTCTCCACTCCCATACATTGTGTGAAACCTAAAATGGGTGGTGGAGATTGTTTATTTGATAAATTAATTACATAATTAATTAATTACACTTTTTAATAATTATTCTGATTCTTATAACCTAGCTTGGGTCTACACCTCTCCTTGTAAACCCCCCATTCTGGACCCAACTATGGAGACATAATCTAAATTTGATGCTTCGCTAAAAATATACATCCACCCAAAGAAAAATTTCAAATTTATTCTCAAATTACAAAACATAAAAAAACTAAGGTGTTTACATATTCACACTCCCAAAGCCCATTGGATAATCCAATCCTCGAGATAATCACTTACTTACTTCTCTAATTGCCACATCGAAACCTTTATTTTTTTAATCTAGAATCCAGCATAAGTATAATTTGTGTACTATACAAAAGAATTTTTATGAAAAATATGTAATGTCCCTCATCGAGCATTTTATTTCATTTCACCCTCCATCTCCTTCCACTATTATATGATCATTCAGATATAATAACCATATTATCTTCTTTATATTGTGATATTATTATTTTAATATAATAAACATAAATAAAATAAACATGGTAGGGATAGAATAAATAATTTTAATATTTATTCTTATTTATGAATTATGTAGTTATATTCATTATAAACATATTACGTAATTTATAAATTAAAAAATGTAGTGGTTTTTATTAAACTCAATTTTATATGACTTTTCTAAAGTATAATTTTCATACTAGAGAATTTTAATTTTTGAAAATTTAATTCATTTTAAAATTCGACAAGTAAAATTTTTTGTAGGCCAAATATTTTATAATGTTATGAAAGTATTGATTTATCAATGAAAAATGAAAATTTCTAATTTTTATTGAAAATTATATATAATTTTACATTATTTTTAAGGTAAAAGTATGTTTTCGATTACATTTTTAATTCTAATTTGGTAATTTCTATTTTAAATTACCCGATTATGGTTTTAACAGGATTTTACACTTGGAATTAGTATAAAACCATTTTATATTTTAAAATAGATTTTTTTCTAAAAAACTGTTTTGCATTTCCTTTTTTAGTTTAATTTTAAAATAAATTATAAACATTATGTGTTTTGAATTTTGAAAATTTTATTCCATATTCGGAATCAATGGTTATAAATTAATTAAATATTTCTGTTTTATTTTTGGTTAATTTTAATAGTAACCCAAGTAAATTTTATTACCATGGTAAATGGTAAATTTGGTTATAGAGGTTAAAAATAAAATGAAAAAAACTATTAAAATAGAAAATATCTTAAATAAATATTATTTTATAAGTATATATTCACCATAATCATCCAAGGTTTAAATATATGACTATATGGGGACACTTGGATGAGATTATGAACTATATAGTATTTTATTTAATGAAATTTCAAACCTATCACACTCGTGTTTTTAATGAATCCAATATTTTTAATAGGGATTTATCTGTATGATATTTTAAACTATAAATATCATTCTGAAATAAAAAATATTAATATAAATCATGTGAAACTATTATTAGTTTTATGTGATGAAATAATTACCTTAAATTCTACCCCAATGCTAATAAGGTAATTATTCATATGATGAAAATATCATATAAATGATAACAAAAATAATAAAATAAATAAAATTTCAGATATATAACGTGATCAATGAATATTATATATTTCCTTCATATGTTAGTTATTTATTAAAATATTTTTCTGAATTATATTTTTCATCAGGATATTATTAATGTTAAAGTAATGAAAAGTTATGAAAATTGACATTATTGATATTTTGTAGTAAAAAATATTTTATTAAATTATATAAAATTACTAAAACTCATAAATGCTTCCTATTGAATATTAGGATGTTTAAAATATAACCCATGGTCCATTTATGAGTCTTTTGTAATTATATAGTAAATATATTGACTGTTAAGAGTAAAAATTCTTGTTGTCATGGTAATAGTTAAAGCGGTTAAATAGTGTTTAAAACCAAAACACAAGGGTAAAAATATATTAAAAACATGTATACATCTTAATTCATGAGGGTATTTAGACCCATAGACATATTATATTCTCTAAAATTTACATTAGATACATTTTTAATAGAAAATTAATTTATATTAATTTATCATTTTGGGAAATGTCAGGAGTGTCCCACCCCTTCCTTATAAAATGGATCCTCTCATCACCACCCTTATGGTGAGTGGTTTTCCTTTGGAGTACTTCTACTTCTCATTTTATCATCCCCTAATTTCTTTCTAGACCACATCTGATGTGACTATCACTCTTTCTACTGGTACCATCATGAATACACCTCACCTTGGTTGAACTCAATGTAACTTCTGCACTGTGGGATTCTGTAGGTGGTGGAATCCGGTGAGTTTCTTCCATTTTATTCTTGTTTTTTCATATTTTGGGTTTCTTTAGGATGCCCATTGTTTATCCTTATTCCATTATCACTGATCAGAACTCCTCCTCCTCCCCTATTTCCTTACCTTCCATGAAAAACCTGATTTTTGGTAAGGCACGATGATGTTTTTAGGGTTTCTTGGGATAGATATGGTTGTATGGTTTAAAGTGATTCCTCACTAGTTTTGTTTTGTTTCACTCTGTTCCCCCTTCTCTAGGATTTACCTTTCAAGGTAGTGATCTATTTTTTTGTGTTTTTTTGTTCTATAATTTTTAGTTTCAACTCATTATTTTCTTCCCTGAAATGTTTCCAACATTCCTAGATCCATTTTGTCTTTTTTTTACATGTTTTTGGTTCATTTGGATATTTTTTGGACTCGAATGGCTTTTTGGAGTTCTCTGATTATCTTCTGTGATGATGAAATTGGTTTCTTGGTGTCATTCTCTTAGAGGTTTCTCTGAAAATAGGGTTTAGTTTCTACAATGGTGCATGTATCTCAAATTTATGGCTTTTGACTACTCTTACCTCTACTCAGCACAGGGATTCCACCAGTCTTCTCATAGTAAAATTTTCATGGTGGTTCCCATGGTGTTTTTAGATGTGATTTTCTAGTAGTCTATGGAATTTTTGGAGCTGTTTTCCCACGGTGGATTTGAATTTGGAATTGGGTTCTCAAAGGGATTGATCTTCATGATGGTTTGTGTTGTGTCTTAATTTTTGGGACTTTGATGGTTTTTGGTGTTATATTTTTTGTTTTCATTGGTAGTGAAGATGGTTTTTGGTGTATTGTCTCTCCATCAAATTATTGTGGATGGTGGATATGCTTGGTGTCAGGGTGCATGATGTGAGGAATATATATGATGATGATAGTGGATTCTGTATCAATGGTACTCTAATATGGTGTTTTCTATGGAGATGATAGATTTTAGTGGATGGTACTTTCCAGCGAGATACTATTATCGCAGGGTTCAGTTTGTATCAGGGTGTTCATCATGAGGTGGTACATGGCTCTAGGCAGTTATGATTATCTATTTTTGAATTTTGAAATGAGGTTAGTTTCATTTAAATCAAATAATTTGATATTTTAAATCAGTTAGTTATGTTTTTTGAATCTTTTTAAATAACCTTAATATTGATTTTTCATGAAATATAAAAAATAAATTATCGGTGGTATAGTTCTTATCTAAATGATTTAGTTTTATTTTATATTACATATCCATAAAACCTTACTCAAAATGATAAAATAACAACACATGTAACATATATATACTGAGGTGTTGTTATGTTGTTCAAAAAACCTATATCCATTTCAATTCTATTAAATGGAAAACAAAAACATCATTCCTGTGTATGGTAGACTACAATCTTGGAAATTGATGTAATTCATTTTCCATTATGGTATATCAAGTTTGATTATAAATATGGAATTATTTTTTTATATATGAAATTAATGACATATATTTCATTATAAAGAGATTATATGTAATTTTTTAATACCTTTATATGAATAGAAAAATGATAACATAACTCATGCGTGCGTGTGGGATACCACCTCTATGAAGCGATGTGATTCGTTTTTCATCTGCACATCACATTAATTATATTTATATATATAAGTATATTTTATGAATATATTTTATGTTTAATAAGTTTTGATAATTATATAAAGATAAAATGATACTTACCTACTTTCAATAATGATCGTTGAAAAATAGAAATGATATTCACGCTTTTGTATGGTATACCATGTCCATTATTGTAACATAGTTATTTTTTCATAACCATCAATAATTATTGGATTTAAAAGTATAAATAATGTATAAAATTGATAATTATTCCTTGAATATTACTATGGATGGGATGTAATTCAGATCTATGTGACCATAGTCAACCAAATAATGTTATTCTAGACTATGAACTTAATATCATAAAAAAGACTGACTTCAACTTGAGTGATTATGAAATTGTATGAAACAAGGACATATGTTATAAAAAAGGAATAATAAAATTTAAAAATTTTATTAACTAAGTAAATAAATAACCTAATTTTAATATTCATGGAGATATAGAACGTATAGATATGTCAGACTCGAGGTATGTAATTTTTTTAAAAAAAATTCTTGTTTATGTTTCCCAAAAACTCCTTTTTTCATCCATGTCCATGTTTTATAAAAAATGGTTTCAAAAATGATATTAATATTATTATATGATATTTTTAATTCATTTTTACTATTTCTTAATTTTTAGAAAATATTTTTAATGGAATATTTTTATCATTTTTTAAATAAGGTACTATGTGTATTTTTGGAGAAAAATACCAAAGGAATATTTTTTTAAACATAATCAACATGAGATAAATTTCCCACCATTATGAAAAATTAATGAATTGAATTTTACATTATATTTTCCCTTTAATTTTTAAATAAAATGTGTTCTTTATGATGTGTTTTGTTTTTTAATTTTAAAATTCTTTTTTTAAAGAATATTGTGTTTTGATATTCAAATTTGTTTTTATTAAAAATAATTTTTAAAAGGGATTTATGATGAAAATGGGAAAGAATTAAAATTTGTATTCATGATATGGTACTTGAACATTATATATATAATGGTTGAGCCTGATATATCATATACAATGGGATGATCCCTGTTTATCTCACATGTGATCCAGATATATATTATATAAAGTGTTGATCCCCATTATAGATAATAAAAAATGAGTGAGCTCGATACAGATTATATAATGGGTGGTCCACATTATACCTCTCCCATTCACAGGGAAATGATTATGTTATTCATATAATTATATTTGAAGTTTGATATATGGTTATTCTAATTGTATGGGTTTTGAAAGTGAGTTGTGAATATGAAGCTCTATGTTTTCAATTGGAAATATTGTATTTGATTCACTCAAATAACTTTTAAGATAAACATAAACATTACATGGGGTTTCTTATTTTTCATTGGACTGATAGTTTTGTATTTTTTACCCATTACAGAGTGTTTTGTTCTCATTACATGTTTTAAAATGTTTTTTGCATTGAATTAATGATTCTTAAGGACAATGATGAAGTCATGAATCAAATTCGAGAGTCTATTTCATGAAAGAAAATTATATTTTATTTTAGGAGAAAATATTGAAGAGGAAATTAGACACTGAATATAATTTTCCACATATAATTTATGGGTTCACTATGTATGATTTTTTCATAATTATCAGAAGATATAATTTGAAATGTTCCTTAGGATAGTTAAAAAATAATTCAAGTCAAAAGGCACTTCAATATATAATTATTAAGGCCACTTCATTACAGTTTTTATTAGAATAGGATTTTGACAACATGGGTGATTATGATATTTTATTAAGAGTTATGGATACAATTATATTTTTATGATTCTAAGGATAATCCTACGATCAATGTCTTAGAAACCCCTTTTTAGGATTTAAGTTATGAAATTTCATGGTGACTAATTAGAATTTTGGAGATATTTACTTTTGAGGTAATTACAGGCTATTACAATTGGTGTATATATATTTTATTCTATATGTAACAATGGTATTGGAAATTTATTTTGTGATTAATTGATTAGTGTTATTTTGAAATATATTCACTATAACTTTAAGGGTAATGAAATTATTAAGATTAAAAAAATTTACTATTGAATTTTATTTCTGAAATAATGAATGGATTTTATTTTAGAGGAATATGTGATTTTATTGTGGCATTATGGAGATTGAGGTTATTTAAGAAAATTATTAGCATTTCATGAAGAATATATGTTTAGGTACCTCATATTTTACTATTATTTTTGAAGATTCATTGATATGAATTGGATAAAAATTTTAAATTTAACTTGGTTGGATATGTATTCAAATATTTCTAATTTTTGGGTATCAAAAATAGTTTTGAATATTTTTAGAACGTATATGGGTAATTACTTACTGAATAATCTATGTTTACATTTTTTAATTACTATTTAATTTTGTATATTAACGTAGTTTTTATTAGTATGATGGTTTAATCATTTTTGTAATTATCTTATCACATTCTAACCAGTTTGGTTTTGGTTAATTCCTAAATATAGGAGGAATATATTCTTATTTTTTGTGAATTTTTTATTCTTAGAATTTCACTAAACTACTAAAATCATAAAAAATCATTTTATTTTCTCATTATTTGGAGAAAAACGTTATATTGTGGAGGGAATTGATTAAAGGAAGAAATTAAACATGTCAATTAAGTATATTTCCTTATGTTATTAGTATAGATGGAAATGGAATTCCTTAACTCTAGGAAAAGGAAAATGAAAGAAAACATTACCTATTTACTTTTATTATATTGAAATCAACATCCTTTTAACCCATCTAAAATTTACAGTTTTCTAGTTGTTATCTTTCTCAAGACCATGTTATCTATTTCTCTCTATTAGTACTTGGGTGTTATGTTTTTCTTCCAAATCAATTTTTACATCCCATTAATGTTATCCTAATTGTAAGCATAGTATTTATTTTTAAGGAATACTTCACAAGTTCTTTTCTCCCTTTTCAAAAGGAATCTTGATTAATTATTTTTACAATATGGGATTTCAATAAAGGTATTTGAAAACTCAAAGAACTGAGTTTAAAATTATAAAGATGCAATTTAAAAAGGAGGGATAATGTAACAACACATGTAGTGATATAGTAAATCATTTTAATATTTATTAGTATTCCCAAATTATTTAGTTATATTCATTATAAATATATTATTTAATTTATAAAATAAAAAAATTGTTTTATTTAACTTTCTTTTTATTAGATTTTATTTAAAAAAAATTAATATTAAAATTATAGACTTTTAATTTTAAAAAATGAAATAGATTTTTAAATTCAACAAGTAAATTTTATTTTTGGATTAATTTTTAATATTTTTCTAAAACTAATGTCTTTTCATGGAATAGTGAAAAATATCAATTTTTATTGAAAATTGTGTTTAATGTTAAAGTATTTTTAAGGTAGGATTTTGTTTTGGTTATTTTTAAATATTAATTATACCATTTTCATTTAATATAATCTTATAACAGTTTTGAAAATGTATTTTATAGTGTAATTTAGTATAAAAACATTTTATAATTAGAAAGGGAATATTTCTGAAAAAATTATTTTTCAATACATTTTTATGAATTGATTTCAAATTAAATTAAGAAATATTTATTTTTGAATTAGAAAAATTAATTAAATATTTTTAATATGTGTTTATGATTTTATTAAATAGGCACCTTTAATATTTTTCAATGTTATGAGTATCCTAAATAATTTTTACTAGCATGATAGTGGACAAATCATGTAATCTATGTTAAAAATAAAATGATATGAGCTATTAGTTGAAAAAAACATATCTAAATCTTATATGATTATTATATTTGGAAAATAAGTATAAAATGGTATAATTTAAGACTTTTAGGGTCTCTTTTATGAGAATATGACCTTTATAGTATTTTATTTAATGAAATTTCAAACATATCACAGTCTTGTTTTTAATAATTGTAATATTTTCAATATAGTCTTATCTATATAATATGTTTGAATATAAATATTATTTTTAAATATAAATGATTTATATTCATCATGTTAATTTATTATTAATATTTAGTGAATAAATAATTACCTTAAATGCTTACACAATGCTGCTGTAGTAATTATTAAATTAATGGAAATATTAAATAAATGATATTAAAAGTTTAAAATAAATATCATTTAAGATAATAAATATGATACAAGAATTTTATAAATTACATTGCCATGTTAGGTATTTATAAAAATATTTTGTTAAAATTATAAATTTTTTCTTAGTACTATTATTGTCAAAGTAAGAAATAATTCTAAAAATTTACAATACAGTTATTTTATTGTAAATAATAATTTTTTAAATGATATAAAATTTATAAAAATTTTAAATTAGGAAAAGTGGTTTTGATAAAGTTTAAAAAAATCAAAACATTGAAATTTATGAGTCTGTATTCATTTTAGTGTAACTATATTGACACTCAAAAGTAAAAACACATGTTTTCACAATAAGAGTATAAGGGGTTAATATGGGTTAAAACCAAAATATACGGGTATAAATATGGTCATAAAATGTATAATTCTTATTTTCTTGTGTTTAATAAGACCGATAAACATGTTAAATTCTATATAAATCACTATGGAACCATTTTAACTAAATATTAGTTAGTATTAATTTAATGTTTTGAGAAATTCCAAGAGTGTCCCTCCCCTCTCTTATAAAAGTGAACATTTACTTCTTAGTCATTTACCTTTAAAAACCAATTTTGAATGAAAAATACATACCCATATACTATAATAGAGTCTATTCTCTAATTATATATATCTTTTTAAGTAATAATATCAATATTAGAGGCCTTAATGTGAAATGAAAATGTGGTTTTCTAAAGAAGAGGTATAGTTTTTATCTCCCAATTTTAGTTTTTTTCATAATCCATATCCATCGGTCCTTCTTACACCGTGATAAAATAATAAAACTTTTATAATACATATAAATTTTTTTACGTTAATTTCACAACATGTATCAAGGTCCTCTTCCATAAAATGGGAAACTAAACCATCATTCGTGTGTATAGAGGACTATCGCCTTGTGAACTGAAGTAATTCATTTTCCATCATAAAATCTCAAGAATGATTATAATTATTTAATTAAAATTTATAAATTATATTAATGAAATATTTGTAGTTGTTAAATTATAAATGTAATTTATGTTATTACCTTTCTATTCATAGAAAAATGATAATGTAGTTTATACATGCACGTGGACTACCACCTCTACGAAGCAATGTGATTCATTTTTTTATAACCGTGTCTCATTAATGAAATATATAAGTAAATTTTTGGAATAAATATTATATTTTATATATTATTATCAATATTTAAAGATAAAATAACCATGTCCATATTTACAAAATGATTTTTTGAAAATTGAAATGTTACTCAAGCGTAAGTTATATAACATGGAAATAAGTAATTATGTAAAACATGGAAATAAGTAATATAAAATTAATAATAAAATTGAAATGAATTAATATTATAGAATTAATATTATTTTATAGATTCTTTAATGCTGATCTATTTTATAATATTCATCCTACAGAATTTATTTTAGAATTATGAACCAAATAACGTCAACATATCTGATGTCAACATGAGTGATTAAGTAATTATGCATAACAGGGAAATAAGTTATATAAAAGTAATACTAAACTTGAAATATGTTTATATGTGAGTAAAAAACTAGCATAAGTTTATTATCTAGGAATATAGATGATATATTTTATGAGACCGACTCAATGTAAGGGAAATTCTTTTAAAATTCTTTTTTTAAATATTACCTTAAAAATAATTTTTCCTTCCATGTCCATGATTTTAAATGTGGTTTAATTTTTTTTAATATCATCATATTATTATTTTATTATACTTTTAAATTTTTTAAATTTTTTAAAAATAATTTGAATTGAATCATTTTTTCGATTTCCAAATGGGGAACTTCATGACTTTTTCAGCATAAAAGCATTTTCACAATATCATGAGGCTTTAATTATTTGAAGATTACTCTATATGTTTACATGGTAATTTGGTTTTAATGTGACCAAAACAAGTTTTCTATTTTTCAATTCATATTTTAATGAAAATTGTATTTTTATATCCAAATGTGATTTTATTAAAATGCATTTTTAAAAGGGTTTTATGATGAAAAGGATCAAGTATAAAATGTTTTAACCGTGATATGGAACATAGGAATTATATGAAAAGTAAGTGATCTTGAAACAACTTATATTATCGGTTTATCCTTATTATAACTCACTAGTGAGACCAATTTCATTTAAATGATTGGTTGATCCCCATTATAGCTCATGAAAATTGGGTGAGCCCAATATAACTTATACAAAGGGTTAGTAAAATTATATTTCTCCAAGGAATTGGGTTTTTTTTATTTTCACTATAGAATTATATTATAATTCAGTTGGATGGTTATTCTGATTGTAAGAGTTTTTAAAGGGTTTTTATAATGAGATGCTCAATGTTTCCCAAAAATTGCTTTTTATTTTCTTACTATGGGTTTTAAAGGTTCTATTTGATAAAAAGAATGTTTTTTCATGTGTAAATGGTTTATTTCATACTCTCAAAGAACATTGAAGATAATGGTACCCATTTCATGTGTTTTAATCTTTTTCATTAGACTAATTGTTTTATTTCTATATAAACCTTACTGAGAATTTTTACTCATCCCATGTTTTAAAATATTTTTCAAAGGGATTCAATGATTAGTAATGGTGATGATGAGGTAAAGAATAAATTTTGATATGATATCTCATGAAAATAAGTCCCGATTTAAAAAAACATTTGGTTGGAAAGTTTGATATGGGGTATAAGTGTCCACTTGTTATTTATGGGTTTACTATGTAAGAGTTTGTCATAATTCAATAGAACTATTTAACAAAAATAACCTTTGAATTGTAAGAAAAATAATTCTGGTATGAATTCAGTAGGGTATTTAATGACTAAGTCCATGTCCTTATATTAAACCTTCCATTACTAGAAATAAAAGCATTTAGGGTGGGGTCCCATCATAAAAGGTCATTTGTGATGGGGTCCCATCGTAAATTACCCATTGTAGAAAATGGATTCACAAATAATTTTTTTTGAGATGGTGTGTCGTAAAAAAATATAATGGGAGAGTCTCACGTCGCCAATACTTTATCCGAGTTTTTAAAAAACTATTTTGCGACAGGATTCACACCCCATCGCAAAAAACATAAAAAATAAATACATAATTATATTGTGAATAAAATCTAATAAAATAATAATAATAATAATAATATTAAAAAATTAATACAAAATAATGAAAACTAATAAAATTAATAAAAAAGTAATTAAAATAAGAAATAAAAAACAAAAACTAATAACATGAATAAAAAAAATATTTTCACTAATATAAAAATACAAAAATAATAAAACAATAACAATAATAATAACCGCAACAACAAAAAATAAAAACAAAATAGTAAAAATATAATAAATTAAATAATAAATAAAAAAATAATAAATAATAAAATAAAAAATAATAAGATTATAAATAATAAAATAAAGAAATAGTAAATTAAAAAAAATAAAAATAAAAAACACAATATTCATAACAATATAGAAAACAGAGTATATATAAATGTAAATATATGGATTAATAAAATATTACATTAATAATTACATTCAAATGTTTATCATAAATGGTATATAAATCAGTAAGGGGGTAATCTGGAGTAGCTGGAGGAGATGGAGGAAGGAACTCCATCCCTAAAGAAATAGTAAGATTTCCAATGTACTCGTTCATCTACTCAGGTTGTTGCTACTACCATCAAAGCATCTATTCCACCTACTACTATTAGTATCGACAAAGCTCTTCGTACTCCCTACGTGTTGTCTTTGTAAGATAAAATCTGAGCTCACAGCTACTCCTCATGCTGTTCAACAGATGATGATCAATCTCTATGTTCTCCACTCTAGTGACACGAAGAATTCAAAATGGTTGCATAATAATTCTCATGCATCAATCGAGAGATGATAACAATACCCTTTCCTTTCTCAAATGCATGATGTATCGCATACATCTATGATGCATCATCGAATTCTGGTGCACTAGAGGTCTAATCCTCAGTCTTAGACCGACTCTCAGCCTGTTTCTATTGTTTCACAGCCTCATATGACTCCTTCAATTTCATTTTAAAATTAAAATATTTAAAATATTTCTTGCAATTAAATTTAAAACTCAAAATGAAATTATAGATGCAATAATATGTTAATGGTGATCACCTCTAATCTCTCAAGTGAAAAGATCATTATTCTTCCTTTTATAAACATTTAAATCTTTAATTTCAGGTTTTTTGACTATATATATGAATATAAAATAGATTGTTTACATTTAATGGCATATAAATCATTATAAAAGGTATGTACCAAATGTCGCTGATATGTACTGAATGTTTAACTACCAGCTGGATGTGTCACCACCTACCTCCTCAAGTTTTTCAACCTAATTATGCTCTCCTCTGAAAAGTCTCTCTTTTCTAATATGAACATAATACATCCCAAATCATATATGATATGTAATGTGGCCAGTTATATTTGGAAGACTGATCAAATTCTATGTCTCCTACTTTCTAGAATGTTTTCCCCCTCATATTGTGAAAAAATTGATTATAATGCTCATGCATACTGATCTCCAATGCCTCTCTGATAGAATATTTCATGTTTTCATTGATGGGATACCATAAAATCTAAAAATAATTAATAATATCAAGCAACTAATAAAAAATGTTTCTACATAACTATTATAAATTTACGTACCATCAAATTCTCATACATACGTCGCTAAACATCAATGTGAATCTGATCCGAAGTCGATCATGATCTAGAAAAAGAATTCTTTAATATAACACACCCCTTCCAAATAACTATATTCAAAATGATGTGAAAAAAGTAATCAAACAATTAGTATATAAATAAATTAAGGATAATTAATAAAACTAACTAAACACATGTAAAAATACATCCACATGCATGGATTGAAGTCAACACATGGACATCACTTTAGGATAGGGTTGGAAATCATCAATATTTCATGACCACAACCCCTCTATTTCATTTTTAAACCACCAATAGTCTGAGGGTAAGATGATCCAACATCATGCTCATCCCTTGGTAGATCATCCCCCTCCAACTCATGAAATAGATATGAGTCCATCTGAAACACGTAATTACTGTTGTTAGAAAATAAATTAAAACAACTATTATATATTGATATATATTATATATAATTATAAAAAAGTATTTAATTTTTTCAATCTTCATCTACATACTCATACTTTTATATGAACTTGTTAGAGTATTTAAATTCCTCTTTTGTGTCATCAATTTATATTACAGTTTCATTTTCATCATCTCGTTCAATTTCAAATTAATTTTTTATATCAACAACATCATCATCACTATGAACACTTAGTTTTGGGTGTCATCTTAAATATTCATCTCTCTTCATGGAAATAATGAATTTGGAGTAGTCTCTTGAGAAATTTCAATTCCATTCACTTTATAGAAACTATAATCACATTGAATAAACTAATTTTCTATATATTTTATTTTTGTTATTCTACACTAATCACTTCACTCTCTTAAAGTATCACAATAATTATAATAATAACATTTATGTACTTGATGATCCATTAAAAATGGCTCATTTAGTGCAATATGTACTTTATATTTAATATCAACAATTCCATGACATGAATGCACACGCAAACCTCTCTCACTATACAACCACTGACATTTATACATCATTATATAATTATGTGACAGAAAACACGGTTCAATTATTTCTTCCAAATTTCCCTAAAAGTCAACATCACTTTTTATATAATGTAATCCTCTGATGAAACCACCACTATTCATTTTTTTTGATTCCCCATATACATGTGAATGAAAATGAAACCATTCACCACATATTCATTATAGTATTTAACTAATTTGGATGGTGGGTATCTGATTACACAAAATCTAATATCAATTGTGTAAACATGTTAAGATAATTGAAAAATTGTAAACAATTATCAATATAACAGGTGGTAAATTTATTTTATATGTTAAACCATAATCATTTTATTTTAAGAGTTTTTGAAACCAATAGGAAATATAATTTGTTCTTCGTTCTTCAAAAATATCTACTGTAAATTGTGAAAACATTTTCTTGATATGACTATCATAAAATCTAAAAATAAAATATTATTAATTTACTCAATCAAATATAATGGAATAAGTTATAGGGGAACTCATTTTACAAATGGTATTATTTCTTCATAGTTTATCAAAACATATGTATGAGCCCTATGATGTTCATCATTTGAAATCCATTACTTATGAACTCCACCAAAGCTATGTTTAGGCTAATTTAAAACTGATAATTGATTGATCATTTCATCATCAAATTTCCTTCATTACTTCCTATATTTTTATGTTTTGATTGATATTCATATTGAAACTAATTAGAGAAGGATAAAGAAATTTTCTCTTGAAAATAAGATTCTCCAATTAACCCTCTAACTGATTATTTGTTATGTACCTTTTTCAACAATTTATTTATACATAGCTCGAATAGGTACATCCATATAAACTATATCGGTCCTTGAAGTTTTTCTTCATATAGAAAATCTAATATAAAATTTTCCATTGACTCAAAGAAAGTCAGTGGGAAGATTTTTCCCAGTTCTAATAATATTAAAACAATATCTTCTTTCAGTTTACTTAGTGGAACAAGTTTTATTGGTGCCACACTAATGTCTCAGAAAAAATATGACATTTATGTTAGTGCATCCCAAATCATTTAGTTTAACTACATCTAAATCCAATCGGTATAATTATTTCCATTATGACATGGTAGTCATGACGTTTTGATCTAGAAATTTGACCATTTTAGACACGCGTAGACAAATCAAAAACATAACCATATAGAATCCTCAAAACTAAAATCCAATGAAAAAATAACAAACAATTTTATTTGGAACTGTATAATATGATTTTGGATTCATTAATTCTATGATCTATCATATTTTAACAGTTCATGTTCATGTCTCCTGTAAATTTTTGAAAGACCTAATCATGATTTTACATTATATTTGTTCTTACCTGGTGTGTCCGAAGCAATGTAAAATTTATTATATAACCCATTATTTTCAATATATTTGACATCCAACATGTGAAAAATAAACAAATCAGACCAATATGGATGGCACATCCATGACTTATTTTAAATGCATTTATTATTTAATTTCCATTCCTACTTTGTTTCGGGGGTTTCCCATGCATTTTGGTGGAAATGGTGGGTTTTCAAAATTTGGGCCAGACCCTGATCCCATTTCCAGATTTAAAAATAAATTTTGATTCTTTTATAACTCTTCCATTTTTTAAGAATTTTCCAATCATTCTACTTTAAAATTTTAATTCCCTGGTATATTAAAACAACCATATCAATTTGGACCCCTTTGGAATCTATAATAATGATGGATTTGGATTTTTTATTAACGTGTTGGGTCATTTTGAAAGCCCATTTCCTGCTTAATGATTTTTTAATTCTTTAATATCTCATTAAATTGTTATGGGATTTTAGTGATCCCAACCCTCACACAAACCCACTTACCTAAGGAGATCTCCCATGCTCTCCTACCCCTATTTGGAACTCATACTCATTGTGAATTTTGAGGAAACTTCTCAGGATTTCTCAAATTGTCTAGAATTAAAGATGTATTTTTTTCAGAACTCCTTCAATTTTTACTCTTTTCCCTCCACATTAGTTCTCACATAACCTACTAAATTTATTTGAATCTCAATTTAGTTTTTTTTCTGGTTGGAAATTAATCTACTAGTGTATTTGGGATGTTTTATTCAAGATTTCTTTAGTAAGTGATTTTCCTCTCTTGTTCCTCCAATTTGATTAGGGTCTCCTCCTCTTTTCTTGAGGTTATAAATATTGAATCACCTATGTATCATACTGAGGGTCTGATTTTGTGTCTTTCTTCTGAAAAATTTTGTATTAGGTCTTGATTTCACTTCTTTGTGGTGCGGCGGTGGTTTGATTGATGTTTCACACAACAGTTTGGAGTTTTTGGCACAAATGGTAAGTGGTTCCCTATGTAAGCATCATAATATGAGTTAGTTTTTCTTCATTTATATTTTTATCATGTTTCAATTACATTATGTTTGGTTATCGAACCATTTTTTGAAGTAATGATTTTGTGTTTAGTTTCAAAGTTGTATATTTTTTTTAAATGTGTGTTTTTCATGCGTGCCTTTTGTGGTATTATTTGAGGTAATTTTATTACAGTTGTGAGTGGTTTAATAAATGTTTCTAGGGATTACAATTCTCTTTCAGACTGGTATTGGTTGGATTTTTTCCTGGAAAGAGGAATTTGAAATGGGTTTTGTGTGCAAAACATGATTATACCCCTAGGGATTGTTTTATGAAAATTGTAAATGATTTATTGAGTTAAAGAAATGTGGTAAGGATGTACAAGTACTATTTTGTTGAGTGTGTTAAACTAATATGGGCTTTTAAAGTTAATGTGGTGATTTAATATGTCAAATATTTTTAAAATGTTTCATAAAATGTTGAAATGTTTTATCAAATTCCAAGAAAGGCATGAAACATGTTTGTGGGCTGTTTTGTGTGAGTATGACATGAAAAAATGAATTTTTTTTGTGAAAGGAGTATTATGTGACATGTATGTGGGATTTTTTGTGGGTGTGTGATGTGGAATTTGGATTTTCATGTGAAAATTATTTTTCATATATTGTTGAACTTCTTTGAGTATAAGAGGAAAACTCGTATATCTAGATGGGTTGACATGTACAAGTATGCTAGTGATCCTAAGGGGTTTGAATCTAGTTTCACATATCAAGTTTGATAATGAAAACACTAAATATACTATGATGATGATTATTATGATGGTGTTGGGGAACCACTAGGTTATGGGTATGCTCTCTACTAGTGGATCGTGTGCACGAGAACAGATATGGTGATGGTTACTT
The DNA here is from genome assembly GCA_963277665.1 of Viscum album. Taxonomy (NCBI): domain Eukaryota; kingdom Viridiplantae; phylum Streptophyta; class Magnoliopsida; order Santalales; family Viscaceae; genus Viscum; species Viscum album. The sequence goes on from OY728122.1 coordinate 1,983,812,891, forward strand.
TCATAGAGATACAAGGTTCATGGGACCCACATTGAGCTAGTGACTAGGGGTTATTTTCCAATTTCTTATACTAATTAGATACTTTATTCTTACCGTTGGCATACTATGTGTTTTTTTGGAAAATTTAGTATCTTTGGAATTCTATTTAAAATTGTTGATTACTTAAAGTAGCCTACTTGAAAACCATTTTTATTTAATGTTGCATCTCTTTAAAATTCTTATTAGCGTTTCATGATTATGAAAACATTAAAGATTTTGGTCATTGAATGTTTATCACATGGAATAGTGTAGTTTTTTAATCCTAATGGGATTTCTCACACCCTACTTACACCTTTGGATGTAAGTAGACTTGGTTATTTTGTCACAAGTTAGGGTAAAATTTTATTGCCAATGGATCATGTTTCTATCGGTCTTTCTTATTGCAGTGTCATGGAGATAACTTGAGAGCAGAGTTTCTTTCAATGAGGAGGTCTGTCGCCTTTCCATTTTGGGTTTCTTCATTTGTTATAGTCTTTGAGAATTGTTTTAAATTATGTAATTCAATTCTGAGTTATTTGTAAAAGATGGTATGTTTTAAAAAATCCATAATTTTTATGTTTGATTTTTTTAGGTTTTATGTTTGTAAACTTGAGTATATAATTCCCAAATTCCATTTTGTGAAACCTAGTCACTTGTGCCAGCCCATGGGGATCGTTAACACCCTTCTATCCTCGCCACTGGACAATTAGGGTTCCTATTTTGATGGTGACCAGATTTGGGTCGTGACAAAATGGTATCAAAGGAGGTTAGGTTTTCTCTCTTTGGGTTATGTTAACTGCGGAAGGGTCAAGATTGTCTAGAGCTAGGATTGTGGGGACTTGACATTCCAGTTATGGGTAGTGTGCCTGGCCAGCACACCTCATGATGGGATTTGAGTATCCAAGGGAAGTAGATATTTATCTGAGTCCTTTGGTTTTCTTGGTTTGATGATGATTAAGGGAAATAATAATATAGTTGGGTTAATGGTCTTAGTGAGCTCAGAGGGCCTAGTAATCCATGTGGAGGTGGTGATATTTCCCTAGAAAACGGTTATTGACAGTGAAGTGATTAGAATATGGCCGGAAACCATATGTCCATTTCACCCACTAAAACTAGTTTCCCCTAGCATTGTCTTGTGTCCTTTAGATTTGAAATCATAGAAGTTTGGTTTTAAAGAAAAAATGGCATGGTTTTAAGAATCAAAATGTTTTTGTGAAATTATTTTCTAATAAAGAGGGAATGGATTGATTTGTGAAATGGTGGAACGTAATTTTCAAAACGTTTTTGAAATATAAAATGGTGTGCCTACACCTCTTTTGAAAGTAGGAAATTATGATGAAGTTGATTATGAAAATGTGTTTCCAATCGAGTTTTATGAACTACTGAAAGGTGTTTTAATGGGGTGAAATGTTTGGAGGTCACGTTTTGAGTTTGGAAATGGATTTTGATTTGGTCACTAGAGTTAATTTAATTTTTTTTTGAAATTTTGGAATCTTGTTTTAAAATGAGAACATTTGAGTTCATAATTTAATAAGGATTTATGAAATGGAGTTTTTCATGAAATTAGAAGTGTTATGAAAAGGTCTAAATGTTTTTAAATTAATGTACATTAATTGAAGGTGAGTTTTTATTGACTGATTAGCGATATTTTGAAAAGTTTTAAGAATCATTGTAACCTTATTTGGAACAATAAGAGATGAGTTTTTCAATGAATAGATGCTGATAATATGGTGTTTGTCGTAAAACCGAATGTGTTTTGAAAGGGGTTGGGTTGTTTTGAAATTTATATTAATAGTTTAAAAGGTTTTTTTTCATTTAAATGATATTTAATTTTTAAAAAATTTTGTATGTTGTGAATTCATTTTTTTTCGTGGTTAGCATTCATTATAAAAACAATTAATTGTTGTTTGACTAATTGGGTTTTGAAAAGTGGAAAGAATTTTTTTTTACCGTTGGTATTTCCATGAGAGACCATATTCATGGGGTTATATGGGATGATGGATGGTTAATGCCATGACTGTATGTGTGCCGAGATTGATATGAGGAGGGGGCCTAGTGTAGCACAGAAACATGTATGTGTGATTCCCATGTGGTAACATTTGTGGATACACTAACTGCTGTACTGTTTATTTTCAAAGAGATGATTTTAAAAGAAAATGTGATGTCTTGATGACTAGTTTGGTAAGGAGTGTCTTATGTGTTTTTGGAAATGATGTCATTGTGGGTTGTTTTGAGTCCAAGAACCCCTCGTGTTTGAACTATGTTTTGTGTTTGTGTTCCTTTGGTAAGTAGAGTTGAAGGGTCGGTTAGTGGTCTCCTTATGTAAAATTTTTCAAGATGCCCTTATGGTGGGTCCATTCATGTGTTTGGATCTATTTTGTGGAACCTTTTGACCAATGGGCTAGCATGGTTGAGTCCTTGGGTTCTCTCATTGGTTAAGGTATGCCCCCACTAAGAGTTAAAACATGAATGAAGTGCATCCTAGATTGTTTCATCATTGGAAGATCCTCAAGTTGATCGATATAAAGAATATTTTTCCCAATATTTTTATATTGAGTCAACACCCTTTCCCTTATTGGTTTTTTGGATCCTCTTGTAGCGGGAGAGTGCTCATGGCAGGTTGGAAGAGACCTTAGTTTCTTAAGTCACCTGATTTGTCGAATGTGGAAGTGGTCTTGGGTTTTTTTTGTTGATGGTTCCTAAGAGGGACTCTAGGTCCTTCATAGTCTGTTCGAAGTAGGGGTTCACGTTAAACCCCTAGTGTGGGAAATTTGGCCATGAGAGGCTGTTATGGACACTTTCATAAGTTGTGTTATGTTTAGTAACATTGCATAATGTCCCTCTCTATGTAATGTTTCTATCAGTCGCAATGGGCATGTTCAGTGATGTCTTGTGATGTCATGTGCTCATTTGACTATAAAGGTGATGTTTTTTAATCTTTTGCGAGTCTTTTTTTATCATCTGTGTGTATACTTTCAGGAAATATATAAAATTATTATTTAGACGATTTTTTTTTCTATATATCCTTTTCTCCTTCTTTTTCTCATCCATAGAAAAAAGGGGTTATGTGTGTGCATCTTCTAAGCCCTTGTTTCAGAAAGATGTCATGTTTTGGTAGAGTTTGTTTTGGAGTGTGTTATGTCCTGGTGAACCCTTTTGGGATTGTGGTGTATTTTTTTATCACCATAATAACAAGTTCCATTTAAGGGATTCCAAATCCTAACTACATGGCCAAAGATGCTTCAATCCTTTGAGCTCCAGCTATAGGTCCTAGAGAGATGTAGACATGTATTCTGGGGAAATCCTAGGGTTTTTCAGACCCCTGTACGACGTTCTATCTTCATTTTGAAAGATGGGAGTAGTTTAATCCTCTGCTGTTATCATCATTTTGTAGTTGTTCCCATTCGATAGAAATAGGTGGGAGGACCTCGTGTTCATGTTATCACCCAATGTCATTCCTTCCCCCTCTCGGAGTTTTTGGAGAATGGTTTAAAATTTGGCTAGACAGGTTGATCACATGGTTATTAGTAACCAAGATTTAGAAAACTGTGCAGGTAGAAGGATCCCCATGGTTAGTACATGGTTTCCCAAATCATGCAGACTAACAATGTGGTCGTCCCAACACTTTGAATTTAGGGTCTTTCTATGTCAGTCAATGCTGGTTAGTTAAGATAGTTAGTTATTATAGTGGGGAGACCAACTATGATTCTAATTTATTTTCCATTGGAAATTTCTAATGGATGTTTAAACCTTATACCAAGGAGTCTATTCGGGCTTCCCCTGTTAGTGTCTTCATTATATCTTAGGAGAATTTACATAGTCTCTTATGGTGGGGAGCCCATTTGTGTCTCCTCAGACTAGTAATTTAGATTTTTTACTTGGACATGGATTGGTACAATGTAGTATCTTCTTAACGTATCTAAATACTAACATATTACTTGGGTAAATGTTGGGATTGGAGAGAACCCAAAGATTTTGTTATAGCAAGGTATGTGTAACCTTGTTCGTTGTTGTTTTTTGTTGGGTAAATTTCTTGAGTCTTGTTCGGATAGTGTTTGAGGAGTTTTCTTTTAAGATGAAGTTTTAATGTTATTTATTGATTAAATAATGTTGTGTGTGTTTTGTTTTGTGATAGTATTTCTGCCTTAATTGATCACTGGAGGTGTTTTGGACTTTCGGGGGTGGGCAAAACAAGGCAAAGAAGTCCATTTCGGCCTTTTGGTTTGGTTTGGTTTTTTGCTTTTAGAGTTGTTTTTGATTTCTGAGGGTATGAAGTTTTATGGTTGGAAGAATTGTCACATCCCTGAATTAATTTAAAGGTAATTTTCATTTAATTTCTATTTATGACTTGTTTTGGGGTTTCTCATGCATTTTGGTGGAAATGGTGGGTTTTCAAAATCTGGTGCAGACCTTGAGCCCATTTCCAGATTTAAAAATAAATTTTGTTTCTTTTATAACTCTTTCATTTTTCAACATTTTATACTCATTACACTTTCCAATTTGTATCCCCTAGTATATTAAAACCACCATATCAATATGTACCCCATAGGAATCCATAATAATGATGGATTTGGGTTTTTTATTAGGGTTTTGGTCCAGACCGAATGCCCATTTACTACATTAAATTATTTTAATTCTTTAATATATGATTAAATTTTAATGGGTTTTCGGTGATTATAACTCTCACCTGAGCTCACTTACCCATGGAATGCTCCCATGCTCTCCCTACCCCCTTGTTGGAGCTCACACTCATCGCGTATTAGGGTGAAACTTCTCTGGATTTTCAAATCATCCAGATTTTATGAGGTAAAATGTTTCTTTCACCAATCTATAAATTTTTTTCTATTTTCCCTCCATTTTAGTTCTCACATAACCTACAAATCGTTATTCAAACAAAAATTTAATTTTTTTTCCATTTATAAATTCATCTACTAGTGTATTTGGAGAGTTTTATTCAAGATATCTTAATTAAGTGAGTTTCCTCTCATGTTCCACCCATTTGCTTAGATTTTGTTCCCCGTTTATTGAGGTTGTAAATTGTACAATGGATAGGTTTCATACATAGGGTTTGGTATTGTGTCCGTTTTCTGAAATCTTGTGGATTAGGTCTTCATTTAACTTTCTTGATGTGAAACGGTTGTGCGATTGATGTTTCACACAATAGATTGGAGTTTTTAGGAACAAATGGTAGGTGGTTCCATTTGTAAGAATCATAATATTAGTTATCTATGATTAATTTATATTCTTATAATTTTATTATTATATTATGTATGGTTAGGGAACAATTTTTTGTAGTATTGTTTAAGAGTATAGTTTCAAAGTTGCATAATTGTTTTTGAAATTGTGTGTTTTCATGTGTACCTTTTTTGGTATTATTCAAGGTAGTTTTATAACACTTGAGAGTCGTTTAATAAACGTTTATTGGGTTGAAAATTTTGGTTTGGATGTGTATTGGTGTGATTTTGTCCTAGAAGGAGGGTTTTGAAATGTTTATTGTGTGAAAAACATGGGTATACCCCTTGGAATTGTTTTATGAAAATTGAAAATGATTAATTGAGTTAAAAAAAGCAGGGAAATGATGTATATGTAATTTTTTGCTAAGTGTGTTCACCTAATATGTATTTTTGAAAGCTAAAGTGCGGATTTAAGATGTCAAACATTTTTTATTATGTTTTGAAAATTTGTTGAAATTGTTTATCAAATTGTATGAAATGTGTGAAACATGTTTGTGGTGTGTTCTGTGCGAGTATGAAGTGAAAAATGAATTTTGTTTTAAAAAATACGTATTTTTTGAAATGTGTGTAGGAATTTTGGTTTGTTTTCCATGTGGAAGTGGTATTTTCATGTGAAAATTACATTTCATGGCTTGTTTAACTTGTTTGAGAATAATAGGGAAACCTGGGTATCTAGGTGGGTGGACGTGTACTAGTATGCCAGTGATCCCATGGGGTTTGGCCCCAATTTAACATAGAACATTTGATGCTAACAAAACTAACTAAACAATGAAGATGATTATGATGATGATATTGGGGAACCACTAGCTTATGGGTATTGTCCCTCCTAGTGCCTCATGTTCCAGAGAATGGATATTGTGATAGTTACTTTCACTGAGATATGTGGTAAGTGGGACTCACAGCGAGCTAGTTTCTAGGTGTTATCTTCCCATTGGTTTTTCTCATTAGATACTTTATGCTTACGATCAATATATAGTATGTTTGGCTGAAAATTTCTGTATCTTTGGAATTCTATTTAAAAGGATTGATTCCTTAAAGTAACCCACATGAAAATGATTTTTATTTAAAGTTGCATCTCTTTAAAATTCTTATTAGCATTCCATGTTTATGAAAAATTTCCATATTTTCATCTTTGAATTTTTATCACATGAAATATTTTAGTAGTGGAACACTACTAGGAATTTCCTCACACTATACTTACACCTTTGGGTGTAAGTAGACTTGGTTATTTTTTCCCAGGTTTGGGTAAATCTTTATGTGCCAATGGTTCGGGTTTCAAACAGTCCTTCATAGTGTAGTGTCATGGACATAACTTGAAGGTGATGCCTATTTCCCTGAGGATGTTCATGTGATTTCCATTTTGGGTTTATTAACATGTAATATTATTTGAGATTTGTTTTAAATTAGCTAATTAATTTTTGGATTTTGGTAAAATATGGTTAGTTTTGAAAAATCAAGATTTGTTATATTTGATTTTTTATTATTTTATGTTTATAAACTGGGATAAATTATTCCCAAATTCCTTTTTGTGATACCCCATCACTTGTGCCAGCCTGTAGAGATCGGGAATTCCATTCAGGTATTACCACTAGATATGTCAAGTTCCTGTTTTGATGGTAATTGGATTCGGTTCATAATAATTGAGGATCCAAAAAATTCTCTATTTTATCCAATTTTGTTCATTCCCAATGCCATCATTTTTCTATAGGTTTATTGTCTATATAAATGTAATGGGATGTAATGAAGTGATAGTGGATTTTAACTCAATGCCTTATATCATTGTCTATGGTCTATATATTTCAACAGCGCCTTTTTTGAAAAGATATCTTTTCCTCTAAAAAGTATGATCATGAGGAAGAAATATTTGATAACTGAAAAAGAAACAAGTTTTTCTTCAATTAACAAGCATAAATTATTTTCTATCGATCATACAATAAGGACATGATTTCGGAGAATGTGTACTCTAACAAGATAAAATTCCACACATTGTGTAGTTAAAAATTTCCCACATTAATTTTTCATTCTATAGGGAATTATTTTTCACAAATACATCATATGTATGGATACCATTACAACTCAATAAATTTTACTCATCAATCACCAGCTTCAAATAAACATCTTGATTATTTTTCAGATGTCCTAAAATTAATAAGGTGAAAAATATATTTGGATCATTTATCAACATCCAAGGAGGTAAATTTTATGGGGTTATAAAATGGTTCAACCAGAATATTGACTACTATAAGAACTGAATAGATAGAATCCATCAATAGAATGACAAAATTGTACATTTTGATCTTTTGAAGAAAAAAAATGAATGTACATGGTTAAAATGTTTCCATGAATTTCCATTAGAAGGATAGTTTAGGGCTTTACTGGTTGAAATATTGGGTTTCTTCAATAACATCAATGATGATGGGTTTTGAGACATATATTAATGGTGCATTTTGAGTGTAATCAGGAAATGCATAATTTCTTTTATTAGAATCTACCCAGACTTCCATAGTTGATCCAATTTGTACCTTGATTGTCCACATGTCAAAAAACTAAGGAATGATTGATTTCCATCATAATATAATATTCAATCAATTTAACATTCATGAATCTTTCGATAAAAAAGGCCCAAATTACAAACAAGCCTCTTTTCCATATAAAAATTTATAGGCAACACATTTACTTTAGAAATATTTCTTTCACCAAAGAGAATATCAAATCAATATAGATATTTTAAATTCCATTGTATAATTTAATATCCATAAATATTATAACCACTTAATATTTTTTTTATCTTGCAACTAGGATATAAGGATACCTCAGATGACTTCAAAAACTCATAAAATTTGGATAGTTCCAACTCTGGAGTAGAAGCAATTTCATCATGAGTTTATTGTTATTGTAATGATAGACCATCCACATCATAGACTAAATTTTGAAACCATGATGAATAAGGAACCAAATTCTTAGTTTAACATTTGTAACTGCGTTCACCATATTGATATAAAAAAACAAATCCTTTTTGAAAAATAAATCTAAATATATGACCCATAACATTGTAAAATTGGTCATACACCCGCATATCAAATTCCTTACATGGACACCTTATTTTCCCATCTCAAAAATCTTTTGGTTTTTAGGATGAAAATGTTAAAAAAGAATCAACACCCTCAATATATAAATGATTTATATTAGAACTATTTTGATTCTTTTAATGATTTATCCTATCATGATCATGTAAAAAAGACTGATGTTGAATTGCTTGCACCATTTTACTCACAAAAATATGAAATAATTAAATTGTTAATGATTAATTGGATATAAGAAAGAGGCGATTCTTTAACAAATTATCACTAGTTACCACTAATTACTGCTAATTAAATATAATGATTACAAATTGGTATTATTTTATAACAATTTTTTACTAATTACTGCTATGTTTCACTAACTAATGATTGTTTTTTCTAATTACCACTAGTTTCTGCTAATTACATCTAATTACTCTTAATTATCACTTATTATTATACATTTTTATTTATTTATAGTAATTTTCAATAATTATATAATATTTTTTTGTAATTACTACAAATTTTTTCTAATTACATGTAATTTTTACTAATTACAACTAATTACCACTAATTACTGATAATTACCACTTGCTATCTCGAATTTTCATTAGTTTAGACCAATTAGTTTTCTAATTACCACTAATTTAAACTAATTACCACTAATTAAAAATAATGACCACTAATTACCACTAATTACTGCCAATTACCACCTATTATTACTAATTATTATTATCTTATAACAATTTTTTACTAATTACCACTATTTTTCTAACAATTACTTTTAATTTTAATTATTTACCTCTAATTATTACTAATTACTGCTAATTTTCTCTAAATACCACTAATTATTACTAATTACCACTAATTTTTACCGTTACTTACTATTTGTTATAATTTATTACAATTTATTACTGTTTATTATTTTTTATTACTAATTATAAATATTTACTAAATATTACTACTTATTACTACAAATTACCACTAATTACCGCTAATTTTCTCAAATTATTCTTAATGTTTACTAATTCCTTGTAATTACATCCAATTACTGCAAATTACCACTAATTACCACTATTTATTCCAAATTTTTAGTAATTACCACCAATTAATGCTAATTCTCACCAATTACCGCTAATTAATGCTAATTACTGAAATTTATTCTTAATTATTACAATTTATTACAATTTATTACAATTTATTATTTATTATTTCGAATTTTTACTAATTTTTACTAATTTTTACTATTTATTATTAATTATTACTATTTATTAGTATTTACAACTATTTACCTACATTTTATACTATTTAATATTATTTTCCACTAATTACTGATTATTGGTTCTAATTACCTCTAATTATTCCTAATTTTTAGTAATTACCACTAATTGTTCCTAATTATCACTAATTACATATATTATTTCCTATTCAATCCCATTTATTACTAATTATTACTAATTATTACTAATTATTACTAATTATTACTTCTTAGTTATAATTTTTACTAATTATTTTTAATTATTCCCATTTATTACTAATTATTTATAATCATTCCTAATTATTCTTAATCATTCTTAATCATTCCAAATTATTCCTAATCAGTACTAATCATTACTAATGATTATTAATAGTTCTAATCATTCATAATTATTCCTAATTATTCCCAATTATTTCTAATTTTACTAATAATTCATAATTATTTTTAATTATTACAAAATAACACTAATTATTAATTTTTATTAATTTTCACCAATTTTTATTAATTATTACTAATTTTTTGTAATTTTTATTAATTATTACTAATTTTTATTAATTTTTATTAATTATTACCAATTACCAGTAATTAAAATATATTACAACTAATTATTACTAATTACTACTTATCATTACTGATTTCCACTAATTATTACAAATTATTACGATTTTTTATTAATTATTACTAATATTTATTATTTATTACTAATTACCTTTGATATTTTCTAATTACCACTCGTTAATACAAATTTTTACTAATTATTTCTAATTATAACAAACTTAATTTCATTTTAATTAATGTATAACAATTTATTACTAATTTATATTTTATGTTACTAATTATTACTTATAACCACCAATTATGACTAATTACACAAAATTATTACTCATTACCACTAACTATTAAGAAAACTAGTAATTACAACTAATTATTTATAGTTACATCTAATTCTTAATAATTATAAAAAATTAAAACAAATTTTTGAAAATTAAACCTCTTTATTTTTAATTAGAAACATTAATGAAAATTAAAACTAATTTTTTCTAAAAAATTAATGCAAAAAAACTAATTAATTTTAATTAAATACAATTACTACTAATCAATAATAATAATTAATAATATTAAAAAAAATACCTTGATATTGATTTTTTTCAGTGGATATAATATATGAAAGATAATCCCTTGTAATGTTTCTAACTCTAAAAAAATTTAAAAAAACATCAGAGAAGAGAGGGTAAGAGAAGTTGACAGAAGTTTTGAATGGAAAAAAATTTTAAGGGGTATATATTGGTTAGATGTTTTTTGATGGGATTATTTGCAATGGGAGTTTCGTCACAAATAGTTAGATGGTTATTAATTTAGGCGGCTGCAAAAATTAGTATTTCCGACATGTCCGTTCTCAAATACTAACATACATAAAAAATATTTGTTGTTGGAGTGGTTCCCTGTCATAAATAACCGAAAATCGGGAACATTATTTGAGATGGTGGTTTAGCCTCATCACTAATACTCTTCACACGCTTTGGTGTGCATATCCCACCAAAGGTATTTGAGATGGGTAATTTCAAAGACCTCTTTTTATCAACTATTTATGACAGGTCTAAATTCTCATATAAAAATATAAAATTTCAATTGACAATTTCCGATGGGGCCTATTCCAATTGAAAAATGGAAAAATTCCCATATTATTCTCATATTTTGTCAAATGGTATACAAAATCCTCATTCATGTGTATAGCGAACTATCACCTCATGAACCGATGTTAATTATTTTCCATCACCAACTCAAACGCATAGATATAATGATGTATTTATTGTTTATATATGATATTTTTTGTAATATTATGCTTTTGTAATCATGATTTCACATATTCCTTATTTCATTCTATTCTGTGTGAATATGATAACATTGTTCATGTGTATGTAGGACTACCGCCTCACGAATCAATGTCATTCATTCTTCACATATGTTATAAATAGAAGGTAATAATTAAAAGTTTAAATAAAAATATTTAATGTATAAGAAATAATAATGAATATTTAATGTTAATATATTAATTACCTTTCTTTCATTCAATCATTTGAGAAAATAGAAACTACATCCATGCGTACGTATAGCCAACCATCACCAAGAATGGTATATTTTATATTTTATCTCTAAATTTTATATACTACTCTAAATACATATATAATGAATATATGTGATATTATAATCATTGTTAGTATTACAGGGATTATACAACCATGATTAAATTAAGATGAAAAAATAACAAATCAATACATATGCAAAAAAGAAAAGTAGTTATCGCCCAAAACATGACTTATCATTGAATTGTTAATAAACGTGAAATAAAAGGTCGGAATTAAATCATATTTGTTAGGAAATATACCATTCTGGTTCTATAATATATGTATAATAAACATATATTTATTATATTGGAGGTTTTAATATGTACGAAGGAAGTCATGGAATAAGGTAAGGGATTTCCATCTAACATTTTACTCTTATGTGACACATGACATATTCACAACCTATTTATTTTATGCGGTGCACACACTACACATTAATTTATATTATGATTATTATCTGGAAAATAATTTTGATTTATATATCCATTATAGGATCTCTCTTTCAAGGGGTTTATGGTTAAAAATCTACCAATGCAGTAAGGTATTTTCATCACAATTTTCCTACTTTGATCCATATATTGTGCTATAAATGTATCCTCTATTATGAGGTGTATATACCAACCCTTTTCCATGTTATATTTGGAAAATCATTCTATTCATGATATATATATTATATTTCATTTAATGTTATTCTTTCATGGGGCCTACCATTCAATATTAATATGGCGGTAATGGTTTTATGATACGATCTCATCGTTTATCATGATTTTTTAAGATTATGTTACAAATGATGAAATATTATAATCCATATCCCATGTAACACAGAAATTATATTCTTCCATGGGGTTTTCATTAAATAAAAAATTTCCCTTCATTTTCCTCTCTTTATGTACTCAATATTTCAAAAGATTGTTGTTAAGAAAAATTGTCTTTATTTCTCTCTATCGTCAAAAATTGATTTTATTCAAAAACTGTGTTTACTAAATAATTTTTCAGAAATATTTTTAAAACTCCCTAAAGGATTTATTAAATAGTATTTACACATTTTTGACATTTTACAACAATTATCTAAAATTAATCTTAACTTAATTCTCAAAACCAGCCCCGTTTGGATTTTATCAAAATTGTGAAAAGGAATTTGTGTTTTATCAAGTTCAGATTGAATGGTATTCCTGGTTTGGATGGATGGGTAATTTCTTCCAAAAATGTTACAAGTGATCTTTCAGAACCATTTTTCATCTAAGATGACATACTTTCATGTTACTTATGCCTTATTGGGGTTTTAATATAGGAGAACATTTTATATTCCTTCTCTGGATGGTTTATTTTTATGATGGAAAGTTTCTTAGGAAACATGCTTCTTTATCCATGGGATATGATTTTATAAAATGAGGAAAAATTTATGAAACATGCTTCTTTTTCATAGGTTATGATATGATTAAATGTTTATTAAGCCCATTTATTACCATGGGTCTCGATATAATGATTTTTTACTATCTAATTGCACACGTATGTGTGATTTTCATTATTTTTTGGGTGGTACTTATATACCCCCACAATGAATTTGGTATGGATTGAACTCTCATGAGATAAATAAGACTGGAATGGGGAGATAATATTCTTTATCAATGTAAAATGTCAACTACGGTGGTTTTGGGCGTGATCCGTGACTACGATGATGGGTTGGGGAGTGAACTCATCCCATTAAGATAGAATTGGAAATGATCCTTTACTACAAAGGAAATGTTGTTTTATTCTCATGTGTATGGAAAAAATATATGTATTATTCAAATATTATGTTCTCAGGGATCATGTTTGTAGATACCTGGTTATTTCCATGTAAGTCTATGAAATTCTCTATTTACATTTCACGATCTATGCACTGAGATGATACGAAATTCCAAGGATTGGGGTTCTAAAAATTAAATTTATAAAAATATAAAATTTATTTTATATTTTAGAGACATGGTTAATTATATAAAATGAGATAAAACTTAAATAGTTGATCAGATCAGAAACTTGAGATCACGGTTGGGTTTAAAATGTGGTGTTTACCCTTGGTGTGACATAAAATGAGTTGGCATAGGACGTTCGGGCCCTATGATCATTGGGGAAACATGAAGTGAATTTATTTCTTTTTTTAATTAATTAAATTTATTCATTTTACCTATTGGTAAATAATTATAAATATATCATTATAGAAATTTTTCTAGAGTTGGAATCGCAATCCTATAATAACCGATGAATCCCTCTCCCTCCTTAGTTGATGAATCCTTTGGAAAACATCAACAAAACTCCATGATTGAGAATATCAGGACGAAATTAATGTATCATCTCCTTTCAATCACTATGCCAAGGAATTCTTCATCAGTTATTGATCCAAAAAATGACGTAGGAATAAATTTTTGGGGTTTTTATTCCCATCAATTAAAATATTTGACCAAATCCATCCTTTTTTCTTGTATTTTCATGAAATCCAAACCTTGCATGTTCCCAAGATTGTAGATTTAATTTTTTTTATTATTTTTCATTAGACCCTGATGCCCCATTCTTGATCATCAGACAAGAACGACTGTCTGACGATATTGAATACTTTTTGGTGTATTTCTCCCTTGATTATTCACTTTCATCACTAATTGGAACCCTATAGTCCTAGATTGACTTGTACAAAAGGTACCACGCTTTATCATACCCTTGAATTCATAGAGAATCGAGGAAATGACAATGGATTGATGAACTAAGCATATATATAGGATCTTTACAAGTTAAGGATGTCCAATCTATTGTTTAATGAGTATGATCATGTTTAATGAATGTTCGATGGTGTGATGAATGGACGAAAAAACCATGGTCAACATTCGAAGCCAATTTCCAAAAAATGATGGATGGAAAGAATGAGTTTCAGTCATATATAAAGATTTTAGATTGATTCCAGATAGAATCCATGATGGTTGGATTAGATTCAAAGTGGTAGATCAGATCTGATATTTCTATAACAATCTCGACTACAAATTGTATAGTATGAAGAACACATGGTGTATAGACTCCCTCAGTGATGATGCTAGAGTTTCAGGGATTTTAGGGTTGAAAAACATGTAAACACCCCTCACACACTGTGTATCCTCTTTCTGTTGGGTAGAACATGTGGTTGGCCACATGGACACAATGTTCAGGAATTCGAACACAAGGCCCGATACACAGACACGACCACTAAGGCATGACCCGGTTCAATGATAGCCTGGAAATGACATATAGTCCTCTTACACGGTGTTTACTACTGCACATATGGGATCCCATGTGCCAAACATACACACGACTAGGCTGTGGTGTGGGACCAAATGTCATGTGGGTCCTCTCACACATTTTGTACTCCCTGAGCTCTTTTATAAAAATGTCCTTTGACCATATCTCATTTATTTTTACTCGTTTATTTGCCTATGAATATCCATTATTGAGTTTTTTTCTATATAGAACATGATGATGCCTTCAATTTTGGATTTTCTGGTACAATATGGAATGTTCCAGGCTTGAAAGACACATTGCTGAAACTCGATGATGGAAGTGATTATACTGGATCAAATGTGCTTTCTAGGTGTTATCCTCCAATCGGGTTGAGAAATGATATTCCCCAAGGACCTTTCTAAGAATTAGCCTCTAGTTGGGAAGTGCAGTTGAGTTCCTCGATGACCTTTCGAGGTGCGATCCTCTTTTAGGGCTGTGCATGGACGTTTCTCAGTCACCTTTCCATGCATTACCCTCCAACAGGGCTAGGTAGTGTAGTTAATCAAGGGCCTTTTTTGGTTTTACCCTCCATTAGGGCTCGGAAACAGAATTCCCTAATGACATTCTCGAGCGTTAACTTCCATTAGGGCTGGGTAGTGGAGTTTCTCAGTGACTAGTTGTATATGACAGTCGTATTATAATAGTTCATGAGATCATTACCTTGAAATAATGTCCCCTTAGATATGTTTCATAGTAAAAATATGTGGTTTGATGTACTATTGGAATGACGAGGAAGAGGGACACATTGCCTAGTGAGTTTCATTTATTGGACGTGATGTAAAAACATGTAGTTGAGTCAGTTCTTCCCAAAGAGGATAGTATCACGATGTGGTGATTGATTCCCTTTGACATTTTCATTCATGGAAGATGTGTGAGATACTCGGGATCTTTGATGGACTTTTGGAACTATAGCCTACCCTTTTTCTTGGGTTGAGTTGTGATATGGAGATCCCCTTACACTCTCTGTTGGGATTCATTTGACTGAGCATATATATATATATATATTCTTTCTTTAGGATTCGAACATTTTATTTGGACACTCTCATTCTAGGAGATGCAAATATGCATTGGGTATGTAATGTGATTTCTGTGTTTATATTCTAATGGTTGGATTATTTTACTCTTCTACATTAGGTGGAGGAGGCTCTACAAGTAGTTTATATACTCACCGGTATTATCCCCGTGTTCTTGGATGAGATTTATTTTAATCTCCAATTGGGATGATCTATAGACTTTCAGTGTATGTTGTGCATCTACTTTCCTCTTCTATTGTATCTCTTATCACCCCCTTCATATTTCAGTGTGTCATACTATATATGATTACACAATTCCCCTTCATGGAATTCTACCATATATTTTGCGTTTTATAGAGATTACTGATAGGTTGATCGTGACTTCATTGTAGCATAGGGATACATGATTCTTGGACCACGTAAAGTGGTCATAGATTGGGATTCAAGAGCTGGGATCTATCTTCTGTTTACTCTTTTCACATTTCTATCAGGTTGGGACACATTTCTAGTTGGGCATGAATTTTTCCTCATTACATTTCAATATACACTAGCATACTTTAGTATTTTCTATTGGTTCATGCATGTCTGATTTACTTTATAGTAGTGTTGGATATTTTCTTCTTTCCCAAGGCACATTTTCATTGGATTTGTTGTCTGCACGTATACATGTAATTAGAAAAAGGCCTCCAAGAGTTATTTATTCCTTCAGTATTTTTCAAAACCCCTGATCCTATGGATGCGATCTTGGGTTAGTTGCGGCTCGGCCTTAGTTGGGGTGGGTCATGATATATTGGTATCAGATAAATTTCATTCCTTGGAATGTTGATTGGGCATTTTCCCCTTGAATGGGATTGGTTGGGTTTAGGGAAACATCATCAATGTGTCATGAGTGTGGCTCTCAACCCAAGGAATCCAATGATGGTGTGGTGGTCGATGTATCCATTCACAATGACCTTGACTTCCTAGTTATCGACTTGGCATGCTAGAACATTTGATACAGGGATAGATGGTTTATCCATCATATAGGATTGAGTCTTTGACATTCCTTATTGATTCATATACCGATTTTTGATGATATATATATATATATATATGGTCATATGATTGTGGAAATCCTTGTTAACATACATGAGGCCTCTTCGATGATAGCCATCCAAGATTCTCTCTTCGATTCATGACCATGATCCTATGAGTGATGAGGACTTTGTTCTGGGTCCATCCTGTGACCCCTTCCTCCAAGTGGAAAGGTATAAGGACCTCCAACTCTTGAGCATCAGATAATCCCATAGTTGATTCTTCTATAGCTGCCTGTAGGCACCAGTCGACGAGATCTTATAGTGTGATACATTTGCACGAGCAAGCCGAGGCACAAAATCATATGGGGATGATGAATCGTAAAGAATTATTGAAGCCTAGAGAGATGATTTTTTTAACCTTTTATGGGAATGGACACATGACATGAGACTTTCCGACAAGACATGTCATGCACCACAGGAAGATAAATGATGTACCACCATGGAAGAGGTTGAACTATGATCCGGGATCTCCCAAATAGGGGAGTTTTCTCCACAAGGAGGTAGAGCTAGAAGAGGAGTAGAAGGATTTGTAGGTGTAGGATGGTGCTATAAGATCCTTCCACCACCACCACTAGTCAACCCACATGAGGCTCAGGGAGCTGGCAGTCCAGGCCGCAGACCGATGTACGATTTGGATGTCTACAATACCACAACACACAAGATGAATCAAGGTATGATCTGTGTTTATTCTAAACTTTTCTCAGTATTAGTAGAAATAGGTTCCATTCATTCACATTTCTCTATAATCCAGGCTCAAGAGATCGAGATCCCATTTGAGGCACTAGTACGACAGCTGCAACTTGTGATTACAACATGGAACACTTCTTTAGTATCTTTTGTTTACCGGCAGTGTGACGAATCGCTTTGGGGAGAGAGGTTCACTTTGAGAAATTTCGGTCATCAAGATGGAACATTATTATTTTATATTAGGGCTGTATTATGTTTCCATGATCTGAGACCATATTGATTGTAACCGCAGACAAGTCAGTTGTTTACACACTAATGGGAATAAATTATCCTTTTCTATCAATAGATATGTCATGGAAGGATAGGTGGAATATAAGAGAAGGAGGTTTCATCCTATCACTCATCAGTTATAGAGTGTCACTCTTAGTGTAAAATGATCTTCTAACCTCTAAGTTCCTTCAATTTTGGAGGATTATATAGACATCTTCCCCAAAGACGTCTTAGGACTACCTCTGAGGCAAACAGAAGAGTTTTTCATTTAATTGAAATGGAAAACTACCCTGATATATTTTTTGGCATATCATATGGCTCTTCCGAGAACTAAGAGATATGATTGTAGTTGTTGAACCTTTATGAGAAATGTTACAACACACCCAGTGTTTCCCCGTCGGAACCTCTAATGTTTTTTGTGAAACGGTGGACAATATCATACAAATTTTTGTAGATTATCACTATGTAAACCAGTCCATGAGAAAGTAAAAGTACCCCTCCCAATGATTTAAGTCTTCTTTGATCTGTTAAGTGGTGCGATATAGTTCTTCATGATTGATCTTAGGTCCATTTACCATAATTTTCAGGTATACAAGGATGATATTACAAATATGGAATTCTGATGTTGCTATGGATACTATGAGTTCCTAGTGTTTTTCTTTATTGTGAGAAATTTCGAATTGTGTTTATGTATTTGATGAACCATATCCTCCATATGTAATTAGACTAGATTTTTTATCTTCATCAATGACATACTCATCCACTCTACAATAGAGGAGGAGAATGCAGAGCACTTGAGGATGGTCCTTTATATTCTTTTAGAGAATCATATTTTAGAAAGGCTGTCAATTTGCAAGTTCTCAATACATGATATGTACTTCTTGGGGTATGTCATTAATGTGTATGGTTTGTCCACTGAACTACTGAATATCAATGCAATTCTTTCTTAGAGGACACCCGAGTTTGTGTTAGAAGTGGTAAGCTTTCTTTTCATGGTGGTGGTACAACCAGAGGTTTGTAGAAAACTTCTCCAGAATCAATAACCCATTGACCCCCTTGACAATGAATGGATATCCATTTAGATGGTATGAGCAGTTATACGTGGCATTTGAGGAATAGTGGTAGAGGCTGATGTGTACTTCAGTATTGATATTTCTCAATGAAGAAGTGGAGTTCTTAGTGTATTGTGATGTCTCCGGAGCAGGGATCAGTTGAGTGTTGATATAGTATAAGATAATTATAACATAAGGGTCCAGGCAGTTGAGACACCACAAGAAGAACTATGTGACTTATTACCTAGCTGTGGAATTGGTTGTCTTATCCACGAGGATATAAAGGAACTACCTTTTAGGTGGGCATGTTATGGTTTCTTATACCACCAGATTATTAGGTACATATTCACCCAGAGAGACCTGAACCAGATAAAATGATAGTAGTTAGAATTTCTACAAGACTATGACTTAGAAATAGTTTATAATCCTAGGAATGAAAATGTTTTATAAGATTCCCTAATTCGGATTTCCATTTCATTCTTAGTATAGGATGTTTCAGAGCAGTTATCTTCCCTACATCTGACCTTGGTGGAGCAGGAGGGAAAAATTTTCCTTTAATGGTGTTTAATCCTACACTTCATGATCATGTGAGAGAGTCTTGGCTGGGATATTATAACTTAGATATCATACATGACCATATATCCACAGACGATACAGTAGATGGATATTATCATGGAGGTAATCATTCCGTCATGTTATAGGTGAGAACAGTGGTTCCATTCATGATACGTGAGGTATTTATGTGGGAGTTCAAAAATTATCCCCTATCTATACATCCCAAAGTGAGGAGGATTTATAGATGCCATCAGCAATAGTTTTTGTGGCCTGGTATGAGACAAACCAAAGTTAATTTTTTTCTCTCACTACCTCATCTGTCCGCTAGTAAAGGCTGAGGAAAATTTTCTGGAAGGGTTGATTAATTCTCTAGAGATCACAGAGTGGAAATGGGAGGGAATATCCATTGAATTCTTCACAGTTCTTCCATTCACAGTGAAGATCCACGCCTCCTTTTGGGAGATATTCGGTCAACTCACGATGTGGGAATACTTCCTTTCTCCTAGGAGGGAGAGTTCAGTGGAGAGTTTCGGGAAGATGTTCTTATGTGTGATCATTCTTCTTCAATTGGTATCCTTGAATATTTTCTTTGATCCTGACACATGTTTTATTTCATGATTGTGGAGATGCCTACATATGGAATTCGAGACCCTATTGTGGATGAGTGCAACCTTTAAACCCTAGAATTATGGATAGATCAAGTGTAATATATAGGGACTGGAGGATATGATAAGAGAATGCATGTTAGACTTTAGAAGGATCTTGGACGATCACCATCAATTGGAAGAGATTTGATAAAACCACAACTACCACTCTACCATTGAAATGGAACCTTTTGAGTCACAATTTGGAAGACCATTCAGGTCACCCTTGTGCTGGTTATAGATTGGTGAGTCATCTATTTTGGGATCCGATATAGTGTAGGTGAAAATATAGAAAGTTTAGGTCATCTATAATAAGATGAATATGGGAAAATGTAGACATATATCTTATGAATGCCATTTTAGTATACCCTTGGTGTTTGAGAAGGGAGACCACATTTTCATGTGATTCTACCCATGACCTGGAATGCAGAGGTTTATTTGGGGAGGAAATCACTCCTTGATGTTCATTAGTTCATTCAAGATTATGCTGAGGGTTAGTGAGGTTTATTATTGTCTCACTCTACCCCCACAATAAGAGCGAGTGCATGGCGTCTTCCACATGTCCCATCCAGGGAGATATATGCATGAACCTACCCATGTCATAAAATATAGAGAGCTATAAATTGATGATATTTACACCTTTATAGAGCACCGTATGGTGATAGAGGATTGGTAAGAGGGAACCATTCATGGAAGGATCATCTCTTTGTGTCATGTCTTTTGGTAGCATGGAGACATTTAGAGGAGTTCATAGGATCTGGAGATCCAAGTGTGGCATAATTATCCAGTGTTTTTTCTCAGTTTTTTCCTTCTAATAATTAAAATATTGAATGGGGAATGATGTACATACCTTGTTTTTTTCATATAATACATTGAATTATTTATAAATATATTTCAAGAGATAGGCGCTGAGACAATGTGCAATTCCAATGCCTGGTTTGCCCAAAATTAATCTTATAAAAATATTAATTTTTTTTTCACGTGGTTAATTAATGAAAATGGGATAAATCATAAAGTCTTGACTAGATCAGAAATCTGAGATAACAATTGGACCTGGAACATGGTGTTTAACCTTGAACGATAAAAGATGAGCTAATGCTAGACATTCAGACCCCACTCTCGTTGACAGAATTTTAAGTGAATTTAATTAATTAATTAATTCATTTAATTAAATGTTAAATCATTATAAGTATATCATTACAAATGTTTTTCTAGGGTTGGCCTCGCATTCCTACATCCACCGAAAAAGCTTTCCTCCTCCTTAGTAGATGAATAATTTGGTGAACAATAATGAAATTCCTGGATTGATTCGATGTGTATGTATCAAAAGAAAAAACTCCTTACAATCATCATTTGGATGTTATTTTCATCACACATAGATCTAAAATAGAGTTAGAACTCATATTTTATGGTTTTTATGAATATATATTAACTGAATAGAGAAGTTATTCCTTTTTTACTCAGATCTCTTCCACCTGTAATCATTATATGTTCCCATGATTGGAGATTTAATTTATTTCACTTTTTATCTAACTCTAGTTCCCTGTTGTTGATCATTGGACAATAATGATTGTAAAATGATGTTAAAACATTTACTTTAGTGCATTTATACTTTTATTCATTGTTTTTTTCATCGATTTGGATCTCTATGATCCCAACATGACTTTACCATGAGGTACCATGCTCGAACGGACCCCTAGATTCACAGAGAATCAATGAATATACAATAGACCGAATAACCTAGAACATATCCTGGATTGTTGTGAGGTGAGGATAATTGATCTAGTGTTTAATAATCAACATCACAACAAACGAACTTTCAATGGTGTGTAGAACAGATTGAAAAACATTTTTAACTTCTTGAGCTAATTACTAGTAAATGGTGGCCATTGAACGTATGTTTTGGTTAGAGTCAAATATTTAGGATTTATATATAGAGGAATCAATTTCATTTAGATAACATTCAAAGAAGCGGATCAGATCTAATATTTCTACAAAAAATCTGGACTACACACCATGTAGTATAAAGAACACACATTGTGCAACCTTCATCAGTGGAAAATCTAAGGTTTTAGGGAATTTAGAGATGATATAGTGTGTAAAATACATCACATTCCATGTATCCTCTTTTGATAGGACATAATTTGTGTCCAAACACACATATACATAGTTTGGGTACACAAACATTAGGTCTGGTACATGGACATGGCCACTAAGATATGACCTGATCCTATGTTAGCTTGGACACACTGTGTAGTCCACCTACACGACATGTACTACTACACTAATGGGAACCTCTATGTTGACCAGAGACATGAATAGACTATAGAGTGTGACCAGACATTATATGGGTCCCTCTAAGAAGTCGTGGACAACATGATTTCTTTTTGTAAAACTTCCGTCATATGTATATCCTTCATTTGAACTCGGATTTGGACCCACGAATAGCCTATCCATAATTTTTTCAATGTAGAATTTTAGGGTTCCCATGTTTGAGGATTTTTGAGATATTATATGGAATGATATGAGAATGGAATAAATTAATGTGAAACCCGATGATGGTAGTGACTATTCATGATCACCAATGATTTTGCGTTGTTACCATTTAGTACAGTTGGGTAGTGGACTTCCCAAAGGAAATTTATTGTGTATTAACCTTCAGTTGGGCTTGTCAACATGGTTCCTCGAGGAACATTCCAAGAATTACCCTCTACCGGGGTTGAGCAATGGATTTCCCCAAAGAATATTTTGGTCATTACCCTCCATCAGGGCTGGGAAGTGGAGTTTCTTGAGGACCATTGTGGGTGTTACCCACTGACAGGGCTGGGTGTGGAGTTCCCCAATGTCTTTCCTACATGTTACCCTACAACAGGGCTAGGTAGTGGATTTCCTCAGTGACTAGTAGAGTATGACAGTCATGTTTTACTAGGTCATGGGATCCTAACCATAAAATTATGTCCCCTCAACTATGCGGTATGGTGAAAGAAGTTGTTTGATGTACTATTTAACTCATAAGGAATAGGAATTCATTCCCAACCATGACAAATTTTTGTGACACGAACTAAAAATCTGTGGGCGAGTCAGTGTTTCCCAAATAGGATATTATTAAGGAGTGGTGATTGAGTCCCTAAAAATTTTGTGTTCATGGAAGTCGTGTGAGATTCTTGGAACCACTGAGGACTTTTGAAAATATTGGATACTCTTATTCTTAGGTTAATCTACTAGATGGATATCCCCTTACTCTCTCATTTGTGATTATTTTGACTGAGCATATATATATATATGATGATTCATTGGGATTCAATCATTGGATTTCGACACTCACTTTCCAAGTGAGGCGATGACTCACGGGGTATGTCATGTGATTTCTATATTTAGTTTCTTGTTGTTTCATGTGTCTAATCTTCTTCTATAAGTGGTGAATACTCGATAAGTAGTTCATCTACTCACAATGATTTTACCCGTGTAATTGGATGAGCATCTAGTCACTCTCATATTGGGTTGAAATGTATACTTTCATTGTACATTGTGTATCTTATTTCCTATTATATTGTATCTCTTATTCAACCCCTTCGTCTTTCATGATATCCTACTAGGTACTCTTAAACTTACCCCTACATCGACTTTTCCTTTGCATATTTTGTCTTATCCAGAAACCAAATAGGTTGACCATGACTTTAGAGGAGCATAGAGATACTTGGTTCTTAGAATGTGTTTGGTGGGCTTAGTTTGGGATTTACTAGATGGGATCAATCAATGGTTTACTCATTAATGTTTTCTGAAAGGTTGGGACACATTTCTGGTTAAGAATATATGTTTTCCCATTTACTTTTCGTTATACTCTACTATAATTTTGTATTTTCTAGAGGTCTATTAAAGGTTGGTTTACATTATAGGAGTGTTTCATATATTCTTTTTTCCCTCTCCATTTTTTCATTAATTTGGTTGTGTGAGTATCTACTGGTATATAGGAAAAGTCCTCCCTGAGTTAGTTATTCCTTTGATCTTGTCTCCACCCTAGGCATATAGATGAGGGATTTCAGAAGATGTAGACCCAGCCCCAACACGGGTTGGGTCACGAAAATGTTTTTGATTTCTTTATGAGTTATGTCTTATAAAATGAAAATAAGTATATCATGAATTAATATTTTGACATTTTCTATGAAAGGTATGGTTCTAAAATATTATACTCGTGTTATCTTACCCTTATGATCATGTTATGCTTATGTATCTCCATTGTATACCCTTACTGTGCATTTAAGCTAACATTTTCTTATGTATCCTTTCCTATGTTTATGAAAAATTTCTTTAGTTATGTAATGGATAAGAAGTGTAATATATTGGAATATCATTATGGTATATATTGAATATCTTTCATGATATGAAAATATTTTTTTGTTTAGTATCTAATGAAACCATACCTTTATGATCCTCAAGCTTTTGTTTGTGTAATGTAATGAATACTCATCTAAAAAGATATAATATCTATCTTTGTGATGTTTGGGTAGTTATAGATGGTATCAAATGATAATTTTAGTTAAAATTTGAAAACTATGATGAGAAATATTTTGTGGGATCTTTAGGGATGTTTCTAAGGATATTTCTAGGGATATATCTAAGGATAAGTTTACGTATGAGCCAAAGTATAAGATAATGGCCTGAGATTTTTTAAAGGATGGAGTGAGTGGTTTCCAAGAAATTATGCATTTTTCAAGATATTTAAAGTAGATGTGGATTAATAATAAAGGTTCCTGTAGTTAAATACTCTAAAAAGGGGGTATTGAGATGTACTCGATTGTCACTTGGTACAAGAAAAAAATGTCTTGTTACACACCTATTTTGACACTCCTATGGAATATGATTTCAAAATTCAAATTTTTTTTATTAATGTTCATGATGTATTTTAATAATAACCATGAATGACACAGGTTAATCCTAAGGATTCTTATATTAAAACATGTGTCATTATTTATAAATATAATAAGTATTTTTTCATAATTTTTTTGTTTCCCACTTTTAATTTTATTACTGACAATATGTTTTTTGGTTTTATTCATTTGTGGGAACCGAAAGGAAATTTATTAGCATTTAATGTGATAGAAATTAATTTTATGAAAAATCAAATGATATTTTTAATAAATTAAAGGATATTATGATTATTACTAATTAGATATCATGATATATGATTAAAAACATACAACTAATCAAACTCTCGGACATAGAAAAGAATAGAAGTTTTGTGATCATCGAGAGACTAGGTGGTGGAGACCATGGGAGAAAGAAAACTCAGTTTCCTATATGTCAAGAATGTTGGAAGACTCAACCCATAGAATTTATCAAATGAATAGAAAGATGTTTTGAGCGGAGAAAAGAAGGACCCAAATCTAGTAATTGTTTTCGGGAAAAATGAATATATTAGTTAATGAAATGGATGATAATAACGGTCTCCCTAAGGTATCATCAATGATTGAATGTTTTTAATGCCGAAAGTATGAGAATTATGAAAATAATTTTCTTCGGTGGATATAATATGAAGAGAATCATTAATGTGGTATGAGTAATGATTATGTTGCTGATGATAAAGAGACTCTGAATAATATTTTAAAGGTATGAGATATTCCAAAAATATTTTTTATTTTAAACAAGAGAAACATGATTAAATTGAGGCTGATTAATTTTATGACTTGATTCATATTTCATATTGTAAGATAGTGTTATTGGGGAATACGATGATGAAATTTAATTAATATTTTAAAAATTATGTAGAATTATTGAAGTGTTTATGCATTTTAATTCCAGAGATATGAAATATATAAGGATTATTGAGTATAATATTTTCATTAAGGATTTGAAAAAATATGTTGAATGTAATAGATAACCTAGAAATGTGATATAATGGTAAAGTGATATATAAATGAAAAAACGTGAATAGGGGAAGATACCATTAATATATTCTTGATGTTGAGATAATTATTTTTGAGATAAAGTGATTATGGATATGAATAATGTAAATTAGATTGAGTTGATGTCTTGGGAACTGATTAACTATTTTTGGATAATGGGGTTTGTGTTTTCATTAATGGAGTTTATAGAATTATGGAATTTATTGAATATTTTCAATTATCTATGATTTTATTCAATGAATGAGGATTTATGTATTTTTTTCATTAAGTAATTAAGTTAATTCAAGATATTTCCATGTTTCAAGATAATATACGACCAATGTATTCACATATTAGTTTTGTGACATTAGGAGGCACATCAGGTTATTTGGGGGATTAATGGTAAGTTTATTTTGGGAATTTATTAACCTAAATTCCCTATTTTGTTTTTTCAATTTCCACCAAACATGGAGGATCCATATGGTTAACTATTCATTAAATAAATTAATTTTGTCTTTTTATTTTATTCGATAACCTATGTGAATAATTTTATTTTTGATACAATTTAAATAAACAACGAATTTCTTATCATTATTTTATGTATATTTTGTTCCACTAGTTCTTCATGCATAAAAAAATTTCTTCTTCATTTCATAAAGTAGTAGAAAAGTGGATATTGATCTTATCACAACCAAAGGATGAGATTGTGCTTATGAAATGGAATGAAATAAAGTAATTATATCATCCTGGGAAAATTATTCAACTTTAATAAAATTATATTGAAATAAAATTTTATACATTTACATTCCTTTCAGATGAATGAATGGAGTTTTCACATATCACAAATTTATGGCTGTGTGATCATTAACTTTACCCTTCACATATTCTCTATCACTCAATGTTAGAATTTTTTTGTTGGCTTTCTCCTCTATAGACAAGTTTTCACTTACCACCAATTTTCTCTTACATGTAAACCAAGTTATGTGCTATTTCAAATTAACTTTTTACACCCCTTTCCCTCTTTTCAAAAAGAATTTTTATTATCCATTTTAATGATGTGGGATTCTAATAAAGGGGTTTTCAAATATTAAACCCTTGATTGCTGAGAAAAATATCAACTTACAGTGATATAATTTATTTAAAGAGGTTATGATGTAACCCAACAATTTTATGTAAAATATATTTTTTTCAAATAAATTAAATTTCTTTGATAACATGCATTACAAGAAACACTGAGTTTTAACAATCCATGATAAATTAATAATATTATTATTCAAAATATTCAGTTATTACCTAAACAGTAAACATGCTGGAATGAATAAAAAAACCACATATTAAATATTAAGTATAATTTTATTATATAAAAAACATATTTATAAATATTGATGAATTTTATTTAAATTATTTATATGCTTTGAATATACAAGTTTCTCAAAAGAATTGTTTGTTTATTTATATTTTTGAAAAATAATAAAACTAAATTTTGAAACATTTGTAAAATTAATACGATCTAATATAAATAATTTTTTAATTAATAATTTAATAAAAAGAATTATCTTGAGTTTTTTGTATTTTTCTCAAAATATTAATTTTTTATAAATGTTGAATATTTCTGGTTGTTGTTGAGAACACCCTTTTTGTTTAAGGAATTCATAAGGTTATTTATTTTATTATAATTAGAAATAATATAAAATTAGTCCAATAATATATGAATTAATCAAGTTTAGGTAATTACAATCATTTTCATGTTGAATTTTTATATAAAACTTTTAATACTTTTCAACATTTTCTCTTTGGAAATCGACTTTCTTGTTGTGTCTGTGTGTTTAATTTCAAATTAAAATATTTGAATTTATGGAATGGAATGTGGAAAAATGGATTCCATATATTTAACCATCATAATATATATTTTATAATAATTACAACACTCATTTCATTCACACATTGCAACCTTACAATGACTTGGTATTGAGAATGGTCCATTTTGTATCCATGTGGCACATGAAAAACATGGGAACAATATTTTATTTTTAAAAATTACAAGTGTTCCACTAAAATTAATTATAAAATGAAACCCTTATCCTCTCTAACTAAAACATAAAAAGACCATTTTTATTGAAAATAAGATCACAAATAACTAATTTAATTCAATCATTTCATCATAAAGTCCTTATTTTGTTTATAAATCCTCCCAAAGAAGACTTTTAGTACAAACCAATATAAGTTTTCTAATGAATATTTGATGATCCTAATTGGGAATTTTATTTGGTTTCTTCGACCACATCCTTCAATTATTATTATAACATTATGATATAATAAAATCAGTATATTCTATATAAATATATTTTACTATGTTAATAAAATAACTTAAATCATTCACCACTTTCATAAAATGGGATAAAAAATAATCATTCATGTGTACGGTGAACTACCTCTATATGATTCGATGTTATTCATTTTAAATAAAAACCTATAAAAGTTGAATATAATGTTGGATTTATTATTTATATATGATAGTTTTTATATTATTATGCTTCTGTAATTATTATATCACATTTTACTTCTTACATTCCACTCTATTCGAATACAATAATGTTGTTTATGTGTACAGTGGACTACCGCCTCAAAAAGTGATGTGATTATTTATTTATATAAAAATTAAAATTAAGGTAGTAAATAATGTTTTAAATTAAAATAAATTATATATATTAAATAAAAATTACTCTATAATGGTAATTTATTAATTATCTCTCTTTCTTTTAATACTTTTATAGAAGGGTAAATGAGTTCATGCATTCGTACAACCTACCATCTCCATGAATGATATATTTCATTTTCAATCTATAAATTTTATGGAATAATAAAAATAAATATATGATGAATATATATGAGATATATATCATGTTTCAAATTCTGCATATTATGGAACCATATCAAAATAATAGGACAAAAAATAAGAAATCAAAACATACATTAAAAACAAAGTAATTATTTTCCAGAAAAAAACTTTAAGAAGTAATTTTTATTAAAATTGTTATAAATGGTCATAATAAAATATTATATGGTAAGATTTATAAGAACATGGTTCTATAATATATTTATAATAAACCTATATTTATTATACATGAGGGTCAAATGAGTATGAAAGAAGTGGATACTTAAGGTAAGGGATTTGTGTATCACTTTTAACATTTGTGAGACCCATAAATATTCACCCCCAATTTATTTTATATTGTGTAAATAATTCCCATTAATTTATATTAATATTATTCTCCTTAAAATTATTGGTATTTACATATCCATTTTCATATTTCACGTTCATTGGGTTTAGGATTGAAATATTAGCAAAGAACTTATATATTTTCATCTCAATTTTCTTTCTTTGATACATATATTGTATTATACACCTAAATTATTTTATGATGTGTATATACTTCTCCATTTACATGTTAAATCATAAATCTACAAATATTCATTATATATATTATGTTCCATTAAATTTTATTCTTTCTTGGGGGTTACGATTCAATGTTACCAAAGTGGTATTGGTTTTATGATATAATCTCATCGTTTGACAGGATTGTTTATGATTATGTTTCTAATGATAAAATATTATAATAAATCTCTTAGGAATATCATTACTTTTATTCTCCAATATTTATTTTTTGAAAATACATATTTTCCATTCATTTTCCTCTCTTTATAATATCATTATCTCAAAAGAAGTTCTTTAATAAAAATCGCCATTATTTCTCTCTTCAATCAAAAACCCATTTTATTCCTTAGCCATATTTTATAAAAATATTTTTAAAATTTTTTCATCTTTAATTAAAGTATTTATTAAATAATTTTATTCCATTTTTTAATTTTGAGAAAAATTTAACAGAATCGTCAAGTCATTTTCAAAACAAGAACCATTTAAATTTTACAAAAAATATAAAAGGAATATTGGATTTAATGTGTATAGATTTGATGGTATTTCCCATATCCATGACCATTAAAGAATTTAATTCTTCATTTATAATTTTAAAAAATTATTTTCAACTAAATATTATATGTAATTTTTTTTATTTAGTTTTAAAATTTTATTTTCAAGTTGAAACCGGAATTTTCCATAAAAAATGTTACATGTGATCTTTAAAAATCATTTTCTATCAAATATGTTGTCCTTTGATTTTATATATTCCTTACTCAGGATATGATCAATGTATATAATTCTTATACCTTCTCTGAATAGTTTATGTTTATGAAGAAAAGATTCATATGAAACCCGCTTATTTTTCCATGGGTTCTATTATAATTAAATGATGAAATGATTATGAAACTTTTTTCTTTGCCACATTTTATGTAGTGAAGAAATGTTTATGAAAATGATTTGTTTTTATGGTTTCTAAACTGAGTAATGTTTTACAATATTGTGGAACACAATTGTATGATTTTAATTATGTGTTAAGTTGGACCTATATGTCCCTCCAATGTCTTGGGTAAAAAATGAAATATCTTGAGATAAATAGAACTGGAATGAGGAGTGAACCTAATTTTTTAATATACATTGTCTACTATTATTGTAATGGGAGTAAACAATGACTACTATGATGGTTTGGGGAGTTAAGTCATTCTACTATGATATCCTTCCAATTGAGCCTCAACTTCTACGGAATTGATATTTTATTCTTATATGTAGGACTCAAATCTTTGCCTTCTGTTAATGTTATGTTATCATGGTTCATGTTCTTTAATTTCATTATGATTCAGGTCTTATAACTATCAATATTTATTTTATGACCCATGATTATAAACTTTGATATGCAGGGAATGGTTTTCAAATGATATGACCATTTTCATATATCCTTAAGATCATGTTATGCTAATGTATACCCCTTATTTACCCATATTGATAATTAGAGCTCGCCCTTTCTTATGTTTCCTTTCCATAGTTTCTATTGAATGGTTTTATGTTTGTTATTTCTTAGAAGAGTCCTATGTGGGAATATCTAGATGGTATATGTTGAAGAACATTCAAGAAATAAAATTATTTTATGTCTAGTCTCCAACGAAACTATACCTTTACAATCCTTGGGTGTGTGTTTGTGTAATGTAATTAATATTCACATAAAAATATGTAATATCTACGTATAAGAAGTTTGTTCCATCAGAATTCCAACATTACCATTAAACTACTAGGATTTTTCTTTCCCACATTACCTTGTTTCCTAATATGAGACCCTACTCCATGTATGATTTACTATTGTATAGATCACCATTCAAAGAACACAATAGGAAAAAATTCCCCCATTCCCTAGAATAATGCATTGATTAATTCCTATTATCATAAGGAATATAGTAAATCCTATGTTTCCATCCAAAAATATTAGACACAAATCACATTTATTTTAAACCTTGTATTTCATCCTAGTGTGTTGTCCTTCCTTAGTTCACACTGGTTTTTTTCATCCAAATTCCAAAAACATGGATTGAATCATTCTATTTTAATCCCTTATATAATTGATATAATTTAGTGTCCTATTATGAACTATACGTGGCATGATTCTTACTATTACTGGATACATTGTGGAATCTATATTTCCCATCATGGGCCCAATATTGAGTTCCAATTTCACATCAATCCCAACTATATCAATTTTTTTGGGTTTCCACTATATTGAAATATTATTTTAGGAATTTATATGTATTAAAATGGAAACATTTTTCCCTATGTTATTGAGGCCTCTTCTAACTAACTTTTGGTTTTCCATCATTAACCATATATTAAGAGGATAATTTTTAAACCATTTCTATGAACTATGTATGGGTTGATAAATATTATAATAGGATATGTAGTGACTTTCTGATCACCTACCACATTCCCAAATACATTTTCCAAATCCAATACCTTTAATCCCTCATAATGATGTGGTGTTTGGATTGATATTATGTTTGGTTCCCCATCCCTGATTCGATGTCGGTATGAAATTATTTTTTCACCATTGAGTATAAGTCATAAAAATAAAGATACCATTTTTAGGGAATTACGATAATTGATTCCTAGAATAAAAGGATATATAGTGATATCTAGAAAAATAATTCACAACACTATCCACATTTTTCAACACCTTAAATCCATATAATCTTTTATGGTCTAATATTTTACACTATTCTTTTTTATATTATAATATATGGAGGGAAGAAATTTTTTATTCTATAACTATATGATGCTTAATTCCCATTATTACAGGATATGTAGTGATAACATATCGATTTATCAATGTCTAAGATAAAAATCCTCCCCAACTTACACATCCCATAACATTTATTAATTACCAAATGTTGTCCAACCATAAAGCAAAGTGTTCCCATTAACTTCCAAATATTCACTCCCCAAATAACACCCAATATACCTTGATTATTTGAGTCCCCATAACCTTTTAATGGATACTAGTAATGAGTGTGTTGAATAATTAAGAACCCATATAATTGGTATTTGTAAATTAAAATAATTATAAAACCACTTATAAATTATAAAATGAATGTTACCATCCTAAATGAGTAGATCTGTTAACCCCTCATTCCCTAAACAACATTCTAGTGGAACCTTTCATTTTCATTTATCCAATATTCATCTTAAATATTATTGTTTAATACTATTTTATGGAGCCCATTATTTTTAACTTCGTTAGAGGAATCCATAAAATATCCATTTATATATACATCATTTCCCTATTCATATAATTCATGTTATGATTTACATTATTATCATCATTAATTATTGTTTTTGGAATTGGTTCTAATTCTAAATCCACCAATTTGGGTTATCACACATCACCATTTGTATGGGAAATAAGGTCTTTGATGACATGAACCTCTCCATAGGGTAATATATAATAGTACCTGACCATCCATTCACATTGTATTGTACTCTCCCTCATTACCTTATATATTGAATCACATGTTAAAATATGTATGGCAATAAACATCATTCCAATTTTAGAAATATTTATTTGATATTAAACATTATTACAATAATTTTTTCCTCTTGAAAGTCATAAAATATCTAAATTAAGGTGGCATAGAAATTATATGGTTGAAATACAAAAGGGAAACATGATAAAAAATAGTTCATTCACACTCTAGGGCCACAACATGTATAGCTTAGGAAAAATATTTGGGTGTTGTAAATAGAAACTGTGAAAATATTAGTTGGTTAAAAAACCATAATGCGAGTCCTAATAAAATTCTATGACCCTAAATAGAAATCCATTCCCAATCATGGAATAATAAATGTTTATGGCTAAAAAATAAGAAAAAACTGATGGGGCCAAACATACAACATTTGAAAATATTAATTTATTCATACTAGATATATGGATATTTATAAATTTTAAATCATAATTATGTTCCATATAAAATAATGATTCAATACATCAATGTTGAATTTTTGAAGATGTAATTTAATTTTACTTATTCCATCAATTTAATTGATTATCAAATTAACAACCATATATGATTCAAATTAAAATGAGTGAATCATACCCTCTTCACCAAATAAGATATCCTTGGATTATGGTGATGGTAAATGTAATGTATATCAAAACATCATATATACATTCAAGAGAACATGTTCATGATAAAATAAAACCAAATTAGTTATTTTAAAAAAATCATCTTGGCTTAGGGTGATTGAATATATATTTTATATATACAGAATTGAAAAATATATCAAGGAGTGGATGTATTATGGATGATCGATATAATCCATGATTTAATAATATTACACATGTATTTTAATAATATTTTTTTCAAGACCAATTTTAATTTAATTTATTGGTGTATTTATTATAATGATGTTACATATTTTGAGTTTCATTGATGATAATAAATATTTTTATTCACTATGAAAAAAGGGAAGGAGAATCCATTAATTTGGAGTCTCATCTTAATTGTTATAAAAGTGTTAGAGGAAAAACAATTTATAGGGCCCCTATAATGTGAATAATTTTATCTATTTTTGTTTGAAAACTAATTTATATATTAATAATCAGTAGACCAATAATGATATTCTAGCTTTGAAGATTATGCCACATACTTTAAATATAGATTTTTTTCTATTGTCTTAAGCATCATAACCTATATTATCACACCCTTTATCCAACATCTTGTGTTCCTTCATTATATTATTAACCTCATAAAAATATTTAAAGAGGTGGACTATAATATTTATCCCTCCATCAGATAACTATTGGTGTTCATCTAATATCATAACATGTTGAGAGTGATGTTGATGTTCTATCACCCTGAGCTCTATAGAATGTTTAACATAATTGGTTTGTTAGTGTTTAATATAGATATTATCATCCTATTTCTATTTAATGACTATTTTCATCATGGTGGTATGATATTCATAGAAGTTAAACCAGATATACCTATATGTGAAAGGCATGTATTGTAGTTTGGGAAGCCTATGGAATAACTATCTAATAATTGTATCATTAATTAGATTCTAAATATCACGCCACACAATATATCTCATTTCTCATTATACTGAATGAGATTTATTAGTCTTAAATGAAGATATTTTTTGAGATAGAGACATAATATGGTCCAGAGTTTCTATGTGTGAGTGAAAAAATGGTGTACTCATAGTACTATGATGCCTTCGATGACTAGTAAACTAATATTGTAAAATAAATTTTTTGATTCCTGAAAAATATAGTTTGTATTAATTAGCCTAATTTGGGAAAATAAATAAATCATTTAATAAGTAATATTGAAAAATATAAATAGTGTCAATGATTACATCTACTTGTAGTTGTGTACACCTATTTTGTTGTTACTACTTCACTATATGGAGTGATGGGAATAAACTACATTATTTTTATAACCTCTCTAGAAACCATTCTAGTCTATTTATGATATATGATAAGCTAGTTCATTAGTTATAATGATTTTTGATTATTCCATAGGGTATCCATATTGACCACACTCCACTAATGTCCCTAGAAAACCCATCATTTCTTCATATCACAATGAATAATATGAAATATGGAAATTTGATGGTAAAGACATGTGAGATAGATATTGTCACTATGGAATTATTTCAAGAATGTAGTCTATGAAAAAATACTATAAAAATGGTACCTTAGAGAATATGATTATGTATGAAGTGAAAAAATGGCATTGATTATATGAAAAATATTCCTCCAGCACTTCATTGATGTTTCAAAACACATGAAGAGATACAAAATGATATTTATAAACATCCCAATAATCTCTCTCATGACTTATTTCATCTATAAAACCAATGAAATTTCATCAGGACCATCCATTTTAATATATTTAAATCATCTCAATACTTTAATATAATTGACTAATTCTATATTGAAGAGGTCATTCTATATATTTCTAAAATTATGAGGTGATTCCACAGTTGATGTTGCATAAACCATAACCAGAAGCTATAAAAGAGTCACAACACCTTCTATTGATGAATCCTACATCTCGAGGATAATAATGTCATCTCTAAAATCATGACTCTATTAGGTGTGATAGAAATATCAAACCATGACCTGGGAGTTTTCTTCAATGAAATTGGGGTCTCATACTATACACCATGAAGAAATATATCATTATTTTACTTATCATCCTCCTCAATTTATGAATAAGTATCTTCAATCAAATAAAAAATACTTTATCAATATCCCAATAAGAAACATAGAAAAGGAGTTTATTGGGGAAATAGATTAAATTTTCTAGACACATTCTCATTATGAAATACATTCCATTTACTCTTCATCATTGCATGACTCATATGATACCCTCTCAAATGAGTAATATTCATAATTTAAAGATTTATTAATTTTTTATAAAAATTAGTGAGTAAGTGAAGAGTTTGATGACCAACCATTTTATATAGTTTTAGTTTGGTTCGTGTCTTATACGTTTATTATGACTAGTATGTGATAATGGGTTATCTAGTCTGATTTCATGGTAAAATTTCCTTATAATTGTAAAGGTACATAGTGGATGTTATACCTCAACCCCCTTAACTATTATGTAAACCAATGATGGATCCCCTTATACTAAAGGGTTTATCACACTGCACAACATGTTTGTGTGAACACTTATTGTATTGAAAGGCATTATTAGTGATTATTTTGTCTAATCATTACATAAGAAGAAAAGTTTCAAGAACATTAGATTCTTATCAAGTTAAATATAATCTATTGTAAAAAAATTATCTTACAATGTTGGGGTTTAAAATATGATTCCTCTATTCATCAATTGATGATCAATAAATATTTATCTTAATTCATATTTTAATATCAAATATATCAATCTTGTTATTTGGATATTATGGTTAAAAATGTGTACCATAATCTCTATCTCCTAGATGTACTGATAAACACTATTTTTGAAATTAGTTTTTTAATGTTAGTAGAAACGTTCAAAATTTCAATTATTGCTAATTTTATGCTCCCTTGAAGAGGAAACAAAAAATTTTTAGTTTCATTTGTATCCATCCATATACTATAGATATAGAAAGACTCGATTTATAAAAATATCTAATGAGACTATTTTATACTCTATCTTAGCTATTTAATATGATCCAATATCTATCTTCAATTATTAATTACCCAATATCATAGTTTTTATTAGAGTATTATCTCACCACTTCCATATTGATCACCACACATCAATCTCATACTTTGATTGTTCTTCAATTTTTTGTTATTGGTAAAACTAGGTAATATTTTTTAGATCATTAGATTCATTATCCATAGTTCAATTAATTTAGGACTTCATGGTTCCCCATCTTCCATTTTCAAAATATATATCTTCCCTCACTATTGATTTATTTTCTACTATAATTTCACATTCCTAATAACATATGTTAGTATCATCATACATAGTTCATAGTTTAATATCTTCATTTGAAAAATAATATACAATTTCATCATGGTAAATATTATTTTTCTACATTTAATACAATTTTCATTCCTATATAGGTTCTCCCTCACATAAAAAAATCTATAGGTGGTGACAAAACATGTCTATATAGACAAAAGAGTTTATCTTCAAGCTATATATAAGGTATAATTCACTAAAAAAATTGAATTCCACTCACACAGATAATATTATATTCAATAAATATAGTATATATGAAATTATATCATATTTATTGTGATTATCATCTACAATTTCCTAGGTCGGGACATCCCCAGAGGGAATGGAATAGAAATCCCAATGAACATCAAAGCCTCAATTACCAGATTTTACTTTATTAAAATGATATTAGTTATTATAACTAACTGTATGAATAGCCTTATCCAACACATCAAAATCGATATATGCTTTTAGAGTTCATAATTCTTAAATTTCACCACTACCCCCACCACCACATCACATGGAATGACATAGAAATATGGAACATAAATTTATTATTGGATACATGTAGTAAGAATATCAATATCTTGACTAAAACCATCAATTCTAAGACAATTGGATTTTACATTATTAACTTAACATGCATCAAAAAATTATATCATCTCACCCCTCTGTGTGATTCATAGACCATATATATGTACCCATATAGGAACATTCAAAGTAATCTAGTGAGGATTTTATGGGGATTTATGTCATGGTTGACTCTATAGCCGCATTAATCAAACTATTTAAATTTCAATTCAATATAGTTGGTTCTTGAATTTAACATTTAATGAATTTTTTGTCATTACATTGTCATTACTAACAATATTTTACAATGATTATTTTCAATAATTTTTTAAAATTGATTTTCATCCGCAAACTTTGTTCGCTCTATATAACATTAGTGGTTACCCTCAATAACAAATAATTTAATGGGTATATCCATGTATAATTTCATCATATTAAATTTCTAGAGATAAAATCGTAATACATTGCCATAATGATCAGTAGTAGATCATGTGTATATAAAAAAAAACTTATCTATATGTCTCCATGTAATAAAATAATGGTTTTTGTCTAGGAACTCCTGTGTATTTATAGAATATGGTGTAGGTTTTCATTATTTGATATATAAATCATTAACACCTAAAATAACTCATATATTAGTTCCATGTTCAACTAATCCTTGAATTAAAATAATTTCCATAAAACCAAAAATGGCCACACCCATTTAGGATTGAACCCTCCCCCATGGATTACTCACAATCGTTATTCCATCCACAGAGTTTCTGAAAGATTCTATAGTGCTATATTTATTCATCATAATTAATATAATTATTTGGATAATACTGATTATTTTGTAATATTACTTTTGAGTTCTATAGGAGGGAAACCATACCATCAGGTACATCTTTAGTAAATGTTCCATATGATGATATATTTGAGAAGTTGAGGATCATTAAAAGGACCTAGTCTTAACCATTATATATTCTTTTGTATTTGAAGTAGTATTCACATTCATATATTCAAATGGTTTTTTGGTTTATAGTTTAAGATAATTAAGAAACACTCTTAAAATGTAATTCCAAAATTAAATGTGGAAACATATAATTAGCATCCATTTCCCACCAAAAATATCGTTCGAAAATAATGAATGGTTTCTTTTCATTGTAAATATTTATATTTTTCATCTTTAATTTTACCCTAAAAATCGTTAAATCATCTTAGAATATGTGAAAAATTTTGGATGAGAAAAATATTATTATGTTATATAAACAGAAGAAAACTATTAGTCTATTGAAAAACGTTAATTGTTTTTAAAAAACATACCCTTTATCCTATAAAAGGTAATCATCTTATAAAAAATCATTAACTCAACATTTGAAAAAAATGATTTCTAGGAAAACTCATTTTGAATATTATAGAAATTAAGTAGATTACTTTGGAAATTAATTTTCTATAACACTATAAAAAATTGAATAACTGATATGGTTGAATGCTATCTCTAGATTACCCAATTCATTGGAGGTTATAATTTAACCACCTATCCTTAGCCAATCATGGAACCACCCGTTGTTAGTTAATAAAATAACCACCCATACATAGTTTATCACAGAAAAACGCTTTATTTTTTATAAAAAAATTACCATTTATCATAAAAATTCCAAGGAAACATTATATTATAATAAAACATGAAAGTTTAAATGATAAAATCATTCCTTAAGGAAAATAACATTCTCATTTTAAAATCACTTATTAAAAAAAATAGCGCACATACAAGGAAAAGAATTATTTGAAAATAATAATTTAATAATGTAAGGGTATATTTAGAACATTAATATACCATTATAGAGAGAAAATATTATCATTCCTTATATGTTAAAAACATTCAGTTTTTTTAGTTTTTACAAAAAAAATAAAGGACTTTAAAATATGATTTTTCAATGGAAAGTTCCTTTCCTTTAGTGTGACATATCACATGAAATATTTGTTAACCTGAATAATAAAATTATGATATTTATTTACTTACTCAATAAGGTTTTTCAATTTTATTATTTCTATTATTTTATAACTTTTCATGATATATTTAAATATTTAATTAATTAAATTAATGTTGGATGTTTTGTTTATATTTTTTTTGATAAGTTCAATACGAATTTGAAAAGTCGATTATGATCAATGATTTTATTATTAAATACTCTATATAACATTAATAAAGAAATTATTATAATTTTTAAACATAAATTAATCTTTTAAATCCATCTATTAAAAATGGTTAAGAAAAATGAACTACATTACAATCATGGAGACAATTAGTCATATGTAAGCATGAGTAATGTTTCCATTTTTTAATAATCATTTTGTAATGAAGGTTATTATAATTTTATTTATAAAAAATGATTATAATATATTAAATATCATATTATTTTTTAAATATACTTATATATATCATTAATTGTATGTGGTGATGAAAAACAAATCACATCGCTTCATAGAAGTGGTAGTCCACACGTACGCATGAACGATGTTATCATTTTTTTTATTTCTGGAATGATAAAAAGTTAAATGATATGTTATATTTTTATAAGTATATATATGTCATTAATATAACAAATAAACATTAATTAAATAATTTTAACAATTTTAGAGAGACATTGATGGAAACCAAATTCACTAGATTCATAAGGCAATATTATATCTTACACATGAATGATGGTTTCATTTCCCATTTGATGGGGGAGGAGAGAGATATATATATATAGGTTATAATATTAATATAAAAAAATATTAGTTTATGTATGACACTTGTGTTATTATTTTATGACATTTGATAGATAATTAATGGATGTGGGATATGAAATAAAATAGAAATGTTTGATTAAAATGTTACCTCTTATTCAGAAAACCTTCTATTCCTTACACTATAAGACCACTATGGTTTTTGTTCTACCTAAACTAAGCCCTATATAATGATTATATTTATTATATTAAAGTATTCGATTAGGTATGTTCCGAACCAAATTTGTTTTTATGTGTAATGAAATTAGAAGAAGAGGTTCCCTTTTATACGGGAGGTGATGTAATCATGGACTTTCAAAAAATATTATATTTATATAAATTAACTAAAATTAAAAAATGTTATAATGTGATTAATTTATAATATAATATTATTATGGGTCTAAGTATCCTTATACAATAAAAATTATACATGTTTTTTATATTTTTCTACCCTTATCTTTTGGTATTTAATCCCCTTAAATTTTATCGTGACAACATACTTTTTTATTCTTCGAGGGTCAATATAGTTACAATA
Source organism: Viscum album (assembly GCA_963277665.1). NCBI lineage: Eukaryota > Viridiplantae > Streptophyta > Magnoliopsida > Santalales > Viscaceae > Viscum > Viscum album. The sequence continues at coordinate 1,983,853,784 of OY728122.1, forward strand.
AAATAAAAAAAGACCCATAAATAGACCATGTTAGATATTTAAAACATTTTCATAATCAACTAGATGAATGAAACATTTTAATTAATTTTATATCATTTATTAAAAATAATTTACTATAAAATATCCCTAATGTCAATTTTTAGAACGATTCATTACTTTGACATTAATAATTTCAAGATACAAATAATAAATAAAAAATTTATTTTAATATATCCATAAAATTTTATAGTGAAATAATAAATTATTTTACCCAATAAATTATCTAAAATTATATTTATTTTAATATTTTAAAAGTATTTAATTGATTTTGTAAATTAATTAATTAATTACTACCTCCCTATTGTGTTAGCATTTAATATAATTAATTCATCTATAAAAAAATTTAAAACTAAAATAGTTAATATAAATATTTATTCTTTAAAAATACTATTTATAGTTTAAAAAACCTCTAGATGACACTTTATTGAAAATATTACACTTATTATAAATAAGAGTGTGATATGTGTGATATTTTGTAAGATAAAATACTATAAAGATAAAAATCCCATCCATGTGGCCAAAAGAGTTCACAAATTAGAAAAATGGATGATTATGATCAAGATATACAAATAAAGTAACATTTATGCATATTTTAGGTAATTTTATTATTCATATAATATTATTTGAAACCTAAATTACTCGATTTAAACTTTATTGTGGTAATAAAAATTACTAAGGTTATTATTTATATTTCTGAAAAATAAAGAATATCGATTTAATAAACTTGGAACTCCTAATTAAAAATAAAAAATAAAATTTTCAAAAATCTAAACACTAAATTTACATAATTTAATATCAAATTAAATTGGAATAATGCAATGAGAAACAATTTTTCAGAAAAATAACCTTTTAAAATATATAATGCCTTTATTCTAAATTCTAGTATACAAAACATTTCAAAAAATAATATTTGATTATTAAAAACCAAAATAGACTAAATAAAATTTAAAACTACTCCATGATGTTATTTGATTTTGTAATTACTATAAAATATAATATAATTATCAAGAAAAATCATTATTTTTCATTATTCCTTGATAAATCAATATTTTCAGAAAATTATCAAAAATTAAACCTAAGATAATTTAGAAATGACATATTCAAAAAATAATTTTTTTTCAAATTAAGATAAAATTATTATAAAACTAATCTTTTAAATAAATCCATATAAGATATGATTTCAATAAAACATTAAAAAAATAAAAAAATAAAAAAATATATTCATAATGAATATAACTATAAAATTCAAGATTATAATAATTTATACAATCATTAATTATATTTTAAAATTACCCCATTCCTTTTTAAATTAAATCCTCCCAATTTTAATTTACTTATCAAAAAAGTGGTGATATCTTTACCTCACAGTAATTTCATATTCCCATGTTACTTCTTCAAGAAAATGGTTTTTTCTGCAAAAACATAACCCGATGAATTACCTTACTCCAAAACTAATTCTATCTTCAAGCAATAATCTAAATATTATTTTCATTATAATATTGGTTTTCTTAAAAAATGAACTATATCAAGACTCAAAAAATGAGTTTATTATGGATCATACATTCTTAACATTGAATCCTGAAAAACATTGTGTACCTGGGATAAACTCGATAGTAAGTCCACTTAATACATTAGTGATCAAACTTTCTCTAGATTTTGATTTGGACCAATGAATCATAGACATAGAGTTATATTATCAAGAAAATTCATACCACATTCCATATATATATTTAAAAAAAACATGATCACCTACCACAAATTATTGTCCATTCCTCCTATAATATGTACAACTTTTCTTCCTTATATAATTTTTCCCCATTTGTTACTTAATCATTTTAAGGTTCTCAAGTATTTAATATAGAAATTATTGTCTCATAAACAACCTTTCAATGACATTATCCAAAAATGTTGTTGTTTGAATGTGATTTCAATAGAACACCTCAAAAGGATCCACATATATACTGGAATGAATAATGTTATTATAAGAAAACTCAACTAATGAGAAATGTTGATTCCAACATTAATAGTAATCCATTGATCTAGAATGTGTCATTTCATCGAGGTTCAGAATTTTGTAATTATAATTTCCATCAAATTGAGGGTAAAAGGATGTACGAAAATTTAATTCAGTTCCCAATGAATTATAAAGGTCATTCCAAAAACTAGAAATGAACATTAGATCATTGTCAGATACAATGGAGAAAGAAACTCCATGAAACCTATATATTTACTTATGATAGAGTAGATAAATTTGATCTAAATACATATTATCTTGAATTTTATGGGAATGCATATATTTATTCATTTGATCAATAATAAACCAAATTTAATTATTACATTGATATTTTTTTGGGAGTCCCACCATGAAATCTGTGGATATATTTTCCTATTTATACCTCAGCACTAGAAAAGGATGAATCACCACCTTTAGTAATTTTCATTCAATGATAACCTATTTTCATGTAAGAAATTTCATGGTAACATCATTAATAACTATTTTCATTCCATCCCACCAGTAATACTCTTAATGTTTTATATACATATTATTGTTTCCAGGATGAATGGAAAATGGGGGACTATAATAGTCATTTAAAAACTACCAATTTAATTGGGAATCACAAGGCACACATTATCTTTTTTAGAATCTCCAAACACATTCTTTATCTAACTTAAATGAAGGAAACTTACTCTTATTAACAAATTATACCATGTTTTATAACTCATGATATTTCATTTAATCATGATGAAATCTATATGACAAACATAGTTTCACTTAAACACAAAATAAAACAGAATAAGTTCTCACATCTTAAACTTCAATAAAAAAATCATAATTTCATTAAACAAAGGGTAATGTTCCAAATATAAGGGGGTTAATTTAATATTATTTTTATAAATTAAGGCATCCACTACATTTTTTCCTTTCTTGGGTGGCAATGGATTATGAAATTATAATCCTTAATTAGTTTTCGCCATATTCTCTCCCTCATGATCTAATCTATCTGGATGAATATGTAATTTTAAATGTTTAGATCAGTATATATTTCATAAATTTTTCCAAGTAAATGATGACTCAAAATATTAAAACTGAAAACCATTCTAGGTAATTATAGATCATGAATAATGTTATTTTTCTCACGGGGTTTTAATTTTCATTAAAAATAAGAGATTAACTAATAATTTTCATCAGGTTGAAACCGAGTGCTTTCAATGATGAATCATTTTAGATGAAAAAATAATCATTTCTCGGGGAAAGGGAAAAACTAGTTCATCTACCTATCTTATTTTTAGTACTTGAAAAAAGTAATAACATTATTTTTTCCATATAAATATGACACATCTATGTGATAAAATAGTTAGTGGTCTACACAACTGAGAAATGTTTTCAAAACATTTTTAGTATTAACCCAATAATATAAGAAATTTATGAATCTCTGTTACATTTTTTGGACTGCTCATTTCGTAAAAAAATTATGTTTTAGTAGGTTTATTAGTAATTCCATATTTAGAAAAATATGATAAAGGAATCAAATATTTCAAAACCAAAATTCATACGCAGTATATTTTCCATAGAGTTTCTTTTATTTTAGGGTTTTCAAAATATTCCTTATATATATTTCATGTTCCTAAATACTTTTATAATATAATATTATATCATCAACAAAAATAACTGAAATATTATCTAAGAACTCATGGAAAAATATATTCATTAGATCCATAAATACAGATGGTGCATTGGACAACATAACTCATATAACTAAGAACTCATAGTGCCCATGTAAAATATAAAAAGTACTCTTCAGATTATCAACCTACCTAACCATGACCTGATGGAACTCCAACCTGATATCCATCTTCAAATAGTACTACAATCCCTAGAGAGAGTAAAAAATTATTGATATGAGGCATAGGGTACTTGTTCTCAATAGTGATTTTATTTATATCTCTATAATCAAAGAAAATCCACAAGGAACTATCATTTTTATTAACAAAAAATATAAGCACCACATAGTGAGGTCATATATTTAATAAAATCTTTATCGAACAACTCCTGCAATTTGTTTTTCTATTCAAAATGTTCTACTTGATCTATTCAATAAGGGTGTTTTAAAATGTCTTACCATCTGAGATTTATTCATTAGTAAACCAAACCTCCTAATCAAACATTAAAACTTGAAATTAATTAGGGAAAACATCCATATATTCATTAACTACCATGAAGTCACTAATTTTAATAATTTCTTTCATTTCAACAACATGATCTAGGTAACTTTTATTGTCAACTCTAATCAATTTCTCAGCTTCATGGTAGGTTATCAAGGGAATAAAATCATTGAATAAAATTTTATTGGATCTCTAATCTATATTATTATGACATACTAAAATATATTCCATTCCCAAAAAATATCAATCTCTACTAGGTTATGTTAAAAAGTATTTATGGTAAATACCATTTCATTGACAACAATACGAAGATTCTTATAAATCCTTTTTTCTTTATTACTTACACCAGAAGTTTTCACCAAAATTTATATCTTAATTATATATGTAATATTCCAAATTTACATGTGGATTTCTCCAAAATGAATTAATAAAAGGATCCAGAGTCAAATGGGTTATGGGAAAAATTTAAATACTATAGTTACATACAAATCTAAAATTCATTTAATGAACAATCATCAACCATAGTGGTAGAAAAAGATTTTTCGACACCTTTGTTTTTTCCAATCATTAGTATTTCTAGCACGATTTACTATCTTTGAGAATACGTTATCATAATTTCTAAAATCATTATAAGTAAATCATCTTACAATCATGTTTCCATTTTCTCTCATTTTAGTTTCCATATATTTATGATCCATGTGGCCTAATATTCCACATCGAAAACCTTACCAATATTTTATGAGACATTCCATGGGGTTATTTTTACCACACTTACCCCAAGATATGAATTTTTTTTAAACTCAAAATTTCGTTATGGAATGCTTCTATATTTCATTAAAACCTATCCTATTCATACTCTTATTGTTAGGAGAAACTTTTGTCTCAGATAACTCTATCTTAACAATGGGTTCATAACAAAAAAATTTCTCATCGATTTTATGTTTTTATGAATCCAATGTTATTCATAAAGATGGGTTCAAACTATAGAAAAACGTATTAATTGTATAATCAATGTCTTGAATTTTTTTCATACATTCCTTTCCAGTATTGTAAAATTGGTTTCATACACATTCAGGGAATCATAATATTTTTTCCTCATTTCTAGGAATTGTTTCTCCATTTTGTGTGAAAATTTCATAGTAAAATATATTTCCATAAAAATATTTTTAAATGAATATCACTACATTTAATCAAGATCATATTTATCTTTAGTGTTCTTAACCATATACCAAAACCTATAATATTCACCTTCAAAATGAAAAATAAAAATTGTTACCTTTTAATTTTCTAAACACCCCATGACATAAAATATCATTACACATAATTTATCCATCATTCCTCTACCACTAGATTTTAGGTTCCACTAAAATCATGAAGATGTTTTCGCAAAAATGATCTAATAGTGTTATGTAATTATTATGCAGGTCTAGATGCTCTGTATCATGTATTCCACCATCATTTATATCATTAATTAATTGATAAATTATTGAGACAAACTATTTTATTTAAATACCAATAATTTCATGTTGTTGATTTGGAAAGATATTTCTCCTCAGTTTCTTCTTAATTCAGTTACCTTGTTCCCTTTTTGGAAAACCATTCAGAACAAAAAATGTTTTGATGAAGCCACATGGTAATACCAAAATGATATATTTTTTTAAACATGACAACGATGTGAAATATGTTAATGTTATTCTATTAATTTCATCATATCATATAAGGTTATCTAAACCATCCACTAGAAACAACTATAAAGACCCAAACATGAGCATTATATATTCTAAAATCCTTGAACTAGTATTAACCTTCTCACAATCAAGAGGATATTTTTTTAATGTTTTAGATAATTATGAAAAACTCTTATATAGTAAACAAATAAATTATAATTGAAAACTTATACTCACTATCCTTTTTTTCCTACCAAACATATGTTTTTGAAATAATTTTTTTTGTTTAACCATAAATGTTAATAAATTTAATATTAACCTCATCCTCCCTAAAAAATCATTGAATGCTAAGAAAAACATTATAAAAAACATGGTATGGGAAAAAAGGCTCAGTAAGGTACATAAATTAAATACAATCCTTATGGAAGTAAAAACCCATATAATACATTCTCTTAAAAACATTGTTTTTACCAAGAAAAGGGAATCATATTTTCAACAATATCATTATATTACCCTTTAAAAATAAAATTATTTTCATGAAAAATCATTCTCTATTATATAAAAGTTAAATTGGTAGCATGGGACATCATTTTCTCATATCACAATTACAAATGGAATAACCAATATGGTAATATTACATCACTATAGCACCCAATTCATTAGAGGTTATAATGTTACCACCCTTCATTGGTTTATAATTTCTCCACCCATCATTGGTTAATAATGTAACCACTCATCCTTCATTTATCCTGGAACCACTCATCATTGGATTATTATAGAACCACCAATCATTATAAAAAATTCTCATGAACTGTAATATAATCCTAAAACATGAAATCTTGCATCATAAAACAATTCCTTCAAAAAAATAACATTCCTATTTTTAAATCAAACATTAAAAAAACCTACACACATATAAAGGAAAAAAATTTATTTTAAAATAAACATGTTATCATGTAATAGAATATTTAAAACATAAATTATTCATTATATTTGGAAAATTCTCCCATGCCAGATATATTAAAAACATACCCTTTTTAAATAATAAAATAAAAGGGGAACCTTAAAAGTGGATTGCTAAAAAGAAAGTCTACTACCTTGAGTGTGACACATCACATTTATTATTTATCTTCATAAAGAATAAAATTAATTTAATTATTTATTTTCTCTGTAACATTTTTAAATTTTATTATTCATTTTATTTTATCTCTTACAACACTATATTGAATAATTGAATTAATTAAATTCAAATTAGATGTTTTGACGATATTAATTTAGTATGACTGAAAATGATTTAGTAAGTTGATGATGGTCAAATTGGCCCTTATTACATCATCTCTAGAATAATAATCAATAAATAATTATAATATTCATACATCAATTGTACATTTAAATCCTTATATTAAATATGTTAATGAAAAATGAAATACATAACAATCTTGTAGATGGAAGGCCATACGTACGCATGACTAACATTTCCATTTTCCAATGATGGTTATGGAATGAAGTTAACAATCATATTAAATTTATATAATTATAATAATTTCTTAAATATAATATTAATTTATTAAATATACATATATATATCATTTGTGTGACATGGTGATAAAAAATGAATCACATCGCTTTATAGAGGTAGTAGTGCAAACATACAAACAAATGATGTTATTATTATTTTTGCATAGAAAGGTAAGAATTTAAGTTAAATATTATATTTTAATAATGATAAATATATCTTTAATGTCAAATATAAACATTAAATCCATCATTATAACCATTCTTAAGAGACAGTGACGGAAAACGAATTAAAATAGTTCACAAGGCATAATGCACTATGCATTGGAATAATTGTATTATTTCTCATTTGATGGAAGAGGAAGTATATATAGGATATTATATTAACATAATAAGATCCTTTTATATCGAGTTTACTGGTTTTATGATTAATTCAGGGTTAATAAATTCTATTAGTTGGTGGATGAAGATATAAAATAGAATCTTTTGATTTAAAATGATACATCATTTTCAAACAACCTCCTTTTCAAAACACCTCAAGACAACTAGGGTTGGTGTTCTATCTAAAATAATATATATCCCCAAATATTTTTGAAATGGAACTTTTATTTATGTATTTTATGTATATATAATTATTGTGTTGGGTTTGGGGGGGTTCCAATGGGTTTTTACACTTTTTTGTGGCATTTATGGAGGTTCAATTTTTTGTCATGGTTTGTAGAAATATTAAAACAAATCTAGGAAATAACCAAAGGGAATATATTGGTAAGTATGTGGGATAAAGGCTTGGGCATGGTTTAGAAAAAATACATGGATGCATAGGAGAAACCATGAAAATCTACTGTCATTTGGGACATTGTCTAACACTTTATTAGCACACAGTTTATCTAACCACATGATCTAAGAATGTGATGGATTTATTTATACAATATTCAGTGTAAAGTTAGTGAACAGTTTCAATTATTGTGTTCCGGAACTGTACATCATACAGATTTAGATCTGAATTTTTTTTTGATGTAACTTAGTTTGTCCCCTTAAGGACATTTTCTCTTCTAATCCTCCCACTGCACTATGTCCATTTTTTACAATGTTGGGAGAAATATTTTCTTATAGTCTAGGAGTGATCCATAACCGAATAAATATGTGTTGGAGGTTCATATTCTATGGTATGTTCTTGTTCTTCATCACCTTCCTTAGATAAATTATCTATCTCTATATCAGAACTTTAGACTTAATCTGTTGGGGATAGATCTAGGTTTTTTGTATTTCCTGTTAAGATCCCGTTTAATTGGTTGAAGAGAACAAGATATTAGTTACATTCTATAATATCTAAAATAGGTCATGGATTTTTTTGTGTCATTTATAATTTTATCCAATGTTTTAGAGTTTGGTTAATTCTCTATCTATTTTAGAATATTTGAACATGAAGTATTGGTTTCAAATTTATGGAATTGCTTGATTTTTTTGTGAAACACTTTTGTTATCTAATGTAAACAAACTTTTTTATGTTCTTTTAGAAACTGTGGATATTAGTTGTTATTTTTGGATAGTGATTTTAGGTAAATATTAGAAAATTATTGTTTTAAAATTATTTATTAGTTTTGACGAATGGAATATTTTTTTGAAATATTTTAAAGAAAGGAAAGGTTTATGTGAACTGGTTTTGGGATGGTTTTTAGCATACTTGGTAGTGTGTGTTCATATTTATTTTTGTGATGCATAGTTAAAAAATTATTTAGTGATATATTCTAAATTTGTAATGAAACATGTAATTAGTGACCATGTGACGAGTTAGTCGATCAATGAGAGAAATTTAATGAATATGAAACTATCACCTAGACATGCATGTGTGGATGTATAAAATGGGTATTCCAAATGATAATGTGAAATGTTTTGAAGTCTTGTTTGATTTTGTTCCATGGAATTTTTTTTTCAGTTTGTAAAATTTGTTTGTTATAATTAAAATTACTTGAATTGTTTTCTATAAATGTGGAAACATGTTTTTTTGTAGTGTAATGAGTTGGGAAGTCAGTGGGTAATACCTACTGAGTTTAGAAACAACCTCTCATGGGGATATTTTTTGAACTTTTAGATTTCATCTATCAATACATAGGTAAAGTTGTGGTATCCAATTTCTTAAGTGATTAATTGTGATTCCTTTGTCATGGCTTGTTTATTTGAAGATCGGTGTAGGTTGGGAGTTATTGAGTTGATTTATTCTGTGTCTCTGAGTTTTTTTTTGTTTTTAGTTTCATCTTCTACTCTGATATGGTTGTCTATTTAGTTATATATTTAGTTTTCCCCTAGTACTCATACTTTATTTAGTGGTTTGATTGGGTTTTTATTTTACTTTTTTTGTTTTATTTTCAAATGGAAAATAATCCCCTAAATGGTTATTAGAAAATTTTAATTTACTATGAGCCTTAGTATCTTGGTTATATCACCTAAGTCTAGAAGGACCCACTATTTTTCAATATCCAATGGGTGGGGGTATGGTTTTAATAATAATATCAGTTTTTTAGATCCTTCTGTATCAATTATGTTCAGTCCAAGAGTTAGAAATTGTATTAGTATTCTTTTTTACATCTATCATTTGGGATGGTATCAAGGATTATGTTTACCATAACCGGAAATATAGTACATAAAGAATTTATAACTGACTTATTTACTCTGAACTTCATGTTACCATGGATTTTGGGTATGTTACTGTATAGGAATCTTCTAGGTGAATTTTCACATAATAATCAAGGTTTTAGCTGATAAAAGTTTCAATAAATTCATTTACAATATTAATTTACATTAGGGGTTAGTAATTTATTTTAAGAAATTATTTGTTATTTGGTGAAAAAAAAAAGGTTTTATTTTTGAAAATAGTTGAAATTGGTTTCATTTTCAAAAATCATGATGGAATTTGAAAAAATAGTTCAAAAAAATTATAATTGTTTAATTTTTGAAAGCCTTCTTGTCATATTTGTTATCTGGTAAATCATAAATTGTTATTCATTAATTTTATAGTAATTGAGATTAAATAGAGTTTTTTGGTTATATAGAATGCAGTCGAGTAGGTGTCTATTTCAAAGTTCCTTGAAACACGTGTTCTAGTTTAAAGAATCACTATTTCAAGGCAGTTTCCATTGGATATATTTATGGGACCAGAAAATTCCAATAGTTATTTATCCAAAGGGGACATTCTTTCCAAAGGCAGGGGTATGTTAAGTTTGAACTTTAAAATACATTAGAATGTTCATTGGTCGAGAGGATGGGAGGTCGGACTCATTACACCCTTTTGGGGAGAATTATTGTCTACTTCGAGACTCTCATTGCAACATTTAAGATATTTTCATGAATCCTTATTAATTCACCAAGTTTATCATAAGTAACCCTTGGAATTTACAATCACTTATTAACATGTGTAAAATTTCAAATCATCAGTAGGTATTCAAGGTTTTTCATTAATGGAAACACCTATATGTATTCAAGGTTTTCCATTAATGATATCCTCTAATAGCTTTTAGAGATTATTTTAATCATCGTTGTGATGATACTGGTTTTTAAGACACTCCATGGGGCACTATGGAATTTATTTTCATCAAGGGAGATGAAGGTTTGTTTTGATCTTACGATCATTTCTGTAAAATAGGCTACATACGTATCCTTGTGAAAGGAATCAGAACCCTCATAGTTCGGTGTCTATTAATAGGACACATCATAACTTTTAAGGTCATTTGATAAGGAAACATAAGGGAAAGGTGCTTTGCCAAAACATAGTTTCAGACTTATGCTGAAGCAGCACAAAGAACATAGAAAGGATATGAGTTTCCAAGTAGGATCAGACCCTATTAGGAATATGGACCAAGGAGAACAGGGTTGATTTGTAGTATTGGGTTTGAACCTTAGGGCTGCTTCATACGTATTCCATATCAATGGGAATCAATGCCCACACAGTCTGATAAATCTCATAACAGAGTATAGTTCTATAAGAAAGACAATTTTGGTCTTTCTTCCAGAAAAGGAAGCCTTGATGATTTGAAAATTGAATTTAGGTCTTATTTCCTAAGGTGAATTCCATGTGAGCTCGGGCCTTGAGATGGATTCCTACATATCTTGATTTGAATAGGAATATGAGTTCTCGTAGTTCCTTTAATGAGTGTTTTTGCACATGTTGTAAACATCACGTATCTCTTAGCCCACATGAGTCTTGCTCAGTGTGAGAAACACGAGGATGTGAAAGATTAAACAATGACACTTCACACTTTTCGTCTTCCGCTGATGGAAGAGGGTGCGTCGATCGTGGAATAGGGTGAGCTGACGAGCCTTCCCTCTATTATATTTACATTGGATAGGGGTCCAATGTAAGGAGGAAGGGGTAAAGGGGAGGGGCATACACCAAGATGGTTGCCTTTTTTGGGTTATTTGGGGCATACTCCTATACAGGATTCCCATTTTGAATTGGTTAGGGATTATTCCAAAGGAAGATTCCCATTTGTAATTTAACATGGAATAGGAGTTAGGTGATATGGTTTGAGTAGTTTCTTAAAGAGTATATCAACTCAAGGTATTCTTGGAATCAACAAGGAGAGTGAAAACTGATAATATGTGAATGGAAAAAATAGGAGTAAGCAGACTCAAGGAACTTCATTGAGTGTGATGGTGTGTCTCAAATCATGGTATTCAAAACTTGGAAGTTGGGACACATTAACAGTGCAATGGAAAATGTCATCAACCAGATCTGAAAAGTTCACAGTGTAACTCTCGAATTGTCATGGGGGTCTGTGACGAAGGCGAAGGAACCGGGAAGAAGGGTCCGGACCGAAGCTGGGAAGGGACCTGGAGTAGGGGGGCAGGGGAACATCCCCCACGTTATGGAAAAGTGGGGTTACGTAGGTGCTCCGCCAAGGTGCCTCGTGTAAGTGTTCCGCGTAGATCCCTCGCATAAGTACTCCGCACAGGTGCGACACGCACGTGGTCCGCGCAGGTGCTCTGTGCAAGTGCTCTGTGTAGGTGCGCCATGCAGGCGCACCATGCAGGTGCGCCACCCAAGTGGTTCATGAAAGCACGCTACACAGGTTCTCTAGGCAGGTGCATCAGATAGGTGCAGCACGTAGGAGCTACACGCAGGTGCTCCGCGTAGGTGCTCTACGTAGGTGCTCCACATAGCTCCATATGTTATAGACCTAGATGGGAGATTGAACCACATTTTACCTTTAATTCTATATTATCACATGCTTTAGAGAGCTACATGAGAATAATAGGGGGATCTTGGTGAAGGAACTAAGCAATGGGTGCTTTGGGACGTCTTCCAACTTTTTCCGTCTTTTAAATGGGGAGCCCAAAGGTCCAATTTATAGGCAAGGTGGTGACCTGGTCAAAGGGACGTTGTCTGCGTAGGTCCTCCACATAGGTCCTCCACGTAGGGATGTAGAAATAATTCATCCATTCAAGTCCTCCATGTAGTTCCTCCACATAGGTCCCTCATGTAGGGCCCTTTGCGAAATTTTATTTGTCTTCCGAGCGCTATAACTTTTGATCCGTAAGCTTATTTGGGCTCTACGACCATTCAAATCGAAGGTCTTAAAGATATCTAAACTTCTTGATATGGTAAATAAAACAAGTCTTTTGAGAAAAAACACTGAAATTGAATTTAATGTGTTGAGACCTTTTCATCATCGTTCTAGGAAATCCACTGCCACCTCCTGGATGGGGGAATCAGTCTACTTATCCATTGGTATGGAGTAGCACATTGTCACATAGTAATAAAAACATAATCATCTTATTTTCTGGTGAAAACATCATTAATCATACTTTAATTTTTTTTTCTATGTGAGAATCATAACATCACTCTATGGAAAAGTTCATTGAACAATTTTCATGTTGTTTACAGTGTCGAAGAAACAAACCAGAGGAGGATGCTGAGAATGTGGTTACACCTGATCTATTAGTGAAAAAACCATTCGAAAGTATTATTAAAGATATAAAAGATGTGTATAGGGGTAATAGGATGGATGAGCCAAGAAAAGTTCATCATTAATTGATTCAATAAAATATTTACATGCTTTGTATAATAGATTATAAATAGTTGGTCAATAGAGTGACGATAGTTGAATGGGATATCTCATGAATCATGGTTGTTAGAAGTGCTGTTATTCCTATGAGATTATATGGGAAATATAATATTTTGAGTAAATGTAAAAGGGAAACCCACTTTCATAATGGTTGAATATCATAGAATCAGACCAGGGGATTAGTCAGCTGCCCCCCATGACTAAAGGGAAACCTAGGTTGATTTTATTATGGCTCCCTAGATCACATCAACTGACAGTGTATGAATCCAAATAGATAATGTCACAATTTAAACCATATGAGAATATTAATCTCTATTTTCAAAGTGCTCTGAGTTCAAATGCTCGGGACACATCTCATATTTCTCTAGCCTCATATGCTTCTAAGCGATGAGTGTAATATGATGACTTTCATCAAAAAAACTGACCAAGACATGGTGATTCTAGAAATACCATGACTCCTCAACATGTGAAATATCAACATTTTAATATTGAGAAATTTTTGGTGTGTAAGAAATTATATGAATCTATGAATGTGATCAAGGATGATCAATCTGGACCTTCTATGGTTAGAGGGAAGATTATTTTTAATTATACCCTTATGAAAAATTTGTTTGACATGAGTGTGTCCTAATCATTTTTTCTTATTGTGTTGTTGATAATATAGGTTTTCATGTTGATATGATGTCTTATATTTTGAAACATCAAACTCCTCTTGTACCAAGATACTTTCAATCCATGATATTTAAATAATGTTCTATAACAATCCATGGGGCTAAATTGATTTTGTAAATCTTTATGCATGAGATGGATGCTGATGCCTTATTCTTGGGTATGGATTGGTTGAAAATGTTAAAATCTCACATCAACTATTATACTAAAACGGTTAGTTTTACAACTATATATGGAGTCAAGAATCTATATATAGGAGATAAAAATGTGTAAGCAATGGGAGTATAATTTTTGGCACTAGTGAATGGAACAATCTCACATTATTGGACATCATTGACCTCATCCTCAGTAGATGAAATCATGAATAATGATATTCCATTCATAATAGATTGGTTTATTGATGTTTTTCCAAAAAAAAATTATTAGGGTTTTCACCTAAAATAGTATATTAGTTTATGATTGATATTATATAAGGGACCAATCCTATTAAAATAGTATATTAACAAATGTAACCCACATAATTAAGGGAATTAAAGGTTCATTTGGGTGAGTTTTAAATTAAAGTGTTTGTCTGACTGAGTAATTATCTATGGGATGAACAAGTTGTTTTTTGAAGGAGGATACAAATATTATAATTTTTAAAATTATCATAAACATATCCATGTTTTGATAAATAATATTTATCGTCTTCCATTCATTGATGATCCATTTGATCAATTGATGTGATATAAGTGGTTATCTAAAAATGAATTGTGTCCAGGATATCACTAATTGTGAGTTTAGAATGAGGTTATTCCAAAGAAATATTTCAAAAGAATATATGTCCATTGTGATTTCATTGATATTAATTTTGGACTTATACATGACCGAGTTCTATATATGACCTTGATGAAACAGATATTTGAATTGCATCTCAATTCCTTCGGGGTTTTGTTTATGGATTACATAATGGTATATTCTAGGACAATGGTAGATCATGACTAACACTTGGTGATAAGGTTGAGTATTTTGTGGGTGCATCATCTGTATTCCATGTTATCAAAGTGTGATTTTCAATACAATAGGTATGTTTCCTCGACCATTCCCTTTTTGAAAACAAAATTTCAATTGATCTTAAAAATATATATGCAGTTATCTATTGGAGTACACCAATGAATTTCTTTGAGATATGTAGTCTTATAGGATTCCAAGGATACTATAGAAGATTTGTACATGATTTTTCATTTTTTCTATTACCAATGAAAGCGTTGATGATGAATGGTGTTTCTTTACAATGGAATGAGTTATGTCAGTGATATTTTTATGAGATGAATCGTAGACTTACATCAACACTTATCATTACATTATCAGAATCTGGATAAGGATATGTATTCAATTTTGATGAATTGGGATCTGGTTTTTCATGTGTTCTCATGTTGGGTGGCATTTTGTTACTTATTTATAATGATTATTATGATTTATTGAGATGAACTACCCACAACATGATTTTTAATTAGGTTGTGTGATTCATTATTTGAAGATATAACTCCATTATATATTTGGGGAGAAATTTATGGTGTTTATGGATCCTAATATCTTGAAGAAAAATGATAATGATAATTGAATATTAGATAAATAATACAGATGGAGAATCATCAAATGTTTGACATTGACATAATTTATAACCCATGTAATGGATACTCTATGTATGATTCATAAAAAAATTCAAATTTTTATATGGTGAAAGAGCATTTAGATCAATGGAATCTAATGTTAATGACATTGGATATAAATTTTTATTGTGAAGACTGTGGTAGTGTGTTTTTTTATTTTTCGTTTTATTTTTTAATGATTTGATTGAGAAGGTATAATAGGAACAACTATATTATTATTAATATTTTTCTCTATTTCCAAAACTAAATGGTGTGGTGACTATTGAGAGATAGAAGCCTGATAGAAGAGGAGTGTTGTGTTTTTGAGATTGATGGTAGTACCTTTGGCTTGTCATGAACAACTTCTTCTTGTTTACCACTATTAAATATGGGTTGTTCATCGTAGAATACAAAATATGTATAAGAATATAAATGTGGAAATTTAAAGTTCTAGAATGAAAATAAAAGTGGAAATGTTTGTTTCGATATGCCTCAACGTTTAGTATGTTATGGCGGAACACCAAAAACTGAAAGGTATTATATAAACTTTACCAATTCCCATATTTTTATGGTGCCATATAGAAGTGTATTTTGTAATAGGTAAACCAATTATGGCTTCAAAACACAATTCTATATGGGTGATAATGGATTCAATCATAAATTCGTCCCATTTCATCTTAATTCTTGAATCCAATACAGTAGAAGAAAGGAAAAAAATCTATATTTGAGAAGTGGTAAAAGGAAAGGGCATACAGATTTTGATAGTATCTGACTAAGACCCTAGGTTTAATTATCATTTTGGGAAATACTTAAAGAAATTTATTGAACTTAGTTGACTATTATCATGGTGTATCATCTTCAAAATGGTGGATAAATTTAGAGGATTATTCAAATGATGGATGCATTACATAAGGATTATCTAAAGGATTTTAGTGGCTCATGTGAGGATAACATTTCATTAGTGGAATTATTATAAAAAATAGTTTATCATTCCTCAATACATAGGGATCCATATTACAAATTTTATGGGTTTCATTGTTGTTATACACTTTTTGGGTGGAACATGTGAGACATCACTAGTTGGAAATGCTTGTTCAAGAGACAATGAAAAAATTCATTTGATCAAAAAATGGATGGATATATATTTGAGTCATCAAAAATCATTTGTGGTTCATCATCAATGGCCATTACTATCCATGGTGAGTGATCAAGTGTTTCTTATAATCTCTTCAAGGCTTCGACATTATCATTTTATAATGAAGGTAATGTTATATTATGGACATATAAGAAATTTTGAGATACTTAAATGGGTTGGTGAGGTGAAATATATGTTGGTTTTGCAGCCAAGGATTAGTTTAGTTCATAATTATTTATATATATATATATATCAATTGATGAAACATCTACCTGATCCTCACAATGATATTCGATATGATTATATTGACCTAGAGATGGATGCTAAATTCATTCATGCACTAATATGAATTTCGGATAGGCAAGAGAATGTATTACTTTAGACAAGAATCAGTTTAGTATGTATTTTAAGGAAAAATTGTCATATTCATGATGAGAATTGGGATTATGAAAAGGAAATGTTGAAGTAGTGGCTAAAAATATTCAAAAAACACTCGTTTTTTCTACATTTCGAGGAAAGAATTAAAAGTGGTGGGGATATTATAGCATAACATGTTACATGTTTATGAACCTTTATATATGTATTTTTGAATATATAATTATTAGGTTGTGTTTTGGGCGGTTAAAATAGATTTTATCAAATTTTTGGGGCTTTATGGAGGTGCATTGTTTGATCGCGGTAATTATAAATTAGGAAACATCTCCAGGAAACAATGAATGGGAAAACTGTGGTCATCGGGAAATGGAAAAGTTTGGCCATATCCTCTAGATTCCCAATAATAACCAAGTGAGAATACTATATTTTGGGATAGTGTAAAATGAAAAGTTAGTGCATAGTATTTCTAATCATTTGAGCTAACCTTGTAAGGGATTTCTTGAGGTGGTATCTCATGCATGGTTAATGCATTGTTTATCTAACTATATGGCCTAACCATGCACCGTGCTATTTCAGATCTGATTTTTTTTGGATCTAGATGATTTTAGGCCTTATAAATTCAATTTACCTCTAATCCTATAATAACACAAAGGCCTCTTTCTATTAGGGAGTGATATACATTTCTCTTCGGTTTGGGAGTGATTTGTAGGTGAATCAAAGTGTGTTGAAAGATTGGAATCACCGATAATTAATCATTCATCAATATTTTCCTTATATATCTTCTCTTCCACTCACATAGAACCATAGATCTTCTTCGACAAGAAACGATCTTTGTTCATTGTTGTACTTATTGATGATATCTTTTTGAGTTGGTTTAATGGAACAATATCTTACTTCAAATGTGAATGATCTAAGATTATTTGTTGAATTTGTTGTTCGGTTCATTATTTTCAACAAATATTGAAAGGTAGGTTGATTATCTCTTGATTACACTTCATTAGAACTTTTATCCTGGGTTTTAAATTTCTATAATTTCATTAAATTATTATAAAACCCCTGTTTTATTTTATGGAAACTTTTCCAGGGATGTTTTCATAGATATTATTAAAATGTGTTGTTTTTTTGAAATCTCTTCTCGTTCATGACTATAAAATAACGATTTTAAAAATATGGTTATGTTTTTTTCATGGAAATTTTTTTGACATGTTTTACCGAATTGACAGGTTTATTTTAATTAGGGTTTTATGTATTTTTCATAAATGGTTGTGTGAATTAATGTTGCATTTTACGAGGACTGGTTGAAATAGGACTTTGTTTTCAGTGAAAATGTGTAATGGAACATGAAATTAGCAACCTTACAAAGACTTGGTATATCAATGAGAGACTGCTCATGATTTGTTTAACTCTCTCCGCATCATGAATGTGTGGATTTGAGTATGTGTAAAATGGGCATTCCAAATGAAAATGGAAAATATTTTAAAGGTATGTTTGATTTATTTTTAGGGAAAAGTTTTATATTTGAAAACTATTTTATTTTTATATGTACTAATTTAAATTATTTTAAACTGTTTTATATAATTTAATAAAATTTTTTTTCTTAGTGGCGTGAATTAGAAAGTAATTGGGTAATTCCAACTGAGTTTAGACTTTCCCATTATGTTGGATATTTTTTGAGGTTTTATAGATTATCTACAAAGACATGGGTGAAGGTAAGCGTTATCAGGTATTAAGTGATTTATCATGATACCTTGGGAATGGATTTTTGATATGGATCTTAGAGAAATTTGGATGTTTATAATTGGATTTCTTTGGTTCCTTCAAGTTTTATTGGATTTTTTCTAATTGTACTGTAATTTTTTTTATTGGTTTCATTATATATTTTTTTGTATTCCATTGTACTCATGAATCATTTAGTGTTTTTAGTTATTTTATTATGTTTTGTTTGTTCTATTTTAGAATGTAAAATCATCCCCCAAATATTTATGAGGACCTTAGTGTTTATTTCAAACTATGGGTATTTTTGGAATGTCACCTAAGGCCAGGAACACCCACCGGCACTTCCCCATACAATGGGTGATGGGTGGGATGATGCAACTAAGGCCTCTTGAATGAGAAGATGGAATATTGGTGGATATATGAGTAGGTATTGGACAAAAATGGGATTTAATATGTGAATAAATGTTAATAAATGATTCCCCTTTATAATAGAGGGGAGGGGTGCTGTTGGCATTTCTTAGAAAAATAAATTAAAATAAATTAATTTTAAATTTCAAATAGGTCTGAATTAAGTTATTTAGAATATTAGTTTTTTATTTTTTAAATTATCTAATAAAATAAAATTTATAAATGGGTTTTCTATTTTTCTACCCTTATATTTTTTTAACCCCTATTTATCCCTTTTAGCTATTACCATGACAATATGGATCTTTACTCTTTGAGGGTCAATATTGTTATTATAAAATGAAAAAAAACTCATAAATATACCATGGATGATATTTGAAACTTTATAATAATAATTTATCCAAATTTGTTAATTTTATGAATTTTAAATCATTTTAAAAAATGATTCAATATAAAATATCCATAATGTCACTTTTTATAACTATTCATTACATTGATTTTATTAATATCAAGATAATCCATATATTTTAAAGAAATTATTTTTATGGATCCCTAACATGACAAGGAAATCCATAAAATTAATTTATTTCATTATTTGACTCAAATTTTATTTATTATTATTTTTAAATCATTTTTGTGATTTTTCCATTAATTATTTAATAACTTCGCCACCTTTTTGTAAGAATTTCAGGTTATTATTTATTCACTAAAAATTAAAAATAAATAATAACAATGAAGATAAATATTTTATATTTCAAAACACAATTTATATCAGAATATATCCTTTTCATTAAACTATATTAAAAATAATACACTTATTCCAAACAAGAGAGTGACATGTTTGAAAATTCATTAATAAAATACTATAAAGGTCATAATCTTATCCAAGTTCCCCCAAAAGGCCATAAATTCACAACTTAGATGATTATCAAATATTTATACCGCTAAATTAATATTCATTCATTTTTTGAGGTCATTTTATAGGTCTTATAACTTTATTTATAACATAAATTACCTGATTTACTCTTGGCCATGTTTTTAAAAATTACTAGGGTTGTTATTCATATTTTATAGAAATAAAAGGGGCTTATTTACTAAATTGGGAACTTATTATTAAATATATATAATCCATAATTAAAATTTCTCAAAAAAATAATTGTTTTAATTTTTTTTAAAATTAAACTAGAAAAATGCAATGAATATCAATTTTTTAGAAAAACACCATTAAAAAATAAAATATTTTTATATTAAATTCAAAATAAAAATACATTTAATAAAAAAATATAATTTTGTATACATAAATAACTACTTAAAATTTTAAACTTAAAAACATAATTTAGCATTTTAATTACATTAATATAAAATAAAATTTTCAATAAAATAATTTTTTTTCACTATTCCATAAAAAATTAATATTTTCAGAAAATCCTCCAAAATGTATCTTAAGATAATTTTGAAATTATAGATTCAAAAAATAAATTAATTTTCTAAATTAAATTAATATAATTTGAAGATTAATATTTTACGTAAAACCATATAATAATTGAGTTTAATATATCTTTTTTCAAAATACTAAAAAATAATTTAATATATTGATAATGAATATAACTAGTCAATTTTAAATTAAAATAATACATACAATAATTTCAGGGATTGATATAATTTTATATTTTGTGAACCAAGAATTTTTAAAATATAAATCTATTCATAGGATCCCCGTATCAGTTAGGATCACATGGCCATATAAGGGTAGGAATTCTGATAATTGATACTTTTAAAAATGTGATACAAAAATAATTTTAAAAATTGAGAATTGATATATGCACTATAAAATATAAGAAATCATCCTTATTACATTACATAATCTATAAGTTTAGTCGATAAATCACTTTAATTCATGTTAAAGATCTTTTCATGTTTAAAGTTTTACAGAATTGGGATATAACACATACAAAACATTCCACATTTATATAGAGTGGATACCGCAAAACAGTATCCATTTCATCCAAGGTATAAAAATTTTCAAATAAAACATGTTTTCTTTGACAAATATTCAAATAAAATTAATCGAGTTCAATAAATATTTTCTGAAAATCCTAAAAAATAATTAAATATATTGATAATGAATATAACTGGGAAATTAAATATTAAAATATTATATACAATAATTTCATGGATTTCTATAATTTTATATTTCGGGAACCAATAATTTTTAAAATTTAAAACTATTCATAGGATCCCTGTATTAGTTAGGATAACATGGCCATATTAGGGTTGGAATTATGATAATTGATACTTTTAATAATGTGATTCTAAAATAATTTTAAAAACTGAGAAATGATATGTGCACTGTCAAATATAAGAACCCATACTTATTAAATTACATACTCTTTAATTTTAGTCGAGAAATCAATTTCTTTCATGTTAAAGATATTTTCATGTTTAGAGTTTTACAGAATTGGTATATAACACATACATAACATTCCACATTAATATAGAGGGGATACCACAAAAGCAGTTTCCATTTCATCCAAAGTATAAAATTTTTCAAATAAAACATGTTTTCATTGGAAAATATGCACAAAATTTGACATGGCTTCTTTATTTGTATTACAAATCATTATAACTTGTGAAAATCATTTCAAAGCATGGGATGATCATAATAATCTCATTAAGGGATATAAAAAGAAGAAAAGAAAACATTAGTCCATGGATACATGTAATGTGTGAAATTATTTTCAAAAAACACATACTTGTTGCCCAAACAAACATTCGTTGTGAAACATCAGATTTACATGAGATTTTAAAAAAAACATATAGAACATAAATAAAACTACAAGGGTATCTTGGGTAATTAATTACATAATCTTGTTCCCCTATTTGCTACCTTATAATTTGCAACCCTCCCAACTACCTAACAATTTATGTAACACTCATAGTTACACTTGGAGTAACCATAGATCTGACCACTAATACACACATACCAAATTCATTGGAAGGAGATATAGGACCCACCCTGAATCATACAAAATTATCAAAGAACTATAAAAAAATCATACAACATAAATAATTTCATAAAAACATTGCTTTTGAATATTGTAAAACAGTAATTCAAAAGAGATTTTTCAAAGAAAAGTCCATTATAAATATCATATAATTGATGTGAGACATAATAAAGTGATTGGAATATGTATATGCACTATAAATACACATTACTGAACCTAATATAAAAATAATTCATCTCAAAAACATTTTTAATACCATAAAAATAATGAAGTATTATGTCAACCCAAAGAAAGGAAATCGGGTTATGAATTCCCTTACCTCAGGGTTTTAATTTGAATCTCATTCAATACTCCTATATATTGGTTTAAAATGTGTTATTAGTATCTAACAGAAACATATTCATCTTTAGGATATGTTATCTGATAATTTAATTTCATCATTTAACCCTTTAATTTTTAGTATTTTGTTCCTTCTATTGTTTTTGGTGTATTCTTTAGATGATTTTCATGTATGGTTTGTATTTGGTTCTCTTGTTGTATGGAAATGAAATTAATAAAGTGGAATGAAATGGTATTCATATATTTCTAGAATATATAATGATACCATAAATAACTTAGTTGACGTATACGATCATGGATCATTAGATAGAACATTAATGTTGTTTTTAGATCATTTTTTGAGGTTCCTCGATAATCATGAACTTTTATCACAATATAATTTAATGTCATGAATATAAGTTCTTTGAAAAACATAAAATATGAAAAAAATAAAATGTAAATCATATTTCAACCATGAAAATGGTTTTGTGATCTACTTTGAATGATGTAATGGATATTGCAAACACATCGTCCATGTTTTTGGTAAATTTACAAATCATGGACGATGCTTTTATTTTTAGAACAAGAAGGAGAGGAGAGGAAAGAAGATGATAAATATTTTACATGAATATGATAACATAAAAAATATATAATCTTATATATATTTCATATCTCTTAGATATGTAGAGGGAAAGAGATTATAATAAAAGAAAGGAATTGGAAAGAAAACACAAGAAAAAGGAAGAGGACTCTTACATCTGGATCTCTTATCCATGAGATCCTCCCAAAGGACTTCAGTTTTGGCCTTTTAGTGAGACCAGAATGTGATGGACGTGGGGAAGAGCCTTGGGTATGGAATGTTTCAAAACATATAAAATGTTCATGGCCTGAGATGTGTGAGAGGAAGAGGGGAATGCTGGTGGTATATATATTGAAGGAGGGGAGGGATTTTAAATTATTTTAATCATTTGTTTGATATATTTTCTCAAGAATTTGAATAGTCTTGATCATGTTAACCCAAATAGTAATAATTTCATGTGAGTCTGAAACAAGTGGTCTTGCATCATCCATGATGTAAAAAATATTATATTTAAATAATAATATGAATATACAGTATTTTAAAAATTTCAATATTAATTAAAAATACAATAATTTGAAAACAAATACCAAAAAATAACCCTTACCATTTTACGATGTTTAGAATTCAAAAATAAACTCCATTTTTTGAAAATAATTTTCTAAATATTATTATTTAAAATTTTAAATAAAATCATAATTTATTCATAAATAACAATTTTTAAACTATAATTGATTTTATATCACATTGAAAAATTTACCAAGATTACATTATCTTAAAGCTTTATGAAAATAAAATAATAATAAAATTTACTATTCATTATGGTCATATGACTATTCATATTACTATTCATCAGGGTATGTTACTGTTCACAATAAAATCAGGTTAGTACTTTCAGACTCTAAATAACTTTCTGATCACAACTGTAGATGACTGTTTGTTAATATTCAAATAATAGAAGCTACAAAATTATATTTAAAGGACAGTTATAATTATCTAAAAGTTTCATGTATTTCAATTTATTTTTAAAAAGCCTTAGGGAGTTACATTTTCCCCACCTTTTGAAAATTGTGTCCTCAAAATTTTATTTACTTATTAATTAAGTGTGGGAACCTTTCCCTCATAGAATTTTCAGAATCACTTGTTACATCTTCAACCATATAGTTCCTCCAAAAACCCTTTACCTAGTGGATTACTCTACTCCACAATACAAGTTTTCTTTGATCAAGGATATGAACATGTTACTCTTCATAAAAGAGGCTCTCTTCCAGCTGAACAACTTCTGGGCTCAAAATAAGAGTTAAATCAGGCACAAACGTTCTCAACATCAAAACATGAAAAACATTGTGTACCTAAGATAAACTCATAGGCAGAGATAATTATTAAGAGACAAGTCCAAATTTATTCGATATTTCACAAGGTCCAATGAACGGTGGACTTTTCATTCCCTTCTTACCAAAATGCATAACACTATTCCATGGTGATATTCTTAGAAAAACATGATCACCTACATCAAAAGAAATCCCATTTCTCCTATTATCTGCATAAATTTTCTTCCAGCTCTGAGCTATCCTCATGTGTTGCTGGATCATATTCAATTTCTTAACCACTTCCTCTACTAATTTAGGTCCCATAAACTTCCTTTCCCAGACTACATCCAAAAAATATGGAGTTCTACACCACTACCCAGACAGTTCCTCAAAAGGTTCCATCTATATACTGAAATGAAAACAATTATTATAAGAATACTCAACTAGAGAATAATGTTGGTCCCAACATCCCTAGTATTCTATTGATCAAACTCGAAGAATATCCTATAATGTCTAAATTGTTCATTATGACTGCCCATCTGATTGTGGATAAAATATTGCACTGAAATATAATTTTGTGACCAATGACTACTAAAGGCCCTTCTGAAGGTTAGATGTGAACATGGGATCCCAATTAGATACAATGGAAGGAGGAACACCATGTAACCTGAAAATATCTTTGAGGTACAGTCAGGAAAGATGATCCAAAGACCTTGTATCTTTAATAGAAAGAAAATTTACATATTTTTTCATCCAATCAACAATAACCCAATTCACATTGGTATCTATTGAAGTCTTAGGTATTCCCACCCTGAATTCCATGGAAATATTCTCCCACTTCCACTCGAACACTGACAGTTGATGAAGCATCCCCTTCGGTAACTGATCCTCTTCTTTAACCTATTAACTTGTCAAATATATCACAGTAAAATATGAAATATCGCTTTTCATTCCATCCCACCAATAAAACTCATGATGTTCTCTATAAATCTTAGAACTTCAATGATGAACTAAAAAATGGTGAAATATGAGTTTCACACAAAAAATATTTCTTCAACTAGAAATCACAAGGCACACACAACCCTTTACAAAATCAGGAAACACAATATTTACAATGGATAAATTCTGACACCATACCCATTTAACCAATTCTATATTTTTTCTATAGCTCACTGTCTGCCTTCTGCACTTGCTTGTTTCTGTCTGATAATTATGATTGCACTGAAACCTGAAAACAAAAATAGAAGCATTTCTTGCACCAATAACTTCTAAATCAAAATTCAACAAATCATTTATCAAAGTATAATGTGACAAATATAACATGGTTAATGATGCATGATGTTTTGGACTAAAAGTATTCGCCACATAGTTTTCTTTTTTTAGATGGTAATTTATTTTGAAATAATAATCCTTTATTAGTTCAAGACATATTATTTGCCTCATTTTTAATTCCTTTTGAGTGAATATATAATTAAGACTTTTATGGTTAGTATATATTTGACATTTGACTTTGTATAAATGATGAAACCAAATTTTGAAAACAAAAACCACATCTGTCAATTCAAAATCATGTGTGGGATAATTTAACTCATGAGGTTTTAGTTCTATTGAAGAATAATAAATTAACTGATCATTATACATCAGAAAATAACCATGTCACATCAATGGAGAATCACTTTAGATGACAATGTAACCATTTCAAATTGGCAAGGCCAAAACTGGGGCCTCCACCTATCTTTTCTTCATGTCCTGAAAACAAACATCACATTCTTCTGTCCAAATAAATTTGAACCCTTTTCATATTAACTTAGTTAGCGTCCCAGATGATTATGAAACTTTTTTAAAAACCACCATTAATAACTTTTTAATCCAATATAACTAAGAATATATTTACCATTTTTAGGTATTGACCATTCATCAACCACTTTTTTTGGTAGGATCAACTGTTATTCCATCCTTATATTCAATGTGCTCATGAAAAGAAAACTGTTGAAACCAAAACTCACACTTGGTGAATTTTCCATATAGTTTCTTTTAAATTTATGGACGAAAAAGAACACTTATATGTTTTTCACAGTCCTATTTAATCTTTGAAAATACCTGAATGTCATCAATAATCACAACCAAAATCTTATCCAATAACTCAATAAATATTATATTCATAAGATCCATCAATACTGCATGTGTATTTGATAATCCATATGACATAACAAAAAAATTTATAATTCCCTTATCTAGTACAAAAATCTGTTTTCAGGATGTCATCATCCATCACCTATAGGTGATGGTATCCAGATCTCAAGTGAATCTTGGAAAAGTATTGAGCTCCCTTGAGCGGATAAATCTTGTGATCGATATGGGGAAAATGATACCTTTTTATTAGTGATGTTATTCAAGGATCTATAATCAAATAAAAGTCATATGGAACCATCATTATTTTTAACGAAAAAACAAAAGAACCCGATTGTGAAGTACTTGGATGAATAAAGACTTTATGAACCAAATCCTGCAATAAATTTTTCAATTCAAGAAGTTCTATTTGATCCATTAAATATGGTGGTTTTGAAATTGGCTTAGCACTAGGAACTAATTCAATTGTGAATTTGACTTCCAGATCAAGAATGATACTAGATAACTCATTAGAAAAAACATCAAGGTATTCATTTACCACTTGCACATCATTAATTTGAACAATTAATTTGTTTTAAAAAATATGAGTAAGATAACATTCGTATGAATATTTCACCAATTTCTTATCTTTCTGATATGTTATCCATTGTATGGTTTAGTTCTTTTATATGTACTAAAACTTTTTTTAAAAAAAAAACTTTTTTTCTCTATAGTAAATATTATCATGATAAATAGAGAGCCAATCCATTCCTAGAATGAAATCAAACTCTAATAATAGAAAAACAATAAGGTTTTCAGGTATCATCTTTTTAAAGACCATAATAGAAATATTTATATAATTCCTCCTTGATATAATATTTTCCCTTGGTGTTTTAACAATATGTTCTGGTCTTATTTGTTCCGAGGTTATTTCTAATTTACTAGGAAATTCCTCAGAAATAATGGAATGTGTAAACCCTATATAAAAAAACATTAGAAAAATCTGAGTAAAAAACAAGATACCCTATAAAACATCAGGGGATAGCCCGATGTCTGCTAACATATTCACAAAAGATCTCACTACACCTTTCTTCTTATAGTAAGGCTTCATTGCATCATTAGAATCACTCTTTGGATATAGATTTTCATAATGAACCATCTCCCCACATTCAAAAAAATTTATTTGTTTTCTTATCAGGATTAGTATTAGTATCATTTTCATTACTATCTCGAGCCGTATTATATAACATACCAAATCGAAGACACATCCCAGTTTTGGTCAGGAATTCCCTATGGTTCTTTTTTACACAATTTTCAAAAACTAGAAACTTGAATTTCCAAACATGAAATTTCTTTGGTTTATTCTTACCCATCTCATTCTATCTTTACCTATTCTTTTCCTTGTCTTTATTGTTCATGTTATTATAAAAAAAGTCCACCTCTACCATCTCCACAAACTGTAAAAGTTTATCATTACTTTTGAATTAATGGGAGGCTAATTCCCTTTTATACCTTGGGTTTAATCCTAAGTTTAAGAAGTTGATATTGCTATCAAGATCCAAAATAAGATTTGGAGCATTCCATGCATGTCCAGTGAAGGTTCCTACATACACAAACATTGAATCATCATTCTTTTTCCTCAATTCAAGGAATTTATTCTTCATCATATGTTACACAACCTTAGGAAAATATTTTTCCAGGAAAAGAATTTTAAATTAATCCCACTGTAAGTCATCAATATTTTCTCTATCGTTGATATTTTTGACCAATATAAACCACTAATGAGCTACACCATCAAAATGATAAATTGAAAGACTTTACTTTTGATCATGTAAAAACCCAATAATATATAATATCTTTTCAAGGGCCTTAATACATCTTTTAGTCATTACCAGGTCATAAGATCCATTGATATCAGGAGGGTCTTGTCCCATAAAATGTTCCACTATCATCATTTTATATTGTGGGACCTCTCGTTAATCAATTGAATAGATTCCACCACCATTTATTACCTGATTTAGTTGATCCATTACTTTCACAAACTACTCAGTTCAAATCCCTACCAATCTAGGCTGCATATTTAGAAGGATACCATTCTATCAGTTTCCCTCCTCTTTAGCTTATCTGTTTCTTCTCTGGAAAACCATTCTAAACAAATATATCTTATTCTAAGTAACAAGGTAATATTTAAATTATATATCATTTAAAATTAACCATAAAGTAAAAAACCAATTGTGGTATTCTATTAACATCATCCTAACCACTAATGTTATATAAACCATCCATTGATACCAACTATAAGGACCTAACCTTATTACATTAGATAATCATTAATTTTAGTCCTGAACTCACTTTATTTCATATTGTCAATCTTTTCGAGTTTATCATTTTATAGAATTGGGATATAAAACATACATAACCTTCCACATTTATATAGATTTTTTACCACAAAAATAGTATTTATTTTGTCCAAAAAATAAAAACTTTCATATAAAACATGTTTTCATTGAAAAATTTTCACAAAATTTAACATGGATTCCTAATTTGACTTAGATATCCTTATAATATATGAAAGTAATTTAAAAACTTGAGATAAATAGAGAAACATCAGTAAGAGATATAAAATAAAGGAATGAAAACATTATTCCATAAATACATGTAACATATTAAATCATTTTCGAAAAAGACATACATGTTGCCCATATAAACATAATTTATTAAACATGAGATTTAGATGATATTTAGACAAAACACACATAACATAAAAAGAACTATAAAGTTATCTTGGGGAGTTAAATAAATAATCCTCTAACCCTCTTGGATACCTTATAATTTTTAACCCTCATGGTTACCTTACAATTTGTGTAACCATCACAGTTACACTTGGAGTAACCATACGACCAAAATCCAACTTACACATACCCAATGAATTGTAGGGATATATAGGTCCCACCCCTTCATCATAAAAAATTCCCAAGAACCATAACACAATCACACAACATAAATAATTTCATCAAAACCTTTCTTTTGAATTTACTAAAACAATATTTTAAAAGAGATTTTTTTAAAAAATTCCCTTATAAATATAATATAATTGAAGTGAGAATTAATAGTGTGAATGTAATATGTATAAACAATCTAAATAAACATAATTAAAAATAATATAAAAAAATTAATCTTACAAACAATTTGAATGCCAAATAAATAATGAAGTAATATTTAATCCCAAATAATGGAAATAAGTTTATTAATTCCCTTACCTTAGGTTTGTCTTACTTAAAAAAAATTTAATCCTCCATTTTGATGGATAAAAGAATGTTATTAATATTTTAAATAAATTTATTCATATTTATTATGAATTCTATGATCATTTTATTATATCATTTCACCCATTAATTGTTAGTTTTTTGTTCCTTCGATTGTTTTTGGTGTGTTCTTTGCATGATTTTCATGGCCGGGTTGTATTTGATTTTCTTAGCATATGGAAATGAAATTACATAAGTGGAATGAAATTTTATTCATATTTTTCCACAATATATTATGATACCATCAATATTTTTGTTATAATATTTTATGATGGATCAATAGATAAAACATTACCGATATTTTTTGAGAACATTTTTTGCGGTTCCTCAATAATCGTGAAATTGATTCATTATATAATTTAATTGCATGCATATATGTTCATTAGAGAACATAAAATAGGTTTCAATATAAACATTAATTTTTTTTAAAATAATTCAAAGGGAATTATGATCTTATTTTAAGGATGTAATGGATATTTAAAACTCATCGCCCCAATTTTGGTAAATCAGCACATCGTGGATGATGTTTTTATTTTTAGAACACGAGGGAGAGGATAATAAGGAAGATGATGAATATTTTTAACATAAAATGATAACAAAAATAAATTAAATTATTATATATATTTCACCCATCTTAGATAATTGGAGTTAAATAGAGTATATGAAAATATAGGAATTGGAAAGAAAACACATAAAAAATGAAGAGGTCTCTTACCTCTTGATCTATTCTACTTAAGATCCCGCTTAAGGCATTTTTTTTGGATTCTCATGAGACCAGAAAGTATTAGAAGTGTGGAAGAGACTTGGGAAGGTAAATTTTCATAACATAGAAAATTATCAAGGCTTGAGAGGTGCGAGAGGAAGAGAGAAATGAGGGTTGTATTTATAGTGTAGGAGAGGAGGGTTTTTTTATTATTTTAATCATTAGTTTAATATTGTTTTCCCAATACTATTAGTAGTCTTGATTCATGTGAACCCTAATAGTAATAATTGCATGTGAATTCTAACCATGTGTTCATACATTATCCATGATATATAAAATAGTTTATTTAACTGATAATTTTAATATACATTATTCTACCATATTTCACTATTCATCAAAAATTCTAGAATGTCAGAAAAAATCCCAAAAATTAACCCATACCATTTAATGACATTTATATTTCAAAAATGAAATTCATTTTTTAAAAATTATTTTCTAAAAATTATTATTTTAATTTTTAAATAGAATCAAAATTTATTCCAAAATTACAATTTTAAAACTATAACTGCTTTTATATCACATTTAAAAAATATCTATGTTTTCATTATCTTAATGAATTAATAAAATAAAATAACAATACAATTTAATATTCCTTATAGTCATATAACAATTAATATTTCTATTCATAATGGTATGTTACTAGTCACCAAAATATCATGTTGGTTCTATCAGATTCCAAATAACATACTAATCACAACCGTAGATGATCGTTATTTGAAATTAAAATCATAGAGGTTTCTAAATAATGTTTAATGGCTAGTTATTACTATCTAAAAGTTTCATTTATTACAATTTATTTTTATAAAACCATGGGGTGTTACTTAAAACCTATCTTATATCAATATGTGTGTAGGGTACACAAAGTTGGTAATAATATTAATGTATTTTTATGTTTTTCTTTAATTAAATTTTTACAAAATTATTAGATAAATCATTGTAAATTCACTAAAGACAATGGAATTTGGGAGCAGAATAATAAAAAGTGAGATGAAACAAATATAGAATTTTTTTTCCAAAATGAATTTTTTTCCCAAAATCATATCATTACCACTATTTCATTCGTAGATTCCCTTGCTTAGGGACATATTCTTAGATATATCATGATTTTTTACTAGAAATAATAAATAGAATATTCATTCCAATTCCATGTGTAAAGAATAGAGTCATATAAAATTACAATTATTTAGTACTATACTAAGTTAAAAATTCATTCATCTAAATTATTCACCTATATAATTGGTGAAATTAATTGGAAGGTCCCCACATATTTTTAGAGGAATATAATTAGTTCATAACATCTAAAATTATAGATTATATCATTGAGAAGGGTTTTTCCCCATTCCTTTATTGATGTGGACCCTAGTGTTTCTACATGAGTATTTTCACCTCTCCAACTTAGTTTAAAACACTATGAATGGTTAACTACCATGTAATGTATTCATATAATTTAATCCAAATCATTCCAATTAGATCAAATTTTGAGGGGATTAATATTTTAAAAAAAGGATTTAACAAAGATCATTATAATAAATATAGAGTAATTTTCATATTTATAAAAGTATAATGAATATATTGGTGCCCCTAGATTGTTACATGTTAAGAAGTGTGGTATCTCATTCCTTACTCATAAACACCCATGTCACATAACAAGTTCTCCTTGCACCATAATCACACAATTATTTCACTTTGTTCGAAAACCATGTTCCTTATATAAAAATAAATGGATGAAAAAAATCCATTATGATAGCTTATGTAGGAACCCAAAACCCATTTCATTTAATTGGACTCCCAATCAAACATTTCTTAATGAAGGGATATATGACAAATCTCTGTAGTATCTATGTTTAAAAATCACTAATGTACATGGTTAAGTCTTAAAAGTTTCCGGATAAGTTATTTATAAAACAATTATGGGAAATAATGGTATTAAATTGTATTTATATATTTTAATTATTTTACTAATAAAAATATAAAACTAATAAAAATAATATCCATTCCCTTGTAAAAGGATATTCATTGTTGATTTTCTTAACTAAAGTTGGAATATTCTTATTTCATCCAGTTTTTATTTAATAGAACCCTTAATATCCCCCAAAACCTATTCACCTAAGTAGCCTATCCGGGATCATATTTATCCATCATTTAATCTTTAATATAGTGATCAGATATATGAAATTAGGTACTTTACAAATTTAGTTTATCAGGAACCCATGATCTCATGTCACGAAACTAGGTGCCTATATACCATGTTCATTAAATTGGGATACCATTTACATGGACACCATAATATGGGTTATAACTATCATAAAATGTTCACCCTCAATGGTCTCTATGTTTTCCACTTCTAAAAGGTTAAACCTAGCATATAAAAGTCATATATATACATATTACTCATTAAATAAGATAAATTACATGGGATAAAGTGGTTTTATAATGGTACTTTACAATACTTGTTTATTAAAGTCAAACCTTTAATAATCCCCTCCCATATAGGCCTCATCAAATACCTCCTGAAATAAATGATGATTGTCATGAATAATGTATTTATATTATCCAATAACGTATTCCTTCTATATTGTAAATAAATTATCCTGTAAGGCAAATCCAATTTTCCCACCTTTTCTGAAATGATCGTCATGACACAATTAGTCATGAATTTTTTTAACAGGAAAGACTATCTATTTTATATAATTATGAGATGCTTCATTATAATACCCCTACTGACTTTTATGACATGAAATTCCTTAAATAGAACCATGTCTAATATGTTCCTAATCAAATCTATAATCATCCACTATTATCCAATCAATGAGACATGATAATTAATAGGCATCCAATATGGTGTAATTCCCAACCAACCATTGTTTGACCCATTTTTCTAGTATATCCAAAAATCACTGCTTATATGCCTGCCCGACAAGAAACATTTCATGTTACAGTTTTCATAGTATTTCATTCTATATTAAAAATAACATCTTGTAGAATACCCATAGTCGTATGGCATTAAAATACAATAAAAAATCCACCTATATGTATTCCCATTAAATAAACCTCAAAGATCATGCATTCATTATTTTTGAAAAAATCATGTTTGTCAGGGTCACACAACTATAAAAGTCACCACAATATTCCTTGTCACATGAGCATAAAAGTTACAACATGTCTCATAAAATTTTACAAATATATATATTTTTACTCAATTTATAGAGATATTTATGATATTATTTAAAAGGGAAGATATAAATTCCTACATAATTTTCCCCTCCCAAGATGGAAATAAATTATGGGATTGGAAGATATAATTAATCAAACTAAATCCTGACTACCCAATGAGGGAGGATATGGACAATAAATTATACATATAAATGGAGAAGATTTTATGTATATAAAAAAACAATATTTTTCATGGCATTGATTTATATCTTTCCCAACAAGGGTAACATATATAATTAATAATATTTATTTCATGATTATTTTTTAAATCTATAAGAATGACTTGGAAATGGAAATAAAACCACACACGATATAAGATAAACTACCATCTTCTAGATGGGGAAATGTAATTAAATTTTTCATTAGTTCATCCATATTAAGACCAACCTTTGGAATGTGGGTCTGTAACTAGAAAATTAGAGCACTAACACTTGCGAAATAACTGCCGATTATGACTTCATTATAATAATTTCGATATTATTATAGAGGTGAGTATAGATTGATCAAATATAAATCATAGAATAATAATATTTTTCTCAACAATTGATCATGTCACGAATCATTAAATAATGTTATTTTTTGTAGTGGTTTGATTTAGCTTTATGTAATCAATATAATGGATTAAAAATAAAATTATATTTTTGTATAATGACTACCCAAGTAATCTAATTTCATATACCAAATCTAATAAACTCCTGATTTTCAATGTAGTATATTTGAAAATTCTAATCAATATGTTTATTTTGTTCCATCCTATAAGAATATATCAATATTTTATTTTTTTCATGAAAAAAATTGATTTAAATATCTACCTCTTTCACTAGTGGTCGTATAGATAAATAATCAAGAAAACATCTAAATATAAATTCACTATATCTATAAATTATAATTTATTGGCTAATATTTTCACTACAAATGAATTATTTGTAATATAAATGATATTCTCCCCATAAAATTAGTAATAAATCAATATTTGTTTAAATTGATGTATTATTCTCCCATGAAATTAATATTTTCATTCTATAGGGAGATAAATATAACTTTCTAGCCATAAAATTTGATGTTCACCGTACATTAATTTTTTTTAATTCCCATAACAATATCAATCAGTATCATGTTAGAACAATGAATTCCTATAATAATCCTACAATGTAACTCATGGTATAATATAATATGTTTTATATGTCATATATTATTTTTATGAAAATTAATACCAAATTTTGATGACTTCTTCATGAGTTTTATTATATTCTTATGTTTTTATAATATTTAAGATGAAATGGGAATATAAAATTATTTTGAATTGTGTTTACATTATTGTTAATATGCATTACTATTTTTATTCCGTATTTGTTTTATTCAAGTGAATGATAAATGTTATAGTGATGTCTATGGATATTTTGGAACTAAGTACATTATCTTAAATGATTTTAAATAAGTGGTAATAGTATAATAAATGGGAATGGATAAGTTGTGTATTAAAGAATGTCAAAATGAGAAGCATTCATATTGGTGAGTTTAGTTTAATAAGAGTGGAATTGAAATTAAAATTTTTATGTATGTGTTTTTATACTCATCATGTGATATAACTAGAAAAGGATTATTTTTTCATACAACATAAGGGTATTTCATAATGATTATGTTATGGTATTTGAGTTAGGTAATAGTGATTATTTAAAAATGAAACTATTTGAGATTGATTAGGTGTTTTATTTTGGTTCAGACACATAATCAATTTGTTTGTAGTAAATAAAATGAATTTTAAATTATTGAAATGTGTTATAGATATTTTATAATATAAAAACTAGATTATAATGTGTTCAGAATAATAAACTAGATTATTCAATGTTTGTGTAATGAAAACTAAATCCATGCATAGTGTCTGGAACATTTTTTTGAATATTTTAAAATCATTATAATTATATTATTTCAGGTAAACATAATCATTAAAAATAATTTGGAGAAACATCTTAGTTTTTTCAAGGGTGATTTAGATATGAAAATCGGGAATTATAGATTTTTTATCTAAAAAAAATTAAATCTAGTCCTCATCAATTTAAATTTATATGATCATTGGGAATTTATATTATCATTCAAAGAATAAAATATCATTATAAATTATATAAAGAAAAATAAATGGAAGTTATTACCCACTAATAAATATTATTCTTTTATTATAATGGACTACTCACTAGAAACATATTATCCTAGGTTATAATGAAAAGAAAATTGATGAGTTGAAAGAATAAGATTTTTCATGTGAGTAAAAAAATAAAAAAATGATTGAAAGGAATATAGAATAACAAAAATAAATGATTATAGAATAAAACCATATAGTCATTTTAATTTGAACATATTTGTGGTGATTATTAAATTAGGTGGGATATTAGATATAACAAACTCAATGAGAGATTTGTCTAATGAGCAAGAAAAAAATATTGGAGTCATTTTGTAATTTTTATATCCATAGTATACTATTATAATCAAATTATCTACTTCATAAAGTAATTTTATTAATTGAAAATATTTTATCGATGGGGGAAGAAACAAAATATAAAAATATTTTTTTTAATTATTTATGGAAATCCTTATCCATATTGATTCATTCATGAAGAAAAAATATTTAAATATTATAATTTGGGATGACATATAATACACAATAATGACAAATTTCTCCCATCACATGTAAAAAACTATTTTGAGTTGTGGTTGATTGAATTCTTTAAATGTGAGTAAATATTAAAATATAATTTCATACGTGTTCCTAAAAAGATATAATATTTTTATTTCTGTTATAGATATTTATAGATCATATATTAACCCCCGTGTCAATGATCCTCAATTCTTTTCAAAATTGAAAATTATAATTAGTATTCAAACATTTATTCACTCTAAAATATCTATTTTTTAAATTATAATAATAAAAATAAAAAAATTAATAAAATGGAAAACATTTAATTGGTATAAAAAAATTATAAATGTGTATGGATTATATGTTTTTGTATTTTATTTATATCTTAATTTATATTTTTGGATATTGTTCATAATGTTTTCACTTTTGCAATAGGTTTTGCCTTTTTGTATTAGGATAAAAGGAATAATATTGAGAAACATATTCAACTGAGTAATATATTATTATATTATTTGTCAAAAAATATATTACAAATTTCCATTGGATGTAAAACATTCAATGATATAAAAAATGAACTCAAGAGTACTTTTGAATAATGAAAGGAGATCAATGAGGGTATATTTAAACATTGTTCAACATTTTGTACAAATGTATGAATAATGAAAGATAATTATTTTGATGAGTTATTCAGAATATTTATCATTTTAATGAGTACCATAGAATGATATGATAGAAACAATTAAGGCTCTATTATTGCTCAAAATTTTATGAGAATCCGATAAAATAAATTTAATGTTAAATTTTGATCCATGGATGATTGGGATATGGATAACTTCACTATTATTAAACACTACAAAATATTGTTATAATATGAAATGATTATATGATAATAAACAAGGATGAATGTTATATTTGAAAAGGAACATGATTTTAATTCCATTAATTAGAAATGTTTTTGTGTTATTAGGATATTAATTTAGGATTAATTGAAGGAAAATGTGATTTTGAATGATATAATTAATTTTTAACCTTATCTCAAAAAATCAATATTGATATAAATGTACCTGAAATATAAATATACCATTAATTTGTTTAAATTTTTAAATATTATAAATTTATATATAATATTTCCATTGAATGAAAATGAGATAGATGATGATTGTATGTCATGAAAAAAAATTTATTAAGAAAAAAATAATGTTTATTTACATAAGAGAGTATTGTGTTTGTATAAAGATAAAGAGAATATAGACTCATGAATAATAAGAAGTATCTTTTTATTAAATATATTTTTTATATTAGGTGGTGGGGATAGAAGTGGGGGTAAATGGAATTTATTATATGGTTGTTAAAATATTATGAATAGAAAAATATTGATATACCTTTTGATAATTATTAATATTATTTATATTGGTATAAAAATGATTTTTCACATGATAATATTAAAAATAAAAAATAAATGTTTTTGAAGCTATAAATTTGGATATTACTCAAAGAGTTGATAATGTTCGTAAAAGAGAATTCATCATCAAGAAATGGTTTTTTAAATTATAAGATACATGGAAATTATATCAAATAAAAATGATTTCATATTAAAGATTAAATTAATAAAAATATATTTTTCTTGTAAAACAAGAAAAAAATTTCAGGAAATTAATTATACTGTTACATATACTTTAGAAGAGATCTATAAACTATATTATACTTTTATTTATTTTGAGAACCTGTTGAACAATTTTAATATTAGGAATGATACAATACATTTATAAAAACATGTGATTTATAGTTAAAATAAAAATAAAATTATGGATTCAAAATAAATAATGAATATCTTAGCCAATACATTCTATATATTATGGGAATGATGGATAAAAACATCTTGGGTTTTACAAAAAATTGAAAATTATTTTTTTATTAAGCTATTAAAAAAATTAGTTATTATTATTGATTATAAAGAAAGGTAAAAAAATTTCTATATTAAGAGAAAAAATTTATATTATAATTTATACATAAAATTTAGAATATATGATAGTCGTACAATATTTACATCAACAAATGTTGGAATTGTAAGTGGAAAAAACAATAATAATATGATTCTCGATAGAATACTCATTCAATTAATAAATTTTAAGGTTACTACTATTTTTTGTAAATATATGGATAAAAAACCTATGTGTTCTTGTATTATAAAACTCTAACTAGACTAAGAATATGTATTTATGAAAGGGTTATATGTCAATATTTCATTAAATAAATATAATAATAAATATTACATATGACGGTGATATTGAGAAATCTGTTAGAGTATCTGGAAGAGATGTGTGGGTGATGTGAGCATTTAGGTAAAATTATTTAAGAGTTTGTTAATATTATTATATTTCAATTATTTATAAATGTTATCTCTTTGAATTTTTAGAAGTTAATAAAAATAGAAAAACAAGAAATTATTAATGAAGAATCATATATAATATATAAAGAGTGTGATACCAAGTAATTTAGAGATAGATTTACCATCCCACATGGGAGTGATACAAATATTCTCAATATAATTGAGAGTTATGATAGATAATTTATTCAAATTTATTTATTTGAAATTTTTATTTACTGTTAAAATCTTGTAATAAATATATTTATACAATCCTATAGACAAATAATGAATAGATAACTATGTGTAAGTGGAGGTACGATTACCACTTGTGGATGAAGGGATGGGAATAAGTAGAGGTCATGTTAGTGTGATTAATGATGAGTTATCATTGGCCTTATGATAACTAATTGTTGGATGATCTATGGAGGGAATAAAGTTCTATAGTAGTTTTCGAATTTGTGCTTGTAATGATGGTATTGGGAGGGTATATAATAATTATTTAAAATTATGTTACATGATTCCATGAAACATATATAAAAATAATGGTTGGACAATTGTAAATTTTGAGTTATTTATTATAGGGGAAAATGTACTAATATATTTTTAAAGATAGCCTTGTATGGGTTGAAAATAATTTTCCAATGGGTGGATAATGAAAATACGACGAATTCTTGGTAAATTAAAAATAAATTGGGTCCCCATTAGAAATAATTCCATTTAATTATTGGGAGATTCTAGTCTTATCCTTTATTCCCTTTGGTTTAGGTGCATGTGTGTTTCATTTTAGTATATTCCCTTGATACCAAATATTTATGAAGGGTAATTAAGGCCATAAAATGTGGGGTTCTCATGAAATAAAAATTACAGGGGTCCTGTTAATAAGTTGGTCAAACCTTTGGGTGAGTGGACTATACATTACAGTTGTGGAGAATGTGACTTATTTTTATTTCCTATAACAACTTTTACCATAATTATTTATTGTTATTATAATTATAATAATTATTATTATTATTATGAAGTTATAATAAGAGAGTTATTATTAAAATTATATATATTTTTATATAATAAATATATTATTTTTATTATTTTGTCTGTTATTTAAGGATGATGGTATGGGATCCTATGGCTATTACTATCGAAATAAAAACTCGGAAATGGATCTCTTTAGATTGATAGTAACAACAAACAACATAAAAGAAAAATACCCTTACAAAAAAATTGAAAACCATTCTAAAACACATAACTTAATAGACCTAAGATACAATTTAATATTTCAAGATTGTCAATTGTTTTCCTAATATTATTTGACAAACAATTATATCATCATTGAGAGTTTCCATTATTTCTGAGATCTTCTGATACTATTAAATATTAATTTTACCTCCATTAGTGTCTTGAAGCATAATACAATTGGAATAGTCAATCAAAACTATTAGTTCAGTAATGATATCAAATTAAATTTACATTATATATGTTTAATAAACTTATTATTTTGAGGCATGAATAGAAATTTCAGTTTCTTCTAACTCATTTGAATGAAAATAATAATCACTGAGTCTAGTTGATCAAACTCTTATCTAGTCATCCCTCCTATAACAACTTCAATTTTTATAACTAATCGTAATTGTCAATGTTCAGGATATGGAGCTCACCGTCATATTTAAAATTAAATATTATTTATATTCATTGGAATTTATCTCTATGAAAATAATGAAACCATCATTATCAATAAAATGTTTTCTTACTTCCCATATAATTTCATGCATAGTTGTATTTCAAGTAGAGGATAACTATCTAACTATTCTATATACCCATATGTAACATTATTATACATATTATAAAAAAGAAAAAAAATCTAAATGATTTGGATTCACTAAATTCTCCATGGAAATATATTTAAAACAACAGTAACATAAACAATTATATAATGTGGAAAAAAAATAAGTTACTATAAAAAAACAATCTATATCCAAATATTGGTTTATTATTATCTACATAGAAGACTGGTCAAAAATGAATCTAATTTAAAAATAAATTCAGCTAACTTGTTACGTTTAAATTATAAAGGATTAAAAGAATATTTTGAGGTTGCACCATAATTTCCCACTATAATTGGTTATTAAAACACACTCAGATCAGTAACAGATCTAGTATCAGGAGCCTAGTTAGGCCTTGATACCACCTCTTCAACCACTGTATTGATTATTATAGTAGTATGGGAAATAGAAGACTATGTTTTTAGAGAAATATATACTTTACTCTAACCATTTTTGACTATGTGAATCCTTCATCAGATATGAGTTTCATCAACCATACCCACAACTATTACGCATGATCCAAATAACCCATAGACAATGATTACCCTAATAACTATCACATAAAAAATCAAGGTATGTTTTCCAAAAAAATAATTTTATAAGAAACTATATTTATCATTTGTAATATATGTTTCATATAGAATGTCATTCAAAAAATCCAATAAAATGAAAAATCGAGTGTTTGGGGGAATATACATAAATTTAACTGTGTCTTCAATTTTTATAATAAATACAAGACATCTATAATAAATAATAATGATATATTTATTTGAATAAAGGAATTAGGATCCTTAGAAACAGAAACCAAAAAGATTTGATAATGAAAACATTTTTTACAAATATTATTTTCGGTGTTGATCCTTCTTCGTAAATATTAAGAAAACCCAACTCCCTTATTACAACATGGATCATATTAAAAAAAATTGAATAATTTTTTAAAAAATTAGATTAAAGAATATAGAATCAAAAGTTATTAGGTTTCAGTAAGGTGAAATACATTTGTTTCCAAGGGATTAATCCAATCAAATGATAAATTTTGAGGATTATTTTTTATGGAATGAATAGATATGGAAGAGCCATAGAAATATATTATAGAATCTAATAACTTTACTAAACCAAATGATGTAGTCAGATGGTGTTTTTTAGATGATTGAATCAAAAGTTACCCCTGTAATATTACATAAGTTGTATTTTTTGGTTGAAAATGAAACCATTTGGTTTAAATTTTATAATATTTGGAATTACACAAAGTATATTGCAAGAATTATTTTAGGTTGTGGTAATATTTTACCAAATAGATAGATATCATTTAATATATGAACTACAAGATAACAATCACTATGAATATCAAAACAAAGGATAATAAATTTCATTTGACATGATCTATTATATAAGTTGGGTGTAATAACATATGATTAATAGATCAATCACTATAACCATCTTCAAGTTCTATGAATAAAATAAAATAATTATTCCCAATGTGGTGTAGTACTCAATTCAAATCTATGTAGATGCATCTTATTATTTTTCTTTGTTTTATTTTAATTTTGATACTTTTTAAATCATATATCAATTTATTTAGTGGTTAGAATTACGATGTAGGGAGTTTATATTATTTGTCTTCCATATTCCGGACTTGGTAGCAAGGGAATCAATCCAATACATTTCTCTTCCAATAAATATCTAGTGATTATTTTCCATGGGATTATAAAAATATTTCCATATTCCTAAAATGTAGTATCAAAATAATTTTGGATAACATTGATTTGTCGAACCCTAGAGGATGAGACTCAAATATCTGTTATGAATCATCATTCTACCCTTTTGTCGTATTGAAGAATTTTAACTCAGATTTTACAATCCCACTGTTGTGTTTAAATATTTAGTGGCAGGTCACTATATACTAGATGTCATTCTATTGTTTGAGAGAATATTCTAGGTATATAATATTAATTACATGGATTTAGGGTTTTTGAGAATGTACTTGGATTATTTCCCATCACTAAAGGACCTTGAATTACTATTAATTAGTATCATTCTATATGCGATAGATGATGAAAAATGGGAGAGGTTGGATGGAAAATTGATTTCGATAATTAAAATTTCATAAGCCGAGAATATGGATAATAATATATTAGAGATGAAATCATATTCATAACTTATAAATACTCACATAGACATGAATACGATGTAGACTATATGGTTGAAGGTTTTCCTTTTGTTATAAATATTGGACATTATGATGTTTGATTTTAAAACCTTTTTATATCAAACCACTTAATTAAAAATTATTATATGTCATTTGGATCTATTGAAGATGAATATTGTATATTATTAGTGGGAATTGTTGATTTTTATCATCCCTCCCTGAGTCTTTATATGTGATGCTTTTTTTGGTGAAAATTC
Source organism: Viscum album (assembly GCA_963277665.1). Classification (NCBI taxonomy): domain Eukaryota; kingdom Viridiplantae; phylum Streptophyta; class Magnoliopsida; order Santalales; family Viscaceae; genus Viscum; species Viscum album. Next base: position 1,983,896,985 of record OY728122.1, read on the forward strand.
ATAGTATTAAAAATATTATTTGTATTTAAAATATAGGTACCTTATATTGTATGAATAAAATATTTTTTTGGATGTAAAAAATCTTACAAATCTTTTTATATCATGTAAATAGTAATTTTCTCTGAATCATAGAAGGTATAGAGAATGGTAATGGATAAGATCATTCTATAAATGAATAGATGAGGAGATATTTGGTCCCATGTGATGAAAGTATGGGAAAATGGCCACATAATGAATGATAGTAATAAATAGATATTGAATTATTGAAAATTTCCATTTTATTATTGATATATAAGTACTATATTTTAGTATAAGTTTATTATTCAGCACACTATTTCTATCTCAATTTATTTTGGGATTATAGACTCTATAGACTCATTTCAATCTACATTTTGAAGGGAGTTTAAGAGAAACTATACTTATGGACGTTTCAAAAAGTTTCATCTTATGGATAATGAATCTCTTGAGAATAATATAAAGGTTTATGTCCCTATATATAAGAGTAATATAATTTGTATATAGTTTCATGTTTTTCGACATATAATGGGATTGAGTAAATGTATTATTTCCCATAGATATATGGAAAATGTTGTTTTTTGTAAAACATACCTTGACCTTTCATAGAATATTTCAGGTAGAACCATAATTTTTACTAAGGTGGTTAAGGATGAGGTGTTTTACCTAATGGGATTGTCAAATGGTTAAATTCAAGCCAGAATTTTATCTTCTTCAATGTGATGGAATGATTGTTTGGGTTCCTTATGTGAGTAAGGGATGAAGATTCCCTCAATAAAATGTGGTCTAATGATTAAAATCATTTATTATGGAAAATTTAGTGACTATATTTATTGAATGAAGTGGAGTTATTCCTTTTGAATAAATGGTATTTAATTAAAAAACTAGAATTTAGAGTTGATTCAAACATACATATGGGGGAAATCACTTAATAATTCTCATAGAGGGTCATTATTCTTTGTGACCATAATCTTTGATGCATCAAATAAATTTGGTTTATTTATTAACCAATATAAGTAAAATGTATTGAAAAACATCTTTTAGTAGAGAACCATGGTGAAAAAAGTGAACAATTTTAATAATTAGGGTTTGATGTCAAACAAAAGTGTAGAGTATGAATTTAGATATTAAAGAAAATTATACTAGAGGAAGGTAATGTATATAGTAAGGAAGTGCCATATTGTTTGAATCAATCCATTGTGGAAAATTAATGGAATATTATAATTCACAGGGGATCACATAAATTAAATTTAGTTGAGATGGGAAATTATGCAACATAATTGATAAATATAAGTAATTATTCTCAATTGGGGTTGGGTATCTTCAAAAGAACATTGTTTATAAGAATGGTCGACTTCACCCATCTTAAATTCCAAATTCCACTCAAATGAATCAACCACGATGTCAAGGAAATAGAAAAAAATGAGACTGAGTCATAAGTTACTTTTTGTGATATAGAATGTAAATATTTATTTTAGACTCTTGGATAAAACCTTCAAATTAATATTAATCAATATTTAAAATTCATTGAAAAGATCATGTGGAAATATAATAACATTGAAATTGTTTCTAATGGGAGGAAGGAATCTTCAAAGGACGATGTTTAGTTGAATGGACCTAAATATGTTTTTAGTGTTCTATAGAATTTATGAAATAGACCTATATCTAAAACACTATACAATACAAATGTTACAGAGGATGAGATTCATTTTTTTATTTTGTTTCATAGCTCTAAAGTACTAGAAATATCTAGGATTTCAGATTCAGGTGGGGAATTTATAAAAAAAATATATGGAGGATGAATCTTTGGATGTTATATTATTAGAATTTTCATATCCACTGAGATAGTTTTAAAGGATTATAAGTGTAAATTTTGAAGTGTATAGGTATGAATACGACTATCAAGAAATGTTACTCTGGGAAAATATATAACCAAGATCATGGAAAAGGATATAAATTTAAATGACCATAAATAGTGGTATTTCTCTTTGAGTTATATGATATAATAAAATAAGGTTTTTGGAAAATGGGAGCTAACATAATGGTTAGCTATGAAAAAAGGCCTTTAAAAAAATTGGTATATCAGCTAATGGAAGAAGCAAATGGTAGATGGTGCTATTATTAATGACTAGTAAAAAAATATATCTACAAATGGACCATGTGTATTTCTCAAATATCTTTTCACTATTAGTTAAACATATGACTACTTAGATATTACTTTTTTTGGTTTCCATGAAGGGTTTTCATTTGAAACTATTCCTTTCGAATACATAATTTTTTAATGATCACTTAAATGAGAAAATATAAATAGGAAAACTGTATTGCATAACAGAACCTCATAACATAGACCATATGTGTATGGTCAAGTCGAATCTTTTTATTTTGAAAGAGGCCCCAATTTAAGGGAACCATATGTTCTATTACATTAATTATATGAAAATATTTTTGAAGATAAATGAATATTATTTATTTTACTAGGTGGTGTTTGATTATGGGAGGTTCATCATCCAATTTCATTATGCTAGTGATAGGCATATATTTGGTACTATACATGATGTTTGATGGACATATGGATAAATTGTCTAGTACATTAAAGATAACAGATCTTGGGATAAATGGGTGTTATTTATGAATTTTTAAGGATTTATGTTCTGATAAATTATATATAACATATTCATATTACATATAAAATGTGGTAGAGTGCCCCAAAATGTGAATGTAAAAATTAATGACCATACCCTAAAATGGGAGTTTTAATATTAGTATATAGAGTGAACCATGAATCACTACTATATAAAAGCCCATTAGCGACCCCCATTGGCGGTCGCTAAAGGGCTTTAGCGGCCGCGCAGCGACCGCCAATGGCGGTCGCTGTTGCCTCGTCGCTAGAGGCCTTTAGCGACCGCCAATGGCGGTCGCTATAGGTGCCCCGCAGGTCAGCCTTCAGCGACCGCCTGGCGGTCGCTGAAGGCCCTCTGCCGGTCACCTATAGCGACCGCCATTGGCGGTCGCTACTCTAAAAAAAAATTTTTTTTAAAAATTTTTTTATTGAATTGAATATAAATATAAATATATATATATATATATATATATATTATATTTTAAATGTTTTAATATATATTTAATATATATATAATATCAAATCATTGTGCTATAATATATATATACTATTAAATACAATATTTTAAATACAAATCATTGTGCTATAATATATATATACTATTAAATACAATATTTTAAATACAAATCATTGTGCTATAAATATATATATATATATACTATTAAATACAATATTTTAAATATATATATATATACTATTAAATACAACATTTAAAATATATTATATATATATATATAATATATTTTAAATGTTTTAATATATATTTAATATATATTTAATATATATATAATATCAAATCATTGTGCTATAATAATTTAAAAACTTCGATTCAAGAAATAATCTCATTTCAGGTCGTTCGGAGCACGTTTGCTCCGAATCGGACCGCCGCACGCCGTTTTGGTGTTTAACGGCGCCGGAAACGCGTTTCCGGCCGCCGCGTTCGCACGGCACCTCCGAATGAGGTGCCGTCTGGCCGACCATTTCACAATTGACGCCCCGGATGTTGTCGTACGGTTTCGTGGCATTCGGAGGTCGTTCGGGTGGTTTTGACCCCCCAACGCGCCATTTCAGCGCGCGCCGCGCTGCTGAAAACGACACAATCGGGCGTGCCGCGCGCACCGCACGTCCGATGGACGTGCGGCCTCCTCCTGCATCTCAGGAATAATATTCCTCTCGTCCCCGTGCGGTTTCAGGTCGTTCGGAGCATGTTTGCTCCGAATCGGACCGCCGCACGCCGTTTTGGTGTTTAACGGCGCCGGAAACGCGTTTCCGGCCGCCGCGGTCGCACGGCACCTCCGAATGAGGTGCCGTCTGGGCGACCATTTCACAATTGACGCCCCGGATGTTGTCGTACGGTTTCGTGGCATTCGGAGGTCGTTCGGGTGGTTTTGACCCCCCAACGCGCCATTTCAGCGCGCGCCGCGCTGCTGAAAACGACACAATCGGGCGTGCCGCGCGCACCGCACGTCCGATGGACGTGCGGCCTCCTCCTGCATCTCAGGAATAATATTCCTCTCGTCCCCGTGCGGTTTCAGGTCGTTCGGAGCACGTTTGCTCCGAATCGGACCGCCGCACGCCGTTTTGGTGTTTAACGGCGCCGGAAACGCGTTTCCGGCCGCCGCGGTCGCACGGCACCTCCGAATGAGGTGCCGTCTGGCTGACCATTTCACATTTGACGCCCCGGATGTTGTCGTACGGTTTCGTGGCATTCGGAGGTCGTTCGGGTGGTTTTGACCCCCCAACGCGCCATTTCAGCGCGCGCCGCGCTGCTGAAAACGACACAATCGGGCGTGCCGCGCGCACCGCACGTCCGATGGACGTGCGGCCTCCTCCTGCATCTCAGGAATAATATTCCTCTCGTCCCCGTGCGGTTTCAGGTCGTTCGGAGCACGTTTGCTCCGAATCGGACCGCCGCACGCCGTTTTGGTGTTTAACGGCGCCGGAAACGCGTTTCCGGCCGCCGCGGTCGCACGGCACCTCCGAATGAGGTGCCGTCTGGCCGACCATTTCACAATTGACGCCCCGGATGTTGTCCTACGGTTTCGTGGCATTCGGAGGTCGTTCGGGTGGTTTTGACCCCCCAACGCGCCATTTCAGCGCGCGCCGCGCTGCTGAAAACGACACAATCGGGCGTGCCGCGCGCACCGCACGTCCGATGGACGTGCGGCCTCCTCCTGCATCTCAGGAATAATATTCCTCTCGTCCCCGTGCGGTTTCAGGTCGTTCGGAGCACGTTTGCTCCGAATCGGACCGCCGCACGCCGTTTTGGTGTTTAACGGCGCCGGAAACGCGTTTCCGGCCGCCGCGGTCGCACGGCACCTCCGAATGAGGTGCCGTCTGGCCGACCATTTCACATTTGACGCCCCGGATGTTGTCGTACGGTTTCGTGGCATTCGGAGGTCGTTCGGGTGGTTTTGACCCCCCAACGCGCCATTTCAGCGCGCGCCGCGCTGCTGAAAACGACACAATCGGGCGTGCCGCGCGCACCGCACGTCCGATGGACGTGCGGCCTCCTCCTGCATCTCAGGAATAATATTCCTCTCATCCCCGTGCGGTTTCAGGTCGTTCGGAGCACGTTTGCTCCGAATCGGACCGCCGCACGCCGTTTTGGTGTTTAACGGCGCCGGAAACGCGTTTCCGGCCGCCCCGGTCGCACGACACCTCCGAATGAGGTGCCGTCTGGCCGACCATTTCACAATTGACGCCCCGGATGTTGTCGTACGGTTTCGTGGCATTCGGAGGTCGTTCGGGTGGTTTTGACCCCCCAACGCGCCATTTCAGCGCGCGCCGCGCTGCTGAAAACGACACAATCGGGCGTGCCGCGCGCACCGCACGTCCGATGGACGTGCGGCCTCCTCCTGCATCTCAGGAATAATATTCCTCTCGTCCCCGTGCGGTTTCAGGTCGTTCGGAGCACGTTTGCTCCGAATCGGACCGCCGCACGCCGTTTTGGTGTTTAACGGCGCCGGAAACGCGTTTCCGGCCGCCGCGGTCGCACGGAACCTCCGAATGAGGTGCCGTCTGGCCGACCATTTTACATTTGACGCCCCGGATGTTGTCGTACGGTTTCGTGGCATTCGGAGGTCGTTCGGGTGGTTTTGACCCCCCAACGCGCCATTTCAGCGCGCGCCGCGCTGCTGAAAACGACACAATCGGGCGTGCCGCGCGCACCGCACGTCCGATGGACGTGCGGCCTCCTCCTGCATCTCAGGAATAATATTCCTCTTGTCCCCGTGCGGTTTCAGGTCGTTCGGAGCACGTTTGCTCCGAATCGGACCGCCGCACGCCGTTTTTGTGTTTAACGGCGCCGGAAACGCGTTTCCGGCCGCCGCGGTCGCACGGCACCTCCGAATGAGGTGCCGTCTGGCCGACCATTTCACATTTGACGCCCCGGATGTTGTCGTACGGTTTCGTGGCATTCGGAGGTCCGGGGGGCTGTACGGGGGTGGCGGGGGGCTGTACGGGGGTGGCGGGGGGCTGTAGGGGGGTGGCGGGGGGGCTCTCCGGGGGTGGCGGGGGGCCTGTACGGGGGTGGCGGGGGGCTGTACGGGGGTGGCGGGGGGCTGTACGGGGGTTCGGGGGGCTGTACGGGGGTGCGGGGGGGCTGTACGGGGGTGGCGGGGGCCTGTACGGGGGTGGCGGGGGCCTGTACGGGGGTGGCGGGGGGCCTGTACGGGGGTGGCGGGGGGCCGTACGGGGGTGCGGGGGCCTGTACGGGGGTGGCGGGGGCCTGTACGGGGGTGGCGGGGGGCAGTACGGGGGTGCGGGGGGTTGTACGGGGGTGCGGGGGGGCTGTACGGGGGGCTGTACGGGGGTGCGGGGGGGCTGTACGGGGGTGCGGGGGGCCTGTACGGGGGTGGCGGGGGCCTGTACGGGGGTGCGGGGGGGCTGTACGGGGGTGCGGGGGGCTGTACGGGGGTGCGGGGGGGGCTGTACGGGGGTGCGGGGGTGCGGGGGGGCTGTACGGGGGTGGCGGGGGCCTGTACGGGGGTGGCGGGGGCCTGTACGGGGGTGGCGGGGGCCGGTACGGGGGTGGCGGGGGCCTGTACGGGGGTGGCGGGGGGCCGTACGGGGGTGGCGGGGGCCTGTACGGGGGTGGCGGGGGGGCAGTACGGGGGTGCGGGGGCCTGTACGGGGGGTGGCGGGGGCCTGTACGGGGGTGGCGGGGGCCGGTACGGGGGTGGCGGGGGCCGGTACGGGTGTGGCGGGGGCCTGTACGGGGGTGGCGGGGGCCTGTACGGGGGTGGCGGGGGCCTGTACGGGGGTGGCAGGGGCCTGTACGGGGGTGGCGGGGGGCAGTACGGGGGTGCGGGGGGTTGTACGGGGGTGCGGGGGGGGCTGTACGGGGGTGCGGGGGGCTGTACGGGGGTGCGGGGGGGGGGGGGGGGGGGGGCTGTACGGGGGTGCGGGGGGCTGTACGGGGGTGGCGGGGGGCTGTACGGGGGGTGCGGTGGGCTGTACGGGGGTGCAGGGGGCTGTACGGGGGTGGCGGGGGGCTGTACGGGGGTGCGGGGGGGCTGTACGGGGGTGCGGGGGCCTGTGCGGGGGTGGCGGGGGCCTGTACGGGGGTGGCGGGGGCAGTACGGGGGTGCGGGGGGCTGTACGGGGGTGCGGGGGGGCTGTACGGGGGTGCGGGGGGCTGTACGGGGGTGCGTGGGGGGCTGTACGGGGGTGCGGGGGGGCTGTACGGGGGTGCGGGGGGCTGTACGGGGGTGCGCGGGGGGCTGTACGGGGGTGCGGGGGGCTGTACGGGGGTGCGCGGGTGGCTGTACGGGGGTGCGGGGGGCTGTACGGCGGTGCGGGGGGCTCTCCGGGGGTGCAAAGGTCATCCCATTGATTACAAAAGTGAAAAATAAAAGTGATAACATCTAATTAATACATATTTCTTTTATCGATACCATACAAAAATTTATAAAAAATATATTGGATAATACATAATCTATAATATCAGATTTATTGATCTGTTGGAATTAGTTCGACTTTTTCAAATGTAGAATCATTTAAGATTATCTGATCAAAAACTCAATATGTGTATAAAATATTTAAAAGACCACCATGGATGGTAATAATGCATTACTTAAATGAATAAATAAAGTACATCAATGTCAACCCTACCAGTAAAAACAAAAAACATATCTCGTGAATATATGGTGCGTCACGCGTTGCCATCACTGTTACCTCCTTCTGGTGGACCAGGTGCCTACAACAAATAAACATTATAAATATTTTAATAACAAAAATAATTTAAATTAAATAAATAAATACAGTATATACCTGCGTCGTATGATCCCCTGTACCATCAGCTCGACGCACATATTCCCGCAGTGCTCTTACCTCAGCTGTCAATTGCGCATTTGTCTCCTCGGAAGCGCGCAGCCGTGCCTGAAAATCTGACATCTGCTGTGTCATATGAGCAACAACAGGACCGACAACCGCAGCGCGTGACACTACAGAACGAGGAATCCCTGCTCCATAGGTCAAACTATAGCCATGCCCGTCCCGACCAATAATGCGATGAAAGATCTCATCCCGTCGCATGGGAAGCTGTCGCTGGTCCTCTGGCAGATGTTCTAACTCAGCTTCAAATTGATCCTGTGAAATATTTAAATATATATAAATATATATATGTTAATATAAAGATTTATGTAATTATTGGTAAGTACAGACACTTACTATCAATGCTGCAACCTCTGGATCATTGCGATCACGAGTCCTTATCCACACCGACATTTTATCAGTTGCTGCACCTTGCCCTCGCAACTGTATATTAAAAGAATATAAACACAAAACCATATTAATTAATTAATTAAAAAGTGAATAATATATACCTCATGTCGGATCTGAGACACGTGACGAGTCCCGAGCCTGTGAGCTGGTCCCTGCAACGCTCGATTCTCCGAATGGCGTGTTGACACCTCCTACATTCAATTCATTCAAATTTCAAACAAATCACATATTCTTGAAAATATATATACAGCAAAATAATTAATATACAAACCGCAACACCCTCAGTAGACCAATATGCAACCAAGTCACGCCACTGAGCTGGGAGGACACCTCTCGGGACTTTTTCCAAAATGTCAGGGGCACCCACATTTGGTACCCAGTGGTCCCTCTTCACTTTGCCTTTATAATCTTTCCACAGCTTACGGCATTTGCTCATACACACGGGCCGAAACTCTTCAAGGCATACTTTCAAATTTTTCTATAATGAAAATAATCAAACATATTAGTATTATTTATAAATAGAAAATAAAGTAAAATTATTTTCTTACCTGAACCTCCCTCCATAGACGATCTAATGTGTCCTGAGGGATAGAAGCCCAATCACGCGTGGTCAATGGAAATCGATGTGGGTCACGTATGATATGACCCAGCTGACGAATAAATGCCGGGGCATTCGGTCCCACGGGATGAAATACCTCATCAAATGAAACATCTATCGTCGTGTCGGAATTCCATGCTAATATGCCACGACCAGGGCCTCTCCTGCGAGAGGAAGAAGCAGCCGAGTCTGATCCTGTTGAAAACAATTTTATATATAAATTGAAAAATGTTATATTTATATATATATATATGTTAATTACATAAATAATATAGATAATGACTGTCAAACATACCTCGACCCTGAGACGTAGATGCCTCAGATGGATGATGTGGATTTTCTGCCTCTTCCCCTGACATGTCTGCAATCATACAAAATATCAGTAATGAGTCCAAAGTGTTTAGAAGATAAATTGGATTGTTCTTAATAAATCAAACTTGTACAACTGTTAATCAAACAAAAAATGGATTGAATAATTAGTTGTGAATGAATTTTAAAAAATCAGAAAGTTAATCAACCTAAATATTTATGACTGAATTAACTTACAAAAGTGAGGATTAAAACTTATAAGGATTTATAAAATGATTAGATAATTTATGATATCCTAGGACATTCTACTGAATAGCGGGAAAACAATTATACCTTTCATTAAGCATGCAAATCGACCGTTTCTCCTTCAACAGCCGCTCTGACCCAATAAATATCTTCTTCACGTTGAACTACGGTATGTTGATCAAGTTGTTGGTAAACAAACGGAACAGTCTCGGGTTCATCTTCTTCAAATAAAAACACTCCTCGCCGAGACATTTTGACAACAACTTGCCAACTTGGATCCGAAGGCAAAGTAACGAAGAATACTTGTTCCGCTTGTGATGTCAAGATGAAAGGTTCATTCTCAACTCGTTCATTATTTCTGTATAACATGTAGTTAAAATTCACCAATGAAAACTGATATTGATCGACTTTACATCCACGCACTGGATCAACCCAATTACACTTTAACAATATGTACTTCAAACCGTGTGTGTATACAACTTCAATGATGTCTATCAATTGACCATAGTAATAACCAGAATCGACAAAGGGACAACCGATTCCACTGTTTTGTGTTGCTCGTTTGTCATCAACATCTTTAATGCGAAATCGAAAACCATTAGCATCAATAGCTTTATAACGACGAGCGGTTATAGATGGACCCTCAGCCAGTTGGATAAATACTTCAGGTAACGTGGGGTCCCCTAACTCCCTCAGCTTACGAACCTAAATAATTTATAAAAATCAATACTGATATATGCAGAAAGAATTAGTTTAATACTTCACTCATAATGAAAATCAATTTATACATACATAATCCTTGAACCAATCATGAAATGCCGCATAATGAGATTGTTGAATTTGCAACTCAGTCGCACGATGCATCTCTTCTTTTATCTCATTAATGTGTTTCCTGCAAATGATTACGCGATGTTTAAAAGATCAACTTATGCAAAGAAAACATGTAAAAGTTATACAAGCACATTGATAAGATACTTACTGCATTAATGGTGCAACTGATGGAGTATTGAACAAGATATATCGATGTGCTTGTATCCACTCGATGTTGTCCATATCAAATGTGGTTCCTTCTCCAACTGGACCATCATGAATCCGATAGGGCTTATCTAATTTTGTTTCAACATCCGTAAGATATTCTGCACAAAAGGTAGTACACTCGTCCATCAAATAACCATTGGCTATTGATGCCTCTGGACGAGCTCTGTTGCGTACAAATCTTTTCAATGTACTCAAATACCGTTCAATAGGATACATCCACCTGAATTGCACTGGACCAGCAGCCATTACTTCATCAGTTAGGTGCACTGTTAAGTGGACCATAACATCAAAAAATGAGGGGGGGAAAAGTTTCTCAAAGTGACAAAGCGTAAGTACAATTCGGTCCTGCAAACTTTTTAAATCACTCATTCGTTGATTTCTTAAACAAAGCTGTCTAAAAAAATTACTCATCTCAATCAAGGGCTGAACAACATTGGGGGATAAACAATCACAAATTGCGATTGGAATCAACTGCTGAAGTAATATGTGATTGTCATGACTTTTCAACCCTTGCAATGTCTTGCTCGTCAGATTCACACACTTTGAAATATTAGAAGAGTAACCATCAGGCACCTTGACCATCTTCAAAATGGAAAGAAATGTCTCTTTCTCCTCTGTAGTCATCGAATACTGTGCAGCAGGCATATATGCCTTGTTTCCCTCAGCTAACTGTAAATGCAACTGTTTCCTTAAACCCATTTCTTCCAAATCACGGCGTGCATTAACATGGTCCTTTGACTTTCCACTGACACCTAAAATGGTCCACAATATGTTATCACAAACATTTTTTTCAATGTGCATGACATCCAAATTATGCCTCAACATGTTAGTTTTCCAATACGGAAGACTATAAAAAATACTTTTCTTTTTCCAATTTTGACTGCGCTGCCTACCCGCAGCACGAATATTACGTACTGGAGGAGCCACCAAATCCTGAATTTCATATACCGTGCGGATGTTTTCTTCCTCAATCTGCGATAACATTTCGACTCCTGTCATGATCTTTGGTGCTGGGCTGAACTCTCTAGAACCATCAAATGCCACTCTGTCCTTTCTGAACCTGTGCTGGGGAGGGAGAAAACGCCTGTGACCCATGTATGCCCATTTTTTGGAATGTTTAAGCCATACATATTTTTTACTTTTATTGCAACAAGGGCAAGCAAATTCCCCTTTCGTACTCCAGCCTGATAAATTTGCATAAGCTGGGAAGTCATTGATTGTCCACAATAAAGCTGCATGCAGTTTGAACATTTCATTCGTTTCGCAGTCATAAGTCATCACACCATCGCCCCAAAATTCATTCAACTCATCAATCAATGGCTGAAGGTAAACATCAATCTTATCCCCCGGACTTTTAGGTCCATCAATAAGAGTGGAAAGTAATATAAATTGTTGCTTCATACAAAGCCACGGAGGAAGATTATATGGAACCAACACCACGGGCCATGTGCTATGAGTTGCACCAACCATAGACTTGAATGGATTGAAACCATCTGCTGCCAATCCCAATCGGACATTACGAACATCTTTAGCAAAGTCGGGATGTCTCTTATCAAAATCCTTCCATGCATGAGAGTCTGCCGGGTGGGTTAACATGTCACTTTCATGAACTCTTTCTGCATGCCATCTCATTAAATTAGAAACTTTAGATGACATAAAAAATCTTTTCAACCTCGGTTTAAGGGGAAAGTAACGCATTTGCTTTACGGCAATCGGTTTCCCCTGTATCGCAATCTGACTTTGATGAGTCTTATTTCCCCTGTTCTCTTTCCACCTGGAAGCGCCACAAACCGTACAGATATCCAAATGAGCAGTTTCATTTCTAAACAACATACAGTTGTTTGCACATGCATCTATAGTCTCATATGTAAAACCTAAGTTCTCTGTCAACTTACGAGCATAGTAATACGACTCAGGAATCTTAGCGTCGACAGGAAGAACTTTTTTCAATAAAACCAAAAGCATGTCGAATGATGTGTCTGACCAATTGTTCAAAGTCTTCAAATGCAACAACTCCACGATGAACGAAAGTTTATTGTAAGAAGTACATCCAGGATATAATTCTGTTTTCGCATCATCAAGTACTTCATAAAACCTCCTCGAATCACGATCTGCACCAGAGCGAAGATTTATCTCACCGGTCTCAAGATTCTGGATGTCAATGCCTTCAGGATCAAACCCACGTACCATTTCAGTAAGCATTTCATGCATTGGATCAGTCATCCTTGCATCAACATCCATCTGAGCTGCATCTGTATTTTGACAACGAACATATTCTTCTCCATGACGAGTCCAACTCTTATAATTTTTCAGAAATCCATTAAAGAAAAGGTGCTCCCTCACAGTATCTCGTGTGAATTGATATCTGTTAGCACATTTTCTACATGGACAACTAATATAGTCACTTTCAAATCCTCTCGTGAAGTCAATAAACTGCATAATGCCATTGAAATATTCTCTAGACGTTCGATTTGGAAGATCAATCCAACTCTTATCCATAATAATATCTGTATAACAAACATTTACACAATACTTATTACATTTACATTTATCAAATCAACTATATTCAAAATAAATATTAATCATTTGTTTATGAACCATTGATAAAATAATAATGTAACTGAAAGCTCATGTTACCTGATTGAGCTACAAACCTGAAAGGGAGGGGAGCCGAAGGCGGTGCTGCGAGGGAGAGGAGCAGCGAAGGGGAGCCGGAGCCAAAGGCGGTGCGGCAAGGGAGGGGACGGGCGGCGGCGGCGGCGGGGAGCTGGAGGAGAGGAGGCGGTGAGGGGACGGGGGACGGGCAGCGAGGGGGGGGGGGTGTCCGGGGTCGGGGGGGGGGGGGGGGGGGGCTGTCCGAGGTGCGGGGAGGGGTGTCCGGGGTGTCGGGGGCCTGTCAGGGGTGCGGGCAGGGGTGTTCGGGGTGCGGGGGTGTCCGAGGTGCGGGGGAGGGGGGGCTGTCTGGGGTGCAGGGGGGCTGTCGGGGGTGCGGGGTGGGGTGTCCGGGGTGCGGGGGGCCTGTCCGGGGTGCGGGGGGGCTGTCCGGGTTCGGAGTGGGGGTGTCCGAGTGCGGGGGGGGGGGGGGGGGGGGGGCTGTCCGGGGTGCGGGGGGGCTGTCCGGGTTCGGAGGGGGGTGTCCGAGTGCAGGGGGGGCTGTCCGGGGTGCGGGGAGGCGTCCGGGGTGCGGGGGGCGGTCCGGAGTGCGCGGGGGGGTGCTGTCCGGGGTGCGGGGAGGCGTCCGGGGTGTGGGGGGAGGTCCGGAAGTGCGCGGGGGGGTGCTGTCCGGGGTGCGGGGAGGCGTCCGGGGTGCGGGGGGGCGGTCCGGAGTGCGCGCCGGGGGCTGTCCGGGGTGCGGGTGCCGTCCGGGGTGGGGGGGGGAGGGCCGAGAGGCCGGAGGGCGGCGGCCGGAGGCCGGAGGGCGGCGGCCGGAGGCCCGAAGGCGGAGGGCGGCGGCCGGAGGCCGGAAGCCAGGCGGCGGGGGAGGACGGGCGGCGGGGGAGGGCGGGCGGCGGGGGAGGGCGGGCGGCGGGGGAGGGCGGGCGGCGGGGGAGGCCGGGAGGCGGGGGAGGCCGGGCGGCGGGGGGGGGGGGGGGGGGGCGGAGGGGGAGGCCGGGAGGCGGGGGAGGCCGGGCGGCGGGGGAGGCCGGGCGGCGGGGGAGGCCGGGCGGCGGGGGAGGGGAGGGCGGCGCGAGGGAGGGCGGCGAGGGGTTAGGGCTCGAGAGGGCGCGGGGGGGGGGGGGGGGGGGGGGGGGGGGCGCAGAAACCCCCCGAATATTTTTAGGGAGGTTAGCGACCGCCATTGGCGGTCGCTAAAGGTGGGCTATAGCGACCGCCAATGGCGGTCGCCCGAGTAAGGGGGCCTCCACTGCCCCCTTTTCTAGTAGTGAATAAAATATGAGGTATATTGTAAGAAAATTATTCATATAAATTAATCATTGTATGATCTGTTTATTCTAAGGTTAGTACATTACCAAAAAATATCGAAGAAGTGGGAGAAGTTCTGAGTAAATATAAAATCATAAAAGATAACATTGGGAGGCTATTGAGTTGATTTTCCAATACATGATGGGTTATAAATAATTGTTCATTACTAAAAAATAGATTATTATTTATAGGGGGTTGATGAAATTTTATTTGGGAAGTACTCAAAATCTATATAAAGAACCATCATACATTTAATAAATTTTTAGGGGACAAATATGAGTTGTGTATTTAACTGAATACTAAGAAAAAAACACTTAGAAATGGAATTATAGTTTCTTCCTACATACAGTATGGAAAGGGGTTGATATAGTTGAAGGTAATTATAGAATATTTTAGAAGATATAAAGATAATGGAATGTTATTTTTCTTGATTCAGGTTGTCTAATTCTTTTTTCCAAAAATCCAAAATTTCAATTGAGGAATAATTGTCTTCATCTAGTTCTTCATTTCACCCCGAATGTTGTTAGAGGTCCGAGTGTGGGATATATGTAAGATATGAGGATTTAAAAATTTAGTTTACATTCTAAAAAGGTATGTAGTTTGTGATTTGCTGAGGTGACGTTGTACTATAGTTGGGATGTGATTACAAGAATATTAATGTGGGAACCACTTAGATGCAAGGTATCCTTATAGAAAATAAGATTATTTTAGATGAGGATATTGGAAACAATTTTTATTCCTAGGAAATGATTCTCAAGCATGGTATTATTATTTGTTGGCCATCCGTAAACAATTTTTGGAAATATGTATTAATCAAATGAAACGAAGTACATTGAAGGACTAATTTTTGGTGTCTTGAACCTCAATATTGGAGTGGAAGCTACAATTTTTGGAATAAAAAATTTCTTATATGATCAATGATATAGTAAGATGGTTAAAGTGGTATCATTTTATTATAAGGTACTATTTGAATTATATCAATTGCGAAGTATAGGGGAACAATGGAAAATGTACTCTTTTACACAAAATATTTTCTGAATTGTGCAATGTCTATCAATTAGTAGAGATGAGGTACTAGGAAATATGACCAATTAGAGAAATAAATGTGAATATAAAATATACAAGGAAGAACTCACTATGAACATTAGATTATAGGGAAACTGGTTTTAGTAGATCAATTATACTATATTAGTATGGTCTAAACACTTATTAATAATATATTTACCATTAAAATCATCAGCTATATAATGGAATAAATGTGAATATGTAGTCACCTGTGGAGTATGATTTATCTATGAGATATGAAAATTTATTTTGTCATTTTCCATTATATTATTTTGATCATTGAATTATAAAAATATTTTTTATGACCATTCATAGGATATTATTGTTGTGTAGTGTTATTAGTGCAGTGAATATTCCATGTTCTTATAACTATAAATATGGGGTCAAAAACCACAATGATATTATTTATTATAAATTAAAAATACACGTTAGTATTATTTCATTCTATCTTGAATTATTTTTTATATTTTTTATGTGTGTGATTAATTTATATTTACCATATTCTAATGAACTGAATCATCTTATACATGTTTCAGATTGAATTAGTTCATTATAATGGTGTAGAATGGATGAACAAATAAAATGATTAAAATAGAGATATATCTATTATATAGTGGAGTATATTGTTCGATGATATTGCAACTAAATCCAAAATCCTATAATTAGTCCATTTGATTTTTAATATAGATGTATAAAAATTTAATCAAATCATTTGAGGATTTTAAACATTAACATGAGTATGCCAAATAGTTTTTAATAATTTCTATATTGTTTTTCATTCCATTTCAAATGAAATATTCTAATTGTATTTTATTTAGAGGGATTATAATATAAGATACATGTGTGGGTTTTTATTCAATGTTCTATTAGAATTTATTATTTTAATAACTCTATATATAATTCTTTGATATTTACTAAATTCTATATAGGAAGTTATTTTATTAATTTTGATATCTGGATTACATGACAAGAATATAGTTCCCTTCTAATAAGGTTATATTTGATAATGATTAATATTCCTTTGATTTATGATTCTGAACAGTGTCATTGATGGATTATAGGGATATGATGAACAATATCATATGAAAATTTATTATATCAAGGATCTTCTAGGTGCAGAAGTGGGATACCTGGGATCATGTTTTATATCGTTTTTTACACTTTGTTAAAAAGTTAATACATTGAGTGAAATGCATGTGGATTGAAAAAGAATATCCTTTAGAGGAATTGTGATAATTAATGAGTACTCTATGAATTGTTTTTACATTTCATTATCTTTTTAATATTTTAAATGTTATTACTCTTATTAGATAGTGTGTATCTTCTGATAATATTATTTATATATCATAAACATCATGTAATATGATATATTCTTCATTTTTTAAATTTTATATTGACTAATAAATTTAACACATGGGAGGAACGAAATATTGTATTTGTTTTTTAAAATACATTTTACTCTCATAGTGTAGTACATAAGATTAAATATTAAGAAATAAATGGGATAATAGTTATTATCAAATCGTGTAACTAATTGATCATTCATGTAAATTGACCATCGTATCTTGAATTTTCATTTTCTATTTGTCTTATCAGAATAAAACATTTTTTCCCTTAAATAATTTAATAGTAGTTAAAAAATTTTATTTGATATATTAGGTTTTATTTTTTTTGAATATAATATAATTTAAATCCTAATGAGATTCATGATATTTATGGTAAATACTATGGGTATAGAAGTGATCATATGGATTTATATGTAATCAATAATAGTTTATAAAATTTTACATTTCTCATTAGTAATTATATAATCCCATACAAATATATTGATATATTTACTTGAGATAAATTGTTAGAATAAAAAATAGTGTGATAAATAAATTACTATATCCAATCCATGGAATATATTTATAATCTTGTTTCCTCATAAAATTTTTGTAGTAGTATTTTTCAAAATCTAATTTCCATGCATTTTAGAACTTGAAATATTCCAAAAACTATCAATTATATGCTATGTGTGGATTATGAATGCTTTTACTATTTAAATTTTATCAATCATGGATCAAATTCCACAATGATTTACAATTATTTTTAATAGTTTTCAACTAGTTAGAGATAAACCATATCAAATTAAAAAATCATTGAAAGAGAAATTAATTTTTTTATAATATGAGTTCAAGAATTAAAAAAATAGATTCTTGTAAGAATTTATAAAGCTGATCCTAATGATCTGGTTGGTATATTGATGAAATATAAATGTATTCTTAGAAGGGATTTTGATAAATATAGATTAGATAATGGACCTGAATTCACATTAATATACACAGACATTATTCAATGTATCAAATTTCTTAACCAAGTACATTTTAAAGAAAAATGATGTGGGGAACTAAGAAAATGTGAGATTTCTAATATCTAAAAATGTATAAACAATTATATGGGATAAAATAAATTATATTTTGATTATTAGAATGATATGAAGGAAATATTTTTTAGTAAATACACTTTATAATGAATAATATATGAGTGTAAAAAAGTTGGAAATATTATACCTGACTATCTAAGATATAAAATAAAGTAAATGATCATTTCTAAGAGTAGTGGATTTTTTTAGAAAACAGTGACCCATGGAGTGTAAGTAAAGATTCTATATCTTTTGAGGAATCTGGCATTTCAAACATTGGTAATAGCCAAAAAATATTGTATTTTTCATTAAGAACCCTTAAATGAAAAATTATTTATAGGTATCATTTCACCTGATATGATTATTCAATTTTCTTTTGATCCCATGTATTCACTTACTTCATAAGATGACAATATATATTCAATTTAAGATGAGGAAGATGAAAAAAAATATAGAAATGGTTGTATATGTACCAAGTCTTGAGAATATAGGAATGCAGATGATGGAAGAATATGATATTGAAAAATAAAATCATTTTAGATGTATAATGAAATATATAAAACATAAAAAAGTTAGTAATAAAGGGATTGTACGAGACAAACATACAAGTTATTAAATTATGATTAATAATAATGTGAATAAATAATGAGATGATATTTCCATGTTATCCTCAATTTTTAAATGAAAATTGACTTATATACACTTGTGGAAGATATTAACGGTGATTCCAAGTATAAAGAAGCAGTTGAAATTTTGAAAAAATTATTAATAAGATAAACCCATAGAAGAAAAATCATTGAATTTTTTTTTATGGAGTTGTGACTCAAAAGGAAAAATTCTACACATAGACATATATCCACTATATGTGACCATTATTTTTCTATCATTAAGGAGAACATATTTTAGAATCATTAAATTCATACTGTGTTATATAAATTCTTTCACAAGCTACACAAAATGTAAAAAAACCAAAACATATAAATAATACATTTTTAATAAATATATATTAAAAACTATAATGTTAGAACATGAATATTTTTTAACTTTATATGGAAAATAATTAATATATATAAATATTGAAAAGGTTCATTATTAATAAAATCAATTATATTTATATTATATAATTTTTTTTAAAATATATATTTAAAAAATAAAAATTTTATAATTTATAATTTATAATTTATATTTTAATCACTCATAAAAAATTATCTTAGGATATATTTTTTATATTTTTTTAAAAACAATCAACCTTTAGTAAAAAAAAAATAATATTTTTTCAAATATTGTAACAATCATATGGAATAAATGATTTATAAATTATTTTACATGAAAAATATATGTTTCTAAAGTAAAAAAAAAATAAATCGCATTATTTCAATATAAAATCCCACGAATATCAATATAAAAAATCATGTAATATTTTATGAATATTATTTCTCATTTATATCATTAATTAAATTTTCAAATGGGGAAATTAGGTTTCAAATTTAGTTTAATTTCTCACAAAACTTATATAAAAAGTTATATTCTCTTTTTATCATTAGAATCAATAGCATTGATAACTTCTTCTTTTATATTATCATTTTTTATTAAACACAAACTTTTCTTAAATACAGGTTTGTGAACATTATATGCTCTAATGTCAATATTAATTTCCCAATACATATAATGTTTAATTAATAACATGCTAATTATATTTTTTAAAAATAATTTTTATATTATATTATATTTATAATTTCAATTTTGGATATACATTTCATATTATTATGATTAATTTTAATTACCATGAAAGTAGTGTAAAATTTATATTAAAATTATCATTTTTTTAATATCAAGGAATTTATATCAAATTAGTTAAATTTAAAATACACTAAATATTTAATATAATAATATTTTAAAAAAATAAATATATCAACTTTTAATTAATCCGAAATAAATAGTAAACAGAAATAAGAATCCATTATTTTCATAATTTCATTTAATACAAAAACAGTTTTTCTACAATTTAACTATTTTAATTTCAAATATAAATTTAAAATATTTATTTATTTATTTATTATATATATAGGTTATTATTAGTTACAAAAAACAGCAAATTTTTTATATAGTTTATGCTATAAATCTAAAAATCACTTACATTAATTCTAGTAACCTAGATAAATTAAAATGAATAAAATGTAAAAAACAAAATAGTACATACACAATAACATGTATAATAATTTATTAAAAACACTGTGGTGAGCCTTTATTAACCCAACCACACCTAAAAATCATTTTTTCAATTATTGAGATATTTATAGTTCATTACTATCATTATATTATTGAATAACGATGATTATTTCCAAATGTTCTCATTTTCTCCTATTACCAATTGATACAACTTATAATAATCAATACTATACATTACATTAGAATAACACCTTAAAACTATTCCATGTTACTATACCTATAATCCAATCACACAAAAATAATCCCCTAATAACTCGTAGTCACCCAAATAAATTCAATTTCAAGGGGATAACCATTGAAAAAATAAAGTATCCAATTATTATATTCACTAAAAAAAGTGACCTTTACCAACCGAAAATTTATGAAAGATAATATATCTGTTGGTATAAATGATTAATTCCAGTAGATTTTAAATTATGTTGATATTAACTATAGGTACGAATAGTTTTTTTAACCAACAAATATATCTATTTATATTAGTAGTTCAATACTAACAAATATTTTACCAACATTTAAACCTGTTGTCTTATAATATTATTACCAATAATTGATTTACCAATAAATGAATTTGTTGTTATTAATTATTATTACCAACAAATCTTTTACCATTATAAAAATTTGTTACAGTGAATTATTCAATAATATCAAATATTTTACCAATAAATGAATATATATATATATATATATCAATAACTATTATTTAATTATGGATATTTTAATTAATCACATTTTGATATGTTTGTAATAGGTAATATATATGTATATAATGAAGAAATATATGAATTTATACATTTACAAAATTTATGTTTATATATACCCACACAAACCCTTATATGACAGAAAGTTACAAATTTGTATATATATATATATATAAATACAAACCCATATATGAAAAAAAGTTGTGAATATATATATATATATAAACACAAACCCTTATATGAAAAAAAATGTTATGAATATATATATATACAGACACCCATATATGCAAAAAAAAGTAAAACACATAAATTCATAGCGACCCGTCCAGTTCCCCGTGACACCCCTTCCCAAAACCCTAAGACCTCGTTCCCGCCCGCGCCCCCAACCCCACCCTATAACCCTCACCGCTCATCCCATTCCTCGCAACCCCCCTTCTCCAACCCTAATACCCTGTTCCCCGCCCCCGCCCCCGCCCTCGCCTAATGGCCCTCACCACCTCCGCTGCTCAGCCACCCCCACCTCCCCCACCTTTAGGGTCGCCTCCCCCGAAACCATTCAGCCTTGGTGCCTCCCCGATCGGCCGCCTCCCCCACCACTGCTTAGCCTCCTTGCCTCCCTGATCTACCACCCCTTTCCCCACATTCGAGAGTAATTACTTGTAGCTCCTTTTCTTACATATTTTTCTTTGTTCGAGCAGGTAGTATGTAACCATCATCTTGCAGTAGTGATGGTCTCGGTAGTGAATTTCCAGTAGTCTATAGTAGTGCCTTGTAATGATTTTCTTATTCTTCTTTATTTCTCAGTCCTTATGGAAGTATGTTGTGCAGTGTGCTCCTTTTTAGGTAGTATTTTCTCTCTCTTTGTATCTGTTGCATAAACTCTAGATTTAGTATAGTTTTTTAGGTTTAATTTCTCTATTCTAGTAGAAAAATAATAAATTCATGTCCTCCATAACCTATAATTATAATGTGCTCTTACTGCATTCAAATCCTTTATCCACTGTAATTATTATTTGTTATCTTGTTTTAAATCATATATAATTTTTATGTCATCTAAAATTCCCATACTATTTAGTATAAATTGAATACTGAAGTTCATCCATGAATTATTATTAATCAGTTGACATCAATTAATTACTTTTTGTTGATATTAATCATTGAAGATTAAATTTATTTCATGGATTATTGAAAATTATTGAAAATTATTTTCCCAAAATAAGGGTAAGTTATAGAATTAAGATGGAAAAAGTGTGTTATGGCCATCTAACATTGGAAAATAGGTGTAACAGTTGATCATTATGGTATTTTAGATTTGAAAATTTTGATTTTGATTGATTGACATATCATTAAAGAATGTTTGAAGTCAAATTTTCAATTCATTGTGGATGAATCAATATTTTTTCATTCTAGATTAGATTTATTTAATTTGTTCGTTTGAATTTCTCATTTTAATATGCCTTATGTTTTTAGAACCATCCATCAATATAAAAAACATAATAACTATGAAGAAATTACCTTCCTCAAGATAAATGACCTGAGCTCGACATTAATATTACATCATTAAGGAAAGGAAAACAACTTGTGTGTGGTGTTACATTTTCAAGACAGACTCGACATTCTTAGGACAACACTAACAGTACTCGACAATATTGTTTGTGAAAATTGAAGATATACCCTTTTCTATGAGTTCCCATAGATATTACCATACGTTATATACCCACGTTTAACCATTAAAATTAATGAATAATGAATATAATAATGTATCTTGAAAAACAATTATAGTTCAATATTTCTTATAGCTAATTAATATAATTTTTAATTGGGTTTTACACGTATTCAATGTGGTTTTTACATGTCAATCATGGGGAGGATGATATCATATGAGAGGGTGGTGGCTTAGAATGCATTGAATAATTTCATCCCACAGGGCATTCACCTTATTGGGAATATCCACACCACAAATAGAGGGATCTGACAATCTGGAGGTGAAGTAGAGAAAATCTCATTGTAATTTCGTTTTCCATTATTTTTTTGGTACCTTTGGTTTTTTTTGAATGGGAAATATCCCAAGGTTTTTCACTGAGTGTTGGATTTATATTATTGTACGTAAGGCTTTTTATAATGAATGAACATTTAAACCTATATGGAACCTCATATCATTACCCATTTTCTATGTATTCATAAACACATTATTTTTTTTAATTTATAATTTATATTTTTTTCCTCAAATGATCCCTTTTCATCATTCAAGTCCAATTTTATTCATTTCATTTAATGTTGGGATAGTTTCATTCATCAACATACTTTTAATTACATATATTGTATTTTACTTTTATATTATATAATCCTCACATCATACCCTTAATTCTATTTCAAATTATTATTAAATGTTTTAATTATACTGTTAATCGCATGTGCAGAATAAAGCTGATGGGGGATATTTTTGAATATAAAAAACTAGATTCTCTATGAATTTATACCGCTATATTATTTTCCCTTACTCAAGAATTCGGATAATACTCAATACCCATTACTATATGTAGATTTATTCTTAGTGAATCTGGTTTTTAGATAATGTATGAACATTATTCAAGCATTATATCAGTAGTTGTGGTTTATTTATGTTCATTTGAAATTTTATGAACTCATTGTTAATTTTTAGTTCATCTTAAATTTGTCTATTAAATTTTCTATGAATTCTTTTATTATCAACATAATCACATATTTTTTGACCAGTTTGAGCTCAAAACATCTACATTCAAGCCCGTATATAATGCTAGTCTCTACAATAAAACATAGCTTGATTGGAACATTAATGCTTTCATTTGGTACAAGAGTTTATCTGAAATCCATATTTATACGTAGGTAAATTACAACAACAATATGTTTTCATTATTGAACATAATATTTATTGATTAAAAAGTTTCACTTGAGAATAAATATATATTTCACAAAATTTCAATTGCAGGTTTCAATGTTTTACCCCCGAAAATTATGAGTAAAATTCAATCTAAAATAGATTCTATGAATGATGTGTTTCCTTTAGGAAGAATATGTTCCAATGAAATAATTTGAAAAAAAATTGAAATTAATCTCTTCATTTCAAGGTATGGATTTGTATCTTTTCACCGATTTAAAAATATAGCCATTACAATTTTTTTGAATTAATTATAAATTTTACGTTGCAGATATTGTGTTTTGTGCTTCTTCATATATAGAGTTCAATTTCTTGTAAGTGGTTATAGTGGATTTATATTTGTTGTTCTTTTTTGGAAAACAAGTATTTCAATTCATATCAAATATTGTGTCAGATCTCAGAGATATTTAGATTGAGGCTGACATCAAATTTTACTCTACAATATTTTTGTATATTATTTATAGTGTATGATAAATAATTATCTCATTCTTGTATGATAGTGATAAATTTGGGTATGCAACATAATGGAATATCATCAAATCCAAACCAATTGGTAAGAATTTTTTGTTCCATCCTAGTCCTAATTCAATGATTTCGACAAATTATTTATAATTCATAAGGTTTTGAATGGTGAAAGATGCGTCGCCACTTTCCGTCAGTGCATGCGAAAAGCATTGAGAGAGGATCAATAATTGGGTAGCTGACTAGCTGGTTGTCTTCATCCGGAGGGGTTTCAATTCACCACCCCTGCAATTTTAGACTGATTTTCACCGGATATTTTACATGTTCTTCATATGAGTTCTAGTTTCTCGGCATTTTATAATATTCTAGTACAAATTAAATGGTTTCGACATTTTTTTTAATTCATAAGGTTTAAAATGATGAATGATGCGTCACCACTTTCCCTCAGTGAAAGTGGAATGCATTGGGAGTGGATCAATAATTGGGTTGCTGACTAGATGCTATTCTTCATCTAGTGGGGTTTCAATCCACTTCCCTTCAAATTTTTGGACTGATTTTCACCGGATATTTTACAAGTTCTGCATAGAGATTCAATTTATCAGTATTTTATAATGTTCGAGTCCTAATTCAATAATTTCGACAAATTTTATATAATTCATAAGGTTTAGAATTCTGAAAGATGTCACCACTTCCCCTTTGTGCAAGTGGAATTAATTCAGAGAGGATCAATAACAGGGTAGCTAACTAGCTTCTAATCTTTAACTGGTGAGGTTTCAATCCACTGCCCCTGCAAATTTTGGACTGATTTTCACCAGATATTTTACATTTTCTTCAAGTGAGTTCAAGATTTTAAGCATTTTAGGAATTATGTGCATTTCATGAGGGATAATAGAAACATCATTTAATGAATACATCACTTCCCATGGTCATATTTGCATTCCTGAAGAGGAAGGAGCATTGAACACACTTCATTGAATGCAGACCTGGCTGGTGAACTCACACAAGGGAAAGTCACATTTAATGTAGGAATCCCTTCAAGCAGGCCTAAATGGGTAAGCATGTTGCACATCACAAATCCTCGGGTGGCACATATCATCTATGGAAAACCTTCATCTAGGTACCTAAAAATTAAACAGGCACTCTCAATTTTAATAAGAATTTTAATTTCTACTATTTAAATATAAATAGAAGAACCCCCACTTCATTTTTGTTTTTTTAAATGATTCTCAAAATTAAAAATTGCTAGTCTCTTTTTTGGAAGTGTTTATAACAGATACATGATGCCTAGATTTGAGTCATTTGTACTACCAATTATTGAGATGTCAACTAGAATGATGAAAAATTCTAATATGAACTACATTTCCTATAATTATATTTATTTAATAATTTGGTTTCAATTCAAGAAGATATTTTTCACTTATTTGTGGGAATGCTCTTTGGTTGTTTTTTATGTAGATATTGGAGATGAATTGTGTGGAATGACAATGACATGAGGATTGTTGTTGGTGATGGTACTAGTCCTAGATGGATTTATTTCTTGTTGGTACTAGAGATGGCTAGTTTTGGGTATGATCTTTAGGTGTGTGTGGTTGAGATCTTAGATCTGAAGGTTATGGTATGACAATGAATTTTGGTTTATCGCTGAAGATGGAGCTGGCTCACAGGTCATGGGGCATGGATGAGTCACTATTGTGCACTGGTCCTAGTATTAGAGCTGACTCACTGGCATGGATGAGCTGGTGCTGAAGCAGACTCACCGAGAAGGGTTACTGATGCTCGCTGGTCCCGAGTGCTAGAGTTGGCTCGCTAGCATGGCTGGGTTACTGTTTTCATTAACATGGATGGTGCTTGAGCTCATGTGGGCTCATGGTGTCACTATCATGGTTGGTGTTGGAACAGACATGGTACGGTGTTGTCTCTGGCATAGGTGGAGCTGTGTATGGGTCACTGTATGGCTCGCTGTATGGGGTGTTGTATGGATCACTGTATGGGTCACTTTATGGGTTGTTGTATGAGATGTTGTGATGGATTCAGCATTTTTGTATTAATTTTCCTTATAAATATAATTATTATTTTTAATAATTATGAACTTGTGTGATTATAGTCTTTTTTTTAATAATTAAATATTAAATATATAATAAATTAATAAATAAAATATGAAATTTTACTATAAATAATATTTTTAACATTTATATTAAATTTTAATTTATAAATAATTATTATATGTTGGTAATATTATTACTAACAGAAAAATATGTCATTAAAACTATTGCTAAACATTTTAACCAACATATAAGTTATCTGTTGGTATTATTATAATTGTAAAATTACTATTTTATCTGTCGAAAAAACATTTAGTGATAGAGTTTTTACCTATAGTTTAATGACAATGACATATATGCTGGTAAAATGTTTTACCAATAAAAAATAGTCTTTTTTCCTACAGATGTTCCCTCTTTGGAAAAAGTGAAATATAATGTAGTGATTGTCTCCTTCTTGAGATTTAATTATCAAAAAATGTATCTAAGATACCTCCCTACCATAATAATATTATGAAGTATGTATCATTAATTTACTAATATGTTTTAATATTAATTGTATGACCCTTACTTATTCATACCCAGCATCTAATAAAAACATAAGATTGTAGATTGTGTGTGTGTGTGCAGACCACCGCCTCCACGAAGAATTGTTTTTTCATTTTATTCTACTTATAATTTCAAATATTAAAAAATATTTGAATCTATTAACCATAATTAAAATATAAAAATAATAACATCATTATTTTTTATATTGATATTATTTAAAAAAACATCTTTAACAATAGTCTCTAATCTGGTTAATTCATTTTAATGTTTTGGTAGTTTTAAGCACCAACGTGGAAAATTATTTAAAATTTGATCCAGGATGAATATGAGGGACTAAAGAATTATATTATTATAGGTTCATAAAAAATAATTATCATTTTTTTCTAAATACTATATATGTAATGTAATTTATTTTTAATAAATCATTATCAGACACCCAAATTACCGATATAAGATTTTGTAAATTTAGTTTCCACATAATGAAACAAAAATATTTGGAAAAAACAAAAACATATTAAAAAAATATAATTTAAATATTACCTAATATTAAAATTTATATCAATAATTAATTATTTACCAATTTTTGGGGAATGATATCATAATTATTAAACATCCACAAGGCACATAAAGTAATTAACACCCAATAGTCATTATACTCAATAAATAATTAATGTAATCACCAAAAAAATTTAATATGTATTATAAAAGGGTAATATTAATTATTAAATTTTAATAATATGATATTAATTTCATTATTTTCATTTTAGAAGAGGTTAGAGTGTAATATATTAAACCTGGAAACAATTTTGGTGTTATTCATTTCCAAATTCATCTCTTTGAGAAATGATTGTAATCATGAAATTAAATTAATTTATGTAGTGTATATACATACTATTTGTGTTATAATTTCATGAATTTTCTTTTAATTGGGTTATATTTTGTTAAAATAAAATCTGTATTTTTCAATCAGTTTTGATTCAATTGTTTATAATGTCGTATGGGGTTCTTTGTCAATAAGTATAAATTCCTCGATAGATGTTTAAGATATACAACATATTTCATTTTCAATGGATTAAATAATGACCTATTTAATTTTTTTTTATCATGATCCAATTATAATTAATGAAATAATGTACTATATTTAATTTTATAACTCTCTGGTTGTTTTGATTATATTGTTACAAAGAAGTGAGAGTTTTGAGGAGTCAAACCTTTTCAATGTTTAATAATCACTCTTATTTTACAATTAACATCAATATTGTTGTTTTATAATCTATGATGATGTAAATTTTTATATCCAATAAAATTTATAGTTAAATCGTGTTTCAAAAAAAATTATTCATCCTTTACGATTCTATTATTTCATTAAACATCAATTTTGGTAAGAATAAATCCTATTTCATTTATTGGATTTTTTACATGTACATGTTTTTACATCCCTAAAATTCTCTCTTTTCCCAAGATTAAAACTATTTTTTTTAACAATAATAGTCATTTTTTATATTTTATTAATTTTAGAATTAAAATTTCACCATATTTCTTATTATGTGGGTTTTCAAATTGGTTATTATAAAATTTTCAAAATTTTTATTATCCTTTCAAAATAAAATGTTTTAGGACCAACTCTAGATATTAATTTCATAAAATATATTAATTTTTAAAGTTTACTTTTTTAAATATAATTATAAAAAATAAATGTTTTCATTTTATTTTTACTTTCCCTTTTTGAAAACATCATTAATTTTTCATGTGACCATTATTAAAAATTAATTTTAATTTAAAATATTTCAATGTATTTTTTCCCACCCATTTGAAAACCAATTTTATTTTATGAGGATTTTTTTTAGAATTGTTAATAATAATAATTTGGAAAAGTATTCTCAATCACTTATCCTTTTTTTAATGTAATTTATACACTATCAGTTTTGATAATGTTTAATTTTTTTGAAACATCTTTCATGTTTGATAAATTTATGACATGTTTATGATTGATTTTATGAGGTGGACATATGTATGGATGATGACAGGTGGGGAACTATATCTCCGTCTAATAAATTAGTTTATGAAAATATAACAAGAAATATTAAGTCTTGGAAACAATCAGTTTGTTAATACGTGAGTGTGCAAGAGGTGTTTGAACACATTTTTAGGTGAAAAAATAATTAGTTTCTTCACCTAGGGTCCGGAATAATAAGTATGCTCATAAAGGTTTTCCTATTGAAATTTTTGTACCAACTTTTCTTGATTATAATTTTATGATGCATTTCCATGATTTTAATCTATTAATGTAAAATTGTGAAGGTAAATTTCATTTCTAGGAAATAACATTCTTTCAGAATTATTGCTTATTTTTAATAGTGTTCCATGCCTTTATGTCTTTATCTCATGTAATATAACTCTATAGATATGTTTTGAACAAGTTCATATCTTTCATACACCATTAATTATCCATGTATTACTATATGTTTCTATGAAATTTTATACAATTATAATTTATGGGCTCATGATATTTTATTAGAATATTTTTGTCTCCCAAATGCTCTCCATCATTTTATGATATGTTTTTCATTAATGATAAATTTATATAACCAATTTATTATGTTTCCAATACCAATGTTATTTATATGATTATATTATGTGAGATATGTAGTAAATATTATAGAGTTTTATGATTCTGGGGAAATTATTTCATGTGTTATAAAATAATATATTTATGTATCTAATCTCTCAAACACAAAACCACTAGGTCTTTGGGTTATATTATAGATTGTGAGATATATAATTTAATCTGTGAGATTATTTAAACAATTATGTTATTTTTATCTTGGGTAGATTGAGTTGGAATCAATGTAGGTTTTAGTTATTTTCAGAGATTATTTTAGAAATTATGGCGATTAGTTTAGATATCTTTAGTGGAAAACCTAAACACGAGTCAATGTATAGGATAATATCATGAAATATTGGTAGTGTATTAATTAGATGGCTTTCTCATGAAATATATATCATTATAGATACAATACATTTGTACCAGCTCTATATGGGTGTATTTAGGTGTAATGAACCCAATAAAGGTAGACTGAGTATTAACTAGATCACTAATTGGTTCATAAAAAATATTCTTAACTACACACCTAGTTTGAAACTCCTAAGGGATGTGATTTTCTTAATAATATTATCCTTACAAACCATTATTAATTATTTATTTCTTTATTAAATTTAGGTATTATGTTGAGAATCATAAGATTACCTAACTTAATGTAACATTTATTAAAAAAATAATAATATAGTTTGAACTAAAGAAAAAATAGTCCAAAATATTAATTTAAAAGAAAAATACATTTTAATATTGAAACAATTTTTTTATTAAGATAATATACCTCCATAATTTGGGTGTTATGGAACTGATTTAGACACTTTTTTAGTAATGGGTGGTAATAGAATCGACCATTGTTATTAATGAAAACATAAAGTTTACAGAAATGAACAAGTCATTGGAATGTGGCCTTGAATGGGAAACAATGGGATTATGCCAAACTAGCCATAAGGAAATTATATTAACAATGGGAACATAGTTTATGTCCCCACCCCACCAAATGAGTGAAACATAGAGTCTCAAAAAACAAAGATTTCATAATTATGAAGTTAAAAATGTTCAATTTCATATGTGTCAAAAATATTTCAAGAATCGTCACAGAGACATCAGAAAGGTGACTTGAAGACACTTTAATTTTCATAATAGAGGTCATCTGACATCAAAATTTTATAATAACATGAAAAGATCAGTTAAGATGATGGAAGAAGATAAAAATCATCAAAGGGAACCACAAACAATTCAATGTCTTATGTGATGAGAATTTCTTCATTATCCAAGACAATAAAATAATACAATGATTACTCAGGATGTAAGTCACCCACAACCTCATACAACCAGGGATAATGAATGATCTTATGTATTGTCTATCAATTAAGAGGATAGGGTTTATTAGGATTCACCTACACTCTAACCACAATTAGTTGATTTATTCTGGTTCTATCAGCCCTATGGTAATTAGTATGTTTTATAAAAATATAATGTTTCCACCCTAAGTGATTTTTATTTTACGTAAAACATTTAGTGGTATGATTATTATATTTTTGGGAATTTTTTTTAAAATCATAATAATAACCTTAAAATGTATTGACCTAATTTTCAAAATAGAATCTATTCCTTCACATTGACTCCCTATTAATTTCTTAAGTGTGGAAAACCGTATCAATTGAGAACATCCATTTTTGAAAGGAAAACTATTAATTACCTATGAAAAATATTGAATCCTTATTAGGGGATATAATATCCTATGTATTATATATAATTATGGAATAAGTGTTTTATAATCATCAATTTGAAATTTTGAATCATATCATATCAAAGATAATATATTGAATCATATAACTCATTTCTCCATCTTTAACTCTTCCTTAATGAATATGATAATTAATTCGTGAGGACACAATTATTTATTGGTGTAAAATGAAACTATTTGAGATTTTAGATACATAAAAATACATACTATATTATATAACATGTGTCACACGCTACACAGAATATATATAAATCACAACATATAAAGAAGGAATTATAAAAAATGCTATAATAATGGCTTTGATGGTAACATAATTACAATTTTTACCTTTAGAAGTTAAATAATTAATATTAGTTTTTATTAAAAAGGTTATTTTCAGAATAATCTAATATATTTATATTTTATATTTTCTTTTAAATATAGTTTTTATAAATTTTAGAATTTAATTTTTTTAATTAAATATCATAATTAAATAACTCATAGAAATATTAGCCTAGGCTAAAATTGTATATACTTTTCTAAAAAAATGAATTTTAGGTGAGTGTTAAAAAACTTCAATTTTTCAAATACTATAGCTTTTATATAACAAAGATGATTTTGAAATAATTTTGATATAAATATTGTTTATTATTAATATAATATTATTATTTAAAAAATACAATATTAGTTTATAGATCTGATGAATATAATTATAGAAAGTCAATTTATATTTTTTGAAAATAAATTTTAATATGTTATGTTATTTAAATTTTAGAAAATATGGAAGTTAGGGTTGTTATTTATTTTAATTGAAAATATATCTTACTAAAAAAGTTACAAACTCATAAATATTATTATATTAATAACATTGATAATATTTTCTTATTTGTACACCTTATTGTTAAAATATACACGTTTCATCAAATCTATTTTTTACATATTATATGAGAACCAATTAATATTAATTTAACTAATTATAGAAAAACAATTTGGTAAAAAAAATAAAATTTTTTATTATAAGTTTAATAATATTTAATATGGCCAATTTCATTTTTTATTATAAAATGTACATTTTTTGGATTAATTTCAATCAATACGATTATTGTGAAATGGTTATTTTAAAATTATTATTTTATTATTATCAAAGAATTTATATTGAGTAAATTACCTTTGAGAATATTTAAATAATAAATATAACAATATTTTTAAATAAATAAATAAATATAGTAATAATATTTTAATTTGTTATCAGTAAAAAATATGATTAAGAATCCGTAATATTCAAAATGTCATTTTTTCTACTAAAACAAATTTTATCCACATTATTAATTTTAATTTAATTAAAAAAATTATTGTTTTTTGAAGTTATATTTTTTTAAATAGTGGTTTAATTTAGTTGATTCTATACATTTATTATGGTTTATGTTATAAAACATAAAATCATTTAGTTAAAAACTAACTACCCGGTTTAAATATAAAAGATTAAAATGTAAAAACTAAATGTTAAAACCCATGTAAATTATTTAAAAAATGTTTAAAATCACATTATTGATTCTTTATCAAACCAACCATACCCCATTATCCCTATTTGACCATTTTTATCCATTTAACCTTGAATAGTTTCACGAAATTGTTGAAAAATAATGAGTATTTCAAAAAATAAATATATTCTCCTCTTATAAAAGGAAGCCACTTCAACATATGAATGATAAACATCACCTTAGAATTTCTCCTTGTAACCATGTTATTTTAATCTCTCTAGAACCATATCCCTCTAAAATAATCCCTTGTTCACTCATATTTATCATAATCCCTTAAATTTCAAGGGGAATTCTAATGAAAAAAAGAAAGTCTCCAACATAAGTATTATCTTCTCATTATGTTTTCCTTCTTAATCTTACTCTTCGAGATACCTTATCACCATAATAATATATTTACTTTAGTATAATTATTATAATGTGATGTTTCAATATTAATTTTATGACCCTTGTCCATTCACTATGAGCTACTTTGAAAAATAATTCCAATCATGTGTATGCATTGACTTACACATCCATGAAGAATCATTTTTTTTCATCCCAATATTTTTTATTTATTTATCAAAAAACCATTTAATATGGTTAAAAATAGAAAAATATTAAAGTAATGTAACTATTTTTTTATAATGATATTAATTGAGAATAAATGCCTCTTTAACCATACTCTTTCATCGAGTTAATGTAAGGTCATCTTTGGGTCGGTTTAACCTGCCACATAAAAAAATGAATTAAACTCCAATAACAGATGACATTGAGATAAAAAAATACAAATATTTTTGTAATTTAATAAGATAATAATAATAATTTTATGGTCTTGTAAATTTTTATATGTTATATAATATAAAATTAAAAAATAATCATCAACAACTAAAATTATGTAAATAAGTCATTATTGATTTGATTATAATTTAATGTAACTGAAATTTTTTTGGAATGAAATAATAATATATTTAATAAATATAGGTTATATATTATAAAATCTTAAATGATATAACAATAATTAAATTTATATCAGCTAATGGGTAATAATATAAAAATTATCAAACATACGCAAAATAGATAAATAGATTAACACCTGGTGGTCATAATACGATATAACTAATTAATGTACTGATCATAAAAATTATATATCGGATTAAAAATTTGTGTTATTTCTGTTTATTGTTAATAAAAAGGATATTATGTAAGTTAATTTTTTACTAGGGTTCAGAGTGTTGTCTGTGAAGTAGGGAAACAAGGTAAGGTTTATTTATCTAAAAATTCTTCTCTCTAAGACATGTTTAGTATCAAGAACCTAAATTAATTTATATTGTTTATGTAATTACTATGGGAGATTTAATTTCATGAAAAATATTTTAGAAATGGTATTTAAAATCCCTCTTTTCAAGGGGCTTTTCTTCTAATGTTTCTAAATTCGTAAGGGTTTTGTTGTTAATAAATCTAAATTCATTGAGACATATTTAAGATATACAAAAAGTTTCCTTTTCAATGTTGTAAGTATATACAAATCTTTATTTTGTATCATGATCATATGTCACTTTATAAAATCCAACGTTCTATTAAATTTTATACCTCTCATTGGTTTATTATTCATAAACTATGATAAATGTATATGTTCTTATGGATAACAAATTTTCCATGGCTCCTAATCAATCTTATATGGTAATTCATTCCAAATATATATATTCTACATTATAATGATGTTATGTTGTATTTAGACATAAATTTATAGGGAAATCATGTTTGAAATCAAATTCTTCTTCCCCTATTATTTGATTGTTTCCCTATAATGTGTTATGGTTGAGAAAAATTCCATGTACTTTTAATATATTTTTTCCATGTCTATATTTTATGATCTCACAAATGTTATCCATTTCATAGAGTAAAAAAAGAATTGTTTTTAAATCCAATAATATAATATACCCATTTATTAATTCTAAAAAAATGATATCACCTTATTTTTAATGATTTAGGTTTTTAGAAAGGTTATTTCAAAATGTACAAATGGTTTTACTATCATTTAAAAAAATATTTTATTTTCCACTTCAATTTTTCATTTGATAAATTTTTTAATTTTCCATGTTTCCCTTATTAAATATTATTTTTAAAATAAATATGTTCCCTTTTATTTCCAATTATATGTTTTGAATATATAATTATTGGTTATGTCTCTATTATTAAATATTCTAATTAATATTAAAATTTTAATGTGTTTTCACTAATTCTTTTTGTAACCATACGCCATATCAATGAAATTTGATTTTTTACACTTTATAATAAGGTTTTTAATTGTATTTTCTATCATTTATCAAAAAAATATTTATAAAATTAATTTATATATTATCTTTATTGACAATGTTTAAAGGGGTTGGTGAAACATTTATATTTTAAATTATATTTTTCTTATATGATTTTTATTTCCTGATGTGACTTTCTTATTACCCAAAATAAGTTATTTTTATATGATTAATCTTGGAAAATTTTATTTTTTGATATAGTATATACCTTTAATATTATTTTATTTAATATTTTTGGAATGTTTAATAATCCAATTTTATTACGTGGGTCATTTATGATATTTTTGAATGATTTTAAGTAGAACACACATGTATGGATGATGATCGGTGGTTTCCTACTTCATCAGGAAATAAATTAGTTTAAGATAACATCTCATGTGATAGTCAGTTGTTGATATTATAATTTGGATCACATGGATGGGGGCATAATGGGTTTACTCTCATTTTCAGGTGTAGAAATAATGAGGTTTTTCACAGAAGCATATGAAAAATGTGTTTTCTCAAATAGGTTTCCCTAAAATTATAGTTATTACACATTTTCATGATTATACTTTTCTGAAAAATTTCCAAAATGTTCATCATTATTTTATAATGTTTTGTGAAACAATTCATTTTCATTAAATTAGAGGTTTTTAAGATAATGTATAATTTTTAATAGTATTCCTCCCTTTATGTCATTTTATATTTTTATATGAATATTGAGATATGTTTTGATCTTGTTAATATATTATATAACCCCTTAATTATATTTTTATGATCCTC
This sequence comes from Viscum album, assembly GCA_963277665.1. NCBI lineage: Eukaryota > Viridiplantae > Streptophyta > Magnoliopsida > Santalales > Viscaceae > Viscum > Viscum album. The sequence goes on from OY728122.1 coordinate 1,983,932,744, forward strand.
ACATTCTATTTCATTTTTAATAATTATCGTCTATGGTATCACAATATTTTATTATGATAATTGTGTCTCCCTCAAGATCTCCTTCATGTTATTATATCTTTATTACTTATTGGGTTTTTGACCTTACCCCTATATTATTTTTCATAACCCTAGGTTATAAATTTGATTATATCATGTGAGATAAGTAGGAAATGTTGTATAGGATCATGTATATTTAAAATTTATGGAAAGTGTTATAATTTAAGATGTTTACATAGCTAATATCTAAGACAGTAATCCTTTCGAATTTTTGGTTATAATATGTTTCATGAGATGTATTATTTAAATCTTGAGATTAATATAATACTTATGTTTTGTTTATATTGGTTCAATATACTAAATAAATTTCACCAGTAAGTGTTCCTTTATACATGATGTGTCAAAGTGATAGACATTGTAAGAACCAGTGTTCCCTAAAGAAATATTTTACTTCAAACAAAATCAAGAATATATATATATATATGAAGAATATAAAACTCATAAATATTATAGAAATGTAAATATTTTGGGTATAAAACGTAAACATTAAAAATGATTCCAAATCTAAGATTTTATGGACATATTAGAATTATATTCTATGTCATAAAACCTCTATATAACATTAGATAAATTTTTGGTATCTTGTACCTAGTAGTATTAAGAATTAAGATTAAAAAAAATATTAAATATTTTTTCATTCAATTTTTACTCTTATGATTTTTAGTTTTAAACATTAATAAGATGATTTAATATCAAAATAAATTGACAAAGAATGTTTTTTTTCCAATACTAACTTCATTATCAATGTGGAATTTTTTTTGTTTAGTTATCTTTAAAAAAAGTGAATTTTTTGTTTACTATTATAAAAATTGGAATTTTTAATGACATAAATAAATAACTATTTGAAAAATCTCTTGTATAATAATATCATTTAACAATGATTTACGATAACATCCAAGATGTTTTAATTCATTATACTTCTCATATAAAAGTTTCAAAATAATAGTTAGATTTACCTTTTATAATTTAAAAAATATATAATAATTTTACACATTTCTTTAAAAAATCATTTTTAATAGATTTGATAAATGATTATTTTAATAATAGGATTTTCAATATCTTAATATAATTTTTATTTCAAATTTTTGGAATGAACCACTATTTAAAATTATATTATATTATGATCAATAATAGTAAATAATTATTATATTTAATTGTGTGGACCTAAACATGGCATACATAATTCAATACATAGATCTACATATTTGGGATATTATTTCCTAGTGATCTTGTTTGTTTATTTTTTAGGTTCATTAGGTACTTATCTAAAGTTTTAGCCTCTATTGTTTTTAAAAAAATTGATTATCTGAAAATAGTATTTGAAACACTAATATTTATTGAATATATAGAATATATTTCAAGTATGGGGGTCTTCCAATCCTTTTGGTGAGGAAGTTAGTTTTTTATGTATATTTCACCGATTAGTTCTACATAAATTTGGTTTTTACCTTATATGGTGTAGTGAAAATGAATCTTAAAATTTAAGAGAAATATATTACCTAGTCTATAAAAGACTTTTTTAAATTTATATAAACAATATTGGAATGAAAAATCATGTTAATTATACAAAATTATTATATTTTTTTGATTATTTTTATGGAAGAATAGATATAGATAACCATTTCAATGTAAATTAAAAAATCCATAAAATGAGTTATCTTTTTCAAGATATTAGATTTATATTTATAGTTAATTAAGGATTTAAAATAACTATAAATGGAGATTCAGAATATATGATAATTTAAAATCATTATGTTCAGGGATTTCTCAATGTATTTTGAAAGTTCAACATAGTTAATTTTATGTGGGAATATATTGATTAATTTTACAACATATTTGTAAAAAATAATAATATTATTTACTCTCAAATATAAAATAGATTAATTCTTAATTCATTAATTATGGAATGAGAAAATTTACTTTGTTTTTGTCAATTATTAAATGAATCCATACTGATAGTTAAGACCATCCCCCTAATGAAATTTTCTACCCCCAAAAGTGATGTTTTTTTATTGAAATAATAAAGGATAATACCGAATCAATAGAGACTATGCCTGACCAGATGAAATTTAATAATAATTCTATGGATAAATTCACTAATGAATTAATGTTTAATAAAAAATAACTACAGGGTATTCCAATTGTTTATGTATCTTCTATTACAAAGAATAAAATATTTTTTGATCCTCCATTAGAATCCATGGAGTTTGTAAAAAATGATAATAATTTTCAATGAGTAAGAATGGTTGAAGTGTTTTTCATTATTTTTGAAATATATATTGATGTTTGGGAAAATAATGAATAAAAATTAAGAATAATAAATAAGATAAATATGAAAACCAATCATTTTTCTAGACTAAAGTAGTGGATAATGATATTAGGGATTGTTGTTTTAAATAGATGTAGGGTTATAATAATAAAAAAGGATTTTTACTTAATTATAGTGGAGTCTCTAGAAGTTCATGTTATAGTGACCACTAATGAATCTATTGCAAAAGTTTATCTAATTTATAAATTGAGGCTGAAAATATAAAAAGATAAAACATGGAAAAGATAAAATAATTTAAGAGATGATAAAAAGGTTACATCGTTTAATTTTTGATCATCCCACGCACCTAACATACTGTCAATAAATTCTCTAAAATAAGTATTTTTTTGAAGGGATGATGAGTTGCAGATGATATATTCTTCTAATGAGGATAAAATTTAAAAAAAAATATCCATGGATGGTGTCATTGGTCAAAATTATAGAGTAAAGGATCTAGTGTTTATAATAAATAAAACTCTATAAGGAACAATATAAAATGGAATATATGTTATATTATCTAAATAAGGGACATATTTATGACATGTGAATATCATGAATAGTTACCTCGTAGATAAGGATCGACCAGGTAGTGTTATTAGATTGGATGAACAAAAATATAAATAAAAATGTACTTTGGAAGTTAAAAATACCATGGATTCTTTGACAAGTGGAATAATTGAGATGCGATAAGGTCATATGGATGAGTATGAGATCGAGATGTATAATGCTATATCAGTTAGAACTTATATAGATTCAAAGATTGGCTATCATTAAAATATGTTAGTTATTGTTATTTTCTAAGGGATGTTAAAGAAAATTCATAACCAATATGCTGAGATAAAATTATATGAGAAAAAATTTAATGGATCTTGTTAATTCAAAATTAAAAACATTAAAAGGATGCATAACTGTGTGAATGATTAGGATGAAGAAATTTGAATCATGTTGATCTTGATTTATATGATTAGAGAAGAATTTGATCAATATTATATTCAAGTTGAACCTCTCAATCAAGATATAAAGATTCAATATTTTAATATACCATAATAGCTTCAGAATATAAAGGACCAAAAATAGAAAATTAAAGATTACTAGTTTATTTTAAATGGATATAAGGATGTCATGACATATTTGAGTAAATATTTAAAGGAATTAATGATTTCACAAAAAGTTCATAAAAAGAGTATTATATGTATGAAAAATAAAATAACAAATATTTTATAATATAATTGATTAAAATTTATTTTATTTATATGAATTTATAAAAATAAAATACTATGTGTTGATTGAATGTTTAATTAAAGATACATAAACTCGTTTTTCAATATATATCCTTACTATCTTACAATCATTCGTGGAATATTATTTTTTATTGTATGAATAAAATAGGGGGAGATTTATCATAAAATCTTAAATTTGAATATTAAACCCACAAGATAAATTTCAAAAAACAAAAGGGATTGTTTCAACATCTATTATAATTTTTACTGGATCATTTTATAGTGGTTATAATGGGACAGTGATTATAAATCAAATTAAAAAAATAAAGGATCAAATAAAACTATTATGTGGAGATCTTTTCAAATTTGGAAGACAATGTTTGTTTTCTCGAATTATTTTATCCTTTATGTATATTGTTAAATTTAACATAGAGATTATATATTTTACATTATTTTTGGGATAATTTTGGTAAATATCAAAGGGGGATTGTTTTTTGAATGTATTTTTTCATTGTTTAATGGGGAGTTTTTTAATTACATGTTATTAATGTAATTATTTGAGTGTAGAAGTGTAATATAAAAATTTATTATAATGGATGACACAATGATTTTTCTTCTAAAAATTCAATCAAAAATACAAATTTCTTTATCTGACAGTTGATTCAAAAAAGGGTGGATTTTTGGATGAAATACTAATTTTTTATTCTTCATTTTCGAAATCAAAATATAATTTATTACAAATTTTATTTAACTTGTAATTGTTTTTTATGTTTATTAATGTATAGGATTAATGTTCAGTTACAATTTTCTAATAAAGTAAATTTAACTATAAATACAATAGAATATACTCATGCATCATAATAGTGAATAGGGTTTGGACACATTTGAGTATAGATGTAAATCTACATCCATCAGATGATGGAGTACAACATCTGATACTATTGTAACTAAACCCAAAGAACATAGAATATGACTACTATAGTTTGTTACATGGTAAAAAATAATTAAAAATATTGTTTTTTATCGAAATCAATTTCAGGATTAATTTAATAGCTTGATATTTCAATATATTATTATCATTAAAATAATACAATGTTTGATAGTGTTTACAACATAGAATATTGAGATAGAAATGAATTTTGATATACTATGAAAATATTATTATTAATATAATATAACCATTATGAACTAGCCATTGGATTGACATGTATGAATAGGAATAAATGCATTATGAAATATATGTAGAGTGTTTCACTGAAAAAATGTATAATGTATCATACACTAATTATCAATTGGTTTAAAATGTAGATAAAATATTTTTAAAGTAAATGTGATATTTTATATGTGTGAATTTTATTTTCATATTAATAGATAAAATTAATTAATGTCCATAAATTATTAATACAAAATATTTTGATTATATATATAATGAAATTAATTTTTATTCATTTAATTTTGTTTATTATTCCAGGAATTATAATATATTAATTTTACATTTCAAAAATACATTTTCTTTAAAATTGCATTTTATTGAGTTTTTCTTTATTGGATATTATAATTAATTTAGCAAACTATTAAAAATTATATTTTTAAATTTTTTTCAAATGACCTTATCATATTATTCTTAGTTTTTATTTTTTGGATTATTTTTTTAAAAAATATTCTTAGTGAAAAAGATATTTTTTTAAAACTACCATCCATTTTATTTAAATCAAGTTAATTAAACATGTGTTAGGTTTTGAATTTTTTTATATTAAATTAATATTAAAATAATTTATCATAATATAATGAATTTCATATTAACTATCATTATGTTTAATTTTTTTATAAGATTATTATTACGATTAAAACACATTTTTCTAAAAACTATTTTCATTGTGTTTTGGACACATATATTCCTATTCTGAAAATTGAATCATTTAAACTCGATATAAAAATATGAATCCTTACTTCCATATTTTTTAAAATTTTATTTTTATTTTTGTACATAAAAATAACATACCATGATAAAATATTTTTTATCACAGTAAAGGTTAAATAAGGTAAAATTTTAAATTAACTAGTTTAGGCTCAAAATACCCAAATGATTATCATTTATTTATATGTCGATCAGCTATTGATATAAATATACTGCTTTATGGAATATATCTTGTGGAATACTATTTAATCATGGTTGGATTCCAAGAGAATGAAGTGTTATATTTACAAAAATTTCATTTTCTCTAATTTCATATATATGAAATCTGGTTAGGATTATGATAAGAGTAAATATACATTTTAAAATAAAAAATTATACCATAATTATTTATAATAATTTAATTTAATTTTAAAAACATAAATTGAATTTTCAAATATATTATAATTATTTAAAACTCTTATCCAGTATTGATATAATGTTTTTTCAAGCATGGGAAAAACATCATATAAACGATTTTAAAAATATTACCAGTGATAAAATTTATATGATTTTTGTAATTAAATTTTTTATTGATGATCATGATGTATAATTTATGATTTATTTTTTAAAACTTTAATATTATTATATTGATATGTTTAACAATACATTTTTCAGAATATTCCAAAAAATGACTTCAAATGTTATTTAATGCTAAAAAATAATTTTCAAAACATTATAAAATTGTAAAAATCCTATAAATTTTACTTTTATTTTAAATTTTTGATAATATGAATAGATTAATTTTTTTTTGACTATTAATTTAACAATTTCATTCAATAACCTTATTGATAGAATTTTTGATATAAAGGCTATGATTACTCGGGGTTAACAAGGGCTTAAACCAAAATAAAATGTTTTTAATAACATATAAACCTATATAAATTTTAATTATTAATTATATTTCAAAATTATAATTATAATATTTGAATATATAGAAATTTGGATCCATTTTAAATGCTTTACACATATGTAATATCTTAATATTTTATGTATTTAATTGAGTACCTCCCACAACTCTTATAAAATAACTTATACTATTCTATTTTCCTCACACCTCCCAAGCTATTAAGATCAAATTATATTTACCAGAATAGCTTCCTAAAAATCATCCCCATGTCTTAACGGTTTTTTTAAAATAAAAGGAAAACCTAGAAGGCATACAGTTTAGTCAAAATGAGTTTTCTTTAAGAATAGGTAGAACTCTTAACTGAGTATTTTCATGTTTATTTCATCAACAACTCCTAAAAATATTATATAAATTAGTGTAATGATAAATTAATTATAATACATATAAATTTTTATAATTCGGTTAATGTGACAACCTTTTTTCATATCATTCCCCCCCCATTAGGAAGTGGAGACACCTATGGTGTGTTTGTGTTTAGTTCCACCAACAAGAAGCAATGTGTTTCATTTTTCATAAGCACTATAGAACTAATGTTATTATGATGGATTTAATGAATATATATTATATTAATTAAAATTTATTATTTTGGAAATATTATATATGATTTACCTTATTAACCTTCCATCCGATTGAAAAGGACAATGTCCTTTTTGCAAATGTGAGTAATACCACCTCAATGATGCGACGTGATTCCCAATTCATGTCTACTATTCATGAATTATTATAAATTTGTATATAATTTATACAAATGATAATTATTTCATGACTATTTTTTATGATTATTTAAATATGAATCCTTTGACTATGGTAATCTTATCAATGTATTTTGAGTTTATGAAATGAATAAACTCATAATGATTTAATCGAACATAATCCATTTAGTAACTATATAAGAAATTGTAATAATTTAAATTAATTTTATTATGCTAATTAAATAATCCTAATGAAGGCTCTTAATCAAGATGGAATCTAATATAATTTTAATATTCATTAGTTTGAGAACATATGAAACAAGTTTGGATTTGAGGTAATGTTTTTCTAATCTAAATGTCCATTAATTGAGGCTAATTACATGATGAAGACATTTTTCAATTATGTGATATATTTACAATGATATGGTTTTATATTGATTTGAATTGAAAAAAATTCAAGTGGATTAATTACATTTATTGTTAACTCCTCTAATTATCTTTTGATTGAACAATTCTGAATGTAGTAAGGGATTATTAATTAAACATTAAGTTAAAATTTTAACTCATTTTCCTCCATGTCCATGTTAATTAAAAGAATCTATAATGATTGTATTTATGTTTTAATGATTTTTGAAGGTGATTTTAAACAATATTTAAAATTCTAAAACAATTTTTCAAAAGTCATATTTTTAGCATTTCTCACATTGTTTATTTTTTCTTTTTTATTAAAGTGTTAATGGAACAATTTTAGCACATACAACATGAATATATATTATTGAAATAATGAACATTCCTTTATTTCTATATTAATTTATAATTTTAAAAAATCATTTTCTTATGAAAAATCAATTCTCTATATTCTCAGGAATATTTTTTACAAAACTAATGAAAAATATATATTCCTCATTTTTATAGAAAAGGTAAAGTGGTATTTTAATTATATTTTTCATCTTTTTTAATATAATTTAAAGTATTTTATACCACCTTGGGATATTCAGTAAGTCATAAAATTTAGCATACTTATTTGGATATCTTATAATCAGGTTTCTTTATTTTATATATTGGATAAAATATTATAATTTCATATGATATTCTTTTAATATAATTTTTTTGGGTAAAGTTATAGTTGATAATATTTTATATTTTTATTTAAATAAATTTGGAATTACCAGGATGATAATGTTTTAATGGGTCCCAGTTATTGATATCCCCTTGATACATCGGTCGGTCTCATGAGAAATAAATTCATATTTCTAGACGTATGACATCACATACAATGAAAATGACTTCAGAAAAGTATGTTAATGTATATAAAGTGTCGTTCCATAAGTCCTTGATGGTATTTAATATGCAAGGTGATAAGGCCCTGACTGTATGGTTAAATATTTCTTTGTATGAGACCCTAAAAGAGAGATCATAACACATATCATTATGTAATCTATCATTATGAGATTAATCATTCTAATCCATGTGATTATTTATATTTTTAATCTTATATATATATATATATATTAAATTTTAATGGTATTTAAGGGTTTTTATTGAAATATATTGATTTCATTAGATATCATATTGACTTAAAAGGATATTTTTGATCTTTTAATGGTGGAAGGACTGATTTCAAGGAAAAATTTAATGTTTTTTGAGATAACAATATGAATTATGAATTTTTCCATATGACTGTTTATGAAACTTTATATGAAAAATATTTCATAAATAAGTTTATTTTTGTAGTAAATATGTTATTATTTTATTATAATAAATCGAAACCATTCATATGTATTTTCATGTTTTTCAAAGTACCATCATATTTCCTTTTTTTCATATACATTACATTGATTTTTTTCAACCTAAATTGTAACACCCCGACCCCAGAAGCCCAGAGTCGGTACATTATTACATATCATTTTCATGATCACAAAAGTTCAAGTCTCTAAATATCCATTAGTTTAGTATCCTTGGAAGTACTAGACACTTCCGTTAGGTTTACATTGCATCATAAAATGGAAAACTGCAACAACATTGTTTCCATAGACAACACTGAGATCGCTTTGACTATCCCTGCAGGTCATCCATAATATACTTCTTTGAATCTTGAATAAAATAAAACATAGAAAGGGGTGAGCTCGGATTCTCAATAAGGATAAAAATATAACAGACACATTCATAAATAAGCATGAACATTTAAGGCAATGTATAAAACTAAAACAAAATGATTTTAAACATAAACATCATCATAATATAGAAGATATAAATCAAAATAATTCCATTTACTTACTCACATTGCTATTATACTAGTCGAATAATTACATGCAATATCAATTTCCACTTTCATAATGATGGAATGCATAATGCCAAACATCATAACCACATAGTCAAGGCCTTGTTCGAAGACTACAAATACTATTTTGTCAAGGCCTTGTGCCAAGTCACTAGTTTGTCTCATGAGACCTATTGATGCATTGAGGACCTATAGTGGGATCCACCCATCACATACTAAGTCCAATGCATTCTTAATATGAAAAGGTTTAAACATAACATAAACATTCGTATTAAAACTACCATAAAAAATGTCAATACTTTATCCATAAACCATGAATGGTGTAAAAATTACACATCCACAGTCAAAAATATCACAAAACCCTCAATACAATATGGAAGTTTTGTATCACAATAAATCAAATTCAAATAAGCTTAAAATCCATCAAAGGATGTTGACATAGATTAAATCAAAACATTTTTTTGTAGAAATATCTCATTCTATTTTGAAATCATTTAATAGTCACATAATTATAAAGGAGACATTTATTTTCAAAATATTCTTATAAGCGTGTAAAGGAAGCTTCGACGATGTTAGAACATCGGAAAATATCCGCACCTGCCGTATAAGTAAAAAACATTCTTACATTAAATTTTGTAGAAAAGGTCAAAAGGTACATTGTTTGGAAAATGATAGAAAGATTCATTTCAAAACATATAAAGTCAAATAAGGGTATAAATGACTTTAACCAATTTGCTAGTAAATAATAAAAGTTTTTTGAAATACATTTTTAAGAAACATGGATGAGGATGATAAAGAGTTCCTAGAAGATAATTACGTATAAACAACCATAGATAATGAAGAGATTGAAGAATTAACCCTTACCTTGTAATTTTCCCTGGACAAGGGTAGGTTAACCTCCTGTATAGTGGTGAAATAATTGTTATTAAATTATAAAAGAATCATATACATTAATATGATATCATATATGATCTTTTAACATTTCATTGTTAATAATATCCTAGTACTATCATCATTTTTGGTGTTAACTGATTCATTTTCCTTTATATGCATTGTTACATAAGTAATTTTTGTTATGGATAGGATGTATATAATTCATATTCAGAATGATTTTAAGTATTTATGCATTATTTTTAATCATCTAATGAAAATTAGACTATAATGTATGTGATGGGGATTGAATGTCATCGCGTTTGTGGAGACGGTAATCCGTACGTACGCACGAGCGACAATATAATTATTCTGATATTAAAATAATATATAATTGTATGGTATATCATATATAAAGAATCATTATCATGTTAAATTTATTATTTACATCAATTGAACATTATTAATATACCCATCCAAATAATAATGTATTGAATAAAAATTACACCACGACATAGAGACGGTAAGCCGTACGTATGCACATATGGTGACACATCATTCAAAGGATGGATAGAATAATGAATTTGGTTGTACCATATTTATAATAACATCACAGTATAGATAAGATACTGGAGTTTTTATTATATAATAGGAACCACAAATAAAAAGGAAGTGGAAGAAGAAAGGAACTTGAAAGAGGCGATGAAATATTTACCTCTTCTTGGGTTCTTCCATTCAATTTGATCAAAAGGGATCTATAGGATGGCTCTCTGACTAAAGTAAGGACTCTAGGATGAAGGGAGTATAGTTGAGAGGGTATTGGGGAAGAGGTTGGCCGATAGAAATGGCTTTGAAAGTGTGAATTAGAGATAAGGGGGAGTGACCTTTTATAAGAGGGGTGAGGGACACCTTAGGGGAAGGTAGAAATATTATTTTATAATAAATTAATTTTCGATTTATAATGGCTCAAAAATAGATTATTTAAAGTCTAAGGTGGGGATGGTTCGAAAAACACCCAAAAAATAGGTTTTAGATAGGGTTGGATCACTATATTAACATTATCTTTTAGATTTAACTCTTAGTTAAATAGTTTGACATTTAGCATGTCTCTTTGTATATTTATATTATATGGTTAATACACATACTATATACTTCCCAGAGAACCCCAAGTTGTTAATTAATGATACATCTATCATCATATAAGTTCTTTTTCTAACCCTTATATTTTAGGAATAGAATATCAATTAATAATATAATATTTGTTTTAAAAACTCTTTTATGACAATTTTGACACTGTTTGTTTTTTTTTGATAAATTCATAACTGAATTATTACATTGAAGAAAATTCATCTAACAAACCCTAATATTTCATATAAACCTATAAAAGTTGTGGAATTCATAAAAAGTATCAAATTAAATTTATCTAAATATTTATAGTGTCAATTATTTTAAAATTTCATTAATTAGGTAATTACTATGTCATCATTGTGTCATAAATAAATTAAATTATCTAATGTCCAAAAAATATAAATAAAATACCATTATTTATGAAATAATTTTATCTTTATAATTAATATTTATAATCTAATTTATCTTATGTTTATCCATATATTAAAAATGGATTAGATATTAAACTTTTAATGTAACACTGTCAACTCTTCTTTGAATTAAATATTAATAAATGTCTTAATCAATTCCAAGTGGACCAAAAGGATCATATTTTATTTATAAGGTAGTTTTTGGTCGAATTAAACTTATCCAATTGAATTAGGATGTGTTTTTGGGTAATAATAATATCATTTTTACCCTTAAATACCCTATTTACTTTTAACTGTGGTAAATAAAAGTAAAAATTTACTATTCACTAAAAATAATTTTCATCTTTTTGAGCCACATTTTTCATTATGATATCAAACATGTTTCTTTTATTTTTTAAATTCCACTCATAGAAGCGGTAAAATTATTAATTATGTGAATTTTAGAATTCTCTTAGGAGGCGGGTACAAGATAGTGATACGTTTAATAAAAAATTTATATATGTAAAATTGTTATAAAATGACTCCAATGAATTACATTGAACATATATAGGTATTATGTATCTATTTTGACCTAAATTTTTTTAAATAAAATAATTAATTATTTAAATAAACATTCAGTTTTAAACTACAACTCAGTGTTTTTCACTATTCATAAAAATTGTATGTTTTCAGAAAAATACCAAAAATTTTGAAGAAGCTAATTTTGATATTCAGAATCCCAAAATGAAGTCCATTTTGAAAAATAAAATTTATAAAATTTCAAAAAGTGGGTATTAATATTCATAACAGCTAGTTTGATTGGTTGTGATGTGTTAGAATCCTGAAGTTGTGTACAACACAAGTTGTTGCATTAATCAAAGAGAAGCGTATCGTGGAAGATAGGGATGATACATTATCTCCTACTAAAAATAATTTCATCCTCAAAATTTCTAGATTATTACTGCATAAAAATACTCTGGTGGTTCTTCATCAAAAGTTCCTCAGGTTCCCACGTTGCATCTTCCATCTTATGGTTCCTACATCGAAATTTTACGAGACGAGTCATCTTGTTTCTCAACACATGTTCTATTGTATCAAGAACCCTGACGGGATCTTCACAATAAGATAGATCAGGTTCCAATTATAATTTCTCATAGGTGAGTACATGTGTTGGTTTAGACATGTATTTTCTCAACAGTGATACATGGAAGACATCATGAAATTTGGAGAGAATTGGGGGCATTGCCAAACTGTAAGCTACAACCCCAATTCGTTCTAGAATACCAAAAGGTCTAATGTACCTGGGACTTAATATTCCCTTCTTACAGAAACATATAACAACCTTCCATGGAGATACCTTCAAGAAAACATGATCCCCTACTTGAAATTCCAAATCCTTCCATCGGTTATCAGCATAACCCTTCTTTCTACTTTGAGCTGCCTTGATGTGGTTTTGGATTACCTTCACCTTTTCCATCGTTTCCTCCACATGTTCTGGGCCTACAAGTTTTTATTCACTAACATCATCCCAACAAGTTAGTGTGCGAAATATCTTTCAATATAACACTTTATATGGTGCCATCTGAATACTTGAATGAAAGCTATTTTTATAGAAAAATTCTACCATAGGTAAATATTGATCCCACATAACATAAAAGTCAAGTGAGCATGATCTCAACATGTCATATAAGGTTTGAATAGTCCATTCGGATTTTCCATCAGTTTCAGGGTAGTAGGCAGTGCTCAAACGAAGTTCAGTATCCAAGGATTTCTAATGTCATTTCTATAATCATGATGTAAAATGTGGATCACGATTAGAAATATTCGATATGGGTTCACCATGAAGTTTCACAACTTAATTAATATATAGTTTTGCTAGATGTTCAAGTGGTAAATCTTCTCTTAAATCATGAAAATGAGAAGACTAGGTAAGATAATCCACAATGACCCATATTTCATCGTTCTTTCTCGGAGTCTTTGGTAGTCCCATAACAAATTCCATCCTAATATTATCCCATTTACACTCAGGGATGGGAAGTGGTTGCATGAATCTTCCATGTTGTTTCCTTTAAACATTCACTTGTTGGGAAACCATATATCTTGACACAAAATTAGTAATCTCCTAGTTCATGTTGTCCCACCAAAAATGTTCCTCCAAATCTCTATACATTTTGGTGCTCCCAGGGTATATAGAGAAATTGGAACTATGAGCATCATCAAACAATTCCCTTTTGAGATCAGGTATATCGGGAACACAAAGACTTTTTCCAAATTTCAAAATTATATATTTGTAGACAAAGTCACTCAATCTCCCATCATTCACAACATTAATCTTATTTTGAAACTTTTCATCACCAGTCTGATAACTCTTTATCCTTTCTAGTAAATATGGTTTGGCAACCATTTGAAAAAGAATTGATGTTTCTCCTACCATGGTGACTCCCATATCAATCATTAATAGATCCGTGTATATAGGATCCTTTTCAACTCCCATCTTGTTCAAAACTCAATGATCCTTTCTTCTCAATGAATTTTCCACCTTATTTACCTTCCCTGGGTGGTAGTGTATCATGCAATCATAATCTTTGAGTAGTTCAAGCCATCTCTTTTACCTCATGTTGAGTTCTTTCTGTGAGAAAATATACATCAAACTCTTGTGATCGGTATATATCTCACATTTTTCACCATAACGATAGTGTATCTAAATCTCCAAAGAATAAATTACAGCTGCGAACTCAGGATCATGAGTTGGATCTTTTTACTTGTGAATTTTTAGCTGTCGTGATGCATAGGAAATAACCGTATCATTCTATATAAGGACACAACCATGTAATTTCTTTGATGCATCACTATAAATAACAACCCCATCTATCCCTGATGGTAGAGTCAAGATAGGAGCACTCACTAATCATCTCTTCAATTCTTCAAATAATTCTTCACATAATTTTGTCCAAACAATGTTAAACCCTTTTTATGTGTGCTTTGTTAATGGGTTACCAAATGGGAAAAATTCAGGACGAAACATCGATAATAACCTGCTAAACCAATAAAACTACAAACCTCAGTTATAATCATCAGTGCTAGCCATTCAGGGATTGCCTTGGTTTAGATGGATCAATAGAGATTCTATCCTTGGAGACAATATGGCCTAGAAAAGAAATCTCATAAAGCCATAATTAAAACTTTCTAAACATCCCATATAATTCATGTATTCTCAGAGTCTTTAGGATAATGTGCAATTGATTTTTATGATCTTAGTAGATTTTGGATTATACCAAGATATCATTAAAAAATACCACTACAAATTCATCATGATATTCCTGGAAAACTCTATAAGGGGTCTTCGATATGGGCCTTGAACAAAAAATTAATCAATTCCTCTAGTTGTTTCTTTAGTTCCACTAAACCCACAATGGCCATTCTAGAAGGGCTCTTCAATTTGTGCCTTGAAATATGAATTAAATCAATGGAAGACTCAATTTCTCATTCTGGGTGACGTCCAGGTAAATCATCTAGAAACAAATCAATATATTCCACCACAATAGGTACATCCTCTATTTGAAAATTACTTTCCTCACCCATAGTTATTTCATTCTCTTCCTCCACAATAATTGAATATAGTTGAGCTACTGGGGATTGATCTAGATAATAATCAGGTGGTGATGATTCTCCTCTAAAGATATGGTGTTCTTTATCATTTCCAAAAAAAATAGTAACATCCTTCTTCTTACAATAAATTTTTGCATCATGGTCCAAAATCCAATCCATACTGAGGATTATATCAAATCTAATAATGGGTATGATGATGAGATCAATAGATAAAGAACATTTATATGCTTTAATGGGGACTGATTCACAAAACTTTTTGGCGATTATACTTCCCTTGGGAGTTTTGACTGAAAAATCCCTTGTTAAATCAAATTGGGAATATCTAATTTTCTTAGAAAACTGGGAAGATATGAAATAATGTGATGATCCAGAATCAAATAAAGAATTTGATAAACTTGAAGAAACCATTAAATTACCTAGCACCATGTCTTTCAGAGCTTCAACCTCAGCAGTAGTGATAACATAATCTTGGACCTGATCCCATGGCCTTTTATGTGGTATGTTCTCCTGACTCTTAGGAATTTCATTCACATAATGCCCCCTTTCTCTACAATTGTAGCATTCAACATCGAACGCCTCTTTCTTCCCATTGAAATCACGTGCTTGGTTGACTTTTTCACCACACATGTAACAGAATCCCATTCCCTTCAGGCATGTACCAGGGTGTTTCTTCCCACATTTACTACAGGATGGATATTCAATTTTCCCTTCTTCCCCTTATTTCCATTTCAAGCGTGTTCAACAGATCTCTTCTTCTCTTTCTTTGCTTTAAATTCGTTAGACTAAGAGAATTATTTTTCTGTCTTGATAGCACCTGGGACAACTCCCTGTTCTATTCCTTATTATCCCAATAGATATTAATATTTACCCAATATATTGGCGAGATTTATAATTCTAACCCCACTGGTAACATAATCAAAATTAATCTTTTGTATTCTATAAGAACATATATCATTCAACATATATCATAAATATTGGAAATAAAATGGGTTTTTTAAATATTTCATAATTTCATCATAGTATAACTCTTGGAAAATTTAAAAGTTTCATAAAAATATCATCACCACAAATTATCTATATATATAATAAGTATGGTATCATTTAATATTTTTCCTAAAAATGAATGAGAAAGATCAAATTATTTTAACATTTATTAAAAATTCCTTTAAAATAATTCAAGAAATATTTCTTGAGGTAAAAACCATTTCCATTTTGAAAAAACTAATTTAAAATTTTAAAATTTCTAATATTTTATGGATTTTTTTTGAAAATATAAATGTATTATTTTAATATAATATTAAAGTAATTGAGTCATAATAATGAAAATAAATTCTATTCATGTCAAGTTTGCTATAAAATATATTTCATTCGCATTTTTTTGATAAAAAGTCAAAAGTATTATGTTAAGGGGAAAACAAGAAGATTACTTCTAAAAAAATTTAATAAAATAATATTGTGTACAAATGAATTTAAAACATAAAAGGATAGTGCTAAAAATATTGTAGAAATATATTTTAAAAAACATGGATATGGAATAAAAAATATTTTCGACAAAAGAAGGATATAAAGATTGTTTTCATAAAAAATTATTACTTCAATAGCGTAATATCTAAAATAAATAATAATGAAATGATGTAATTTAATCTATATAAATATAAATATTATAATATAATTATTGGGATTATTGAGTGGTATTTCAGGAAATTGATTCATTGGACACTAAATCATAATCAATCCTAAAAATTAATGCTGTTGTAACATAAATCCCTTAACTCATGTTATAATTTCATTGAAATAACTGTCACTATCTGTATAATAAATTTAAATTTTTAATAATTCTATTTTATTATAATTTAAATACATATTGTATTATAAATATTCCATTTTTAAAATTTCAACCCTATTTATTAATAAATTCTTATTATAATACCCATTTATAGATTTTAACTACTTTACTTTTTAAGAGAATTTTGGTTCAATTGTTCACCTAATTGTAAATTGATAATGGGTACCCTATCTCCAAATTTTATTCCAAATATAAATATCATATAAATTTATTATATATATTTTTATTTACAATTTTTATATTTAGTGATAGAAAAATGAATAACATCATTCATGGAGATGATAAGTTGTACATACTCATGATTTTTATTTTCAGTTTTCATCAAATGAAAGAAAATAAAGGTAAATAATAATTCACCTTTACATAATTTAAAAAATATAAAATATATCATATATTTTAATTAAATATATAATTATTAAAATAAATTTTAACTCTAAATGAAAAAACAAACTGCATCACTTCCTAAAGGAGGTAGTTCACACGTACGCATTAGTGACATTCTTGTTTTCCTGTGGATGGGAATGTAAGAAGGTATATTAGATATTATATTTAAATATGTGTAATTATATTATAAATATAATATATGAACATTAATTTCATCATAATAACCATCCATTAATTTAGGTTATAGAAAATGTAATGTATCGTTATGTGGAGGTGGTAGTCCACATGTATGCACGAGCGATACTTTCACTAACCTTTTGATGGAATAGAGGGTGAATAATGGTAGTCAAGAAATCATAATAACATTTAACTATAAATATGTGATACTAGAGAAATTATTTTATGAATAATACCTTTGTTTCGTAGGAGGTAGATGAATAAATAAATTGAAAGAGTTCAGTTATGATGAATAACACTTCCTTTGTATGCCTCATTTAGATACCTTCTTATGGAACACTAGAATTTTATTTCAAGAACACAAGAAAATCCAAATCATAGATATGGAAGTTAATAAGATAATTGGGTAGTTTTTTGTTATTATATATGGCACACATTGGTGTAAATAAAATATCTAATGGGTGTCCATTTAAAATGAATGGAGATGATACACATGGAATTACCTTAAATATTTAAATATAATTAATAAATTTCTCAAGTTTAATTCATAAAAGGATACATTAATATAAATCATATATGATAGGTTAGAAATAAAATCATTCAATGTTTTTTAGAAATTTTTTGGTGTCATTTGAAAACATTTTTTGTTTATCTCCTTCATTAACTGATTTTACCCTTAATAGTGATACAAAATTTTTCCATATTAAAGGGTTATAATTTATCATATAAGGTAAAAATTGTTTCATAAATGTCCAATGGATGATATTATAGAACATTTCTCATCTTAATTGACCTATGTCAGGATTCTTATGATTTTTAAATCATCTAATAAAATATTATTAAACAGAAAATATCATTAATGTCCCTTTTTATTATATAAATATAATTTGATGATAAACCCACAAAGGTAAGTTAAAATTTATTATAAAAATCATACATACATAATATATTATATTTATCTATAAATTTCGTGATACACCCTAAGTCAACCAAAAAAATATTACATTTATGTGTTTTTAAAATAATTTACATGATTTTTTGGTAGCATGCGCAAGAACAGTTCCAACAGTGCGTATGAATTTAAGGTAATAATTTCATCAATAAAAATTTAAAATAATTTATAATGATAAAAAATTAATTAATATTTCAAATTTTAATTTATAAATGAATTTAATTTTTTATCTCTATAAAAAATATAATATATTTTAAAAGTAAGAATGTGACAATATTTATTTTATGTTTTAGTTAGTTATTATAACGGTAAAAATAAATTTTAAACAAGAAAAGGTAATATTTTTGTATTTTTTATCATTATGGAATAAATATATTCCTACAATGAAATAATTCAATGTTGTTGAATGAATTTTAAACCTTATCACATTAGTTTTAACCCTAATTTTCCAATTTAACCATTACCGTTTTTGAAATAATTGACTCTTGTTAGTATTCATATTAGCCAATAATAATATGGTCCTATTTATATAATATGAACTTATTGATTATTAATAATGAATACATTTTTATATATTAAATTTATCTATGTGGATGATATAAATATAAGATAAAACTGAAAACCAGAATAAAAAATATTTTTTTAGAGATATGTATTTTTATGTAAAAAATGATTTATAGAAAATTATAACCTAAAATTGATTTAAACGAAATTAATAAGTCAATTAATAACATAATATAAAAAATATATCTTTAAATGTAATTTAACACAAAATGGATCTTTGTAAATTCTTGAAAATAATATAGTTTTTAATAAAAACCAACATTTTCACTATTCATTACAAAGAAACTATTTTCAGAAAAAAAATAAAAATTTCAGCCTAAGATTATTTTGATATCATTGATTCAAAATTATGTACTTTTATAAAATAAATTGTTTAATATTTTGATAAATTAAATATAATATTCAATTAAAACATTAATAAAACACTTTTTGTTGAAAAGTATTTTTATTAATAAAAATATTTGACTAAATATTTAATGCTAATTTCATAAGAATATATCAATAAATTTTTATTGATTATAAACATTATATTCATTTCAAAATTTATTTACTTCTATTAAAAAAAACAAAATAAATTTTAATAAAAAATTAATATTTGTTGGTTCATTTATGTTTGGTGTTTTTTGCTGAATATGGTATCAAAAATATTTTTCTTTTAAAATATCAAGGAATTGAATCCCCCTGTAATAAATTTAATACTCAAAATTTAAATATTTTTGTGGAAAAGAGGGTTTTACATTTAAAATTATCATTTTTGAACCCAAAATCATGAAAACGGTTAATAAAACATCCTATTGAAAATATGGAAATGGGAATTAGAAGGTCATATTAAATAACACATAATAAGGTTTCAAAATAGGAAAATATTAGTAGGAATTATATAATTTGGACATGGAGGAATAATGTAATTTACAGATAATGATATAGAGTGACAAAAAACATTTGTCATAAGAATTTTAACTATCATGAGAATGTAAATGATCAATAAACACTGAACCAATGAAGTGCAAAAAAGATCATCGATTCAATGAAGTTGAATGTATTGGATTAATATTTTTGTTTAAAGATCCTTCTCCTAGATTTGAGTAATTAATTTACCATCTATAATAATAATAGATGGAAATATAATTATATGAAAATTATAATTTTATCCTTATCTAATTTAAAATACAATATAAGCTTCTTCTCTAAATGTGTATATTCCAGATGAGTTTTTAAAACCTAAGTCAATACAATAAACTTTTAAAGGGCCATATAATTCACAAAAGGATAAAATTTTCATCATACTCTCAAAAAATATTAACTCAGAATGATATGGTAACAACAATGATAAATAATATCCAAAATGTTTAAACCTTCACATGAGGAACTAATATATTTGAATTCTGTATTCCCAAAATAAAAACACGAGTGAAGCATATATTATTCAATAAATAGATAACCTAACATCTAAATTTACCTTAATATTATCAATATTTAAAAATAATAAACTCAAAGATGATCCCACTCCTTTTAACTTATATCCCCATAAATTTAATTTTATTATTCCAAAATAATCTTTCATGTAAAACCACATGAGAATCATAATGAATACATATACCTCAACCTAATTAAGCATATCTCAAAATATAATTAATTTCCATGATAAATCATTATATAATATTATAATTTTTTTTGGAAATTACCAAAATATCATGAATCAAATTTATATACTATCATGAAAATTAGTCTTTTTCATGCATATAAATGTCATTAAAAATACCAACTTGACAATGAATTACTTTTTAACCATCAGGATTATCTATGTCCCACCATCCATAATACAATAATTAACAAAACATCAAATCATATACTAACCCAAAGGGTTATTTATTCCTCAATAGAGTATTCTTCATAAGACTCTATAAATGTTTCAAATCTCCTTGAAATGACATTTCTAAAAACCATTAAAGTGTTATATATGACTTTTAACTTATGGTCATCCCTCAAATAATAAACCCATGATGTAATCTATATACCTTAATTTAACCACAAATTAAAACATACGTGCATCCAATAATTAATATAATTCTCATTCCAAAAATAAAATCATAGACTGTTAAATATATTACATAAATCCAAAAAGGGGACAAGATTCGTCAAAGATAACCTAAATCACATTTCCATCAAATAACCAACTAATTTCATGTTCAATAATACTAACACATTTAATTTATCATTGTAAACATCTATATATCCTAACTAAACATTGTCACTATACCATTAAATCTTATTTTTTTGTTTATCAGAACCATACAACATATATTTTCAAAAAAACTAATGAGGAATAATCCATATCTATTTCATGATTCTTATATCAATAATATCATTTATATAAAACATATAAAATACACTTATTCAATTTCAGTACATAAAAACATCAATAATTTCACTTCACCAATTTTCATAACATAGGTCCTTCCTTGGTCTAAGATTTAACCATTATATTAGGGAATTTCCTCAGATAATTCCCATAATCTCCACACAAAATTCATTATACTATAAATTATACCATAGAATGAGATTACTTTACTTCAATTAACCTTTTCATATTTTTTACCAATTAAATTTTCTATTCGCATCTATTCTGCACATAAAACATCTTCTAGTTTCCCTAAGACATTTTTCTAAGTTCTTTTTACCACATACCTTACTTGTAGGAAACTAAATTGTATTGCATCTATGTTCTTTAAGAAATAAAACTTTTATCTTATTTGGTGTGCCAAGAAACTCACTAAAGTTGAGAGTATTATTAATTTAATGAGATAGTTCATTATGCATAATCACAAGATTTCTCCTTCAAACTCCTATTCCATTTGTTTGATAAAGAGGAAAATCATAAATTTTTCCATCAAATTATTTATTAACATGAATCATCCTAGTTACAATTAATGAATAAAACAAAAAATATACTATGAGTGATAATAGTCATAGATAAGAATCCCATAATTTTAAAAAATAATTCATAGAATGGATATATCATAACATATCCTATTAAATCTATTAAACCTTATATTTACCCCAGGATATCATTGGTTATAACAAATTCATGTCACTCTTAATGGATCATAATGTGAATTAATGTAATAATATATCCATGTAGTGTCAAAACTGGTGCGTAATATGT
Organism: Viscum album; assembly: GCA_963277665.1. NCBI lineage: Eukaryota > Viridiplantae > Streptophyta > Magnoliopsida > Santalales > Viscaceae > Viscum > Viscum album. The sequence continues at coordinate 1,983,955,272 of OY728122.1, forward strand.
GAACCCTCACTATAAATGAGGATTATGGTTGAGATATACTTCAACCAAATTCAGTTGGGTCATTACCCATAGGTACATCTATTCCAAAACCACATCCACTTTTAATTTCTATACATTGTTGTATTTATAGGAAATCAACATAACCTCTTCCTTAAAGAAACATTCGGTATTTATCCTACTCTCAGTATTATCCCTATGGTTTTAACTAAATCTCATTAATCCAAATATCCAATTATTTATTAAAACTTTTTCATAAACCAACTATAGTGAGTCGTAATTTTCATTAATAGTTATTGAATATTGATTAAAGTATATTCATTGAATAATAATATAATTTATGCCAAAACTGTATAGGGGTTTTTTATTCTAAGATTATATACACAGTATACATATATCATAGAATATATTTTAATAAATCAAACAATTATATTATGACATAGTTCACTTCTTTAGCATAACACACTTTAAAACCATTCATTATGACCTTGGGAAGGAAAACATAATAATGGCATAGCTCAAATTCTATGAAAGGGTGAGAAATAGAGATATCAATGATATCGTAAAAAAAGAGTATGACAATATGAGAGCACAATTTAATCATTTTAAAACCATACCCAGTATGCCATTTGTCATAATATTTAATCATGGAATAATTCATCGCAGATCATAATGGATGAATCATAAATGATTTAAGAATCCTAATACACAAGATCATAACAGTATCATAGGATAAATATTTGTGAAATGAACATAATCAAGGAGAATATTTTCCTTATTCAATACAGTCTTCCAAGAAAGCCATTTTTTTATCACTCCACATGGTGTCATATCCTTAGTAAGGATTCATTCCCAAGACTATCTTAGTCATGAAATTCCTTTATTGAACTAGGATCACTACCAATTCTAATACTTATTATATATTAAAATTTCCAAATTTTCCCAATTTATTGGAGGGATGTGTAATTCTAGTACCAACAATAACATAATTTAATTCCTACATATGTATTCCACAACATAATAAATCATTCTTCATATATTGTTACCCTTATAACAGAAATAGGTTTCATTATCATTTCAATATTTTGTCATAGCATAACTTAAGAAATGTAAATTGGTTTTACAATAATCATATCACCATGAACCATAAAGAGAAATAATATTGACGTTAACATTGAATCATATCCATAAAAAATAATAAGTAACATCAAATGTTGTAATCATATTAAAAAAATCCATTTAAAATATTACTATGAATATGTAATGGTCCAGACCTCTCTGGTTCATTCCATTGTGAAAATCATGTGTATGAGGTGTTTCTGGAGGTATAGGTGACATATCCCCAACACTATGACAAATTTTCTAGAACGGTAGGTATACATTGTTTCTTGAATGATAAGTGTACAGTGTTTCTAGAATAGTAGGTGTACAATGTTTCTATAATAGTAGGTGTACAATGTTTCTAGAATGGTAGATGTACAGTGTTTCCATAACGGTATGGTGTACAGTGTTTCCAGCTTCCAATAGTTTCACCCCATTAACATTTCCTTTGATGTAAAATGCATTTTAATACTCATTTTAAGGACTCTAAGGTCGATTCAAAGGCCATACCTCCTATATTAATTATTCCTATGGCTCAAGATATTTTTACATGGTTAAACCGTGTGGTTTAATGTGATCAACTGTTAATAGAACATCAAGTTTATCTTAAACAGTCTCTATGTTAAATCTTCAAAAGGGACAAGATATCTTTCTCCCTTATTCTTCCTCCTTGTTCTCTAGTGTGAGACACTGGATCATTTCCTTCCTACCAATAGAAATCTTGAGATGAAAATTTTCCCCATAGATTAGTTTCCCTCGATGTCCTTCTTGCTGCATGTGCACCCCCAGTTTTGGTGCAACCATAAAGTATCCATCAATCTTCAATATAAGGTATTTTTTTATCACCATTTTTTTGGGTCCATATTCTTCTATTTCTCCTTTCCATATTATATCATGTGATCTCCATGATTCTAATATAGTTTTCATGGTTTTCGGTTGGTGTGTTTATACCATGGCATCCTTGGGTGGATGCAGTTGTCGCGAGAGTAGGTTATCGTGATCCATTGTGTGAACTGTTCTCTTATAAATAACGTCAAGAACATTTTGAGGCAGTGGATTCATTACTTCTCTCTTATTTTACGTGAAAATGTATCATTCTCAGGTTTTATCCCAATGTATGATAATGGAATTTACATAATAAATATTTGAACCGGATAAATAGATAGATATGGATCTTATGTATTTGCGTCTTTTTTAGATAGATAGTGTGATATATATTCTTTTTTTACATAGATGTTCATTATTGATATAAATCAGTAAAGAACATAATATGGAATTAATTGACAATTGTTTGTCTTAAGATAAAGAGGCATGTAAAGGAATCTGGTTATTGTTGTAATTAGATGTTAATCAAATTGGCATAGTAATATTGTTTAATTATTTCTGATAACTTATTGATTTGGTTTCCCGAAATTGGAAACCTTGAATAATAATCGATTAACCCAAGATGGATGAATGAACCTATAGTTTGATAAAAGATAATTCCTTTTAGGGTTCTGATTTACCCTCTTGATTGTTAAAGGGCCCAGAGCCAAAATTTTAAGATATCTGTTTTCATGCTGCTTGTGTTGTGATGTGAACCTAGATGGATGTTGTGATATTTGGGGGCATGGGGGCCTTTTGGATGTTGCAGAAAACAATGCCTATGGTGGAGTGATGCATCAGTTTATGCATGTGGGTGTCAGGAAGAACACTAGGGATGATGGAATGGGATGGATGTGATTCTTGTATGCTTGCTATTTCTTTTTGGTTGATTATCTGTTTTACTATTCCCCACTACCTAAAGCAGCTGGTCTTTCTTACCATTCTTTCGAAAGAGGCAAAGACGTGCGGGGTATGCCATGTTCTTTCCGTGTTTATCTTCTCAAGGATGCATTGGACTAAGCTCTTTCTACATGCGGAAAATACTCGACAGGTAGTACATCTACTCAATGTGTTGAGCCCCCTTGTGTTTAGTAGAGTAGAATGTTTTTCTTGAATGATTGGGAAAGTGGGAAAATAATTCTATAATGAATAATTGAATAAATGGTGTTAACCCATGGGGTTGGAGTTTGCTGGAACATAATGATGTAGTTGTTATTTAAATGGGGCAGTGGACTTTGGGTGTGATGCTAATGAAATTTAATGTGGAATTTTAAATGGTTAATTAATGTTTGAATAATTAACTAACTTAAAGTAGAACTAATAAAAAGGGAATGAAGTAAGCTAATTAAGCTTTTTAAATGGTTGTGTTCTTATAGGATACCTAGTCTTAAAAGTGGAAGTTGAGAGTTCGAGAGACGTTAGCTATAGTTGAGTCTAAGACTAGGTTATGCCCATAGTGTTGTTGTGAGCTATGTTATATTCTATAATTTTGTGTTTCTATACATTAATCCACCCCATTAGTATGGGAAACTGACACCCCTGGGATTCTGAGCCTTGAGGGGTGTTTTCCCCAACATTTTAGTGGGAGGATGGATGGCTGACTACCCCCTTTGGCCCCGCTCTCTTCTCATTGTAATTTTTTGTGATGGTCAGAACAATGGTTAGTTTTCCCCATATATTTGTGTAGATGGATGTAAAGGCTTGTGGATATTCACACACATATATTTTTGATATTGTATCCTATGGAATACAATAGTTGTAACATGAATAGGTTGTGATGGCTTTAGGATCCTTACTCGGTGTATGGGATGTAATAGCTTGAGATATAATACCGGAAGTATGATACATGTTTTTTGAGCTGTGATGGCTCCCCAAAACTACATGGTTACTTTCTTTCATGGACATGGTGGTTTTGTTGCATGAGGTTCATATTGTGGTGCATCGTCCAAGTGTCTGTGGGCAAGCCTTTTTGGATAGAGATGCTTAGGACGCGCGACGTTGGGGAAAAGTGACAAACTAGTGGGGAAGTAGTAGCGGGGTGCCCTTGATATTATTTAATATATTATATAATCTTGTATGTGTTAATTGTTGAGAGTAGCCATGGTGAGGCTAGGAACATAGTATTCTTGTTTAGATGACAAGTTAGTTTCACTTGTAATTCACTATGTTTTAACATTCTTTACATACTTTTTCATGAGAGGCTTTATGAAGGGTCCTACTAAGTATACTGTTATACTCACCCAATGTATATATAAACTGTTATTTTTTAGGACACATGGAGCAGGTTGGACATCAAGCTAGTTTCTACTTGCTTTGGGTTTCATGAGTTGTTTGGGCATGTGGTTGCTGCTGTTTTTACTTTTTTTATGGTACTTGAAGTTTTCCCCATCCAGTTGTAGTACTTTCACATGAAATTACATATGTGCACTTGGGTTTTCTTTTATATTTCATTTCTGAGTTGGAGTTGGTTGAAGTCTATCTTATCTCTGTCTTCTGCATGTGTTCTCTTAGAGGGTAATTCCTTTCATTTGTGTGTTTACTATACCCTCGGTGCTAGTCGCCAACCCGGGGCCTACTAGAGGCAGGACTCGGGGTTCCTTATCTCCCTTCTCACATTTCCAGACCAGGAAGGGTACACTCTCTGGGGAGGGGGTCATGACAATGTGGTATCATAAGTGAGGTTGATGGATATAATGAAGATTGGAGTTAGGAAAAGATGAGGATGCATGGGTTGGTAGGGCAACCGTGTTATTCAAGTTTAGAAAGTGATGTAAACAATGGATATCGGCTGAGACATAAGCATTTAGGGCCACCTATGATCTGATGTACGGAAATTTAAGTTTACAATTTCTACTAAACGAGGTGGTACTAGTTTCAGGGTAGAGACCCAGGAAAGTATCATGCATCATTATTTTTTGTGCATGTGTTTGAATGGTTAGAACTTGATATAGGTTAATATAAAATGAATAAAATAAAAAATTAATTAAGTAATTTAGTGTATTCCTTATTCCAGAGATCCAGGTGCAGGGTAGAGGTTGGTGACGATGACACTTGGAGGAAGACACTCAGAGAGTTTCAGCGCCAGATTCTTTGAAAGTACGGGGGCTTCATTTCAGGTGCAGTCACAGAAGACTGGTTAGACAAGGCCGTGATTGGCTTCAGTTCGATCCGTGCTCAGAAGGATCGCTGGGTGTCTATGTCTGTGACGATGCAACGTGGAGCAGCGAGGCATTGGTGTTTCTTGTTCCTTAAGGCTCACGAGGAGTCAGAGATCTCATGGGAGGAGTTCGAAGACATGTTCATAGTCAAGTTTCTTTCTTAGACCACAAAGGCATCTAGTCACCAGGAGATTCTTACCCTTTGACATGGGATCTCTAGTGTGCGAGTGTTTGGAATCTGTTTCAGAAACCTTTTACGATATGCTTGGGACCTGTTGCCAGATGAGGAGGCTAGGGTGAGGAATTTCAAGGAGGATTTGCGTCCTGAGGTCCAGCGACACGTCACCCCATATATGCTGAAGATATATCTTGAGGTGTTGGTGAGGGAAAAGGTTGTCCATAGGACTTTTCCTAGGACCATAACATCCTAAGAGGGGAGTCAGTGTGATTCCTCACGAAGCAGAGATGTGCTCTGGGGTTCTCTGTTTTCAGGGCATAAGAGTTTCTGTTCAGCCAGGGGTAGGTCCTAGCCCTTAACATCTCATTTTTTAGGAGGAAGAAACTCTCAGGCCTATGCCAAGAGATCAGGAACTTTATTTTCTTGTGGTGATTGAGGTCATAACTAGCGGGAGTTCCAGACCTTTCAGAGCAGTCATGGTGCACTAGGTGCTCCGCTCTAGTTTCCTCTATTGAGGCAGTTTGAACTAAGGCAGCAGGAGAAGGTTTCACCAGCATTAGATCTACAGAGGGTAGATGGGGAAGGTAGAGGAAAGCCTCGTGATTCTCCCCATCCTCAGAGAGTAGAGTGCGACCATGGTGGTAGTCATCATCAGGGTCAGAGAGGCCATGGAAGAGGTCATGGTCAGCTTCATGATGTAGCGTTACAAGCTCCAGGAGAGACAGACGTCTTTTGAGGTACCCTTTTCTTTTTTTCTACCTTGGTTTATGCCTTGTTTGATTTAAGAGAAACACACTCGTTCATATCACCTACCCTTGTCCATTCTTTGGGACTTGATGTAGAGAGGATTCTAGTGCCCTTGGTGTTGACTACACCCGTTAGAGGTCGATCTGACTTGTTTGATGTATGTAGAAACTACGAGCTAGCATTGAGGCAACACCTATCATGGGTAAATTTCCATTGTTTATGAATAAAACCATAATATGTCATCCTCAGCACGGATTGGTCGTATTCGGTGTAGGCTATCATGGATTTCTTCAGGAAGAATGTATTTTCTTTGGTGCGGATGGAGAGTCGATGATGTTTGTCGGCAAGAAATATCTTTGGAAAGGTCATAGGCACATTCCCTTCTTATCATCCATGATGGCTACGATGATGTTGAGTTCTTAAGAGGATTAGCAGTTGGCATTTCCTAGGGTCATAGAAGAGTACCCCTGATGTCTTTCCAGAAGAGTTTGTAGCATTAACCCCTCGATGAGAGATAGAGTTTGGGATCGAGAAACAACCAGGAGCATCTTCTATCTCTATATATCAATATAGTATTTACCGTTATGAGTTTTGAGAGCTATGTAATCAGCTTTATGGTCTATTAGATTGCAGTTTTTCTCGGCCAAAAGTGTCCCCATGGGGTGTACCAGTTTTGTTCGGGATGAAGGCTGACAACATTTTGCGGTTGTGTGTTGATTATCATTACTTAAATAAAGTGAAAATAAAGAATTGTAATCCTATTCTAGTAATTTATGATTTAATAGATCTATTGAAGTGTGAAAGATGGTTCTCAAATATTGAATTGCTGTCAAGATATCATCAGATGCATGTGAAGGATGAGGATATCCCGAAGACTGCTTTCCGTTGTTGTCATGGGCATTGTGAGTTATTGTAATGATGTTAGGCATGGATAATCCTCCAACTATGTTCATGGGACTAATGAATTATATGTTCCTTCAGTTCCAGGACATGTTTGTGGTAGTTTTCATCGATGACATATTTGTGCACTCCATGTCTGAGGAGGATCACGTAGAGCATCTATAAGTTGTTTTGTGAGTTCTTCGTCGACATCATCTATTTGGGAAGTTGATGTAGTGTGTGTTTTGGGTTCCAGAAGTCCTTTTCTTGGGGAATGTTGTGTTCTAGTAGGGAGTATCTATGGATCAATCGAAGATATAAGAAGTTGTGTCTTGGGAAGCCCCCAATATAGTTTCAGAGGGGCGAAGTTTCCTTGGCCTCGTAGGCTAATACAGGAGCTCCATAGCCGATTTCTCAGGAGTTGTGACTCCCCTGACATCATTGACCAGGAAGTATCAAACATTCAATTGGTCTGATCAGTTTCCAGAATCTTTTGAGTATCTAAATTAGAAGTTAGTTAGTGCTTCAGTTATTTATCTTCCAGCTGAGGGAGTTCAGTTTGACGTTTTCTAGGATGCTTCGCATCTGGGGTTTGGTTGTGCTCTAATGTAGAAAATATCATTTTTTTCTTATGGGTCTCAGAATTTACATCCTCATTAATGTAACTATGCCACTCACAATCTTGAGTTGGAATCCTTTGTGTTTGCTCTAATGTTTTAGAGACATTACCTCATTGGTGAGCACTTTAAGGGTTTCACCAATCATAAGAGTTTGAGGTATGTTTCCTCTCAGTGTGACTTGAACATACGACAATGTTAGTGGATGGAGTTCTTATAGGAATGTGACTTCAAAATATTGTATAAACCTGAAAAGGGGGATCTTGTAGTTGATGCGCTGATTCGGAAGTCATGTAGTGATGAAGTGTGTGAGTTTGGTGACTCCTAGAGAGTAATGGAAAAACTATCATCATTACATCTTGATATGGGAGAAGTTGGGTGAAGAGGTTGTATTTTTTAGATGATGGTGCAATCATATCTCATGAAGTAAGTGGAAGACTCCCATTTGGGAGATCTTGAGGTGGAGGTGTGGAGAGACCAAGTTGTTTATAGTGAAGCCCTTGATGGTTGGTCAGAGGATGAACAACACTGAGTGTTGTATCACAGAAGGTATTATTTTTTCCTTTGATGTTGCGAGACATGGTTCTCAGAGAGATTCATATTTCGCATTTAGTGGTGCATCCTAGCATGACAAACATGTTCCATGCCTTGAGGTGCCAATTTTGGTGGCATGGGATGAAACGTGTGGTTGTAGAGTTTGTGTCTCCATGTTTGGTCTTCCAGATGGTGAAGGTCGAACACCATCTTCCTGGTGGTCTGCTCCATCCATTAGAGATTCCAGGTGGGAGAAAATATCAATGGACTTTGTTACTGGTTTACCTCGAGCTCCAGGAGAAAATGATGCTATTTGGGTTGTAGTGGATCTCTTAACAAAATCGGCCCACTTTATAGAAATCAAGGAGTCGAGTGTAGTGGATGTTTTATCAAGGAATTATGTAGAGGAGGTGGTGAGAATTCATGGAGTCCAATGGATGATAATTTCTGATCAAGATCCTCACTTTAATTCTTGGGTGTGGAGAGGTCTCCAGCATGCTTTTGGTTCTCAACTATACCCTATCACTACTTTTCATCTTGAAATGGATTGTCCAACAGAGTGAACCATCTAGAAACTTGAAGATATGTTACTCTCTTGTGTTCTTGATTTTAGAGGTTCATGGATGTGAACTGACCCTTGGTGGAGTTCTCTTACAATAATATTTTTCACTCCACCATCAGTATGGCTTCATTTGAAGCCCTGTATGGCCAACATTTCCATTCCCCATTCTACTGGACTGGGGTCGGAGAGTCTGCAATTCATGGACCAAAACTAGTTCAAAATACAACAGAGATGGTTTAGGTGATTCGTGAGAGGATGATGACAATGAAAGATCATCAGAAATAATATGTTGATCGAAGAAGAATACCCTTAGAGTTTAATGTTTGGGATTATGTGTTTTTGAAGGTGGATCCCCGTCATGGGAAGTAAATGTTTGGTCATGGGAGTAAGCTTTCTCCCTGGTTTGTGGGGACTTTTGAGGTGGTAGCTCATGTTGGAGTTGTAGAGTATCGAGTAGCACTTCCCCCACAAATGCGTCGGATACATGTTTTTTTCTATGTATCTCAACTCCATCGTTATCTTAATGATGACTCTCACGTCATCTATTAGGGAGAGATCAATGTTGATGATGATGAAACCTTTTAGGAGAGACCTATGGAGATCCAAGACAGCATGGAGAATGTGTTTCATGGGCAATATATCCCCTTGGTTTGTGTATTGTGGTGACATGGTGGCATGGAGGAGAGTACCTGGTAAAGATAGTCACATATACATGCTTAGTACCCAGAGTTTTTTATGTTTAACTCTTTCCATGTAATGATGTCCCCTTATGGTTAGACTATTCATGTTTATAATATGGATTTATTTTGTTTCTTTTTGTGGATTGATCTCTATTGAGTGGTATCTCAATGGGGGGTTGTTCGGACCCCATTTCTATTTCCCTTTTTGGGTTTTGAATTATCAAGGATGAGAATATTTTGAGAGGTATCCGATGTAATGGTTTGGACCTCTCTGGTCCATTATTTTGCGAAAATGAGGTGTATGAGGTGTTTCAAGAGGTTAAGGTGACATATCCCCAACACTATGTTAAGTTTTCCTGAACAGTAGGTGTATAGTGTTTCCATAATGGTAGGTGTATAGTGTTTCCAAAACGGTAGGTGGACAGTGTTTCCAGAACGGTAGGTTGTAGAGTGTTTCCAGCTTCCTACAGTTTCTCCCGATTTACATTTACATCGACATAAAATGCCTTTAAAGCATCTTTTTAAGAACTCTAAGGCTGATTCAAAGCCCATAACACCTATATTAATTATTTCTATGGCTTGGGATGTTTTACATGGACATGACGAGTGGTTTAATTCAATTCACTTTTAATGGGAAAAAATGTGTATCATATACCATCTCTTTGTTAAATCATCAAAACGGACATGATATCTTCCTCCCTTGTTCTTCCTCCCTGCTCTCTGGTGAGATATTCTCAAACCTTTTGTTCCTTCCCATAGGAATCATGAGATCAAACGTTTCACCATGGATTGGTTTCCCTCGATTTCCTTCTTACTGCAAGTACACCCCCTGTTTTGGTGCAACCAAGAAGAATCCATCAATCTTCGATATAAGGTATGTTTTATTATCATTCTTTTGGGGTTCATCTTCTCCTATTTCTCTATTCCATATTTTATTATTTGATATCGATGCTTATAATGGAGTTTTCTTGGGTTTCGGTTGGTGTCGTCATACCGTGGCATCCTCGGGTGGATGGAGTTGTCGCGAGAGGAGGCAATCATGATCTTTTATGTGGATTGTTCTCATATAAAGAACGTCAAGAACTGTTTGAGGTACGAGATTCATTGCTTCTATATTTATTTACGTTCAATTGTATCATTAGAATTTTTTATCCTAGTGGTTGATAATGGAATTGACATAATAAATATTTGAATTGGATAAATAAATCCATATGGATCATATGTTTTTCCTCTTATTTTGCTTGATAGTCTGATATCTTCGCTTTCTTTTCTTAGATATTTGTTCTTGATGTAAATCAGTAAATAACGTATACTGGTTTTAATTGATAATTGTTTTTGATAAAGATTAAGAGGCATGTAAAAAAATATGGTTCTTGTTGTAATTTGATGTTAATCAAATTGGCGTATCAAGCTTTTTTAATTATTAGTGATAAATTACTGATTAGGTTTCATGAATTTGGAAACTACGAATAATAATTGGTTAAGACATGATGGATTAAAGAACCAGTTTCTTGATAAAAGATAATTCCTTGTAGGGTTCTGAGTTACCCTTTGGATTGTTAATGGGTCAAGAACCTAATTGTTAAGATGTTCTTTTTCCTACTACTTGTGTTGTGACATGATCCTGGATGGTTGTTCTGATTTGTGGGGGCGTGGAGGCCTTTTGGTTAAGGCAGAAAATGATTCCTAGGGTGGAGAGATGCATCAGATTATGTATGTGTGTGTTGGGGAGGACACTAGGATAATGGAATGGGATGTATGTGATTGTGGTATGCTTGTTGTTTCTTTTTGGTTGATTATCTATTTTACTTGTACCCACTGCCTAAGGCAGCTGGACTTCCTTACCCTTCTTCCTAAAGAGGTGACGATGCGTGGGGTATGCCACATGATTTCGATGTTTATCTTCTCAAGGGAGGATGGGTCTAAGCTCTTGTTATAGGCGGTAAAGACTCGACGGGTAGTACATCTACTCACCATGTTGATCCCACTTTTGTTTAGTAGCGTAAAATATTTTTATAGAATAAATGTGAATTTGGGAAAGTAATTTTGTAATAAATAATTGAATAAATGGTGTTTACCCATGGGGCTGGAGTTTGCTGTAACAGAATGATGAGGTTGTAATTTTAAAGGGGTAGTGGACATTGGGTGTGATGATAATTAAGTTTAATGTGGAATTTTAAATCGTTAATTATTGTTTAAAAAATTTATTAACATATAGTAGAACTAATAAAAATGGAATTAAGTAAGGTAATAAATCTTTTTAAATTGTCGTGTGCTTATAGGATACCTAGTCTTAGAAGTGGCAGCGGGGAGTCCGAGAGACATTAGCTGCTGTTGAGTCTATGACTAGGTTAATACCCTCGTGTGGTTGTGAGTTGTAGTATATTCTGTACTTTTTGTGTATATATACGTTACTCCACCACGTTAATAAGGTAAACCAATACCCTGGGGATTCTGAGCCTTGGGGGTGTTTTTTCCAACATTCTAGTGGGAGGATTGATGGATAACTACCCCCTTGGTCCCTGCTCTCTTTTTTTGGGTAGTTACTTGTGCTGGTAGGCACAATGGGTAGTTTTCCACATATATGTTTGTAGAAGGTTCTAATGGATTATGGTTATTCACACACATATATTCTAGATATAGAATCATATGGACAACTATAGGTGTTATGTGTATAGGCTGTGATGGCTTGAGGATCCTTACTCAGTGTATGGGCTCTAATGGCTTTAGGTATAATACCCAACATATGATACACGTTATGAAAGCTGTGGTGGCTCCTAGAAACTACCTGGTTAATTTCTTGTGTGGACGTGGTGGTTTTGTTGCATGAGGTGCCTATTGTCATGCTTCACCAAGGTGACTGCGAGCAATCTGTTTTTGAGAGAGATGCTTAGGACATGCGACATTGGGGAAAAGCGGAAAACCAGTGGGGAAGTAGTAGTGGGGTACCCTTGATATTATTTATTTTATTATATACACTTGTATATGTTACTTGGTGAGAGTAGCTATGGTGAGGCAGGGAGCTTAGTATACATGTTTAGATAACGAGTTAATTTCACTTATTGTTCATTGTGCTTTAGCATGCTTTCTTTACTTTCGCACGAGAGGATTCAGGGATGATCCTACTAAGTGTACTGTTATACTCACCCTATGTATATATATACTGTTTTTAGGCTACTTGGAGCAGGTTAGAGATCAAGCTGTTCTATACTAGCTTGGGATTGTAGGAGCTGTTCGGGCTTATGGTTGCTGATGTTTTTACTTTATTTTGGGTACTTTCAGTTTTCCCCTTATTGTTTTAGTAATTTTACTTGACATTTCAAATTTTCACTTGGGTTTTCTTTTATATTTCAGTTTTGATTTGGAGTTGGTTGGTGTCTATCTTATCTCTCTCTTCTACATGTGTTCTTTTGGAGGGTAATGCCTCCCATTTGCCTCTTAACTATACCCTCGGTGCTAGTTTCCCACCCGAGGCCTATAGGAGGTAGGACTCTGGGGTCATTATCTCCCTTCTCACATTACTGGCCAAGGAGGGGTACACTTTGTGGGGAGGGGGTCGTGACAGAATATTTCTTATTGAATATAATCTATTCATTTTTGTAAATACATCTTAAAAATATAAATAAAAAAAATAATTATGGAAAAGTTTTATTTGAAGATAAAAATGTAAAATTTTAATGTAATCATCAATTAATTGAGGATTCATCATGGAAGGAAATTCTATTCATCCAATAAATAATTAAATCCAGATTATTTTCATATTTTTTTAGTAGAATGTCAAAATTACCTTATTAAAAAAAACAACAAGATGATTCTTTTAAAAACATTTATTAGAAAATAAATCATGGGAAAAATAAGTTCAATAAATTATAATATAATATTAAAAACTATTTTAAAATATATTTTTGGAAAATATAGATATGGAAGTAAAATTAATTTTTCCTAAAGAGAAAATTAATTTTTGTTTAAATTAAAAACTTATTTATGAATATTGTGTTTTTAAATAGAATATAACATGTAATATTCATATATATATATAAGAGAATAAAATTAATGAATTTATTGATAGGTAGATTATAAAATTTCATTATCACAATAAAATCATAAAAAACATGATAAAAAAATATCATTTTTACTTAAATACCTTACATCATGATTTCTATTATATTAATGAACTCTATCCTATGATATAATAAATTTGAATATAAAATAAATAATAATAAAATTCTTTTAAAAACATATAATATCCTATAATATCCACTTGTAACATTTCAACAATCATTTATTAATAATTCCAAATCAAAATTATCATTTTTAGGTGTTAACTGTTTCGTTTTTCCTAGAAATTACAGTTCAGTAAATCTTGGTACATGTATATTGATCATGGTTCCATCATCAATATAATATTATTCATGATATGAATAAAAAATATTTTTCTTATATATATATTAATACTCATCCATAACAATTATAGATGTAAAATTTAATTCATTATTCATGAAGATGGTTGGTTGGTTGTATGGATGAACGCTGTTTTCACTTCCCCAAGGATGGAATGAAATAAAGGTAAATAATAAATGAAAATTAAATAATCATTATTAATTCATATTTATAATATATATTCATTAAATATATCCTTACTACAATCCATTTTCAGAGGAAATGAAAAACGAATCACATCACTTTGTACAGGTGGTAGTCCATACATGTGCATGAGGTTATTCTCGTTTTCCAATTGATTATAAGGTAATAAGGTAGTGATGATACTATAATTATAGGGTCAAAATAATATTATAAATATAATATAAAATTATTAAACTCATCATAATAATAATGCATGAAATATGGCGAAGGAAAATGAATTTTATCACTATTTGGAGGTTTTATTCCACACGTACGCACACACGATACTTTTATTTTCCATTTTATAGACTAGTGGGTGAGTAATGATAGTAATAATATATTTTTTAATATATTTATTATAATATGGTTATTATTTTTTTATTACAACCATATATTTCATGGATTTTGAAGCATAAATAAATTGTTAGATGTTTTGTCTGAGGATTATAACTTCTTCAATAGGCCTCCTTTATATCCCTTCTTACGGAACATTAGAATGGTATATAAGAATAAAGAAACATCATATTAATATATAGTAATGTTTTTAGAATATTTATTATGGGTTAGGTTGAGTTATATGGATCATCAAGTGGTTAAGAAAATATACAATGAATGTCTTTTTATAAGGGTGTGAAAGGATACAATTGGAATTAATTAAAATATTTTAATATAATTAATCTATTTCCCAGGTATAATTATTCAAATTATAAATTAATTCAATAATAAAATGTATGTGGTGGAAATATCATCATTAAATTTCATTTGGACATGTTTTGGTGTAAATTTAAACCTTTTCTTTTGGTTTAACCACATCCTTAACTAATTTTAACCTTAACTATAGTGGTGACTTTTTCAATATAATGGTGTAATAATTTTATTTATAAGGTAAAAATTGGCTCATAAATCCAAAATTGAGGACGTTTTCGACCATTTCTCTTCATTATTTTATTATATCAAGATTTTCATTATTTTTAAATAAATTAATAAAATATTATTTCATATAAAATATCATTAATGTTATTTTTTACAATATACATTTAATATGAAATTAATGTCATCATGATCATTTTAATATTATAATAAAAACATTAATAAATACTAAATATTTTTTATTTATATTAAACACATGGGACACTATAAAATTCCAAAAAATATTACATTAAAAGTTTTTAAAATAATTTACTTGATTTTTTTACAACATTCACAAGCACTATTTCATCATTAAGTATACATTTAAGGTAATCATATCATCACTAAATTTTAAAAAATTACCATTATAAATTAATCATCCATTAGTCAAATAAAAAATTGTAATTTAACATAATTTTTTTATACCTATTACAAAATATTATAGATATTAAAATTTTGAATGTGTCATTTTTTACATCAACTATTATTTAAATATTATAGAGGTCAAAAAAAGTGATACAGATAAAAAAGGTCATATATTAAATGTTTCCATGATTATGGATATAATTAAACTCATCCAATGTAATAAATTTTAGTTTTTGGATAAATTTTAAGCCTTATAACATTATATTTATCCTTAATTAACCAAATTCACTTTAAAATGGTAAAAAAAAATATGGTTATCATTCATATTTTCCAAAAATAAAATTTTCCAATTTATAAAATATTGAATTCATTGTTAAAAATATATAATCAATAATTCATTTTTCATTTTTTTACAGTGGGCAAAATTAATTTAAAAGAAACTGAAAATGCAACGAAAAAATGTTTTTCAAAAAAATGTCTTCTTATGTATAAAGATGATTTTACACAAAATTCAACAATTGAACTTATTAAAATGATTTTAATTGGATTATTAATAATATAGGAGAACTAATTATATATGGAAGCCATTTTATAACAATTTAAAATGTTTTAAATTGTTGAATAAAAATTTAGCTTTTAATTAAAATTATTATTTTTCACTATTCACTATGATGTATATATTTTTAAGAATATACCAAAATTTCATCCAAGGATAATATTGTTATGATGATTTAAAAAATTTTATTTTATTTAATTTTTATTCTAAAATATCAATTTGTTAATTATAATATACACCAATAAAAATTATTAAAAACAATTATTGAAGATAATGAATTTTGATGAATAAAATAACTTTATTAAAAATAATGTGTGTATTAAGTATGAAATAATCAATACATTTTTATTAATTATGAGATTTATTTATGTTTCATAATTCAGATTTTTTTATTCATACCATAGAGTTCGATGTTAATTCAATAATAATATTTCATGTTTTATTTAATATTTCTGTTGTGTACTATATATGCTATCAAACATTTTGTTCTTTTAAAATATTAGGGTGTTATAAAAAATTTACATTTTCCATGTCTGTATCCTAAAATAATATGAAAATATATCCAGTAATCATTCTTAAACTCACACTTGTTCCTTATCTCTAATTTCATACCTATAATCTATGAAATTCCACATCCAATGTTCCACCCTAATGATGGATATAAATGTTCTTCAAACATGTTTTCGTGGGAACTAAAACCATCACGTGTGTGCCACATTATCACAGAAGGAACAATGTATCTATGTAACTAGTGTGTGAAAACAATAACTAGTTAGGTTCTGAATTAATATGGATAATAATTTTATAAAAAACTAGATATATAGATTCTTTTTAGACTACAAAACATGAATGTTTATTACTCTCATGGTTTCAAATCATGTGAGCCTTAATGAAAACAAGAGTTTTCACCACCATCTCACATCAGTGGTCCAGAATCATTAATAGAGGTCATAGTTCTACATACATAAATACTACTTTAAAGAAAAATCCTTCCAAAATTAACTTTCACAATTTTATAAAACCAAGATCCCCACAAGTAAATCCAAGTCCAACTTAATATTTCAATACAGAACCTGATTGTAATATTGAACATCAGAATTGCATGATAATAAATCAATACCCTACCACAAACTATATTACTTTAATATTTATTATATAATCATATCATTATTGAGTTCTATATATCATGATAGATACTCACTCATTAATGTTGATTGACATACCCTATCATCACTTCTCCTTACTTTGACATGGGATGATGAATACATTATAGAAACAACATCCACCTCTTAAAATATCAGATTTTTTGATCCCCTAAAAGTAACCTTATGGATTTTCACATCTATACTAGAAGTTCTTCTATGATACCATTATTTATTCTATTATACAAATAAAAAATTATGGAAACATTCGAAATTATATTGACTCTTTACACAAGAATATCATGTGATAACTTCTACTTTACCATTAAATCATCCTTTTAGAACATTTACCATCTCATATTAAGAAAATTTGAACATCCATTTTCTTGAAACAATGGATATTTAATTTACTAAAAACCATGAATCTGGTAAACTCATTATCCAACAAAACATCACAACTCACTAAGAGTAGAAAAACCAATTTATTAAAAATAATGATTCATTTAACATCCAAAAAATCTATTATATATTACCCTATAAAACATTTATCCAACAAAAATAGAACTCCAATAAAATTCTAGTAACCTAGGGATCTGGCTCTTTCATTGTAGTCTTTAATAGTCTCAAAAACATGTTCCAAAATTACAACATAATGAATGAACCATGCCACCAGACTTATAATAGTATTAGAAATTATTTCATCCAACTCAGAAACCACGGAACCATTGTAATCAACAAAAGTAACATTTTTTATAAACTCAATGACTTCTCACCAGAGAGACAAAAAAAGACATCCAATCAAAGATAAATATTTCACATGTTACAGCCCCAAATCCAAAAACATAAAATTGGTGGTTAATTTATTCCAATGTAATAGACTCAAAAAATTCTAATCCCAAATGACAAATAACTTTAGCAGTCTTGATGTTCTTGATAGAAAAATGATACAAATTTTACATTATAAAATATATAAATAATAGTAATAGAAAAATTCAGCATCCTTGAGCACATTCAAAGAATACTTATTCATATCCCAGGTAAATGGAAAAAATAACAATGAGAATAAATGATCAGTAGTTGTTACCTAAAACAAAATATAACATGATTAAATAAGGAATAATCAATATATAAAGGTAAATAACTATAAAAATTCCATTTCATAAATAACATTTTCTTAAAATTCATCCATTGACAATATCAAAGATAAAATATCATGAATATTGATCACCAAATTCATAGTAATATAAATTATTAATATTGGACATAAAGATATGAAATTTCCTTATATATATATACTTTCAACACCTTACACCATGACAGTTTAAAAAAATTGTTAGGTATAACTCAAAATAAAATTTAATTTGGCTAACTAGTTTGTCTCACGAGACTTGTTGATGCATTGAGGGGCTATCTATAACTGGGCCCCGCCCATCACTACATGTCAAAATCATTAATAATATATTTACTTGTCAATTATATTGATAAATAATATTCCCTGTCAACAAATATCTTTAATCATTAAATAAAAAATATATATCAATATTTTTTCAAGTCAATCAAATAGAATTAATAGTAAAATAGCAGACGTAAAAATGGTATATGGTTTAAGCCATAGATATATCCAATATAAATTGAATATATATATTTCAGAGAAAATTAATGTTCAACTATCACAATAAAGTAAAAATTTCTTGATAAAGTTAAGTATCATAAAATTAATAAGATAAAAGATATGAACATCTATTGATTGGAAATATAGGTTTTGTAATAAACTCATGTGTTTTGGAAAAATAAAAAAATGGGAGTGTAATTTTAAAATATAATTTTATTAACTATTTTTCATTCTAAAAACATTTAAAACATGTATAAGAATATCAATATCATAAAACGTTTTTGGAGGTAGAGAAGTCAGATAAAATTGTATACATTAAAAAAATAACTTTTTGACATTTCGTAAAGATAGATGAAAATTGACCTTTCGAAAAACATTAAAAAAATCCATTAATACCTTTAAAAATTCAATTATAAATCTAAATGTACTTAATAAATCATTTTAGTAATAATACAGACTTTTGTATATAACTTTGAAAAATATTGACATGGAAGAAAAATATATCAGATTAGAAGAGAAATATTGGTTTTTCTTTTATACATTTCTTTTCATGATTTAGTTGATAAAAATGGGGAAATTTCGGAATAAAATATGGAAACTTCTTTAATATCAATAAGATAATAATATTTTTTTTATGCAGAATAGATTATAAGACACCTTCAATGAAAATAATGTGATCTAAAAAATGAAATAGTTAAATAAATCCTTACCTATTTGGTAACTTTTAAATTCTTTCCCCTTGAATAATAAATGTGATTTGAGAAATTATTAATCCTTAATAAATATTAATTCATTTTAAATATAGAAATGAGGAATTATAAAAACCACATAAAAATTAATAATTATATAATACCAGATATGTCTTAGTGGAATAAAAATAAAAAAATCCATTACTTCAAGCCTTAATTTATTTAAACAAGATTTATCCAACATTATAATGGTTTCATACATTTTTTTAAAAAAAACTATATTAATATTTATAATATCACTATGATCTTATTATGTCATTGTATCACTAGATCGTTATTAATATTTCATTATTACCATAATTTTGGTCGTTAACTGATTCATTTTCTTATGCATGTTTTTTTCATATAAGTTATAATTCTTGTGAATAATATATATTTACATAATCTTGAGAATTATTATAAAATTAAAAATATCATATTATTTCATTAGATACATGTTTATAATCATTATTAATTTTTGAACATAGAAAATTAATTATATTTCTACATAGAGATGGTAGGTCATACATAAGAAAAAGTTATGTTATAATTTTCTTAATGGGTGAAACGACAGAAAATTGATGATATATTAATTTAAAAAATCAATATGATTTCATAAGTGTCACATATATTCATTATTTTCATAATTATATCCATCCATTTGAGTGGGTGAGGGGAACACTAACATTGGTTCATGAGCAGGTTGTCCGTCATACACAAGGGCGATGGTTTGGTTTCCCATTTGATGGAGAAATAGATGGATAAATATAATTCAATAAACAAAATAAAATATTATTATATGGTATATAATTATTTTATCATATTCTAATAGTTCATACATAATTTCATTTGGTAAAATATGATGTGAAAAATACCTTAGTGAAGACAACTTCCATTTCTTAGAAGAACCACCATAGGATATCTTACTAAGGATCCTAGGGTTGGTATTTCAGAATGGGAAGAACATATATAATGTTTATAATAATTATGGAGATATTTTTCAAGGTATTTCCATGATAAATGTCTTGATAAATGATAATAAGTGAGGCAAGAGTTTTCCTTTTATAATTAAGGTGAGTGGCACACTTGTAAATTTTCAAAAACAATAAATAATTTCAATTCAAATTATTGTAAATATAAATAAAAATGGATCTTATTCGAAATAAAAAAATATAATGTCCCATAAACCATAAAAGTGGGGTTTCATTAATTTATTTTATCATTATTACCATTATCATTTTATATTAAACCCTGGTAAATCAATTTTAACATTATCTATGTTAATTACTTTTTAGTTTTTTCAGAATCATTATGAAAGAAATGGATGAACATATTAACTAATGGTGGTTATTATGTTTAAAAATAATTAACCTTTTTTTATCAAATTCAATTCATAAAAGTGGTATAATATAATGTAAAAATAAACCAAAAAATCATGTCGAAAAACAGTTTTTCAAGAAATGAAATTTTCAAGTAGAAAGATGATCTTATGTTAACTTTATGACAAGTAATAATATATTTATGGATATAAATTCAAATATATATATATATATAGTAAATATAAATATAATTTGAATACATCATCGTTAAATATTTTTTAATTAATTTAAATTGGAATACATCATTACATTAAAAATCATATTTTTGAAAAAATATATTTCTTTTAACAACTAAATTATATTATATTTATTTTTAATAGTTACATAGTAAATAAATTGGTTATTACATATATTATAATAAATTATTATAAATAAAAGTTTGAATAGGTAAATATTACATTTTTAATTATTCATAAAAGCTAATTTCTAAGGGAAATTTCCAAAAATTCGTTGTAGTCTTATTTTGAACATGTAAATTAAAAATCTATATTAATCATATCTAATTTTATTATTTTTGTAATGAAATATTAAAATGTGAATTATATTATAGCTTTATTAAAATTGAACGTTCACTTAATATAATTTATGTTCATGTGTTATATTCTTTCATCTTTTAAAAATTTCATCCCTGAAATTTTCATGGATATTACATTCTAAACAAAATTTGATTGTTCATTTATCATATATTCATTTGGTTCCCACATTGCTTCTTCAATTTTATGATTTATCCAAATTACCTCATATAGTTTATTCCCTAAATTCCTTAATATTTTCTATCTAGGTTTAAGAATATAGATTGGCTCTTCTCAGTAATATAGATTGGGTTCCAATTCTATTTCTTCGTATGAGAGATCATGTGATGGGTCTAACATGAAATTTAATAAAAAAGATATATAGAATACAACATTTAATTTAAGGAGTCTTGATGGAATTTAATAAATGCTACACTATAACACTAATTATTAATATATTTTTAAAATGTCTTATGTATTATGTTCTTTAATTACCTTTCTTACCGAACCTTATAACACCCTTTCATGAAGAAACATTCTGAAAATGACCCCCACATGAAATTAAAAATATTTAGACCAATTTTCATCATATCTATTTTCCTAAATTGCGACACTTTGATAAGAGTCAGAATAGTATAAACCTTTTTCATTATCACCTTAACATTTTTTGGACCTATAAGTTTTCTTTCGCCAAATTCATCTCAAAAAATTGGATTATGACATATCTTGTGATAGAATAATGTATATCATGGAATTTGAATACAAAAATTGAAGCTATTTTAGTAAGAAAACTCCCCCAATGGTAAATTATAATTCTACATACCTTGAAATTAAATTGATAATGACATTAACATGTATTTTAATATTATTTCCATTGATACTATCCATCGTTTTTTGGATTGTCACGACCCGTCCCCCGAGGCCCATACCATGACTACCCCAAGCCTACCTTCCATAGGCCAAGGGTTGGTGAATAACACCAGAAAATAATAACCCAAAAATGGAGGGCATTTCTTTTAAACCTTTACGCTTGTACATAGAATACACTCACAAAGTAGAACACAATGAACCGTTACTGAGAGTAAAAGAAATTATTGAAAGTAAAGGGGTTGGTATACAAAAGAAACTGAAAGAAACAAAAAAATGTAAATAAGAACAAGCCTTAGAGATCATCTTCCAAGGATCCTACCTGAAGAGAATGTATAACTCACTGTCTGACGTCCCTGCAGCTCACCACATCTATCGATTACCTGTGAGCACCATCTAGACCTACAACCCCGAGTCTCAGTCAAGCTGTCTATCATCTGCATAAGACTCAACATGTGCGGGATAATCCCATGCATGGGTGAGTATTAAAATACATATTAGGGACCCCTAGACCCCCGAATGTCTCTCAAAAATCCAAAATGTTAAACCACAAAGCTAGATCTCAATAACAAAGCACAAAGTAAAATACCTGTCACATCATGTATTCGACTTAAATAACAAGATTAAAGACGATTAATCATAAGATATATCATATTATTCTATTTAGAGGATTAGATTCTAATATAAGAAATGATGCTCCATTGCTGATCCACCAAGGGTCGATCTACCACGGATCCATGATGGGTCACTCTAATGCTGGTCTATAATGGTTCGCACTACTGAAGATCCACAGAGGGTCACTATCAAGTCAATCAATAGAGGGTCACACTAATTCTGATTCATGAAGGGTCATGCTACTACAATCCATGGATGGTCTCTCTCATGATGATCCATGTAGGTTTACTCCATTGCTGATACATGGAGGGTCTCAATCTTTTCAATCCATAGAGGGTCACTCACTTACCGATCCACAGAGGGTCACTCTTCAATTGAAAACCAACCACTAGATTTCCTCACCATGTACGTATTAGTTACAAATGTTCTTCTCCTCAATCCATTGGTATTATTTCAAAATCAACAATGTCTAACTTTTAAGTAGCCCAAATATCTGCATTTTTGTAACAGTACCAACCCCATAGACGACACGTCGATCGGACACCCGGTTTGTAAGTTATAGGTTTTTTAATAAAAAAAGCCTGGTTGGATTTGAGCCCGATAAAACCAGTCCATACTCAAACTACTCTCAAAAATCATGTGGAGTATCTCCAATGGACCACCTAATTTCCAAGGTCCTCGTTCCACAGACATTGATTCAATATGATGCCACGTCTACAACTTATAATAGTTTTTTTGAAATGGGGTCGGTCAGGTCAAGGTCCGCTGTGGGTTTGGCATGGGTCCGGCCAAGCCGTCCTTTGGGCCCATGAGTCCAGCTTAGTAGGACTGGTTTGACCCGGTGGTGGGTCTTGCCCAGTGTAGCGGGTCAGGCCCAATGAAGTGGGTCCGAACCGGTGACGCTGGTCTGTCCGGGTGGTGTGGGTTCGACTCACTAGCTGACCCACTGGCTAACCTGGTCTGCATGGGCATGATTCATTAGACCGATGCATCTGCCCTCTTGCTCAACCCTTGGTCGAAGCGGGTTGGTCTCCATGCCATAGTCAAGCGACCACGACGACACTACCTGGCTGGCTGGACTCCTATATGCGGTCGACAGACCGCATTCACCAGCTCCGCCGAGCGGCCCAGGCAAGCTGCTCCTCCCCACAATGCCCCTGGGCACCGTGTCTACCGGTCATGGCCTCCATCGGCCATGGTGCACCAATGGGCATGTAGCTACCCTCCGTCCATATCCATTGTTGCCGGCAGTACCATCTACAAGCCACCAAAGTGACTCCAGAGGTTCGTTTCATGAACCGCTTGCATCTACGGAATTTTTAGGTCGTCACCTTCACTACAACGACCACAAAATCGATTTGCCTCCCTCTTGAGAAATTATCCAGGAAGAATGCACAAATAACAACTAAGACTGAGGGACCATGGCTTGTTAGTGTTGGCCTGAGCCCTTTGTGATAGTGTTTAAGCATGGGGGAAAATATTAAACACTCACCAAAAGTAAAACCCAAATTCAAATCCCCACATTAGAACCTCCCACAAAAACAAATAGATCTCATATCCCCTCCTTCGTCAGTTGATCCGTGTTCATTGTTAATTTCACCAATGAGGAAAGAATTATCAAAATCAAAGAACACATAAACCCCGTACTGGATTCTTTGGACCCACTGATGACTAAGGAAGTGATTATCGTCATTGTCAATCTGCATTCATTGACATTCTCACTGTTCATCGACCTCCAGATTCAATACTCCAATGTTAGTTTCTTCATTCTTCATTATTCGTTGGATAGGGATTTTGCCGACAGTTCTTCATATATTTCCCCGAATTTTTTAATTTTCGAACTCCAACACATTAGTTTATTAAAAGAAATAAAAAGTTCAGGTAACATGCACCCATTAATGATTCTTATTAAATTAGCCACATTTTAAGATACACAATTAATGATCCATTAAAATAATATTGTTGTAGTTTCAAATGAGCCATTATTGACCATTAATTATTGCACATCATCACCACCTCATCGCTACACCTCAACATCGTCGTCCACCACTCAAGGGTGAATAAAGAAATAGAATAATTATTTTAAATTATTTTATTGTTTTTCTCGAAAATTCAGAAAAATATATTGTCCACTCAGCCCTTGATGGACAATGTTAAGTCATTTCTATCTGAATCCTAGCGTTCCATGTTCAATGGTGCCCACATATTTTTGATCTGTGCATTGGTGAAAAAGTTACAAAGCCCGCACGCACATTTACTGAACATACCTTAAAAAGTACGAAATGTCATTCCATGCTCTACGACCCACTGAATCACGTTCCGTTAGTGAGTTTGGTCTCAAACAAATTACATATAGTTAAAAAAAATTACATGGAATTGCTGATAAATTACATGGATGGTATTAGGTGATCAAATGAAGCTCTATGTCAAGGTTATTTGGAAGGCTTGTCCACAATTATGATGTAAATCTAGAATAATATTCATAAATAATTGAAATATTTTCACCATGTAGTCTTATAACATCACTAATATATAGTCTTTCAATGATATAAAGAGGTAAATATTCTCCTATATTAAGTAAATGTGCATATTTCATTAGGAACTCTACAATTACCCATATTTCATCATTCTTTAGTGGATTTTTTCGTAGTTGTGTAAAACATTACATATTTATGTCAACCCATTTTCACAAAGTAATATATAGAGGGTGTGTGAATCTTCAAGGATGTGGTCTCCCATACTTCCACCCATCAAATACCCAAGTATCTAGATATATAATCGTTAATTTCACACTTTATATTACCCAACAAGAATGTCCCCTCAAAACCATATGCATCTTATTACTACTAGGGTTTGTAAAGAAATTATAGTAATGAGAATCATCCAACAATACCCTATTTAGATCATGTATATATGGAACACATGGTGATAATTTCCCTATATCGTTAATGTAAATTTCATAGTATTTAACTCAACATCATCAGTTTGAAAATTTAATTCATGAGTATTTAACTACCTTGATGCATAAGAAAAAAATTATTATTCATTACAAGGACACATCCAAGACCGTTATTTGATGCATCCCTATATATCATAAATCCATAATATCATAATGGATGATTAAAATTTAGATTATTTTACAAATTTATATTCATTTATTCAAAAAATTCTTCAAAATCATTCTTATGTGTTATCTTAACCTCTTTACTTGTATGATTGGTTAATTGGATATCAAATCAGAAACAATTATGAAAAAAAATCAATAGTATCCTTCCAAACCAATTAAAATATATCCCTATATTATTTTCATTGAAGAAGTACATTCTTCATCATCTTTTTTCTTTATAGGATCAATTGAGATTTCTTCCTTGCTGAAAATATATCCATGAAAATAAACATCCTGACACCAAAATTCACGTTTTTGAAAGTACATATAAATTAATTTTCATCTAAGAATCTGTTGAATTATTTTTATGTGATTCTCACAGTCCTCATATCTTTTATAATACAAAATTTTACAATACATGAATACCGTAACAAAATTGTGATGATTTGTATTGAAAAATTGGTTCATTAAATCCCTAAAAATAGATAGTTTATTTTTCAATCCAAATGTAATTAATGTAAACTATTAATGTTAATACCATGATAGAAATATTATATTTTGAATATCATGATTATTAATATTAAATAGATGATACCTATAACAAAGTTCAATTGTTGATAATTATTGACCTCCATAAAGACGAGAAAATAAGCCATCAGTAAGATGCATAGAATTCCGGTTATTTATCATAATAACATGGATTTCATTATAATCAATTCATATCCTCATAAATACATATTTCTTATTAAAGAAAATAATAGGGTCTCCCCAATGTAAAACACTTATGAGAATAGAAATCACCTAACAAAACTCCTCTTGTGTATTCTTCAAAACAACTAATTCCAAATTTGATATTATGTAGGGATACATTGATATAGTTCTAGAATTAGGGATTAAATAAATGGAAAACTAAACATTACCCTCTAGTTGATTTCCATGTAATTACACAAGAAATACCGAAATGTATTCTTGTACAATAGGTATATCCACAAATTGATGATTACATTTTCCTTTGGTAGATTTTTCTCTTATTCACGAAGAAATTTTATTCATAAGTACATCTAATGGTGGATCTAGACATGAATCATATGTTGAAGTTTCTACTCTAAATATATGGAATTCTATGTCATCATAATGAATCATAATTTACTTATATTTTTAATAAAAAATAGCTTCATATTTTTAAATATAGTCCATACCAATGTTTATATCAAAGTACACTATAGTTATATTAATAAAGTTCAAAAAAAGATTTTTTTATGTGTCATTATGGGAACTCTTTGACACATCATTATTTTAGTGAGATTTTTATTGGGATTTTGACTAATAACTCCCTTCATTTGGTGATAGGTAAATATCTAATTTTCATAGAAAATATGATATATATAAAACAGTTTTAGGATACATAATCAAATAATTTTTTATCTAAATTTAAGGGTTTGATTAGAGTACCATTCATTATATCATTGGGAACTAAAACATCACATGTACTGGTCGCATAAGCTTGAAATTTTCCCGTTGGCCTATTCTAGGATAGATTCCCTTAACTCTTAGAACATTTGGTTTGAATAGTGCCTCATTTAATTATATTTGAATCACTGGATGGATGTGGTCTCCTTCATTCCATATATTCATGATCTTAATAACCCTTGTTACCACACCTATAATACACTCCCATTCCCTTTAGGATTTTTTATGATGTTTCCTTCAAAAAAGATCACATGACTGAAATTGATTCATTTTATTCTCCTCCATCGACGAATTCAATTTTTTAAGTGTTTAAGAAACATATTTTGGTATTTAATCACCTTTATTATATAGTATCTTTGAAATTCATCCACTATTTTATTTGGAGTATAAACATATTTCAGTATACGATGTGAAAGTTTGAGAAATATGGTCCCTCCAAATAATAGACATAATCCTTTCAAATAATTGTTCAATATTTCATTATTTTTTATGAATGTGATATATAACATACCTGGGTAGTCTCATAAAAGATCCTTAGACAATAAAACACATTATTTTTTTCATTAATCTGAGGAAACTTCTCTTTATTACAGTTCTTTTTTATTAAGGGAAATATTCATCGAAAAGTAATTATTTATAATCTCTACATTCCATGTGTTCTATTTAATCACACTCCATACTATTCTAGATCAATGACCACTAGTGGTCAATATCATAATTTATAAAATATACTACCAGTATGACCTTTTCTTTTTCATTATATCCCAATTCTAGAAATTTCATTTCAAGGGACTTAATCCATTTCCCATCTACCACTTGATTAGTAGTCCTACTCAATGATGGGGTATTTTGTCACATGAAGCGATGAAACATACAAGAATAATACTTTGGAGCAAAGAGATAATCCATTTGGAATTTTTTATTCAATATAACATAATTATTCTACCCCAATATATCCATGATTTATCGGTTGGAATTATAGCTTTATTAGATAGCTTTTTACGGTAAGATCTATAATAACCATGATTTTTTATACCATTCTTTAATCCATGATACTTTTATAAATAATTTAATATAATATATTAGACAATAAAATTTTGAATTTTAAATAATAATATTTAAATCTAATTTGATATAATACTTCACATAAATTGAAAATTCAAGCGTTGTTAATATAGGAATCATAATATCTGTTTCTTTGGGAATACCATTAAATCAAAAAAATGATTTCATATAATTCATTATGATTTTTAAAGAAAATTTTAATTAAATTGATAATATCTACATAGGGTTTAAAACTAAGTGTGATGTAAGGGAATATTCATGATGTAACAAAATAATGGTTGAAATATACTCAAACAAACTCATTTTGGTGTTATTACCCCAAGATGAATCTATACCAAAACCAAATCACCTTTTTGTATTGAAATAGGGATGTATTTTTAACAAAAACACATAACAACTGCCTTAAAAAATATGTATGTTATTCCACAATTTGACATATCCTCCAAGTCATTCATAAGGTTATGTTGTCTAAATCTTTTTTTCCCTAAATCTTGTTTTTATGGTTTCGACAAAACTTCCACTGATAACAACATTACCAACCCTGAATCCAATAACCTAGTTATAATGTTTAATTTATTAAAATGGAATATAAACAAGGGGATTAATCATGATGGAATTATCATATTAATAGAAATATAGAGCCAAAATTATACATGATACCCATTTTAAATTTGGAATCAAAATATAAATCCTTTTCATGGAAAAAATTAATAATCATTGCAATGAATCAAATAATTTTTCTTCATATACTAGTAAAAGAAAAAAAATAGTGATATGAAATTCTCAGTAAGGGTTAAAAGAATAAGAATCCACTATGATTAAATGAGCCTAAAATAATATATAAAGGTAATTAACTAAAAAACATTCCATTTAATCAATTAAATTAGCATGAAAGGAATCCATATATAATATCAAAGAAAAAACATCATGGATAATAATAAAAAAAATCTCAATGAAGGAATTGATTAATGTTTTATTTCATAACTGTAGACATTGTGATATCTTCAGCATTATCACCTTACACCAAGATTGTTTAAAACTATGCATATGTTTACACCAAAACCCATTTAATTTTTCAAACTAATTTGTATCATGAGACATGTCGAAGCATCAAGGGGCTATCTATAACCAAGATCCACTTGTCACTACATGTCTAAATTTTTTCTCTTACATTTAATATTCAATTAAATTAATAAATAATATTCTATATTTTTATATATTTTATTTCAATAAAGAATAAATATTGGTCATGATTTTCCTTGGTTATCCAAAAAACATTCATAGTAAGACACCATATCTAAAAATATAATAACATTTAGTAAATTACCATATCCCTCATAAAAATAATATTGAAATATATGATAATTATAATTCTCAAAAATTAGATAAAATTTAGTGTTTCATGATAAATTTGTACAATAAAAATTTCATTAGAGATAAAGGATGACCATCAGTTCATCGAAAATATGTGTCATTTAATAAAATCATTCCCTTCGAAAAAATAAAGAAGGCTGTAGTGAAATATTAAAATAATATTTAATAAAAGATTTTTATTTTGAATAACCATTTAAAATGTGTTGAAGAAGCATATAATATAAAATGGATATAGTGGTGTGGATTTCTGTTAACATTGTATTCTTTAAAAAAACCTTTGGAAACTTTTTAAAGAAATTTGAAAGTTATCATTTTGAAAACCATTATAAATGAAGCATTAAAACCATTAAAAAGTTAATTATAAATTAATGTTTCCTTTAAAAATCATCTTAGTTAAAATTTAACTTTTTTAAAATTATTTTGAAAAATATAAACAAGGAAGAAAAATATATCCGATTAAAAGAGAAATAAAATTGGGTTTTCGTATAAACATTTCTTTCCTTAATACGTGATTCAATGAGTGAAAATTATGGAAGAAAATATGAATACTCATTAAATATCTAAAGTATAATAAAATATATGTACATTATGAGAAATATATTATAATATTCCTTGAACTAATATAAAAGAGATCCAAAAATAATAATATCATAAAATAAGTACTTTCCACTTTGGAAACTATTAAATTTTTTCCAATTAAAGGATAAACTTGAATTGGCACATTAATTCTCATGGTTAAAATTTTATTCCTCTTAAATATATAAAAGTGGAAGTATACACACCATAGAAAAGTAAACAGGTACATAATAGCAAATATGTCTCAATGGAATGGAATTTTTAAAAAAAATACATTAACATATTCTTTAATTTAGTTGAATTTGATTTAACCTATTATATAATTGTTATAAATATGTTACTAATTTTTAATAAAACCATGATCATATTTATATCATTAATTACATTTCATTATTTACATTTTTCACGTGTTAACTGCATCATTTTCAAATACATGTGTTTTCATTGATGTTATAGTTCTTTTGAATAGGATACAGTTACATAATCTCTTGAATGATATTAATGTTATAAATATAATATTTTTTATTAGATACATGTTTATAATAATTCATAAATTTTTTATATGGAAAATTAATCCCATCACTTTATGGAGATGGTATGTCATATGTATGAACAAGAAACATTATCTTTTCATTAATGGGTTAAAAGGTAATGAATTGGAAGATATATTAATTTTATAGGATCAATATTATGTCATAAGTATTATATATATTCTTTATTTCAATAATAATGTCTATCTATGTGATTCCGTGATGGAAAAAATTACATCAGTTCGTGAGGTGGTAGACCGACATACAGACAATAGATTTATTTCTTTCCCAATTTATGGATAAATAGATGGATAGATATTATATCATCAACATAATAACATCAATTAATATGGAATATTCTGGTTCTATAATACTGGAATCATTATGATATAATTTATGTTGGTAATTGAATATGTAAAAAAGAAGGATCTTTTTAATGACAATTACCTTTTCTTAGAAGAACCTCCTTTGGATCTCTTATTAAGAACTTTAGGGATGGAAATTTAGAAATATAACCACATATATAAAGTTAATATTGTTTTTGGACATATTTTTTTTACACTTTTGTTGATCTAAATGGATTTAGAGTTCTGAATAATGTAGGAGAGGAGGTAGCCTATTGAAATTGAGGTGAGTGGTGCACTTGAAATTTTCCAAATATATTCAATAATTTCATGAATCATTGTTGGATATATGGATCTAAAATAGATCATATTCATTGTTGAAAAAGTTATGATATAAATACAACCAACCAATGTGGTCTCAATATGTTTTTTGGTTATTTTCATCATTATCTTTTTAGATTAACCACCAGAAAACATGTTATATACATTAAATACATATCATAATTTTTTTTGTTATTAAAATTAATTAAGAAAAACTAAGTCGAACATATGAAATAAAATTAAATATTCTGATAAAAAAATTGAATCAATTATATCAAATTCAATTCATATAAATTGTAGAATTTAATTTAAAAATAAACTCATAAATCGTGTCCAAAATATGTTTTTCAAGAAATTAAATTTTAAATAATAAAGTGATCTTATATCAACTATATGAATAATTATAATAGATATATTTATTCAAAGTCATATACATACATATATAATATATAAATTTTACTCAAATAATTTATCATAAAAAATTATTTTAATTAACAAAAATTGGAAGATATTATTCTTTTTAAAAAAATTCCTTCTCAAAAAATATCTATTTTTTATTCCAAATGATTGTATCATTTTTATATCATATTTATAATCATTAAATTTTTTATTCCACCAATTATAATAAATTCTTATAAATAAAATTAAGATTATTTAAGTAATAATTTTTCAATTTTTCATAAAATCTTATTTCTAAGAGAAATTTCAAAAATTCATTCTTGGATTATTTTGACAAAGTAAAATCAGAATCAAAATTCATCATATGAAATTAGTATTTTAGTTTCAATAAATATTAAAATGTTCATGGTATTATAGTTTTATTTAAATATAATTTTAACATACAATAATTTAAGTTTGGGTGTTACATTCTTCCCTCCAAAATTTTCATGGATATTGAAAAGTGGATTGTTCTTCTTCATATTATCCTTTGACTCCTATGTATCTTCCTCTATATTTTTATTTATCAAAAGAACAATTATAATTTGAGTCATGTTATTTCTTAATACATTCTATCGACAGTCAAGAATATTGATAGGGTCTTCAGAGTGTGATATACAATGTTTCAATTCTATTTCTTTAGAGGTTAGAACATTCATTAGGTAAGGCATGTTCTTCCTTATAAATGATATGTGGAACACATCATATAATTTAGAGTGGATCAATTTAATTTAAAAATTGTAAGTTAGCGATCCAATTATTTCCATAATTTAACATTATAAAATGTTTTAGGGGAATAACATCCCTTTTTACCAAAACTTGTAACACCCTTCCAAAGGATACATATTCCAGAAAATTTGATCCCCCATTTTGAAATTTAAAATATTTCCTCTGGTTTCCGATGCAACTATTTTTTCAACTTTGAGATGCATTAATATGAGTCTAAATAGTCAATACCTTTATCATTTTTTCATAAATATTTTTCTTCTGATAAGTTTCATTTCAACGACTTCATACCACCAAGTTGGATTATGGCATATCATTCAATATAATTCTTCATACAGTGACATTTTAATTCTAAAATGAAATATTTTATTATAGAAGAAGACTAACAAAGGGAAATAATGATCCTACGTAAATTTAATACCAAGTAATAATGGAATAGAAATATATTTTATTATTTGAATATCACTTTTTAGTGTCCATAAATTTGAGGATGGGAGGCTATGATCAATTGAATCTTTCTTATAAGAGAATTCTAAATACATTTTTAGAGTTTTGATGTAAATCACAGATCATGAAATGAGTCAATTGAAATAGTTGTGCCATGATGTCTTGAAACTTTTTTAATATAGGGGTTTTCAAGGAAATATGGAGTTAAATATTCTCTTATATAAAGGAAATGTGCATATTTGGTTAGGCGATAAATAATAACCATTATTAAATCATTATTTCTTGTAGTATTTGGTATACTTGTGATAATTTCTATTGTAATGTCATACCATTCAAAAATATGAGAATGCTGATGATTCATGACTCATCTAGGATGTTGTAATCAGTCTTCATGTATTCAAATAGTAATCACCTTGATAAAAAATTAGAAATTTTATGCATCATGATTTCCCATAAAAATATATTCCCCCAAATCCTTATACATCATAGTGATACCATGTTGTGCAGTGAAATTTCATCTATAATAATCATCCAAAAATTCAATTTTTAGCTCATGTTTAGATGTAACACTTAGAGACTTTTAAAATTTTATAAATCCCTCTTCACAAACAATTGATAACAAATTCCAATCATTCATGACAGTAATTTTATTTAGAAAATTACAATCATTATATTGAGATCTTTTTATCATTTCTTATAAAGATGGTTCACAATTCTTTGAAAAAGGAATAATATCTCAACTTCCTTAAAAATCCCCATATCCATATTTACTATTTCAAAATACATTGGATCTATATTTATCCTTATTTTGTTTAGAAATCCATGATCCTTATGAATCAATAAATCTGTGACCTTATTTTCATTCTCTTAGTGGTAGTGTATGGAAAATATTAGTCCATGAGTAATTTGAGTGACCAATTTTTTCATGTATTATTATAATTCAGTGAAAATAGGTATTTTAGGATCTTATAGTATCTTTAAATATCAAATTTTAACAATGTAGATAATATCTCAATATATTCCATGAAAATATTAAAACTACTAACCCAAGATCATGAGTTGTATATTTCTTATCATGATTCCTTAACTACCTTGATTCATAATAAATAGCATTATCATTATATCTATGTACTCACCAAGTTACATTCTTCTAAGAATCACCATATATCATAAAACCAATATTTCTTAATGGTAGTGTCAAAATTGAAGCATTGACCAGTCTTCTATTCAATTCGTCAAAACATTTATCATGTGAATTTAAAACCATTAAATGTATACATAGTAAACTAGTTAGACAATATATAATTTTATTAAAGAAATATTAGATAGTAATTGGCCAAACAAATTAAACTAAATAACTTAGTTATGTTTGTTTATATAGTCCATTTCTTTCTCTTCCCTTTTATTCACTATATCAACTGAGATTCCATCATTGGAGACAATATGACAATGAAAAGAAAAATCATGAAGAAAAAATTCAATATTTTTCAATTTCCCATATAATTAATTTCCTCTAAGAGTCTTAGGAAAGATACACAAATGATAACAATGGTCCTTAAAGATTATGTAATAAACAAATATATAATTAATTAATATTGCAAAAAAATTATCAATATATTACTAGAATAATATATTCAATATATACATAAATATTTATTAGGTATAAGTCAATCCAAATGGAATTAATGTGAACTCATAATGTCCATATCCCATTCCAATATTACTCTTCAGAATATATTTCTTCATTACTAACAATGGTCTATCCCCGTAACAGTGGTTAATTTTGACAAATATCGATCTTTATGAAGTTGATCAAATAATTCCGCCATACGAGGCAGATTATAATTGTTCTTTATCACAATAGCATTTATTTTACAATAATCAATAAATTGTTTCACTAATTATTCTTTCATGTTAATTAAATTAATAGGATCTCCCCATGGTGAAACAATAGAATGAAAAAAATACCTTATCACAAAACTCCAATAGTTCTATCTTGAAATCCACCAATTATACAGTGTCTATTCTATAAGTTCTCTTTGTTGTGTTGATATTTACACTAAGTGTTAGGAAGGAAAACTCCCTTATTAAGGTGGATGGGAAATATCTATTTTTACTATAAAATATTAGAGATATAAAAGAGTGAATTATCCGAAATATAATAAAGCATTAGGTAAACATTATGAAATGATTAAATTACCTTCCACTATATCATTTTGAACTTCAACATCAGATATACTGATAACATATGATTTTCCTTCTCCCCTTGGACTCTTATATGGTATATTCTATTGAAACTTGGAACCTTGGTTTTAATAATACCCAATTTCCTTATATTTTAGTCACTAAATGGATGTGGTATATTTCATTACATTACATTCATGATCTTTATGACCCTTATTACTGCACTTTAAAAACACTCCCATGTCCTTCATTAATTTTCCATGATTTTTCTTGCTTCAAATTTCACATGATGGAAACTACTTGATTTTATTCTTATTCAACACCTTACCTTTTTTTTTGTGCTCAAAATACCTCATCTTATCTTTATTATCCTTGATTATATTGGATCTATAAAATTTATTCATAGTTTTGATCACACATATAACAATTTCATCAAACAATTAGAATGTTTGAGAAACCAGTTCCCATTCAGATAATTTTCTTAATCCCTTAAAATATAAGTTTAGTTTTACATTCAAAATTTTGTATGTAATCTTTATAATACCTAGAAATACTTATTATGGTATCCTCATACTATTAAAAACATTCTTCCTCATATTTATTTAAGCTCAAGAACAAAGTCTTCATTTCAATTCATTCCTCACGAGGGAAATACTTATAAAAAATATTTAATTAAAAACACTATATCCTATGTGGTTTATGTAATCTTCCTCCACATTATTCTATATCAAGTACCGCCATTGATCACAATATACTTTAATACAATATACTTCTAGTATATCACATTCCATTTTAGTCAAACACAATGCTAGAAATATATTTCTCAAGGGATATAATCCATTTCCTAGCTACCACTAGATTAATAGTCCCAATAAATGATTGGAGATTCTATCACATGATGTAGTACAATATTGGAGAATAATGTTACAAAGAATATTTTTCTTTATTTTTTCAATATAATTCATGATAACCATATTAACCTGACCTAATATAGACCTAATATTCTTTGTTATAATACCCACATTAGTTCATTACTTAGAAAGGAAGTATATACATTGACCACGAGTTTTGATACCATTCCTTCATCTAGGAACAATTTATAAAAAAATTCATATACTGGATTACCTCATAAAATAATGAAATTTAAATCGTAATATAAAAATATAATCTGACGTAACACTTCACATAAATTTAAAATTTATGCATAGTTAATCATGGAATGGTAAAATTGGTTTTTTTGGGAATATAGTTAAATCATAATAATATTTTCAAATCCTTCATAATTTTTTACAAATAAAATTTATATCAGAAAATTCATTTCCCTCAATAGTGTAAAAATATTTTTATGGTAATGTCACACACACCGTGCAACAGAATGATGGTTGAGATATACTCAAAAAAACACATTCAAGGTAGTTACACCTAGATGAATGTATACCAAATCCACATCGACATGTTGTATCCAGAAATGGATTTATTGTCTGGAAAAGACAAATAATCTCAACCTTACTAAAAATATAAGATATTATTCCAAATGTATTCATATTTTTAATTTCATACATTGGTTTATTTTCCCCAATATATGTTTTTGTAATTAATGTTTCAAAAATTTCAACAAAAATTTAACTAATACCAATTGGAACAACCTCATCTATATAACCTAGATCTAGTGGTTATTTTACTATATTGGAATAGATTCAGGGGGAATAATCCAGATGTACCGATCGATTTATTTGTTTTGGAGTTCCACATACATATTTGATACACATATTATGTCATGAACCATCCCAAGTATCCTACTAACCCGATAACAAATATGGTCCCGACATAGCTCATATGTCATTCCAGATCCCCATGAGTCAGTTACAGGCACCTGGTATCATAAAAAATGAATGTGAGAATGATTTTTTACAATAACAATGTGGTATTAAAAGAGATAGACCAATATACATATAGAAGAATCTACACTGGGAGAACTATACCAAAATGGAAACAAGAACAACTCACTAAATTTCAAAAACCATGAACCACAAGATAGTACTAACAAAATATGATTAAAATTGCCATTTTCCCACCTCACAATGTCCATGAGACAATGGCTAGAACCACCTCAATGAGATTCCATTCCATTAATCCAACATGGAAGAAGCTAATATATAAACACACGATGAAACAAGTAGTGTGAGATCCAAATACTAGTACGATTTCACCCATACATTCCCTAACAAGATTACAATATCAAATTAAAAAAAATACTATTAATTTTAAAATGAATAGGTTTGGAATTTCAAAAAATCCTATTTAAACAATCATATGTTATGTTTAAAATTATGGAAATAATGTAGAAAATCATGATTCACATTTCACATGATGGAATTTATTTCAAGAATATATACACATTTAGATTGATGAAATATTTCTAAAACAATGGATGTTTTCATAATGGATTAATTACAAAATTTTATATAAAGTGGATTATACAAATCATAAGTCATGTAAAATAGTTTATAAAAAAGGAATATATTCATTTGAAATGCAAAAAAGTGAGGAACGTGTCCATATGCCTAATTAGAATGATATTTCATGGCTATAAGACTATACACTCAAATGTGAAAAAAATATGCCTATACAAACAACCCTTTGATCTCAGCCTATGGAGTAGTAATCAACTTTTCTTAAGGGATGTGATATGTTGATTTGATGTTTAAGAATATTTTATAATCATAGAGTGTTTCCCAAACAACACACTATCTACCTAAGGATTTCATTTTATCTACAACAGAACAATGATGTGAAATTTATTTCAAGGATACTTAAAATAAAATTAATCCAATTATCTTTTCAAATTTTCTATTTTTCTATTTAAATACTATAATGGGGTTTTATTAAAAAAACATAATTTTTCACCATGATAATCCATTAAGGTTTCTATCAAAACCATTTTTAATCCATTTCCATAAATATGGATTTACAATTAGTTCATCATTAAATTTATCAAATCCAATTTCACAATATAAATCAACAATTTAGTTTTCAAATAAATTCCATAAATTTCATAAAAAATCCAAGTCAATTGAATGTGGATTTTTCAAAACATTACATCTAATCCATTTCCCAAAATAAAATTTAAAAATTTAATTGAAGTCATCCACAATTTAAATTAAACAATTTAAATGTAACCAATATCCATAAACACAACATAATTCAATGGAATAGGGGTTAGCAATTTAATGCCAGAACTCAATTTTTGAAAACTCATATTCAATTTAATTGGGTTTTTAATCAAGATAAATGAAATCCATTTAATCATATTAAATAAATTTCATTTATTTAAAAACATTATAAATTATATAAATTAAATTTTGTTTAATAAATAATTGGCATTGTAACGAAACCGCCTAACTTGAAATCCAATGGGTCTAGAAATGTCAAACCCTAATTGATATTTGATGAGGAATAAAAATGATCATGGAATATAGGAAAAAAAATAAAACTGAGTTTTAAAACCCCCAAACAGTGGGTATTAGTTCCATTATTCTATAAAAGGGTCCACTGAACCCTGGGGAGGAAGAGAGAGATCGTGGGAGAACGGGAATGGGTGGTGGAGATTAAACAGAAATGGATAGACCATCATTCACCTAGTTTATGATAAATTTAGGTAGGGGTTTGAGGGAAAATATTCTTCTTGGGAGATCCAAGTAAGGGAGAACCAGATATTAGGTTGTACTAGTTCGCCGGATCCTAATAGAGGGGTTTTGGAATTTTTATCAAAATTCGTGTATAGTAAAAAATCGTCTTCACGATTTCGTGCGCAGAGGCACATGGTTTTGAAAAAATAAGTTCTAGTCATGTGAAAATTAAATATAAGAATCTAGGTTCTTATTAAAAATAAAAAAATACTTGAATAATTATTCCCCAACAATAGGAAATATTACTACCTTGGTTTGCACTCGTTATCTCTAAGATGGTGCACGATTTGGGAAACCGTGTACTAACCCATAATTTTAAAAACACTCAGAAATTCAACTCGCAACCACCCCATATAAAACCCAACAAAATCATAGAAAAATGTTGGGCTTTGGAATACTTGAAAATAGTAATAGGATGATACGACCTCCCAACCATAGAAACTTTCTCTCCCCACAATTCTTATAAAGAAACATCCATGCCAAAATGATGGGGCCACTACTCTCTCATCAGTGCCTCCTAATCCCATGTCTCATGATTATAATAACCATGTTTCCATACCACATGAACCAAATTTATCTTCCACCCATAAGGTATATAATGTTCAGATTTAACTATCCAGTCTATCCATTCAGTCACAGATAAATCATGTTCAACTTCAAGATCACAGTAGATCATAATATGAGATGGATTGGTAGAAAATTTCTATGATGAGATACATGGAACATATTATTTGTCAATTCCTAGTGTTTTTGATGTTATAAATAGTGTGAGGAATTCCCCAACATCTCAACAACAACAAAAGTTGCTAACAAATAAGGAGTAAGGTTCCCTTTCCTCACAAGATATTGATGACCCAACTGGGGTGAAAATTTCAAGAACACCATGTCAAAAACTAAAAACTCAAATGAAAAGTGATGATGATCAACATTAGACATATATAGTCTTTATGATGTCAAATTTTTTTAATAATTCAACTAAATCCATGTTGTGGACTCTTGAACCAAACATGTTCAAAACATGCAACATTCACCAACCTCCGACCCACACAATAGAGATTTCCATTATCAGTCACACATGGCCTCAAAAGGAGAAATTATTATCATAAACGGGTAAGTGTTGTTATAAGAAAACTCATGTAGACCCAAATGATCATCCCAATCCCCAAAAAAATCAAAAATAAAATCACATAGGATATTCTCATGAATCTATATATCTCTTTTTGTCTACCCATCGGACAGTGGATGGTATGTCGTACTCAAACAGATGTGAGATCGCTGTGTCACGTGAATGCCTGATTAAAAATGAGAAGTGAACCAAGGATACCTATTAGAAACTATAATATATGTTTCTCCCTAAAAATTTATAATCTCATTTACATATAGATTTCCCATCTTCTCAACTATGGTTGTATCACAAACGGGTATAACGTGATCTGATTTCGTCAAGTGATCAATCACAAAGCATATCAAATTATTCTTTCCCTATGTATGAGGATACCCAACCACAAAGTAGATAGATATTTTATCCCACTTAAAAGTTGGGAATATAAGTGGATGAATAAAACCCGATGGTTTCTGGTGCTCATTAATAACTTGTTGGAATGTATAATAATGAGAGACCATCTCAGACATGCCTCATCTCATACCTATCCCCCAGAATAGCCGCTTCATATCATAGAAAATCATTGTGGTTATTGGGTGAATATCCCATGGGGAATTATGAAAATATCTAATCAGACATTTCCTTACATAACATGGTAACACATGATGATTCCAATAGAATATAATTCCATTGGTGGTGAATGACCAATTAGAGATGGTCTCCCAACAATAAAGGGAGACACTAGTGATGTGGAATTCTATGTCATGATATTTTTCCTGAAGAATCAATTCATGAAAAGTGGTTGTCAACATGAAAAAAGATAAAAACCCTCAGCCTTTGTTTCTTAGACCCTAATGTTCAATTGTGTTGAGAAATCGATCATATTACACTATATGGAAGATTCTATTACAACATGTGTCATAAGTTTCATACTCAAAGAATCTACAACGATATTCCCTTTCCCTAGGGTATATGCAATTTCAAAGTAGAATTATTTTAGGTATCCCACCAAATTTCTTTGGAGGGGATTCAAATATTTTTGAGTGAACATACAACTCAATCTATTAGGGCCCAAATGCATTGTAATACTTTCTCTGTGAAGCTAATGTCTCCAGCTCTTAATTGTGTGAATCGCTGCCGAAAATTCAAGGTCATGGGTCGGGTAATACTTATAGTGCAGCCTAAGATGACAAGAACCATAAAAAATGACATGATCATCTTGAATTAGAATGAATCCCAAACCCAAACTTTATGCATCACAGAAGACAACATAGCCCTACTCGGACTCTAGAATATTCAACACCGGAGTAGTAGTGAAAAGGAATATTATATCTACAAAATAATTATTTAATTTTTCATTTAATGAAAAATTAACACCCTTATGAGCTAGAGTAGTCATCAGAGAAGTCAATTTTATAATCCCTTAAAAAACTAGTGGTAATAACCTGGTATACCAAATAATAATTGAATCTTGAAAACATGTTGTGGTTTCTCCCATGATATAGTAGCTTTAAATTCTTATGTTCAACTAAAATACCATGTTAGAAGATAAACTTCACCTATAACAATAATTCCTAGATAAAAACAATTAAATTTTGAAGTCTTGTAATAAATTTGGGGATTTCTCAACACGCTCAAAAAATTTCAAATATGATTCACAGGACCCACTATAGAAAAAGTGTATACAAGGAATTAAAATATAAATACTACCAAGAATGTATTATGGAACTTATGTAAAATTATATCCATTGAATCATGAAAACTATATGATAATTGGTTGGACCAAAGGCCATAACAAGGTACAAATATTTTCCATATCTTCTCTGAAAGGTGAATTTATGAACGTTGGATCTTGTTATCCTGAACTAATGGAATTCATATAGAAGATTAATCTATGATAACCAATTTTTTCCTTTAAACTGATAAAAATATCATTAATATGTGGGAAAAGATACATGTTATTTACCATAACTAAATTAATCTTTCGGTATTCAATACATAGGTGAAGTGATCCATCAATATTCTTATCAAAGGGAACTGGGGCGACATATGGGGACAAGCTCGCGCATATAAAACCATTCTCTAAAATAACTTATAACAATGAATTCATCTCTTTCAGTTTAACTACTGTCATGTGGTAAGAAGGAATAAAGAGTGGTTGTGTACCAGGAATTATGTCAATAGAAAACTCATCTTCCATTACCTGTGGAAAACTAGAAAAGTCTAAAGGAAACACCTTAGTAAACATTAAAAAAATTAGAGGGATATCACAATTTAATGATTCTCGATCTAAATTTAAATAAAACTCATATATCACATTCCAAAACCCCAAATAGGAAGTCCAAATTTGCATGACCTTGGGTCCCATTTCCATTGAAAGACACAGAATGCCCCATTGGTTGTATTAAAGGAGGTTCACCAAAGATAAAAATCAATCTGGGATTTAATTGTAATTTGAAAATTCATCCATAAAATGAGGTCATGTGATTTCATGTCGAGAACTAGAAAACTCCAAGAACACTCTATATATAATAGAGAGAATAAACAAGAGGAACTGTGATGAACCTTCTCACTCTTCGTACCCAATGGTGTAGTAATATCCACTACACAAGATAAAACCTTAATAGGAAGACTTTTCATATATACAATTTGGGTTGAAATAATGTAGTGAGATGCACCAACATTAAATAAGGTAGTCACAAATTAAAAATCAATTGTAAAGGTATCTATCATTGTTGTAGGAACCATATATGAT
The DNA here is from genome assembly GCA_963277665.1 of Viscum album. Taxonomy (NCBI): domain Eukaryota; kingdom Viridiplantae; phylum Streptophyta; class Magnoliopsida; order Santalales; family Viscaceae; genus Viscum; species Viscum album. Next base: position 1,983,998,025 of record OY728122.1, read on the forward strand.
TCTTCTATAGACTCTTCCAATGTCTAAAAAACCTTTATTTTTGATGCCTATGGCTGGAACGCTTTTTCAAGAGATGTATTTGATTTCCCTATAGTTTTAGGTTATCTGATGATCACAATATATGTGAAGTATAAGAAACATGGAATAATCTATTTCTATTCCATGAGTGTTAGTAGGATCCACTATTCTTGGTATCATCAGTGAAAACACTTTTTGAATGTCCTAGATTTCCACACTAGTATAACAATAAAAGGACCTCTTCAAGGAAATACAAGAGGTATAGAGTGACCCTACTAACAAAAAAAATCACAAGAACCATCCGGATTATGTTTTACATTAATGTAGCTCATGATACCACTAAGAGAGAATGAAAATACCTATAACCCCAACATTCATGCCATGTCTATCTTGACCATTAGTTCTTTATCCAATACACCAGAATAAGAAGTCATATTCAGCAAGAAAACCTGATATCCAATATCTAGATAAAGATCCAAATCTAACCTTTGAGCCTAAATTTATCATTCAATAAAATCTCTTATACGAATTGCATGATCTCATCAAAATGGTATTTATACTCTTTCATGGTCATGTCATCCTAGTCAAGTTTGAAAAACTCTACAGACATGGCCAACAACATTAAATTTGGATAAGAAATGTTTAGTGAGAAAAACAATGAAATCCTTTCTATATAATCCCTCCCGATTCTTCATTATCACCATTGTGTCCCACCATATTCTTCTCAGTCCTTCTATTATGAAATAGGAACACATCACATCGATTTATCTAGGTGTTTCAATGAACCCAAGAATATTTCCTTCTGTTTAAACCATTCCTCTTCCTCCGGAGGATCATATGATTATTTTAATGGTTCATGATTTTGGTGAAGGAACTATTGAAAACTGATCTTTAGAATTTCACCTTTATGTTCCACAGTTGATGTTGGAATGGGAACTGTAGGTGGTTCCCTTCCCAGAGCATGGATAGTGTGCACAATCACCTCGACTATAATTGCGTGCATGAGAGGATTCGTCCACTGAGGTCCAGCATTAGAATAATCCTGGATTCAATTCACACACCATCTCAGAGGCATGAGGCTAAAAAACATCATTAGAAAATAAGATATCATATTCACACCCAAATAGAGGAAAAGGGGGAAATTAATCCCAAAAGATAGAAAACAAGATTTAGATTTCACCAATCTAAATAAAAAGTTGGGAAATGATTAGTAATAATCCTCAAGATGTCATTACCTAACCACCCTATAAACTTAATGTTTATTATAGTGATACCTGGCTAGGCACTCAGTCACAAAAACCTATTTTCTCCTGATAGGATTTCACAGATGATTCTGAATTTAAGAAAAAATATCATCTGGGAGCAAAGGTACCACTTTTTCATTAACCAACCCTATTAACATGGTATCCCAATAACCGAGATAGTCCCAAAATATCCCAAAGGGAATTCCCTATCCCCATAGGTTCAATACTAGAACCTGGTATCATACAAAAACAAATTTTCAATGATTTCTCCAGTAACAATGTGGATGTAAAATAGACAGTCAAAATGCATTCAAAAGAAACACCACTGCGAGAACTATACCATCAGAAAAATTGCAATAATATCCCAAAGTACTACAACTATGTTAAAAAATATTGTACTAAAAAAATAAAAATTCAATCTTCCCAGGTCCCAAATCCAAGACAACTTAACAATTCCATGATTCCATAGCTAGAACCACCTCCAAGATATGTTTTCCCCCCTACTCGAACCTAGGGGGATATAATCTAAGAACACCCAAATGAAAAATTAAGGTGTGAGCTAACAATAATTTTGATTTGACCCAAATATTCTATAACAATATTCTAATATTTAATTAACCAAATAAATTAATTCAATTATAAAACAAAAAAATTTGGAATTTCACAAAATAATATTTAAACAAACCATGATTTATGTTTCAAAAGATGAAACAACTTTATTAACGCATGCTTCAAATTTAAAACGATGGAAACACTTTTCAACAAAATATAAAAATTCCAATTGAAGTAATATCTATAAAATAATGGAACTTTTAACAATGTATTAAATAAACACTTTTATACAAAATGGTTTATATAAATCATAAGGCATGTATTATTTTTTACAAGAATGGAATATATTCATTTGAAATTAAAATAGAGATAAACATGATCACATTCCAATTATGTATGATATTTCTAGTCTATTATACTCCACACTCCAGGTGATAGAGCTATATGTATATACACATGTCCCTTGAACTCAAACTAGAAAGGGATCATCACCATCACCTTAGGAATGTGATAAGCCGATATGATGTTTTAAAACATTGTATAATTGTATAGTGTTTTCCAAATAACGCACTAACTAGTTAAGGCTGATATGTTCACTAGTACAAAATAATGATGTGAAATCTATTTCAATACTACGTAAAATAAACTTAATCCCATTCCCCATTCAAATATTGCAGTTCACTATTTAAAAAACATAATTGGTTTTTAATCGAAAGACATTCCTTTTTATTGTAATAAAACCCAATACTTCTATCAATACTATTTTAAGACATTTTAATAAATAGGGATTTGAAATTAATTCATTATTCAATTTCAAAAATCCAATTTCACAAATCCGATTTAATAATTAAATTCAACAATTTAATTTTCAATCAAATTCCATCAATTTTATAACATGCCACCATTTCAACGAGATTTTATCTTTCACAATTTTCCATCATATATATTTTCTACAATTAAATTTAAAAAATTAATTAAAACTATCCATAAATAAAGTTTAACTATTTAAATGTCAACAATTTCCATAAACACAACCCAATTCATTAGAATTTGGGGTATTCCAAATTCTTTACAAAATTTAATTTTTGAAAACCCTCATATAATGTCTCATATTTTTTGTGTATTATTTTTTAAATATTATATGGAATTATTTATAGACTAGGATTTACAATGCAAAGTGATTTCGAAGCACATAGTATCCATAATAAATGTTGGAAATAAAATAAACTCTATATATCATGCGTGAGCGGTTTTCCTAAAAAAGAGGAATAAATTATAAACAGACACCCTGATCAGAAATCTAAGGACACCGTTGCATTCAGAATTTTGACATTACCTTACATAGGGCCCAAATGTTTTTGGCAAAAATAGACTATAAAAGTTATTTTTTGGATGTTTTTAATGGGAAAAAATAAATTAATAATTTATTTTATTTTAAATGTTTCCATAATACAGTTACATAATACTCCCCTATTAGTACATGATTATGGGAAGTTCATAGGGTTTTCGGCATAACCCAGCGAGTTGAGGAATTCTATTGGAGATTTGGATGATAACCTCTTGGTGTACATCGACAGTGCGGTCGATCGACACATCTCAGATTCGATGAACCTCACAAACAAAAGTGACATAGAAATCATTCCTCAACCAATCGAGGAAGGGTTTTGTTTTCAAAATGTTCATTATCCATTATTCGATTAAATTAAGAGTGTGGATCCACCCATGAATTGGTTGATACTTAGATCATGTGTTCTTGTGGGAGGGAGTTATTATTTTAGTTTCTTTTGGGGTTTTGATTCGGTAATAGATTTTGTGATAATGTTTGGATAATAATTTTATTCTCCGTTAGACCTACTAACATGAGATGATCAATGCCATGAGGAATGAAAGTGGAGGTGTTCCCCCCCCCCCCTTCATATTGTTTTCCTCCCCCCACCATTCTTCGCATTATTCTTAGGGTGTTGAACACTGGATTGTTGCAAATCTGTTTTGCAATGCAATGATCCCAAATCAGAGATCAATCATCACAACGACCTAGTAGAGGTGAGGTGACAATGGCAGACAACAAATTGGCTCAGATGAAGCAGGATTGTTATTTGAGTGTTCTTCTCATGGGTGGATTGGGACTCATTTTTATGGCTTATCGGAGGCCCAAAAAAATGAAGACAACTTCAGGATCTCATGGAGACCTCAACCAAGGAGTTTCGTATTGATCAGACGTCCGGATTGAGGGAGAAGTGATTCCCTAGGGCACAGAATGAAGAACGATGTTTCTAGATATTTCTGAAGAACACGATATGTTCTCCAATGAACACATGATGAAGGGTTTTGATGGCGGCGACTAGGTCTTGTGTGCTGCACATGGTGAAGGACACATCGTGCACCCTGGAAGACACGATATGTGGACCCCACCAAGAAGTGGATGGAGTTCTGGGAGACGGGTAGCACCCACATGACATATGACCATCGTTACACGGTGTGTGGGTCCCTATGGGGAATCAGCATGTATCTCGAGAAATACACAGACAAGTCGTGCAGTAAACGACACGTACATCACCACATGACAAAACACACCTGGATACGGGGATTACCCCATGTACTGGTACACGGTCTGGTACACATGGGTTGAAGCTATGTATGGGAACATGGCCAGCGTACATGGAGTCCTCCCTAGATAGAGGAACATGGCATGTTACACTCTTACACATAGTGTATAACTTATTCTACATGAAAAGACTTATGAAACATGTTGTTGTACCTGCACAATACCTGGGATCGGAGGACATGGCATGTGACCATCCTATACACCGTGTACTTCTCAGTACATGGGTTGACCCTATTTTCCACCATTCCTTGGATGAGTTTGTCTGGGATAGTTCCCCTTTGCTCGTTCACCTAAATTTTATATATAATTTCTATCCACAAAAGTATGATCCCTTCAACGTGACTTTCTTAGATAGAGTCGGATATCTATTAGAGAGTCCCAGAGTGAGATCCTCTATCAATTTGTGACCCTAGGTGGAGTCAAGTACCAACGTGAACAATCCTACAAGTTTTCTATCCTTTACCTAAAATGTTATTCTAGATGAGTTGCAGTATCAGTCATGTCCCTGGTCGTGATCCTCATTTATGGTTTGTGATCTTTTCCTCATCGGAGTGTGTTCTCGGGGGATGAGTGCACCTTTTCCCTATTCAGATCTATATGTGCATCTATATCTCTCATGGATTTTACCAATAAATGGTTCCTCTGACCCACACATCATTTGTAAAATCAGACCTGTGGATTGATTTCTCTCAGACAAGTGCTTTATGGGATCATCAAACTGAATCCCAAGCATGGGTACGAGGTCAGGTGACTTGTCTCTAGACTACTGGTATAGGTTTTGAGTATGTCTAGATGTGTTTCTCTATCTATATGTTAAGTAGACATATACTACGAAGAGATGAATGTGCCTTTAAATTGTGTACTAATTTGTGGTCTTTGGGGTCCTCTACTGAGTATTGCTATACTCACACAAACATGAGATTTTCCCACATGTGTCATGTCTTGTGAAGACGATAATCATTTTGACGGAGTCCAGGGAAGACCAGGATTGTACCGAGCATTCTGAGTTCCCTACTGGCTGAGGTTTTCCTATTGCTAAGAGAAATAGTCCTAGTACCTCTTTGTGCTTACAGGTTTTACATTGTAGTTTGCAGACTGTTTTTTTCGGTGGGCTCATATTATGGACCTATTTTCATTCCGCATTTTACTTTCCGTCGTACTCTGTTAGATGAGTTTAGTTGTATGCATGCATTTTTTTCCTTTCTGGTTCTTACATTTTCAGCATTTGTGATATTGGAGATGTTTTCATGAGTATAAGTACTTTTTAATGCCTCTGATGTTAGTGATATGCCTACTCGATTCTATTCACCAACCCCTGGCCTATTTGAGGTGGACATGGGGAGTCGCGATGCAAGCCCCATTGGGATAGTTCATGACAGAGGGGTATCAGAGAGAGTTTCATACCTCCACCTTCACAGTACATCCTGGAGTAGAAAAAATGTACAAGGACCTCTGATGTTAGATTTGGTAGACAAGTATGAAGAAGGTCATAACAGAGTTCATTTCTTGATTCCATATGTTCCAGTAGGTGAAGGATGAGCACCATGTTCTAGTTGGGTAAGATCACCCCTTGAAGTGCAAGAGTGGAAGTGGAATAGAATATAGATAGAATTCACAAAGGGATTGCCATGAATGTAAAAGGTACACAAATACATATGGGAGATCATTGACTGACTCACCATGTCGGCTAACTTCATAGCAATAAGGTAGCAGAGTTCTGTGGAGATCTTGGGACTCCTCTATGTGTAGGAGATAATTCTGGTTCATGGATTCCCTTCGACCATAGTCTCATATCGTGATGATTGTTTCAAATCTCTGTTGTGGAAGTGATTATAGGGGGTATTTGGGACTTAGATAATTTTGAGAACATCTTTTTATTCCTAGACCGATGGTTAGATAATAGGACCATTCATGTTCTATTGGATATATTGTGGGCATGTATCTTGGACATTGGTTATAATTGGAAGGACCAGCTACCACAGTTGGATTTTCCTATAATACCAGCTACCACTACACCATTGCTTTGGCACCATTTGAGTCCATATGCGGGTGACCCTACCGGTGATCACATTACTAGACCGACCCCAAAGATTCTGCATTCATGGACCTAGAGCTGGTGTGAGCTACTATTGAGATAGTGAAGATCATCTTGGAGTATATGAGGACTGAAAAGAGCTGATAGAAGTCCTATGCAGACAAATTGGGGAGACCTTTGGAGTTTGAGGAGGGAGACAATGTCTTCCTTCAGGTCTTACCTCAACTAGGGTCATAGAGATTTGTATGGGGTATTAAGTTGTCTCTGATGTTCATAGTCCCTTTTCATATACTGCGTAGAGTTAGAGAGGAGGAAAACCTCCTAGATCTACCACTAATGTTGCACCTAGTACATGATGTATTCCACATGTCTCGGTAGAGGAGGTAAGTGCATGAACCATCACACATCATCAATTGGGGCATGCTGGAAAATAAGGATGGAGCAACCTTTGCAGAGTGTCTAGTGAAGATCGAGAATTGGTTGGAGAGGATAATTCATTGGCAAGTGATTCCCTTGGTGCTTGTCTAGTGGAAGCACAAGAATCTTATAAAGAGCACATTGGAGGGGGAGGCTCAGATCCGTGTGCAATATCCTCATATTTTTTAGTATCCCCCATTTTCTTTTGATTTTTGGGATGAAAATCGCTAAGCTGGGGAGAATGTAATGTGTCAGATTTTCCATGTATAATTTTTTAAATATTATATGGATTTATTTCAAGAATAGGATTTGTGACGGTGTGTGATTATTAGGCATAGACATCGAAGAATAAATGTTTGAAACAAATTAAACAATAAATAGCACACCTTAGTGATTTTATAGAAAATGTGGAGGAACTTTTAAATAGTTTCCTAGACTAGAAATCCGATGGCATCATTGCATTCAGAACTGTGACGTTACATTTGGCAGGGCATATCTTTGTTTAGTTCGGACTAACTTCAAAGGGTATTTTATTGACGATTTAACGGGAATAAAACATATTAATAATTTATTTTATTTTAAATGTTTCCTTAATGTAGTGACCTAATCAACCCTTATTAATACCTTCCTATATCAAGTTCGCATGGTTAGCTGCATAACCCTACCAATTGAGGATTTCCATTGGTGCTTTGGTGGTGAACCCATTGGCTAATAATGACATCATGATTGATCGACACATCTCAAATTAATCTAACATCACCAATGAATGCAACATGACAATTTATATTCAACCAAATCAAGGTAAGGAGTTTGTTTTTGATTTTTTCCTCCCCATTCATCAATTCAATGATGAATTTAGATCAACACATAAATAGGTTGATTCATAGATCTCGCTTTCTTGCAGGATGGTGTTATTATTTACATTTATTTTGGGGTTTTGATTTGGGAGTTTAGTTTGTGATAATTGTTTGATTGTAGTTTTATTCACCATTAGATGTACTAACAAGAGAAGATCAATGATTTGAAAAAATGATAGTGATGTTTCATCCTCCTTTTCATATTGTTTTCTTCCTCACCCTCCCCATATTCTTCACGTTCATTGCGGGGTGACAAAAAATGGATCATTGAGAATCCATTTTTCAATGCCGTGATCCCAATTCATATATCGAGCATCATGACGACCTAATAGAGGTGTGGTGGTGATGGTGGATGACGTATCGTCTTGGATTGAGGTGGATCATTAATTGAGAATTATTAGAATGAGAGGATTGGTGTGTGTTTTTTGGGGCTGATCAGAAGCCAAAATATAATAGAGATGGATTTGGGATGTTGGGGTGACATCAACCTAGTAGTTTCACATAAATAGGATAGCCAGATCGATAAACATTTGATTCCCTAGGGCGCAGAAAGATGAATGGAATTTCTAGAAATTTTCAAAGAATATGTCGTGTTCTCCAATGGACACATCATGTGGTATTACAATAGCGGCTTCTAGGTCTTTATCACAGCACACGATGAAAGACATGGCGTGCTCTTGGGATGACATGGTGTGTGGACCCCACCCAGTGGTCATTGGAGTTCTGGGAGATGGGTAGCACTAACACAGCGTGTGACCATCGTTACATAGAGTGTGGTCCTTACATGGACTTAGTGCGTATCTTGGGATTTATACAAACATTGTGTGGATTGCATGTTATTCATTCCACTACATGGTTAGACACGGCTGGATGCACAGACTATCTTGTGTATCGGTACACAGTCTGTGACACATGGGTTGAAGTAGTGTACGATCACATTTCCAGCATTCATAGAGTACTCCTCAAATAGTGGAACACGACATGTCACTATCTTACACTCCATGTATAACTTGTTCTACATGACAAGCCTTACAACACGGGTCGTTGTACATGGGAAGTATCCTTGGTTAGAGGACATGGTGTGTGACAATCCTACATGTTGTGTGCCTCTCATTACACAGTTTTATCCTCTTTTTCACCATTCCTTGGAAATGATTCATTTGGTTTGGTGCCCCTTTGCTCGTTCCCTTGAATTTTAGGTATCATTTCCATCCACATGAGAATGATCCCTATAGTAGTAATTTCCGAAATATATTTAGGTATCCTTTTAAGGAGTAAATTCCACCAAGTCCGTGGAATTGATCCTCATCTGTGTATCATGATCTTTCCCACTCAAGAGTGTGTTCTCCCAAAATGAGTGCAATAGTTCTCTCTTTAGATCTATCAATACATCTATATCTCTTATATATTTTGTCAAAAAATGGTACCTCTAGGATAGATTTCATCATAGCTATCAGACTTTTGGAGTGTGTTCTCTAAGACAAGTGATTCGAGGAATCCTCAAACTAAATCCCTAGCATGGGTATGGGGTCATGTGACTTGTATCAACACTACAGGACTGGGTTTTGTGTATATATAGATGTGTTTCTCTTGATATATGTTTAGTAAACATATACTGTGTAGATCTGATTGTACCTTTACATTGAATATTACTTTTTGGTTTTCAGGGTCCTATAGTAAGTATTTTTATACTCACCTCTGCACAGGCATTTCCCGCATGTGTTGTATCTTGTGTAGACGAGCGGCCTTTTAAGGGAGTCAAAGGCAGACCTAGACCAGACTGACCGTTCTATGTTACCTATAGGCCAAGGTGTTGCTATGTCTATGAATATTAGTCCTAGTACCACTTTCTTCTTAATGATTAGACTTTTTAGTTTGCATACTGTTGTTTTTGATGGGCTTGTATTCTACCCCAGTTTACATTTCTCACAAAACTTTTTGTCGTACCTTCTTGGTTGAGTTTAGTGGTATGCATGCATTTTGTTCCATAGTGGTTTTTACTTTTTCAGCATTTATGGGATGGGAGATGTGTGCTTGTGTACATGTACATTGGTATTTCCTCCAATGTTAGTGATATTACTACATGGTGCTAGTCACCAACCCATAGCCTATTGGAGGCGGTCTTGGGGAGTCGTAGCACATGCCCCACTTGGATGGGTTGTGACACCTCAATTCAATGGAATTTGGTTTTGATCATGCTTATTGATATAATTTTAATAAAAATCATGAAATTTAATTTAATTAAAAAAATTGAAATTAAATAAATAAATTTTGGGTTAATGAAAATCTGGTGTCCTAATAGAAACATCTACCTCATAATCAAATGGATCTAGAAATGTCAAACCCTGATTGGGATATTCTCGTGAAGAAAAACATTCACAAGATCTGGGAAAACATGAATAAAACCTAGGATTAAACCCCATAAAATGGTTATTTGATCAAAAATTCAATTAAAAGGATCCACAAAATTCTATGTAGGAAGAGAGAGATCATGGTAGAATGAGAATAGGAAGAGGAAACTAAACAAAAGAGGATCAACTATCATTATCCTAGCATTGTATAACTTTTGGGAGGGTTCTAAGGGGACTAAAATCCTTCTTTAAATCTCTAAGGATGGTAGAAATAAATATTAGGTCATACCGGTCTATTGGGGGCCTAAAAGAGGGGTCTATGTATTTTTTTATCAAAATTTGGATTATGTAAAAACTCATCCACAAGGTTTACTAGAAAAAGGCATATAGTTTAGAATAAATGTGCACAATTAGTGCATCTATAATAATTGGGAAACAGTATTTTATTAAAATGTAACAATTATTGAATACCCATGTGACATCCATATGAAATCCCACTAACTTGGGTTTCATTGGTTTTATCTGAGTGGGGGCATTGTTTGGGAAATCGTTCTGAAATTCTACACTAGCAGAGAATTTTAAAAAACCTTCGAAAATTCAACTTAAAACAACCCCAAAGGGAATCAAGCTGAATATTACAAAAAATAGGGGCTTATGAATACCTAAAAATAGTAACACACGGTTAAAACATATATTGGGATAAAATATAAATTGTTATAATGTAAAATATTATGCATCCATGAACTCATTCAATGAATTATTCTTTATATTCTGGGGAATGGAAAATATAAGGTTGACCTCAAATGAACCAAAAGGATTTCATACATTAGATGTTATCATGGTTAAATATAGCATGATAAATATTGAAATGAATATAATTGAAAAAAATTACAATTAATCAATAACATGAGTTCCAAATGCATTTTGGATAATATCAATGAAAAATTATCATGGATAATAAAAACTAAATTATTAATTAATTAAAATTTTAATAATTTATATCATGGTCTTAGAAATCATGATATATATGCCATCAAAGCATTTCACAAATTTATTTTAAAACTATGGTTAGGTCTACACTAAAAAACATTTAATTTTGCTATCTAATTTATCTCATAAGACAAGTTAATGCATCGAGGTGCTAACTATAACTACACCCCACCCATCACTACTTTTAAAATTAATTAATAAATTATTTAATGAAAAAATAAATTAAATATCAATATTCATTATGAATAAATAATTATATTGAGTAAATAATATCGATTTATCAATATTATCCCATGTTAAACAAATAAATTTCAAAGTAAAAAATATTATTTAAAATTTTAATATGGTTTATAAAAAATAATATCCATGATATAAATCATATGTATATTTAATATAAATTTAATGTTAAATTATATCAAAAAATTTAATTTTTTAATAGAAACATAAGCACCACAAAATTAATAAGAGATAAGAGAGGACCAATTGTTCATCAGAAATATAGGTTTTGGAATAATGTAATTCTGTTTGGAAAAATAACTAAAGTTGGTGTAAAATATTCAAATAATACCTTATTAAATATTTTTCATTGTAAAACCATTGAGAATTCATATATAAATCTAAATATTATAAAATGGCTTTGGTGGTGGGGATGTTTGTTAAAATCATATATGTTTAAAAACTTCCTTGGGATTTTTTGTAAAGAAAATCAAAAGGGAACATTTTGAAGATCATTGGAAAACATTCATTAAAACCTATAAAAATAAAAGGTTCATTGAATATTTTCTTATTAAATAAATTTATAAATAAAAATAACTTTTTAAAAATAATTTTAAAAAACAAAGAAATGAATAGAAATCCAATAAAAAGATAAATAAAATCAGTTTTTCTTATATGCATTTATATGATTGATTCAAGTGTCCAAGATGTGAAATTTTGGAATAAAATATAGAAACTCCATAAATATGCATAGGATATGATAGTATATGGAGTTTATGTAGTATATATTTTAGTATTACCTCATTAAAAATAAACAAATCCCAAAAATGATATTTTAAAATTAATCCTTACATCTTTGGTAACTTTTAAATTGTAACTCCTTGAAAAATACTCCTTATTTGACCTAATAATCATTGATAATATATAGGTATTCATGATAAATATATCAAATGGTAATTATATGAACCATATAAAAGTTTATGGGTGCATAATATCAAATATGTCTCAATGGAATGTAAATTGATATAAAATACCTTATATCACACACAATTAAGAATTCTTAAAACTGTTATATAATGGTTTTAAACATGTTATTAATTTATAATAGAACCAGATTTTAATTTATTTTATCTTATTTTATCTTCTTATATCATTTTATCATGTAGTCATTTATAATATTTCCTTGTTACCATTATTTTGGGTGGTTACTATTTAATCTTCTTATGCATGTTTTTCATGGAAGTTCTCATTATTATGAATAGTATATAGTTCAATTATCTCCAAAATAATATTAAATTTATAAATATGAATTTTTGTTAATATATACATGTTGGAAATCATTCTAAAATCTTGAACACGAAAAATGAATCACATCGCTTTGTGGAGATGATAAGTCATACATACGGAAGATCGATGCAATAATTTCCATATTGGGTGAATGGGTAAGGAATTGGATGATATATTAATTTTATATAATTAATTTCATTTCATAACTATCATATATGTTCATTAATTTCATCACTCTGTCTATCCACGTGATTCAGTGATGTAAAATAAATTACAATGGTTCACATGGTGATACATGAGTGATAGTTTTGCTTCCCAATTAATATTGAAGGATATAGATAAATATTATTCCATAAATATGATAACATATAAATATATTTTAGAAATTTTATTTATCATTTTATGTGTGTTAATATATAATTTAATGTTGTAAAAGAAGACATATAGAGAACGATCTTAGTGAAGACAATTACCTTGGCTTAGAAGAACATCATTTCAATCTCTTATTAAAGACCCGATGGTTAATTTATTAGAAATATAACCACCTCTATAATTTGTGTAAAGATTTTGTGGACATATTTCTTAAGGGTATGGTTGAGAAATATTTCTTAATATTTATGATGAATTGAGGGAAGTTGGTGGCCATATCTAATTGAGGTTGGGGCACACTTGTATATTTTCAAATGTTCTCAATAATATATGGTAATTTTCTTCGAAATATTGCATCAAGATGAATCATATTCTATTGGGGGAACTATAAGATTTAAATTCATCAAAAAATGGGGTTTTATGATGTGTTATGGTCATTTATACCCTTATATTTTTAGATTATCCCATAGTAAACCTGTTTTAAGATTATCCAAGATAATTAATTTTTAATGTTTTCAGTATTTATTAAAAAAAAACTACAATTGAAATTATTTCCTAATATTAATTATCCTAACTAAAAATTAGAAACTATTTTATCAAATTCAAATCATAGATGTGTAATAATTAAATTTAAAAATTATCACGTAAATCGTGTTGAGAAACGATTCTTCAAGGAATGCATTTTTCAACCATAATATGATCTTATATTAAATATATGTCTTGAAATAATCATTTGATGGATTTAAATTAATATAGTTATATTTATAATATATAAAATTAATTTAAATAATTTATCATTAAATATTACTATAATTAATTAATATTGGATTATATCATACCTTTTTAAAACAAATTTATGAAAAAATTTCCTTTTTATCTCCAAATGATCTTATATTTATTTGAATAAAAATGATAGTATATAAATTATTAAACAAAAATATTATAATACATTTTTATAATTATAATTATGAAAAGATAAAAATTATATTTTCAATTATTCATAGTATCTTATTTCTAAGGGAATATTTTAAAAAAATTATTTTATTCATATTGTGACCTTGTAAATTCAAAATTGATATTAATCCTATGAAATCAGAATTTTTAAACCATGAAATACTGAAATATGTATTATATTATATTTTAACTAAAATATAATTTTCACTTACAATAATTTATTCTCAAGTGTCACATCATAAATAATGGATCATGTTGCCAGAATAAAACCCATATAGAACCTTTGACATCGCAATTACACCACAAGTGCCGCTAACATCATTTAGTACCATGCCTTATATCCTTGATAAACTACTACACAAGACTCATTAAATTATTCTCTTCTATAATTCATTATAATTAATCTTATATACATCATTCTTTGGATTTTTTACGTTTTTTAGTTTCATCTCCGATTCATGACTATTTACTAATGAACCACTTGATGATTCACCCACTGTAAGCTAAAAATATAGAACATCATGTATAAAGATACCTTATGACTAAATTTCCTTTATATGAGATTTAAATAAATCATATACACTATATAAAATGGTAAACAATAGATTTTATTCCTCCTAGATTACAATAAGTTACTCCTTTAGGAAAATTAAAAATAATTAATAAGAACAAAATAAAACAAATTGAACATGTAGGAATGAAGCTCAAGGGATAAAATTATAATAAAATTATGTTCTATATCCAGCATAAAATACGGTTTATATATCATTAAATATATTAAAAATTTATCCATGTTACTATAAAAATCACAATCCCTACATAGATTCACAAAATAAATAGTAACAATTACTTCCCAAGATAATATTCTTTAGCAAGTAATCCAAATATAAAAAACCCAAATTTCAAAGGATTTGATCCCACTAATATAACTAAATTCAATTATTGTTACTTCATGACACACACCCTTTCTTGATCTATGACGATACACCTTCAACCCTCTTCCTCTTTTATTCCATATATGTTGGAATTATTTCTCTGTTTTCTTTTCAAGTATACCACAAATAGTGGTCTAACGTCATCATATATAGGTTATTATTTCTAGTCATTTAGTCATGGATTTAATTCCAATCCATCTATAATGAGTTTATATTTATTTTTATCATCAAGGAAGACCTCCAAAATAGTGAAATCTATTCACTACCTTAACTAGAGAAACTATTGAATAATTTAATTTCCCACACCCCCTTCACCATATCTGAAACACTATGCTACTTCTGAAATATTCAAATTTGATGCACATCAATTCATATAAATAGAATCGATTGTATTCTCAAGGAAAATGAATTAAAAGTACCTTCTCCACATTCCATAAATCAGAATCCCCTAAACCACATCTATTAGACTGCATTAATCATGTTTCATCTATTGAATCCACTCAACTTCTTCTATTGACTTAACATAATTTTTACATCATATTTGGTTTTCTAACCTAATTCGGTTGACATATCTTATAGATAAATATTTAAACTACAATTAACCCAAATAGCCATTGATAGTTCATATAATATACATCATTATTTTCCATGTGTAAGATTTGAACATTTATCTTTTGGGGCTTCCAAACATAATGTATAAATAAGCCATCCACCAATCCTAAACCTACCCCATGGTTTCTTACTTGATATTACCTACTATCATCTATAAAAAACATAAACCAAACTAAATATTAATTCATACTACTTAGGTATGTGGCTGGAAGATCACCCTCACTAACCTATGGACATCATCCGAGGAAGAATCATGTATAGTAACTATTCTGATGCTTCCCCTGGAAAATTTCGTTGTTGGTGGGTATTAGTGGTTTTTTAGGGGAGTTGTTTCAAACATGAAACCATAAGCTCTACATATATAATTAGGCATTGGTAAGATTATAATACCATCATTGATTCTAGAGATATCATTACTTCTAATATATATTCTAGAGAGGACTATTTTTAAATAGATGTGTGTATATATAATGATTTTATATTCTTTATTTATTCTAATATAAAGGTCAATTTATCCTTCCATAATTTTTTTCTCTGTGATACATGAATTAAAAAAGTGGTATGAGATCCATTGACTTCCAAATAGTGGTGGGTGAAGGATATTTTATAGTTAAATCATGTTTTTTATATTGGTATTTATAAATAATATTCATAATGTTCATGTTGATACTATTATAAAACCACAATCAATACCGAAAACAAAGATAGAACAAGCTCCCTATTTTTGGTACCAGTACATGTCAAACATAAAAGACATTATACAATCATTTTAATAACGGGAAGACAATTTTTTCAGAATTGGAAATTCTCATAAGTTTTGAAGAGATTTTAAAGCATGCCATATCAGTGCCATATAATTTCCACACGATCAGTTAATCTTAATCAGTGGAACATATTTTATTATATTTTTATCATATATAGTTATTTTTATATGCTATATGAGTATATTAAACAATTTCTACAATATATATCATGAAATGGAAGGATCTATTATTTGAAAGTCTACTCCAGTTTTCACTATATTGAAGTTAAATAGAGGGACCATCCAAGGCATGGATAATCAAGTCGAATTAAACAATATAATTCATTTGGATGTATCAAATGAAAGATCTAATTAATACTAAGTAACATTTTCATTCAATAATGAAAATGGAATTAAACCTGGATTCCACCAATGAATTCTATTTGATGAAGCTCAAAACAATGATGATTAGTCAAATAAACCAATGTATCGATCACAACATCTACCACCATGTTTTTCATGATACATGAATTTTTAAGATCTAAATTAATTTGGAAAAATATATTCCAGTCAGATATCATTCATAATAATATAATATTTTTATATTTTTGTTAGAATCATTTGTAAAAAATGGAAATTCAAGATAAGGACACACTAGTGAGTTATAAAGCCTGGAGAATAAATTGGGGGTTATAGGTAAGACTCTGAATGACTTTGATTTGGAAAACCAGAAAAATTTCACATATCCCGGTATCTGGGATACATCAAGGACCTACCTCAATAACATAGTTCTTTAAGGGAAATTTTTCCTAGAAATAGTAACATAATAATTTACAATAAATATGTAGAAAGAATGATTTTATCTTACAACATGATATAAGCCCTCATTTTGGAGAAGCGATGAGGAAAACATGGATGTAGTATATGGGTAAGAATTTTTACACGCCAGAGCTAAAATCTAATATGTGATATAGAACTCATATATTTTTATAATCGATTTGATTCCAACTGATAATTACCAAAAATTACTATCACATAATTAAATAGGTTAAAGAAAATATTTCATTAAATAAATACCCATGAACTTTTAGTGTAAGAGAATTAAAAAACTCTATAAAATCATAAAATAATAATTTCCATGCCTTTCTCAAAATATGTAAATTTTCATTCAAATATATGATAAACTGAATAATCTATAATATTCCTTCATCATCTCCAATAAATTCTCCACACATGCTATTATATTTGACATATAATGTGTAATAATTTTCTTCATAACCAAGGTAAATGAACAAAATAAGTCTAGGTAATCTCAAATGATCAATAATGGTAAATATAAGTGATAAAAATAAAGGATCAATAATAGGTATAAGATGAGCAGAAATATTAGGGATTTGATAGATAACTATAAATAATCCCATAATAGAATGAAACTGAAATCATAATTTATCCATGGGTAATAATGGAAATGAAAAGATAAAAAATAAAACAATAAAATGTTCATTAGAAATTTCTGCATAATTTGTTACATCTACTTCCATCCCCTATTCCAAGACATCTTGATCTTAGACACGATGATATTATCATCAAGGCCCTATGTGTAGGAAATACTTTTCTATCAGTAAAAATACACCAATACATGTAAGCTAGTTTATCTCATGATACCCATTGATGAATTGAGGGGATATTAAGTGCCCACTATTAATTAATTAATTATAGTTAATTCATTCTATTATGGAATTAATAGACTATAAAATACATAATAAACATTTCGTACTAATCAATAAACATACATGTTGGAATAATTAGTACATCGATTATCAATATTTACCCAATAAATAAATGGAATATCTTTCTATGTAAACATCCCAAAAAATAACACAACATAGTGAAAGAGGAATATATTTTAGTTAATAATTTTTTGGCAAATAAATTTGTAGTATAATGGTAAAACCCATTTAATCAATGTAAGGATATATAGACTACTCATATGGTAAATTCATTGAATGAAAAAACATTCCTATAACGTAGACTAATTTGATAACAATGGTAGTGATGTATCATTCTGAGCTTAATCCCCCAAAGGAAAATATTATGAGAGTATTTTGAATTTAAACCATGAACAACATATTCACAACCAAAAGGTAACAATTAGTGAATACGAATCATATCACTGTGGAACAAAATTGAGATACAAATGCCTATACCATAATAATAATGTAATAATGAAATGAAAATTATGGGGACACTTGGAAATTATTATTTTTACACCCAAATATATTTAAATAATTGTTTCTCATGGATTTCATATGTTACCCTCAAATAAAAGTTTAAATGAACTGTTATATACTATTAAAATCTTAGTCTTTAAACATGAACATTATAAAATGGCTCTAAAAATTGGTGGTATAAATAAGAATGACCACATTATGGAAAAATATTTAAAAACATTTTATATAATTAATAAACATTCATTAATGAAAATTAAATAATTACTCAATATTTGTTAGTAATGTCGTTTTTTGTTATAAAAATTTTTATCTTTGCATTATGTGGGTGAATGTAGTCATTAATTTATAAAATATATATAATTTTTTTTGAAAAAATTAAACAATTTTTTGATATAGAATATCAAAATTTAAAAAGGATTAATTTTTTTGGATATTTATGAAAATATTTATTTTTTCTTGAATAATGATTAATACATATATTTATAAAACTATCATTTCGTTTTTAATAATGACATAATTTAGATTTTCAATTCTATTTTGGATTTAATTTTAAAATAACATTATATACTCTTTAAAAAATAAAATCTAAATAATTATTCAAGAATAACAATTTTCATTTTTTTGTATAAGATTACTTTTATACTTAATCATTCATTCATTATAAAACTATTTTTAAGTAAATAATGTTTTCCCATGTAATTTAATTCGATTAATTCATACTAAGGAGTTATTTATATGAAATGTATTAATTATATATGTATATATACATATATTAATTTAAATTCATATAATTATGATCAACATACCTAGAGCTATTGTAATACCATCACAAGTTTGAAAAATGAATTTTTCTAAAACTAGTTTTTCATTAGGTATTGCGGGATTATTTTAAAAATAATTTATATAATATATAGGAAATTAATTTTAAAAATTGGATAAAATATTTGGAATAGTTATATTTTAGTTGGGTAAATATTCCATTTTTAGGCATTGTGAATAGTAATCATAGTAAAATTTATCACCTTATTAAATGTACAAATTGGGTGAACTAATGTTAATACTGTAGGGTAAGCCTAAAAAATAACCAAAAAACTATTCATTTTCATCTTCTATGAGTGGTGTTTGAAAAAAGGTTTTTTAATGCCGTTAAATAATTTATTTTTAAAAATTATTGGGAAATTGGGAACCCATTCTCAGATTTTATGAATATGAGTTTTATTATATTCATATTAAAAACTATTTTTGTGTCATATCTGTTAGTGTAATGGTTATAAGATTCAATTTATTTTTTTCCTATAAAGTCTAAAATACTTATTTACATTATTATTTGAATAAAGAAAATTTCAGACCCAATTTATTAATTTATTTTAAGGTATAATGATATTGACTATAAAAATTAGTATTTTCCTAAAAAAAAAATTTCTTTTGTTATTTGTTCTTATATAAAAATTAATTTCCACCACATATACAAGTTAAATTTGATAAAATGGATTCCCAAACAATAATCAGCATGTCCAAATTTTGTAATAAGTCCCCTTTTTTATTCATTTAATTATGTTGTCATAGTAATAATTTGAGTTATCAAGGTAATGATTAAGATGTGTATATTGTTGTTTAACAAGGGGATAAGTCTTTAAATGAGTCTAAAAATGTTTTAATTGTGATTGGTTGAGCATATATTTACCGTTTGACATATTATATTTAAATTTTTTTTCTGTGTTTCACTTGACATGATTAATATATCTTTATTATTTATGATTTTAACTAATTCATAGTTTGTCATTTCCCTCCATTATTAAATGATTCTACCTCTCATCTCTTCTTCATGATTAATGAGCCTTTTATATTAGTAAATACCTATCGTAATACCTTCAATGATCCCATACCCATTTTCTATAGCTTCTTCCCTTTCCAAAATAGAATCCGTTCATGTTTCAAGGTCTATATGAAAAGTGGTTTCTAGACCATTTTTTAACTCATAACTATGAATATTCAATTTTATTTAATATTATACAACATATAAATATATGGTATCAAATGTAATGCGACACAAATTTTAAAAGATTATCTTTTATTCAACAACATGTATGGAAGACGACACAAAACATAGAATGGAATATACGTTCTCAAGAAATTATGGAATTTTTAAAATTATAAATCAATTAAATACATTATATAGATTTCAATGCTTGAAATACTCAGTTAGCTTTCATCACATACAATAATGACTTTCTTTGATAGCATGTGTGACATGCAAGATGGTGTTTTACCAAACAAAAAAATATTATTAAAATGTTACTATTTAATATAATAATATATAAAATACCCATTAAATTATAATTTATGAATAGTATAATATAACTTATGAAAATACATGGTTTATTGAAAATATAAAATGAATTCATAGGTTTCTAGTAAATTAAAAATAAATATAAAATCCAATTGAATATAAAGGAAAATTTTTTATGCAAACAATAGTGTTTTGTCCTAATAAGTAAAATTAATTACTATTAGATAATTATATTAATTAAATTTATATTTAATATATTCAGTAAAAGATTTTTATAGTCATCCAATATATTTGATAGTCATAAAATAAGAACAAACCTAATTTTACTCATAAAACCCTATATTTTTCTAAAGATAGTTTTATAGACTTTTAATGGAGAACCTATTTTTAATCCATTTTTTGGACTTTTATAAACAAATTTATGTAATAATAAACATCATTATAAGAATATTAATATAAAAATTATATTAGGGTTAATTTTTGGTATTTTTCTATGAGGAATCATTTTTTTGCTGAAAAATGAAAGTATTTAATTTTAATTCGAAATAAATTTTTCATATAATTTATTTATATGGTAAAGTTATATTTTAGATTGTTTTTCATGTTTATTTTGATAAATTTTATCTATATTAATAAAATTTACATCCTTTTAATCAATGGAACTTTGAAATTGGATATAAAAACTTAAAAAACATTTGAAAATTTTTTCATTAAAAACCCACTTTGTCGTCTCATATGGGGGTTTAGTTTTAAATAAATTTCTACCACTTATATAATTGGAATTTGGAAAATTGGATTATTTTTTTGAATAATAGTAATTTATAATTTAAAATAATTCTAAATTAGTTTTTTATGAAAAATATTAGTGAATGAGATTATAATTAATTACATTGATTAATAGACAAATTATCCTACCATAAGAGCTAAATATACTAGAAACTAGTATAAAATTCAATGGATGGCCATATTTTGATCCTATATTCAATTTTTTATAATTTCTACCATTATTGGGGATAATTTAAATGGGAAAACGTTGGTTGAATTCTCGTTACCATAATTTACAAGAACACCACTCCTCTACTATAAAATGGTACTCATCCCCCCCACTTATTCACACATATCACACCATTTTTATCATCAAAAATTGATCCATAAAATATTCCAAAATCCCTAAAGTCATCCTATAATCATCAATTTTCTAATAAATCAATACTTGGAAGCCCTTTTGTGGAAAACAGATCGATTTACCACAAAAGGGGTAACTTTATTCATGGTGCATTAGTGTTTTATTTATTTCTCAATCCCTTAGTTTCTTATATTTCATTTATTAAATAATAAAATCAGTATGATAAATAAACTTAGATATTTTATTATTAATTTTTATACCTACAACTATACAAGAATTCATTAAATTGGCAACGAACTAACCATTCATGTATGATCAACTACCACATCGCAAAAAGATGTCGTTCATCTTTCCACCACCACCTCTCATGGTTAGGAATTATGATGGACACACTTTTTTATATGATATATATGATATTTATATTGTATTTATGTTTATTTAATTTTTATACTATGTAAACCATCATGCGTTCTTTTTTTTGGGTTATGATAACATCTTTTGTGGACATGTGGATTGCCGCCTCCTCAAAGTGATGTGATCTTTCCACACTATACATGGAACATACTAGGGATTATTTTAATTAAATAACATGACATATATGACATGAATTTGAAACATTAATTATAATATACATATACATATATATAATTTAATTTTAATTATTTTAAATATAATAAGGAAATGGATGTTCTGTTCTTGCACACATACGACCTACTGTCACCTTGAATGATGCATTTCATTTAATATCGCCAAATATTATGAATAATTATAAAGACATATATAATGATTCTATATAATATTAAAATAATGTTTTAAATTATTTAAATGACTAAATCAGGATATAATTAATATGAAAAACATGTAACAAATCAAAACATAATCGAAAAAATTTGGCAATAAACACATTGAATAGTGAAAATAATGAATGATTTTTAACAAACCTATAATAAAATATTTTAATAATATTATATGTGATATTATAAAAATGATTATTGTTTTATTATAAATTTTTTACATTTTTAAATACATTATATTGTATTTTTAAGAAGGCTCACCTAAATGCAAATGCAAGGTAAGGGATTTCCGACTCACATTTTACATCTGTGAGATAAATGTCATATTCACCCATTAACTTTTTTTGTTGTATATAATTCCCATATTTATATATTTTATCATTAATTAATATATCTTTATGTTATTTTTATTTTCAATTTTAATTATTTCTTCTAATGGGATTTTAATTAAAATTTACCAAGTGGTAAATAATTTCATAACCAAATTCATTTTCATTCGGTTATGATAATTCCTCATTATTGTTAATATTATTAGAATATATGTGACATAAATTTTTACAATTTTTTTTTAAATTTCTTCATTTTTATGATGATTTACATTTCACACACATAATATATTAATTAAATAATTCTCTCATAAATATTATGGTATTTTCAAAGGACTACATTACAATATCATTTTGTCCAACATTGTTTGCACTTGAATTTCAATTAGAGGAAATTATTAGAAATATTTCTAATAAATTCATTAATTTTATTCACCTAAATTTATTCATGGAAAATTTCTAGGTTATAATAGCATTTTACACTCTTTGGTACTCAAATGTGTTTAATTATTTTTAAAAACCCAACTTAATTTCTCTCTTTAGTTGGAGGAAAAATTTTCTTCTAAAAACCATATTTTATAAAAAAAATCAAAAATGTTTTTATAATTTCCAAAATGGATTACTAAAGAAATTTTTAGCCCTCTTTCCTTTTACAAATGTTTTAAAGTAATCATATACTCTCTTTCTAAACAAGTCATTTTCAACATTTTACTTTGAAAAATTAATGTTATTTTTACCTTGAATGGAATTTATAGATTTACTCAATGTGATTCATTTAAATATTCATTTTCATGTTTAAAAGCGTAATTTTTAAAAAAACAAAATTCAAAATTTACTTTCAATTGAAATTATTTTATAAATATTTTCAAAATAAAATTAGTATTTTCTCCAAGGATGTTTTTAAATGATATTTTCAATAATATTTTCATCCATAAATTAAATAAACCCTTTATTTTTACTCTACTTGGGATATATTGTATTGATACCATATTTTTTCTTCCTTTAGATGGATTTTCATTGATATGAAAAAGGAAAATATTTACATTCATTTCCTTGATTCCATTTTATAGGGTGAAATATTTTATTTCCTATGATCATTGAATAGTGAATTTTCTCCTATTACCCATATCATTTATCATGGATATTTTTATTATGTAAACCATATATAAATTTTACATATGGTGTTTACTTTGATAGTTATTTTATTTTTTAGGGAAATATTGATAAATCGGTATCTATTACTCAAAATGGATATTTGATAAGGAACATTGTTTTTAAATTAAATTGATTATTTGATATATAAGTACTATTTTGGACTTGTAAAAAATAGGTTCGGGGCTATTTAAAGGAATAATCTCATTACATTAGATGTCTCATGAGATGAAATCATTTGGAGAAAAACCCTAAAGGTTTGTTTCTAAGAAGTAGAGATGGGTTTCTACCAACGTATATAAATTTTCTTAATGATATATCTTGATAGTATAATGGTTCACATTCCTGATACATGATGTCTAATAATTAATCATTTCCTTCATTTTGATTCAGTATTTATTAACATGAGATTTTCACAATGAAAAAAATCAATGGATGCATTTCACTCTTTTTTAATTGATTAAATGGATTGTGTTTTCAGGAATATTCATTTTCATATTATTTATGCATTTACTTCCCATTTTATTTATTGCATGGAATGTGTGTTAAATTATTTACCATTATATAATGGTTATTCTCATTGATTCATTATTTATTCCATTATACACGACCCTTTCAAATCATTTGAGATCACCCTTATTATTTTTATTTTCCCTCTGATTCCTAGATGGGTACTAAAAATGATATAAAAGTATATTCTAGATGCAATAAATTATTTATTATAAAAAAATTGTTTTTTATTTTTTTAAAAAATAATCTTGTATATATCTAGTTTACCAGGCCTTCTAAACTATTCAGTCCTTTGGGATGTGATTTACTTGTATCATATTCTAACATAATGGTAGTAGCATCCAGATCTGGGATTCCTAGGGTTAGGGTTGATAAAGTTGGTATCATAGGAGGTTTCGTAGAAACCTGGTGAATAATATTTAGGGAAACTTATATTATAGAATTTAGCCCTACAGAATAATTTGAAGATTAGTTTATAATAACATCCTAAAGAATCAGATAGATACGATTTTGTGTTTTTCTTGACAATAAATCCATGATTTGTTACTACAAGTGGACGTCATTCTTTTATAGATATACCTAAGTGTAAAAACATTGAAAAGGTGCACCATATACCTTAACCAACTACTAAAATCACTAATAAAGATAAGTGATTGGTTTACTAAGATATAATGTGGGGGTGACCTTAGATTGTAGAAGGCTTGATTTCTATCATGTTATAAATATGGAAGGGGTGACCCAGAAAAGTAACCCAACAGAATGGAGAAATTCATTATTTGTATTTAATAAGGTCATAATGAAAATAATTTTTGATGAAAAATGAAGAGTATGATGAAAGAAAATAAATCCCATCATGATGTTCCATTTATAGTTCATTTCCATAACTCTAGGGGACATGGAAATTACCCATGTCAATTCCCTATTATAAAGGATAAAATATAGAATAATTAAAGGAAAAAGTGAAAATAAATGGATGAAAAAATTACGTATTGATTTTTTATTGAAAACCATTTTAAAAAGTGTATTTAAATAGGAAATTTCAATTATTTACATAATATTTATTTTAAAAATTATATTTTAATATAGAAAATGGAAAAAACCACATGACTGGTGGAAACCCATAAAAACAATCTTGTCAGTGGGGATTCCACACATGACAAAAGGAAAATATGGATTTGATGCCTACCATTAGCCTACATGATGTCCTAGTTAATGGGTGAATATTTCTAGTTAAACAATTTTCTGAATAAATATTAATAATAAACCATAATTTTTACTCTTTAGGTTTATATATTAGTGTATTAACCAAAATTGTTTTGTAAAATGGTGATAAGAAATATAATTACTATTTTTTTTGTATTATGATCCATCAAAAGAGGATTTTAGTGCTTCAGTAAATGGTTAATTGAAAGATATCCCTATCGTGAAGTAAGGGATAAATTATAATTTTATTGATGCATAATAAAAAGATGTTGTTGTTCATATGAAATTGAAACATCTCAAGTAAGTATATTTCCGTATATTCTTACATAGTAAAAAATTTACTCAACATTAAGAAAATGATCAAAAAAATGTTTTTCTAATACATTGATTTATTTTAAACGGATGGAATTTTAAACAATCGTGGATTTATGGATTTGAAGGCCATAAAAATCCACTAATAATTAACTTGTTTTTGATTGGTTACAAAAATTACTCCCAATAAATATTTATGTTTTTACTCCATGTATGTATCTACTATTTCCACTAATGTTTTCTTACTTAGAGACCTAGTTATATGTTATTCCATGCGACTTTTGTAATTCTCATTCTCTCTTATTAAGAGGGTATTTTATAAAAACTTCTACGATGTCGGTTTTCTATAATGTAATTTTTAAATTTCAAACAATCTATCACTATACATAGGTTTAAATTTTGAGGATGCAATTTAATTATGTTGGGAGAATGTAATACCCAAAAATTCTAAAATAGTAACATTTATTAGAGAACATGTTTGAAACACAACCCCAAACATACAAAGGAATATAACCTCCATATACGATATTGTATATTTAATATTTCTTTATAAAGTCAGTATACTCTATAGCTTTTAATTCACACAATACTGAGTTAGCTTTCATCATATGCAATAATTTGTTTCTTTTAAAACATTCATGACACACATGACCAAGTTTTACCAAACAACAATATTTTATAAAAATATAATGATATCATATAATAATATAGGAACTATACATTAAATTCATGGGTATTAATAATATTTACTATCTTATGAAAATATATTGTTTAAAAAAATATAAAATAAATTTCTAGGTTACTAATTAATTGAAAATAAATACAAAACCAATTGAATATAAAAAAAATGTTTGTATGCTTACAATGGTGTTTTATCATAATAAATTAAATTAGTTACTATTAGGGAATCATATAATGTAATAAATTTGTAATTTATTCAATAAAATATTTTTTACATTCATCCAATAGATTTGATAGGCATAAAATAAGATCAAACCCAATTTTATTCATAAAAACATATATTTTAATGATATTTTTACCGAATATTAATAGAGAACCAATTTTAAATAAAATTTTAGGAAGTTTATAAATTTTCATTTTCAACATAAATTTAATTTTTTAAATCTTAATTTAAAATGTTTCTTAGGTTGAATTTTTGGTATTTTTCTATGTTGTTTCATTTTTTTATAAATAGTGAAAATAGTGAATTTTAAATCAAAACATATTTTTTCTTGAAATTTATTTACAATGATAAATTATAATTTTGATTGGTTTTAAAGTTTATATGGATAATGTTTAAATATATTAATCCAATTTAGTTAATTGGAATTAATTTCAGTTTGAAACATGATATAAGAACTTATCATAATTTTGATCATTTCAACTTTAAAAACCATTTTTCTCGTCCTGTCTGCAGGTTTGTTTTAAAATTAATTTCTACCACCTATGTGATTTTTATTTTTCAAAATTTATTCCATATTTTTATTCAAAAAAATTTATAATTTTTAATATTATAATCTATATTTTTAAAAATAATATTGTGGAATGAAATAATATTAATTACAGCAATTAAGAGAAAAACTAGCTTAATAAGGGACTAAACCGTACACTTTAGAGGCAAAATGACCTATAAACTTGTTAAAAATACCTTTAATGTCCATATTTTGACACTATAATACTAATTATATATTAATTACCATTATTATATCCACATGGAATGGACAAAATGTGAGATGAATTCACTTCTAAAAAATTTACAGGAATAACAATCCTCCATACTAAAAATGCACTCACCCCTCCCAATTATTCACTCCTATATAATCATTTATATAATCTAAAATCATGACAATTAATGTCCAAAAATCCCTAATGTCATCCTATAATCATCATATTTCTTATAAAATAATCCAATGAATTCCTTTTGTGCAAACCAAAAGAAGTTACCCAAAAAATAGGTAACATTTTTCTATGTGCATTTATGTTTTATATGTTTCTAAACCACTTAGCTTATTATATTTACATAACTTTATAAAATCCTACGTAACATAAATATATTTATATGTTTTTATTTTATGATTTTTACCAACACCTACAAACACTTCCATCAAATAGACGACGATCATACTATTCATATACGGTGATCTACCACCTCGTGAAATGATGACATTCATTTCTTTATTTACAACCTATCATGCTTGATAATTATAATGGAAATTTTTTTTAAATAATATATATGATATTTTAATTTTCTTATACTTATGTAATTGTTATATAATATATACCTTTATTCGTTCCATTTTTTGGGGATACGATAACATCTTTGTGGATGTGTGGACAATTGCCTCCTCAAAGCGATGTGATTCGTTTATTATATACATTGAATGTACTAGGGGATGGTTTTTGTTAGGGGAAATAGGGGCCTATATACCCTGAGAGGGGGGGGGGGGTGAATCAGGGTATGGATATTCTTTTTTGAAATACTTTCTGCCCCACTAGATCTTGACCACTTTATTACAAGGGTCACTTAGTTTGCTCTTGTTCAATTGTTATGATCAGTTCTTCTCTAGTTTTCCTGATGATGATGCTTTAAATTCAACTCAGGGACGTAAGTAGGAAGACACAAATATTTTTACTTGGTTCACCCGCACTGGGCTACGTCCAAGGAGCATACACCGACAAGTTTTCGGTTGTACCAATTCCACTATTCTTCACTAGATGTGGATACAAAGTTCGGGCTAGATCACTTCTATGCCCAGGCTCACTGCCTATACAAGATTTAGGGTTATCTCAATGCTTTCCCAAGGGTCACTCCCTGTTTCTCTCTCTCTGGCTCACTGCTGGTGGAGAGGATCACCTTCTTCCTCTTCCTAAGCTCATTGCTCTTGTAAGGGATTCACTCACAGTTTATAGACCTATAGGTCTCTTCATTTCCATTAAGGAATGAATCTTTCTCTGTATTTAGATACTCTGTTGAAGTTCAACTTTCATCCGTAGATGAATACCTTTTTTCCTCTGAACACTGGGCAATTCACTTTGGAAAGACCTTCGCAAAGCACCCTACTTCGCGAAGATCCCAATTTCACGAAGCTCAAACAAGCCCTCGCGAAGCTCCTGCCTTTTTGCGAAGCTCTCTCGCGAAGCTCTTTCGCGAAGCACTCTCGCGATGCTCAAGCCGTCGCATAGCAATGACCCTCGCGAAGCTATGTAAACCAACGCAGAGATCGCAGGTTTCGCGGAGCTACAATAGCCGCCGTGAAGCACCTCTTTTGCGAAGCACGCTGGCTCCGCGAACCACCTTCGCAAATCGAGAGCAAAGTATTTTCTCTGAAAATTCTCTCTACTTCGCTCGAAGGGGTCGGCCTCTTTTTATAGGCGATTCCACCGACCCTTGTCCCTTCCGCACGAAGTCAACGCCACATCATCTCAAATCGCGAAGCTCCAAAGTTTCTGCCGAAATTCTGTCCAAATCGCGAAGCTCCACGGCAATTATCCGTTCGCGAAGCTTGACGTAGTCGCGAAGAATCACCGTCAACTTACCATCGCGGCTCGCGCCTTCGCCGCGAAGCTCCCTCGCGAAGCCCAACATTCCTTCGCGTCTTCGCCGCGAGGCTCCCTCGCAAAGCCCTTCACTACCGCAATGCGCTTCAGCCTCTGCTGTTCGCGAAGCTTGACGTAATCGCGAAGCATCACCGCCTCCATTGTACTGCTCTTTTGTACCTCCTACAGATCGTCCTTTCCTTTTTCATAGTTCTTTGTCAACAAGGAATGTCAACAACTTCTCAGGAACTCGACAATTCTCCATGGAAAATCACTTTGTCAACAAACACAATCAACCCAAAAATGCTGTAATGTTACCTTGAGGGATTTTTTCCCAATAGTTTTAATAAATTCATGAGACATATATGACATGAAAAATATAATTTAATTATAATATACATATACCTATATATAATTAACTTCACATTCTTTTAAATATGACAAGAAAATTGAAGTAGCGTTTATGCGTACGTATAGCCAAACATCTCTATGAAAGGTGTATTTCATTGCTACCCCCAAATAATAGGTATTATTATTAATACATATATAATGAATATATAAGATATTTAAATCATGGTTTACATTCATATATGATTCAATGAGGATTCAATTAACATGTACAAAAAGTAACATGTCAACACATACTCAAAAAACTAGTCAATTAACACCGAAAATAGTGAGTATATGAAAATATTATTAAACAAACATGTAATAAGATATTATATAAAGATTATATATGATATTAAAAAAATTATTATCGATATTATATTGTTTTTTACGTGTTCAAAACCCTTATAGATTATGTTAACAAATGTTTAACCAAAAGTAAACACAAGGTAAAGGATTTTTTATCTAACTTTTTACATCTGTGTGATAAATGTCATATTCACCATTTACATTTTTTTGTGGTGTATATATTGTCCATTTTTATATATTAAATAAATATTTATTTTATATTAATGGTATTTAAGATTTAAATTTGAAATATTTCTTCAAAGTGGATTTGAATTTAAAGTTACCAAGTGGTAAAAAATTACGTAACATGATTCATTTTCATTGGGTTATGACACTTCACCATTTTCAATAATATAATAAGATTATTTTTGTTATAAATTTAAACTATCTATTTTTTTATTTCCAATTTTTTTTATGTGGATTTACATTTTTCACACTTAATTTCATCATTAATTGATTCTCTCATCATCATTATTTTCCGTCTAAGGGTTAACATCACAATATCATTTTTTCGTAATTTTTTGCCCATGAATTTCCATTTGGGAATTATTCAATAATTATTTAATGAATACATTAATTTTCTTCTCATCTAGTTATTGATGACCTTTTTTAAAATATGTAGTACCATTTTTCTTCTCTTTAGTACACAAAATGTTTTAAGGAAAGCCCAACATCATTTCTCTCTGTATTTGGAGATCTGGTATTCTTCTAAAATCCCCTTTTTCTAAAAAGGTACTATAAAATATTTGTATAATTTTAAAAATTATTAATTAAATAAATATTTTCCATTTTATCTTTTAAATACTCTTTCAGTGGTATCTCCTTATCTATTTCCAAACAATCCATTTTCAATGATTATTACCATGTAATTGGAATGTCCATTTTAAATTTTACGAATTTTATGTATTTACCCATCATAAATTACTTTATGATTCTATTATAATTTTAAAAGTTTAATTTTTAAATAAAATTTTTCAAAATTGATTTAAAAAAAAGTGATTTAAAAAAAATTCAAAAAAAGTAAATTTCCCTCATTAATGTTTTTGAAATATTTTTTATAATATTTTTATTCATCAATGTCAAAAACACATAAACATTTCTCCACTTGGGATACGTTGTATTGATACCATCTTTATTATTTCTATGGATGGTTTTTTATAGATTTATACTATGATAGTATTGAAATTAGCTTCCTTGACTCCTTTTATTCCAAAACAAATATTCAATTTCTTATGATCATTGAATAATGAATTTTCCCTAATTATCCAGATCTTTTATCATGGATATGTTTATTGTATAGACCATAAAAAATATTAACATATGTTGTTTACATTGATATTTATTTGATTTTCAATGTAAATATTGATAAATTTATATCCCTTCATCAACACATATATTTGATAAGGCATACTATTTTGGAATTAATTTTATTATTTGATGTATAAGAAACACATTGAACATGAAATAAATAGGTCGATGACCATTTAAAGTATTCCCCTCGATGCATCTGTAGTCCCATAGCATGGATTTAGTTGGTGAAAACCCCATTGTTTTTGTTTCCAAGATGAATATATGGGTCTCTAACCACATACATAAATTGTCTTGAAGATATATGTTGATGTTATAGTTCTTCATGTGCCAAGTATATGATTTCTAATAATTAAGCCTCGCCTAATTTTTCATTCAATATTTATTATCCATGAGATTTTACCTATGAAAAATCTATGGTATA
This sequence comes from Viscum album, assembly GCA_963277665.1. NCBI lineage: Eukaryota > Viridiplantae > Streptophyta > Magnoliopsida > Santalales > Viscaceae > Viscum > Viscum album. The sequence goes on from OY728122.1 coordinate 1,984,030,157, forward strand.
TTTTCATTCTCATTTCATTGATAATTTGGAATGTGTTTTAGTTATTTAATTTTATGTATTGTTTATGTGTTTACTTCTCAGTTTTTTCATTACATGGAATGTGTGTTCAATTATTTACCTTTCCCTAGTTATTATTCTCATTACATCATTATTTAATCAATTATAATTGACCTCTATTGAGCATTTGAGCTTACCATTGTTATGTTTCCTTTCCTTATGATACCCCAATGTGTAGTCAGAAATATATTCTAGGAAACGAAAGATGGAATAAAGTCTTTATGTATAATTGTTTTGTTGAAATTTGTAATAAAATACTCACTTACATATCTAGTTTACCAATACTAATAAACTTTTTGGTCCATTGGGATGTGATTTACATGTATCTTATAACGATTTAATTTTAGAAGGCACTGACTCTGGGATTGATGGGGTTAAGGGCACAAAAAAAATTGTAAAATAATTTAATAAGTATCTTCAATATAGTAAATTTTTATTATGATTATTGAGGACCCATTATCATCTCACTTTCCATCATTTGGAAAATTAAGAAATCTCTCATGAGTACCTATGACAAACCATCATCACATATCATCATAATTCATGTTACATCAACATTTTAGTTGGATGGTTAAGAATATTGAAATAACTTTTATATATTATATTTATTATATAATTTTTGTTCTGTAATAATAATTTTTTTAGTAATTCTTTCATAAATTTTTTTATAAAATGAAAAAAGTGTCCATGCATATGTATGACATGTTGTCTCATTGAATAGTGTAAATCACTATTTTATATATAACTTTTAAGTATAATTATAAAAACTTATTTAATTAATATATATTATATTTATATTATTTTTTACATTCTATAGATTATGGAACCATTATAAATATTAAAGGACCATGACTACCCAACTGAAACATCCATTGATAATGAAATAATTAACACACATAAGTGATGATTTTAACAAATAATTATTATTAATTAATTGATGAAAAGTTAGAAGTGGATGTTGGACTATATTATAATAATGTAAAATATAATATTATAAAATTATAATAAAATTAAATTTGTATAATTTATTTTTTATTTCTAACTAAGAAAGTCGAACTTGATGTAAAGAGATTTATCATCCCACTTATATTTCATTGAGACATATGTCATATTAACCACATGTTTAATTTCTGTGCAGTCTATAATTCCCATTAATTTAATTTATAGTGATTTTTTTGAAAATAATTTGGATTTATAAATCCATTTATGGTTATCCCTTAAGTGATGATTTTATTCAATGATTTCCAAAGATGTAAGGTTTTTCTTCTAGATATTATATAATTGAGACATGTTTGATGTTATACACCTATTTATGTGTATATTATGTATATAAATCCACATTTAAATATTATACAATTAATATTTTTATGTTGATTGTATTTACTATTTAATTTATATCCATTCTTTCACGGGGATTACGATTCAATCTTTACCAAAATAGTAACATATTTATTTTTCCATCCCATTTTAATAAGTATTATATTTTCTTTTCATGAAAAAATTTTATGATACATATCTGATAACACTATTTAATTTTATTCTCATTTTATTATTGATATAATTTAATTGTAATAGTAACATTTTCCCCTCTTTCGTACGTAAATTATTAAGTCTTTATCTTAATAAAAAAAACATAATTTCATCTTTGGACTGGAATATTTTGTTCCATGTCTAGTTTTTTTGTAAAAACATTTCAGTAATGTTATACTAATATCCTATGAATTTTGATTTTGATTTTTGATTTTTACCACTATTTTACTATTCATAGAAAAAAAATCAAAGGAAAATTCGTTTCATTTTGCAAATATGATACTTTTTTACTTTTACCAATAATGTGAGTAGAATTTCCTTTTAACATACATGGATTTAGGATAATTCCCCACCATCCATAACAAACGATGATTTAATGTTTCATTTGAATGGATCTAGGGTTATATTCAAATAAGATAATTTCCATAATGTTTTGAAAATATGTCGACTTTAAAGAATTGATTTTTAAATGAAAAAGTGAATTATCTTCTATAGAAAAATTAAAATTGTTAATTATTAATTACTAAGTTCATTATCTAATGATATCATACTGTTTATTTCATTATATGTTTTATGATAATTATGATGATATTTTTTAAACTCGTTTATTTTTTCGGGATTAATATATGATGAAATTATAAAATGATTCTTGAAAGTGTTTTCCTTTCCCTGGTTTTTGTAATTATGATATGATAAATATTTTATGATCTTGTGAGAAACATATGTATAATTTTATTTATGTTATGGGTTGGACTAGAATTATATATCCCTCTAATCAATTGTGTAATGATTTATATCTAATGATAAAATTATCGGAAAGATTTGATATGATCGATCCACTATGGGAAATGAGTAAGGATGTGTGATAAACTATGAAAAATATTTGGTGATGTCAAATAATTTATTATATGGGGAATAGTTGGTTATTCTTGATCATTTATGATATGGTAAATAGGTTTGGATACCTAATACCGTATGATATGATTGTCAAGAAGTAAACTTTTACATGTGATATTTTTTATCTACCTATTATGGTACAACTATTTATTGATATATTTTTAAGATTATAATTTTATATCATGGTTCATGATTAATTATTAATTATTTCTCACTCTTGTAATTCATATAATTGAAATTCATAGGTTTTATTACATGTTTCATGATTAAAAACCATAATAAATTAGTTATGAATGTTGAAAGATATTATCATAATGTCATATCATTATTATTATATTTTATATCCATATGGGAATAGATTTATATCTCCACTGTTAACCCTAACTGAGAATTTAAGCTCACACATTGTTATGTTTCATTTCCCACAGTTATAAAGAATAATATTAAGTAGGGTATGTTTATGATTTTTACTATATGGGAAGATCATTGTGGGATAAGTTGAATATCATTCATGAAATAAAAACATTATGTATCTATCCTTTAAAGACACCAATCCCTTATGGTTATGGTCTGGATTGTATTTTAATATATTTATTATTCATATAATAAGATGTAATATTTCACTATGAAAATTATGGTTCCCTATATTTGGTATCATATCCAGGATTAGTTCATCATTAGATATTAATGTTAGAAAAATTTGGAATAAACCCTTGTGATAAGTACAAAAAATGGATAATATCATAAGGTTATGGTAAATCAGATCCAGTTTTTCCATGAAAATACATCACTTGATGTATACTAGTAAGTGTATGTATTTTATTCATAAATGCACCTTATAGTAATAGCTCCAAATGGGGTAGATTGGGTATTAAATAGATATTAACCGGTACATGATGAGTGGTCCTCAAATTTCACACCCTTCTAGATACTCCCTTAGGATATGCTTGGGTTAATTCTATAATTTATTTATGAACCATTATGATGGATTTTAATAGATGATGTACATGAATAACCGATGTTAAACCTAAGGTTTCACATTTTGATAAGAAGTTTTCAAAATCTAGGCAATCACTAGAATTATTTTCATGATTATATATTTGTTCACTCTGATTTTTATATAATGTTAATTAGTCTATGTTGTTGAATTTAGTCAGTTATTGGAACTGAAATAAATTTATTTAAAAAATACACTATTACTTCTATTCAAATGAACATATTCATGATCAACAAAATGGATTGGGATAGAGGATGAAATATCTTATCACTATGATAACTCAACTCTCTCAAGTTATGAGGGGTAACACATATCCAGATAATCTTATGAGTGCACCAAGGAGGGATAAAAATCTATTTAATATTTGATGTGGAAACATCCAGACCCCTTAAGGTATTATGATCTACATATTACTAAGAAATGGATCAATATGATGAAAATATATTTTATATTCTTTATTTATCAGATCATGATAAATTTTTCTTAACAATTTATTGCTTTTAAAGTGAAGTATAACAATTGTGGAATGTAATTAAAAATATGAAGAAAGATGATGAAATTATATCCTTATAATTGGATGAGTTCAATATGATATTTTTCTGTAATTACATCCCATTTATTCTACGAATATAAATGGAAACAGAATTCTTTGATTTTAATAAGAAATAAAATGAATCAATTGTTACTTATGTGGAAAATATTACAAGTATTTCAATGTATTCATCTAGTTTAATCATCATCCTTGAATAAAAAATTGATTAATTATTTTGTGCCTCATAACATGTTCTAAAAAATTCATTAGATAAAATAACCATTAGAAGATATGAATAAATTTTTCGTTGTGCACTCATGGTAAAAATTAAAATTGGGGAATCCACTTTTATTTTTGTTAGATTTTTCCAATAAAAATTCTAATTTTATACCAATTGGTTAAAATTTATGTGATTTTGAGAAATTATTCTCTAATTATTCATAAATTCTATATAAATTTCTATAATAAGGAAAATATATATATATTTTAAACCATCCTATGATCATTTATCAGTGCGAGGATGAACCCAAAATTCCAATAGAAATATTTTTGGTTATAATGGTTGAATTTTTAAGAAATAATGGGTGGAATATATTTTTGAAGTATATTTCATTTTATTGTCAACTAATTTTGGAAATTATTGTTATATTTTTAATAATATATGATCAAGGAATATAAATTTTTAATATGAGACATTACCTGTGATTAAAATTTTCATGTAAATTTCTATGATGATCATGGAATGATATGATATGAAATCATTACAATATATGGGTTTTAATCTTCGAAAAACTTATTTTGGAGTAGTCTTGAGGTTAAAATAATATATAATAGATTAAGAATATCTTGTAATTTACTTCTGAAGTTTTACAGACTAATGTATTAATTCATCATATGAAGATTTATCCATATTGGATAACCTATAATAAAAATTTTAGTCTTGGTAAGTATCTAGAGACATGTGGAATGCCTTGTCATTATTTTGTAGGTATTATTATAAGTTTAATGCTATTTTTTTACTTCTTCCATTGAATGTTAATCTTGAATATTCATTTTTTGAGTAAAATATAAAGGTTAAATTGATAAAAGTAGAACCAAAGGGAAATATTGTGTTATAAAATAAAATGAAATGATGTATTTATATTTTATCATGTTCTCTGTCTTGATAATAATTGGATACCTCATATCTTGGAAAAGGGTCTGGAAATAATAATGTCTTTATTTTTCCTCTATTTATATATAAAAAATGGTATTTTCACCCCTTAGTGATTAATGGTTTTGTGGTCATTAATTTTATCATGTTCATGTTCCTTATTTACCACTATTAGTCAGTGGAAATTATTTTTATCCTCTATGTCTACATTTTATCGTCCCACCAATGACCCCTTTTTCTATTTCCCAAATATGGGCTATTTTGGGTAACCATTTTTTTCCCACTTCCTCATTTAAAAATATGTTTTATTATCCATTTTTACAATGTGGGTTTTCGATAAAGGTATTTTCAAATATTTCACCATTGATAACTGTGATAAACATTCAAGGGTTCTTGTGATTTGCGGGGATAAAATGAAACACCCAATTATTCTAAAATATATTTCATTTTAAATAAATATATTTTATTTTATATCACACATTACATGAAACACTATGTTTAAAAAACATCATATTATATTAAAATATTACAATTTGAGTCTGCATGTTATAACCTAGTTGTTAAATTTACTAGTATTAATATGAAAAACCAAATTATTAAAAAATATTTACAATGGTTTTAGATTATGAAAATATAATGATTCATGTATAAAAAACATACCTATTTCTTTGTAATGTCTACATAGGTCTAAGAACTATGTTTTTTAATTGACTTTTATTGATTTTTGTATTTTGATAGTATAAGGAATGGCTACCTATTTTAAAATTTTAAAGTGAAAAAATTATAAACATTATCGTTTAATTATATACAAATTTATTTTGGATAACATTATTTGATTTTTATAAAAATATATATTTTTCAATGAATAGTTAGATATACATATTTTTTCTAAAATTGTCAATTCATTTATTAAAATAAATTCATTTAAATGTCTAAATTTTTATATTAAGTTTAATTAATATAAGATATATTTTAATAATAATTATATAAATAATTCTGTATGAATGACAATTATATTTGATTCCAGTATATGTTTACTTTAATGAGTAAATGATCTTTCATCATAAAACTATTTTTGAGTGCATAATGTTTTTACATTTTAAAAAATTAAAATATTCCCCAATAAAATATTCCTTGGATAGAATTTAAAGAATATCTATCTTTTTAAAAATTAACTAAAAATCATATGATGGTTATCGCTAGTCATAGAGTTTTTATAATACCACCTAATTCTTGGAAAATTCATTATTCCAAAAAACCATTTCTCATCAAGTTTTTCTAGTTTACTTTTAAATTAATTTCAGAAACATATTGGTAATGAATTTGAAAAAATGGATTCCATATTTTGAATAATGATTTTAATTTTTTTAAAATAATTATTTTATATTTTAATTTATTATGTATAGAAAATGTGGTAAAAACTTATCACCAAGGTAAATTAAAAATTATGGGTAAAATAAGGTTAAAATTTTGGGATGATACATTAAAATAACTGTGACATTATACCTTATCATAGTTGAAGAGTGGTTTTAGATAAAATTTTTTATTAATGAGTTAAATAATTTAATTTGATGAAATATTTTGAAATTTTGATTCCAAGGTTTACTTTTGTGATGATAAGTTATATTTTAGTAATATTTAAAAATAATTTTGGGTCTTTTAATTTAATGTCTTAGTTAGAAGATTAAATTATATTTCAAAATTTAAAACAATTCTAAAACCATCCTTAATAAAACATTAAACAACAAATATTCCTAGAATCACATTTATTAATTTATTTCAAGGGAAAATTTTAGATACTCTTAAAATCTATATTTTCCAAAAACAGATTTTCTTTTGTTTTTTTTATATTAAAAGTAATTTATAAAATGAATAGAAATTAAATTTGATAATATGGTGTTCTTCTAGAAATGGGGATGACCTAGTTTGTTTAAGGTTCTAACTTTCCAATCGGTTTCTGATGGTTTTATTCATAGAACTAGAAACATCCAATGATTATATATCCATTTGGACCTACATTCCATAGGTAGGTGCTCATTAGTTTTGGACTGATTAGGCATATGAATTTTTATTGGTTGAGAGGATTGGAGGTTAGACTCATCACACCTTTTTGGGGGGAATTATTGTCTACTCCGGGAATCTCTTATAGATTTATGTTATGTTCATGAATCCTTATTAATTTACAAAGCATGAAAATGAGTTTTCCCATTAGATAAAAATCAATGATTGATTGGTAAGGGAATTAGAGAATATTTTATATGTATTTGAGGTTATTCATCGATAGATAATAATCTGTATTTATTAAAGATTCACAGTCAATCGTACCCCTCAACACATTATATAAAAATCTCTTGGTCATTATAAAAACCGTACTAGTTTTAAAGCGACTCAGTGGGGAACTTGAAGTTTATTGTCGTTAAAAAAGACAAGGATTATTTTAGAGTTGGGATCATACCCACAGATGGGCTACCTACGTATCCTCATTAGAAAAGGAATCAAAACCCATGTAGTTGGATAATAAAGATATAGTTTAATGTCATATGGGACATAAAAGAATTAATTAAAGATGGGCATGAACCTTAGAAAGGATTCCTACATACTCTAATTTTAAGGCAGAGATCAATGTCCACGTAATTTAGGTGAAGAAGTCTGATGTTTATGCATGATTAATGACCCAAAGAGAGATGTCGTAATTACTTTTACACTCTAAGCTCATGCGAGTCATGCTCGGTGTGAGAAAGAAGAGGTATTAGTAAAAACTGACGATTGTGCCATGAAAGATCCAATCATAAGAAATGATATGGGGGTTACATATGTATGACTGCCCATGAGTAGGGTCTATAATGGTATTTTTACTTTACAGAGATTTGGGATTTTAACTCGGGACTTACTCCTGAAAAGGAATCCCAAATAAAAAGAAATTAAAGTTGGGGATTACTTCTAAAAAGGAGGCCCAATTAAGTGAAATTATGATTGGTACTTACTCCTTAGAAGGGGGCCCATATTAAGAGGACTTCTAATTTGGGGAATACTCTTAAGAAGGAGGCCCAATGAATTCCTCTCAGATAGGGAAGCCAACAACGAAACCATGCCACAAATGGCATTAAAGAGGGTTTTAAAGGCTATCTTTGAAGAGGATAGGTGGATTTGAAGAAAGGAGGTGGCTATGAAGGAGGCGCGCTAGTATTATTCTAGCGTGCAAGTCCTCTTCATGCAAGTATACTTGCACGACATGAGTCACCTTGGGCGACGAAGAATCCATAGGGCAATACTTGGGTGACTTTGAACTCAAGCCCTTAGTATCACCCCTAGAGGCTTCCAAAAGGGTGGTGTGCATGTTCCATTGAGAGGGAAAGGTGGCGCACAAGTGTCTTCACTTCCCTTAAGGCCTGACACTTAGGTATGCAAGTATTTATGAGTTCTAATACATAGGCCTTATTCTTCTTCTTTAGAGCATACATTCTAGGTAAAGAATTATCTTAGAAGTGTTCTGAAGACGTCAGAAATAGACTTGGGAAACCTGTACTTGAATTTTTGTTTTGGAAAATTCTCCCTTGGAATGGAGGGCCCACATGGGCTATTTATAGGCCACTGAGCACGTTGGGTGAAAAAAGTAATAGGGTGCGCAAGTTACTTGCACAACCCATATGTGGCGCGCAAGTGACTTGCGTGACCAGAAGGAAACATGCACGACCTCATCTTAAAGGGTTCCTTGTTCATGCCTTTGCAAATTATTGATGTTCTTCAAAGGATGACTCTTATTGTGTTTAAGGTATTCCCCTTTTCCATTCGTTAGACTCTGGGATGGAAAGGAGCATCAAGAAAAGTCCCCCTCATAGTAGGATCTGAAAAATCAAAGAGGATTTGACTCTGAGGAACACGAGAATGAAGAGTTCGATGGCGTGTAAGTGGTAGGCGAGCATGTTCTGGCACGTAAGTTCCAGTGCATAGGGTTTCAGGATAACCTATATATATGGGTGTAAATTTGTGGTTCTCATCCTACCTTCTGAGTTTTTTAGCTCTCGTCACGCAAGTGTCTGCATCTTCTTCAGTCGCTCACTTTTTTTACTACATCGTGCTTCTCCAATAATATTTTTAATTGCGTGACAATACTTGCACGACCACACTTGCGCGAACACACTTGTGGGACCACACTTGCGCGACCACACTTGCACGACCACACTTTGGCAACCACACTTGCGCGACCACACTTGCGTGCCTTAATGCCTTAGCCATTTTTTTGTTTTCATCTCAAGTATTTCATAAAAAACAGATTTATTTAAAAGTTAACTATTAGATCTTTGTGAAGAATCAATGGCTCCTAGAGAAATTGGATTAGCTGATGAGTTTTCTAGAAAAAGAATTTGTGATATGTTGAAAAATGTTGGCCATGACTATTATAATATCTGCAACAATGCTCTCCCACATTTGGCCAAGTACATGAAGAAATATCATGTAAATTTCCGACAGATTATTTACTAGCCTCTATAAGGCCATGGTCATCTGCAAGAAGGCAACGGTCCATATGGAAAGAACTATATTCCTCATTCTAGGTTTCAGACTTACACAAATTTCACTTCAGCAAATGTCTCAGTTGCAGTATCATTTGTTAATGCTGAAATAGTGGAGAAGGCATACATAACGCATCATACCCCATATACTCTAGATCTGAAACCTCACAAGCCTTAGCTACAGCCGCATTGTTGTCCCTATATATTCCAAAATTCTCAAATGGATCAATCTGAGGGATGCAAATAGAGTTGGGATTTCTGTCCCAGAGGAGGTGTGAATCCGATTCGGATGTGGGAATATTGGGAGTGACAAACCTGTGCAGAGTTTGTAGAGGCTCTAAAAGGAGCTAGAATATATGAACACATCTGGGCTAGGCAAACATATGTCTACATGAAAGATAATTTTGTGCCAGAGGTAATCAGCCGCTAGAGCCCAGAAACCAATTCTTCTTATCTGACTCATGGAGAAGTAGGAATCAGTTTGTGGGATGTCTACAAGATCTTAGGGGCTCAAATTATAGGTGATATGTATGATGAATTTATTCCCCCAAAGGTGACCTGGAATGATTCGGAGAATACTCTAGCTTTAGATCGAGAGTTAATGAAAATTTTCTACAAGATCAATAATTCAATGTCCACCCAAACTCATTCTATAAATGATATTCATCCAGATGAATGGATGCATATGTTTCTTATAATAAAGACAGAGAAGAGGCCCACTTGCACTCGTCCTACCGGCTGCCCCAGAACAGAGAATAGGGGTTCTCTTGGCACATTCTGGCCAACTCTGGAAGAAGTAGAGTTTGAAAAGTGGGAGTATGAAGTGGAACAATGAATCCTAGATAAGACCTATCTGGCGGGATTTTTAGCTTTGTAGCTCAGTGTTTATCTTCTTCCAGTTAGGGATTCGAAGGGGGCATCCGTCCAGGGACATTCATTGTTGCAGCCAAGTTGGCAGAGAGGAAAATGGTTGGGATGGCCACCCCAATTTTGGAAAATATTCACAGGATCTTACTCCATGTCTACATGGGAAAATCTCTTTTCAGAATAGTGGGACCATTCCAAGCATTGTGGGGATGGATCACCACTCACATCAGGACTTATTCTATACAGAGCAGAGTACAGGTTCCTGGAAGTTATTTTAGGCCATTAGTGCAGGCCTTTTCTGGAATTTCTCTATTTTCCCTCAATCCATATGATTTGATGGTGAGGCTGAGCATGTTCGAGGAATTTCATTTCATTCCTTAGGAAAACCCGCCAACTGGGTGGTTTTTTGATGATGGAACAACTACCCTATAATTGAGGTGGTATATGCTGGCTTGTAGAGATGGTGTACTGGCCACCAGAATTTACGGAGATATTATATGCGAGTCTTATGCTCCAAATAGATTTACACGAAAATTAAAGTGTCTGCAACATATTGTTGTATCCCCTCTTGAGCATGTCAGGGCAAAGAAACATCCAATGGTTTCCTGAAAAATATGGTTGGTGACAACTATAGAGAAGACTGAGGTAGTGTTTGATATACCAGTTGCTTGAGTGGCGAGTCAATTAACTACATGGTATGCCGAGAACTATGCAGCATCATACCCTAAAGGAGTAATGAATCATCTGGTTCCTCGGGTGTGGACAAAAAGGAGAACTATCAGGAAAGAAACCCTTCTTCTGGAATGTGTCTCTTCTTCACCCGGAGCTGATTGAATGGGTTCTTCACCCGGGGCTGATACGACAGATTCCTTGGATGTGGATGATGAGGCGCAACATGTTTCAAAGCGGCCTCATGCTAGATATAATCCTCTTACTAGAGTTAAGAGATCTACTCCTTCGACTATTGGTGAGTTATATCATTGAGGAAATTTAGTCATCATTATTTTATAGAGCAAAAAGTTTAATTTTCTTATCATTTATCTGTGATTGTAGGAGCTGAGAAGAAGTTGAATTCCTAGATTTTAGGACCCTACTCGCGTCCTTCTAGTGAAAATGATGAATATTTATGACTATAGGTTGTCCATACATGGAGGAGTCTATATTGTGATGCTAAAACCACCTGGATGGACTTATAAGAAGGGATACTTATCCCTAGAGTGGGAAATCTCCGAGTTTCTACTGATATCCACTTTGCGGATAACCCCGATGAAGTGCGGTCTTGCATCAAAGAGCTGAAAATTCTAATATATGCCACTGATTAATCCATTCCTATTACCAAGAGGTTGAAGGAAATGATGAATAGTGGAACCACTGATGGGATTAGTGCTTCAGTAGATGAGGAGTGGTATGATTACGTGGCTCATAAAGATTTATGTTCCTTTCCTTATTTGCTTTGCAACTTGATTTCAGTCAAAGCTTTGTCATTCAAAGAAATTACATTCTTCATCCTGCAACTTGTAAGGAAAGGAACTACTGAGGTTACTTCACCATAGTACAACCCTGGTGGCACCGTTCTTGGAGCCTCGGAATCTCCTCATGAGCGGGGCGAGGTATCTCCAGGTCTGAAAGCCATGGACGAGGAGTTAGAAAGGGATTTTCACTCTCCAATACCTGTATTTGGAGGTAATTATGTCAACACACCCAAAAATTCAAAGAATCAAAGGCATCGAAGGAAGAAGTCTACATCTAAACGCTTCACTAGTAGTGGTAAGTCCTTCATATAATCATGAATCCTAACTCATGAAATGATTGCTCAAATTTATTGGGATTGTTGGGGCTTCCTCAGTTTCTCCTATAAGGGAGAGGAATGACCCTCCTCTGAGGATGACGGAGGGTGCTGGTGAAAAATTGCAAATTCATGCTGACCTGGCTACTACTGAAGAAATGAGGAGAGAAGAAGAGCCAGCTTTAGTTCCTAGTACTTTTCTACTTTCTACTATTGGGGGAGAAGAGCCTGGTTCTGGAAAATTAACAATACTTCATAGAACATTGAATGAAGACATCAAATGACTTCCATTTTGTGATGCTTTAGGTTCAACACCTGCACCAGAACATTTGGAGACCACTGAAACTGACTCCGTAAATTTCTCTAATGAAGTTGTTCCAGGTTGGAGGTCGCAGGAGGAGGGTCACCAAGAAGACACATCAAGTGATCCCACTAGTGAGACTAACCAGGAATCTGAGATGTCACGGGATGAAATGATGAATCTTGGTGCATCTTTTGAAGAAATTTTAAATCATGTTAAATTACCATGTAATTTATAAGATTTTTGACATGAGTGTTATCCTTCATCCTATTAAAAAATTCATATTACATAACTGACCATGATTGGTTGAAATGTGCAGTTCTGTCTGAGCAAGCTGCTAATCTGCCTATGCCTGAAGTGGGTGGAGACAACCCTATCATTGTAGAGACGCTAACTCAAGTGGAGCTTAACCTGGACGAGCTTCCTAAAATCCGTCGTGAAAATCTTGTTGAAGCTAGGAAAGATGGGGAGGATCCTTCTAATGCTGCTGAACTACTATGGGGTAAAAGATGATAATATTTGTGGCTATAATTAATTTTCAAGACAGCTTAATCAACATTTGCTATCCTTTGAAACTAACCGAAACATTCAATTGGCTATGTAGGGCCATCAATTTTAATGGCTAGATTCAGATGTGAAGACACATCCTCCACCCCAACGGGAGTAGAAAGTGAAGTACCAAGGGTTAGAGGGGAAGGAGCAGAACATGGCACTTCTTTACGTGCATTAATCCCAGACTATATTCCCCCCTCTGATAGTGATGGTAAATCAGACCCATAGGTGCAAAAGGTGCTCAAATTCTCACATCGTAAGGCATGACAGAATATATGGAAGATCATATCTGAAGTTCCTCTTAAATAGATGTCTTCGAAGATCCCATGACTGTCATCCTAGTTCAATATTCTAGGAATTGGTGGTTTTGGATATCAAGAGATTCATGTCGTGGTGAAACAAGTCATCTTAAACAGGGAGCAGGAGAAAAAGTACCATCAAGATCTGACCAGAGCAAGGAAGTTGACCAATATTGGTGAATTAGAGGCTGTGGTATCCTCAGGTGAGGCTGATCATGCTGCAAAGTTAAAGGAGTTGAAGCATAAGATCAAGGAGAAAGTTTTCTAGCAGATGCACCTTCAGAAAAAGTTAGATGTCGTTATTGGGGAACTTGACCAGCTTAACAATTCACTAGAAGGAGTCCAAATGAATGGTATGAAAGTCGTCGCAGATGCCAAGAAAGAACTCCATTATGATGAAAAGAGTGAATCTGGTCGAGTGAATGAACTTCAAATGGAAACTGATGAAGCTTGGGATGTCATAAATCAAATTAAGATTTATGTTGAAAGCCTCTTGTAATTCTTGAAAAAGAGAAGATAATCCAATCTCTGTATGTTCTTCTAATTTTTTGCATCAATGAAAAAGAAAATTCATCTTCAATCCTTCATACCTACATTCTCTTGATAATTAATTATATATATTTTTTACATAAGCCAATGGGACTGGTAAAAGCATCATTTGGTTTATGATAAAATTATATAAAAAACCCCACACACGTTTCATCTTTTATTGCCCAATATTTCCTAAATCATAAAATATGTACATTTAGCACGCTGGGACTTGAATTTTGTATAGAGTTCCTTATATAGGTTCCCAATTTAATGAGTGCCCTGTATCCTATTGGCAGTTTTGAGTCATGCATGTCGAACATAAAAAGGATAATGTTAATGGTCAAATAGCTTTGAACAAATGGATTAAAATTAACTCAATTCCATGATAATTTGTTTGAAAATGTATTACCACAATCATGTATGGAGGAAAACATGTAAACTATGACTTAAGAAATTTTAAATCTAAGGTATGATATGAAAAAAGGGCTAAAAAGCATTAGAGGATGTATTTCCTAAGAGTGAAGTTACCACTATTTAACAAACCCGTTAGGGGGTAGATTTATACAGGGCCACTTAAGGGCATTGGCTACCTAGTCAAATAATAGCATCTTTTGGCTGATAGGTCCATTATGTAGACTACTTATGTAAGGCCACCTAGGGGCACATGATGCATAGTCAGGCAAAAGAACTCTCAGAAATTTTAATTTTCTATTCTTAAAAGCTAGTTAATGTTTACGGAAAATCAAATTTTCCAAAGCATAGAGTTTGCTGTATGGAGAGAGGTACTTGAATACGGAGCTGATATTCCAAATCAGGATTTTCAAAGAATTGGACGAATGTCACTCCTGTGAAGGACTGAACCAAACATAGGGAAGGGAAATATAAACCATAGACTTTAATTCTTTCAGATCTTGAAAAAGAGTATGGGACAAATATGTTATGGATGAGTATTTTGGTAGATCCCTACATATTATCGTTAAGACCAATAAGGAAAAAAGAGGTCTCCCCCCCAAGAATGTTGTTAACACTATTTTCCAAACCCATTAGGGGGTTGGAATTATGCATGGTCACTTAAGGGCATTGGCTGCATGGTAAAATAATAGCATCTATAGGCTGATAGGTCCGTTAGGTAGACTAATTATGCAAGGCCGCCTAAGGGCATCTGCTGCATTGTCAAGAAAAAGAATTTTTGTGTATTATAAAATTTGTGACCATATATCATGAAAGTGGTTTTGGAGATCTGGAAGTTTTTAAGGTTAGGATTATGAAACATGAAAATGGGTATTGTCCAATGCATGAAGGATATACATAGACCAATTCTGACTATAATCATGTTGTGGCTGGGTCCTGAATTGAGATGCTGGACTTCACTACATATCTCATTAGGATGAGAATAAATCAATACGTTGTTCTTGAAATATAGTTTAATTTCATGTGGGACGAGAGCATAGGAGATATTAGTTTAGGGTAGGAGAGTTTAGACCATAATGAGGGAGACACAATGTGTGTTTGTTGTAAACCTGATGTGAATAAATACCAAGGTTTTTATACCACATTCCTGTGCTCACAGGGGAAATTTTCAGCCAAGGGACTGAAAGTGGAATTTGGGGTTAGGCACAAAGACTTGGGGCTGGGTTTGAGGGATGCTCGAATGTTCCTATGTATCTCATAAGAATGGGAATCAAGCCATATGTATTTCTTGAAATATCCTCCGTACAGATTTTGTTTGTACATGTGATGGGTGAAAGGTTATTTTAGTGCAATGATAGTTGGATGCAAGATTAATGGTTTGGGCATTTTCATGTATGCACATAGTCTTTGGAATATAACCTGATTTGAGATCAATGTCAATAATGATTCCATCTCAGGAAAGGTTATCAAAGAATGTTATTTTTTATAGTCATATAGGACAAAAGTGCAAACAGTTTAAGGTCATATGCATGGACTGGTTCTGTACAGTTTAATATCGTATAGCTAGGATGTATGACTGTGCAGTTTAAGGTATTGCAGTGAGGAAAATGGGGGACTGTATAGTTTAATGTCATATAGCAAGGAAGATGGTGAACCAATGTGAAGATGTTGGTTTTGGGCTTGAACCACATGAGGTTTCCTACATACCCAGCCTAGAAGGGAAGGATCAATGTCTGCATAGTTTGATTGAAGAATGAATTGGTGATCTAGTTGTACTTGAGGAAAACAACGTAAATATTGTGTTTGGAGTTATGCGTGGTTAACAACCCAGGGAGGGTGTTATGATTGATGCTTTTTCTAAGCTCACGTGAATCATGCTTGGTGTGAGAAACAAGAGGTTGCAACAACCCTAACGATGCACAGTTTAACGTCATATAGGACATATAAAAGACCAAACACAATTTAATGTCATATTGGACAATGGAGGGAGCTATGCAGTTTAATGTCTTGCAGCAAGGACAAAAAGGGACCATGCAGTTTAAAGTCTTGCAGTAAGGACTATGAGGAGTATTTTTGTTACACAAAATACATATTTAGAAATATGGCATTGGTTGGAGTCGTGATAAGTTCTCCATCCATTGAAATTAAAGAATAATCTCCATTAGAGTAGACCTTATTTATTGAGTATGGTGCTTCCCAATTTGACTCATTCTTTGGAGGTTTCTTTCCTTGTATCATTAGATTTTTGAAGACCAATACAAATTCTCATTGAATGAATGATCGAAGATGAACTTTTTTGTTAAAATCCCGTGATATTTGATTCTGATAGACTTCTATGTGGAGTAGGGCGCACTATCTTTTTTCATCTAATCGTTCCAATTCATCCAATTTCTTTTGAGATTGTTCATCTATAGATGACTGATCACAAATGGCTAATCTGATCGAATGTAATTGAACCTCAATGGGAAAGACTTATTTTGTTCCATATACCAATGAATATGGAGTTTACCACGTAGTAGTGCGTGTGGTGGTCCCAAAAGCCCATAAATCATGAAAAGTATATCAGTCCATGATTTTTTATCATTATCTACCATCTGTTGTAGTATGTTTGAAAGATTCTTATTGAAGGCTTCTATTTGGCCATTGGTTGCAGTATGATATCGAGATGAATGGTTGGATTTGATATTGTATTCTTGATACAACTTTTTCATCTTGGATGAATAGTAGTTGGTGCCATTGTTCGTCAATATGGTATGAGGGACACCAAATCTAGTAATGATGTTAGATTTGATGAAGCTAACAATGCTTTTAGAACTAACTTCTTTGAGAGGTATTGACTCTGCCCATTTCAAAAAGAAGACAGTACCAGTAAGAATATACTTAAACTGCTTGGATGTAGTCGAAGGGTAAGGTCCTACAACATGCGTTCTCCATGTGGATTATTTCCATAAGTATTTAGATGTATGAAAAATTTCTGGGGGTTGATGAATGAAATTTTCATATACATGTCAAGAGTGACACTTCATAGTGAAATCAACACAATCCTGTAACATTGAAGGCCATAAGTATCCATGCCTTCAAATTTGATCAGGTAGTCTATGTCCAGATTAGTGGGCACCACAAGATCCTTCATATACATCATTCATGATGGACATTGTCTCTTCACCATCAATACATCTGAAGATAATTCCATCAAAACCTCACTTGTAGAGAATTTTTGGGTGATCTGGGTTGTCATAAAGAGTAAAATTGACCACACGTCGCCGGACTTGTTCTTTCTTAGCTCTCTCAGGTGGGAGTGTTCCATTTTTATGGTATTCCCTAATAGGTGTCATCCATCATGTATTATGACCATATGGTTCAGAAATTGGATTGATTTCATTGTTTTCCTCTGTTCTGATTTGAACATAAGGTGAAACTATACGAAAGTGGGCAATACGGATGATCGTTTCGTCCCAGTTTGGATCTGCTAGGGTTGTTGCTACATTTTCTAGTGCATCACCTTCGGCATTTTGTGATCGTGGGACATAAGAAAATGTCTATTATGAAGGAAATTCTACCATTAACTCTCTGAAATAATCATAAAAAGGGATTAACTCTTCTTTTCTGATATCATTCTTCTCATTGATTTTATTGATTACCAATTCTGAATCACCTTTTACCTTTATGTGATTCACCTGTGCCTGAAGCGCCAACTCAAATTCTGTGATAAAAGCTTGATATTCCATTTCATTGTTTTTAGCACCTTCCGACAATAATAAGGAATAGGGTAGAACTAATTTTCTGGGGAAATAAGCACAATTCCTAACATAAATTTTCTGAATTTAGGATCTTCCATTTTCTTCCCTGTTGGACTTTTGGAAGCACCCTCAATGTACATTTCATACATTTGAGGATTATCATGAATAAGGAAGACTTCCTCTTCAGGAAGTTCAATATCTAATGCCGTATATTCTATTGAAGGGTGTTCAACAAGGAAATATTCTAGAGCTTGGCCCTTTATTTCCTTTTGAGAAACTTACCAGATATCAAACTCTGCAAAATAACTGCCCACCTTGCCCAAAATCCTATAAGCACTGGACGACTAAAGATAAATTTGAGCAGGTTATTGCGAGATACCAATTGGACCTCATGATGTTTCAGGTAGTGTCTCAATTTTTGAACTGTGAAGATTAATGCTAGGAAACACTTTTAAATACTTTAATATCAATTTTCTTCCTCAAGCATAGTCCGACTAAGATAGTAAAGGCTGTTTTCATTCCCAGAAGCATTCTTTTGGGCAAGGAAGGCACCTAATGATCTCTCTAAAGCCTTAACATGGAGAATAAGTGGTCTTCCTTCAATGGGAGGCATCAATAATGGTGGAATCTAGAGATATTTCTTGAGAATATTGAATGCTTCTTGATATTCTTCAGTCCACTAGTAAGTGACTCCCTTCTTCACTTATTTGGAGAAGGGTAAACATTTTCCTATCAGATTGGTGATGAAATTCCAAATATAGGCCAAGTTTCCTTGAAGTCCTCTTAATTCTTTCAAATTTCGAGGAGGTGACATACTATGGATTGATTTTTTTATTCTCAGGATCAACTTCGATACCACGATGTCATACAACAAATCCAAGTAATTTTACTGAGGTTACCCTGAAAACACATTTCAAGTGGTTCATCTTCAAATATTATTGTCTATGTTTGTGGAATATGATTTCCAGATCGTCCAATTTATCCGAACTTTTTCTGGATTTAACCACCTAATCAGCTACATAACATTAAACATATTTCCCTAAAAAGGATTTGAAGATATGGTTCATGGCACGTTGATACGTTGAACCTACAATTTTCAGGGCAAAGGGGATTATCCGATAGAAAAACACACCTTGAGGGGAAAGGAAAGCTATAGAAATCTCATGCTCTGGGGCCATTCATATTTGATTGTACCCAGAATAACCATCCATGAAGGAAAGAGCTTCATTTCATGTTATTGCATCAATTAAGAGTTCTATAATCAGAACTGGAAAATCATCCTTGGGACAATGTCGATTAAAATCTTTGAAGTTAATGAAAACTATAATTTTTCCGTTCTTATTATTCACAGGGAAAATATTATTCAACCATTTGGGATATGGAACTTCTCGGATGAATTTAGCCTTGATAATATTATCCACTTCCACTTCAATTTTGGAGGCATAATTTGGGTGTCTTCTTCGTGCGGCTTTCTTGAATCCTCGATGTTCTTCTTGAAAACCCAAATGATGAGTGGAAAAATCAGTTTCAAGACCTGGAATTTCTGTATAATTCCAAGAAAATACATCTTTATTTTGTGTTAAAAATGAAGTATACATTTATTTCTCTTCAAGATTCATGGCCACACTAATTTAAGTGGGTGTGTGGATTTTATTTTGTACCCAGATTTATTTCTTTGAGTTTATCCACAGTGGTATAGATACTGTCATCAAATGCTGGAGGAGCATCCTTGAGATCTTCCTCTTCTTCTTCAATATGTGTTTCTTCTTTTGTTTCTACTTGCATAGTAGAGGATGAAGTAGAATTTTCATGACCAGGGGAGAAGATAAAATTTGAACATCTTGAAGAAGAGAATACCATTTCTAACCCTATTGATGATGAATGGAATTCCTTGGGTAATAAAGAGGAGATGATGGATTGAGAATCGACATCATTGTTCACCTCTGACATTACTATAACTTCTTCTAACCTGGTTGATGAAGTACAAAATTTATGGATTTCAACAAATACAATGAAGACATCTCAATTTAAACTTTCAACATTTCTTGGTGAAGAAACAATTTCTCCCATGTTGTCTGGCTCAATAGTCGTAATTGACATTATGGAAGTTTCTATAAGAGTGTTTGGATTTGGGACTATCCCGTCAATTTAACTGATAGGAAACACATAATCTCTACTCAGATGTATGAATGGGTTTACTGGAATCTTTTCCAAACCATTTGGAGAATTAATTATGGTATCCTCCTTGGTCATGGATTTCTCTTTTCCCTCCATGTGATAGAATTTTGCCTCAATGTAGTTAGATTCACATGTTTTGAATGGGGATTTATCATCATAAAATGTCCCAATTTGGCCATTGAAACAATATTTGAGACATTGATGGTATGATGAAGGTATAACTACATATTTATGTAGCCATGGTCTTCCATGAAAAATGTTGAAGGCTGTGTGATGAAGAAAAACCATGAAATCTAAATTAGACATAGGGTCTCCAAACTGAGTTCTGAGTCTAATATTTCCCAGAGGTTCTTGTTCATTTTTATCATATCCTTACAACATCAATGTAGAAAGAGATAAATCATATTTGGTGAGGCCCAACCGAAGAAGTTTATGAACAGGGATGAGGTTGTCTCCTGAACCATTATCAATGAAATATCATTGGATGTCTACATCATTATCCTTTCCAGATAAATACAATGGTCTAATATGTCCATGTACAACATCATCTTCATCCTCATCTGTAAAATATATCACTGCATGGCATTCTGCAGGATCATTCCCTATATGGTAGACCTCAACCGCAACAATTTCTGTTTTGAATTTTTGAGGACTTGACAAAGACTCAATAAGAACCACCCGAAGATCTTTTGATAGATTCAAGGCATCCAAAATTGATAACCTGGCTGGTACATGGGCATAATGTTTCATGAAATAAAACTTTTGGTCCAAATCTCTGCATTTCCCATCATGAAAATGTGGTTTTGCAGGTGCCTTAGAAGTTGATGCTTTGAAAGTAGATGCATCTTGTATCGGGGTAGGAGTTGGAAATACTCTTGGCTTAGGCAGATCAGACCGAATAGGTCTATTTATTGGGTGAGAGGAAGAAGGTGTAACCTCTAACCGATCCTCCAAAATAACTGTGCCAGGACTGAATCTACCATGTGTGGAAGAATATTCTTGTTACTGTTGAGCCTGCTGAAGGGATTTTCCATGAGTTTTTTCCACATATACAGTTCTAGAAGGGGTAGGATTGAAATAGTGGCTTCTGGAATATCCACGTATTCCCATGTATCCTAGACCTCTGTCTCTTCCTCTAATTCCTCTGTTTGATATAGGGAACTCGGGTTCGTCAAGATCAAAACTGCGGCTGGCATACAGATCAGTTAAGTGAATCATGTTAACAGAACCAAAGATCAATTCATCAACTGATGAAGAATCTTCCAGATTAGCTAGTTTAGGCTATGCCGTTTGGTGGGGCAGTTCCCGTTCTTTTGAAGAAGATGGTATAAAATCCTATAGAGTCAAATATAATTTAGTCTTTGACACGAACTCATCTTCTTCTGACTACTCTTCTTTCTTCGAATTATGTCACCTCTTTGAGGATTTTCCTTCTGATGAAGGAGATTTTGCTATGGCATTCCTAGTAGAAGAAACAATTGGTTGATTCAATTGTGTTCGTAAAATGGCATGAGTTAGGTTGATTGTTTTCCTGACCATCCAATCATCATATTTATGTACATTTTTACTTTTCAATTCATGCCACTTTCCTTCTTCCTCGGGATCAGTAGCAGTAACTCATGCTACCTGGGCTGAAGAACCATTCAGTTTTACCTGTCCAGAGTCCACCATCTTCTGCAGGAGGTCTTTGAAGACAAAACAATCCTGGATGGGATACCCCAAAATCTGATGAAATGGGAAATAGTTGGAGAGGTCTTCATCTCATTCCTTTTTCGGCCTTTTGGACCTTGGAAACTGAACCAGATTGTTTTCCAAAGCCGAGATGAAGTAGCGAGGAACTTTTTCATTCCGGAAAGAATAAACATTATTCTTCAAATCATCAAAATATTTCCATCTTTGATCTCTTTGATCATATTGTTGAGGCAGACATTTTGTTTGACACCCAGGAGGTGGAGACCTTCAATATGATGAAGGTTTTGAAGTGGAAGCAGGTACATGTGCTTGTTTATGTGTAACTATAACCGTCTCTTCTTTCCCCATTCTCTTTCATGGAACTGATGGAATTACACGACTTTTATCATTATTCTTTGTAAGAGAGTCTTAGATCTACTAAGTGATTAAATTAATGTCTCAAAACCCTCCTTTTTATTTCACAGGTAACAACGGTGTGTGTAATTAATCACACAGATTTGACACAATTCTTCCTAAGGGAGTGCTAAACTTAAGGAATATGTTAATCTCTTCCATTGAGCAATGAAATATGAAACACTTTCATTTTACCTTTTCTTACAATTGGTAAGATAAAAAACTATTGTCTTTGGAAATGTTGAGCTAAATTCAAGAAGAAATCTTTGAGAGATCTTCCCACCCATTAATTTACTGAGATTGAAAACCTGTATACTAGACAAAAGCATGCCCTTGTAATGACTTCACAAGACACCAGAGCATAACTGATTCTTGTTATTGAGGAGTTCCCACCATAGGATCACAATGATTAAAATAATGTGTTAAGTGTTGTTATAGATCTCCAGACCCATTAAAAATTGGGAATGTGGTATTCACAAAATTTTATGGGGGAGGAATTACATCCACCCATTCAGGGTAAGCTTTATTTTCTAGTTGAACCTGTGCGTGTTCTCCTTCTATAGATTCCAACTGAGCTGTTAGTGACTCAATGGTAGTCATTAATTTTTTAGAAACATCTGGTTGAGCTTGGAACTGAGTAGGTGAAATAACTGGAGTTTGGACGGGTGTGGTGACTGGTACTACTACTTATGGTAGTACTACTGTTTTTGTCATGCATGACCCAAAGGATTGGACCTGTGAGGGTGTACTTGTAAAGGAGGATATTCTTGATCCATCCTAGTAGCTGCTACAAATTCCCTTGACTGACAAATTCCATCATGCTTAGGCGGAAGACAACCTTCAATTAGTTCTACTTTTAACCTCTTTAACTCCATCATTTCTTCTTCTTGTTGTGAAAACCATTCCTCTAATGAGAGTAATTGGCATTATTTAGAGGTACGGTGGGATTTAACCTAATTTTTACCCTTTTCCATGGTATGTACCATTCTGGAGTATGGAAGGGCATTACCCGAAGGAATATCTTGCCTCTGTGTAGCCCTCTGGATTCTGGTACACACACCTTCTTCATTTATTTCGGTTTGTACAGCTTTTTGAACATGAAATTTTTCATCTGATCCCTATGAGTGAGAATCTTGTTTTGGGGGATTAGTGACAACGACATTGATGAAATTTATGGAGTCATGAATCACTGCATCCCTTCTTTCAGCATTTCTATGATACTTTATTCTTCTATGTCCTTGATGAATCATTTCCTTTTATTTAGTTGATCCCTTAGTAACTTCCTCATGAACCATAATTTGAGGCGAATATTTTGATAATTATTCTAGGAATTCCTCTTGTGTCTTCTTCCCTAATCGAGAGAGGACTTTCTTTCACTGAGGAAGAGATTAAGAATTTGAAAAAGTCCCCAGTCTGGTGTACTGGGGATGTTCCTGCTCAACTCCTCGAATCCTATCTTTTGATAACGAGTGTTGGATTAAAAGAGTCCCTAGTCTGGCATGTTGAGGTGGCTCTTGAACTCCTATATCTGAATCTTTCTTAAAAGCTCTCCTGATTTTGTAGACTTTAGTCTGAAAATTAGCCGGATGCATCATCCTACATCCTCCCAAATCACCTGGCTCAGATGACCGTTGGATTATTTCTAACACTTCTGTCACTTGATGATGTGAATGTTCTAAAAAAGAGGCCTATTAAATTTTGTCTTTTTCACGATGCAAGAGTTATTAGAAAACATGTTCTTTATATGACTGACTTTGGGAAGAACTAGTTGAGGCCTGTTCTTGGGAAAGCCTTTGATTATGCACAAAACCAGCTCGATGTGGCCAGCCATGTGAAATAACATTGCATGAGGCAAACATTGGCAGTCCGTGTTGACCAGAGAGTACACTGAAATGAAGTGAACCATGAAAAACCCATCCCCTAATATGAATACCATATGTGGAATTGGTAATTAACTAGCACAACCTTTTTAACTTGCTAAGGCATGAATACTGAAGGGCTCTCTACTGGTTGTCAACCTTTGGATATCGGGAAACTGAGAGAGATGCCAAATCAATTTGGCATTGTAACCCTTCTATTATATTGACATGATTTTCATATTCATAATAAGATAATATTTTCACTTTTAAGTGACAGATAGTTTTCCACATGTTGAGACGAATATTGTGAATACAATCTTTAGTCATCATTTCTGTAATATCATACTGAGAGTCAGCCAAAGGCCAAAACATGACTGGTACTTTTCCTTTTTCCAGTTGTTTTCTCATATTCAGCACTTCCTCTTTATCATTTGATGAAGATTCTTCTACCTGATTGGACCAAAGATGGTGCTTATTTGTTACTTCACCAGATTCAACAAGATTGGTATAGAATTAATTTTTCAAATTTGAAGATGAATGACCCAAAGGTTGTTCGGAGAATGACCAAAAACCCGAGCTATCTTCTTACTAAGAAATTATTTCACCCACTAGCGATAAGGAATCAGACATGACTGGCTTCACATTTGCAAGTTCCTCAAGATAATAGGTCTTTCCCATTATTGAATTTTCCATTGATGAATTTTATAGGCAATGTGAATTAATAATATGAAGAGGACTTTCACAACTAAATTCATCATCATGGGGAGGACCACCAATGTGGGTTACAACAAAAGATGAAACCTCTTGCTCCTTAGTCTTCTGGCCACACAGAGGGTTATAGTTGCTCTCATCTAAGGATGATACTTCAAGATCGACCAAATAGTCATGAAGAAAGCCTTCATGAAGGAATTTCTGACGAAGAACTTCAGAATTATTGTTGTTACATCTAGAATTTGAAAATGAGAGAGTTTAATCTTGAGTTGCAATAGAAAATTGTGTGAGCGCATCAAGAACTCCAGCATCGAGCAAGGCCTTATTTCATATTGGATCTTGATTTCTCGACTGTGATGGACGAATATTTTTTTAGACGCCTTCTTAATGACTTTGGAAACCAATTTTTGACGAAAGTGGTTATTATGGGCATGTGTATGTTCCGTCTCAGAAGAAATGGTCAGGTTATGCTAATTATGTCCTTTCAAATCGGGTGTATGTGCCCGAATTGATTGTCTGTATGACTTGAGGGAGGATTCCCCAGAACCCTCATGGACTCGGACAGAGGTGTTTATCTTCTCTGGAGTGATATGTTGATGTGTCACTCCACTGATAGGGATAGATTCATGATTCTTTCCCTATGATGCTGCTGAATTTTGTATAATATTCGGACAGGTATCCAGAATATGGGCAGGGATTTGTTTATGCTCTTTCACCATTTTCAGAATGTCCTAGGTGACTTCATCAATCAGAATGAGAATATACGTCCATTCCATGTCTGGAGTAGGTGTATGTTCCTTCTCCTATACTCCTTTTCCTATCATTGAAGTATGACAGTACTCATATGTGGGGGCAGGAAATTGTGTCTGCATCCTGCTTGTCATTGGAGCTTTCCGATTAACATCTCCAGGTGCTACCAAATGAGACTATTGGTTGGACTTATGAATTTTATTTGTATGTTCCGGATTAATTTTCTCCACCATATTTAATTGGATAGTTTCATTGGTTGCATTCAGACGAGACAGCTGACTAGATGATGAATTATAAACAGGTGTATATGCCTCCCTATAATACTCCACCAAAATTGCCTAGCGGGATAGGCGTGTTACTGCTAGACCAGTTTTCTGGGCAGTAAAATCATGATGGATGAGTGTATATGGTCGCTCTCTATTTTCCATCAAATTATCTTGATGGAATTGTCAGGAGGGGGTAGAAGTAAGGACCTACTCCCTGTTTTCCGAATTTCGCCTCTAGCGGTTCGTCCTGTGTGCTCGGGTTTGAGGAACCGGAGCCTAACCCCAAAAGGAGAAACCCTCATCCTATTGAGGGTTCCCAACTACATGATTCTGGCAGCAATTGTTTATGGGAGCCCTCAGAAATCACTCATGTCTTCATGAATTGAGTCCCTGGGTGACCTCTTCATTTAACTCCCTATAATATGGGAGAGACTGGTGATTGTGTTCCGGGGATAATGACCCAAAATGGTTGTAGACAGTGGTTGGCACCACCTGCTTCTTGACCATTGGTCGTCACTATCCGGGAAACCAAGGTGAGTTTTTAACTTGGAGGGCTTATCGAGCGGCCTCTAGAGTCTGGATGGTACCGTGTTGACGGTATTCCCTCACCAATGCATTTGATACCCAGTGTTGAAGACGCTAAGTATGAGATTTTTTCCTCAGAGTGGACAAGGATCCAGCAGGCGTAGAAGCCAAGGCATTCATAGGTGTGAACTATAAAGAATGCATTTTCTATTTTAGAGAGATCTTAGAAAAGAGTGAATGTTTGATATAATAGACATAATCAAGATAATCTTGGCTAGACTACATCTTTTGGATGAACACATATCTGATTGACTGCTTTGTTGGCCCTCACATTGATTTAAATAGGGTCCTAACAAATATTTAAAACATCATTTAACTTGGTTAAGCATTCATGTCAGGATAACTATTTTTTGTTTTTTCTGGAAATGGGGATGACCTTGTTTGTTTAAGGTTCAAACTTTCCAATTGGTTTCTAACGGGTTTATTCATAAAACTGAAAACATCCAATGATTCTGTATCCATTTGGACCCAAATTCCAAAGGTAGGTGCTCAATAGTTATGGACTGATGAGGCTTAATAATTTTCATTGTTCGAGAGGATGGGAGGTAAGAATCATCACACCTTTTTGGGGAGAATTATTGCCTACTTTAGGACTCTCTTATAGATATAAGTTCTGTTTACGAATCCTTATTCATTTACCATGGATGAAAATGAGTTTTCCCTTTAGATAGCAATCAATGATTGATAGGTTTGGATTTATAGAATCTTTTATATGTATTTTATGTTCTTCATCGATAGATTATCATCCGTATTCATTAGATATTTTAGTAAATGGTATCCCTCAACACATTATATAGAAATATATTGGTCATTATGATAACCATACTAGTTTTAAATCCACTCACTGGGGCACTTTAAGTTTATTGTCGTTCAGAAAGACATGGATTATTTCAGAGTTGGGATCGTTTCCTCAGATGGGCTACCTATGTATCCTCATTAGAAAAGGAATCAGAACCCATGTAGTTTGATAAGAAATATATAGTTTAATGTCATATGGGACGAAAAAGAGTTAATTAAAGACAGGCTTGAATCTTATAAAGGCTTCCTACGTACTCTACTTTTAAGGTAGAGATCAATGTAGACGTAGTTTGGGTGAAGATGTATGATGTTTATGCATGATTAATGGCCTAAAGAGAGATGTCGTAATTACTTTTACACTCTAAGCTCACGTGAGTCACGCACGGTGTGAGAAACAAGAGGTATCAATAAAAACTGATGATTATTCCATGAAAGATGCAATCATAATAAATGAAGTGGGGCTTACGTATGTATGAATTCCCAAGAGTAGGGTCCATAAAGGTATTTGTATTTTATGGAGATTTGGGATTTTAACCTGGGACTTACTAATGAAAAGGAAGCCCAAATCAAAATAAATTAAGGCCTCAGGTTACTTGTAAGAAGGAGGCCCAATTAAGGAAAATTATCATTGGGACATACTCATGATAAGGAGGCCCATATTAAGAGGACATTTAATTTGGGGCTTATTTCTGAGAAGAGGCCCAATGAATTCCTCTTAGATAAGGAATCCAACAATGGAAACATGCCACAAATTTATTTGAAGATGGTTTTGAAGGCTATATTTGAAGAGGAGAGGTTGATTTGATGAAATAAGGTCACTAGGAAGTAGGTGCGCAAGTATTATTCTAGTGCGCAAGTCCTGGTCTCACAAGTATACTTGCGCGACGTGAGCACCTTGGGCGACGAAGATTCCATAGGGTAATACATGGGAGACATTGAACTCAAGGCCATAGAATTATCCTTGGAGGCTTCTAGAAGGGTGGCACACAAGTTCCTTTGAGAGGGAAAGGTAGAGAACAAGTTTCTTCACTTCCATTAATGGTTGGACACTTAGGTGCACATGTATTGATGAGTTCTAATACTTTGGCCTTATTCTTCCTCGTTTGAGCTTCCATTATAGGTAAATAATTACCTTAGAAGTGTTCGGAAGACGTCAGAAAAAGACTTGGGTGACTAGAGCTTGAATCTGAGTTTTGGAAAATTCGTCCTTAGAATGGGGGCCCACAATTTCTATTTATATGACACTTGTCACCTTGGGTGAAAAAAGGATTAGGACGCGCAAGTGACTTGTATGACCAGAAGGAAACATGCACGACCTCTTCATAAAGGGTTCCTTGTTCATGACTTTGTCAATTTTTGATGTTCTTCAAAGGATGACTCTACTTGTTCTTAAGGTATTCCCATTTTCCATTCGTTAGACTCTCGGATGGAAATGAGCGTCAACATACAGATAAAAAATTTGAAATTTGGATCTCTATGTTTTGATATATTTCCTCTTATTTTTGTTCACATAATTATTTTATCATGTTAAAAAAGACAACTCATCAATGTTAAGGATAAAATTAGTTAAAAGTGGTTCAACATTGTGACAAGGAATTTAATTTATCCAAAACTAGTCCTAATTTGATTGGATTAGTTTATTATGACCATAAAACAGCTTATCATCTAATTTTCAGTGCCTCAGTTCTACATGGCATGATTATTATATATAAATTATTAAATATATTATGTAATTCCAAGTTTTTTATATCCCTTCCTTATAAAAGGATACAACCTCTACACTCTCCTCTAAATATGATCCTTCACGTTTAATGATATCTATTTATTCCTGTTAGAATTTGAAATATTTTAAGGGATATATCATAAGATAGGTGTTGAGATATCATGGATGTCTAGGGAACCATGATCCTTTATGCAATGATATTAAAAATATTAAAAAAAGTATAACACGTGCAAATAGTTTTTCAAAAAACATATAATACCTCCTAACATGGGTATCATATTGGAAATATAACACTGAAATTATATATGGAATGTGTGTTTTAAGAAATAATTGTCAAAACCTTTGTTAGAGTCGGATGATTGGTTAGAAATATATCATGGATAGAATAGTAAATTAATCAGTCATATAAATTAAAATCATTCATCAGACTGATCCTCCTCTAATTTACACCTTACTACAGAAAAATCCTAGGGTTGGCTACATAACATTGGGCATTTGAGATGAGATAATGAAGGAGTGAAATGTGGACAATGATGGGATCAATGTTTGGTTCAGTATCGCTAGGATTTTCAATGCCAAAAGAGTTCTTCGAACTCACCTATGGCATAGATGGGTGACCATACATTTCCAATGACTAATCGAAACTATATGTAATATGTTTCATGGTGGATTTTATCTCTATTTATTTATCCCAATTCAAATATGATACAATCATACTAAAAAATTTGATTCACAGATCAATTATTGGATTTTTGGGTTTTGTTTTTCTTGTTATGGTAAGGAATTGATAATATTTTATTTTTGTTTGTTTATTTGTTTCATGTCATTCACCATTATAATGAAAATGAATAAATAGCAACCATAAAAGTGGTCTAGGTTCATTCCTCTATAATGGATTGTTCATTCGTCCCGCAATTCATCTTTCTATCATCATCAGTAATTACTTTGGATGGGGATTCAACGAATACCCTATAAGAGATCATTGGAAAATTGAAATTCAGAGCAACAGATCAGTGTCATGGATTTGGGCTTGGGATTGATTGTATAGTAGTGGTTTTTAATGACAATAGCAGGTTGTGATAGAATTTGGAGATCCCCAGTTGTGGGTTTTCGAATCTCAATATGGTGGTGCAATGGAAGATGTTTCATTATGGGATTCTGTGGAAAAAATCCATCCATTGACAATATAGGGGATAATTTAGGATGATATCTATGAATAACAGTGATAATTATGGTACATTTGATGGTAGAGGTAGCACAATCAGAATAAACAAGAAGGTTTGGGATTTGCGGAGAAATCCAGACAACACGACATGTTGTTCATTAAAACACACTATGTAGTTCCTTCTATGTGGTGGATAGGGTATCTTTGTGGGTATTAATATCACATGCCATGTGGTAGAACCACATGTCTTGTGATCCTAAGATTTCTATCTTGAAATGCATAGGTATACATGACCTGGAAGCTATGTTGTGATACATGTCATTTGTGTGCCAAGTCACACACTATATAACCCTTGACTGCTGGCTCGACATGCATTGGGAGTACACACCCAAGATCCCATCTGACCTTATATGAAATGTATGGTTACGTACTCATCGTGTACTATGTAAAATAAATGAACATTATAATATGGAACACATTGAGTACTAGTATATCCCCTACCCATCGTGTGATATGGGGAATATTTCATATACTTTGTAAAGTATTCAGTAATCGATAGAGTACAGAGGAATTCGCATAGTACATGGCCATATGCCACCATACAAGGGATAAAACAGATAGCACATTCAATGTTATACTTGTCTCTAAATACTTTTTTTCCCCTGGTAGATGCATCATGTATCTATAGGAAGAAAATATGTGTGATACATCGGGACATGTGCAGTAACATATCTATATATCCATGTTTTATATCCCATGATACACAAAATGTACTCCTTTCTAGAGAATTTTTTTCCCTTTTTATTCCACCTTCCATATATCCTTCTTCAAGACTAAAATTTTGTCCCATGAGTAGATTATACTATGTGTTTTTACTTATAGGATTTAATTGTAATGATATTAGTTTATTATTACTATGAGAGGTGTTATGATCGTGATTTTGTTTAAGGAATTATTGGGTGACTATATTGACTGGAAAGAATCACCAGAGGGATGTTGGTTTCTGAAATCCCCCTATTAGAGAAGGTAGAATTCCCTATACTCTTCACTCAGGTGGAGTGTTTTCCCACACATTATGTAGATGTATTAGTTCCACTCCCTATGGAGAAGAACCCCCATGAAGCAATAGAAAACAGTTAAGGTAGTTAATATGTTTATCCACTATATATAATAGAGTGCATATCCTCTACGTACTGAGTTGGACCCCCTAACACAACAGGTAATTCATCATCTACCTACCAAGTGTCACCAACATGTGTTGTGTTTCATTAAGATGAAAAAATTATGGGTGGTGATATCATTTGATCAATGTGGTACATGGGTTCATTGATCATGTTGAAGGGTCATATATTGAGATAACGCTTTTTAGGACACTCTAGCTTCCAATTTTTTCTGGTTTTTTTCATGTTGGGACTTCAATTTTTAGTTGCGTATTTCTCCCCTTTATACAATTTCCTTATATTTTTGTACTGTAATGTATTTTCAAGAGGTTATTTCATTCATAGTTATACTCTATATGTTTTGGTATTTTTATTATTCATCTACCCTTTTTCATGCAGATGTTTGTGTGTGTGTTTATAGGTACATTAGGATAAGGCCTCTAATTTTATTTTATGCCTTCCTAACACTTTTCACCAGCACCTAGCCAATTAGTATGAGCTTCCGGTTCCACAATTGGCTAGCCACTGGTCAGATGAGCCACAATGGGTTGGATCATGAAAAAGTGGTATCATAGGTGATCTTTTCCCTGATCGATGTTTAGATTATTTAACTTGTTGTGGGAATTGGTTTGGGAACTTAGTGAAATGGTGTGGTATTGTCTTGAGTGAGGATCTCAGACTTGGGAACCCAATGTTGTGGCAGAGGCCAATATATTCATTCATTAGTACTCTTAAAAACAATATTTATGACTTAGAATTTTGAGGAAGTGGTTTCAAGGAAAACATTGTCACATGAATCATATAATAACGGGTTGTGGTTTCCATGTCTTTCTTGAGTTAGATCTGTAG
This sequence comes from Viscum album, assembly GCA_963277665.1. Taxonomy (NCBI): domain Eukaryota; kingdom Viridiplantae; phylum Streptophyta; class Magnoliopsida; order Santalales; family Viscaceae; genus Viscum; species Viscum album. The sequence continues at coordinate 1,984,062,450 of OY728122.1, forward strand.
AAATTATCTTTGATCATGTAATGTATTTATTATTTTCAATATCTCTCTATGATGGAAACGAACTATGATTCCATGATAGTGTCATGGAGATGACCAATTGTTCATTGATGCCTTGGTTCAGGGATTCATTCATGAGGTGTTTCCACTAGGTGGGCACTAAATAGTACAACTACATTTTGATAAATACAGAAAATCACCTCTAGTTGTCTACTAGAATGATTATATTCATGTTGAGTAGTTAGTTACCATATAAATACATCATGATGGAACACCTAGTATTACTGTGTTCCATTGGTTATAATTATACAGACTACACATGTTTTTCATTGATCCAAACTCTCGAGCAGTGGAGTATCATCATGAGGTCATGGTATGAGATTTTCCACTTAAACAGAACCTAACCAAATCATTGATTTTGATCACAACAAATCATCTTGATTGAGAAATAGTTAGCACTGATTGTATTGGAAGATGATGAACCTATATTTGTCGCATGTCATGGGTTATGGAGTTAAATATAACCCAGGATTCTTTGTGAGTTAAACACCCATTCTCATGTGGTAGAGGAATGGTGAAAGCATGTGGTGTTGATATACTGCTGAAATATGAACCCTCCTGATGGCGGCCCAGATGGGAAGATGTCTCTAGGGTGATGCAGGGTATCAGTATAGACATGTTTTAGTGACTTCTCACATGGATTTAAGAACATGTGGAATATGGACACTTCAACAACCATGAAATGTTTGTCTCACATGATGTAAAACTATATGGGTAAGTACATGACACCCAATCCAGATAATATTTATGTGTGGAAGATGAGTTACTTTATATTTTATGTTTGAGGTAATTCTAATTTAGCAAGGTGTCGAAGTGATCCCTAGTTGTAGGGAACAAGAGGGTAAGGTAAGGGATAACTTCAGGAGGTTGGATATTGGGACCATAAACATCGAATGTCGTTCTAGGAATGAAATTATTCTTCAATCATCCTATATAAATTTTATAAAATATTCACGAGCCACATTTCCCTAAACACATCCCCTGTTAGTGACCAATAAATACTATTGGGGGTTTTTTATCTTGACCCTTCCATTCGTTGGAACCTACAGAGAGGATCAGTGTTCAAAAACATTTTCTTATAGTGTTACCTAACACTGGAAGTATAGGGAACCCCCATGGATTATTTTTTAGTGGAAATGAGATCCTATTTTGTTTTACTCATTGTGGACTCAATGCCTACCGTTCATGCTATGTTGAATATTATGAGTGAGGGTTGCATAGTATATGGTTTTTGGGATAGATTTTAACTTATTTTTTCTAGAGATACCTTATTAGGAGAATTATGACATCATACGCAATAGGATATAGACAATTTCATTTTAGTTGTCTAGTGTGACCCTCGGATCAGAATATTCTAGGAACTTTTAGTTTCAAGTGATGTTGGATTGCTGCAAGGGTGTATAAACTAAGGATATACCTGAATTACCTGTACAAATCATTTTTTTCATTTTATACCTACAACTAGGGATGATCTTATGTTTTTTCAATAATATTATATGACCTCTTATAGATTCATTATATGAATGTGCAGTTGGAGGATCATCATATTTAGGGATCTATAAGACCTAATGTGTTTTCTTGGGAATCCCAATGTGGGTCTCCTAGGAAGTGAACTATAGATTGAGGTTATCTATGGATATATGTCAGATGAACTAAGTTACTATCAAGGAAGAGTATTCACCCTTGAGAATTGATGACTTCTTCAACCAGTGGATTGGGGTCAAGTGGTTATTTGAGTTTTGAACATTGGAAGGGTTGTCACCAGCTTCAGGTTGGAGAGGAGAATGTACTGGGGTGACTTCCTTCAACTATTATAGTTTCATTGTGTTCTAGGTGATATCATTTGATGTGTTGGATTCCCCAACAACATTTTTATGAATTATGAACCATATCCATATAATTTCTTATATATTTTAATGGTAGTCATATTCATAGCATCCTAGTGTGTTCGACATCCATGGAGAGCACATTAGGTACCTTGGGATGGATCTGGACATGTTCACAGTGATGTTCTCCATATTTTGTTGTTAGATAAGGTGACAGATTATCTACCAGACCATAATTGTACCTAGAGGGTAAAGATACTGAAACATATATTCACTTGGTGGTTAATAACCCTCCACTCCTTCAGCATGCTATGGAGGCACAAATTGGGGGTATTAATTGTGAGGTCATTCATTACCAAATAACAAATTGGAATTCCCCTGATGGATTTTTTGAAGGATTAGAGCACATCATCATTTACTAAAGGTGGACCATAACAACAATCACACTATGAGAGGAAGTATTGATGTGGATTCTTTCTATTCGTAGTTCACCCATTAAATGTTTGGATGTACTAATATCCTATGGCATTAAGATTTGTGGCTAATTATATTGTAGTGTTATTATTCGATTTACTTGTGATGTATCACCGGACTATAGGTGTTTGTCTATGTTCTTAGATCAAATTGTAAATAGGATGGTATCTTTGTTTTTTTGTGATAGGGCTTCCATGACTAATGATAGGTCATGATGCTATCCAAGTGATCATAACCCAGATCATCAATTTGGTATACTCTTTAACCACATGAGATCACAGATCTTAAGATATTTTGGGATTCCAATTCATGAAGGAGGTATTATGGCTTCATGTCATTCTATTGGAGATCATTTCAGGTCATGATGCTCACATCACATCACTATTATGGATAGAATGTTGGATGAATATTGGAATCAGTTCTGGTTGAGTAGTGTTTCTACCCCAAATAGATGGCCAAAAAAACTAGACTATCAAGGTTCTACTGTACATTCTTCAGGTTTTCATGTTAACATTGGGCCATAAGTGGGAGGATCATCAACAAACAGGGGGGGGTCTTTTTATCACATCAGTACCACCGCCCCTTTAGTGCAACTCTATTTGATGACATGTGTGGGAGACACTGATGTTAACTGCTGTAATTTTTGGATCCATTCAGAGAAATCAATTATAGGCCACGATATGGTGTTGGTGATAGTTTTTAATTTTTTAGTTCATAAATGGGTGGATAATTACTTACCAAAGATGTTAAGTTGCTATGTAGACTGAAAACGATGTCCTATGGAGTTTGTCATGGAGATCAATTGTTTTGAGATATGCGACCTCATCAAGGACCATGGGGATTTATCTGAAATTAAATGATATCTCCACGTATTTTAGGACCTTTATCTAGTTAATGTAATTGGTTAGTAAAGTGGGGTACAACATCACATGGTTCCCAGAGTTACACTAGGTTCTTGATGATTTCCGCATGTCAAAGATTAAGAGACACATGAACAACTCAATGCATGATTTCAATTGGAATGAGATAGACATTGAGGCTGGACATACCATTTAGAGGTGTTCGAGGAGACTAGTGGAGTGTGATAATAACAGAATACATTTCATCTGATTTTTTTTTCCATGGGTTCATCCTTATTGAAAATCAATGTAACTGTAGAGAGATCTTGTAAGGGTGTGGGATCCGGATGCAAGCACATTATCCTCACATTTCTAAGTAGGTTTTTTTATTTTTATTTTGAAGACACATAATGTTTAGAAGAGTTTAATGAATCTATTTTTTTTTCATTTAAAACTTTTAAATATTTTAAAGAATATTTTTTAATCTATACTCTATTTCAGTGTGAAAATCTATGGACCTGAGGGTGTTGGTGTGGTGATATTAAAAATATAATATATGTTATATCACACTAGGCTAAAATAAATGTAATAACTTCCAATATGTGAGTAAAATCCAAAATCTAATGTCTCTATTAAATCTATATTGTGACTTTTACCCTTCAAGTGGAAAAACCTTTATCAGTGCTAGTTGTTTAGTTATAAAGGGGTTACAGGTGGATTAATTAATTAATTAATTAATTAAAAGTATTCAATTATTTATCTAAACCTATATTCATACTATTTAATCCTGATTATGTGAAAATCCAAGGGTTATGCATATAACCTTATGTATTTGATAGGATAGTGTAGAAGAGATCCTGGCAGATGATGATTTGATTGATGATCAGATAAATATCGATAGGAATGTATAAACCAATGTAGTTCATGGATCTCACTAATAACATCATTTGGTTGTCAATGATTGATTAAAAATTGTATAGGATGTTTTTTATTGATTTTATCACCATTTTATTATCCCATGTAAAACCCAATTCAACCCTTCTAACAAAATTTATATGTAGATCAATGGTTGATTTGAGGGTTTTGATTTATCTTCCTATGGTTAGGAATTGAATTTTTTTCATTAATTTGTAATTTTTTTAATATGATGGTGATGAATAAATTCGAACTCAAAAAATGGTTATGGTTAATTACTTTTTTTTTAATTATTTACACCCTGCATTATTTTACGATCATCAGGAGTGATTAATTTTTTTGGTGATTCATCAAATAAATGGTTGGTAATTATTGTAGAATAAATATTTGCTGAACAGATCGATGATGTGGGTTTGGTTCAAGGATCAATGGAACTATTTTATTGTGTGATGAAGATAGTGGGATTTGATCTGATTCATAGATCCCTGGTTGTGGGTTTTGGAATCTCGACATGGTGGTGTGACATGAGATGCTTCGTGATGGGATTTGGATTGTTGGAATGCTACCACCAGGGACATATGGGCTAGGTTGGACTGGGATCCCTGAAAAACGAAGAGTATCATAGAATATTTTCTAGTGCTGGAAGCATGAGTAGAGGATATGTGGTTTTTTTGGATATCGATGGAAATCCCAAAAATAGGTTGTGTAGTTCCGTAATACACATTTAGTAGCACCCACTATTTGGTGGATAGGGTTTCCACATAGGTATAAATAAAAGACTCTATGTGGTGGATCCATACACCATGGGACCATTAGGTGGACACCATGGAATATATAGGGAGTATATTCCTAGAAATTCACGTGGTGATATATGATGTGTGTATTCCAAGTCACACATCATGTAACCCATGGAGGATGGTTCGATGTGTATAGGGGGTACACAACCCCGAGAATATGTGACCCTATATGTCATGTATAGAGGGGTACATTCTAGGTGATTTGGATAGTACATGGGTTCAAGAAGATGGAACCTATCGAGCATTTTCCTAGCCACTATATTCTATGTGATGTGGGAAACACATCATCTACATAAAAAATTACTCATGTTTGGTTAGTGTACATAGAAACAAACTGAGTACACATGCATTTGAGATTGTACACAACCTGAACTAGACGAAACACTAAGTGCTAGAATTTCCTATACATTCCATGTAACCCTTGTAGAAACCCCAAGTATCTAGATGAAGAAAAATATGTGATATAGAGAGACACTTAAAAGTACCAGACTCGGAGATACACATTATTTAACCATTACTTCACACCTCATATTCCTTTAAGGGAAAAGTAGATCCAGTTATCTTCAACATGTGTATCTACTTCATCAATACTTGTGAGTTTCATGTGGGTATCCAATCTGAAGCACTTATTAACATATGACATGAGGGTATTTTTATTAGTGGTTTAAAATATATGATGTGAGGCATTACAAGCATGATGATTCCTTAAGAGAAGCTCGAGCAATGTCCGTGGTCTAGAAATATCCCCAAAAAGATGATAGTGTTGTAAAATCCTATCATAGTAGGTTGTTTCCCCCAAACTCTTCACTCATATGAAGTGGTACCCCATCTTTATTTAGTGGGTTAAACTCTTCTAACTTCCATTTTCACACCCCTGATTTACTAGGGCATATGTCTTCTACCTACCGAGTGGGACCCCCATATTTCATTGGGTGAGAATAATCTACCTAATAATTGTTAACCCACAAAATCACTAGGGTTCTGGTCCTATAACAAATAATTGGAACATCCCTAATGCAATTTGATTTTGGTTTTATATCTATCGTGTGGAAGACCCATGATGCCCTTGGTCACAAGTACTATATCTTTGTAATGGAACCCATATATACACTAGGGTGTTATTCCTCTACCTATACAGTGGAACCCCTTGATGCACTATGGTGTAGGTCTGATATTTAATATTGTTACCCCATGACCAAAAATTATAGTGGTGACATGTGGGTCACAAAAATGGATTATTCTGTAGATTCCCATGATGATAGGATTCAAATATCGACCATTATTGATTCAAGTAGACTTGTTATCCTTTTCTAGGATGTGGACATTGAGATATCCTTTCTCTCTTTCTTGGGATTCATTATAACAATATTTGTGTATTGTGTTTCTATTTACCTATTGTTATGGGCTTAGCCTAATATTGTAGTATCTCTATATTTCTGCCTTTTTGGTTTTTAGAGTTTGATACTAGATATTTATCTACTCACCCGCACACGGGAATTTCTTGTACATGTCTTTTATTATACCAAATATATATTGATTAGTGAGGACATCAGTGGAGCATAATATTATTTGGGTATGTTGACCGTGTTCGATTGTCTAACTTGGATGTCAATAGTTTGGATCACACTAGCTTCCATTTTTCAGTTGTTTTTATGTTTCTACTTCATTTCTACTAGGTTTTATTTTTATCCTATTTATACTTTGGTATTATATTTTCATACTATAATATATTCCCTAGATGCTATGGAATTCATTTTAAAACTCTAGAAGTTTCAATCCATTTTTATTATTTGGCACTTTTCTATGGAGGTGGTTTTTTTCATGTATATACGTACATTATCCAAATTCCTCCAATTTTATTTTTTGCATTCTTGACACTTTTCACGATCTGTTAGACTATTGGATGTGCGATTGGGATGTCACACATGGCATGTTATCGGATAGGTGGTCCCCGGTGTGTTGATAGATGACATCTCAATCATAAAACCCCTAACATAATGCCTATTTATCTTCCATTCCAATTTAAAAAAGTTTTTTATTTCAAAAATACAATTCTATGTAATAAAATTTGTAAACCAAAAGAGGTTTCTCAACATAATGATATAACACTCAATAGAGTGCATAAAATTCATTTCTTCTTCTATCTCCTCAATATTAATGTTACATATTTTAAAATAATTAATTAATATCTTAAATATATATAAATTTAATTATGATGATTTTCAACAATTATCCAGCTCATTTTCATCCTACAGATAATCAAATCATTTCTCATAGGTACGTATAGTTTAACATCTCCCTGTGCTGACATAATTCATTTTTAATCACAATTTTACTTAAATAGTTATAAATATACAAATAATATTCATATATTATACTTATGATATTTTTATTGTTTGGAATAAGAAAAATAATATTTATTTTTATTTTTATATTTTCATTAGTAAATAAAAACAATATTCATTCATATGTAAATCCTACCATCTCTATAAATAGTGTAAATCATTATTATATCTATAAATATTACTGATTTTTTATGTATATAATTAATATATATGATATTTATTTTTTGATTAAAATATTTATTTTTATGGAATTGTGATAAAAGTTTAAGGATTGTACCTATTGAACTGAAACTTTGATGGAAAACGAAATAGTTGACACCCATAAATGAAAATTTTAATAAGGATGTAATAATAAATGGGAGTTGGAATGTAATAAGTGGGTCATATATTATATTATAAGTAAAAAAATTATTCTAGAATAAAAATAAAATTAATTTAAATTAATTTTATTGGATTTTGGAATTCTTTGAAGGAATTCAAACTTGATGTAATGGAATTTCACATCTCAATTTTATTTCTGTGACACATACGTCATATTCAAGACATGTTTTCATTTTGTGGTGTATATACTTCCCATTAATGTATTATATGATGAATTTTCTGAAAATTATTGGATTTAAATATCCATAAAAGGTTATCTATTTATTTACGTTTTCATTCAGATATGTTTAATGCTCTATATAATCTTCATCTCAATATTATTTCATTGAGACATGTTTGATGTTACTAACCTCTTCATGTCAATGTGGTGTATATATTTCCCATTTAACATGATATATAATGAATCATATTATGGTTTGGGTATTTAATTTTTCAATTTATTATATTATTTCATCGCGAGTATGATTCAAATGTTAACAAAGCTATAAAATATTTATCCTTCCATCAAATTTTAATCGGTATTATTAATTCTTGAATTTAAATTGAGGAAATTTTATCATACTTATCTACGAAATCCATTTAATTTTATTTTAATAAGTATATTCATGTAATTTTCAAGTAACAAGATCATTTTCCTTTCATTAGTATATAAAATGATTGAGAAAAAGATACATTATTTCTACTTTAGTTAGGAATATTTTTCCTCAGTGTCCTTATATTAATAAAAATATATTAAATAATATTTTAATTATTTTATATGAATGATTAATGTCATTTTAAGCATGTTTTAATTTTTATTATTATATTTAAAAGGAACCATCTTGTAAATAATCAAACAATGTACTTTGGATTTTTTACAAAAAATGTGAAAGACATATTTTTGTTATCATGAATTGAATTAATTGAATTTACCCATGTTATGACCATTAAATTCGTTGATGGTTCCTTAAAAGTTTCCTTGGTTATTTTCAAAAGAAATTATTTCCAAAATATTTTTCAAATATATATATTTAAAAGAAGTAATTTCTTGATTAAAATGATTTTTTGGTTAAGAAATATTCTAGGGTTATTTTATCTTAATATTTATCTATGATACATTCTTTGATAATAATAATTATTTAATAGAGATATGACCAAATTATTCCATCCTTATTAATTCTCTAGATGGTTTATGTATATTATAATAAGATTTTTATGAAACCCATTTATTTTCCATATGTTATGATATGATGATATGATGAAATGTTTTTGAAACAATTTTAATTTCCATCGTTTACATTTAGATGATATGATGAGTGTTTTATGATCTTATGGAACACAAATGTATTGTATTCATTATGTGATATGTGGGACTAGAATTATATAGATCTCTAATGAATTTGGTAATGTTTTATATCTCATGAGATAATTATGGGAGATGTGTTTAGGTGCTCAACCCACTGTGGGAAATGAGTAGGAGTTACTGATGCACTATGGGATATATGTGGTGTTTTGTTATCCAATATTATATGGGAAATAGGTGGTGATTATTGATTGGTTATGATATGGGAAACATTGTTTGGTTCTTGATCTAGTTTTATATGATGGACTTAGTAGTTATCCTTGATATATAAAATGTCTTATATACCTATTATATTTAAACACTTTTATAATTTTTATTATTATTATGGTTTGAACTCATGGTTTATGGTTTATTAATGATAATTTATCACTCTTATGGTAGTTTTATTTAGAATTATATAGTTATATGAATTTTATAACGATTATGATTCATGATAAAAAAATTATGATCATTGTAATTTATGATCACAATCTTATACACTTATGCTTATCTTATTCTAGTATATGACCATCAATTAATACATCCCATGATTGCCCTTACTGATCATTTGAGGTAACCCTTTTATATGATTCATTTCTCCAAGATATGAAGAACATTTTTTACTTAGAGTATGTCTAAGAATCAAACAATGTTTGATGATTTTTCTGAAATATATTGATCATCTTTCATGAAATAATAATATTATGTATTTAGTCTCTAATGAAACTTAACCTTTATCATTCTGGAATAGATCCTAATGTTTTTATTCAGTATTGATTAAATAATATGTAATATTTAGGAAAAAAGATTATGGTTCATGAAATTAATGTAATGAAATAAAATATATACAATATAATTGAATTAAATATTGTAGTGTATACGCCATATAAGGTAAATAATGGTACGAAAGATCAAAGATGTCTCATGTATATGATAATGAGGAAAAGAAAATCTTATGAATTGTGTATCATCTAAATCAATACACTTGAAGTAGAAAGAGGTTAAAAATTAACATAAAAAAACATATTAGATAATTAATTAAACAATATAAAAAATTAGTAATATATATACTATCTAAACATATATATGTGTATAATAGGAATATGAATAGAATCAAAGAATCCCATTTTAATTAAAAAATAATAGAGGTAAGAATTATCTAATAATGTGTTTATAAAATAAAATTATAGAACCATAGAAAATAAGTCAAAAATAATATAAAAAAGTATTAATTTTGTTGAATAAATTATACATGGAATAATAGAGTTCAATATGAATGATTGTACTCAATGGAAGAAAATTGAGTTTACAGAAACCCCCACAAACATAGAATCGTTCGATGGAAACCCCTTAGAAGGAAATGATTTAAAAAGAATAATTAAAAACCATAAATAATTATATTATAATTATAAAAAATTATTAATGGTGATATTGAAGCACCATTCCAAATAATACATGGTGTATAATAAGTATTATGTCTAAAATGGTGAAATCTTGAGACTAGAAAGACTTCTAAAAAAGTTCATGATTATACTATATAAAAAAATAACTATATTAATCAAATATTTTAAAACCATATTTATACCCATAAACTTTTATAATCATAATTTTTTATTATTCACTACATTTATGTTAGTTATTATCTATTTTCAATATCCGGTGGCAGTAATCATGATCTTTTTTAACTAGTTTTATAATAGCGATGTAATGGTTAACTATATCAAAAAGGATACATAATCTTATAAAAAAACATACTATGAAATATATTTAAATGTTTTTATAATTTTATAATTTAAATCTATGTGAGTGTTGGTTATGATAATTAACTATAAGATCTTTAATGAGCATATTTCAGTGAGTTTCAACAAACAAACAATGTTATATTAATTAATGAGTTTAAAATAATTTTTATCATTACTAAAAAATATTTATTATATTATTTATATAAAACATTACTTAGAATTATTTTTTAACTTCGTCAATCTTAGTATTTTAAAGCATTATTCAAGTAGGTTGTTAAACTAACCCAAGCATAAATACGCCTTAATTAATTGATGATTATGATTATGAATGTGGTTTATTATGGAATATAATTATTATTATAAATTAATAAAGATATTAATTAAATAATTTTATGTTAGTGTATCACATTTTAATATTTTAAATACAAAATAAGGAAACTATATTAAAAATGAGATATGTTACTTTTTGGTGGTTTTATTTCACACAACGGTGTGATTTCTGTTCCGATTTCCCGGCTAGAGTTTGAAAAGGCTTCGTTACTACAGGATCTGACTTTGGTTGCTCGATTTGGAAGGAATCGTACCTCCGTTTCATCGTTTGAGAGGTATGTTTCTTCTTCCTGGCAGCTGCGTGAAAAAGCGGTGGTCGGGCATCTGGATGCGAGGCATTTTCAAATCCGTTTTAGCAATGAAGATGATTTAATTTATGCCTGGTGATATACCCCACGTTCGGAGAAAGGCGCTCGTTTTTTTCTTTTTCGATGGTCTTTTTGGTTTCATATGCATCCTGATCCTCCAATGATGGAGATTTGGATCACCCTCTCGGGTCTTCCACTACCTTTTAAAAATTTGGTGATTCTACATCTGATTGGGAATATGATTGGTCATTTTTTATGCGTGGACTCTCGCACTCGATCTCTCCGCCATCCAATTGCTCCGAGGATTTTCATAGAGGATGATGTGTGTAAGGCACTGGTTGAGTCAATCTACGTCAAGATTGAGGGTGTCCTACGGTGGTCTCAGTTGGTCTACTTCAAATAATTGGTCCCCTCTTGCGTGAACTACTGTCGCTTGGGGCATCTGGCTTCTTTGTGTCGTAAGAGTGGCTTGAAACTTGGTGGTGGAGCCTCTACCCGTGATTGGGTGCAGGGATGCAGTGGTGAAGAATCTCTTACATATACTGAAACAGAGGAACATATTGAAGACCCGAGGGAGGATGACTATGCGGTTCAAGTTCCTGAGCCTCTAGACAGTCGTGAGCCTCATGGCCATGAGGATGGTACTACACAACAGGATGGCCTGGTTCCTCTACACAAGAACATGGATGCACCACCTAACTCAAATGTGGCAGAGGTCTTTAGAAAGATGTACTATGAGATGGGTGTGGTTTCTTCTACGGGGGCAGGGGCATCAGTGGGCAACCTGAATCTGGATGGTTGCAATGGCGGGGTGGGAATGGATTCTAGGGGTTCGGTGATTGCTATGAAGGAGGTACCAGGTATTGAGGTTGATAATCATTTTTAAGTGCTAAGGAATGAGGGGGCTGGTCAGGAAGAGGAAGCATTGAGGGATATGGCTCTGGATAGATAGGAAGCCATGGGGCATAAGGAGTCACCCCCTAAAGAGTCAGGGCTACAACAGAACTGCATATCGGGAGCAGAACCTATTTATTGTGGGGACGTTGAATCTGATGAGGGGCAGGGCAATGGGGAACATGGTCAATGAATGGCATTGATAGAAAATAACAGGTAATCCTCTCGGGTGAGACCTCATTTATTGTATGAGAATCATCAGAAATAGAATGGATTATTGGAGCTACCAAGTAAGTGGGGTGATGTCTCTGATGAGAATAATGAAAATTCCCCCAATATCGATGTCAAGACATCTTATAGTGATATACTCAAGAATGGGAGGAAGAACGAAAATGCTAATGTGGGGACATTCACTGATCCACCAAAGAGGAAGCCACTAAAGGATTACTATAACATTACAAAGAGGGTGTCTACCAGATCCTCCTTCAAGTATTAGAAATAGAAAGGGATGGATCCAAAACCGGGGCAGGTCAACAAGTTGTTGTCCAGGGAGCCATTGACTTCAGAGCAACTGCGACTACAGGAGCAGTACGTTAAAATGCTCAATTCATATAATTCTAAATCTGAGTGGGAATCAGCTGATCCGAAGGTGGCTTCAGATATTGAAAATGGTAAGGAATATGATCCCTTTTGACTTTGTTGGACAATGTTGTATCGGTTTTAACCCTTGTACTTCGCTCTTTTTTATTAAATAAATTTGGAGGACTGGTCATCTTTCCTAGGCCTACCCCTTTTCGGTAAAATAAGGGAAGGAATGAAATTAAGGAAAAAGTACTCATGCTGTGGTCTTATGAAAAGAAACAGAATGTGGATTTCATATGGAAGACTCTTTATAAAGGAAGGTATGAGTTGTATATCTTGCGACCATACGTAACACACCAATATTTTAGGAAATATGTTTTTTTTCAAATGAATTTAATTTTTTGATATCTTGTGTTACATGAAACACTATGTTTAAATAAATAGTGATATATGATTAAAATATTATTATTTACAATGATAATCATTTCCTAGTTGATGTAATTGAAGGTACGAATGGGAATAAATAAATTATGAAAAATGTAATTATATATATTTATAAAATTAATTCCCTAGTTATTAATTGATTGTAAATGAAAATAAAATCAATTTAAAGAGAAAAAAATATTTCTAAAAAATGGTTTTCATTCACACATTAATTTTTTATGAATTAAATAAATCCCTATTAGAAAATTATTTCAAAAAATATATATTATTATTGAAATTTATTAAATTTTTTAAACATTCTAAAAATGTTTTTATGAATAGAATAATAATAAATTATGTTTTATTCTTGAAATTATATTTTTTTCTAAAAGATAGTTTTTTTCACATTTTGTGCACCAAAATTAAAATTAATTTATTCCATTTTTAGGTATTGAATTAGATAAAATTATTTACATGTTTATAATTATGAGGCTAAAATTAGGTAATTAATTCCCTTTTTTGGTAAATCTGAATAGAAATCATCGTAAAAGTTTCACCATGGTAATGGGTAAATTTGGTTAATATAGATTAAAAATAAGTGATAAGCCCATAATTATTCATCCAAATTACTATTGGATTAATTTAATTTTATCCCGAACAACTTATTCCATAAATCCAATTTTTTAATGGTGTATTTTACTCTAAAATGTATTATATATTGTTTAAATCAACAAATGTTACAGAATGTCACTCTTTGATTTTAATATCATTTATTTGTTAACAGAAAGAAGAAAACTTATTATGATTGAATATTAATATCTATTTTATGAGTAGATAAAATGTTATCATGATGGAAGTTTAATTCTAATTTTTATCTATTATATAATTACTTTATATTATTATATAATTCGAAAAGAGTATTTATTCAATTAATGGAAAAATAAAATTGACAATATTTAAAAAAATTAAAAGTGGTATAATTTGAGTAATTTATAGTGTTTTAATAATTTAATAGGTCTATATGAAATAGTAATTTTGTGTTAGAAGATTATATTTGAAATAAAATTATTTATTTACATCAATTAAGGAAAATTAAATGAATAGTTTCAAATTTACAAGAGTGATATTTTATCAAAATAAATTTTAATAAAATTATTTAAAAACGTAAAATAGTTAAATAAGAAATTTTTTTAATTATATAGTTTTAAAATTTTGAAAATTCGATATTTATGGTCGAATATTCACCTTATAAGTAAAAAATTACATCCTTTAATATTAAAAAAGTTTTTACTATATTTTAAATTAAAATTAGACTATTATAGGTTATAAAAAAACAGTGCTTAAAATTGCACTAAAACATTTATAAATTATATTGGAGGATTGTATTAAAACCCTTTCCTACTATATATTCTAAAACATATACATTTTTTGAATTTTTTGTTACAATGAATTTATTATAATTTAATCTTTTTAGAAATTATGGAAGTTCCACACTCATCAATTATAAAAGGGAACCTCTTATCTACCATATTTACACCACAATGAAACTTATATCTTGAAAAAAATAAACAGATTTCCCTACTAAACTTCCATAGAAATTTCATAGTATATTTTTTCTTCTCAATATTACAACCCTAGATCCCTTTATAGGAGTTCAAATGGAGTCATTCTAATAATGATGTAATTTCCTTAACCGATCACTTTCTTTTCTACTCTTCCTTACCTCAATTAAATATATAGTGTTTCTTAGATGACAATGAATTAAGTATAATTATAATAATTTAATATTTTTATGATTATTAAATGAAACTTATATACCCTCTTTCCTATCAAACTATTTGTGAAAGTATCACTCGTGCATACATACGACTCAACGTCTCCACATAATGATGCAATTAATTTTTTATAGACATGTTTTATGGATTGGTATTATGATTTATTTAATGTTTATATATGATATTTAGGAAATAATTATATTTTTTAAATTATAATATCACATTTATATACTTTCCATGCAAACCATTGGGGAACGATAACATCAATCAAGTATACGTATATACTACCACCTCTACAAAGTGATGTGATTCGTTTTTCATTCGTATTTTACTTGAATGATAATGAGTTATTTTTTATTATTATATATGATATATAAAAAAATAATGATGAAAATCTAATTTTTAATTAATATTATCCTTTTCATTTTTCTATGTGTTGAAAAATTAAAACATATTTCACGTGTACAGACGGCCTACCGTCTCCATGAACTACATAATTAATTTTTCTATATGTAATTATATTATATGAAAATTAATCTGTTTATAATTAATATATATTATATTTATTCCATGATTAATATTAATAATATTATTGAATCAAGATAAATTTACAAGGCCTATAACTACAATAAAGAAATACTTATGATAAACGAATGAAAAAACACCTGGAAATAATAATTTTAATCACGAATTATTGATAAAAGGGGGTGTTGAAATGTTGAAAAGGGATTATATATGATATAATAAGTATATTTATAATAAATATAAATTAATTATAGATGTTGTAAGATTTAATTCAATTCTAGATGAACTTAATCTAAGGGTTGTATTTCACATTATCATCAATATTTTTCATTTTTTATGTTTAAGTATCTTATAAGGAATATTTATCATCCATATCCATGATTTACAAAATTTAAAAATGTTTTTACCATTTCCTAAATTTTTTGGGTACACACCGCGTACTTTGGCCATGTAGGATGAGTACACAGGGCGTGTAACCCTGTCGGTGATGAAAGGTGTAAAAACTGACTACACGTCGTGTAATGGTTATTTATATGCCGTGTATTCAGTCGGCAGGTGCATAGTAAGGTGGTGGAAGAAGCAACTAACAGAGCGACAGTATACGCCGTGAAATCAGAAATACACGTCATGTACTCATGTCGACGGATTAACAACGCGGCGGTGGGAGAAGTAGCCGCCAGAGGAACAGTTGAATGAGAAAAGTACACGCCGTGTAGTCAATAGTACATGCCGTGTAGTTTGTTTTTTTTCATGTAAAATGGACAGTAGACTCCCATGTTCACGTAATTGTCTTAAAATCAGATGAGGGCCTGGGAGAGACGGCCGGAGCTTTGGAGATTACCCGAGCGAGCACCAGGAATCTGATTCCACCCCCGTTGATCTCGTTAGAATCATACGGGTAAGCCCTTCCGTTTTTAAGACATTCTTACTAATTCATTCCTGAGGGGAAGTTATCTATGTTTGAACCATATTTCTTTTACCGAAGATCAATATTCTTCTTGGACGATTCAAGGAGCGTCGTTCACTTATACCGATCAGGGGCGATCGAGGTAGGTGGCTTGGTGTTTAAATTCAAACTTTTGTGCATTAGTGTGTAGAATTGTGCTACGAACTCATGTTTTGGTGTCGTGTGGATGAGGCCTTGGCTGTTTTGAATACGTAGAATTGTATAGGTAATTAAATGTGATAATAAACTGTTGTTTTGGATCGCTGTTTAGATCCAGGACCACCTCGGGGGTGCGTTTCCCTATTTAGCCATTTGTCTAGGATTCCCGAGGGTATTCTATATTTATATTGAAAATTAATTTTTCCTAGAAAAGAATTTTATATAAAATTGATTGTTATTGTTTGGGCTCTGCCCGGTTACTTCTGCTTGAGGGAAGTGTTTTACTATAGCCTGAGGGAGTTATTTTCTTAGCCTGAGGGTAGTTGTTGTTTTTCCTGAGGTCGATGTTTCTTATTCCTGAGGGAGGTAGCTTCTATGCCTGAGGGAACTATTCCGTATGCCTAAGGGTTAGATTCCATACGTCAGAGGGCACTATTCCTTATGTTTGAGGTTAAGCTTAAGGGCGTGGTTATATTATCATGAGGGAAAGGATCTGATTAGCCCGAGGGCTTAGTTCTGAGGAACATTGAATTTTATTTAATTTAAATATTAAATGAATATTTAAATGGAAAATAAACTTGTATTAATAGTTACTTTTGTGTGCTTACTTGTTTACTGCATTTATTTCACACTATTGTTGCACATTTTTCACTAATAGTTGGGCACGAGCCTTTGGTGGGTGCCTACTGGGATTTATTTCTCAAACCCTATTTGGGTCATGTCTTAGGCGCAAACCGACTATATTGTTGTTGCTGTGGATAAGGGAAAGGGTCCATATACAGGTACTTGAGTGTTGCTGAGGTGTAGGGGAGCATGGGACCGAGCTCAGGCTTATGATGCTACCGGCTGTTGTGTTTTGTTTTAATGTACCTGTACTTTCAATTGTATCATATTGTATTGTTGTGTAACATGTTATGCCTATTTTCATAGGACTAGAGACATGTTCCGTCATTATATATATAGAAATTGGTTATCTTTTACCACATTTGTTCATATCAGTTGTGTCTGGTTTATTGCATCCGCTGTTGTTGTATGATTTTTTTTATTTTCCACTGTGCTACACTTTCACAAATGAGGGCATAGTTTCCCCACTATCATACCTAAGCCCTCACTGCAAGTCGGAAGCCTCTGGCATTTTTGGAAATGCACTTGGGTAATGTGACCAACTGGGTTTGGGGCACCCGTTGAGTGGCACCTGTATCCGGGACGTTACAAAGTGGTATCAAAGGGTTTCTTTTCTTTGACTTACTATTTGGAGGCTTAATCGAGGATAGGATAGAAATGGTAGTTGGTAATAAGTTGTGCCCAGGAGTAGCTAACATGTGTGTGGGGAAAATCCAGTCTACCTCATATTTTTGAAATTATTTTGATTTTGCAAATTTTACAGTTGATTTGATTTTCACCGTTGGGTGACACACTTGTGATTGTGCTGTTTATATTTTATCCGTGAGTTTTTATTATTTGCAACCCGATGAGATGAGGGTATTCCAACTCATGAATCATTTAAGCACATGATTGAAATCGCATTCCATTCATAGTTCCATGCCATGTAGGCTCATTAGAAATTTCATTTTGTTGTGATAGTTGTTGTGCTAGAAAAGCATTCTGTTGTGATAGCTACTTTGACAAAAACCTTCTATGTGATAGGGTATTTTTGTGTGAGCCTGTTGATAGAATAAATTCCAAATATTGGTTTTTTGGGAGTATGGGCCCTCAATGACCAGAATTTGGTGGATCATTGACTTGTTTACTTGTGTATAACATCTATAAGATTCCAAACATTGATTATCGGGAAGTATGGGCCCTCACGATTCTGAATTTGGCACTTAGGTGTTGTTTGTTAGTGTTTTCTGGGATCCGGAGTAGTATCTGAGGCTTACTGTCCAGAGAACCCAGGATACACGATGTGTAGTTCCTTGGAAACATGTTGTGTGTTCTTCTGTTTGGGAAGAAATGAAAACTTTTTGAGTAAACACAGTATACCCTCAGTAAACGTCGTGTAGTCTATTCCCGTGTCATAGACCGTGTGGGCGGGGACATGGGGAAGGGAAAGGCTTGGGAAAAAAATACCGTGTACCTAATGTACATGCCGTGTAGCATTGACCCAGATACTTCCTGTGTAACTAAAAACACGGAAAAAGGAAACCTTGAGACATACATGTCGTGTCCACTATGGAACACACCGTGTAGTCTAACCTGGGGACTCGACCGTGTAGCTAACAAACACGGGTCGGTGTTACCTCTTTTTGAACACGCCATGTTTTTGAGGGACACACAGTGTATTCTTTACCGATGGGAGACCATGTGGACTTAGCCATGTGGCTAGAGAAATAGGGTGGTGTACACGCCGTGTGCGGGTGTAACACGCCGTGTAGTATCATCCGAGTAGCCGGCTGTGTCACTAACGACACGGGCAGTTGGAAATTAAACCACACATGCCGTGTAGATGACATATATGCCATGTAGTCTTGTTCAAAGTGAGCCATGTGTCTTAGCTATGTAGAAGGAATCGAGAAGGGAAGTAGGTTTCAAGAACACACGGTGTTGTCTTTATACACGCCCTGTAGCCATGTTCTGTAAATCATGAAAACTTTCATTCTCTGTCTCCTTGATTTTGGTTTTTGATAATTTTGATCTAAGGTGTGTGTTTGACCTTCTAGATTTATGCCACCGAGACGACCACACATGGTTATATAGGATAGAAGCAATGATTATACTTCAGAGAGGGTGGTCCATGGGCTACCATTGGATCCCGTAGTAGAGCTAGATACAGCGCCAACTGTTATACCAGACACAGGCACAAATGTGCAGTTCTGTGAAGGCTTCATGCAGTTCTTTCAGACCTTTCAGAGAGAACCGTAGGCTGCCACATCTATGGCTGAGATGACTCGTATCTTCATGCAGCTATATCTGCCTAATTTTGTAGGGGATGGCTGACCAATGGCTACAGAGTCTTGGCTAGATTCATTGCAAAATATTTTCGATCATCTAGAGACTCCGATAGGGAAGAGGGTCAAGCTTAAAACTTATATGCTGCGTGATTCCCCCAAGAGGTGGTAGGATGTTACCAACCAATCAGAGCATCATAGAGACATGGCGTGTGATGAGTTTTCGACATTTTTCTATGACTTCATCTTCCCAGAGAAGCTGAGGGTAGATCTAGTTCGAGAGTTCATGAATCTGCATCAGGGCACTATGTCGGTGATGGATTACTCTGCTCATTTCACAGAGCTTCAGCATTTTTCACCTGTTCTGGTGGGTTATGAGATGTCGAGAGCCATACGCTTTGAGTATGGTCTTCAGTATGACATCCGAGCACTGGTGAATGTTTTCAGGTTTCCTACAGTACATGTTATCGTGATCCAGGCACTTAATACTATGAGGAACTTGTGGGAAGCTAGTAGTGGAGGCCAGGGCAGTTCAGCACCAGTTTCAGTTACTATTTCTGCCGGGAAAAGGAAGAGGCAGTTGAGTTTCTCTCACGGTGTTAGTACTAGCCAGGCAATTACTTCAGGTGGCCCGGTCAGGTGCTACCAGTGTGGTAGAGAGGGGCACAAGAGACGGCAGTTTCCATATTGTGGGATCTTGAATATACATATTATACACAATAGGGGGGTTGAATTGTGTCTCTCAGATTTTTCGTTAACTATTTGATTGAACGAGTTCTGTCCTCTATGCTTTATCAGATTTGATCATGGAGAGGAATAAGTAAAAGTAGGGACAAATAGATGTATATTGGTTCGGGGATCCGAATTCCCCTAGTCCACTCCACCAACGCTAAACTCAACAATCTTGGTGATTTTCACTATCTGGTCATCTTTTCCACACACCTTCCAACAACAGAAAACCAGGTTGTTGGCACCTTTACAATTTTCAGGCTAACAAAGCCTTCTGGTTCAATCATGAACTTACTCATCTTAGTACGAGAAGCTGGTTACTCAAGATAAAAATAATTTTAGAAAGAACTCTTCTAGTTGATCTTCACAATTGCCACAAAATTCAATTGACAACAGATGGATCGTTGTCTCTAGAAATATTGATTTTCAAGTCGAAGTAGTTCTGAGTCAATCAAGTTGTATTAGATATAGAGATATAATCCACAACTTCAGTAGTAGTAGATCCACAGTAGATATTTGATGTAGAACGATTGAATCTTCTATCGAGTTTCTTCTTCTTAAATAAACAGACCTTTGACACTCATTTTGAATCAGCAGAGCTGAGTGCTTTTTTCAGTCTCTATTTGCCACCTTTTTGAATAATAGATTGATCACCACACTACTATGACTGGTGTTTTAGAGAAAACATATATAATAAATCCGAGCATATCCCATGCACAATTAGATCCATAAAAGTCTCCTTTATAATCTCGATATTCAAAAATTTGAATTTACAGAGTAGTCGTAACTTCCCTGAAGACTCGGCATAAAAAGCTCCTTTTAATTAGATCATTAATCCATTGATAAAATGGCTTTGAATCAATCAAAGTCATATATTAAAATCGACATTAAATTTTGCTTGAAATCCTTCTAACAATCAGCTTGCTGACCGTTGCATAAAAAAATCATCTTTCAAACTTTTTGACGACAAATGTAAGGTTGATGACGTGGCCTCCAATCATAGGGTTGACAACGTAAGGATGAACCTAAATGTAGGGTTCATGTTACTTTCTTCAAACGTAAGGTTTGTTATAAACATAGGGTTGATCATCCATACTTTTTCTTCAACTCTCAGATGAAAGATAAAAGATCCATTCAAAGAACGTATGGTTGTTATAGAAGTAAGGTTGATGAACCATACTTTTGAGAAACAAACATAACGTTTAATACTTATGTACGGTTCTCCTTCCATACATTGTTAATAACACAAACGTAAGGTTCCTTCCTAATGTAAGGTCATTCTTCCATACTTTGCTGATAATTTATGGTTTATTAACCATACTTTTCTCTTATCTCAAAATGTATGCACGCCTTTCATCCATACACTACATTTATCCACGTATGTAATGAACAATGATTCCAGGACACGCTAAAGCAGATCTCGAATAACTAATGTATGAACAGTGTTTCCAAAACGTGCTAAAACAGTTCCTAAATAAGTAATAAATTCTCGTTATTTAAGAGTAAAATAAATTAATATATTCTTAAAAAATACTAAATAAAATAATTAGAAAATAATTATGGGTATTTGTGAGCATCATAATTTACATAATCAGATAGAGTATTAATATAAACTCCCCCTTTAAATAAAAATATTTGGTATTGTTGAAAACAACACTTTCTCAACAATATCCCCCTTTTTGATGATCACAAAACCCATAAAATTATAAGACTAATTAATTAAAATTAACTTTAAAAATTAGTTACATCTAGTTTTTGAAATTCCGAAAAGATAAATACAATATTAATTTTTCTTTAAATATATCCATTTTTAATTTCTCCCCAAAAAGATAAATGTAAAACAAAATTTCTTCCAAAAAGATACTTAAAAAAATGTATAGGGTTAATCCAAAGTTCTCCCCCTTTTTGTGATATCAAAAAGATTGATAAAATTTGGAATAAAACACAGATTGATGTTGTACTGAACATTAGTAAATGCTATAATTATCTGTTTAAGAGTAAGGTAATCTAATATACTGGAATATGTTAATATAAAATAGTAATAAAAAATAGACAATGAAACAAATAAACAATGGAGGAAATTTTCATTCAAAAACAGCAGTATGTACATGACAATGATATACACATGAATCAAGGTTTGGGAAAGGTATTCAATAGGTTCTATCTCCTCTGGATTGCAGACATGATTTTTGTAAACTGTTCCCGGAGTCTCTTCATCATCCCATCATCAAGTTTGATAATAAGGACTATGTTCTCCTGATTTATATGAATATCCTCAATTAAATTGACCCTAAAAAACTCATGCATCCTTTCCTCTTTTTCTATAAACACTGAAAGCTTATCTGACATCTGATTTAACAATGTTCTGATTGGTGGCTCACTAGATTTCAGTTGATCCACTAAAAATTTCTGATTTTCCAACAATACAGATAATGAATCACTATTACATTGATGATCTTGCAACATGTTATTCATGTTGTTCATCGAGATTGTGATAGCTTGAAATCTTTTGATTAAATCATGTGATGTACCTGATCCACTAAAATCACTATTTGCAACTAATGCGAATTGGTTCTCCATAATCAATTCTAGATCTGATAAATTTGTCTTCATAACCATTTCAGATTCCAACTTGACAACTTCATTCAGCATATCGTCTTTAAAAATTTCAACTTCTTACCTTGAGACTATACTCTCCTCCATCTTTTGAAATCCCAATTGTGCTAAGTCTATGGAATTTCTCAGAGTGACATTCTCAGATTCCAACTCAGACACCTTTTTGTAAAGGTCTTCAACTTCTTTATTCCATTAATCAGAGGCACCCTGTGCTTGATTCGCATTCTCAGGCTCTAGATGATGCAATAGTACCAAAGGTAATGAGTCAGCATCAGATTGTTCTTTCTCTTAGTCCGGCGTGGGTTGGTCCACAGATTTTTCCTTAGAGTCCTCAGATTCCTCCATTGAAAAATCCTCTTGAAGTAACTCTGTAGGAACATGAGGGAGATGTTCATCACAAACATCAGCATCTTTGTCTTCCACTGGAATTTTGAGAACTATATTTTTAGGAGTTTTCTAAGGTCTGGCCCCTTCCTCACCAGGCTGTGCCTCATTATCTTTTTCCTGTTGAAGTGTAACATCAACATCAGCTACAATTTGTTCCTGAGTCTCCCTTTGAGCTTCTTCTGGAACTCCTGATCCCTCTACTAGTGATGTCCTTTCACTGACATATTCTATGGTCTTATCAAAAGCAGATTATCTTACAAAAGTATAAGAAAATAAAGTTTCTGTTGTTTCCAATGTAGGGGAATAAATTTCCTCATTAATAGGTATAGTTCTTCGAGATTGAAGTCCCTCCTGACTTCTTTCTTCCTCAGTATCTTCCACTTCAAATCGGATCCTTCATGCTACATTGCTGACTCTTGATTTAGTTTTCCCTCCTTGGACTTAGTAGCTTAATCTTGAGCACTCTTTGAGTAATCCTCAGATCCTACTGGAAAAAATTTTCCTTTCATGGTTCTCCAAAAATAGCCAATTTTTCTTATAGTTCTAGCATTGAATACATTGCTGTGATGACAACGAATTCTGTCATTCACCAGTCTCACCATATACTTATTGAACAACAGTTTAGAAATAAATCGACCGAAAGGGTAAAAATTCATATGGGGCATCACTTTGACAAGAGTAATTGTGGTACCTTCCCATGTACCTTGGGAAGTTCAATTTGATATCACTTAACAGAAGATACATTATGTACATATCAAGGTACAAAATATTTTCTATTTCTGCTATTCTGGGAGCTATTCCAGTCTGAACCAATTTAACCAGGATCGTCTGATCCGATTCTAAATATTTCACCATCATTTTCCTAATAGTGGATGTTCTAAACAAGAAGGACATAATGTCCTCAAATTCATGCACATCATCTCCTATGTTTTTCAATTCAAAATGGTAAACTTATTCATACGGGAAATTTAGGATTTGTCCTATTTCAACTAAAGAGATTGAGAAATCTCTATCCTCAATATTTGTAATCATAGTGTCTTCTTCCTCACCTAGACTAAACTAAACTGATCTGAAGAATTGATGCATTTCTGCCACATAAAAGAACTCAGACCTTTCACTGTTGAAAGTCTGCTCAAGGTTTTGAAAAGATAAAGCCTGTTTTAACATTAGATTCGTCTTGAACATCCATTCCAGATCTATAACTTTACCTTGAATTTTTTTCTTCCAATTGTCTTTTGCTTCTTCATGTCACTACTCTCTGGTTCATCTTCTCACTTCGTCTTTTACATTTCTGCGTATATTTCTGATGGTTCGATGATTTTAGGGTTTGAAGATTCGAAGATCAGGGGTGTGCAACAATATGCGGTTTTCAAGTTCGAATGGGTTTTGTTAGGGAAAAGAAACGATTTCGAATTCGAAAGGGATCTGACAGCCTTGATTCTTGTGTAATCATTAATCATTACATTTATTTTAGAAACAAATAAAATTTTCATACGGAGAATTTAATCATAAGAAAGATCATTAACAGTGTTCAAACACAAAATAAAATTTTCAAAAATAAATAAAATTAAATAAATATTATTTAAAAATAATTATTTAAAATTAAATAAACCTATCACCCCCTCAATAAAAATCAAACCATGCAGTGGGAAGTGGTTTAGTAAAAATATCTATTAATTGAATTTATGTATTTATAAATTCTAAAAATATATCCTTTTTTAGTAACATGATCTCTTAAAAAGAGATGTCTTATATCAATGTGCTTAGTTCTAGAATGACTAATATGATTTTTTGAAATATTAATTGCACTTGTATTATCTTATAAAATAGGTGTATTATGAAAATTCAATCCAAAGTCTATAAGAGTGTTTTCCATCCAAAACACTTGTGCACAGAAACTGCCAGTAGAAACATATTTCGCTTTGACTGTTGATAGGGCAACTGAATGTTGTTTCTTACTAGATCATGACAGTAAAGACTTTCCTAAAAAGTGACATGTTCCAGATGTTCTTTTTCTATCTAATCTACTACTTCGAAATTCATCATGTGAATATGAAATCAAATTAAAAGCATGTGTTTTAGGATAAAGTAAAGATTGAAAAATAGTTCCTTTTAAATATCAAAAGATTCTTTTGACAGCAGTTAGATGAGATTCTATAGGATTTGATTGAAATCTCTCACAAATACATACTGAATACATTATATCTGGCATGCTAGCAGTAAGATAAAATAAACTACCAATGATACCTCTATATAACTTGTTGTCAACTAACATTCCAGTTTCATCCAAATTAAGTTTTATATTAGTACACATAGGAGTTGTATATGTCTTGCTGTTTTCAAGTCCAAATTTCTTCAACAAATCAGTAATGTATTTGCTTTGATTCAAAACATTTCCAAAATATTTTTGATAAATTTGAACTCCTAAAAAGAAATTGAGTTCTCCCATCATACTCATTTCAAATTCATTTTGCATTAACTTTGAAAACTCATGACAAAGGGTTTTATTAGTTGATCAAAAAATTACATCATCAACATAAATTTGAACCAATAAAACATTATTTTTCACAGTTTCCTTAAAGAGTGTTGGATCTTCCAATCTAAGAGTAAAGTCATTTTTCAAAAAAAAAAGCACTTAATCTTTCATACCAAGCTCTTGGTGATTGATTAAGGCCATAAATAGCTTTATTAAGTTTAAAAAGTAGAATCAGGTTTTTGAGAGTTTTCAAAAATAGGAGGTTACTCAACATAAACTTCCTCCATTAAATAACCATTTAAAAAGGAAGATTTAACATCCACCTAAAATAATTTAAAATTCATATATGATGCATAGGCTAAAAGGATTCTAATGGATTCTAACCCAGCTACAGGTGAAAAAGTATCATCATAATTTATACCTTCTTCCTGATTATATCCATTAGCTACAAGTCTATATTTATTTCTAGTTATTATTCCTTGATCATATTGCTTATTTCTAAAGACCCATTTGGTTCCTATTACTGGATAGTTTTGTGGTCTTTCAACTAATTTCTTGACTTCATTTCTTTTATACTGGTTTAATTCTTCTTGCATTACGATCATCCATCATTCATCATCTAAAGTGTCTTCAATAGTGTTGGGTTCTAATTGAGATAGAAAGGCTGAGAATTCAACAAGATCTCCTGTATTTCTTCTAGTTTTTATTCTTGTATCTAAGTCGCATATTATAGTTTCTAAAGGGTGATTCTTTAGGGTTATAGTCTCTCTCGACAACACACATATAGGTTCTTCATTATCATGTTCTTCTGAAATGGACTGAATTTTATTTATATCTTTTTCAAAATCATTTTTCCAATTCTGAAACCTCATACTATCATTATAGTCAGATTCATCCATTTGATCTGTCCTTTTCTCAAAATGATCAGATTAATCAAATTTCACATGAATTGATTCTTCAACAGTCCTTGACTTCTTATTATAGATTTTATAAGCTTTGGAAGTAGCTGAATATCCTAAGAAAATTCCTTCATCAGATTTTGGATCAAACTTACCAAGATTATCCTTGGTGTTTAAGATGTATAACTTGCATCCAAAAACTTTAAAGTAGTTAACATTAGGTTTTCTATCATTCCAAAGGTCATTGGATGTCTTTTTCAAAAGAGGTCTAATTAATACTCTATTCATTATATAGCAGGCTGTGCTTACAGCTTTTGCCCAAAAGTATATAGGTAGGATATATTAATTTAACATAGTCCTAGCCATTTACTGAATAGTCCTATTTCTTCTTTCAACAATTCCATTTTGATGAGGTGTTCTAGGTTCAGAGAAGGTGTGTTTAATAACCATATTTGAGCAGAAGGAATTAAATTCATGATTCTCAAATTCTCCACCATGATCACTTCTAAATTAAAATTATTTTAAATCCTTTTTCATTTTGAACAGCTTTACAAAAACTTTAAAATAACGTAAATGCTTCATTTTTAAATTTCAAAAAGAAAATCCATGTAAATATAGAATAGTCATCATCTAAAACATATACATATAATATACCAGCCATGATTTCTACGCTTGAAGGTCCAAAAAATAAATATTAATATGTTCTAGAGGTTTAGATGTAGCAATTTTGTTAACATATTTGAAGGATGATTTGTGTTGCTTTCTAAGTTAACATGCATCATAGAATCTGTCACTATTAAATTGGAGATTAGGAAAATCAGAAACTAAATGAATCTTAGATAACTTATTTAAAACATATATATTACAATGTCCAAGTCTCCTATGCCAGATCCAAGATTCATTCATTTTACCAGTTAATCAATTTACTTGTTGTTTACATAAGGAATTTAAATCCAGGGTATACACCTTATTAGTTATTGGTGCTCTAAATTTAAGAAATTTATTTTTGCAAACAAAACGAAAATTGTTAGAAAAATCTATAGCATAACCGTCATCACATAGTTGAGAGATACTTATCAAATTGTGTTTCAATCCTTGTACATAAAGTACTTTATTAATTGAGACAGCTTTTGGATCTCCAACTATTTCAATACCAATGATTTTTCCTTTGGCATTGTCACAAAAGTGACAATTCCACCATCTTTTTGAGTGAGTGCAGAGAAATTCAATTAGTTTCCACTCATATGTCTTGATCAACCACTGTCCATATACCATATGTCCTTTTTTCTCTTTTGAACAGCTCCCTACAAAGACATTTACATAGATTGCTTTTGTACCCATATTCTGTTGGGTCTAAGGGTGATAGATAGAAATTATCTAGGTATCCAGATTTTCTTTGTTCTTTTAAAATCAGCTGAATCATATAAGTATTTTGAAACATAGGCTTTCTTAATACCACAAATTTGAAGTTGTCATAAGAAATGGTATTTAGCTATATGTCCCTTTGTCCCAAACAAGTTGCAATTAACCCTTTTAGATCTAGGAACAAAATAATTTTTATATAGATTAGTATTTATCCTTTACTGCCAATTCCAAATCTCTCCTTCTTAATGACAGTTTTTCCAAAAATTTCATTTAATGAATTATCTCCTTTTGTAAAAACCAATGTAGCCTGTTTGTAAGATTCTACTTCATCATGCAGTGTTTTTATTCTTGATTCAAAATTAATATAGTTAGTGTTAATAGAATTTTCTTTATCAGTTAATTCCTTATGTTGTTCCAGCACTGTATCTCGTTCATCTGAAACACCTCTATGTATGATATTTAGTGACTTATGTTTCTTAAATAGGGAGTCATATCTTTCTTCAAGCTTATTGTAGTAAGCTGCAAGTTTTTCATTTGTATAGCTTGATTCAGAATTTGATTCACTATTTGATTCAGAGAAGTAATTTGGGTGTTCCTCATTGGTTTATGCCATGAAACACAAGTTTTCTTTTATATTGACTTCTTCTTTATCTGAGATTGATTCAGGAGAGCTACTAGAGTATTCAGATACACTCTAAGTGGCTTTCATATCTTTCTTGTCATTCTGCTCATAGTCATTTCTTTTGAAGAATTTCTTCTTCTTTGAATCTTTCAATTGTGGGCATTCTGGTCTGATATGCCCCATATTCTTGCATTCAAAGAATCTTACTTTCTTATCATCTCTCTTAAAGTATTTTTTAAGTCTCTTTTTTTGCTGTAGAATTTTCTAAATTTTATGGCTAGCGGAGCCAGTTCTTCATCTGAGTTTGATGAGTCAGAGCTCTCTGATTTAGCTTTGACTTCTCTGTTCTTAATATTTCTATTATTTTGTTGTGAAGTTACCTTCAAGGAAGTATCATCCTTTTTGATGTATACTTTATGTTCATTTCCCTCATCTTGCATTTTAGCTTCGTACATCATCAGTGTACCAATCAGTTCTCTCATGGTTAAATTTTTGACATGTGTTGACTATCTGATTGCAGCAGCGATACCATTCCATCGAGTAGGAAGTACCCTCAGTACTTTAAATTCTTGATCAACCTGCTTGATAGATTCTCCTAAAGCTGTTATATTATTGAATATTTCTGTCAATCTCCCATTGATTTGGGTAATTCTTTCACCTTAAAGCATTATGAAAGTATAATATTTCAATTTGGCAGTTGCATATCTTATTTGTCTCAAATTTTCGGTTCCTTCATATGAAACATCTATTGTTTTCCACATATCATATGATGTTGGGCACAAAGATACTTTGTTAAATTCATTTGGTCCTAGAACTCAGATGATTTCATTCATAGACTTTGAATTCATATCATACTCTGCCTCTATAGCTGCTCTCCATGTCTCAGGCTTTTCAGGAATTTCATAATGAGTTAGAATATTTGAATAGATTTTATATCCGAGTTTTTTCAGATATATTATCATGCGCGATTTCCAGAAGCCATAGTTGTCTACATTAAAATATGGTGCTCTGACCATTGAAATCCCTTCTCTTGTATCAGTCATGATGCTTTGTTGTATAATCCTTTAAATTATTCTAGATTTATAAGGCTCTATCAGAAGCTCCACCTTTGATACCAATTATTGGATCTTGAATATGCAGATTATACACAAGAGTGGGGGTGAATTGTGTCTTTCAAATTTTTCGTTAACTCTTCGATTGAACGAGTTCTGTCCTATATGCTTTATCAGATTTGATCATGCAGCAGAATAAGTAAAAGCAGGGACACATTGATGTATAGTGGTTCGGGGAATAGAATTCCACTGGTGCACTCCACCAACAATCAACTCCACGAGCTTGGTGATTTTTACTCTCTGGTCCTCTTTTCCACAGACCTTCCAACAACTGAAAAATAGGCAGTTGACACTTTTAAAATTTTATGGCTAACAAAGCCTTTTGGTTCAAACACAAAACTACTCAGCTTAGTACGAGAAGCTGGTTACCCAAGATAAAAATAATTTTATAAAGAACTTTTCTAGTTGATCATCACAATTGCAATAGAATGCAGTTGACAACAGATGGATCGTTGTCTATAGAAATACTGATTTTCATGTCGAAGCAGTTTTGAGTCGATCCGGTTGTATTAGATATAGAGATATAATTCACAAATTTAGCATTAGTAGATCAACAAAATATATTTGATGTAGAACAATTGAATCTTCTATCGAGTTCATTCTTCTTAAATAAACAGAGATGTGACGCTCCTTTTGAATCAGAAGAACTGAGTGCTTTTTGCAGTCTCTGTTTTCCACCTTTTCGAATAATAGATTGATCACCACACTATTGTGCCTGGTGTTTCAGAGAAAACATATATAATAAAGCTGAGCATATCCCCTGCACATTTAGATCCATAAAATTTACCTTTTGATTCGCGATATTAAAAATTTTGAATTTACATAGTAGTCGTAACTTCCCTGAAGACTCGGCATAAAATTCTCCTTTAAATTTGATCTTTAATCCATTGATAAAATGGATTTGAATCGGAAATAGTCATATTTTTAAATCGACTTTAAATCTGAATTGAATTCTTCCTAACAATCAGCTTGCTGACCGTTGCATAAAAATATCGTCTTTCTAACTTTCCGACGCCAAATGTAAGGTTGATGACGTGGCCTCCAAACGTAGGGTTCACAACGTAAGGTTGAACATAAATGTAGGGTTCATGTTACTTTATTCAAACGTAAGGTTGATCATAAACATCATGTTGATCATCCATACTTTTTCTTCAACTCTCAGTCAAAAGATAAAAGATCTATTCAAAAAACATATAGTTGTTTACAAAAGTAAGGTTGATGAACCATACTTTTGAGAAACAAACATAACATTTAGTACTTACGTACGGTTCTCCTTCCATAATTTGTTGATAACCCAAACATAAGGTTCCTTCCTAACATAAGCTTCTTCTTCCATACTTTGCTGATAATGTATTGTTGATTAACCATGCTTTTATCTTATCT
This sequence comes from Viscum album, assembly GCA_963277665.1. Lineage (NCBI taxonomy): Eukaryota > Viridiplantae > Streptophyta > Magnoliopsida > Santalales > Viscaceae > Viscum > Viscum album. The sequence goes on from OY728122.1 coordinate 1,984,093,566, forward strand.
CAAAAAGTATACACACTTTTCATCCTTACGCTATATTTATCCACGTAGGGTATGAACAGTGATTCAAGGACACGTTAAAGCAGATCCTGAATAAGTAAGGTATCAACAGTGTTTCCAGAATGCACTAAAACAGTTCCTCAATAAGTAATAAATTCTCATCATTTCAAGAGTAAAATAAATTAAAAAATTCCTACAAAATACTAAATAAAATCATTATAAAATAATTAATGGTATTTGTGAGCATCTAAATTAACATAAAGAGATAAAGTATTAATATAAACTCCCCCTTTAAATAACAATACTATGTATTGTTGAAAACAACAATTTCTCAACACACGTGACCCAGTAGGGTGCCAAGCTTGCGGTAAGGTGGGTCATCTGCAACACTTTTGTAGGTAGTTTATACCAGTGGCTAGTGAGAGGGGTTCTGTGTGGACTACGCGTGTGGGATCAAGACTAGTAGCTTCTTACCAGTCGGGAAACTGAGATACATAAGGACATACAGAAAGAGGTGGTGGTCGTGGACATAGAAGCCAGATAAAAGGATCTCAAAGGCAGCAGGGCGAGACAGCTCAGGGTAGCCAGGCTGTGTCGCAGGGCCATGGCACTGGGCTGGCATATGAAGTGCAACAGACCTAGCAGGTGCAGGATCCTAAACCTTCTACTATCAGAGGTAATATTCTAGTAGCTTCTTTGTTATCTCCAGAACTTTTTGGTACGGGCGCTACACATAGCTTTAAATCGGTACCCATTGTGGAGAGCCTTGGGATCTGTGTTTCTTTTTCTTTTTCTTTTATGTTGCTAGACACTTCGTTGGGAATGAGAATGACATGTGTGCATCAGTTCAAGGAGTTCCCCCTTGAGGTTGGTGGGTGTCACTTCCTATGGGACCTCTATGTCTTAGAGATGACGAGATATGATGTCATTCTCGGTATGGACTAGTTGGTTCCCTTTTGTGCCTTTGTGGATTGCTTCATCGTAGGGTGAGTTTCACGTCACCATAGGGTAGGGAGTTTCTATACAATGTAAAGTGTGATGTTCAGGTGAGTTGAGGTAGACCCGAGCATCGTGGGCAAGGTGGTGTGATAACCCATATTGCAAGTTTATATCTGGATCATACTGGGACTTGTCAGACGAATTTCCCTCCAGTGGATTATTTTTTCAGGGATGTATTCCTGGATGACTTTTCAGGTCTACCTCCGGAGCGTGAGGTGGATTTCTCTATTGAGCCTGTTCTAGGGGCAGCACCGGTGTCCATTATTCCATATAGGATGTCTACACCTGAGTTTCAGGAGATCAAAAGGTAGTTAGAGGAGTCACGGTCAAATGGTTTTATCTGACCCAATACTTCTCCTTGGGGTTCTCCGGTCCTTTTTGCGAAGAAGGAAGATGGTACCCTCAGACTATGTGTGGATTATCGGATGTTGAACCAGCTGACGTTTAAGAACTGATATCCCTTGCTAAGGATTGATGATCTTTTTGATCAAATTCATGGAGCACGATTGTTATGGATGATTGAATTGAGATCAAGATATCATCAGCTGCGCGTGAGACCATCGGACATACCACTTATAGCCTTTTGGAGTAGATATGGTCTGTACGAGTACTTGGTTATGACTTTTGGACTCACAAACGCACCAGCAGTTTTCATGGCTCTGATGAATCGTGTGTTCCATACTTATTTGGATTTTTTCATGGTGGTATTCGTGGATGACATCATGGTGTACTATCACACTCGACATGACCATGCCACCCATATAGAGATGGTACCGAGTACAATAAGAGTGCATAATCTATATGCTATGCTCTCAAAGTGCCACTTTTGGATGGACCAGATTCACTTCTTGGGTCATATCATCTCAGGGGAAGGAGTTGCAGTAGACCTAGAGATGATGAGAGTAGTAGTTTCTTGGGATTAACCTAAGAACATGTTTGAGATATGAAGTTTCTTGGGGCTAGATGGTTACTACAGACACTTCATCCAGGACTTCTCATGCTTAGAAGCACTGTTGATGGGTTTGAATAAGAAGGGTGTGAAGTTCGTTTGGTTAGAAGCTTGTGAGACTGCCTTTCAGGAGCTGAAGGGAAGGCTGACATCAACACCAATCCTGATACTTCCAGAGTAGAGAAAAAGAAATACAATTTTCTGTGATGCATCAGGTATTTGGCTTGGAGCTGTGTTGATGCAGGGAAATCGAGTAGTTGCATACGGGTCTCGACAGTTGAGGCCACATGAGAAGAATTACCTAATGCATGACCTCGAGTTTGCTGTAGTTGTTCATCTGTTGCGCTGTTGGAGACATTATTTCTTGGGAGAGCATTTTTTGGTTTTTTCTGACCACAAAATTTTCAAGTATATCTTTAATCAGCGTGACTTGAATCTGAGACAACGAAGGTGCTCTGAATACCTTCAGTCATTCAATTTTGAGCTTTCCTATACACCTGGCAAGGGTAATGTAGTTGCTGATGCACTGAGCAGGAAGACTCAGACACATGTGGTTCATGAGGCCATTGGTGAATGGAAGCTTATTACTTTGTTCTCTAAGATGCATTTGGAGGTGCACGACAGTCAGGGGAAAACCTATCTTTTATCTTTATCTATGACTTCTACCATCCTGGAAAGATTAAGGATGATACATCTATCTAATTCATAAGGACTAGTTCTATGGGAGTCGGTGGCAACTAAGGACCCTCCTCTTGGTTGGACAATAGGTGATGATGAGGTTCTATGTTTCCATGGATGAGTATGGGTTCCTAGGGATAAACACGAGGAGATGATGTGGGAGTTTCATGCTTCATCTTGGGAAGTTCATCCCGGAGTAACCAAAATGTACTGTGACTTTAGACGTTAGTATTGCTGGCCAGGAATGAAGAGGGAGATAGCTGGTTTTATTATAAGATGTTCCACCTATCAGTAGGTGAAAGCGGAGCATCAGAGGATAGTTGGACTGTTACAGTAGTTATCTATTCCATAGTGGAAATGGGATGATGTCGTGATGGACTTTGTGACTGGGTTTCCGAGGTCACCATGAGGCAATGATGTCGTGTGGGTTGTTGTGGACAAACTCACAAAGGTAGATCAATTTTTGCTGACATTGGAGACCATCAGAGTTGAAGAGCTCGGGAAGTTGTATATATGAGAGATTGTACGTCTTCATGGGGTCCCTCTTTCTATCATTTCAGATAGGGACACATGTTTTATGTCTCATTTCGGGAATGGTTTTCATAGGGAACTGGGTACACAGGTTCTTTTGAGTACATCATACCACCCTCAGACCGATGGACAATCAGAATGTATGATACAGGTGCTAGAGGACATGCTGCGTGCATGCATCTTGGATTTTGGGGGCTCTATGGAGAAGCATATACACTAAGTCGAGTTTTCCTACAATAACATTTTTAGGTGACTATTGAGATGGCACCTTACGTGTCTTTATATGGTAGGCCACGCCGATCACCCTTATGCTGGTTAGAGGCAGGTGAGGCAGCTTTACTAGGACCACGTCTTATTCAGGAGACATCTGAGAAGGTCCAGTGGATTCAGAAGCAGATGGCTACCGCATAGTCTCGTCAGAAATCATATGTTGATCGACGCAGATGACCCTTGGAGTTCGTTGTCGGGGATCGGTTTTTCTTGCGTGTTTTGCCAAGGTTGGGACACAAACGGATTAGGAAACAAGGTAAACTATCACCGAGGTATATGGGTCCATTTTCCTATCAGTTGCAGTTACCACAGAGGTATCGGTCCATGCACGACATCTTCCATGTATCTTAGTAGCACCGCTATCATTCAGACCCGCCTCACATCTTTCATCCCAAGGAGGTTGAGATTCAGATCGATGCGTCCTTTGAGGAGAATCCGATTCATATAGTAGATAGGAGAATGAAGGTTCTCCAAGCCCAGTCAGTTCCTCTCGTTCGGGTGCTATGGAAGCATGACCGAGTGGAGGACAAAACCTGGGAGTGGGAGACTAACGTACGTCCTCAGTGGCCTGAGTTGTTCTGAGCTTATCTTTACCACCGTTGGAAGGGAAATTCAAGGACGAATTTCTTTAAGGGGGGAAGTATTTATAAACCCAATTCTTATTGTTGAGGTATGAGTTTATTCTTTCCTCTTTTCCTTAAGTGTTTTTGAGAAAATAAAGAAAATGGGGAAATTCCCAAATTTTGTGGGTACACGACGTTTACTTTTCCACACGCCATGTACTTTGGCCGTGTGGGATGAGTACATAGGGCGTGTAATCCTGTCGGTGATGAAAGGTGTGAAAACCGACTACACGTCATGTAGTGGTTATTTACACGCCATGTAGTCAGTTAGCAGTTGTAGAGACCCGAATCTTGACGTACATAGACATTACATTACTTTTGCAGAATAATTAGTACATAACAAAAATAGACACACAAGGACCGTAATAGTTTAGTGTTTTTGGAAACTCGGAACGTAATCTTCTAATTGCGGTGAAAGATATTCAACATCTCCCATAAAGATCTCCCTTTTTTTAACCTAAAACCTTTCTTTATATCCTAGGGAAAAGAAAACATAAAAGGGTGAGCTCAAATGCTCAGTAAGGGTAAACAAAAGAAATATCTATCACATCATATTCATAAGAACATAACATTTTGGAAATCTTAACCTGCAAAAGAGATCGTAATATCATAACATGGGATAAATCATAGTAGTGAAATGTAATCCCAATAATCATAACTTAAAACATGAAACTTTGAGGCATACACACATAATCATAGAGAATCATTTCTTGTTAGTCAAGACTCATTTCCAATAATATCTTAGTGGACAAAGTCCATTTCTGAACCGAGTTCACTCCTCGTTTCTATCCTATTTCACTGAACCGGTTTAACCTGCCGTTCCAGCCATGTCTATCTCATGAGATATAAAATCTTTACCCAATTCATTGGAGGGATATATAGGTCCCACCCATCTCATAATGATACCATTATTATGTGTGCCACATAATCATAAACCATACCTCATAGCATAACACATGTAATAAAAAAAGGAATCTTAAACATCATGACATCATAAAACAATTCATATAAGATAAAATAATTCATAAAATTATTTCCATCACAACATAATCAAATCCTTGTAATAATAGGGATAGAAACATAACCCTTTATTATCTTAGATGGAAAATAATTTTCATAAAACACTTGAACTCCATTCTTGAGGAAAATATCCTTTCTACTTCAAAAACACTTTTCCATTCTCAACATGTCATACAATTCTAAACTAAAAGAAGTTGATTAAAAATAAACTTGAAAACTTGTAAAGGAAGCTTCTTGGAAATAATTTTTTAAAAATCCATTCATGCCGTATAAGTTAAAAAAAATTCTTCTTGTACTTTTGTCGAAAAAGTCAAAAAGTACCTCATGTGAAAAATGACAAAAGATTCTTTCCATATCTTTTACTAAAAACTCACCGAAGGGTAAAATTAGATTTAAAAAATTGTAGGTTTATGGAAATAATATTACATATTTAGGAAACATGGGTGTGGATGATAAAATGCACCCCAGTAAATACCAAAGTATAAAAAATCTCCGATAAAAATGAGATTGTGATATTTCCCATACCTTAGATCTGATTTACTTCGTAAGTGTCTGAACTGTAACACCCTGAGATTTTATGAACAATATGCTTTTTAATTTCATTAATGTCGTGTGTTGTAAGCTAAACCAAAAGTATCTTGCACAACACGCATCCTTGACTTGCCTTTCATTACACGCAATCACAACCTTCCTTGATAGCGTGTGTAGTACGCAATACCAAGATTCACTAAACAACGATATGCTATTATTAAAACTAGCCGTTATGAATAGTAATAACCACTTTTCGGAATTTTTTAAATTCTATTTTTCAAAATGGACTTCATTTTTGGATTCAGAATATCAAAATTAGCTTAGGGTGAAATTTTGGTGATTTTCGGATAACTTTCATATTTTGTTGAATAGTGAAAATTACTAAATTTTAATTAAAAACAACTTTTTCAATCAAAATAATTAATAGTGATAAATTATTAATTTGAGTGGTTTTAAAGTATATTTAGAATATATTTTTACAATTTAATACAATGTTGGTCATTGTATGTAATTTCACATTTAAACCAGTTATAAACAAGTGTCAATCTTTTGATCGTTATTATCTCTTAAAAACACGCCTTTTGTTTTGACGACAGGAATTAATTTTTAAATTAATTAATGCAACTTATATGTTTTGAATTTGGTAAAATATAAATCATTTTTGATTTCATAATATCAAATATATCTTAGGCCTAATTTTTTGTATTTTTCTGAAAACTTTCAATTTTTGATGAATAGTGAAACCACTAAGTGATAGTTAAAAAAACTGAATTTTTCATAAAACTTAATTTTACCGCTTCTGTGAGTGGAATTTCAAAAATCCGAGAGACACGGTTGATGTCCGTAAGTAAAATGTGGTTCAATGAGATGAAAATAATTTTTGGTGAATAGTAACTTTTTACTTTTATTTACCACGGTTAAAAGTAAATAGGGTAATTAAGGGTAAAAATGATATTATTATTACCCAAACACATGCCCTAATTCTATTGGATAAGTGTAATTCGACCAAAAACAAACTTAGGAATAAAATATGACCATTTAGGCCCACTTGAATTAGATTAGGACATTTATTATTATTTAATTCAAAGAAGAGTTAAAAGAGTTAAAATCAAAGTGTATTTAATACAACATTTTTAATATAGGGTAATGCACAAGATAAATTCGACTATAAATATTAATTAGAAAGCTAAAAAGATTTCCTACATAATGGTATTTTATTTGTAATTTGTAGACATTAAATAATTTAATTTATTTATGACACAACGATGATGCAGTAATTATCTTATTAATGAAATATTGACATAATTGATGTTATAAATACCCAAATAAATATAATTTGAGACTTTTTATGAATTCCACTAATTTTATAGGTTAATATGAAATGTTAGTATTGATTTAATTAACTTTTTTAGAACTTATCATTCTGTTATGATTTTCAAAAAAATCAATTACTAAATAGTGTCAAAATTGACATAAAATAGTTTTTAAAACAAATATTATATTATTAATTGATATTTTATTCTTAAAAATCTAAGGATCGGCCAAATGACTTAGATAAGGTGATATATATTAATATTAAACAATTTGGGATTCTTTTGGCTTCTTATAGTAAGTTTATTAACCTTATAGTGTAAGAACACAAGAAGACACGGTAAAAGTAAAATTATTTAACTTAATGTTAAATCTAAATGATAAGGTTAAAATAGGAACCTAAACTTGTCTAAATTCTATTGGTTGAGAGGAGTTCGACCCATCCCCACCTTAGCCTCGAAATAAATAAAATTTGGAGCTATTTAAAACCGAACTTGACTTTATAATAATATAATATTTTTAGTTATTCCAAAGGTGCCCCTCTCCTCCCTTATAAAAGGGCACCTCCTCCCTCTCTTCCTCACACAACTTTGAGCCTTCAAACTCGGCCAAACCCTGCCAAATTCTATTCTCCACTTCCCTAGAAACATCCTAGAGGTTCTGGGCTTCCTCAAAGACCAATTTTAGTGTCCTAAGAGGAGGGCTCAAAGAGGCGCTTCAAAGAAGAGGTAATTTCCGCTACCGATTCTTTCATCTTTATTTCTTCTTCCACTTCTTCTTCATAGGTTGTTTCATTATGAAGTAATAACATAAGTATCACTCATATACTGATATGTTATTATAAGTATGAAACAACCCTATTTCACTATCTATCCATCCTACGGAAAAATAAATCACCACGCGTGCGTACGTACGGAATACGGTCTCCACGCCGTGGTGAAATCTATTTTCCACCACCACCTTACTTGGATGGGTATAATGGTGTAAATAATAACTATATATTATTATTTTAAAGTGATATTTGTTCTTAAATAGTATACATACACTCCAATATAGTCCCACGATCGTGAGAACGATATCATCGCTCGTGCGTACGTACGGACTACCGTCTCCACGACGTGATGAGATTCATTCTCCACTTTCACCATTCATGAATGATTATAAAGTATATATAATAAGAAATCATGAAATATATGACATAATAATGATACTGGATTTATGTGTATATATATGAATGTCATCTACTTAATTCCATTCAACTTAATAAGGAAACGAAAACAGCGTTCATGCGTACGTACAGCCTACCGTCTCCATGAACGGTGTATTTCTTTCCATTTACTGATTTATTATATATATATGTATATTTTGAATATATATATATATATATATATCATTTTTTATATTCTCTAATTAAGTAATCATGATCTAAGTAATCATATGAATCATTACAAGTCAAAACACGGACGACAGATGAAACAATTTTACCCAAAACGCTCTTTAACATGGAATTTACAAAAGAACGGGTAATATAAAGTCATAAGTGAACCATATATGATATCATAACAATTAATATGATTCTATAATAAGTCAATGAAATTATTTAAATCGTTATACAAGAGGTTCGGACACTTACGAAGCAAATTGGACCTAAGGTAAGGGAAATATCACAATCTCATTTTTATCCGAGATTGTTTATTCGTAAGTATTTTCTGGGGTGTATTTTATCATCCACTTACATGTTTCATCAATATGTAATATTATTTTCATCCACCTACAATTGTTTAAATCCAATTTTACCCTTAGGTGAGTTTTTAGTAAAGGATATTAAAGGAATATTTTGTCGTTTTTCGTACGAGGTACTTTTGACTTTTCCGACAAAAGTACGAAGAATGTTTTTCTTAACATATACAGCATGAATGGATTTTTAAAACATTATTTCCAAGAAGCTTCCTTTACAAGTTTTAAAGTTTATTTTTAATCAACTTCTTTTAGTTTATAATTGTATGACATGTTAAGAAAGGAAACATGTTTTTGAAGAAGAAAGGAAATTTTCCTGAAGAATAGAGTTCAAGTGTTTTATCAAAATTATTTTCCATCTAAGAAAATAAAGGGTTCTGTTTCTATCCCTATATTTACATTGATTTGACTATGTTGTGATGGAATTATTTTTATGAATTCCTTTATCTTATATGAATTGTTTTATGATGTCACGATGTTTAGGATTCCCATTTTTATTACATGGGTTATGCTATGATGTATGGTTTATGATTTTGTGGCACACATAAGAATGGTATCATTATGAGATGGGTGGGACCTATATATCCCTCCAATGCATTGGGTAAAGATTTTATATCTAATGAGATAGACATGGCTGGAATGGTAGGTTATACTGGTTCAGTGAAACCGGACTGAAACGAGGGTGACTCGGTTCAGAAAGGGACTTTGTACACTAAGATAGTCTTGGCAACAAGTCTTGACTAATAAGAAATGATTATCTATGATTATGTGTGTATACCACAAAGTTTCATGTTTCAAGTTATGATTATTGTGATTACATTTCACTGCCATGAGTTATCCCAGGTTATGAAATTATGATCTCTTTTACAGGTTATGATTTCCAAAAGTCATGTGATTATGTATATGATGTGATTGATATTTATTTTGTTTACCCTTACTGAGCATTTGAGCTCACCCTTTTATGTTTTATTTTCCCCAGGATATAAAGAAAGGATTTAGGTAAAAAAAATAAGATCTTTATGGGAGATGTTGAATATCTTTCACCAGGATTAGAAGATTATATTTCGAGTTTCCAAAGACACTAAACTATTACGATCCTTGTGTATGTGTTTTTGTTATGTACTAAGTATTCCGCAAATGTAATGTAATGTCAATGTACGTTAAGCTTCAGGTCTCTACAGTTGGTATCAGAGGAAAGGTTTAGTCAACCTTTGGAAACTAGGATGCGAAAACATTAGTGAGATCCCTAGAGATATTTCTAAGGTGTGTCTAGGGATGTCCCTAAGGATAAGTATACGTATAGGATATAGTCCTAAAACTATGGTAACGATCTTAGAATTTAACCTAAGATGTAAGATATTGAGGGTACTCCCCCTTTACTATGTTGTTTTCTCTAGTATGAATTTTGCCTCTCACAGAATACTTTTTGTGTTTTAGTTAATGGAGGGAACCAGAAGGAATTCGGTTAACATTGAATCCAATGGAAAAATTGGTGACTATGGGCAACAAAATTGTGTAATGCCTAGAGAGAAAGATATTCTGCTTATGCCGAATCAGTCATCGCGATATATGACTAACAAGGTGAAATTTAGTGGTATGCCTAATTTAGAAAATAATAGGAAGATAGACTTTTATACATGTTCACATGTGGAGGAGCATAAAGAAAGGAAGATTGAGATTTCTAAAGAAGGGAAGAAGAACATTGAGGAATATCTGAAATGGAGGGACAAATGTCATCTGTGTGGAGAAAAGGGTCATAGAGTGACAGACTGTTATGGAATTCAATGCCTTATTTGTGGAGAACATGGGCATTACCCAACTCAATGCCCTGACCTAAAAAGTTACTTCTAAATCAAGGAAGGAATTATTCCAGGACAATCATTGAAGAGGATGGATTGAAGTGTTTATATATTGGTATTCAAGAATAATGTTGTTGAGGTACTTTTATGGCTTATTAGAATATTATTGTATTAGTCTATTGTGGTTTTCAATAATTTTATGGTACTGGTAACCATGGAAAGTAATTGATATATTTTTGGAAAAAAGATGATAAGCGCATAATGAAGGGATAAGGAAAAAAATGAAATGTTTGATAGTATTCATGAGCTCATGATTGATATAAGGACTAAGTGATATCATGGTCTGAGTATATATAATTTTGAGGATTTTGGTATGTGGAAAGTGTTAACTTTTAACTGCATTCATGTTTTCACTAAGGTTCAATGGGTATTCATTTTTCAATAGAATACATGATTAAGGCCTTTGAACGTTTGTAGTGTGACCAACAAGACATATCATATGATATATGGGGATCAAAGATGGTATTAACATGCTTCTTATATGAAATATCTGGTAATAGTTTTCACTATAATATGACAATGGACTGCAATATTATGGATAAGACTAAAGATTGAAATGGATTATTTTGGACATAAGTTAGTATTGTTTAAGGATAGAACCTTTTTTTTCGATATTATTGATGGGATGATATAGTAATGTAGTTTTAGAAAAAGGAAAACCTGCAGGACGGGCGACAACCCATCACGTCGGACAAGGCTGTGGGAATCGAACCCACAACCGAAGTGCGACTGGCCTTTATCACCTACCACTGGCCTACAGGAAGTCCCTGTTTAGTAGAAACTATTTTTATTTTATTAAGTGGTATGATATATGAAGTATAAGTTCATTTTTGGAACCATATACGATTAACCATAAGATGGACTTATAACTTTTTTTAACCTTTTGTTTGAAAGAGATGGAATGACCCATCATTCTATCACATGATCTTCTAACACATCACGAATGACAAAATTCAACTTCATTTCTTTAAGAGATGAAGTGAAAATTGTCCAAAGAACGACAAACGGTGAGACTATACCAAAATCACGAAATTATTTATTCTAATTCCAATTTCACCAACTTTAGGGATGTGATCTTGAAAACCAAAAAAATGTTGTCTTAGTGCTCTTATATTTGATGAATTAGATGGTACCTTAGATCGTCACAAATTTATTGCTTTGTGATTGCTAGCTTTTCCATAGCCATGTTCTCTACCACTCTCCATCAGAACATGTTGGTTAGATTTCTCTTCCATATCCATATTTTCACCTATGTAGAATCCCAGTGATTAGTTTATTTGGGTAACTGTTACGCTTCATACTTTTGTTTTTAAAGATTTTTTTGGGTATTCCTTTTTACGATGTGGGTTTTGATTAAAGAACCTTTCGAATAGTAAACCATTTACAACCCCAACGAATTTCGAAGGAGAAATTCATTTTAAGGGGGGTAGAATGTAACACCCCGAGATTTTATAAACAATATTCTTTTTAATTTCATTAATGTCGTGTGTTGTACGCTAAACCAAAAGGAGTTTGCACAACACGCATCCTTGACCTGCCTTTCATTACACGCAATCACGACCTTCCTTGATAGCGTGTGTAGAACGCAATACCAAGATTCACTAAACAATGATATGATATTATTAAAACTAGCCGTTATGAATAGTAATAACCACTTTTTGGAATTTTTTAAATTCTATTTTTCCTAATGGACTTCATTTTTGGATTCGGAATATCAAAATCAGCTTAGGGTGAAATTTTGGTGATTTTCAGATAACTTTCATATTTTGATGAATAGTGAAAATTACTAAATTTTAATTAAAAACAACTTTTTCAATCGAAATAATTAATAGTGATAAATTATTAATTTGAGTGGTTTTAAAGTATATTTATAATATATTTTTACAATTTAATACAATGTTTTTCATTGGATGTAATTTCACATTTAACCCAGTTATAAACAAGTGTCAATCTTTTGATAATTATTATCTCTTAAAAACACGCCTTTTGTTTTGACGACGGGAATTAATTTTTAAATTAATTAATGCAACTGATATGTTTTGAATTTGGTAAAATAGAAATCATTTTTGTGTTCATAATATCAAATTTAGCTTAGGCCTAATTTTTGGTATTTTTCTGAAAACTTGCAATTTTTGATGAATAGTGAAACCACTAAGTGGTAGTTAAAAAAACTGAATTTTTCATAAAACATAATTTTACCGCTTCTGTGAGTGGAATTTCAAAAATCCGAGAGACACGGTTGATGTCTGTAAGTAAAATGTGGTTCAATGAGATGAAAATAATTTTTGGTGAATAGTAACTTTTTACTTTTATTTACCACGGTTAAAAGTAAATAGGGTAATTAAGGGTAAAAATGATATTATTATTACCCTAACACATGTCCTAATTCTATTAGATAAGTGTAATTCGACCAAAAACAAACTTAGGAATAAAATATGACCATTTAGGCCCACTTGAATTAGATTAGGACATTTATTATTATTTAATTCAAAGAAGAGTTAAAAGAGTTAAAATCAAAGTGTATTTAATAAAACGTTTTTAATATAGGGTTATGAATCAGATAAATTCGACTATAAATATTAATTAGAAAGATAAAAAGATTTCCTACATAATGGTATTTTATTTTTAATTTTTAGACATTAAATAATTTAATTTATTTATGACACAATGATGATACAGTAATTATCTTATTAATGAAATATTGACATAATTGATGTTATAAATACCCAAATAAATATAATTTGAGAATTTTTATGAATTCCACTAATTTTATAGGTTAATATGACATGTTAGTATTGATTTAATTTACTTTTTTCGAACTTATCATTCTGTTATGATTTTCACCAAAATCAATTACTAAATAGTGTCAAAATTGACTTAAAATAGTTTTTAAAACAAATATTATATTATTAAGTTATATTTTATTCCTAAAAATCTATGGTTCGGCCAAATGACTTAGATAAGGTTATATATATTAATAATAAACAATTTGGGGTTCTTTGGGCTTCTTATAGTATGTTCATTAACCTTATAGTGTAAGAACACAAGAAGACACAGTAAAAGTAAAATTATTTTACTTAATGTTAAATCTAAATGATAAGGTTAAAATAGGAACCTAAACTTGTCTAAATTCTATTGGATGAGGGGATTTCAACCCATCCCCACCTTAGCCTGTAAATAAATCAATTTGGAGCTATTTAAAACCTAACTTGACTTTATAATAAAATAATATTTTTAGTTATTCCAAAGGTGCCCCTCTCCTCCCTTATAAAAGGGCACCTCCTCCCTCTCTTCCTCACACAACTTTGAGCCTTCAAGCTCGGCCAACCCCTGCCAAATTCTCTTCTACACTTCCCTAGAAACAACCTAGAGGTTCTGGTCTTCCTCAAAGACCAATTTTAGTTCCCTAAGAGGAGGTCTCAAAGAGGCGCTTCAAAGAAGAGGTAATTTCCGTTACCGATTCTTTCATCTTTATTTCTTCTTCCACTTCTTCTTCTTAGGTTGTTTCATTATGAAGTAATAAAATCAGTATCACTCATATACTGATATGTTATTATAAGTATGAAACAACCCTATTTCACCATCTTTCCATCCTACGGAAAAAGAAATCACCGCGCGTGCGTACGTACGGAATACTGTCTCCACACCGTGGTGAAATCTATTTTCCACCACCAGCTTACTTGGATGGGTATAATGGTGTAAATAATAACTATATATTATTATTTTAAATTGATATTTATTCTGAAATAGTATACATACACTCCAATACATTCCCACGATCATGAGAACGATATCATCGCTCGTGCGTACGTACGGACTACCGTCTCCACGACGCGATGAGATTCATTCTCCACTTTAACCACTCATGAATGATTATAAAGTATATATAATAAGTAATCATGAAATATATGACATAATGATGATACTGGATTTATGTGTATATATATGAATGTCATCTACTTAATTCCGTTCAACTCAATAAGGAAACGAAAACAGCGTTCATGCGTACGTACGGCCTACCGTCTCCATGAACGGTGTATTTCTTTCCATTTACTAATTTATTATATATATATATATGTATATTCTGAATATATATATATAAATCAGGTTTTATATTCTAGAATTAAGTAATCATGATCTAAGTAATCATATGAATAATTACAAGTCAAAACACGGATGACAAATGAAACAATTTTACCCAAAACGCTCTTTAACATGGAATTTACAAAAGAACGGGTAATATAAAGTCATAAGTGAACCATATATGATATCATAACAATGAATATGATTCTGTAATAAGTAAATGACATTATTTAAATCGTTATACAGGAGGTTCAGACACTTACGAAGCAAATTGGACCTAAGGTAAGGGAAATATCACAATCTCATTGTTATCTGAGATTGTTTATTCGTAAGTATTTACTGGGGTGTATTTTATCATCCCCTTCAATGTTTCATCAATATGTAATATTATTTCCTTCCACCTAAATTTTTTTAAATCCAATTTTACCCTTAGGTTAGTTTTTAGTAAAGGATATGAAAGGAATCTTTTGTCATTTTTCGTACGAGGTACTTTTGACTTTTCCGACAAAATTACGAAGAATGTTTTTCTTAACTTATACGGCATGAATGGATTTTTAAAAAATTATTTCCTAGAAGCTTACATTAGAAGTTTTAAAGTTTATTTTTAATCAACTTCTTTTAGTTTATAATTGTACGACATGTTAAGAATAGAAAAGTGTTTTTGAAGAAGAAAGGATATTTTCATGAAGAATAGAGTTCAAGTGTTTTATCAAAATTATTTTCCATCTAAGAAAATAAAGGGTTCTGTTTCTATCCCTATTTTTACATTGATTTGACTATGTTGTGATGAAGTTATTTTGATGAATTCCTTTATCTTATATGAATTGTTTTATGATGTCACGATGTTTAAGATTCCCATTTTTATTACATGGGTTATGCTATGATGTATGGTTTATGATTTTGTGGCACGCATAAGAATGGTATCATTATGATATGGGTGGGACCTATATATCCCTCCAATTCATTGGGTAAAGATTTTATATCTCATGAGATAGACATGGATGGAATGGTAGGTTATACCGGTTCAGTGAAATAGGACTGAAACGAGGGTGACTCGGTTCTGAAAGGGACTTTGTCCACTAAGATAGTCTTGGCAATGAGTCTTGACTAATAAGAAATGATTATCTATGATTATGTGTGTATGCCACAAAGTTTCATGTTTTAAGTTATGATTATTTTGATTACATTTCACTACCATGAGTTATCCCAGGTTATGAAATTATGATCTCTTTTACAGGTTAAGATTTCCAAAAGTCATGTGATTATGTATATGATGTGATTGATATTTCTTTTGTTTACCCTTACTGAGCATTTGAGCTCACCATTTTATGTTTTCTTTTCCCCAGGATATAAAGAAAGGATTTAGGAAAAAAAAGAAGATCTTTATGGGAGATGTTGAAGATCTTTCACCAGGATTAGAAGATTATATTCCGAGTTTCCAAAGACACTACACTATTACGATCCTTGTGTATGTGTTTTTGTTATGTACTAAGTATTCCGCAAAAGTAATGTAATGTCAATGTACGTCAAGCTTCAGGTCTCTACATGAACCTCTTGTATAACAATTTAAATAATGTTATTGACTTATTCCAGAATCATAATTATTGTTATGATATCATATAAGGTCATATTCTTAGCTTCTTATTAGTAATATTTCATTACTACTTGTTATTCGGGTGTTTATTACTTTTTGTTCTTATGCGTGTTTTGTCGAATAAATTCTTATTATTCTCTTTAGGTTATAGAAACCTCATTTCCAGAATGGTATTAGTGTAATATATATCATATTCATTCATTCAATTCATTTATATAATCATTATTCAATGAAGATCATGTAGAACGAGTCGCATCACATCGTGGAGACGGTATTCCATACGTACGCACGAGTGATGATATCGTTCCTATGATCGTGGAATTGTATTGGAGTCTATGTATAATATTTCAGAATCAATATCACTTTATAATAGTCATATATAGTCATTATTTACACCATTATACCCATCCAAGTAAGGTGGTGGTGGAAAATAGATTACACCACGGCGTGGAGACGGTATTCCGTACGTACGCACGCACGGTGATTTTATTTTCTGTAGGATGGATGATGGTGAAATAGGGTTGTTGCATACTTATAATAACATATCCGTATATGAGTGATACTGATGTTATTACTTCATAATGAAACAAATAAATAAGAAGAAGTGGAATAAGAAATAAAGATGAAAGAATCGGTAACGGACATTACATCTTCTTTGATGTGCTTCTTTGATACCTCCTTATAGGGCACTAAAATAGGTCTTTGAAGAAGACCAGAACCTCTAGGATGTTTCTAGGGAAGTGTAGAGGAGAAATTGGTAGGGGTTGTCCGATCTTGAAGGCTCAAAGTGGTGTGAGGAAGAGGGGGAGGAGGTGCCCTTTTATAAGGGAGGAGAGGGGAACCTTTGAAATAACTAAAACTATTATTTTATTATAAAGTCAAATTCGGTTTTAAATAGCTCCAAATTGATTTATTTCGAAGCTAAGGTGGGGATGGGTCTAAATCCTCTCATCCAATATAATTTAGACAAGTTTAGGTCCTATTTTAACCTTATCATTTAGATTTAACATTAAGTTAAATAATTTTACTTTTACCGTGTCTTCTTGTGTTCTTATACTATAAGGTCAATAAACGTACTATAAGCAGCCAAAAGAACCCCATGTTTTTTATTATTAATATATATCACCTTATCTAACTCATTTGGCCTAACATTAGATTTTTAGGAATAAAATAACAATTACTAATATAATATTTGTTTTAAAAACTTTTTTATGTCAATTTTGACACTATTTAGTAATTGATTTTTGTGAAAATCATAACAAAATGATTAGTTCTAAAAAAGTTATTTTAATCAATAATAACATGTCATATTAACCTAGAAAATTATTTTAATTCATAAAAAGTCTCAAATTACATTTATTTGGGTATTTATAACATCAATTAGGTAAATATTTCATTAATAAGATAATTACGACATCATATTTGTGTCATAAATAAATTAAATTATATAACGTCTAAAAATTACAAATTAAATATCATTATGCAGGAAATCGTTTTATCTTTCTAATGAATATTTATAGTCGATTTTATCTTATGTATAACCCCATATTTAAAATGATATTCTTATTAAACTTTGATTTTAACTATTTTAACCTTTCTTTAAATAAATTAATAATAAATGTCCTAATCTAATCCAAGTGGGCCTAAATGGTCATATTCTATTCCTAAGGTTGTTTTTGGTCGAATTAAACTTATCCAATAGAAATAGGACATGTTTTAGGGTAATAATAATATCATTTTTACCCTTAATTACCCTATTTACTTTTAACCGTGGTAAAAAAAGTAAAATGTTACTATTCACCAAAAATTATTTTCATCTCATTGAACCACATTTTACTTACTGAAATCAACCGTGTCTCTCGGATTTTTGAAATTCCATTCACAGAAGCAGTAAAATTAAGTTTTATGAAAAATTCACTTTTGTTAACTACCACTTAGTGGTTTCACTATCCATCAAAAAATGAAAGTTTCCAGAAAAATACCAAAAATAAGGCCTAAGCTATATTTGATATTATGAACTCAAAAATGATGTCTATTTTACCAAATTCAAAACATATCAGTTACATTAACTAATTTAAAAATTAATTCCCGTCGTCAAGACAAATAGCGTGTTTTTAAGAGATAATAACTATCAAAAGATTGACACTTGTTTATGTCTAGTTTAAATGTGAAATTATATCCAATGAATAACATTGTATTAAATTGTAAAAATATATTCTAAATATACTTTAAAATCACTCAAATTATTAATTTTTCACTATTAATTATTTCGATTAAAAAAGTTGTTTTTAATTAAAATATAATAATTTTCACTATTTATCAGAATATGAAAGTTATCCGAAAAGTACCAAAATTTCACCCTAAGCTAATTTCGATATTCGGAATCCAAAAATGAAGTCCATTTTGAAAAATAAAATTTAAAAAATTTCCAAAAGTGGTTATTACTATTCATAACGGCTAGTTCATAATAATATTTTAATAGCATATCGTTGTTTAGTGAAACTCGGTATTGCGTACTACACACGCTATCGAGGAAGGTCGCGATTGCGTGTAATGCAAGGCAAGTCAATGATGCATGTTGTGCAATATTCTTTTGGTGTAGCATACAACACAAGACATTAATGAAATTAAAAAGAATATTTTTCATAAAATCTCGGGGTATTACATTCTACCACCCTTAAAATGAATTTCGCCCTCGAAATTCATCGGAGTTATAAATGGTTTACTACTCGAAAGTTTCATTAATAGAAACCCACCTCGTAAAATGGAATACCAAAACTTGGCTTTAAAAACTAATGTATGAAATGTAATGGTTACCCAAATTAACTCATCACTGGGTTTCCACGTAGGAGAACATAGGTGAAAATGTGGATATGGAAGAAAAATCTAACCATCAAGTTCTGATGGAGAGTGGTAGAGAACATGGCTATGAAAAAACCATCAATCACAAAGCCATAAATTTGTGATGATCTAAGGTACCATTTGATTCATCGGATATAAGAGCACTAGGACAACATTTTTGGTTTTCAAGAAAATTTCCCTAAAGTTGATGAAATTGGAATTAGAATAGATACTTTCGTGATTTTGGTATAGTCTCACCGTTTGTCGTTCTTTGGAAAATTTCCACTTCATCTCTTAAAGAAATGAAGTGGAATTTTTCATTCGTGATGTGTTAGCAGATCATGTGATAGAATGAGGGGTCATTCCATCTGTCTCAAACAAAAGGTCAGAAAAGTTATCAAAAAATACGTAAGTCCATATATAGTGAGATTAATCATATATGGTTCCTAAAATGGACTTATACTTCATATATCATACTGCATAATATAATAAAACTAGTTTCTACTAAACAGGGACTTCCTGTAGGCCAGTGGTAGGCGATAAAGGCCAGTCGCACTTCGGTTGTGGGTTCGATTCCCACAGCCTTGTCCGACGCGATGGGTTGTCGCCCATCCTGCAGGTTGTCCTTTTTCTAGAACTACATTACTATAACATTGCATAAATAATATCGAAAAAAATTCTATCCTTAAATAATACTAACTTATGTCCAACATAATCCATTCCAATCTTTAGAATTATCCAAAATAATGTTGTTTAATCTCATATTATAGTGAAAATGATTACCAAAGAGTTCATACAACTAGCATGTTAATACCAGTGTTGATCCCCATATATCATGAGATATGTCTTGTTAGTCACATTCCAAACATTCAAAGGCCCTAAACATGTATTCTCTTGAAATAAATGAATACCCATTGAACCTTATTGAAAACATGAATGCTGTTAAAAGTTAACTCTTTCCACATACCAAAATCCTCAAAATTCTATATACTCAAACCATGATATCACTTAGTCCTTATATCAATCATGAGCTCAGGAATACTGTCAAATATTTCAATTTTTCCTTATCCCTTCATTATGCGCATATCATCTTTTTTCCAAAAATATCTCAATCACTTTCCATGGTTACCAGTACCATAAAATTATTGAAAACCACAATAGACCAATACATAAATATTCCAATATTCCACGATACTATATTCAACATTATTTTGGAATCCCATTACATAAACACTTAATAATTCCACCACATCGTTGTCATATTCAACATCGCCAATGGTGATCACATGTGACTTCCCTTTATCCTTTTCCTTGAGTGGTTTCTCATGTCGATCATCACGAACCCTTGGATTAGGGAATTGATTATCATAATTCCACATTTCATTGCACATGAAGCATTGAAGTGTTGGTGGTGTTCTCTCTACAAGATTTTCATTATTCACATTATTAGCAACCCTTTTTCCATTACTTTGACACTCAGCTGCTCGATGACCTTATTTCCTACACTTAAAACATTTTCTATTCCTATTAAGACAATCTCCTCCATGCTTCTTTCCACACTTTGAGCATAAGGAAACATTAATCTTCTTTTCACCATTATTTTGAGATTTTTCCTTGGACTCCATCTTTCATTTCTTGTCAAAACCATGATATGGATATATAAAAGAAACTTATATTTCTACCTTGATAGCACAACGCAAAATTTCTTTATAGCTACTGAAGTCTCTTATAGCTAATGCCCTTCGAAGATTTGGTTTTAAGCCACTGAAGAATTGATCAACATTACTTTCAGGTTGGATGATAAATCCAGATGCATACCTTGCAAGCCTTTTAAAATTCGCTTCGTATATACCAACAGATTCATCATCCTTTTGCTTTAGTTCAAGAAACTCCTTATCTATCTTTGTTCGAAGAATACGAGAGAAGTAATTATTGAAAAATAAGTTCTTGAACTCATTCCATTCCATGGACTCAATTTCATCTCTTGGCCTCGTATTCTTGATAAGATTCAACCATTGATCAGCATCACCTTCCAAACGATACACTGCTATGATGACTTTATCATGTTCAGAATATTGAAGAACTAAAAATATCTTTCCAGTTGTACTGATCCATTGTTCAGCAACAAGTGGATCAGAAGACCCACTGAAAGAAGGTGGATGATGCCTCATGAAGGACTCAATAGAATATTGTTCCCTTCTCTGCTCATTTGGAAGTCCAGAATGATTCATAGCTTGTGTAAGTATAACAATAAGATTTTGAACTCCATCTCCCATAACATTTGTTTGTTCAAGAGGACAATCATTGCATTGTTCATTACATTGATCAACATGGTTCCTTTGGGTTCTAGCCATCGTCTAAAACCCAAAAAGAATAGTGTGAGAGGAAAACATCACACTAGGGAAAACAACATAATAAAGGGGGAGTACCTTCAATATCTAACATCTTAGGTAACCATAATTCTAGCACTATAACCTATACTTATACTTAACCTTAGGGACATCCCTATACATACCTTAGAAATATCTATAGGGATCTCACTAAAGTTCTCACATCCTAGTTTCCAAAGGTTGACTAAACCTTTCCTCTGATACCAACTGTAGAGACCCAAAGCTTGATGTACATAGAAATTACATTACTTTTGTGGAATAATTAGTACATAAAAAAAACAGACACACAAGGACTGTAATAGTTTAGTGTCTTTGGAAACTCAGAACGTAATCTTCTAATCGTGGTGAAAGATCTTAAACATCTCCCATAAACATCTCCCTTTTTTTAACCTAAAACCTTTCTTTATATCCTAGGGAAAAGAAAACATAAAAGGGTGAGCTCAAATGCTCAGTAAGGGTAAACAAAAGAAATATCGATCACATCATATTCATAAGAACATAACATTTTGGAAATCTTAACCTGCAAAAGAGATCATAATATCATAACATGGGATAAATCATAGTAGTGAAATGTAATCCCAATAATCATAAATTAAAACATGAAACTTTGTGGCATACACATATAATCATAGAGAATCATTCCTTTTTAGTCAAGACTCATTGACAAGACTATCTTAGTGGACAAAGTCCATTTCTGAACCGAGTTCACTTCTCGTTTCAGTCCTGTTTCACTGAACCAGTTTAACATGCCGTTCCAGCCATGACTATCTCATGAGATATATAATCTTTACCCAATGCATTGGAGGTAGATATAGGTCCCACCCATCTCATAATGATACCATTCTTATGTGTGCCACAAAATCATAAACCATACATCATAGCATAACCCATGTAATAAAAATGGGAATCTTAAACATCGTGACATCATAAAACAATTCATATAAGATAAACGAATTTATAAAAATATTACCATCACAACATAATCAAATCCATGTAATAATAGGGATAGAAACAGAACCTTTTATTATATTATATGGAAAATAATTTTGATAAAACACTTGAACTCCATTCTTGAGGAAAATATCCTTTCTACTTCAAAAACACTTTTCCAATCTCAACATGTCATACAATTATAAAATAAAAGAAGTTGATTAAAAATAAACTTGAAAACTTTTAAAGGAAGCTTCTTTGAAATAATGTTTTAAAAATCCATTCATACCGTATAAGTTAAAAAACATTCTTCTTGTACTTTTGTTGGAAAAGTCAAAAAGTACCTCATGTGAAAAATGACAAAAGGTTCTTTTCATATCTTTTACTAAAAACTCACCAAAGGGTAAAATTGGATTTAAAAAATTGTAGGTGGATGGAAAGTATATTACATATTGAGGAAAAATGGATGTGGATGATAAAATACACCCCAGTAAATACCAAAGTATAAACAATCTCGAATAAAAATGAGATTGTGATATTTCCCTTACCTTAGGTCCGATTTTATTCGTAAGTGTCCAAACCTCCTGTATAATGATTTAAATAATGTTATTGACTTATTACAGAATCATACGTATTGTTATGATATCATATATGGTCATATTCTTAGCTTCTTATTATTAATATTTCATTACTACTTGTTATTCGGGTGTTTATTACTTTTTGTTCTTATGCGTGTTTTGTCGGATAAATTCTTATTATTCTCTTTAGGTTATAGATATCTCATTTCCAGAATGGTATTAGTGTAATATATATCATATTAATTCAATTAAATTCATTTATATAATCACTATTCAATGAACATCATGTATAATGAGTTGCATCACATCGTGGAGACGGTATTCTGTACGTACGCACGAGTGATGATATCATTCATTTGATCGTGGAATAGTATTGGACTGTATGTATACTATTTTATAATTAATATCCCTTTATAATAGTCATATATAGTCATTATTTACACCATTATACCCATCCAAGTAAGGTGGTGGTGGAAAATAGATTACACCACGACGTGGAGACGGTATTTCGTACATACGCACGCGCGGTGATTTCTTTTTCCCTAGGATGGATAGATGGTGAAATAGGGTTGTTTCATAATTATAATAAAATATCAGTATATTAGTGATATTGATGTTGTTACTTCATAATGAAACAACTAAAGACGAATAAGTGGAAGATGAAATAAAGATGAAAGAATCGGTAACGGACATTACCTCTTCTTTGAAGTGCTTCTTTGAGACCTCCTTTTAGGGCACTAAAATAGGTCTTTGAAGAAGAGAAGAACCTATAAGATGTTTCTAGGGAAGTGGAGAGAAGAAATTGAAAGGGGTTGTCTGAGCTTGAAGGTTCAATGTGGTGTGTGGAAGTGGGGGAGGAGGTGCCCTTTTATAAGGGAGGAGAGGGGTACCTTTGGAATAACTAAAACTATTATTTTATTATAAGTTCAAATTCGGTTTTAAATAGCTCCAAATTGATTTATTTCAAATATAAGGTGGGTATGGGTCGAAATAATCTCATAAAATAGAATTTCTACAAGTTTAGGTTCCTATTTTAACCTTATCATTTAGATTTAACATTAAGTTAAATAATTTTACTTTTACTGTGTCTTCTTGTGTTCTTATACTATAAGGTTAATAAACTTACAATAAGAAGCCAAAAGAACCCCAAGTTGTTTATTATTAATATATATAACCTTATCTATGTCATTTGGCCAAACCATAGATTTTTAGGAATAAAATAACAATTACTAATATAATATTTGTTTTAAAAACTATTTTATGTCAATTTTGACACTATTTAGTAATTGATTTTTGTGAAAATCATAATAGAATGATTAGTTCGAACAAAGTTAATTAAATCAATACTAGCATGTCATATTAAGCTAGAAAATTATTGGAATTCATAAAGAGTCTCAAATTAAATTTATTTTGGTATTTATAACATCAATTATGTAAATATTTCAGTAATAAGATAATTACTAAATCATATTTGTGTCATAAATAAATTGAATTATATAACGTCTAAAAATTAAAAATAAAGTATCATTATGCAGGAAATCGTTTTACCATTCTAATGAATATTTATAGTCGATTTTATCTTATGTATAACCCTATATTAAAAATTATTTTCTTATTAAACTTTAATTTTAACTATTTTAACCCTTCTTTAAATAAATTAATAATAAATGTCCTAATCTAATCCAAGTGGGCCTAAATGGTCATATTTTATTCCTAAGGTTGTTTTTGGTCGAATTACAATTATCCAATAGAATTAGAACATGTGTTAGGGTAATAATAATATCATTTTTCCCTTAGTTACCCTATTTACTTTTAACAGTGGTAAAAAATGTAAAAAGATACTATTCACCAAAAATTATTTAATCTCATTGGACCACATTTTACTTACTGACATCAACCGTGTCTCTCAGATTTTTGAAATTCCATTCACAGAAGCGGTAAAATTATGTTTTATGAAAAATTCATTTTTTTAACTACCACTTAGTGGTTTCACAATCCATCAAAAAATGAAAGTTTCCAGAAAAATACCAAAAATTAGGCCTAAGCTATATTTGATATTATGAACTCAAAAATGATGTCTATTTTACAAAATTCAAAACATATTAGTTACATTAACTAATTTAAAAATTAATTCCCATCGTCAAGACAAATAGCGTGTTTTAAAGAGATAATAACTATCAAAAGATTGACACTTGTTTATGTCTGGTTTAAATGTGAAATTACATCCAATGACCAACATTGTATTAAATTGTAAAAATATATTCTAAATATACATTAAAACCACTCAAATTAATAATTTATCAATATTAATTACTTCGATTAAAAAAGTTGTTTTTAATTAAAATATAATAGTTTTCACTATTCATCAGAATATGAAAGTTATCCGAAAAGTACCAAAATTTCACACTAAGATAATTTCGATATTCCGAATCCAAAAATGAAGTCCATTTTGAAAAATAAAATTTAAAAAATTTCCAAAAGTGGTTATTACTATTCATAACGGCTAGTAAATAATAATATTTTAATAGCATATCATTGTTTAGTGAAACATGGTATTGCGTACTACACACGCTATCGAGGAAGGTCACGACTGCGTGTAATGCAAGGCAAGTCACTGATGTGTGTTGTGGAAGCTTCTTTTGTTGTAGCATACAACACAAGACATTAATGAAATTAAAAAGAATATTTTTCATAAAATCTCGGGGTGTTACAGCAGGTGCATAGTAACGCAGTGGAAGCAGCATCCAGCTGAGTGAAAGTACACGCCGTGTAATCAGGAATACATGCCGTGTAATCATGTCAATGGATGAACAGTGCAGCGGTGGGAGAAGAAACCACCAAAGGAACAATGAAATGAGAAAATTACATGTCGTGTAGTCAATATTACACACCGTGTAGTTTGTTTTTTCACTTAAAATGGGTAGTATCCTCCACTATTCACAGAATTGGTGTAGAACTAGAGGAGGGCTTGGGAGAGATGACCAGAGCTTTGGAGATTACCCGAGCGAGCACCGAGAATCTGATTCCGGTCCCATCAATCTCTTTGGAATCGTACGGGTATGCCCTTCCTTCTCCTTAAGTTGTTCTTACCAATTCATTCCTGAGGGGATGTTATTTACGTTTGAACGAGATTTCTTTTACCCCATATCTACTTCGTTATCGGATTTTTCGAGGAGCATCGTTCACATATACTGATCAGGGGCGAGCGAGGTAGGTGGCTTGGTGTTTAAATTCAAACTATTGTTCATTTGTGTGTACCATTGTACTACGAACCCATGTTGGGGTGTCGTGTGGCTGTGGCCTTGGATGTTTTGAATGACTATAATTGTATAGGTAATTAAAGGTGATAATAAACTATTGTTTGTGATTTCTGCTTTGATCCAGGACCACCCAAGGGGTGCATTCCTCTGTTTAGCTGTTTTTCCAGGATAACTCAGGGTATTCCCTGTTTATATTTAGAATTACTTTTTCCTTGAAACGAATTGTATATAAATTTGCTTATTATTCATTGGGCTCAGCCCGGTTACTTGTGCCATAGGGCGATGTTTTACTTTAGCCTAAGGGAGTTGTTTTCTTACCCTGAGGGAAGTAGTTGTTTAGCCTGAGGGCGACATTTCATAGGCCAGAGGGCAGTAGCTTCCATGCCTGAGAGAAATATTCGGTATTCCTGAGGGCAAGATTCCATATGCTTGAGGGAACTATTCATTATGTCTGAGGGAAATCCTAAGGGCGTGGTTATATTAGCCTAAGGGCAAGGTTCTGATTAGCCCAAGGGCTTAGTTATAAGGAACATTGAATGTTAATAAATTGAACTGTTAAATGAATATTTAAATGGAAATTAAACTGTTAATGATAGTCACTTAAGAGTGCTTACTAGGTTACTCAATTTATTGCACACTATTGTTGCACATTTTTCACTGACAGTTGGGCACATGCCTTTGGTGGGTGCCTACTGGGATTTATTTCTCACACCCTTTTTGGGGCATCTCTTTGGCCCAAACAGACTATATTGCTGCAAGTGTGGACAAGGGAAATGGTCCCTTTATAGGTACTTGAGTGTTGCTGAGGTGTAGGGGAGCATGGAAATTAGCTCATGCTCATGAGGCTACCAACTGTTATGTTTTGTTTTAATGTACTGGTACTTTCCATTGTATTGTATTGTACTGCTGTGTGACATGTTCTGGCTGTTATCATAGGGCTAGAGACATGTCCCAACAATTTCTATATAGTCTTTGGTTGTGTTTTACTACAGTTTTTCATATAAGTTGGGTATGGTTTATTTATTCCGCAGTTGTTTTATGCTATTTTTATTTTCCGCTGCGCTACACTTTGACAAATGAGGGCATAGATTCCCTACAATCCGACCTAGGCCCTCATTGCTAGTCATAAGCCTCTCGCATTTGAGGAAATGTGCTTGAGGACATGTGACCAACCAGGTTCAAGGAACCTGTTGTGTGGAACCCGGATCCGGGACGTTACACATATGTATAATTTTAATTATATGATATTTGGGACCAATATATCCCAATAATGAATTTGGATAAAATTTTTATCTCATGAGAAAAACAAGACTAGAATGGGGAGTGAACCTAGTTCAGTAAGGGATTTTGTCCACTATGATTGTCATGTGAGGGATCCATGACTACTGTTATTGTTTCGGGAGTGATAAAATTCAATTATGACAGTCTTAGGAATGTTTTGTTAATACTAAAGAAATTGTTTTTTATTCATAGGTGTATACCAAAATTTCATGTATTATTCCAATGTTATGATCTCATGACTCATGTTATTTGATTATATTATTATTCGGGTCTTATAAGCTACCAATATTTATTTTATGGCATAAGATTATTATTTTGGGTATGTGGGGAATATGATCCAATTGTTATGTTTATGGTCTTATTCGGTTGTGATCATGTTGTGATTCTATAGTATTTGATATCTCCCTTGTATACCCTTACTGTGCATATGATATCACTCATTTCTTAGGATTCATTTCCCCTAGTTAGGTAGAAATTTATTATGGATTATATGTCTATAAAGGGTTCTAGTTATGGAAAAATATATGGGATATTATGTAGATATTTTTTGAACCAGTATTTTATTTTTCAATGTTTCAAAAGGAACAATACCTAAATGATTCTAGAATGGATTGTTATGTTATATAAAGGATATTCATCTATTTAGATATAATGTTAATGTATGGAAGCTACATGTCATTATAATTGGTATCCGAGAATGGTATAGTTATCCTTTGAAATCTAGTATGAGAAAACATTTTTAAAAACCCTACAGATAAGTTTAATTATAGGATAAAATCAAATAGTTTTTATCATGAATGTCAAAGGTTATACATAAAGTGTCATAGAAGACTGTTTCATTTTATAGACATCATATAAATTAATTTTCATGGTGTTTTGATTTATACCTTGATAATTATTACTCATAATATGTTTTTTGGTATTTGAAAATGGATAGAACCTAAATGAAAAATATTATGCCAGAAGTTGATGGATAATTAATTGATTTTCCTCCTGTGCGACCAAATTTTATGGCACCCAGAATGAATAATATTCTTTCTATGCTCATAGAACTTTCCTAATATATGAATCATGAAAATATTTTTAATTATAAAAATAGGGTGATCACTTCTATTAATTCCATGACGAGGCAACATCCACCTTATATTTGTAGGACCCTTAATCCACCCGTTAGTGAGAAATGAATCAGTACCACTAAAAATTTATTACTCATTCTCTAGTGTTTAGAACATGGGAATTTTATTTTTGTTTTTCATTTTCATGGTGAGACATATCAGTAGGGTAATATTTTTTATAAATTTATAGAACAATAAGAAATAAAATCTATGGAGTGGAATGAATTTAAAATATTATTTTTTAATAAGTAATTTCCTCATATTATTCATATGATAATATATAAATAACTCCATGAGATAAAGAAAAAGGTTGATGAATCTATTGGTTTTTATGATACAAATTATAGAAGACTTGTGTCGTACAATACTGGTATTATCATCCAAAAAGAATATCATGTTTTTTAATTTTTAGGTATCCTAAAACCACGAATCCAAAGGGAGTTATCCATAATATAATTCAATAGATATGAATAAATTGTCCCGTGATCTCTCAATATGTATATGATGATTCGAGTTACCCACCAATCACAAGGTTTTGATAAGGAAAAAAATTGAATTCAAGGACAATTTTAAAAACACTGGAGAAAATATATGGTATTTTTTTATACTTGAAATCTTTTAGGAAACATGGGGAAAATTTACTTAAGGGGACTATTATATGTTTCATGTATTAAAAATTAGGTCATCGAGTATTTGGTACCTGTAATTATTAGTGAAAGTTATCTAATGATATGAATAGGGAGAAAACTACACTAAATGAACCTTCCACACTCCATTGGTTTAAATATATGTAGTATAAGAAATAGGATAACTATTTCCCAAATAAGAAAATTAATTATGACTTTTGATATCAAAAACTTCTTTAGGCTAAATAAAAGAAAATTCTTATGAAAATTCTATTTCTGATAAAGGGTATGATATTGATGTTATGAAAGGTAGATTTACCATCAACTCTATAACAAGTTTCTTATTAGTTTATCGATATACCCACTCTATAATATTTAATCTCTTTTCTAAGATTATCGTAACACAAACTAAAAAATTATATGTTGATTTATCTAGTAAAAACTCCTAATGTTATGATGAACACATCCCAGGTATACAATTCTTCTCCAGTTGATGATTCTGGAAATTTATTTCTTATAATTTTTTCCATTCTTACCAGTTTTGAATTTTATGTAATTTTTCATTTATATGTTCTTTAATTATAGAAATCCCACATTAATTTTAATGTAAGTGAAGTTATGTGTGATATTTTGAACCAACTCATAAACTCTTATAAGTGTGATGAAAAATAAACACTTCTAAGAAAAATTACATCCATTGTATGGGTTATGATTTCAATTCAAAAGGGGGGAAAGTCTTTGATGGTTGGGTAGAAACTCAACAAGGAATATATGCCTATTTTAAGGTTTTAATTCATTTATTTTCATACCAGTTTCCTTATCTTCCATTGAATAATGAAGCTGAGTATCCAATAGAAATATAACCTGATACTTAATCTATTTCCAAGAATCCATATGGAATAAACCCTATAGAGATTAATTAATTGAAGAAGAAACTCCAAGAAATAATGATAAGGTATTCATTCAGCTATGTCAATCACTATGGGTGCACCTATTCTATATGATAAGATGAATGATTGATCAATGAAACTCTGTGTTTATTATTGATAACATAACTATAGCACTATCAAGAGAAATTATCATGTACCCTATATCGATTACTTTATTTATCAACTAAATGGGGTCAATTCTTTTCTAAGATTGATCTTCACTCATTATATTATCAATTGAGGTTCAGGAAAGAGGAAATACTCTAGAAAACATTCAATAGAAAGGTGTAGAAACTATGAATATATAGTGATGCCTTTTGGTTTTACTAATTTCCACACTATCTTCAGGGATTTAATTAATAGATTCTTTAGATAAAACTGTTCGGAAAAAATCCCTCAAGGTAACAATGAACCATTTTACTAGTGTTTGTGTTTGTTGAAAAGATGGTTTGTTTTTTGACAAAGAGGGTTTACAGGGTGAGTTTTTGAGTTCCAGAGAAATTTTTGACAACATATTTTGACATAGAATGATGAAAAAGGAATGGATGATCTTGAGGTAGTAAAAAAATAATAGATCTAAGGTGGCATTGTTTTCCAGTGTATTCTAGATTTTTGGGCTTTAAAATCGGAAAATGGGGAAACCGGTTTTTGGCCAAGGATGGTGCATGCATGATCAAAGGTGGTTTTGAAACCTACGCGGAAGGTATGGTTTGGGATCAGAATATTGAAAAATGAAAAATTCATTTATTTAATAAAAGATACGAAGTTGTGTGAAAGATGAGGTTTCTTGAAATAAACTTACGTGCACATTGTGACGTCAAATGAAGTTTTTCATTGTTGAAAAGAATCTTGTGTGACATGGAGAATCTTTTGCACAGGGGATGACGAAGCATATAAATAAGATGTAACCCCCATATTTCTAAAAAATGAAACACTTAGAGAGAATCCACGCCCTGGATCGCATAAAAATTTTAAGCAAAGGGAGTTTCATGAAAGGCATTGAGTTGCGTGCTAGCTATGAAATTTGCGCGTACGATTTGAGTTGCATGTAAGATTGAAGTTTCCTGCAAGGTGTGTTTCATGAAAAAGGTGTAATCTTGCACATAAGATATTAATGTTGTGTGCAAGATGCGATAAGAGTTGCATGAAATATTTGAGGATTCCCAGTCAAACTATGATAAATTTGTATTCATAATTGGATGAAAGTGAAACATAAATGGAGCATCTAAATATAGCGAAGGATGCATTCATTAGAGATAATGAAGGGACCTACTAGTCTATAAATTTTGAGTAGATCTTCTGAAGAAGTAGTGAGCACACTTCAGTTGAGAGAGCAGTGAGATTTCACATTGTGGTATGTTGTAAACCAAGAGGGATAGTGTGTCCACTCTAAACATGTGCACATTAGTGCACTTTTAGTGAATTTGGTACATTGTCATATCTCTAGAGTATGCTTCTTTCACATATCCTGGAGAGTGTGAACCAAGTAAAATTCATGTGTCAGATGCATGCTTTAATATTTTCTCATACTCGGCAACAAGAATGAGTGAAAAGAGAGTTTTTTCTAACAATGAAACAATATCAATAATCGAAGTTATATAAAACTGTCATACCATGATCCCCCCCTTAGGGTATCTAAACTAGTAGACATAACAATTACTATCATAGGGAAAGGTTGATATTATTATTTCTCTCTAAATGGAGGACATAAATCATAAAGGTATTCTAATATTCGATGAAAAAAACATTAAGGTATAGAAGAATAGAATGCAACACCACTTCTAATCCTTAGGATGTGATGTGTTTATAGGATAAATGCATGGTAAAACAGCCGATATTAATAGTGGTGCTTTATTGGAAGACAAGAATTTATAATTGGATGCTGAATCTATGAGAATCAACACTTTAGTGGGATCTCTATAAAATGATATATATAAGAAGGTGATGTCATGGAAAACATCAATTTCTATGTCGGAAAAGATATTGAATATATATGAAGGATATTTAAATGTTAAAAAGAAAAGCTGGAAGTGTTTTCAAATAAGTATGAAGATTTGAAAATGAACAAGAATGAGTCTATTGAAAAATTATTTGACAGGGTAAATATTCTGGTGGAAGATATTCAAGGCCTTGGAAAAGTGATTAAATACATAATGATCATGATGCACTTCTTGATGAAACATCCACCTCGGTTGTATCAGAATGTTTCTGTACTGGAAGATAAATATCCAAAAGGGCTGACCCTGGAAAATTTTTGCAGTACCTTCATTGCATATTAAATGATGAATGATGAAAACGAGGCTGTAGAAAAGAGGTAATACAAAGAGGTGGCATTCAAGGCCTTAAAGAAGATCACCATTAAAGATACTCAGGAAGAAGAAGAGATAGATGAGGTGATTTCATTTTTTTCTTCAAATTTTCAATGAGAAAAAGGAATGTTTAAAGGTAAAATTCCACTAGCTTGATTTAGATGTGGAATGGTTAGTCATCATGTGGAAATGTCCCCAAAATGATTCGACATGATGATAATGATGATGATGAAGTTGAAATCCCAAAAAAATAAGTCTTCAACTTATGTGAAATGGAAGAAGTAGTTCAAGATAATTTTCATCAAGAAGAAGAATCTTCTACAAAAGAATTTTAAAATTCTTATGATTCTGAGGTTGAAGAGGTTAAGAATATTGAAAACTATAATGATCATGCATAAAATGACATTGTGGCTATTGTGGGTAGTACTTAGAAAAAAAGGAAGAAACTATAATTGATGAAGAAGAAGAATTTGATGGAAGAGTTGATATGCAAGATGATTTAGAGGCTACTCTTGAAGAGGAATATGTTTGGAGAGCCAAAACACAGAAATCCAACAAATTAATTCATCATTCCAAACTCTATAGGCAGAAACATGAAGAATAGAGGTTTCAGATGATGGAATAAATTGAAAAAATAACGTCATCAACACTAGAGGACTCTGAATCGGTTAGTGATTATAAAATCAAGATTGGAGAATAGAAAAGGGAGATCTGTTTCATGAATAACACAATGAAAGATTAAATTAGGCATATCAATGAACATGAATGATAAGTTTTCAGTTTGTGACAAAAAATTAATGACCAAGAAAATGTTCTGACTCCTACCACATTCTATTTAAATAAGATCATTCATAAGAATAAAAAATTAAAGATGGACCTAGTAGTTCATTAGGAAAGAAGCCGCAATCAATATCAAATACTAAGGTTGATTTGGGATCGATTTGAAACAGAAAGAAGTCAGGGTTGAAGTAAGACAGCAAGGGACCGTTATGATAACAAAAATTAATGTGGGTAAAAAGTTGAATCAGAAAATTCGAATCATCGAATGGACAACTGGACGTACAAAAGTGACATTCAAGAATGCACCTTTCATAAGGTGTTATTGATGTAGAAATATGGGACCCTTAAAAAATGTTTGTTCAATAGCTAGAAGATACCAAAGGGAACATGAATAGAGGTCTCAACCAAATAATGATCAGTTCTCTAGAACATGTTTCGTAGGAAACAATATTGGGTGTAGAGGATTTGGTAACATGTATCGATAGTGGACATCACCCATATATAGAAATGTGCCAAAGCAGAATCAAAATGTTCATAAGTAGCTAATCAATGAAGAAACATGTGAGTAGAAAATGAAAAAATTGATCTACATCTTGGTAAGATAAAGTCATTCTATTGTACTCTGAGAAACATAATAAGTCTCAATATATGATGAGTGTGAAGGCAAAAACATGGACCAAGAAGAAGAGTCCAGAGAAATCAGTGATTGCCGAAATTTCCCTTAAATAATTAGACTGTTCTGCTCTATGGATCTTTAATAGTGGTTTCCGGTCTCACATGATAGGTAACAAGGATTTGTTTATAGGCATAAAATATGACAAATAAATAGTTTTCATGTTTGGAAACAATGAAAGCCTTATTATAATTGAATAAGGAAAAGTAAGGTTTTGGGGAAATGAAATAAGATTAGTTGATGTATTAGTTGTAGAAGGCATCAGTCACAATTTAATCAATGTCAGTCAACTGTGTGCCTCGGGGCATTCTATATGGTTTACCTAGAAGATGTGTGTTGTAATGGGAGGAGATGGTACAGTGATCCTATAAGGAAAAAGGTCAAAGTGGATTCTCTACATGTTAAGTGGAGAAGAATATAGGTGTTTTTGATACCGAGAGGAAGAAAACAAGCTATGGTATAAACAACGATGTTATCTTTTCCAACCATCCAAATATGATCTAGTGAAATGTGATGTTTCTATAGACCTTCCTAAGCTATCACCAGATTGTACACATACATTTGACGCCTATCAAAAAGTGAATATCATCATAATGATGTGCAAAGTGAAGGAAAATAATTCAACAAGAGTGTTTGAATTGGTGCATGGTAATTTCTATGGACCTATCTCACCAAGAGCCATTGACGGAAAGAGGTATTACATTATTTTCATTGAAGAGAATAGCAGAATGGCATGGGTAATAATTATTTCCCCTAATAAAAATGTGTTTAGTTTCCTAAAGTCGTATTGGATGGAATCTGAATGGATTGTTGGAAAGAAAATTAGGAAGCTTCCTATATAAAATGGTACAAAATTCAAAAACATTTTGGTGGAAGACTATTTTGTGAAGCACAAGATAAGGAATCATGTTTTCTCAGTATGAACTCTCCAATAGAATGGAGTGGTTAAAAGGAGAAATAAAATCATCAATAAAATTGCTAAAATGATTCTTATAGAAAGATTCATAATAGGGAAATTTTGGAAGGATGTAGTATTAACATTGGTCTAAATTTCTAACAGGGCTTTATTGTGTCCGTAGGAAGGAAAGGCTCCATATAAGTTGTAGTATATGAATAATCAAATGGTGACATACATTCTAATATTTGGAAGTATGTTCTTTATAATAAAAAATGAAAAACACATGAAATTTGAGTCACATGGTGATGAGGGAATATTCCATAGATATTTAAGAAGAAGAAAAGTATATAAAACCATTTATAAAATGGTGGGAAAAGTAGTAGAGAGTCTTGATGTCACTATTGTGGAAAATGAAAATAATATTCAATAGAACAATTAACAATTTACAGATGAAATTGATGAGGAGGAAAGCCAAATAGGGGGAGAAGAAGTTGTCGATGCTGATTAATAAAAAGATACTGATGATGAGCATAAGTAAGTAAAATTTATATCTAATCATATGCCACAGATTCGAGCTGAAACTGACAGAAGAAATATTATAGGTAATGAGATAGATCATATTCATATCAGAGAAATGATATCACTGTAGCAGGCATATATCCTATCTCAGGTAGAGCTAATTGTTTTAATTATAAAGCTGAAGATGAAGATTGGGTTCAGGAAATGAATGATGAACTAGACCAGATTGAGAAGAATCAAACATGGGAGAACATTTCGATGCCAACAAAAAATAATTTTATCCAGATTAAATGGGTATTTTGAAATACGATGAATGAATATGGAATAGAAATTAGAAACAAAGCATGACTGGTGTGAAAAGGGTACTCCCAAATAGATGGTATAGATGATGATGAGAAATATACACCGTTTGCAATGATGGAAACAATCCGATTATTCCTAGCCACTTAAGTGTTATGATAGTTAAATGTAATCTGCATTTTCGAGTGTGGATTTGAAAGAAAAAGTTTATACTTAATATCTAGATGGATTTATCATTCATGAAGATATGAACAAAGTTTGTTAGTTGAAGAAAGCACTATATGGGTTGAAGCAAGAACCAATAGCATGGTAATAAATGATTGATCAATATTTGAAGAAGCATGGATTTTTGTTTGGTGTATTTGATTAAAATATTTATTTCAACACTGACAGTAATCAAAGGATGATGGTGCTGGTTTATGTAAATAAAATAATATTTGGTGGATCATATGAAGCTCAATACAGATAGTTTTACGAATTCTGGAAAACTGAGTTCGAAATTTCAATGATTGGAGAGATGGAATTTTTTAAGGGTTTACATGTGGTGCACGGAGGGAATGCCACAATCATTTCACAATCCAAATATTCCAAGGAGGTTCAAGGAAGATTTGGAATGGAAATTTTCAATGGGATGATGACTCTCGATTCCACCCAAATGAAGTTATCAAAATGTAATGATGGAAAGGTAGTTAATATTACCGAATACAAGAATGGTATTGGATGTTTACTATACCTAACAGTGAGAAGACCTGATACTATTTTCTCCACATGCCAAATATCATGATATCAAATCAATTCCAAGGAAAGAAATTTTCTTGAAGTGAAAAGAATAATTCGGTATATCAAATGAAATGTATCCTTCAGTTTGATGTATAATGAAAAATCTCAGCCAGTGCTATTAAGATATACAAATGCAGATTGTGATGGTTTAGCAGATGACTATAAATCAAAACCAGGAGGTTATTTCTATCTGGGTGGATTATGTATATCATAGCTAATCAAGAAGAAAGATGAAATTTCATTGAGCACCGTAGAATCTGAATATATTGCGGTAACTCATGAATTCACGCAGTTATTGTGGATGAAGTAGTTGCTAGATGATATGGGAGTTGAAGTGATGTCTTCGATCATAATCTATTGTGATAATTTGAGTGTTGTTAATATTAACAAAAATCCAGTCCATCACTCAAGGGCAATGCGCTTTGTGATCAAATAGCATTTTATCAAGGAAAAGGTGGAGCAAGGACTAGTGAATTTGGAGTATGTTCCTACACAGCTACAGGTTGTAGACATTGTAAAAAATCCTTACCCAAGGAAGTGTTTGAGAGTCATCGACTAGATCAGGGAGTCTAGTCGACTCCCCATACTTGAAAAAGTGTGTATGTCCCCCCTCGCCCCTTCCCCAAGGTGTGATGTGTCTTTTCTAATTTTTTATATGTGTTCTCTACTATGTTATAGTCCACAAAAAGTGAAATTTGTATTCATTGACAAAGGGGAAGACAAAGTGACTCTTTAAAGGGGATATATTTAGGATAAGGATGGGAGAAAATGTCTTAGCCAAGGTCACGAGGAGAAGATGACATGTGGAGGAGTTAGATAGGGGAATCAATGAGATAAAGAGGATAGTATTAAATCTGAGGATTCATGTAGTGATTGATCAAAGGTTTGATATCATGGATGCTAAATTTTGTGATGAAATATTTTTTTTGGTATCAGTATGGTATCAACAATTGGGGTTATAAATGAAGTAATTCATTTATGAACATTTAATAATACATTTATTTCTTACACTGAGCATTCCTCATGTGGGATTAGAGTATGTGGTCAGTTAATCTTTGTTCTCTATCTGAATTAAAAGAGTTAAATGATGGTAGATAATGGAAGGAGATTTAGTGAGTTATCAATGTGTAGAGTTTTATAATGAGAAAAGTCATAAAAAAACCCAAAGGGGGTGATTGTTGGAAAAAATCCTTAAAGGTAACATTGAACCATTTTTGGGGTGTTTCTGTTTGTTGACAAAGCTGATTTGTTTGTTGAAAAAGAAGGTTTCCATGGCCTTTTTTCAAGTTTTAAAGATATTTTTGAAAACATATATTGACAATGAACGATGAAAAAGGAATGGATGATCTGGAGGTTATATAAAAAGAATAGATCGAAGGTGGTACCATTGTGTAGTGTTTTCCAAATTTTTGGGCCCCACAATCTGTAAATGGGGAAACATGTTTTTGGAAAAGAATGTGGTGGGAATGATCTAAGGTGGTATGGAAACTTGTATGGATGGAATGGTTTGATGATAAAACATCAAAAAATAGAAAATTCATGAAGTGTGTGAAAGATTCAGAGTTTCCCAGAAGATGAGGTTGCACGAAAGAAACTTGTGTGCCCAAGGTGACGCCAAATGGAGTTTTTCACACTCGAAGAGAATATTGCAAGACATGGTGAATCTTCCCTGCATAGGATGGTGAAACCTATAAGGGGTGACCCCCCCCCCCCTCATTTGAAAAATCTCAACATATAGAGAGAATCTGAGCTCCATATCGCGTAAGAATTTTAAGCCAAGGGAGTTCCAAAAATGATTTTGAGTTGAGGGCATGTTAAGAATGTTTTGATTATGATTTTAGTTGTCTGTAACATTGAAGTTTCATGCAATTAGTGTTTCATAAAAGAATTTGAATCTTGCGTGAAAGGAATTGATGTTTCATGGAAGACATGGTATGTGTTGTGTGTAATATTTGAGGTTGCCCAGTAAGACTATGGTAAAGTTGTATTCATCACTAGATGAAAGTGGAACATCAAAAGAGCATATACATATAATTGGAGATTCATTCATTATAGATAATAAAGGGACCATTAAGTATATAAATTTTGAGGTGATATTCTAAAGAATTAGTGAGAACATTTCAGTTGAGAGAGTAGTGATATTTGACATTGTTGTTTGCTGTTAACACGGAGGGATAATGATTCCACCCAAAACATGTAAACATTAGTGTGCTATAGTGAATTTGGAACATCATAAAATCATCGGTATATGCACCATGGATGTAGCCCCGTGGGAGTGAACGAAGTAAAATTGATGTGTCGAGTTCATACTTTAATATTTTCTCATACTCTACAATGGGTAGGAGAGAGAATGTAGTTTTTTCTAACAACGAAACAAGATCAATACAGGAAGTTGTACTAATATTTCATAACCTGATTCCCCCCCCCCCTCTCAAGGTATCTAACTGAGTGAACCGAACAATAACATTGATCAGTCTTTGGTAGTCATTAAATATGATATTATGATATATTCAAAATGAATGAAAGATCAAAAAGATCACTT
The DNA here is from genome assembly GCA_963277665.1 of Viscum album. NCBI lineage: Eukaryota > Viridiplantae > Streptophyta > Magnoliopsida > Santalales > Viscaceae > Viscum > Viscum album. The sequence continues at coordinate 1,984,132,499 of OY728122.1, forward strand.
GAGGATTGTGATGATGTCTGTGAGGAAGGATAACCATTATGAAAAATTTACCAATAGTGAATTTTGACTTGGTAATGTTTCAATCATGGGTCAAATAATATCATGTGTGGTTATATCTATAAAACGTTTAAAGATATAATTTATTTATCATTGTACTAGATCAACCTCTTTTAATGTGATTTACAGTTTTCCTGGTTTAGCTATATATTATAATCATTTTTTTGTAGAAATTTTCAAAGCTATCGAATCCTCACATCAAGAAAAATAAGAAGGGATCAAAGTTCATTTGGATGGATGGATGTGAGAAATGTTTTATGGTTCTAAAGAGAAGGAAAGATAGTGCATCTATGTTTACTCTACCCTCAAGCAGAAAATGGATTAAAATATATAGTAATGCATCTACGAATGAATTTGGAGGTGTCCCCATGTAGAATTATAGAGTTATAGATTATTCCTCAAAAAAATATATGGTATATGAGAAAAATTTTCAAACTCATGATTTGGAGTTAGATGCATTATTTATTTCATTAAAGATATTACAGAATTATCTCTATAGAAAAAATTGTGAAAATTATACTCATAAAAAGTTATAAATTATGTTTTCAATCAAATTTTTTTTAACATGAACTAATTAATATGGTGAGATATAATTAATGATCATGACTACTTAATATATTACCAACCTTGAAATGAGAACAAGGTGGAAGATTCTCTAAGTCCAAAGTGTGGGAAACGACCAAAATAGGAATGAATAAAATTCCAACACTTGATTTAATCAAAAATAATATGGTTATATAAAGAATTTCAATTATTTTTTTATTATATCAAATTGGATTTTATTGAATATTATGTATCTTTACCAGTGATAATATAGATTTTGAATAGTGGTTACATGATTAGTATAAATATAGGGTTTTAAAGAAATAAAATTGTCATAGACAATGGAAGGTACAACCTCAACCAGTAAAATCATACCCTATGAAGCCTATTTATCTTAGTTTCTAAGGTATATATAATTCATGGTATTTTACCCAGACCAAGCCAAAGGCCATATCTAAAACAATAATAATGATTGAAATCATTTTTCAGAGATGTTCAAGCTCGTTGATATCAAAACCCAAAACCATGCTTGTCGAATGGCCACATGAAATCCCCAGCATCTTGGACCTTACACTTAGGGAATATGCTAGTGTATTAATGGGATATGTATTAAGAACCTATAAAAATAAATTTTTAAATTATTTTTAATATAATAGTTAATATATTTTCATCCTTTTATTAATACATTATAAATGATTATTATTTTGATTCAATAAAACACAAATAACATTTTCAGTTAACATTCAAATTATATTAAGATATATATTTTGATTAATTAATGTATTTTTGAATTAAATAATACTTCAAAAAGTTATTATTATTAAATATTATTAATTAAATATAAATGATCAAAAAATTTTTTTGAAGTCAAATGTAATTTTACAAGGGTTCTAAAAAATAATATTGTCAAAAAACCCATCATTTTTACTAAATGTAGTATTTCTATTAAAAGTGAAAATTCAAAAATTTAGTAACATATTTAGATAAAATTAATATTATTTTTGGAATCCAAATTTTGAAATTATCTAATGGTTACTTTTTTATTATTTTCCGAGAGAGTCAAATTTTCTCGTAAAAATTAAATACCATATAGATATTCTTTTTGTTTTAAGACAAAAAAATTAAACAAAACTGATGTAATACGTAATATAAATTGGATAAAAGACCAAGTATATTTTTTACATCTGAAATTTTTTATTTTATGTTTATTTAATTTATTTTTTAAATCCATTATAAATCCTTCAAGACTTATAATATATTTTAGAATTTTAAAATCCTTTTATTAAGTGTGTGGCTCACCTCCACATCACCAATAGAAATATTTTAATAATTTCATATTTTGGACGTATAAGATAATTTAAACCAATCCCATTTGAAAAAATATGGTCAAAAACCATGGGATGGTCTGTGGTTTTTTATATTTTATTATATAGAGTCTAAAACCAAAATAATGGTGAAATCCCCCAATTTTCCAATATAAACTGACCCAGTCTCACATTTCTCTTCATGAAAACTATTTTTATCACATCTATACTATTCCAAGAGCTGCATAGAGTCCCCTTAATTCTCCCCCAATCTTTCAAGAATCCCCTACCAAGCCATTGGAGTCACTAATTCTAGTAAGGGATCATCGCCTTCCTCTCCTCCATTCAATTCAAAAATTTCATTGAAATTACTCTATTTAATTTCAATTTTATTATTTATTAATTCGTTTATAATAATTTATTTATTATAACATTGATTTTATATACATTATTTATCATTTATAACATCTCATTTTGACTCTTAACTAAACCATTACTATGCCAAATTTTTGTAAGGAATCATCCACTCTCCTCTCTCTATTAAGAAATTCTTTTTGTTATGACAAAAACATTCCTTTCTCATATATTGAGATATGTTATAAAATATTACCCTAAATCTCAATTTTATTTATTAACAATTATATCTTCATTTCAATCTCTTTAATCCTCCCATTATATTTTATGTACACCCGTTACTGTGCCAAAATTCTGTAAGGGATATTCCACTCTCCCCTTTTATCAAGATCACATTTTATGTTATCTATTTTAATATTAATTTTATTATGATGGTATATGACATTACATATTCATCATACTATCAATTTTAGATATAAATTATTAAATAATCCTTTCACTCTCATTAATCCTCCCCTAATCTTTTATGTACATCCATTACCATGCCAAAATTCATAAGGAATATTTTCTTTATTCATATGTCTTCATTACCTTATGAATTTATTACCAAATATCTAATGTTGGGATATAATTTTAAATGTAACTATTACTTAAATATTATGTAAAAATTATTATAGAAACCTTTCTCTCTCATCAACCATTTTTATGAATTTCAATTAACATCATCATGATTCTAAAATTTCACCATGATTTTCCATGCCAAAACAAATTTTTACTAAATACCAAACCATTTTATATAAAGGGTATTCACATTTATGAACATATACTTATTGATTTGGTACTTACATGTATGCTTTACACATTCCTTAACCGTGGAATAAATTATTATGATGAAGGAATCCATGTCTTGTGATCTATGTGGAACAAATAAGAATGTGAATGAAATGATTATGATGGGTGCACCCACATATTGCATTAATTAATTTGGTAATGTTTAGTATCATGATACCTCATTTTTGGAATGGTGTGTCCCATATTTAGTAATTTTATACTTTCCACCATTAAATATTAGTGGTTTAGTAATTACTTATGTCTATGATTCATTGTTTTAAGTAGGTTCCTCATTTCACATGTTATGATTGTCATTCTATATCATTCCTTATTATTCATGTTTCTTTTAATCACCATTAATATACATATTTTATCACTTGTATAACTTATACCATTTTTTCCCTTATTCGGATTTATTGCTCATCCATTTCTTATGTATGTCCCCAGGTTATGCCATGCATTTCTAAGTTCAAATGATTGTTTGGATCATGTTTAAGAAGTTTTCAATAAATAATGTTATAGATGTTTTTAGGAATGTTGTTGTATCCCATGCTCAATAAGTTATGTTATGTACCTAATTCCGAAATACATTATACTTATTGAACTTGTTGGTTTCATGAAGTGTAATTATATGTGTTAAATCAAGTATTAATGTGTAAAAAAGAGAAGGGTTGTTATAATTGGTATCATAGAAATAGTTGAGTTATTTTTGTTATTAGGATTAAAAAAATGAAAAATAACAAGGTATAAAACTATGTGTATGAAACAATCCCAAAAATTTGGTAAGAATAGCGTAAGTGTTTTATCAGGAAAATACATCCCAATTTGGATACTACAAGTAGATTTGGTTCTCACATAAATTTTCCAAGGAGTAACAACTTCGACAAGAAGTTCTGGGCTTAACTCTGGAAAACCTAGTACATGACAATGGGCCATACTACACACCTGGTTTGAAACACCTTGGGGATATTCTTTGGAAAATTCATAATCTCATAACAGAACATCATCAATGGAACAAAAAAACCCATATTAATACATGATATAAAATATGTCATGGATAACATATATTTAATCCTTTAAATTCAAAATTTATGGAAATAAATGTAATTTATATGTAACCCTTTTATTGTATTGGGATTTCCCATTATGTGTTAAATGTTTTAAATTATCATCCCTAATTTTCTATTTATTGTAGCCAATGGTCAGATATAGGATAAATCTGGTAAACAATAAACGTGATGGGAAATATGATTACTTCCATAAAGAGATACCCAATCCCATGGGAGAAGGAATCTCAAACATTTTCACAATACTCTATCATCTGAATCAGGTTTTGAATAAAAACCTAGATTATGAGGAGTGACCAACCCCCCCCCCCCCCACCCCCCAATAGAAAATAAGGTGTAGTAAATATCATCATCTTAAAATTTCCTCCAACATTCAATGGATCATATCATCCCTTAATCCTAGAATAATTGATCAACTCTATTGAAAATATATTCAATATCCTTAAATGTTCCAAACAAGGTAAGGTTATTCTGGCTGTTGATTGTATGGAAGGAGAAGCTAATCAGTGGAGGAAATTGATCAAAAATATAATTCTTGAGGAAGAGATTGAAGTAATGGAGTGAAATGAATTCAGGAAAATGTTTTCAGATAAATATTTTCCTTGTACCCTCCATATTAAAATGGAAATGGATTTTCATTCACTTAAGAAAAAAGATTCTAAATCTATTATGGTGTATGATTAAAACATCAAAATACATGCATGATATGCCTCTGGTTTATCTTCACTCTTAAATTAAAGGTTGCCTGGATCATTGGTGAGATAAAACCTAGTCTATGAAAAGACTTGTCGATCCATGACATTGATAGCTATGAGAAAAGTTTCTAATTTTACATGAAAGTAAAAAATGGATATTGTTGAATCACAATGGTATCATGGATATAATAAGTTGAAAGTGGAGTTTAATTGTAGAATTATTATATAGAGATATAATGTTTCCAATAAATTTCAATTTATAACTTATCAAAGGTGTGAGAAGAAGCACCCCCCAAATTTTCGTAAGGGGGAGATGAAAAGATTTACGTGTGGGAAAAAAGGAAACATAGCTAATAATTTTTGACATTTGAAAAATTATAATACGATGGACACAAACAACTCTCCAGTCAACCCTCAGTGTACTGTTTACTACTACAACTACAAGAAACTGTGACACTTGGAAAACCAATCCATTAATCCTTGGGTTTTCAGAGGCAACCAACAACCTCCAAGGCATTATGTGAAATCTTTGGCTATAAATTCTACTAAAGTGAATCCAAAAGTTGAAGTGATGATATTTACTCTAGTAATTCATTCAATAATAGAGGCCATAATTTTTTATTTTTCTTTCTATGAATTCCTTAATATCATGATTTTTAGTAACATTATTCAAACATTTCCAAAAATAAATATTCTAGAGATGTTAGTGAGAATGAGAAATTGAGAAATTATTTCATCCAAAGTATAAAACTCCTCCCCTATAATTATTTATGGGATGAGATTTCTGGAAAAAAAATCACTCTCTTCATGTAATTTTATGTAATTCTAGGAATGGATTGGACCTCCAAATATAGAGACAATTTCAATTTCCTTGAGAAGGAAATACATCCCCGTATAGTGAATCACTCCCTGATTATGAAAAACTACAATGAGGAAAATCAATATTCTTGAACAACATCATCTCAAGAATGGAAATTATTTCACTATAAACAAGAATATATATATAAAATCATTGAGTCTAAGGAATGGAGAGTCTTAGAAGATATGACTATTATGATGGAGTATGCTGATGTGTTTCCTAAGTATTTCCCTAGTCTTCCTCCTAGTAAAGATGTTGAATTTTCAATCAAACTTATACTTGGGGTGTTTCCAATTTCCAAGAATTGATATAGGATGGTTTTTAGGGAAAATGAGGAGATGAAGAAACAACAATAGTTAAATCTAGATAACGGTTTCATTTTCCCAAGTGATTCACCTTATGGAAAATTGGTTCTCTTTATCTAGAAGAATGATGGTTCAATGTTCCTTTTCATAGATTATTGTGAGCTCATCAAGATCAGAATAAATAAAAAGTATCATATACCATGGATTGATGAATTGTCCTATTAGATAAATAGATCTCAATAAATCTTCAAGGTGGATCTTTAGTCGGGATATAATCTAATAAGGGTGATGAAGGAAGATATCCCCAATGAAGATTTTCATACAAAGTATGGGCGCTATGAGTTCAGAGTGATTCCATCTAGACTCAGTAATTATCCATAAATATTCATGGATTTTTTGAATAGAGTCATTAGATATTACCTTGAAATTTTTTTGGTAGTCTATATGGATGATTATCTAATATTATACCAAGTAATGGTGGAGGAGGATGATTATTTTAACACTATACTAAAGTTCTAACGAAAGGAGAAGTGTTTTACCATGCAAAGAAAATGTGAGTTCTGGTTAAAGGAAGTCACATTATTGGGTCACATCATCAAAAGGAATGGTTTATTTATAGATCCTTAAATGAAAAAGAAACAGAATTATGTTAATGGAGTACATATGTGACAGATATTCATAGTTTCTTTAGGATACCTCATTATTATTACTGATATGTGAGAAATTCTTCATGACTATCAAATGCTATTTCAAATATAATTCAAAAGAGAGTATAGCTTTTTGGGAATGATGACTATGAAGAAAGCATCAATGAGTTTAAAAGGAGGAATATCACTACCCCTGTCCTCAAAATACCCATAAGTGGAGATGTTTTTTAGTATTCAGTGATTCTTCAATGAATGGATTGGTTTGTGTGTGGATGAAAAATGAAAAATTACTTAACAAAACCTTAAAAAAGTTGAAAATTCATGAGAAAAAATATCCCACACATGACCTAGAGTTGGAATTGGTGATCCTCAATATTAATATTTAGAAGTATTATATATTCGGTTTGGAGTTTGAAATATATTTGGTTCACAAAATTCTTAAATATATATTCACATAAAAAGATATGAATATTCGATAGTGATTATGGTTAGAGCTCATCTAGGATTACGACTTCTCAATCCACTATCACCCTAGGAATGTGAACATGCATGATTTTTCTATGAGTAGTAATGATCTACCAATTCTATCATCAATGATAATTGAGAAGGATCTGATCATCTTTTATTTGAAGAGGATTTACATGGGAATCATAAAGGAAGGAATATCCTCAATACTTTCTAATCTTATATCTCAATCATCTCTTCTTGAAAGGTTAAAGGATGATCCAAATGAGGATGTGTGAATTTAGAATAAATTGGAAACTATAAGAAGAGAAAAATCCTATGTTTTCAATGTTAATGAAGATGGAATTTTGATATTTGCATCAAGAATACGTGTTCCTTAAAATCTATAGTTTTAGAAGGATATATTAGATGATTCACGTAGTTATGCTTTCCTAATTTACCCATGAAATACAAATGTGTATCATGATCTCTGAGAGTACTATTAATGGTTTAACATGAAGATGGAGATCACTGATTGTAAATAAAATTAGATTGTATGTTAGTATGTGAATGTAGAAAGGAATAAGTATATGGGGATGATACAACCATTACCCATACCAACATGGAAATGTGAAAACAACACCATGTACATTGTCACCAGACTTCCAATGAAATCCAAAGGAAACAATTAAATTTGGTTAGTTGTGGATCTTCTTAAAAATACTATACACATTACAATGATTTGAGCAGATTTCTCACTTCATCAGTTAGAATGGATATACATTATAGAAGCAACACGGATGAGTGGAGAACATCTATAATTTGGGTCTGATCAAGATCCATTATTCACCTCAATGTTTTGGAAAAGTCACCAACATTCTTTAAACATTATACAAAACTTTAGTACATCTTATCAACATAAAACTGATTTCTAATTTGACCATACTATCCAACCACATGAGTGAATATTGATAGCTTGATCAATTGACTTCAATGGAGGATGGAACCAACATCTTCTTCTGGTCGTGTTATTTTAAAAAAAATTCTACTCTAGTATCAAAATGGTTCCCAATGAAGCCGTTTATGGGGAGAGGTGAAAAACACTAACATGTTAGGATGAAGATGGGGAACACAAAATTATTGGTCCTAAAATGTATAAGGAAATAGAGGACTATGTTTAAAATATTTATCATCACATCAAAGAAACTCAGAGTCAGCAGAAGAGATTAAATAGAAATCGTAGATGAGACCAAGAGATTCATGTTGGTGACATGGTATTCATCCGCATATATCCATTGAATAATGTGATGGGAATTGGGAAAATCTAAGGTATTTAATCCCTTTTGACATCGTTGATCACATAAGAGTAGTGTCCTATCTACTCTCACTCCCTCTAATCCTATCTCTAGATCATAATGTATTCCATGTGTCCCTCTGGAGAAAGTACAAACAATATATATCACATGTACTCAATACAGATATGGTACCAATAGAAAATGATCATTCATATGAGGAGGAGTTTGTGAAGATCATTGATTATAGACAAAATGTTTTACAAAATAAAACAATGCCCCTGGTCAAAGTGTTGTGGAGAAAACACATTTGTGAAGAATCAATGTGGGAATCAGAGGAAGTGATGAATCAGGATTAACCTCATCTATTTTTGTGAGGAAAAATATTAGAGGGTTAAATTTCTAAAGGTGGGAAGACTATAACGATACAATTTGTAATGCATAAAATTGCCCTTTTTAATTTAATTAAATGTATTATGGTTATATAAAACACAAGTTGTTAATTATTTTATTATATCAAATTGATTTTTTTGAACATTAACTATCTTTATCATAGATAATGTAGACGTTGAACAATAATTTCATGATTATTATAAATATAGAGTTTATCCAATTTAACTGTCACATACAAAAGAATTAATGGCCTCAAGTAGTATGATAATACCGTATGAAGCCGATTTAGAGAAGCATTCTTGGGAGATATAATTTCTAGTTTTCTCATAGGCCAATACCAAGTTTATATCCATGAAATAATGTATGATCTAAACCATCTATGGGAAAATTTCACACTCGTCGAGATCACAGCCCAAACCATATCCACAGAACAACCCTTGAAAGCCCTACTATCATGCGCCATACTCTTAGGGTATAAGAAGTAGTAATAAATGTATAGATATTAGGAACCTTGAAATATTAATATATACATTAATTTTTATAGAATATGTAATATATTTTCCTCATATTATTATTACTTTATAAATTATTTTTATCTTCATTCAATAAAACACAAAAGGTTTTTTTGGTTAATAATAAAATAAAATAAAGATATATATTTTGATGAATTAATAGATTTATGAAAAAATTCATATTAAATTTTTTTAAAAAATTAAAAAGGATTATATAATTTTAATGATTTCAAATGTAATTTTTATAAGAGAAAAAAAACTCTTATTGTTAAAAATCTGTCATTTTAAATAAATTGTTGTTTTTAATTTTAAAGTAAAAATTAACATATTTAGAAAAATATTTAGGAAAATTAATATTATTTTTTTGAATCAAGACATATAAATTTACAACAATTATTTTTTCTTAATTTTTTAGGATAGTTGAATTTACAGGTAAAAATTAAATATCATATAAATATACTTAGTGTTTTATGACATCATACTGACCTAAACATTTTGTAGTAAGTAATATAAAAGGGAACCATCACCAAATATATGTTTTACACAAAACATAATGTCATGTTATATTTTATTTATTTATTTTTTAAATCCATTACCAATCCTCTAAGAATTATATTACATTTTATGATTTTAAAATCATTTATGTAAGAGAGTGACCCACCTCCACATCACTAATGGTTGCATTTGAATAATTTCAGAACATGGAATTATAAAATAATGTTAAACACTCACATTTTGAATAAAACGTGGTAAAACCATAGTATGGTTTGAGGTTTTGGATATTTTATAATATAGTGTCTAAAAATAATAGAGAAATCCCCCTTTTTTTCCTATATAAACCCACCAAGGTAACCATTTCTCACCACTAAAAGTCCACGAATTTTTTTAACATTATACCCTAAAATCCCTTTATTCTTCCCAAGTCACCTACATGCTTTCATGAATACTCTCTCAATAATTTGGTGTCACATATTGAAGTAAAGGATCCTTTCCTCACATCCATTCAATTCAATAAAATTCATTGATGCTACTCTACTTAATTTCAATTTTTAATATTATCTTTAATTTATAATAATTATATTAATATAAAATTGTCTTATATTAATGATATATCATTTATCCCCACCAATTTTAACCCTTAACTAATCCTCTACTATTTCTAAATCATGTATGGAATCTTCCACTCTCCTATTTTTTGTCAAGCAGATCTTTTGGTTGTGCCTTCAAATTTCTTTTTGAATATGTTGGGATATATTATTAAATATTCCTATTTTTATGTATTTTATTAATAAATAATGATATCATCCTTTCAATCTCATTAATTCCCCTTATGAATCTTTACGTACACCCATTACTTTGTTAAAATTTTGTAATGGATCTTCGACTCTCCGTTTCATTCAAACACTCATTTTATGTTATATATTTGGATTTTAATTGGATTATTATCGGATTTTATATTAAGTATTTTAATTAATGTCCATTTGATGTATAAATGGTGAGATAATCCTTTCACTCTCATTAATCCTACCACGACCCTTTATGTATACATGGTACAATGTTGAAATTTTGTAAGGATTGTTTTCCCTATTCATGTTTCTTTATTACATTATGCCCCATATTTAGAAATTTATAATGTTGGGATATGACTTCCATGTAAATATTACTTCCCATTTTAAATAAGAAATAAAAATTAGTCCACATTATATTTGATCAACCATATTTAGGAATTTTTAAGTAATGTTATTATGCTGCAGAAATTGCACTGCAGTTGTTTTTACAAAAACAATTATTCATTGAATACCATACTTATTTTTATATCAAGGGTATTCAACATTATTCACATATACTTGTTAATTGGTTAATTTTACAAATTTATTTCACATTATATGATCATGGATAAATTATGATTATTAATGAATCCATGTCATATGATGTATGTTAGACACTTAATCATGATAATGAAATGATTATGATAGGTTCGCCCAAATATAACTCCAATGCATTGGTTAATGTTTAGTGTCATGATATGACATATTGTGGTTGGATTGTAACTGATTCCTTTATGGGAATTTTCTACCGTGAATTATTGATGGTTTATCCTTATCTTATGTTTATGATTTAGGGTTTTATATTGTTTCAAAATTTCACATGTTATGATTATCATGATATATCATACCTTATTATGCATGTTACTTTTATTACCCGTTTATATATTTAGTGTCTAACTTGTATCACTTATTCAATTTTTTCCCCTACTAGGATATATAGATCAACCCTTTCATTTGTATGTCCCTAGGTTATCCAAAGTAGTTTTGAGTTCGAAGGAGTATTTTGATCTTGTTAAATAAGTTCTCAATAAATAATGTTAAGGAATTTTTTAATAATGTGGTTGTATCCCATGTTAAATAAGTTTTTTTCTGTACCTAATTCCAAAATAAACAATAATTATCGATCGTTTTGGTTTTATAAAAAGTAATTTTGTGTAATAAATAAAATATTAAGGTGTAATAAAGTAAAAAGTTGTTATATGATCATACTAGCTTATCCATGAGGGGGATAAAAAAGATCAATTGTTTTTTGTATTTTCAAAGGATGGATCTAGAAATATTAAATAAATTGGAGAAATATTATCGTAATAAAATTTTGGATCATCTATTTATTCAAGTGAAGATTAAATAGGTTTTGAAGGAAGATATTGTGATGAAAATAAGGTATGAAATGTTCTGGAAATCAATCATGATTGTGATGGAATAATAATGTTCATGGAATATTGATGTATTGATTCACTGCTAGACTCGAAGAAGTAGTTGACTGATGATCTCAGAGTTCTTCATTCTCCATATATCATAGAAGTAAGAATATGGATAGAGAACTGAAAGAGTATTTTTGGTGAGATGGAATGAAGATATATATTGAGGAGTATTTTTCTTGATGTTTTGTATGTTAGTATGTTTTGTTTTAGGGGAAAAAGTATATTGGGATGTTATATCCATTACCCATACTAGAATGGATTTGGGAAAACATCACCACGAAAATTGTTATCAAATTACCCAAATCATCTAAAAAGAATAATACAATATGGGTTGTGGTCGATCTTCTTATAAATATAACACACTTAATTTATATTAATGAATATTTGACTCTTGAAAAAATTACTTGGATATATATTAATGATGTGGTAATATTTCATGGTACTCCACTTTAAATTGTATCTAATTGGGACATAATTTTTAACTTGATGTTTTAGAAAATTCTTCAGTAGTCTATGGATACAGAGTTATGTTTCAGAATTTCGTATCATCCTTAGAATGTTTGTTTGTATGAGACAACTATTCATACTCTAGATGTCATTTTTTGATCATGATATTTTGATTTCAAAGGTAATTGGGATAGATACCTTTATTTGGTGTAATTTTCATAAAATAATAGATTTCAATATATCAATCAGATGACACCTTATGAATCCCTCTATGGTAGGATGTTTCGAACACCAACATGGTAGAATAAATTTAGGAAAATAGAGAAATTGAAACATTATCTGACTAAGGAAATGGAAAATAATATTAGATCAATTCAACTATTCCTAAGAGATGCTCATAGTTGAAAAAATATATTTTCAAAATAATTGGAAGTATTTATAGTGTGAATTCAGTGAAAATTTATACCTATGAATATCTCCTAGAAAGTGGGTGATGAGATTTAGAAATAAGGAATATATAATCACTAGGTATTTCAGTCTTTATGAAATTATTGATCATATCAGGATTGTAGCTTATCGATAGGTTCTTCACCCAATTATCTAGCATGTTCATGATGTATTATATATATCTTACCCGAAAAAGTACATAATAGATTCTTCACATGTTCTGAACTCAAATTTCATATCACAGGAGAAAGATATTTCTATTTAATAATAACCAATAGATATTTTGGGTCATATAGAGAAATTTTTATGAAACCACCACTAACCTCGATAATGTTTTTTTGAAATTCCACAAATTTGAGGATGTTATGTTGGAACCTGAGGAGGTAATGAGGTAGAAGTTACCACATATATTTGTATCAGAGTGATTAATTTTAAGGGAGAAATTCATTTTAATGGCGGTATAATGTTGCACCATAATAATTTATGAAATAATTTTTTTAAAAAAAATTAATTTCTTTGATATCTTACATTACATGTAACATTAAATTTAAACAAACCACAATATACTATTAAAATATTATTATTTAAAATTATAGTAATCAATGTTCTGTTGGATTAGTGATTATTAATAGGAATAATTCAATTATAAAAAAATTATAGTTATATATATATATAATTAATTCATTGTTTATCAATTTTTTATAATTGGAAATAAAAATCATTTATAAGAAAAAGTAATACTTTTCAGGAAAATGGATTTTTATGCACACAATATATTTTAATAATTTAAATTAATCCTTATTTATGAATTTATTTGATTATATATATGATTTATTCACATTATCAAATTTTTTAAACAATCAAAAAATATTTTTCTACGGATAGGATTAGAATAAATCCAGTTTTATACCAAAAATATTATTTTTTCTAAAAAGTAATTTTTTCACATTTGATGAAAATAATTTAAAATTATGTTCTTCCATTTATATTTATTGAATTAGATAAAATTATTTAAATAATTAGAATTAGGAGGTTGAAATTTTTTAAATATACCCCTTTTATTTTTGGTTAATATAATCAGCAACAACAGTAAAAATTATCACCTTAGTAATGGTTTAATGGGGTTAATATAGATTTGAAATTAGAGATAAGACCATAATTTTTTAAAAAATATTGTTGGATCAAATAAATTTGATAATTAAAACATCATGAATGAAATTAATTTGTTTAATGATAGCATGTCCTTGAAAATAAGTTATATGTTATTTGAATCAAATTATGTTACAAAATGTCACCCTCTTTGTTTTTTATATACTTTATGATTCCCTGTAGGGAAAAAATAATTCATGAATGAATATTAATATAAATGTTGAAAATAATGGAAAAAATTTAATTATGAAAATTTAATTCTATATTTTAGCTATTATATAATTACATTATGTTTTTCCACAATGCCAAAAAAAATATTTTATCAATTAAAGGAAACAAATTAATGATATTGAAAATATTAAAAGTGGTATAATTTAGGTAATTAATAGTTTTAAATGAATTTAATATGTTAATATTATATGTTATTGTTGTTTTAGAATATTATATTCTATGTTTAAACTATTTCATCATGTATTTTAAGTCAAATTAGAAGAATGGAGGAAAAATTGACAATAATGATATTTTGTCTAAAAAATATTTCATTAAATTAATTTAAAAACATAATACACATAAATAAGACATGTTGGTTATGATATCTCTTATAATTTAATATATTTTCTATTAATTTTACAATTATCTACTATTATTTAAAAATTACACCCTTTAATATGAGAAAAGTTGTTGCTGTAGTAAAAATTAAAAAAATTTAACTACGGGTTAATCCAATTGGTAAGGTTGAATGTTACACCAACAATATTCTAAACTATATTGGTTAATTATATTAAAATAATTTATACCTTATCTTATTATAAATGTACAATTGGATTAATTTTTCTTTAAAATGTATTTATTTTAAATTAATATGTCGGGAAATTCTGAATGGGCTCCCAACCTTATTTGTAAAAGGGAACCTCCTGCCACAATTATTTACGCAAATTTGAGTCTTCTATCACAATAAAAACATGTTAATTTATCTTTATATGTATTCTATACCAATACTAGAGGTTTTTTTATTCTCATAATTCCAACCCTATATCCCTTTAGGAGAGATCTAAAGGATTAATTCCAAAGAAGATGTGATCTCATAGACAAATCACTTTCTTTTCTACTCTTTATTGCCTCCTATAAATATATGTTATGTCTTATATGATAATAAATTATGTATACTTATATTATTATCTGTTATTTTTATTTTAAATACACCATTATACACCCTATTTATCATCGAATGATATGTTAAATTATCGCTCGTGCATACGTACAACTTACCATCTCCACGTTGCGATAGAATTCATTTTTCGTCCAAATATTTTAAGGATGGGTATTATGATTGATAATATATATATATATATGATATTTTTGAAGTAATTATACTTTTGAAATTATAATATCATATCTACCTACTTACCATCCAATAATTTAGGTAAATGATAACATCAATCATGCGTACATGTGGACTACCATATCTATGAAGTGATGCGACTCATTTTTCATATATATTACACTTTAATGTAAATAAGGGAGAATATTATTATTATATATGATATATATGGAATATTAATGCTCTAATAAATATTATTTAATATTTATCATTCTTTTATTCCATCAATCAAAATATGAAAAGAGTGTTCATGCTTAAGTACGACCTACCATCCCCATGAATGATTTAATTAATTTTTATATCCAAAATTTTTACAGATGAATATAAATATTTATATAATGTATATAAATGATATTTATCTTATTAATAATATTCTATATATAATTTAAATAAGTTAATTTTATGATTACTTGAACTACTATGCTGAAATACTCATGACAAAAGAAATAATTAATGCCTAGAAAAAACCATTATAATAAGGAATTATTGATAGAAGGGGATGATTAAAGGTTATAAATGAATGATATGTGATGTTATAATTATATTTATTTAAAATATAAATTTATTATACATTATTTTAGAGTGGATTAAAATAAATGAGAAACCATTTTAAGGAAATCTTTTTCAGAATCTCATCAATATTTAGTCTAGTTTATGTTTAAGTCTTCACCAGGGAATATTTCTATGCCATATCGATGATTTTTAAATATGGTTAAAATGTTTATTTCACCATTATATAATAGTTTTTAAAAATCATTTTTCCAGTATTTTAATTTTTAATAAATTGTTTGAAATGAGTCTTCTTGTTATTTTCCAAATGAGGGCACTTTGAGTATTTTGCAAAAAAAATATGAAAGGAATGTTTTTTAACTAATAATACATAATAGAATATTCCTTCTATAATTAATAATCACTTATTTTAATAATACTTTAATCTTTTATAAGATTATTTTCAAATAATATTTATACCATTTTAAGAGCGAATTTTTTTTAGAAAAAATAAAGTTATTTCAAAATGGAATGGTTATTTTATTCAATAATTATTCCAAGAAAAAATTAAAAATAAATTTTTCTTATAAGATGAAATACTTATATATCACTTAAAATTTATTGAGGATTTAATAAAAGGATACCATTATTATTTTTTTGTAGATGGATTATGTTTAATCTGAAAAGATGTTTAGGAAATTCATTTCCTTTTCAAGGGTTACGCTATGAAGAAATGATTATCTACCCCATTTCTCTTTATTGGATATAATACAATGAATGATTTATGATATTGTGGCACATATATGTTTTATTTTAATTATCTGATAGTTGGGACCTATATCTCCCAGAAATGTAATCAATAAATATTGATATCTCATGAGATAAATAGTACTCAAATAGGGACTAAACGCAGTTCAGTAAGGGGTTTTGTCCACTATGATAGCCTTGGGAGTAATGAAAGACTGCAGGGATGGTTTTGGGAGTGAACTAATTCCTCTATGATGATCATATAAAAATTATTTGACTAATAATGAAATTATTTTCTATGATTATGTTTATTACAAAATTTTATGTCTTTGGGAAAATTTATAATCTCACCACTCTTGATCTTTGATTTATTTAGGATTAATGTGTTATGAACTACCAATAATTGTTTCATGACACAATATTATGATCTATGAATTTTATGGAATAATTTTAAAATGATATCTTCATGTTGTTATGAAATTATCCTCCTCGTATGCTTATATAATCATCGATAAATCCCTTTTTTCTTTACTGAGCATCTGATCTAACCCTTTTATTATGTTTACATTCCCCATGTTATGAATAAATTTATTAAGAATTATTTGTATAATATGTGTTCTATTAATTTAAAAATTAGTGGGAGATGTTGTATATATTTTGTGAATCATTTATTTATGTTTCCAAGTTTCCAAAGTCACTAGACATATAAGATTCTAGTGTAGATCATTATGTTATGTAATGAATATTCATCTATTTATATGTATTATCTATGCATGAAAAGTTTAGGTTGTTATAGTTGGTATCATAAATGTTTTCACTAAACCATTCTAAACTTGCAAGATAAAACATTAATAAAGACGTTTGGGATAAGTATAAGTATAAGATAAAATTCTATTGTTTTTATGATGAATTACATAGGTTAATCCTAAGGTTTCTTAAAAGAATGATTCAAGATTTTGACATCACATAAACTATTTTTCATGATATTGTGGTTTCCCACCATGATTATTGTTTCTCACACTCTGATTTTTTAGTTTAGTTTACTGATGAAACCTAATAGAGTCATGTTAATGCTAAATCTGATGGATAATTCATTGATTTTCCTCCTGAGAAACCAAATTTCACAGTACATTTAATGAAAAATCTTATTTCCATTCTCATAAAACATTATCAATATATGAATCATGATTATCATCCTAATAAAAAAATTAATGGTACAACATTTTATTGATTCATTCATGAGGCAACAAACATCATCTATTAGTGGGTCCACTGAACCACTAGTCACTTTGAAATAGATCAGTACCTTTGAAAATATATTTTCCATTATTTATTTATTGGAACATGAGAATATAAATATATTTAATCATTTATAAGGCGAGGCATATTAGTGGTGTAATGTTATCAAGATCCTAATTGAACAGGAATAAATTCAGTTTGTGGAGTGGAATAAATTTATAAGATTATGTTTCAACTTGTACATTCATTGTATTCTTCATATGAAAATGGATAAATAATTCTATGAGTTAAAGAAAAATCATGATGAATCTATTGGTATATACAACAAAAACATTCACAATACTTATATGGTAATATTATTGTATTATGATCCAATAAGAAAGTAATGTTGATGGATTTTTAAGTGGATTAAAACTGTGTCTCATAAGGGAGTTATCCAAATGTTTCATCAACATATATGAATAATTTTTTTGAGGTTCTCTAAAAGTGGATTTTCAGATTGGATTTACCCACAAATCTCATTTTTTTTATATGAAAATAAAACTTGAATTCATAGAAAATTCTAAAAATCATGTAGAAAAAAGTTGATATTTAATTTATTCTCAAAATACAGAAGGAAACATGGGGAAATTGTATTATGGTAACTGGTAAATGTTTCACGTTTTAAAATGAATTTAATTTGGAAATTTAATTTAAATTTTATGGGAGTAAGTTAGCAAATGATGAGAATAGAGAGAAATCTATACCGAGTAAACTACCCATACTCCAATGTTTTAAATATAAGTACGATGGTAATTATAATAACACGTTCTCTAATCTAAATATTATTGATGATTATCAACACCTACAACCTATTATTTCTATTCAAAAATGTAAATATAATTTTATAACTATTTTCGACAAGGAGTATGATATCGGCTTTCTGAAAAGTGAACATACCATCAACTCTAGAACTAAATGTGTCTTATTTGACTCTAGATCTACCTAATATTTTATTTTTAAACACTTATCTAAGGGTATCATAGTATCACCAAAAAATCATATCTTGATTCAAAAGTAAAAAATACTAATTAATAATGATCACAACCCAAGTCTATGATTGTTCTTCGGTTGAATATTGTGGTAACCTGTTTGCAGTAATTCTTTTCATTCTTCCTCTAGTTGAATTTGATGTACTTTTGCGCATATATTTTATTTATTTACATAAATCCAACATCAATTACCAATGAAGGGATGTTAAATTTGATAAACCAAACTAACCTATGATCTCATATCAATGTGATGAAAAATATAAAAATCGAATGGAAATTACATCCATTTTATGCGACATGATTCCAATTCAAAAGGGGTGAATGTCTCAGAAGGTTTGGGAGAAACCCAAAATAAATGATATTCCTATTGTGTAGGAGATTATTTATGTATTTTTAGTAGTGTTTTCTCATATTTAACTAAATATTAAAGTTGAGTTTTCAATATAACTCAAACATAATGCTACACATATTTCCACGACTCTATATGAATCGAACCAATTTATTTGAAAGAATTGAAGTAGAAACTCCAAAAAATCATGAAAAGGAATTCATTAATCCAAATAAATGTCATTGGGGTGAACATGTTCTTTATGTTAATAGGATTGAATAATAAATAAGTCTATGAAATTATTATTGATAACATAACCAGATCACTATCTTAAGAAAGTATCGTCTACCTTTTATTGATGACTTGTTTGATTTACTGTGCAGATATCAATGATTATATATGACTGATTTCCATTATGTATATCATCTATTGGGGGTCTTGAAATAGGACAAAATCAAGATATCATTATGTACAATGTTATGGAAATAATGAATTTATAGTGATGCATTTTGGTTCTACTAATCCCCTTGATATCTATATAGATTAAATTAATAGAGTATTTAGAGATTACATTTATCAGTTTGTAGTAGTCATTAGTGATGATATTATAGTATATTCAAATGGATATAAATGATATGAACATCAGTTGAGGACTTTTCTAAAACCCCTGAAGAAGAATAATATTTGTGAAAAATTTACTCAGAGAGAATTTTGGATTTGGAAAGGTCCATTCTTTAGATATATAATATTAAGTAATGCTATATCAGTAGACCCTTTAATGATATAAGTCATTTAACATTGGCCGAGAAAAACCAATTTTACTATGATCTATAGTTTTCATTGTTTTACTATTTATTATTGGAACATTGTGCATAATGTTTCACTCCTATAGAATCTACTCACCTTGTTATATCCAAAGGGATGTAGGTTCATTTAGATGGATGAATGCGAGGAATGATTTATGGAATTGAAGAGAAGTCTAGTTTTTTCACCTGTTCATACACTGACCAGCGGTAGAAAATGGTTTGTAATCTATAGTGATGCATCTCATAAGGAATTTTTATGTTTCCCCTTGTCTAATTATATATTTATTAATAATGCCTCGGGACAATTTAATTTCCATGTGAAAAATTATCCAAATAATTATTTAGAGTTATCTATAATAATTTGTCATTAAAAATAAAGAAGATTTATCTCCATGGAGAAAGTTGTGACATTTATTCAAATCATAAAATTTTAAAGTATATTTTTAGTAATTAATAGTTTAAATTGCAACAAATAGTATGGTTGGATATGATTACAGATTATAACTACTCGATACATTACCACCTTTGGAAAAAATATGGTGAAACATGCTCTAAGTCAAAAGGATCATACTTAATTACATATGATGAGTATAAAAAAAGATCCAATATTTATATATTTTAAAATGGCAGATTAATAAATATTAATGAAATGGGAGAAATATTATCTTTCTAAAATGTGAGTGCAGTTGTCTATTCAAATTTATATTAATGAAGAAAAGAAGAATGATAGAGTGCTAGAAAATAAGGTTGGAAATATTCCTGAGTTCATCCTTGATTGTGATGGAATAATAAGGTTCAAGAACCATTTATGTGTTCAGTGAGTTCCATATTTAAGGGATCTCATGGATGATGCTCAAATTTCATAATTATCTATTCATCCTGGATGTATAGTGATATATAGAGATTTAAAAGAGTATTCAAGGTGGGATTTCATGAAGAGAGATATTGAATAGTATATTTTTTCATGCTTGGTATGTCAGTACATTAAGGTTGGGAGATTGATGTATAAAAGGATGTTACATCCACTAGCCATACCGAAATTGATATGGGAAAGCATCACCATGTATTGCTTTCATATGACTCCCCAAAAAATTGGAAGGGGATATAAATATATGGGTTTTTGTTGATCATCATATAAATACATCAAAATTTATCTCTATTAATGAATATTTCTCAATAGAACAAATTAATTGATTGTATATTAAGGAAGTGGAAAGATTTTATGGTGTACCACTCTCAATTTTATGTTATCGGGATATGAGGTTTTCTTCAATGTTTTAGAGAATTATTCAATATGATACAGATACATATTTATGTATCAATACTTCATATTATCCTTATATATAGGGTTAATCAAATAGGACTATCAAAACTCTAGAAGACATATTTAGATAATTCATTGTAGATTTAGATGGTTCTTGGTATCAATACCTTCCTTGGTGTAATTTTATTAGAAGAATTGCTTTCACTCCAGCATTCAGGTGGCTCCTTTTGAATCCCCCTATTATTGGATGTACATAAATACAACATAATGGAATGATGTTTGATAAAGGGATCCATTTAGACATTATATATCCAAGGAAATGGAAAAAATGAGAGATCAATTCACTTACATAGAAGAGCATCTTATGGTTGAAAAAAATGTTATTCTTACAATTGTCGGAAATATATGTAGTTTGAAGTTAGTGAATATTTATTCCTAAAAATATATCCATGGAATAGGGTGATGATATTTGGAAGTAAGGACAAGTTAATCCCTTGATATATTGGAATTTTTGAAATTTTTGATCATATCCTGATGAAATCTTATCGAATGGAACTTCCACTGATTCTCTGACAAGTTCATGATTTGTTAAATGTATCACTCTTCATGTAGTACATACCTTATCTTTTACATGTAATAAAATCAATTTCATACATTTAGATCAAGATCAATCATTTTAAGAACCTAAAGTATAGTCTTTGGATCAAAGAGGTAAATTTCTACAAAACAATACCACTCACCTGGTCAATGCATTTTGGTGAAGCTATTAATTTGAGGAAACTATGTGAGAACACTGGGATTTAATGAGGTAAAACTGTCCTCATCTGTTTGTATCGTAGTAATGAATTTCAAGGGATGAATTCATTTTAAAGGGTAGTAATTTTACTCCACAAAATATTATGAAATATTTTTTCAAATAAATTTAATTTCATTGATAGCTAATATTATATGCAACGCAACATTTAAGAGAACCTCAATATACTGTAAATATATTATTATTTAAAATGAAATTTATAGCCTAGCTATTGGATTGGTAAGTATTAATATGACTAATTTATATATAAAAAATTTATTTATATATTTATAAAAACAGTTCATTTGTTTTCAATTTATTATCAATGATAATAAAAATCATTTGATATTAGAAGAAATATTTATCAGAAAAATGGTTTTTTGAACAGAATATTTTTTATACATTAATTATATTAATATTAATGATTTATTTTAATGAAATTTATATATTATTTACTTCATCAAAATCTTTAAATATTCATAAATTATTTTTCAATGCATAGGATAAGAATAAATCTAGTTGTACGCTTATAATATATTTTTTTCTAAAAAAAACTTTTTGTCACGTTTTGTGAAACTATATTAAAATTATTTTATTCCATTTATATGTATTGAATTATATAAAATTAATTAAATATTTATTATATTAAACATTAAATTTTGAAAATAGGATCCATTTATTTTTGTCAATATAAATAATAACCGTGGTAAAATTGATCACATCGATAAAGGGTATATAGTGGAAATCTAGATTAAAAATAAGTGGTAAAGCCATAATTAATAATAAAAATTTTATTTTATTAAATATATTTTATAATAACCCCCTTAGGCTCAAAATTAATTTGTATATTGGAAGTTTTTACTTCAAAATTATTTATATATTATTTAAATCAAAGAAAGTTACAAAATACCACTCTTTTGGTTTCAATATCCTTTAATTTTTCAAATAGGGTAAAATAATTAATGAATGATTCATAATAGAAATTTAGTTCATAATAAAATTATTTGCATTATTTATATTTATTCCAATGTTTTAGCTATTATATAATTACCTTAAATTCAAACTCAATTCCAAAAGAGTATTTATTCAATTAATGGGAAAATAAAAATTAATGATATTATAAGTTTTAGATGTGGTATAATTTGATTAATATTTAGTTTTAAATGAATTTAATACATTAATATAAAAAATTAGTGATTTTTTGAAATATTATATTCTAATTCAAAACATTTTATTTATGTATTTTAATTAAAATTATATGAATGGTGTCAAAATTTACAATAATGATATTTTATCAAAATTTTATTTTATTAAATTATTTAAAAATATTTAAAACATTAAATAAGAAAATTTGGATATGATATAGATTAAATTGTCAAAATATTTCTAATTATGGTCCAATTATCACCTAATAAATAAATTATAACCTTTAATATTAAAAAAAAGATACGTTGGTGAACATTACAATATGTTAACTAATGGTTATTCAAAATTATAACTTCAAAAATTTCCCCAAAACATTTATAAATTCTATTGGTTGATGGGATTACAACCCTATACCAACTTATCATCAAATAGATATACTTTTTGAGGAAAAATACTTGAGAATGATTTTATAATAATTTAACATTATTAGAAATTTGGAAAGTGCCCCTCACCACAATTATAAAAGGGAACATCCTCTATCACTTATTTAGACCACTTTGAGCCTTATATTTAAAAAAAACACTATTAATTTGTCTTATAAACTTTTTATTCACATTCTATTAGTTTTTTAAAAAAATACCAACTATATATCCCTTTAGAAGTAATCTAAAGCATTTGTTCCAAATATGTTGTAATCCCCATAACAGATCACATTATTTTCTACTCTTATTTACCTCCGTTAAATCGTTTGTATTTTTTAGAAGATAATTAATTAATTATAATTATAAATTTTAAAATTTATTATTATTAAAGAAACAATATACACCCCATTTACCATCAAATGGGATGTGAATGAATCACAGGTGTGTATGTTCAACTTACGAACTCCATGTAGCGATACAATTCATTTTTCATCATCATATTTTAAGGAATGGTATTATTATGGGCGTAACATATATATATATATATGATATTTATGGAATAATTATAATTTTTTAATTATAATATCTTATTTACCTACATACCATCCAATCATTTGGGAAATGATAACATTGATCATGTGTACATGTGGACTACCACCTTCGTGAATGGATGTGATTCATTTTGAATTTATATTTTACTTTAATGGAAATTAGGTATAATTTTATGAATATATATTATTTATATGAAACAATAATGATCCTATAAAGATTAATTAACATTTTACTTTATTTCATTTAATCTATTGAAACATGAATAAAATCATGAGTACCTATGGCATATGTCTCTATGGACGATGTAATTCATCTGTCTATCTATAATTTTTTAGGATGAATATAAATATTAATATATTTCATATATATGATATTTATATAATTATTAATATTCTAGATATAATTGAAACATGTTTAATTTACAATAATTCTAAGGTGAAATACTCAAGATAAATGAAATAGTTAACACCCAGAAATAAAAAATTAAATAATGAATTATTAATTAGAGGGGATTTTGAGATGTTTTAAAGGGATCATATAGTATATTATAAATATATTTATAAAAAATAAATGAATTATACATGATTTTAGAGTGATTTATAATCAATTAGAACTTATTGTATGGGTATTATTTCACAATATCATTAATATTTGGGATTATTTATTTTTAAGTCTCCACTAAGGAATATTTTCCTTCAATATCATTTTCAAAAAAGATTTTCAAAAAAAGATTTATCCTAAAAAAATTAATGTCTTTTTACCAATTCTTGAATTAATAAAAGATTTAATAGAATATTTTTTTTAATTTTCCAAATAAAGTACTTTGTGAATTTTTCGATAAAAATAGGGAATGAATGATTTTAAAAATAATAAAATAAGATTTAATTATCCTTACATCATGAATAATATCTGACATAAATTTTAATTTAAAATTTTAAAAGATTCTTTTCATATAAATGTTTTCTTTTATAAGGGACAAGTTTTTATAAAAAAGTTATTTCAAAATGAAAATGTTGTTTTCCAAAATAATTATTCCAAGTTATATTTCATAATAAATTATCTATCTTAGAGGACTACCTTTAATGTTACATAAACTTCAATAGGGATATGGTACTAGGATACTATTCTTATTCTTTATTAAGATTATTTATGTTTATTATGGAAGGATTTTTATGAAACCCATTTTTTACGAGTTATGTTGTGATAAGATGTTTATGGAACCCATTTGTTTTCATAGATTTTGGTACGATGAATTATTTATGTTATTGTGGAACACATTTTTATGTTTATAATTATGGTATTGGTGAGACCTATATCTCCCCAAAATGAATTTTGTAAATATTGATATCTTATGAGATAAATACGATGCGAATGGGGATTGAACCCAGTTCAGTAAGGTAATTTTTCAACAATGATAGTATTTTGAAAGAACCTTGACTACTATGATGGGTTTGCAAGTGAACCCAATCCATTATGATTATCATATAGAGTTCTCTTTATTACTTAGTAAAATATTTAATTTTCTTATGTGTATACCACAATTCCATGTCTTATGTAAATTTTATGATCTCATGCCATTTGTTCTGGTTTTCCTTTATCATTCATGTCTTATGAACAACCAATATTTGTTTCATGACTCAAGATTGGGATTAATAAAATACATGGTATAATTTTCAAATGTTAACATAATGTTTTTATTACCTTATTATAAATTTATTCTAATTTAATCATTGATATCTCATTTGTTTCCTATACTGAGCATCTGAGATCACCCTTTTCTTGTTTTTAATTACCCTAGTTTATGAAGAAATATATTAAGAATGATATATTTCATAAAGATGATAGATATGTTGAAATAATATAGAGATTATGTATATATATTATCAAGAAGGTTTTTATGTCTCTATATTTCGAAAGTCACCAGACCTATATGATTCTGGCATAGATCCTTATGTTATGTAATTAATGATCATTTACTTAGATGTAATATCTATGTATAAAAAGTATAGGTCATTATAAAATAGGCTCTAAGAAATTAGAAAGGAATATAGGCGAATTAAAAAAGGATGTGCCTCATGAGGAAATTTAATTTTTTTGTTTCCTTGAAGGGGTGATGAGAGGGTCCTTTTATAAGGGGTGATAATGACATATTTGAAAGTACTTCATCTTAATATAAGTATTTCAGATGTTTTATAAGTTAAAAAGTCTCTGAAATGAAATATAATGGAATGTATTATGGTATTTAGAAAGGAATCTACCAACCAATAATTTCTCAAAGGATTTTTAAAAAATTCTCAATTTGTATCATTATTTTCAATTTTATCATATTTTGTTTTATGGTGGTAATATGTTTTATACTATTTAAATTGTTTTTTATTCCAATATATAAAATTTTAATTATTAAATAATATTTACCTACATATTAAAAACACGAAATCCATTTTATCATATAGAATTCATATGTGTATGACAATAAAATCTTGACATTAGCACATGTAATGCATAAAAATTTATTTTTATAATAATTGTATTTTCTACATTAATCTTTTGTGTGGGATAAAAAAGTAAATGTATATTATTTTGTATAATTTAATTATTTATTATAAAAAAAATCTTTCAAAGAAATCCAAACAAAATTTTACAAAAATAATATTTAATTAAATGAAAAGATCAAAAACAATTTTTCATTCAATATATTACTTTGTTCATAAAATATTAAACATCAGTTTTCTAAATCTATAATATTAAAATTTAAATATATGGATTTATTCCATAAATAATTATTTGATCCATCAATATCTTTTCTAAACAGCCATGTCTTGTAGATTTATAGTTTCGGAAAAAACAAAAAATTTTACAATTCAACTAAAAGTAAACTATTTCCTAATAATTCAAAAAATCATACAAAGATAATTTTGTGTATATAAATAAAATAATATAGTCAATTTGGTAAATTTAAATTCTATAATTTTACAATTAATCTTTTAATTAAATATATATGAATATATTATGAGAACTATATTCATAGGAAAATATATTTTTTAAAAACAAATATTAACAATTCTTCATCATGTTTCCTATCAATTACTAATAATTTTTTTGAAAATATATTATTAATATAAATAATATATTTTATCCATAATTTGTTTACAATCTTAAAATAAATCCCTTCAAACCAAAATTTTGAAGGGTTACATTTTAAATTATAAACTATACTTATTTGTTACATAGCTACACAAATTGAATTTTCATCAATGCCTTAGTAATTATAATGAAATTATTTTACATTTCTATGAACATTTAATAATTTAGTTAAAAATATTTTTTACTTACAATTAAATGGATACATTTTAGTTGGTATATAAGGGTATGTGGTTCATTTTTTGATATTTCATATGAATCTATTTATTGAACAATTATGATTTTAAAGGAAATTTTATGATATAAATTATCAATTTGTTACAATCACCAAATTTAAATAAAATTAATCCTAAAAATATTAAATAACACTTAATAAGAAAATCATATAAGGATAACTAATAGAAATATATAACTTAAGATATGATTTCAAATGAGTTTTCTATATTAATATCATTGGTATGAAAATGAAATAAATCCATTACCTCTATCACGTAAATCAGTTACTTCATGTTCCTTAGAAACATAATTCACAATGGACTCCTTTTACATACATGGAGCATCTTCCAGTTCATTTAATTCATTTTTCATTATGCTTCTTCTAAAATTTATTCTTGTAGGAATGTTATCATTATTTCCAACATCTTATGAGCCACCTAAAATACATTGAGACTTTATCCTTGAATTATTTGGTTTGTTTGCGGATTTAAAATATTCATGTTGTTATTCATAATTCATGATAACCAGTTTGGTTTAATCATAGTGTTTATCAATTCAGTTCTTATAGAGATAGTTATCCCATTATGATAATGTTAACAGTTTCCCTTACATCTATTATTAACGTGATTCTTTTAGGCATCATACATTACTATATCCAAAATGAGTAAACATGAGTAATGGAAAACAAAAGAGAGTTAATATATGGTAATGACATGAAAATTTAAACATAAAAACTTATCATTCATAGATGTTATAATATTTTCATTTAGTTCATCCTAAAACACACTTGGCTCAATGAAGTTTAATTTAGGTCAGTTTCTATCATATTCTTTAAGTAAGGTCCATAACAAAATAAATAATTTAAAATGGATTGTAATGAGAATGAAATTAGAAAAACCATGTCCTTCATTGGTTTTTATATAGCAGTATAGTTTAGGCCAACTAATCATATACCTGGGAGAGGATTGAGTTGATACAAAACCATCCTTTTTTAGGTTTATTACCCCTAGTGCATCTCTATCCCAACCACATCAACTTGACAGCATCTATATAGGGATGTAATTTCTAAGATAACCATTTAAGCTCCTCTATAAAAAAAATTATAAGATATATTGTCATTATATGTCTCAAATAGACATATACCTGAGGTTTTTAACTAATATACTCTTATTTTAATACCTACTATACTCAATAGCACCTCAACATACCTAGAGGTTTATCTAAACCATTTAAATTTTTTTAAATCATAACTTATCAACCTGTGAATTATTAACCATAAAAATTATAACCTATAATGTTTTTTAAAGACATCTCGGATACTAATTGCGGTACCCCAGACCCACACTCAATGATCTAGTGTCGAATATACTTAATATATATACTAAATGTAATACCCACGGTAGATTCCAATACATGACAATTCCAAAATTAAATGACTAAAATAAAGTATTTGATTACATACATTCCAAATAAATATTATGCTTATATCATTAAATATTTCTTAAAAATTAAAAAATAATAAATTCTATGACTTTCTCAACTAATGTATTTTTTATTTATACTATTATATAATATAAATTATCCATAATAAGTCTTAAATATCCCTCATAAATTATCCACATAAGATATCTTGTTACAGAAATCATTTTTAATAGAGTTCATCATATCCTTGGGAAATTGAAAAAAAATTATAGGTGAACTTAAACTCTCAATAAGTTTAAAAATAAGTGATAAAAATCCAAAATAAAATGTTAGAATAATATGAGCATAAATAATATAGGCGGAATAGATAATAAAGAATAATACTATAAAATAATTGAACAAAAATCATAATATACCAATGGATAATAATAGAAATGAAACAATCACACCGTTAACGACTACTACTTCCTTAGAAAGGAAATGAATAATTACATAAAGATAATTACATTCCATATGACAATAAATCCTAATGTTAGACATCATGATCTTACATTCAAGACTCTATGCCTTGGAAATATTTTTTTTCTGGTACGTATACACTAAAATAAAAAAGTTAGAATCACTCTTGAGACCTATCAATGCATATTTAGTATATTTAGATCCCCAACCATTAGTAATTAAATATAAATAGTTCATCATATTATGTAATGTATAAAATATAAAATACATAAAAACAATAATTAGTAATAAAAAAACATCTATTTTGAAATAACGAATAGTTTTATTGTCAATATTTCCCAAAACAATAAATGGAATGGATTTTGATATAAGAATACCAATGTCACAACCACCTCCCCAAAAGGTGTACCCCTCTTGGGATGTATATATGATATGGGAGATAATGACCCCCGAGTACCACTCTAGTAGGCCCTAGGTTGCAATATAACACTTAGGGTATAGTAAACACACAAATGGGAGGTATTACCCTCTAAGAGTACACATACAAATGAGAGAGATAAGGCAAACACTGACCAACTCCAACTCAGACTACAATATAAAAGAAATATCAAGTTCACATATATAATATCATGAAAAACTACTACAACTAAAATTAGAAATCTATAAGTACCCCAAAATAAAGTGATAACAATAGTGACGACGAAGCCCAAATAGATCCTGCAACCCCAAGCTAATAGAAACCATCCTGATCACCAACCTGCTCCCAGTGACCTGAAAAACAGTTTATATATACATATGGTGAGTATAATAGTATACTCAGTAGGATCCTCCCTGATGCCTCTCATGAAAATGTAAGGAATGCATGCTAAATAACATTGAACAACAGGTGAAACTAACATGTCACCAGAACAGGTATACTAAGTTCCCAGCCTCACCATGGATACTCTCAATAAGTAAAACATTCAAGAGTATATAATATAATAAATAATATCAACGGTTCACAACACCTACTTCACCACTAGTTTTCCACTTTTCCCCAATGTCGCACGTCCTAAGAATCACTCTCCAAAAAATATTTCTCACAAGCACATGGGCGAAGCACCACAACA
Source organism: Viscum album (assembly GCA_963277665.1). NCBI lineage: Eukaryota > Viridiplantae > Streptophyta > Magnoliopsida > Santalales > Viscaceae > Viscum > Viscum album. The sequence goes on from OY728122.1 coordinate 1,984,163,142, forward strand.
TGCACCTCGTGTAACAAAACCACCACATTCAAGCAAGAAAAGTAACCAGGAAGTTTCTGGGAGCCCCCACTTCTCGTATAACATATATCAAACATCAATCATTATACCTCAATCCACTTAAACCCACAAACAAATTAAGTATCCTCAAGTCATCACAGCCTATAAACATTACGCCTATAGTAGTCTATATAAAACTATATCCAGAATATATTTGTGTGAATAACCCGAAGCCATTAAATTCATATACACAAATATATTGGGAAACCTAACTGTTGTTCCTACCAGGACAAGTAACTACCACAAGAAGAGAGACAGGCCCAAGGGGGTAGTCAGCCATCCATTCTCCCACCAGAATGTTGAGGAAAACACCCCCCACGGCTCAAAATCACCAAGGTTATAGTTTCCCTAACTGAGGGGGTAGAATAGCATATGAAAACACAAAAAGTACAGAATATACAAAATCTAACAACACCACTATGGGAATAACCTATTCTTAGAGACAACTGTAACTAAAGTTTCTTGAAATCCATAATGCCACTTCTAAAACTTGGTATCTTATAAGAACACCACTATTTAAAGAGATTTATTACCTTACTACATTCGCTTTTTATCAGTTGCAAGTTATGTTAATTAAATCCTTAAACATTATTTAACCATCAACAATTTCCTCACTATATTTCATTAACATCACACCCAAATTTTATAGTTCCTTCAAATTACAACCTCAGCATTGTGCCCCATCATCCCCCAAACCCCATGGGATGAAATAATTTATTCAATTATTTATTTAGAGAATTATATTACCATAGTCATAGGAATTCTAGAAATACATTATATGCTACTAAAGGCCAGGGGGATCAGCACAGTGAGCAGATGAAATACCCATCGAGTCTTTTCTTCATATAGCCAAAGTATAGACCCATCCTCCCTTGAGAAGCTATACAAGGAAAGAATCTACCATACCCTGCACGTCTTCACCCCTTTAGGAAGAATTTTAAGCAATACTAGCTTTCTTGATTAGTGGGGAATGTAATAAAAATAAACAACCTATACGAATCCGCAAGCATCCAAACATTCACATCCAACCCATTTCATCATCCCCATTGTCCTTCTCAATACGCACATTCATAAACCGATACATCTCGCCACAATAGGTGTTAGTTGCTGTAATAACCAATTGGCCTCCTTTCCCCCACATATCACAATAACCTTCCATGTTCACATCACAACACAAGCAACAGAAAAACAAACATCATTAAAATTAAGCTCTTGGACCTTAAAGAAGAAAGAGTGTAATTGAAAACCCTACAAAGAATTATCTTTTATCAAAAAATCTTTTATTCAATCCATCATGTTGTAATAGATTTATTATTCATATGTTCCAACTTTAGGAAACCTAATAGTAAGCTATCAAAATTTGATTAAGCATGCTAACAAAATCAATTTTATTAACATAAAATTATAACAACAATAATCAGATTCATTTACATGCCTCATTATCTTTAGCTAAAAAATTATCAATTAATTCCATATTTGTGTTCAATACCAGTTTCCATCATGAATGAAAAGATAATCAAAGAATGCATAGATATCACACTATCTAAAAAATCAAGAGGCAATAACATATTATCGATATCAATTTATTTATCCGGTTTAAATATTTATTATGTCAATTCCATTGTGATCCAGTGGGATAAAACATGCTAACACTATAGTTTCACGTAAAAGAAAAGAGAAGAAACAAATCCCCTATCTCAAACAGTTGTTAAAGTTCTTTATACAAGAACGAGCCACAGAACAGATTATGATCTCTTACCCCTGTGACAACTATATCCAACTGAGGATGTAGAGACACCACCACACATGTCAAAAATCAAGAAAAGTACATTAGAAACACGGAGGTAGAATTCCATAAAAGGGCAAGGAGAAACATATGGAGATGAACCCAAAATAATGATGATGGATCATACCTTATATCGATGATTGATCGATACTGCTTGGATGCATAAAAAATAGAGGGGAACCAACCCAAGGAGGAAATTTCGATTGCAAAAATCCTATAGGAAGGAATGGAAGGTACAAGCATCTCCCACTTGACAACATGGAAGAAGAACTAGGGTGGATGATATCTTGTCCCTTTAGAAGATTTGACGGAGCATTGGTTTAATATATGCAAGATTTTCCATTAAAATAGGATTTCATTAAACCACACGGATTGACCATGTAAAATCATTTCGAGCCTTAGGAAAAATTAAAACAAGATTTATGGCCTTTGGATCAGCCTTATAGTCCTTAAAATGAGGTTTTAAATGCATTTTACGCCGAAGGAGACATTAAAGGGGTGACATTGTAGGAAGCTATAAACAATGTTCATGAACATGAAATTTGTTAAAAAAAATAACGGTTACCATTGGACCTCACCATTCTTGAAACACTGTTCATGAACTCAAAATTTGGAAAAGGAAATGGAGGTTACCATTGGACCTCACTGTTCTAGAAACAATGATCATGATCTCAAAATTTGGAAAAGGATAGTGGCTACCATTGGAACCTCACCGTTCTGGAAACACTTTTCATGAACTCAAAATTTGGAAAGGGAAAGAGGCTACCATTGGAACCTCACCATTCTGTAAACACCATTCATGATCTAAAAATTTGGAAAAGGAAAGTGGATACCGTTGGAACCTCACCATTCTAGAAACACTGTTAATGAAATAAAAATTTGGCAATAGAAAGAGGCTACCATTGGAACCTAAACATTCTAGAAACACTATTCATGAACTGAAAATTTGGAAACAGAAAGAGGCTATCATTAGAGCCTCACTATTCTAGAAAACTTGTTCATGAACTCCAAATTTGGAAAAGAGAAGAGGATACCATTGGAACCTAACCATTCTTGAAACAATATTCATGAACTCAAAATTTTTCAATAGAAAGAGGCTACTATTGGACAGTTCAATGAAGGTTACCATTGTACAGTTCACACAAGCCTACTGATGACACTCTTCACAAATTGGTACCATTTAACTGTTCAACTAAGGCTACCGATTATAATTTTCACATAAGGCTACTGTTTCTCTATTCACAGAACTAGAAAAACTGTTCAAAGAATCATAAATTTGGAAAATTATTGGGGATAAGTCACATTGACCACTCGGAACACCTCCAACGCCAGATTCTCAAAAAATAATGGACCAGAGAGGTCCAAGACAATAAATCAGATTCCTATCAAAACATCCCCATCCTTGAGAATTCAAATCCAACCTAAAAGAAAACAGAAAATAATTCTGTACAACCACCTTTCGAGATACCTCTCAAAAGAGGACAAGCCCCATAAAGCATCCAATGAAATCCATCTCAAAAACATGAATGTTCTATTGCCATAAAGTGAATGTCGTTACATGAAAAGAGTTAAACATCAAACAAGTATGGGTACTAATCACGTATCTGCGACTGAGGTTCCTAGGTACTCTCCTCCATGCCATGTGTCACCAGAAGAAATGAACCATGGGGATTGAACGTCTGCACAACACCTTCTATTTGCGGTCTTGGATCTCCACAACCCGCTCCTCGAAGGTCGCATCATCATCAATATCGATATCTCTCCAATCGATGAACTGAGAGTCATCATGAAGATAATGACGGGGCCGTGACAGATAAAAAACATTGTTTATCCAGCTCATCAACGGGGGAAGTGCTACTCAATATGACAAATCATCAACATGAGCTAACACCCTGAAAGGAATAAAAAACCGTCGAGAAATCCTACTACAACAACTAAACCATTGCAACTCAGGACGGGGAATCACCTTAAAAAACACGTGATCCCTAAAATCAAACTCTAAGGGTATCCTACTTTGATCGGCATATGATTTCTAACGATCATGTGTTGTCTTCATCCTCTCATGAATCACCTAAACCATCTCTATTATATTCTTCACTAGTTCCGATCAGAGAATTACTGACTCTCTAACCCCAGTGTAGCACAATAGGGAATCAAAAGGCCGAAAATACAAGTCTTCAAACGGTGCCACACCGATGGTGGAGTGAAAACATTTTTTGTAAGAAAACTCCACCAAGGGTAAGTGCCTCATCCACAAACCTCCAAAATATAGGACAAATGATCATAACATGTCTTCATGATTCAGGATAGTCTGCTCTACCTGACCATCCATTTGAGGATTAAAAGCAGTGCAAAGGCATAATTGAGAACAAAAAGCATGTTGGGGACCTCTCCACACCCTTGAGGTAAATGACGATCTTAATCAGAAATCATCATCCTTAGGACTCCATGATGTCTGGCCACCTCATTCGGATACTACCTCGAAAAAATGTCCACAGATCATAACTCCTTGATTTCTATGAGGTGGGCTGATTTTTTTAAATGATCCACTACCAACCAAATAGTGTCATGTACTCCCTAAGCTTGAGGTAAACATGTAACAAAATCCATTGGTATGTCCTCCAACATCTACTGAGAAAAATCTAACTACTGGTGCAGACCACTAGGAACACGGTGTTTGACCTTAACCTTCTAGAAGAACAAACATTGAGACACAAACTCTGCAACCTAATGCTTCAGCCTAGGCCACCAAAACTGACTCCTCAAGGCTCGGTACATCTTTCTCCCACCAGTATGAAACACTAATGGAGAACTATGGAATTATCTGAGAACCATCTCATGTATGGATAAAGGAATAAAATCCTTCTGTGATATAACACATGGTGTTGTTCATCATCATACCAACCATTAAGGGACTCACCACAAACAACTCAGTCCCTCAAAACCTCCACCTCCATATCCCCCAACTAGGACTCTTCCACCTACTACACCATAGATGAATGAACCATCATCTGAAAAATACAATAACTTCTTAAAACATCTCCCATATCAAGATATAATGCCCAACGTTCTTCTATTACTCCCCATGAATCACCAGATTCGAACACTACATCACTATGTGTCATTATTCTATATGCATCAGCTACAACATTCCCCTTTCTAGGTGTATACAATATTTTGAAGTCTTATTCCTATATGAACACCATCCACCAACGCTGTCACAATTTTATGTCACGCTAGGAGAAAACACATCTCAAGCTCTTATGATCAGTGAAAACTACAAAGCACTCGCCAATGAGGTAATGTCTCCACAACTTCAGAGAAAACCCCATGGATGCCAACCCAAGATTGTGGGTGGCATATTTACGTTCATGGTGACTGAACTACTAGGATCCATAAGAAACATCTGATCTTTGGTTCATCAGAACGTAGTCAAACCCCAGATGAGAAGTATCACAAAAAACATCAAACCGAACTCTCTCTAATGGAAGACAAAGTAATAGAGCACTCACCAACATATCCTTTAGATAGAAAAAATTCCCCTAACACGAATTAGTCTATATGAATGCCTGATCCTTCCTGGTCAAATCTGTAAGAGGAGTCGCAACTTGAGAGAAATTTTCTACGAACCTCTTATAGTATCCTACGAGACCAAGGAATCTTCACACTTCTGAAAATGTATTTGGGGATTCCCAAGACAATACTACTTCTCTCATCATTGGATCCATAAATACTACGTTTTGGTACCCAACATGCTCTAAGAAAAGGACTTATCTAGCCCAAAATTCACACATCGAAAACTTCCTAAACAGCAGATATTGACACCAAATACACAAAATGGCATGTAGATGCTCTGAATTCTCCTCTTTAGTCATTGATTACACAAGGAATTCATCGATGAAAACCACCAAAACCTGTCCACGAACTCATGGAACACAATGTTTATAAATCCCATGAACACCGCTAGAGAATTCATCACACCAGACAACATTACAATGAACTCATAATGCCCATGACGATAGTGGAAAGCAGACTTCAAAATATCCTCATCCTTCACACACATATTATGATATCTAATCCATATTTCTATCTTTGAGAACCAACTTGAACCCTTCAGTTGATGGAATAAATCATTAATCCATAGAATATGATAGATATTATTCACATTCACTTTGTTAAAGCGATGATAATCGACACAAAAGTTTGCTCTCGTCGAGGGGTATGACTACAACCTATTTTGGAAATTCATCAGGGTACTATTCAACGACCCTAGGAGAATCCAACTGTTGAACATTTGAAGAACTCTGCATCTTCTCGGCCATCATGAATGATAAGGATGAAACACACCTCTGTCCCATCAGAGGGTCTTGCACACCAACGAACACCACTGGCCCTTCACCCACATCGAAGAACACAAACTGACTCCTGATTCAATCCACGATATCCTGCACTGAATAAAACCAATCCATGATGATGATGGAATCATATGGTTGTATTAGTTAACATAGGAAATCTCCCCAACAGCGGTGCTTCCCCAACACTAGCTCAAAGTCTCTCCATACATTAATCAAGCCAGCTCAACCTTCCACTAGAATAGTCAATTCCAAGGGCATTCAAATCCTCTCTACCTCAATTCCCAAAGCATGGAAAAGGGCCGATGATATGAAGGAGTGTTTCTCTCCTAAATCAAATAAGGCATACACTAAGGTAGAAAACCATCAAAGGGTACCTCAAACGATGTCTTGATCGCATGGAGCTAGTAACACTAAAGCATGAAGCTGACCACGACTTCTTCCACAGCCTCTTTGACCCTGATGACCACCACCACCACAACTGTTCTCTGATCTCTGTGGACGGGGAGAATCACAGGGTGGTCCTTATCTTATCATATCATCCCTCTACTAAACTAAAGATGGGGAAACCTACTATAGCTATATCGGCTAGAACTTCCTCAACAGATGAACCTGGAGCAGAACACTGGGTGAACGATGACTTATTTGAATGGTCAGGCACTCTTGCTACTAACGACCTCGACCAAAATAATAAAAACAAGTGCTTGATACCATGGCATAGGCCTAAGAGATTTTATCTGCAGAGAAACAAGATGCTGAGGACTGGGACCTACCCCCGAATGAACGGAAACTCTTTTTCCCTAAAAATTGGGAACCCCAGACCACAACTCTCCTTCATGAGGAATCATGATGACTCCCCTCTCATGATGATTTGGTTCTTTCCAATGTCCCCTTGATGACCTCTTCCTTCACCAACACCTCAATATATGTCTTCAACATAAATGGGGTGACCTGGCACTGGATCTCTGGACATAAGGCCTCCTCAAATTACCTCACTCTAGCTTCCTCATTTGGAAAAAGGTCTGAAGCATATCTTAAAAAGTTACTAAAACAGATTCAAGACTCTTGTACACTGTAGCTCCCCTATCTAAGGGTAAGAAGATCATAGAGATTGGATTCCATTGAGGCTGAAGAACAAAACTCAACTCTAAACTTGTCTCGAAAATACTCCCATGAGATCGTTGACTCCTCACGATCCCTGAGGAACCAGAACCACCACTACCTCATTGCTCCATGCATCATCGTCACAACAATGGACACCCCGTGCTCCTTCCAAGCATAGATAAAACTAAAGCCTATCTCGACCTCCTCCAACTAGTATTCTGGCACTATATCTAAAACGGGGCTCTCATAATTTTGCTGACATTGTAGTTGAAACTCTCGGAGTTTCCTACTCTAAGTGTCATTGACATCAACCTCTACCCTATGGCGATCTTCTAGCACAACCTATTGGACATCTTCTATGTGATCCTGATGAGGATGTAATCCTGGAGACATACCTATAAAATAAAAAATAGTTATTACTCTTTAACTGGGAATATAGAATACTCGTCATCAATTAATTAATTGTTTTCTTTTATTCAATTTATGTTAACCTATCGCAAGGTCTACCCATTAAAACATAGGAACAAGGACGACTAATGCATGATCAATTCTGAGGTCTCTACCCTACAACTAGTATCACCTCATTTAGTAATAAATATAATCTTAAAGGTATGTAAATCAGATCATAGGGGGCCCTAAATGCCTATGTCTTAGCCGGTCTTCAGTGTTTATATCACTTGCTAAACATGATTGACATAATTTCCCTACCAGCCCATGCAACATAGCCTGTGCCTAACACCAAAACTCCATCCTATCCTTCAACCGGACCTCTGATACCACTCTATCAAAACCCACTCCACACAAGGTTTACCCTTCTATGGCCGGAAATATGATAAGGGAGATAATGACCCCCGATTCCTGCCTTCAGTTGGCCCCGGGTTTTTAAATAGCACCGAGGGTATATAGAACACACAGATGGGAGGCATTACCCTCTAAGAGAACACATGAAAAAGATAGAGATAAGAAAGATACCAACCAACTCCAAATCAGATTTCAATATAAAATAAATCCCATGTGTAGATATGTAATGTCATGCAAAACAACTACAAATGAAAGGGGAAATCTGACAGTACCCAAAAGAAAGTGAAAACAATAGTGACCCCAGTGCCAAAACATCTCCTGCAGCCCCATGCTAGTAGAAACCAGCCTGATCTCAAACCTAATCCATGTGACCAGAAATACAATTTATATATACCTAGGGTGAGTATAACAGTATACTCAGTAGGATCCTCCCTGAAGCCTATCGTGCAAAAGTATTGAAATCATGCCAAAGTACAGTTAACAACAACTAAAACAAACTCGTCACCAAAATATGTATACTATGTTCCCATCCTCACCATGGATACTCTATCCAAGTAACTCATAAAAGTGTATATAATACAAAAAAAATATCAAGGGTAGCTTGCTACTAATTCCCCAATAGTTTTCCACTTTGCCTTAATGTCAGACATCCTAAGCTTCTCTCTCCAAAAAGGCTTGCTCGTAGACACCTAGGCGAAGCACCAAAACATGTACCTCAAGCAAAAAAACCACCACTTCTGTGCAAGAATAGTATCTAGGTAGTTTTTGGGTGCCACCACAACTCGCATAAAAAGAATCAAACATCAGGCATTATACCACAAGACATTACAACCCACACACTTGGTAAGAATCCTCAAGCCATCACTGTCTGTCCACGTTACACCTATAAAAGTCTATAGAAAACTATATTGTGAATATATGTGTTTGAATAACCAGAAGACATTACAGCCCTCTACACAAATATATGGGGAAAACTAACCGTTGTTCCCCCCATCACAAGTAACTACCAAGAGAAGAGAGTGGGGCCAAAGGGGGTAGTCATTCATCCATCCTCCAACCGAATATTATGGAAAACACCACCCCCCGGGGCTCATAATCCCTTGGGTGTCAGTTTCCCTAATTGATGGGGTGGAGTAGCATATAGAAACAAAAAAGGTACATAATATACTATAGCTCACAACCCCACTATGTGCATAACTTAGACTTAGACACAACTACAGCTAATGTCTCTCAGACTCCTGACTACAACTTCTATGACTTGGTATCCTATAAGCACACAACCATTTAAAAATATTTATTACATTATTTCATTACCTTTTTATCGGTTTCAGTTTATGTTAATTAATTCTTTAAAAATTAATTAACCATCAATAATTTCCGCATTACAGTTCATTATAATCACACCCAAAGTCCACTATTCCATCAAATTTAAACCACAACATTACTTCCTAGCACGCTCTAAACCCCATGATTTAACATAATTTATTCAATTATTTATTTACTCTATTACTTTCACATATTCCTAGGAATTATAGATAAACATTCTATGATACTAAATAAAAGGGGGATCAACCCAGTGAGTAGATTAACTAACCATCGAGTCTTTTCCACCTAAAGCAAGAGTTAGACCCATCCTCTCTTGAAAAGATAAACATAGATAGCATGTGTCATACCTCGTTCATCTTCGGACCATTCGGAAGAAGGGTTAGCAAGACCAGCTACCTTAATCAATGGGGAAATTAAATAGTTAAACAACCAATATGAATCAACAAGCATCCAAACATTCACATCCAACCCGTTTCATCATCCCTGGTGTCTGACCTATCACCCTCATGCATAAAATGATGCATACCGCCACTCTAGGCGTCAGCTACTAATCGACCAACAGGCCCCCCAGACCCATATATCACAACAGCCTTCTAGGCTCACATCACAACACAAGCATCAGGAAAAAATACATCATACAAATTAGGATCTTGTCACCTAAACAAGAAAGATGGTAACTCAGATCCCTACATGGAATAATCTTTTATCAAAAAACCAGTTCATTAATCCATCTTGAATAAAACTATTTTTTATTCATATATTCCAACATTGGTAAAACTAAACAGTAAGTTATCAAAATTTTATTAAACATGTTTACTGCATCAATTTGATTAACATCAAATTAAAACAAAAAAAATTAGATTCATTCAAATGCTACTTTATCCTGACCAAATAATTATCAATTAATTCCATATTTACGTTCATTACTAATTTCCAGCATGAACGAAAATACAAACAATGAAAGCATAGATATCACACTATCTATAAAATCAAGTGGCAATAATGTATAATCGATATTAATTTATTTATCTAATTTGAATATTTATTATGTGAATTCAATTATGATCCAATGGGATAAAACATGCTAAATAAATATTCTCACGTAAATGAAAAGAGATGAAACGAATCCCCTACATAAAATGGTTCTCGAGGTTCTTTATACATGAATGAGCTACACAACGGGTTACAAAATCCACCCCCCATGGCTACTATATCAACTCGAGGATACTGAAACACCACCACACTGGTCAACACTCAAGAAAAGACCATTAGGAACATGGAGAGAGCATTCCATAAAAGGGGAAGGAGAAACAAAAGGAGATGAATCGAAATGATTAATGATTGATCATACCTAATATCATATATTGATCAATACTACATAGTTGCCTCAAAAACAAAGGGGAACCAACCTATGGTTGAAATTTTGATCGCATAACTCCTACAAGAGGGAATGGAAGGTTTGAGCATCTCACACTTGAGAACAAGGTGGTATATCATGGGAGGATGATATCTTGTCCCATTAGAAGATCTAATAGAGCATTAGTTTAGGATACACTAGATTTTCCATGAAAATAAGATCGCATTAAACCATGTGGTTTGACCATGTAAAAGCATTTCAAGCCTTAAGAAAAATTGATATAAGAGTTATGTAATTTGAATCAGCCTTAGAGTTCTTAAAATGAGGGTTTAAATGAATTTTATGTGTATGGAAACGTCAAAGGGGTGAAACTGCAGGATACTGTAAGCACTGTTCATGAACATGATATTTTTAAAAGGAAATAGTGGTTACCATGGGACATCAAATTTCTAGAAACACTGTTCATGAACTCAATATTTGGAAAATTAAATATAGTTTACTGTTGGACCTCACCATTATGGAAACATTGTTCATGAATTCAAAATTTGGCAAAGGAAAGATACAACCATTGGAACCTCAACATTTTGGAGAACTGTTCGTGAAATCAAAATTTGGATAAGGAAAGAGGCTACCATTGGAACCTCACCATTCTGAAAACACTATTTCTTAACTCAATATTTGGGAAAGGAATGAGGATACTGTTGGAACCTCACCATTTGGGAAACACTATTAATGAACTCAAAATTTTTAAGAGGAAAGAGGCTACCATTGGAACCTTACCATTCTGGAAACACTATTCATGAAAAAAAAATGTGGAAATGGAAAGAGGCTTCCCTTGGAACCTCAAAATTCAAGAAACACTATTGATGAACTCAAAATTGGGTAAAGGAAAGAGGCTACCATTGGAACCTCACCATTTTGGAATCACTATTCATGAACTCAAAATTTAGCAAAGGAAAGAGGCTACCATCAGAAGATGACTGAAAAATAGCATTTTATTGCCTCTGAAAATACAAAATAATACAAGAAAGTCACGGAGGACGAAAAAAGTGCAATCCCAAAGCATCATTGATGAAAAACTTCAGGACCTCACTACGAAAAGAACCTATATTATAGAAAAAGGAAATACTCTGATTGGGAGCAGCTATGGACACCATGAAGTCTGCCACCTGACTCCCTTCCCGCCATGTATGATTGATATCAATAGAGTTCCCCAAAATCTTCGTGCACTTTCTAATGATATAAACACAATTCCAAAAAACGAAACCTACATCTGCTAGTGATTTCCATAGAGTTAAAGAGTCTATTTCCACCATTTATGATTGATATCCCACTGCTCACACAACTCCAAACCTGTGAGAATAGCCTAAACTTCAGCCCTGAAAAGATTGCCCCTATAATAGAAAGCAAAAAAAGCTACAATAATAGACCCTGCCCAGTTCTAAATGACACTGCCACCCCTCATCTCCCCCCTACAAGAGATCCATATGTGTTTATTTTTAGTTCAAACTGGAGGGGATTCCAGCATACCCAGTGCCCACGGACCAACACCCTACCTCGGCTGGACAGTAAATAACCAGGCAGCATGGCTTTCATTGAAGGCGCATCATGGCAGCCAGTACACACCCAAACCATGTCTTGCAATAAGTTCTGCATTATAAAATTAATACTTGCTTGGGTACCTTTGAAATTTTTGTGTAATGCCTCATTTCTTGCTCTCCAAAGGGTCCAACATCCTGCTAAAACCAAAACAGCTGATGCCTTCCTTTTGGGTCCGTGATTGCCCGCCCCTTGAAACCATGCACTTAAAAAGAGTTCCACTGTCCCTCCCTGTCCGTTCCACCCCGTGAAAGCACCAACCAACGACCAGATCCATCTAGCCCATTCACTTTCTAAAAACAATGCCCCAAAGATTCTGTTTTGGGCTCCCGGAAACACCAACACCTGGAGGCAAAGATAACACCTATATGTTGAATGTTATCATCAGTAGGCAAGGTTCGGTTCCTTACCCACCACAATAAGAAATTAAATTTTGAAGGGACCTCTTTGCACCAAATTGTCATCCCCAAGTATCAACATCATTTTCATCCTTCCTCACCCGAGAAAAATCCTTCAAAGAAAACACACCTGGAGAAGAACACGTAAAAATCAGATTATCATACTCATCATTTATAACAATGCTGTTGAAAACAGCCTATTGACTATCATCCAAAATGGCCTAAATAAAACCGGGATGCCCGCTAGCCTCTTGGAACGATATACATGGTGTGAGAAAACCTAGAAACCACAACCTCCCATCCCCCCAATCATGAAGCCAGAAAATAATGTCACCACATCCCACCATCCACCTAGAGTGTTTATGCAAGACCTCTAGGTAAGGGTGAATCAGTTTCCAAATCATAGAGGGTCGTACTCTCTTCTCATTCAAATTAAGGCCATATTTTCCATGCATTGTCTTACCCCAAATTTGTTTTCCTTCCATAGCCTCGCATGAAAGTTTAGCATGCAGACCTTGCATGGTCAAAGAGACACTCCTCATATTAATGCCTCCCATATGAGAGGGGTTTTGCAAGCCATTTTCCAGACACCCAGTGATGCCTGCCTTCTATCTGCCTGTCCCATATGAAGGACACCATTATCCTTTCCATGTTTGTGATAACACTACCGGGGAACTTCAAAGTGGACATAACTTGCATGGGAATAGAAACAAGAACACTATTCACAAGGGTAATGCTCCCACCAAACGACACAAATCTGTTCTTCCAATTGCAGATGTGCCCTATGATCTTAGAAATCAATTTGTCAAAATGATTAATCATGTGAGAGTGAGGGATAATTGGTTCTCCAAGGTATTCCATAGGGAAGGATCCCCGACTCATGTTCAAGCTGCCTTCAAGATTTTTAACCCTGTTCTCTGAATTATGCTTAGATGTATAAAACAAACTTCCCCCCAGTTCACCACCTGACCACTCCACATGCAGTATTCTTCTAGAAGCCCATTCATTCCCTGCACTGATCTTATACTTCTATTGATACACAAAATAGTGTTATCCACAAACATCAAATGTGAAATTCCCCTTGTTACATGCTGATTCTGGAACGACAAAACTGTCTCTAAGAGAATACCCCGATTTATATAGTATCTTAAGTCATTTTGGGAGAGGATGAATAAGGTGGGAGAAAAAGGGTCTCATTTCCTAAGTCCTCTACAAGCCTTGAAAAAACCAAAAAGTTTTCCCATGAATTATGATGGAATCGAGGATTAACTGAGGAAACAAAAAAGTAAATCAATCGTCCAGTTGGAGAATCCCATGCATGCCAACACCCTTAAGATGAAACCCCATTCCAATCTGTCATAGGCCTTGCTCATGTATAATTTGATCACTAAGTTACCCCAAAAATTTTTGTTGTTAAAATCTCCAACCACCTCTTGCACAACTCACATTTCTCACTAAATAGTGCGCCCTTTGATAAATCCATGTTGTTCCGGAGACACCCATGTATTCAAGTGTGATGCCATCCTTTTATTGAGAATTATAGCCAAAACCTTTTAAGGCATATTACACATGTTGATAGGCCGATATTGGTAAATGGAATGAGGATCAGAAATATTTGGAATCGTCACCATCTTGGTTGAACATGCTATATGTGGAAAGTTCCTACCCTGAAAAAAATCATGCACTGCCTTCACTAAATCCCCCTTGACTATATCCCAAGCTGCCCTATAAAAGGACCTCGGGATGCCATCCGGCCCTGGTGCACTCTCTGGACTCAAATTCCAAACAGACACACAGACCTCAATCTCCTCAAGAGTCCTCCTCAAACATGCATCGACTTCCTCTGAAATTCACCCCATAATTGTCTCAAAAAAGTCTGCATCGCCCCTCAGGTACCCACCATTCCATCCAAGATTGGGCCCTTCCAGAAGGGAATGGATACTATCCTGGACCATGACTCCAACCTCATCCCGATCTATAGATAAAGAGACATCCTCCCATATAATATTTGGTCTCTGAACATGGCAACACTCCTTAATACAAGAATGGAAAAATCCAGTGTTACGATCCCCCTCTCGAAGCCACCGCATTCTCGCCCCTTCTCTAGCCAGCTTTTCCTGTGTCAGAAGAGAATCAGATAGAAGATCGTTTTTCAGTATTAACTTAGTAAAATGAATTTTATCTCATTCCTGCTCCAGAACCTCCTCCATTAAAACAATCTCCATGCTGATCTCAACTAAAACATTATCCCTCGCAGGAATTACCTTCCTCCATCACCATAGTAAATTTTGGAGACACCTAATCTTGTTGTGGAGAGTAATCCATAGGTTTCCTATATGTTGTAGACTCCAGGCCTCCCTAACCACATCATTGAATTCTATTTACTCCACCCATGTTCTCGAGAACCTGAACTTCTCCCCTCACGATGATCCTGAGTCTATGGAAAGCCGAAACAGAGAGTGATCAGAGAGATACCAATCCAAATAAAAAACTTTGGCGTCTAGGAAAACATATAATGAAGCCTCATTCATCAAGAATCGATCAGGACAAAATCAGGTCCAACATCCACCGCGTTGGTTGTTACACCATGTGAAATTATCTACTTCAAACCCCACATCCAACAGACCACTGGTTTCCATAAATAAAGTGATGGCTTTCCTGGCGGTCCTAGGAAAATCACCACTCCCAATTTTTCTCCTCCAAATTAGCTATGAAATTAAAATCTCCCCGACAATCCAAGGATCAGAGTTGAAGATAATACCATCCAAATCCCTCCATAACACCTCTCCATCTCCAGCAAGAACCAAAGGATAGATGAAAGCAACATAAAATGATTGAGGCCCAAAAGAAATTTTACTAGCCAAAAACTGATCTGACACAACATACCTATCGACCGTGATGTGATCCTTCCAGAACAGTGAAATCTGAGAATTTAGAGAATCCCCATGAAAGAAACCTTTCACTTTCAGCCATTGAGCATACTCCCTGATTTTACTATTCCCCTACTTTGGTTTAAGAATCGCAACAATCGATACAAAATTATTGTAAAGTTCATTAACAATGAAATCAGCTTTCACCCGAGCCCCTATGACTCGCGCATTCCATAAGAGGAGTCTCACCATTAAAAACAAGATTGTCTAGCTTTTTCCCCAAACTTCTGGCCCCTGACTGCAAGAGATACAACTGGAGAAGAAACCAAGTCTAATATGGCTTGATCCCACGTGCGAACACTACTCTTCACCTTCAAATCAACTGAGCATGGGGAGCACGGACCATTGAATAACGCCTTTGAAAATCCCTTTGGAGATATAAAGCCTTGAACTCTTCCATTTCGTGATACAACACCTTGCTACTCTAAGGGAGAGAATAGCTGTGATGAAGGATCCTTCGAAAAAGGGGACATTGGGGGTGAGGAAACCACCAGTTGAAAATTTTCCACCCTAGGTAAGGAAGACACCACCGCTCCACAATCTTCAAAGCCCGACTCCAACAATGGGATCTCCGAAATTCAGATACGGGAGGTGACCTAGCGATCAAAGCAGGACTGAGGATGTTGGACTAAATGCCTAATCACCGCGCATGTAGAAGGAAATCCCCTATCCCAATGCTTTAGAGATACAACACCCCCATACCTGTGTTGAATAAGACCATATCCTAGCATAGAGGCTAAATACCTTCATGACTCAGGGGCAGTGAAGACGAACGAGCCTCACTGGGAAGTACAAAAGAAGCCATCCCCTTTCCTTTATCACTCCCCATTGGTTCTAAATAAACACACGATGCCGAACCCCTTCACATAAGGCTACCGATGACACTGTTCACATAAGGATATTGTTTTGCTATTCAACAAACTGAAAACACTATTCATAGAAATGGAAATTGGGCAATGTGTTGTGGATAAGTCACCTTGACCTCCCAGAACTCCCCAGACACCTGATTTTTGAAATGTAATGGACCAGAGAGGTCTGGGCCGTTATACCCTAATTCTAACACCTTATATAGAAAGGGGTATATGGTTAAATAAATAACTTCCCCAATCATTCAACATATATAATCTAGGTGAACACCCATAAATAAATGGAATTAAATATTGAGTGTTCATAGAGGACATGAATTTAAAGAAAGATCGTGTCAATAATGGAGGATGATTTTAGAGAAAAAAAGTTATTAATGGAATTGTTTGAGTTTAATCAACTAAATTTAAATAATATGATACTATTTAAAAATTAAACAATAGAAAAATATATTAACTAAAAAAGGAAATAGGTTCTGAATATGAATAATATCTCAATGATGAAAAATATAGATTCAAACACCCTTACCATAAAGGTATTATAAAAGTAAAAAAGAACATGGGGGGGATACCATGAAATTAATATTTAATTAAATGAACTATATTCCATGTTATATATAATGAAACTGGGTAGTGAATAAAATATATAAATGAAATGATGCTGTGCATTATCAAACATCTCTCATGGAATTGGAAATCAGGTAATGAAACACTTACGACTTGCTTATCATATAAATCAAGAACCCTTGAATGATAAAGAGAATTAAAATGAAATAAAAATACCATGAAATATTATACATGATATAATAAAAAAATTAAATATATAGACCATATATATTAAATTGTTTTATAGTAAGAAACATGTCATATGAAATAGGAATTGTGACCAATAAACCCATTTCAAGTAACATAATCATTGAGGTATGGATCATTTGATAATGTGGTTATAAGAAATAATTGTAGTACCCATAAAAAGATATAGGAAATTATATACAATTTATTTAATTGGTAAATAAATAATACCATTAATAATATAGATTGATAGGAAAGTTGGTACCTAGGGAAATAAACTTTTGATAATTGAACATCAAACAACAATATAATTATTCCTTTCAAAACACCTAGAAGGTTATAAATTAAAATGAAAAATTAAAAACCATTACTATGAGAGTGACATGATATAAAATTTTAAAGTTATATTATATATATCATTCTAATGAAAACATTATGTATAACAAAAAATATGTCTCAATGGGTAAAATATTTAGGAATGAAACCATTTCCATAATTCCGTACATCCACTAATGTGGTTGAAGATACTAAAAAACAAAAATAACTATCATGACCACCTATTTAAAAAAATATTTTCATATTTTAGTCATCCTAGCCAAAACATCATAGAAATGGTATATAATACCAATCCATTGGCATAATATAGATGTGAATTGTGTCCAAATGAACCTAATAGTTTAGAAGTGTTGGTAAAGAAGATACATACATGAGTCTTGTATTATAATTAAATAAAAAACAATTCATTCAAGGATAATAAATTCATTTATTATAGTGTATCCTTTAATATCATTCTTAGATCAACATAGGGAATCCTAGGGAAAGGAAAAAATAATAATGGTGAGCTCAAAAGCTCAATAATTGTAAGTAAAACCTAAGATATAATGAATCAATGTGAATAATAATTATAGAAGGGTAAATAACTGAACACACATTCTGTGGAATATATAAACTACGATGAATGTTCATAAACAACCTAGAAATTTAAATAAAAAAAACAAAAAACATTTATATAGCTAGATAAGTCATAATAAATATGGAAAGTTAAATAACTAAAACCCTTTCCATTTAATCAATGAAATGAGAATGAAATGAATCCATCGATTTTTTCATAGTGAAACACTCATATATAAAAATTATTGAATCAAAATGAAGGAAATTATTAGTTATTGGATTTTATGTATCTGAAAGATGAACCAATATACCATTGAGTTCAATCCTCAAGACATTTTAAGTATGGGGTAGAAACTCATCTATTTTTATTAAATACAATCTCAAATTTCTTTTCACCAACTAATTCCGTGTCATGAGACCTCTAGTTAACCGAGGGTCTTAAATTAAATATCCCCTACCTATGTTTTTCATGTATGAATCATTCATCATATAGTTAATAATTTATTTAATTCAAAAACAATATGCATTATCAAATATTTATATTAAGTAAAGGATACCGATTTATCAATATTTCCCCCGTAAGTTGAATAAAATTCAATGTAAAAACCATATTTAAAATGGTATATGGTTTAGGAAGTTAACATATCAATGATAAATAATATGGATAATTTTGGAAAATCAATGTTCAAGGATCATAGGAAATTGAATATTTCTAATGGACTATAAGGAATCACGGAAGTGAATATCAATACTATCCTTGGCCAAAGATATAATAAACCATCTATAGTGTGAACAAGGATAGTATTAATGAAAAATATACCAAGTGGGTTATAATAAAGGGTTATTTTAATTAAGGAATGGAAATACTATAAATAGATCTTTTAAAGATGCTCTTCAAGAAAATATAATATTTATTTTGAAAGATGTTGGGAAATTTGTTTTATTGGAAACTAATTTCTGAAAAAAAATTTCTAAAAAAAATTAAATTTTAAACATGTAAAAGAAGCTTAGAATAAATAACAGTGGGAAAATATGTACATTTTGTATATGGTAAATAAAATATTCCTTTGGCATGGTAAAAATGTCAGAAAAATCATTATTTAGAAAGAGACAAGAGGAATCTTTTTTCTTATTTTTTTTCAGTACAATCATGCGTTTTTATTTATTTATATTTACAGAAGAAAATATATATCATGTACACAAATAAAAACAAAAATATAATCATGATAAAAATATTTAACCAAAAAAATAAGTAAAAAAATAATAAAAATCTAACATAACCGCTCTGCGCCACTGACCCGCAGCAACCTCCACCCACTCATCGAGGCAAGTGGTGTCAGACCAGGAATATCCCTGATCTCTTTATTGTTTGGATTCTTGATCTTCACAATTATAATATCCACCACCCCACACACAATTAGGAATATAAAATAATTATTAATTTATCTGTAGCAACCTTTCTATCGTTCTCTTTCACGTTTGGGTGGCCTTCTTGATCCAAAACTAAATCTTTTCTAGCTCATTAATACTCCAACACATTTGTTCTATCTAGCCATTCAAATCATACCCAGTTTCTGTTCCCAGTTCAATATTAAAATAAAACTTTTTAATAAAACTTTTTTTTGAGAAGAAAAAAGCTTCTTTGACTTATGATATAAATGAAGTCATATTTTCTTAAAACAGTTCTAAAAATTTTTGATTATCAATGAGTGTAAAAATGGTTTTATTACTAGAAAAAGGAAATAAATAACTATATGAGATGAAAATTAAAGTATTTAATAAAAAATGAAGAAATAATTTCTTCTATTTTAAATTCTTGTGAAAACAATCCTGAAAAAATAAAAATTTTAAAGTAAACAATTGAAAATGCTATAATTATGATGTGGGTCGTACGTACGCATGAACGCTACTTTAATTAAAATGATGTATTAAAATAATGAAATTTAAATGATATATATGTGGGTTATAATTAAATTATCATATATTTTTTATATATTTTAATTAAAATCATCTTTAATACATCTCATGCATAGTTTGAATGAATTACATCTCTTTGAGGAGGTGGTTGTCCACACATCTAGAATCGATGTTATCATATTTACAGAGAATAAAAAAATTAAGATATGTTTTATATAAAAATTTAAAAGGTATAAATTCAACAATAATTTCATATATATAAATCATATAAAAACATTTTTCCATCACTATTCACACCATGAGAGGTGGTAAAGGAAGAACAAACCATCATCATTTCATGAGGCGGTAGTCTACCTTACACACGATCCATAAGTTTGTTACCCATTAGAGAAGAGTGCATATAATTGTATGTTTTAACCTTATAAATACAAAATATAAGTATATTTAGGATAATAATTTTATCATATCTTCATTTAATTAGAAAAATTTAATTGTTTGAGATAGAAAAAAAACAAATCGATCATTGAAGAATGTCACCTCATTTTTGGGTTACTCCGTTGGGTTTATACCAAAAGTCTTCCTTGATTTGATTTCATCACAAATATCATATTCATAGATTAGGGGACTTATGTAGGGAGATTATCTGGGAATATTTTTTATGATTCAAATGTATTTATAGGTGGAAATAAATGGGAAGGGTGAGTCCCTTTTTATAGTGTAGGAGGAGTGGCATTCTTGTATAATTTTTAAAATAGAATTCCACCGTTGATTTCCAACGTATTTTGGATTCAATAATAGTAAAAAATAGATAAAATGGATTATAGGGTCTAAATATTAATATCCATGTGATTTTGGGTTCATTTTTAGTTTATTTTCCCCCTTAAGATTAACATTTAGTTCCTTGGTAAGCTAGTTTTTCCCTTAATCGATGTAATTCATATTAATTACTTTCAAGAATTTAAAACAAAACCATTGTTAACATATTTTCAATAATTATATATTCATTGTATACATATGGAATCAATTTTTCTAAATTATAATCATAAAAGTGGATGAAATTAACATAAAATTAATCCCACAATCAGGAAGCAAATTCAGGTATTTAAATACCCTCAAACGTTTGAGAGGTTTCTATATCTAGTTTCAATGATAAATAAATTTAAAAGACATAAATTGGATTAATATATGTAAATTATATGTAATTATACTCTAAATCCAATTTAAAATATTATCCAAAAATATAAATTAACTATTCAAAAATGTAATTTGGTGTTAAAATTCAGTATTTTCACTGTTGATCAAAAAATGAAACCTCACAGAGAAATACCAAAAAACACAATAAGATAATTTTGATGATATTATTTTAAAAAATAATTTTTATTTTGATATATAAAATTTATAAATTTTCCACAATTTGGATTTAAAATATTCTCTATATTAAAAGGAGACAAAAGTATCATGATAAAAGTAGGTTTTTATGTGTAATATTATATTTTTCTTATATTATGACTATAAAATATAATCAATAAATATCAAAGTATATTATTGGATATATAATATATATTCTCATAATTTAGTTATTACAATTCGTAACTTCTAATTTAACTACTATGTTATGTATTATTATATTTAAAAATAATATAATGTTGTTCAGTAAAACTTGGTATTGCGTGTAACGTAGGTCATCGAAGAAACTCATTGTCGTGTATGACACATGCTAACTAAGTATCATGTTAATATAATGATATATCATATATTTAATTTATTTGAAATATCAAATACATTCTAAATTCATAGGATATAACATTATCTTATGTGCTTTGGGTTGTGTGTCATACACACTATCAAATATAATGTCTATACATTAGAATATATTGGAGTTACATTCTCCCCCACCTTAAATAAGTTTAATCCTATCAATTTAATCTAGATAAAAATAATATTGGTTTTGATATGTGAAAATCAATTTGTTGAAATCCCACATCATGTGAAGAGTAAATATAATATTCTTTTAATAAGAGAGAATTAAATGTGAAAATGTCACAGAGACTAACATATAACTATTTCACCGTCTTTGAGAAAAATAGTGGAAACAAAAAATATAGACTTGGAGGAAAAGAATTTATATTTATAGGGATTATTTGAGGTCATCACTAGTAAAGAAGTGAATTTTCAATGAAATTTTGAGGAATTCAAAGAAATAAATTTGTGATGATTTAAATGACCTTTAGTTCAATAAAAATTATGGTATTTGGATTTTTTTTCCATTTTCCTAATGTTGAGTAATTAATTTATTTAAAAATAATATAAAAAGATATATACATTATAGGATTCAATTACATATAGGAAATTTCAACTTTTGGTTGTGCTTCAATCAAATTATAATATATCCCCTACTCCCAAAAAATAATATCCAAAAATTAACATTGACTCCTAAAACACTAAAATAAAATTTAATATATCATATGGCCCATAATGTATTTACATTTTAATCTATTTAACTAATATGTTACACTATTTGTTCATCATTAATATTTATTCGTCAAATTGTTTATCTAAAAAAAATGAAAATTTATATAGTCTATCACGTATTCTAGTGGTTTGCATGAATCCATTATCTTTATTTGGTTATTAGATTAAGCCCCATCACCATATATAATTTAATTTTTCTAAAACCAAGAAAATAAAATTTCTTGAATAAATATGATTGATATCCTTGAAATAAGGTAAATCCCTAAATATCCTTTTAACAAAAGTTCTCAACAAAACACCATTACATAAAATAATCATCCATGTTATATCAATATGTGTACTTCCTTGGTCAAAGGATTAACCTATTATATTCATTTTCATTATGTATTAAATTCTACCATAATAGTTTATAAAGAAAATTTAAATTATCCAAAGAATATCCCAATGAGTGTTAAACCAGGTGCCTAGTAAGGTATATTTTTAGTTATCAGGTTATGCTCAGGTTAGGCTGGATGCACCTTGTAAGATTTGTTACCCTTGAGTACATCATTTCCATAATCATGTCCACTTGTCATATCCTTAATGGGGTTTTTTTCTAGGAAATCCAAAAAAATCACTCTCTAACAGAAACCTTAAAATGTTCTTCTATACTTGTACTCAAATTATTTTCTAGAGTTATGTTCCCAATTTATGTTCTCTTAAATCTAGTTCTCAGTGTTTCCACTAAACCATCTTTGATACCAATTATAGAGACCATATCCTGAATAGTTTAGAGCTGGCTCCCACTACCATTACATTGGAATAAGATACCAGTAAACCACATCCCAAAGGATCAAACTTTTTAGTAGTATTGGTAATGTA
Organism: Viscum album; assembly: GCA_963277665.1. NCBI lineage: Eukaryota > Viridiplantae > Streptophyta > Magnoliopsida > Santalales > Viscaceae > Viscum > Viscum album. Next base: position 1,984,186,648 of record OY728122.1, read on the forward strand.
GATGCATACATGATTCTTATATTATAAATGAATACCCAAATTAAAATATAATTTTTTCAAGGATTAAAACATTATTCCATCTATTATATCATTTGGTATCTTTATTAAAATACTTCATGGAATAATATGGAAAGAATACATGATAAGGGTAAGTACAATAGAATATATAATTAATAAATGAGAGTAATCATTATGTCATGGTAAATAACAGAATACACATTCCATGAAATCAATAGACTGAGAATAAAGTTAATATATAATATGTAATGGTATGTAATTGAAAATATATTTTATTTATACAAGTGGATAAGGAATAATCAATATGGAAAGGAAAATAATTGAAAGTTGGATAATTTAATAAAATAAATGAGAATAAAATTCATCCATCAATGTTTTCATGGTGATAATATCTTGGATAAAAAATAATTAAACAAAATTAATTCATTGATTAATTATTGGATTTCATGTATCTATAACATGAACCAGTATACCATAAATATATATCCTCATGAGAGTTTAAATCTGTGGGTAGAAACCCATCAATTCTACTTGGACTCAAACTCAAAGAGTTTGTCGCCAACTAATTTAATGTAATGAGACTAATGATGCATCAAGGTTCTTACTGTAAATAGTCCCCAAACCATTTCACTCATGACTATAACAGTCCTCATATATTGAATAATCTCTTTAATTGAAAAATAACGTGCCCTATAAAATATCTGTATTGAGTAAAGGATACAGATTTATCAATATTTACCCAGAAAAAAATAACTATTAATGTAAACACAGTATGTAAAATTTGTATATAGTTTAGTCAATTAACATATCTAGGATAATTGATATAGATAAATAGGGAAAATTTGGTTTTCAATGGTCAAAGAAAATTGAATATTTCAAGGGTACTAAAATAAATCTAGGAGGTCCGTGTTAGAATTATCCTTGGATAAAGAAATCATAAACCATCTAGAGAAAGAATAAGGATCCTATCAATAAACAATTATATATAAAGTGTATTAAAATAAAGATTACTTTTCATTTATGAGTTTAAATTCTCTAAAAATATCTTTTAAACACATTATTGAGGATTATGTCCTCTTCATTTTGAAAAACATTTTGATATTTATTTTCGTTGAAATTAAATTTTGAAAACATTTTATTTAAAAATTAACCTTTTAATCTTGTAAAAGAATCAACAAATAAATTATGTTTTTTAAATACATACATTTTGTATAAGGTAAAATAAAATTCATGTTTCATGGAAAAAATGTTAGAAATATTCCTTTTTTTAGAAAGACACAAGAGGATTCATTTGAAAAAATTAAAAGTCCTTAGGGGTAAAAATTTATTTAATAAATCATTTTAAAAGGTTAAAAGTATTTTTGAAAACATTCTAATAGAAAATGGTTTTTAGAAGAAAAAAAGTACTCTATATAAATAGAGAAATGAATTTATATTTTATTAAATACAGTTTATAAAATATTTTCTGTACCAAAGAGTTGAAAAATGGTTCTATTAATTTAGAAAGGTTATTAATAACCATAGTAGAATAAAAATAATGGATTTGTTAGGCAACTATCCAATAAATTTATTAAATTTAACTTCAATTGAAAAAGATCCTGAACAAAATGTTATTGTGAAGTAAATCTGAGAAAATACCATATCATTGATGTGAGAATAAATCAATTAATAAATTATGCATTTTAAAAGTAAATCCATAGAAAGAATATTTAATCAAAAAAATAAATAGTGAAAAATAATTACACACATAATCATATAATATTAATTGCAATAAGTAATATAACCCAATGAAAATAATTTAGGTTATGAAACTATTTTCCACTTGGAAACACATAATTAAAATACAATTAGATGAAAAAATTCAAATTTAAAATCAAAATACAATTAATATATAAAAAACATGGTATAATATATCAAAATTTTCAGTATAAACTCAAAAAAAGCAGTTAATTGAGGAATATGAAATTAATTTCACAGATGTTTGAAGTGAGATGAAAATCCCTTACCTTTTGTTTTATTTTGGATGAATGTCATTTGACCTCAATTATAATGGTTTTAAGAATGTAAATAAATTATATAATAAGCATAATAATTTTTATAATTACATATATTATCATTTAATAATATTTCATTACTGGATTGTTAACAATCATTCATTAATTTCACTATTTTGGGTTCTAATTTCCTAGTCTTCTGAGTATGTTTTGTCTGGTTACATGTTGTTCTTATTATGTTGATCATTATTTAATCATATAAAGAATTTAATACATGATTTTAATATCATATATATATTTTATTTATTTATTTTTAATAATCTATAATATTTGGAGATATAAAATTAAATGCATCTTTAATTAGGACGGTTGGTTGTACGTGTTCATGAATGCTCCATTAATTTCTTTTCCATATTAGAAGAATGAAAAGTAAATGAAATATATGTATATTAAAAATAAATTATAATATATATTTCATAAATATCTCATATTTTTTATGAAAATCATCCTTAATACATTCCGTGTATAGTGTGAATTAATCTCATCACATTGAGGATGTGGTAGTCCGAACATCCACAAAACAATGTTATTGTATTTATACATAATGTAAAGCTTAATGATATGTGTTATATAAAATTTCTTAAAGCATGAATAAGAATTAAATATAATATATATTATATAAAAATAGTGTTTCCATTATAATTCCAATCATGATAGGTGGTAAGGAACGACTAATCATCGTTTCACAAGGCGGTCGACATCAATACACACAAATGGTAATTTCATTAACCATTAGATGGATGTGTGTGTAAGTGTAGTTAGAAACCCTATAATAAAAACATATAAGTATATTTATAATATTTAGGATTGTATATAATCATGGAATGTGAATAAATGAATGTATTGAGAAATTAATAAAATGAAATGAATTGTTGTGGATGGCTACATCATTTTCGGGGAACCTCTATTTGATTATACCAATGGAAATCTAAGGTGGGAAATAATCCCAAAGATAAGATTTTATGAATATTTGAGGGAATATGGAAGATTATTTTTTATGATTTTTTATGATCCAAATGGGGTTTTATGTGTGAATAATTGGTAGGGGTGAGTGAATTTTTATAGGGGAAGAGGAGTGGAATTCTTGTAAAATTTATAAAAGAGAATTCTACCCATGTTTTTCACATGTCAGGTTACTCCAATAAAGGTCCAAATTATTGAAAATAGATGATAGGTTATAAATATTAATATCCAATTTCCTGTAGACAATCTTATAGGTCATTTTGGTCCTTATGTTTAAGGTTTAGTCCGTTGTTAAGCTAATTTGTCTCTAAATTTCTATAATTAATTTTATTCACTTTCACTAGAAGTTTGGGAAAAAATCCATGTTGTGTTTATTATAAATTAGGAATTACTTTGATTAAATATATGGAATTTATTTATCAAAATTTATATCTAATAAGTGTAATAAATTACTTTAAAATTAATCTCATAGACGGTACGATAATGTAGGTTTGTAAAGTGAAGACCTTCCAAATTTTGAGATGTTTCTATATCCAAAATCGAAGTGAAATTTATAAAAATGAACTAAATTGGATTAATATATTTTTAATATATATAAATATAATTTAAACTAAATAAAAAATATAATTTATCACTATAACTAAACTAGACAAAAAGTAGTTTTGAAATAAAATTCTGTATTTTTACTATTCAACAAAATATGAAACATCACCAAGAAATAATAAAAATCACTCAAAGATAATTTTAATGTTCCTATATAAAAAATGATTTTTATCTTGAAATATAAAATTTATAAAATATAAAAAAAATTCATTTCAAATAGATTCATCATTAAAAGGAGGAAAAAGTGTCTTTATAAAAATATAGGTTTTAATGTGTAATATTAGGTTCATTATTATCTTATTAAACTAAAATATATTAAATTAATGTTAAAATATTTTATTTGATATATAATATATATTTTCATAATTTAGTTAGTACTGTTCATAACTTTTGATTTAATAGGTAGGTCAAGACGTCTTATATTAAATAATAATATTTTGATAATATATTATTGTTAGGTAAAACTTAGTATTATGTGTATTAAAAGTATATAAAGAAACATTTTTTTGCGTGATACAAAAAATAACCCATCATCACACGAATTTCAAGCTACATCATATGTTGAATTTATTTAAAATAGTAAATATATTGTAATGTCTTGGGATATTAAATTTCCTAATGTGTTTTGTGTTGTTTGTCATACACACTATCAAATAAAATTTTCACACTTTTTAATTTCTGGTTTTCACATATATAAATCCAATTATAATCATTTCTTATAATCACTCTCTACATTAATATTAGTAATTATCTGTTTTCAATATCTAGTGTGAGTAATGTTGGTCATTTTGAACAATTTTCACAAAATCAGTGTTTCTATTCATTTATTTACAAAATTTTACCATTCTTAGATAATACAAGATACTATAATTTGTTCTTATCTATTTATTTCTAATGTTATCATTTAATTCAGTGATTTTTCGGGATATTCTGGATATAGAAAAAAACCAACAATGAGCATATTTTGATGATTTATAAAGAATGATCATTTGTATCTTATTTAATGAGTTTAAAATACATATTAAGACTCTAGAACCAAAATAAAATAATTATTTTCATATTTATATAATATATTTAATTCAATTTAATTCAAATATTAATCTATGATATAATTTAATAGAATTTTTAATGAAGGTGGTTAGGCTGACCAAAACATGAAAATAACATAATTATTGGATAATTATGATTAATAATGTGAGTTTTTAATAATATAGTAAATAAAAAAATAATTATTTTATTTATATAATTTTAAGTTTCTTCATTACATATTTTTTTATATATAATAATTAAATTAAATTAAAAATGACATAATTACTTTATAGAGGCTGTAGTACGCACAATGCATGATTGTCATTTTGATTTATCATATAATGGGTGGGAAAGAAGGTGGATTATAATTTATCTTTTTATAATCATAATAATATACATATTTACCATTTATTCATCAATTAAATCCTCATAACCAATTAAGATATTTTAGGTGAAAAAAATTATCTCTTCATGGAGGTGGTAGTCTGCATAAAGCATGAATGATGTATCCACCTTCTATAGTAGAAATCGATAATGTTGGTTAATTGTTATTCTATTTGAATTAAAATATTAATTATATATAAAATAATGATATAATTAGTAGGGATTATGAAAATATTCATGGGAAAGTAAGAACTAAATTGAAATAAATTAGTAAAAATTACTCACATTGAAGCCTTGAGAATTCCCTTAGAAGACTCCTTGGAAATAGAGATCTTAAGATAATATATTCTTACCAGAGGCACAAGTAAAATGAATTATATTATATGTTAAGAAAAAAAGGGTTTTCTTAAGAGGAAACCAACTTTTTTTCATGAAGGCATGGTGAGAGGACTTTTTTATATCTTTGGAAAATTACATTTTTTAAATATTTTAACATAATATAAAGTGATCACATGATTAAAATTACAATAAGACTAAAAATGGAAATTATTTTAGTGTAGTATGAGATACGATTGATAATTGATATACGATTTATTTGAAAAAAATGTGTTTTGATCAATTTTTCAATCCTTTAATTGTAGAATTTTCACTATTACAATTTTTCATTTATCATGGATGATATTTTTTTACTTTTGTAAATATTTTTTATTCGTAATAATAAAATATACCATATTACATTATTTTAAACTAATTATTCCAAATATTAAATTAATTATATCAAATAAAATTTCATTACCCAATATTAAAATTAGTTTATGGAATATGTAATAATGTGTTTCTAGAAAAGTGTGTTATTATGTGTAAAATTTATGTATAGGATAAATGTTTTAATTAATTTTATTTTCATCCTATAAATTTTTTTTTATAAATAATACAAAAAATATGTAACTTAAAATTGATTTGAAATCCTAATTATACAAAGTACATATTTCATTAAATGAAATGATTAATGATAATTTGTATTGGAAGATTTCAAGTAAGATTAAAAAATTTTAAACAATGGTTTTGTTGATCCATAATTGTCTTTTTTTTAATGTATAGTCTTACTTATTGAATATATATTTTATCCATTAATTTGTTTTCTAATAATCTAGGTCATGTTTATATAATGATAATTTCATAAAATATAGTGTTTTGGTAAAAACTATATTCTATAAAAATCATTTAAAAATATATTATTGAAGAAAATTTACAAAAAAGCACTTTGAGATAACTTTTTTCTTATTTTTATTATAGTTATTTCCATTTAGTCAAATTAAAATTAAAAAATTTGAGAATTTTACTATTGGATAAAATCATTAATATATAATGAAAACTTGATTATAGTAAAATAACAATTTTAAAAATAATTAACTATCCAAATTCCTATTTCTAGTAAGTTACTAATAAAATTCATCTCAATATATTATTTATATAAAAAAATGTCCATAATATATTTAGAATCTTAAAATAAATCATATAAATTACTATTTTTTAGGGATTCATTTTAAATAATAAACATGTCTTAGTAGTTAGTTATCTATAGTAAGTAAATATTTTTTGAGGCCCTGGTATTAATAACATCGATTTTATTTTCATTTATATTTCATAATTTTGATATATCTAATTTTACCTACTAATTCTGGATTAGTTTTTGAAATTTTTATAATGAGTTGTAGCTAATTATTATTCAATATTATTTGTGAAGAAATCTATTTAACCCATTAAGTTTTAATAGAAAATATTAAACTTATATTCTCAAGGTGTCACTATAAGCAAAGGATAATATTTTAAAAGTAGAAGTTCAGTAAGAGGGAAATATAAAACATTTCCAATTTTTCATGGATGGAAACAAGAAAAAGAACTAATAAAATATATTACAACGGAAAGGCTTATATATTGATGAAAAAATATGAAATGGAGACATGAACATAACATGGAATGTGTATGTTTCACATTTTTCTAAAGATGAATAGGAGACATCCATTCACACATCAATCCTTTAAACAAAAAAGATTTTTGATACTACATCACTATACCAGGTCACATTGTATCAAGAGTATTTGTTGGATTATCATGTTGGTAACATTGGTGTTTTCAGTATGGAAAATATTGGTTCATCTAAGAACATTATAATGACTGATTTTCATGTTATGAAAATTGGTGGATATGCATTCACCATGATAGAGAGACATTCACTCAAACATTAATCCATTATTCACACCTTAATCCTTAAAAAAATTGATTGTTGATACTACATTAATATATTGTGTCACTTTTTATCATGATTATTTTTTTAATTCTGATTTTTTTTTCATTGGAGTTTTCTCGAAGGAGAATAATAATTCGTCATATTCTAGTATCATGGCCTATTTCCATGTTCAGATGAATGTTTTACACAATTTCACCAAAAAGGTCTTTTATCATTTTCAACTTTTTTTAATCAAACTATTTTCAAAGATAGACTTTGATTGATATGGATATGAAAACATATTCAATAATTTTGAATGTAAGATGATTAAGGGATCCATTTTCATATCCAAGTGACACATATATGGTATATAATACAAAAATCATGTGAAGATTTGTTCCAAAAACATCATCATGGTGGAGAGAGAGGTTTCATCCATTTTATTGAATAGATGAGTCAATGAAATGGGTGAAAGTGGGATATCCACCATGACAAATAAGTTTTACATCATCATTTTTAATGAAAATCCATATGATTTATGATATTATTACTTGTATTGGAAGTAACACATTATTTCATTTAGTACTACTTCCTTTATATGATCAGATTTATTGTATCTTGTTTACTTTAATGAATATAGACCAATAGAAGTATAATACCTTGGAGGTAATTAATATTTCATAATCTTTATTTATAATTCATCTAAAAGGTGTGGGTTCCCTCTTTTTTGAATATGAGAAAAAGTACTAGATTTCTTCATGATTTTCCAAAGTACGGTATAACATGAAGATGTAAGGATGTTAAAGTGTCTTTGTTTAGAATGTGGATGACATTACACAACATGGATGTTTTATTCCAATTACATGTTCTAGGGAATCCAACATGAGAGCATGTTCCAACGCACCACTAAAAAAAACTGAGTTTAAGAATAGATGAACGTAACCATAATGTATTAGGTTAATAGTATGATGATATTAAATAAGATTCCAAATCAATTATATGGATATTAAATTTATGTTTCATTATAATTCATCAATAGGTCACCATTGTTCCATATATGTTTTGATATTCTATTTAATGGATTGTATGGTAAAAATAATAATACACACAATTATAATTATTTGGAATTCTAGAAAATTCACTTGTATAATATTCTTATACTTATGATAGATGGGAGATATAATCAATGACTCTCCATTTTATTTATTTATGGGTTGTTTAGATAAATTATTTGTAATCTAATGGAGGAAAAAGTGTTCAAAAATATAGATGTCATGTTCCATGGGAACAAGAAGATCAAGGATATTTGAAATACCAGAATGTTTCAAAGTGGAAGTTTCAAGGAATGAATTCTTGTTTCAATGCCTATATAGATACCTAATGCTATTGAAGTGGATTAAATTCTAGAAGACCCATCAAAAGAATATTTAGAGGAAATATTTGATGATAATAATAAGGGATTGACTCAATGCTCTCCACTATATGTTTTATAACCATACTAGTATCCAATTTATAGTGTACAACACAAATTTAATATTTTATAGGTTTAAATATATTTTTGGGGGAGGAATACATAATAAAATATTCCCATTATTAGATTAATGATTAATAACTAATGAAAGGGATCTGGAAAGATATCTTGAAATATATTTTCATTTTTTATCACTTGATATCTAAGGTGATGTATCAATATTTTGTCAGTGTTTTCAAGATATACATGAACCAAAACCTTGCGGATATAATAAAAAATAATGTAGATTATGATATTCCAAAAATTTGAAGATTCTTTAGTTTATTATGACTAGTGGGGGTGAATTAAAGGATATTTTCCACTACATTGGAATGTGTCTTCTGCACCACCCTCATCAACCAACAGATTTCAACTATCCCTATTTAATATGGATGATCTATTTGGATTTATACCATCAGATAAGTCCATCGAAGGTTGGTGTGGAAGGTTTCTGGTGTATTTATTTTTTCATACATGAAAACTTTCTCACTACCTATATTGAAAATGAATTTTGGATCTTGCAATATCATTATTCGAGAAAGATATCTATTTATTTATAAGAGATATCTAAGATAGATTTATATATAGATATTTCTATAGATGTATTTTTATAATATTTATTCATTCTGAAAGAGAGTATAGTTTCTCCCTCTATTATTCTCTCACAGATCTATGAATGACATCATGAACCTATACTTGTATTTCATTCCCCTTGTAGTTTTTTTCAATATTGATAAATATGGTAGTATGTGTGTACATTATTAAATGGTAGTTTTTGTTATAGTTTAATTTGTTTTTTGAGTTTATTTTTTTGATTTTCCATGGTTCATGTATGAAAATATGTATTTTTAGTTCTTGTAAAATGACTTCCATGTGCCTAAGTAGAGTATATAAGTTGTTATCTCTTCAAATTCAATGACATGTTTTTCTGAAGTATGGGTATAGAGAACCCATGGTAATCTCATTCTTTTATCATCTTATGATATATTTTTTATAGATACTGAATTTATTATGTTAAGTAAATTGTGTTTTTAGAAAGGTGAACAACCATAGTAAAAAATAATTAAGGGAGACTCACATTATACCGACATCTCTTCTTTGGTGAAATCATAATGAAAACTCCACACATGGGTGACCTATTTTCCTTATTCATATCTTTTTATTTTCATTATGTATGACTAATTTCGGAAAATTTTTTCATTATATTGATTGGTAAAAAATATTTAATATGAGGGGTTTCAAAAATTATTTCTTAAATATTGAAGGATTTCTCCACGATAGTTATATTTTCCCCCTCAACATAATCTTGGAAAAATTAAATGAATTTATTATTATTGTAGGTGAATACCTTTATAATGTTATTAACAATTCAATTCTTCACCAGGAGTACTCCTAGAATAATTTAAATTGGTGGCATATTGTAGTTTGATTCCCTATATTTGATTTTTTCTAAAAAAATTATTTTTATGTTCTTTTGTTTTATATATATATGTGTATATATATTTAAATAAATAAAATATTAATTTAAAATATTAATTAATTTATGATTATATTCAATAAATGGTACTTAAATTATTACACCCTATAAACCTACCCCATGAATTATTCCTTCTATAAGAGAGTGTTATTATCCATCAATTCTTGAGGTTCAATGTGGTATTTTTTGCCACTTTGATATAATGTTAAAACAATATAATTTAAATATTGATTTCACTTTAATTAAAATTATATTTTAATTAATACATGAAAAGAATAATATAGTAAGTCATAATTAATCATTACTAAATTAATAATGTAATAAATATTAATTAACAATATAATAATATAAAATTAAATATTATATTTTATTTAATTCATAAATAGTATCAAATGATATGAGACCTTAGTTTGTTTCCCAATTGAACCCCCTAAAATTTCTATTCAAGTAAATGAGAATTAAAATTAATACATTAGGTGGAATGAAATAATTCCATATAAAAATTGAATTCGAATACAAGAATATAATCTATCAAACACATATCATAATTAGTGAAATGGTTAGGTCTAGGGCATCTCTTAAACCATCATATTAAGAGTTCATCCTAAAATTATTATGCATCCAATTCATACAAATACCATAATCCAAATCTAGAATCCCCCATCAATATCATCATCCTAGGAACCTATCCTATAAATCTAATTCGTATCAAGCATATCAATTTTATTTCCATGGAGAACTATAATCCTAACAAATGAAAAATATTTTCAAACTTAGATAAATAATACGAGTCTTATTATTTAAATACTTCATTTTCATGTATGATTTAGTTTAGTTATAATATTTTATAGTAAGAAAATGTAATTATTAAGTAAAAAAACAAATCCATTGTCTTCTTTAACATTTTATCCACAAAAAACTCAATATAGAAGAAAAATTAAATCATAAAAAACTCTATAACATATTAATGTTCAAGGAATATTTTGTCATTATAATTTAGTGAAAATGAATTTAACACACTAATCATTTGAAATAACTTAATCTCAGTTCAACATACTAAATATTTAGTGTCCTATAAGTGTAAAAACAAATCTATCAAGAAAATAATTAATCCATTCTAGCATAGTTTAGTAAGTAAAGAAATTAATATTTTTTTGAGCCCAACTATAATATTTTCCCTCCAATAGTAATCAAATATGAAAACAATTTAGGTATTCATGATATTATACATTTAAGTGGTCCATAGGTTACATATTACTGAATTATTAAAGTCTTAGGGACACTTTTTGATACTAGAAAAAACTATTTCAAATGGAGATATTGATTGTAATTATTTGGTTTCTAGAATAATTTAGATTCATTTTTTGAAAACATTCAATCTATAAAATTAATGTATTCATCCATAGTTATCTCCCCATATTTATATATATATTAAATGAATGATATTCAGGTTCCTTGACCCCTTGAAATATTATGGTTATTCTTCACTAGAGGATGAATATAATTGTCTAAAAGTACTGGTTGTGGAGGAATTTCATTTTCAAAATATTTCCATGTCTCAAAGGATCTAATAAAAAAATTATCTATAATTTAAATTAATCCTTATGATTTAGAGACTTATTATAATGTGTGTAAATAAATCCATTTTAGGCCACAATTGGGTTCTAATATTATTTTAAAACAATTGATTGAATTGAGCTTCAATTTTTCATACATGTTCATGTGAATATATTGTGGATTCGCCATAGTAATTGTGAACCTCCTGAACCTCCTTCAATATGAATGAATAAACTCTTAAGGTATCTATAACATCTAAGATATAATGCCCAAGACTATACGGATTATTCTTTACCATCTTTTGAGTGGTAGGTTGGGAATTCATAATAGCATAAACATTTCCAATGAAATCCTCAGTACTCATAGACACTGTCTGTTTGGAAGGACAATTTGTTTCTCTATCCATAACCAGATTGGTAACTTCTTAGTATCCTTCTATATACAAAACTAATTTATCTCCAAAGGGACTGATAAACACAAAAAATATTCCCATTTTAAATCTAAATGGTTTTCATTGTAATAGGAAATGGTAAAATTTGTTCCTTGGAGCACTCATTACCACAAAAATAATGGTGTAAACAAATTTCAAACTAGATATTAAATAATCTATGATGATTTTGTAAGTCACCAATTTCAAAATAATTATTAATAATTAATAATTAAAAATGTAATTAAAAAAATATAATTAATGTTAAATTTTAATGATTAATAATGATAATTTACTTAATAATTTAATAAAATGTTACGTAAAAATACTAATTAATTAAATAATTTAATTGAAAAGTAATAATAAGATTTTTAATTATTATTCATAATTTATAATTATTTTATTATTGTTAAATAAGTTAATAATATTATAAAATATTAATACAAAATAAAATAATAATATAATTCAAATTATGTATGTATTCTAATGCCTTTAAAAATAAATAAAAAGTAATAATATAAATTAATGGGTAAATAATAAGAAATAATAATTTAATTTCTTATCTACTTATAAATTTTACTTATGATTACTAATTTTAATATATTTATCATTTAAATTAATTGAATAAATAAGATATAAATTGGATGCAAGGGTTTTGGGCTCTTGCGTGGAAGTCATCTGATTGTGATGAAGAAGGTGACTAGGACATCTATAAAATAAAGTCTCTTCGTTTCTTTGTGGGCACCAAATTTCCATTAGAAAAGATAGTCATGGAAATTAAATAATTCCAAAATGCCTCTTCAAGACCTTTTAATGATTCTATAGTTTGGTTTGATAGATTAGGTATTCCCACTAATTTTCAGTCATTGACTGGTTATCTTTCCTAGACATTCATCAAGGAATCCTTGATAATAAGAATTATCAGAGACGGTTCAGTGGTGTATGTTGATGTCATTCCGAAAGATTTTTGGGAATGAATTCCGGTAGTTAAAAATTATCTAATTTCAAGGAACGTTCATTATAAGTGGGAAAACCATAGAATCTTAAGGATTTGATTCAGAGCTTTTCTTGATTATGGATTTTCTTGTATTGAAGACGTGTCTCCATAGGTCATAGATTTTTCTACCACATCTTCCCTCCATATGATTCCAGGTTACGAGCGTGGAGATTTCAATCCCCTTTCGTAAAACTAGGTGAACTTCATCTACATGTGTGGTCATTGGACTTCAATTTCTCAAAGGAAAGGAATACCTTTACCCATATTTGTATTAGGCTTATTGGACTTAATTGGATAATTTTGTGTCTGAAGACCGTGCATGACATCACCGTGGAAATAGGAATGCCTATTTTTTAGATGGGGATACTAAGAATGTTCAATTTAGCCACTATGTTATGATTCTGATAGAGGTAGATCATAGATCTTCAATCATTGATATTTTTATTCTTAATACACCTTCTCATGATGTTCATATTATTTTTCAATGTGAAAATAGTCCATCATTTTGGTCGGATTTTTTGCTTGTTTTTCATTTTGTGGATGATTTCCACAAGAGGATTCCTTTATAGATTTGTAGAAGAAAGGACACCTAAAAAATGTTTGTAATTGAGATGAAAACTTTTATGATGATCACAGTCTATTGGGTGGGAATGAAAAGGGTGTATCTATTGATAAGAAGCTATAGCTATAGAAAGGGAATATTTTGTTGATTTTCTTGGATTGATTTTTGTAAATTACAACTCTCATGCTACTACAATGTCATGGGAATATAATTCTGAATAGTATATGAAGAAAACTACTGATCCTAAGGATGATGGTCAGAATAATGATCTATGTGGTGGTACGGCTTCTGAAAAACATAGTGTGAAACACTCATTTAGATATATTCTTGTTCATTGAACTATGGAAGATAATCCAATGGAAACTGAAAATGATGGTGAGAATTATGTTGAGGTTTATGATGGTTCTCATAAAGTGGATGAGCATGAATTTGGTAACTCAAAAAGTCACAACTATAATGTGATTCTGGAAGGTATTTTTTGCAAGTTGTCTAGGGAAAAAATTGATATTTCTAGTTTTCAGACTACTAATGAGGAAAGGGAGGAGGCCATGGAGCTAATAGATCTTTCCATGGATAGTGAAGTAGGTGGGGTTGTGGTTGGTGCCAAATCCAGGTAGCATATTTTAAAGGACACATCCATAGTTCATGGTGTTGTGGTAACAAGGACTGGTGATGGTGAGTTTGAAAAATCAGTTTATAATTGAACTTACATTGATAACAGACAATATCAATCGCATATCTCAAAAAATTTGGTGGTTCATGATCCTAAACAAGAAGAAAATTTGACCACTTTCAATGCGGACATATTGGTTGCCAATTTTTATGTTTATTTAATCTATAGGTAGATACTACCTACAATTTTTTAGTCCTATATTCCTTTAATGTTTTAGATGATTACGTTTCGCAAGATGAAATAATTAATCATCTAATGGGAAGGAAAGAGTGGTTGATGAACATGACAGATCAGCCAAAATTATGACAGACCAATCTGATGATAGGAGTTCTTGCATAGAGGGTACAGACCATGATGGAATTTTACAGATGGTAAAACCCTGAAGGAGAGGACGCCCCCACAAAGGTCTTGGATGTGTTCATTGGCGTATAAATTGTAATTCCATTTGTGATGATGAACGTGTTCTTGAAGACATAATTAAGAAACAATTTGGGATATAAATGTTCTAATGAAGGTTTTTTTTCATGTTTAACCCCCATCCTCTTATGTGTTACATTTTAATTGATTTTAAATAAATGGGCTACGAGCCTACCTTTTATAAAAAAAATTATAAATAATATAATTAAAAAAAATTTAAGAAATAAAATAAAAATATAATTTTTAATAAATTTAAAAACATGTATATTTTGTAATATATTTTCCAAATAAAATATTAGTAATGTAATAAATAATGGTACTCATAGTAATTAATAATGTAATTTATAGTGCAATAATTAAATTAATTTATAACACATAACAATGATTTAATTAGTAATTTAATTAATAAGGTGGTTAATAAAATAATTTAGAATAATTGGAAAATATTATATATAAATATATATGTAATGAAATTTTTAATAGCTATGTAATTAGAAATATTTAATTTTTTAATTTATAATAATTTAAATAATTATTATTATTAATATAAATAATAATTAAATTAAAAATAATTCTAATAATTATAAATATTATAAATAAACTATCTATGTATGTGTTTGAATATAAGAAGTATAAATAAAATTAATAGTGAAAATATTATTAAATAACTATTTTAGAACAAAACATGTTATAGACATACTTTTTTAGGTCTAAATTTCATTCCACGAAATAAGAATGTTTTCTGTTTTTCAATTTTTTTATTTACTATATTCATGAAAAAACCCATTTTTATAAAAATGTTTTAAATTAAATTTAAACTATCTTTGTAGTTTTTATTTTATAAGATTACTATGTCACATGAATGAAGATTAATAGTGATTCAATTCATTGACTTTGAAATCATATAAAATTCAAACTATAAATACACTGTAAAATAAATTTAGAACATCGACTAAGAAAAAAATAATATTTCAAAATTAGTAGTTGTTTATTTAAATAAGAATAAAACTAATTTATTTAACCCAAAATGATGTTATTTAAAAACATTTTTTGTAATCTTTAAAAATCATTTAGGTGAACTTGAAACCCTATAAAATATGAACTATAAATATAACATACATTAAAATAAAAAAAATAAAGGAATAAATAAATAATAATTTAAAATAAAAAACATTTCATAAAAAATATATAACCAAATAATATAAATGATCAAAGACAAACATATTTCAAAATAATGTATTTATAACACTATGGGAAATCTGACCTTTCCTAACGCTTCTATACCAACAGTTCGTAAAAACCGTTGGGAAAGCCCACTTTGAGGCCATATTTCCCAACAGTTTTGGAAAACTGTTGGGAAAGGGTATGGCTTTCCCAACGGTTTCCCAAAACGTTGGGAAAAGTCCACTTTATGGCCCCCTTTCCCAACGGTTTTCCCAAACTATTGGGAAAGTTCCCGATATATCATCCATCCACCCATAATTTCACCTAGAATCAAGGATCTATACCAACGGTTGTCAAAACCGTTGGTAAAAAGCTATACCAATGGTTTTCACAATCGTTGGTATAGATCCTATGATTTTATATCAGATCTTATTACAAAGAACATTATATAAATACAAATTTAAAATAATTACGAGAATATATATATATATTTATATAATTATGTTCACAAAATTCATGTTAGGTTAGTGGTTAATTCGTTCAATGACAAAGTAGGGGTCTTGGGATCAAATCCCCGCGAATGTTTTTTTTGAAATACATATACCAGCGGTTCCATAACCTTTTGTATAGATTTTCATATTACATATACCAACAGTTTCTAAAACTGTCGGTATAGGTCTATACCAAGTGTTTTCCCAAAACAGTTGGTATAGACCTATCCCAACGCCATACTTGGCAACGGTTCTCCAAACCGTTGGTATAGGCTATACCAACGGTTTGGATGCCTATACCAAGTGTTCCAAACCATTGGTATAGGTTAGTTTTCTTGTAGTGTAAGTTAATGTTTTTTGAAGTGTGTGATAATAAAGACTTTCAAAATATAAAGTATTAATACAATATATATTATATTTATAACATTGACCTAGGTAGTGATGGAAGTAGCACTGGTCCCTCCCACACTGGCGAGGGAGGGATTCCTCACATCCAAAATGATGTCTAACCTTCACACATTATTGTTTTTATTTAGCTCTGATTTTCACCCTCCCTTCCTCTGAATCACAATTAGAGATAATGGGTCATCTCTTTTTAATAGTCAAATATTACTTTTTCTTTTGAATATCGAGTTAAAATAGGCCAAAAACCCATTGAAATTAAATATTATCTATTGTTTTAGAAGTAATCATACATTATTTGACTCTATTGACAAGATTATTTTTTTGCATCACAGGTTTAATGGTATCGCTCGATCATCATACTACATGACTCTAACCAAATAATTGTTTTTTACAAATATATGGTAAACCAGATTCGTTCTATGTCAATATCTATATCATCCTTCAATAATTTTTTATTTTCTATTCTATGATGGCCCTAGGAATTTGACATGAAATGTGACCCACTAACAACTATTTTTTGGGATATATTGTTCAGGAATACCTTTCTCAATAAAAAATCCGATCGATTATTTTAATTTTTGGGAATATTTTAGGTTGACACATATGTTAATATTGTAGGAAAACATCGATAAGACATCAAAATACCCCTTAAATTTACATGGAACTATATATATCAAAACCGCCACTATACTTTGTTTTGGTTGTGTTTGGTGAAGAGTATCAATAAAAAAATCAATCCATCTATGAGTCATGTGTTCATTTATGTGAGTCTTGAAATCTAAATGGATACTCACATTCAATTATACATAACATGGGTGATAATGGGTTATTGTCTTATAAAAATGGCTCTAATATTACTAGTATTTAGTTCAATATGATAAGTGATGTTTCAATGCATCCAAAATTTTATTTATCAAAGAGAATAATTCCTAGGCTGATGTCATTATTGCATTGATGGCAAGGAATATTTTATTTGGGATAATCAATCTGAATGGTAGATACATAATTACCACTCCTAAATACTACATTTTGTACTTGTATGAGGATGAATCTTTCTAGAAGTGGGAAATTGGTTGGTTTATTCCCGTAATATTCATGGGTTACATGAGTAAAAAATATTTGTGTTGTTTTATGAAACATATATATACATCTACAGTATATTGTTCTCCCATTCAATTGAATATATATATTGTAAAATCTCCTAATATGGGATATAATTAAGTGATTGTGGGGAAGGGTTCCTAGTGTGGTGGAATATGTTACAATAACATTCATCACTAAGATATTTCTGGTGTTATCTGGTAACATAAGGTTCATGGGATTAGGATTTAACAATAGTTTTACTCTAATTAATGGAATTAAAATATTTATGATGTCTATGTAAATGGGAATTACCATCCATTGGGTGGTGTCTACGACCTTCTATATAGCATTGATACCCTAAATATATTTATGGGACTGGTTGAAGAGATACCAGGAATTGAAAATGGGGAGTGGAAATTCATCTTCTCTAAGACAAAACATAAATTCCTGTAGGATACATGTTCAAATCTTTGGTATAATGAAAATTACCTATATTAATGGAATTAGCTACATCCATTGAAGATGATAAGAGTGTTTAGGAAGATTCTAATTTTCTTATTATGATTAAGAGGCGGAGTCCATTTACATTTTACAGACATGTTTAGGAATATATAAAGGGAACGGTGGGATTCGACATGGTAAACTACAAATTTATCATATGGAAGAAAAATATATGTCATAAGGACTATTGAAACTATCCCAAACCAATGATGTCTTATTCAACAAGACTGTTATACAAATCACAATATTCTTGGAGGTCTAATGTCCAGGGACCAGTTGAGGTTATGCCTAAAATCACCTAGGTGTTCATGAATAATGTATTTCAGGCTACTCATTTTGAAAGAAGTCTGGAAAAAGAAATCAAAATATAATTAATTCCATATTGTCTTGATTTATGAAATAAAGATGTATATATATAAATAGAACCCCTTAGTGTTTTTTCATTTCCCTATCAATAATCTAATAGGATGAATGTCATATATCATTATTTTGGTATTGTGTCATGAGATGAATGTAAATTTGGAACTAAAAGTATATCCCTCTAAATTTATCTCTAGAAGATAGTGGTAAATATACAATTCATATAGAGTATTTTCCCAATGGACACCGTATTTAACGAAATGCATGGGGTGAAATATAAGTTGAATCCATTTATAAAAAATAGAATATTTTTACCATGATGACTATGATATAGTTTTATCTTTTATTTCTTCCATTATTGAAACAAATTCTAGGTCTATCATTAGTTTGATAAAAGGGTCTTATCATACAAGTATTGATATCCCTCCCCCAAACTGCGTAATTATGCCTCTTGAAATTACATATTACATTTTATTGGATTTTCTATATTCAACAAGTTTTCACATAACATTAATGTTGTTTTATGAAAATAAAAAATAGATTGGAAAGGACTACACATATAATAAATAATTTATGATTAAAAAATCATAGAAATAGTAAGTAAAACACAATTTATGTCACACAAAATGAAGTTAATTCAATATATAATAACATTAATTTAAAGAAATTATGTATGTGAATTTGATATCATTTAAAATATGAACTATAAATATATCTAAACTAAAATTTAAATAAATGACTAAAAATATAAGAAATAATTTATAATAATTATTATTTTCTTAAAATAAAAAAAAATATAAATTTTCAAAAAAAATTATTTCCATTGCACGATATTTATACATTATTGTTGTTTTTGTTGCAGGTGGTTTAGAAATCTTTTAATATATAAATTATTTTTACTCATAATTTTCATGCATAAATATTACATCTTATTAGATGAATATTCATACATAACATTGTGAGCCACACAAGACTCGCATAGGTTTAGTGACTTTGTAAGGATTAATACATGAAAAACTTTTTCATAATATATTTACATAATATCCCACTATGTCCTTCAAAAAATCAACCCTTATTAGTGATAACATATATATAAACATTCTTCTTAACCTGGATAAAGGAAACATAAGAAAGGGTGATCTCAGATTCTTAGTAAGGGTAAACATGAAGGATTTTAATGATCACTTAAATATATCATGATAATAAGGGTATTATAATATATGTTTATAATATTAAATCCATAACATATATATCATAGATCATAATCATGAGTTAAGGAAAAAAACATTATAGTTGATAAGGCAAGAATCATATAAGAATCAAAGAACATGATCCATGAGAGAATAACATTGGCAAGAGACATGTGTTTTTGGAATACACGTAAGCATATAAAATAATTAATTTATTAGTCAAGGATCACTTCGAAGACATTCATAGTGGATTTGGATATCTCCACATTCCATTTTATTTCTCAAGGTTTACTCCAAAGACCAACATAGTGTGAAAGTTCTCATAGTGAACTTAGTTCATTATCCATTATAGTCCTGTTTATCCCATGAGATATGCATCTTTACTCAATGAATTGGAGGTTTATATAATTTAAATACCACACATACAATTATAAAAATCATAAATATGTGTGGAATATGATCATAAACCATTCATCATATCATAACCAATTTCAAAGAAATTGGTTTCATAATTATTTAAACATTTTTTCATAGCATAACCTATAGAAAATAAACTTGTTTCATAAAAATCATGTCATCATATTCATAAAACATCTAGAGAAATAATAAGGACGATATAATTGGATCATATCAACATTAAATCATAAGTAACATAAAAATATTTTATAATAATTATAAATTCAATTAAAAGTTCTGTGAAATATTTATAGTGGAAATTATACTTTTATTCTAAAATCACTTATTTAAAATATAGAAATTTAAATATAATTAGTGGATTTTTCTTAAAAAAAAATCTTGGAAAATTTTAAAGTATTTTTCAAGGAATTGATTAGTCGTGTAGGATTGAAATTTTATTTATATCGTGTATCTTAAAATAGCAATTTTGTTGAAATTTATTGTAAATAATAAAAAGGACATCATTCAGAAGATGAAAAAAATATTCTTTTTAAAAAAATTATGATAATCATGGGTAAAAATGACTTTAAAAATTCATTTAATAATAATAAAAACATTCTTGTAAATTTTTTAGATAACATGGATATGTAAGAAAAACATTTTCGACTAAAGAGACAAATAAATTTGTGTTTCCTAAAAAACATTTGTTTGGTCAATTGAGTACTAAATTAGTGTAAAAAATAAAGGATTTATTGTAATATATATATTTAACTAATGTATAATAAAATTTATTATAATTTTTTGGAGTTATACCATGAAATTTAATTATCAGAAACATAATCCTGAAAAATATTAGTATACATTTAGATTGTTACATAAAACCCTCACTACATTGTTAATATCCGTATAAAACCTCTTGAAAGTGAGAAAATTAGATGATTTTTTAAATCCAATAAAATTTCATTAAATATATATAAAATACATTAAATGAAATTATATATACCCCACAAAATAAAAAAGTGTTGAATACAGCATAAGTCTCGCATAATTAAAAGTGAGATGGGAAACCCTTACATCTAGTTGAACTTTCTTTGAAAGTACTTTCAACTCTTATAAAATAATGTTAAATTTATTATAAACATATATATGAATCATTTACATACATATAATATAATATATTAACAAATAATATCATTTATCACCTATTTATTAATTATTTTGTATTAAAATCATCTTTTCCTGGTTGTAACTGTTTTGTTTTCTGTGAGAATTTCTGTTTGGTGGTTCCAATCCATTTTATTTTAATATTTTTACATCATATAATTAATTTTAATCATGATATAATTATCATAAATATTAAATGTATAGAGATTTTTTTTAATCCATAAAAGGTATATATAGAAAAATAAATTATACTATTCTTGGAGATGGAAGGTCGTACTTATGCATGAATGTTGTTTTCACTTTTTGATGTTTGGGATGAAATAAAGGTAAATAATAATTAGACTTTTTGAGATAATTTTTATATAATAAATTTTATATATATTCATTAAAACCATCCTTATCACCATCATGAAAAATGAATGTGAAAAAAATCACATCACTTTGTGGAGGTGGTTGTCCACACATAAGCACAAGAAATTATATCATTTTTGAATGGATGGGATGGAGGATATTATTGGTTATTTCAAAATAATAATAACAATAATGCGTATCTAATATGATTAATTAAATATTTTATATTGTATAACATATATTTAGTGGTTCTATAATAAGAAACGTAATTTTAAAACACTTAGTTAAGAGTTGTACCTCTTTGTTGAGACACAACCATTGACATACTTCTTAATCCTTTAAAGGATGATATTTTAGAGTGAATATAAGTTCTATAACCTGGTTATGGATTATTATATGGTTATATTTTTGGTATTGGAAAATATTTAAATCTCGTAATGTATGGATATAAGACAATATGTGGTATACATTGATAGGTGAGAGAAAGAACACACATGGAATTACTTAAAATATTAACTAATATATCAATATTTATATTGAAAATTATCACCATGTTAAGCCAAATTAAAAGATAATATGTTATATTTTTTCAAATAAAGTCAAATAATCATATTTTGGAATGTTTTGGATATATTTTAAGCCATATATTTTTGTTAATCTACAGAAAACTCATTTTAACATTAACAATGGACATTTAACTTATTACCATGATTACGAAATTATTTGAAAAAAGTAAAAGGGGCCCTAAAAAAATTAACAATATTATTATAAATTTTTAATCTATATTATAATGATCTTAGTTATTAAATTTAATATAAGAACACAAAACGTATTAAAAATAGTTTTTTTGAAAATACATGATTGATGAGTAAAAAACATTTAAACTATAGAAAAATAATATTATATTGGTCCCCATATTTTTTTGATAAATAATAAATTAATTTTTTCTTTATAATTTTATATTAATACACTACCTAATGTAAACTTCAAAAAATTATATGAAATGAAAATACATAAAAATATTTTTAAATTTCAAAAAAATATAAATTATTTTCAAAAAAGATAATGTAGGTTTAGAATATTAGAAATAATGATTTAGAATAAATTATATACCTTCATAAGGATAGTTTGGGTCTAAAACCACCCATAAAATACTATAAGGGAATGTTTTAGTGTCATGTTAACTATATACCTCATAGTTTTAACCTAATGTTTCTTCTTTGACCTAGGTGACAAATATTTACTAGGGTCACCATTATTAAGGACAAAAAATTAATTTACTCATATTATATTAAATTAATTATGATTATTTTATGTATTGAATCAATTTTATCATATTAAAATAATATATGTAGAATAATGTAATTTAAAATTAATCTCGCAAAACATGATGAATAGTTGTTTTTAAAAGAAATTTATTCCCTTAATTAGTATAGTTTTTATATAACATTCCTACATAAAAATTTATTGAAATGACATAAATTGTATTAATAATAATATAAAGGAAATAATTATATTTTAAAACCATTTTAAAATTATAATTTTCTTTGTAAATTTATTAAATAAAAAAGGCAATTTTCAATAAAAAATATTTTCCCCTATTCATCAAAAAATCAATCTTTTTAGAACAATTATAAAAAATTCACTCTATGATAAATTTGACATAACAAATTTATAATTGATGATCATTTTTTAAAATGATATTTTTAATGTGTTATAGATTTATTATTTTATTTCATTAAAAAAAATAAATAAAGATCATTTTGAGGTAAAATTTATAATTCATGAATATAAATACATTACTAAAAACTGATTGCTTAATTTTAAATAATTTTTTTTATTTAAATACATTAAAAATATTTTCTATAACACATTTATTTTTATTTGAATATAAATTTTTAATTCCCAGGTTTTGATGGTCACATTAAAAAAATGATATTTTAATTGTATATTGTGGTTCATTAAATCTCAATGATCTGTGTTAAGTTAGAAATCATGCAAATTAAAGTAGTTAAAGAAAATTTTATTATAGAATTTTAGGGTGTTACATTATTCCTGTTATTAAATTATTTTCACCCATGAAATTTCTTCAATTTGAAACATGAAAATGATGATATCTTTGTTTCATCACATCATATGGATCCTAAGTAGCTTCGTTAAATTTTAGATTCATCCAGAAGACATTAACCAACCAATTAGACATGTTCAAGAGCACATTAACTCTTTAATAACTGATTTCTACAATTTATTCTTTATATTAAAAATCATTCACTTGTCCTAAAACCTTTTAGTTCAATACATATAACATATTAGGTATACTCTTCCAAGTGAGAGTTACATGGAACACATCATGAACTTGAGATAGGTTCTATATAAGTGACAAGCTATCCTACCTACTTGATCAAAAATTTCAAATGTTAAAATATATGTTGGGATCATCTTTCCATTCATTTTTAATATTATAACCTTATTCTTGGGGAAAATATTTTGCAATAAATTAACAATAAATTAGAATTCAATAATTTTTTTATGATTTTCAGTATAACTAATTTGTAAACTCTAACCTATCATTATATATTTTTGAATGTGTATAACCTTCACTTCCATTTCCCATACTAGTTCGTGCCATAATAGAGTTTTTTCTAAAACTCTATCCTAGGATATTGGAGTTCTGAAATTCTTTCCATAGAGAGATTTATAACGAGGCGTCTGCATTATCAAGTGAATGACATTGTTGTAAAAAAACTCATCTAATGAAAGGTACTGATCTAAAATATCATCTAAATTCATAGAATAAGAAATCAACAAATCCTCTATGTATTTAATGGTTCTATTATACAGACCATCTGTCTGGGGATGATAAGAAGTACTGGAACTCAACTATATATGTAGAGGACACTCAAAAAATCCAAAATAATTAGTTAATACTTACATCCAAATTAGATATAATATAATATAATGGGGTGTTCCATTGGAGCTTACTAATTAATTAATGTAAATTCTATTAAGATAACCTAGATAGAAAAATTATATGATAGTAATGAAGTGTGCTGACTTCATAAAGTTATTCTATACAACCCAAATACAATTATGGACTTTTTATGTTTTGGGGGGTCTATGTCAAAATCCATAGTGGTGTTTTACCATTTTTTCTGGTTTGGGTAGTGGTTGTAATATCCCCTTATACTTCTATCTTTTAACCATAATTATTGAAATACCTAGTGATATGATACATACATCAAGGATGAATAGAGAATGGTGAACTATGAGATTAATCGAAAAAAATTATGAAGTTTTTTATTTATGAGACACAAACACAGTTCCAAAATTTTATCATTCAATCATAATCATGGTTGAATTTGAGAACATTTCTAAACATCTTCTGTAGTTACACATCATTATTCTGTACATTTTTAATAATCTCTTGGATAAATTGCTGAACAACATTTTAGAAAGATAATATTTATCCACTTCCTCAAATATTTCTATATGCATCCACTGGAAATCAATAAATATTGGATATTATTTGAACCTTATCATTAATAAGATATCATTATCCTTGGGAATCAAATGATCAATCACTATAATATCATTCCCCTCCTCATTGGCTTGAGAAGAGGTGGATGTGCTATTAGGCCTTACGTGACATCCCCAAGACACAAAAGGCTCACAATAAATTCCAAGTTCTTCATGAACATTGGGGGATGAATTTCCCATTTGGATGATAAATCTCCATGAAAGCATAAAAAATAAAACTCTTATATTTTCTATGATAAATGAAAAAAATATAACCAAAATTATACCCAATAATAAACAACCATATACAAGTTACGATGGGAATATATGATAAAAGTCTATAATATAATAGGACACATGACATAAAGACCACCGACTCCAAAATATCCCAAATCTCGAACATCATTTTTCATGCCCACAGTATCATGAAGAATCACTAACTAATTGGGATACCTTTACATTACATGTGTCTTGATATATAACCTCTATAAATGAAAAACAATTTCTAAAAAGGGGGTGAGTCTAATTCTGGTAATATTATTGAAAAAACATCCCATCTCATGCCATTCGTACAGGAACTAGTAATCTCCTTTATTATAAAATAGTTTTAAAATAATAAGAAACTATTTATATCAAAACATTTAACAAGTTCCAGGGAAAAAAATTCAAATAATTGAACCTTAATAATTTATTTAGCATACCCATATCCATGTCCCCACACACACTCCAATGCATTCCAAGAGGATAGTTCGATACTTATTATTGGTATCTCATTGATCTATTAAGTCCTCACAAGATTACCAGTACTTGGCGCCCCAATGGAACACACCCCTTCTTGAGGGACACATCATTCAATACACTAAGGCCAACCATGTATTTCATATTAGATGAAAACCTTTCCCTATATAAACATACTTTCATTAAATCATTTTATCAAATATTTTCCGTTTTTTCAAAATAGATTCATTAATTTTAAAATCTTTATTTTACAATTATCTCCATAGATAATTTTCTAATAAACCATTAAATTTACACAACTAAAAATCCATAACTAAAAAATGTTTTCCACCAATAATCACAAATATATTTGAAAAAATAAATTAGGTCATATGAATAAAACCAATCATACGTGTTCTAAGTTAATTTGATATGAAAGATAATCCACCTACCTCGTAATAGTTTTTGAAAACAAGGATCATCTCTATAATTCCCTTTATTTGGTATTAGTTCTTCTTCCCTTAAATATATTTATGAATATTGCATCATGATCCAAATAAATGAACAAATATTTATCCTTAAATTATTAGATCTATGGTTCTAGGAGAGGGGAAAAATACTTTCTAAGATGATTGGGTAAGAATGGATACTTTCCAATAATTTTGGATCCATAAACTAGTTTTATTCTTCTAAGAATCACATATGAATTAAAATGAAAAAGCAAATAAATCCTTAAGAGCAAGGGAAATTTGATATCCAAAGAGAATAAGGGATTAATGAGGGTTAGGGGATTAATTTGGATTAGATCAAGGATTTTTTTGATCTAACTATATATAGCATAGTTATGCCACACAATATGGAAGACTATGTGCCAATAGTTTGGAGTTATTACCTTATAAAATCCCCTTGTATGGTTGTATCGCATGTTTTTATAGACTTTGTTCCAATCATAATTTTCCCCTTCTTTTACATTGTTTACATGTTTTCCTCAGAAACTACATGGTTTGGCTAATACATGCATGAACCACGCGACGATCCATTGAACCCACCTCCAAAGGATTCACATTTTCTAGGATCTGGTTTATAGGTTTAAGTAACCATTCACAATCCATGAACATCCCTAAACACCTCTGAAACATTATAGTACCATCCCAGACCACCCTAAACACAAAAAATCATTATGTATGATAAATTTCACATGAGCCTTAGCCCAGTTGGTGAGGAATATTAAGTGCATCCAAGTGACCCAGGATCAAATCCAGGCATAGGCATAATTTCCGGGTACTATAGCAGCACTGTAGCAGTACTGTAGTAGGCAATGTAGCACGGACTATGTAGTATTTTAGTAGGCACTGTAGCGGGAACTGTATCAGGCACTGTTTGGAACTATACCAGCTGGGAATTTTCCCCTATTTAGCCCTTCATCCCACCAATTTGGTCCCCGATCCCTTTGAAGACTTCAGACCACCCAAGCCTTTGGGCCAGTAAGGCCTTCGGTCCACCACAAGGCATTTGGGCCACCTTAAGTGCAGATGAAAACTAGACAATTTATAAGGAAAAAGCTCTATAAGTGGATGAGCAAGGAGAATTCACCACAACAGAAGCTACACAGATTTCAAGAATGGGAGGGTATGACACCTGTCATCGGGACAAGCTTTTTCATGCACCTGATAGACTTGTCGAATATCCATGCGAAGGTGGAGATATGATTCATGATGAAGATGCTGGGGAGGAACCATTACATGTAGCTATATTGGGTTATATGTAATGGTTGAAGCCTACATGCGATGAATTCATGTAAGGCCTATGGGTCATGTAATACATACACCTAAGGGCCTTGTTAGGGTTCAACCTCACCCCTTGAAAGGTGTATTATCAATAAATCAAAAAAATGAAGGCCTTTGGGACATTGGATTATGTGTGATAAAAATATATAAATAAATGGTTATTTAACTGAAATATGGGTGCTAAATTCTCCCCAATAGTGGTATTTCTATCCATGTAAAGTAGAAAAATGGTGTTTTCATGGTAGAGTTTGGTCCACTACACCAACATTTCCTTCTCACAATCCCATGTTTCTACTTGGATATGGTCATTCTCCCATAAAATTTAAACTAGATTGATGCTTTTACCATGTATTATATTCTATTTCCTATTCAAAAACTATATTGTCACATTAATCAATGTAACATCCAGCACTAGTTCAATGTTATCCCAACAAATCACATAGTCAATATCATGTTTGTACTTCCTTCATAGAGAAAAATGAAACACATTGTTTAGTTGAATAAACCATTGTAATAAATCAAAATGATATGAAAAATCCCCAACCCAATTAAGTATCAAAAAGGTCATATGTTCTATTAGGGAAAACATTACCTACTTAAAAATAATGATACCCAAATCTCAAATAGATTCTCAATAAGACATGATCTCTCACCTCAAATAAAAATATTCACTGATGATGATCCTCATATTATTTATGATAACTTTGAGACATATATATCATATTCCTATTCAAATAAATCTTATTTATTATAGCTTACATTAGGCTACATCCAATCCATAAATTATCTCCAGCTTCCACTAAAACACCCCAACCCTAGTTACCCAGAGTCGGTGCATTATTACATAACATTGGCATGATCACAAAATATCAAGTCTCGAAAGACTGATTAGTTTAGTAGCCATGGAAATACATGATACATTATTATGTTTTATATTACATTATAAAATAAAAAAATACAACAATATTGTCTCAATTGGCCACACTCATATCCCTTAGACTATCCTTACTGGTCACTCATAATATACTTCTTCTCATCCTGGTGAAAAAAACATAGAAATCAGTGAGATCAGATGCTTAGTAAGGATAACAATATAGTGGAAACATTTATAAATAAGAATAAACATTTTGGGCAACGTATAAGACTAAAACAAAAGTCTTTTAAACATAAACTTCCGCATAATATGGAAAAGATAAAATCAAATAATTCAGTTTAATTATTCACATGGACATTCTAAAAATCTAATAATCGCATTAAATATCAATAGCCACTTACATAATGATGGATTCATAATTGCAGACTTCATAACCATATAGTCAAGGCCTTATGCCAAGACTAAAAATAAAATTTTGTCAAGGCCTTGTTCCAAGACACTTGTTTGTCTCATGATACCTACTGATGCATTGAGGATCTATAGTGGGCTCCACCCATCACATAATAATTTCAATGCCTTCCTCATATGAAAAGGTTTAAACGTAACATAAACATTCTTATTAAGAAGAGGATACAAAATTTCAATAATTTATATATAAACCCTGAATGGTGTAAAAATAACACATCCATAGTCCAAAATATCAAAAACCCTTCAATAAAATATTTCCGTTTTGTATCATAATAAATCAAATTCAAATAAACATACAATCTATCAAATGATGTTGACATAGATGAAATCAAAACTTTTTTTAGAGAAATATGTATTTCTACTTTAAAATCATTTAAAAATCATATAAATATAAAATAAAAAATTTATCTTGAAAATATTTTTATAAGAATTTAAGGCAAGCTTCGATGATGTTATAACGGCATAAAATAGCCGCACCCGCCATATAAGTTAAAAAAACTTTTTTACCTTAATTTTTTCAAAAAGGTAATAAGGTACCTTGGTGGGAAAATGATGGAAATATTCCATTCAAAACATATAAGGTCATGTGATGTTATAAATAAATTTAACCCATTGTCTCATAAATTGTAAAAACAATTGAAATACATTTTTTAGAAACATTGATTTGGATGATAAAGAGGTCCCAGTATATACTTACATAAACACAACCTCAGATAATAATGTGATTGGGAAATTAACCCTTACCTTGTACTTTTCCTTTGTCGAGGGTAGGTTAACTTCATGTATAATGGTGAAATAATTATTATTAAATTATAAAAGAACCATATACATTAATATGATATTATATATGATCTTCTAATATTACATTGTTAATAATATTTTAGTATTATTATTTTTTCGGGTGTTAGCTGATTCGTTTTACAGTATATGTTTTGTTACGTAATCCATGTTTGTTATTGAGAGGATTTATTTGATTCATATCCCGTATGAAATTAAGTTCTTAAAAATTATTTTTAATCATCATATGAATATTATTCTTGAATGATTATGATGGGGAATGAATCTCATCGCGTTCGTGGTGATGGTAATCTGTACGTACGCACGAGCGACAATATCATTCAATTGAAGGTGAAATTATATATAATCGAATGTTATATCATATATAATAATTATTAACATTTTATATTTATTAATTAAATAAATTATACATCATTATTATACCCATCCTAATAATGAATTATTTAAATAACAAACTACACAACGGTGTGGAGACAGTAAGCTGTATGTACGAACGTATGGTGACTTTTTCATTCATATGATGGATAGAATGATGAATATGGATCAACCATTTTTATAATAACATATAATAATATAGAAGATACTAGATTTATTATTTTATAACAATAATGAAAGAGAAAGTGGAAGAAGAAAAGTACTTGAAAGAGTGGATGAAATATTTACCTCCTCTTCAGGTTCTTCCTTTTGATTTCATCAAAAGGGTTCCTAAAGATGGATTTCTGACTAAAGGAAGGCCTCTATGATTAAGGGTCGATAGTTTATAGGATATTTGGTCAGGTTTTGTCTGATCCAAATGGATTTGATGGTGTGAATTTGAGATAAGGGGAAGTTCCCTTTTATAAGAGAGTTAAGGGTCACTTTATGAAATGCTTTAAATATTATCTTATAATAAAATCATTTTTGGTTTCTAATGGCCCCAAAATGAATTATTTAAAGGATAAGGTGTATATTTTCCGAAAAACTCTCAACCAATAGGTTTTATATAGGGTTAGGTTATAATATTAACATTATCTTTTAGATTTAACTCTTAGTTAAATAGATTGACATTTAACATGTCTCTTTGTATTTTTATATTATATGGTTAATAAACATACTATAAACTTCTAAGAGAACCTAATGTGGTTAATTAATGACATATATAATATTATTCCAGTCCTTTTTCCGAAAATTAGTTTTTTTGGAATAGAATAACAATTAAAAATATAATATTTGTTTTAAAAACTCTTTTATGTCAATTTTGACACTATTTGGTATTTTGTTTTTTCTAAATTCATAAAAACTTTATTAATTATAAAAAAATTAATTTAATCAATCCTAAAATGTAATAGTAACCTAGAAAATTATTTTTATTCATTAAAAGTCTTACATTTTATTTTTTTGGATATTTATAATATCAATTATTTTAATCTTTCATTAGTAAGCTAATTACTGCATCATCATTGTGTCATAAATAAATATAATTATTTAAAGTCTAAAAATTATAAATAAAATACAATAATGTGAGAAATAATTCTATATTTCTAATGAATAATTATAGTAGAATTTATCTTATGTATAACCCTATATTAAAAATGTTTTAGTTATTAAAAATTGATTTTATTTCTTTTAAATCTTATTTAAATATAACAATAATAAATGTTATAATCTAATAAAAGTAGACCTAAAGGATCATATTTTATTCCTAAGGTTGTTTTGGGTCTAATTACACTTATCCAATATAATTAAGACATGTGTTTGAGTAATTATGATATCATTTTTACCCTTAATTAGCCTATTTACTTTTAACCGTGGTAAATAAAAGTAAAAAGTTATTATTCACAAAAAATTATTTTCATCTTATTGAACCACATTTTTCTTACTGATATTAACCATGTCTCTAGTATTTTTGAAATTCAACCCAAAAAATCAGTAAAATTAGGTTTTATACAAATTTGCAAATACTCATAGGAGGTGGGTAAAAGACGGTTAATAGTTCGATAAAATCTTATATATCTAAACTTATTATAAAATGAATCCAATGAATTAAGTTGAACATATATATGTATTATATATCTTTTTTTACCTAAAATAAATTATATAAAATATAAAATTATTTAAATAAAAATTCAGCTTTAACTAATAACGCAATGTTTTTCACTATTCCTCAAAAATTTAAGGTTTTCAAAAAAAAAAAGAAAAAATTCACCCTATGCTAATTGCGATATTCCCAATTTAAAAATTATGTCCATATTGAAAAAAAATCAAAAAATCAAAAAGTGGGTATTACTCGTCATAACGACTTGTTGGATTGGTCGTGGTGTGTTAGAATCTCAAAGTTGCGTACAATGCAAGGTATTGCATTATTCAAAGGGAAGCGTACTGTGGAAGCTTGGGGTGTTACATTCTCATCTCCTTAAAATAATTTAATCCTCGAAATTTCTAGAATATTACAGCATAAAAAGATTCAGGTTGTTCTTCAACAGAATCTCCTCAGGTTCCCAAGTTTCCTCTTACATCTTATGGTTTCTCCATAGAACATTCACCAGAAGAGTCGTTTGGTTTCTAAACCCTTGTTCTATGGTATAATGAATTTTGACATACTCTTCACAATAAGATAGATCATGTTCCAGTTCAATTTATAAATAAGTGAGTACATGTGTTGGGTCAGGCATATATTTTCCCAACAGTGATACGTGGAATACATCGTGAACATTGAATGGTCTTGGAGGCATTTCAAAACGATAAGCTACAACTCCAATTCATTCCACAATTTCGAAAGGTCTAACGTACCTGGGACTCAATTTACCCTTCTTACAAAAATGTATAACACCCTTCCGTGGGGATAACACCACGAAAACATGGTCTACAACATGAAATTCCAAATCCTTCATTCAGTTATCAACGTAGAACTTTTTTCTAATTTGGGATGCTTTGATGTGGGTTTGGATAAACATCACATTTTCTATTGTTTTCTCAACAGGTTTTGGGCCTAGGAGTTTTCCTTCAACAACATCATCAAAACAA
Source organism: Viscum album (assembly GCA_963277665.1). NCBI lineage: Eukaryota > Viridiplantae > Streptophyta > Magnoliopsida > Santalales > Viscaceae > Viscum > Viscum album. The sequence continues at coordinate 1,984,219,817 of OY728122.1, forward strand.
GTTGGTGTACGACATCTCTTTCCATATGACGCTTCATATGGTTCCATCAAAATAATTGAATGGAAGCTATTGTTATAGGAAAATTCTACCAGAGGATAATAGTGATCCCACGTACCTTGAAAGTCAAGTGAGTAGGATAAAAACATCTCTTATAAGGTTTTAATAGTCCGTTCAAACATTCCATCAGTTTGAGGGTGGTAGGAAGTCCACAAACAAAGTTTAGTATCCATGGATTTCTGAAGACTTTTTGAGAATCTTGATGTAAAATGGGGATCACGGTCAGAAACAATCAATAAGGGTACTCCATGAAGTCATAAAACGTCATTAATATATATATTATTATTAGATGTTCAAGTGGTAAATCTTATATTATAGTAAGATGATTTGATGACTTAGTAAGATGATCAAAAATGTCCCATATTAAATCATTCCTTCAAAGAGTCATTGGGAGCCCCATCATAAAGTCCATCATAATATTATCCCATTTCCACATAGGTATGGGAATAGGTTTCATTACTCCTCCAGGTTGTTGCCTTCTAGCTTTCACTTGTTTTTAAAACTATACATCCTAACCTAAAATCAGAAATCTCTCTCTTCATGTTGTACCACCATAAATGTGCCTTCAAATATCTGTACATCATAGTGATACCGGGGTGTATATAGAAATTGGATCTGTGAACATCATTCAACAATTCCATTTTTAGATCAGGTTATTTGGGAACATAAAGTCTCTTCCCAAATTTCAAAATTCAATCTTCATATACGAAGTCACTCAATCTCCCATCATTCACAGCTGTAATCTTATTTTTAAACTCCTCATCATCAGTCTGAGAAATTTTTATCTTTTCTATTAAAGATGGGTTGGAAACCGTTTGAAAAAGCATTAATGTTTCACCTTCCAAGGTTATTCCCATATCTATCTTTACTAGATCCATGAAAATATGATCCTTTTCAACTATTATCTTGTTTAAAACTCCATGATCCTTTATGTTGAAAGAATCTTCCACATTATTGTTCTTCCCTGAGTTCCTTGAGTAGTTCAAGTCATCTCTCATGCCTTATGTTGTGTTCATTTTCTGAGAAAATATACATCAAAATCTTGTGAATGTTTTATATCTCAAAATTTTGACTATATAGATAATGTATCCATATATTCATAGCAAAGATTACAGCTGCTAACTCAAGATCATGAGTTGGATAGTATTTCTCATGGATTTTTAGATGTCTTGATGCATAGGAAATAACCCTATCATTCTACATAAGGACAGAACCAGGTACATTATTTGTTTCATCACTATAAATAACAAACCCATCATTCCCCAATGGTAGAGTCAAAATAAGAGCATTGGATAATCTTATATTCAATTATTCAAAACATTCTTCACACTCTTTTTCCCAAACAAATTTATCCCCTTTATGTGTGATCTTGGTTAATGGGTTAGCCAATCATGAAAAATTATGGAATAAACGTCGATAATAACCTGCTAATCCAATAAAGCTGCGTACCTTAGTTATAATCATCGGTGTGGGCCATTCATGGATTGCTCTAGTCTTTGAAGGATCAACAAATATTCCATATTTAGAGACAATATGTCCATGAAAAGAAATCTCCTGAAACCAGAATTCACAATTGCTAAACTTCCCGTATAGTTCATTTCTTCTGAGGGTTTTCGGAATGGTGCGCATGTGATTCTATTGATCTTCATAGCTTTTGGAGTATACCAGGTAATCATCAATAAATAACACTAAAAATTCATTATGATATTCTTTGAAAACTTTGTTTAATAGATTCATGAAAACAAAGGGTGCATTAGTCAATCCAAAAGGCATTACTTTAAAATCGTAATGCCCGTACCAAGTTCAAAATGTCATTTTATGATTGTATTCCTTATTCAATCACAATTTATGATATCCATATCATAGGTAAATCTTTGAAAAATATTGTGCTCTATGAATTTGGTCAAATAAATCATTAATGTGAGGTAGGGGATAACTGTTATTTATTGTTATAGCATTAATCTCCCTATAGTAAATGCACAACCTCACAGATCCATATTTCTTCTTAAAAAATTATAGGGGATCCCCATGGAGAAATAGTAGGGTGCATAAATCCCTTATTACTCAATTACTCTAGTTGTTTCTTTAGTTCCACTAATTCCAAAGTTTCCATTCTATAAGGGGTCTTTGATATGGGCCTTGAAACATGAATTAAATCAACAGAAAACTCAATTTCACATTATGGAGGATGTCTAGGTAAATCATATGGAAATACTTCAACATATTATTTCAAAATAGGTGAGTCCTTTATTAGAACATTCTTCTCCTCACCCATAGTTATTTCATTCTCATCCTCACGAATAATTGAATTTAGTATAGCTACTAAGGGTGGATCTAGATAAGAATCAGGTGGTGACATTTTTCCTCTAAATATAAGGTACTCTTTATCATCATCGAAAATTGTAACCTCTTTTTTATTACAATAAATTTTCGCATCATGGTCCGAAAGCCAATCCATACAGAGGATTATATCAATTTCAATCCTAGGTATGATGATGAGATCAACAAATAAATAACATTTATATGCCCTAATGGGAACTGATTCACAAAACGTTTTTTCATTGACACTTCCCTTAGGTGTTTTGACTGACAAATCCCTTGTTAAGTCAAATTGAAAATATATAATATTTGTAGAAAACAAGGAAGATGTGAAACAATGCGATGATCTAGAATGAAATAATGCATTATCTAAACTTGACAAAACCCTTAAATTACCTACCACCATGTCTTTTGGAGCTTCAGCCTCAGCATTAGTGATCGCATAAGCTTGGCCTTGCTCCCTTGTCATTTTCAAAGGTAATTTCTATTGGCACTTAGGACATTAATTTGCATAATGCCTCTTTTCTCTTCAATTTTAGCATTCAACATTGACAGCCTCTTTCTTCCCCTTGAAATCACGATCTTGGTGGCCTTTTTCACCACACTTGTAACAGACTCCCTTTCCCTTCAAGAAAGTACGGGGTTTCTTCTTCCCACATTTACTATAGGATGTATATTCAACTTTTCCCTTCTTACCCTTATTTCCATTTCCAGAGTTTTCAGCAAATCTCTTCTTCTCATGCTTTTCTTTAAAGTTGTAAAACTTAAAGAATTATTTTTATATCTTGATAGAACATGAGGAAACATCTTTGAATGATCAGAAGGATTGTGAGACTAAGGATTGATGAATAAATGGTTTTAACCCATCAAATAATCAATCAATATTTCTCCTTGGGTTATGTATATAATCTAATGCATGAATTTCTATCCCAGTAATGTTAGCCTCATATATTGTGGAATTCTCATCATTTTTTGCCTCAGAAATAGAAATTGTCTTTCATATCTTCTTGATGGTCACAAGAAAATTATTTTTATAAGAAAATATCTTTAAACTCCCTCCATTCCATATTTGATACTTCATCATCTTCCTTTGTGTTTTGAATCAATGACCACTATTGATATGCATCTCCGGTGAGGTGATAAACTGCCCAGACGACTTGTTCCCTTTTGCTACTCCCCAAATAATGAAATATTTTCTCTAAGGAATTTATCCATTGATCAGTTAATAATGGATTTGTAATCCCATTGAATGTTGGTTTTTGTTGCCTCATGAAGCAGTCTAACATTGATCCTCTGAATTGTGGATCAGGGTTCCCCATACGGGTAAGGTTATTTTTCATAACCTGAGTGAGTTGTCCCAGAATAGTGATAAGATGATCAAAACCAGTTGATTTACCTGCTCCACTATAATTATCTTCCATAGGAGGTAAATCCTTAAATGCATTACATGCGTTGATATTTTTTTCATTCCTTCCACTAGGTTCCATTTATAAACAATGGAACACACTAGTTTAGTTTATGAATCACAATACATAACTCCAAACATGTAAAATAGATAACATAAATTGAGAAGTTTATGGATATAATCCATAATCATAAAAATGTTATCTTTGTGGAAGTATATACTCATAATCCCTTCATAATGGTTTGTAAAGAAAATGAGATTTAATCCAAAGAATATCTCTCGGGACTATCGTAACCAAAAGTGCGGCAAGGCCCATTGTCATGCCCCAGTTCCCATTCGAGTCTATCTCAAAGTGGTGTTTTCAGGATTTACCCCTACGTATATCTATGCTAGATCCGCCTCTACCTGCACATATTTAGAGAGTGTTGTATTTCTTGGAAAACACAAAAAATCTCTATAGTACCAAAATTCTTGGAATTTCTTTTATACTATTCCACAAAGTCTATCTTAGGTTAATGTTCTCTAATCAGAGTTTTTCTAAATCTAGCTTCCATGTTTTGTACTAAAAATCCTCTGATACCAACTATAATTCCTTGATCCTAGTTACCCAAAGTCGGTGCATTATTACATGACATTATCATGATCACCAAATATCAAGTGTCGAAAGACCGATTAGTTTAGTAGATTGGAAATACTAGATACATTCATAAGTTTTACATTATATTATAAAATGAAAAATGAAAACACCATAGTCTTCATATCCCACACTCATATCCCTTAGAATATCCCTACATACCATTCATAATATATTTATTCACATCCTGGGAAAAATAAAACATATAAATGGGTGCGCTCAGATGCTCAGTAAGGATAACAATATAGTGGAAACATTCATTAATAAGCGTAAAAATTTAAGGCATTCTATAAGACTAAAACAAAAGCATGTGAAACTTAAACATCATCATAATATAGAAAAGATAAAATAAAATAATTCCATTTACTAATTCCAATGGAAATTCTACTAGTTGAATAATCACATGCAATATCAATATCCACTTTCATAAGTTTGGAATGCATAATGCCATACTTCATAACCACATAGTCAAGGCATTGTGCCAATACAAAAAATAATATTTTTTGAATACCTTGTGCCAAGACACTAGTTTGTCTCATGAGACCTACCGATGCATCAAAAAGGTATAGAGGGCTCCACCCATCACATACTAATTCCAATTCATTCCTCATATGAAAAGGATTAAAGATAACATAAACAATAATATTAAAAATAGCATATGAAATGTCAATAATTTAACCGTAAACCATGAATGGTGTAAAAAAAATCCATAGTCAAACATATCACAAAACCTTAAATACAATAATGATGTTTTGTATCATAATAAATCAACTTCAAATAATCTTACAATCCCTTAAATGATGTTGACATAGATGAAATCAAATTTTTTTAGAGAAATATCTATTTCTATTTTGAAATCATTTAAAAGTCATATAATTATAAAAGAAAACATTTATTTTGAAAACATTCATATAAGATATTAAGGGGAGCTTCAATGATGTTATAACGGTGGAAAATAGCCACAACCGTTGTAAAAGTTAAAAATCATTATTAACTTAATTTTATGAAAAATGTCATAGGGGACCTTGTTTGGAAAACGACAGAAAGATTCCTTTAAAAACATATAAGGTAAAATAAGGGTATAATTGACTTCAAAACTTTTTCTAGTAAATTGTAAAAATGTTTGGAAATACATATTTTGGAATCATGGATGTGGATGATAAAGATGTCCCAGTAAATATTTATGTAAAAACAACATCGAATAATAAATTGATTATGAAAATAACCCTTAACTTGTACTTTTCCTTGGTCTAGGGTAGGTTAAACTCTTGTTTAATGGTTAAATAATTGTTATTAATTTATTCAGAAACCATATATATTAATATGATATCATATATAATCTTCTAATATTACATTGTTAATAATATTTTAGTATTATCCTCATTTCGGGTGTTAATTGATTCGTTTTCCTTTATAGGTTTTGTTACCTAAGTCATGTTTTTTATGGATAAGATGTATTTGATTCATATATATAATTATATTAAGCTCTTAAACAGTATTTTTAATGATCAAATTAAAATTATTCTATAATTATTACAATGGGGAATGAATCTCATCACGTTCGTGGAGACGGAAATCTGTACATACGCATGAGCGACAATATCATTAAATTGAAGGTGAAATCATAGATAATTGTATGTTATATCATTTATAAAGAATAAATAACATGATATATTTATTATTTAAATCAATTATACATAATTATTATACCCATCCAAATAATGAAGTGTTCAAATAACAAATTACACCACGATGTGGAGACAGTAAGTCGTACGTACGCACGTACAGTGACTTTGACATTCATATGATGGATAGAATAATGAATATGGTTGTTCCATTTTTATAATAACATAATAGTATATAGAAGATACTATATTTATTACTATAGAATGTAAACAACAAATAAAGATGAAGTGGAAGAAGAAAAGAACTTGAAATAGGTGATGAAATATTTACCTCTTCTTCAGGTTCTTCCTTTTGATTTGATCAAAATGGCACCATAGGTTTGCTTTCAAACTAAAGTAAGGACTCCTGGAAGAAGGGAGGTTTGATAGGATATTTGGGCAGGGGTTGGCCAATCCCAATGACTTTGAAGGTGAGAATTGGAGATAAGGGGAAGTGCCCTTTTATAAGATAGGTGATGGTCGCTTTAGGAAAAGCTTTAAAAATTATTTCATAATAAAATCATTTTCAGTTTCTAATGGCTCCAAAATAAATTATTTAAAAGCTAGGGGGGGGGGATGGGTCTAAAAAATCTCAACAAATAGGTTTTTGATAGGGTTATTTTATCATATTAACCTTATCATTTAGATTTAACTCTTAGATAAATAGTATGACATTTACCATGTCTCTTTGTATTTTTATATTATATGGTTAATAAGTTTACTATAAACATCCAAGAGAACCTCAAGTGATTCTTTAATGAAATATATAATATCATTTAAGTCATTTGGATGAACCTTATATTTTTATAAATACAATTCCAATTAATAATATAATATTTGTTTTAAAAACACTTTTATGTCAATTTCGACACTGTTTGGTATTTTATTTTGGTTAAATTCATAAAAGCGTTATTAATTTGAAAAAAAATCAATTAATCAACAATAAAATTTCATATTAACCTTGAAAATTAATGTAATACATTAAAATCTTCAAATTATATTAATGTGGATATTTATAATATCAATTTTTTTAATCTTTCATTAATAAGGTAATTACTGCATCATCATTATGTCATAAATTAATTTAATTATTTAATATCTAAAAATTATAATAAAATAACATTATGTTGAAAATATTTTTACCTTTCTAATGAATATTTATTGACGAATTTATCTTATTTATAACCATATATTAAAAATGGTTTAGTTATTAAACTCTGATTTTAACTCTTTTAACTCTTCTTTAAATAAAATAATAATAAATGTCCTAATATAATACAAGTGAACCTAAAAGATCATGTTTTATTTATATGGTTGTTTTTTGTATAATTACACATATCCAATAGAATTTTGACATGTGTTATGGTAATTATGATATCATTTTTACCCTTAATTACTCTATTTACTTTTAACCATGGTAAAAAAAAGTAAAAAGTTAATATTCATCAAAAAATATTTTCATCTTATAGAACCAAATTTTACTTTTTGATATTTATCGTGCCTCTCGGATTTTTTAAATTTAACTCACATAAGAGGAAAAATTATATTTTATACAAATTTTCAAATCCTCCTAGGAGGTGGGTAAAAGACGGTAAATAGTTTGATAATATTTTATACATATAAACATATTATAAAATGAATCCAATGAATTAAGTTGAACATATATATGTATTATGTATCTATTTTTACCTAAAATAAATTTAAATAAAATAAAAAATTATTTAAATAAAAAGTCAGTTTAAACTAAAAACACAGTGGTTTTCACTATTCATCAAAAATTTAATGTTTTCCGAAAAATTCAAAAAAGTCACCCTAAGATAATTTCGATATTCCTAATACATTAATGAAGTCCATTATGAAAAATAAAATTAATAAAATTTAAAAAAGTGTGTATTACAATTCATAATGGCTAGTTTGATTGGTCGTGGTGTGTTAGAATCTCAAAGTTGTGTACAATGAAAGTTATTGTATTATTAAATGGGAAACACACCGTTGAATGTTTGGGTGTTACATCCACCCAAAATAATAGAGAATGATATAAAAACTCATAAAATGCTTCAAAAAGTTCATATGTATTGATGACTGATAACTATTATTGTATGAGAACACTTATAATGTTATATGATCCTACCATGAGTCACTAAAATCCATTACATTATCCCTAAAAATGTCATCTAATGTTTCGATCATCCCTTTGGATTTTCTATATATTTGAGGATGATATGTTTTTTCCATTTTCAACAGTGTTCCAAGGTCCTTCCATAAGGACTTCCAAAAAAGAGGGGTGAACCTGGGGTCTCTTTCTGATTCAACTAAGACTAAAATTTGATGAATAATTAAACATTATCCAAAGTATATTTTGAAAAAATTATCCACTATATTAGTTCGACAAATAAGGATGAAGTGATCCATGTTTATGAGTTGATAAACCATCACCCTTACAGATTCAGGTTTATTAGCCATTATTGGTAGAAATTTTACAAAATCAATTGTTGTCTCCTCTCATTTACACGTGGTAATCAGGAAAGGATAAAAAATATAAGTTATTCATTGATGCTTTTCATTAACATACTAATATTTTTTGAATATAAAGAAAAAATCTTCAACATTCATCTTCATTCCATCCCACCAAAACTATGCTCTCAAAACATTACACATATTATTAATTCTAGGATGGAAAGTATATCTATAATGGTGGTGGATTGAAATAAGTTATTCTTGATATTCTAATGGAACCACATTCTCATCTCTAAAATGTAATAGTAAACTCTCATATAAATTCCTTACCTCAAAAGACTCCCCACCATTTAGTTTTGATATCATTGAAAAAATATTTGTATTTGAATTTTGAAAAATTCTAACCTGCTTAACCAAATCAAAACAACCGAAACTGTAATGAAAACTATAACATTTTCTTTCTCTTAAAAAACTAGATGAATATAAGATATAACCAACATAATATTCCCTTGGTCTAAATATCCTTTTTCCAACTGAGTATATTAATTCTAGATAATGGAATATTCTATATATTTTCCTTTCTTTGATGTATACAATCTGTCCAAGTGGAAATTTTAATGATATTCCATCAATTTATTTGACTTCGGATCAAATATATTTCTGAGAAAATATTCTTTAATATTTGATGATCTATATAAATAATAAAAATCACTAATAAGATAGTGATTCTTTATAGATCCATATTTCACAAACATAGGCATTACATAAATTTTTTGGAATACAAAAACATTATACAAAAAACATCCAAATACAATAGTAGTTACAGTGCCTTTGGAAACATGGAAACATAAACACTATTACATAAGTGAGATACATTATATCCAACTAGGTTCTTCATGAAAAGAACCATCCTTAGAAACATGAACCATAAAATATATCATCATAACATGTGGAAGGAAACATAAAAAGGTGTGAGATCAAATGCTCAGAAAGGGTAAACAAGGAATTCATGTATGTATAAACATGAGCATAAGTATATTAGAACATGATCATGAAAGTAGAAGATCATACCCAGTATATAAAAGATCATATAAAAGAGTCATGACATAAATCTTAGCAGTTCGTTAGGCATGAATCCAAAGGATGTAAGATACATAAGCCATGAAATCATTATATAGGAGTAAGACATGGAATTTTGAAAACCCAGAAGCATATAATGACTTCCATAATAGCAATGAAATCAATGCTAGTACCATCATAGTGGAAAATTTCCTTTACTGAACTGGGTGAACCCCCGTTATAGCCCTGTATTACTTAACTGAGTGAACCATCATTAGATCCCTTTATTAGAGAACTGAGTAAACCCTCGTTTAAGGCCAATATTACTGAACATGTAAACCCTCTTTCCATCCCTGTATTACTAAATTGATTAAACCTTCATTCAAGCTCTATATTACTAAAGTGAGTAAACCCTCATTCTAGAACTGTATTACTGAACTCTGTAAACCCTCCTTCCAACCCACTATTATTGAACAGAGTAAACCCTTTTTCCAGCCCTATATTACTGAACTGAGTAAACCCTCTTTCCATCCCTATATTACTAAACTGAGTAAACTTTTTTCCATCCTGGTATTAATGAATCTAATAATCTCTCACTCCAGCCCAATATTACTAAACCTTGTAAACCCTCATTATATCCCTATCTATATAAGGAGATAAAAATCATTAACCAACTCCTTGGAGGGAGATAAAGGTACCACCCGTCACATAACGAAATCATAAAATACTTGTGCCAGAATATTATAAATAAACACATCATAACCCGTGAAATGTAATGGGTATCATAAACATGTTATCATATCTTCGAATTTGGAAAGAGATAGTTTCATAATAATTTAATCATAAACATAACCCGTTAATGCTTAATGATTTCTGAAGCATATAACTCCTAAAAGAGAAATGGGTTTCATAAAAAGATTTCCCATAAAGGAGAAATGAGTTTCATAAACCCCATTGGATTAATCATAACTCATTCATTGAAAGGATATGAATGGAACCTACAGATCATTTCTAGTAAAGGAATGAGTAACATCAATAGATGTTATCTCAGATGTGAAATAATTTTGAAATATACTCGAAAATAATTTATGAGGAAAATAACCATTATTTTTTTAAAATTTATTATTAATACATAAAACCATTTTAATGTAATTTTTATAGAAAATGTTGTCAAATATTATAAAAAAACATGAAATCACTTTGAAAACATTTTTCCTTGAAAATATTTAAAATAACATAAAAACTTATTAAAAACATTTTTCTTTGAGAACACATTAAATAATTTTAATAAACAATAAAATATTTTTAAAACCATTTCTCTGAAAATACTTTAAAACATATAATTAAATATGTAAAATGTTTTTAAAATCATTTCTTTGTAAATACATTGAAAAATTATAAACAAGACTTGAAAACATTTTGTAAACAATTTTCCGTCAAAACATGTATAAGAAGTATAGAACAATTTTGAAAAAAATATCATTGAAAAATAATTTCAAATTTTTTTTATAAAAGATTTATATTTTTTATAATTTAATAATAGAATTAATAAAATGATGATGTGTAAATATGTACATGTCGTATGAGGTCAAAAGAACATTCCTTTTTCACGGTAAAAAAGATATAAAAGTTCCTTGTTGAGAAAGCGACATGAAAATTTTCTTATAGATATCAGTGACAGAAATAGGTGTAAAAATATATTTTATAAATTACAGGGTCATGTTATAAAATTCATGTAATCCCTTTTTAGAAAACATATATTTCTGACCAGAGAGATAGTAAGGTTGGGTTTTCCAAAAATCACTTTCTTAACTAAATTATGTACCATAGAGTTAAAAATGGTACAAATACATGATAATATCATGAAATAAAATAGGATAAGTAAACTAATTAATATTCTCTATGGATCTATCATAATATTTTATCCCTAGAAATATATATATAAACAATCTTAAAAAGCAATGAGATTGTCTCCACAAACTCTTAGAACCCGGTATCTTGGGATCATTCTCTCCATGTTAGGAAAGGTGATTACATGAAGAATATAATATCATTAAAATATTGAGATTCATGATAAAGAATATAAAATGGATATATATGCACCCTAAAATAGTTTAGGTGTATTACAAAACTTTATTCTCAATGAAGGAAAATTGAGACAAAAACATTTTTACCAATTTGGTAACTATTTAAAATTAAATCCCATGAAAGAAGGAACATAAAATGTGAATGATAATACCCATAAATTTTGGTAAAAGATTCATTTTATACCATCCCAATAAGTACATACCCCACAAAAAAGTATGGAGTGGTGAATGAAGATTTTATCTCATGGAAATTAAAAGTGATATGAAATCCCCTAACCTTGTGTCATGACTCTCTATGTACTCGTACAATATTCTTGTATAACAAATATAATTTTATTATAGTTATTTTTAATATGAATATTATTATATAAATTACCATATATGGTTTTATTATGACCTTATATTACCCATATAGTATCGATCCCAAGTTAATGTTTCACATTGGGTAATATTTGTTTTGTTTTTAGCTTGTGTCTTAATTAGTTATATCATTGATCCTTATACTTATATCATGATTAAATAATGTATAAAAAGATATTAATATAAGATGTATATATATTATAATTAGATTATAAAAATCAATATCATAATTATGTATTTAAACTAACACGTCATTCATGATGATGGTAAACCATCATGTATGCATGAACATTGTTTCCATTTTTAATTGTCATATACAACGAATGTATGTACATGACATATGTATATATATGCAGGAAAATATATACATATAATCATTTCAATAGCATGAATATATATTATATTTGTCATATTTGTTCATTGAATCCATTATTAATATATTTTATGTGTTGTGTGAACGAATCACATTGCCTTGAGGGGGTTGTAGTCCACACTTTCTGAAACAAGATTATTGCATTATCACCAAATGGAAGGAAAAAAGTTGTTTGTTCTAAAATTAATTTAGATGAATAAGGAAATAATAAAAATAATATTAACCATATATAAATATATTTTCCATCATAATATCAACCCTAATTAGTTGTAATAGAGAAATGAACAATCATCACTTTTTGAGGCAGTAGTTCGCCGTACACAGAAATAGTATGTTCAACAACCATTAGATGGAGGTGTGTGTATGTTAGGGTCGATCCCTTTTCATAACATTATACTATTATAAAGGAAGATATTGGTGTTATCACACAAGAATATAACAAATATAGTGGAGGGTTTGGAGGATAAAAATTAATTAAAGGATCTTGATAAAATAAGTTACCTCTAAATGGTGTAACTACTTTTGGTTTGTGAAAAAAGGATTCATTATATGGATTTATACCCAATGGAAGGAATTAAATTAGAAGACTGGATTTTTGGGATGATAATTAGGCATATCATGGTTGAACATAAAATTTTTGAGAGGTGTGAAGAATGGGTAGAGTTTGTGGCCATTAATATGGATGGAAAAGGACTCACATTCAATTTTTAGAAACAAATTTAATTTCCACATGTTCTTACCTAAAAATAATAATAAAAAAATCTAAATAATGGATGATTTATGGAAAAATATGGACATCCAATGGGTGTTGGATAGGTTTCTAGGTCATATGGGACCTAAATTTTAAGGTTTATCCCCCAATTTAACTAAATTTTACATTAACCGATGTGATTAATGTTAATCAATTTTACTAATAATTTTGTTCAAAAAAACATTGCCTTTTTAGAATTAAAATATTATAATTAATACAATGTTTTATTTCTTGGTTTTTTAATTTCAATCACAAAAAAGAAAAATTAAGATTATTGTTAATCCTGCGGACGAGAGGAAAAAATCGTGTTCCAAAGCAGGAAAAAGATCAAAGGGTTATTAAGATTTTATATTCTGTTTCAAAGTTAAATTTATTATAATGAATTAAATTTTATTAATATATGTAATATTCATTGAATTTTACCTTAAAACATATTTATAATATCATTTAGCACTAATAATTAATTAGAAAAAACATATGTTTTTTACTAAAAAGTAGTATTTTCTCTCTTCATAAAAAATTAATTTCCTCTAAAATTCCAAAAAATAATCCCTCTAGGATAATTTCAACCTTTTGAATTCAGTAATAAAGATTTTTTTCTCAATTAACTTTCTAAATGTGTCTAAATATCTTTTATTATTAATATTTATTCATTCACGAAAAAATTAATTTAAAAGGAATTTAGAAAAAATACAATCTTCCAATGTGAATATGTTTTATTTATATGAAACAAAATTTTTGGAAAATTTGTTATTAATAAATTTTATTTATAATTTATAACTATCTTATATAAATAATTAAAATAATAAAAATATATGTTTTGTAGAAACTCAATGTTGCATGCATCGTACACCAAGTCGGTGTTCTTAATAGCGCAAGTGAAGTTGGTATTGCATGTAGCATTAGCCAAGTTGGTATTGTGTGTGAATGGAATGATTGAATTATTGTTTTAATATATATATTTATATATATAAAGAAATAATTCCAGTTTCATGTGTTATTAAAATTATTTAAATGATAAATTATTTTGGAAAATCATAAATCTCAAAATCTTTGGCTGGTAAACTCTACCCGCTTAAAATTAATTTCACCCACAAAATTTTTCTATGATATAAAAGTATTAATAATGTAAATTTTTATTAACATAAACAAACATCATAAAATGGGTACTAAAGCATCCCTTAAAATGAGAAATTTAGAACCCTAACGGTTACCCAATGTCACATATAACATTTTTTCCAAATTGGAGAACATTGCTTTGGAGTGAATATTGGACATAGAGTAAAAGTGTAAATATTTAAAGGTAATGATTGAGGTCATCAATCAAAATAAATTGAATGTTAAAAGGAATGTTTATGGCCTCAAATTCATAAACTGGTGATGATTTAAAAGGCCATCTACTCAACAAAAATTATTGTATTAGGACAAAAAAATTCTATCAGTTTAATAACATTTTGTAGTTCTTCATAAATTTCTATAAATAAAATTTATTCTTTGGTTGTGGTTTAAAAATTTTCTAATTAATTTTTTACCTCAGGGAATGAATGTCTATAAATTAACTTTGATGAATGAAGCACTAAAATATTCATTTAATGGATCTTAAGGACCATATAAGAATAATTTTTTTAACTATTTAACTCTTAAAAAAACATCATTCCTTAATATATAAAAATATAAAAATAGTTCCTTAAAAATATTTATTCATTAAAAATAAGTACACATTAACTAGGACATCACATAAGGCAGTGGTATGTGTGAAAACCTTATCGTCCTTCTATCATGGGTTCAAGACATGTGGCCTCACCGGAATTGATTGGTTGTCACCATAGATACATGATGTGGTTTTTTAAACCTCACTAATATAATATATATGATGGAAATACATGAAATAACGTTAATAACTGAATTGAAATTCAACCAAGGTTTTAAACAAAAACTCAATGCACAAATACTTCCACCTAATCTTGATATAAACCATTCATGAATTGTTCACATTATAACCCTTCTCAAAGAGGAAAATCCAAAAAACAAAAAATAGAGTCATGAAATCATATTAACATCAATTACCCTATTTCATAAGGTATCTATTTTTGTAACATTCCAAGAATGTGAATACCCGTTTTTTATATTCCCATGAAACATGGTAACAACCTAAATTCCCATAAATCCATTTGGAAAACATGCATGGTTAATCATTACAAAGTATATTGGATTTAATCCTTAAATCCAAAAATGCGGTAAACATCATTAGGGGAAGCATAAACCACCTATAAACAGGTCCTTATATAGTTATAAGGTAATCATAGTTCTCTTGTTTACTTATTTATATCCTACACATATTTATTTGTACAACATTCTCTTAACATCAAAAACATGTTAATGGTTACCTTAACTTTGTCAAAATGTTAACATTCATGAGATAACCTTTCTACTCATACATGACCATTCAACATATTCTTCTGAATCATTAGAAAAACATGAGAACAACAATATAAACATAATAAATCATTATTAATTATAGAATCCAAATACAAAAATTATTTGATTAATTCATCCTTAATCCCGTAACAATGCTACCTCATCGTATTACCCAACACTTTTTTTCCAACACATTTCATCTGTAGTGTCTTCATCATCAAAAATGTAACCATTAATATGACCACCTTGTTGAGTCTCTTCAAGATATTTCCTCTTGGGACATTGAGTTGCATATTGACAATTTATTCCACACATAAAACAATTAACCTTCGATGATGAAAGAGGGTGGCCAAAATTTCTATCCATTTCGTAAAAAAAACACTTAATTTTTCCCTTGCATTCACTAGATTTGTGTCCTATGTTTCCATAGTAATAAACATTCTTGTTCATCTATGACATTCACTTAGGTGAATTTTTATAAATTCTAAAAGCAATAGAAACTGAAACATCTTTTCACCATGGCCTCCATTACCCAAACTCTCAGAAAAATAACTATTTCTCTTCCTTGGTGAGTCTGAGAGTTGGTTACGGTAAAAATTCTTAATCATGATCCGTGAAAACAGATTAGGCATGATCATGAAATATTTCACTACACTGATCATCCCACATGATTGGTCATTATAAAATCTTCAATCACATTTAACATTAATCTAGTTCATTATGGATCCCACCATTCACTAAAACTATAAGAATAGTGTGAGATTTACTTATGAATGTTGAAAACCACATAGTCATGAAATGAATTACATATTGGATGTCTCAATCATAACACCTTCCATAATCTATTAAAGATTGGTTTTATCCCATGTTATTCATAGATAACTTATATCTAATTCCTTCATGATGATTTATGAAGAGTTTTTGATTTCCCAAAGAATATCACTAAGAAGTGTCAAATTAGGTGTTTAGTAAGGCCCATTGTCATGTACTAGATTAACTTGAGTCAAGCCCAAAACATCTTTTCAGAGTTGTTACCCCTAGGTAATTTTTTTATGATCCATATCCACATTTAGTATCCATATTGGGATGTGTTTCATAGAATCTAATAACTCTATATTTTACCAAAATTCTAGGACATTTATCCTCAATTTTAACTCAACATTATACTTATATTTAGAGACATCCCTAGAAATATCCTTAAAAATAATCCAAGGGATCAGACTATGTTTTTTCATCCTAGTTTCCAAATGATAACTCTATATTTTCTTGGATACAAACTATATTGACCCTATCTTTACAAACATATAAATTAAAAAACTTTATTGGAATACTTAAAAATTATACAAAAAGTCTTGCCAGGACCGTAGTCGGTATTGTGTCGATGGAAACATGGAAACATAAACACCCATACATAAGTGAGATACATTATCACCCACTAGGTTCTTTGTGACTAGAACCCTTTATAGAGACATCATACATAAAACATATCTTCATAACATGGGTATGGAAGCATATAATGTGGTTTTCTCAAATTCTCATTAAGGGTTAACAAGAAATAAATGTAAGCATAAAAATTATTATAAGGGTATGGGAACATGATCATGAAAATATATGATCATACCCTTCATATCAAAGATCATGTACATGAATCATGGAAAAAATCATCGCAGTTCATAATACATGAATCAAAAAAAGTAAATGACCTAAGCCATGAAATCATAACATAGGATTATGTCATGGAATTGTGGAAACACATAAGCATCTAATAATTTCCCTTGTAACCAAGGCATAAATTAAAATTCCATCTTAGTGGACAAAGTCCTTTGATAAACTGGGTGAACCCTCATTCTATCTTTGTATAATTAAATTGAGTGAACCCTTATTCTATCCCAGTATAACTGTAATACCCCGAGCTTTCATGATGCGCTTCTCTTTCAATAATACAATAGCTTGCATTGTACGCAAGTTCGAGATTCTAACACACCGCGACCAATCAAAGTAGTAGTTATGAATAGTAATACCCACTTTTTGAAATTATATAAATTTTATATTTCAAAATGGACTTCATTTTTGTATTCGGAATATCGAAATTATCTTAAGTTGAAATTTTTGTAATTTTCTGAGAACATCCAAATTTTTATGAATAGTGAAAAATACTAAAAAACAACTTTTTTAATAAAAATAATTTATAGTGATAAATTATACTATTGAGTGGTTTTAAAGTGTATTTATAATATATTTTTACAATTTTATCTAATGGTGGTCATTATAATTAATTTTACTTTGAAATTTGACATAAACAATTTTCAATCTTTTGATATATATTGTTTCTTAAAAACACGCTATTTGTTGCGACAGCGGGAATTAATTATAAAATTAATTAATGAAACTTATATGTTTGGAATTTTTTAAAATAGACAACATTTTTGAATTTTGAATATCAATTAAATCTTAGGGTGAAATTTTGCCATTGTTTTGAAAAACATCAATTTTTATGAATAGTGAAACCACTAAGTGGTAGTTAAAAAACTGATTTTTCGTTTAAATGAAACATTAACACTTCTGTGATTTGATTTTCAAAAATACTAAATACATGGTTTTCATAAAGAAGTAAAATGTGGTTCAATGGGATTAAAATAATTTTTGGTTAATAGTAACTTTTAAGTTTAATTAATCGCGATTAAAGGTAATTAGTGAAATTTAAGGTAAAAATGATATTATAAAAATATGAAAATACCTTTACACTTATCCTACCACTATTGGATGAGTCATGTCCGACCAAGAAAATCCATGGGTCAACTTGGGGACCCCATGGACCCACTTTGGTAGGAAAATGACATAAAAACATTTTATTTAATGTTAAAATAAAAATGTCACAAACATGAGTTGTTTTACTAAAACAATTTTTAAATGGGGTTATACAAGTCATATTTTTGACTATAAATATTAATTAGAAAGATAAAACGATTTCCTACATCATTATAGTTTTTTTATAATTTTTATACAATAAATAAATTAAATTATTTATGACACCATGATGATGCAACAATTACTTCATTATTTAACGATTTAAATAAAATGCAAATATAATGTATATTCTAAGACATAAACTTGTCAAAAACCTATTTTATGGGTATATTTAGAACCCTTATCACCTTATCCTAGAAATATAAAATTTTTGGACCTCTAAAATCCGAAAAGTATCTCATAATAATGTAACAATTTCCTTACTTTCCAAGTGTGCCCCTCCTCTCCACTTATAAAAGGCCGCCACCTCTACCACCTTATTCACACCTCCAAGCCATTTGGATCGGCCAAACTCTGCCCAAATACTCTCTCAACTTCCCTAGATTACTCCTATAATCCTCACATTGGGCACAAGTCTTCCCAAGGAAGCCTTTGAGATCAAATCAAAAAGAGTTACCCGTTTTAAAGGTAGTGTTTTCTCTTGTGTTCTAATGTTTTATTTTGCTTCTACAACCCCCTAAAATATTTTTTTTCATTTATTTTGTAACTGAAATAGTATCCTAAATATACTAGGATGTTTTTATAAGAATTATTAGAGCAGCACCTACACACACCTTCGTCTAATGGTTAAAGAACATACTGTTTCTGTGGGTGGCGAAATAATGCCTCACGAAACGATGAAATGTAATATTATAAATGAATGTATATACTGGATATATATGATGTATATGATATATACATCATGAA
The DNA here is from genome assembly GCA_963277665.1 of Viscum album. Taxonomy (NCBI): domain Eukaryota; kingdom Viridiplantae; phylum Streptophyta; class Magnoliopsida; order Santalales; family Viscaceae; genus Viscum; species Viscum album. The sequence continues at coordinate 1,984,239,115 of OY728122.1, forward strand.
TATAATTACGTATATAATGTATATATTACCACATGAACAAATTGTAATTATAAGAAGTTTATTTTTGACTCAAGTACCTATGATCGTCAAAACGACCGTTATTAACATAAATAATTACATAATGTTCATAACATGGTAATAAGTGATATAAAATGAATAATAAACTTGAAAAAGGTTCTTAAGAAATTATAAATTAACTCTAGTTTATTATTCAGGAGATCAAAGAACGGTCGAGTGAATTTGGACACGAGGTAAGGGAACTTCTGAACCCAATTTCCATTCTTTGGGTTAATCTCCAACTTTAAAATTATGTCATTATATTTTTATGTCCTATCTAGAATTTTTTACTTTATTTATGTGTACCTATAGTTAATACACATAATAGATCTATATTATTTAAAAAAATGATCTTTGTAAGGGACTTCGTCTCAATCTACCTTCATTGAGGCATATTTGGTTTTATACACAAATTTCCTTTATACACTGTATAAACCCTTTGACTTTTACTTTTATTCAAAAAGGAATCTTTTTATACGAAGTGTTTTTACTAAACGACAAAAGTAATGTTTTGTCTTACATTTATAGAAACAACGACTTCTCCACCACCGTGACCATTATTTGAGTTTCGGCTTCCTCTACAAGCCATGACTTTTTTTAAATAGAAAATAATTACAAAGTTTTAATTTTCTTTTATTTTGGTATTGAAAATGGTTTTGAAATTGTGTTTATTTTATCAATGTGTTGTATTGATATCTTATGATTGAAATGTGGAAATGTTATGTTTCCTTGATGCATGTTTTATGTGATATGATTATGTTATGGTTTATGATATGTTTAAACCTGTTCATATGAGTAATGCATTGGACTTAATAAGTGACGGGTGGAGCCCGCTATAACTTCTCGATGCATCGGCAGGTCTAATGAGACAAACGAGTGTCTTGGAACGAGGCCTTGACAAAATCTTATTTTTAGTCTTGGAATGAGGCCTTGACTACGTGGTTATGATAGTCTGGTAATATGCATTCCATCATTATGAAAGTGGTTACTGATATTGCATGTGATTATTTGACCAATAGAATATCCATGTGAATAAGTAAATGGCATTATTTCATTTTACTTTAGCCATATTATGTTGAAGTTCAGGTTTAAAAGGATTTTGTTTAGTTATACATTGCCTTAAATGTTTATGTTTATTTATGAAAGCTTCCGCTATACTGTTATCCTTACTGAGAATCTGAGCTCACCCCTTTCAATGTTTTAATTTTTCCAGGATGTGAAGAAGTATTTTAGGAATGACCTGCAGGGATAGTCTGAAGGAGATATGAGTGTGGAAAATGGAGACTATGTTATTTTAGTTTTTTACATTATGATGTAATGTAACACTTATGAATGTATCAAGTGTTTCCAAGGCTACTAAACTAATCGGTCTTTCAAGACTTGATCTTTTGTGATCATGCCAATGTTACGAAGTAATGCACCGACTCTGGGTAACCGGGGTCGGGGCGTTACAGTTGGTATCAGAGGCAGTTTAGTACTAACCTTGGAAGCTATATTTGGATAAACTCTGATTAGAGCACATAGCCCTGAGATATACTTTGAGGATTAGTATAGAAGAACATCCTAGAATTTCGATATTATAGAGATTTTGTGAGTTTTCCGAGCAATACATCCCTGTCTGGATATGAGCAAGTAGAGGTGGCTCTGGCACATATGTACCTAGGGGTAAAACCCGAAAACACTGCTTTGAGCTGGACTTGAATGAGAACCGGTGCACTACAACGGGCCTTGCTGCACTCTTGGTTATGACACTCCCGGGGGATATGCTTAGGATAATTATCATTTTCTTTACAAACCTTTATGAAGGGATTATGAATATATACTTCCTCAAAGAAAACATTTTTATGATTATGGATTATATCCATAAATAGTTCAATTTATGTTAAGTGTTTTTCAAGTTTGTTATTATGTATTTTTATTCATAAACTAACCTAGTTTATGCCATTGTATAGAAATGGCACCCAGTAGAAGGAATGCGAACTCCATCAATACGTATGATCCAAATAGTAAGAAGGATCATATCTTTCACGGTATTAAGCCACAATTTAGAAGTGAAGTAGTCTCCCTTGTGTTCTCAACATATGAATAAATAGTATAATGTGTTAATAAGATAAGAATATAATTCTATGAGTCTTATGGATTTGAAGGGATGAAAGAGAAGAAAAGGATGGAAGATAGAATGATGGATAAAGGGACGAGGGAAAATAAGAATTTTCCAATATGTGATAACTGTGGGAAGAAACACCTTGGAACTTTCCTGAAGGGAAGGGGAGTTTGTTATAAGTGTGGGGAAAAAGGACACCAAGTGCGTGACTGCAAGGTTAAGAAAAATGTTTCAAATGTACAATGCTTCATCTGCAAGGAGGGGGGACACTACGCAAACCAATGTCCAAATCATCAGAGTATGCCTCGAATGATGTTATTGGATAATAATCCAGTTATTATACTACCACATATGAGGAGGAATGATTAGAGTTCTTATGTTGTTATTAAATAATTTTGTCATTTGAGTGTTGTATCAATTATGTGCCGGTTATAATAATTATGGAGTAGATAAGGATTGTACTGCAGTACTATTTCATCAAGGACTTGAGATTGTGTGGAACCAAGGAAAGTGACTCCACAACAGGTTAAATTTTTGGAAAATATATGGTTGAGAGAAAGACAAACCATAATATGGTTCTGATACCGAGATAGTGATTTTGTAATAATACATGATTGATTTGGATAAATTATATTGGATATTCTTAACTTCCATGAAACTGATTAATGATTTGTATACATTTTTGGATAGAAGGAGTATATCTAGTATTCTATAAGGAATAAGGGATCATGAATGTAATCAATAAGGATTTAAGGTAATTCAGTATGTTTCAGTGTTTTAAAAGAATACATGATGAAGGTGTTTACATGTTGTTTCGTGGAAAAAAGGATCTTCCTTATGTTTACCTTCCATATAAAACTTGGACTGTGAGTTTGAAAGAAGTATTTTGGATAACTATAAAGGATGGAATGGATTAAGTTGATCTTTGGATAGTATTGTTTAAGGTTAAAACATTTCTGAGGATTATTTTTGGAATATTATAATACTATAGTTTTAGGAAAAGGACAACCTGCAGGGTGGGGCATAACCCGTCGCGTCGGACAAAGCTGCAGGAATCAAACCCACAACCATAGTGTGACTGCCCTTTATTACCTACCACTAGCCTACAGGAAGTCCTTGGTTATTACAAAATAGTTTTCCTAATCTAAATAGTATTTGTTAATATTTTGAACCTTGTACGATTAGGATGGATATAATATTATTGAGTTCTATTATCTTTTTGAGTGAAAGATGAGTTTGTGGTAGAAATTAGTTGAAGGTTGAAAGTCTACTTGTCATGAATAAATATATATATACCTATCTCTTATTCTATGAGTAAATTAATTCTCAAACTTTAGTAAAGGGATATTAAAACAAAAAATGTGTTATCCTAATACCTTATGTCTTGTTGAACTGATAATATTTTAAATCAGCATAGATTGAAGGCTTTGAGGCCCTCAATTTTACAATTGTTTGTGATTGATGACCTCAAACACTCCCTAAAAATATTTACGTTTTCCCTCCAATTATATGTATCTAATTTCCACCAATGTTCTCCTTATCGATATCATAATTTGGTGGTGACTTTTTCATTTCCCTTTCCCTTTTATTAAGGCTAAATTTTATTAACCTTATTTCCTATGTGAGTTTTCAACGAAGGTATTTTATATTTTAAACCTTATATTTTCAAAGAAAAATTTCAAATTGCGAGGATGCAATTTATTGAAGGAGGGGAGAATGTAACACCCCGAGCTTTCACGATACGCTTCTCTTTCAATAATGCAATAGCTTTCATTGTACGCAAGTTAGAGATTCTAACACACCGCGACCAATCAAAGTAGTAGTTATGAATAGTAATACCCACTTTGTGAAATTATATAAATTTTATATTTCAAAATGGTCTTCATTTTTGTATTCGGAATATGGAAATTATCCTAAGTTTAATTTTTTGTAATTTTCTGAGAACATCCAATTTTTTATGAATAGTGAAAAATCCTATAAAATAAGTTTTTTAATCAAAATAATTTATAGTGATAAATTATACTATTTAGTGTTTTAAAGTGTAATTAGAATATATTTTTACCATTTTATACAATGGTGGTCATTATAATTAATTTCACTTTGAAATTGGACATAAACAATTGTCAATCATTTGATATATATTTTTTCTTAAAAACACGCTATTTGTTGCGATAGTTGGAATTAATTATAAAATTAATTAATGCAACCTATATATTTGGAATTTTTTAAAATAGACATCATTTTTGAATTAGAAATATCAATTATAGCTTAAGGTGAAATTTTGGCATTGTTCTGAAAAACTTCAATTTTTGATGAATAGTGAAACCACTAAGTGGTAGTTAAAAAACTGATTTTTCGTTTAAATGAAACATTACCACTTATGTGATTTGATTTTCAAAAATCCGAAATAAATGGTTTTCATTAGGAAGTAAAATGTGGTTCAATGGGATTAAAATAATATTTTGTTGAATAGTAACTTTTAAGTTTAATTAATCGCGATTAAAGGTAATTAGTGAAATTTAAGGTAAAAATGAAATTATAAAAATATGAAAATACCATTACACTTGTCCTACCCCTATTTTATGAGTCATGGCCGACCAAGACAATCCATGGGTCAACTTGGGGACCCCATGGAGCCACTTTGGTAGGAAAATGACATTAAAAACCTTTTATTTAATGTTAAAATAAAAATGTCACAAACATGAGTTGTTTTACTAAAACAATTTTTAAATGGGGTTATAAAAGTCCTATTTTTAACTATAAATATTCATTATAAATATAAAAAGATTTCATACATCATGATATTTTTTTATAATTTTTAGACAATAAATAAATTAAATTATTTATGACATCATGATGATGTAGCGATTACCTCATTATTTAATGATTTAAATAAAATGAAAAGATAATGTAAATTATAACACATAAACTTGTCAAAAACTTATTGGATGAGTAGATTTAGAACCCTTATCACCTTATCCTCTAAATATATAATTGTGGGACCTCTAAAATCGGAAAAGTATCTCATAATAATGTAACAATTTCCTTACTTTCCAAGTGTGCCCCTCCTCTCCTCTTTTAAAAGGCCCCCACCTCTACCACCTTATTCACACCCTCAATCCATTTGGCTCGGTCAAACTCTGCCCAAATTCTCTCTAAACTTCCCTCTCTTTCTCCTAGAAGCCTCACTTTGGGCAGAAGTCCTCCCAAGGAAGCCTTTGAGCTCAAATCCAAAAGAGTTACCCGTTTTAAAGGTAGTGTTTTCTCTTGTGTTCTAATGTTTTATTTTTCTTCTCCAACCCCCTAAAATCTTTTTGTTCATTTCTTTTGGAACAAAAAAAGTATCTTAAATATACTATTATGTTGTTATAAATATTATTGGACCTACACCTACACACACCTTCGTCTAATGGTTAAAGAACATACTGTTTCTGTGGGTGGAGAAATACTGCATCACGAAACGATGATTGTTCAATATTCGATTAACACCTCTAATGGTGGTCATTTTGATGAAACTATTTTCATATATGATATATATATTGTGTTTATGTTTTACTTATGCTTCTTTAGTTCTCATTTTTTGCATACTTTATGATTTCCATTATGGGTAAACGTGATAATTTCATTTTAGGAAGTGCGGACTACTGCCCCCTAAAAGTGATTTGAATCGTTAATGCCATATGTGGGATGTATATAGGATGCAGTAAATGGTATTATACATTATATTATACTAGAATTATATTATAATTTTATATAATTATAAATTCATTCCATTAAATACGAAATAGAAATGAAAGTAGCGTTCATGCATACGTATGGCTTACCGTCTCCATGAACGGTGCATTTCATTTCTTACCTCTAAACGTTATGTAATATTATAAATGAATGTATATACTGGATATATATGATTTATATGATATATAAATCATGAATATAATTATGTATATAATGGATATATTACCACATGAACAAAGTGTAATTATAAGAAGTTTATTTTTGACTCAAGTACCTATGATCGTCAAAACGACCGTTATTAACATAAATAATTACATAATGTTCATAACATGGTAATAAGTGATATAAAATTAATAATAAACCTGAAAAAGGTTCTTAAGAAATTATAAATTAACTGTAGTTTATTATTCAGGACACCAAAGAACGATCAAGTGAATTTGGACACGAGGTAAGGGAACTTCTTAACCCAATTTCCATTCATTCGGTTTATCTCCTACTTTAAAATTATGTAATTATATTATTATGTCTTATCTTGAATTTTTTCTTTCTTTATGTGTACCTATAGTGAATACACATAATAGATCTATTTTATTTAAAAAAATGATCTTTTTAAGGGACTTCGTCTCAATCTAATTTCATTGAGGCATATTTTGTTTTGTACACAACTTTCCTTTATATGGTGTATAAACCCTTTGACTTTTACTTGTATTCAAAAAGGAATATTTTTATACGAAGCATTTTTCCTAAATGAAAAAAGAAATGTTTTGTCTTACTATATGGCGATGACGACTTCTCCTCCACCGTGACCATTATTTGAGTTTCGGCTTCCTCTGCAAGCCATGACTTTTTTTAAATAGGAAATAATTACAATGTTTTAATCTTCATTTATTTTGGTATTGAAAATGGTTTTGAACATGTTTTTATTATATCAATGTGTTGTATTGATATCTTATGAGTGAAATGTGGAATGTTATGTTTCCTTGATGCATGTTTTATGTGATACTATTATGTTATGGGTTATGATATGTATAAACCTGTTCATATGAGGAATGCATTGGCGTTAATAAGTGATGGGTGGAGCCCGCTATAGCTCCTCGAGGCATCGGCAGGTCTCATGAGACAAACTAGTGTCTTGGAACTGGGACTTGACAAAATATTATTTGTATTCTTGGCACGAGCCCTTGACTACGTGGTTATGATAGTTTGGAAATATGCATTTGATCGTTATGAAAGTGGTTACTGATATTGCATTTGATTATTCGGCCAGTAGAATATCCATGTGAATAAGTAAATGGAATTATTTCATTTTACTTTTTCCATATTATGTTCAAGTTCATGTTTAAAAGGCTTTTGTTTAGTTATGAATTTCCTTAAATGTTTATGTTTATTTTTGAAAGATTCCGCTATATTGTTATCCTTACTGAGCATCTGAGCTCACCCCTTTCAATGTTTTAATTTTTCCAGGATGTGAAGAAGTATTTTAGGAATGACCTGCAGGGATAGTCTGAAGGGGATATGAGTGTGGAAAATGGAGACTATGTTATTTTAGTTTTTTTACATTATGATGTAATGTAACACTTATGAATGTATCTAGTGTTTCCAAGGCTACTAAACTAATCGTTCCTTCGAGACTTGATCTTTTGTGATCTTTCCAATGTTACGAAGTAATGCACCGACTCTGGGTAACTGGGGTCAGGGAGTTACAATAACTAAACCAATTAATCCCTCATTCCATCCATGTATTAATAAACCGAGTAAACCCTTGTTCTAGACCTATAATACTGAACTGATTAATCCTTCATTCCAGCCATGTATTACTGAAACTAGTAAACCCTTATTTCAGTATTGTATTTCTGAACTGAGTAAACCCTCATTCCAACACATTATTTCAGAACCATTTAATCACTTGTTTCAGCCCTATATTACTGAATCATGTAATCCCTCATTCCAGACATATATTAAACAACTATTTAATCCCTCATTCCATCTTTGTATTACTTAACCATGTAAACCCTTGTTCGAGCCCTATATTACAAAACCGAGTAAACCTTCATTCCATACCAGTCTATCTCATAAGATATAAATCTTTACCCAATGAATTAGAGAGAGATATATCTCCCTCCCATCACATAAAGAAATCATATATACATGTTCCACAAGATCATAAAAAGGAATATCATAACCCATGAAATTAAATGGGTATCATAAAAATGTAAACATGTCATAACTTGTAGAAAGAGATAGGTGTCATAATAATTTCATCATAAACATAACCTAGGAAAATAAGTGACATTAAATGGAATATTACCTATAAAAGAGAAATGGGTTTCATAAACATATTACCCATGTCATTTAAATGGGATTCATAGAGACCATGAAATTAATTATAACTCATTCAATGGACAGATATGAATGGAACCATTATATCATTTCACATAAAGGAATGGGTATCATCAATAAATGTTATCTTATATGGGAACTAAAATTGAAATATACTCTAAAACAATTTCTTGAGGAAAACATACATTTGGTTTTGGAAAATGATTTTTAATTAATAAAACCATTTGGAAATCATTTTATTAGAAAATTCATTGAAAATTTATAAAGAAGACATCAAAAAAATTTGAATACCTTTTTCCTTGAAAATATTTAAAATATGATTAAAAACATTTTAATAAAAAATAATTGAAAATACTTGAAAACAGTTAAAGAAAGTTAGATATTGTTTTGAAAACCATTTCTTTCCAAATAATTTGAAATGTTGTAAAGAGATATTGAAAACATTTGGATAATAATTTTGTTGAAAAAACATTGAAAACATACAAATAAGACCTAAAAACATTTTGAAAAAATGACTACATGAAAACATATAAAAGAAGATTAAACCAATTTTGAAAATAATTTTCCTTGAAAATTTATTTTTAATTATTTTAAAAATATTAACCTTCTTAACAATGAAAATGGAGATTTGAAGGAATAATAGCATGTAAGATTGTACATGTCATATGGGGTCCGAAGAACATTACTTTTGCACATTAAATGGGATAGACAAGTTTCTTCTTTGGAATAAGACAAGATGATTAACTTTTAGATATTGGTAAATTAAAAAAGGGTATAAATTCTTTTTAGATATTATACTGGAATGGTATAATAATTTTGGAATCCCTTTTAAGAATAGATTGATTTCTGACTAAAGAGGGGGTTTGGTTGGGTTTTCCCAAAAAAACACATTCTTGACTAACTTATGTACCAAAGAGTAGATAATGGTACCAATACATCAGTATATCATGAAATATCAAAGGATAATGAAACTCGTGAATATTACAAATAGATTGATCATATGCTTTTATCAAATTAAACATAAAACATAAATAATATTAAAAAGCATTGAGGTTGTCTCAATAAACATATATAACTTGTTATCATGGGATCATGATCTCCATGTAAAAAAATATTGTTACATGAAGCATATAATATCATGAAAATATTGATATTCAGGATTTTTAATGTAAAATGGAAGTATATGCAACTCGAAAAAGAGTTTAGGTTTATAACAAAACATTAGTCTAAAAGAAAGAAAATTTAGACAAAAACATTTTTACCAATTTGGAAACTTATGATACTTAAACCCCATGAAAAAGGATCCTAAAATAGGAATGATAATAACCATAAATTTAAGTAAAATATACATATAATACAATCATAATAAGTACATACACTGCACAAATGTAAATAGTGGAAAAGATAGATTATATCTCACAGTAATTAAAACTGAGATGAAATACACCTACCCTATGTCATGACACTCTCCGTACTCATACAAGATTCATGTATTATAAATAGAATTATATTTCAAATAATTTAAAGAATAAAATTTGTATATATATTATAATATATCATTTTATTATTTCTGAGTCAATAATGTTTCCTTAGGAATTTTTCATTCCTCTATGTTTTGAAAATCACAATCTCATTTTATTAAGGAAAATAATCATTCTCTAAGAATTAAATTCTTAAAAAATGACTTTCTCTATGAATGGTTTTATCCATTCCTTGGTTTTTAATGTATTATTCAATGTCTTCTAAAAAACATGTCAACCCACTTTTTTATTATGTAAAAAATAAGGATCCTTATAAAAAACATTGGAATCTTGCTGTTCCTAAACTACTGAGTCTTATCGTTTGTAGACTCTAAATCCCCCAAAATTCAAATTTTGAATACTATAAAATTATGACTTTGAATTGTCTAATATTTAGACTCTTGATTACTTATAATTAAGACTCTAAATTTCTCAAAATTTAGACTCTTAATTCCTCATAATTCAGACTCTTAATTCCTCCGAATTTAGACTTCAAATTCATCAAAATTGAGACGCTGCATTCTTCATAATTCCAACTCTGAATTCCATAGAATTCTGACTCTGAATTCCTCAGATTTTAGTCTGTAAATTCTATATCATTCAGAATCTTAATTCCTTATAATTTATACTCTAAAATCTATGGAATTCATAATCTGAATTCTTCATAATTCAGAATCTAAATTCGTTAGTTTTTAGACTTCAAATTACTCAAAATTCCTACCCTGAAATCTATATAATTCTGATTCTGAATTCATATAAAAATTGAATCTGAATATCCATTTTTTCTATAATATGATTTTTTATATATTCAGAAACCAAATTATATTTTTCTTAGATTATGATTATTATTATTTTGTTATGATACTTTATATACCATACAAATTATTGATTCTAAAGCATGATAATGCCTCCAATGTTTCTGTTATAGTGAATGCATTGTCGTACAATTTGTTTCAAACTAACCGTTGGTTGAGGGACACATTTACATGTCCCTTTGAGATTCATGGAAAAATAATATTTTTGGAGTAAAGAGAGAAACATTGATGTTTTTCCTATAAATATGTTCTCATTTTAAAGGGATCATTATTGTTGTATGATCATAGAGATTACATGTTGTGAAGTGATTTCTAAAGAGAGAAAGGCTCTATTTCCATGTGCATTTAGGAGCATCTTGTTCAGCATTGAATATCATGTTCATTCTTCTTTGTGAGACTTTAAATGTTTCTGAGTACAATCGAGGGATTCCGGGGATAGAAAGACAGGGGTTCCAACTACATTAAATTTTGAGGGATTCCAGTTATATCTTGACAAACATTGATATTCTTTTTTAGGTTTTATCTCAGTGTGGGTTAGATATGGTTTATTGAAATTATAAATTAATACCCTTTTATCCATGGTTGTTGGATACCCCACAATTTGGGTTAAAATATTTCCAAGTCTATTACTTGTTGTTTCAAGTTCTAATTCCACAGTATGTTGTTAATTTAAGAAAGTATAACATTCTTATATTTTCATGTACTTTTACATACTATGATAAATAAGATTCAATATTCTTTCTAGTAGAATCATTCCATAAGTAAAATTTTATTAAGTTTATTTCTTGGACACATTTTTACAGACCCTAAGAATAATTTTTTCTTAGTTATGAAACTAAATAAAGGTTATGAAACCACTTTTATTAACCTTTTTAATCATACTTATTCTTTAAGGTTAAAATAGAATTTTTTTTAAGCATTCAATTCACCTACTCTTGTATTTGAGCATCTACATATTATATTTTGATCATACAATTTGTATGAGAGAAGGTATCTAAAATACATATACATACATATATGTTTTCTTTCTCATGTTTTTCTTGGTCTAAATTTTGGTTCTTAACGTTTCTTGTTCATGTTTTTCTTAAACATTTTTATCTTTATTTATAAACGTTTAATACTAAAATGTTTTGTGGAAGATATTTTTTCTTATCGAATAGAAGGTTTAATTTTTGGTTATATAGAAAAACTTCATCCTATTAGACCACCTATATTTGATGGTAATGATTTTGAGTATTAGATAGATAGGATGAACACTTTTTTCAATAACAAAGGAGTGTAAAACATTGTTATGCTTACTAGAGATTACAAAATTCTAGACATGGAAGTCAGAACCTCTAACAAAAAAGAATAACTATAATATCAATTAAACTACAAGGTACACAATATATTTTTGTGTTATATGACCATGAATATATATAGTCAGATATATTATTGTGAATCTTCCAACTGAATTTGCAGGAAACATTAATTTACACATTTTGGAACTTCTGAAGTGAAAGAAACAGTTATGTTAAGAGTTGAATATCATGGATTCTTATTTTTTTTTGGGGAAATGGTTTTCAAAGTACATAAAAATATTTATGACCATTTTTAATAGTCTTACGTCTATGGGAGATAAAGGTCATGATGATGAAGTTCTTTTGGAAAGATAATTGATATAATTCCCAATGAATGAGAATCTTAAGGGACAGCTATTTATGAAAATTGGGAAGTATCTAACATTACTCTTGATAAGTTATTTGGATATCTTCATCAGCATAAAATAATATGTAAAATAGTTTCTGAATTCATCAAATATGATAATATTAATGGAAGTGTATCTTTCACTACTACATCTAAAGAAAAGTCTCTTGAAAGGGTAACAATATCTAAAGCTAAGAAAGTTTTTGTTATATCCAAATCAAGTGGTCGTGATTAGTCTGAGAATGAAGAAGATAATATTTCTCGAAGTATGAACAAGATTTTTGGAAAGAAATATCTTTAGTATAGATAAAAGAAGAAATAAATAAAGGATAAGAAAGATTCTAAAGTCACCTATTATGAATGTAAAATGGATGGACATATCCGACCTAGTTTTCCTATGATTAAGGGAAAAGATAAGAAGGTAAAGCATTCTAAAAGGAATAGAAAGAAGTACATCAAATATATGGAAAATAATGTCTTAAAAGAAAATTACAACTACAATGCCATTAGTGGTGACTCTTCAAATGAATATTCAGAATATATGTATTCTAGTTAAATAAATATTGAACTTATATCCAGAGTACCTATTAAAAATAATTATCTTATTTCTAACATACACAATGCATAATCTTTAACTAATATTTCTTTAAATGCTAATTTTCCTAAAAAAATATTATAAATCATTGAATGAAGAATATTATTCATCAGAAGATAACACCAGACCCCCATTTTAAGAAGTTTCTAGATTTGATAAATTTCAAGAAAATGATAAATGTAAGATAAAAAAAGTTTGTGAAATAGAATTCTAGAACATTTGTTTTATCAAATGAAATATCAGATCATTCTAATGATCTTGATCAAAACACAATTGGTTTTGAAAGTGTTTTTAAAATCCATAATGAAGTTAATTATGATAAGGATAAACTCTCTAAGGATCATGAAATTGTTATTTATAAGAAAAATAATTAGATACTAAATCAAATTCTAAAACTAATTACTTTGGGGATAATAATTTGGTAATCAGACTAAAATATGATTTTTTTTACTTAAAGAAACATTTATCAAATTTTATATTGGGAAGGAAAGAATTTGATAAAATGTATTCACAAATTCTTCTTATAAGGAATAGTTTCGGAATTGGTCATACTCACTCAAAACCAGTTTTTAGTCATAACTATTTTGTCCCCCAAAGTGCTCCCCTTGGAACTAAGTGTTAATGCGGTGGAAAATGGGAGAAAAGTTTAATTTAAATAAAATTATATCCATAGTTTTAAATGAAGCTTATTTTTCTATGAAAATTTCAATTTTTAATATTTTACATTCCAAAATTTCCAGATTCAAGAAACTTTGGATTCTGAATGTCTAACACTTTTATTTTTAGGAAAATAAATATAGTACCAATAACAATACAGGGTAAATGGATAATGGATGTTCTCAGCACATGAATGGAAAACAAAATCATATTTCAAAATATAGTCTAGATGAAAGTAGGAAAGTAACCTTTAAAGATAATGATCAGAGAGAAATTATTGGTATAGGTAACATTATTATTCTATGATAAAAATTAATATAAATTTTTTTATCAGAGTTTTTATGCCAAACCTCATTATCATAAAACAATTATGTGATGAAGGTTACCTTGTGAATTTTTTGTATGGAAAATGGTTAGTACACAATTCCAAGGAAGAGATTGTTCTTTTTACCCATAGGCATGATAATGTTTACACACTTAACATAAAAGAATATAAGATCCAAGAACTACCTTGACTTAGTGAAATGAAAGATCAATATTTGTTGTGGAATAGTAGACTAGGACATTGTATCCATTGGAACCTATTTGATCATTCAATGAAAAGATTAGATAAGGATTTACTATAGTATAAATATGATTACTCAAAATTTTTTGATCCAATTTAATATTGAACGCTACATTAATAATGATCTAAATAAATTGGTGAAGTCTCAACTTCTTATGCATTACAGCTAGTGCATATGGATCTTTTTTGTCCAACACAAAATGGAAGTATTTTAAGAAAATAATACTTATATATTTTTGTTGATGATTACACAAGATTTATATTGGTCTATTCTCTAGCAATGAAATATAATGTGTTTTATTATTTTTATACTTTTAGAACCCAATTTATAAATGAGAAAAACATTCCATTAATATTTTTTAAAAGTGATCATGGTAGGGAATTTTAAAATTTATATTTTGAAACATTTTGTAGTAAGAATGGCATTACAAATAATTTATTAGCTCCAATAACTCCTCAACAGAATGGTATTTTTGAAAGAAGAAATTGAATTCTTAAAGAGTTATCTAGAACTATGTTGAGTGAATATTCTATTGCTATATTTTGTGGCCTGAAGCTCTTAGTAATACTTGTTATACTATAAATTGAGTTTTAATTAGATATTTTCTTAACAAAACATCTTATGAATTGTAGACTAGTAAAAAACCTATACTTTCTTACTTTATTGTATTTTCAGGAAATGTATTTATCTGGAACACAAAAGATAACTTACATAAATTCTCACCAAAATTCGATGAATGAATTTTCTTAGCCTATTACACAACTTTTATAGCCTATAGAGTAATTAACAAAAATAATTGCACTGTTGAACAAATAGGTCTGGTTAAATTTGATGAAGCGGTACCTTTTTTTTCAAAAAACCCAACGTATATCGTCAGATGTGTTTTATGAAAGAGACTATCATCCTTTTTGAAAAAAAAATTATAATAAGGAAAATACTCAAGAAAATATTTATAATGTATTTACCCCAGAATATTTTCTACGTTATTTTGATGAAGAGGTGTTATAGAACTGAAATCAGTGGTTTCTTAAGAATCATCCTAATGATAGTGTCATTGGTGACATAAATTACACTTTAAAGACCCAAAATTATTTATCAAATGAAGAAGTACATCTATCATATCTTTACCAATTATAATCAAGAAGAACTGATGATGCTTTCGGTGATGATGATTGGAATTAATACATGATAGATGAACTAAATGAATTTGAGTGGAAAAAAGTCTATACTTTGGTTGAATGACCTATAAGAACATCCATAATTGGTGTAAAATGGGTCTTCAGAAATAAAATTGATTAAAATGGAATCATAGTAATAAATAAATATTGATTAGTTATTATATGTTATAATCAACAAGAGATAATAGACAATGAAGAAAACTATTCTCCAGTGACTAGAATAGAATCTAGTCATATTCTACATGCATTTGAAGCATTCTATAATTTGAAACATTTTAATATGGATCTGAAGTGTTCTTTTCATAATTAATATGTTATAGAGGAAGTTTATGTTGAACCACCTACATGATTTTAAGACACAAAACATCTTGAAAATGATTTCAAACTTAGAAATGCTTTATGTGGACTTAAACAAGCTCCTAGAGCCTAGTATGATAGAGCTATAGGATTTTTGTTAAAAAATAATTATGTTCAGGGAACTCCTAATCCCATAATTGATATAAATATAGATAAGAAAACTTTTTATTGTTTAGAATTATGTAGATGACATCATATTAGAACCAACACATCAATCTTTAACTGATTCCGTTGCGAATATCATGAAATCTAAGTTTGAAATGAGTGTGATAGGTGAGTTAACAATTATCCTTGGTTTTCAAATCACTCTAAAACTATAAGGAACATATATATCTCAACATAAGTATATTAAAGATCATCTAGAAAAGTATCGACAAGAAAAAACTAAAACTAGAAGCACTACAATCTGTAGCTCAAATTTTCTTTATATTGATGAATCTAGGAAACTAGTAGATCAATCATAATTTAGAGATATGATAGGAATTGTATTATAATTAATAGAAATACATTTGGATTTACTATTTTTATTATACTTTGGTGCTAGATATCAATATAATCCGAACAAATCTCATTTAAAATAATTAAAAAAAAATTTCCACTATTTAAAAGGAACCATGAATTTACGTCTTTAATATTCTTTGGAAAATGATTTTGTTTTAAATAGTTTTTCAGATGATGATTTTGGTGTATGTTGAATGGATAGAAAAATTAAATCTAGATGTATTAATTTATTATGAGATTAATTAGTTTCTTGGTCATTCAAGAAGTGAGACTAAATATCACTTTCCATTTCTGAAGCTAAATATGTAGTTGCTGGATGTTTTGGTGCTCAAGTGTTGTAGATGGGACACAGACTCACAGACTATGGCAAGAGTTTTACCAAGATAGAGATATTGTATGATAATACAAGTTCCATTTATCTATAAAAAATTCACGTACATAACCCTCCAGAAAAACACGTAGATATTATGAAACAATTTCTTAGGGATCACACACATAAAGGATATATAATTCATTAATTTATTAGAAAACAATATCATATTGATAATATCTTTACAAAATAATTATTCTTTGTTAGATTTTAATACATTAAACAAATGTTAGGAATGATAACCATAAGTTAATCTTCTATATTTCCTTTTTTTATACTTATATCCTTAGATTAAGAAAATTATTTTCATTTGGGGAGTACATTGGATTATTATTAAATAATTTCTCAATTTTGTTTTTGAAAATAAAAAAAAAATTTCTTTGTAAATGGATTTCAGAAACCTTCTTTCTAGAGTTAAAATTTTCATTTTCTTAATCAAGTTTTCAATAATATATATTTTTTTAAGAACCTTATCAATAATATCAACTATTTCTATAAAATCTAGAATGTGTGTTCCTTTACATAAATATTCATAATTTTATTTTTATATATCAGTATTTTTTCTTGTTTTAAGAAAACTCTATTGAATTCACTTTCCTTAAATCAAAATTTTCATTAAAACTAAAAATGATTGGAACCTATGAAATCATTCTTTGTCATTAATCTGAACCATTAGATAATACCATTCTTATTTTTGTCATTGGATCAAATCAGGAATTCAAACGGTCACTTGAAGCTTATCTGAAGGCCCCCATAATCATTTCCCCACATTGGGTTTTCAAATCTATGGGTACAGAAGCTCTTCCCATATTCAAATTGGGTTTTTAGCTTTCCATGTTTGTTTACATTCTAGATGTCACTCAATGTTTCCTTGTAGAATCAATTGAAATCAAACAAGGAAATCAAGGATTTTAATATCTACAAGGAATGTTTGGTTGAACCAAATTTCAATTCCAAGTATAATTTTTTTTTTTGGAATATTATAATGTTAAATGGACGGGAAATTCAATTTTTTTCTAAGACAAAGAGTCATGATCCAGTTTATCCTGATCGTGTCATTGTTTTCTCTTGATACAATATGTTTCAATAAAGAAAGGCCAATGGAATTTTTTTTCTTTTAAAAGCTATGGGAAAACCTATTCTTTATCACTCAATATACCTACAAATATTTATGGTATTCCTTATCAAGGTGTGGAAATCTCTTGTTCTAACATGTTGTTCGATAATATGGGATGTTTTGAGAAGGTAAAGGCAATTGAGTGCCTTGGACTCAAGGGTGTAAAATCACTAAATATTAAAAATATTTCAACAAACATCAGGTTTTTATAATTATTGCTATGTGTTTTTCTTATTCCGAGAAAGGGTGACAAAGACTCTCTTAAGAAAAGTGATATCATTATGATGGATTTTTTGGTTAACCTTATAATGGTAATACTGGTCAAGTATATTATGCTAAAAATCTCCATATAAATAATGGAACTCTCAATTATCAAATAATTATGTATCAAGTGATCTTTTCGAAGATCATTGTGGTTTGTTTAGAATCCTATAAAATTCCATGCAATTCTAAACCCCGAAATTTTAAGATCACGTTGTTGGGTGATGACACTATGAGAAGGATGAAAGACAGTTTAGTAATAATTTGGAAGAGTTTTATGATATTTCAAAAAATGAAGTTCATGATTTAATCAAGAAAATAGAATTATGAGAAATCTCCAAGAAAATTCAGAAGAAAAAAAAATAAAAATAACCGGAATCCGAGTAAAAATATACCATTCATAAAACTCAGTCTGCCCCACCAAAGCTGAAAAAGAAAAAACATTATATGATTAATTGTTACAAAAATGGAGAGAGTATAAGAAAAAGAAGGAGGGAGATGAAAGATTACGCTTAGA
Source organism: Viscum album (assembly GCA_963277665.1). Taxonomy (NCBI): domain Eukaryota; kingdom Viridiplantae; phylum Streptophyta; class Magnoliopsida; order Santalales; family Viscaceae; genus Viscum; species Viscum album. Next base: position 1,984,257,491 of record OY728122.1, read on the forward strand.
CCATGTTGAGGCTAAATCCTTGAAGATTCAAGCAACTGGAAAACTTGAAAGAAAAGAAAAAGAGAAGATGTTGAAAATGAAAATGATAGAATTTGATATTTTTTAAGCCCTTCTTAATGATACTAAGAAAGAATCTGAAAAGATTTAGGTACCGGAATCATTCCCTCATGAATAATTTCCCTTAGAAACATGAGGATAGAATTTTCCACTTATGTAACCTATTGTGGAAGAAGTGGAATCTCAACAAGAAGTAGAATATGAAGAAGATAAATAAGATGAGAGTGAATATATATTCAAACAAGTATAAGAATATAATGATAAAGAATGTACTTAATACAAGCTATCTATACGAACCTCCGAGGATGATTCAACAAAAATAATTTCTCAAGGGTAATATGATGATAGGCATGATGAGGTTGATAAACGTACTAATGGTGACAGAAACAACCATGATTTCATTCATCTTAGACACATTAAGTAAGTTTTTGAGAAATAATAGGTTGATTAAGATAAGATGATTCAAGTATCTGATAGTGAGCAAGAGTCTCTGAGGGATGATATGGTCATTTCAAAATTTGATAAAGGAAAGCAGGTCGTTATTGACACACCTGAAAAGGATGTGGTTGTAAAATCTAAGAATGATGTTGGAGGTTCATCTAACAGAAATAATGAAGACTTATATAAGTTTTCCTCACCTATAAGGAATCAGATTTTGAATCTTCTTCTTCTATGGGAAAAGATTTCGTTGTTCAATCCTTGAAAATGCTAGTGAAAAAATACCTTTGATTCCTAGTATTGATTCATGATGACAGTTGCTTCAACATTATGTTAATCAGAATTCAGATTCAAAAAGAATTCTCATGGGAGTAAAAAATTAAATCTTGAAGAAGATTTCAAGGCATTTCATATTTGTTATGAGGTGCATAAGAGATCATGAAAAGAAATATCCAAATGTAAGAAGCCAATATTTTTGTATCTGTTGATTATATATGATTTCCATGAATCAATAAATGATGCTTTTGATCAGCCAGATGACACTTTAAAGAACCCAAAATTTAAATATTTTTGACATGTTCAATCAAGGGAATGCCACTCGGATGCAAGGGGATAAATAATTTCTTATTTATTTGAATTTAGTTTCTCTAATTTTAAAGATATAAATTGAACTCATGTTAAAGTTGGAAGAAAAGTTCAAACATCAAGAAGAGGTAGTAAAGTTTCAGGCTGAAATTTTAAAGTCTCAAGAAAAAAAATCGCACTTAATTAGATGATTCAAGATAAGGATTATCTTTTCAAGAGGTTTGAGGATGATCACAAATAGATGAATAAATTAAAGGCTACCTTAAGGAATCTAATGATGAAGGAAAATAAGGATATATGATTTTTTAGAAAATCCAATATTTTGTGGTATCTTTTCCTTGTATCAATTTTTCCCATCATAATGAAAAATTTCATATCCTTCGTTATTTTGACATGAATATCACTAACCATTCGGGTAAAAAAAATTCATTCCCTCCATTCCTTTTTGAAAATCACAAATGGTTAGAAATACTGATCAAATGAATAATCTCTATAAAGAAGAGAATTACCTATGAAATGGAAGATTATGTAAGTGGGAGTCTTTTTAAAGAATAATTTCTCATTAATAAAAAATTAACTTTTCTAAGGAATATAAGAATATGACACTTAGAGATTTCAAAAACTAAGGGGGAGTTAGTTGTATTCATCATAAGTCAAAAGTAAATGGAGATAATTATTTCATTTAATGTCCAAAAATCAACGTTTTTATTCCCCATATATTCAGTTTTGAAATTTTTTTATGTAATCCAATAAGGGGGAGATTGTTGAGTAAATATGGTTTTCTTGTGACTTTTCCATTCTTCTATGTTTTGAAAACCATAGACACAATTTCTTGAGGAAAATTATATTTCTAAAAGAATTATTTTCAAAATGAATTTTTTTATAAGAAATGTTTTATCCTTACCTTGGTTTTTATGCTCTAATTCAATGTATTCTCAAAACCAAGTCTAACCATTCATTATGAAGTCAAAAATTCAGATACTAATCAAAAACCTCAGAATCATACAGTTCCTTATCTACCAAGTATTACTATTTTCTGACTCCAAATTACTTGATATATAGTCTCCAAATTCTCTAAAATTCAGACTTTAAATTCTTTAAAATTCATATTTCATATTCGTCATAATTCAGACTCTGAATTACACATAATTTAGACACTAAATTCTAATGAATTTGGACTCTAAATTCCTCAGAATTAGGACTCTGAATTCCTCAGAATTCTGAATCTGAATTCCTCAAAATTTGAACTCTGAATTCCATAGAAATTATAATCAAGTTTCCTTTGAATTCAGACTCCAAATTCTATAGAATTTAGATTCTGAATTCAATATAACTTAGACTTGGAATTCCTCATAATTCAAACATCAAAATCTATATAATTCAGATACTAAATTCATAGAATAATATAATCCAAATAACCATTTTTTTCTAGAATCCAATTTTTCATATTTAGAGTTTGAAATCTATTTTTCACATATTCCTATTATTCAATTTTATTTAAGAAGCATTATTTACCTTACATATTATTGATTCTCCTTTATGATAATGTTTTCCATGTTTTTTTAATTAAAATGATGTTATAAAATTTATTTCTAACTAACCGATGGCTGAGTAAAATGAGTACAAGTCCCTACAAGATACAAGGTAAAATATCTCCATTGGAAGAGGGAGTTGACCATGATGTTTTTCCTATATATAGGTGCTCAATTAAAATAGTTAATTAATATTCTATGAACATAGAGATTACATTCTGTGAGGTGATTTCTTGAGAGATAATGACTCTTGTGGCTTGTGTGTTTTATAAACATCTTGTTTAGCCTTGAACATCTTATTCAGCCTGCTTTGTGTGAATTACATTGTTATTGAGTATAATTGAGGACTTATAGGGATAATAAGAAATAGGTGTTGACAAACTAAATGTTCTAGGTCTTACAGGTATCAAAAGACATACTCTGATATTCTTATCTAGGGTTATCCAGGTGTGGTTACGACAAAATTTCTTGAAATTATAAATCTGGATACTTTTATCCAAGGATTTGGGATACCCCACTCATTGTATTAAAATAATTCCAACATATTTACTTGTTATTGTTTCACATTTTAATTCTATTTTATTTTGTTAAATAAATAATGTATAACTTTCTTATATTTTCATATAATTTTAAATAATCTAATAAATAAGATTTTATATGCTTTATGGTAGAATATTCCTTTATGTAAACTATTTTTAAGTCTCTTTTTGGAATCTATATTCCTAAAACCTAGGAATGTTTCTTTCAAAGTTAATAATCTAAAGAGGGTTTGTGAATCCACTTCGTTATTATTGTTAAACAATGTGCTGAACTTTGTTAAACATAGTTTTCTTTAAAGATAAAAGCTAATGTTTTTTAATCATTCAATTCACCACCTCTTATTTTTTAGAATTTACATATTTTATTTAGATCCTACAATTATGACCTTAAATTAACTTTTTGTTAATGATCCAATGTTAATGTATCACTTTAGGTAATATTCACTTTGTTCTTTGCATTTGTCTTAATTTTTTATATCGTTGATCCTTATACATATATCATGATTACATAATGTATAAACTGATATAAATATCAGGTATATTCTGAATAATTATATATTTAATTTTAATAGTATAATTAAGTACGTAAATTGATACAATTTTAATGGAGACATTATGTTTTACATATGCATGAACGTTGAATCTTTTTTTTATAGCTGCATTAAAAGAAATTATGTAAATTAAATATATATATATATCATTATTCTAGTATCATTAATATTATATATCTATATCATTTATTTTAATTTAACCCAACCATAAAACATTCCTTGTGGTGTGTGAATGAATTACTTCACTTCGAGGGGGCAGTAGTCCAAACTGCAGCCAACTAGATTATCGTATTAACAAAAAATGGATGGTAAAAATATGTGTATAGTAAAACAAATAGATAAGGATAAAAATATAATAAATATAATATATCAAAAATATAAATTGATTTTCCATCAATATTTCCAACATGATTAGTGGTAAAGGACAAATTAACAACCATCATTTCATGAGGAAGTAGTTCGTCGTACAAAGAAACAGTATGTTCAACATATATTAGATCGAGGTGTGTGTATGTTTAGGTAATAAACATTGCATAAAAAATTACTAATATATGTAAGATATTGTTTTTGTCACAAAATAGTAGAATAGATTGAGTGGAGGTAGGGGTGAAGGAAAATAATGGAAACTTGCTTGAATGATGATGTTACCTCTAAATCGGGTAACTCCTTCTGGATTGTGCCAAATGGTTTAAATTAGAGGGTTTATGACCAAAGGGATGATTAAATGTTTAAAGGTATATTTTTTATAAGAAACATGGGTGGATAATTGATGAACATAAAAGGTTTTAGAGGTGTGAGGAATGGGTAGAAGTGGTGGCCTTTTATAGGGAAGGTAAAGGGCTCACATGGAATTTTTAGAGACAAATTTGGTGTGCACATGTTTCTACCTAAAGAAAGTACTAAAATACCAAAACAATCAATAATAGAACATTTATATCTGAAATATGGAAATGCAATTGGTTTTGGAAATGTTTCTAAGTCATTTGGTCCAATAATATTATGGTTTAGTTCTTAATTTGGCATTATTTGACCTTAACCGCAGTGATTAATTTGAATCACTTTTACTAATTATTTTTGTCAACAATTTACATGATACTACTAGAATATAAAAATTAGAATTAATATAATGGTGGAGACTTGATTTCTTAAATTCCAATAATAGGAGTGTAAATATTATGATTTGTGATAATCCCACATACGGGATGAAATAAGGCGTTTTAAAGTAGAAAAAGTTCAATTTTTTTTAAAGATTTTATATTCAGTTTCAAAGTGATATTTATTATAATGAGTTAAATTATATTAATTTATGTAATATTAATTTAATTTGACCTTAAAACATATTTATAATATCATTTATGATTAATAATTAATTATACAAATAATATGTTTTTAACTAAAAAGCAGTATTTTTTCACTATTTATCAAAAAGTAATTTTTCTCAAAAAAATCAGAAATATTCATCCTATAATAATTTTGATGACATAAATTCAAAAAATAAATTTTATTTTTTTCAATTCAATTCCAAAATGTGTTTAATATTACTTTTATAATTAAAAGTGATTCATTCTAGAAAATAAAATTTTTAACATAAAAGGACATTACAAAAAATATTTTTCTTTTATTATCAATATGTTTTTATATAAAAACCAATTTTTGAAAAGTAGTTATTACTAAGTTTAATGGTTAGGTTATATTTATTTTAAATAAATAATTAATGAAATAAAAATTTATGTTTCAAAGAAACTTAGTGTTTTGTGTATCGTACGTCTTGTTTGTGTTTCTTGAAGTGCAAGCCAAGTTTGTATTGCATGTGAAATGAATGTTTGGATTAGTGTTTTAATATATATATATATAGTACTATTTATAGTGCCATTTGAAATTAAAAATATTTAAATGTTAATTTAATTTGAAAAAAATAATTCTCAAAATCTCAAGGTGTTACTGATTCAATTTCATCAAAGAATAAACTACTACAACTCAATCCAAATAATGTGTAAGGTAATTTTTCTCATGCACCTGTAAATAACATGATAAATAAGAAATAACATAATCACCCATCATTAAAAAAACCCATACCAGATCATGATTCATCGTAATAGACTACACACACCTCTCTAGATTTTGGAAATTTTATGATAGGTGATGATATAAGATTAACCATCAGTTCTTCAAATGATTTCTGTCATTCATCATTCCATTGTAAAGGAAAACCTCTCTTCAAAAATGTTTTCATTAGTGAGGCCTAACATGAAAAATCAAGAAAAATGAGTACGTATTATATTTCTAATCCATGGAAACTACTTATTTCAGAGACAGTTTTTAGTGGTTTTCAATATATAAAAACTGCAATCTTTTTATTAGCCACAAACCAACATTTTCATAAATGACATGGTGAAGGAAAGGAGCATATTTAACCCAAAAATAACACATTGATTACTTACCACAATGGTCGTTATTCAGTTGGATATCCAGCAATATTTGTAAGTGTTTCTGATTATTCACATTAGTCCTAGAATACACCAATATTTCTTCAGAAGACACTACTAAAATAGAATCACGATACATCTCAAATATTTGATTCATCAATTCCATAAATACAAATGGTGTAATTTTATGAACAATTTGTATAACCATATATTCATAATGGTTATATTTACTAAAAAACTATTTTTCTAGAATATCCTCCTTCTAAACTCGTACTTGGTGATTCCCTAAAGGTAATTCAATTTTAGAGAACAACTGGGATCCCCAAAACTGACCAAAAATATCATCAATTCGTTGAAGGGGATATATATTCTTTATCATAACTTATTTATGATTTTTTAATCCAAAAAGTGAATAAGATTTACATCCACTATTTTTCGTTAAAATAATTTGTACTTCCCCTGGAGACATACTCGATCGAATAAACTGTTTATCTTAAAAACATCAAACTGAAACATCAATTCCATCACATCTATTGGTTTCATTATATAAGATATAAGTGAAATCAGAATGGTCCCGGATAGGATATCAATCATTAACATCACTTATCTTGTGGGGGAAATTCTAATATAATGATAGAAAAATTGTAAATTATATAATGATATTGAGAAAATAGTAATTTCGGATCTCTTCTACAGATTCTAATTTCTTTATTGCGAGCTGATAAAAGATACTTCTATCCATCTATGGAAAAATTATTTCTATACCTTCCTATACATACCAATATTATCTAAATATATGGATGATACCATCAAGATAAGTGAATCTAATCTTTGAGGCATAATATTTTTAGTGATCCGTGAATGATGTCAAGTAACCCATATCAGAAATAATGTCTTGGAAATCCTTCTCAAGAATAGATAAATCTCACTACAAATTATCCCCATCGAATGTAACAGAATAATCATTACACACAAAATCTTGACACTATATTTGTCCAAGAAGAGTTTGATGTTTCAAAATAGAAGGAATAATCTCAATATGAAAATCTTTATGTTCAGCAATAAAAGAATATTTAAATGAGTAGTACGCACCCATATCAAAAAAATATTTTATAAGGGTAGAATTAGAAATAAACATACCTCTCACCATCGATGGACATGAATTATATTTTAGGATCCCTTTATCAACATTATACCATTCCATACTTAGTATTCATTTATCTTTATTACCCTTTACAGTTTTTATTCTATGAGGATTCTTGGTGTTCCATGAATCACTTTGGGTCACTCAATTCTGATAATGAGAATTATTCTTATTCACTGACCCCATAGAAGAATATTATGTTTAAGAAACTTGATAATTTTCACTAGGACCCAACCCTAGAGAACAAAAACAATTTTTTGAAGATGTACCATCAGATTACATTTTTGATAATATATAGGTTCTATCATTCAATCTCACTTTATATTCTTGAAAGAACCACATTGAAAACAACTTGACTTACTCTTCATCCGAGGAGGAATTTTTTTTCTAATCCAACAGTCTAAATATGATGTGTCCCACAACTCTATAGGTCTGTTTCCCTCATTCACTTATTCCCAGTATTTGAGTTACAACTTTTTTTTGTAGAAAATATCATTCTCCCTCCAATTGAATTTCCTGAGATACCCCTTTCAACCACCGTCTCTCTATTGAAAATTTGGTATTTACTTAAATATAATGAATAGACTTATTTTAGTGAATATCCTATCATAACCCTGACTCAATGAAGTGTTCCTTCAAGGATGTATATGGGTCGAATTTTTGGGGAAAGCTGAATAAATTTAAAAATTTATATTCATATGTAATTATTGAGAGATTCATTTACATTAGGCTAAAAAACTATTTTGATAGCAATCTAAAATGTGTGATTATAGAATTTATTATGAAAGCATTTTTCAAAGTCCTACCATGAAATTCCATACTTAACATTATCCAATGAAACTAAATCCCACCATTGACATGAAAGATCCTTCAACATATATATTGTATACATTACATTCAAATATACTGGTTTTCAATGGAAAGTGAAGATTTGATTCAACTAATTCAACTAGGATTCTTCTTTTTCATTTATGAATCAACCTAAAAGTTGGGTAGGTTTTGAATTTGGAATTGAACTAAATGGTATACTTTTTGAGGCACCTCATTCTTATTAGCCTTATTCATAAAATAAAAATCTTTTTCAATGATTTGGACCAGTTTTTGGTTCAAATTTGGCTCTTCTACAAACACATTTTTAGTAGACCATTTTGGTTGATTACAATGAAGTATACATGGTTCCATTCACTATAAAAAAATCAAAATCCATTTATTCCTCCTTTTCTAGAAATTGATGGATTATAAATTCCTAATTATTATATCAACAGAAACCATAGTTATTCCTTTAAAAATCTAATTTTTTGTATCTATTTTCAAAATTATTGATAAATCATAAAACTAAATATTTTCAATGTAGTTATAATGAGAAGACTTACTATACATGTATGTAATTAAACACTCTTTGACAATATTCAAAATGATGATACAATTGTTCACCAATAATTGTCTTAGAATAATTTTTACCCAAACTATCCAAATTAAATTAATTTTAGCATAAAAAGGATAGTTATGTATTTTTATACTATACATTTCATGTTCTGATGATCCTATCTATTTTTTACCATCCCAATGATAGACTGACATCATTTACAACATATGGTTTAAACATGAAAAAATCCATTTGTAACATCTGACCCCTCCACTATGTTTTGAGAATATATAGATGAGATATTAGGCCTTACATGGTATTCCCAAGACACCAAAGCCCGGAAATAAATTCCAAGGACTTCAAGAACATTGGGGGTTGATTTTCCATTTTAGAAGATAAAACACCCAAAAAAATTATGAATTATCATAAAATCCTATAAATTATAGATGGTAAAAAATACAACCAAAATAATACCCCACAATAAACAACCATATCATATTTATAGTGGAAATGCATGAAAAAAATACAAAATACAAAAAGACTCAAGAAATCATGAAAATCAATAACCAAATAGCTCCAATCTCTAAATCCACATTTCATTCCCAAGGTATCAAGAATCATCATTTAATAACATATATAAAATGACTTTAAATGTCTCAATTGATGGCATCTAAAATTTACAATGCTTCCTATGAAGGCGGTGGTTCAAAAATCAATAGGTTTTCCCAGAATACTTCCCAAATCACACCACTAGTATAAGAAATGGTGAGATCCAATATTATCAAACTACTTTAAAATAATATGAAATATTTTATAACAAGATAGTAAATAAGTTCCATGTAAAATATTTTTCAAACCCTAATTACATTCTCAATTGTTTAGCATATCCATAACCTTGTCTCCACACACACTCCCATGAATTAACGGGTGAGAGTTACATACTCAATAGTGTTTACTCGTCGACCCACCGAGTTATCACAAGGTGACCAGAAATAGGTTCCCCAATAGCACATGCCCCTTCCATTAGCTGATGTCAATAAATGAAATCAAACAAATCATGTAAGTCATAATCCATGAAAAAAATCCTTCCACGTAAATAAATTAATCCTTTAAGTCTTTTCATAAAACATTTTCCATGCCTCAAAATAAAGACAAAATTATAAAAATATCATTTTAAAATTATCAAAAAAGATAATTTTCCAAGAAACCATATAGTTTCCATAATTCAAAATCTATATCCCAAAATTTATTTTAATAATTATCCAAATATGTATTTTACAACTATTTCAATTAATTAATTTAATGAAAATAAAGACATTGAGTTCTAAGTCATGTAGAGATTAGAGAGAAGCCACCCACCTCTCAAAAGTTTGTGTAAACGAAGAACATTTGTAAAATTTTCTAGATCCAGGATTTTTTCTACATTAATTAAAAATATTATTTTATTTCTAATAAATATTTCAATAAAAATACCTCTACACTCTACGAAATAGATCAATGGTTTTCGGAGATACTATTAGAATATATCTAAGACAAACATGGAAGAACTGGTACTTAGTGATGATTCCGGGTCTCCAACACACTTTGATTCTCATAAGAATAACTTCCAATTTGACAGTAATAGTTTATAAAATACTAGGGAGAAAATTTTATTTGATATCCTAAGAGAATATGGGATTAATTATTGTTATAATGATTAATTTGGATAATATCAATGATTTTTGGGTTGCTAACTATACACCGCGTGGTTAGGAAAAAGGGTTTGGAAATATATATGCCTACCATGTGGTGCTACTACATGTATGCCACCCTTCACACATTTTCCTCACATAGTTTGAGAAACTATGTTCCAATAATTTTTTCCCCACTGTTACCTAATGCATAAATTTTCATAGTCATCCAAAGAGTATTTCCAAATAGTGGAACCATTGTACGCCTACCCATTGAACTCCCCAAAAATATTTTGTTGGTTTTCTAGAGGAGGTTCACAATTTATAATAACCATGAAAAAACTATAAACCAACATTATCACCTCCACAACATAATGAATCCTTCCCAAAAAACCAATACTCATTTCAAGCATTTTTTGTGATCAAAACTCATAAATTAATGGTCATGTACCATGAATTGGTGATGCTAATACCACCTTGTTCGCTTTTAAAGGGTAATAATGTATTGATTAGTTATATTATTTTTTAAATCCCTAACATCTTCTGTAGAATATATTCAACTCTTTATGAGTGAATATATAGTTTAAACATTTCTGATCAGTATATATATCACACCTTTCTCTATAAAGATAATGTCTCTTTATAATTATGGAAAAAATTATCACAGCTAGATCTAAATTATGGGTTTGGTAAATTTTCCTATGAATTGTAAATTATTGTGATGAATAAGCTATCATAATATCATTAAGAATGAAGATGAATCTTAGTACCTTTTTGGATGAATCACTATTTATAAAAAAACCATCTCCATTTTGGGTTAGTATAAGAATAGGTTCAGTGACTAATCTTCTCCTTATATCATTGAAACTATCCTCACATTCATCTATCCATGTGAACATAGAACTCTACCATGTTAACTTGGTGAGTGGATTATAATTTCATGAGAAATATTTATCAAAATAATAATAATATATTTCCAAAATAATTAAACATCATATTTGACTCACAGTGGTTAGTTTTGGATACTTTTTATTATCTTCCACCTTTGATGGATCTGCAAATATAACCTCTCTTTAGAATATATGACCTAAAAATGAAACTATTTATATAAGTTTTCGTACATAACCTCATTTCAGAGGGTATATAGTAAAATCCTCATGATGTCTTCATGAACTTATTGTCTCATAAAATATATAAGAATATTATCTATAATGACTACCACAAACTGATCAAGGTAATCTCTATTTAATCTATTCATTAAATCCATATGGATACTAGGGGAATTAGTAAGACCAAATGACATTAAAATAAATTAATTTTTGACATACCTTGTACATAATGTTTTCTCAGGTATATTACCCTTCTTAAAAATCAACTAATGATATCCATAATGATTTTTAATCTTGGAGAAGTATTGAGTTCCCTGAAATTGATCAAAAAGGACATAAATAAGGGGTAAATGATACATTTTCTTGATTGTTTTCTTGTTATTTTATTGATAATAATTAAATGTTTGAATTGATCCTACATTCTTAACAACTAAAACAAAATTTTCACCCTATAGTGATACACTTATCTAACTGAATCCCTTTTCATGTTTCTCAAAAAATTTATTCATCAATTCCGATAACTCAATTAGAAACATTCTATAAAGAAATTTTTAAATAGTTTTAACCCCAATTATGAGTTCTATTGAAAACATGAATTCATGATTTTGTATAAGACTACAAAAATCATAAATAGATACATAAAAATATTCTTTAGAAAATTCATATCATTAATTTTGAGTTTCTCTCTAAACATATGAGATAAACTATCCTTTGTAAAGGGAATCAAGAAACTTATAATGGATGTGATTTCTATTGGAATTTTATATTTATCATCACACTAATAGGTAATAATCGGATGGTTTGGAATATCAAATGTGACATCCCTTCAATAAAAATTGATGTGGTATTCATATAATTAAAGCCAATACATTCATATGATAACAAAAAATTCAGCTAAATTTATAATATAATGATTTTTAGGAAGCAATATCCAAAATATATAAATTAGAGAAGAATCACTGACTGGTGATGTGATCATCATACCATTATAGTTTTTCACTATTAATTCAATATATACTCATTGAGTATAATAATTAACATTCATTGAGACATTTAATGATATATAATAATTTATATAACCAATCTCTGAAGGGTACATTAATATTTTAGTCTACCTATTACAACCTGAACTTCATCATTTTATTTTTATTCCCTTACAAATACCAAATAGTTATCATGGACATATAGTAATTTTTATCAGAGTGGTCTACAATGAAAAAAATCAGAGTATTCATAAATCATGATACCATATTTTCAATTTTTTTAGATTTGGATTATCCTGTGTAATTCGTGGTCATTGAAAATTAATGTCCATTATAATGGATCTTATGGAAAATATGAATTACCCTAAGCATATATATTTGGTGTGTCAAATAAGGTGCATCGTAATATCACACACATTGTACACCATAATGATGATCAACATATACTCGATCTACCCATTTGGGGTTATTACCCCTGGATGGATATGTGTCAAAACAACATCCACTTATAGAATCCATATAGGGGTGTTTCTTTAAGAAACCCTAACATTTTTCTTTACCATAACATATAAAATTTTCATATACAAAAGTTTATACTAAGGGTTATCTCTAAATTTTATTAGTCCTTGATTCCATAGGTAACTAATTCTTTCTATAATACCAACTATAGGGACCTATACATTTCATACATAAATATTAAATCATATTAGATGAATACTCATTACATAAAATTAAGATCCATGTCATGATCTTATAGGTTTAGTTTATTTGGAAACATGGATACATAAAAAACTTATTATTAATAGATCTTCATTTTCTCTCACCATATTATTTATAAATATAACACTTAATGGAGATATCATATATACATATTACTTCATAACCTATGGAAAGAAACCATAAGAAAGAGTGAGCTCATATGGTCTATAAGGGTAAAAAAGGGAGATGTTAATGATCACTTAAAACTAACATGAGATTACCATTTCAAAACTATATCCTTTAAATCATATATCATAACATTGAGTCATGGAATGAAACATGGTAGTTCATAGGATATGAATTATAATGGAATCAAAGAACATGATCCATGAGGGCATAGTATTGAAAAAAGACATGTGATTGTGTAATTAACATAATCATTGTATGTCATTTCTTTAGTATTCATGGAATACTACTAAGACTAACATATTTTATGGGGTTTACTACTCACTGCATCATACTATTCAATGTTCACTCATAATACTATTAGATTGGACATAGTCCCTTACTGAGATAATTTCACTCATCATTATAGTCACTTTTATCTCATGAGATATTCATCATTAACCAATGCATTTTAGGGATATATAATTCATATCCAACACATCACATAATTAAAATTGAACATATGTTTGTAAAAATATCCTAAAAAATCAACATATCATAACCCATGGAAAATAAATATTTTTCATAAATATTTCAGCATTTCATCAAACCATAACTTGTGAAAAATGGACTTCATAAATATATTATCATAATAATCCTAAATCATCCAAATAAAGAAGAAGGAAGGTATCCATATATCACATCCCAATAAAATAATAAGGAATATCATAGGATGTTATCAGAAATAAAAAATTCATTTAAATGAACTCTAAATTATTTTCTGAGTAAAATATCGTTTTCTTATTTTGAAACAACTTTTTTAAAATCTAGAAATTTCCAAAATATTTGGTAGAATAATTTCTCCAAATTGAAATGTGAAAGAATTAAACATATTTTCAATGCATTAATTAGTGATTTACATAACATATTTCATAATGGACATGTATATTAAACAAAATATTCCTTTCTCAGATTTGATTAAAAATAAAAAGAAACCCATTCAGAAAATGGATTGATTATTAATTTTAAATAAATTTTTGAAAAGTAATCAATTGTTAAAAATACATATAAAATTTCATTCAATAATAGTGAAAAATATTCTTGAAAAACATTTTATAAAACATTTATATTAAAGAAATAGGTTTTCCAACCGAATGGAGAAATAAATCCTATTTCCCATAAAACATAAATTTTCCCCATTCAGTACTTAAAGTGGTGAAAATAAAAGTAAAAAATATAATCGCTAGAATTGAATTCTAGAAAATAAAATTTATAATAATTCTTGATAGGTATACCATGAAATTTTATCTTGAAAGACTAAATCATAAAAAAATCCCAGTAAATAATGATATTATAACATAAAACTCATACTAATTTTGTAATATATTTATCAAAACTAATGAATGTGAGAACCATATTTCCATTTTTAAATACACCAAATATTTATGTAAAAATTATTGAAGTCATTTTTGGGATGTAAATACACAGCAGAGAGGAAAAAAGTTCTGAATATGGCATAGGTCTCAATGACATATAAGTGAGAAGTGAAACCCTTATCTTTAGTTTGACATTCAATAAAATTTTATTAAAATCATACATAATAATATTATTTTTTTATAAATATATAATAGAATAGTTTCCATACTTATAATTTCATATATGATCCACTTATTAATTTTTAACACACGTTTAATAATAATTTCATATTAAAATCATTTTTTCTTGGTGTTAACTATTTTTCATTTCATGAAAATTTTGGTTTAGTAGTTCTGGACCCTGTACTATGATCATGGTTACATCATGCCTATAATATTAATAATGTCATAAATATAATATATATTCAATATATATAGAGACAGTTATCCATAAAATGTAATGATAGAAAAATGAATTACACCATTCCGGGAGACGGTAAGTTGTACTTATATATGAACATTCATCTCACTTTTGGACATATGGAATTAAAGAAAGGTAAATAATAATTCACCATTATAGAAATAGAATTATATTTTATATATATATTATATTCATTAAATATATATATATATTAATATCCATGTATAATATAAATGAAAAAAATCATATCTCTTCATGGGGGTGGTAGTCCACATGTACACATGACTGATGTTATCATTTTTTAATGGATTGGAAAGAGCTGGATGATGGTTTTAAAATCATCATAATAAAAATAATATTATTGATGATACTTAATTATTATTATATAATTCATAAGATAAATATTTAAATTATTTATAAGAGGTAATAAAAATGAATATTATCGGTAATGATTATAACTCTTCATTAAGAAACCTCCTTTCGGTTACACAATAATCCAAGATGGGATAGTCTATTTGAATGTAAAGGATCACATTGAAAATTTTAAGGAATATAAGAAGGTATTATATTTGGTATTGGATAATATTTAAGTCTTCTAAAGTGTTTATAAGAATGGAGTGTTTGTATCCTTTTATATGGGGTAAAAATATATAATTGGAATTACTTAGAAGATTAAATAATATATATATATATATATCCTATTTTGGTCATGTGAAACCAAAGAACCAAAAAATTTAATATAATATGTGATAAGGATGAAATAAAATCATCTAAACACATTTGGGTAACTGATAGGTACATTTTAAAAATTATATTTTAGTTAAGCTACTTTAAACCCCCTTTAACCATAATTGTGATAAATTAACTTGTTACCGTGATAACATAAATATACAGCCTAAATAAAACGGACCTTATTACCAAATATGAATATTTTGATTATAAATTTGTAATATATATTATCAAATATAGATTTTATGTGGTATAGATAAATTTTAATATAAAAACATAGAAAACCTGAAAACTGTTTTTAGGAAAATACTCAATTTAAGTTTAAAAAATATTTAACCTTGATCTGAAGTAAAAAAAATGAATTTAAAAAATATTGGTTAAATAAAAAAATATATTTACACTTTTATATGAATACATAAATAAATTCAATATTCAAACCATTCCATTAATCGTAGAGACCTAAAAAACTATATAATTTGAATAAAATTTAACTTATATTCAAAAATGTCATGCTGGGGTTCCCAAATTCAAAATAATTAATTTAAAATATATTTAAATCCCAAATTATTAATTTTTTCTAAAACCATCCATTCAATATGAAATGGTAAATGTACAGGGTTATTTTAATATTTTTCCCCCTGGTTTTAAATAAATTCTACTTCTTTTAACGTGGTGACAAATATTTATTATGCTCATTATTCGTAATGACCAAAAATTATGTTTTCCCTATAATATTATATTAATTATTATGATTAAAACAAACAAAATAAATTTAATCAGTTTTAATTCATTGATGTGGTAGAATTTAACTTATAATTATACTTGCAAAACGCAAATCAAGTCAATTTTACAAAGAAAATGTTTTTCTAAGTATAAAATGTTTTGTATTAAAATTAAACAAAATAATTGATTCCAATGACCTAAATTGGATTATTATTAATAATATTGTAATTATTATAATTTTAAACTTGTTTTAAATCAAAATATTACTTTTTAAATTCTATGAACAAAATATAAGTTTTCAATAAAAATGTATTTTTCATTTTTCATTAAAAAATAAATATTTTAAAAAAGTTATCAAAAAATAACTCTATGATGATTTATATATTATGATTTTAAAATTTATGTTAATTTTGTTTCATAAATATTACTACAATGACATATATTTATTATTTTATTTTTTCAGAGTTAATTATAAAAATCATTTTTGAGGTGAAATGTACTTTCAATGAATATAAATGCTTTACTAAAAATTGATTAGTTATTTATCAATATGTTTTCTTCATAAAAAAACATTATATATATTTTTATACTGTGGTTATTCCTATTCATATCACCATTTTAATAGCTAATTTATAATATCCATGTTTAAATATTATTATTTTAATAGTATATTGGTTTTTATTACAAATCAATATTATATGTAATGAAAGATATCAATGAAATAAAATATATTTAAAGTTAAATTTATTCTAAAATATCGAGGTGTTATATAAACTATAAGGGAAATATAAATTAATTCAAAAAATTCACTATAAACATAATGAATAATTGAAAATAAATTTAATTTCAAAAAAACATTAAACAAAAAATTATTTGAATGGTCAAAATGATGTTATTTGAAAACATAAAATTTATATATATCATATATTCTTGGGCTTAACATATTCTATAATTGGATGATTATTTTTAATTAAAAACCATATAAATTAATATACTATCTTGCATTATTGAATACACAAATAGACAGTTTATTTATTAAATTTATATTCTTTATATAATTAATTTCATTGAAATATAACTAATATTAATAATAAAACGTATTTAAATTATTTTTAATTTCATTGTTAATTATTATTACATAAAATGATATTAATACATATTTTTATATATATATAAATTTATTTACTATATATTTTTAATAATATAATTAACTAAATTATTAATCAAAATAATAATTATGAATTTATTATATATTTAAAATAAATTTAACTCTTTAATTATAAATTAAATTATTAATTATTTTTAATGAAATTTTTTATAACATTGATATTATTATTTATTATTAAATAGATAATTAAATATAGATGGGTTTTACTAGCATGTTCATGTCACACACAGTCCTGTTGATGTGATCATGGTAGGATCAAATTCAAATTTCTACTAATCCTCACTGATCAATTGATAGTATGCTAATTTTTGTTCCCTCAGCTCTAAATATTTGAATAGGTGGCTGTCATTCACTAGTATTCTCGTACGTAAATGTTTTCCACTATCACCCATCATCGATTGAGTTCTCTCAATGGTTTAACACAATTTAGGGCATAACATCTCCATTAACCATGAGGTTTCAAGATGACAAAAAAATCATCTTCCTTTGACATTTGGATGATTTTTCTATCTCATAGAATTAGAACACTCATTTCTTTAACCAAGATCATTTTGCCTTCATTAGTTGGACCTAAAATTTTCAATGATAGAGAGATCCTCCAACTACCACTTTTTTTTGGCATATATTCCTTATTTTCTCTCTTTTAATGGTTTTTAAGGGAGTCACAGAGGTCACGACGGTTTCTAGGGCATGTTCAGATTTTGAGGCCCCAAAATTTGGATAAATTGACTGGTTTGAATAGTTAGTGGAAATCGTGTGGCCCACTGCACACAGTTTCCCCTAACTGAGTGGGGTGTTCCGGAGGGGAGAAAGGATATGAATGGTTGTCTGGAACCATGTGATCAAAGTTTCACTCTCATGTCAGTTTCCGAGGGTTTGGTATATATGATTCGTTCATGTCTTGTGCATGGTTAGCAACCCCATGTGCCTAGCCAATGTGGGGTCCCTCCCTTGACAATGGGTGGTGCACGATTTGGCCAACTTTGTATCCATACCATGTGACCCTTGTATGTTTGGTTAAATAGTCCATTTTCCCTTAAAATATTTTAATACCTCCTCTCTCTTCTTCCTTCTTTTCTATTGGATAGAGGTCTTGGTTCTTCTCATATTGATCTATCATTACCTTCCACCTAGGGTTCTGGAGTTCTCCCTCATTCGTACTCTAATTGAATCACCATCGAAAGCATTATATAGAAAGAGGTAAGCATTGTAATCCACTTAATTCCATTCATAAATTTTCTTCACATATATTGGGCTATTTTGGTGGATACTAATATTCCCTATTTTTAGGGCGTTAGACCATTCTTAATTTTTCATCCCTTGAACCTAAAATATTAATACAGTGTTTTATGATTAGTCATCTACGACCCAAAGGTAGGTGGTGTAGTTTTTCCCCTTAAATTCATGTTTTTTGACACATTCTCTATTGTGTTGCATGCCTTCCATTATTTTGTGTTGTCCCAACATTTTTTATTTCCATCATGATAAATTGTAGAATGTTAATAAAATCTCTTGGGCCATTGTTAAATAATTAATGGTTATTGACCTTGTATATTTCAATCCATTGGGGTTTCTAAGTTAATTTCCATATGTTATATAATTTTTCGATGGAATGAATCGCCACCTAAGTGTTTGGATTATCATGAATGGAATTTTCCCTCATTTATATGATTTTTTGGTATACCAATGAACCGGATATGTTTTTCTCAAGATAATTTAATTTTATTACCTTTCCTTGAAGAATTAAGTGGATATTAAAATAAAATGGAAATTGATGGAAATTCTATACCACATATTTTATTATTATGTAATTTTGTTTTATAACTATTGAACCATTGGATATTTGTGTTATCTGGATATAACATGATTAGAGTTTATTAATAATGTCTATTATTGTTTTCATGTTTATTCTATTGTTATTGGCTAGTGAACAATGGTGAATTGAATTTTTGGGCAGGATGTTTCACTCTCCCTTACATTATGTGTCGATCATGATGTCTCTCACTATTATAATTGAATCTAGATGATGGTTGTGGCACCCCATGTTCCATTTATTTAGGTGTTGGAAATGATGTATCACCGCACCTATATCATGTAACGAGGATGATGTATCGCATTAATATAATACACATGGATTGTAACATTTATTGGAGCTTGTAGATCATTAGACTTGTTATGGACACATAAGTTTTGCACCATGTCTATCATGGACCTAGTATCCACATATATTCCTACTTATGTCCTAACATACATATTGAATATACATGTATACATTATATAACTAAACATATAAATAATTAATATATAATTTTATGTATTAAACTCTTACACTGGGCGATGCCTAAGTAGGTATAGTAAGACAGGTGACTTATAATAACCTAATCTTGCTAGTATTTATTTATTTACTGTTTTTATATTGTCATTAACTTTACACTATTGTTTCTATGTACAATAATTGGATTATTCCCAGACTGTATTGGTGGTGACCTACTGAGTTTATATAACACCATACTCGGGAAACCTTTATTACCTCAGTAGACATCATATCTATATGTATGAATAATTGAAATCATCCCGCTATAGATGCATGATATGTTTTACTTATACCTTGGAGCATGGTAACATAGTATTGAACGTATACTCAAGAATCTAATGGATATGTATTCAGGAATTTTTTATTTTTGAATAGCATGATGAATATGATTGTACATTGTTTTACTTTTTTTTATTATCAGGACATGAAATAATTTTATATGAATAAACATATGGAGTTTTGGTATTATTATATTTTCTTGGTTACATAAAATTTCTTAGTTTATTATTATATTATTTCTATTCTGAAATTTGTTTATTATTTCATCCAATTTTGTCTTCTTATTTACTGTATCTTTTATTCCACTCTAATTTGAGGGTATAGTCTACACACTATACAAACATGGAGCCTCACTGGTAGTTGGAAGCCTCTAGAATATGGGGAGGCATCCATGGGACCCTGTGACGCATTGGCTCAGGGCACTAAATTAGTGGATCCCATGTTGGGACATTACAAAGTGGTATCAGAGCTTTATTTTACATTTTTATTATTTTTTTGGTAGTTTATATGATACTAGGATTTAGCATAATTTATTAATGAGGATATTCAAGGGAGTATCTTACCCTCATATAGGGGATACCCAAATTACATGGGATGGGTTATTACTATTATTAAATTTCCCTTCTTATAGTTGATATGACATCACAATTGGTGGATTCACATGTTTTGTGACATTATTAATAATAATAATATTATTTTTCTTTATTACCTTTCCATGGCCATTTTAGGAATGAGGATATCATCTCATGCATCAATATAAGAACATTAGGTCTAATATTTCATTCATTTCACTATGTTATTTCTATATTCTATGTGCAATTTCTGAAATGATATTTTAGTAAGTTGATTATTATATAAAGGAATGTGATGATATTTCTTGTATGGAAATTATAATTGGATAATATAGAGTGAATACATTTATCTAAATGTGTTTTCTTGCATATATTGGTGATGACAGCTTAATTAGAATTTTATTTCATGTTGTGGGTTCTAGACCTATAGGTTATAGACCTGGAAATGTATAATATATAAACAGCATTGAAAAGGAAAATGAATTGAAATCATTAAACTGAAATGAATACCCTTGCATAAGATTTCAATTTCAAAGTAAAGGTTATTTTTCCTCTATACCATTCAATTGAAACTCCATCTACTGAAACTTATGTTGTCTGATATGAGACCTTGACCTAAACTTGGTCTTATTAGTGGGTATTTTTGGTATCTATTATGTTATTATATTATATTGTAGATATTATTTACACGAAGACCTATATTTTGGAGTAGTTGGAGATGTGTGATCTTTTCATTGGAAGAATGGGTACTTATATTATTGTCCATCTCCAAAGTTTTGAACCACTGTGTTCTTTTATGAGGCATGTGTTGAACTTTTTGAATCATTTCACCACAAAAACATTGATTCATATTCCAAGATGGTGGTGATGACCATGCACTAAAGGTGGTAATCCCTGATCCTCCAGTGACAATTCTTATAGTTTGACATATGTAACCATCTGTAGTTCTTAATATGGTCACGAATTTCCAGTTCCATGAAGGATTTTACCTATAATAAAATCTATGCAGGGTATTTCTTGACCAACCCTGACTATGGAAGAGTTGACTTAGGTGTTTTAGTAGTATCATCCTCCCACCGTTGTGGGGGATGGTATGCTATATGTTGTAGACTCATGTCTTGTTGTAATTCTTTCTATATTTGAGCATTTAGAAACACCACCATAACAAACAATCAATATTTCGACCTATATGCTAAAAGGTTCTACCAAGTGATGGTGGGATTTCATTACCTTTTTTGATGGATATATAGATAAGATATGGTATTATTTTCATATGGTCCTTTCCAATTAAAACATTCCATATAATTTCATCGATGACCGAGATAGAGAGTTTATTAATTAGCATTTGGGAGTCATGGTATTCCTAGAATATTCTACTCATTTTATTAAGATTCTAAATTTCACACGGACATTTGTGGGTGATGATATTTTTAATGTCAGGTGATTCAAGGATGGGATGGAATATGTTATCAAATCATTGGTCAATTTTATTCTTCTGATAACTATTTCTAAAATCTTCAACCATGATCTCATTACTGAGAGGAGTCTGAGGGAAGCTGATGGTGGGAGCAGGGCGGTTCAACACCTAGATCTAGAAGTGTTTCTTCTAATTGGAAAACACATATCTTTGAGTATTCTTATGGTGGTAATAATAATCAAAGGGACTCACTGATAGCTTCCTTGTTGGTAACTAGTGCATGATGTTGGGAAACATGAAAGCCATCTGTATGTGGGATTCAATGGTGTGCAGAAGCTATAGTTGGATGAGGTATATCGAGTGCTTCTAATGGATTTTTCAATTACTACCTAGAGTGCGGGTATATATACCTACCACATGATTCAAAGAGGGTCTGTTAGTATCTTTCCAGGAAGGAATATGGAAGACCACCAGCCACTCTCGATGAGGTGGGGGTCGAGGCCAAGGTAGTCAAACTCAGGACAAGTTGTGCCAGTAGTGCTAGCATTCATAGGGATGTCAAGTTGTAAATCAGGGTTACATTACAATCAAGTTTCATGCAGTGAATCTTATTCTATAATAGAATAGTGTTAGACCTTCTACTATTCGAGGTACTATTCAAGTAACCTCTACCATATTATCTTCTTTATTTTACATAGGTTCATCAAATTTATTCATATCTAAGATAAATATGGAGGTTATGGGTTTCAAGACAGATTTTTTACTGTGGAGTTGTGATACATGATAACCATTTGCGTATAATATTAGAGAGAATTCACCATTGTAAATATTTCCCCCTTGAGGGAATATTTCTTTTAAAGTGGAATCTTTTCATCACTGACAAGACAGGTTTTTATGTGTTTATCGATAAGGACTTGTAAGTATCCTATCAATAAAATTTTGATTTTATCACAAGTGGGTGGATTCTACATCACTATAGTGTGGTAGAATTGTTCCTAACAGAGAATCGAATGTTCATTCATATCGATATGGACCTGAGTATCAGGGGTTGGGTGAGTAGAAAGCCCAGATTTTTTGTCTCTCATTTGAAAATTAGGGGTTTAATCCAGTTATTTTCCTACTAGAAGAATATTTTTTTAGGGACGTCATCCTTAATGATTTTTTTGGGCTACCTATAATGAAAGATGTGGATTTCACCATTGAATTAGTTCTAGGAGTTACTCTAGTTTCAATTCCTTCTTACCGTACGATAGTTAGGAATCTTCTAGAGATCAATAAATAGTTTGATGACCGAGAGTTTAACGGTTTTACATAACCAATAACTTCTCAATGGGGTTCACTACTCATTTTTTCAAGAAGGGGGATGGTACACTTAGGATTTTCATGGATTACCGCCAGATTAACCATCGTACACCTAAGAACGGATATACACTAAAATTAATAAAAAATCACTTCGATCAATATCGAGGTTAAAGGGTATTCTAAAAGATTAATTTGAGGTCGTGCTATAATCATATGTCAAGTAGCTCATCTGACATACCTCTCCATGTGTTCAAGGGTAGGTATGGGATTTATGAGTACCTGGTTATATTTTTTAGTCTCATGAATTTACCTATTGTTTTCATGGATTTAACGAATCTGGGTTTCTTATAGTATTTTGGATTAATTCATGGTAGTCTTTTGGATTCCATATTAATGTATAATCATTATCAACCTGACCATTCCCAATTTATAACGATCAAGCTCAATACAATGAGGGAGTACTATCTTTACTCTACACTAAAAAAATGACACATTTGGATAAAAAATGTTCACTTCATATGTAACAGCATCTCATAGATAGGAGTATCAATAGACCGAGAGATGTTTAGAGATATAGTTTCATGTGAGTGGCCAAATAATGTCTTTGATATATGGATTTTATTAGGGATATGTGGGAATTATATACACTTCATCCCAAATTTCTCAGGCCTAGCTGCACCACTTAGGGGCTTGACTAAGAGTGGTGTGGAATTTGTATGGTTAGAAGTATAGGAAAAACCCTTTCAAAAGTTTAAGGGAAGACTTACTTCAGTGACAA
The DNA here is from genome assembly GCA_963277665.1 of Viscum album. Lineage (NCBI taxonomy): Eukaryota > Viridiplantae > Streptophyta > Magnoliopsida > Santalales > Viscaceae > Viscum > Viscum album. The sequence goes on from OY728122.1 coordinate 1,984,281,873, forward strand.
TACATATTTTATCAGATCTAGAAAGGATTTATGCAGTATACAATGATGGATCAAATATTGATCCTGGAGCTGTTCTAATGAAGGATGTGTGAGTTGTTATATATGGGTCTCATCAGTTGAGCTCTCATGAGAGTAATTACCCAAAACACAACCATGGGATAGAATCTGTAGTTTATGTTTTATGTTTTTTAGAGAAATTACTTACCTGGAGAGCATTTTTTGGTGTTCGCTGATCACAAAACCCTTAATTACATATTTACATAGAGTGATCTGAATCATAGGCTGGGCAGATGAGTTGAATACATGAAATCCATTGATTTCATGTTTTTTGTATTTGTCTAGAAAAGGAATAACAGTAGTCAATGCTTTTAGCCAGAAGATTATAAAAAGGTGATACAGGAGGCCAGTGTTGAGTGGTAGTTCCTAGCATTGTTATTCTTTATTAATAGTTAGATTTAGGAGGATCATGGGTAGACTATACTCTCAACCTCAGTAGTGACCTCTACCCTACTATAATAGGTGAAAATACGGATGCTTTATGATCATAAGAGCCTAGTTCAATGGGAATGTATCCCAGATGATGATTCATATTTTGGTTGGATCATGTTTACGGATGAGACCTTATTATTTAATGGGAGTGTTTGGGTATCAATAGAAATTATAGATGATCTAATATGAGAATCTCTTCTCTTAGTTTGAGAAGTACATCCTGGTGTCACTAAGATATACTGTGACATACATCATTCATATTCGTTTCCGGGTATGAAATGTGTTATTACTGGTTTTATAACTCAGTATTCCACCTATCTATTTGTAATGGTGGAACATCTGTGATCGGAAGGACGTTTACTAACACTATTCATTACTAAGTGGAAATTGGATGATGACTTAATCGATTGAAAGATAGGTTTTCCTAGATCACATCGTGGCCGCAATACTGTTTGGGTAGTCTTTCTCTATTTGATGGAGTCTGCACACTTATGACATGTTCAAATACATTTTTTGATAGACAAGATATTGAGGAAATATGTCCAGTAGGGTGTAAATATTCATGGATTTTGATAATCTATTATATCTAATAGGTTTTTTTCACTTCATTTCTCAGTTCTAGAAGGGGTTACAGAAGGAATTGTGTAAAAAAGTGTATATAATCACAGTCTATCACCATTTGACCAACTAACAAACTGATGAAATGATTCAGTTGTTAGAGGAAATGCTCTTTGAACATGTCCTTGACTTCAAGGATTCTTGGGATAAACACATACTCCTAGTTGAGTTCACCTATAAAAATATCTTTTATGCTAAAATTCAGATGTATCCTTATGATTCCTTATATTGTAGGTCATACTGATAACCTATATGCTAGTTAGAGATAGGGGAGGTAGCATTTTTTGGACTGCATTCCAACTAGGAGACTATAGAGTAGTTCAAGTTGATCAGACATCACATAACGATAGCTTAATTAATATAGTATTCATATGTCAATCAACACTGGTGACATTTTAGGCTTGAGGTCAGGGAATGGGTTTTCTTGTGAGTTTCTCCCAGGTTGGGAAATCGATGAATTCAAAGGTAGGGTAATCTTTTGCCTTGATTCATTGGACCCTCATAGGTATTTAAATGAATTAAACTGGTAAATTATAAGATAAAACATCCTAATAGATATGGGTCTATGAATGATGTATTTCATGTATATCAGCTTCATCGGTACTATCTAGAATCTTTGTGTATTTTCCAATTAGTTGAGGTTGAGTCAATGATTTTGTCTTCATTTTTGAAGTTCTAAGTGTGTATTGTGGATCGGAGTGTGAAGACACTCTGAGGAAGGGGAACTCCGTTAGTAAAAGTGTTATGGTAGCACAACAGAGTATAGGATGAGTCCAGAGAGTGGGAATCTGATATACGATCCCAATATCTAGAACTATTCTAAGATGATATCTCTTTTCCCATAGAAGACTAACTGAGGGGGGTGAGTCCCTTTAAGGAGGGAAGGTTGTAACAACCCAGATTTTCCCAAAGGTATGAATCATTTGTTTTTGGATTAAATTCCTTATTTTGTAGTTTTTAATAGTACCTAATGTATTCATGGAGGACACAAGGGTGTTCGTGGCCTGTTTGGATCCCGAAGCCTCATAATTTGAAGAAACAGACTAGGTATCATAGTTTCAAGAAACGGTGCCTCCCTGCCCGCATGGTTTCCCATAACTGAGGGGGTGTTCTAGAGGAGAGTCGGGAGCCACACTGTTGTATGCAATATTACGAGATTATGTGCATGCCAATGTGGATTGTATAGGGTTGGGGAAAAAAGTAATTTCACACAACTTGCACACAGTTAGTCAAACTGTATGCCTAGACCATGTGGGGTCCATCCCTTGACTGTGGGTGGCACAACGTTGGCACATGTTTCGGTCAAACCTGTGGAAAAACTATGAGTTCCATGGATTTTAGTGTAAGAAGACCATTTTTCCATTAATTCATTTTAATTCCTCCTCCCCCTTCTTCCTTATTTTCCATCATATAGGGGGATTTGTTATTCTCCTCTTGATATCCCCTTATCCTCAACCTAGGGATCTTGAGTTCTCCCTCATCTGAATCCCAAATGGATTGCCATAAGAAGTTTTGGATAAATATAGGTAAGCTCCATAATATTATTTCTTCTGTTCTTAGTTTCTCTTCCAATCTCTTGACCTATTTTGGTGAAATCTCGTAAACCCAATTTTGAAGGTGTGGGATCTTTATTCATTTTTCTTCAATTGAACATTAAATATGAAGCTAGTATTGGATGAGTTTCTATTTATGACCCTATTTTGGGATTTATTGTTGTTTCCCAAAAATATTGAGTTGTTTTAATAGCATCTTTATTATTTAACATGCCAACCATTATCGTGTACTTCCCATAAATGTGTTCTTTCTTTAAAATAAATTCTAGCAGGTTATTATACTCTTGGGGACCCTAGTTAATGGAGTAAAGGTTATTTACTATGTTCATTTTCTGCCATTGGATGTGCTAAATCAATTTCCCTATGATATATAATTTTTCAATGGACTGAAACACCATCTAAGTGTTTGTATTGCAAAAGAAAATAAATTTTCCCACTTTTATATGAGTGATTAGTAGCCCAAAGAACGTCTTATGTGTTTGGAATGATTATGGTACTAAATTACCATGACTTGGTGAATTAAATGGATAATTTAATTAAATGGAAATGGTTGTCAAGGACATGAAACATGTTTTTTCATTATGAACTTGTGTTTTATAAATCATCCATCATTTGATATTTTTGATATCTGATTTTAATAGCATAAGAGGTGATTCCTAATTTATATTATTATTATTATGATTGTGTCATTGTTATTAGATGCTAAAAAATAGTCAAGTGACATGTTGCGAATAATGTTTTAATATAACATACATCAAGGGTTGAGCATGATGCCTCAAACTCTTATACTTGTATTTAGATATTTGGAATGATACCACATTTTCCCTTGCATTGGGTGTTGGGTATGAAGTATCACACCACCTATCACAAGTGATAGACTTGATTTCTCAAATTCATATGAGATATATGAAATCTACCATTTTCAAGATCATATAGCTCATTAGACTAGTTATGGATGCCTGAGTTGCGCCCTGGGTACAACTAGCTGTAACACCCCGAGATTTTATGAAAAATATTATTTTAATTTCATTAATGTCTTTTATTGTATTCTACACCAAGATTACCTTGCGCTATACGCAACACCGTATTAGCTTGCAGTATACGCAACACTATTCTTGGACCGTGTTACACACAATTTTGATAATAGTTATTCTACGCAACATTGAGTATATATATATATATTAAATGTATAAATGAAATATGGTTGGATTCTGTTATATGAAACAATGAAGGATTCTTTCACAACACGCAACCTTGACTTGGCTTGCATTACACGCAATCGCGACCTTCCTCGATAGCGTGTGTTTTACGCAATAACGGGTTTTAATAAACAATGTTATATTATAATAATATTGTCATGAACTAGCCGTTATGAATAGTATTAACTAAATTTTGAATTTTATAGCATTATTATTCATCTTACACATTTTTAGAACATGGTATAAGAACGAAATAAATTTTTCGGGTAAAATAAGTATTTTTAAAAAAATGCAGTTTTACCACCTTTTGATGGCGCACCCACTTTAAATATAGTTTTTGACATGTTTATATGTTCAATTTGACAAAATAATATTCTTCTTTTGAATCAGGATATAAAAATTTACATTAGATAAAGTTTTGAAATTTTTCCGATAACTTTCATATTTTAATGAATAGTAAAAAGAAGCTATATTGAAAACAACTTTTTTTCATCGTAATATATTATGTGGATAAATTATAATATTGAATGTTTTTAAAGTATAAATAGAATATATTTTTACCATTTAATATAATTTATGTCATTAGCATTGATTTTACCTTGAATTCGAAGGTTAAATCAATTCAATCTTTTGCAATGTTTTAAAGAAAAACCCGTTTTCTTTCGACAACGGGATTAATTTTAATTTAATTTCTGCATCTTTTGTGTATTGAATTCGGAAAAATGGATTCCATATTTGCAATCAGCGGGTCCAAATTATGTTAATAAGCTACTTTTTATTTTTGGGAATTATGAATAGTTACTACGGTAAATTTTATTTACCATAGTTAATGGTAAATCGGGTAATTAAGGGTAAATATAATATTTTAAAATTACCCTAACAAATGTCAAAATACTATTGGATAAATAAAAGTCGACCCATATCACCTAAGGGTCGGATTAGAATCATTTAATGGAAATTTTTTCATGAAAATAACATAATTATTATTAAAACCAAAGAAAGTGACAACATGTCACTCTCTTAAATCTTATAAGTATATTAATTTTAATTTAGTGATAAACTTCATGAAACTTCGAAAATGAATAGTCTCCAGAAAGATAATGAAATTATCTACATCATATAAATTTATTTATAATTTTTAGGGATTAAATAATTATCATTAATTATGACACAATAGTGATGCAGAAATGGTTTATCTAGTGAAAAATCAAGAATATTGTTTTTATTAAACTAATAGTGACCATAAAATGCACAAATACCTAACCAAAACTTATTGGACATGTCAATGTAAACCATAATCATACAATGGTCTAATATTTGACCATTTGGAGCCTTATAAAAGTGATTATGACACTTATATTATTTTATTTTAAATGATGCCAAAGTTGTCACCTTCATAATTTAATAAATATAACAATTTAAATATTGTGATTTTAAGATGATAAATCCTAGTAAAAGTATTATTGTGAAATTTAATAGATTTATTTTCATCATAGGATTTTATTTTTATTTTTTTATGCAACAAATAAGTATATTAAATAATTATACAAAAATGATGTTGTATTTATTTTATTAAGAGATAAACCAAATAAATGGTTTCAAAAATAATAAAATAAATATTATATGAACTATTTAATGTGATACAATAATTTTTAAGATACATATGACATTTTATGAATATATTAGAACTTTTAGTTCGAACATATCTTCTGTATTTATTTTATTTAAATTCAAATAAATGAATAGTGTCAAAATTGACACTATTGTTATTTTATAAAAAAAACATATTATAAAATTGATTAAAAATCACAAAATATTTCAAAATTATAAATTTAAATTTATATGATATAAAATGTTATTAAGAGTCCAATTATGGACAATTCACAACAAATAAGTAATTATTTGTTATAATTTAAAAATTAGAATGTTATTACCACAAATAAAATTAAATTGATTAAATAAGGATAAATCATGTTGATAATGTTTAAAATAAATTCCTAACATGTCTAAATTATATTGGTTGATGATATTACAACCTTATCTTATCTAATATTCGAATATGAGTCATTTTTGTAGGTTTTTATGTGGGGTTAGATTTATTATAAATTAATATTTTTATGAATTCCAAAGGTGCCCCTCTCCTCCCTTATAAAAGGGCACCTCCTTTCCCTCCTCCTCACACCAATTTGAGCACTCAATATCAGAAAACCCCTACCAAAATCTCTTCTCCACTTCCCTATAATAATCCTAGAGGTTCTGGTCTTCTTCAAAGACCAATCTTAGTTCCCTAAGTGGAGGATTCAAAGAGGCGTTCCAAAGAAGAGGTAATATCCAATACCGATCTTTTCAATTTATTTCTTCTTCAACTTCTTCTTCTTTAGTTGTTTCATGATAAATTAATAACATCAGTATTTATTATATACTGATATGTTATTATAAATATGAAACAACTCTAATTAACCTTCTATCCATCCTACGGAAAAAGGAAATCACCGCGCGTGCGTACGGACGGAATACCGTCTCCACGCCGTGGTGTAATCTATTTTCCGCCACCACCATAATTGGATGGGTATAAAGGTGTAATGAGTAACTATATATGATTATTATAAAGTGATATTGATACTGAAATAGTTTACATACACTTCAACACAATTCCACGACCATGGGAACGATATCATCGCTCGTGCGTACGTACGGACTACCGTCTCCACGACACGATGAGATTCATTCTCAATGATTAACCATTCATGAATGATTATAAAGTATATATAATAAGTACTAATGAAATATATGACATAATAATGATACTGGATTTATGTATATGTATATGTATGTCATCTACTTAATTCCATTCAATTCAATAAGGAAACGAAAACAGCGTTCATGCGTACGTACGGACTATCGTCTCCATGAACGGTGTATTTAATTCCATTTAATGATTTATTATATATATGTATATCCTGAATATATATATATATATATAAATCATGTTCTATGTTCTGTAATTAAGTAATCATAATCTAAGTAATCATATTTATAATTACAAGTCAAAACACGGACGGCAAATGAAACAATTTTACCCAAAACGCTCTTTAACATGGAATTTACAAAAGAACGGGTAATATAAAGTCATAAGTGAACCATATATGATATCATAACAATGAATATGATCATGTAATAAGTAAATGACATTATTTAAATCATTATACAGGAGGTTCGGACACTTCCGAAGCAAATCGGACCTAAGGTAAAGGAAATATCACAATCTCATTTTTATCCGAGATTTTTTATTCGTAAGTATTTACTGGGGTGTATTTTATCATCCAAATCCATGTTTCATAAATATTTAATATTATTTCCATCCACCTACAATTGTTTAAATCCATTTTTACCCTTAGGTGAGTTTTTAGTAAAAGAAATGAAAGGAATCTTTTGTCGTTTTTCGTACGAGGTACTTTTTTACTTTTCCGAAAAAAGTACGAAGAATGTTTTTTTAACTTATACGGCATGAATGGATTTTTAAAACATTATTTACAAGAAGCATCCTTTAAAAGTTTTCAAGTTTATTTTTAATCAACTTCTTTTTGTTTAAAATTGTATAGCATGTTATGAAAGGATACATGTTTTTGAAGAAGAAAGGATATTTTCCTCAAGAATAGAGGTCAAGTGTTTTATCAAAATTATTTTCCATCTAAGATAATAAAGGGTTATGTTTTTTTCCCTATTATTACATTGATTTGATCATGTTGTGATGGAATTATTTTTATGAATTACTTTATCTTATATGAATTGATTTATGATGTCATGATGTTTCAAGAATCCCATTTTTGTTACATGTGTTATGCGATGATGTATGTTTTATGATTATGTGGCACACATAAGAAAGGATTCATTATAATATGGGTGGGACCTATATCTCCCTCCAATGCATTGGGTAAAGATTTTATATCTCATGAGATAGACATGGCTGAAATGGTAGGTTATACCGGTTTAGTGAAACAGGACTGAAACGAGGGTTACTCGATTCAGAAAGGGACTTTGTCCACTAAGATAGTCTTGGCAATGAGTCTTGACTAACAAGAAATGATTCTCTATGATTATGTGTGTATGCCACAAAGTTTAATGTTTTAAGTTATGATTATTGTGAATAAATTTCACTACAATGAGTTATCCCAGGTTATGAAATTATGATCTCTTTTGCAGGTTAAGATTTCCAAAAGTTATGTTCTTATGAATATGAAGTGATTGATATTTCTTTTGTTTACCCTTACTGAGAATTTGAGCTCACCCTTTTATGTTTTCTTTTCCCCAGGATATAAAGAAAGGTTTTAGGTAAAAAAAGGAAGATATTTATGGGAGATGTTGAAGATCTTTCACCAAGATTGGAAGATTTTATTCCGAGTTTCCAAAGACACTAAACTATTACGATCCTTGTTTGTGTGTTTTTGTTATGTACTAAGTATTCCGAAAAAGTAATGTAATGTTCATGTACGTCAAGCTTTGGGTCTCTACAGTTGGTATCAGAGGAAAGGTTTAGTCAACCTTTGGAAACTAGGATGCGAAAACGTTAGTGAGATCCCTAGAGATATTTTTAAGGTATGTCTAGAGATGTCTCTAAGGTTAAGTATACATATAGGTTATAGTCCTAGAATTGCGCTAACGATCTTAGAATTTAACCTAAGATGTTAAATATTGAGGGTACTCCCCCTTTACTATGTTGTTTTCTCTAGCATGATTTTTTCCTCTCACAAAATTATATTTGTGTTTTAGTTAATTGAGGGAACCAAAAGGAATCCGGTTAACATTAAATCCAATGGACAAATTGGTGACTATGAGAAACAAAATTGTGTAATGCCTGGAGAGAAAGATGTTGTGATTATGCCAAATCAGTAATCGCGATATATGATTAACAAGGTGAAATTTAGTGGTATGCCTAATTCAACAAAGTAGAGGAAGATAGACTATTATGCATGTTGAAGAGCATAAAGAAAGGAAGATTGAGATTTCTAAAAAAGGGAAGAAGAACCTTGAGGAATACCTCAAATGGAGGGACCGATGTTATCTGTGTGAGAAAAGGGACATAGAGTGACAGACTGTTATGGAGTTCAATGTCTTATTTGTGGAGAACATGGGCATTACCCAACTCAATGCCCTGACCTAAAAAGTTACTTCTAAATCAAGGAAGGACTTCTTCCAGGACAATCATTGAAGTGGATGGACTGAAGTGTTTATGTATTGGTATTCAGGAATAATGTTGTTGAGGTACTTTTATGGTGTATTGAAATATTTATGTATTGGTCTATTGTGGTTTTCAATAATTTTAAGGTACCGATAACCATGAAAAGTGATTCAAATATTTTGGAAAGTATATGATATGCGCATAATGAAGGGATAAGGAGAAAATGAAATGTTTGACAGTATTCATGAGCTCATGATTGATAAAAGGACTAAGTGATATCATGGTTTGAGAATATATAATTTTGAGGATTTTGGTATGTGGAAGGTGTTAACTTTTAACTGCATTCATGTTTTCACTAAGGTTCAATGGGTATTCAAGAGAATACATGATTAAGGACTTTGAATGTTTAGAATGTGACCAACAAGACATATCATATGATATATGGGGATCAACGATGGTATTAAATATCTAGTAATTGTTTTCACTATATTATGAGAGTGGACTGCAGTATTATAGATAAGCCTAAAGATTAGAATGGATTATGTTTGACATAAGTAAGTATTGTTTAAGGATAGAATATTTTCGATATTATTGATGGGATGTTATAGTAATATAGCTTTAGAAAAAGGACAACCTGCAGGACGGGCGACAGCCCATCGCTTCGGACAAGGCTGTGGGAATCGAACCCACAACCGAAATGCGACTGGCCTTTATCGCCTACCACTGGCCTACAGGAAGTCCGTGTTTAGTAGAAACTAGTTTTATTATATTAAGCAGTATGATATATGAAGTATAAGTCCATTTTAGGAACCATATATGATTAATCTCACTATAGAATGACTTATGTATATTTAATAACTTTTGCTAACCTTTTGTTTGAGACAGATGGAATGACCCGTCATTCTATCACATGATCTGCTAACACATCACGAATAACAAATTCAACTTCATTTATTTAAGAGATGAAGTGGAAATTGTTCAAGGCACGAACAACAGTGAGATTGTACCAAAATAAAGTAAGTATTTATTCTAATTAAAATTATTCAACTTTAGGGAAACGATCTTGAAAACCAAAAAAAAATTCTGTCATAGTGACCTTATATCTGATTAATCAGATGGTACCTTAGATCGTCACAAATTTATGGATTTGTGATTGCTAGCTTTTCCATAGCCATGTTCTCTACCACTCTCCATCATAACATGATGGTTAGATTTCTCTTCCATATCCATATTTTCACCTATGTAGAAACCCAGTGATTAGTTTATTTGGGTAACCGTTACGTTTCATACTTTTGTTTTTAATGATTGGTTTTGGTATTCCTTTTTACGATGTGGGTTTCTATCAAAGAAACTTTCAAATAGTAAACCATTTATAATCCCGACGAATTTCGAGGGCGAAATTCATTTTAAGGGGGGTAGAATGTAACACCCCGAGATTTTATGAAAAATATTATTATAATTTCATTAATGTATTTTATTTTATTTTACACTAAGATTACCTTGCGCTATACGCAACACCGTATTAGCTTGCAGTATACGCAACACTATTCTTGGACCGTGTTACACACAATTTTGATAATAGTTATTCTACGCAACATTGAGTATATATATATATATATATTGTATAAATGAAATATGGTTGGATTCTGTTATACGAAACAACGAAGGATTCTTTCACAACACGCAACCTTTACTTGGCTTGCATTACACGCAATCACGACCTTCCTCGATAGCGTGTGTTGTACGCAATACCGGGTTTTAAAAAACAATGTTATATTATTATAATATTGTCATGAACTAGGCGTTATGAATAGTATTAACTAAATTTTGAATTTTATAACATTATTATTCATCTTACACATTTCTAGAACATGTTATAAGAACAAAATAATTTTTTCGGGTAAAATAAGTATTTTTCAAAAAATGCAGTTTTACCGCCTTTCGATGGCGCACCCACTTTAAATATAGTTTTTGACATGTTTATATGTTCAATTTGACAAAATAATATTCTTCTTTTGAATCAGGATATAAAAATTTACATTAGATAATGTTTTGATATTTTTCCGATAACTTTCATATTTTAATGAATAGTAAAAACACGCTATATTAAAAACAACTTTTTTTCATCGTAATATATTATATTGATAAATTATAATATTTACTGGTTTTAAAGTATAAATAGAATATATTTTTACCATTTAATATAATGTATGTCATTAGCATTGATTTTACCTTGAATTCGTAGGTTAAATCAATTCAATCTTTTGCAATGTTTTAAAGAAAAACCCGTTTTCTTTCGACAACGGGATTAATTTTAATTTAATTTATGCATCTTTTTTGTATTGAATTTGTAAAAATGGATTCCATATTTGGAATCAGTGGGTCCAAATTATGTTAATAAGCTACTTTTTATTTTTGGGAATTATGAATAGTAACTACGGTAAATTTTATTTACCATAGTTAAAGGTAAATCATGTAATTAAGGGTAAATATAATATTTTAAAATTACCCTAACAAATGTTAAAATACTATTGGATGACTAAAAGTCGACCAATATCACCTAAGGGTCGGATTAGAATCATTTAATGGACATTTTTCCATGAAAATAACTTAATTATTATTAAAACCAAAGAAAGTGACAACATGTCACTCTCTTAAATCTTATAAGTATATTAATTTTAATTTAGTGATAAACTTCATGAAACTTCGAACATGAATAGTCTCCAGAAATCTAATGAAATTATCTACATCATATAAATTTATTTATAATTTTTAGGGATTAAATAATTATCATTAATTATGACACAATAGTGATGCAGAAATTGTTTATCTAGTGAAAAATCAAGAATATTGTTTTTATTAAACTAATAGTGACCATAAAATGCCCAAATACCTAAACAAAACTTATTGGACATGTAAATTTAAACCATAACCATAAAATAGTCTAATATTTGACCATTTGGAGCCTTATAAAAGTGATTATGACACTTATATTATTTTATTTTAAATGATGCCAAAGTTGTCACCTTCATAATTTAATAAATATAACAATTTAAATATTGTGATTTTAAGATGATAAATTCTAGTAAAAGTATTATTGTGAAAGGTAATATATTTATTTTCATCATAGGATTTTATTTTTATTTTTTATGCAACAAATAAGTATATTAAATAATTATACAAAAATGTTGTAGTATTTCTTTTATTAAGAGATAAACCAAATAAATGGTTTCAAAAATAATAAAATAAATATTATATGAACTATTTAATGTGCTACAATAATTTTTAAGACACATATGACATTTTATGAATCTATTAAAACTTTTAGTTCGAACATATCTTCTGTATTTATTTTATTTAAATTCAAATAAATGAATAGTGTCAAAATTTACAGTATTGTTATTTTATAAAAAAAATATTATAAAATTGATTAAAAATCACAAAATATTTCAAAATTATAAATTTAAATTTATATGATCTAAAATGTTATTAGGAATCCAATTATGGACAATTCACAACAAATAAGTAATTATTTGTTATAATTTAAAAATTAGAATGTTATTACCACAAATAAAATTAAATTGATTAAATAAGGATAAATCATGTTGATAATGTTTAAAATAAATTCCTAACATGTATAAATTATATTGGTTGATGATATTAAAACCTTATCTTATCTAATATTCGAATATGATTAATTTTTGGAGGTTTTTATGTGGGGTTAGATTTATTATAAATTAATATTTTTAAGAATTCAAAAGGTGCCCCTCTCCTCCCTTATAAAAGGGCACCTCCTTTCCCTCCTCCTCACACCAATTTGAGCACTCAAGCTCAGCCAACCCCTGCCAAAATCTCTTCTCCACTTCCCTATAATAATCATAGAGGTTCTGGTCTTCTTAAAAGACCAATCTTAGTTCCCTAAGTGGAGGATTCAAAGAGGCGTTCCAAAGAAGAGGTAATATCCATTACCGATCTTTTCAATTTATTTCTTCTTCAACTTCTTCTTCTTTAGTTGTTTCATGATAAAGTAATAACATCAGTATTTATTAAATACTGAAATGTTATTATAAATATGAAACAACTCTAATTAACCTTCTATCCAACCTACGGAAAAAGGAAATCATCGCGCGTGCGTACGTACGCAATACCGTCTCCACGCCGTGGTGTAATTTATTTTCCGCCACCACCTTAATTGGATGGGTATAAAGGTGTAATGAGTAACTATATATGATTATTATAAATTGATATTGATACTTAAATAGTATACATAAACTTCAACACAATTCCACGACCATGGGAACGATATCATCGCTCGTGCGTACGTACGGACTACCGTCTCCACGACGCGATGAGATTCATTCTCAATGATTAACCATTCATGAATGATTATAAAGTATATATAATAAGTACTAATGAAATATTTGACATAATAATGATACTGGATTTATGTATATGTATATGTATGTCATCTACTTAATTCAATTCAATTCAATAAGGAAACGAAAACAACGTTCATGCGTACGTACGGACTACCGTCTCCATGAATGGTGTATTTCGTTCCATTTAATGATTTATTATATATATGTATATCATGAATATATATATATATATATAAATCATGTTTTATGTTCTGGAATTAAGTAATCATGATCTAAGTAATCATATTAATAATTACAAGTTAAAACACGGACCACAAATGAAGCAATTTTACCCAAAACGCTCTTTAACATGGAATTTACAAAAGAACGGGTAATATAAAGTCATAAGTGAACCATATATGATATCATAACAATGAATAGGATTATGTAATAAGTAAATGACATTATTTAAATCATTATACAGGAGTTTCAGACACTTACGAAGCAAATCGGACCTAAGGTAAGGGAAATATCACAATCTCATTTTTATCCGAGATTGTTTATTCTTAAGTATTTACTGGCATGTATTTTATCATCCACATCCATGTTTCATAAATATGTAATATTTTTTCCATCCACCTACAATTTTTTAAATCCATTTTTACCCTTAGGTGAGTTTTTAGTAAAAGAAATGAAAGGAATCTTTTGTCGTTTTTCGGACGAGGTACTTTTTGACTTTTCCGACAAAAGTACGAAGAATGTTTTTTTAACTTATACAACATGAATGGATTTTTAAAACATTATTTCCAAGAAGCTTTCTTTAAAAGTTTTCAAGTTTATTTTTAATCAACTTCCTTTTGTTTAAAATTGTATAGCATGTTATGAAAGGATAAATGTTTTTGAAGAAGAAAGATATTTTCCTCAAGAATGGAGTTCAAGTGTTTTATCAAAATTATTTTCCATCTAAGATAATAAAGGGTTATGTTTTTATCCCTATTATTACATTGATTTGATCATGTTGTGATGGAATTATTTTTATGAATTCCTTTATCTTATATGAATTGATTTATGATGTCATTATGTTTCAAGAATCCCATTTTTGTTACATGTGTTATGCGATGATGTATGTTTTATAATTATGTGGCACATATAAGAAAGGATTCATTATAAGATGGGTGGGACCTATATCTCCCTCCAATGCATTGGGTAAAGATTTTATATCTCATGAGATATACATGGCTGAAATGGTAGGTTATACCGGTTCAGTGAAACAGGACTGAAACGAGGGTTACTCGATTCAGAAAGGGACTTTGTCCACTAAGATAGTCTTGGAAATGAATCTTGACTAACAAGAAATGATTCTCTATGATTATGTGTGTATGCCACAAAGTTTAATGTTTTATGTTATGATTATTGTGAATACATTTCACTACCATTAGTTATCCCAGGTTATGAAATTATGATCTCTTTTGCAGGTTAAGATTTCCAAAATTTATGTTCTTATGAATATGAAGTGATTGAAATTTCTTTTGTTTACCCTTATTGAGAATTTGAGCTCACCCTTTTATGATTTCTTTTCCCCAGGATATAAAGAAAGGTTTTAGGTAAAAAAAAGGAAGATATTTATGGGAGATGTTGAAGATCTTTCACCATGATTAGAAGATTTTATTCTGAGTTTCCAAAGACACTAAACTATTACGATCCTTGTTTGTGTGTTTTTGTTATGTACTAAGTATTCCGAAAAAGTAATGTAATGTTCATGTACGTCAATCTTTGGGTCTTTACACTAGCAACTAGTATCAATGCATATGCCTACTTATGTCCTCACATACATAGTGAATATATGTTTACAAAGTATATTAACATATATATGTATATGATTAATATATATATTTTTACTGATCAAAATTATAAATCAGTCTATGCTGAAGTAGATAGATCTAGTCCGTTGTCCTATAGTAACCTGAGGTGAATAATATTTTTTTATTTATCAGAATTTATATTTTTATCACCATCACATTGTTGTTGTTGTGTACACTAGCTGATTTTTTTCTAGAAAACATTAGTGGTGGCCTACTTTGTTTATCTCACACCAAACTATGGTAATATTTGATACACGAGTATACTTCATGTCTGTAGGTCATGATAATGGTATGCACCCTTCTACGAATGCTTGATATGTTTTACTTATAGCTTGGAGCATATAAGAAGAGGACCGGGCGTATGCTTGTGATGCTAGTGGAGAAGTGTTGTGGACATTTTGTAGTTTTTTTATTGCATGATCTATATGCTAGTTCTATTTCTCCATTTTTGTATATTAACATTACATGAAATCATTGTATATGGCTTAGACGATGAGATTTAGGTATGGTTACAGTTTTATGGTTATTTACACTTTTGTAGTTTATTTTTATATTTTTTATATTATTCCATATGTTTATTATTGATTTATTTATTCTCTTATTATTTACCATATCTATTGTTCCCCTCATATATGAGGGTATAGTCTCCACACTGTACAGTCTTGGACTCTCACTTTTAGTTGGAATCCTTTGGAATATTGGGATGAATACTCGAGGTCATGTGACCACCAGCTCGGGAAATGGTTTAGAGGGTCCTGGGTTGGTATTTCACATAATCCTTTGAAAACATTCATTGTGTGGAAAACATTATATTATACATAATTAAACCCATGGCCCCCAAAATTATTTGGAGATAGATCAACCTCAAATAGAACTGAATAAGTTATAGTCAAAGATAGGGAATGAGGTTTTGGGTTCTTTTATGAGTGTGATATCATTTTATCTCTCACTATCATATTTGTGGTCATATAATTGATCATTATAGGAAGATATATTGGTTTATGGGGAGACAAAGAGCCGTATCTTCCCAATTGTGGGTTTCATGGATCCCTTTTCAGGATTCTGGTTAGTATCCTTCTAGTTTTGATGATATTGATTTCCCTTTTATCATTCCATCTATAGATGGAGCATTTTAGCATCTCCCAGATTTATGCTGAACTCTTTTGGTTTTAAAACAGTAATTCAAGGTTTTCTTCATGGGTCAAAAAGTGGTTTATGGTTGTTTCATGGATTCATTATGGAGCTCCTAATTTGGTGAAATTCACTAGTTTCTGGTTTAAACATATTTCAAAGGTTTTAAAATTATGTCTTCAGGGCACCTAACATTAACAACCATGGATTTTAGAAAAAATTTACATTTAAATGAATACTATGTTTAAAATCTTGTTTCACATGTAACTTTAAACTTAAATTAATTATTATAAATAAATTTATGAACGTTTTTTTAATGCAATAAAAAAATAATACATTCTAGGTTTATAGTATGAAACATCAATAAGAAAATTTTGAGAAGAATAAATCCAAAAGTAAACACAAGAACCAAGATAAAAAATATTTATCCTTGTGGCTTTCTAAGAAGACCATCACCTAGATTGTGTCTGTAGAAAGAAGGCAAATAATTATAAATTTAATATATATGTTTAAACTTTGGTAATCATGATGATTAATTTTTGTGATGTTTACAATTCTATATATAGGATATATATACGTTTGTTAAATAGATAGTAGTTAGGTATATGGTTTTTGGTACTCTTTATTTTAAAGGAAATTATACTCATTTACTACAATAGTAATATCATTTATTTTGATAAACGTTCCAAGATTCTTGTTGAATAATTTATATTCTTTAATCATTCCCACATAGTTAAGGAAAATTTTCATCTTTATGAGAATTGAAATTCCTTTGTTTGTCTTTATTGTTATTGAAAAACTTATTTATGATGATTAGAACATACTTAATTATTGTATTATTTATATTCTATAGCTCAATTATATTCTCTTATTCTCATAAAAAATATTTATTATAAATAGAGACTAATATCTATACTACTTCCTTCGAAATCATTTCTAGTATTTTTTTAATGAAAAATATTGTTCTATAAAGGTTTTTAATATATTTTTTTATCCATTCAACAAGGAAATTTTGTTGGTGAGTTCTCAATATGAGGCTTGTTTCCTTATCTAGTGATTCTCAATATAATATTCTATGTGTATATTTGTGAACTCCATTCCCTTATAAATTCATAATTTTAGAATCTTTTACCCAATCATTATTTTGGCATTCCTCAGCTACTAATCGTTAAAATTAAATTCTCAGAATTATTAATTATGACCATTATCATTTTCATTATACAAAAATAATGAATGAAAAGAAAAAATTACAACTTTCTATAAGTAGACCGTGGTGGAATTATTCTATAAAAATTAATATTCCCTAACTCGAGTAAACTTTATGACTTCTATTATTTTTTTGTAATACCTATTTTGAATAATATTTACTTTTTAAAATACATAAACCATGTGAGTAATATAACATGTTATTTGAGGTAAATTATAAACTTCATTATTTCTTCACAAGATGATCCAAGGATTGATTTCTAAATTATAAGAGGCCTTTAGGAGAAAATCAAATTTCTTCCTCCATGAATATAAAGAATATATCATCTTCTCTATTGAAATGGTAGATATTCTATTTCATGTGAATTAATTTTATAACTACTGACCCATCCTTTTCCTTTTTGATAAAGGTTTTCATTGTAATTTTTACCACATTCCTTGATTCACACAACTAATTGACATAAATAAAGTTGGTATTGATGTCTTCCATGACTATAATATTAATTAATTATGTATCATTTCCACCAAATTTCTCATTCTTATAGACAATAATCATTAGGAAAATGAAATTTTCAAATCTAATGAAATATTCCTTATCTTACTTAATTCCTGGAAAATATCAAAATTTCTCATATAGTGGGATGTGTTCCCACTACCAAGAATCCACACACCAACCTGACGTGATTCTTTGATAGAAATATCTAAAACTAATTCATATTCAAATCATTCCTTTTTTATCTATGACATTAAATTTCGACATAGTGTTGATTGAAAATCATCTCCTTTCTACAAAACTATGGACCAATGTCATATTGCATAGTTTGAAATTTAGTTTACATTTTTTTCATTCTTTTGTCCTCTTTGAGATATTGTGTATGATCATTTTTGTTCCACCTTTTTACATTACTCTAGATTGTTTATGAGAAATACCTATCCATATATATAAACCCCCCCCCCACTATAAATACTAAAAATCAATTTAATTCTTGGATTATTCAACTCTCCTCATATTCCATTAATGCTTCTATACCCTTCAATAAAATTTATCAGCAGATGAATCATTTTGAGAGGGTCTCATCATCCACAAAATATTACACATCATATGAGAAAAAATATTAATTTTCTATATTACTAACCCAATTTTACCTTGGGTTATTAGAGTACATAGACACTAATTCATACCCATGACATTCTATATCATCAAATTATGTTCTTGTTTCTTGCCATCATTCATCATAAATTTTTATTACGATCAATCATCATAGAATCTTTATCATTTTAATGTGAAATTTTCAACTCTTGAAAATACTCTATATATTTTTATGGTACTCAATTATTCAACTTCAAAAATTCTATATTCGATTATATCTACATTCATCATGTAAGACTAGATGTTAATATTCACTCTTGATCTTATACTTTTGTTCAATGTCCAAATACATCCACCTCATGATCTTAGATATTTTTGAGTTGGTCTATAATTGTGTTATTCTCCCCATCAGAAACCATATTTTATTTTGTAATGTTGTTGTTTTAATTTATGACATTATATTTTATTAAAATTTATGAAATTATGCTGTTAAATTTATACCTTAAACCTGAACATCTTCACTTATTGACGCTTTAAATAGATTTTTGAATCATGGAACACTCTATTATATTTTTTTGTCTTGGATATTCAATCATTAATATCATTAATATTATCCTCCAATACTTCCTAAAGAACAAATCTCCCATCAATATCCCCCACGTGATAATTACAACCATTACATTTCAAATAATTCATTCAAAAAAACTTGAAAATAACTTCTTTTTTATTATTACATTACTCAATTTTTGTCTACCTTAATTTATTCTAAACTACAGTACTTTTATGATGGAAATAAATTCATGCTAAATAATATTTCCTTCATAATTATTCTTTTATTCACTTTTTTAGATGATTTTAATAAATGGGATTCATCATCCACATCATTTCAATAAAAAATAACACTTTTCTTAATGGTGAAAATTCATTCCGCATATGAAGTACATGGGAGAATATTTTTTTAAACATTCGATTACCTATTTTGTAGATTTAGGAAATTAAATGAAATTATTTTATCTTATTATTATTATTATTTCGGATGAATATCAACGGATAACTTCTTTAAATCACTGAATTTATCCTCCTTAAACATCCTCCTTTAAACAACCTCATTATCATTATTCCTCATTCTGTATTAATATATTATAATGAATTATATCCAAATTTATTTATAATGTATCGTTATCCTCAATAATGGATAATTTGGGACTAAAATGGGGTGCAAAAATCTTCAAGATTCTATTTATGATATTTATTTCTTAACGGGTTTTATAATACCATATATAATCCAAAATTTAAATCACATGATCAGAGAAAGCATTGAAAGATTCATTTGGGTTCATTTATAAGTCCTTATACTAGATTCACATAATTTGTAACTTATATTCTCAAACATTTGAATCACCTTCACTGATATAAATAACATTTTTCCACTTTTCATGGATTTTTTTGGAGAAATATTCTAAATTCATTTATTCTTATGGTTTAATTTTCTAGTTCTTTTCAACATTATTTTGATAATTCCTTTTTTTAAATATATTGTGAAATTATAATAATATATATATATAAATATATTTTTAATTTTAAGGAATTGTATTTCATCATATCCATCCATGGATAGGGTTTTTTTTATTTGAATATAATGATAGCATTGATATTTAAAATTTCATTGCTTCTATTGAGATAGAATACCATTGAATATAACCTATATAATTGATATAATTTATTTGAACCATGATGATAAATTCCCTTATATGGGAAGAATATATATATAATTAAATGAAATAAATTAAAAAAAATTATCCTATTTTCATCACTTAAAAAATAGATTTTCCTATTTTTTTGTGAAGTGATATAAAATATAATGTTAATGTGTGAAAGAGAACCATCAATTTTTCTTTGATCTCCAAAATTGATAGAATTAAAGGGGAATACAAATGTAATTTACCAATATACTAGAATATCTAAACCACACTCCTATTATAATGTTCAGAGAAGACTCACTATCCCTCCTTGTTTACAACCACTTGAATTGGAGAACAAGTTTTTATTGTTTTTTTAAAGAAATCACTACACCACTAGATATTATTATGATTATCTATATTAATTAGGATTTATATTATACTAAAATTAGTTTGTAATTAATCTCATATTTTATCCATGTGATGAAATAAACATTATCAAGTAACATTTTCTCCCAAAAAATTCCATTTTAAACTACTATTTTAACAAATTATCCACTCATATAATCTCTTAATAGAAACCTATTTATTTTCTAATACTCCATTATGAGCATTATTTTTCCATCAAACATTAGTGATGCTTCATGAATTCATGAATCTTAACAAGATAATATTACTTCATGTATAATTAATTCTTTACCAATATCATATACATTGTTGATGGACTCTACTTAATAAACTGATTCCCTTTCATTATATCCTTCAAATTGAATAAACTTTTATTCATCACAGGATACCTTTATGCTAAAATACCATCATACTTCTCCAAAAAATTCAGTGAATTCCAATACATATAAAAATTTTCTCTCTATAATTATGTGATTAGTGGGTCTATATAATTGAAAAAACCAAGAAATTTTTTTAGTTAAACAATTAATTTCCATCCATTCATGAAATTTTTATTTTTATACTACGACTACATCAACAATAAATGAATTCTATGCTCATAATGGTCCACCCAAAATCACTACCTCTCATACTCATAAATTGTGGGTTTCATGAGATTACATTGAAGTCACTTTGTACTTTCTAGGTGGTGACAATGTTCTAACATGATCTTTATGTGTTCACAAAATTGTACCCAGTGAAAACCTTCCATCTCCATAACATACTTGATATATGTTCTTTTTGTCACATATAACCTCAAACCTGAATTCATGTAACATATACATGGTCTGTTTGTATCCTTCATGAAATTTATTCTATTTCCATGTAAATATATTGTATCTTCCTTAGAAATTGAGAACCAAACATTTGGAAAACATTGGGATGCTTCCCCTCTTTCTCTATAGAATCTTTTATCCCCACTAATTTCATCAAAACCACTTCTTCAACCAACATTGCATGAAAAAAATTCTACAAAACTCTAAAATACCATCATATTAGTTTTTTCTCCAATATTAGGCTTTTCTAAAAAGATAAATAAAATTTATAAACCATTAAAATGGAGAGATGAAGGGTATTTACAGGTTTTTGTCTTGAAAATATTGATACTTAATAAAATAGATTCATGGATAAATTACCCCCATATTTTATAGTGATTTTGGAATTTGTTTTTAAATAATGCATCTGTGTGGAGTAATTAGGTGGTGATGAACCTCAAATTTTAAAATCATAGAAGTTAAATTCTATGAGAATTTATCCATTGTTTCAAATTCACATCATTCAATTGTTTTTAACCCCATTTTCTTCATAGATTCATTTTTTGGTTTTAGTAAATACCACTAAAATTGGGTCTTCCAATGAAGAGGATGATCAAATTTGGATGGAAATGCTGATGTATTAGGATTTTTTCTGATGGGTTCAAAAACATTAAGTCAACCTGACGCCAAAAGATAAGAGGTTTTAACCCAAATGGTGACAATGGCACAACATAAAAAATTATATATTTCTCTTAATTTATATAACTCATGCATTGTGTAAAATACCTATAATATAAATCCTTGGGTTTTGTAATACTCATTTATTATGTTAGTAATCATCTAAATCATGAAGTTGTGTGATGAAGACATGAATAACATTTCAATAAAAACATTCATGAAGATGATTCATGTGAGATAATATATACTAAACATTCATAACTACTTTATGATGAAAATATTTAATAGCTTGTCAGAATTAGAAAGTTGGTATTTCTAACATGTGGTAGATATAGGAGAACCAAATAATTGAATTAAACAAATATATTTTGTTTTGGTAAAAACAATTATTGTTCTACCTCTTATATTTGACCAATGGAAAATCTCATTGTTAATCATAATACAACATTATCATTTTTTGTATTAGATGACATTCTGATCTTAGATTCAAACCTCAATGCAAGCTATTATTGTTTTAGAAGTTTGAGAGAGTTGGTCTAATGGTTTGTTTCAGTAGTCAACCTAGTTGTAAGAGATTATAACCTGGTAATGTCTTAAACCCTCTTGAAACTTACTAAAATTATCAACTAATTTTTTACCACTTCTAAATACTCTTATACAAAATATTCAAATCACATATAGTCTAGTATAGTGAATAACCACCAAGGTTGGATAGAGAAGTCAAGCCTATTCCTATTAGAGAAAAATCATTGATGAAAGTGTTTTGGTCTACTAGGTGCATCACACATGTTACGAGTTTAGAAATATTCATCATGGACTCAGTTTATGTGTGGTACTATTCACTTCATAGTTCATTGACTACCTCCATATATTTCTAGTAAAATTATGTAGGTGGTCATCAGATATTAACACCTTCAATCTCTATCATAATGACATTAGGATCAATCATTTGGATTCCAAAATATTGGAGGGATACCCATATTCAATATAATATATAAGGAATTACAACCAGTAAAAAAACAATTGACAATAAAGAGTAGATACTAATGTTGTGGAAGGTAATATTTTGGGAACTATAGACCACGAATCAGAAACAAATTCACCTTTACCCAAACATTCCATTCTGAACTCTATTCAAGAACATCCTTTGAATGTATCACATCTCTATGTCAAGGAGGAAAAGTAATTCTGAATAAAAAAACGAATGTGGTATGTCAAGGTCATATTAGTTCATTTTTAAATATGGTTTTCAAAAATAATGAGTAATAAATGTAATGATTTGGGAAGAACTATAGGTTTTTTCTATTGAATTCCAAGTAGCTTTCCTAAGTGGAGTTTTCAACTATTCATGGATACTCGTATGGGTGTGACATTACCCATATTCATTATTAGAGTTTTAATGGTCCACTAACACCAAATTAATTATTATGTCCTTATTATAGACAATTTAAAAAACATGTGAAAAGAAAATTGGGGGGATGTATTCAATGTGAATACTGAATATTTTAGTTCTTTTAAAAGCCAGTTTCTCAAGGATAAGAATACATGAAACTAGTCATCCTTAGAGACACTAACCTCATGTCATCAATGATCAATGTCATTCGAATTTGGCCTCAAAACATAAATAAGAATATCATGGATTCCAATATTATATCATAATAATTTTTAATCATCATCCCAGTCAATATGATTATTATAGAGATTATTGATGATTCCTATGGAAATTTTTAATAGATATCGTATAGTGTGGCCTTTGAAAATGGGATATTGGAAACATGAATCGACAAAAACATAATTTTCAAAACCAAAAAACCCAAAATGTAATTTTTATTATTTTTACATCATAAGATGAAAAATAACAAGTGTAAATAAAAAATATTGTCTTGAATAAAAACTCATATTTTTTCAGTAGATATAATGACTCTTATGATAACTTGTCAGTGAAAACTATAGGATTTTTTCTTTCTATTTACCAAGGAAGGGATTGTAAGGAGAATTTGTATTCATAACATAAATATGAGCATTATAACATCTCATGTGGTTGTTTTTAGATGAGGTACAATGTTTTTTTAGTTATTCTAGTGCAAAGGTGAGGGTCTGAGATGGGGTTAGGTGACCAAGCTACTAAATTTCAGCATCTTCAACTAGTCTTTTCAGGATGTCTGGTTCATGTAATGATGGAATTCAATTTCTATCTTTGTCACACCAATATAATGATTTCATTATACCATGTAGGTTTTATAACATAGGTGATGGTCCTACAAGAGATACATTGTGGTGAATAATAGGAATTTCATGTCAAGAAAATGTTGAGATAGTGTTGGAATTCTTCATTGAGAATGGTCACACCATGAACCCCATTATTCTATTATGGCCTTATATTTGTGATATTCTTTTTAAATTGTCCTAATGTTATTTTCATTGGTATATAATTTTTGAACACATCATTATTTCGTATTCCTGATCGCATAAGCATAAGGGGAGTCCAAAATCTACTCCCCTATTCATCATCATTGAATAAAAATATGTCTTTTGGGGATGGGATTCTCATTATAAATTGAACTAAAATACCATAATTTCTTGAACATTTTCTTCTCATTTGTTTTCAATTTATCGTTATTCTCAATTTTAGTATTTGGTGATATGATTTCACGGATGCATGGTGAACATTCCCTATTTAATTGGGTATTCCATTATGGTATGTAGATAATTTTTTGATATGGGATAACCATGTTTTAATTCAATATTATAATTTTGGTTTCTTTTCACATGAGTTTACATAGGTTTTTTCATGATTCTATGGGAAATGGGTCATTGATTATTGTGATTATTTTAGTTAATTTGTGCGAATTAGTATTGAGTTTGTGTATGAAGAGGGACACACATATTTTCTCATATTTCAGGCACTATCTGGTTTCATAGTGAGGTTGGCATCGATTATTCCATTCATTAGTTTCTTGACTGAATATTTTGATTTTTAATGTGATTGTTTTTATTGACAAGATATGTGCATGTGGACTAGTAGGAGGTTAGTACGATCTTGATATTGATTTATAGACATTTTAATGATATATCTATCCTTCAAAATTATAATTTTCCGGATTATTTGGTTGTTTTATGTCTGTGTTCCATCATTATTATTTATTTTTCATGATTCATGACTTGGTGATTCCTCTATAAACTAGAATTGGATCATGTTAGCCTAATATTCAGCAAATTCCACATCGATTTCTAAATATTTTACTGGTTTTCCTATGGGTGAATGAGTGTTGGTTGACAACATTATGGTTTTATTAGTGGTGTGAGTTGGGTTTCAAAGAGAAATGAATTTCATTTTTAATATTTTTCTCCAAAATTAATTTGAAATCGAGTGAAAAATTTTACATAAATTGATTATTTAAATTGTTTTTGAAATGATATTTCAAAATGAATGAATTTTTTTCTAAAGATAAATTTAAGGGTATTTGTTCCTAGGTCCTAGTGTGTGTGAACAAAGAAATGTGGATCACATTTTTAATGACATTTATAATTTTTTTATTGTTTTTTATGGAATGTTGAACTGCATGGTTGAGTTCTTAACTTGGGTGTTGATATTTTTTCTAATGAATTAGTTATTTTTTACCTAAATAATTTATTTTTATTTTTTATGTGATACTTGTTTTAGTTTTATGAATGAATTTTCATATTATCCTATGATGTTATTTGGTATAATTTTTTCAAATTTATCTTGTAGGATGTGATAAAAACTATAGAGGGGTGAAAATGTTGTTGGAATGTGGTTATGATATGCGGCCTAGGTCCCAAGATACTGGTTACATGGATGTTAGTTATTTAGGTTTTGATATAGTATGAGTTCCCCATATTTGTTTCAAACTTGATTTTTATAATATATTTTTATTGGAATATTAATTATGATCTGGTGATAGATTTTGAGTCCACGCTCTACTATTATTGAAAAGTAATTGAAGGGATTCCCTTAGAAGATATGGGTTCTATGTTGTTTTTTAATAAATGAAAAAACATTTAGGGATAATGAGTTGATTGAGGAAATATGTGTTTCCTCCCATTATTTAAAAGATATGACCATGATATTACATGTTCATTATCTATTGGGTAATAAGGGATAACCTGTTTGATTAGATTTTAAATTCCCTTGGTTGATATGGGATATATCTGTATTTCATAACACACTAACATTCAACACTCGCTATTATTTATGGATTTGGATAGAACCCTACCCTATTTCTAGATGTAAGGGTTATGATGTTGCAAGTGGTGAATTTATTTCTAATATAATGTTTTCAAAAGAAATATGGTCATGTTTAATGGGATAATGGATAGAAATGATGTCCATGTATATTTGTATGTGTGTTACATGTTATGTTTCTGAGTGGGTGTGTACCAAAGGAATGAATTCACTTATAATATATATATATATATATATTATGAAAATTACCTTTATCATAGTGGAACTCGGTATCGTTGAGACTTTTGGGATTCATACTGGGTCATTAGACTCACCACTAACCAACTTATATGGGATTGGTTTTGATATATTTGTAAAAAAAGTATGTTTTCTTAAAGAACATAGTTATATCGTGGACTTGTACATGTGGTCCCATTAAAATGTATTGAATTTCATGAATTTTGTAAGAAAAATATGTGAGTTGGGCTAGAGTCCATGTTGTTTTTTTGTTATATTCAGTATATATTTTGTACTGGTCAATTAATTTATATGATTCTTGATTTTCTTTTTTTATATGATTCCATTTCTCTATAAATTATTGTTGTGTTTTGTTGTTGGATTTTTGTATTTCTATTTTAGAAAATTTTGGCATCTTTTCATCCTTGTTTAATTTTCACAAGTTTTTCAGATTAATATTTTATGGAAGGGTCATACCGAATATAATTTTATATCCCAACATTACCCATGACATTTTTTTGAAAACATAGTCTCCCAAAAACTATATTAGGACCCACTACAAGATGATATCCTTTAGTATACATGGTTGTGAACCTGAGGTCTGGTAGTGACCCTCCCTTATATTACATTTGGGTGATCGGGGATGAGGTTTTAGAATGGAATCAGTTGATATTTTTAGATTTGGAATTATAATAAGAGTCAGGGTTAGGTTGATGGGAAATAGAAGGTAGACCGAGCACATTTTTAGAAACCATGAAATCCACAGAAACTTGAATTTCTATGGGATGTAAATCTCTTTTACATGGGACTGTATGATAGGTAAGGTGTTGATTTTGGTTGATAATACCTACATGGGTTGGATGATACTTGTTATGAGTTATAAGGCTCGATTAGGAGCAAACATATGGTCTATACATCACAGTAATTCCTTCTGTGGGATTGATACGTGCAATTTTGGGTTTTTTGTTTGAAATGTTTTGTGTTTAGAATCCATTTTTAATTGATTAATCTGAAAATATAATAGTTTTTTTTATAAAATTATCTTTATATTAGATAATAACGGGTTTTAAAGACTTTTTTCATGAATAATATTTTTTATTGTTTGGTCACCATAGAGAAATTATTATTATGGTGGTTGGTTTTTAAGAAAAACGTTTTTCTGAATAAATTCTATTTTAATTGAAAAATAATTATTTTTAAAGATATGTGCATGATATTTATTTATATTTCAATTGCATTTGAATTGATAAAGGAGAAAGTGGGTTTGAAAAGAATTTAATTTTCATATATTTAAAAAATATAGTGTAATTAGTTTATTGAATTTTATTTTTAAATGGTTTTGGATGTGGGATTGGTATTTGGGAAATTGGTGGGAAAGTATACATATTTTTTAATTCTATTATTGTTGAAACCCATTATATTTTAAGGGTTTTTTCTTTTAATACTCATGTTATTTTTTAGTCTGTATAAAATGATTTGAATGGGGATTTAGAAATAAGACACTTGTACATGTGGAAACATAACTGAATGGATTTTGGTGTTTTACCTAGGATTTAATTGGTTTCATAAACTACATTCTTAGAATACATGGTTTTTTTCTTGTAAAACATTAAGAAATATTTTCTGATGTGTTCGTATTGGTAGGTGTGGTGTGGGAAATGAAACTGTTGTAATTTTTTACTATGTTTCATTTTTATTTTGTGATATAAGAGGGATAAATCATGTATTTTTTATGTGTATTTTTTGAGAGATGTGTATGATGTTCAGATCATAAGCATTTTATATGTTGGGCTCGGTTATCCAAATTTGATGATGGGACCATTTTTTGTCCTTGTTGAATAGTTTTTTTGTATTTGATTCCTATAGTAGGGAGAACCATTAGATATAATATGACTCATATAATAGAGACTTTTGTTGGGTAACACCATATGAATAGAAAATAATGGGTATATGAATGTTTTGTTTCAAGGATTGAATTATGTAGTTTAGAAACAACATGGTGTTGGTTGGTCGATGTTTGTGTCATCACTCAATTAGGATTATTGTAGTAAAAACCAGTCATTATGTTTGTTAATGTAAATAATGTATTCTAGGGATATTTTTTATTTAGATTTATTTGTGTGATTATAAGGATAATTTTTTGGTTAGTTAATAATATGCATTGTGGGTAGACAACCCTCATGTTAGAGGAGTTGTGGGTGTCGTAAGACTGGTCAGTTGATCGTCAAGGTGACATTATAATTTGTGTACACTAGCCAAAATTAATTTATTTTGTTTCGTGAAAAATAATCATTATTTAATTATGTTGTGTTTTCATAAAGATTCTATGTGTCAGAAAAAATCATGGGATATTAGTTGTTTTACATGGAAATTAGTTGAATTGGTGGTCCGTTAATGCTTATGGGTAGCATGCAATAGTTGGATGGGTCGGTTGAGGTTCCAACAATGGAAATTTAAAAAAAATAAAACCATAATTTTGGGTTTTTTTGTATTATTTATACCCTTTGTGTTAAGATACCATTATTTGGTGGTACGGTAATGCATTGATGGGTGAGATGAAGCCTTTTTGGAGAATTATAACTAAGAATGAATGAGTAGTTCATTAGTGTTGATATATTTGTGGTAAAGTGGAAACCATATAAAGAGAATAATATTGGGTTTTATGGGAGCATTTATGGGATTAGAAAATGATTCATGTGAAAATATAGTATATCTATTTGTAGAAGATGTGCTTTTTCTAAAGAATAAGGTCTTGATGTTGAATATAAATCCATCATAATTTATAGGTAATTGTGACCCTAGAAAGAGATTAATGTTTATGGGAGTAATAACATACCTTACTGAGTATGAGAAGAATTATTTCGTAATGTTTTTAATGACAAACATTATAAATTATTGGTTAAAACTAGAGGATGTTTGAATTTTTTTCTTGAGGTAGTGGTCATTAAACAAATTGTATTGACATTATAAATTTCATCATTAGATCATAATGGGAATATTTTTTAGTATAGGATCTAGGAACATGTGGTGAATTTTTTATTCTTATATGTGTTGGAGAGGGGGTTGGGGTGGAAATCCATTTAATTTTTATAACTATTGATATGAATATCATGATTTCTCTGTTTTTATATGTCAAATTGAAATTCCCTTGTTCATCAAACTACAATTGTGATGTGGTCAATCCATAATGATATGGATCCTCACACGGTTGTTCTTCTATAGGTGTGTCATATCACAACATTGGAGGGTTCCACCATGATGATGTTAGGCTAGGATTTTTCCCTCCAATTACATGATGATCATGCCACAACCCCCATTTTTGTTTCATGACCTGATGGCTAAGATGTTTTCTTAAAGGGTCAATGTAGACTTTTCATTGTTTTCATTTTTTATATATCCATTAAAATTTACTCTTCTAAATCCCATGATTTTAAGGAAAGGGTAAAATAATATTCCTCTTTCTTCATCCATTCCATCCATTAGTCTAGGTGGTTTAGGATGGGTTCATAATATTAATTAATGTTTTTATCCCTTTCATTCCTTCCATTGTTCTTCACCTTAATTTTCCATGGATTTTAAATCATTTCAAATCGATTTGGGGGAATCATTTTAATACATCATTTTTTAATTGTTCTTCTCATGATGAAATTAATATGTTGATTGTATAATATTTCATGGGTTATTATAACCAAGTTTGTGTTCATAATTCTAATATATTTATGTCACCATATGAGTTTATTAATATTTTTTGTGATTTTAGGTGAAATTAGTCACTGAATCCGGTTTTTATTTTGAATATTTTTAGTGTCTCATGTTACTGTGTTTGTTTGGGTGTGGAGAAAGGGGAAATCACACCCATTTCATGTATTTTCGATTCTTTGAGTTCATCTAGTTAGTGTGCGATTTATTACTCAATTTTGGTTTGTTTTTTTAATAGAAAGTTTTATTAATTTGATGGTGCTTATTGATGCGATATGATATAATGTACACAATTGAGGTCAGTACTGGAATGGTATGGGTTTAGGGATCATCATTTTATTAAAAAAACAATGATTTTTTGTAACAAAAATCTCTATTGAATTAAATTTTTTAACAATTATTATAGTTATCTACACACTTCATGACTAATTTGATTCCTCTATAAATTAGGATAGTCTATTATCATCTTAAGGATCAACATGGATCACATATAATTCAAAATATTTTGATTTTGGATCCTTTTCTAAATGGGTTAAAATGTACCACTTTATGTTTTTCATGGTGTTGTGAGTTGGTATTCAAATATAAATGGATTTCCATTTCAAAATGTATTATAAAAAGGGTATTTACTCGATTAACCACTTTAATGGAAAATGGGTTATCTTTGAAATAGTATGGAATGGTATTATGGAATCCCATATCTTTAATACACATTAATTCATTATTTATTACATAAATATGATATTAATATAATTCCAAAAAGTCATGAAACCTAGTGTATTTGGGAAATTATATATATATCACAATAACTTCAATCATGGGTATAATGAAATTATTTAAAAAATCTAAAACATTCCCTTATATTGCATCATTCTTCTAAAAATTCATGGGATATCCTGGGTATGTACATAATAAAGGGAAGAAAAATAAATCCTTTAATCTTAATAATATATGAATATGATGATTAAATTAATTAATTTAATTCAATAGTAATATCAAGGTGATATGAAAGTGGTGAGAATCATAAACATGAAACGTGATATATATTATAACATCAAGGAAAAATATGAATGTGGAAAAAATATAAAACATGAAATCAAAAGAATAATTCATGGATATACAATTTGATAACATTACACAATGTACTTAGCATAACATCCCTAGAATCGTTCATTGTATCTCATTAGATAAAAACATTACCCAATTCATTAGTAGGAAATATAATTCAATTCCCATCACAAACATTCATATCATGTTAATCCATTAGTGTTACAAATAGATCATGCAATATAACAACACTATTAAATAATTATGACATATTCAATTTTTAGTACATATTACATTCATTAAATACCCAAATCAATGAAGGATATATACATCAAATAAAATATTCTTCAGTTGATATAGGGATGGGTATTCATTAAACAAATATTTTCACTAGAAAATCAAACACTAATTTTAGTAGTATTATCATAGTACATGATGATCCATGGATGGGTTTATGGATTATGAATGGTGGTACATAATATCATGGAAATAATAAGGTTTGTAAATATATATGGTTAAAAACACTTTCTCAAATGAACTATTGGAAATTAGTTGGAATAATATAATTAAATTAGTCGAATAAAGAGAATGATAAAATCTTTATACCATTGTGGAGTGGTTTTAAATTATTGTGTGGAGGTTCATTAGAGATTTGGAACACCTATAGTTTAATTTATATAGGTATATCGATATTAAAATAATGTTCCATTGGTTTTTAGTGAAAAATAGTTGGAGGCTGGGAAGGTATTATATGGTTCAAATCCCAGCATAAGCGTCATGGTGGGTGAAAAACCATAATGGTTTTGTCAGATTCTATTGATCATTTTCCTATTATGAATGATTTGAATGGAATTAACAGTGAAATATTTCCATAAAATGTTTATATAGAAAATCTTTGAACCTAGAGAGAGGATATTTTTCTTGTAAAATACAAAATTTATTTAAATATATCTGGTGAAATAATACCTCATCTTAGTAACTTTATTTAAATATGTTGTTGATCACATGAAACACCAATTTCATAATTTTATCATTTCACCTGTATGATTAAAGTATACAATACCTCAAGTGGTTATAAACATGTACTCCAATGATCTCTTAATAACACCAAATTATTGTTGGGATCCAGGAAATTAGATCCATCATCTTCCATTCTTTGTCTTGATTGCTTTGAGATCTATATGTATAGAAGGATTTTCTGTTATTCAACTCAATATTTAGAGGTGGAAAGTATTAGGAATTATATAAAAAAATATTTTTTTTGGAACTATTATTAAGTCTTCATTATCCCTTCATAATTGACTGCATTTCTATTTTTAGAGTTAGGGTTTAGGATGACGTATTATTTGATTACAAAAAATATGTAAAATATTATAATAAACCTAATATTACCCCATGACATATAAAAATAAAATTATTATTATTTTATGTTGTTGTCTAACTAGTTCCATGATAAATATTATTTTACTATTTTACAAATCATTATTTTTTGTCAGAGTCAATCTTTTTATTCTCATATTATTGAATATTTTTTCAATACATGAGTAAATATTTAATTAAATATTTTAGTCACAATATGGAGAATTCATACATATTAAATGTTTGAAAAATTAAATAAATATTTTTATTCATAATGAATAAAATATAAAATTATATAATTAAGGTGATAAATAAATATTGAATAAAATTATTCCTCAGTAATGGGAATAATATTTATTCTCAAACATAAATTAAAATATAATTTAATTAAGTTCAACAAAATCAATTTGTGTGTGACACTACAGAACTCGTTCTAATTCCATTAGTTGGGCTTTACTGACTAAAAATTATGTTTTTTTACTTTCAAATATCTATTTTCAATTGAGGCGTACCCAAGTCTTACACAGTTTTATAGAAGTTCCTTGTATTGACTCAAAATTCAAATTAGAATACAAACCATCATAACACCTCAATCCACATAGTTCCGCACATCATGCACCATCATGTCACATCTTGATCCATGTGCCAACTCAAGCCACACCATGAGACAAATGATTGAGTCTACATCGTATCCACCATGCTAGAGAGAACCCACTATACTTTATGCCACCAATAATTGAAACACCATCATAGAAGTACCATCTATCACTCAGATCCATCATCAATATGTCACAAGCATAAACCAATCACCACCACACCAATCAAAAAACCCAATAGCCACAAAATGAACAGCCAAAAGATTGAGATCACATAAAATCACACACAAACCATTTTTTATGACTTTGAGGTAGAAAATCAGAACATATCATTAAATATATTAACTAAAATCACTAAGGAAAAACAACAATGGAAGCGACTGAAACACCAACACCCACCGAACTACACATAAAGGAAATTTATGTAACCTATGCTCCAAATACAAATTGGAGGAGAGAATAGTTACTTGTGTTCAAAGAAGAATTGAGTGGCTAATGGATTAGTAATGAATCATCAACGAAAGATCCATCGACTAATATACCACAAACCCAAACCCTCATTGTATCAATTACACAAGATTCTAGGTGGAGAGGAGTAGAGGAACTAGATTATAGAGCGGGGTAGGAGTATCCAAGGTATAAAACACCAAGAAACATTCAATGTGACCACCAACACCTCCCCTTGGAGTACGTAACAAGAACATCACCTTGATATGGTAAAAAAGGCTGACCGCTTCATCGCCTACCATCATCCTGTCACAATCATAGAAACAAAGCATTTTCTTGAAGGATATATGGATAAATATTACTAACCTTAGGGATGGAATATGAAATGGTAAATAGGGTAGGAGAAATGAGGAAAATGGAGAAATATTTGGGGGAAGGAACATGAGACTCCTCCACCATCCAATTCACCAGTTAGAGAAACCTAGGGTTACAGGTTTGGTGGGCTTGCCTAAAGTGAAACATTACTATCGTAATTGGTTTGAAGGTATCCAAGAAAAAAAATAGTTTCACAATGATGAAAATGAAATATGGGAACTCATTTTGAAATATAATCCCTTTATCTCTATCGTCTCAACCCGTTCTCGGGACCCGTTCCATGACTACCCCAAGCCCGCCTTCCATAGGCCAGGGGCTGGAGACTAGCACCAAAGGCGTAAATACCTAAGCAGGGAAGGCATTTCCTTTATAAAAAGAAATCATAGACAATAAGAGTACACAACTGGATGAAAACAATAAGTAAAACTGAATATAAATGTGGTGTCGAAAGTAAATGAGCCAGTATACAAACCAAACTGAACAACAAGAACAAGTACAAGTAAAAAGGGAAAACTGCTCCTAGATCATCCACCGGGGAATCATACCTGAAGGGTAGGTACGAAACTCAAACAACTCACCCCTAAGGTACGTCCCGTCTAGTCCTTCTCTGAGTAGCCTCACGTCTGTCACCCTCATCCTCGATCACTATTGTCCATCGTCTGCACAGAACATAACAAGGTGCGGAAGAAGCCTGTGTAGGGGTGAGTATAAAAATACTCATTAGGGGACCCCCGAGACTTCCGAAGGTCTCACAGAATCCACTATGGGTAAACCACAGTTGTAATATACAATCACTAAGTATCAACAAACCTTAAATAGGTATATTCCCACACATATACCTAAGTTATCAGTCACAGTCCATCTCCAACTCTTGAACCCAAGCACAACCCATTCTATACAGGACGTAAAGTCAATCACCTCAACAATAATGACCGGAATACAAGACTGATCTCACACAGATATACTACTAATGTAGAGGGGTAGAGATAATTATTTTTAGCCACTAAATCATCTCCTTTGTCGAACACACGTAGGATCCTGGATCAACATCGACATTGTTAAACCCACGTAGGATCCTTTTAAATAAGTCGTCATTGTCGAACCCATGGAGGATCCCAGTATAGTAGTCACCAATGTCGAACCCACAGAGGATCCTGGTATAGTAGTCATCATTGTCGAACCCACAGAGGATCCCAATACAGAAGTCATCGTTTTCAAACCCGCGGAGGATCTCGGTATAGAAGTCATCACTATCGAACCCATGGAGGATCCTGGTACAATATCGTCACAAACAAACCCACGGAAGATCATGTCATATGAGTCGTAGCTAGCCCTAGGGTTCCCGCACATAGCACGCTCGATTCTGGGAGGGTCTGCTCCTTGAGCCAAGTGTCGATACATCAACTGCCATGAAGTATTGTGTTGATTTCTCTCATAGTTCTGCCTCATCAGAAGGAACCCAATGCGACAGATGGTGCGTCAATCGGACGCTTGGTCTGTGATATATTGGCATTTCTGTTCTACGGGCCAAGTTTGTTCTTAGGTTCAAACCAACCCGACTGTACCCCAACTGTGTCCAAACCTCATTCGGGGTATGCCAAAATAATCATCTCTCTCCATGAATTCCATTACCACAGATGGTTCGTCAATCGGACATTCGTAGACCAAGATGGCAGAAAAAAGGTGTAAATGGCCATAGTGGGTTCGAGTCCGGTCCGTCCCAGTAGGACAGACCTGGCCCGACTCGGTCTAAACCATGGTCTGAACTGGTCTGCTGGTGTAGCCTGACCCGAGTGGTCAGCCTGGCCCGAAGGTGCAGCCCGACCCAAAGGTGTGGCCCGACCCGAAGGTGCGGCCCGGACCGTGGCAGTTCAGCCGAGGGGAGGCCCGGTCGAGGGGTGGCCCGGCCGTGGGGCAGCCCGGCCGTGGCGGCCTGGCTGAGGGGCATCTCAGCCGTGGCGGACCGGCCGTCGAGCGACCCAACCTCGGTGGCCCGACTGATGGGTGGGCCGACTGTGGCAGCCCTGACATGGAGCTTCCTTGGCGCGACACAACAGCTCCTCCCCATCTTCATTCGGCGTGGCCCGTATGGTCACGACCCCCTTCCTCCGGCACGGCGAGACTGCGCCACACCTCTTTCATCCCTCGGGGCACACAAGGCCACGACCCCCTTCGTATGGTGTGGTGCGACGGAACCGCGCCCTTTTGACTCTCCCTCCATCGTCAACCAAACAAGAACCATGGGAGGGTTGTCGGTCCATGTTTGTTCGGCTCGTGCCCTAGGCATTAGCTGATAACAAATAGCCATCATTGAACCAAAATAAATTATGATTAGAGAAAGTATAATTCATAGATTAAAATAATCAAATAATCATACCTTTTAATCTGTGTTCTCTCGGTGGAGTTGCGGGAAGGCAGCATTGTTCCGTTGACGTAGGGAAGAGATGTCGTCATCGTTGGTGACGTTCTTCATGGGTAGCGTCATCCCTTTATTACCTCGGTTGGAAAGGGAGAAGACGGTGTCGTCGTTCCTCTATGGAGACAGGCGTTCTTCGTTGGGAGGATATAGTTCTTCATTGGAGGGGAAAGGCTCCACCAAGTCTCCAATAGAAAATAATAGAGGAGGAGTATATTATTTGTTGGAACCCCATCACACAAGACTTGTGTTTATAGAAATAAAAAAACTCACTAAATCAAATAGGTTGGACAGATTCAAATGTTTCCAAAAGATAATTAATTGAGGCATTAATTATCTTTTATGTTTGTTGGCACCATTAAGCTGTAGTTCAAGAGTTTCCCCTATTAATGGAGAACTCAAGGGGTTAAAGGGGTTTAAGGGGGTTTGAGATCGTGTGGGCCCCACCACATAATATCCTCTCATTGGATGTTATGCATGGGTGGGCCCCACATCCAACCTCCCCATGGAGGATTAAACAACCACTCAAATAAAAAGAGGCTAGGCATATTTTTATTTAATTTAATTAGAAACGCCAAAAATTAACTTCTAATCTCGATAAAATGCAACTACAGTGAATGTCTCCTTAAGAGAATACCAGCTCTGCGAGTTCAACGGTGCCCTCAAATTTCAATTCCGAGCATTGATTGAAAATATATGAAATATCACACATAAATTTACTAAATGTACCCGAACAAAACTTCAGAAACAGATTCCGGGCACACCGTGCCTCAGAATCAGGCGCCCTCAAAAAATTTGGACTTTTAAAATTCCCATGTATTTAAAAACATTCACTGAAATTCTGGGTCATTACATTCTTCCCAACTCAGGGCTTTACATCCCTGTAATCTAATACTCACACTAAGGAAAGAAATGGGGGTACTGAGCATGCATTTCATCCTCCTGCTCCCATGTGCTCTCTTGGAGGTTCCCGTGCAACCAGCGAACGCGCACTAGAGGAATCGACCATCTATGTAGGATCCGCTCTTGTCGATCCTCAATCTCCACTAGAACCTCCATGAAAGTCACACCATCATCGACGTCCATCTCCCAGCGGTCGATGATGTGGGACATGTTGTGCACGTATCTCCTAAGCTAAGATACATGGAATACGTCGTGCACCCGGTGCAACTGAGGTGGAAGAACCAAGCGGTAAGCCACCTCGCCTTCCCTGTTGAGGACCTGAAAAGGTCCAATGAATCTTGGAGATAACTTTCCGCCTTGTACAAATCTCTATATACCTCATCAAGGTGATACTCTTAGAAATATGTTGTCACCATCCTCAAACGCCAGTGGTCTCCATCTCCTATTAGCATTGGACTTCTACCGACTCTGTGTAGCCTTCATCCACTTCTATATGATATTCACCTTCTCTGTTGTAGCCTGTACCATCGCCAGTCCCATAAGTGCTAACTCCCCTGGGTCATTCCAATACAGAGACTATCTGCCAGGTCGGCCGTACAGTTCCTCATAAGGTTCCATCCTGATGGGGGAGTGGTAGCTATTATTTTATGCAAACTCCACCAAGGGTAAGTGATCCTCCCAGCTACGACCGACACCAAGAATTCATGCATGGAGCATGTCCTCAAGAGTCTGAATGGTCCTCTTTGTCTAACCATCCGTCTAAGGATGGAAGGCGGTGCTCAAGCGAAGCTACTTCCCGAAAGCCTCCTGCAACCCCTTCCATAACCGGGAAGTGAAATGAGCATCTCGATTGGGGAGGATCATTGATGGAACACCATGAAGCCGTATGATCTCCCGTACGTAGAGGCATCCCATGATCTCCATTGAACCCTACTCTCTGATCAGTAGGAAGTGGACCGACTTGGTGAGTCGGTCTACAATCACCCAGATAGATTCATGTCCTCTGGATGTATGTGGAAGTCCCATCACAAAATCCATGGATATCCCATCCCACATCCACTCTAGGACTTTTAAGGGTTGAACCAAGCCCATGGGAACCTGGTGCTCCACCTTCACTTGCTGACAAGTGAGGCATCGTGAGACAAACTCTACTACTGACTTCTATATACCTAGCCACCAGTGCTGTCATCAGAGGTCCTGATACATCTTCACCACTCCTGGATGTACCACTAAAGGAGATGTGTGGAACTCCCGCAACACTTCCTCCTAAAGTGAAACGGGTACCATGATCCATCCTCTGAAGAGAATGACATTCTACCCCAATTTAGAAAATCCATCAGGTGACTACCCTATGTATATCTGAGAACGTCGTGGCTCGCAGTCAACGTCCCCATGCTGTGCCTCTCTGACTTGCTGAAGAAGTGAAGGAGTGAGTGTGAGAGACTACAGAAAGGATGCTCCATCTCTATCCACAAAGGATATCTCAAATGTGGCCAGCTGCCCCATAACCTCTCCTAGTAGCTGAATACCTGATCTCCTACTGAGAGAATCCACTACAATTTTCCCCTTCCCAGGAGTATAGACTATCTCAAATTCATAATCCTAGAGGAACTTGAGCCATTATTACTGTCTCAGGTTCAGGTCCTTTTGCGAGATGATGTACTTGAGACTCTGGTGGTTAGAGTAGACTATAAAGCATTCGCCCATAAGATAGTGTCGCCACATCTTCAAGTCGAAGACCACTACTTCTATATCTAGGTCATGGGTAGTGTAGTTTTTCTCATGCTATCTCAACTAAAGAGAAATATACGCGATCACTGCTCGCTCCTACATCAGGACACACCTATGTTCGGTCCCTAATGTGTCACAGTAAACTACGTACCCAACACCCTCCTTTGGTTGCCTTAAGATGGGCGCACTAGTCAACCTCTGCCACAGCTCCTAAAAGCTCTACTGGAACCTCTCTGACAACATGAAGGGTTTCCCCTTCTTTGTTAATGCTGATGGTGGTGCTGCAACTCTGGGGAAATCTGGCACAAATCTCCAATAGTACCTAGCCAGTCCAATTAAACTCCGAACCTCCATCACACACCTAGGTGACTCCCATGCAAGTACTGCCTCATTCTTCAGTAGATCCACTACAACTCCATCCTCCTAGATTACGTTACCAAATATGTGAAACTCTCGAATCCAAAACTAGAACTTCGAGAGATCACCATAAAGCTGGTGCTCTCGGAGTGTGTCCAGTCCTACCCGCAAATGGTAGGCATGCTCCTCCTCAGTAATCGAGAAGACCAATATATTGTCGATGAAGACTATGGAAAAGCTATAAAGGTAAGGCTATAATATCTTGTTCATGAGTCTCAGGAACACTGTTGGAGTGTTGGTTACTCCGAAAGGCATAACTAAGAACTCATAGTGGCCATAATGACACCTGAAGGCCATCTTCTACACATCCTCATCTCGAACTCTAAGTTGGTGATAGCCTGACCGGAGGACTATCTTCAAGAACCATCGTGCACCCTTGGGCTGATTGAAGATTTCATCAATCCTCAATATTGGGTACTTGTTCTTCATGGTCACCTAGTTTAAGCGATGGTAGTCAACACACAATCGCATGTTCCCATCCACCTTCTTGGTGAACAAAATTGGAGATGCCCAGGGTGAAACACTGGGTTGGATAAATCCCTTCCCATGAAAGTCCTCCAGCTGTACCCGCAGCTCACAAATCTTGGAGGGAACCATCCTATATTCTAGAGTAGATATCAGGGCCTTCCCAGGGTATAGGTCGATGTAAAAGTCCACCTATCTATGAGGAGGTAGTCCTGGAATGTCTTCAGGGAAAACATCTATGTACTAATCCACCACAACAAGAAAACATAGACTCTACACATCAACTGCTTTGAGGTTGAGACTAGAAAAATGATGTGTGATCGGCTTCCCCCTCTTCCGTGTAAGTCCATCCTGCCCTGAAAAGGCTCCCTTCTTTTTGGTGATGGTGAAATTGGTCCCATCCATGCGGACCCACCACACTTTGCGCCTAATACAGTCAATCTGAGAATGAACTGTGGATAACTAGTCCATAACCAAGATGATGTCATAAGGCCTCGATGCTGCTACAAGAAGATCCCAGTGGAAGATCTCGCCTCCTAGAGTGAGGTCACACTATCAGCACCAGTGTGTAATCGTCGAGTCTGCTCTCGTAGGAGTCTCTAGCTATAAGTATCGGGCCAATGGCTCCTTCAACATCGCTGAGGCCCAAACGAGGGAAGCAGTAATAAAATAATGACTCGAACCTATGTCTATAAGTACTGCAACAATGGTGTATTAGACACAGATAGTACCTTGAATCATATCAGGTGCTCAGTGGTTGTAGGCCTCGACTACCTAGAGTTGAGCTCACCTCTGTCTTCCAGCACCTTCTGGTCAGGGTGGACCTCCTGGTGGTGGTGGTGGTAGGGCCTCGAAACGTCATCCACCACTCACTGCTCGGATAGCTCCTCTTCCATTTTCTCTTGCTCCTGGCAGACCACCATGGTTGAATCTATTCCTCTTCCTGGTAGATCCCTCTACTGTCTGCTACTCATCTGCATGGCGGGTCGGGCAGTCACGAGCCATGTGACCCTACCCACCGCATGCATAGCATTGCTTGTTCCTCGTATGACTAACTATTTCTTATGTGCCCCTCACAACCGAACCTCTTTCCTGGGGTCACCCACCTGATGGTCTGGTCCTCTTCGACCTCTACGACATCAATCTACTACCGGCTGCAAAAGACACTGCTACGTGTCGACCTGTGGTGGGTATCTCTGTTGGTGACAGGTCTGCAAGAAAAAATTCCACTAGAAGGGCTCGCTCCAACACCCCCGGCTATGTGTAGATGTTATGGGAGATCATCGAAGCCCTGATCTCATGCCTGAGTCCATGTTCAAAGATCTCGGTCTTGAAGAATGGGTCCTATACCATATCTGTGGGGAAGCGCAAGAGGTCGGTGAACCTCACCGAGTATTGTGCAACTATCATGATACCCTGCTGTAGATGAAGTAACTCTTGAATTTGCACTACACAAAGGGTGGCTAGAACAAAATCTAAGTGGAAGAGACTCTTGAAGTATATACAGAGTAATGATGTCTTTTCATGCACCTGGAGCATCAGGCTCCACCATCTTCCTACTGCTGCATGCAGGAGACTCACGGAAAGGATATCCATGAGGTCGGCTGGTGTCCCTACCAATCTGAAAACTCCCACGACAGCGTCCAGCCAATCCTCACATACATGTGGGTCCATATATCCCCATAACCTGGGTGGCCTCTATAATTGGAACTCGTGTAATGCACTCAGGTGGCGTGCACTCTCTACTGCGGGAGTTGGTGGTATCGATGGCCCAATGGGTAATGGTACATCTGGTACCTTTTCGGTGATGGGGCCCTATACCGAGGCCTCATCACGAAGTGGGCTACCATCTCGTACGTAACTCGGAACCCAATCTAGCTACCTTTGTGGGGACATCCTGAAAAGAAACTGGTGTTCCACGGTCAAAACAAAATACCTGGTGAGCTGACTCAATGTAATAACTATGAAAACATTTCAACAGAAACACACACACAATAAGAGTTTTTGTGCATTGAGTTGAAAATCAGAAGTCAGAGTCCTATTGTATGGATATGTCGGCCACCAAAACAACACCAATATCCCAAAACTAATAACCACACCCAAAAAAACATAACAATATTGTTGTTAAAAGAATAAATTTCCAAGTTCTACGGTAGAACTGACTCCTCTGATATAAATTTTTCACGACCCGTCCACACGACCTATGCCATGACTTCCCCAAGCCCGCCTTCCATTGGCCAGGGGCTGGAAACTACCACCAAAAGCGTAAATCCCTAAGCTGGGAAGTCATTGCCTTTATGAAAAGAAATCACACACAATTAGTGTACACAACTCGAAGAAACACACTAAGTAAAACTGAATACAAAGGTAGTGTTGAAAGTAAATGGGCCAGTATACAAACCCAAATGAACATCAAGAACTATTACACGTAAAAAGGGAAAACACCTCTTGGATCATCCACAGGGGAATCCTACCTAATGGGTTGGTACAAAACTCAAACAACTCTCCCCTGAGGTACGTACCGTCTAGTCCAGCTCCGAGAAGCCTCTCGTCCATCACCCTTAGCATCGATCAATGTTGTCCATCGACTGCACAGAACACAACATGGTGTGGGCGAAGCCTGTGCAAAGGTGAGTATAACCATA
This sequence comes from Viscum album, assembly GCA_963277665.1. Taxonomy (NCBI): domain Eukaryota; kingdom Viridiplantae; phylum Streptophyta; class Magnoliopsida; order Santalales; family Viscaceae; genus Viscum; species Viscum album. The sequence goes on from OY728122.1 coordinate 1,984,324,640, forward strand.
CTCATTAGGGGACCCGGAGACCTCCTAAGGTATCCCAGAATCCACTAATGATAAACCACAGTAGTATGATACAATAAAGAAGTATCAACTAACCTTATTTAGGTATATGACCATAAATATACCTATGTTTCCTATCACAGTCTGACTCCAACTCTCGAACACAATCACAACCCTGTCCACACAAGAAGTAAAGTCAATATCCTTGATGATAATGATTTAAAGAGAAGACTCAGCTCACACAGGTATACTGCTCATGTAGAGTGGTGGAGATGATTAGTTGTAGCCACTAAATCATCACCTCTGTCGAACCCACATAGGATCCCAGAATAATATCAGTGTTGTCGAACCCACATAGGATCCTGGTATAGAAGTCATCACTATCTAACCCATGGAGGATCCCGGTATAGTATTCATCACTGTTGAACCCACCGAGGATCTGAGTATAGTCATCATCGTAGTCAAACCCACTGAGGATCCCTGTATAGAATTCATCGTTGTCGAACCCATGGAGGATCCCAATATAGAATTCATCACTGTCAAACCCATGGAGGATCATGGTATAGTATCGTCACTATCGAACCCACGAAGGATATCATCATCTCAGTCGAAGCTAGCCCTAGGGTTCCCACACCCAACACACTCGATTCTGGGAGGGTTCACTTCTCAAGCCAAGTATTAATACATCAACTACCACAATGTCTTGAGATGATGTATCTTGTAGTTCCATATCCTCATAAGGAACCCAACACGATAGACGGTGCGTCAATAGGATGCCCGGTATGTGAGTTATTGGCATTTCCATTCCAGGGGCCTGGTTGGTTTTTAGGATCAAACCAACTCGACCATTCCCCAACTGCATCCAAACCTCATGAGGGGTATGAAAAAAGAAACTTCTCGCTCCAAGAATTCCATTTCCGTAGAAGGTTAATCGATCGGACACCAGTAGCCCAAGATGCGAGCAAATGGTGAAAATGGCCATAGCGAGTTCGAGTCTGGTCCGACCCAGTCGGACCGACCTAGCCTGACCCGGTCGGAATAGAGGTATTACCCAGTCTGTGGGTTTGACCTGACACGAGTGGCCAGCCCGACATAAAGGTGTGCCCAGACCCAATGGTGTGGCCCAACATGAAGGTGCGGCCTGGCCCATGGCGCCCCGGCCGTGGGGCGGCTCGGCCGTGGCGGCCCGGCCGAGGGGTCGCCCTACCGAGGGGTCTCCCGGCCATGGGGCGGCCCAGCTGAGGGGCCGCCTGGATAAGGGGCGGCCCAGCCAAGGTGGTCTATCCATGGGGCGGCCCAGCCATGGGGCGGCCCGACTATGGCGGCCCGGCCATGGGGGGGCCAGGCTGTTGTGGCCTGACCGTGGCGGCCCGGTCGTGGTCGCCCGGCCGTGAGGCTTACTTGGTGCGGCACAATGGCGTCGCGCCATCTTGTTTCACTGAGGGCCACATGGCCGCGGCCCCCTTCCTCTGGCGCGGTGCAATGTCACTGCGCCTCTTCCGTCCGTCGCAACCCGCATGGCTGCGACCCCCTTCCTCTGGCGCGGTGTGATGGCACCGCGCCCTTCCGGCTCTGCCTCCGTCTTCAACCAAACAAGAACCAACGGAGGGTTGTTGGACCGTGATTTTTCGGCCCACAACAACCACATTATGTGATAACAAATAGCCATCATTGAACAAAAATAAGAAATGAGGAACTAGAGTATAATTCATACATTCAAATAATCAAATCCCCCTACTTTGTAATCGGTGTTCACTCAGCGGAGTCGCGATAAGGCGGCATCATTCCTTTGATGTTGGGAGGTGATGACTTCGTCATTGGGGACATTCTTCAAATGTGGAATATTCCCTTTCTTTCCCCTGTTGGAAAGGGACAAGATGGCGTCATCATTCCTTGGTATAGATGGGAGTTCATCGTTGAGAGGATATCATTCTTCGTTGGAGAGGAAAGGATCCACTATGTATCCAACCAAAAATAATAGAGGATGAGTCTATTATTTGTTGGCACCCCAACACACTATAGTTGTTTTTAATTAAAATAATCAAATCATTAAATTAAATTGGGTAGAAGGATTCAAAATTTTTCCAAAGATAATTAATTGACGCGTTAATTATCTTTTACGTGTGTTGGCACCATTAAGGGGGAGTTCAAGTGTTTCCCTCATTAATGGGGAACTCATGTGGTTGAAGGAGGTTTAAGGTGGTTTGAGCTCGTGTGGGACCCGCCCCTTAATATACTCTCATGGGAGGTTATGCGCGGGTGGGCCCGACCTCCAACCTCCCCTTGGAGGATTAAACCACTACTCATATAAAAATATTCTAGACATATTTTTATTTAATTTAATTAGAAACCCCCAAAATTAACTTCAAATCTCGATAAAAAGAAACTGCGTTGAAGGTCTACATAAGCGAATACCGGTGCTGTGAGTTCAACGGTTCCCTCAGATTTTAATTTCGAGCTCCAGTTAAAAAGATATAAAATCTTTCATGTACATTTACAGAACATACCCAAAAAAACATCAGAAATTGATTCCAGGCACACTGTTCCTCGGAATCAGGCGCCATCAGAAACTGCGGACACATAAAATTCCAATGTATTTAAAATAATAATAATAATTTTCCACCAAAATTCCAGGTCCATACATCTATATATCATCATTCAGGTTTCAATTGTTGGTCATCGACCTATATTCTAGATAAGCATTTCGTTGATAAACTAATATAATATAAGTGTTACACCATTTTTATTGCATTTAATCTGATATTTGAATTTCAATTGAAGGGGTGTGATATAAACGTATATAAAATATAAGGGACTAATCCTTCATCAACTACTCAGTTAATAACATTTATTCATGGTGGACTGATTTTATCAATCTTCTTTATGAACAATATCGTCATGGTTTATAAAATAAATCATTATTGTCCAATCATAACATGAATTAATAATAATATTAAAATGTACTAGACATTAAAATAAAATTAGATATGAATAAATCTTGCTAAAAACATGTTTAATTCATATTTTTGGGTCTCTTATCATAATATCCTATCTAGGATATTAGTATGTGTGAACATAATGAGAGGTTGTCTCTACTTTTAATTTGTACTTCCACCTGACAATCAAAATTCATTGTATCCCATCATAGAATATTACCATACTGACAAACTATATTTATGAATATCATAATACCATTTCATGGTTCACATCATAATGGGTAAAATATTTAACATTACCAAGTACAAAACAACTCTAGGAAATTATTATATTAATTTCACACATAATAATGAAAAATATATAATAAGATGTTTTATTAGTATTAAAATTTTCATATAGATATAATCCAAAGTATAATAATTAGTTTATACATCACAAAATTCAATAGATTTACAGTTGTACTGGTCCCAAATTCCTTTAACATTCAGTCAACCAAACATCACATGATGATCATGGTTTTAAGGAGTTAAGGCTTTAGTCAAGGTGTCTAAAAGTTTATCTTATTTAGATATTATTACAACTGTGACTTCACCTCTTTGAGAAAAGTACCTCATGAGATGAAACATCTTAATTATGTGATTTTTGCATTAATGTGGATTTGGATCCTTTGTGAGAGCCACCACAACATTATTATCACAATAGATTGCGATAGAATCATTAAATCTAGGTTCCCTGGAAATATTGTTGAAGAAGATGCATATCCCAACTACTTCATTAGCTAGTTTAGATGTGGTAATATACTTTTAATCTACTATAGAATATTTAAACACAATTGTTTTTGGCTATTCTATCACATAAAAACACTATTCAGTGTGATGATGTATCCCTTCAATGATTTTATATAATCATTATCTATTTACAAACTAGCATCTTCTTCCCCTCTGATAACTACTCCCACATCTCCCCCCCATTGACATGGAATATATCCTTAGTACTTCATAGATACTTAAGGATTGTTTTGACATTTTAAAATGGTGGATACCTATTTCTTCTTAATATATTCCCAATAAAAATAATGTGTTGGATAAATCTTTCCTACTACATAGCGTAACATATATGACTGACCTAATAAAAAATGTGCATAGACTCCTCTCTATTATTTTTTTTTTCTTCATGTGTATGAGGAGACATTTTCCTAGATAGATTAAAGTTGTGTGGCATTGAGAAATGTCCCATATTGGAATATTACATATTGAATATCTTCAGTACCTATTCAATATATATACATTGATATAGACAGGGAAGCCTCTTAGATATATCAGGATAGATATTGATCATAAGAATATATGTTTCTCCACCAAAGTCTGACATATAGAATTATTTATTTAATTATAGATTAATATACTGCAAAATAATTATATCACTTCAAAAAAGTCGTATTTCATCGACATATACTGTTAAGAAGACAATGTTACTCCCACAAAACCAATTACATACACATTCCTCACACTCATTATCTATGAAACCAAATTCTATTTTGACATCATGACACTAAATGTTCAATGACCTGGATGCTTTCTTTAATCCTTAAATAGTTATTTCAAAATTTCATACCTTTCCAGTAACTTTTGTAGTCATAAAACCTTTTTGTTGTGTTATATATAAATCCTCTAGAATGATATCATTAAGGATATTTATTTATGAGATCAAAATGGAAAGTGGAATTCTAAAGGAATTCAACCTTGAAACTGGTGAAAATGATTCATTGTACTCATTTTAAAACATTTTTCAATTGTTCATTCCTTATATGTATTGACTTGACCATCCATGTCCTATTGCATCATGAATACCTATTTAATACCAATGGACTTTACATCCACTATAGGATATACAAAAATAAATTCTTGTTATTAGTACATAGAATCAATTTTAAAATTTATAGCTTCATGGAACATGGAAACATATGTTCCATTTACTTCTACATTGTAGGTTACAATATCATCATTATCTACTAATAATTACCTATTGTCCATGATTTCTTGGAAACCATACCTTTCTAGTATTCTATTGTCTCTTGTACTCCTTTATTGTACTTGTGTCTCTGGAACTTATTCTTTCAAGGTGGATTATGGAACTTTTTCCTATACCAAAACGGTTGTTCCTTCATCCTTGACTCCAATTAAGTCTATATCTCTCCCACAACTTCATTTAGATATATTATCATTTTCAAGTTATGTGGGACATCTGTTAACCACAAATTTTTATCCGAAGGGTGGTAAATGTATTATCGACTAGTTTCCCTGGGATATCCTATATAATAGTCTTTGTTTCTTAGGATGAATGTTTATTTTCTAAAGAGGCCATAATATTCTCTTCGAATCCCCACACATTTAATTTTGAAAAAAATTTCTTTACACTTCACAATAGGTATGGAATATTGACTTCCACTTTATTTACCACTTGATGGTGTATGTATACTACTATTTATAATTTTTATCTTGAGTGTGACAATTGAAGAATCAGATGAATCTTCATTGATATCATAATATCTAAAATTGTGTGGTTATTTATTTTTATTAAACTACTTCATAGAGGTGTATAAGGAGTATTTATTTGAGATATAATCCCAAAATCCTTTATATAATAAATCATGTCTTGATTACAATATTCTCCACCATGGTATGAGTAGAGTTTCGTACTCTTCATTCCAGGATGGTTCTAAACTTCCTTATTTTATTCCTTTAATTCATCAATGGAATATACCATAAACCTCTTTATGTAGAAATATTTTGTGCTACATAAATTATCAATAATTTTATAAAGTACGTTTAACCAGCTAATTCTTGAACTAGAAATGGTTCACACATGTCAGTACAAACAAATTCAAGAACCTCTTTAGCTCAGTTACCTTTTCCATTAAATGGGTATATAGTCATTTCAATTGTAAAAATTTCTAGTATACACTGATTGGGATCAGTTCAAAAAAACTAAATATCAATCTTTGTGTAATTTAGTCAAAATATTTTTTTTAAAGACCTAACTACTGATTCCATAATTAGGTATCATATGAGTCATGTGAGTTAGTATAATAATCAATTGTCATGCATTGTTTTTCTGTAATCCAAAAAATAAATACAATTATTAAAATATTCCATACCATAAAAAAAATTATCTATATAAAAAAAGAAACATTCAGTCCAGAACATAGAATCAAATCCATCTATATTGATTTTGGTTCTAAAAATGATGATATTTCTCAATGATTGAACATTATTACAACTTATAAAACCAAGATCATTCCCCTAAAAAGGTGAGTTTTGACAAAAAATATATATGAAATAATTAAACTCTTAAATTAGAATACATTTTGTTGTTGGTAATCATAGTTAGTGAACACTTTATAATGCACCTCCTTTTCTAGCAGATCCGATGGTGAAGATTCTAGTGCATAATATTTTCATCCATGGGATAATAAAACTTGTAGGATTATACACCATTCATATATGTTACTACAAATAAGGTGATTATAATTCCCCAATATTGATTTCAGGTTGACTTTGGATGATGAATTCTCTATTCTTCAACAATATTAAAAGAAAATTGTTTGCTTCTTCACATGATTATAATTCATGTGAGATGTAATGAATTTAATTTTTTTATTTCTCCAATTGTATTATCATGTCCAAAGGTCCCTCACTATAGAATGCGTAATTTATAGTAATGAAATATCTTCTAGTAAAATATATCCATATTTCCTCTCTCAATTTCCAAACATAGACATTGAAAATTAGAAAAATGTATTTAAGTAGGAAGTCTTCCCCCACTAAAAACTGGATGCTCTTTGATATATTTAGTGGACTCTCCAATCAATAAATATTAACTGGGATATGCTTAACACATGCCTCCATATTGGTATTAGAGAGATTTTTACTATTAAACCCAATATATATTTATTTAATTCAACCAACTCTCTTAATTAAGAGTTCTAGATAATTTAAAAGTTCCCATAATTTTTGCAGAACCAATATTTTAACTATGGGTCCATATTAATTAATATAATGAAAGGCTCAATAAATTAATAATATATTAAGGTATTGTGATTTATTTAATTATGTGTATTGATTTATTTTAATATCTTATACATGTCTAGTTAATTTTATTTCACTTTTACCCAATCGATTAACCATGTTTTGATAAAATATTTAAAAAAAATCCATTTATTTATATTCCATATTATAATACTTGTCGATTTATTTATCTGATCATGGTATTGTGTCCATAAAAAAGAATAAAAAGTTTAAAAATAAGTAAATTAATAAATGACCAAATTATTAGCTTATCTGATGGTTGATTTATTATGTAGACAAAAAATTAACCTAATACACAAGGGGGAACCCATTGTGCTAGACTTGGCATTAGTTTTAACATTCCAGCTAGCCAAATTTTTATGACTTGGGTATGTATTATCTGATTTCTCACTTGAATAGCTTCCACACACCTCGAAACATCCTCTCAGTATGTGTATTTATAACTCACAAGTTGGTGAGGGGAACCAAAAGGAATGGTTAATGGGGATTGTATAAATTTATTTTGGCACACATGTCCTACATAACAATAGAGGAATGGATTACATACAGGATATATGTTTACTTTTATATTAAATAATTTAAAATGCAAAAAGTAAGATAAATTAAATTATAGCATGCGTATATAGGTATTGGACATGCTCATGAATGGTCATAAACTAACAAAAAAATATGACAAATTATACTTCTTAACATTAATTTCGATTAATTCTTCATTATTAAGATAAATTTCGTTGTATTAATTAGTTAATTAATTACATTTTACCATAATGGATATCTGTATTCCGTTTGAGATACCCATAAAAAATAAATTTATTTAAAATAAATTTCATGAACTATAATTTAAAAAAATTACCTTAAATTTGTGGTGATTTTATCAATTATTCAAAATACTTATTACATACTCATGCAAAAGCAGGGCCAATAGTGTAATTATATTTTAATGTAATTTAATTCTATATATTATTTAAAGACTAAATGACATATACATAATGTCTACACATCATATTTATCAATTTTGTGTACTCAGGATAATCTTATAGGGACTTAGTGTGTACATAGGGTAGACTACACCATGTGCACTAACTAGATATAAGTTGTGTCTCGTTCTGTTCTTTTTCCACATATACCAATTAAGGACTCGATTATTTCTTCAAATATGGGACCACATGATGTGTACTCTAGAAATACATTTTCTGATCCACTAGTCCTGTGTTTTGATAAACCACTATTTAACCTAGTGAGTATTTTGGATTCATGAATTAATGAATTTCACAATGTTTATTCTATATATATTCCATGTGATTCATTAATTTAAAATTTTCTCAGTCTCACACAGTCATAAATTTTTTATTTGACCCTAGGGTTAGTGTGAATTTCATTGTTGAACCATGTAGACTGCATTACTTGTATTCTAGGTGTCTGTAGTATTATTAAACAATCTATGTTCCAAGTATCCATGATACACATGAAATGTATAGTGAATTCTCCATGTGTAGTATCTAAAATTTGTGTCATGTATCCTATGAAAAATCCAAGATTAGTTCACTTGGGTAAATTACATGAACTCTGGCTACATTACATGTAACCCAGTTTGACCGGCAAGAATCCTTCACACATCATGATGGAATATTCAATCATTCTGCATTTTTTTCTATGTCCTATAGTAAAATATTGTTCTTGAAAAATTATCTAAAATTCCCAACAAATATTAATTAAACATCGGATAAAATAAAGAATAGTGATGAAATGAATGGTATGACCACTATTGTGCATATAGATCAATAATCTAATAAATTATAGTAAATTTTAACCATGGTCACTCTAATTTCACTTGAAGCTTTTACGTGCGGTAAAAGTACCTTGATGGGAAAATAACGGTATTGTTGTTTTTGGATTCAGTGGATGATTGTCCAGTTGTGAAAGACATAGCTATCTTGGCCAATGAATTTTCCCACAGAATAATGACTTATAAAATTCATAAAATATGGAGAGGATCATTGTCATGATAAATTATAAAATAATATGAAGAAAATTATACCTCACAATATAAACACATTTCATATATGTTATTTATTCCTCAAAAAAATTCCATATTATCATCCTTTTTTTGTAGGATCCAAGTGTGGAATCAATTTAGCGGTAATGCACACATGGTCTTTTGATCTCCAAATAATAATTATTGATCATTGATTATTTTGTTTTTAATCATTAATCTATCATTTCTCATCTTGATCACATCATGATACTTTGAGCTTGATATATTCTCTATTGTCCAGATCTTTCTGAAGAGGTGGAGAGAATGAGAAATTCAAGAAATAAGTCTATTGTGTCCAACCATTATCAATTCTACATTAACCCAACAAAATAGGAGAAACCATTTTTTAATTATTTTTTAAGTTTAAAAATTATTTAATTTCACAAGATCCAAAAATCATTTATGATTAACCTAGTATTACACCATTCCATATAAAAATATAATATTTTAATTTTATAGAATGTGATAATTTTCACCATAAGAAATATTATTTTACAAGATTTCGTATTAATATTAATCTTTAGAAATGACCTTTAGCTACTCATATTCATCATTATTCATTTAATACCTAAATAAATATTTAAATACATATTTTATTCATACAAAAATATTTTATTCAAATTGTAGAGAAAATATATTAATTAAATACTAAAAAATTAAATAATTTTTTTAATGAAAATATGGTAAATGAAATTTTACCTTATTTATGTGATGAATAAAAAATAAATAAATTTATTCATTGATTTTGAGAATAATATAAATATTTCTATAATTAACATCAAATATATTTTCCACAAGATCAATGTAAACCTATAGTGTGTTACCCTGTAGGATTATTTCTTATTATCATTGTGCAGGCTTTACTAAAATCCAAGGTTACTTTCTAGAAATTGGACAAGGAGCCTATGAGAAAATAATATAATATCGAAACACCAATAACCCCATAAGAGAACTAACTATGAAAAATAATCCCATTATCACAATATCATATGAATTAGGTTTCACATCTATGTTGTCAACCAATATGCTCGGTATGCGATTCTTTGATAATCTGAAATATACTCTTCGTTACTCCATGGACATGGAAATTAATGTTATTGATAAATTTCAATTAAGTGGATAAGTTATCAACTTCAATAAAATGTTAGGGTCACATGTTTCCTCAAATTATCAATTAATAACTTTTTATTCATGACACACCCAACATATCTAACTTATTCGTGAAATATATCATTGGGATTACAAAACATATCAAAATACATGAGTCGTAACATGAAATAATAATAATCTTGAAGTATAAGAATAATTACACATGCTCATATATTGGAATATATGATGCCACAAAATCATGATGAATTCCTACAAGAAATGATTTTCTCACTAACTCTTTTTTTATAGATCTCCAAGAATAAACATCAAGAGAATGTGTCTTATCTTATTATGAGTACTCACATATCCTAGTAAACATTCTATGGGTTCCATAAAATTATATTATCCAACTATATATCTATATTTAACAGTACCATCACGAAAATTAAATGTTCTCAATATTGAGGGGAACTCTTATTAACTTATAAATGTGATAGATACTCTAAGATATTATTATATTAAAGTCATGAAGAACAATGAAAAAAAATTAACATGTTTTATTAATATTAAAAACATAAAATATACATGTAATCCAATGCAAAAATAAATTTTTTCAAATAAACAACTCCAAATATATTTATAAAAAATGAGAGGGGAATTCCTTATTAGATTTTAAACACAATATTTGGACCCAATATAATAAAATATTGAAACCCGCATTTATTCACAGGGTTTTATCACATTATTTCTAACAAAGAGGGAGTTTTCAATACTTTCTACATATTATAACTGAAATTATAAAAATAATATCATTAGTGATGTAGATGTGATTCATGTTTATTTGTAATTTATTTTAAAACTTGAAAATTTTATATAGTTTAAGAGGGTTCATTAATGGTTTATAAAATTAGTTATATAACTACCAAAACACATAATTTTAAATTGGAAACATATTTTTGGAAATTAATTCCTTTTAAATATTTTATTAGATCAATTTTTGGCTATTATTATTTCATAATAAAATTGTATATATATAATATATTAAAATTTTAGCCAAAATTTTGACTCTATCATAAATTCAATAAAAATTCCTCAGTTTCAAATTTTTATGTTTTGATTTCTAAAATTATATTTGAATTACCGTCATAATTTTGTAAAGACGAAAATAAATAAATATTTACTTGAAAATAATTATTTTTACAACACTAACCACTTTATAAATCATATAAAAGTTACATTGGACATCATTAAATTATTTTAAACATTATATTAATATTAATATTATTTTAAAAAAAATTTCAGGGAAATAACATATATTTTAAGAAATCATGGATTTATCCAAAAAGGTATTTTTAATCGAAAGTATATTTTTTTTAAAAATACTATTCGAGTTATTTTGTTTCAATTTTTTATTAAACTATTTGTTAAATTCTCTATATATTGTGATAATAAAATGTAAAAAATATAATCATCATTTTACTTTTATTAAAATATAAAAAAATCGAGCAGATTTGGTCCAAATAAATAACCTCTTATTACACCAGCATACTCCCTTTGGGTAATGTTTTGGATGATGGCACTTTCATGCGGTGGTTTGCTGAATATAGTTTGTGATAAAATATTTAAATGATTTAAATAAACCCATAAATGAAATTATTCATGTTTCTGTTACTGAATTTTATATTTTTATTGGTCAGGGGGAAATCCCCAGGATTCCATCACCCTCTAAAGCATTAATTATTGGACTTCATAAGTTACGATCTCACTGATTGAGGCCATCACATATTATTCCTGTAACACCATAATATTTAATGAGAAATATATTTTTTTATGTATTATGTTCTACACAACATAAAAGGAATCATTCACGGCACACAACACTAGCTTGGCTTGCATTACACGCAATCGCCACCTTCCTCGATAGCTTGTGTAGTACGCAATACCGAGTTTCACTAAACAACAATATATTGTTATAATATTATTATGGACTAGAAATTATGAATAGTATTAACTAAATTTTTAATTTTATAACATTATTATTCATCTTACACATTTTCTAAAACATGTTATGTGAACAAAATAAATTTTTTCGGGTAAAATAAGTATTTTTCAAAAAATGTAGTTTTTTCACCTTTTGATGGAGCACACACTTTAAATCTAGATTTTGACACGTTTATAAGATCAATTTGAAAAAATAAAATTCTTATTTGTTATCAGGATATAAAAATTTACTTTGGGTAAAATTTTCATATTATTATGATAATTTTTATATTTTAATGAATAGTAAAAACACGCTATATTTTAATAAAAAACAAATTTTTCATCGTAATAATTTATATGGTTAAATTATAATATTGAATGGTTAAAGTATAAATAGAACATATTTTTTCCATTTAATAGAATTTATGTCATTAGCATTTATTTTACATTGAATTGATAGGTAAAATCATTTCAATCTTTTGCAGTGTTTTAACTTTTAAAACTCATTTTCTTAATAGCCAGATTAATTTTAAATTAGTTACTGCAACTTATGTGTTTTTAATTTTGAAAATTGGATTTCATATTTGGAATCATTAGGTACAACTTATGTAAATAGGATACTTTTTATTTTTGGGCACTATGAATAGTAACTACGGCAATTTTTATTTACTTCTGTTAAAGATAACTCGGATAATTAAGGGTAAACCTAAGATAATAAAATTACCCTAACAAATGCCATAATTATAATGGATGACTAAAAGTCGACCCATATCACCTAAGGGTCGGATTATATTCATTTTATGTACTTTTCACCATTAAAATAATTTAATTATTATTAAAACCAAAGAAAGTGACAACATGTCACTGTCTTAATTCTTATAAGTATTATAATTTTTCATTTAGTGATTAACTTCATGAAACGTAGAAAATGAATATTATACAGAAATATAAGAAAATTATCTACATCATGAGAATTTATTTGGAATTTTTAGGGATTAAATAATTTTCATTAATGGTGACACAATAGTGATATAGAAATTGTTTATTTAGTGAAAGATAAATAATATAGTTGTTATTAAAATAACAATACCTATAAAAAGTACCGTAAACTTGACCAAAAATTATTGGTCGAGTATAGATACACCCTATACATCCAAGGGTCATGTTTTGGACCATTTGGAGCCTTATAAAACCGATTATGACATTTATATTATTTTATTTTAAATGATGTCAAAGATGTCACCTTCATAATTTAATAAATATAACAATTTAAATGTTGTGATTTTAAAATGATAAATTCAAGTAAGAATATTGTTATGAACTTTATTATATTTATATTCATCATAGGATTTTATTTTAAATTTTTATGGAACAAATAAGTATATTAAATAATTATACAAAAAAGATGTAGTAATTACTTTATTAAGAGATATATCAAATAAAATGTTTTAAAATTATTTAAATAAATATTATATGAAATATTTAATGTGATACACTAATTTTATAGAAACATATTAAATGTTATGAATCTATTAATGTTTTTATTTCGAACTTATATTCTGTGAGAATTTTACTTAAATTAAAATAAATGAATAGTGTCAAAATTGACTCTATTGTTATTTTATTAAAATAACATAATATAAAATTGTTTAAAAATTACAAAAATATTTTAAAATTATAAATTAAACTTATCATGGTCCAAAATGTCATAAATTATCCAATTATGGACAATTAACAACACATAAGTAATTATTTATAACAATTTAAAATTTTCAATCTTATTACCGCAAATAAAATTAAATAGATTAAATAAGAATAAATCAAGTTGATAATGTTTAAAATAAATTCAAAACATATATAAATTTTATTGGTTGATTATATTACAACCCTATATCATCTAATATTCTGATTTTAGTCATTTTGGAAGTTTATATGTGGGGTTTGAATTTATTATAAATTGATATTCTTATAATTCCAAAGGTTCCCCTCTCCTCCCTTATAAAAAGGGAACCCCTTTCCTCTTCTCTTCACACACTTTTGACCCTTTAAGCTCGGCTAAAACCTACCCATTTCCCTTCTAAACCTCCTTAGAAACATACTAGAGGTCCTGGTCTTCTTCAAAGACCAATTTCAGTGCTCTAAGAGGAGGTTTCAAAGAGGCATGTTGAAGAAGAGGTAATATCTGTTACCGATTCTTTCAAATTTATTTCTTCTTCTACTTATTCTTCTTTAGTTTTTTAATTATGAATTAATAACATCAATATCAATAATATAATTATATGTTATTATAAATATTAAACAACCTTATTTCATCTTCTATCCATTCTAAGGAAAATGAAATGACTTCGCGTGCGTACGTATGAAATACCGTCTCCACGCCGTGGTGTAATCTGTTTTTCCACCACCACCTAACATGGATGGATATAATGGTGTAAGGAATAAGTAAATATGATTATTATAACATCAGACTAATTATATGATATTATATCATTCACTCCAATTCCATTCAATAAATATGGGAACGATATCATCGCTCGTGCATACGTACGGATTACCGTCTCCACGATGCGATGAGATTCATTTTCCATGTTAATAATTCAAGAATGATTATAAGGTATATATAATTTGTAATCATGAAATATATGAAATAATAATTATACTGTATTCGTGTATATATATATATATATATATATATGTATTTCATCTACTTAATTCTATTCAATTCAATAAGGAAATGAAAACCGCGTTCATGCGTACGTACGGCCTACCGTATCCATGAACGATGTATTTCATTTCATTTATCGATCTATTATATATATGTATATTCTGAATATATATAATATATACATCATTTTTTATATTCTATAAATAATTAATCATGATCTAAGTAATCATATTAATAATTACAATTCAAAACACGGATGATAAATGAAACGATTTTACCCAAAACGCTACTTTATCAGGAATTTACAAAAGAACGGGTAATATAAAGTCATAATTCAACCATATATGATATCATAACAATGAATATGATTATTTAATAATTCAATTGCATTATTTAAATAATTATACAGTAGGTTCGGATATGTACGAAGAATATCAGACCTAAGGTAAGGGAAAACTTTTACAATCTCATTTTTATCCAAGATTGTTTATTCGTAAGTATTTACTGGGGTTATTGTTATCACCCATGCACATGTTTTCTAAAAATGTGTTCATGTATGTTTAAAGTCTTTTTTACCCATTTTTTAATTTTACCTCATGTTATTAAAGGAATCTTACTTTTGTTTACCACACGAGGAACATTTTGACTTTTCTGAAAAAAAGTAAGAGGATAATGTTTTTTTAAACTTATACGGCGTGAACTTATTTTTACAGTTTCATAACGCCTTATATTCATGAAGCTTCCTCTACAAGATTTCAGGATTATTTTCAACAAAATACCTTTATTTTAAAATTTCACGGCATTTTTTGAAAATAAAATGATTTTGAAGAATAAATGATATTTTCTTCAAGAATTCATTTCAAGTGTTTTCTCAAAACTATTTTCCATCAAAAATGACATTATTTTATATGTTTATGTTTCATGTATAATGTCTACATTATATACATGGTTTTATTTTTTTTATTATGAAATGATATCCACTATGTTATGATGGAATGATGTTTAAGAATCGCATTCTATTAAATGGGTTATGCTATGATGTATGATTTATGATTTTGTGGCACACGAAAGAATGATTTCATTATGAGATGGGTGGGACCTATATGTCCCCCCAATGCATTGGGTAAAGATTTATATATCATGATACAAACATGTCTGGAATGGTAAGTTAATACGATTAAGTGATATAGGACTGGAACTAGGAGTGAACTCCATTCAGAAAGAGACTTTTTCCATTAAGATGGTCTTAGCAGCAATGCCTTGGCTACTATGGAAATCATATCATGTTCTTAATGGTTTCCACAATCACATGTTTTATTCCCATGCTATTTTATCAGGATTGATTTTCCTTTATGATATATTCCTTACATACTTCCAAAATTTAAGTCTTTGCTCAAGATTTTAATGTTTAGATTTTATGTTCATGTTTTTCCATTCAAATGTCTATGGATTGTTTTATGTTCTCTATGTTTACCCTT
Source organism: Viscum album (assembly GCA_963277665.1). Classification (NCBI taxonomy): domain Eukaryota; kingdom Viridiplantae; phylum Streptophyta; class Magnoliopsida; order Santalales; family Viscaceae; genus Viscum; species Viscum album. The sequence continues at coordinate 1,984,340,909 of OY728122.1, forward strand.
ACTGAGCATTTGAGCTCACCCTTTTTAAGTTTTCTTTTCCTCGGGATATAAAGAAATGTTTTAGGTAGGAAAACCAAAAGGGGAAGATCTTTATAGGAGATTATGAAGATCCTTCACCATGATTAAAAGATTACGTTCCGAGTTTCCAAAGACACTAATCACATACGGTCTTTGGGAGTATTTTTTTGTCATGTATTATGTATTCCAAAAAAGTAATGTAATATCGACGTACGTCATGATTTGTGTCTCCACAATTCCTTTATCAGTTATACTTTTTTGAAAAGAAAATTAACACATACTATTCTAAATTATCAATGTAAAATGGTTTTATTATAAATTGTTATGATTCTTAATGATATTCTAATTCTAACTTGATTTATTTTATAATGGAACGAAATAACTAATGCAGTACATGTGTTTTCAATAACTACATTATGTATTATAGACTTTATTCCGTAAAAACTGAATTTGTTTTACAATTATTTATTTCTAAATAATCTTCCACCAATCATAAACTTTCCCCCCAAAATATCATTTTATACGATTAAATAGATGGGGGTACTTCTCTTTTATTGCCTCTTTCAATTCTCGTGTTTCTATATCATAATTGTGCTTCATCCACAACACTTTGGTCATATGGGTTTTATATTTCATAGAACATTGTATTTATTATCTGGGATATTCGCTAGTTACTCATCGTATGAATGATAATTCTCTATGGGTACCACATAATGATTTTATACGTCTGATGGGTCCAGTATGTACTTCCCTAAGAGGGTTACAAGGAACATAATCATAAAATATGGACATGTTATGTTGGAGTTCTATTCAATAATCATTGATCCAAATAAATCAAGTATCTCAAAGGGGTCAATGTATCATAGAATAGGTTTTACCTCATTACACAAACTCAATAAATTCTTCCATGGTGATATATGATTGAACACCTCATCTCATACCTTAAACATGAGGTATCATCAACAATTGTTTGTATATATTTTCTAATAATTATGTGAGTATTTCCTATAACATTTAAGGGTTATAAAATAATAATATATATTTTAGATAAGATTTGGTTCCCTAATATTCCACTCTCCAACTTCATCCCAACTAATTGGAGTCTTACACCATATTCTATTAAAAGTATCACAAGGTGCCATTTGTATTCAATAATTGAATGTTTTCTTTCATGAGAACTACAATAGGAGAATATTTTGACCAAACATCCTTGTAAATATATTGAACAAGATAACAACATATCCTTTAGTGTTTTAATGGTTGTCTTAGAATAAAAATCAATATGATGGTGATAAGAAGTACTAAAACATAGATCTGCATCCAATTCATGCAAACGTATTCTTCAAACCCTTCCAGGTAAACATTATATATCAATCAAATATAATGGAGAGTGGAACACCATGATGTATTACCATAGAATTTATGTATAATATGGCGATTATTCAATAAATAAACTTTTTTTGATCGCAATGAAATGTGCTAACTCTATAAGGTGGTTGAATACAACCCAGATAGCCTTATTACATTTATATGTCATGGGGAGTGTTGTGATGAAATCTAAAGTTTGGTTTTCCTATTTCTATACTGCTAAGGGAAATTGTTTCATTACACCCATAAAATTTATTAATTAATTATTTTGTTTGAATACCACGTATCAAGAGTAAGATTCTACAATCTCCCTTTTCATGTTTTCCCACTGGATATTTTTATTTAGATATTTTTATATCTTGGTAATTCCTAGACCAATAGATATGTATGATCTATGAGCATCCTTCAAAAATTATCTTTTTGATTCATGATTTTATAAGTACGATATTCTGGTTTAAAACCTTATAACTCTATTTTTAGAAATGTTAAACTCTAGAATATTCACCTCCATTATTAGTATCTATTCATAATGGTTTAGGGTCTCCTTGGTCCTCTTAAGTATTTATTCTTAAGATTTATATAAGCATGTTATAATTAAGAAACCTTTTATTATTCCCATGGTAATATTTTTCATGTACATTGATATTGGAACTATTTTAATCCATATCATGGATATGGTAACATGGTCATTTCTATATAAAGAATCTACCACATTGTTCTCGATCCCATGAAGGTAATAGTTTTAACAATCCAAATCCTTGACCAACTCTAACTACATTCATTGTTTCCTGTTGAACACTTTTTGTGAGAATATATACATGAGGATTTTATGATCATTATATATGTCACAGTTTCCCAGATAGAGATATTTCTACCAATCCTTTAATGTGAAAATTATAATAGAAAATTCTCAATCATGGTTCTGGTATTTCTAATCATGGACCATTAATTGTAGGTGGTCATATTTTATCACTTGGTCATCATAAATGAGTGTTCAACACATAACCAATTTTGATGCATCTAAATTTATCCTCACATTCATTAGTCATGAAATAAATTACTCCCTTCTATATCATATTGGTTATTGGTCTAGAATACTATGAAACTTTTATCAAAAATTTATGATAGTACCTAGATAATTGAAGAAATCTATAGATCTTAGTCACAAACCATGTTTTAGGAAATCCATAAAATTTCTCTATCACCAATGGATCAACATATTTTTTATTTTTGGGGATAAAATTCTCCAATAATGATACATAATCCATTGAAAACTATGATTTAATATTATTAACATATAACTTTTTTGTAAGTTCTTCAGTACAACATTCAAATTCTCATAATATTCTTCTGTTTTTGGATTAAATATGAATATCAACCATTAAGGATACCACAATTTTTTGGAAGTGATCCATAATTACTCTAATTATTATGTCCATGAAGATAGCTAGATGAATAGTGAATCAAAATAGTATCATTATGAAATCAGAGTGTTTTTCCATTGTATAAAAACTACTCTTAGAATTATCATCCAACATCACCATTATTTGATAACATCCTAACCAAGGATCAACTTTAGATTAGCAATTTTCTCCATATATATGATAGAATAAGTTATCAATCTATGAAAGTGGATACTTGTTCATTATCATGATATTATTGTTCTCATGATAATCAATTTAGATGTGCATACCCATCCTTTTAATTGAAAAAGGGGACATGTGCATCCATGGTGAAGAAATTGGGTGAATAATACCTTAATTTATATTCACCTATAGTATATTTTTTAAAACTAATGTACATTAATTTCCATTTCATATGGACTCTTACATATATGTAAGTATCCAAGTATAAGAATGATTGAGAACTAAACCTCAGAACATAGAGGAACACTAGATAATTCTTTATGAAACACATATATATATTCTATTACAAAGGGGAGTGTCACCAAGGATGATATTTTAAATTGTCTCAATTATTTGAGCAAAGTATGTTTTCCCATATGGAAATAAAATTCATTCTTGAGATGATGATCCAAAAAGGGTATTAATCCTCCTAATAACACATGATTAGAATTTAGGGGTGATCCATTATGTAGATGATGATTTCATTACCTTGAGAATTTATCTTGGCTCCATATAGGGAATGGAAATATATAGAAATAATATTAATAAATTATAAAAAATGTAGTATAAAAAGGTTCATTGGTATGTTCAGCCTACAAATATGGATCAGTGAGGAGTCATATACTTATAATGAAAAGGTTTTCCCATTTTTCATTTCCACTAATAAATCCAATTCAATATTATTATGTGGTGTTTGAAAAGAACTACTAAACATTCATGATATAGAAGAATGTGTAAAAAATGAAACAAATAATATGTTCACTATTCTAGATGTAATAACTAGAATACCTTTTATCACATTTTTGTTATGATCCACATAAATAGTTGTGATGAGAAATGATTTCTATTACTCTATAATATTATGATGTTATAATCATTTTTTATCATAAAAAAGCCTTACATTAGGGAATTTAATTTTATAGTTTACTTGTCCCTTCCAATTGAATCATTGTATAATTTGATTTGGATTGACTATATAATTTCATTATTCCATCATATTAGTGGATTTCTCCCATTAGAATTCCCCATATAGATTCCCTTTGGTACCACACCTAAATAATTTTTTTTCTCATTCATACAGTTTTCAAGATGTTTCTTTCTGTATATTGGAAAAGATGGATGTTATAATTTTGTACACTATCATATTTCACCATTTATCCCCTTGAATTAAATTAAATTCTACACTTCCTATCCCCAAACACATGATACTCTCGTGATTAACTTATCTCCATTCCATCTTTTAGGGAGAATCAGACATTTTCTGAAGAGATTTTAATATCGTGAATCAATAGTGTTTTTATAGATTCATATTTATCCCCCCAAATAAGTGGACAACGTTACATTTGAGTTCAATGAAAAATCTTGAGGAATATCATAATGTTTTCTTCAAAACCCCCCAATTGATTCATCATCCCTTTTATGGAGGAAAACGAAATCCCTTTACATTTTATTCCATAATGTATAGGAAAAGTATTTTTCACAAAAAAATCAAGATTTATGTCAGTACTATCACATTTATATCTTCCTTATGATTCATGTTTTGATCAACATACACCATTAATAAAAATCTCCCATTATATGATAATATATCATCACGAACTTCTGTTGTGAATAAAATTGAAAGATGGAGACTAGATTTTCAACAAAGTGGAATTATTATTCTATGATTAAAATTTAATAAGATCAAATAAATGTTTTAGGCCATTATTTAAAAATATTTTCCATTGAAACATGATACTTATTGTGTGATTTGGTTATTCCACCTAATTTATGTTTCTATTTCAAAGATGATTGAATTGTGACAGTGTTATCTTTACATTCTAGACACCTGCACTAATCCGGATGACTGTCTCAATTAGGATTTCATTGTTTTTCCCTTCACAATGGTTGTTGACTGGGTTACTCTTATTTATTTCCATTGAATAAAAAAATTAGGATGTGATTTTTATCATAATTAATCATATAATTTTTCGAAAAAAATTAATGGGATAACTCATAAATAACATTCATTCCTTATCCTATTCATTTCCATGTTTCAATATAATTTAACCACGTTCTGTTTCCTAACATAAGATTTTATTTGAATTTTTTCCCTTCATGGTAGTTCATAACGTGCATGGAATTTTAAAAAAATCCGTTCCATTGTGAGGTCAAACAATGCGGCATAAATGTTTATTTATTATTCACCAAATGAAGATAAATTTAACACCCAATGCGACCTTTTCATGTTTATTTTAACAAAGTATAATTACACCAGATATATATCCACATATAGTATATAGATAGGGAATGATTTCTAGGAAACCAATTACTCAATACCTTACCATAATTTAGGGATTTATTCCTATATTTAATCATTTACCTAGAGCATTCCCTAATATTTTCTAATCCAAATCCCCAAAAAATAACACGACCTTTCTCTATTTACAACTACAACCATCGATATATTTAATACACCTTAAATGATAATTTATTACATAAAGATACAAATAATTAATCCCCAAAAGATAGTTTGGGCTCCTATATTTTTGTAATTAGATACATGTCACAATAACCTATCACATGGGTACAAAAAAATATCTAGAAACTACAAATCATGCCCTTATATTCTATCTATATTCTAAAACAACATGAGTTAACTAGGGGACATACATAACAAATGGGTGAAATATAAATCCATGTAAGTGAAAAACAAAGGAATAACAGGATGAATGTAATATATTTTAGTCAATTGGAATTACAATGTTAAATAAAAGGGGTGAGAATCATAAAATTGAACATCAATTTATTATATAAGATGATAAAATCAACAATATATTGGAATGTGAAAACATCATAAACAATTATATCAAATACATTAATCAAGGAAAACCACCTAGAAATAATAAAATATTGTTCTTAGTATAAACACCCTAAAACTATACATGGTATCTCATGAGAAAAAACCACTCCCCAATGCATTAGAGGTCTATTTAATTCAGACCCATATATTATATTTATCACATGTACATGCAATATTGTGCCAAATAGATCATAAAAAATAATAATTACATTCATAAATATTAATCTCATGATTAAGGACTCTGGGTTACATACATATAAAAACACAATCAATGAAATATTAGTATATCCAGTTCAATATTAATGAGTGTAAATGGGGATGGTCATTCACTACACAAATGTTAGGCATGGAAATTCACAAGATAATTTCTACAGGAAAATGGGTGTACATAATGATTCATGGAATAGATTGATGATGGTAAAATGGGACCTCTAATTAAATGGAAATAATAATAATTTAAAAATGAATGTGTTAAATAAGATTACAATATAAACAGTTTTAAATCAAGAGACATAATATCAAGAATGATCTTGAATAAAGAGGATGGGAGAATCCCATTTACTAGAGAGAGAACTTCTAAAATCTTGGTAAAAGTCAATGTAAACACCATCAGAGAGTTTTGCGGATTGATATAGAGAGTAACATGATTCCAAATGGGTTTTTAGTGAAGAGGATAGGTATTTTTGGGAGTGTATTTATTGAAAAATATATGGGAATTAATTATTGATTTATAAAAATACGTTTTGAACTCTATATAATAAAATAACTAAAAAGTAAAATTTACCAGGGTTTTTACCCCAGTTTCAAACAAATATTAGTGAATTTAAATTTTTTTTTGTAAAAGTACAATATATATTTAAATAATACCAATTTTCCTTTACATGTGAGTTAGGTTAAAAAATAATTTATTTTAAAACCTAAATATATAATTTATGTTTTTGTGGATTCAATAATGGTTTTTGAAATTATTCATATAAATTTAAAAATAAATTATTTCAAATTGGAAATGAGTTTTTCTAGAATTTCATTTATATCATTTAGTACATCACTTCTGGGAAATATTGATGTCATAATACATTCTATATATTTATACTGTATTTATTTCTATCCCAAAATTCAACTACATCATAAAATTATGAAAACATTTCCATTGTGAAATTACAAAATTATTATTTAAAATTTTATATTTATTTTAAAAAAATATTTTTCTAAATATTATAATTTAAACGTTTCATTAAAAATAATATTTATCGGAAATGGAACTTTTTTATGACTCTAAGAAATTTTGGACCCTTATAAATATTTTAGTAAACTCGATTAATTAATATTATAGTTTATATTGAAATTAATTTTATTTAATAATAATATTTCATGAATATAAAATTTACCTTAATAATTAAATAATATTTCAATCATAGTGTTCAAATTGAATTTATATATTTCCCAATATTTTAATTGCAGTTTCATCGTACAAAAATATAATATCTCTCAAAATCAATATTCATACATATATATACATATGTAATAACAAATGGACAAATATTGTATGAGGTGAATTTATTTCCTCTTGTATGGTGATAAAGTAGCTAGGTTCAAGTGTCATGGTTTCCTAGTTATCACATGATTACCTAAGAAATATGATTGTATGTGTGATGTGTGTAATGTTTTAGATTGGGTGTGTTTCATAACCAACAAAATCACTTCTTATATATTTATATCACTAATATAAAATTGATTATAAAAGTACCTATAGTTATTGTGGCATTGGGGATTCTTAATGGGCTATTAAACTCACCCCATACCCATGTTCATTGAATCAATTTGAATATAGGTGGGTAGAAATTCCTTATTCCCATCAATAAAAATGTATTTATTATATCTAGAATCATGGTATGGTTAGTAGGTTATGTAGGCCAAATATTTGGATGGATGAATATGTGTGGTTTGTCTAAGGTTTTGAATATTACTTTTGATTTTTTAAAAACATATACTATCCAATATGTCTTTTATATATATAATCCCTTTATTTATTTAATTTTTTCATTCCTCTAATCTTTAATATATTATGGAATCATACAAATATATTTTCATCAATATGTTCTAGATTGTGTGGTGTTTTTATCCTAATTTATTTGACTATAGGTTATGGTATGTATATTATATGGTGGCATCATACCAATTTATCGATAGATCCATACATAAACCATGGGTATTTTTAGATGGAATAGTCTCACCACTAGTATAGTGACTCGGGATTTTCTTACATTACTATTACAACTTTATAAAGATAAAAACATAAATATATTACACCACAAGGATCAATAGGTTTAGTGTAATGGAAAAACTATGACCAAACATAACATTTACAACCTAAAACATAAACATTTATTCAACTCCTTCTTCTCTAGCTTCTTATGGTCACTTGACCTCTCCATAGAACATGTATTCTCCTGAGGATATTCATAAAAAAGGGGTGATGTAATAGCCCAGTAAGATGATAGATATAAGAAATATAACAATGGGTGAGTGTAATCAAAACATGGGAAAAAGATCATGAATATGATAGGAATCATTAATAAATGAATTGAAATGTTTCAATTTATAATAGTGAAACATCATGTCTTAGTGGTCAAATACCACACATAATTGGGAACAATGTTAGCATCATGTTCACACATAATTTCCCTTTTACTCATGATATTCATCACATTACCCAATTCCTTAGAGTGTTATCTAATTCTTGGAACACAAATCACATTCAAACATTCATATTACACAATATAATTCTGGGCACACCCATCACATAATAATATTTACATTATCATGCATGCCATATTAAAAATATATATAACATGATCTTAACATTACCCATGGAAAGAAATGAGTTTCACAAAAAAAAATCATACTTTCATAAACACTTAGTCCCCAAAATAAAGATGTATTGTCATTCTTGACATAGAACCACTAGCTTTGAGTGAAGAGTGAAACAATATTCATAATGTAAAAAATGGTTTGTTTATATGGAAGATGAGTTCTTTTAGAAAACATTGGGTTTTTCATAAAATCAATTAGAAAATATGTATATCCCAAAAACCGTAAGATTCTGATTTATAAATGATTTTTATGGAGAACCCATACATAACATGGAGTGAAAGAGGGTGAACCTGATGAAAGAATGTTGGGTTCAAGAATTTCCCTTAGCTTGTATCTAAACGATTTCTTCACTTTAATGTCCCATTGAATCCTTTTCTTAAGATCCTCCTCTTGGGATCCTCCTCTTGAGATCCTCCTAAAGAAAACTAGTCTTTCAATTTTGATGAGTCCAAGAGCTCTTAGTCACGGGGGATGGGCTAGGGATGATATTTGGGAAGAATTTGGGAAAATCATGAATCTTGAGAGGTTTGAAGAAATGAGGGTGTGAAGTGTAGCATTTATAGTGGAGGGGAGAGGGGTTATCTAAATATTTTAATCATTAGTTTATTAATTTACATCAAGATAACAAATAGTGATGATTCCATGCCAGAGAATAGTAAATAGGGAATGTGAGTTTTAGATTTTGGATCTTACATAACTTGTGATGTCAGCAATAGTGGATGTAATTAATAATGTGTTTATACAGTAAATTCATGTATTTTACTATTCTCCAAAACTTCCTGCATTTTAGAAAAAAACCAATAATTCACCAAAACCATTTATTGATGATAAAAATCTAAAACTAATGTCCATTTTTTAAAAATAATTTTATAAATATGAATAATTTAATTTTTTTATAAAAATCAAAATTTACATGAAAAATACAGTTTTTAAATCTAAAACTAATTTCATAATGCTCTCCAAAATATCATATGGTTTATAAGATTATCTTATAAATATAAGACAAAGAATTATTAATTTATGAGCACATTTTAGTGCAATAAGTTTTCTTTTAAATTATTTAATCATTTGTAATTAATTATTTATAAAAAATACCAATACTTCTATTGTGGCCATATTGACACCTATAAGAAGTCTAACTTTTATTTATATGTTCATTGTTGAGGTTACTATTATATTGGACGAGTTACTACTCTTAAGGGTCTTATTAATATTCATAGTGATATGTTACTATTTATAAGGGTAGGTTACTAATCACCAAAAATTATGTTTGTTCTATTAGAATCAAAAAAACATATTGATCGTAACCATGTATGACATATTTTAAAAATTCAAAACATGGAAGTGATAAAATTATGTATAACTATCACATAGGGTTTAGTTTCATGATATGAATTGTGATTCCTATTGTGATTATACTATAACACATTGTTATTATAATAGAATTTCATTGATAAAACTTTGGGTCATTACATTATTATCCCCTTCTAAAATTCCACCCTAGAAATTTCATTTTACATTAACAAGTGATGGTAATTCTCCTCCATCGCCTCCTTTGGTTCCCAAGTTTCTTCTTCAATATTATGGTTCCTCCACAACACTTTGAAAATGTGGGTTGTCTTTCTGCGTAGAACCTTGTCCCTTCGACCTAGAATCTTCACTGGCTACTCGTCATAAGAGAGATCATATTCCAACAATACCACCTTTGAGTTTAGTACATGTGAGGGGTATGGTATGTACTTCCTCAAGAGATATATATGAAACACATCATGAACATGATCCATATTCTATGGAAGTTCAAGATGATAGGCCACAACTCCTATGAGGTCAAGGATGTCAAAGGGGCCAATATACCTTGGGCTTAGATTCCCTTTATTTATAAACCACATGACTCTCTTCCATGGTTATATTAAAAGGAAGACTTAATCTCCAATGGTGAACTCAAAGTCCCTTCAATGGTCATCATCATAGATATTTTGATGTCTTTGAGTGGAATTGATGTGTTTTTGGGGGACTTGAACTTTCTCTGTCATCTTATGCACATGATCAGGTCCAAGTATCTTTATATCTCCATATTCATCCCAATATGTAGAAGTTTTACATTTACTTCCATAAAAATCATTATATGGAGCCATCTAAATACTTGAGTGGAAGCTATTATTGAATGAGAACTCAACCAATGGGATATTATGATCTCATCCACCATTTAATTCTAAAGACCAATATCTTAGCATATCTTCAAGCATCTAAATAGTCCTTTCAGATTGTCCCTCAGTTTAGGGTTGATAGGTCATGATGAAATTTAATTTAGTACACAAATCATGTTGAAGATTACCCCATAATATATATGTGAACCTTGGATCATGATCCGAGACAATCGAGAGTGGAACACCATTCAGTCTCACCACATCCTTCGCATATATCTTGGTCAGGTGTTCAGGGGAGATATTTCCCAAATATCAATAAAATGGGCAGTCATAGTGAGTCAGTCAACCACCACCCATATCACATTATTCTTTTCTGACGTCTTCTGGGGACCCGTGCTAATGTCCATAATGAAATTCAACCATTTCCACATGGGTATATGCAATGGTTGTATCATCATTTTTTACATTTTTCTCTCTAATTTAACTTGATGACATACCAAGAACCATAAGATTTGTTTTTCAATCTTCTTCTTCATGTTATCCCACCACAAGTGTTCTTGGAGATCCTGGTAAACCTTGTTGCTACTAGAATGGATAAAGAATGTTGATATATGTTCATTTTCCAATAGATCCATATTTATCTCAGGTGATTAAGGCACACAAAGTCGCGTTCCAAATTGAATCACACCATCATCATATATATGGAACTTGTGTAGCTTCCCTTAATTTACTTCATTAAACTTAAATTATAACTCCATATAATCCCATTTTACATCCTTAATGATCTTGAAAGAGCGCGGTCGTGGGCGCCCTCAAATGATTAATGTGATTTGGGGTACTTAGGTGCAGCCGAGTGGCTGACCAAGGTCATCTCTCAAAGGAGGAAGTGAATTAAAACAACTTTTCAGAGGTATTCTAGAAACAAAATAAAATGGAATAAAAACACTACTTGAAAGTATGGGGGTGTTTGTTTATAGTTTATAAATCTATAAGAAGTTTGCTGGATGAAGATTGCATTTTTTTTTGTTTTTAATTTTGAAATGAAGTTTCGATTAGAATGACACAACAAGAAGATGTTTTTTTAGAAATTTATTTTAAAAGGCGTAATCGATCTAACTCTACCTCTTCACTTTATTATTAATCATTATCATTTAAATTAACATTCAATTAATTATGATCCCTTAATTTTTTAAATCCTGAACCCTACGAGAATTAACTTTACCACAAAGATGATGTGAATTTAACCCTAGGCTAACTTCGGAACATGCAATCGCAGCACCCTGCTTTGATTGATGTTCTAAGAGTAGCTTATGGTCAGTGGTAAATTAAGTCACATATCCATTCTGGAAATGAGGATGAATTGTGTTTAGGGATTATATTTTAACTCTACAAATTTATCCCATGTGGTCTTGTATTACCGATTAAGATCGCGCTCTCACAATTTACACAAAATCCCGACCTCGCGTGTTTTTTTGTTAATTGTTCAATTGCTTGATTAGTTTCTTACAATTTAAAAATAAAATTCATGGATCATATTATGTGAATTACAGTAGCTCATTGATTCAAAATAATTAAATGAAGAGGGTATAATATAGATCGATTACTAAAAGACTACTCTTCCATGGGTGGCGTAATCATCGTAGAAGCGTTTTGCATGTGCGAAGGTTTAAAATGGGTATAAACCAATAACGCTTCTACTCAAGAATTCCAGCCCAATTAGGAAGATTAAGAGAAGAAGAAATTTAAACAAAACTGAAGGAAATAGAAGAAATAAAAGAAGAACAAAGAAGTTTATTACATACACAAAATCATTACAACATGAAGGAGAAGAGGAAGGCTTCGTCGAAGGGATCCGTGCTTCAAGAGCTACCCATATTGAAATGGTTGGAAAATTGGAGTGGATCCACTTCTCCTATTCCCTAAAAATCCCAATGCACGTACCAACCCCTAAAAATGAGAAAACGCTAATTTATATAGGGGAGTGAATGAGAGGTTACAAGTGGTTTCAAGTGTGAATGTGGAAATTCGGCCAAATATTTTATTCCAACTTGCACCGCCCATTTGACCATAAAAACGCGTGAATTGGACGGCCATCCAGAAGGATCAAATGTGAGGATATGTGGCTTCTATCTCATCTCCAAATGTGAGCTCAATACAGGCCCATATGAAGGCGTTATGGCCGAAATACAGAAGCTTCTCCATTCTAGCGAGCCCAGCCCAACTTTGACTTCATGGCCCAATTCCAATAACCAAATGAACTCTTTAGCTCTAGTGTCCTGAATAAAAGTTGTAGATAATTAAGGTATAAACACTGTTAAAAATGTTCAAATTAAAATAATAAATATAACAATATATATCTTCGAAATACTACAGTGAACTATAAAGGGTAAAACTGGAATTTTCATCAATTATTCAAATGAATGATCTAATCACAAATACTTTCTAATTAAACATATTTAACACAATGTGAGGAAATTATATCATTTATTATCAATAAAATATTCAATAAAATAATGTCTTATCAACTCCCCCACACTTACCCTTTTGCACTCCTGGGCAAAATCTAATATCAAGTAATCATCAATATCAAATCAAAACCAATTTTAAAACACATATCCTTAAGATCAATCAATTTCACACCAAGAATAAAAAGATATCATTCCTCATAAAAAACCTTATTTCAAGTTCTCCATTTATATAATTCAATATATTTCCACTTCATTTATCCGCCCATGCACAAAACACTTACCTCGCTTGAATTTTCTCTCATCACTCAAATATCAATTTTTTTTTGCAATGTCTTTCTCATCCAAACTCATACAAGGGTCACCATAGGCTTGATAGATTCCTAAATCGCTACCCGATGTGAGTCAAGAACATATGTTTATCATGAGGATTTTTCAGGGTTGTTCTGTTGCTTTCGGTTGGTAGGACTAAGATGTGAAAAACTCTGAGGCTGAATGAGGAGGGCTAGACTCTTTTGAAGAAAAATTACATTAATCTAATTTTCACTTAAATATGGTCTTCTCTTCAATCCCCATAGTATCAATTCAGCTCCATCATCATGAAAGGTCATGCAAGGTTTACACCATTCATCATTTCAGCATAAAAAATGTCAATCTTCTCAAACATGATTTTCTTGAAAGCTCCAGATGGGCACAGCTTTCCACCTCAATTAGAAGCTCCAGAAAAGGCACAGCTTCACTTGTCATGAAAGCTCCAGAAAGGGCACAGCTTTAAATGTAATGACTTTATTTATCAGAAAACACATCTCTTCATAATTTAATTTTCCACCCAAAGTATCACATAATGTGTTGGCATAACACAAGACAACTTCCCCCACTCTTAAGCTCAACTAGATTATGAAATTTCACTTCAAGAGTTGGTTGGATAGGGAAAATTGGATTGTAATGTGGCTTAACCTAACTGGTTGTGCATGGCTTCTAAGGGCTACAAGGATTAACTATTCAAGGTAGGACATTATAAAAAAGGATTCTTTGAAATATGGGCTTTAATACCAAACAAATGCCTCAATCATTTAAACATATGTACCTCAAACCCTCAAGTTTTGACAGGAATAGATCAAATTCGGGTTAAATCAAGCATGGTTTGGTTCTCTCAAGAAGTGAGGTGAATGTAAATAATATAAAAATAATGGTTTAGAAGCCTCACAGGAAAGTGATTTCAAATATAAAGATAGTGATATTGGCATGGGATTCAAAATTCAGCGTAATTTTCATGAAATTACTAAATATTTGAACTTGAAACAAAGTCATTTCAGCATTCATTTAAGCTTAGTTTCAAGGGGTAAATTGTTTCACTTATTGATATGGATTTAAAAATGGTTATGAGAATCATTTCATCCCAAAAGTTTCAAAAACACACAGAAAATTGTAAAATAAACACACAAATTTTGAAAAACACACAATTTTTTTTTGGTTTTTTTTTAAACAGGAAAACAATTGAAATTACTAAACTAAAAGGTTCCCTCCCCCACACTTAAAATATTGAATTGTCCTTAATGTGAACCCATGAGATGATATATGCACATGAAATACAGAATTTTTAAATAGGACAAATAATATAAAAGTGAAAGGGTTAGGAACAGCCCGATGTGATCAAGTGATGATGGGGTCATGCAGTGTGATAAAATCCACTGCATCAGTAGGATGTCCCTCAATGTATCTCTTCAAACATTTCCCATTGACTGTAAAGCTCCTTCCAGTGTCCTCTTGTGTGATCTCCACTGCAATATTTGGAAAAACATTAGACACAATATAAGGACCTAACCATCTGGAACGCAACTTACCAGGCATCAACATCAGTCGTGAACTATAGAGAAGGACTTTCTCTCCAACATGAAACTCCCTTTGTTGGATCATTTTGTCATGAGCTGCTTTTGATCTTTCCTTGTAGAGCTTTGAGTTCTCATATGATGACAGTCGAATCTCCTCAGGCTCTTGAATTTGCAACTTCCTTTGAATTCCAGCTTGGGCCAAATCCATGTTACATTTCTTTATAGCCCAATATGCCCGATGCTCGACTTCCACTGGGAGATGACATGCTTTCCCAAAAACAATCCGAAATGGGGAAATACCAATGGGGGTCTTGTATGCTGTCCTATAAGCCCACAATGCATCATCCAAGCGCTTGCTCCAATCCTTCCTATTTGGCTCCACGATTTTCTCCAAGATTTGTTTCAACTCACGATTTGAAACCTCAGCCTGGCCATTTGTTTGGGGGTGGTATGGTGTTGATGTTTTGTGTGTCACCCCATACATTCGAAGGAGGGAAGCAAAATTCCTATTGCAAAAGTGTGTCCCTTGGTCACTGAGGATGACCTTTGGTACTCCAAACCTGTAGAAAATTTGAGCCTTGACAAAATCCACTACAACATGAGAATCGTCCGTTCTGGTGGCCTTGGCCTCCACCCATTTACTCACATAATAAACAGCAACAAAAATATATAAGAAGCCATATGAACATGGAAAAGGACCCATAAAATCAATGCCCCACACATCAAAAATCTCACAGAATAGTACGGATTGTTGGGGCATCTCATGTCTCTTAGAAATGTTCCCAGTGTGTTGGCAACGAGAGCATGACTTACAAAACACATGGGAATCATGGAATAATCTAGGCCAATATTATCCAGAGTCCAAAACCTTCCTAGCTGTCCGTTGGGGTCCAAAGTGTCCACCAAAAGCAAGTGTATGACAGAAATGCAAAACAGACTCAAACTCATGATTGGGAACACACCTCCTAATGACTTGGTCACTACACATGCGCCAGAGGTAAGGATCATCCCACACATAAAACCTAGACTCAACTTTTAATTTATGGACTTGATGCTTCTTCAAATTTACTGGGATTTCAGAGCCAACAATGTAATTAACTAAATCAGCATACCAAGGATGCTTACCTTAGATGGTATAGAGATGCTCATCGGGGAAAGTGTCCCGAAGTGGTACCTGGTCCAAGGTGTCACCCTATAGTGTGTGAGTAAGCCTACTCATGTGGTCCTCCACCAAATTCTCTGATCCCTTCTTGTCCTTTATCTCAATATCAAATTCCTGAAGAAGGAGCATCCAACGGATAAGTCGCGGCTTTTCATCTGGCTTCTTTAGGAGGTACCTCAAAGCTGCATGGTCAGAAAAAACAACTACTTTAGAGCCCAATAAATATGAACAGAATTTATCTAAAGCAAATATGACAGTAAGAAACTCCTTTTCTGTGGTATTTTAGTTTGATTGGTCTGAATCCAGTGTCCTCGATGCATAGGCAATCACATGTGAACGTCCTTCCACCCTCTGAGATAAGACAGCTCCAACCGCGAAGTTGGAGGCATCACACATAAGCTCAAATGGAAGGTCCCACCATGGGGGCTGTATGATAGGTGGAGTGGTCAGACACTTCTTTAGCTCATCAAAGGAAGTCCTACAAGAATCATCAAACACAAAATCAGAATCTTTTTGAAGTAATCATGACATAGGAAGAGCGATCTTACTAAAGTCTTTGATGAAACGCCGATAAAATCCTGCATGCCCTAGGAAAGATCTAACATCACGCACACATGAAAAATAGGGTGAGGATGAAATAATGTCTATCTTAGATCTATCAACCTCTATCCCTTGTTTTGACACTACATGCCAAAAGACAATGCCATGCTCTACCATGAAATGACACTTTTCAAAGTTCAGGACCAGATTCTTCTCAATACAACGATTCAACACCTTTCCCAAACTACTTAGACATTCATCAAATGAAGACCCATATACTGTAAAATCATCCATAAATACCTCCATGAAGGTCTCAATAAAATCAGAAAAAAAATACTCACCATGCATCTCTGGAAGGTACCTGGGGCATTGCAAAGTCCAAATGGCATCCTCCGGTAGGCAAATGTGCCAAAGGGACAGGTGAATGTATTCTTCTCCTGATCCTCTGGAGCTATAGGAACCTGAAAATATCCAGAAAATCCATCCAAGAAACAATAGTGTGTTTTCCCAGCTAGTCTCTCGAGCATTTGATCAATAAATGGGAGGGGGAAATGGTCCTTGCGAGTGGTCTGATTTAGTTTCCTATAATCAATACACACACACCAACTGTTTTGCACTCTCATTGGAACTAAATCATCTTTCTCATTTTTAACAACAGTAAAACCAGTTTTCTTAGGCACAACCTGAATTTGACTTACCCACTGTGAATCTGAAATGGGAAAGATTATACCTGCCTTGAGCAATTTCTCAACTTCTTTTTTAACAACGTCTAGGAGGGTGGGATTGAGTCTCCTTTGTGGTTGTCTCACTGGTTTAGCCCTATCCTCCAAGAGAATCCTATGCATGCAAATGGAGGGGCTAATACCTGATATGTCAGCCAAGGTCCACCCAATCGCCCTGATGTTCTCCCTCAAAATATTCAAAAGCTTTTCTTCATGTTCAAAAGGGAGATTGTTAGCAATGATAACAGGTAATCTATCACCACTCAACAAGTATGAGTATTTCAGATTTGGTGGCAATGGCTTGAGTTCTAATGAAGGAGGGTGTAGTATGGATGGAGACATTGAAGGAACTGAAATATGTGCACAAAGAGCATCAGTATCAGAATAGACATCATCAAAATCATAGAATAAAGCATCAAATCCATCAGCATACTCAACAGCCATTTCATAATCAGAGTGAACATGATCAAAATCAGAATATGAATCCACATCAAAATCAAATCCAAGATAGGATTGTGTATCAGAAACATGTGTGGAAGTGCTCCTAGACATCAAACTCGAACCAATACTCATAATCTCCCTAAGAATAGGACAATCAAATTCTATGGAGTTTTAATTTGGTGGTTCAAAATGGCAGATAACAAAAGCAGAATGGTCCTCTGAGGGGTACTTCATGGAATCCATAACATTAAATATCACAAATTCATCTCCAAAATCCATGGAAAGTGTACCCTCATTGACATTTATGATAGTTTTTGCAGTTTTGAGGAAGGTTCTACCTAAGATAATGGGGGAATGAGAACTTACCTGATCATCCTCCATGTTAAGAACATATAAATCTGCTGGAAAGATCATGTCTTTTACCCGGACAAGTACATCCTCAAGGACTCCCGCTGGATATGCCATAGCTCTATTCGCCAATTGCACCACTACTCTTGTTGGCTTCAACTCACCAACCTGCAAGGAAGAGAATACATAGTGAGGCATCACATTTATGGAAGCTCCCAAATCACAAAGAGCATCAGAGAAGTGCAACTCCCCTATGGTACATGGGATGGTGAATGTCCCAGGATCCTTGCACATTGTTGGCATTGCTAGAGTTGGTGTAATGAGTGCTGATACATTCCTTCCAAGGTTTATCCTCTCATTCCCCTTGAGCCCTCTTTGATTGGTGCATAGTTCTTTTAAGAATTTGGCATACCTTGGGATTTTCTTAATGGCTTCAAGTAGAGGAATGTTGATCTCCACACGCTTGAATGTGTCCAAAACCTCCATTTTCCTTGCTTCTTCAGCCATCTTCTTGGTTTGCACAACCCTGTTTGGAAAAGGAAGGGGTTTAGGAGGAACATCATCAATCTTTTTCTTACCTTTATCTTTCTCCTTTGATTGCTCATCAGTTGGTTTGGAATGCGGATTCTCTGGAGTTGAGGTGAATCCCGGTGGAATGGTAGGTGCAGATGTATCGTTCATTTGCTTCCCACTTCTCAATGTGATGGAACTAACATTCCCCTTTGGATTTGGAGTGGGTTGGTAAGGTAGATTTCCAGAATTCTTACTCACAAGTTCATGGAGGGTGGTGGCAATCTGGCTCATTTGAGTCTTCAACTCCCTCAGCTCCAAACATTGACTCTTCAGCTCATTCTGTTGATTAAGAACAATTTTCTTCAAAAGATCATCAGTATTAGAATCTACCTTTGGTGGATGATTCCCTTGTTGCTGACTTGTTGATGTTTGCGCTTCAAATCTCCTTTGGGGTTGTTGGAAACCCTGCTGGTAAGGCAGAGGCTGCTGGATGTTTGGTTGAAAAGGGGGCCTTTGTTGTTGTCAAGAGCCATACCTCATGTCCGGTTGATCTTTCCACCCTTGGTTGTATGTTGGAGAAAATGAATCAAACTTCTTTTGGGGATATGGTTGTTGTTGCTGCTGAAATGGTCTCCCTGGGAATACTGATGCGCAATCCTCTGTCTCTTGTAGTTGTGGGAAACAGTCAGTTGGGTGGCTTGTCTCAGTGCAAATGCCACAGGGCCTTGAAGGAGGGGGTAGAGATGTCTTTTGTGCCAAAGCAATTTGCCTCACCATAGTTGTCAATTCTTCTAACTTGGTATCAATCAAATGACTCTCAAGAGAATAAGGACTTACCTGATGTACTCCCCTGACATATGGTGTACCTCTATCACCAAATTGTTGGGAGTTTTGGGCCATCTTGTCGATCAATGCACGTGCAGCTACTGGTGTCTTGTCCACCAATGCTCCTCCACCCGCAGCATCTACCATGCTTCTCTCCATAGGTGTGAGTCCTTCATAGAAGTATTGGATGAGTAATTGCTCACTGATTTGGTGATGTGGGCAGCTTGCACACAACTTCTTGAATCGCTCCCAGTACTCATACATTGACTCCCCTTGGGCTTGCTTGATCCCCGATATCTCCTTTCGAATGGATGTTGTCCATGATGCTGGAAAAAATCTTTGCAAGAAAAGACGTTTCAAATCATTCCAACATGTTACATCGTCAGGTTGCAAATAATACATCCAATCTTTTGCAGCTCCATCAAGTGAGAATGGGAATGCTATTAATTTAATTTGATCTTCAGAAACATTTCTTGGTTTTAAAGTTGAGCAAACCACATTAAATTCCTTAAGGTGTTTGTTGGGAACCTCACCAGATAAGCCATGAAACTTTGGAAGAAGGTGAATTAATCCAGATTTCAATTCAAAGTCTGATTCGAGATTTGGGTATGCAATACAATTTGGTTGATAGTTAATATCAGGTGCAGCCAATTCTTGAATGGTTCTATTAAGTTCATTTCCATTATTTCCAGCCATTGGTTCCTCTTTTATTTTTGAATTTGAATTGCTTCCAATTTCAATGTTTCCAGAAGAGAGGAATTCACCAACTGGTTGAATATTGAAACTTCCCGTATATTGAGAATGTCTGATTTGTGCCCTAAGGCTACGTTCAATCTCTAGGTCAAGATCTAAGAGATCTTTGGGATTAGTTCGTGTCATAGATCAAATAAAAATGAAAAGAAAGAATGTGGACCATAGTAAAATAAAAATAAGAAGTTTGAGTTGATGGTCCAAAAAGAAGTTGAAGAAAATAAAAGAAGAAGAAAAATCAGATTGGGTAAAGAAGGAAGAAAGAAGAGAGGAAGAGAATAAAATGTAAAATAAAATAAATACCTCTAATTGTTTGAAATAATTACTTGCCTCCCCGGCAACGACGCCAATTTGAAAGAGCGCTGTCGTGGGTACCCTCAAATGATTAATGTGATTTGGGGTACTTAGGTGCAACAGAGTGGCTGACCAAGGTCGTCTCTCAAAGGAGGAAGTGAATTATAACAACTTATCAGAGGTATTATAGAAACAAAATAAAATGGAATAAAAACACTACTTGAAAGTATGGGGGTGTTTGTTTATAGTTTATAAATCTAGAAGAAGTTTGCTGGAAGAAGATTGCATTTTTTTTGTTTTTAATTTTGAAATGATGTTTCGATTAGAATGACACAACAAGAAGATGTTTTTTTAGAAATCTATTTTAAAAGGCGTAATCCATCTAACTCTACCTCTTCACTTTATTATTAATCGTTATCATTTAAATTAACATTCACTTAATTGTGATCCCTTAATTTGTTAAATCCTGAACCCTACGAGAATTAACTTTACCACGAAGATGATGTGAATTTAACCCTAGGCTAACTTCGGAACATGCAATCGCAGCACCCTGCTTTGATTGATGTTCTGAGATTAGCTTATGATCAGTGGTAAATTAAGGCACATATCTATTCTGGAAATGAGGATGAATTGTGTTTAGGGATTATATTTGAACTCTACAAATTTATCCTGTGTGGTCTTGTATTACCGATTAAGATCGCGCTCTCACAATTTACACAAAATCCCGACCTCGCGTGTTTTTGTGTTAATTGTTCAATTGCTTGCTTAGTTTCTTACAATTTAAAAACACAATTCATGGATCATATTAAGTGAATTAAATTAGCTCATTGATTCAAAACAATTAAATGAAGAGGGTAGAAGATAGATCGATTACTAAAAGACTACTCTTTCATGGGTGGCGTAATCATCGTAGAAGCGTTTTGCATGTGCAAAGGTTTAAAATGGGTATAACCCAATAACGCTTCTACTCAAGAATTCCAGCCCAATTAGGAAGATTAAGAGAAGAAGAAATCTAAACAAAACAGAAGAAAATAGAAGAAATAAAAGAAGAACAAAGAAGTTTATTACATAAACAAAATCATTACAACATGAAGGAGAAGAAGAAGGCTTCGTCGAAGGGATCCTTGCTTCAAGAGCTACCCTTATTGAAATGGTTGGAAAATTGGAGTGGATCCACTTATCCTCTGCCCTCAACTTCCCAATGCATGTACCAACCCCTCCAAATGAGAAAAACTCCAATTTATAGAGGGGAGTGGAGGAGAGGTTACAAGTGGTTTCAAGTGTGAATGTGGAAATTTGGCCAAATATTTTATTCCAACTTGAACCGCCCATTTGACCATCAAAACTCGTGAATTGGCCGGCCTTCCAGAATGATAAAATGTGAGGATATGTGGCTGCAATCTCCTCTCCAAATTTTGGCTCCATACAGGCCCACATGAAGGAGTTATGGTCGAAATACAGAAGCTTCTCCATTCTGGCGATCCCAGCCCAACTTTGACTTCATGGCCCAATTTCAACAACCAAATGAACTCTTTAGCTCTTGTGTCCTGAATAAAAGTTTTATATAATTAAGTAAGGAACACTTTTAAAAACATTCAAATTAAAATAATAAATATAACAATATATATCTTCGAAATACTACAGCAAACTATAAAGGGAAAAACTGGAATTTTCATCAAATATTCAAATGAATGATCTAATCCCAAATACTTTCTAATTAAACATATTTAACACAATGTGAGGAAATTATATCATTTATTATCAATAAAATATTCAATAAAATAGTGTTTTATCAGATCTCTTGGATATATGGTCATGAAATAATATTTCATGGAATGATGTATCCCTTGACATTATTATTTCTAAATACATCCATTGAATATCTATGATGATAGGATCTTTTTCAATCCATAACATGGATAGAAAAGTAGGTTCTTTTCTACTTATAGAAATAGCTACCTTGTTCACCTTTCTAGGATGAATGTAAATAGAGAAATTGTAGTCTTTGATTATCTCTAACCATCTCCATTGATTCATTTTGAGCTCTTTTTTTTGTGTATATATACATTAGGCACATGTGGTCAGTGTATATGTCACACTTCAAACCATAAATTTAGTGCTTCCATATTTTCAAGGAAATAATCATGGATTCATAATCTAGATCATGATTTGTGTTGTTCTTCTCATAGATATTCAACTACCATTAGGTGTAGGCTATCACATTATCATTCTGCATGAGTATGCATCCCAAGCATTTCCTTAAAGAATCACTGTATATCACAAAACATTCTGCACTTTTCTATATTGTGAGTATAGGTGTAGTGATTAACCATTTCTTTAACTCAATGAAGATTCCATCACATTATTCTGTCTAGTCATACTTTACCATTTTCCTTGTTGACATAGTTAGTGATCTTGACAATCATGAGAAATTTATCAAAAAATGACTGTAGTAACTAGATAATACAAGATAATTATGGATTTTTGTGTCACTAGTGGGTTTAGAAAATTCATAAATATCCTTTTTTTAATGTTCCACATAAATTCCCTCACTTTTGGTCACATGTACCAGGAACAAGACTTGCACCATCCAAAAGTCACACTTACTGAACTTGGATTACAACTTCTACTTTCTCAATTTTTTCAACACAAGTCTATGTTATTCTTCATGTTCCTCCTTTCACTTGGAGTACATGATAATATCATCAATAAACACTACCACAAATTTTTTGAGGTAATGTCTAAATACTCTATTCAGGAAATCCATGATTATTTTAGGGGAATTAGTATGTCCGAAGGGAATCACCAGAAAATCATAGTGCCCATACCTGAAACAGAAGAAAGTCTTCTGAATATATTACTTCATCTCCTTTGGCTGAAGATATCCAGAATGAAGATCCACCTATGAGAAGTACTGATCTCCTCTAAACTAATCGAACAAGTCATTAATACTTGTAAGTGGGTACTTTCTCTTTATGGTGATCTTGTTATGTTCCTGATAATCAATCCATAGACACATTGTGCCATCTTTCTTCTTCATAAATAGCACTGGAACACCCCATGTGATGGACTAGGGAATATGAACCCTTTTTCCAAATGCTCTTATATCTGCTTCTTTAACTGATCCAGTTCGATATGAGATATCTTATAGGGACACTTTGAGATAAGAGTAGCTCTGGGTATGAGTTCAACTGAGAAACCTACCTTATGATCCATGGGAAGTCTAGGTAACTCTTCGGGAAATACATCACTATATTCCCTCTTGATGGGAATTTCCATATGGTGGGAACTTTCTTTAAATTCAACTTTTTTGGAGAGATATGGTTTTTCATCGGGAATCGACACCCACACTGTTGAATGATTTTTCAAAGGAGATACATGATATTCCTTGAATTTTTATTAGAGCATGGGATGGTTTGAAATATGAAAATATATTACTTTTTCCCGAAAATTAATATGTGCTCTATATAATGAGAGCCAATCCATTCCCATTATAGCAGAAAATTCCACTAATGGAAGTATTACGAGATTTTATAGAAGAATATTCACATATATGACTATAGAAGAACAATTAAACACATGGGATGCAATGATTTCATAACATAGTGTTTTACATATATCTCTACTTCAAGGTTTCGGTGCTTCGATTCTATAGTTTTTAGACAACTTCCATGATAAAAATGAATGTGTAGAACCAAAATCCAATAAGACTACTATAATTATTGAGTTAATATGAAGTGTACCTTGTATGAATTTATTATCCTGCTCCACTTCTGTAGTAGTTATATAATAATCCCTCCCCTGTTCCATAGGCTTCGGTGGATGCTAACACTAATTTCCCTCGAGGAATCAAGGTTTAGTGCACTGGCTTGCATAGTTCCCTTTCCCACTATAGTTGTAGCATTGAACAATGGGTGGGGATCCCCTTTCATCTACTACATTCTCCTTCCTTCTCATGTATTTTCTAAACTCTTGATCATGGTGGCCTTCTTTCCCAATATTGAAGCATTTCCTCACCCCTTTGAGTCATTTTCCAAGATGCAACTTCCAAAATTTTTGGCATATGGGTCATTGAGTTTTATTCCCACCTTCATCATTAGATCCCCAAGCTAGAAACTCCATCTTTCATTTCTTATAAACATAGTCATGGGACCATTCTATGACCCCAACTCCACATTGATATAACATCGAACAACTTCATCATAACTCCCAGTGTTGAAAATTTCATGATGCTTTCGAAGGTTTGGTTTTAACCCACAAAAGAATATTTCAATTTTTATATCATTATTGATAACAAAATATGAAGCCTGCCTTACAAGCCCTGTGAAATTCGCATCCTAGGTCATGACATATTCTCCTTCCTTTTACTTGAGCTCTATAAATTCTCTCTCAATCATTTTATGAAGCGTTAATGGTAAATACTTATTAAGAAACATGATCTTAAAGTCTTCTGATTCCATCTCTTAAATTTCATTAATTGGCTAGGTGTTATTAATCAAATACCACCATTGATCGATCTCTCCATCTTGAAGATAAAGTGCTAGTGCCACCTTCCCTTTAATAGAATACTGAAGCACAAAAAATATCATGTCTATGGAGTTGACCCACTATTCCACAACAAGTGGACCGGAAGATCCACTAAATGTCAGTGGTCATTTCTACATAAAACACCCGACAACTAGTTTCTCCCTCCTGGGTGAAGGGGGCGTTCACCATTATCCTAGTTATTGTTCAGAACCTGAGATAGTTGGGTAATCATTTCCATGATGTTTTGAACTCCACCTCCCAAAGAAATGGGGATGTTATTTTGGAAATCGCTACATTATCCCTCATAGAGTTTTTAGCGAGGTTTCTCCTGGTTCCCACCATTTTATAAAATAGAAAAGGTTACAACAAAAAATAATTCAATGTGTCATGAAAAACTTTCCAATTTGTAAAATGTTCACTAAAATAATAACTTATCATATCCCTATATAAATCTTATTTTGTGTATATTTGTACTTATTATCATACTAGAGGTTTTCTCTAGGGTTTACTAATCCTGATTCACAAATTAACTAAAACTTGCATCTGATACCAACTGTAGTGACCCTTAATATACTTATATTACCATTACATCATTATAAAGATAGAAAAAATAATAGAATTACACCACAAGGATCCGTAGGTTTAGTGTCCTTGAAAAACTAGGACCAAATATTACATTTACAACATCAAACATAAATATTTATTTAATTCCTTCATCTCTAGATTCTTATTATCACTTGACCTCTCCTTTGTACATGTAGTAATATGATGATATATTTCAAAAATGGGTGAGCTAAAAGTCCAGTAAGAGGATATATATGAACAATATAACAATGGGCGATCATAATTATGACATAGGGAAAATATCATGAACATTATAGGAAACATTAATAAACGACTTAAAATGTGGAAATTCATAAAAATAAAACAGCATGTCTTACTAGTCAACTACCAAACACAATTTTGTACAATTCTAGCATCATGTTCAAACATCATTTTCCTTTTTCCCATGAGGTTCATCATTTTACCAAATGCATTGGAGAACATTATAATTCCGAGTGCACCCATTACATTAAAACATTTTTATTTCTCTATATAATTCAGGGTGCACCATTCACATCATAATATTTATATTATCATGCATTCCATAATAAAAATATGTAAAACTTGAACATAACATAACCCATGGAAATAAATGGCTTTCAAATAATAAAGCATACATTCATACACATTGGGTCCCCAAAAATAATGTGGGATTATCATTCTTGACATAGAACCATTAAACATGAGTGATGAGTGAAAAAATACTCAAGAAGAAAAAATGGGTTTGTTTATTTGAAAGAAGAGTTCATTTGGAAAACATTTTGTTTTTCAGAAAATCAATTAGATAACATTCATATCCATAAAAATTTAAGAAAATGATGAATAAATTATTTTTAAGGAGAACTCATACCAAACATGGAGTGAAAGTGGAAGAACCTGAATAAACAATGTTGGGTTCGAGAATTTCCCTTTATTGTGTATTAAAATGCTTTCTTCACTTTATTGTTCTCTTGAATCCTCCTATTGAGATCCTCATAAAGAAAACTAGAAATTTTCTTTTGATAAGTCCAAGAGCTCCTAGTCATGGGGGAGGTGCTGGGGTTGATATTTGGTTAGAATTTGGAAAATGCATTAATCATGGGAGTTGTGAGGAAATGAGGGTGTTAAGGGTGGTATTTATAATGGAGGGGAGAGGTGTAACACCCCAAGATTTCATAGTATGTTATTTTTTCAAAGTAATTCAATAACATGAACTACATGAAACACTGAGTTTTAGAAAACCATGACTTAACAAACTAGTCATTCAAAAGAGGTTATCAATAGTATTAACTAAATTTTGATCTTTATATAATCCTTATAATTTTATAATCAATATTACAAGTTTCTTAGATATTATGTAAGAACAAATACATTTTTTCAGATAAAAGAAGTATTTTTCAAAAAATGAAATTTTAACACCTTTTAATGGTGAAGAATTCTTAAATCCAATATTTGAAACTTTTATATATTCAATTTTACCAAATAAACATCTTCTTTAGAATCGGGATATAGGAATTTAGTTTCAATAAATTTTCAGGGTTTTTCTGATAACTTTTATATTTTGGTGAATGGTGAAAAATACTATATATTAACTAAAAACAACTTTTGTAATCAAAATATTTTATAGTGTTAAATTATACATTTTAATGGTTTGGTAGTATAAATAGATTATATTTTTACCATTTTATCAAGTGATGGTCATTTTTAGTAATTTCAATTTGAAATTGGACATAAGAAAGTGTCAAACTTTTGATAGTTATTATTTCCTAAAAATACGCCTTTTGGTTTTGACAGTGGGAATTAATTTTAAATTAATAAATGAAAATTTTATGTTTTTAATTTGGTAAAATAGAATTCATTTTTGAATTCAGAATATCGAAATTATCTTACGGTTAATTTTTGGTATTTTTCTGAAATCATTAAATGTTTGATGAATAGTGAAAAATACTGAGTTATAGATTAAAACCAAATTTTTATATAAATAATTATTTATTTAAATAAATTTTTTGTCAAAATAGATACATAATACCAATATAAGTATAGTTTAAATCAGTGGAGTCATTTTATATTAATTTTAGATTTATAAAAATTTTATTGAACTTTTCACCATCTTTTACACATCTCCTAAAAGAATTTGCAAATTCATATAAAACTTATTCATACTGCTTCTATGAGTGGAATTTCAAAACTACTAGAGACACGGTTAAAATCGAGGAGTAAAATGTGGTTCAATAATATGAAAATAATTTTTGGCGAATAGTAACTTTTTACTTTTATTTACAATGGTTAAAAGTAAATAGGGTGTTTAAGGGTAAAAATGATGTCATTATTACCCTAGCACATGTCTAGTTTCTATTGGTTAAGTGTAACTCGACCAAAACAATCCTTAGTTTAAAATATGAACCTCTTTTATCCACTTGAATTAGATTAGGACATTTATTATTATTTAAATCAAATAAGAGTTAAAAGTGTTAAATTCATTGTTTAATAACTAAAATTTTTTTAATATAGGGTTACACATAAGATAAAATCAACTATAAATACTAATTAAAAACATAAAAATATTTCATACATAATGGTATTTTATTTATAATTTTTAGAGATTACAAACGTAAATTTTTTAATGATACATTGACGATGCAGTAATTACATTATTTATGAAAGAATAAAATAAAAGGTATTATAAATATTAAAATAAATATAATTTCAAAGTTTTTATTACATCCAAGAATTTTATAGTTTAATAGGACATGTTATAGATGATTCGATGTATCTTGTTTAAAGTAATAAAGATGTTATGACTTTCACAAAAACAAAATATGAAATAGTGTCAAAATTGACATAAATTAATATTTAAAACAAATACTATATTATTGGTTGATATAATATTCCTAAAAATTTAAGGTTTGGCCAAAGAGCTTAAATAATATTATATTTGTCACTAATGATCCACTTTATGTTTTCTTATAAGTTTAGAGTAAGTTTGTTAACCATGTAGTGTAAGAATACAAGAAGGCACGGTAAAAGTTAAACTATTTAACTAAGAGTTAAATCTAAAAGATAAGGTTAATATGGTAACATAAAATTTTCTAAAATATATTGGTTGAGAGGATTTATACCCATAACTACCTAAGTCTCAAAATAAATTCATTTAGAGCCATTATGAAATGATTATAAATTTATTATAAAATAATACTTTAAGTTTTTCCAAAAGATCCCCTCCTCCCCATTATAAAAGGACATCACTTCTAACCAATTATTCATACATTAAAATACTTATGGGTTGGCCAAACCCTACCCAAATATCCTACCAACTTCCCTCAATTTATCATAGATGCCTTATTTTGATCAAAAATCCAACCTAAGGAGCCCTTCTAATCAAATCATAAGGAAGAACCCGAAGAAGAGGTAATGATTTCACCACCCTCTTTCAAGTTTTTTCTTTGTTGTTTCCATTCTAAAATAATAACCCCAGTATATTCTATATACTATTATGTTATTATAATTATTTTACAACCAAATTCATTATTCTATCCACCCTTTGGAAGACATGTCACCATACGTGCGTACGTACGGCTTACCGGTCTCCATGTCGTGATGTAATTGTTATTCAATACAATATTATTTGGGTAGTTATAATAATGATGTATATTTGATGTAAATAATAAATATAAAATGATAATAATTCTGTATTTATGATATAACATCCAATTATATATTATTTTAATATCAAAATAATGATATTTTTGCTTGTTCGTACGTACGGATTATCGTCTCCATGACGTGATGAGATTAATTTCCAAGTTCACCATTCATTGATGATTATAAAAATATATATTACTAATAAGTATGTAATATATGACATAATAATGCTACTGGAGATATATTTATTTATATATGTAACTATTTATGTACTTACATATATCTTATTCACTTACTTCTGTTCAATACTATATGAAAACGAAAACGATGTTTATGCGTACGTATGGACTACCGTCTCCATAAATGGTGTTTTCCATTTTATATATATGTCTATTATACATATTTATATTCAAAATATACATGATATATAGATCATGTTTTATATTCTGTATGTATTTAAATCATTATCTAAGAGATACAATCAAGAGTAACAAGTTAAAACATGTACGATAAAGAAAGCGATTATTACCCGAAATATTAATATAATATGGAAATTATTATTAAATGGGTAGTATAAAGTCATAAATGAATAATGTATGATATTATAAATATTAATATGGTTCTTGTATAATTTAATAACATACTATAGTCTTCATAGAAGAGGTTAAATGTATCCTTGACTATAGGAAAGTGCAAGGTAAGGGGTTTTCATCTCACTCATTATTCCCCTGAGATTCATGCCATATTGCCACTATTAACTTTTGTGTGGTGTATTTACTGGCCATAATTGTATTCTTTGTGTAATAGACTTTAATTTTTGTGTATTTACATATTCATTGTATGATACCTCTTTCATGGGGTGTATGTTTTGTATATTACCAAATTGGTAAGGGTTAATCTCACAATCTCTTTATTATCCGAGGTTGTTTTTACATAAGTATCTACTGGGACATATTTATTATCCATGACCGTTTTTCATAAAATTGATTTCAAAGGGATTATTTTAAGGTACATTTTACTAAAACATCATTTTAAATGTTTTAAATATTTATTCTTCTAAATCATTCTCATTAATGTCCAGGTTTTCAAAATGGTTTTTAAGGATTCATTTATATGGACATGAATGTTTTAAAAATGATAATTCTATTCAAAAGTTTCAAAGTTGTATGGGACACTTTAATTCAAAAATGTCGTTAAATGTCTTCCTTTATAAATTGTGTAACTATTAAATGTTTTCATGAAAAATGGATAATTCTCTCAATGATTTTTACAAAACATTTTCATCTATGTCAACATCCTTTGATGGATTTATGCTTATTTGAAGTTTATTTATTATGATACAAAACTTCCATATTTTGTTAATGGTATTGTGATATGTTTTATTGTGTATGTGTTATTTTTACACCATTCATGGTTTATGGATAAAGTATCAACATTTCATATGATAGTTTTATTACGAATGTTTATGTTATGTTTAAACATTTTCATATGAGGAATGTATTGGACTTAGTAAGTGACTGGTGGAGACCGCTATAGCTCTTCTATGCATCGGTAGGTCTCATGAGAAAAAATACTGTCTTGGCATGGGTCCTTGAAGAAATCTTATTTGTAGTCTTGGAACAAGGCCTTGACAATGTGGTTATGATATTCTCGAATTATGCATTCCATAATTATGAAAGTGGTTAGTGATATTTTCATGTGATTATTCGACTAGTAGAATATCCATGTGAATAAGTAAATGGCATTACATAATTTTATTTTTTTCCATATTATGTTGAAGTTAAAGTTTAAAAGGCTTTTGTTTTAGTTATACATTTCCTTAAATGTTTATCCTTATTTATGAATGTTTCTGCTGTATTGTTATCCTTACTAAGCATCTGAGCTCAGGCCTTTCTATGTTTTATTTTTTCTAGGATTCCAAGAAGTGTGTTGTGATTGATTTTCAGGGTTAATCCAATGGAAGAATGGCATTCATAAAGGATTATTTATGTTGTTTTTTATGTTATAAAGTGTCATTTAACATTCTTGTATGTAATCTATTTTCCAAGACTGTAAACCGAATGGTTGTTCAGGACTTGATTTCTTGTAATCATGCAAATGTATTAGAATAATGCACCGACTCTAGGTAACTGGGGTCGGGGCGTCACAGTTGGTATCCGAGGAAGTTTAGAAATAACCTTAGAAACTAGATTTATATAAACTGTAATTAGAGCACATTACCGTAAGATAGAGTTTTAAGATTAGTATAGAGGAAAACCCTAGAATTTTTGTAATGTAGAGATTTTGTAAGTTTTCCAAGAAAATACATCCATGTCTATATACGAGTAAGTAGAAGTGGATCAAGTACAGATGTACCTAGGGGTAATACCCGAAAACACTACTTTGAGCTAGACTCGAATGGGAACTGGTGCACGACAACGGGCCATGCTGCACTCCTGGTTACGACACTCCCGGGGGATATGCTTAGGATAATTCTCATTTTGTTTACAAACCAATATGATGGTTTTCTGAGTATATACCTCCATAAATAAAACATTTTTGTGTATATGGATTATATCCATAAACTATTAAATTTATGTTAGGTGTTGTACATGTTTGGAATTATAAATTGAAATTCTCAAACTGACCTACTGTATGCCATTGTATAGAAATGGCACGCAGTAGAAGGAATGTGAACTCCAGTAATACGTATGAACCATAGAGTAAAAAAGATCATATCTTTCACGGTATTAATCCAACATTTAGAAGATAAATAGTCTCCCATGTATTCTCATCATATGAATAAATAGTATCATGTATTAATAAGATTAGTAAATAATTATCTGAATCCTATAGCTTTGAAGGGAAGCCAGAGAAGAAAAGGATGGTAGAAAGAAAGATGGACAAAGGGAACAAGGGAAAGAAGGACTTTCCAATATGTGATAAATGTGGAATGAAACGCCTTGGTAAATGCTTTAAGGTAATGGGAGTTTGTTATAAGTGTGGAGAAAAAGGACACCATGTATTTGATTGAAAGGGTAAGAAAACGTTTTCAAATGTAAAATAATTTATCTATAAGGCATTGAGACACTACACGAATCAATGTCCCAGTCATCAGAGTATACTGCAAATGATGCTACTGGATAATAATCAAGTTATGATACTGCCACAGATGAGGAGGAATGATTAAAGTTCTTATGGTTTTATTATAGAATTATGTTTTTTGAGTGTTGTATCAACAATGTACCAGTTATAATAATTATGGAGTATATAAGGATTGTACAACAGTACTATTTCATTAAGGACTTGAGATTGTGTGGAACCAAGAAAAGTGACTCAATAGTAGGTTAAAGTTTTGGAAAATATATGGTTAAAATAAAGATAAACCATAATATGGTTCTGATACTGAGGAAGTGATTTTTGAATAATACATAATTGATTTCGATAAATTATATTGGATTTTTTTGACTACCTTGAAACTGATTAATGATTTTTATATTCCATCATTGTTGATGTTTACAAAATTTTTGGATAGAAGTAGTATATCCACTATTCTATTAGTAATAAGGGATCATGAATGTAATCAATATGGTTTTATGGTAATTCAGTATGTTACCTTGTTTTAAAATAATACATGATGAAGGTGTTCACATGTTATTACATGGCAAAAAGGATCTTCCCTGTGTTTAACTTCCTTATAAATTTTGGACTGTGAGTTTGGATAAAATTATTTTGGTTACATTTAAATGTTGGAATGGATTATGTATACAATTGTTAAGGTAATTTTTTGATTGTCGTGAAATGGACAACCCAGAGATTAGGTGACAAACAGTCGCATCTGGCAAGTCCGTGAGACTTGAACCCGCAACCGATGGGAGGCAAGGGTGTATCACCTATCACTGACCCACATGATATCTTGGATTGAATAATGTAGTTTTTTAAAGGTTCTGATATGTGAATTATAAATTCATTATTTTTGGAACCCTAGTCGATTAGGATAAATATAATATTTATATATATATTGAAATCTTTTAGAGTGAAAGATGAGTTTGTGGTAGGATGAAACTCTACTTGTCAAGTATACAAACACACACACACACACACACACACATATATATATATATATATATATATATATTTCCCTCTTATTTTATGGATAAATAAATTGTTAAACTTTATGGAAGGGATCATAAAACCAAAAATGCGTTATCCTAATACCATATGTTTTGTTGAACTGATGGTATTTTAAATCATCATAGATTGGTGGATTTGAGGCCCAAAATTCTACAATTGTTTGTGATTTATGACCTCAATCACACCCTATAAATATTTACATTTTCCTCAAATTATGTGTCTCTAATATCCACCAATGTTCTCCTAATCGAGATCACACTTTGGTGGTGACTTTTCCATTCCCCTTTTCCTCTAATTTATACTAAATTTTATTATCCCAATTTCCTATGTGGGTTTTCCAACAAAGGTATTTTCTGTTTTCAACCTATTATTTTCGAAGAACAATTTCAAATTGAGAGGAAGAAAATTATTGAAGGAGGGAAGAATGTAACACCCCATGATTTCATAGTACGTTATTTCTTCAATGTAATTCAATAACATACACTACACGCAACACTGAGTTTTAGCGAACCATGACTTACCATACTAGTCGTTCAAAAGTGTTTCTCAATAGTATCAACTGAATTTTGAACTTTATATATTCCTTATAATCTTAGAATCAATATTACGAGTTTCTTAGACATAATGTAAGAACAAATACATTTTTTTCAGATAAAAGAAGGTTTGTTTTCAAAAAATGCTATTTTACCACCTTTTAATGGAAAAGCCTTTTTAAATCCAGTATTTGAAACTTTTATATATTAAATTTTACAAAATAAACTTCTTCTTTAGAATCATGAAATAAGAATTTAGTTTCAATAAATTTTTTGTGTTTTTCTGATAACATTCATATTTGGGTGAATAGTGAAAATACTATATTATAACAACAAACAACTTTTTTAATCAAAATATTTTGTAGTGTTAAATTATAAATTTTAATAGATTGGAAGTATAAATAGATTATATTTTTCCCATTTAATCTAATTTTGGTCATTGTAAGTAATTTCAATTTGAAATTGGACACAAACAAGTGTCAATGGTTTGATAGTTATTATTTCTTAAAAATACGCCTTTTGGTTTTGACAGCGGGAATTAATTTTAAATTAATAAATGAAACTTATATGTTTTTAATTTGGAAAAATAGTATTCAATTTTGAATTCGGAATATCCAAATATGGTTCGGGTGAATTTTTGGTATTTTTCTGAAAACATTCAATTTTTGATGAATAGTGAAAAACACTATGATAAAGATTAAAACTGAATTTTTATTTAAATAATTATTTATTTAAATATATTTTAGGTCAAAATAGATACATAATACCTATATATGTTCAGTTTAATTCATTGGAGACATTTTATATTAATTTTATATATATAAAAGTTTTATTGAACTTTTCATCGTCTTTTACCCATCTCTTAGGAGAATTTGCAAATTCATATAAAACTTATTTTTACTGCTTCTATGAGTGGAAATTAGAAAATATGAGAGACACAGTAAATATTGAGGAGTATAATGTGGTTTAATAAGATGAAAATAATTTTTTGTGAATAGTAACTTTTTACTTTTATTTACAATGGTTAAAAGTAAATAGGGTAATTAAGGGTAAAAATGATGTCATTATTACATTAACATATGTCTTAATTCTATTGGTTAAGTTTAATTCGACCAAAACAACCTTTGAAGAAAATATGAACCTATTTGGTCCACTTGAATTAGATTAGGACATTTATTATTATTTAATTCAAAGAAGAGTTAAAAGTGTTAAATTTAATGATTAATTACTAAAAAAAATTAATATAGTGTTAAACATAAGATAAACTCTACTATAAATATTCATTAGAAAGCTAAAAACATTTATTACATAATGGTATTTTATTTATAATTTTTAAAGATTAAATAATTAAATTTATTAATGATACAATGATGATGTAGTAATTACCTTATTAATGAAAGAATCAAATAAATGGTATTATAAATATTAAAATAAATATAATTTCAAAGTTTTTATGACATAAAATAATTATATAAGTTCATAGGACATGTTAGGGATTATTTAATATATCTTTTTATAAGTAATAAAGTTGTGATGACTTTCACAAAAACCAAATACCAAATAGTGTCAAAATTGACATAAATTAATATTTAAAACAAATACTATATTATTTGTTGATATAATATTCATAAAAATGTAATGTTAGGCAAAAGAGCTTAAATAATATTATATTTTTCATTAATGATCCACTTGAGGTTCTCTTGGAAGTCTAGAGTAAGTTTATTAACCATGTAGAGTAAGAATACAAGAAGACATGGTAAAAGATAAACTATTTATCTAAGAGTTAAATCTAAAAGATAAGGTTAAAATGGCAACATAAACTTGTCTAAAATATATTGGTTGAAAATATTTAGACCCATAATCACTTAAGGCTTGAAATATATTCAATTGGAGCCATTATAAACCGAATATAAATTTATTATAAAATAATACTTTATGTTTTTCCTAAAGAGCCCTTCCTCCCCCTTATAAAAAGTCATCACTTCTAACCAATTATTCATACCTTAAAAGCCTTTTGGTTCGGACAAACCCTTCCAAAATATCCTCCCAACTCCCCTAAATTCAACCTAGAGGACTTATTTGGATCAGAAATCCAACCTAAGGATCCCTTTTGATCAAATCAAAAGGAATAACTCGAATAAGATGTAATGATTTCACCACCCTCTTTCAAGTTCATTTCTTCTTCCATTTAATTTTTCTTTATTTTTTCCATTATAAAATAATAAATCTAGTATCTTCTATATACTGTGATGTTATTATAATTATGGTACAACCAAATTCATTATTCTATCCACCCGTTGAATGAAATGTCACCAAACATGTGTACGTACGGGTTACCGTCTCCACATCGTGGTGTAATTGTTATTCAATACATTATTATTTGGATGGGTATAATAATGATTTGTATTTGATGTAACTAATAAATATAACATGATAATAATTATGTATTTAGGATACAAAATCCAATTATATATTGTTTTAATATCAAATGAATGATATTTTCGGGCGTGCGTACGTACGGATTATCATCTCCACGACGCGATGAGATTTATTTCCAAGATCACCATTCATCGATGATTATAAAAATATATATTACTAATAATAATGTAATATATGACATAATAATTCTACTAGAGATATATGTATTTATATATATAGGTATTTATGTACTTACATATATCTTATTCACTTACTTCCGTTCAATACTGTATGAAAACGGAAGCAGCGTTCATGCGTACGTATGGACTACCGTATCCATAAACGGTGTTTTCCATTTCATATATATGTCTATTATAAATATTTATATTCTAAATATATATGATATATAGATCATTATTTATATTCTGTAAGTATTTAAATATTTATCTAAGTGATACAATCAAGAGTAACAAGTTGAAACACGTACGATAAAGAAAGTGATTATTACACGAAATATTAATATAACATGGAAATTATTATAAAATGGGTAGTATAAAGTCAAAAATGAATATTGAATGATATTATAAATATTAATATGGTTCTGGTATAATTCAATAACACACTATAGTCTTCATAAAGTAGGTTAAATGTATCATCGACTAAAGAAAAGTGCAAGGTAAGGGGTTTTCATCTCACTCCTTATTCCCGTGAGATTCAGGGCATATTTCCACTATTACCTTTTGTGCGGTGTATTTACTGCCCATAATTGTATAATTTGTGTAATAAACTTTAATTTATGTGTATTTACATATTCATTGTAGGATACCTCTTTCATTGGATGTATGTTTCGTAAGTTACCAAATTGGTAAGGGTTAATTTCACCATCTCTTTATTATCCGAGGTTTTTTTTACATAAGTATCTACTAGGACTTATTTATTATCCATGTCCATTTTTCATAAAATTGTTTTCAAAGGGATTCTTTTAAGGTACTTTTTACTCAAACATCGTTTTAAATGTTTTAAATATTTATTCTTCTAAATCATTCTCATTAATGTCCAGGTTTTCAAAATAGTTTTTAAGGATTTATTTATATGGATATGAATGTTTTCAAAACGTTAATTCCATTAAAAAGTTTCAAAGTTGTATGGGACACATTTATTCAAAAATGTCTTTAAATTTCTTCATTTATAAATTGTGTAACTATTATATGTTTTCATGAAAAATGGATATTTCTCTGAATGAGTTTTACAAAACATTTTCATCTATGTCAACATCCTTTGATAGATTTAAGCTTATTTGAAGTTGATTTATTATGATACAAAACATCCATATTTTGTTAATGGTTTTGTGATATTTTTGATTGTGTATGTGTTATTTTTACACCATTCATGGTTTATGGATAAAGTATCGACATTTCGTATGATAGTTTTAATACTAATGTTTATGTTATGTTTAAACCTTTTCATATGACGAATGAATTGGACTTAGTAAGTGACGGGTGGAGCCCACTATAGGTCCTCGATGCATCAGTAGGTCTCATGAGACAAACTACTGTCTTGGCATGAGGCCTTGAATAAATCTTATTTGTAGTCCTGGAATAAGGCCTTGACTATGTAGTTATGATATTCTGGAATTATGCATTCCATCATTATGAAAGTGGTTAGTGATATTGCATGTGATTATTCAATTATTAGAATATCCATGTGAATAAGTAAATGGAATTACATCATTTTATTTTTTTCCTTATTATATTGAAGTTCAAGTTTAAAAGGCTTTTGTTTTAGTTATACATTGCCTTAAATTATTATGCTTATTTATGAATGTTTCTTCTGTATTGTTATCCTTACTGAGCATCTGAGCTCATTCCTTTCTATGTTTTAGTTTTCCCAGGATTCAAAGAAGTGTATTATGATTGATTTGCAGGGTTAATCCAATGGAATAATGGCATTCATAATGGATTATTTATGTTGTTTTTTATGTTATAAAGTGTAATGTAACATTATTGTATGTAATCTATTTTCCAAGACTGCTAAACTGAACGGTTTCTTAGGACTTGATTTCTTGTAATAATTCCAATGTATTAAAATAATGCACCAACTCTAGGTAACTGGGGTCGGGGAATCACAGTTGGTATCCGAGGAAGTTTAGAAATAACCTTAGAAACTAGATTTAGATAAACTGTAGTTAGAGCACATTACCGGAAGATAGAGTTTGAAGATTAGTATAGAGGAACATCCTAGAATTTTTGTAATGTAGAGATTTTTTGAGTTTTCTAAGAAAATACATCCCTATCTATATACGATCAGGTAGAAGTGTCTCTAGCACAGATGTACCTAGGGGTAAAACCCGAAAACACTACTTTGAGCTAGACTCGAACGGGAACTGGTGCACGACAACGGGCCTTGCTGCACTCCTGGTTACGACACTCCCGGGGGATATGCTTAGGATAATTCTCATTTTCTTTAAAACCAATATGATGGTTTTATGAGTATATACCACCTTAAAGAAACATTTTTGTGATTATGGATTACAGCCATAAACTATTCAATTTATATTAGATGTTTTACATGTTTGGAATAATGAATTGAAATTCACAAACTGACCTAGTGTATGCTATTGTATAGAAATATCACCCAGTAGTAGGAATGTGAACTCCAGTAATACGTATGAACCATAGAGTAAAAAGGATCATATCTTTCACGGTATTAAGCCAACATTTAAAAGAGAAATAATCTCCCATGTATTCTCATAATATGAATAAATAGTATCATGTATTAATAATATCAGTAAAGAATTATATAAATCATATAGCTTTGAAGGGAAGCCAGAGAAGAAAAGGATGGTAGAAAGAAAGATGGACAAAGGGAACAAGGGAAAGAAGGATTTTCCAATATGTGATAAATGTGGAATGAAACGCCTTGGTAAATGCTTGAAGGTAATGGGAGTTTTTATAAGTGTGGAGAAAAAGGACACCAAGTACGTGATTGAAAGGGTTAGAAAATGTTTTCAAATGTAAAATGATTCATCTCTAAGGCATTGAGACACTACACGAATCAATGTCCCAGTCATCAGAGTATACTGCAAATGATGCTATTGGATAATAATCAAGTTATGATACCACCACAGATGAGGAGTAATGATTAATGTTCTTATGTTTTTGTTATAGAATTATGTCATTTGAGTGTTGTATCAACAATGTACTAGTTATAATAATTATGGAGTATATAAGGATTGTACTGCAATACTATTTCATTAAGGACTTGAGATTGTGTGGAACCAAGAAAAGTGACTCAATAGTAGGTTAAATTTTTTGGAAAATATATGGTTTAGATAAAGATAAACCATAATATGGTTTTGATACTAAGAAAGTGATTTTTGAATAATACATGATTGTTTTGGATAAATTATATTGGATTTTATTGACTACCTTGAAACTGATTAATGATTTGTATATTCCATCATTGTTGATATTTACAAAAATTTTGGATAGATTTAGTATATCTAGTATTATATTAGTAATAAGGGATCATGAATATAATAAATATGGTTTTATGGTAATTCAGGATGTTACATTGTTTTAAAAGAATACATGATGAAGGTGTTCACATGTTATTACGAGGAAAAAAGGATCTTCCATGTGTTTAACTTCCTTATAAATTTTGGACTGTGCGTTTGGATAGAAGTATTTTGGAAAAGTTTAAATGTTGGAATGGATTATGTATACAATTGATAAGGTAATTTTTGGATTGTCATGAAATGGACAACCCAGAGATTTGGCGACAATCAGTCGCGTCCGGCAAGTCCGCGAGACTTGAACCCACAGCCGAAGGGAGGCAAGGGTGTATCACCTATCAGTGACCCACATGATATGCTGGATTGAATAATGTTGTTTTTTAAAGGGTCTGATATGTGAATTATAAACTCATTATTTTTGGAACCCTAGACGATTAGGATAAATATAATATATATATATATATATATATATATTGAAATCTTTTAGAGTGAAAGATGAGTTTGTGGTAGGATGAAACTCTACTTGTCATGTACACACACACACACACACACACACACACATATATATATATATATATATTTCCCTTTTATTTTATGGATAAATAAATTGTTAATCTTTATGGAAGGGATCATAAAACCAAAAATGCATTATCCTAATACCTTATGTTTTGTTGAACCTATGGTATTTTAAATTATCATAGATTGGTGGCTTTGAGGCCCAAAATTCTAAAATTGTTTGTGATTGATGACCTCATTAAAACCCTATAAATATTTATGTTTTCCTCTAATTATGTGTCTCTAATTTCCACCAATGTTCTCCTAATCGAGATCACAATTTGGTGGTGACTTTTTCATTCCCCTTTTTCTCTAATTAAGAATAAATTTTATTAGCCCAATTTCCGATGTGGGTTTTCCAACAAAGGTATTTTCTGTTTTCAACCATTAATCTTCGAAGAAAAATTTCAAATTGAGAGGGCGCAATTTATTGAAGGAGTGAAGAATGTAACACCCCAATATTTCATAGTACGTAATTTCATCAATGTAATTTGACACCATGAAATACACACAACACCGAGTTTTAGCAAACCATGACTTACCATACTAGTTGTTCAAAAGAGGTTATCAATAGTATCAACTGAATTTTGAACTTTATATAATACTTATAATCTGAGAATCAATATTACGAGTTTTTTAGACATAATGTAAGAACAAATACATTTTTTTAGAAAAAAGAAGGGTTTTTTCAAAAAATGCTATTTTACCAACTTTTAATTGCGAATCCTTTTTAAATAAAATATTTGAAACTTTTATATATTCAATTTTACAAAATAAACTTCTTCTTTAGAATCGTGACATAATAATTTAGTTTCAATAAAAATTTTGTATTTTTCTGATAACATTCATATTTGGGTGAATAGTGAAAATAATATATGTTAACAAAAAACAACTTTTAAATCAAAATATTTTATAGTGTTAAATTATAAATTTTAATGGTTTCGAAGTATATATAGATTATATTTTTTCAATTTAATCTAATTCTGGTCATTGTAAGTAATTTCAATTTGAAATTTGACATAAACAGGTGTCTAACGTTTGATAGTTATTATTTCTTAAAAATACGCCTTTTGGTTTTGACAGCGGGGATTAATTTTAAATTAATAAATGAAACTTAAATGTTTTTAATTTGGTAAAATAGACTTAATATTTGAATTCGGAATATCCAAATTAGGTTAGGGTGAATTTTCGGTATTTTTCTGAAAACATTAAATTTTTGATGATTAGTGAAAAACAATATGATATAGATTAAAACTGAATTTTTATTTAAATAATTATTTACTTAAATATATTTTAGGTCCAAATAGATACATAATACCTATATATGTTCAGTTTAATTCATTGGAGACATTTTATATTAATTATATATATATATATATATTTTATTGAACTTTTCTTCGCCTTTTACCCATCTCCTAGGAGAATTTGTAAATTCATATAAAACATATTTTTACTGCTTCTGTGACGGGAATTTCGAAAATCTAAGAGAAACAGTTAATATCATGGAGTAAAATGTGGTTCAATAAGATGAAAATAATTTTTGGTGAATAGTAACTTTTTATTTTTATTTACAATGGTTGAAAGTAAATAGGGTAATTAAGGGTAAAAATGATGTTATTATTACACTAACACATGTCTTAATTATATTGGTTAAGGGTAATTCAACCAAAACAACGTTAGAATAAAATCTGAACCTATTTGGTCCACTTGAATTAGATTAAGACATTTATTATTATTTAATTCAAAGAAGAGTTAAAAGTGTTAAATTCAATGTTTAATTACTAAAACATT
This sequence comes from Viscum album, assembly GCA_963277665.1. Lineage (NCBI taxonomy): Eukaryota > Viridiplantae > Streptophyta > Magnoliopsida > Santalales > Viscaceae > Viscum > Viscum album. The sequence continues at coordinate 1,984,383,350 of OY728122.1, forward strand.
TTTAATATAGGGTTAAACATAAGATAAATTAGACTATAAATATTAATTAGAAATATAAAAATATATACTACATAATGGTATTTTATTTATAATTTTTAAAGATTAAAAAATTAAATTTATTAATGATACAATGATGATGCAGTAATTACTTTACTAATGAAATAATAAAATAAATGGTATTATAAATATTAAAATAAATATAATTTCAAAGTTTTTAGGACATCCACTAATTATATAGGTTCATAGGACATGTTAGGGATGATTTATTGTATCTTGTTTGAAGTAATAAAGTTTTGATGACTTTCACAAAAACAAAATACCAAGTAGTTTCAAAATTGACATAAATTAATATTTAAAACAAATACTATATTATTTGTTGATATAATATTCATAAAAATGTAAGGTTCAGAAAAAGAGCTTAAATAATATTATATCTGTCATTAATGATCCACTTGAGGTTCACTTGTATGTTTAGAGTTTGTTTATTAACCATGTAGAGTAAGAATAGAAGAAGACACGGTAAAAGTTAAACTATTTAACTAAGAGTTAAATATAAAGGATAAGGTTAAAATGGTAACATAGACTTGCCTAAAATCTATTGGTTGAGAATATTTAGACCCATAACCACCTAAGGCTTGAAATAAATTTATTTGGAGCCATTATAAACCGAATATAAATTTATTGTAAAATAATATTTTATGTTTTTCCTAAAGAGCCCTTCCCCCACCCCCTTATAAAAGGACATCACTTCTAACCAATTATTTATACCTTAAAAGCCTTTTGGTTCGGCCAAACCATACCCAAATATCCTCCCAAATTCCCTAAATTAAACCTATAGGTCTTATTTTGATCAGAAATCCAACCTAAGGATCCCTTTTGATCAAATCAAAAGGAAGAACTCGAAGAAGAGGTAATGATTTCACCACCCTCTTTCAAGTTCCTTTCATCTTCCACTTACTTTTTCATTGTTGTTTCCATTATAAAATAATAAATCTAGTATCTTCTATATACTGTGATGTTATTATAATTATGGTACAACCAAATTCATTATTCTATCCACTCGTTGAATGACATGTCCCCAAACGTGTGTACGTAGGGCTTACCGTCTCCACATCGTGGTGTACTTGTTATTCAATACATTATTATTTGGATGGGTATAATAATGATGTGTATTTGATGTAAATAATATATATAACATGATAATAATTCTGTATTTAGGATATAACATCCAATTATATATTATTTTAATATCAAATGAATGATACTTTCACTCGTGCGTACGTACGGATTACCGTCTCCACGACGCGATGAGATTAATTTCCAAGTTCACCATTAATCAATGATTATAAAAATATATATTACTAATAAGAATGTAATATATGACATTATAATGATACTAGAGATATATGTATTTATATATATAAGTATTTATGTACTTGCATATATCTTATTCACTTACTTCCGTTCAATACTGTATGAAAACAGAAGCAGCGTTTATGCGTATGTATGGACTACCGTCTCCATAAACGGTGTTTTCCATTACATATATATGTCTATTATACATATTTATATTCTAAATATATATGATATATAGATAATTTTATGTATTCTGGAAGTATTTAAATCTTGATCTATGTGATACAATCAAGATTAACAATTTGAAACACGCATGATAAAGAAAGTGATTATTACCCGAAATATTAATATGACATGGAAATTATTATTAAATGGGTAGTATAAAATCATAAATGAATATTTAATGATATTATAAATATTAATATGTTTCTGTTATAATTCAATAACATATTATAGTCTTCATACAGGAGGTTAAACGTATCCTCGACTAAAGTAAAGTTCAAGGTAATGGGTTTTCATCTCACTCCTTATTCCCGTGAGATTCCTGACATATTTCCACTATTACCTTTTGTGTGGTGTATGTACTGACCATAATTGTATTCTTTGTGCAATACACTTTAATTTATGTGTATTCACATATTCATTGTATGATACCTCTTTCATGGGGTGTATGTTTCATAAGTTACCAAATTGGTAAGAGTTAATTTCACGATCTCTTTATTATCCGAGGGTGTTTTTACATAAGTATCTACTGGGACATATTTATTATCCAAGTCCATTTTTCATAAAAGTGTTTTCAAAGGGGTTCTTTTAATGTAATTTTTACTAAAACTTCATTTTAAATGTTTTAAATATTTATTATTCTAAATAATTCTCATTAATGTCCATGTTTTCAAAATGGGTTTTAAGGATTTATTTATATGGACATGAATGTTTTTAAAATGTTAATTCCTTTAAAAAGTTTCAAAGTGGTATGGGACAATTTTATTCAAAAATGTCTTTAAATGTATTCCTTTATAAATTGTATAAATTTTAAATGTTTTCATGAAAAAGGGATATTTCTCTCAAAGAGTATTACAAATCATTTTCATCTATGTCAACATCCTTTGATGGATTTAAGATTATTTGAAATTGATATATTATGATACAAAAATTCAATATATTATTGAGGGTTTTGTGATATGTTTGACTGTGGATGTGTTATTTTTACACCATTCATGGTTTATGGATAAAGTATCAAAATTTCTTATGATAGTTTTAATACGAAGGTTTATGTTATGTTTAAACCTTTTCATATGCGGAATGCATTGGGCTTAGTAACTGGCGGGTGGAGCCCGCTATAGCTCCTCGATGCATCAGTAGGTCTCATGAGACAAACTAGTGTCTTGGAATGAGGCATTCACAAAATCTTATTTGCAGTCTTGGAACGAGGCCATGACTATGTGGTTATGATTGTCTGGCATTATGCATTCCATCATTATGAAAGTGGTTAGTGCTATTACATGTGATTATTTGACTAGTATAATATCAATGTGAATAAGTAAATGACATTACTTCATTTTATTTTTTTCCATATTATGTTAATGTTCAAGTTTAAAAGGCTTTTGTTTTATTTATACATTGCCTTAAATGTTTATGCTTTTTTATGAATGTTTCTACAGTATTGTTATCCTTACTGAGCATCTGAGCTCACCCCTTTCTATGTTTTATTTTTCCCAGGATTCCAAGAAGATTATTTTGATTGATATGCAGGGTTAAGCCCAGGGAATAATGGCATTCATAAAGGATTATTTATGTTGTTTAGTATGTTATAAAGTGTAATGTAACATTATTGTATGTAATTTATTTTCCTATACTGCTAAACCGATCGGTCCTTTGGGACTTCATTTCTTGTAATCACGCCAATGTATTAAAATAATTCACAGATTCTGGGTAACTGGGGTCAGAGCGTTACAAGAGGGGTTCTCTTAATATTTTAATCATTAGTATATTAATTTACACCAAGATAAGAAATAGTGATCATTCTATAACCATGAATAGTAAAGAGTCCATGAGAGTTCAATATTTAGGTGCTTTCATCACTTGTGATATTAAGACTAGTGGATTTAATTTATAATGTATTTATACGGTGAATTAATGTATTTACTATTCACAAAAAATTAGGTTTTCCAAAAAATACAAATAGTTCACTCTAACCCTATTTCAATGTGTATAATCAAAAACTAAACTCCTTTTTTCAAAAATAATATTCTAAATATGATTAATTTAATTTTTAATTAAAATTATATTTTGGTTGAAAAATACAGTTTTTAAAATTAAAACTGATTCTATATTGCTTTGAAAAATTACATAAGATTTATAAAATTACCTTAAAACCATAAGACATAAAATTGTTAATTTGTGAGAACATTTTTGGAAAATAAGTTTTCATTTAAATAATTTAATTAATTATTAATAATTATTTATGAAAAAATACCAATATTTTTATTGTGGTCATATTGTTACTTATAAGATGTCTAACTTTTATTTATAATTTCATGGGTGAGGTTACTATTATTTTGGATTATTTACTAATTTTAAAGGTAATATTACTATTTATTATGGTTGGTTACTATTCATAAGGGTAGTTTACTATTCACCGAAAATTATGTTTGCTCAATTAGACTCCAAAAATCTTACTGATTCCAATTGTTTATGAAGGATTTTTAAAATTCAAAACATAGAACTGAAAAAATATTGTTTAATGGTCACATAGTACTTTGTGTCATGATATGAATTGTTCATTCTATTTTGATTATAATATAAAGTATAATTATAAGAAGGGAAGTACATTAATAAAACTTTTGGTCATTACATTCTTCCCCCCTTATGAAATTTCACCCTCAAAATTTAGTTTTACACAAACAGGTGAGGGTAATTCTCCGTCATCACCTCCTCCAGTTCCCAAGTTGGTTCTTCAAACTCATGGTTCCTTCACTACACTTTGACAATGTGAATTGTATTTTTTTCATAGAACCTTATCTTTTCGGTCTATAATATTCACTAGATACTCCTCATAAGAGAGATCATTTTCAAGATATACCACCTCTGAGTTCAGTACATGTGAGTGGTCTGGTATGTACTTTCTCATGAGTGATACATGAAACATATCATAACCATTAGCCATATTTGGTGGAATTGCAATCTGATAGGCCATGTCTCCTATTCGATCAAGGATCGCAATGGATCCCATGTACATTGGACTTAGCTTCCCATTTGTTCCAAATCACATGACTCTCTTCCATGATGATATTCATAGGAAGAATTTATCTCCAACATTTAACTCTTATTCCCTTTGATAGTTCTTAGCATATATCTTTTTCCAACTCTGAGAAGCTTTGATTAGTTTTTGGATGACCTGAACCTTCTCTGTCATCTATTGAAAAAGATCGGATCTATGTAGCTTTATTTCTCCAACTGCATCCCAACAATTTGGAGTTCTAAATAATATTCCATACAAATCTTCATATAGAGTAATCTAAATACTTGAGTGGAAGCTATTTTTGTATGATAACTCAACCAATGGGATATGCTGACCTCAACCACCTTTGAATTCCAAAGGGCATGCTCTTAGCATGTCTTCAGGCATCAGAATAGTCCATTCCGATATTCCATTAGTTTGGGGGTGATAGGTCATGCTAAAATTTAATTCAGTACTCAAAGAATTTTGAAGGCTCCTCCATAATATAGATGTGAACCTCAGATCACAATAAGAGGAAATTGAGAGTGGAACACCATGAAATCTAACAACTTCCTTCACATATATCTCTGAAAGTTTTTAAAGAGATCGATCATCCCTAATAGTGTTAAAATGAGAAGTCTTGGTGAGTCGGTCAACCACCACCCATATTGTATTATTTCCCTTCGACGTCTTCCGGTGACCCGTGGCAAATTCCATAGTTACATTATCACATTTCTAAATGTTTATAGGAAATGGTTGCATCAACACTTTGGAATTTTGTCACTCTACTTTAACATGATGACATACCCTGCACCTTGAGATATATTCTGCAATCTCCTTCTTTATGTTATCCCTGTAGAAGTGTTCTCTGAGATCTCAGTACATCCTGGTGCTACCAGGATGGATCGAGAATGTTCAACTATGTGAATTTTCCAATACCTCCTTCTCTGTCCTGGGTGATGAAGGCACACAATGTCTCATTCCAAACCGAATCACACTATCATCGCTGATATGGAACTCATGTAGCTTCCCTTCCTTTACTTAATTAACTTTTTTATGTAACTCCAAATCATCCCTTTATGCCTCCTTAACCTTCCCATCGATAAATGGTTATGAAATAATTTGGGCAAGGTAGGATGTATCCCCTGCCCTTATGATTTCCAAATCCATAATTTGAATATCTATGAAGATATTGTCCATATAAATCTATAACATGGGTGTAAAATCAAGTTCATTTCTACTTAGAGAATTATCCACCTCATTCGCCTTTCCTGGATTATAGTGAATATATCAATTCTAGAATTTTTTTAACTCTAACTGTCTCCTTCTATGCATGTTGAGATCATTTTCAGTTAATATATACATTAGGCTCTTCTGGATGGAGTATACGTCCCACTTCTAACCATAAAGGCATTGGCGGCAGATTTTCAAGGAAAAAAACACGGCTATTAGCTCTAGATCATTCATCGGGTAGTTTTTCTCATGGATCTTCAATTATTGTGAGGCATAGGCTATCACATTTTCATTTTTCATGAGTATTCAACCCAAGACTTTTTTTGAATCATCACGGTATATCACAAAACTTTCTCCACTTTTTAGTAGTGTGAGTATAGGTTTAGTGATCAGCCTTATCTTTAACTCCTTAAGGCTTCCCCCACATTCATTCATCCTAGCATAATTTACCCTTTTCCTTTTTGACTTAGTTAGCGAGATAGAAAATTGTGAGAAATTTTTAACAAAACATCGGTAGTACCCAACTCACCCTAGAAAAGTATAGATTTCTGTGACACTAGAGGTTATGAGACATTCCTCAATCGTCGTTGTTTTTGAAGGGTCCATAGAAATTCCCTCACTCTTGATCACATGTCCCAAGAATGTGACTTGCTTCATCCAAAAGTCACATTTTCTGAACTAGGCATACAAATTGTCCTTTATCAATGTTTCCAAACATAGGTCTTAGATGTTCTTCATGTTAGACGTTGGTATTGGAGTATATGATAATATCATCAGTAAACACTACCCAAAAAAATTATAGGTAATTTATAAAGACTCTATTCGTCAAATCCATGAATATTTTAGGGGAATTATTATGTCTGAAGAGAATCACCAAGAACACATAGATCACATACCATGTATAGAAGGAAATCATTTGAATATCTTCCTTATTCACCTTTATCTGATGATATCCTGAATGATGATCCACCATTGAGAAGTGTTAAGCACCTCTAAACTGGTCGAACAAGTCGTCAATCCTTGGAAGTGTATAATTGTTCATTATAGTGATCTTGGTATGTTTTTGATAATCGAGGCACTACAGTATTATTACATCCTTCTTCACAAGGAGCATTGGTGCACCCCAAGGTGATGCACTAGGGCTTATACACCCTTTTTCCAAATGCTATTGTAAATGATTCTCTAACTCCTCCTGTTTGATAGGAGCCATCCTACTAGAACACTTTGAGATAAGAGTTGCTCTGGTTATGAGGTCTATTGAGAACCCTGCCTCACAATCTAGGATAATTCCAGGAAACTCTTCAGGAATTACATAACAGTATTTTCTCATGATGAGAATTTCGGCGAGGTTGGAAAATTCTTTTGACTCATCCATCTGGGTGAGATATTATTCATCATAGGGAATCAACACCCACACTATTGAAGGGTTTTTTCAAATCAGATTCATGATCTTCCTTTCATTTTTAGAGGATAATGGGATGGTTCGAAATACAAGAATATTTTTATTTTTTCTGATAGTTGATATGTGCTCTATATAGCGAGATCCAATCCATTCCCATTATAGAGTCAAATTCCACCACGGGAAGTATTACATGATTCACTGGAACAATCATCCCACATACACCAATAGGACAATACTCAAACACTTGGGATGAAATCATTTCACCACTTAGTGGTTTTATAGATTTATCTACTTCAATGTTTCAGGGATTTGATTCTATAGTCATAGAAAATGTGCAAGATATAAAGTAATTCATAGATCTAGTATCAAATATGATTCTTTTTCATTCTTGATTGAATAGGTAGTGTACCTTATATGAAATCATTATCTTTATCCACATTCACAGTAGTTATTATATAAGTCATCCCTTGTTCCTTTGGATTTGGTGGCTACTATCACTGATTACCCTCAAGGACATAAGGTTTAGAGCACTAGCTTGCATAATGACCTTTCTCCCTACAGTTTTATCATTGAACCATGGGTGGGGATAATCGTTCATCTACAACATTCTCATTAATTCTCGTGTCTTTTCAAAACATTTGAGCATGGTGGTCTTCTTTCACACACATGAATCATTTCCCCATATATTTTGTTCCATTGGCTATTAGCTCTAGATCATTCATTGGGTAGTTGAGCTTTCTTACATGCTTTATCATTAGATCCTCTAGCCTGAAACTCCATATATTTTGTTCTTATCAATATATCTTTGAGACAATTCTCCAAAATCCATATACACTTTGAGTGCACATAAAAACTCTTCTTCAGAACTCCCAAAGTCTCGAATTGAAAGAGCCTTTTCATGTTGTGGTTTTAAACAACTAAAGAATCAATCAATTTGGATATCATTGCTGATAACAAAACATGATGCATATCTTGAAATCCTTGTGAAATTCACTTCGTATGTTGTGACCTATTCCCCTTACTTTTCCTTGAGCTCTATAAATTCTCTCTTCATCTTCATATGAATATTTTGTCAGAAATTCTTGTTAAGAAACATGATCTTAGAGTCTTCTCATTCCATCTCTTCAATTTCATCACCTGGCTTGGTGTTCTTAATAAATTCCCACCATTGATCGACTTATCTATCTAGATGATAAAGTTCTAGTTTCACCTTCTCCTTCTCAGAATAGTGAACCACATAAAATATGTTCTCCATGGAGTTTACAAACATTTACACTACAATTGGATCAGAAGATCCCCTAAACATTAGTGGTCGTTGACACATAAAACACTCAATAGCCAGTTGCTCCCTCCTGGGTGAAATAGGATGTTCTCCATTATTCAGGTTATTGTACATAACCTGAGACTGTTGTGTTAGAATCTCCATGATGATTTGAACTCCACCTCCCAGTGCATTGGGGTTGTCATTCCTACAATCACTGCATTGGACCTCGCATGTGTTGTTGTCCTAGTTTATTCTAGTTCACACCACTTTTTAAAATACAAAAGGATAGATCAAAAGATAAGTCCACAAGTAAAGAATAACTTATTAATTTGTATAACTTTCACTAAAATCATAACTTATGGGATACCTATGTAACGATTCATGTATGAATATTTGTTCATAGTCTCATACTGGAGGGTTTCTCTAGGGTTCACTAATCCTAATTCCCAAATTCACTAAACCTTTCCTCTCATACCAACTATATCAACCCAACCTTTTCTAACATTACTATTACATCATTATAACGATAAAAAACTTAATAGTAATAAAACACAAGGATCTTGAGGTTTAGTGTCTTGGGTAAACTGGTACCCAAAATAACATTTACAATATCAACCTTTAACATTTATTTAATTCTTTTCATTCTATCTACTTATTGGAAATTTACCTCTCCTTAATATCTGTAGTCACCTGAGGATATACATAAAAAATGGGTGAGTTTAAATCCATGTAAGAGGTTAGATTTGAACAATATAACAATGGATGAAAATAATTATAACATAGGAAAAGGATCATGAACATTAGATGAAGCATTATCAAAATACATGAAATGTGGCAATGCATAAAAATGAAACATCACGACTTAGTGGAAAACTACCACACATAATTGTGAACAATTCTAGAATCATGTTCACGCATCATTTCCCTTTCAATCAAGATATTCATAACTTTACCTAATACATTGGAGAGATGTAAAATTTAAGGTGCACCCGTCACATTCAAACATTCAAATTGCACTATATAATTCTAGGCGCACCTATCACATAATAATATTTACATTATTATGCATGCCACATTTAAAATATGTAAAAAACGAACTTAAAAAAACCCATGTAATGAGATAGGTTTAACATAATAAAGCATAATTTCATAAAAAAAAAATCCCAAAAATAAAAAGGGGTTATCATTCTTGATATAGAACCATTAGCCATGAGTAAAGAGTGAAACAATATTCAAGAAGAAAAAAGGGTGTGTTTATTTGAAAGAAGAGTTCTTTTGAAAAATGTTGGGTTTTTCATAAAATCAATTAGAGAACATGTATATCCCAAAAAGGTAAGATAATGATGAATAAATTATTTTTAAGAAGATCCAATACTGAACATGTAGTGAAAGAGGGAGAACATGAATAATGAATGTTGGGTTCGAGAATTTCCCCATACCTTTATTCTGAATGCTTTCTTAACTTTAATTTCCTATTCAATCCTCCTATTGAGATCCTCCTTGATGAAATGAGGTTTGGTCTTTTGATGATGCCGATTGAGTTCAAGATTTTGGTTCTTACATCACTGGTGATGTCAAGAAGTAGTGAATTTAATTTATAATGTATTCATACGGTAAATTAATATATTTTACTATTCACAAAATTAAAGTATTTTAAAAAAATACCAAAAATTCACCCTAACCATTTTTCAATGTGTAAAATCTAAAAATTAAGTCCATTTTTCAAAAATAATTTTGTAAATATGATTAACATAATTTTTAATTAAAATCATAATTTACAAGAAAAATATAGTTTTTAAAACTAATTTTTTTAATGATTTAAAAAATAAAAACTATAATATAATTATCTTAAAACCATAAGACCTAGAAATTTTAATTTATAAGTAAATTTTTGGAAAATAAATTTTCTTTTAAAGTATTTAATTAATTATAATTAAATATATATAAAAAATACTAATACGTTTACTCTGGCCATATGGTCACTTATAAGATGTCTAAATTTTATTTATACATTCATGGGTGAGGTTAGAATTATTTTGGATGATTTACTATTAATAAGGGTTGGTTTCTATTCCCCAAAAATTATGTTTGTTCTATTATACTCCCAAAGTATTATTGATCGCAACTGTGTATCTCAGATTTTCAAAATCTAAAACAGATAAGTGACAAAATTATATTTAATGGTCAAATAGTGTTTAGTTTCATGATATGAATTGTTATTCCTATAGAGATTATACTATAAATAATAAGTTTAAGAACATAATTCCATTGATAAATCTTGGGGTCATTACAACTCTTCATCCACAACTATTGTGTGGGGAGGTCCTTGTACGTCTTATATCAAACACTTCTTAAGAATTGTTTATGTGATCTTGGTTGTAGAATTTTATAAGATTTGGTACATAACTTCCAATTAAGGTCCTAGAGAAAGGAAAATGTTACAGGTTGTTGATTCCTCTAGTAAACTACTCTATAATTACACAAAATCTTATATATTGGCATATTCAAACACAATACTAGGGAAACCAATTTTTTAAGAAGACCCTTTATAAAAAGCCCTTGAGTGGATTGGTGATGGATGAACCACTACCTGAGGGCCCCTACAACTAAGAGAGTGGACTCCATATTATGTTTTAAATTATTTTGAGGGAGCTATGAATACTCTGACATTTAATCAAGCTTAATCATCTAGTGGATTCAAACTTATTGTCCAAGAGATTCATAGAAACTTGATCTGGGAGTGGGGTGAAGCATATGGGAAGCTAAAGGTTACTCCCAACATGTCTCTAGAGAATAATTTATAATAAATTTGTGGAAGACAAATTTATTATTACTTCCTTAAATCCTAGAGTACAAAGTACATTCTACAATAATTATTCCTGATGAGGTAGTAATATCGGTAGGTCTCGATGCGAGTGACACTTCTACCCAACCATCAAAATATCAGTGTCACGCCACTTGTACCAAATTTAGAAATTATGGGTTTAATAAAATATTTAGTGGAATTTTCATGATACTAGTTTTGGTGAGAATTTTTCATTGACCATGCTAATGAAATTTATTGAGGGTATCCCAATAAGGTATCAAAAGATACAGTGTTATCAAAGTATATTGAGCTAAGAGGCTTAGTTAATAAAGAACCATTAAGAAGTGATTTGAAGCATGAATCCTATTTATTATGGCTAAATATTATTCTTTAACTAGAGATTTTTCTGTAAATGTATTTTCCATAATAGAAACATCATGAACCAATAATCATAATGTCATCATTCATCATTTAAAAACACTAACGTATTATTCATATCATTTAAAATAATCATGAAGTTTTGTTTCTTTATAAGAAGCTCAATATCCTACACTATGTAGGAGATATGAGTAGTCACTAGGTGGACATGAAGTGGTTTTAGTATCACCTAATTCATTATCCATTCTTATGGTATAGAGAAAAATACCTGATAATGATCTGTGGAATCCGGTACTATTAATCCATTTGGGATTTTGGGCCATCGGTTTGGTCCTTTGGTCCATAATGGCCTTTGGGACTCCCATTTCCTTCAGACCATTAAAAATTATGGGCCACCTCAAGTCCTTATGGGAACTTTAAGGCCTTATGGCCACTCCAAGGCCATCAGGAGACATGAAAATGCTCTTAAATGGAACAGGAAAACACCACAAGTTGAAGTCTTCATATGATTATTCTGATCAAGGAACATTCAACAGAGAAAAGCTAACATATTAGAAGAATGAGAGGAAATGGAAATTTCAATCGAGACTATAATGTACATTCATGAGAATCCTGGTTGAACAGACATGCGAAGGAGGAGATCTAACATCATTATATAGATGTTTGGGAGGAGTAGTTCCATGTAGTTATAGTCTGGATGATTTCCTCCAAATCCTTTGGGTGATGTTATATAATAAATCATATGGGCCATGTAAGAGTTCCCCTTCATCCCTTAAAATGGGGATTATTTAAAATGATTAAAAAATTAGGCCATTGGGTCATACAATGAAGAAGAAATGTAATAAAACGTACATTTTCAGGGGTTAATTGTCTATAAAGTGTCCAACATTGTTTTGACATGAGTGGATTATGAATTTTTATAAAGACGCATGTGAATTTAATTCATTAGAATCAGTTTATCATAGGCTACCACTTAGGTTGGATTTTATGAATTTATTTTATTAAAAAAATCATATCATTTATTCATCATATATCCAAATAATGTGATATTTCTCTAAAATAATTCAACAATTTAATACCTAATTTTTTTATAATAACCAATTCACTTAGTGGAAAAATTTACTGATAACTCAAAATAAATGGATCGTTCTATCAATCAAAAAAATTCACTGTTAAAGTTTTCATAGATGAAGAAGAACCCAACTCATCAAAAGGAAATATTATTATAATGTACAAAGTTAAATATTCAATTAAATGAAATAAAATTCAATTCATCACCTTAATACTCCCTAGGATAAACACAAAATAGTTTGATACCTCCATTGATGTTATTATATCAATAAGAATAGCAAGACACATGAGGGAGGAATTGAAGAGGAAAATCAAAAAAAAATAAAAGATCACTCCAGCAATGTGTGAACAATTTTGCAGAATATGATGTGAATGTATTAAATAACCAAGGAGAGTGTATCAATGGGATACAAATAATAATATAATATGGGAAGAAGAGGGAATATTAATATGAATTGAAGGTGAAGGAAAAACATACATGAGAAAAAAAGAACGCGCTTTTACAAAATGAATGATTAAAAATAAAATTGAAAGAAATACATTAATTCCCAATTCCTTATCCACCAAGACCGTAAATATGAATATTAGTATACTAGGGTTGATCCTATATCAATCAATTCATGAGAAGTCAAAGGAATTTGGAGTTTTCAGAGTTGCCCAGAAAATTCGAACCAGATTCATCCACATTGTTGACATTCACATATAGAATTGAAGATGGATGAATAATTGAAGTTTGTACAAGAGAAATGTCTACCTTTATATGTTCACTAATATCTTTAAAATTTTAATTTTAATTTTATCATCCACTCATATTTTATACTCTAAATTGGGGGATGATTTAATGGGACCTTAAATCTAGGACATAATTTAATCTTTGAATTCACCTACCTAAATCACAATAAATACCCTTCAATTTTCACTTGTAAAAGTTTAATTAATTTTATACCATGGATTCCAATATATAAAGTTAATATTACAGCTTTATTGGTTATAAATTGGGGGTTAAACTTTTCTTTTAAGAGCCTAGGGAATATTCTACTTTGTCGATAAATTTATACATTCATGGCCACAAATGTCTATTTTCATTCTGATTCATCTATTTATCTTTAATGAAAAATTTCCCGAATTGTTTAAATAATACAATTCAATATATATTTAAAAAAAATTAATTTATTAATTACACAATATGATGATTAATTTTCCCCAAATTGAAACACATTAAAAATGAACTAGTCAATGATAAGAATTGATGATTAATATTTAAAATGCACTAAAATATGTATTTATGCAATGTGAAATAAATTAATATTAAAATATAATAAATTAATATTATCACATTTATGTGGATAACCACACCCACAAATTGAGTTTTTCTAGTTCTAAGAAAAAATTAACTCAAAAATATAAAAATTTAATTCCTTTTTCCAAAAAAGTTTAACATACAATTATCACAAAAAGACATCAGACTAAAAAATATTGAATCATATCAAAATAATTTAACATAATCTAGGTTCACTTGCATATCCCACGAGCAATACAATTTATTTTTTCAAATTGTTCATCACATTTATTCCAATTTAAAGTAAACATGATGATATTATGTGCATCACAAAGTCATAAGTCCTATTTTTTATTAAAGGGGAAAATGGATGAACTATATGGGAATCACATTAAAATTTAAGTTTAGTATCCAATTTTTTACATTTTTTATTTATTTGTGGTTTTTTTTCATTGTTTGTTTTTTATTTTTTCTTTTCGGTTGTTTAACCTCATTAGAAATGAAACAACAGATTATGGGGTAGAAAAAACTGAAGTCACAATCCCAATGTTCTAAAATTCACACTTTTAATCAATCCCATGTGTGAATATATAGATGTAAATTCAATATTTGGATAAGAAAATGATAGAGTCAAGATCCCCAAGTGTGGATTTCCACACAATTGGAAAAAAAATATCTAGGTGGGGTTTGATTCTCAATGTTTTTTTGGATAAAAAATGAAAATGAAAGTGGCCACAAACCATATTCTAGGATGAAAGGGACATATGATCTCAAACATAAACCCAATTCCGATGGAAGTGCATTATGGCATTTTTATTAAGAGGAAGAAAGTGTAAATATTAAAAAATCGCATTAGAAAACTACACATTCTAAATATATGCACATGATCTTAAAAATGTATTAAAATAATATACAAGGAATTAAAAATTAATTGACATTTAGTTTCCATTATTCAAAATATACATTAATGCAAGAAAGGAAAATTAATTAAATTTTTCATAAAATCTCATATTTCCACTCCTCCCAATTGGAATGAAACAACCATTCGTTTTGATGGAGAAGGGAATAGAGATATTATTAGGGGAATAAATAAGGGTATATGTGATTTGAAATAAAATCATAGAACAAAACAACCTATTTTAAATTTTATGACCCATCAAAAATAAATTGACCACTTTTCCTTAATGTGACAAGTGGACTCCTCTGGTATGACTGTTGGTTGGGTTCGAAAATAAAAATGAATGGGATTTATTTTGAAATAATAAAATTAGTCAGTTAATACATCACACACACAAGATAAATTATATCTAATTGGATACCCTACGATTGTTCCATTAATAAAAGTCCAAAAACACAAAATGTAAAAAATATATATAAAAAAACACCGATGTCAGTTTTCATCTCGAAAAGAACATAGAAAAATGTTTGTATCTCAACTTGGACCCCCACCTTATCCAATAAAAACCCTCATCATTTTAAGTACCCAATATTTTCAACATATTTTAGATTTATATTTGTTATTCATTTATGATTTTTTGGAATCACAATCTGTTGTTCTACAATCTGTGGGAGAATCCATGTAATATCTGAAATGGTTGATATTATTTCTTTTGTTTTCTTCCCTAACACATCAAGGATCATTCCAAAACTATTTATTTCAAGAGAATAATGAATGACTACCAGAAGGATTTTCTTATCACCTATAATTAAATAATTTATTTAGTACTTAAGGATGATGATTCAGAGTTTGGATTGATTGAAATATCTAAAAGAATATTGGGAATATGAATAAAATAATAGTTTCTTCTACAAATAATTTAAAAAGAATTATTTCCTTTTGAAAATATATTTTAACCCTCCTATTTTCTATTTCAGTGTTTAGGGTTGGTACATACATGTAGTTCAATATTGTTTAAAATGGTTCAATAATTTCATGTTTTGAAAAATAAAAAATTGAGTAATATTCAAGACACTCAATCAATTATTTCAATTTACCCTCTTGTGATTAAATAAAATCAGTTTTCTCTTCATTTAAATATCCTTAAATGATTTCATGATATTATTGAGGAATTACAAATCCAATAGTTGGATCATTAGTAAATTCCTGAGAGTTTTTTGGGAGACAATATTCATCTATCAGTGGTGAGCAAGTGACAGCCCTAGTAGGAATAAATTCCATGACTATCTCAATTAATTGTTGTTTTATCCTCAATGATGAAACTTATGAATTAATTTTATTCACTTTATTCCATAATAGTTCAAGAAGTAGATGTGTATTAGGCTAAATGGGAGTTTGTAAATCATATAAATTATTATGATTAAACTATTTAACAATCCCATTTAGGGATGGAAATTTTTCCTTTTAACATTCATCATCCCAATGATTGTAAATATCACTGGGTGTGGGGTAATCAATCAATTTTTTATCTAATAAATTTTCATAATTTATGTTCTTTATAATATTTTTTCCAATTTGAATCCATCCTTGTTTTAGGATGTGGTAATGTTGAAGATACACCATTGTAGTAGAATGATATTATCATTTGATATTATCAGGACCCACACAAACTAAAAGGGGAAAATATAAGAGAAATGTGGATGAAAATAGAGAGTTTGGAGAGCATATAATGATTTTCTGATATGACATACTTGTTTCTACTAAAAAATCACCAAAATAATGTGACTCCTAGATTTACCCAAGATATATGGTTAAAGAGGTCTCCTGTATATAGCTTGGTTTATCGAATCCTAACAGACCTAAAAGTAAAACCAAATAAACAAACATTCTATGAGTCGATTTGACTATAAAGTGAAAAAATTTGATTCTACATGAGTGTATTATTAAATATTTTTAAAGAGTTAAGTGAATTAAATATAATATAATGACTACATCTAAGGTTATCTCTCGGAGTGGATTGGATATATTTAATTTCATAGAAACTTTCATATAATTATTTCATGATGTATCAAAACTATCAGATAATTCTCCAAAATCATTCACCAATTTAATTACCTAAATAATTTCAAGACTAATCATCAATTAGCTTATATTATAGTTTTAATGATTATTAAATTGAAATGGATGGTACTGGAAATCAAAATGTATTATTGTTAATATTGATGAAGTGTAATAATGAAACACATCAAATGAAAATATTAAATTAATAAATAGATTTAAATATTAAATTAAATGAAATAAAATTAAATCTATCCCCTTACTACTCCCTTAGACAAAACCATAAGAGTATTATCCCCCTATTGATGTTATTCTATAAATGGAAGCGGTAAGTAGACTCATGGGGTGGGAATTAATGAATAAAAATAAAATAAAAATGATTACTCCATTGTTGTGTGAAAAAAATTGACAAAATACTATATTAATGGATTTAATACAAAATGAAAAGTAATAAAAATAATAAAAATAATAATAGAATAATAGAATAACAGGTTATTTTATAAAGAAATTAAGGTGAATGAAAAATATAGATGAGAAAAAATGAACGCACGATTAAAAAATGAATGTGTAACATTACAATTGAAAGAAAAACATGAATTCCTATTTCTATATCCAAAACCACCGTAAAGAGGAATATTAAAATCCTACATAAATTCTCCCTTAAATAAATTATTTCACCTTCAATTATGAGTGTTGGAATGTGGATAATAAATCCATGGAATTTTGAGTTTTCAATGAAGACCAAAAAATTCAGACGAGATTCATCCACCTTATTGGCCTGAAAATATGGAATGTAATATAGATGAATCATTGATGAATATAGAAGAGAAATTATTTTTTCCTGGTTTCCTTTAATATATTTCATAATATAATTAAAATTTCATGAGCCATTTAGATTTTATTATTGAAATTTTGGGATGATTTTATGGGCCCTGAAGTCTTGCCCATATTTTAATCTTCATCTTGTCAACCTGGATCACCATGAAAACCATAGAATTATCTCTGGTCAAAAATCAATGAAATGTTACCCATAATTTTTTAATATAAATTTAACATTTTATATTCATTGGGATTTAATTTTTCAATATAAATTAATCTAAGGGGCTTAATGCCCATTCTATTTTATCTAGATGTTTTTGTATTCAATGAGACAAATGTGAATATTCTTTTTTGATGCATCCATTGAGCATAAAAGAAAAAATTATCCTCAAAAAAATGATCAATAATATACACAAATATCAAATTAAAATAATAAAAATAATAAATTTAATAAATATGATGATTAATTGTGCCCATATTGAACCAATTTAAACATGAATTTCACAATGTTGAGAAATGTAGTTAAAAATATAAAATTCCAAAACAATTATTTATAAACAAGGAAAAATGATAATATTAAAATATAATCATGTACTATTATCCTCTTTCAGAGGATAATAAGCCCCAATTGATTTTTCTATTCCTGAGAACAATGTATCTAAAAAATATGGAAACTGAATTTCCTTTTAGAATAAAATTTTACATATAATTATCAATAAAATTCACCATGACAAAAAACATGAAACCTATAAAAATTATTTCATAGAATCTAGGTTCAAAAGAACATCTGAAGACTGATCCCATTCCCATTTCCAATTTATCATCACATTTCATCCAATTTCAATTAAGCATGATGATATTTTGTGAATCCTAAAATACATTAGGACCATTTTCTACTTCAAGGGGAAAATGGAAGTGATATGTGGGAATAACATTAAACCAAAATAATAATATCTATTTTTTTTACTTCTTTGGTGATTTTTATGATTTTTTGATTGTTTTTTAGCCATAATAGTGTTGAAAAGACTAACACTTGGGAAGTCAATAATGGGGTAACAATCCCCAAGTGTTGATTTCCAAACAGTTTTTAAATTACATGCACTAAAATAGAGATATAAATCAAAAATATAGGTGATACAACTATGAAGTCACAATTCCCAAGTATTTAATGCCACACATTTGGATAAATCATTTCTCAATGTGTTGTTTTTTCAGTTATTTTGGATACTCAAATTAAAATGAATTTGGGCCCAAACCCTATGTTAAGTTAAAAGGAACCCATGAACTCAAACTTACATAAAAAATAAAATAGATGTACTATATCATATATCCACTTCTTCATTGGCATGAGAAGGATATAAGATTCTATGTGGCCTTAACTGATGTTATCATGGTTCTAAAGGCTGGAAATAAATGTTGAGCGTTTCGAAAAAAATTGGGGAATGATTTTCCCTTTCAATAAAAATATACAACCAAACAAGGAATAACTAACCATATCTACATTATGCATGTCAAAAAGATAAAATCAACAATACCATACCAAGAGACAACCAAATTACCAATCCATTCCATACAAATTCCCAAAACCAATACAATATAACAACAATAATTTGAAAATAATTTTACCAAGAAGAAGACTAAAAACAATTCCCAAATATAGCCATGAAAAACTCCAAACCTCTACACCAAGATCCACGCTCTAAAACCAAAATACCGCCAAAGAAGAATAATGAACTACTAGAGAAATGAGATGTGTTACCTTTACCAATGACCCATAAATCCATATCTGCAAAATCACCCAATTGACAATGCAGGGAGTGATTAATATTACTCAGTATATTTTACCCAAATGAATTCCCTACACATGCCACTATGTTATAACATGTTATCAAAATTTATATAAAACAATTTAAATAACGTCAATTAAATAGTTCAACAATTAACAACCATCCAATGACATCTTTACCAAAATAAATATGCCCAATTTAAAGAAAAAACCAAGGAATGAAAACAAACATATCATTTCCCTTATATTTTTTCATTACCACATACATATCTCAACCATATTCAAAATTATGTCACACAAAAAATACAATTAATATAATTCATGTAGCCATGTTGATAATTTAATATTGGCACATCCATGACCAACCCGTCTTTTCCATGGTGTGGGACTTCAAACCCATCACCCTCCCCTTTAATTATGTTACATTCATAATTATCACCTTGATGGTGCTATATTCATGACCAACATCTATCTAACTCAATGAAATCAACATTTACCACATCATAACAGAATTTCAAATTACAACATTTCACTTTAACAACATTCCAACCCATAATATTCACATCATGTAAAACTAAATATTTAATCAATCACTCCTTGTCAACTATTTCCACCCACATGATCGTTTAAAGAAAAATATTAAACAAAATCATATTCCATGAAAACACTATTATGCCACATTCAATCCCAACATCAGTTCAATAAAACCAACATTTTAATGAAAAACAACTTCATAACTCATTTTCCATAAAACAGACCAACCCAATGATTTTAAACTCACCATTTATAATATAGCACAAGCATATTTCACTTCAAAACCCATTTCCCCCAAATACACAAAGTGATTCAAAATGGGTTCTAAACAATCTTCACCCATCATAATGACATACAATTCTGTGAAGAAAATTATTTTTAAGTTAATACCATATAGGTCTACATAAATGGAAATGAGAGTAAATCCACCTACTAGGGGGCTTCATTGAAATCAAAAAACTCCCAAAACCCCCAAAAATCTAAGTGAAATCTCCATTAAAACACACTTAGATCCCTTTTCCTAACTTTAGCATAACCTAATCTCTTCATTTTAGGCCACAAATCCCCTATATCTATATGCGATGGAAGTAGATCTAGAAAACAGAGATAGGTAGAACTAGATATGAGGAAAAACAAGAAATATCTGTGATATGAGACATACTGGAAAAGAATCTCATTCATCGTACATTTAAAACCCTTAAAATCACTTCCAAAATGTGTGGAGATCCCATATAACCCTTGATAAGACGAAATAATTAGTGTGTCTAGAATTTTATAGAATAATATTGATTAGGGGAAATCCCAAGTGAATGTGTATAAAAATAAATTTTTATTGTCATGCACAGTTAGACAAAACGTGCACTAATCATGCTCCAACTACCGTCCCAACCGGCACCCCACATGGTTTCCCCACAAGGTTAGAAAAAGTATGTAAAAACTATGTGAAACCCACTATCTCATGTGGAATGGTTACATGGATATTATACATGGTTTGACCAAACCATGCTCAAAACGTGCAGCCTTATAAAATCACCAAAACCATTCCAAAACATTCCCAAAATCTCCGAATCATTACCCAAAACAGTTTCCTATATAAAAAGACATCAAAAAGTACTCATACCTTAAACTAAGGGTACACGATTCTCTCCACCATTGGAATTTCGGTACAAATAAGGAAGATGACCCCCATTTTTTTCGAAATATATATATACATTGCTCAACGATTTCTTTCTCTCACTCCCAAAAAAACCTCTTATGTCTGGCCATATTTCCACAAACCTGAACTAGACCAACCATTTTACCACATAGGACAATATCTTCCCTATAAAAAATCCACAATGGAATTTTCACCAAATAATCATCCAAATCTAGTTGAAAATGATCTTCACGAATCACATGGTCATGATTCGGATGATACTTTTTCATCGGTGACACAAGATACAGATTTTGCACCATAGTAAACTATAGTGGAAAAAACAACTGATATACCACCTATTCAACCCTTTCAATTATCTCAAAATGTTCCATATTCCTCGAAGATAACATTTACTACATTCCAAAACCATGATGTCCAATCTTTTGAGGGATTCTCAAGAACACATGATAACCCCCCTCGAACAACAATTACCATTGATGATTGTCCACATACAATTTTTGATTACTCTAATCCATATCCATTCTATTCCTGATCATATTGATCATCTCAGTGGTCTCTTAGACATTTCTTGGTCTAACCATTTTGGTCTCACCCATTTCCATTCAATAAAATGGATAATGACACATACACACGTACAATTATTCAAAATGATCCATATGTATTCAGCACTTATAACTATAATTATATGAGAACTACACCAATGGTATGTTATCTTCCCATGAGCCACCAAGATCCATCACAAAATCCTGTAACATATATTCAAACATTTTTATCATTCTCTTTGATTTCCCAATCATCTAAGTTTGATACGTCATGATAATTGTCAACTGTGTCTCAACTTCATGCTGACAGGATTTCCCAAAATAAGAAGTGTACCTCCGATCTCGATATGATACAATCAAAACTATAATAACATGCCTCTTTAAAACTCAATAGATATGTATTTTGGAATGATTATACATGGTATTTCATTCATGAATTGGGATGAAATACGTTGACTTTTTGAGCCAATCCACTATCTCTCATATGAAATCGTTCTTTCTAACCATTCTTTAGAGACCTGAAACAAAATATATTATTCTATATTCCCACTTCTAGAAAATGATATGTAAACACTACCAAATGCCTTCCATCCACTAATTATATGTCTAGAATTACTAAAATGTAATTAATTTCAAAACAAACTCTACCACTTCCCTTATCATACAATCCCCCCAAACTATACTTTCAATGCCGTAAAATTTTATTGAATTCAATGAAGGAGAACCCATATTGAATGATGATAAGCTCATATAATTTACCCTTGATGAGAAACCAGTACAACCATAAGATTCCAAAAACACAAAAATGATTTCACATTTATTTCCCCACCTTCAATGGTCGCCCCACCATTGAGTTTCAACATCATTTCCATACACTCGGAATCACACACCTCTGCCTCTTTCACCAATCCAACCATGTAAGGAACCAATGAGAACATACAAAATAATGCTTTATATCCTCATTCCTTACACTCTAAATACATTTTGGCTATTACTAACATCAACTAACATATATCTAATGCATGTTTCACCACCTAAGAAAATGGTTTCCTACTTAATGCCTCCTCCATCAAATTTCCCTTACCTGGTGTAGACATAAATTCAAAATCAAATATATGCAGATACTCTAACCATCTATTTTTTCCCAAGGTGAAATACTTTTCAGACAAAATATTTATCAGACTTTTATGATCAGTAAACACTGTTAATTTATCACCGGAGAGATAATGATGCCACATTTTTGAAGCATGAACCACTACTGTCAACTCCAAATCATGCATTGGGTAGTTCTTTTCAAGAAAGATGAATTTCCATGATCCATATTCCAAAACATAATCCCCTTTCCAGAGAACACAATCCAAAATTGATCCTGATGAATCACACTAATCCACTTACCATTTCCCTAGTTCTAGAAAACCCATTATTGGTGATGATGTAAGATGTTCCTTATTCTCTTCGAAAGATTCTTGGCACTGGTCATTCTATTGAAATGAAACATTCCATCTTGTTAACACTATAATTGTTGTAGCTAATCATGAGAATTCATGAACTAATCATTGATAATACACTGCTAAACCAAGGAAACTCTGAATCTGAAAATACTCTTTGGTGGTTTCCACTTGATAATGACCTCTATCATTTTTGGATCCACTGAGACATCTCTCTAGGAAAAAACGAGGCCAAATAAATGAACCTTTTGTATAAAAAAGTCACATTTAGACACGTTTCCTTAAAATCGATGATCTATTAAGATACACAATACTATCACCAAGTGTTTCTCATGATCCAACCTTATACTAGAATACAAAAATATATCATCATCAATTAGCACCCCAAAGGAATCCAAATGTCTCATAAATATCAGATTCATCGATTCCATGACGATTTGTGGTGCATTTTTTCAGACCTAAGGGAGTAAATACATACTTATAATGGCCATATATACATCTGAAATATATTTTAGGAATATCCTCCTTCCGCACCCACAATTGATGAAACCCTGATCGAAAGTCATTCTTAGATAACCACTGATCTCCCCTCAACTAATCAAACATGTCATCAATGCATAGAATTGGATACCATTTCTTAATCACAACTGGGATAAGCTTACAATAATAGACACACCACTAAAGTGCTCCATCCTCCTTTTTAACAAACAAAATTGGAACTGCCCATGGAGATGTTCTAAGATTGATGAATCCTTTGTTTTCCAACTGCTCCAACTGTACTTTCAATTCCCTCATTTATTCTAGTTATAATAAGCCAATTTCACCTACCTTCACATATTTTTCTCCTCTAAATATATGTTTGATTCCATCACCCACCATGGAACTAATTATTTGCGCATAATAGTAAATATGGACCTTAAAAGTCATAAACCAATTGATACCTAGGATTACACCATATGCATCAACCTCAAGCACTAAGAATTCCCACATCAACTCAAGAACATCCTCAACCATACAATACTCTCTACAAAACAACGATCGACACTCTATTCGACCTCGACGAGATTGAATTTTTTAAAATAGAAGGCATCACTTCCATACTTAAGCCGAAGAAATCAACCACACAGGAAACAATGAATGAATTGGAAGAACACATGTCAAAAAATACATGAATAAAGTTAGAATTCAAAAGAATCATACCTCGCACCATTGATGGTCCCAATTGATCATCCATCACAACCTGGTTGACTCCAAATAGTGGTTTGGTTGCCACACTCTTCTATTTATTACACTTCCAAAACATGCCCTGCTAGGGAGTCATTACATTCATAGAATCTCCATGATTAACTCAGCTATGCGTATTAGGGGTATGTTGTTTCCCCCAACCTGTTGAAGCATAGATCGCAAGAAACCCCTAAATAGTGTCATGAAAAACTGACCTAGGAGCATTGTGACAATAATGCTGATGATGCCCCATCTGCTATCTATTAGGACATGCTTGAGGCTATGTCATATAGTCCTGCTTAATGTGGGCTATAAAACCACATTGAAAATATTTCAGCATACTTTTGGCTCGTGGGGATGTTATAACAATCTATTGGTCTAATTATAATGTGCTCTATTTTGTTGAGAAAAGGTCCCCCTCTTTCTATTATACTCAGTGTTAGGGTTATAATCAGCTCTTGTGAAGTAAAACATACACCCATCACTGGGGTTTACAACCACGATTGATATCGTAATGGGAGTATCTGGTTGTAGTGTATATTGAATGATTTAAAAATCCTAAATGATTCTTTGGGACAACTTTTGGTTCACCTAGGGCTTAGGTGAAACCATATTTCCTACATCATCCTCTGATTGGTCTATAAGACACCTACCTGGTTCCATTTATATCAACATAAGAACAACCATAAGGTCCACTCTCTAACAACTGAAGGGTTAAAATTTCAAAATAAAATAGATTAAAATTTTCACTATTGTGGTTTCCATATTCCCATTTTACCATGTGTATTCTAGGTTTTAAAAACCACTCTATTTTGAAAACAAACACATTTTGAATTTACAACAACCATTCACTTATCAAATTCACACATTTGAAAACAATTTCTAGATTTTGCACAAGCCAACACACTCATATAACTACATAAATTATTATGAACAATGAAATATGAATCTTAGTGGGAAGTAATTTCTACTGTTGGTTTCATTATCATCTCATTGGATACACCCATGACAATGAGATCATGCTCCTATACGTGTCTCCAAAACTCTCAGGTACCCAACGCCTTGCTAACACGATGTCAGACATAAAAGGTATAGCCATGTCCTTTTATGATATACATTTCACGTTTTGACAATCCTATGACTTGTTACCATTCTGAATCAAAGAATAAACAAAAAAAGGATGTGAACTCCAAGAATGAAAACTGATGTCAAGACCAACCAAGACCGTTATTACATTTACATCAAGAACTGAACAAGCTGACATGACTTTAATTTCATACCCCTTCCTCATTGTCTTGAGAATTTTGTGAGATTATACATGGCCTATGGAAATTATATCAAGGTTGGTAAGGATGGAAATAAATGTTTATGGATTCAAGAACAATTGTAGAAATATTTTCCCATTGATGAAAAACAACAAACCAAACAAGACTTAACTAACCACAGCTACATGATGCATGTCAAATAGGTAATCCAAAAAATACCATACCAAGAGACAACCAAATTAAAAATATATTCCATAAAAATTCCAAAAAAATAAAATGAAACCACAATAATCCCAAAATAATAGTACCAAGAGTGTTGGGCAAAAATCCCTTAAGGTAACATTGAATTATTTTTGGGTTGATTGTGTTTGTCGACAAAGCAGGTTTCCATGGAGAATTGTCGAGTTCCTGAGAATTTGTTGACAATCCTTGTTGACAAAGAACGATGACCAAGGAAAGGGCGATCTGGAGGCGGTACAAAAAGAGTAGTACAAGGTGGCGCCATTTCCAAGTGTTTGCCAAATTTTTGGGGTCCAAAATTTGGAATTTGCTGAGCATCGCGAAAATAGGATTTCCATGAAGATCATAATTTAATATGGCACAGGCACGAATTTCACAAAGATAGGATTCATGGTTTGGAAATTGTAAAGACCAGAAGAATGGAGGCAGTGAGTCTTCGCGATTACGTCAAGATTCACGAACGGCAGAGGCTGAAGCGCATCACGGTGGAGAAGGGCTTTGCAAAGGAGATTCACGGTGAAGGTGCAAAGGAATGTTGATGGTGATTCTTCATGATTACGTCAAGCTTCACGAACGGAAAATTGTCGTGGTGCTTCACGATTTGGACAGAATTCCGGCGTAATCTTTGGAGCTTCGCGATTTGAGATGACGTGGTGTTGACTTCACGCGGAAGGGACGAGGGTCGGTGGAATCGCCTATAAATAGAGGCCGACCCCCTCGAGAGAAGTAGAGATATTTTTCAGAGAAGATCCTTTGATCTCGATTTGCGAAGGTGGTTCGCGGACCCAGGGTGCTTCGCGAAAGAGGAGCTTTGCGGTGGCTATTGTAGCTCCGTGGAACCTGCGAGCTCCGTGTTGGATTATTAAGCTCCGCGAGGGAAGTTTCTTTACGACGGATTGAGCTTCGCGGTAGTGCTTCACGAAAGTGCTTCACGAAAGTGCTTCGTCAAAAGGCAGAAGCTTCGCGAAGGCTTGTTTTAGCTTCGCGAAATTGGGAGCTTCGCAAAGTAGGGTGCTTTGCGAAGGTGTTTCCCAAAAGGAATTTCCCAGTGTTCAGAGGCAAATAGGTATTCATCAGTGGATGAAAGTTAAACTTCAATAGAGCATCTACATACAGAGAAAGATGCATTCCTTAATGGAAATGAAGAGACCTACAGGTCTATAAACTGTGTGTGAATCCCTTCATAGAGCACTGAGCTTAAGAAGAGGAAAAAGGTGATCCTCTCCACCGGCAGTGATCCAGAGAGAGAGAAACTGGGGGTGACCCTTGGGAAAGTAGTGAGCTGACCCTAAACATTGTAAAGGTAGTGAGTCTGGGCATAGAAGAGATCTAGCCCGAACTTTGTAATCCACATCTAGTGATGTATAGTGGAATTGTGATGACCGACAACTTGTCGGCATATGCTCCTTGGACGTAGCCCTTTGCGGTGAACCAAGTAAAATTGCTTTGTCCTGTGCATGCTTTAGTTTCTGTTTACTTTGTGGAACAGGAAAGAGAGAGAAGAGTGTTTTGCTTAACAGCAAAACAAGATCAGAACGGGTGTTAATTTTTATTCATTCATACCCTGATTCACCCCCCTCTCAGGGTATTCAGCCTTGTGGACCTAAAAATTGGTTTCAAAAGGAAAGGTTGATATTAGTTCTTCTCTTAATGGAGGTCTCTAATCATAGAGGGATTCCATTCTTCGACGGATTTAATTTTCAGATATGTAAGAATCGAATGCAACACTATTTCTGATCTTTGGGAATGGATGTGTTTTCAGCAGCTATGCATGGTATCACAGCTGATATTACTAGTGGTTCATTATCAGAAGCAGAGCATGAAGAGTTGAATGAAGATTCCAAAGAAATCAATGCATGAGGGGGAGCCCTT
Organism: Viscum album; assembly: GCA_963277665.1. NCBI lineage: Eukaryota > Viridiplantae > Streptophyta > Magnoliopsida > Santalales > Viscaceae > Viscum > Viscum album. Next base: position 1,984,411,201 of record OY728122.1, read on the forward strand.
TCCAATCCCATATATACAAAGGTGATGTCAGGCAAAACGTCACATGCCATGTGGGAAAAGCTTTTGAATGTTTATGAAGGGGATACAAAAGTCAGAGAGGCAAAGCTGAAAGTGTTGTGGAACAAGTATGAAGATCTCAGAATGAAACCGAATGAGTCTGTTGATGCATTCTTTGACCGGGAAAATGTTGTAGTAGAAGACATGCGGGGTCTTGGAGAAATTATCGAAGATATAAAAATTGTGAAGCGCATATTGAGAAAACATCCACCTCGGTTCAATCCGAAAGTTTCTGTTTTGGAAGATAAAGACCCAAAAGAACTGACTTTGGATAACCTGCAGAGCACTCTTGTTGCATATGAAATGAGAAACGATGATAACGAGACTGTGGAAAAGGGGAAACCTAAAGAGGTGGCATTCAAGGCCATGAAGAAACTCACCATTGAAGATTCTAATGAAGAAGAAGAGACAGAGGAGGTGATGTCATTCTTTTCATCAAATCTGAAAAGAGGAAGAGGAAATATTAAAGGTAAAATTCCACTAGCATGCTTTCGATGTGCAAAGGTTGGTCATCTAGTGGAAATATGCCCCAAGAAATTTCATGATAAGGATGATGATGATGATGAAATTGAAATTCCCAAGAAGAAATCTTCAGCCTATGTGAAAGGAAAGAATCAGTTCAAGAGAAATTTCTTCAAGAGGATGAATCTTCTTTCACAAAAAATAGATAGTTCAGATGAGTCTGAGGATGAAGAGGTTGAGGAGTTTGAAAATTGTAAAGATAATAGACAAAATGATATGGTAGCGGTCGTCGGTAGTTCTCAGGAAAAGGAAAAAACTGACGTTGGAGAAGGGGAAGAAGAAGTTGAAGGAAGAGTTGATATGGAAGCCGAATTGGAAGCAGCTCTTAAAGAGATAGATGTTTAGAGACCAAAAATGAAGAAAGCAAATAAAGTGGTTCGTGATGCCAAACTCTATATGCAACAACAGGATGATGAAAAGTCAGAACTATTAGAAGAAATTGAAAGACTAAAATCATCAACACCAGAGAGATCAGAAAATATTGTTGAGCATAAGCTTAAAATTGAGGAACAAAAGAAGGAAATTTATTGTTTGACTAACACAGGAAAGGAGCAGGTCATATGTATCAAAGAGCCTGAAGAAGAAGTGGTCAGACTGCGATGAAAAATTAAGGATCAAGAAAAACTCTTGAACCCCAATGTGATATCAGAAAAGTAGGCCACTCAGAACACATAGAAGATGAAAGAGGACGCTCACAGTTCAGCAGGAGTGAAGCAGCAAGAAATCTCAAATGCTAAGATTGTTTCAGGGATTGATAAGAAACAATAATCGGTGGCAGTTAATGTCAGACCGCAAGCACCCGTCCAGAATTTGAAGGTTGATTTGGGCACAAAACAGAATCAAAATATTCATAGATCCGAAAGGGAAAATCGTAGTGCTGAAGTATCACGAAGTAATGTATCCTATATCAGGTGTTATTGCTGTGGGAAAATGGGACATTCTCAGAATGTGTGTTCCATAGACTAGAGATATAGAAGGGAACAAGAATAGAGATGGAAACCAAATAGAGAACGGTTTTCCATAACATATTTCGAAGGACACTATTTTTGGTGTGGACTATTTGGGAACATGTCTAGGTACTGTACTTCGACCATTCAGAGAAATGTGCCAAAGTAGAATCAAAACGTTCGCAAGCAGCAGGTCAACAAACCGACAGGTGAGTTAAAAATGCAGAATAGATTTGCGGCTTTGCAAGATGAGGCTGGTCCATCATACTCTGAGAAAGAACAGAAGTGTCAATCCTTGCCGAGTGTGAAAGAAAAAGTATGGACCAAAAAGAAGAAAAATGAGAAGGTCGTGGTGGCGGAGATTTCCCTTAAAGCATCAAATCGATCTGGTGTTTGGATCTTTGACAGTGGTTGCACATCCCACATGACGGGTAATAAGGATCTTGTTACAGGCATCAAATATGACAAAGAAGGAGTTGTCAAATTTTGAAATGATGAAGGCCTGAAGAGTATTGGCTCAGGGAAAGCCATGTTTGGGGGCAAAGAGATGAGACGTGCTGATGTCTTGGTAGTAGAGGGTCTCAGTCATAACATACTCAGTGTCAGTCAAGTATGTGACTCTGGGCACTCTATCCGATTTACCGAGAAGATGTGTGTTGTAAAAGGAAAAGATAGTGCAACTGTTCTCCAAGGAAAAACGTCAACGGGAAATCTCTACCATGTTGGTGGGGAAGAAGATACATGTCTTTTATCCAGAGAGGAATAAAACCAGCTGTGGCATAAGCGACTTGGTCATCTATGCCAACCATCCATGGAGGATCTCATAAAGTGTGATGCTGCTAGAGACCTTCCCAAGTTATAATGTGATCACACTCATATGTGTGATGCTTGAAAACAAGGGAAGATCATCAGAAAGACATACACTACAAAGGAACATAAATCAATTAGAGTGCTTGAACTTGTTCATGCTGATGTATGTGGACCTATCTCACCACGAGCTATAAATTATCAAAGGTAATATATCCTTTTCATTGATGACTATAGCATAATGGTCTGGGTATTCATCATTACCCATACTACAGAGGTGTTCAGTTGCATAAAGCAGTATAATAGGGAATCAGAAAAGATGCTTGGGCAGAAAATTCTGAAGTTTCGTACTGATAACGGTATAGAATTCACAAACAGTCAATTTGAAAACTATCTTGAGAAACATGGGATAAGCCATCAAGTTTCATCGGTAAGAACTCCCCAACAGAATGGAGTAGTTGAAAGGAGAAATCGGATCATCAACAATATGGCCAGAACGATGCTTATTTTTAAAGACCTACCAGAGAAATTTTGGAAGGAAGCAGTTTTGACATCGGTCTATGTTTTGAACAGGTTTTTACTGTGTCCAAAGCAAGGGAAGACTCTGTATGAACTGTGGTACAGAAAGAATCCAATGTTGAAATACTTTCTAATTTTTGGAAGTAAGTGTTTTATTCTCAATAAAGAAAATCACAGGAAGTTTGAGGCAAGAGGAGATGAGGGGATATTCCTTGGATACTCCGGGAAAAGCAAAGCGTATAAATGTTTCAACAAAAGACTGGGAAAAATCATTGAGAGAAATGATGTCACTACAGTTGAAAATGAACAGAATACTCAATGATCCAGTGAACAGTTGCTGGATGAAATTGATGATGATGTAAGCAACCCAGGACGAGCAGAAGTGGCAGAAGCTGACTCAGAAGAAGATATTGATGATGAAGAAGAAAGTGTCAAGTTTGTGTCTGCTAGGAAGCCAAAGAGTCGAGCTGAAATTGATAGGCAGAATATCATTGGTGATCAAACAGCTCCATTTCAGACTCGAAGAATGAAATCATCATAGAAAACATCATTTTTGTCTCAAGTGGAGCCGAAATGTTTGTTCAATGCAGCTGAATATGAAAACTGGGTTCAGGCTATGAACTAAGAGCTTGATCAGATTGAGAAGAACCAGACATGGGAGATTGTTTCGAGGCCAGCAGACAAGAATTTCATCGGGACTAAATGGGTCTATAGCAACAAGATGAATGAAGATGGCATGGTGATTTGGAACAAAGCACGACTAGTGTGCAAGGGGTACTCCCAGATCAAGGGAATAGATGTAGATGAGATATTTGCACCGATTGCAAGGCTGGAGACAATCGGATTATCTTTGGCCATAGAAGTGCAACGAAAGTTCAAAGTGTTCTAGATGGATGTCAAATCCGCATTCTTGAATGAGGTTCTTCAAGAGGAAGTGTACATTGAGCATCCAGATGGTTTTCACATTCATGAGGATGAGAACAAAGTTTGTAGGCTGAAGAAGGCATTGTATGGGCTGAAACAAGCACCAAGAGCATGGTACTCAAGGCTTGATCAATACTTGAAGAATCTTGGTTTCCAGCGTGGAGGAGTTGATTAGAATCTCTATTTCAGTAATGACAGTAATCAAAGGATGATGGTGCTAGTGTATGTCAATGAAAAAATCTTTGGTGGATCAGATGAAGCTCAGTGCAGACAGTTTTCCGAATTCATGAAAAATGAGTTTGAAATGTCAATGATTGAGAGATAACGTTTTTCCTTGGTCTACAGGTGACACAAGGAAGAAATGGAACATTCATTTTTCAATCTAAATATGCCAAGGAGGTCCTGACAAGGTTTGGAATGGAAAATTCCAAGGAGATGAAGACTCCGGTTGCCACCCGGATGAAATTATTGAAAGATGAAGATGGCAAGGCCGTTAATATCACAAAATACAGGAAAATTATTGGATGTTTGTTGTACTTGACTGCAACAAGGCCTGATATTGTTTTCGCCACATGCCAAGCAGCGAGATATCAGAGCAATCCCAAGGAAAGCCACATGCTTGCAGTGAAAAGAATACTTTAGTATATCCAGGGCACAGTGGATTTCGGCTTGACATATACTGATAAATCTCAGACAGAGTTATTGGGCTATACTGATGCAGACTGGGTCGGTTCAGCGGATGATAGGAAATCAACATTAGGTGGTGCTTTATATCTTGGTGGATTGTGTATTTCTTGGCTTAGAAAGAAGAAAGATTTCATTTCATTGAGCACTGCAGAAGCTAAGTATATTGTGGCCACTCAAGCATACACATAGTTATTATGGATGAAGCAGCATCTTGAAGATATGGGAGTTCAAGTGAAGTATCTGATCGGAATCCAGTGAGACAACTCAAGTGATATAAATCATAGAAAAAATCTCATCCATCATTAAAGGACAAATCACATTGAGATTAAGTATCATTTTATCAAGGAGAATGTTGAGCAGGGAATCGTTAATTTGGAGTATGTGCCTACAGAGTTACAGGTTGCAGACATTCGGACAAAGGCCTTACCCAAGGAAGCATTCGAAAGGCATCGACTGGATCTCAAAGTTCATTCTATTCCCCACACTTAAAAGCGTGTGGATGTGAACCCCCCCCCCCCTCTCCCCGAGGTATGATGTGCTTTTCCCTATTGTGCTAATATGTGTTCTCTACTATGTTACAGACTACAAAGGAGTGTCCTTTGGGTTCGTTGACAAAGGGGGAGAAAATAGTGATTGTTAAAGGGGGAGATAGTGTGGAGATTTGACAAATCATGAATGATAAGGGGAGAAGCTGACCAGTGGAGCATCCAGATAGGGGGAGAAATGAGAAAGGGGGAGAGTATCAAACATGACGATGCTAGAAGTGATCGATCAAAGCATAGATATCACGACAGCTGAGGCTTGTGATAAAAGCAGAACAGTGGTGTTGGAATGGTGTGAAAAGGTGTCCAGCTATCATCAATTGGTATCAGTGTGGTTCAACAATTGGTATCAGTTTAAGAATTTGTATCAGGTTGGAATCGACAATTGGGGTATGACATGGAGTGATTCATTGATGAACTTTTCATACTACTCTTGTTTCTCATTCCGAGCATTGCACATGTGGGATTTGAGTACGTGTTAAGTGATTCCTTGAACGCTATCATAATCGCAAGAGGCGAATGGTGGTAGTGGCTGAAAGAAGACTCAGTGAGGTATCAAAGTGCAGAAAATCATTCTGAGTAGAGTTGTGAAGAGTTGTCAACAAACCCAAAGGGGGAGATTGTTGGGAAAAAATCCCTCAAGGTAACATTGAAGTATTTTTGGGTTGATTGTTTTTGTTGACAAAGAAGGTTTCCATGGATAATTTTCAAGTTCCTGAGAATTTTTTGACTATCCTTGTTGACAAAGAATGATGACAAAGGAAAGGACGATCTGGAGGCGGTACAAAAAGAGCAGTACAAGGTGGCCTCGTTTCCTAGTGTTTGCCAAATTTTTGGGGTCCAAAATTTAGAATTTGGTGAGCATTGCGAAAATAGGATTTCCATGAAGATCATAATTTAATATGGCAAAGGCATGAATTTCGCGAAGATAGGATTCATGGTTTGGAAATCGCGAAGACCAGAAGAATGGAGGCGGTGAGTTTTCACGATTACGTCAAGCTTCGCGAATGGTAGAGGCTGAAGCGCATCGCGGAGGAGAAGGGCTTTGCAAGGGAGCTTCGCAGCGAAGGCGCGAAGGAATGTTGACGGTGATTCTTCACGATTACGTCAAGCTCCGCGAACAGAAAATTGATGTGGTGCTTCGCGATTTGGGAAGAATTCCGGAGGAATCTTTGGAACTTCGCGATTTGAGATGACGTGGCGTTGACTTCGCGTAGAAGGGACGAGGGTCAATGGAATCGCCTATAAATAGAGGCCTACCCCCTCGAGAGAAGTAGAGAGATTTGTCGGAGGAGATCCTTTGCTCTCGATTTGCGAAGGTGGTTCGCTGAGCCAGTGTGCTTCGCGAAAGAGGAGCTTTGCGGTGGCTATTGTTTCTCCGTGAAACCTGCGAGTTCCGCGTTGGATTATTAAGCTTCACGAGCGATGTTGCTTTGCGACGACTTGAGCTTCATGGTAGTTCTTTGCAAAAGTGCTTCGCGAAAGTGCTTCGTGAAAAGGCAGGAGCTTCGCGAAGGCTTGTTTGAGCTTCACGAAATTGGGAGCTTCGCGAAGTAAGGTGCTTTACGAAGGTGTTTCCCAAAAGGAATTTCCCAGTGTTCAGAGGCAAAGAGGTATTCATCAGTGGATGAAACTCGAACTTCAATATAGAATCTACATACAGAGAAAGATGCATTACTTAATGGAAATGAAGAGACCTACAGGTCTATAAACTGTGAGTGAATCCCTTCACTAATCAGTGAGCTTAGGAAGAGGAAAAAGGTGATCCTCTCCACCGGTAGTGAGCCAGAGAGAGAGAAACAGGGAGTGACCCTTGGGAAAGCAGTGAGCTGACCCTAAACGTTGTAAAGGCAGTGAGCGTGGGCATAGAAGTGATCTAGCCCGAACTTTGTAATCCATAGCTAGGGATGTTTAGTGGAATTGGTACGACCGGAAACTTGTTGTTGTATGCTCCTTGGACGTAGGCCTTTGCGGTGAACCAAGTAAAATTGATGTGTCTTGTGCATGATTTACATTATGTTTACTTTTTTCAACAAGAAAGAGAGAGAAGAGTGTTTTTCTTAACAGTGAAACAAGATCAGAACGGGCGTTAATTTTTAATCAGTCATACCCTGATTCACCCCCCCCCCTCTCAGGGTATTCTGGCTTGGGGACCTCACAAAGAGGAAGACTAAACATCATGTCCCAAAGGAAACCAAGACACACTTCATAGCTCTACACCAAGATCCATGCTCCCAGAACCACAATACCACCCAAGAATCCTGAGGAACCGCTTGAGAAATGAGATGTGTTACCTTTACCTATTTTTAAAAAAAAACATCTACAAAATAACCCATGTAACAAATTCGGTGGTGAGTAATAATACATAGTATTTGTTCCCTAATGAATTTCATACACAGGTCACAAGGATAGAACACAATAGAACAATTTTTCTAAAATAATTATATAATGTCAATGAAATAGCTCAATAATTAACAACAAGACAAACACATCATTACCCAAATCAATCTACCTAATTTATTGAAAAACTATGGAAATTAAGAAAATATATAATTACCAATTTCATTTTGCAAGACCACATACTTATCTCAACCATACACTAAATTATCTCATAAAAAATAACTTTCATTCAATCATGGTTGTACTTTTAAGGAGGAACATTCATGAATAACTAGTCTCTTCCATGGTGCTGGAATTCATACCCATCAACCACCCTTTTGGATGATAGTACATTCATAACCAACACATTGATGATGCTACATTCACAACCGCAAACCATCCAACTCACTCAAATTGACATTTACCACATCACAACAACATTTCAATTTACAAAATCCACCCATAACAATATGCCAACCCATAATTTCCACATCATGTAAACCTATATCTTACATCAATCATGCCAATACATCAATTTCCACCTAAAAGATCATTTAATCCAAAACATTAAATAAAACAACATTACTTGAAAACACTATTATGACACATCCATTCCCACCATAATTTCAATAAGACCAAAATTTTATTCAAAACCATTTTTGTATCTAATTTCCAAAAAAACCAACCCATCGATATTAAAATCACCATTTTGTATCAAACATAAGAATATTGCACAACAAAACACCATTTCCCCCAAATCCCCAAGGTAACAAAAAATGGATTCCAAACAGGCTTCACAAATCATAATCCCAACCAATTTCATGAAAAAAAATACTAATTTGAAATTAAAACCTTTTAGTTATATCAAAATGGATATGAGAGTGAATTCCCCTACCTCAGGGTTTCAGTGATATCGACCAACTCCTAACCCCACCCTAAATCTTGGTGAAATCTCCACTAAAACTTCCATTGATCCCTTTTCCTAACATAAAAAGCCCCAATCTAATAATTTTAGGCATCAAACCTCTAGTTTTTTATGCAACAGAAGTATATATATAAAAATGATAGAGAGGGATAACTACATCTAAGGGAATAAAGAAATATCCAAGAGAGGAGACTTACTGGTGGTGAATCGCCTCGCCACACCTTGAAATGCCATCAAATCACAACAAAAATTAGTGGGAGACCCCTTATAACCCTTGATAAGAGGAAATCCAGTGTAAGTCTGGAATAGGTGACAAGATGAGTGATTTTGGGAAAATATCGAGTGACCTTATATAAAAGAAATTAACGCCCACACATTATCTCACATTGTTAAACAAACTAGTTACTAACGGTGCTCCTTCTATTGTCCCAAAATGCACTATTCATGGTTTCCATGCACTGTTACACAATTCGTGTGCAAAATATGTGATACAAACTGTCAAATGTTGCACGGTTTCCTATAGATTCTACACAGTTTTAGCTAACCATGCTTTGAACGTGCTGCCTTAGAAAATCCCCAAAAACATTCAAAAACATTCCCAAACTCTCCCAAATATATCCCAAGAACTTTAACTACAGAAACATAAATCACCAAGGGATACATACATCAGACTATGGGTAGTACACATATAGTTTTGAATTTTTATTATGAGAATGAAAATTTTACTATTGAAAAATCACATTGGAAAACTGAACATTCTAGAAAAACTAAGCTCATGAAATTCAACATGTATTAAAATAAAAATAAATTAATTGAAATTTATTTTACAATTAGTTTCCATATTTCAAAATGTACATTAATTCATGAAAGGAAAAATAATTGTTTTTTACATCAATAAAATCTCATATTTTCACTCCCCCCCCCCCAATGTAGAATGAAACTCTCCTCTGTTTTGAAATATAAGATAATGGAGAGATTGAAATACTGAAGAAATAGGGGTTATGTTAGTTGAAATAATATAATGGAAAGAAACAACCTACATTGAATTTGATGACCTGTAAAAATGAAATTTATTACTTTATCTCTTGGTCACAAATTTTCACTTTAGAGAGGATTGGTGGAAGTGTTTTAGCATTAAAATTCTAGGTTTTTATTCAGAAATATTAAAATTATTCAATAGCTAAATCTAACACAATATAGTTATTAGAATACATCAGAAACACCAATGAGTTTACCATAACAAAAACCACAAAAATAGACAATGTAAAAATATAAATACAAAAATGAAGAAGCCAGGTTGCCTCCTAGAAAACACATACATTGATGTATTTATCTCGACTTGGACCTAAAATATAATCCAATAAAAACATTAAAAAAAATTAGGACACCATTGTTTCCACATATAAATGATTTAGATTTATTATTTTAATATAATGTGTGCCATGTACAGTCTGTTGTTGTACAATGAGTGGGAGAATCCATGTAATATTAGAAATGGTTGTTCTAGTTTCTTTTGTTTTTTTACCTACCACATAAAAGATCATTCCAAATTTTTTGTTTTCAAGAGAGGAATTATTGACTTCCAAAAGGTCTTGGTTATCACCTATGATGTAATTCATGATTGGGGAAAGTAGGAAAATAATTTTTATTTTATGTTCATTTTAATATCATAATAATTATTGGAAATATGAATCAATATTAGTTTCTAATACAAATAATTTAGAAATAATTGGTTCCTTTAAATTTTTTTTAACCATAAAATTTTATATTTTAGTATTAGGTTTTGTCATGTACATATATTTCTTTATTTTTTAAAATGATTCAATAGTTTTTGGTTCTGTAAAATCAATAATGGAAAAATATTCAGGACTATCTATTCATTATGTCACATTACCCTCTTGTGAATACAAAAAATAAATTTCTTCTTCATTTAAAGTCACGTCAATAATTACTTGATATTATTCATCAATCCCAAACCTAAATTTGGGTTATTTAGTAAATTCCTGATAGGTTTTTTGGATACAATATTCTTCTATCAGTTATGAGGATGGGACATCCTAAGTGGGAATGGGTTCCATAACTGTTTCAATTCATTTTAGATCTAATCTCGTCGGTAGAAACCTATAAATTCATTTTATCTATATATTCACCTAATATTTATAGAATTTGTTTTGGAGTTGTCTAGATAAGATTTTTGACATCATAGAACTCCTTATGACTGATCTCGTTAACCATCCTTTATAGGGATGAAAATTTATCCTTTAAACAATCATCATCCCAAAGATTGTACATCTCATTAGCTTTGGGATAATCATTCATGGTTTAATCTGAGAGAATTCCAAATTTAGGTTCCCCAAACTATTGATTTTCCATTTGATTCTAGACTTACTTTATTTTGGGATAATGTTTAAGAAACTCTATTGGAGATGAATGATATTATGCTGTGATATTTTCTAGACACACACAAATAGATAGGGTAAATGATAAGAGATATTGGGGTGAGAATAGAAAATTTTGGGAGAATATAATGAGATTATAATATTAATTACATGGGTACCAAGAAACTATTCTAAAATTTGGTGACACCAAAATTTACACAAGTTATATGGTTAAATCGATCGCCTGTAGAAAAACATGGGATATCGAATCCCCAGAGAACCGATAAGAAAAATAAAGAAACATACATTCTATGTGGTGATTTTCCTATAATGTGGCCAAAATTGTTTCAAAATTGGTGTATTATTATATATTTTAAATATTCAAGTTAAATAAATCTAAGATAATGATTTTATTCTTCCTTATCACTTATGGTGGATAGGATGAATTTATTTTCATATAAATTTTTTGTCATTAATTCAATATATATCCAAAAAATGAGATAATTATCCAAAATAACACCCCAATTTAATCCTAAAAAAATTTCAAGTATTACAAAAAATTTACTTATAGGTTCACTTTAATGAGCACTCAAAGTAAATGGATCTTACTAGAACTCAAAATGTTTCGTCATTAATGTTGGTGAGGATCAAGAAGAACACAACTCATCGAATGGAAATCCTAAAATAATGAACAGATTTCAATGATAAATTATATGAAATAACATTAAATCAATCCCATTTATAATAATTTGAGTCAACCCATATTATTTTCTACCACCATTTATTACATTCCATCAATCGATGTAGGAATTAAAGATGAAAAACAGGAAAAAAAACTGTCACTCTAACATTCTGTGAAAAAATTCACAAAATAAAATGTTAATGGACTCAATTACTAAGTTTATGGTATAAAATTGAAAGTAATAATAACATAATAAGATAGGAAGAAGAAATTTTATGAATAAATTTATGTGACTTAAAAACCTACGTGAGAAAAAATGAATGCTGGTTTACAAAAGGAAGATATAACAATTCAATTGAAAAAACATGAATTCATGGTTACTTCACCAATACCAACATTGAAATTAATATTAGGATCCTAGGGTCGATCCCTCATCCATAAATTCCTCCCATATTAATTATTATAGTCAAAAAGTGGTTAAGAAATCAAAGGTATTTGGATTTTTCAAAGTCAACTATAAAATTCAAACCAGATTCACCCCCATATTGGAGTGAAAATATGGAATTGAATAAGGAAAAATATTTGACGATATTAGAAGATTATTATATTATTATAGTTTTAATCTAATATCTATAAAATATTCATTCTAATTGAATCATATATATGGATTTTATATTTGAAATGGTAGGATGATTTTATGGGTCCTAAAATATGGCTCTTAATTTTATCTCCAACTTGAGCCACCTGGATGACCATGAGAACCACATAATATTCTCTAGTAACAATTGACTTAAATTTTTCCCAATTTTTTTTTATATTTTACATTAATATTTATGCTTCATTTGGATTGAGTTTTGGGATCCACTTTTATTTTATGGGCCTAAGGAACATTCTTTTTTTGATAATTTTTCTTATTCATGGCCTAAAATTCCAATATTACATTATGATTCATCCATTGATCCGGAAACAAAAAATGTTCCAAACATCATGAAAAATCATATACAAAAATATAAAACTCAAATAAAGAAAAAACATTATTCCATAATGTGATGATTAATTTTTTCCAAATTAACCAACAATAAACATGAATTAAATAATTAAGATAAATCCAGTTCAATATATAAATTGAACTAATAATGATGTTTATAGATATTCAAAAAAATTATAATAATTTAAATGAATATTATTCTATTTCATTATATAATCGTGTAATAAATATGGTAAGAATCCACTGCACTTATAAATATAACTTCAATGGGGATAAAAGGGAAATTTCTATATATATCTATATATCTGAGTTCTTTTGAAATTTTTACTCACTTTTGTACCTTTCTCTCTACATGATCTGTATTTAAAACTAAGGAGAACCCTGTTGTTTCCACTAAATATGATAAAAAAATTAGGGGTCATTGTGGGTGGACATTTCCTTTGATTTTTCGGGACTCTAACTACTAGAGGGGGAAACACAATGAATGATAGGATAATAGGACAAATACCATGATGTTTTCTAGGGAACATGATCTAGAGAACCCAAATATAAAGAGTAACTATTAATATTCATTTAATTTTTATTTATTTTACATTACATCCAATTCTTAAGTAAATATTTTTCACATTCATTTGATAGTATTTTCCATGGTTGATGAACCACTAAGGTATGTAACAGAACAGAAGGAATGCATCATTAACTTGTTTAATGATAAGACAACACATTAATTATCTACTACTCATGATGCTGATATTTTATTCATGATGTTATTGTGGGATATAATGAAATTTAGTTTCCATGTAAAACATACCATAATTCCTGGTGTAGATCCACCACCTGAAAAAGAGGCAGAATGTGGCCCAAGCCCTCGTTGGACACTGAAGACCATCACATCAGAGATGGGTCCTAAATTCAAGTGCAAATGTCCTAGTTGCAATTTATTTTAGGCATATAAACCTAATATTGAATATGAAGATGGCTCATGCCTTAACAATGGAAAAGAAAACCAGGATACCCAAAGGAGGGATTGTAAGAACATTCATAGCCTTATCAACCTCACATTACTTGGTCTAATGGAGTTTCATATTGAATGCATATTCCTCTATTTATTGAACATAGAATCTTTTAGGGTTGAATATTATTACCTCCATGTGATGTCTTAGAATATTCTACTTGAGTGGGAACACTAAGAGGCATAGTATTTTGATTCCTCTATGGTGGAAAATGTGATGAAAGGTATATTGGGTGTTTGGGAGACATATTAGGGTATCATTTAATATTTGGAATATGAGCATCAACTATTAAATCTATACCTAATGTTAGAGGAATAAGCCATATTCCATTGTACACATATTGATACAGTTGAAGATTTGTTTATCCAATAAATTTACCTAACAATAGTGAGAAAATATCACATGTTTGGGTTCTATATGAGGTTGGTGAAGGTGCATCCATGGGAATATGAAGTGGGAGAAGGATTAACCATGTTATAATAAGCTTTTGAATCTTTTTAGAATAGGCTTGCTACGCATGAGTAGGAAATATCTAGGGTAGAGCTTTTTGAAAAAATTTATAGATTATGTGTATTCAGTATATGGATATCCCTCCAAAAAATACCAAGTAAAAAATTATATTACTTTATTGAATTCATTTTTAATCTTAATCCACCAATTATGTCAATTTCAAGAATCAAATAAACACTCTATGGCCATGTGAGTCATGATTACTATGGAAAATAAAAAATAAATTGATGGTTGTTAATGTTGAAAGAGATTTCATAGTATGTGTGAATGTTTTAGGGTTAGAATGTCACATATACCACTATAAAGAAACCCATGGAGAATGGGAAATTAGGTTGGTTAAATTCCAAATTATTATTATCCCCAACCAAAAAAGTCATTGGGGTGATGTATCAAGGGCGTTCTATTTCTTCTTGGGGAACAAGAGGTGTAAAAATGGTATTTTATGACATCAAGAGTCTAAAAAGATTTAATAAATGGTATATAGGTTGATGATAACCATTGAACCTATTTCAAATAGTGGATCCACCAATATATCTTCAGAAATTGGGGTACATAATAATGAATATGACCACTAGTTTTGTTTGAGACACAAGATCATCTACACTAAAACCAATAATCATTTATTTAATACATGTTTTTCGGTTGAGATTCGGGTCAAAAGTAATCACCATAAAATGAGAGGAGTATATTTGGTAATGTAGTAGAATGATTGTCTAAATAATGAAAAATAAATTATTAATGTTGAGAGTGTCATAATCGATAAATTGTTTAACACTCTTAATGTTACATCAACATGGAATAAGTATATCAAAGGTGTTTATGAATGTATAATGATAGAATACATTCCAGTAGTACAAAATGATATTTTGAACCCTCTGAGACACATAAATGATTTTTGATCATGCTATAGAGAGTGGACTGATTCAAGGTTGAGGATTGAATATTAGTTCATATATCATAGAATGATGGGACTAATAGATTGTGGTTATGTAGAATGGGTCATATAGTGAGGTTTTCTTTAGATAAATAATGGACAATTATACTTAATAGGAATAGGAATATTGAATTATATTATATCCAATGTCGATGATGAAATCATAAAGAAAACATTAATGTTTCACAGACTATGGTGTACTATTGTTTAAGTTCATACATCATTAAAAAGGTTATCATTCTCGTTTTGAGGTCTTAGAACATCGAACCTGTGTTATTCCATTATTATGATTATACATTTAATATTACAGGGGACTGAGATTATCTATATAGTAATTAAGATATGAAAACCCATTTTGAATTTGTATCCTATTTCCTATATAGTCCATCTCAATAATATATTATCGTAGTTTATGTTCGTAATACTTATTTCAAAGGGATAATTCATTAGGTAAATTTGTTGTTGACCATGTAGGGACTAATATTTTGTGTTCATATAGATTGGATCATTTCCTTACAATGGAATTTTAATCATGGTTTCTCATGGATAAATAAAACAATATAGGGAGCATGAGAATGTTTATGGGATAGATTGATGGAATATTGGAGGTTTCTGTGGTTTAACAAATTCATACATCACTTCATATACCATTGAATGAAAATAAAGAAACACGGTTTTCTTATGGGAATGGATTTCTATGTAGATCCAATTCCAACATAATAATGGTTTAAAATGTATGGGTTCCTAGGCTAGAAAATGGGCATAACTCCAAACCATTCTTGAATCGTTGGGTGTCGCATCCCTAGGATTGAATATGGGAATACAGATCAACTCTATGGTTGAAACTAGATTCTAGTGTCTCTATGTATCCGATGTAATAGGAACCCATCAATATATAGTTATTGGGATTACTATCAACACTAATATATTTCATATAAAATATTTTTAAGGGGTATTATAACATCCTCAATCCCACACTCCCAGATCATGTTCTATAAATATAAACATCGCATTTAGGGTTTTTATACTAATAAATGTAACAAAAAATTATCTCTAAAAATGTATAACATCATAGAAAAATATTAGATCACATAAAAAAACATATAAATATTAGGATCATTTTATGTGAATTAGGAAGAAAATCTAACATTACAATACCTATGTATTAAATAGATTATTTCCTAAACTATACCCATCTTTTCCTACATCACATTAAGTCTTCAACATATCCCATAAAATTTTATATATGTGATATATTTCTATACCTAATTAATTTAACATTGTTATTTTTAACACATGGAAAAGGAAATGATAAGATGTCCCATCTCAAATGGTCGTTATGTGTAAACATAGAAAATATCATTTGAATGTCATCAGAGAGGACAATATGAGAATAACTTTCTGATGACGTAATAAATGTACTTGAGCATAACATAAGATAATTGATATAAATAAAAACACGTATACTAAAATATATGAAAGGAATAAAAAATAATAAAAGCAAAGATTCAGGAGAATAAATAATAATGGGCCATGTGTTATCAATCTTGATCAAAGGAACCATTAAAAACCCATTCCATACATAATGAAAATGATGTTGGAATCATGGGACATCATTATCATATCACTATTACATACACTCTTACAAATGAAATATCCATCATGTTAAATTACAACAACTTTTTGCGATAAACCTATAAAGGGTAAACTCTGTCTCTTTACCCAACACATTAGAGGGATATAATGGAAACAATCTTCCATGGGATATAACATATTAACTTGTCCTTAGTTTATAATAGAACCACTAATATTAGTATCATAAAATCACGACCATTATCATAATAAATTTCCATGAACCTTAACATGAATAAAGTACATATATCTTTTATTTCATCACAAAAGACATAAAATCAACCATTATTCCTTTCATAACATGATTACATTGTGTCAAAGATACGAGTTCCAAGACAATCTCATTGAAACATTCATAATCCATCTTGAGAAAGAATTAGGATGGTTTCATTAAAAAAATATATCCACTGGACAATGAATACTATCATGGGGTTTTTACACTAATGAATAGATATACCATTACAAGATCCATAAAAAACTATTTAAGAAAATATCCTCTCAATTTTTTAGATAAATTTTTAAAACTAAGAATTATCAAATTTTTTTGAAACTAATTTTTTTTTATATAATATATGAAACTAAAAATATAATCATTATATCAATTCCCTATCTTAAAAGTGGGAAATTTTTTGTGTGTCTTAAATTCTAAAAATAATCTTTTTTTCAATGTTATATTAAATATATTCAATAAATTCCCATGTATAAAACATAAAGAAAATTCATATTAAATTATTTTAAAAAGATCATAGATTATGAAAAATAACTTAATGAATTGATTTTTATTTTGAAAATAACATTTCAAAATGTATTTTAGAAAACATTGTTATGTAATAGAATGGTTCTTGACTTGAAAGTATATTCAAGATCGGTATAAATTTGAAAAAACATTTTTGATGTTTGATTTATAAATTAGGGTGGAAATGGAATCCAAACATTTAATGAACATTCATAATAAGAGGTGAATAAAATTTATTTGTTTTCTGAAAATAATATAACATCCTCTTAAAGAAACATTTAAAATAGAGAATACATATATAAGATGATATTGTGTCATAAAAATAATTGACATTCTTGTTTATTTTGAATAATTAGCCCCATTAAAGAAAAACATCTAATCAAACATTAATTTTAATGAATATAAGGAGATTAATGACATAAAATTTCATAGAGGTAGTGCATACACCTTGTAAAATAATATATGTTTATAACCTATACCTATTTCCCAAAGAAGGAAATGTTGAGATGAATAACCCTTACAAAAATCGAATCATAGAATTTAACTTTAATAAATTGTAAACTATTTGTAAAAAAGATAAATCCAAAAACAAAATTGTAAATAAAACATAAATAAATCAACATTTATTTCACAGGTTATCATTATAAAATATAAACTATGAAGAAGTGATATAATAAGATAAATATAATTTGAGTTTTCAAACCCCAAACTTCATTGGTAACTCATGAATCTAACCCCCTTGGATGACACAAAATGAATTAAATATAAAATACTATAATGTATGAATTATTAATTATATAACATTTAAATTTGCTATTATATAAACCATATAAAATTAATTTTGTTCAAAAAATTAAATCTTTCTTCAAGTAAGTGAAATTGAAATGAAATCTGTAATAATGAGCCTAGACATTCAATGAATGTCCATTAACACCTATATAAAAAACTAAAATAAATTATTTTTTTAGTAAAACATTTATTGGATTAATAACTAATCCTTTATTTATAACATCCTTGTTTTCATAATTGTTTTCAGATAAATTCAATTTTTTTGATCTCTTGTGTTACACACATCACTAAGTTTTAATGAATTGTAATATACTCTTCATATTACTATTTAAAAATTTCTATTATAATGTATTCATTAAATATATAAATTTGAATCAGAAATCAAAAATATTAAAAATTTACTATAATGGTTTTATATAAATAAAACATGTTGATTAAAAAGTATGAAATATATAATAAAGTAAATATATATTTTCAAAAATCTATTTCCTCAAATAAATTTAAATTATGTTTTGTGAAATAATAATGAAAGTAATTTTTCAAATTTTATAAAAATATTTTTGGAAAAAAAATTTCAATTATGAACTATACATTATAAAATTATCTTTTATTGAATTTTGGAGTATTTTTGAAAGATTAAATTTTTCATTGAATAGAAAAAGTATACTAATTTTTGACAAAAACAACCATTTCATTTATAGTATTTACAAATTTAAATATTGTGTTAAAAGTTTTTAAAAGTAAAATTAGATACTATATATTATTTTTAATCTAGTTTTTGACATTAGAATGAATTTATTATTGAATTTTTAGATAAAACAAGTTTATACTTTTGAGATCTTTTTTCATGGAAAAATTTTCTTTCATCACATATGCGTCATTAATTGTTAAATAATATTTACAACTACTATAAGTTAAATATAGTGAAATTGATTATATATTATTAATAATAAAAGACAATACTATGTAATAATTCCAACTTAATGTTTTCACTTTTAATAAAAAAATTCATACAAAATAATTATTTTATTTTATTTTAAAATGGGGTTTTGTGAGTAAGGTGCGCCTATGTTTAAATTAATTTTCTTTTCACATATTATTTTTATTTCTTAACAATAAATTAATATTTTTAATATGTGGGTGTATATTATTTAGTAATTCTCATTTCATTTGTAATCAAAATGGATAAATCGCCTAGGTAAATAAATAAAACACAAGTTTCCATGGTGAAAACTAAAATGGTCATATTATGTAAAATCAAGGGATATGGAATATCATGATTAAAAAATTTATTTTGACACAGTTTTTATTTTACCTTATCTTCCCAAAACAGATTTAGTTATAAATGTTTTATGAACATGGGTTGAGAGTGACATCCCATTGTTGAATATTGTAAGATCCTGTGTTTTTAGAGATTATTGAAATCATCACCCATTTTAGATTTTTTACAGTTTGAGGTGTAAAAAAACTCTATTAATAATTATAATAAATTAATTTTGATATTTCCTTATACCCACATCATTTTTTAAATGTGCCATAATGTTTTAAAAGTGTCTCATGGTTTCTGGTGGGTTTTGGGGGTGTTAGAGGCTGAAAACCCAAACATTCTGTGGTGTGCAGATTGAAGTGCTGGGTATGATTGAACTTTGTGGCCTCCCATGTGAAACATTTTTGTCTTCTAGATACTTTGTAAAAGTATTACCAAACCATATATGAGGTGGATTATATCCATGTTGAACATCTACAATTTATATTAGAGGTTATTCACTTGGTTTTGGCATGGTTTGGAGAACCATGCGAGACAACCGTTCGAGGTACCCCTTTGGATAGTGGGTTTATTATGGTTAGCGCACAATTATAAAGTCCATGAAATCAAACTGTGCACCTCATTTAATGTGGAAACATTAATTTTTCTATACTACAATTTATCGAACTTCCTCCTTTTTCCCTTATCCACTACACACACAACAGAGGGGAGCTCCCTTTTCCTTTCACCCATAGTTGTTAAGTAGGATATCTTATTTGGACTCTGTTATTCATGTTATCAAGTTAGTTGGAACCAAGATAGTATGGTCTCTTTTCCTATTGCACCTATTTTCATTTTTGCACTCCATATGGTGTGATAAATCCATAAAATTTGTTTTATTCTATTTTTAGGGTCTTCTCCTAAAATAATTTTCATCCAAATTAGATTTAGATAGAAGATAATATTTTATGAGAGTAAATCTACCAAAATGAGGTAAGAAGTGCTTATAATTCTCCATGATGTTATGGTAGTTTTGTGAGTGAGAATTTGAGCACAACATTGCAGTAGACTGATAGAGACCATTTAAATTATCTTTTATTATTTTATTAAATTGGTCACATTGGATATTGATGGTCATGCTTACATGAGATTAAAAAATTTTGATGTTTATTAAGAGGCATCAGACCATGGGAATATTAGGTCGGGGTATTGTTTGTTTAAATTAAATTAATTTATTATATGAATTTTTTAAGATGAGTTCCATGGAATCTGGATTGTCTTGGCCTAAGGATCAAGGAGCTAATGACCACCTGAGTTGAGGCGATGTTATCATTGAGCTGGATGACGCCTAGATTATATGATTGATTTCAATCATAGGTTGGGGAATTTGTTGTCCGGTTGAGATGGTATAGTCGTCAGGTTATGGGCATGGCCCATGTGATATTTGATGGAGTTGTCCATCAAATTGAGATACATGGTCATAGAGGAATGAGGACCTAAATGATGTTGATTATGGAATTATTTTGTGATTTCCCCTCACCCATGTTGTCTATTGGAACTTTTGGATTTATATGCATATAGTAGGACTCAAATGAAGAGTTGATGTTGACCAATCATGTTGTTAGAATCCACCATTGAATGTGGACTATAATAACCTGTAGAGGTTATTTTCCAATAATTCATTGGAAATTATTATGATCTATCAGATGATAGTGTTGATACCATCGATTGTAGAATGGGGATCACCAAATACCGACTTCATTGGGGTAATAATTATCTAGGATGACGGACATCACCATTACTCAAGAAGTTAATTTTTCATATAATGGTATAATTATATGGAGTTCATATATCAATGTGTCTCAAATTTAACTCCTATAGAAAATGGGTTTTCTTATGATGTGATATCTGTGGGACCAGGTACTGATTATTAAGGTGTGACTTTAGGACGTCAGATATTGGCTAAACACAAGGTTTCATTTGAAATGAGGTTTTGGGATATCCTTTTGTTGGTTAATGATGAAGGTTCACCTGGACTAATTTACATTAGAAAATGCCTCGGTCTTTATGCTATATATCCTATCCACTACTGTTAAAATGGTGATGGACGAAGTAGGTGGTTGATTATTTCTAGCTATTGAGTACAATGGAGGAATTTTTCTTTATATGTTGTTCATGTGTTTAATTATTTATTTACATTATTACACACCTTCTAAATCACATATTTAAGATAGGATGACATTAGTGATGGGCTATTAAGATTATTTCTCAAACACAACATGGTCCCTTCAGTAAATGTGTAGACTTTATGGATTTTTGATCAGGTAATGTTTTGGAAGTTGGGGCTAGAACATAGTGTTAGGTGTTCAGTATGGGATGTATTGAATGGTTCCATGAGGTTCTTACATCGTCTAGACTATCCTTTTAATTTCATTTTTTCTATCATCATGATTATATATGTATACACTAGTGGTCATCCACGGGTGATTTTCTTTTAATTATATTCTTATATGACTTGTTTCTAATGAATTTTAATTTTTAGTGTATAAAAACAGTATGTTGTGATGTTCACAATAAAATTATTTTATTTTAGTTCTGTTATTATTATTGCTTCTACTCCTATTGTGAGTGCTTCCTCCCTAGGATGTTTAAAGGTATTGTTGTTTATGTTCTTTATTCCACTAGTATATTTATATGTACTATTACTTTTTTCACTTCTATAGGGTATAGTCTCCCCAATGTCACAACATTACACCCTCTCTACTAGTTAGAATCCTTTTTCATTGGGGAAGGTGTTCCTAAGGAACAATTGCACTTGTCTCGTAGCACTAGACTAGTGGATAAACTATTTGGATTCCTACAAATTGTATAATTTTTTTTCCTTTTACCACTTTTTGGTACATACTATTTGGTTCATGATAGATAAAATATTATAATGTTGTCATAAGTGGTTTATGAACTGATTTTTGGGTTCCTGAAACCCCTTGCATAGGGTACAAGCCATGTTTCTATTGGTGGTAATTGATTTTATGGTTTTCCCATTTTATATTTGATATGATTTCCTCCTTGATTGGTGCACATGGGTTTTATTGTTATCTATTATGACATGTGATCCTTCTCTAGGTATGGCTTTGGAGGTAATATTTACCCTTGGGATGATAAATAAAGGGATATTTTTTATTCTTTTTGCCTAGGATAATAAGATGATTTATCCATGTGTGTTCCTATGTAATATTTTATTTCTCTAAGTGATTCCTATATATTATTTCGTGTCTCATATAGGGGAAGGTAGGTAAGATGAAATACGGTGATGTTGATTAACTGGTCAGGTGACATGACCATCGAATTTGCGGAGACATGGATTGGTAGAGTTTTCATTGCTCGAGTCATATGCAGGTGAGACAAATAAAATGTCAAAAAATGAATCTAGGTGGTGTTTTTCTATGGGGAACCAATTTGGTTGAAATTTAATCATCTACCTCAGTCTAATACTTGAATCCAGGCTCCAATGTGGGTAGGAGAGTGGTAATGAGGTAGAATTTATATGTGATTCCTCACTATGACATGCGTAGGTAAGGGACCTTAAGGCCAGAGGATGTGTGACATGGTTTTGTTGGGGGAGAGTAAATGTGGTGAGAATTTGATTCATGTTACTGATTTACCTTATGTGGTTTATATATTTTATTATGGATTTATAAACATTATATTTGTATTTAGTGGGATGCCAACTTGACATGATTTGGTGGAGCGCCATGATGGATTATATTTTGGTACTGCTTGAGAGAGCATCGATTGAGACCTCTGGGTGTCAGGATGAGGCCCTGGAGGGTTAGGAAGATCTAGATCCACATTTACAGGCTTTGTTATAGGCTTTGAAAAAGTCTCTTGTGTAGGCGTGGAAACTTCCAGATTTGAAATATTTTTGTTTTGGGATCATGTGAAACTCATAGAGAGACTTGTTTGTGTAATCAAATGGATTTAAAGTGGAGATCAGGGAGCATAGCCTTTTATGGAATACCAGACTCATGAGATTCAATTATAGATCCCACACATATTTCAAGGTGAGCGTTGACAACTAGAATTTGATAACATGAATGGGTTGATGATGATGACCTTTTGGTACCTAGAGATACCCACAGGGTCAAGTGTGAATCAAGAAATGTATTTATTTAATGAAACAGCTATGTACCGGTGGTATCTACAGGTAATGGTCAGTATACATGAGGGGGCTGGCCTTGAGATATTTTGAGTCTATGTTCCTTAAACACTACTTCCCAAAGACACTAATAGAAGAGAGATATCATGAGTTCTTGAGCCTATAGTATGAAAAAATGTCCATGATGGACTATGGAGATAATTTCCTCAAGTTGTCTCATTTCACACACATTATAGTGGGTGATGACACCTTTAGAGTGAGGCATTTTGTGGATAGTTTAGGACATCCCATTTATATTCATGTGAGAATCTTCAGCCTGTCCTAATTCTCATAGGATAAAAATTAGGTGCATATAGCCTAGGGAAATTTTAAGGATAGAATGTATTCAATCTAGGTGACAACTTCAGAAGATTGTAGTGGTTATGATTTTGATAGAGGAACGTGAGGATGAGATGAGTTTTAAAAGGGATTTCAGGGAAAAGACTCAAGTAGACCTCTTAGAAGTGGGTCCTAGATGTTGTGCTTCATGTATAGGCTACCAAGTTAGGTGTGGATATAGTGTGATATGTTACCGAAGGAGTTCCAAACATAATGTTTGGTTGGGAATATTGAGAGGTTTTGTAGGAATCCTTCTCAGATGGAAAATAGTAAGGGACCATAGTAGACATAGGGTTCTGAGGTCAGACCGGGATTGGTACCATGAGCTGGTAGTAGAGATTTTTTTCTTCACAGAGGTTGTGTCGGATATAGTAGGACACATCCATGAGGTCATTTTCCATTGGATAGTGAAACAACAAAGGGATTCCAGACCTTAGGTAGATGCACATCAAGCTAGGTGTAAGAAGTGGAGCATCCAGGTTGAGGGAAAAGTTGTGAGCCAGCTACTGTTTGAAGTACATCATGGGCATGACTATTGTTGTTTATTTAGAATAGACCTTCTATAGATTGACAAGGGTGTTGTTAATGGGATGGTTAATTTTGGTACCATCACCAGGTTTTGTTTTATAGATTGAGTGCAAACTATGTTAAGGTGGGGATGTTGTAACATTAAAAAATTTTAGAGTTTCTGAAAATCCTAGATCATTTTGAAATTTTTAAGTTTGGTGGGTTGAATAAATCTTTTCTTATTTATAAAAACATAATTATGTGATTTTTTTGACCCTAGGAATTGATTATGATTATTCATAATGATTGTTATGTTCCTTGAGTTTTTTTTTGTTTTAGGGTGTCTCGTAGGCCAAAAGAACAATCATTCAAGGATGTGATTACTAAGGTGCACATTTTTATTAAACAGAGTTCCCTCCCTGGTGAAACTGTACGACAATCTAGGTACTCATTTCATGATTTTCCAAATAGTTCATGAGGCATATCAAGGTCATGTTGCACATTATTAGGTTATAGTGGATTTGATCCACAAGATTTCAGAACTATTTGGAGAACCAGGTAAGGAAACCATTAAATTTACCACTTTTGACATTGGGTATCTCATGGTTGGTGCACAGTTAGCTAAACCATGTGAGACAACCATGCAACACATTCAAAGAGGTGAAATAACTTGTTCACCCATCCCTGTACTTATCAAACATCTTTCACTTTTAATTCATCATCACATACAAAAAAGGGGGAGCTACATTTTCTTTCCTCCCATAGGTGTTGATATAGATCTCTTGCCCAGACTCCATTCTTCAAGAGTTGACGTGCATTGGAACCACATCAGAAAGATGTCGAGTACTCTTTCTTCTCTTTTTATTTCACGGTTCCGTATGGTGAACTAAATCTAAGAGATCTATTTTAACCTTTTTAATAGATTTCATCTAGAACACTGATTTCATCCAATCCATCTCAAGTTAAAAGAAAATATTTTAATTATTTATGTCTACCAACACGAGATTAGTTTTTCTTATCATTCTCCATGTTTTTCCATTGTTTTCGGGATGAATCTTTGGGTGATCTTTTAAGGTTGTCATAGGGTGACCCTATAAATAGAATATTTTTATTTTATTAATTAAATTGATCACATAGGATGGTGATGCACGTTCATGGATGAGGCAAAAAATTCTTGAGGCCAAGTGAGAGGCATCAGACCTTGGGAAGATTTGACCGGGGTGTTTTTATTCAAATTAGGTTCTTTTATTTATACGAATTGATTGTGGTGAGTTTCATGGTAACTAAATAGAAATGGTCTAAGGATTTAGGTGGTGATGACCACCTAAGTTGAGATGATGTGATGATTAGGTTGGGTAAGGCACAGATTCTCCGAGTGATGTTGATCATAGTATGGTAATCTTGGTTATCATGTTAAGGTGTCCCAATATTCTGGTTATAGGAATAACGCATGTTATATTTTATGACAATCTAAATTAGATTTAGTGATACTATCTTAGGGGAATGTGGATCCAAATGATGTGGCGTAGATACATATATGGTGATTTCCACTCACCTATGTTGGCTAATGTACCATTTGGAGTCGTGTGCACATAATATTAATTAGATGATGATGTGGTGTAAACCACTCATGTTGGTAGAGACCCACATTATATAAATATTAGGGTAATGTTTAAGGGTTATTTATATAGAAATTCATGGGGATAGTGAGGACCATAATATGAATGTAATGAGAAAATGGGTTATAGGTTGATGCTCACCATATAGCAAGGTTATTGGGCCATGACTTATTTGGGAGGATGGACTCTTTCCTTCAAAAAGACATATAATGTTGAGAAAATTGTGTCATTACTTAGAGAATATATATCATTATTCCTCTTATTTCATGTCTGGTGTTGATGGGGTTTTTATGAGCTTAGGTCCTTATGACTCAGTACTGATTGTTAGGGCATTCCCTTATGACGTTGGATATTGGATGGAAATGAGGTATCTGTTAGCATGAGGTTTCAAGGGACTCTTCATGTATTAGAATATTAATGTTAACCTAGACTAATTTATACCATATGATAACAAGGGATTTATTCTATAGATCATCTTCACTACTATTATAGTAGTGATGGATGAATCAGGTGGTTTCTTCCTTATTGTTGTTCATAACAAGGGAAGAAATTTTATTTATATTATGTGCATGTGCTAAAATATTTATTTAGATTAATAAAAACCTAATTAAGCCTAGATGTAATATAGGTACATGTTGGTGGTATAATACTTAGAATTTTCTTCACACCCTACACCGGCCCTTCAAGATGCATGTAGACTTTATGACTTTGCTATTTGGTTAAGGATCATACTCTAGAGTTGTGCCTCAATGTAGGGATGTTTATTATTGAATATATGGTAAATGACCTTGAGGTTAATATATCATCAAGAGTTTCCTTTTTTTACTATCATTATCATAATTCTAAAATATGTGTACACATTTGGATGGCCATGGGTGGCCCTATTTTGATATTGTCTTGTATGACTTGTTTTTTATGCATGTTCTGTTTTAGTTTATATAAATAGTTTGTAGTTATTTTAATTATGAAAATTGTTTATTTTAAGTATGGTAGAGATTCATAGTTCTTTTTCTTCTACAACTACTTCCTCTAAGGGAGGTTTTATGGTCTGATTGTTTATAGTCTTTCTCCTGTTGCTATATTTATATACACCATTATTATTACCACCTCTAGAGGCTATATTCCCCTC
The DNA here is from genome assembly GCA_963277665.1 of Viscum album. Classification (NCBI taxonomy): domain Eukaryota; kingdom Viridiplantae; phylum Streptophyta; class Magnoliopsida; order Santalales; family Viscaceae; genus Viscum; species Viscum album. Next base: position 1,984,438,207 of record OY728122.1, read on the forward strand.
ACTATCATAACATTACACCCCTGATACTATTCACAAGACATTTTAATATGGGAATTCATGCCAAAATTAATGTGGCACTATGCTTTTAGCACTGTTCGGGTTACTAATCAGGTCATATCAATTCTAATAGTTTCATATTTTAAAAAAAATGTCACTCCTCCCTAATTATAAATGGGAAGTTCCTAACCTCACATATTATCATCACTTTAGAAATTTTGCACCAAAAACCAACCAAAATCTATCCCAAACATCCATATCCATTCCTTATTTCTCATTTTCTTTCAAAAGGACCAATAATAGGTTCCTTGAAATGATATCCAAAAGATGATTTTCAAGGTGATGTTTATTGGATTCACTATGAACATTCCTTTTAATTATTCTATTACACATTCATTTATGTTCCAATACTAGCAATGTAATAACAATAGTATATGACATTTAATTATATGGTATTATTTTTATAGAATAACTTATATATACATCCCCTTCTATTATATGGGAAATTAAAATTGTTGATCTAGTCTACGGTGAACTACGGCCCGAGGAACCAATGTAAATCATTTTCCATCAGCACCTCTCACAGTTGAATATAATGATGTATTTAAAATATTTATATTTTATTTATAACATACTTGTACCTTAGTAATATTTATACCACATATACTTTATTTATTTCCATTATGTGGGAATATGATAATTCCATTCATATGAATAGTTGACTACCTCATAAAGTAGTGATGTTATTTTTATCACATACGATTTAAGTAGATAGAAATAAAGAAATATTTAATGAATATATTTATAATATATCTAAAAAATTAATCAAGAAATTTTTCATATTATTTACCTTCCATTCATTCCATCCATCAAGATAATTGAAACATCATTCAAGCAAACATATGACCTTCCATTTCTATGAACAGAGTAATTCAATTTCAATAACTTACATTAATGGGTTTCTATAGATAAATAAGTAATTTATAAATATATATCTTGTTAATACAGTGGTTTAAATTTTTTATATTTTGGAACCACAATCACTATAAAAAGTCCAAAAATAACAGGCCAAATCATACATGAAAAAAATAGAAGTTATTTCATGGAATGTTATCTGAACAAGGAATTGTTAATAAATGGATAATAAAATTTCCTAATTAAATAAAATATAGAATGAAATATATAAATATAGTTCTTGAATATATGTATAATATATCCATATTTTTTATTCATGAGGCTCTAACATGTGAGAAGGATGTGGAGACTTAAGGTAAGTGATTTCTGGTCTCTCTTTTATTTCTGGGAGACATATGACATATTCATCACTTATTTATTGTTTTTGTATATATTGACCCAATTAAATGTTATGTTAGTAATATGATTTTCTTAATGACATCTAACATTGTTATTGATGTTATTATTCTATGTGTCTTATGATTCAGAAGATACCATAGTAGGTATGGGATTTTAATCTCCCATTAATTTCTACAAGACACATACAATATTCACCACATTATTTTTTTGTGTAGTTTATATAATTCCCATGAATGTATTTTATGATGAATATAATGAAATTAATAGGCTCATACAAGTTCAAACAATAAAATTAATTACATGGGGAATAAGATTCAATGGTTTCCAATGTTTATTGGGTTTGATTTTATAATATCATTTTTTATCGTGATTATTTATGATTATGAATAAAATTATGAAATTTCATTATATACATACCAATAAACTCATATGTTTTCATTTCCTATTGTTATTTATTGAAATTAAACATCTTACTTACATTTTGCACTCTTTATATACTCATGATTCCAAAAAATTTAATGCAAACTGAATTTATTTCTCTCTTCATTCAAAATAGCCTTTTTCCATATACCTGTTTTCTAAAAAGGATTTTTAGATGTTTATAATAATTTTTGTTTCAATGTAATTTTTTGAATTTGATGAAATTAATTTTTTTTTAAAAGAAATGATCTTTTAGTTTTATGAATGAGCTAATTTTAGTTTTCTATTGAAATTTATAAGGAATCATTGCATTAAAATGTAAGGAATGAGTGGTATTTTCCATAGACATAACCACTAAATGATTTAAATATTACATTAAATGTTTTCAAATCAATTTTAAATGATTATTGTCCATTTTTTTTTGGAAATTTGTTTATTTTGGATAAATAATTTTGAAATGAAAATGTTATTTTCCTCAAGAAATGTTACAATGGATTCATCAAAAATTGTTTTCCATATAAGATGGCATCCTTTGATGTTACTTAAGCTTTATCTATAATATTATCCAATGATACCGTCTTTATTATATCGTTGGTTGATATTTGATTATGATAATGTTATGTGTATGAAAGTCATTTCATTTCCACATGTTATACTATGATAAATTGATGAGATGATTATGAAACCCATTTCCTTTCTATAGGATATTCTATGATGAAATGTTTATAAATTGCATTTCCATGCAATGGGTTATGAAATGGTGAATTTTTTATGATATTGTGGAAAATAAAATTATTGATTATTTTATGGGTAGGTCCGATATATCCCACCAATGCTTTGGGTAATGAATAAAGTTCTATGTTGATAAATGGTACACTGGAGGTTATTCCATGTTAGAAGCAGAAGGGTAGAAAATAGGTTAACCCAAGCATGAAACATGAGGTCACATGGGATGTTATCCTAATCCCCAAATAGTTGGGTATATGGGGTTTCATTTAAAGAAACAAAGTTGATTCACATGAGGTTATCCCATAGAAAATGTGTACAAGGGTTGTTAGTCGAAGCCTAATATGTTATGAAGGTTTTGTTGGTTATCCTTGACATAAAAGTTTATATTATTTTATATATTCCACAAATCTATGTCATATTCCATTATTAATTGATTATGGAATATTTTCATTGATTCTATTATTATTCATGTTGTCTTAACTATCATGATTAATTACATGACTTGTGTTTATAATATCTTATATTCATGGTATTATTTTTAATGGATCTAGGGACTATCACATAATGAAGATAGAAATTGAGTCTTTTTTAAATCCACACTTGGAAGATCAATTAAATTTCACGAAAATATATCTTGTAGTGTAGATTACTTAAGTGTAGAAGGGGTGGTGTTTTCCAGTGTTTTCCAAATTTTTGTGGTCTAGAATTTGGAGGATGGATAATTTTTTTCTTGAAAAAGGAAACTCTTTCATGTAAAATAAAATATTTCTTCACAAGTAATGTTTCAGGACCATCACATAAAAATAATGAAAAAGAGTGAGCTTTGCACAAATGTAGAAAAATCACCAAATATGAGTTTGTGTGACACTGTAAAGTTGTGTAGCAGGGAAGGTGTGCAATATTCATAATCACAAAATATGATTTCAAAAAACTATTTGTGTGCATGGTAGAATGATTAAAGGATATTGTACATAGGTCTAACAATGTCTATAAATAGGTGTTCACACCCTTAATTTAATGAAACTTTTTAATTGAATATTTGATGTCTCAAACAGGTGATATAGTTTTGTGTAGAAGAGTTGCACATATTAAAACATGGGAATAGAGTGTTACTTATGTATATCAAGGATATGTACAGCTCGTGGTCTAATTGGGTGAAAGAAAATAGTTGTGTGAAAGTTATATTTAATGAAAAATACAAATGTTTTTTTCATGTATAAGTGTTGCCCATAAGTTCATGACATAGGAATCTAGCAAGTTTTTAATATTTAGTTTGTTTTATCAGTGTATTCATGTGACTCAAATTTGGACTATGGTGAAAGAAGAGTTTCTCTGTTATCAAGGATAAATAATTTATTCATAATAAACAGAAGATACCTTCATGTCATTAAAATGTGTAAGACTTGTCCCAAATTAGTTGGCTAGGGGTTTGATGGAAGTGTTCTAATGGAGGTAGTGTGTTGTCCCTAAAATCTTGTTAAAGAAGTTCTCCTAGTCTAGACTGATAATTTTTTTACATATGTATTCCACAATTACTTATGAATATCAGTGGATTTAGTTTTGACTATAACACTATCAGTGTATACTATTTTCTTCTAACTATTATTAGTAAACAAATTAGAACTTTTATGTTGTCTATATGTTTGTGAATGTTTCATTATGGAAATATTTAATCAAATAGAATTAACAATTATTTATTTGATGAAAACATGATATGTCATATTTGAAGAAACATTTGACACCCTGATTCAGCCCTCCCCCATAGGGTATCCTAGGATCCTATAAGTCCTATCAATGAATATAGGTTATTTAATATAAATATGTCCTCCATTTGGTCATAAATAATTAATTAAATGTTAGGGGACCCCCTTATTGATGGAATAAACATAAAATTATGGAATAACCTAATGATATCACATATGAAATCCCTTTGGAGGAATTTTCTATTTTCCACTACATAGGGGACTCATCTCACTAATGTGACAAGCATTTTTATGACTAAAACATACAGAAAAATAATCAATTCAAATGACAAATCACAAAATTCTTTTACTGTAGATCAAAATGATAAAATATATTTCATGGTGATTATTTTATCTTATGCCAATACCAATTTGGGGAAACTGAAAAATATATACTAATGAAATAACAATGTGAATAAGTCCATAATCCATGTTTTTCACATTAAAATTGATTATCTGAAAATGAATCCAGAAGAGAATACACATTTTCTTAAAATAATTAAAATTATTTAAATAAATTCAAAAAAAAGTGAAGAAATTAAAGATATTATAATTTTAAATAATATCATGAGAATAATTTGACCCATGCACAATCAAAATACAACATCCTTGAGAAACATGATTCTTTTAAAACTTTCTCTTGATGTCCTAGTGAGATGTCTAGTGTCTTATGAAATTAGTGTATAACCAAAAGATGAAAAAACTAGTGTAATAAATTAAATGGAATTAAAAAATGGAAAACATGTGAATTCTTTATATATTTTTGGATAAGATAATGAGGAATTAATACTTCATTCCCTTTTTCCAATAAATTCAACTGTTGATAAGGTATATCTGAAGGGAAGCTTCCTCTATCCTTTTTTAGATTTGATATAGTTGGGAACATTGCCTCTCAATTGTCAAGGATGTTATTTGGAGAATAAAGTGAAGTATAAATCTTATATAATCCTTAGAGGAATTTTCCCCAAATGGAAGATATCAAAATATGAAATAAATTAAAAATAAAGAGTGTAACTTCCCTGTAGTAGTTTCCCAGAGTCTGTGAATTATTTTATAACATTAGTGTGATTACATGCATTCAAAACCCATATGACTAATTAGGTTAGTAGTTATGAATAACTAAATACATAAATGGATCAATTATTACATTGGTAAGACATAAAACTTAACATTGTAATATAACATGCATCCTTGAACTCATTAAAATGATTCCTCTTCATAACCATGGGAAATAGAACAAATAAACGGGTGATATAAAATGCTTTGTATTGGTAGGTGAAGTAAAAAATGATAATTAATCATTGGAAATAAATTAAAATGGAAAGGTAAATAAATGGTAACACTTTCAGTTCATGTAACTAGAAAATGAAAAATGAATAATGAAATGAGAGAAATGATTAATTATTAGACATCATGTTTTAGGATCATGAAAAACTATATTGTCAAGACCTTTCACAATATGGATTAAACTATTTAGATTTTTTTCAAATTATTTGTCTCATTTAAAACTGTTGATGCATTGAAGGGATATATAATGTATCCCCCACCCATCAATGCATGTACAAACAATTACTCATATCATGTTATTGATTTAATTAATAATTAATATTACCTATAAAATATCCATATAGAATAAATAATAATTATTTATCAATAATTCCTCATTAGTGGATAATTATAAAAAAATTTGATGTGGACGAATGGAAATTCTTCTGAAAGATCGTTGAAAAAAATCTTTAGTAAAAAATCATTAAACATTCCAATGTGCCATATACCACTTTGAAACTTTGTAATAATAAATCCTATGATATAATAACATTATATGAAACATATAATTTCTTGAAAATAATTATTTTCATGATATTACATGAATGAAGTTTTTTTATAAACACCATATAATACAAAACCAAATGCATAACATTACAATATCCCTCAATGAGATGAAATTGTTATTAAATCCCTTACTACGTGATTTATTTTTTTGTGAAATTCCCATAAACATCTAAATAATGACATTAATAATGTTACTAAACTATCAAAAAACCATATTAATACTTATGATACCATATATGATCATCTTACAATATCTTATTAACATTTTGTTATCATTATTTCATTATTTTTGCTATTTTGTGTTTAAATTGTCTTCTTTCTTAAGTAAGTTTTGACTTTTAATTTATGTTATAGTTAATTTGATCGTGGTTTCATAATATCCAGAATTTTAACCATGATTTAATTATTATGTATATTTATTATATTTATACTTATAATAATCCAACAATTTGAATATAGGAAATGATATGCGTCGTTCATGGAGACAGTTAGTGGTACATATATATGAATGCTACATTCATTTCAATGTCATATTAAAAGTATGAAAATTAAATAATATATATGTATATTATAAATCCATTATCATATTTATTTCATATATTTCACATATTATTAATAAAACTATCCTAAATACATTTTAATTTATAGCATGAATGAATCTCGTCGCTTTGATGAGGTTGTAATACGCACTTCCACAAACGATGTTATCTTACTTATAAAAAATGAAAAGTATAAATGTATGTTTAATAAGATAATTATAGAAGAATAATGACCTAAATATCACATATATATAATATCATATAAAAACAACATGTCAATCATAATTCCCAACCATGAATGTTGGTAAAGGAAAAACAAACAATCATGGTTTCGTGAGACTGTAGTTCAACCTACACATAAAAAATATGTTTGTTATCCATTAGATAGAATAGTGTGTATTTTTAGGTATAACCCTTAGAATAAAATTATATTGGTATATTCAAGACACTATTTTTGTTACATTATCATGGAATAAAGGGACATTAGGGGGTGGAGAATGGAAATAAAACTAAAGAACATAAGAAAATATGCTACCTATTGTTTGTGTAACTCCTTTCAGTTTTCAAAAAAGGATTAAATGGATCAATTTATTCCAAAATATAGGATTATTGTTTGAAGATTATGAATTTAGTATCAAATTATATCAGGGCTCGTTGATCTATATCACTCAAAGTGGTGTAAGGAACAAAGGGAGGATGTTTCCTTTAATAATGAAAGTGAATGGAACATCTGGAATTTCTCAAAGGATTAATTTATAATAAATTTAATATTAATAAAATACCCCCCCAAACAGTTCATATAATAAAATCTAATACATATAATATTTTAATCTAATCAAAAAATAGATTTTAGAAATGTTTTGGTGTAATTTTAATCATTATTGTTTTCATTAACCCAAAATTAACCCACTTAAATATTCACCATGGTAATTAATTTTTCTATACTAAGGGGATGTAATTTTTACTTATAAAGGGAAACATAGACTAAAAATTTAAATTTTATTATATTTTAGAAATTATCTGAACACCTTTTCCTTAGTTAGTATTTTTAGTATTTTTAAATAATTAAATAAATTATCGTAAAATATCATAAGTTTGTATTTCGAAACTATTGATAACACTGACTTTAAGAAAACTAATAAAGCAAGATAAATTAGAAACAAATCACTTAACACACCACTAAATTTATTTATTCACCCATAATTTTCTTTGATCACTTTAATTATGTCAAATTATTTTTATTCTAATATTTCTAATATCTAATAATTAATTTATTCATTAATTGAGAAATTTTTACATCATCATTTTTAAATTAATTATTATATTTAGTTCTTCCAAAAAAATTAAAAATAAATTTTCATGATGTAGATTAAATTTTATCTTTCAAAATAAAAAATAGAGTCGATAATATCATTTATTTATCCCTATATTACAATTATTATACATATTAAAAGTTAGTGTGTGACATTTTTTCACTCTCATTGAGTTTAAGAATATTTAAATCATTTTGAATGTAATGTGAACATTAAATTAAGGATTTTTTATCCTTATGTGTTAAAGGTTTAATTATAATTATACAATTAATTTTGGGAAATTGTTAGGATAGTTTTATAAAATTTATTATATTATTTGTACCCTTAGTTACTCGATTTACCCGTTACTGTGGCATTAAAATTTACTAAAGTATTCATATTGTCAAAAACTAAAATCAACTATTTAAAAAAAATTTACCCTCTAATTCCAAATTTGAAATTATTTTTTCATATTTGAAAACACATTAATTTATGAATGTAATTAAAAATTAATCCCTTTGTCGGAATGATAAGTCAAGTTATTAAAGTGAAAATGTACAAAATATTATAATTGATTTATATTCAAATTTACTGTGAAATTGATTCCAACGACCTAAATTGGATTAAAGGATAAAAACAAGATCTAATTATTCTTTTAAACCACTAAAATATATAATTTATCATAATAAATAATTTTATGGAAAATATGTTTCCAATTAAAATTAAATATTTTATCACCATTCATCAAAACATGAATCTTATCAGAAAAAATACCAAAATTTAAACCAAAGTAAATTATTATATTAATCATTAAAATAAGAATTTTATTTTTTTTAAAATTATATATAACAGTTTCAATAATTAGATTTAAAATATATTCTCTATTAAAAGGTGGTAAAACTATATTTACTAAAATAATGGTTTTTATGTTTAATATTGGGTAAATACTTATCTTATCCCTATAAAATAATTTGGAAGAATGTAAAAATGTTCATAAAATATATAATATATAAATTTCATAATTTATTTAATATAATTCATTCCAACAAATTTAGTACCTATGTTATAATTAATATGTGAAAATTAATATTTATAGTATATACAGGTACTTTTAAGCTCGGTGTACTATGCGACATAAGAAATTGAAGAAATTTAATTTATTTACAAATAGATAAACTATAAAATCATGTGGTGTTACATTATCTCATCCTTCAATAAATTTCATCCCCTCAATATAAAATGAGGATTAAAAATTAGAAGTTTTAATTTTTAAAATATATATGTTTAAATCCCACATCAAAAAAAAATTAAAGCGAACTCTAATTTAAAATAAATAACAAGAATAGAAGAGGTTATTATAGAACACGAAAATTATATGGTTCCATGTTAGAAAATATATAAATGAAATATAAATTCAACCATCAAGTTCAAATGGATGGTGATAGAGAACATGGTCATAAGAAAATTTACAGTCACACAACAATAAATTTGTGATGATCTAAGGGGCTATTTGATTCATCAGAAAATAAAGTCATATGATAACATTTTTGGTCTCAAAATATTTTCCCTAGATTTGATGAATTTATCTAATTCATATAATAATAACATAATGAAACATACTTACATTATGAGTATATTTTCATCCTTTAATCAATTTCCACCACAACCTCATTTTTTCTCAAAATGATGAGTATTTAAAGTGAATTTTTCATGCATGAACATTTCAAATGATCATCAACGAATACAAAAATACATATAAATTATAATTATATATTCCTAATGGCATTTTAAATTAACAAAAACCAACATTTTTAGGATAATATAAGATAATTTTACAAAAACTAGTCTCCAAAATTTATCATTAAAACCCCAAAGATTAAAAAAATTATATAGGAAATTACTAGCTTTTGCAAAAAATATTATTAAAATAAGATTGATAACCAACAACCAGAAGTATTTTTTCATATATCCATTCAAATAACATTATTAACTCTTAATATATTATAATAAAAAATTAATTTCCTTGATAACATAATATTCATATATGCTAACCATTTCTATAAATTATCTGAATCACTATAAGTCCCCAAAGAATTATTATTTGGTTACAGAACACAATTTACCCGTTATTATTCATAATATTATTTTTACCTTAATCATATTGAACTCCCACGATTTCTAACTACAAAAATAACATTTATTACTTAATCACCATATAATTTTCTAATCCCAATATTATTTATTTCCTTAAAAAATGTCCCTAACATAAAAAACAACCCATATTAATTTGATAGTTTAACTAAAAAATTCATGATAAATAGTAATTTATTTAGGTTAGTGTTAGTTGATTCACCCTTTCCAACCTTTGATTTTGGGTTCAAAACTAGTGACCTTTCTTGATAAGAAATATTTTCACCCAGTCTACAGGCTATCCTTTTTCAAAATCCATATTAATATTATCCAAAAATGTGATAAGAATCCTCAAAAAAATCACTTAAATATATTTAACATTAAATAAATGATTTGACCACAAATGATATCTCATATGATTCATTTTTTATACCCAATGTTATAAATATCCAAAATTACTATAAATTCATTGATTATATATACCCTAATAGTTATTCTTACCATTATATATATTTCCATTAAATGTAGAGGAATTATTACTTAAATTACTTTTTTCAACATACTAAACCAATGGATTGTGTTTCACTAATAATTTCTTAAAAAATATAGTTATCAATTTCACTACTAAACATTCTATGATTCAAACTATAATTCCCAAACGACATAATCACAGTTCCAGTGCATTGTTTTATTACATTTTCAGGATTACATGGAATCCAGTCTTATAGGGCCGATCAATTTAGTAGTCTTGAATAAATAGATATGTAAATATTTCCCTTATTAAATTTTTAAAACATAAAACATAATAAAGGAAAATTAAATTCATCCTTAAACTCATTCAAAGGATTCCACTTCATAACATAGAGAAAATTGAATAAATTATAGGGTGATATCAAATGCTCAGTTCTGGTACGTAAAGCCAAACTCATAATGTGTCAGTGGAAATAAATCAACATGGAAATGTAAATATCTGATAACACATACCATTAAAATAAATTGATAAGGAAAAATAAATATGGTAATTTAACAAACATAAACAATTACATATAAATCAATAAAATTATAATATAATACATCCATATATTTGTCGACTCAAAATATCATAAATAAATAATAACTCAGTCTAAATGACATAAATTCTAAATTAATGGAAGTCATGCATAAGAAACATGACAGCCTATACCTTAAAGATAATTAATAATATGGTTTCAACTAATCTGGTATGTCCATATTATTTTTCATAGAACATATCAATGCATTGAGGGTCTATATAAAATATTGGCCCCACACATCATTTCCAATCCAAATCATTCCTTATATACAGTAATCGATTTAGTTACTAAATAATATTCCTCATAAAATATATAGTATTAATAAACAAATATGGATTTAACAATAATTACCTAGTGGTGGATAATATCAAAAAAAAATTATGTTGATGAATGGATATACTACTCAAAGATAATTAATCATTTTTGTGGAAAATAATCTTCAATCATTCCAATATGTCCCATTACCACTTTCTAACATTTGACTCATAAATCCCAGAAAGGAATTACATTAAATAAAACAAATAGTTTCATTTTAATAAATATTTTCATGATATAACATGTCAGAATGTATTATATATACAATATAAAATAAACTAGTTTAATAACATTAAAATATTCTTCAATGTAATGAAATTGAGACCAAATACTTTAACAAGTGTTTCCTTTTTGAGTGTACTTAATTTAACATCAAGTATACTGTTTTTAATAGTTTTAATTACCTATTAATAAAACATATTAATATTTATGATATTATATATGATAATATGATAATATCGTATTACTTGTTTGTTGAAAATCTTTTGTTATTTTGGCTATTTAGAGAGTTAAATATCTAGTTTTTCTAGTGTAAGTTTTGACTTGTTTATTTTCATTCCTATTAATTTTATTTTGGATTCATCAAATCCATAATTTTAATCGTGATTTAAATATTATATATATTAATTATATCTATAATTATAACAATCGATAAAATTTGGTGATAGGAAATAAAATGCACTATTCATTGTGAAAGTAGGTCATACATACACTTCAATGGTACTTTTATTACTTTACCATATTAAGAGAATGAAAATTAATATATATATATATATATATATTTATTAACATTTTAATTCCTATATCATATTTATTTTATATATTTTAAATTTTATTATTAAATCCTTTATGCATTCTATGTATAGCGTGAATGAATCACATCGCTTGGGGGAGTTAGTGGTCCACAGTTCTATAAAAAATGTTTTTATATTTATAAATGATTGAAAGTATTAAGGTATGTGTTATAAAATATTTATTGAAATATAAAAACATAAATAATATATATATATATATATTATATAAAAACAACATGTCCATCAATATCCCAAACATGATAGGTGGTAAAGGACAACATGAACAACCTTCTTTTTGGGAGGCGGTAGATTGTCACACACAAAAATAGAATGCTCATTTCCTATATGATGGAATTTTCTGTAATTGTAGGTAAAATGTTTATCTCAAAAATATCTGATTATATTTAAGATTCTGTTTTTTATATGATAATTAAAAAACAATTTTTGAGGGGTGGAGATTGGAAACAAATCAAAAGTTCTTAACAAAATATGTTACCTCTCCTTTGGGTAACATCATTTGGATTTAACAAAATTCGTCCTTGAATGGATTCATAACCAAAGGGAGGATTATATGATGAAGTTAGGGAATTTGGTGTCTTAATTTTTTAGGGTTTTGTTGTGAAATAATTCTCAATGTGGTCTAAGGAAATGAGGGAGGAGGTTTCCATTTATATTGAATGTGAGGGGACCTTTTAGAATTTCTCAAAGGATTAATTTATTATGAATTATCTATCCACAAAAATAAATCAAATATTTCATTTATTATAATATAATCTGATATAATATTTTAATACCATTACTAATATATCTTAGAAATGTTATTTGATATTTAAATTTTTATCATTTTGATTATCCTTTAATTAGCCCATTTTAATTTTAACAATAGTAACCAATTTTTCAATACTATGACAATGTCATTTTTACTCATAAACTGTAAATTGTACCATATATTTAAACTTATTTATATTTTAGACCATATGTAATTCCCTTGTACATAGTTAATATTGTTATCATATTTAAATAATTTAATAAAATATAATATGTGCCAATTTTCACATAATTGATAACTTGGAATTTAATAAAATTCATACATCAATATAATGTCATGAAAATTCACTTATCACACACCTAAAATTATATATTCACCCGTAATGTTAATGTATCAACTTAATTAAGTCATATTATATTTCTTATAATATTTATAATATTATTTATTTGATTGTTTTATTAGTTGAGTAATTACTACATCGTCATTTTTTAATTATTTATGATAATTATTTCATACCTGGAAATTAAAAATAAGTTTTTATTAAGTATAGAATAAATTTTTTTCAAAATAATATATATACACTATGAAAAAATTTATTTTCCACCATATTAAAAATATTATACATATTGAAAGCAAGAGTGTGACATTTTGTCACTCGTTTTGTGTATAATAATATTTAAATAATTTTCATGGGAATGTGTCAATTAAATTAATAAATTTCGATACATATATGTTAAGTGAATAAATATCTTTATCAAATAAAATTTTTTAAAGTGTTGGGGTAGTTTTCTAAAATTTATTAATTTTTTTACCCTCAATTACTCGATTTATCCATAATCGTGGTCTTAAAACTTACAAAAGATATTATTTATAATGTCAAAAAAAGGTAAAAATTTAATATAGTTGGGGTTTATTATTAAAAATATTCAATCCATTTTTCTTATTTAAAAACACAGAAATTGAAATTAAAAATTAAAATCAAAGTTATTGCCTGCATGAGAAAATGGGTTATTAGAGTGAAAACATGAAAAAGATTGTAATGTTTTTAAATAAAAATTCAATGTGAAATTTATTCTAATGACCCAAATTAGATTAACTAATTTAAAATTTATCTTATTATAACTTATAACGTATCAAATATATCTTTTATCATGATATATGAATTTCATGAAAACATTGTTTTCAATTAAAATGAAATATTTTATCATTATTCATAAAAACATGAATATTATCATAAAAAATGCCAAAATATCAACCAAAATAAATTTTTATATTAATATTTAAAATAATAAGATTATTTTATTTCAAATATAATATATAAAATTTTCATAAATTCTATTTAATATAGGTTATCCATTAACAGGTTGTAAAATTACTTTTAAAACAATATTGGTTTTTAAGTGTAATATTGGATTCATTATTATCTCATTCCTATAAAATAATTTGGTTGAATGAAAAAAATTGATTACATATTTAATATATAATTTTTATAATGTTTTTAATACTATTTCTTCCCTCTAATTTAATAGCCAGGTTATAATTTTTTTTTAAATTATAATATTAATATTATAGGGTTGTTTGTTTAAGCTCGTTGTTGCAGGAAACTTAAGCCTTCAAATAAGTTGGATTTATTTAAGAAGATAAATATTATAATATCATCTGTTGTTTTAAATAGTATCATTTTTCAATAAGAAGATGATGATGATGAATTTTTGGAGGACGAAAATCCTATTTTTAAATATAAAACCAAAGAATCCATGATGGTTATAGTTGAAATTGTAGAAACATAAAAGGACAAGGACAATCAATTGATTGGTTTAGTAGATCTAAAGGTGTAACATGAGGATGATCTTGATAATCTTGAAATTAAAATAATGTAATGTAGAAATATGAGATCAATTCTGAGAGTGTCACTAGAGTATGTTTATCGGATTACAGCTAAAATCGATCAATTTGAAGTGAGGGTATAATAACATTAAAAACTCATTATAGTTGACAAGATGTTGTAGAATTTAACCATAGGTTTTAGAGAAGGAAAATTCATAAACAAACATATATCTCTACTATACTAGAAGGATAATAAAGTGGAGGAAATTGAAGTAGAAGTTTTTACTAGAAGGATTAAACTAGAAACATAATAAAAATTGATGGAAACAAAGAAGTAACTACAATTTGTAATATTATCATATGTTGAGAAATTAGAAATAGATAAATTTTGTTATAATGTAATATATAAGTCCTTGAATAATCATAGATCCACATATATGAGAAAATTGTAATGGGATGTGATATAGAGATATGAAAAGATAGAAATGGGATGAGCCAAAATAATGGGATGAATAAAGTTTGACATATCAAGAAGGCTCTCGATGTCCTATTAAAGAAATCCTTGAACCAAAAAATAAAAGAGTGATAAAAATAATTATCATGTAACCAATTTCAATATCCATTAAAAAATTAATACAAGATAAGGGGAAATGTGGAAGAATGTAACTGAAGTGATTTTTCCCATAATGTTATGTAAATTCTGGGGATTTCTAGGCCATACCATATCCCACTATGAATAGGAAATGAGCTATCAAAATGGGGATGTTCCTGGAATTCATAAAATGATAATGAGATCATATAATTCATCTTATATAAGAAATATTTTACAAGTATATTTTATTCACATTTCTAACTATGGCCACAAATCTATTCATTGTAGGTAGTAGAAACGTTGGAGAAAATGACTATAGATATTTTTAGAAGGTTAATACCATTCAACCAAACATAATTTCTCCAAAAAATATGTTTTTTCCTATAGAACAATAATGTGAATATGATGAACCCATGCATATTGTAATTATATTTTAAAGGAAATCATTTTTTCCTCTCGATCAGGTATTCCATAGATGGAAATAAAGAATATTGAAAAAACAAATATTGTATAAATATCCCACAAAGATACCAAAAAAATATAACCAATATTATTGAATACATATGATTATACCACAATATATAAATTTAAGTCTAGTTGTGGAATTCTAAGAAAAATTATGAATGACAATTGAAATGTTTCAACTATGGTTCTTTAATGATTAAACGCATTGGAATTATATAACTATACAATGATGAGCTACTGAAAATTAATGTTCTTTGTGTAGATGGTTTGAATCAGAATATCTGGATTATATATCAACTATATTACTCAATATTTATATTTAAATTAATTAAATATGGGTTCTCTATAAAAGTAAATACAATTAATTATTTTATTAAAGGATGCAGAATAGATGGAAGTTTATTCAATGTTAACGGAAAAGATAACATTCTTACCTAAATATTAAAGAATGAAAAACTTATCGCATAATTGGTTGGGTCAACCTTACCAATATACAATGGGACAAATTTATATTCTTAAGATAGTATTCTATATTCCCAATATAATTAATTATTGATAAAATACACGTGATTCATGCATGCGAGAAAATATGGTTAGGATTTCATATAGGATGAGTTAAAAAAGGGAATCGAATATGCTTGATCCTATCAACACATATGTATATCATTAAATAAACTTGGCAGAAACATATATAGAGAAGTGATTAATTATTTCAATATTGGTTATATTAAAATGTATTGTGTAATGATTATATAGAAGATACAATAAGATATTTATTATATTAAAATTTATCATCACGTAACTGATAATGAATTTAGTCACATAATCAAGATAATATGATCATAAAATAGAGGATAATACACATCCATTGAATTTAAAAATTACCTAAAATCATGGATTAAAGAATGAGGTGGTTTTCATCAGAACCCCATAGAAAAATAGAGTTTTTTAACATGGAAATTGAAATTTCAACTATACAGTTAGAACTATACTGATTGAGAGTCTTATTTTTTGTGTTACTAAGAGAAAGTGGTTGTTCAAGTAGTGGTGTACCATCAAAATCAAATATGGGTTTTTATTTGAGATATAATTAAAAGATAATGTTTATGTCATGGAAGTAATCCCTCTCAAAAGTATTTTCTTGTTTTTGTAAATAATTAATTCATCTACAACAAAAAATTATACAAAGGAATTTATGGTGATTCAAAAGATAAAGTAATTTGTATTGGATATTCAAAGAAGATTAAATAATTAAAATGTTACAATAATAAACATAAAATAATTTTTGAATATAGTTATTTGAAGATCATCAATGATAAACCCATAAATTCATCAATGGTCACATATATTGAAATGATAAGAGATGAATAAGAATGTGGATAATGTATAGATTCAAAGGAAAAATTAGTGAAGGTCTTGTAAAATATTCAGGTCTCATGAAATGATAATGATTCAGAAGAATAATTAAAAGAGGAAGCCATGGCTAATGAATCATCATATAAACCTCACAGGATATATAGATGATCATAAATTGATCAATCCAACTACATTGGGGAATGTAACTCACCCACACATACATGGAGAATTTTGAATGAAGATCAATATTTATTCATATCAATTTGGGAACTAACCTCATTTAAAGAAGTAGAAATTTATGAATCATGGTATAAGAATATGAATAAATAAGTGGATTAGATTGGAAATATCCAGAAATCAAATCTTCTTTGGATCCCTAAAAATCAAAATGTGATTGGAAAAAAGGGGATCTTTTAAAAAAATTCAATGATCTTTTAAATTTGATCAGACACAAGGAAGTAATGATACTTAAAGGCTATGTATAAATTAAAGAAATTTATTTTGAAGATTCATTATCTTTAGTACATAGACGAGAGTTGATTAGGATTCTCTATTACATGGAAATTCATAGACAGTAAAAAAATTTCATATGGATGTAAAAATAGTATTCTTAAATGGTTTTTTTTAAGATCATTTCTACATTGAAAAACCAGTGGGATTTTTATTAGAAATGATGAGACTAAGGATTATAGATTAAAGAAGGATATTTATGCTATGAAGTCGGCACCATGAGCATGATATTCTCAACCTAATTATTATATCAAGAATATTATAATTAAATGAGAATTTGTGGATCAAAATATTTATGTGAATAATTATTAGAAATCACTGTTTGTGGTTCTTGTGTATGTGGATGATATAATTCTTTTGGGAAGTACAAAAGGATTAGTGGAATAGTTTTATAATCAATTTAAATATGAATATAAAATGTCCATGATTTGTGACCTAGAATAATTTTTTGGGATGCAGGTTGTTAAAAATAATAATTATACATTTATTTATTAGTCAAAATAAAAAAGAGGGCATTAGTAGAAATTTATCATTCATGACTCCAACGCAATTTCCACACTGATTATTATTGTGAAAAAACATGTAAATCATGAGGATGGGAAATATGTGGATAACATCATGTATAGAAGAATCATTGGAATCATATTATTATTGACTCCAAAATGTAAATATATCATCTTTAAAACATTCTTAGCAAATATCCTTAAATGTAATATGAAGGAAGTGTATTTGGAAGCAGTTAAATGAATCCTGAGGTATATTAAATGTACAATAATTTATGGATTATACATTGCAGCAAGAAGAGATAACGAATTATCTGAATTTTTTATGATGATTGGGTTAGAGATATGGTGCGTCGAATGTGTAAAAGTGGTGTCTCATTATTTATAGAAAAATAATGTATCAGATAGTTGAGAAAGAAACATGAAATAACTTTTCTATGTATGTGTGATGTAGAGTATATATCTACTAAAAAGGATTCACTTTTCTATTGTGGATGAATAAACAACTAAATGACATTAGTGACGATGTGAAGTTGCCTATTTTTATTCACTGTGACAAAAACAGAACAATTATTCATATGAGTAATTCTATTAAACACCCTCATACAAAACATATTGAGATCATATATCACATTATCAAGGAAAAATTTGAACAATGTGTATTTAAAATGGATCATGTTGAAACTTATGACCATGTGGATGAGATTATGACTATTTCATTGGCATCACATATGTTTGATGAGAATCTTTTGGACCTCGTTGTTCAACCACTTCATAGTGCACGAGGAGGTTATAGATAGCCCCTATCCTCAATTTTGTTCACTATTTTAATATATTTGTCAAAGTGATGTAGGTTTATAGGGAATACAAGTTCCAATTTGAGTCTATTTTGAGATCTAAAAAGAAAAAAATAGGTTCATGGGGTTTATTTACAAAGGGGTTTTGTAGAGAAACTCAATGTTATAATGGTTTTATAGTTGAAGGATTTTGGAAAACCATTCAATGCTTCTATGAAATGATGAGAGTTAAGTGTTATGAGGAGACACTTCATATTTCCAAATCATATCTTGAAAATATTACTGCATTCTAAAACATGAGAACACAAATCATGATTCCCCTATTTTTTATACACCAATATTTTCTCACATAGACATAGAGAGATAAATATGTTTTTCTCAACTTTTAGGTTTTTGTTTCATGCTTCTGCATTAATAAATTTATATACAAATTTCAAAAAACAAAAAGTGGGATATTTTTTGATCAATGGTGAGTCATATATGGTAGCTAGAAATAGAGTCTAGTTTTTGTTTGTGGTCAATTAACAATGGTTTGAAAAATTATTTTTCAAGACATGTGTTATTACTGTGCATATGGATTTAGTGATGAAAGTGGAATTTTTTTCAATTTTTTTTTAAAAATGTGGTCTAAAATATAGAGGATGGAGAATTTTGTTTTTTAAAAAGGAAAAAAGTTTGTATAAAATTATTAACATTCATACAATTGATGTTTCATGATCATCACATCAAAATATTTCAAAGAAATGAGTAGCACCTAAAATATGAAATTATGTGAAATATGAGTCTGCATGATAAATGAAAGTTCCACACATTAGAAGACATAAAAGAATCTTATGAGAAAATATAATTTCAAAACAATATTAGTGAACATGGTAGAATGCCCTTATATATTTTTTCATAGGTTTCTTCATGTCCATAAATAGGTGTCAACCCACCTTATATGAAGAATATTTCTCAACGAATAATTTGGGTCTCTAGGATGTGATAGAGTTGCATGTGGAAGTGTATCACTTCATAAAACATGGTCATAGAGTGTTCATTATGTCTATCATGCCCGTGTGAAATATTTGATATAGTTGTGTTAAAGGTAAGAGATGTGAGAATTTTATCTTTCTTGATATATATAAAATTTTATTTACAAGTACTATTGTCGTGAGAAATTTCTTGAGTTGCATGGATATTATGTTTTTAATATAATGTTAGTTTGATTAGTGTTTTCAAGTGAATAAACATATGAATATACTAAATTAAGAGCCTCATTCGTATCTTGGAAAATGAAGTAACTTCCAATCTTCTGAATAACACTTCATGTCATCAAACTAAGTTAGACTTCACTCAATGTTATGGGCTAGGGTGATTTGAAAAAATTGTTCTATGGGAGGTAGTGTGTGGTCACTAAAATCTTGTTAATGTTGTATTTATAACATAGATTTAATTTTTGTTATCTTCAATATTCTATTATAACTCATGAATCTTGGTTCATTTATGTATTAACCAATCACTTTTGGTGTGCGCTCTATGGACTGTAGGTTTTTTGAACCACGTAAAATGGTTACATTGGGTCTCTAAATATGAATGTTTAATTTCTACAAGATTCCATAGCATAGGTTTAACAAGTTCCTTAAAATGTGGGAATTAGAAAATTATCATTAAAATAAAATGTTTACATCTTTATTCTCATGTCCTCTCTCATGGAGTTTTGAGGGTATATAGTTTTCAAATTTTATTCTCATGTTATCATACCCATATACTCGCATTATTTTTAATTCTCCCATGTTTACCCTTCTTAGGCATCAATCTCACCCTTTGTTATATTTCAATTAATTATGATATAGTTAATGGAATTATATCTGATAGTTATAAGAATACTTTTATTTATGAATAAATTAGTGGAAGATGTTGTAGTTTAATTATGAACCAATTTTTCCTGAATCCATGTTTCTGAAGTCATTACACCTAAATGATTCTGGCATGGATTTTCATGTTACATAAAGAATAGGTTTTTATTAACATGAAGTATTTTTTTACGAATAGTATGGTTCAATATAATTGGTATAATGGAAAGGTTTTGTTATATGTTTGGAATCTGGGATGAGAATATTTATTGAGAACCACGAGGATTATTATATGTATTGGATGATATCCAGTAACATTGGTAAAGGATAGAGAAAGGGGTTTTTATAATATAACATCCTTTAATGGATAATAAAGATGGATATGGATATTGAATAGTGGTACCTAGGGGCGATACCTATGGAAAGGGTGCATTGAGATGGAATTGATCAATACCTATTGTGTTACAATTGGTCTTGTTGCACACATTGTTTACACTCCATGGGGATATGATTTGGAAATTAAAAAATAATAATGAACCATTTTAAATGTATTAAATAATGACCTTGAATGAACTAGGATAAGCCTAAAGTGTTTGAGAATTTTTCATTATTTAGATATATTACAAAATATTTTTCATTATTATGTAGTTCCACACTATGATTATTATTTCTTACATTGTGATTTGGGTTTTAGTCAACAGTTAGAACCCAAAGTATCCATGTAAATGTGGAGTTTTATGGACAATTAATTGGTTTTATATATGAGAAACAAATAATTATAGGAGATGGAATATGAAATATCATTTTTATGATCATAGAAAATTCTTATGATATGAATCTGTATGAACATTTAATTTATTAAATAATGGAACAAAATTATTTTGAGTCATTTATGAGGAATCATCCACCATCATTTAGTGGTACTTTTGATCCACTAGTTGTTGTGTAATTGATCTGTATCACAAATAATGATTTTTCTATTCTCCAGTGTTTGGATCATGGAAATTCATATTTGTCTATCTATAATCTGAAAGGAGAAGTGAATCAATGTTATACTGTTATTAATATTATTATGAAATAGAAAGACAATTACACAATATAGTTGTATGGTTTTATGATTTTATTTTTCAACAATTAAATTCCTGTTATTCATTATTTGAAAATGTATATGGATTATTTTGAGATAAAATGGAAGGATGGTGATTTTGTTGGTAACTATGTGTTAAATTTTACTTTACATTTGAGGTATGATTATATTATTATCATCAAAACCCATATCCTTCTCATATTCAATCAAATGGGAAACAAAACTGTCAATGTTGTGTACCACTTACTACGACCTTGTGAACTAATGTAATGATTTTTCATAACCACCTATAATGGATTTATATAATGATAGATTTATCTTATGTATATTATATTTACGAAATAAATATTATTCTATAATTATGACGTTACTAATACAGTTTTACTTTCCATTTTGTGGGAATATGATAATGTCACTCGTGCTTACAACAAACTTCTTTATCATGAAGCTATGTGATTGTTTTCACAATACTCATTACATTGAAGGTAATAATGATAAATTTAATAAATATATGTTTTATATATTAACTATTAATTACTATTTATGGGTGGTTATTTTTTACCTTCCTTTCTTTACATCCATTAATAAAATGGAAACAAATTTAATGCCTGTGTATGAATAACCATCTCCATGAATGGTGTAATTAATTCTCCACCAATAAAAATAATGGATTAATATAAGTATAAATTCAATTAATATATATTATATTCAATCATGTTAAATATGTTGGTGATGTAGGATATATTGACCAAACCTTGAAACATCTAGAGTTAGTTCCTACTACAATTCCATTAGTATAAGATACAAGTGAACCGTGTCCCAAATAACCAAAAAGTTTCGAATTCTTGGTAAACTAGATACATAGTTGAGTATCATGTTTAAAATTCATACAAAAATAAAAAAACCTTGATGATAGTAACTTTATTCCATGTAGATTATCCTTGCATATGTTTCTTAGTACCCTCCAAGGAATCTTATGGGATTCAATTCACACAACACCAGTTGGTTATAAATAATTTTCTAAAACATTTATATAGTAGGGTCATATCCCATCACAAATCCAAAAGGATGTTCAGAATATTACTACAACAACACAAATCATGAACCATATTCATAATCTACATAATTATAGTGTACATGAAGTTGTTCGAGACACATTCTCTACACCACAAGGGTCTATAGACTCTTTAATTAAAGAAGAATATGATCATTACAATGATTTTCCTGTACATGGTATGGTAAAAATGGATCATAGGGACTCTAATCCTGATATCCACCATGCTCAGCATTCCCATAGATATATCTACCATGGATATGTAAATATTTTCATTTCCAAAACGCCTTCATATAGAGAGACTCTCAAAACATAGATTCCTTCATGAAAAGAGATTCTTGAATCATCGATTCCGGATGCATATAGTTCCCCATCAACATCTTGTAGCACTCAACTCCAGTCAATCAGCAACCCTTAAAATAATGCTCTATTGTATGATTAGTTTGAGGAATGTTTGTTTGATGAATAGGTGGCCAAATTTGATATATACAGAGAGTTATCTGGAAACAACCTCCCCATAATGTCCTAGCCCCTCACCACTTCTAACTATGAGGTCCTAGATAAGATAGAAAAATATTTCAGGCCTTATGTATAGAAAAATATATTGGATACTCATCAAAGACTACATAATACAAATATACCATATATAGGATATGTTTATCCCATTAATCTGATCAATACATAGTATTTTTAGTAGGATATCACCTTATTTTCTGTGTCCTGTAACCTAGGAGTTTAAGAGTATGGAAAATTCCTATGTTGTTCTTGTTAGTGCATCGAAACAAATCACTATTGAATGATTTTTTACGAATATCTAGATTTGTGTATCCTGTAATGGGGAAATATTAAGAATTATATAGAACTATTTCCCCATAATTTTAGGACCCTATAGATATAGTGTCATGGAATGCCTTAGATTTCGATGAAATCAGTGGACCGACTAACATATGAGCCATTTCGTGAGTACAACAGAATTCCACAAGCATAAACGGTGCCCAAAAATCCTTAATAGAGGGAGAGGATAACTATAAAAATTATGAACATGGACCCTAAATTTAATGGGAATACTCTTAAGACATAGAGGACACAATTTTGATCAGCAAGACAACTTCCACAAAATTATAATTCTCATTATAGGATTTCATCTCACCCATCCCCGATGCAAGCATAACTACACCATATCAAACAGTCCCTAGTAGTTTCTTCCATAAAAAACCTTCAAGATTTAAAATAGATCACTAGGTTGGCAGAATATCTTCCACACTCTACACCTCTCATATCAACAATTCACAATGGGATTCAGGAAATATCCGTGATAATTGTGAAAAACCCACATCCTTTTGGGATGGGGGAATTTATATCTCAACAACCATCACTAGGCTCATTATCCCAAGAGAAGGTCCAGGGAAAATCAATAGTGACTCCAAATAAACCTTGGCCCACTGTGCTGGGGGATTTTAAATATCAATGTCCATCCAAGGATTCATCAAATACCAAAATTGAATCAATAGATCCTCAATATTATGCTCAATCAGTTTCAATTACAGACTTAAATAACCTTTATCCACTAATGATGGTGGAATTTTCTTCATCATCATGACCATAAAGTGAATTGGTCTTCTCCGGTCACCATCCCATATATTCCCCCCACCATAAGACAATCCTCTACTATTCAAATCCTATTTGGAAAATATAGCTAGAATCTCCCTCAAGGTCACTATCTGTAGATAAAGACGGGATAAATGTATGATGAAAGAAACCAGTCCCCGCTGGGGTCACAAGAGAAATTTTCCCAATATAGAAAGGGGTTCAAATAATAACCCTAATGAACATCATGTAGAATCATCCAATTGTGTTGAATGTAATGGGACAAAAACCATTTCCTGATATGCCTCTATGAATGACATCACTGTTAATTGAATGGAAATTTTCTATCAAGACATACATTCAAAAGGATGTGACATTGAATATTTACCACAATATGAGGGTGATTTGGATAAATAACTGATGGCTTCATGCACCTTTAATCAGAGAGGGCTTCGAAACATAGAAACATTTAATATTGAGTTTCACCACTATAGTGAAGAATTAAAAATGAATAAGGTAATGGTTTGGATATGTCCAAATCACATCCTAAATAATTTAAGTTACTTCAAAGTTGGAATAGTTTTAAAAATAAGAGAGTGAGATACAATCACTCAGATAACACATTGGGGGTCTACTCTAGAAAAAATTCCTTCTAGGTATTGACTCCTAGAAAAGAAGAATATTCACCCTCCAATGGCTTATCCCCAAACAAAATAATTATATGAGCATCATACTAGATCTAGATCTCGGTACCTAGTCAACATAGATGATGTAGTCCAAAATGATTTTGAAATCCCTCTATTACAGTGATAGCCTCTCCCTCTCTTGGGTGATCATTCTGTATTTTGAAAAATTTAGGATTAGTGGGAGATAATGGAGGGGCTACCTCATCTACCACCTCATTCTCCCTGTGGAAAATAGGAATCTCGGATAGAATTTCCCCTAGAGTTTCTTAATATCATTGAATCCCTAGATACTTGTATGGAATCCATGGACTGAAAACATGCACCTTTACATCCTTAGTGGAATCTATATCCGAACTGGGTGGATAACACTTTTCCTCCGCCAAATTTCAAAAATCCTGCCTTTTACCATGGGTGATTCTAGAAACCCTGAAAAAATATCACACACATCTTATACTTATGTGAGAAGATGACGAACCATCAATATCAGAAGGATTTAATAAGAAAGAGTTGTTCTATACAAAATATAATAGGGGAAATCCTTTTTTGGTATAGAATTCCGTCATCAGGTTCCTTTTTAGGATGGTAATACCATCTATATAAATTTATTTATCATTTACACTCCACAATAGGGTAAATGAAGATCATTGACCTGAATAACAAAAAAAAAGGTGAAAATTAGAGGGTTTCTAAATTCATAGTCAGATGGAATGGTTTATCATATCCAATCAGCATCCCACACTCACAGGTGAAACTTTTAGAACTCTCTTATCTAATTTTATGGAATGAATTGGAGAGACCTATGATCCCAATGAAGTATCCAAGTGGGTATCATTAGGTTACATAATTGACACAATGTCTCAAGGATTCCATACAGTGATCCCGATGCAAAAAATGACTCATCCCTCGGCCCAGGGGAATGTTCTACGCAATGTATGAGCTACAGGTGTCATGCTCAAACTAGCAGTGGTGCCCAACCAAGAACCTAGGTTGGACCCAAACTAACCGGAACCTCCTATCGAGTGATGACCACCAAAAAATCTCCCTCAACCAAAAGCACAGATAAATTAGGGTCTCCCATGATTTGAAGAACTTATTAATAAATAATTATCCTTCCAAAATGAACAAGTCTCTGGTTATCTCTTGGTATCGATGGAAGATAACCTACTCAAGCTACCGCAAGATAGAAATCCAAATGAGTTCAACTTAACTGACCATCCTAACTATTTCTGTTTCTATATAAGGTTGGGTCATAATATATAGAATATATCTGTCTTCAAAGACATAATTCATGGAATGGTCAATTCTGGAATGTTTTTTTATAAAACTCTTCATAGTAGGTGTCATGAATAACAATTTCCTAGTGATAAGATGAAGGTTATTGTAGGAAAGCTCTAGCTAGGTGTGAGTGGAAGTTCAAAAGTTGAATGACTCGAAATACAGTTGACTGAGCTCATACCACCCTAACGAAACAACTACCCATTCCCAAAATAGACAAACCACCTTAGTAGGTAATATCTGATATTCCTCCAAAAGCTACATATGAAAACCGAAAATTGTATGAAATTGAAGAGTTGGAGTCCTATTTTTCTCTAACACAAGCTATGAATGTTGTATATTTCTTCCCATAAACATCTGAATCACTGGATATTCCCCACCATACGGAATCGTCATATGAATAATAAATCTTATTTGGTTATATAAACATGATACACTTGGAAAACAACTTCTC
Source organism: Viscum album (assembly GCA_963277665.1). NCBI lineage: Eukaryota > Viridiplantae > Streptophyta > Magnoliopsida > Santalales > Viscaceae > Viscum > Viscum album. Next base: position 1,984,465,161 of record OY728122.1, read on the forward strand.
CAATGAATAATATTTCTAATAATATGAGTTTCTTGCACAGAACTAGGTTGTAGGAGGCTGCATGTGTAGGAACTGAACATACATGGGACAACATGGATGAGTTCTGACCAAATATTTTGGTCACATACACACTAAGGACATATATGCAGTTGATACCCATGGTAAAATGCTTCAGCAAGATCGAAAAATTCATGGAGGTTTCCCAAAACTCTCCGGCAATCATCCACACCCAATTTTCATACTTGACCACATTACAAGGGTTTGATTATCTGATCATCCCAAGGTGGGGGGAGGCCAGCACGAAACAATACACTAGAAGAAGATATCACCATTAACTCTAAATAACCACCAAACATTCCCAAATCAAATGAGTTAGAAATTGAACCACATATTAATGAACAAACCCATATTAGGAATTCCCATCATATAGAAAAAATGTATGGAATTATGAAATAGATGGATGTTTTCCCAACTATTATATCAATATTGGATGTACACTATTGTTAAAAATAACTCAATGGGGAAAATTGACAATCTCTATGGATCCCAAAGGAGTTTTAAACATAATTTTTTACAGTCGGGGTTTATTATGTGGAGACCATTTCCTCAGAATATCATGTCACTAGCACATTCAATAACCATGATTAGGAAGAGGTCAACCAAGGGCACATAGGCCCTTATATGTTTTGGGAAGACTAAATAATGTGGACATGAAAAGGGTTTTTTATAATGGTTATATGATAATCCTCATCCTAGTTAGAACACCTTGATGCATGGGATATATAAAAGGGGATTTGTCTCCCACAAAGATATCCATTCAAGGGCATGTTACGCGAAAGAAAAATACCTCTCAGCAAGATCAAACTAAAAGATCTATTTAGGGATATTACAAATTATGATTTGTTTATGGTTATCCAGTAAGACACTACATATAAGGTCCTACTTTGAAAGACTTGTCTCCAAATACACATGGTGGTACCTTCAACATTCCATTAGTGTTTAAAATTACCCATTAAAGGAAAGGTCTTCATACTGAATTGTGAAAACACCACCTTTGTGACTTTTGGAGCCACATATGCCCTATCATATTTTTATTAAATTAGTGTCAAGTAAAAAATGGAATATGGGGATATACATGTTTCATGCCCCAATGTACTGGGGACCTTCCTATTAAATCCATATAGAATGATTGAATGCGACCATGTGCTCCCAAAAAATCTATTGGATGTGATAGATTGGACACAAAATGTCCATGCTCCTCCTATACCCACTAGTAGTGTAAAATACAATCATCTTAGGAATGTCTGTATGATGAATAAAGAAATAAGGGAATATAATGTCTCGTCTCATGGCCTCTCTCACCACAATGCTGAAAGAGATGCCCCTAGATCTCTGCCTATATCTGAGAAATCCACCACAAAATCATAGATTAATGGAAATTAAGATGTCCTTGGTAATTCCCCCCCCCCCCCCCCCCACACACAAATTCAAGGAAAGATTCTCCACCACCATTGAAGATCTCATTTACGGGAATATAGGAATAGAATCAGACTCACAAACTATATTGATTATTGTTAACATTCCCCTTGAAGAGAAAGAGATGTAAATTAAATTTCATAATTAACACTGATTTTTGTTCTCCTGGAACAATATGGAAATTCCCAATCAAAATCCAGATTTGGTTAAACATCATATTGGGTAACCTGAACCAAATCAAGGATTCAAGAAATAAGCAAATGGGATTCACTCCTCTTAATCCACCAATGTAGAGGTCGATTTTGACAATTTCATCAAAGAGAACGTTATCCAAGAATAACAATACACATTATATTGAAAATATCATCACTATAAATAAATAATAGGTAGATTAATGTTTTATTGATATTAGATACCTTAATCGACACTTCCTAAAGTAAAATTTAAGATTTCTAATCATAGAGATCTCAATCGATACCACCACAGGATTCTAAGCCATTTATATCATGAAAGCGTATTTATGGTACAATAAAAAATGTTGGCCCCTAAATATGAGGAAACCAAAACCTTCCTACCACCTCAGGGGATCTTTTTCTATCATTTCATGCCTTTTTTATTAATGAATGTTGTTTCCACTTATCAACACACCATCAATCATACAATTAATGTATTTTTTGGATGTATAGCTGAATGTTTTGATAAAGACATGGTTTTAAAGTATTTATAGTGATGTGATCACTTCACAGAACATAAAACTATTTTTGACAAGATTCAACATCACATTATGAAGATGAATACACTGAAATTCACTTTTGGGGTAGCATAAGGGATGTTTCATGGAATTTTTGTATTCAAGTGTGGCATTGAGGAAAAACCAGTGTATAATAGTTCTATTTTAGCAATGTCACCCCCAATGTCAAATAAATGAGGGGATTCAAAGGTAAAATTCCAAAACATGATGTTTAATACTCAACATGACTGGAAACTCTCTCCACTTCACTAGGATATTTATGAAATGAATAACCTATTAATGGTGTGATGACTACGAATAAACCTTAAAATGTATCAAGTAGTATTTTATGCACCCATTAGTATTGATTCCTCCAAAGGAAGGGAGGACACTCATCTTGTATGTGACCTCTAAGGAATGATCCATGGGAGTCCTTCTAAAACTAAAAAACAATACCGAGAGTGAGAAAAATCACTATTACCTCAGTTAAAAAATTCTTGGTATTGATCACTAATACTCTGAGGTTGATTATAATTTTCTTGCACTCATCATCACAGTGAAAAAGATGAGGAATTAAAATCAATACCCCAAAGTCCATATAGTCTGTCATGTTGATCCATTTAAGTACATCATGGCCATCCTATGATTATTTGGAGCATTACCTGGTGTTCAATCATTCTATAGAAATAAACCATTTAGTTGGTATTACGAAAATTAGTGAAAGTGAAATCCCTAGCTAATTTTCTAGAAAAACATTGTGCCATGTAGTGTACAATAGTGTACACCAATATCCTAGATGAAGATTTATTTTATTCACATGATAAACCATGTATATAGGAGGTTTATTTTTTTGTCTCTCATAGTACAATTTGAAAAAGTTTGTAAAACCCCAAACTCAATCGGTTTGGATTAGGAATTTTATTTGTCTCTCTAGAAAAATTAATTTTTCCCAAATCTTTATCACTATTTGAAGGATAACAGAAATAATGAGTTAGAGTACCAATCCCACATCACATGGTTGGAACTATCCCTATAATTACTAATATCCTACCTAAATATACATGGGTATTCATAGCTAGTGATAATGAAGATTGACGGATAATGATTCATTAAAATGGAATAATTGGCACATATGATTAGTTATGCATAGGTATATATGGGAGAGTTCCCTTTTGATGCCACATTGCATCACGTTTCCTAATCACATAAATCTTGTGTCGATGCATTGGAGAATCTATCTACAATCATTGATGAACATCATTAGAAGTAAATAATCCCCTATACACCTAACCAAATAATGGTCTTGTTGATCATAATATGAGATATGGATGAAGGAAAACATTTCAACACTACCCCACAATGTGAGGAATTGATAGCCTCCCCTAGATGCATGGATCCCATAATTGGTTACCACAAAAATGGAGCTCCCCCAACTGACCGGACCAGTTGGGAATAGATTCTACATCGTGCAGTGAACATTACCATTCAGAGTAGTCAAAATGAAAATATTTCAAAAAATATGTGGATTCAATAAAATCCTCCACATATTCATGGAATAAGGATAGATCCCCATATTCATGGAATAATTCCCAATAGGCTCCTACAACACTCATTAGTACGGGAAAAGGCTCTTCTACTAAATCAGCAGACTAGGTTACAACTTTCAAACCATGATACATGACTGTGTGGAATTTACCAATAAAATTCATGGAGTATAGATCCATGAAAACATCATCCATAAACCCCCATAATATCTACACACATCTAAATATTCTTTTTTTCCAATTTGGTGGATGGACATTGTGAGGCTATATCCCGAAAACACTACTAAGTTGTACAAGTATATCCATACAGTTATAGACTTCTATTCTAAATTAATTGAGGAAATACCTCCCAAATAAATTAGAATGAAAAAAATCATCAACTTCAAAATGTCCCATTCGATCACACATTTTCGAGTCCCTCACTCAATGTTGACAGACAATGGCTCAAAAAACTATTCTAAAGAGCTTAAGAAACTCCACCATGAGTAATATGTCGAGTCCAATCACTCATACTGCTATCACGTAGTGGAAAATGGATACATAGAGGACTTTAATAAGACTCTATCAAATATAATCCAGATGATGTTTAACACGTATAAGAATTCACATCCAAATAAGCTCATCCATGATTTATGGGTCTACCATACCACCACGCATACAGCTACACAAGAAATGGAAAACTCAATGACGTATGGGACTAAAATAGTGTTACCCATATATATACATTTACCTTATCTCTAAATACAAATTCTTGGACAACAATAAGATGATGAGAAATCAAAAAATAATTTTGATGAATTGGTGTGGTTCAATGAGAAAATGTCGTATATTCTACAAAACCTTGAATACCATCAAAATCAAATAGAATGATCCATTAATAAAGATGTTTTCCCCCATTCATTCCTCTAAGGAGAATTGTTATTGGCTCTCAAGAACCCAAAGATACATGGAAAAAATCCTCAAATGTTGGAACCCAAATGGGAATGGAATTAAATAACATATAAGGTATATCAAAATAAAGTTGACTTATTGGCCACAATAGATGGAGAGCACATCTCACCTCCACCAATGACAGATTTATCAAGAATAATTTTTCGAAAAACTCATCAAACATCCTTCATCATAGTGAAATGATGTCAAACTATTCTAAATTGTTATGACTACATGATGTTAAACTCTAAAGATAAGTCCAAGAAACAAGACTTAAAACTGCACAACATCTCTCATCTTAAGCACATGGTGATAAACTATATGAAATCTTCTAGCTAGTAAGAAGCTGAAATACACAACATCTATGATCCTAGAAATAAGACATTAAACTGCAAGGTACCTCACATTCTGAACACATGATGGTAAACTATATAAAATCATCCATGAATTAATATGATAAATTTCATGGAATCTATCATCCTTAACACATTACTATAACCTACATGGAAATTGACCTTACTACTTGACGTAAAACTGCATGGTTCCACGACGTCCATCTTCATTCACATCAGGCTATCCATGTCCTCAATGCATTACATTAAACAACATGGTTTATCTACAACTATGTGAGGGTTCATTCCTATCATCTCATGATATGTAGTTACTCCTGAACATTTATTCATGGGTCGAGACACAATATTCATTTTTATTCATGTTGATTGATCCATTTCCTTACCTCATGACACTAAACCACATGGAATATTTCCTTTATCCAAAACAATAAACTGAAAAAGTTTTCTATAAGTTTGTATGGATTGATTCTTATTTTCAATGAGATAAATAGGGATGCTTTGATCCAATATATCGGTCCACCACTAAATGATACAAAACTCCCCCTTTGTATCTTTGATTTCCTCTTTATTGTAAAGGTAATCCTTTCCATTCCATTGTTATTTCACTAAGCAGAGATCATGTGAGAATTGGATTTTTTGTAAGGGATTCGCCATTAAAACGCGTCGTGAAGCCTCATGAGAGGCTCATTAAGGTAATCAATGAAAGACTATAAAAGGCATATGATGATTTTTTATCACATTATGTTAAACATCACTATTGATGTCCCTTGCACGACATAAAATTTTTTATTCATGTTGATCATGATCGAGTGGAACAATATTGTTGGTATCAGTCTCGTACCACTCTTTAGTTCATGAAGTACATATGGCATGGTTACTATCAATAAGGGATACATAGTAATGCATATATTTATATATTTGGGTCCAGCCACAAATCCCATTTTTTTCATAAGGAATCCGTAATGACCCACCAATTCTCATTCGCTTGAGAGCTCAATGATTCATTAATAGGCCTTAAGCATCATACCCAAGGTGCCAAAGGCTGGAAATAATTGCCAAATGGTTTCAAAATAACTGGGGGATAGTTTACTGTTTAAGGATACACCATAGATCCAACAACCATAACCAAACAAATATACTAAATGATGCATGAAAAAATCTAAGACAACTCAACCATTTATTTCATAAAAAACAAACCAAAAGTACCACAATGAGAACCAACACTAAATCAGAGTAAATAGTGGAAAGACAAATTCGAAGACCACATGACAAAAACCCAACTCCATGATCTACAAGCTCTAAGCTCCAACATCATGAACCATCCCAAGCATCATGAAGCAGTATAAAACACTTTACCTTTTCCAACATCTCAGTACATGACATCTGAAAAAGAACCAACGTGCCAAAGCAGAGGGTGAGTAATGAAACTCAGTAGGTTTTCCCCGATGACTTCACAACCCATGCCTCTAGGATAAAACATGTTCACACATTTATTTAAACCAATTTATATAAAACAATTCCAAAACAGTTCACAATAAACTAGTTCCCTGTCAAAACCATTTTCCAACAGAAACCGTCTTTCTCAAGAAGAACAACCAAGAAAGGTTTCTAATAAAATTCATATTTCTATTTTGGCACATTTATTCCATTCCAAAAGTCCACACAACCAACCATGCATGAAATCTGGATATCCCTATACTCACGAGTGGTGAGTTATCCTTCCACTATGTCGTCACTTAGTGAACTACCTTAACGGGGGTACTTCACGACCTTATCCGTCCCAACATAGTGATAGGGAATCTTCTCAGCCTTATCCATCACAACCTTTTGATGTGGGTACTTCTCACACTTATCCATCCCAATGCATATGAACACACACCACAAACCCATGAAAATCCATACCCAAAACCAAGTGTGTTCAAAACCCTTCAATAATGCATGAAACCTTTTATTGAAAACCATTCCTTTCAAGAAGAAAAACCATTTTCCTAAAACAGAAATTCCATATTTTTACAATCACTATTTTAATATTTAGAAACCAAAACACTTTGCACAACCCATTCATTCAATTTCCACAATTCCATCCAACCCATAAATCATCACTAAAGAAGTTTTATAACATGATATGCACCACAATTTCACAATAAAAACCATGCAATTAAATCAAATTGAACTAAACCTTCAAGTTATAATAAAGAGGAATTGAGAGTGAAGCCACCTACCTCAACAAAAGTCGAAACCAAGCAATGGACGAAGAATGCTCAAGAACACCAGGTCAAATCTTCGAAAACCCACCTTAGATCTATCCTCCTAATACAACCAAGACCAACTCTCAACATATTTGGAATCCACATACTTAGGTATACCCCTAAAGGGAATAGATATAAGAAATAAAGGGAACTAGAGAAGTATATCTATGTAGATCAATGAAACCAATCAGGAACGAAGGGGAACGATCACATACCTCAAGAATCCGGCATCAATTCTCCTAGATAAGCATTTAGATCGCCTGCACAATGATGGGAGAACCCACTTTGACCTTAGGAGAACCAAAATCCTGAGTTATGGCCGCTTAAGAGCTTCAATGAGGCAATTAGATGCAAAATGTGGTAGATCCACAATTTAAGGATCTAATTTTATGTGACCACACGGTTAGTCCGCACGGTTTGACAAACCGTGTGCTAACCGTGCGTTGGCTACTGCCTCGACCACCCTTCTCGCACGGTTTGGCTGCATGGTTAGACAAACTGTGCACTGACCGTGTGGAATCCACTACCTCCAAGACCCATTGTGCACGGTATGGCCACACTGTCAGACAAACCGTGTGCTGAACGTGAGACGTCCCCTTTGCCTCAAAACATCATTCCAAGTTCTCCCAACTCTCCCATTCAACACCCTTAACATTAAAACCATGAAAAGAATCAAGAAAGGGTTAAATACCAGAAACTGGGGGTAATACATTCTCCCCACCATTGTCTTTTCCATCCCCGGAAAGTAGAAAACCATCACTTGATTGAAAGAGTTCTGGTCACTGCTCTTTCATTTCTTTCTCACGTTCCCAGGTCTCTTCCTGAATCTGACCATGTTGCCACAAAACCCAAACTAGACCAATGCTTTTCCCACGCAAGACTTTATCCTACCTATCCACAATCCGCACCGGGATATGAACTAACGAACATCCAGCTCTAGGTCAACGTGATCCCATCTGATCACATGGTCAAGATCAGGTTGATACTTCTTTAACTAAGATACATGGAACACATTGTGCACCGAACTGAACCATGGTGGTAATTCCAGTCGATATGCCACCTCTCCAACCCATTCCAGTATCTCAAAAGGTCCTATATATCAAGGAGATAATTTTCCATGTTTCCCAAAATGACGATGTCCAATCTTGGAGAGATCCTCAAGAAGACATGATCACTCACAACGAATGCCAACGGTCTGCGACAATGATCTGCATAATATTTCTGACGACTTTGAGCCGTCTCCATCCTCTTTCTAATCAACTAAATATTCTACATTTTTTCTTGGACAAGGCTCAGCCCAACTAGTGAATTTTCACCAGTTTCCACCCAGCATAGTGGGGAACAACAAGGACGCCCATACAATGCTTCAAACAGATCCATGTATATTAAGGCCTAATAACTTTTATTGTATAAGAACTCCACTAAGGGTATATACTCCTCCCATGAGACACCAAAGTCCATTACACAAGCCTGAAACATGTCTTCCAACTTTTTTATCGTCCGTTTGGATTTCCCATCCGTCTGAGGATGACACGCTGTGCTCATCATCAACTGAGTCCCCAGGGATTGCTGTAATGATTTCCAAAAATGATATGTGAACCTAGAATCTCTATCTAAGACTATAGACACTAGTACACCATGTCTCTTTACCACATCACAGATATAGATTTATGAAAGATCTTCTACCGTATGGGTTTCACGAATAGGGATAAACTGGGTTGACTTGGTTAGGTGATCCACTATCACCCAAATGGCATCGTGTTTCCAAACCATTCTTGGAAGACCTGTAACAAAATACATTGATATATGCTCCCATTTCCACACTGGGATAGATAATGACTGTAACATGAAAGCTGGTCTCTGATGCTTTTCTTTAACCTTTTGACAAGTTAAGTATCACGAGACGAACTTGGCCACCTTCCTTTTCATGCTACTCCATCAAAACTGCACCTTTAGTGCCTTATACATCTTTTGTGTGCCCGGATGTATAGCCCATATAGAATTGTGGTAAGAATGAAGAATGTCTTCCTAACAGACCATGGGTACAACCATCTAATATCTGAAACACAATAATGAACACCCATTCAGCTTCTATCCCTCAATGGTCACTCCACCATTGAGTTTTTAACTCATTGAAACACAATCTACATCAGATTCTTGTGCCTCCTTTACTATCTCAACCAAATCCGGAACAAGTGTAACTGAAAATAAAAAAACAACATCACCTTGGTATTCACATTCCACATGCATGTTGGATAAGATGACATCAACTACCATTTATATGACGCTTCCTTTTCCAACTGAGCATACAACTTCATGCTTAATGCATCAGCCACTGAATTTCCAATACCTGATGTATACATTAAATCAAAGTCGAACATTTGAAGATTCTCCATCCATCTCCTCGGCCTCAGATTCAAATCTCGCTGTGAGAAAATGAGTTTCATGCTTTTTTGATCCGTAAACATATTAAATTTCTCACCAAAGAGATAATGTCTCCGTGTTTTCAAATCATGGATGACTGCAGCCAACTCAATATCAGGTTTTGGGTAATTTTTCTCATGCACCCACAATTTCCTTAGGCCATAAGCAACCACATGGTCTCCTTGCATGAGAACACAACCCAAACCTATTCCTGAAGCATCATAATACACCACAAACCCTTTTCCTGATTCTGGAAAAATCATGATCGGTGCTGATGTAAGGAAAACTTTAAACTCTTGAAAAGATCTCTGAAATTCTTCAGTCCATTGAGATGAACTGTTCTTCTTTGTCAATGCTATCATAGGTGAAGCTAGTTGTGAGAAGTCACAGATAAAGCATTGGTAATAACCAGCTAGAGAAAGAAAACTTCATATTTCAAAGGCATTATTTGGTGGTCACCAAGAAAGAACAACTTCTATCTTTTCTAGATCCACTAAAACACCTTTCTCAAAAACAACATGCCCCAAAAATCGTACCTCTTGTATCCAAAAATATCACTTTGATTATTTGGCATACAACTGGTGGTCTCTCAATATTTCCAACACTATTGTCAAGTGTTGCTCATGCTCAGCCATTGTTCTTGAATACACCAATATGTCATCCACAAACACCACAACAAAGAAATTCAGATGTCACTGAAATATCTATTTCATCAATACCATAAAGACTGTTGGTGAATTCTTAAGACCAAAAGGCATGAATACATATTTTTAGTGGCCATATCTGCTTCTGAAAGCTGTCTTTGGAATATCCTCCTTCCGAACATGCAATTAGTGATATCCTGATCGAAAGTCAATCTTGGAGAACCATAGAGCTTCCCTTAATTGATCGAAAAGATCATCAATGCGTGGATGTTGATATCTATTCATTATCGTAACGTGGTTAATTTTACGATAATCAACACATAGCCGAAGAGTTCCATATACATTGTTTACAACCAAAATTGGTGATGCCCATAGAAACACGCTTGGCCGAATGAACCCCTCGCTTTCCAGCTCCTCTAACTGCAGTTTCAATTCCTTTAACTCTGTTGGTTCAATCCTATAAGTTGGAAGTTAGATAGGACTGGTCCCCATAAGGAGAACAATAATAAACTCCACTTCTCTTACAGGTGGTAACCCTAAGGTGTTTTCAAGAAAAATATCAGAAAATTGGTCCACCACAGCTGGAAAACTATTTTCCTCACTCTTTTTCAATGATGAAAAAGTCAAAGATGCCAATTGGTAAGAGAAAGTTCCCACCATTGGTGCGAAAAATATCTTTAAACCCTTCCTTACCATTCTCTATCCTCTAAAGAGATGGTCGATGTCGTCCTCAGTCGTGAAACTAACTATTCTCCAATAACACTCGATGTTAGCCTTAAACCTTCTCAGCCAATCCATAAAATAGATTATATCATAGACATCCATATTCAACGTAGAGAAGTCCCATTTTAGCTCATCTCCATCAACAGTTATAGAAAATTCTCTACACATGAAGGCTTGAAATTCTCTTTCACCAAGTGGAGTTTGCAGTTTTAAAATAGAAGGCATCATTTCCAGTTTTAAGATCATCAAATCAGCAATACAAGAAGCAAGAAAGGAATGTGATGCACCAGTATTGAACAACACATGAATGAGGGTAGAATTCAAAAACATTGTACCTCTCACCATAGATGGTCCAACCTGATCATCGACCATCATCTACTTAGCTCCATATAATTTCTGTGTTTCTGCACTTTACTCCTTTATTGCCTTTTTGAGATTTCCCTGCATGAGGAGTCATGGTATTCCTGGAATCACCATAACTAGATCTGTTATGCTGGCAAGACTGATTTTATTGTCCTTGCCCTATCAAAGCATATGATTCTTGCGACTCTTGGGAAGTGTCACGCGCACCAGACCTCAGAGCATTTCTACAATAGCATCTTCTGGAAAATATAGCATGATCTCGGTGGTGCTGTACATTCTCGTTTCATGTGATCAGTCAAACCACATTGAATGAAACCTTCTTTGTTGTGGGGTCGTGGAGGATGGTTGACTAATCCCGTCGTCTAGTTTTGATTCGCACTCCCACCTTGGAAGTAGGTGCCCCTCTTCTGCTTGTTCCCAGCATTGGAGTTCCCAACCGTTCTCGTGGTTATCATCATGCCTCCTCCTATCGATCCCGAGATATCATGTTCAGCAAGTGTTACTCTGTTCACCATCTCTGTATAATCCGTAATACATAGCACAAATATCGTTGATCGAATCTCCTGTCGCAACCCTGATTCAATGATGTGTGCCAACAGTGACGCACTTGCAGCAACTTCTTGTGCAAAGCGCACTAAATTCATGAATTTAGCCACATATTCTATGATAGAGAGATTCTAATGCATCAGGCTGAAAAAGTCTGTCGTCCTCTGGATATTGAATGTGTGAGGATAGAATTTTTTATTGACCAACTCCTCAAATTCATCCATGCCAAGGCCTTGATCCACCTTAGCTTGCACCACTAGCTCCCACCACTGTCATGCAAGATCCTCTAGAATTTACGTCACCAAATTTACTTTCAGTTCTACTGGTGTGCCGATAAAATCAAAGATACGATTCATCTTACCCAGCCACACCTCCTCCCTTTCTGGTTTAGAATCACCCCAATAGATGGGTGGATTCTGCTTCTGGAACTGGACGGAATGGTCTACATGCCATGACTAATCCCTCTGAGTCCTCGTGTCCAAATCCTAGAACGCTTGAACGATACATTGAACCATCTCTTGGTTCACGTGTGGTTCAGGTGCAACCACATTCTCCGCAGCTTCTTCGGGTTTGTTTCTACGACGCCTAATGGGTGCCATTTTCTATACAAACAACACACGCTGTTAGTCTCACTACCAAGAAACTGAAGTCTTAGCATTTCAAATTCTATCACATTATCTATCACAAAATTGTTCCCAAAACAACTTTTTCCCATGTTCAACCATTTTTGAAAACATTCAACATACTTTTTGAAAATCAAATCATTTTCAAAATACACCAAATACCCTGTTATCAAAGTCTTTTAGTTGAAAAAAAATTCTGCATTTTTTTTAAAAAATTAGCACCTTTCCCAAAGTCTTTACTCATTCCTCACAATGAGATATGCAATCCGAGTGGTAATTCATTCCTATAAAATGCAGGTCATGGTCATCTCATTGGCTAAACCAATGACAATGATATTTCCAAGATTCTAGAAGTGTATCCAAAACAATTATGTACCTAACACCATGGTAATATGAATTTCAGCATTAACAGGTTTGCTACGTCCTGTTATGCTATACATTTAATTATCTGACAATCCTACTCCTATCTAAGATTCCAACCCATGGAATAGATAAAAAGGAATTCCAACTCCATGACCAAGAACATTGATGACAACTTAGTAGGCATGGACCGAACAAGCTGATTCCATTTGTAATGACCCTCCAATTCTCATTGCTTGACAGCTCAACGATTCATTACTAGGCCTTAAGCGACATCCCCAAGGCACCAAAGGCTGGAAATAAATGCCAAAGCGTTTCAAAACAAGTGGGGGATGATTTACCCTTTAAGGATACACCACAGAGCCAACAACCATAACCAAACAAATCTACTAAATGATGCATGATAAAAGCTAAGACAAATCAACCATTTTTTTCATCAAAAACCAACCAAAATTACTACAACAGGAACCAATACTAAGTCAGTAAACAGTGGAAAGAAAAACTCAAAGACCACAAGATAACAACCCAACTCCATGATTCACAAGATCCAAGCTCCAACATCATGAATCAACCCAATCATCACAAAGCAGTATGCAACACATTACCTTTTCCAACATCTCGGTACATGACATCTGAAAAAGCACCAACGTTCCAAAATAGGGGGTCAGTAATGAAACTCATTATTTGTTCCTATATGACTTCCCAACCCATGCCTCTAGGATAAAACATGTTCACACATTTTTATAATACAATTTCTATAAAAAAACTCCAAAACAGTTCACAATAAACAAGTTCTATGTCAAAACCATTTTCCAACAAAAAACATCTTTCTCAAGAAGAACAACCAACACAGGTTTCCAATAAAATTCACATTTCCATTTTGGAACATTCATTCCATTCCACAAATCTGCACAACCAACCATGCATGCAACCTGGACCGACCTATACTCTCGAGTGGTGAGTTATCCTTCCACTATGTCATCACTTAGTGAACTACCTTGACGGGGGTACTTCATGACCTTATCCATTCCAACCTAGTGATGTGGGGACATCTCGCCCTTATATATTCCAACCTTTTGATGTGGGTACTTCTCACCCTTATCCATCCCAATACATATGAACACACACCACAACCCATGAAAATCCATGCCCAAAACCAAGTGTGTTCAAAACATTTCAATAAAGCATCAAACCTTTTATTGAAAACCATTAATTTCAAGCAGAAAAACCATTTTCCAAAACCAGAAAAGCTGTATTTTTACAATAACTATTTTTAAATATAGAAACCCAAACACTTTACCAACCCCATTCATTCAATTTCCACAATTCCATCCAACCCATAAAGCATCACTAAAGAAGATTTATAACATTCTTTTCACCACAATTTCACAATAAAAACCAAGAAATAAAATAAAATAGAACTATGCCATCATGTTCTAAGAAATAGAAATCAAGAGTGAATCCACATACCTCAACAAAAAGGAGAAACCAAGCAACAGACGAAGAACGCTCAAGAACACCAGGTCAAATATCAGAAAACCCACCTTAGATCTCTTATCCTAACACAACCAAGACCAAATCTCAACATATTTGGAATCCACATAATTAGGTATACCCCTAACAGTCATAGATCTATGAAATCAAGTGAATGGATGAAGTAGATATAAGTAGATCAAAGAAACCTATCAGGAACAAATGAGAACGATCACAAACCTCAAGAATCCGGCTTGGATTCGCCAAGAGAAGCCATTAGATCGCCTCTAGAACGATGGGAGAACCCTATTTGACCTTAGGAGAACCAAATTATCAAGTTAGTTCCACTTAGGAGATTTAATGAGGCAATTAGAGGAAAAATGTGTTAGATCCACAATTTAAGGATCTAATTTTAAGTGACTGCACGGTTAGTCCGCACAGTCTGAAAAACCGTGCGCTAACCGTGCGTTGGCTACTGCCTCAGACACCCTTCTCGCACACTTTGGTCGCACTGTTAGACAAATCGGGCACTAACCGTGTGGAAGCCACTGCCTCCAAGACCCACTGCGCACGGTTTGGCCGCACGGTTAGACAAATCGTGCATCGACCGTGCGACTTCCCCTTTGTCTCAAAACATCATTCCAAGTTCTCCCGACTCTCCCATTCAACAACCTTAACTTTAAAACCATGAAAATAATCATGAAATGGTAACCCTTTCCATTATTTTATTATTGTAACGGTAATCCATTCCATTCTTTTTTTATTTCACTAAGCATAGATCATGTGAGAATAGGTGCTTTTGTAAGGGATTCGCCATTAAAACACGTCGTGAAGCCTTATGAGAGGCTCATTATGGTTATGAATGTAAGACTATTAAAGGAAAACGATGATTTTGTATCACATTATGTAAGACGTCACTATTTATGTCCCTTGTACAACATAAAAATTTTCATTCATGTTGACCATGACTGAGTGGAACAATATTGTTGGTGTCAGTCTCGTACCACTCCTTAGTTCATGAAGTACATATGGCTTGGTTCCTATCAATATAGGATACATAGTCATGAATATATTTCTATCTTTGGGTCTAGCCACAAATCCCATTTTTTCATAAGGAATCCAACATCCTTTCTGTATGACAATAAACTACAAAAACCCTTAAGAACAACCTATGGATTGATTTCTATCCTCATAGGATACGTTGTGATTCCTCTATCTCCTGTCCTGGTCCTAGCTAAAAAACCAATGAAAAAAATTCCCACCTCTATATATGGGACATACCAACGTAGAGTGTTTCTCATTCAAGAACTATTTGTATCTTGATTCCTACCATCATAGGTTATATAATAAAATATTTTTCTCCAATAATGGTCCAATATACAAAAACCAATAAGAAGAGATGAACACTAAACACATAGGGGATAATATATATAATGCCACTTTTCCTATTTACAAGTCAAATCTACACATAGCATATATGCACATGTAATATTTCTTGCAAAAAATTTATTGTCTGTTTCTATTTCTTTATTGTATGACATTAAACGATAATGAAAACTTCTTAGTTGTAATACATTGAAACTCCACATCGAAAAGGTCCTTACTACAAGATGATAAAATGCATGGAAACATCATAGTTTCATCAAGTTGGAATGACACAACAAAAGTTCCCTTACCACATGACATTGAACTGAATGGTGAACATTGTATTCAAATGACATTGAAAATGCATGATTAAAGGATCCTTACAACATGATGATAAACTACACATCAAGTATCCTTATCACATGATGTTAAACTGCATGGTGACAAATATTTCCCCACTAAATGAAGAAAAAAATGAAGACCATAACCCATTTTTAATCACCTATTAAAGGATAAAAAGGTATTTACCCTAGTCAGCCAGGGTATGATGTGCTTCAATAAACATTTAAGTCACCTGAATCCATAAATAATCTTTCATGTCTCAATTATTTTAGGTTTCCAATAACCTTCCATGGACCTTGGAAAATATACCCTAATTCAAGTGTACCTTTTTTACTATGAATTTCTGCCTATAGATCTTATATATGCACTTATGGTCATCAATAAAATGTTTCACTTTAGAAAATGGATTTCTAATCATTTTAATCCTAGACATCTCCATGGAAGATCTCACCATCTCACTGTGTTTTGGGGCATCCCTGATATAATTTTTCTGTATCATTACTCATGACATGAGAACCATGAACCATGATTTAAAATACTTTCATCTCCCACTCAAAAGTATGTTGGGGTACTCCAGACCAAAGGTATCTTAATTAAACTGTTATTTATCATCATTTATATTAGGTTCATGTGTGTCATGACCTAAAATATCCTGTAACATTTTTCAATATTGCACAACCTTAAACTTTATTTTATGATGGTACAAATGGAAAGAACTTAAATTTATACATAATAATACATACCTCTTTCTCGAGTGAATACCCATATAGGGTGGCCTATGAAAACTTCAACACTTCAATCACTAAAATCTTCATATACAGAGTTTTGAAAAAATATTAGGGTGAAAATAAACAACGTGTAAATCTCACAGGGCTTACTCTACAGCCCTAGTAAAATAAAATCTTTCTTCCATGGACACATAGGTTTAGGAAAATGTTAAAGTAATTATTTTTCAAAAATACTCATCATAAGAATAATTTTTCAATGTAGTGAAACATATTTTAGTGTTCTAAAACACTTCTTGGATATTGCACTTTCATCAAATCGTACATCATTATTTGAGTTTCTCAAATCACTAGAACCTTCTCTGGCCTTTAGAAAAGATACTCGTCTTCATGGGACCCTTCAATAACTATAAATGTATTCTTATGTCTCCTTAATATGAACATATGGTTGTCAACCAAATGTGTGACCCAACAAAAATGGATTTTTGATCCTTGTGATCCCTAATAACACTGTGGAAAACCCAACACCACAGTGTGTTTTGGTTTATTCCTAATATGATTTTCCAATATCATTAACCTGAACCAAGAACATTTTACCTTGATTTAAATTACCTATACCAAACTATTTGATCAGATTCAATATCTTCAATGTTACATTACAGAGTTTTGTATCCTTTCTCCTGTCCAAAATGTGACACTCCATCTTCAAACATTTGATGGGCCACAACTCGTGATTCAAAACCATATAGAATAGGAATAGATCTTCACTATTAGGAGATAAAATACCATATGGTTCCAAATAACCTTCTTGGATAGATTTCCTCTATGACAAACCTCATCATTGTGATGTTTGAGTCTTTCAAAATCATTTATATCCATTGGAATAAAGGAGATATAATATTTTATTGTACATGATGTCGTAGCAGAATGTCATTAACCCACCAACTAAAGGCATCTACTCCTTATTAGAGAAGAGCTTCAATCATTGTGATCCTTGGTAACACTATGAGGTATCATTGAACATCAGGGTTTTACAGGTCATCCCTGATAGGTCTTCCCCTACCATATTCATGGAATCAAACTTTTTGGTTCTGACTTATATCAACCATACTTTAACTATCTAGTTGGACCTAGGATACCTATTATTTCATGGTCAAGAAATATTACCACCATAAATATTCCAGGAATCATTAAGAAGATTTCAAAAACCTCTGTTTTTCAATGATACTGACATATAAGTACTTTAACCTACTGACCAATGGAATCTCCTCCTTACAAGAAAGGTTCTCTAATCTCACGAGGCTCGACAACACCACTGTAGAATGCAATTCCCCATAGCTTTTTCAATCATTTCTTGCATGTCTACACTATATCATATGATCATCTATTTGGTCTAAGTAAAATGAACAAAAACTACAACAATATGATTTTCTAGATAAAACACCTAAACAACCCTCAATATATGGTCTGATCTAAAGGACCCTAAACTAAAACAATATAAATACAAGAATAGAATGTTTTAGATAAAAGACCCAAACATATAATAATAGATGTTTTAAGATAAAAGAACATAAAATACACAAATAGAAGGTCCGAGATAAAATTACCTAAACTATAGTGACTGAATACATGAGGTAAAAGAACCAAAACTAAAGAGAAATAACATTCAAGATAAAATAACCTAACCTACAAATCTAGAAGGTCCAAGCTGAAATACTCTAAACTAATTTTAAATAAGGTCTGAGGGAAGAAAACTAAAACTATAGAACAACCATAATTTGGTCTACAAGAATCAGGAAGATTGCAAGCCCCATCATATGGACTTAATAGAAATAAAGTTTATCTCACCAATCCTCTCAGCTTAAGAATATGTTAGGTCACTCAACCCCAATGACATATATTCTACCCAATTATCCTTCTTCAAATCAAGCAATATTAATTTTGTTAGAGAAGATATATCTATAATGAATCCCATGTTATTTGGAATTCAGAAGCACTTCTCTAAAATAATCTATTTCGATATAAATATTCAGATATAGGAATTCAGGTTTTCATGATTTTAGGCGAAGGATGGGTATTTTTGGAGATTCTCATAATATAAGATCAACAAAAATTTATTCACATTGTGAAAGAAATAATATGTAAATTAATATAGTTTTTTGAAAATTTATTCCTTAATATCTATAAATAGGTGGAATCTCATCATTTCAGAGAAACTCCTTGAATTTCATCAAAAATAGAGTGCATACCAATTGTTAAACTACAATAAAATTCGATCTAATGTGTTGGATAGGTGAGACAGACTTTATGGGGAAGATACAGTTAATTTTTGAATTGCAGCTCAACATACCTCTTCTTCTTCTACCACGGGAAGGAGAGTCTCAACCAAAGTAAGTCATCTCTTTAAACATCTTTCAAGGATTTTATAATGAGGATGATGATGTTGAAAGGGTATAACTTATTTGAGCTATGACTTCCTTGCATCTCCATATTTTTCATGGTCAATGAATACATCTGGGTCTACAGTTTGGATATCAATGGGTGACCCACCTCTAATGTTTTTGATGCATCCTTTATCTACTTAGTATGAGTAGGATTGACTACAAAATAATGTGGGACCCTCTCATTGGTGGCCAAATCATTTCTATTTAAGACAATTTACTTCATGATTACATACAGTAGTTGGATATCAAAACACCCTAACCCCAATTCATGAAATTACTAATGAAGGAATTCCCCATGGTCATGAAATATTTATAGAAGTGTATTAATAATCAAAGTGTTATGGTACTACCAGATCATCATGAATTGTTTCTATGACTATGTGACTGATTTTATGGGTATGCCATATTTTGGAATAATTGGCTGGGTTATCAAGGAATTAAGAGAGGAGGCTCCACATATCACCATATCGATAGAACCATTTCCTTTTTCTTATGTTTAGGGGATGATATCCTCAATGGGTTCACTCACACTATCGGGACTATCATCAATAGGATGAGGGTGATTCCTCAACTTCTCACTCACGTATTCAATTACCAACATCATTTCAATGGAAACTGAGGTCGGTGAAGCAAATTTGTTCCTATATGACAATCTAATCAGGTTTACACACCTCTTGGATAGGTTTATAGCCATGAATGAGAATAATCTTGGGTAAGAAAAGTTGGAGAATCATATTGAAAAATAATGATATCAACATTAGTGTCTCCATGCGCCAACATCAACCCAAACTGATTGGTGATCCTGATGTTTCACTATCATTCTACACTATCCAACAGAGGCAACGATGCAGCATTGGGTATAGCTAAATTGATGAGAAATTATAAAAGGTGTGACGGCTTTTAGTTGATCATCCCATCCACCTTTCCTATAAGAAACCCATCCTTAAGGGATACCATATATGATCTTTTTTCAAGAAAACCATCTCTATTGTCAATAATCAGCCCAATTGATGCATGATAAGGTATGAAATCAAGGATATGAAATTAGATTAATGAATTTGATTATTTAATATAGATTAGTGACATAGCCATGAACCCTTATTTGTTCCATAATTAGGGACGAGATAGGGAATCAAGGATCCAGGTGGCTTTATAGTATTACTAGAAATTGAAATAATCCACTATCCATCCAAATAAATACTATAAAGGACCACAGATCCAATAGGTTGTTTTCTTGGTTGAATATGGCCCCTAAGTTGGTAAAGGCATCAAAGGGTTTGAATTTCCTAATTAATGTGATTTCCTTCTACAACCAACACTTTCACCACCGGTGTGCTGTCATAGATTCTTGTACATGCATCCACAGTTGAAAAAATCCATCCATTTAAGAACATGATCATAATGCCCGCAATCCTATTGCTTGGAGAGATCCGAGGCTTCACTCTATATCCCTATGATGTATGATCCCAAGCTTATAAAATGATACAATATGATCTAGAACCATCACGAACTTGATGGAAAGGACACTGATGGGGTTGGATGGAAGATTTCCTAACCCTTCATTGACAAAGAAATTTTTTTATCCAGTCATTATAGGAGATAAGAAAATGAATCATCATACTGTTCCTCGTATTCCCCATCGCAATTGTTGGTATGTCCATTAAAAACACTAGAGTATGCAAAGGTTCATCCGTAAATCTACAACAAGGATGAACTCATCATACTTATCTCTTGGATGGGGAATCCCACTGAATTGTTTGATGTCTGATAGGTTGATACCCACATCACCATGGGAAAAATGGAATGTGTTAGTTCGAGGGAACTAACGACTGGTCTTTTATCAAAGAAGATAGTTTTGGTGATAAACAACAAATTGATAAATTCAAAGAGATTCATAAAGATAGACCTTGTATAATGGTTCATAAAAATCAATTTATCTTTTCCTAACCATGAAGTTCAAGCCCATTCATCATTGAAATTACCATCTAGAAAAAGATATAATTTTGAGATCCATATGCCTTCTGGATTGTTTAGAGATGAGACAAATACCCTCGAATAACTCTAATAAATAGGGTCGCGGGAAAATAAATTTCCATCTAGACCCAAGGGAGGGTTTTCCATCATATAATACAACCACTGAGACAATGGTGCGATCAGCCGACAATCCTCATAAATTATTGTTTGAATACATGTAGAATAAGTTGACACCCATTGAGACCGAAAATTAAAGCTCTAATGGGAAAATGAAATATCATTGAGTAAACCAAACCCGCATAGAGTAAGTCAGTGTGATATAGAATAATCATGGATCTTGGGTGAGAGGAACCTTTTTTAAACCCCGTTATTACAATTCACATGATATCTAGGGTCAATGATTTGATTTCATAAAATCAAGGCCTGTTGATTACCAACAGAAAAACTAAAAGGATCCATAAGAAATATAAACAAAAGTTAGTGGAATATATTAGATATAAGAAATAAATTCATATTAAAATAAAGACATAAATGTTCAAACAACATCATCTTCATATCATGACTCTGTAAAGGCATTCATGAATTTGTTGAAGGACTCACAGATCACGACACATAAGGATATCTTGAGTCACATAAAATAGAATGGAATTTCACAACAACATGACCCATCTAAGGCTTGAAATAGTGTGACATGGACATGTTCATGCGATCCACATAATAGCCATAGGATCGTGGATACAAGATGGAAGATCCCCAAAACCCTCAAAATGAGCATCCATCCTCGCAAATAAAGTTCTAAAAATTATCAATGTATAATTCATAGTTAATTTCAATGTGTTCCAAAGAAAAAGATGTATTTCCCTATAGATCTCACAAAATAGTCCCATAGTGTGTACTTGTTATTGGATCTTGTAGAATGGTCTTGCAATGAGGACACACAAAGATTGTAAGGTGATAGAGTTATGGAAAATAGAGTAGTATATGAATGAACTCCTCTATTCTTCTCTCAACATAAGGAATTCCTCAGTATACTACGAATCACATGGAATAAAAACTATCACCCAAGACACAGATTTTTGGAAATGCCAAAGACATAGGCATGCATTTACATTCTTCGAAATTGTGGCCCTTTCTCAGCGGATGTCGTTCTAAAGGGGGAAATTCTTCGAAACCTACTCAATGTGAATCAAAAATATAAAAAATAAATAAATATGTAAAAATGGGTATTAAATTCCCTAAAAATAAATAATATAAATGTATCCAAGATTAATGGATTCATGTGAACCCCCAAAAGACAATCAGTCATATGAGCAGTGGAGGGTCTTGCGGATAGACACATGCTTGGCATAACCTATAGAAGATACCATGAAGCCTATTTGGACATGTTATTCTGCTTTCTCTAAGGCACCCCATAAATTTGTTGGTCAGGCAGTGGTGGAAAAATGGGATTCCCTGACACACATGGATTTTCATCCAACATGCACCTAAAATCCTCCATAAAACCTTAAATAATATGAAAAAATATTAAAAAGTATTCAGGCTCTTGTGGTCCTAAAACTCACATGAAACATCACCGATGGAAAGAATGAATTTACTCGTCAAAATTTGTTAAAACTCATGACATACCGAACCTTTTTAAATAAAAATATGGAAATAAATAGGTAAGAGGTGGAAGCCTCTTGTAGTCATAAAAGTCACATGATGCACCCCTGGTGTCCTGAATGACACCGCGATACCACGAGAGACATGTCAACCTCATCTCAAAAAATCCATCTGCAATCTCATCTCTATCACACAAAGGGCCTCAGATATATCCATGATACCACATGATTCCCCCAATGACTCATGTAGGAAAAAAAGATATAATTTCCAATGAAATGCTCATGAATATACATAGAGAAATTATAGTGGTCAAACAACGCATCACCCAATGGTAATGTCATTTTCATCAACAACATAAAAAAACCTCGTGAACTCCACATAATTTGTAAAATAAACCATGGATATACAAAGGGGAGGAGGCAGGAGATTCTTGTGGTCATTAAATTAGCACAACACGCCTAGGCTGCCCATAGCATGATCTCACATGACACCTCATCATGTTGGTCTAATCTCACAAAGGCCCCTTAAAAAGGAATTTGTGTCCCATAGAAAGTCTCATAAAATTAACCTTAGATAACAAAAGGGCCTTTCAAATGGCATCTTGATCTCATGAAGGTACCTGGACATGTCACCCAAAAAATATGAATGTATCATGGATTCTATGTATGTTTTAACATGAAAAAATTTATTAGAAATAATAAAATAAGGGAGGCATTGATTGGATTTTATTTGGATCAAGGAAAGAGATGTGACACCCCGAATGTGATTCACGATAGCACCTTAGGAAAACGCATGACACTGAGGCCCTCCATCGAAATGTAGCATAGATTTTCAATATATGAGGTGAAAAACTCATTTAGAGAGGCCTATAATATGTCCACCGTATCCTCAATGAAGGGTTTGTCCTCTTCTCATCTAGACACACTAGTGAACCAAAAAACTAGAGGGGATTTTCCAAAGCATCTGATCTCATGACAGTAAAATCTTCCCATTATGTAGGATCTATGGAACAACTGAAGCAACCATCTATCATGTATAAATCTCTTCATGTGATCATTCCTATATCACATGAAGGACTTATGGAAGGAAACATGAAAGACATCTCTTGTATCCACTAAATCATTTGGGACATATAACAAGATAAAACTAACAAAATCTATATAATTCATAATATAAATACCAGAATAAAGGATACAAATGAGAGACCTATACAAAGAACAGATGTTTTGATCCTCATGATCATCAAATGGATCACTAGGGATATGTGAAAGCACCAGGACATGTCCCCAGATCTTGTGTAGCCCCTTTGGCATGAAATTTTGTTCATATGAATTCCTCTGGACATGGAAAAATAATGTCACTTAGCCCCCCTTAGACATGAAACCGATGTCTTTTGAAACCCTATGGGCCCACCATCCAAGTCTTGTAGTGTACTTTATATATATCACTACACTTAAATGAAGTCCCCACTTCATTTTAGCTGAGTCCCATGGTAGCACCCAAACATGTCAATACACACTTGAGACATCCTTCAAACACACCATCAAGGTCACATGATTACCTCATGACAAGTTAGTCGGGACATACAGTGGCCTTAGAATAATTTTTAATTGAATCCAGTGGAACCCATTGTACATTCCAACCATCACTTTTGTTGACACCGAGGAATGTTTGTTGGATCATATTATGACCTCAATATGTTCCAACTAGGATCATGTGGTGGCTTTGAGGTCCAACATGCTATGTCTTGTGATGTCCACAAGACATGTTATCCTTGGATATGAATGAACTTTCAGATATTCCACCCATGTAATTTTAAATCCATTGAACTATCCAACTGGGTAATACAATCATCTTTGGAAATTTCAGACAGACATTCTCAATCATGGCAAGGAGATAGCCAAAGAACAATGAGCAGAAAATCAATGTATGAAATGTGGACAAGAAATCCAGGTTATAAAGAAAATGTCAATGTGTAAAACATGATCAAATGAAAATGAACTATGATTACTCTTATTCTTATCATAATTAGGATACATAGGATGACTTCCTAAGAATATATCTCGATATCAATCCTCAGAAGTGTTTTACTGGTATACATTTCCTGCATTTATAAGAAATGATACTCATCATTTTCCACCCCAATTTTTCCACACTGGGCATAGCTCATGTGGGAATAGGGAGATGAAATATTGATATCAAATATGTCATAATCCTTAAAAAAGGAATGGCCATCCTTAGTGTGTAAGACCATATGAACTGAACTAGGATGAATCTGATTCCTTCTATAACCATGACACATATGATGCCAATATAAGGCTCGATCACTATATGACATAACCAATGGAAAACCTCACAATGTAATCCCCCAAACAGTGGCATAAAATGATATTTCTCTCATATAAGGGAGGACTCAATGTGTAAGCCTCAACAAACTCTATGATATAATTGGTATATATATATGTGAAACATTATTGTATAAGACTCAATCAGCTGATCTATGAGAACTCAAATTCCATTAATGAAATGGATATGTAGGACACCTTCATAAGGCCCAATCTCCTTATGGATACATATTCAGTATATGTCCTGCCATGTATCCACATTTCCACTTTTGGGGTCCAATCATTTCCATGGGTTTATCATTCTTCTCCATCAGTCATATGACTATGAGACTAACATAACAAAGATAACTCTACATATTGTTGTACACATGATATGTAGGACTCCTCACAGAGGCCCGAAGACCATATTTAACATCTCAAGGGAAGTCCAATTATGTATTCCCAATATCCATATATCATGATACTAATTACGTTTTATCCCTTGTTTTTCACACCTATTAGGACTCATGTGGGCATAGGGAGTTTTTGATGGTCATATCATTGACATCATGAATCTCTACCATCCATTGAAATATTTTTATGTAATCCCAATGAGACAGATGGCCGAAATAATCCCCATTAAAAGGTATCAACTATAGGGTCCAATGCCTAGGGCATGATTGAAATACCAAAGCACTGATTTGTTCTATAACTAGGATATGTAGGACTTCTCCTTGAGACTCGATCCCAAATATTTGGTGCCTCATTTCTTATTAATATGTTATTTTTGAATGATTCTAAAATGATTGGGCTTAATGAACTATGTTCTTTTTGATTCAAACAATAAATAGGAAATATAGGATGTCTCATAATGGGTCAACACCCTCCTATGATTATTAACCACCTCTATAAAAGCAAAAAAATGTAATGTTCCTGGTTATATGACTTTAGTATGCATGTAGTTACCTTTCTAAAAGGAAATGGATGGAGAAAAAAAGATACATACCGATGGATTCACTAAACATCCCCCCATTTCTTGGTATAGGTAAAGACATAACTTGTAATCAATGTTTTTCAATAACTGATCTCATATCAGGATTAGGGAGAGATTATTGAACATATCTCAAATCTACCAATGATTCCTGAAGTAGGAATTAATTCACATCAAAAGGGTATGACGAGTTCAACCTACCATCCTATTAACTAATGAGTGTCCCTAAGCGTCATTGGGTTTGAAACCCCAACTGAAAACCTATAATTTGAAAGATGTTTTGCACTAATTTTGGATAAGGGTTCCATTGGAATTTTATTTTAAGAATGAAAATAGTTACCTGATAATAATTGTTTACAAAAAAACACCTCACAATCAAGTATCTGACAAAACCAAACCCACCTCAAAGAAGTTTTTATAGTCGTATATTCTCCCTTGAAATAGTGAGCATGTGGCATGAAAATGTGTGGATTATTTGATGGGTGGACCTATATCTCCCTTTAAATCATTGGATAATTATTAATATTCCTTAAGCTCCAAGGGTATATGAGTGTTTACCCCATTCCTAAAAAAGAAGGGTACATGGTAGTTTATCCCACCCTCGTATCTAGAGTAAACAATAGAGGTTATCCTAAAATAGAGAAAGTGGATACACAATATTTTATTCAAATCACAAAATAGGGAACATGGAAGGTTATAAAAATCCTCATGTAGATACACGAGTGGTAATCCCTAGCCTAACATGTTCTAAATGCATGGTGGGTATCATAGACATAATATTATTAATGCTTATGTGTATTCCACAAACCTCTCTATTATGAAAATATTATGATCTTATGGATTGTATTCAATTATGAAACTATTATTCATGTCTTATGAACTCCCATGATTTATTCAATAAATCTTTTCATGATCTATTATATGTTGGGTATGGATTTCAATTGTTATTCTCATGTTGTCACACCCTTAGGCTGACATAATGTTTACATCCCACTTGATTACCCATGTTGAGACTGTAATCAAAGAATTTGATATGTTTCCATTTATTAGTTTTTTAATAAAGGTTTTATGTATAATATTTCGTGGAATGGTTGTCTTTATGGAGAACTTCTTTAGAAATGATGTAGTTCAACTTTGATATAATTGTTTATGTATCAATTTTTTATAAGGAAATAGACCTAAATGATTCTTGCATGAATCATTAGGTTATATAATGAATATTCATTTATTAATATGTAATATTTAAGTATGAATATTTTTATTTTCTATATTATACATTTATATCATTTATTCAAAAAACATATTTTGTTAATTGATTATGTCTATGTGGGTGATTTGTAGATTTTAAGTGCATAATCCTAGAATATATTCTCTTGGATGAATGTGGTAATATAGTTAATTATTAAACAATTCCCAAAATAATAATGAACTAATTATCATTTTTCTAAATTAATTATTATTTTAAAACCAACTGTGAAAAATGAAAATGAAAAATGTTCTCCGTTATAATCATGGAGATGTTGGGTTATACATAAGCATGAGTAAATCTTCAATTTTCTAATGAATATGAAGTAGAGAAGGTAAGTATTATTTTACCTTTATATAATTACATTTACATCACAAATATCATTTTATCTCTTTAAATATACTTATTTAAACCATCCATATGTGGCATTGATGAATGTAGATCACATCACATCATGGTTTTTGTAATCCAAACTAACAAACTAATGAGGTTATAATTTTCCAATGAATATAAAGTTAATATGATATATGGTATATTATCATTATATAACAATAATTATTTATATTATATTTAATATATAAATAAAATCTATAATTTTAACCATCCATGAGAGGAATTTATGGAAAATATTACATCATTTCTCATGTCAGTAGTCCTTCATAAACTTGAATGATGGGTTCATTTCCCATTAGATAAAATATTAAGTGAATATAGGTTATTCCATAACAATACATAATTTTAGTATATATTATATTCAGGTGATATTATTTTGTAATGGTTTAAAAATATCTTAAGTGGATAGAAGAAAAAACTAATCTAAAATATTCAGTTAAAAGTTATACCACTTCTTTGGGAAATATACTTTTTTTACACTATACGCACTATAATGTCGGTATTATGGTGAAAATGAGACTTATAGTACATGTTTATGTTTTAAATTATTTCATTTGGGTTTTTATTCAATGATAAAAATGGTTCTTTGAGTGTGGATAAGAGAAGAGAGGGGCATCGTTTTATAATTGAGGGGTAGAGTAATAATAGAATTACACAAAGTGTTAAATTAATATAAATAGGTTTTCATAGAAAAATTTATATAAAATTATTTAATAGGAATTAATATGATTAAGAGTCAAAATATTCTCACATAAAAATATTTAGACAACCTTTTATTACATTTAAACCCTTATATCATGGTAGTAATCCCTCATTAATCCTTTTGAAAATTACTATGATATTAATTTTAATTACCCATTAGGTGTTATTGAAGATACTATAAAAAGAAAGGTTACCAAAAAAGGAACCTGGTTGATATTTTTAATCATAACACATTCACATAGATGAATATTGGATTTTTATTAATTTTAAATTATTTAATAAATTATTTTTTATTTTAAAATATCATTAAGGTTATTTTGGAAATGCATGAAATATTATAATATAATATTTTTCAAACTAATAAATAATTATTCCAAATTTACAGGAATTATAATATAAGGAGTATTTTTTGTAATATATATTTTAAATTGAATTTATATAGTTTTTTATATCCTTTAAAATTTTATCCTTTGGTTTAATCCCTTAGTTAAAAAATTTTAACATTAACCAAGGAAATAAAATTTTAAATATTAAAGAGTTATAAATTTAAATGTAATGTGTAAATTAAATCATAAATGTATATGATAAGAAAATTCAGAAAATTTAGCATTCTAGTTTTCTTCTTTCTATTTTTTATTATTCTTAAATAATGCATTAAAATATATTTTAAATAAAATATTATTAGTCATTTTAAAAACTGTTCACAAAATTTGACTTAAATAACATTAATGAAATTGAATTAAAAAATAAACCATTAACAAATATGTAATATCTAATTTATATCATTTAAATTGATATGAAACATTAAATTTCATAAAAAGTATTGCACTGTAAATTTTATAATCATTTACTTTATTTTTCTGTTTCATGCAAATGAGCTGTATCGGTATTGTATAAGAATTTAATATAATCGCTTCATATCTGACATTTAAAAAATACTTACCAAGATTAAAAATTATTCTTTGTAAAATATAAATTTATAATAGAATGAAAATTGGATTTATCCCTATCACAATATATTATTGATATTCAATGTAAGAAAAATCCATTTTTGACTTTATCTTTAACTAAAATAATACAATAGCCACAATCAAATATAAATGGAAATATATGGTCATATATTATAAATTTGAATTATTTTGGAAGAAATAAACTCACATAACAAAATTTATTCAAGTATTTTAATGAATTTTAAGCCCTGTAATATTATCTTTAACCCTAATTAACAAATTTTATCTTTATTAGGGTAACAACAATTTACTATGGTAACTATTCATATTGGGTAAGAATTATGTTGACATTATTACCGAATATTAATTATTATTATTCCAAATATGGAATCCATTTTATCTAATTCAATTCACATATTATATAGAATTCAGTTTAATATTAAACTCTCAAAACATTACAAAAGTTGATTTTCCCAAAAATTGACTTTATAAGTATAAAAATATTTTTATAAAAAATTAAAATAAAATGTTGATTAAAATAAAATTTATTTGATTAGTTTTCATCCAAATTAACTCAATAAATTTTAAAACTAATACAAAATATAATGTAAAATTTTACATAATTGAAATGAAATTGTAGTTTTCTTTAAAAATCAATATTTTTCATTATTCAATTAAAATAAAAGTTTTTCACAACTATAAAAACATTATCCAATTATAATATTGAAATTATAAATTAATAAATTATATCCTTTTTGTAACATTAAAAATAAAAAATTTCAATACATTAATTATAATATTCACTCATGAAAAGAAACAAACACCATTTTTTAAATAAAACATATTTTTCTAGCATAAAACTACGTTACAGAAAAAAATTTATTGATTTGTTCCAAATAATTAATCAATACATTTTTATTGAGTATAAATATTAAATATATTTTATAAAGTAGATATTATTATTCATATAATTCATTTTAATGTAATTTTTAAAATTATACCATTTATATTGTATTAATATATGGTTCATTTATCTCATTATTTCATGTTCTATGTGCTCTAAAACAACGTGTTCTTTCAAGTTCATGGGATTTTATACTCTCCCCTCCAATTATAATAATTTATTTCCTAAAAATATGAAAATTGTATAGATAATAAATTATTTTACATATTGAAATACCTATGTCTAAACCCCACATCATTAAAATGGGTAATAATACATAATATTTAAAAGAGGAAAAGGTAAATTCAGAGGTGACCTGGAAAAACTCAAAACATGGATTCCAAATCTGATAAAATTTGTGGGAATTGAAAATATAAACATGAAGGAACACATTTAATGTCTAATAATTATGTATAGTGACATATATCATTGATCAACATAATTTGGATGATCATGGTAAATTTAATGACCCCAAAACCATAAATCAATGATAAGTGAAAACAACCATTGATTTTTTGGAAATGAATGTAATAGGAAAACATTTTTGTTTCAAAACACCTTACCTATAGTTTAAGAATAATTATTAATTTAAAAAAATATAATATCTTGATTATAATAATTTAATCCATTAATTAATTTCCCTCATAATCTCATCTATTTTTTCAAATGAGGAAGATTAAAGATGAATTTGTCATGCTGGAAGAAGAAAAATCAACTACAAATGAATGACGTAACACTAAAAAAAGATAAAAAGTTATTATTACTATATTTACTAAAAATTGGTAAAAAAATATTACAATAACCAAATAGAATAATCCTTCATATGATTTAATTGAAAATTTAACTATAATCTTTCCAAAACTAATCCCAATGATTCAACTTAGATCGTTTAAAAAATAAATAACCATATATCCCAATTGACCTTAGTAACCTCAACATCAATTAATTTTTTAACCTCAAAGGTTTCCTCATGAATTTCATGCTACATCCCTAATATTTAATAATATTATTCTGAAATAAATATTTTTATGAGACCTATGGTTCATATATACCTCAAAATAATGTTGCGTCTCAGCAAATATAATTAATCTCCATGAAATATTATAACATAAAAATTAAAAATTGATGTCCATATAATTGAACATAGGATCAAATAAAAAATAAAAAATCCATGATGGTATCGAAAACTCTTAAGTTCACCTCACATGAAAAAATCATTAACTCTAAAACTATCTAAACCCTGCTCTAATACAATCTGTAATGGTATCAAACACTAACTCACAGACCTGTTTCTATAAGCATAATATATACAGTTTTTGATTCAAAACCAATAAATGTGGCCCAACTTTATCCATCCAAAACATAAAAAATGAGACATAAATATTGTATCACTTCCATATCAAGTGGCCCTTTAGGTTTATAGTTTTAGAGAATAAGGTAAAAATCTTACATAAAAATACACATTCCTATAAAAGTGTATTTTCTAATATACACATATTTTTCTATACCACATTAAGTCAGTTATATCTATCATAAATTACTTCAAAAAAGATTTATTTCTATAATAATATTATTTATCATCATTATTCATACCCTTGGTGATAGTAAAACATAAGAATAGTGTGTTTATATACACAATATGGTTAAATATAAGCATTGAAATTTGAATATAATCAATGATCATAACATAAAAACAAGGATATGATGAAATAATCAAAGTAATTTAGCCTAAAATACTAGAATTAATAATCATTAATACATGGATCACAAAACATTTGACAAGGAATACTTTTTTTCAAAGGTAAGATTCATGAGAATCAATAATCATGATCTATGTGATATCAATCCTGATCAAAAGAACCATTAATATATTAAAGAAAGTATTAATAAAAAAATTTATCTTGTAATATCATTATAATATCACTCTATGAATCACCATTACCAATGGAATAACTCACATTGTAAATTTCTACAATTTAATTAGATAAAAAATAGTCAGTTAAGTATGTCTCTTTACCCAATGTATTAGAGGGAAATAATGATCCCACCCGTCATTGGTTTATAACATAAACGACCATCAATTTTTTATAATAGAATAAATCCTAAATGGTTTATAAATAAACCAACCATCATCATAAACAATCTATATGGTCCAGAAATTGAATAAAGTACATAGATCATGAATTTTATCCTAAAACTCATGGAAATAACCATTATTCCTTTCATAACATGATTAACCCATAGAAAAGAAATTGGTTACATGAAAATAAATTTAAAACAATAATAATATATCAAGATAATGAATTAGGATAGTATAATGAAAAAATATCCCTAGTGGATCATAATTAAGGGTTATTGTCCATGAGGAATATAATTACATTTAAAATATTATAAAAACTTTTTTTTTGGAAAATACCATTTCTACTTTGGAAATAACATTTAAAACCTAAAAAATCACAATATATTGTGGAAAAACTTTAATTTGAAAACAAAATTGGAAATTAAAAAATGAAATATTCAAAGAAAATATGGCTCATGGGGTTGAATAATCTATTCATGTCTTAAAAGTTAAAAATAAAAAATCTTTCTGATTTTTTTTAAAGAGAGTAGAAATTTGCCCATGCAGAAAACATTGGGAAACTATATTTTAAAATATTTTAAAAGAAGATAAAATAACATGAAAAAAAATTTACTGAATAATTTATTATTATAAAAAAAAATTCATGAAATAATTTTAGAAATCAAGGAGATGGTTGATAAAGATTGTCTATCTAAAAAAGATACAATATCAATATTCTTTACAAACAATATTCTTGATGTTTCCATATTCAAAACGGTCAAAAATTTAAGATAAAAATTAAAATCGCATTCATAATAAAAGTTTATGAAAATATATATTATTTATGTAAATAATATCATATTATCCCACTAAAATTACCATTGAATATAGAAAACACATAAATAATATGAGATTGTATTATAAAAACACTTAAAGTTTTGATTACCTTTTAATTGTATTTCTCATGAATTATTACCTATGAATATATCATTAAATATCTCAAAAATAGAGATATTCAAGATATAACATGTTAAATCCATATTATATAGATCTTATAAAAGAATATTGCTTCTTAACATTATAATATTTCCCAAAAAATATATTTTTAGAAAAATACCCATTAAAAATATCATATTATTGAATTTAGAATTAATTATTGGAGAGGTCAAGTGTATAAAATGTAAATAAAAAAATAAATAAAACCTAAATTAATCAGATGAAATTTCAAATATAATCCTGACCTAATTTAAATAATTATGAAGTGATATAACCAAATGAAAAAAAATTGATTTCAAAAACACTTTATCACATTGCTAACAAACGAATCAAAAATACATGGATGAATTGACATAATCTATAACATAATTTAATATAATTAATGAATTATTTTTGAATTAAAATTTAAAACTGTTACTATGTACTCCATATAAAAAAAATAATTTCCATTACCTTAAATGATGCCTCAATAAAGAGAAATTGGGATGAAATTCCTTACCTCGGGCACAGACTACCCATGTATGTCCTTTATCACATGTATAATAAAAATATATCAATTATTTAATTTTCTAAGAAACATTTCTAATAATAATAACTTATCCTTTAACTATTTATTTCATTTATTTAAAAAATATATTTAATTACTTAACTGATTATGTATCTGTGCGGTCTTTTAAGGATGTTTGTTCCATAGTCTCAAAACAAATTAATTTAGATGAATGACGTAAAAAATTCATTTATTCCACCATGCCAAAATAAAATTCCTGAAATAATTTACAAATATTATACATTAATAAAATGATTAAATTGCACATTTAATTTTTTTTATGAAAATTGAACTATATTACAATCATGGAGATGATAATTCATATGTATGTTAGAGTAACGTTTCCATTTTTCAATGGACATGAGGGAAAAATGTTAGTATCATTTAATAATTAAACATTTATTATTATATCCTAAATATTATATTAAATAATTAAATAGAGAAATATATACCATTCATGTGAGGTGATAATGAAAAAAGATCACATCGCTTTCTTTAGATGGCAATCCACATGTATGCACGAACACAGTTATCATTTTTAAATGAATGGAAAGGTTATAAAATGCATCTTATATGTTATTTTAGGAACATCAATTATTTCATTAATATCATATATATAAATAAAATCCATATTTATAACTATCCTAGAGATTTTGTGATTGAAAATTAACAACATCGTTTCGTGAGGTGGTAATTCATTAAACACACAAATTGATGGTTTAATTTCCCCTTTTTTGGAAGTGGAGATTGATATGGTTTATGAAATAAATATTATAACATTATGGAATATGTATTATACTTATCAATATTCGTTCATCATGGTTTTATAAAAAAATTTGGAGGTAGAAGAATAAAAAAACTAAAAAATTCAGTTAAATGATATACCTTTTCTTGGATAAACATCCTTTTATTGCACCTTAAGCCTATAATTACTATATTATGACCTAAATAAGACATATAAAATGTTTTTATGGATTCATGGAAGTTATTTGGTTATATATAATTAAATAAAAAGGATTATTAAGTGTTTATATAATAGGAGAGTGACGTCCCTATTATAAGTGAGGGGAGGGGCACTATTAGAATTAAATAAAGTATTACATTAATATAAATTACTTTTCAAGGGAAAATTACTTTAACATGATATAATTATAATATTATATTATGATTAATCAATATAATATTATATAATAACATTTTTTCCATATATGGTTTTTTACATGTATCTCTTAATTTTAACCTGCTTGTTATCCCTTTTGCCAATTACCATGATATCATTGGTTTTTACTCTTTAGGGGTCATAGAATTTTATATGAAAGGAAATGTGGACCATAAAGGAACCATTTTCGATATATTAAACCATATACCGTTCACATGGATTAATATAATATTTTTATTAATTTTTAATTTTTTAATATAATATTGATCATTATAAAAAATCATTCATATCAATTATGGAAATACATTAAATATTATAATAAAATATGTTACTAATTCATTTAAAATAGTTCCAAAATTATATGGATTATATGATCAAGATTAAAATGTCTTAATATAAAAAAATTAAATTCTTTTATAATTTTTTTATATCATTTAACATCTTCTCTATTGTTTTAACCCCTTGGTCAACCAAATTTTATCCTTAACTATGGTAATAACCTTTTTAATAAAAAGAGTTACAATTTTATTTATAAGTTAAAAATAAGATCATAAATGAAAAAGGGATAAAATTTTCAATAATTTATCTATAATTTTTTCTTATTTATTAATGTGAATTATTTTGAAACAATTTCACAAAATATATTCAACTTAAAATACTATTAATATCATCTTAAAAACTATTCACATAATTTTAATTTTAGAACAACATGAATGAAATTATAATATAAACCATTAAACTATTAATAATATGTTATATTTATTTTCAAAACATTTGGGGCACTTTAACTCACCCAAATAATATAAATTTATGTGTTTCTAAATTCTGTTACATAATTTTTATACTATTTTCACAATAATATTGTTGGTACTGCATAATATTTAATGTAATTATTTCGTCACTAAAAAATAAAATTTATTTATCACAAAAAATTAATTAAATTATATTTAAAATAACCAAATATAACTTACAATTTTTTTTTAATTTCTACTAAAAAATATTATAGATATTAAAAGTAAGAAATTGACATTTTTTATTTATCTCTTACTTTAATGTTATATAAGATAAATCAAAGATAAATGGAAAAAATGAAATATTTGTTCATTTTTATAGTATTATGGATGAAATAGACTCATAAAATAAAATTAAATAATGTTTTTAAAATAATTTGAATCCTTATAAAAATACTTTTAACCCTAATTAAATCATTTTACTTTTAATGAAGTAAATAATTAGTTTGGTTTCTATAAATAATGACCAAAAATTCATTTTTTTTATTACATAAAATCTAAAATAAAAATTAAAATAATTCAATCTAGATTATAAAATTGAATTCACTGATTTTTTAGAATTTAATTTCAAATTAACCCCACAAAATTTAAAGAAAAGTTATTTTTTTTAAAACCTATTAAGTATACAGATTTTTTATACAAAATTAAAGTATAATTTTGATTCTAATAATATTTTTTTGATTATTTGTAATCAAATGGAACTAATGAAATTATATATTAATCCATAATAAAATTTGTCTTTTAATATATTTGAAAATAAATGGTTATTTTCAATAAAAATAAATTTTTTGACTCTTCATTGAAAAATATATGTTTTTAGAAAATTTTCAAAAATTTAACAAAATATAATTTTTAGATTCTAAACTAAACAATTTAATCAATTTTTTAAAATAATTTATTATAATTTTCTATAAATTAATTATAATATCAATAAAAATGTAATAAATCCATTTTTTTATGAAAAAATAGTTTTAATGTATAAAATAAATTTACTATAAAATTCGTGCTTATTTCCTAATAATTAATAAATTAATTTTTATTCAATAAAACCTTTATATATTTTTAATTATTATAATAATCCTATTCATTACATCCAATTTAACAACTATTTTATAACTATAACATTTAAATATAAATATTTCATGGGTCATTTAATATTGGTGTTTTGTGTTATATATGCTATAAAAAATATAGTTATTTTAAAATATAAGTATATTATATGTATCATTCAAGTGATTTTAATTAAATAGGTTTCCCCATTGTTCAAATTAGTAGACCAAACACAAGGGTTGAATGGTGTTAGTTTCTTTAGGTGGGACTTGTTGGGTCGGAAGAAAACAAGGAGTGATGGAAAGAGGGGGGGTGAATTGCCTTTTAAAAATTGATTGACAATTTAAAAACAAATATCAAAGTGCAGCGGAAAATAAAGAGGCATGACACAAGAAATTGATAACAGAGTTCGGCCAAAACCCGGCCTACGTCTCCGCTCCCAACTCAACCGTTGAGAGATTCCTACCGCTTGCTTTTCAATGGTTTTAGCAAGAAACCCACTAGGTTTTGAGGTAGCACTAGGACCTATTACAGCTTGCTTTTGTTGGTTGAGCAAGAACCCACTTACTTTTAATGGTTAAGTAAGAACCCACTATCCTTCTTACAGGTGAAGGATAGCTCACCTATGTCTCAATATTTTTAAAGGAAAAGCTTGTGAACCTCTTCACACCTTAGTGGTGATGTGAAACCCAAAATAAAGGGAGGATGAGAAAGAGTTTGGGGTTTGTAGGCACAAACCCAAATTTAAAGCTCAAAATAAATAAAACAATAAAACCCGTGATTGAAGAATCCTTGGGCGCCTTTGATTGATTGGAGATGTTGAAGGCCGCTTCCAAGCTTCTTTGATGGAGCTCCTTGGATGTGAAAGTGGATGGAGCACTTGGGGTTCCTTTGAAGTGGCTCGCCGGAGGATTGCCGAATGATGGAAAATGTGTCCGTTGGCTTCACAATAGTTCCGGTTAGTGTCCGGGGCTTCCTCAGCCTTTATTTATAGGCATGGAACCCATTGGGGGCCTTCGGAGCCGTTGGAGAAGTCCTCGGAGCCGTTGGAGGCCAAAAGAGGGTTGACTGGTCAAACCCAACGGCTAGTTTGACTGGGCTACCGGCTGGCCGGTGCAGGGCCACCGGCTGGCCGGTGCCTTGGATGTTGAGAAGTCCTTCTGCCCAGGCAGCACCGGCTGACCGGTGCCAGAGCCACCGGCTGGCCGGTGGGCAGACAGTAGCCATCACTGTTGGGGCTGGGTGCCACCGGCTGGCCGGTGCTGAGGCCACCGGCTGACCGGTGGGGAGGCAGTAGCTACCCCTTGAGTCTGGGTGCCACCGGCTGGCCGGTGACAGAGCCACCGGCTGACCGGTGGAACCTGGCAGTGGGCAAGCCCGTCTGCCAGGTCCACCGGCTGGCCGGTGCTATCACACCGGTTGGCCGGTGGACTGAATTTCAGTACACTTTGCCAGCTTCCTTGGGCCAATCCTTTGGCAATCAATTGCCTATCAACAAAAACACTAAAAACACAATTAGACAAACATGAAAGTGATTGTGATCATGAAAATTAAACCACGAGGGGATACGAGAGGTACAACAATATCCCCCTATTTTGATGATCACAATCACCAAAACAATCAAAGTAAAATACTAAAATTGAAAACATTCTTAAAGGATAATTTGAAAATTAATCAAATCATGAACAAAAGGATTCTCCCCCAATCAATCAAGAAATTTCTCCCCCTTTTGTGATTATCAAAATAGAATGGGGTATAAAACTTGATTAAGGGAAGCGATGAAAAACAAGATTTTAAATCAATTGAAAATGATACTAATTGTTGAAAATTTTGAAATGAAAAATTGAATTGAAAAATTTGAATAAAAGTTTGAATTGAAATTTTTGAATCAAAAACCAATTGAAATTTGAAATTTGAAACCAAATGAAATTTTTGAATTTGAGAGTTTTGAATCAAAAATGAAAATTCGATACCAACTGTTGGAAATTTAGAAATGAAAATTTAATAGAAAATTTGAATTGAGAGTTTTGAAACCAAGTGTTGAGAAATATGAAAACTTTGAATACACAAAAAGGCTTAAAAGATCCTAACTCCCCCTAAATAAAAACAATGAATCACCGGGGAGAGGGATTTTGAAAAGAGACAATTTTAGGCCCGGAGAGACTCGCCAAAAGGGATTTTTCAATCCAAAGTTGTTTAATGGCGGGTCTTCTCCTATAAAACTCATTGAAATAGAAAAAAGATTTGGGTTGACCGTACCGGGCGTTTTTGCAGTCACACTCATAAATGAGGTGCCCGGGTTTTTTGCAATAATTACAAAATTTAAAACAAGAGCTCCCCCTTACAAAAACAGTTGGAGCATGGGAGGTGGAAGCTTGGTTGGTGTAGCCAAGTCCATGGGTGGTTCTAGATATTCGTTGGGAACCTAAGAGTTTGGACAAATTTTGTTCAACTTGGGTGAACTTGGCTAAGGATTCTCTAAGGTCTTTAATGGTTGATTCCAAAGAATCAACATTGGGGAAATTTTGTATTTTTAGGGAGAGTTCCTCCTTCTCTTTGAGAAGTTGTTCTTTTTCGGAGGAAAGTTTTTTGAAAGACTTTTTTAAAGCAACAAATTTTGAAGAAAGTTCATGAAAACCATTTTCAAGTTGGTCTCTAGCGTGTTGGAGTTCTTCATAAGATAGATGATTTAAAGAATTGGAATTTGAAGAACAAGAGGAGGAGTCAGAAGATGTTACCTCATGGAATGCCATTAGGCATTTTGTACCTTGGTCGCTCGAGGAGGAGGAGGAGGAGGATGATGAGGAGGTGTCACTCCATGTCGCCTTGAGGACCTTTTTCTTTCCTTTTTCCTTTTGCGTGGCCCGTTTTTTGTTGAGTGGGAAATCGGGCTTGTAATGGCCCTTTTCGCCGCACCCGTAGCATTTTACCTTGGGCTCGGATCTTGCGGTGGGTTCTTGCTTTCGCGCCTTGCGAGATTTCTTCTTCTTCTTGTGCTTCTTCATAAATTTGTGCATTTGGCGGGCGAGATTCTCCATTTCCGAGTCGCCGCTTGATGATGAAGAAGATGAAGATGATGAGGAGGAGGAGGAGCTTACTTCTTTTTGTACCTTGAGGGCGATGTTCTTTGGTGTCTTGATTGGTGTGCCCTCCTTTTGAGCTTGCCTCCTCGTCGTAATCTCGTACGTCATTAGGGATCCGATGAGCTCCTCTACCGGCATATTTTTGACGTCCTTAGCTTCTTGGATCGCCGTTACCTTCGGAGCCCATGAGCTTGGTAGGATCCATAGGATCTTCTTCACCATAGTTTCTGCAGAAACATCATCACCTAGGGACTTTCTCCCATTGAAAACATCAGTAAATCGTGTAAACATTTCAGAAATAGACTCATTTGGATGCATGGAAAAGCTTTCAAAATCTTGTCTATACATGTCTAACCGAGTATCCTTAACTTTGTTAGTGCCCTCATGGGTCACTTCCAAAAGCTTCCAAATTTCATGTGAAGATGAGCAAGTAGAAACACGATTAAATTCATTTCTATCTAACCCGCAATGAAGAGCATTCATGGCTTTGCCATCAAGCTCAAAATTCTTAATATCGGCGGGGGTCCATTTGGATTCGTCGGGGGAAGACAAAGAATAACCTTGCATGACAATTTTGTAAATTGGATAACCTATGCTTCTTAAAAAGGTGGTCATGCGGGTTTTCCAATAATTATAGTCGGTCCCATCAAAAAATGGAGCCCGACCCAATGAGTAGCCCTCGGGGGCGAAAGAGGTGGATGCCATCAAAATGGATCTTTGAATTTGAAACCTTTTAAGGTATTACTCAAATTACTCCTCTGATACCAATTGTTGGGTCGGAAGAAAACAAGGAGTGATGGCAAGAGGGGGGGTGAATTGCCTTTTAAAAATTGATTGACAATTTAAAAACAAATATCAAAGTGCAGCGGAAAATAAAGAGGCAAGACACAAGAAATTGATAACGGAGTTCGGCCAAAACCCGGCCTACGTCTCCGCTCCCAACTCAACCGTTGAGAGATTCCTACCGCTTGCTTTTCAATGGTTTTAGCAAGAAACCCACTAGGTTTTAAGGTAGCACTAGGACCTATTACAACTTGCTTTTGTTGGTTGAGCAAGAACCCACTTACTTTTAATGGTTAAGTAAGAACCCACTATCCTTCTTACAGGTGAAGGATAGCTCACCTATGTCTCAAGCTTTTTAAAGGAAAAGCTTGTGAACCTCTTCACACCTTAGTGGTGATGTGAAACCCAAAAGAAAGGGAGGATGAGAAAGAGTTTGGGGTTTGTAGGCACAAACCCAAATTTAAAGCTAAAAATAAAAAAAACAATAAAACTCGTGATTGAAGAAGCCTTGGGCGCCTTTGATTGATTGGAGATGTTGAAGGCCGCTTCCAAGCTTCTTTGATGGAGCTCCTTGGATGTGAAAGTGGATGGAGCACTTGGGGTTCCTTTGAAGTGGCTCGCCGGAGGATTGCCAAATGATGGAAAATGTGTCTGTTGGCTTCACAATAGTTCCGGTTAGTGTTCGGGGCTTCCTCAGCCTTTATTTATAGGCCTGGAACCCATTGGGGGCCTTCGGAGCCGTTGGAGAAGTCCTCGGAGCCGTTGGAGGCCAAAAGAGGGTTGACTGGTCAAACCCAACGGCTAGTTTGACTGGGCTACCGGCTGGCCGGTGCAGGGCCACCGGCTGGCCGGTGCCTTGGATGTTGAGAAGTCCTTCTGCCCAGGCAGCACCGGCTGACCGGTGCCAGAGCCACCGGCTGGCCGGTGGGCAGACAGTAGCCATCACCGTTGGGGCTGGGTGCCACCGGCCGGCCGGTGCTGAGGCCACCGGCTGACCGGTGGGGAGGCAGTAGCTACCCCTTGAGTCTGGGTGCCACCGGCTGGCCGGTGACAGAGCCACCGGCTGACCGGTGGAACCTGGCAGTGGGCAAGCCCGTCTGCCAGGTCCACCGGCTGGCCGGTGCTATCACACCGGTTGGCCGGTGGACTGAATTTCAGTCCACTTTGCCAGCTTCCTTGGGCCAATCCTTTGGCAATCAATTGCCTATCAACAAAAACACTTAAAACACAATTAGACAAACATGAAAGTGATTGTGATCATGAAAATTAAACCACGAGGGGATACGAGAGGTACAACAGGACTGAGATAGAATATTTGGATGTCATTGTGTATCACATTGAGTGGGAATCAAGACACATATGGTTCTATAGGTTTCTGAATTTAGTTTGGGGAAATAATGGAGAAGACTGGAAGGGGACCAAAATCAAGCTATGGGTTTTCTCTCATGTGTGGATTAAAGAATATTTCTATTTAATTTCATGTGATTGTAATGGTACCACATAGTTTAATGTAATTCAGTGGGGGAGATGATCCTGATATTTAACATCATATAATGTGGATAATAATTTAATTATTTAACATTATATGGTGAGAATTATAAATATGTTGTTAAAAATAATATGAAAATGATTATGATCATGAAATATATTATTATATGGTGAGTATGATTTGTAGTCCAATTTAAATTCTTACATCTATGACTTTTAGGTGTTGTTTAATTACAGGTATGAATATTAGGATCACCTATTTTGATTTAGTGAATCACAATCATGTTATCAGTTTGATCAACCAAAGACTCTAAACCCACCTTACCCATTCTCATTGTTATAATCACGAGGAAATGAATTATTACTCCAATTCCATAAGATTCCATCAAATTGAGTAGGGTCTTGTCTCTGAATATCGTATTGATCACTATCAGTAAACCCATAAATCTGGGGAACATATTGGTTGTGATCCATAAGATCATTTCGACCCAAAAATCATTTATAGATGGATGAAGGGAAACATCAAGGGTTTTAATAGTCCACATGATCAAAGGGATGTGTTGGAAGGGTAAATTATATCTTAGAGAGTTTGGGTTGAGGAGTGACCTGAAATATAGAAGAAGGATAGTTGTTGACCATGTTTGAAACATGATTTTAACTACCATAATATCAAAATGTGGAATAAAATTTCATGAATAATATTTTTCCTTGTTTGAGACATATGATTCACTATATTAATATGATTGATATTTCCTTTGGGATGTGTACCATGAAATAGGTGGAATGAGACCGGTGAATTATGTCATCATTATGGATTGAGGGGAGTTTATTTAGAAACAAAACGATTACATGGTAAATTCTTATTATCGAGACATTGTGTGTCACTGAAATAGAGGAGGATGATTATTGGTTTATTTAGAACACTGCATACACACTGAAATTCATTGGGAGTATATAATGAGAACATCATGCCTGATGTTGTACAAAACCAATGAGAGGCATATGATGGGTTCTATTTATCCTTGTGGGTAATTGAGTTGGTCGTTGATGTGGTATAGTGTGTGTTTATATAGATTAAACCATAAATAGTTGTTTTTTATTCATACAACTTTGACAATGTTATACTATCAATATAAATACATAGATCACATACCATAGGGGTGATATGGTATATATAACAGTAGGTGTGAGGAAAACATGACATGAATAGAATTTGATAATAAAAACAACATATTATGTAGTTGTGTATATATTGTGGTTATAATACTTGGATCATTGTGAAATGGTTCATGATTTACAGTCATTGAACTCAAACCATTAGGAATCATAATATTGACTGGGAGAATTCATAGAGCTATAACGAACTATATATGGGTTCCATTTAACCATTTCTTTAACCTATTCTATAACTATCCCAATTGGGAATATTTATCCCCATGGTCTAGAAATTTGTGTTTGTGAATAATAGAACATAAATTGGGAATTATTTCACCCACATAAAATAATATAAAAAATAGTGGAACTAAAATAGATATTTCACCCACAATTAATAATAATGAAAACTATGGATACAAGAAAATTAATAAATTACTACACATAGGAAGAATGTATAAGAAGAACCAAAGCATAGAAATATCATAGGATAGTGTGTCCAATATATATATTCTAAAAACAATGATAAATCCCCAAAACACACCAAGAAACTTTCATATGACCCACAATTACCATTTAAGAAAAAGGACACCCTCAGTAGACAAAAAGAAAAAAACAAAAATAAATAGGACATGTAATAATATATATATATATATATATATATATGAGATAAAGAGTGCAGTAGGCCACCATAGATTGAATCTATATAGACTTTTTAATAATACATTCCACAATCCAGATAGTTTGAAATAAAAAAATATACATTTTCCATAAACAATTTTTTAAAATAAACAAAAGATAGATTAGATTTCTTTTAAAACTTCTTATTTTTCGTAACATTAAATGACTAAAAATACTAAGAAACAAACATTTACAGACTATATCTTCATTTGGAATTATTTTTTTCCCACTTTAAAAACATATCATAAGTACACCTTTTTAAAATTCACTATTAATCTAAAAACATGAACTCTTATTTCAATTAGTTTTTTAAAATATCAGTTAAAACCAAATTTATAAGTAAAACATGTCACGAAAACCTGAAATCATCTTAAAAATCACTCTAATTTAAAACTATTCAAGAATATTCCCTTCAAAAATATAAAAAATAGACAATTTTTTGAAA
This sequence comes from Viscum album, assembly GCA_963277665.1. Lineage (NCBI taxonomy): Eukaryota > Viridiplantae > Streptophyta > Magnoliopsida > Santalales > Viscaceae > Viscum > Viscum album. The sequence goes on from OY728122.1 coordinate 1,984,509,834, forward strand.
TTAAATATCACTTCTTTTTAATTATCAAACACTCTAAATCAATTTAGAAAACATCTTTTTAAAATTTAATAATTGTTTTTTAAACCAATGAAAAGATATATTGAAATAAAAATGAAACCAAACTTTTATTTTTCTTCTTTCAAAATATTTCAAAATTCATTTTTAATGAATTTGAAATGTTAATCATAGGAAAATGAGAATGGAATGAACATAAGAAAGAAATATCAACTTAATTTCAAAAGAAAAGGAGAAACAAACCAAAAGTACACTGCTTCTGTGAAATCAAACTAGAATTAGTAGATATAATCAATGAAATAAGATAAACCCCATAAAGTGGTCATATATAGGATATGCACTTCCCGTGTAACTCCTTAGGTCACTTGTAATAATGTACATGATGTGGCAATAAGAAACCTTTTCCAGCACACTTGACCCTATCACGTCCCGACAGACCTGTAAAACGCATTGTGATCTATTTGGATCAAAGGCTCAAAATCATCTAGGGACACAACCAATACACTCTGGGACAATATATAATATCCCATCTTCTCACTCGGTCTGGATGGATCTCTCTCTATTTAACACACTCTACACCAAGGCATGCACATATAAAGGTCACCAACTCACTTCCTAAGAATCCCATGACATCATAAAAGGATGTGAGAAATGAAAATTATATATACAACTATTTTCAATAAAATTAAATAAATTTATATTTTTTTTCTTACCCCATCTAGAATTCCCACACATTAATAAAAAAATTTAATCATCACCTGAACAACAAAACCCCCACCCATCAGTGGGAACAATTCACAAGGTACACAAAATAGGTTCCCAATGCATTCAAGAAAATTCATTTGTATAAGGTTAAAAATGGTACATTTCAAATATTATGGAAAATATTATCTAACTATATTTTTTTTGAAACCATCACAAGAAACTCCGGGTGATAATTTTAATTTAATCATTTCTCAAAACCCAGTTGGGAACTCATGCTTCACTTAAATCACCTTTCAATAATTTAAAAAATATCAAAAAGATTCAATAGGTTACTCCCAAGGGACAAAAAAATTTAAAACATGTTGAACAAATTAAATATTCAGTTTGAAAGTCATTATATAAGAAAATCCAAGTTTAAAAATCATGTCAATATTAAAAACAAGTTTTAAACACTCACATGATTTGAAAATCCACATGAGCCTTTTTACAAACACTTGTAATTGAACACATTCCTTTATAAGGGTTGATACCATTTAGAGATCCTAATTTTCCAATATAGGAATACATAAATGGGAATAATATTAATAAATAAAAATATAAAAACACAAATTCATTCAATTTCATGTAATGTAAAGAAAAAACAAACAGAAAACTCAGTTTAATGCATATAAGTCAGAAGATGTATCCTGTGGTGGAGAACACCATAAAATTCCACAATATGTCTTTATGAAGACATATCATGGAAACCCCAATAATTAAACTCACATTAACCATAATTTTTAGATTCATATATTCTAAGGTTCAAGGGAGAAACATGAATTAAGAGAAAATGAGAGATTGATGAGATGAGCGGATTTAAGTGAAAATTCAAAAATAGAATTTGTTTAAAAACAAGGTGGAAGGCCATAAAAATGTATGGTAAAACTTTAGAATAATCCCTTGGGGAGGATCATGCTTAGTTTTTGTTGGAGGGAGAAAAAAGGGGGACATCTATTGATAAAACCAATTAATGGAATATTTTGAATTTCATGTTTTAATGAATTTGGATAGGATGTGTATCTTAGCCACATGGTTTTACAAAACATGCACCAAATATGTGTGTGTCAATATCCAAGAAAAACCACTTCACCTGGTTGGTCCTCAAATCTTTTTTAACATCATGATAAACATGTCATACGACACTGTCAAATTGTAGACCTGGTTATCATAGTGTTGTGTGGTTTACAAAATTGTTTGTTAGTTGTGTGTCCGTACTTCAATCCCACAAGTGACCTTCTTATATTCCCAAAAGATTGTTATTAGTTTGAATAATTTATGTGATACCCATGGTGTCCAACCAATCATGATTAATAAACAATTTTAATCCCTTATACCTAAGGTTGGAAGAATGGTATCTTCTAATCCATGCCTAAAAACTATAAAAAATTGCATAATTACCAAAATAATAAAAATTTAAGCAATAATTCTCCAAAATATATTCATATCTAGGAAAATTTTAAAATAATAAAAAATAAAATACACTATGATAAGGATAGGGTCACAGTTATATCCACCATGAAACTATCTATCCCCATAAATTCATAGTTCATGGTTGAGGGGAAAAGAAGAATAATTCTAAAATAAACCCTCAAGATAAAAGATAATTACTCAAAATGAAAAAATATTCCTCTTACTACATTTATCATAATGATGAATGATTGAAACTACAATCCATAAAGTATGCTTCTAAGGAAATAGAGACCTAACATTGGTCACCACACCATTTTGAATTTAGCTAATTTGGGGGAATGAGGGAAAACGCATACCTATGACATAATCACATAAAAAACCAAATTCCTAAAAAATCCAAAAGAAATTAAAATATTCCATTATCCATGACAAACAAAGGACCACAAACTCAAAACCACATATGAAGCACTATTCAGTAGAACATCCCAAAAGTTTTATGACTGGAACACTAATTCACAAGCATCCCAAATACATAGTACACAGAAACTGGTTAAATGCCTCCATATGATAAAATAAAATTCAAACCCTAGATCGACACACTAAATATGATGGGAAATATGTCCAAACCCATGCATCACCATCACATTAAAATATACCAACATAGGGGAACCCAAAATCCTTCCAAAACAATAACATACCCCCCCATTCACCCATGCATTCACTTATGTTTCTAAAACTCCAAACCGAAAATAAAAATCCATTCATGATATACACCACGGAAATGAAGCATGAAAACCATTAATAAATGAGGAATGAAATTACACAAAATGACCACCACTCAAAAAGATTAACCCAAAACGAAAACCAAAGGAAAACTCTAGGAAAGTATTTAATCAATCCATAACCACTCCATATCACTGATCATAATATTAAAATCAATTCATAATTCAAAATATATACAAATTTGGTTCCAAAGTATTAAAATAATAACCACTTCATCATCCTCAAATTATCACATGAAGACTGATCCTCACTGATCAATCTATTAATCCAAGGCTCACTGTTCTCTACCATTCGTACAATAAAATTTTCATAACAGTAATCTTATAAAAATAACTATTGATAATTTTCAATTGAAAACATGATTATTTTAACAAATCACATTCCAATTTTTTTGGTTTTTATCATGTATTGAAATTTAAAAGAGGTAAAACCCTAAAATATAATATCTCCAACATTATGCCAGAACTTTTGGATAGTCTTATGATAAATCAATATGAGAAACAAGTGAACCTAGTCATGCCATACATCTCAAATAATGTAGTCCCAAAATCATACAAGGTACTATACAAAAATATAAATAATTTAAACAAGAAAAAATATTTTAATACATGACTCATTAAAACAATATAGTCATTGGAATGGTTCCCAAAAATCGATTTTAAAATTTTAAACCGCAATCCAAAACATAACATGGTCAATATAAAAAATTACCAAAACTTATTTCAAATTAATAAATAAAAACATTAAAACCATTTCCAAAACATATTTTTTAACACCAAACCATTTAAATTCCTCATATAATTTCAAACCCACCCACTAATGGGTCAAATCACATAGAATCCATGAACTATAACTTTGGTAAAATATTGGCATCCATTAATATGATAATACATTCATTTCCAAGTTCCTCATTACTTCTTAATAATTACTAAAACCCATGAAACTACTCTTTCAAAAATCATAACATAGAAGCCATTAGTTTATTTAAAGATTGATTCCATATTTTTGGATTCCACATTATTTTTTAAAATACCATAACCAACTAAATCATTGAATTCATTATGTGAAATTTAGTAACAAATAAATTTCCCTTTAAATTTTTATTATAAAATTAATTTACATTACAAAAAACTCCTGTTTGGTTTAAAACGAAAAAACCATTCCATATTTAAAAATGAGATAAACTACTCCAATATAATTCATAAAACAATTACCATATTACATAAAATCCCTAAGGCCTTGATTCAAACTAAAATCATTTTATAATGAAAAACACTTCTCCAAATCGCAAATAGAAATTAACATCACTCATTAAATCACATAAATAATGCAATAATACAAGCCATAGTAGAAATTCAATTCAATAATTCCTACATTTCACAAGATTCTACTTATCTCATATCTGATTTCCATAACACATATGGTAATCCTTGTATAATAGGGTATAAATAGTGAAAGAAACTATGATGTATAACAATGAACATATTGGAAACATTGTGAAAGGTCATGTGATGATCATTCAATTGCCCCTTGAATGGGTCTGGAATAAATTTTTCACTTTTCGTATCATTTATCAGGACCCATAATCAAGACTCATAGACTAATTATATCTCCTATATCAATCCCAAAATAAAAAAACCCAAAGAAAATAATATAAACCCAATTACAATCAAAAACACCAACTTTGATAATTAATTTGAAATAATGAATTTAGAATTGAAATTCCAACAACCAATGGAAATTCGTGGTTCACAGTAGGAAAGTTGAAGATATACTATCTATGAAACTACCTCTTATATTCCAGAGATAAAATATATGTTGAATTTTGTTGGAAAATATTATGTAAAATAATTTATCTTACAAAACCGAGTATATAACTCAAAAACCTAGGCTCTCATTCCATTTTAATCAAATAGGATAAAGGTGATATATAACCAGATGAATTCCCCATTCTACCACTTGTGTAAAGTTTGTTCTTGATATGAAAAGGATTTAAACTAGTCCATTTGGATCATGGAACATAAAATAGAAATGATTTACCCATTTAACATTAATATACATTACTAGTTAAAAAATATATAAATTTTCATGTAAATGGGGAAAGGTAAACTTGATGTGAATTGGAATCTTCATTAAAAACATAGAAAATCCCAGGGAAAAAGCACAAAATTTAAGTTAATGATTCTTAAAAGACTGTAGAATGGTGATATTGATAGTAGTTGGGGTTGGTAAAACCTAATATGAATTGGGTGACCAATGCCAATATTGAAAACCTCTAAATCACATGCATATAGTTTATGGTTATGTTTTATGGACCATTGGTATAGTAAAATTAAAGGTCATTCATCCTTCGATAATCTATTCTGATAGATGTTTATTCTCATTCATATGTGAGAAAATGTAATTCCATGAAGGGGAACTAAACAACAATAAATGTAAAGATAAATGGGATAATTATGTTTTGGACCAATATTGGAGATTTGAGAATCAAAATTTATCATGTGGATATGGAATCAGGCCACACATAATTATGTTAATGTGTTTTTTGGTGATCAATAGTAGAGTAAAATTAGTTGTCCCCTAGTTTGAGGAATATTAAAAACATATATAGTTAATATCAGATAAAAAATATATTGACTATAAATTTTGGTGTCATATTTCTATGAAAAAGTCATGTACATTTTAAGATCAAATTTTAAGTAAATTGATCATATTGTTTTATATTATATGTCAAGTATTAATGTTACGCAATATATGGTTATCCAACTAGGTTATATATTCAATAAGGTATAGGTTGGTGAGATGAGGTCTCATTCCATATAGTTTAGAGTTATACATAATGGAATTATGTTAATTGGTTTAAATTCCGGCATAATAGTCTAATATGAACTTAGTATCACATTATATAAATTATTTCAAGATAAAAAATACATTGTTGGAAGGAGTATTGTCCTTCAAATTAATAGTGATCAATGAATAGACACCATTATTATACACATGGTATATGGTTATGCGAATATCCATTTCGGTCCCAGAATTATATGGTATTATCTATGGATAATTAGAGTTCTCAATTCTATCACCAATTCACCCTAATTGTCACATTAATGTCTTTTTTTTAATTTTTTTTCATTTAATTTCCATTCTTGCTTAGTTTTTGGGGTTTCTCATTCATATTGGTGGAAATGGTGGGTTTTCAAAATTTGGGCCAAACCATGAGCCTATTTCCAGATTTAAAAATAAATTTTGTTTCTTTTATAACTCCTTCATTTTTCAACATTTTATACCCATTCCACATTCCAATAGGCATAACCCGGTATATTAAAATCATCATATCCATTTGGACCCCATAGGAATCCATAATAATGTGGGATTTGGGTTTTGTATTTAGGGGTTGGGCTAGCCCGAAAGACCGTTTCCTTCTTTAAAATAGTTTTTTAATTTTTTAATATCTCATTCAATGTTTATTTTATTTCAGTGATTCCAAATCAAACCCGAGATTACATACCCAAGGCGTGATCCCATGCTCTCCTCCCCCACTTTGGAGCTCATCTCTCCTATGTATTAGGGAAATCATTCTTAATCATTCTCAAGTCATCCACATTTGAAGAGGTAAAATTTTTCATTGATAACTCCATTAATTTTCACTATATTTTCCAAAATTCAGTCCCTACTTGACCTAATATTACTCCTTAGATCCTCTATACTATTTTTGGTTACATAATGATTCAACTATTGGTGGAGTTTGGCCGATTTCATCATGATTTCTTCATGTAAGTGTTTCTTTATTCATTTCCTTCCTTCTTCTTAGGGTTTCCTACCACTTTTAAGAAGTTCTAAAATGTCAAAAATTATGGTTCGTACCTAGGGTATGATTTGGTGTCTTTTTGGTCAAATATATGGGTTTTATGCTGGATTTCACACACTTATAGTGTGATGGTGGTTCAGTTGATGTTTCGCACCATGATTTGAGGATTTCAACAGTTTCAGTAGGTGATTCCAAGTGTAAGAAATTATTAATGAGTCAGTTTTATTGATTAATTAATTTATCATGTTCATAATATGTTGCGCATGGTTCAAAATACATTTTTGTTAGCATTATCAAAGCATTAAGTTTAAAAAATACATTTTTGTTGCAAGTTTTGCAATTTTCAATTGTAACTCATGTGATATCTTTTTTGATAGTTTTATAAAATATTGTAGTGATTTATTAGTTGTTGAAAGGGGCATCCAATTCTAGATTGGTAAATATTTAGTGTCATGGGGGCATTAACGGGGAGTTTTTGAATGGTTTTTAGGTGTGAAACCATGTTATACATCTTGATAGTGTTTTATGAAAATATGTGTTTTCAGGTGTATCTTTTGTGGTATTTTTTGAGGTGATTTTATAGAACATGAGATTGGTTTAATAATTGTTTCTAGGTCTGGAAATTCTATTTTGTATTTGTATTGAATTGTTTTGTTGTGGAAAGAGAGTTTTGAAGTACATTTTGTGTGCAAAAAATGGTTTTACCCCTTGGGATTGTTTTATGAAAATTGTAAATGATTTTTTGAGTTAGACAAAGTGGGAAAAGGATGTACATGTACAATTTTGGTTAGCATGTTCACCTAAGATGGGATTTTCAAAGTTAAAAGTGTTTATTTAAGATGTCAAAAAAATTAGAATGTTTTATATGTTAATGAGTTTTTTTTATCAAATTATAAGAAAGGTGTAGGACACGTTTTGAGCTATTTTGTGTGAGTGTGATGTGAAAATGAATTTTTTCTTGTGAAATGAGTTTTATGTGACTTTTGTGATATAAATTTAGGACATTTGGTGAATGTGTGTTGTGGAAGTGGTATTTTCATGAGAATTTTTTTTCATGGCTTGTTAAACTTGTTTGAGCTCATAAGGGAAACCTTCGTATCTAGGTGGGTGGACATGTACTAGTATGCTAGTGATCCCATGGGTTTTGGCATTAATTTCATTTAAGATTCTTAACGATGAAAAATCTCACTGAACAATAATGTTTATAATGATGTTGGGGGGACACTAGGTTATGGGTTTGATCCCAACCAGAAGCACGTGTACACGAGAACAAATATTTGTTTGGTTACTTTAACCGAGATATGATGTATCTAGACCCACATTAAGCTAGTGCCCTGGGGTAATTTTCCTGTTTCTTATGCTTGATAGATACTTTATGATTACTATTTGCATATGGTGTGTTTGGCTAGAAAATCAGTAGCTTTAGAACTCATTAAATTGTCAATTTTTTAGAGTATCCCACTTGAAAACTATTTTAATTTTATGTTGCATATCCTTAAAATTCTTAACAGCACCACATGTTTATGAAAACTTGCAATCTTTTCATATTTGAATATTTATCACATGGAATCCCTTATTGCTAGTATCCTACTGTTCTTTTGCTCACACCATACTTACACCTTAGGGTGTATGTAGAATTGGATATTTTGGTGTCACAGGTTTGGGTACAACTTTTGTGCCAATGGTTTGGGTTTTATACCTTTGTAATGGTCTTTGAACACTGTTTTAAATTGTGTAACTCAATTCTAAAATTTTGTAAAAGACGGTTTGGATTGAAAAATCCAGATCTGATTTATAGGATTTTTTTTTTATTTTTTTAGGTTTATAAACTGAGGTAAATCATTACAAAATTTCTTTTTATGATAACCAGGAACTTGTGCCAGCCTATGGGGATTTAGAATGCCCTACTAGACTTGCCATGGGCTGAGTTTGGTGCTAGTTTTTATGGTGACTAGATTTAGTTTGTGACAAAATGATATCGAAGGAGGTTCAGGTTTACTCTTTGGGTCATGTTATTTGGGGAAGAGTCGGGATAGTATGAATTTAGGATTTTCAGGACATGACATTTCAGTTATGGGTAGTGTTCATTCCCATCACACCACAGGATGGGATTCAAGTCGCTAGGGGAAGTCAGGTTTTATTTGAGTCATTTGGTTTTCATGGATTGATGATGATTTGGTGAAATTAAAAGAAAGTTCGGCTTATTTATCTTAGTGAGCTCGAATGGCCTAGAAAGCCATTTAGAGCCGAGAATGTTTCACTAAAAAACTCTCTATTATGGGGAAGTGATTTTCATATTGCCATAAACCATATATCTAAGTCACCCACTGAAACTAGTTTCCTCTCTAGTTGTCTTTGGTCCTTTAGTTTTGAAATTTTGGATGTTTGGCTCTAAAGAAAAAATGACATTTTTTAAGAAGCATAAAATATTTATGAAACTATTTACTAATAAATAGGGAATGGTTTGATTTTTGAAATGGTGGAACAGAATTATAAGAACTATTTTGAAATGGAAAATGGTGTGCTTACACCTCCTTAAAAAGTATGAATTATGTTAGAATTGGTTTTGAAAATATACTCCAAATAATTTTTTGATTTATTGACAAGTGTTTTTGTTGAATGAGGTGTTTTGGGTAGTAATGAGTGGGTTATGAAGATAAATTTTAACTTGGTTACTAGACATCATTTGAAATGATTTATGAAATTTTGGAATCATGTTTCAAAATTAGAATAGATGGGTTCCCAATTTAATAGTGATTTATGAGATGGAGTGTGTCATGAAAATACATATATTATGAAATGGGATGTAATATTTGGAAATTAAGGTACATGAATTGAAAGTGATTTTTCATTTGATTGAATGGGATTTTGATTTCGTGGTTTTCGGTCTGGAGAAAAATTATGTATTGGTTGACTGTTATGGTTTTGAAAAGTGGAAAGAATTTTTGTTTTCACCTTTGGTATTTCTGTGAGAAACCACACACATAGGGTTATATGAGATAATGGATGGTTTCTGGCTTGGATAGATGAGTGGAAGGATGGATATGAGGAGATATTCTAGTGTGGAACATAAACATGCATGTGTGAGGCCCCTAGGGTACCATTAGTGGATATGCTAATCGTTGAACCGTTTATTTTCAAAGAGATGATTTTAAAGGGAAACAATATATCATGATGACTAGTTTTGGGAATTTGTGCCTTATGTGTTTTTTGAAATTATATTGTTGTGGGATGTTTTGAGTCTATGAACCCCTCTTGTTTGAATGGTTTTTTGGGTTTGTGTTTTGTCTGTAAGTTGGGTTGAAGGGCGTGTTAGTGGTCTCTTCTAAGAAAATTTTGGGAATCATTTATTATGGTTCCCATCATGTGTTTGCTTTTGGTTTCTGTCATGTTTTGACTAACATACCATCTTGGTCAGGTCCTTGGGTTCTCTGGTTGGATAATTTATTCCACCATTAAGAATTAATGCACGAATGAAGTGCAATAAATATTGTTTCATCATTGGAATATCCACCAGTTGATCAATATACGGAATATTTTTCTCTAGAATTGGATATTGAGTCTAGACCATTTTTTTATTGTTTTTTCATATCCTCTTGTAGTAGGAGAGATATCGTGGAAGGATGAAATAGAACTTAGTTTCTTATGTTACTTGATTCATTGAAAGAGAATGTAGCATGTGGTTGTTAGTGTGGATCGTGTCTAAGAGGTCCTTTGGGAGCTTCGTTGTCTCTTCAAAGAAGGGTTTAATGTTAAACCACCAACATAGGAAATCTTGTCATGAGAGGCTGTTATGGCCACCTTCTAGAATTGTGTGATGTGTGGTAAAGTTGCATAAGGTTTCTCTCCATGTATTGTTTTTTACAGTCACAATGGTCATGTTCAGTGATGCCTTGTTATTTCATGTTCTTGTTTGACTATAATGGTGAGGTTGTACAATCTTTTGTGAGTATTGGTTTTGTCAGAAGTGTGTCTACTTTTGGTAGATCTCAGTATCCTTTGTTTATATAAATGTGTTTATATATTTCATTTCCACTTTCGGTTTCTCATCCGAAGAAAAAAGGGGTGATGTGTGTGCATATTCGAAACACTTGTTTCAATGAAATATTGGGAAATGGAAAAGGGAGGTTGGAGTGTGTTATGTCTCGTTGAACCCATCTGGGACCTCAGTGAAGTTGTTTTTGGAACCGGAAGAATAAATTACATTCTTTTATTTAAAATGCCTAAGTGCAAGGTCTAATATGCTTCAATAATATGATCTCCATCCATAGGTCCCAGAGTGAAGTTGGTGAATATTCAGTGAAATCCCTAGGTAATTAAAACCTTTGGTTAAATTCCTATCCTCAGTATAAAAATGGGAATAGATTAAACCTCTAGTGTCATCATATTGTTCTATTTGTTCCCATTTTATAGTAGAGGTTGGGGGACCTCGTTTCCTTGTTTTATCCTATGTTCATACTTTCCCCGTTTGGTTTCATTCATGTCTTTGGAGAATTTTTTGAAATTTTGGCCTGGTAGATTAATGTGCACAATTTGCACATGGTTAGTAGTAACTGTTTGTCATCCATGGGAACCGTGCAATAATAGATAGTAGCTATCACACGGTTTTCACATGACTGTGCATCTTAGAACATGTAAATGTTCTGTGATTCCCCTTTGAAATGAATACCCATCAATGTTAGCGCAAAGTTTCCTAAACTATGGAGACTAACTTGGTGATTGTGCCAACTCCTTAAATTTTGGGGTCTTTTCTTGTCGGACCATACTAGTTTGTTTATATGGTTGGGCCTTAGGGTGGAGAGACCCACTATGGCTTTAAAATAAGTTCTTTTGGAAAATTCTAAAGAGATTCAACCCCTTATGTTGGGGAGCCTGTTCGGGCCTCCCCCTGTTAGTGTATCGATTCTGTCTCGAGAAAATTTTAGTTGTCTCTTATGGTGGGAGACCATTTGTGTCTCCTCATATCAGTAACTCGGTTTTGTACTTGGTCTTGGATTATAGTTCTGTAGTCTCATTAAAAGCAATATAACTACCAACATCTTCCTAAAGTAAATTTTGGTATTCGTGCACACCCAACGGTTTAGTTAAAGTATGGTCATTGTAACATAGTTCGATGTTATTGTTTGTTTGGGTAAACTGCATGAGTCATGTATTGATAGTGTTTGAGGAGTTTTATTTTGGGATGTGGATTGAATATACTTTATCATCTAATAAATTGGTTTATGTTTTTGTTGGTTAGAGTATTCCATCCTTCATTGATCAATTGGATGTTTTTTGGCCTTTAGGGGGCACGTAAAACATTAAAAAATAGTTCATTTAGTCCTTTCAGTTGGCTTTGATTTTACCTTAGGCCTTTGTATGCATTTCTGAGGATGGGAACTTTTGTAGTGGGGAAAATTTTCAAATCCATGAATTATTTTAAAGGAATTTTTCATTTAATTTCCATTCTTTCTATGTTTTGGTGGTTTCCCATTAATATTGGTCGAAAGAGTGGGTTTTCAAAATTTGGGCCAAACTGTGAGCCCATTTCCATATTTAAAAATAAATTATTATTATTTTTTAAATAATTAATTTTTCAACATTTTATACATATACCACTTGACAATTGTACTCCCATTGTATATTAAAACCACCATATCAATTTGGACTCCATAGGAATCCCTAATAATGATGGATTTGGGTTTTTTATTAAGGTGTTTGGCCAGGCCGAAAGCCCATTTCCTACATAAAAATAGTTTTTTGATTATTTAATATATCATTCAATTTTTATGGTTTTATGGTGATACCAAATATCAACCGAGACTACATACCCAAGGCATGCTCTCGTGATCTCGTCCCTCTCTTTCGAGCTCATTTCCCCCCACATATTTGGGTGAGCTTTCTTAATCATTCGCAAGTCGCCAGGTTTTGAAGAGGTAAACTGTTTCTTCCATAACCCCTTCAATTTTCACTCTTTTCCCCTAAATTCAGTCTCCGCATTACCTATTATGACTCCTTAGATCCTACCTATCAGTTTTGGTTGCTTCAATATTCACCTATTATTGGATTTGTGCCAATTTCATCAAGATTTCTTCAAGGAAGTATTTCTCTATTGATTTCCTTCCTTCTCTTAAAGGGTTTCTCCCTATTTCATGAAGTTCTAAAATTTCTAGAAATAGGTTTGTACCTAGGTTTTTATTTTTTTTTTGTTCTTTTGGTCAAATATTTGTGTTTTAGGTTGGATTTCACTCCCTTATGGTGCAGTGGTGGTGCGTTTGTCGTTTCACACCATGATTTGAGGGTTTCGACACATAGTGTAGGTGATTCCATGTGTATGCAGTTATTGATGAGTTATTTTGTTTGATTTATTAATTTTTCATGTTGATAATATGTTGTGTGTTGTGGAAAAACCATTTTCTGTAGCATTAGTAAAGCCTTTAGTATTAATGTTACATTTTTTAGATGTTGTGTACTTTTTAATTGTAACTCATGTGATATCTTGTGTGGTTCTATTATAAAATAAGGAATTGATTTATTATTTGTTGAAATGGGCTTTCAATTCTGTTTTAATAATTACTTAGTGTCATGTGGGCCTAAAAAAGATTTTTTAACGCTTTTTAGGTGTAAAACCTTGTTATACTTCTTGAAAGTGTTTTACGAAAATGTGTGTTTTCAGGTGTATGATTTATGATATTATTCAATGTGATTTTATAAAAATTTGGATTTGTTTAATAAATGTTTCTAGGTTAGAAAATTCTGTTTTGGATTGGTATTGGAATGATTCTGTCTTGGAAAGAGGGTTTTGAAATGGGTTTTGGGTGCAAAAAACGGTTATACCCCTTGGGATTGTTTTATAAAAATTATAAATGATTTGTTGCGTTAAAAAAGTGGGAAAAGAATCTATATGTACTGTTTTGGTGAGAGTGTTCACCTGATATGGGTTTTTGAAAGTTAATGTGTTGATTTAAGATGTTAAAAAATTAGAATGTTTTATATGATGCTGAATTGTTTTATCAAATTGGAAGAAAGGTGTGAAACACATTTGTGGGCTGTTTTGTGTGAGTATGATATGAAAAATGAATTTGGCTTGTGAAAGGAGTTTTATGTTACTTTTATGATATACAAGTGGTTTTTTTGGTGAATGAGTGGTGTGGAAATGGTATTTACATGTGAAAATTATTTTTCATGGATTTTTGAACTTGTTTGAGAATAAGAGGGAAACTCAGGAATCTAGGTGGGTGGATGTGAACTAGTATTCTAGTGATCCCGTGGGGTTTGGTATTAGTTCCACAAAGAAAGTTTCAAGATTAAAACAATAAATAAACTATTATTATGATTATGATAACGGGGGACCACTAGGTTATGGTTACGATCCATACTAGTGGATCATGTGGATGGGAATGGATATTTGTTTTCTTACATTCACCGAGATACGAGGTACCTCGGACCCACATCGAGCTAGTTCGTAGGGGTTATTTTCTCATTACTTGTGCTCATTTGATACATTATGCTTACAATCTGCATACGATATGTTTTGATGTAAAATTTAGTAGCTTTGGAACTCGTTAAATTATTTATTCATTAAAATATCCCTCTTGAAAAATATTTTTATTTATAGTTTCATCTCTTTAAAATTTATAATAGCATCTCATTTTTACGAAATCGTTAAATATTTTTATCTTTACATTTTTATCACATGGATTATCTTAGTGGTGGTGTCCTACTGGGTTTTTATCACACCGTACTTACACATTTGTGTGTATGTAGATTTTGTTATTTTGTGGTCGAAGGTTTGGGTACAACTTTTGTGCTAATGGTTCGGGTTTTTAGTAGCCCTTCATGATGAAGTGTTGTGGAGGGGGATTGAGGGTGGTGCATCTTTCCATGAGGAGGTTCCTAGGCTATAATTCTTGGTTGTTTACCTTTTTAATAGTCTTTGAACATTTTTTAAAATAGTATAACTCAATTATGAAATTTTGTAATTGATGGTTTTATTTGAAAAATCCAGATTTGGTTTATTGGATTATTTTATTTTTGTATGTTTATAAACTTGGGTAAATAATTCCCAAAATTCATTTTATGATACCCTGGAACTTGTTCCAGCCTGTGGGGATTAGGAACTCCCTTCAAGACTTGTCATGGGCCGGGTTTTGTGCTAGTTTTGATGGAGACTAGATTCGGTTCGTGTCACTATGTGAGTGAACCACGGTATACCTTCTTATCTAACTCTCATGAAAATTGATACTGATGAATGGAGATATTGTGAAACACCTAGATCCCACTTTCCATCATGGGATTCTACCTCATCTTTACAGACTCGTGTCCTTTAATTGAAGTAGAATTCTATATAGTTTTTTAGCTGATGTAATGGTAATTGATCTTTAATGGGAAACACTACTTCTATTCCTTACACTGAGAACAAATTAGTCACATGGCAGGAAGTCTGATTAATTTTCTAGTGTACCCAAAATAATTTTTTGTTATTTTTTTGACTATATCATTTTATTATAATCCACTATTTTTGGTACTATATTATATTCGACCATGTTAAATTCATCCATCTATCTATTTTTCAGCATGTGGTAGTAGGATGTTGGGTTGGATCATATGTTTTACATAACATAAAAATTCATTATCTTGGAGGATTGGATGTTGGTTATGTTATCTGTGTTAATGTGGTGGTTTGTCCCAATTTTATGGATGAATTTGGTGTTTAAAAACTATATCACATGTCTACTCTTAACCTTCCAAAGGGAGTAAGCTTCATCCATCCTCAAGAATAAATTAGTGGTAGTAAGAATAAATGTGAACCACCATACTTTGACTGGTAGGTTGATATTGATGACATTGATTCACAATTAAAACATTTCCAAGATTATATGGTATTATGAAAAATATTTTGAGGAAAATCTATTGATTTTATGTGAACCAGTAATACAAGACACTTTTGGTTAATTGAAAAAATTCAAAAACCATTGTGGGTTGAAAGTATCGCAAAATTTTAATATGATGGGAGAGATTCAATTGTATATAATGACATTCACATGGATTAGAATCATATTCCTACAATGCATGATGAATTTACATCCCTATGATATATAGAAGAAGTATTTTTTTCTCAATGATGTATCTATAGAAGACATGCCCTATTTTTAGGCCATCACACTATGATAAATTTTCCACCAATATTCAGACTTTTTCAAACCCATCCTCACTTGGTGGAATTATATCAACTGTAAGGTACTTAAGAAATGGTAAATCCAATCTAATGTAATTTCCATCTTTGTAACACTTGAGGGTCCCTTATGGGGCACCCATAGATAACATAATTTACCATTTAGTCTTTAATTTCAAAATCATGGGTGGTCACTCCCTAATAATCCACATAGATGATCATTTCTTCTTGATCCATGTCTATAAGAACCCTATCCATGTTTTTACAAAGTTTTCCTGATAATTTCATGATCACAGAACAATATACACCACTAGATCAAAGGGTAATGTGGTCATAAACACAGTAGGGTTCTCTATCAAGGTGATAAGCCCTTAATTATTAAAAACATAGTCACCATTGATTTTTTTATTACTAAATTAGAGTATATTTTTATGTGAAAAGGGGGTATCTAGATATCAAGGGATTGTTATATAATAGTGATGAGGGATTAGTATTTCACCTTATTGTTAGTTCACCTAGTTGAAAGTCAGAATACGCATGAAATGTGATCCTCTGAGGGAGGGATAAAAAAAGGCCAATGATGAATTTATTAATATTGGGTTTGTTTATACTCATTATTGTAGTAATTTGAGAGGCTAGATTATTTTAATTTCAAATCAAGGTTCTAATAAAATTATAATGAGAATTAACTATTTTGAAAACTCATCATCCATGGGATACTTCTGTAGGGATGGGTACATGGAAGAGATATATTCCAAGGAATCCAATTTATGGTTTTTAAGCATGAATTTGATATTTAAATGATTAAGTATTACCTCCCATCATGTGAATAAAATTTTAATCGTGGGATTTTGAATCATAAAAATTAATAAGTCAATATGAGAGATGAATTTAGTCTGATGATACTATAGATAATGACACAACTTCTAGTCTTTGGATACTTAGGAAAGGAAGTTATTATTAATGAGGAAATACTTGGACTGAGTTTCTATCATAATTCCACACCGGTAATGTACACTATCCTTTTTACACATACTATTCATATTGTCTATTAGAGAACTAAGGGATCTCTCCATGTCTATCACATTGTAGATCAACGGTTTCACTTGGATTGAAATTATGATAAAATGGGGAACAATTTTTACATTATAATGTTATTAAATAAAAATTGGTATTCTTCTTCTTGATGTTAGGTGGAAAATTTCTTCATCGGCATTGAGAAGGAAATTCATTTTCCTATATTGTTGGATATAAAAGCAATATATTAGCCAAAAACCTTCAATTCCTCTCAAATATCTTTAATATCATGAAGGGAAATAACAATTACGAATTTCATATCATCTATGTCTATATTTTAGTCATTATTCTTGAAAATAATGATAATTAATTTTGTAAAGGTAACATCTAATGTGAACTCCAAAGGGTTCATCATCATGTTTTGGGCCCAAATCATGTTTAAAACAATCTCAATTTCACTGATATAGTTATAAAATTTATATGATCTTCCACCAAATCATATGAATAGAACTCCACCACTATTCTATATATATCATTGAATATGTGATGCATGACCCATCAGTAGGTTCCCCCAACATTATTTAAGATAAATGGAATCACTGGGTTGTATTATCTTCTATGGGGTTCTCTAAATGTAACAGCCAATTCAACTTTAGAGGACTTCATGATCAGATTACTAATACTGTATCTATCTTTGATATATAACTTTTTTCCAAGGGTTTTATCAATCTGAAACCTAATAAATATAATATGGATGTACCCCTTTATACAATAATGGTTCGAATCCCTAAAGGTCTTACATACTATGATCTTTTTGTTTTTATTCCAACCTTGGAAAATTTTATCGAGCAACCATGGGTACTGAATCTCCATGATGAAGTTTTAATTAATCATCTTATCATATTTTTCCTAAACCATAGAAATATGGGAGGGATTAGTCTCAGAGGATCTTCTTTATATCTATATTGGCCAACCAAATTGCAAAGACATGGGATGATGACCTGGAGATTGTCCCCTAAAATATTGTTCTCATTTAATGAAAACATGTCACTATTTTTCTTCATGAAGGTAATGTGATGTTCCCAAGGAGACTCACTCATGGATCCTATGATAAAAACACAAATATTATACAATATAATTGAAAAATTTACATAATTTCAATATCATACTCATATAATGTAATAATTTCATTTCAAGGATCTTTTCAGGTTTATATTTTTTTTTTGATTTTGGATAAAAATTTAACTAGTTAAACCCATGTTCTATGTATCAAAAGGAAAATTTTCCCACCATATAATAAACTCATAAATATATAGTGGACTTTTATCATCTCCAAAAAATTCTCAAAACAATATGGCCTCCTGGAGAAATTATAAATTATACATCATTTCATAACATGGGAAATATTACACCATATTAAAGGGTGATATTCAACACATGATAAGAGTAAAAATCAACTATAATAATAAATAATCATAAGATATAATTATATGTGCATAAGATTATAATCAATATACATAAGAAAATTAATACCCAATAATTCATATATCATAAATCATGCAATAATTCTTGATATAAGATAACAAATTAATCCAAATTGTGATTCAATAAACATGTTCCATGATAGAAAAACATATTAATGATAATAAGCATAAATCAATGACATATTTCCTCTAGGGATGACGTATTAGTAATGGGAAACATTACTTTTATGAGCCACATCATTATTGAATAATATAAGAAGATAGAAAGCCTTCTAAATAGGGAAGATACATTAGTATATAGAATATTACATTCATGATCCACACCACTAGATTTAATGCTTATGAGAAACTCAACATTACTCACAAAACAATTATATCATGAGAAAAAAACTAATTATTTGGAGGTTTATATAGGAACACTCCCATAATTCATCCATACACACATTTTCCATGTGAAATAAATCACTCGTCATTTCACCAATGAACCCATTGAAATAAAAGGGTTTTATATCCTTTTATGTTGTAATCCCATAAATAAATCACTCATTAAAATTTCAATAACCATATCATTCTTGACCCATAGAATGTAAATAGGTATCCAATAAAATAAAGTAACATTCTAGGTAAGTACCATTTAATCAAGTTATAAGGAATATAGTATTTCAATCATATATATAGAAGTAATACTATTATGTTGGTAAATTCCCTATATCAATTTATATATGGTATTTACGTTAACACATTTTAAACAAATTATTCAAATAATGTATGTTTATATGGGAAACATTTTGAAAAAAATTATGGTTATACACCGTTGACAATTACGGAGTACAAAGGTAGAGATGGATCATTATTAAAAAAATAGAATGATGTAAAAAGTAATATAGAGAAAGAAGGTGGATGGTTAAATATGAAGAATATCTATGATCAAGAACAGTCTTTTTCCACAAACAATAACTTACAAGAAAAACACTTTATATGGGTTTTAGAAAAATGTTCTTGGAAATAAACATACATCACCCTTTTCAAAATAAATATTTAAATAGGAATATTTTTATATAAAAAATATAATATTATTTTCATTATGAAACTAATTAAATAAAATAAATCAATGTTCAAATAAAATTAAAAAGAGAGAGGGAATATGTGTTCCATGGAAACTGATAAAAAGGTCATATTTTTATAGTTCAAATAAAATGAACCAAATGGTAAGAATGTAAAAATTGTTTTCTTCAAAAATATTTAGAATGAAGTGTAAGTTAGTTAAAAGATACATTTTTTAATTTTTAATTTAAATATAAGATTACCTACAAAATGTGGATTTGAAGAGAAAAATATGAGCATAAAATATAAATTCCATTTTATATTTTTAAAATTAATTTTTTGAAAACCATTTCACTTTAAATGACTCTAAAACATAAATTTTAAAATAAATTAAATGGAAATAATTCTAAACATGGATAATTATAATAGAATAATATTATTTTTATATTATAAAGACATATTATAATAATTTTCATGATTCAAAATCCCATTTGAGAGATCTATATTTTCAAATGAGTTTAAAAAAAGAAAAACCATAAGCCTTCAGAAAATTTTAAACTACAAACCTTGAAGGATATATACATTCATTTTTAACATAAAATAACATAAATAAATTATAATTCCTGATATATTATAAAAATATGAGATACATTAAACTTATGAAAAATTATAATGGTGGTTAAGAATAATCACATCTCTAGGAATATGAATTGACACCAAGAAATGCATAAAAGTGGAAGAATCATTGTGGTAATATTTTTTTGATAAAAATGTTTTAAGGATAAATTTGTAAAGGATAAAATAATGAGTAAATACAAAATAAATTAATCACTATTAAGAATAAATCAATCATTGACCATTATAGTTCGATAGGAAATTGTCTGACTCATTGAAAGGAAATTCAGTAATAAAAACCCGTTACAAGTTAGCATAGTTTGATTCGAAGACCGTTAAAATAAATAACATGACATCGATCTTCAAACACAAAGAATTAAATTTATATGGAAAAATATATATTTTACTATGTAATCAAACAATATTAAAATATTTCAGGGTACACAATATGAAATATGTCTTCATAAATTAAATTTTAGAAAAGAACCTCTTGCCTTGATCCATATTCATTTCGTGAATGCACTTAACATCCTTAATAATAAAATTATATTTGTTAAAAAAATTATTTTGAATTATATAAATATATATAATAATATATGTTATATATTATCATGTGTTATGTAATTATTATTTATCTCTCTCTTATATTAGTTACTTGGGCTTGTTCAGTCTGTTTTCCCAGAATCCTAATGTATATAAAAAATAATTAAATGACTATTCAAATTTTGTAATAATATATATTTTTATGTATTTCTATTTCATTTATAACACTATTATTTGAAAATTTATATAGATTTTTATGTATCGAAAATGGAAGCCAAGAAATAAAGGTAACTTAAAATATTCCTTTTTGGAAAAATAATATACTATGAAAATTTATTGTCAACATAACATATAAAATTTACAATATTATTTTTATAGAGAATTTAAATGTCTTTTTTTAAATATTATTATCCATTATTTTTATTAAATTTTTCCCTTACTATTACACGGTTGAAATTTATAGAGTAATTCATTTGGGTGGTTAAACCGACAAAACATGAAGATGTTATAATCAATAGATAACTATAATTTTAGGCTGATTTAGTAATAATATCATTATTAAATAACTATAATGAAATTAATAATATTAAATTAAGGTGTTTAATCATATTTAAAAATATTTTTTCAAATAATAAATTACTATATGAGAAAATATCGCTTTCATGGATGTGGTAATCCACCCATATGCAGGCATGATGTTTTAGAAATTTTCATAAATCAGGTGGAAGGTATAGAATAGTTAATAAATTAAGAAAATTAATAATTTTATAAATAGAATCATAGTCCATTATTTTAAATTTTTGTACCTTCCATGATAGGTGGATTAGAAAAATTGGATGGGTCATTCATGGAGGTGGTATTCCACATATATGCATGGTGATATTTTTATTTTTCAACGAATTAGTAGGATTGAAAGTAAATATTAATTTTAAATTTCAAAAAAAAAATCTTGAAAATACCATATTTATTCAACTATTAAATAACTAATACCATCCATTATAGGTGGTTATTGAAAATTGAAACATCAATTCCTGGAGGAGGTAGTCCACACATAAAGACTATCAACATTGATTTGTTTTTCCTATTGTATGGAAATGAATTAATCGGTGTTAGTAAATTAATATATTAACACATTATTAAATTAATTATACATTAATAATTATATTAATCTGGTTATAAAATTTATAGAAGATGAATATTTAAAAAAATACTATGAAGGTGAAAATACTTAAATCGAGAGCTTGTGATTTTTCATAGAAATCGCATAAGAACTGGAGGCCTAAAAAACGAATGGTTACTAGAGGATTAAGGAATTTAGAGATGGTAGAATTAGTATAAAATGTAATATTTTTATAATAAATTATATGCAAATGTGTACAATGAAGTTGTGGGAGGATCCACTTTTATATGGAAATAGGTGGGATGTTTCGGAAGCACCTTTTACATTTTTAGTAATATAAGTTTATTATTCATGGTACAAAGGTTAAAAATGGAAAAAGGTGATTGTAGGTGATTTTTTTAAAGACCCCCCCTCAAAAATCAATTTGAAACATTTTTTAACATGTTTTGGGTGATTTATTCTTAATAAATCAATTTTTACAATATTTTCTTTTAATAGGGTAATTAATTTTCACCCTAACATTTTTAATTTAATAACCAAAAATGAAAAATGACTTTTTACCAAATTTGTATATTTTTTAATCAAATGTGAAAAATAATTTTATCAGATAAAATTATTAATATTTTGAAATGGTAATTTTAAAATAAACACACATAATTCGTAATACTATTTTATAGTAAATGTTTTTTAAGCATAAAAATTATGTATAAGAAAATATTATCAATGTTTTTAATTTTTATAAAATAATTTAGTTTATTATAACCTAATTTAATGTTTTTTGGATTTCACAGAAATCAAAAACATAGTTTCTTCAATAAAATACAAACATTAAAGAAAAAATTTAAAAAAATTATTAGAATTAAAATATTACATTTTTATAGGGTTACAAAAAAATTGTATAAATAAAAAAATATTTAAAATTAAATTAAAAATTCATTATATTCAAATTTTATCAAATAATAAGTTTTTTATAAATATAATTCCTTATTTTATACTAAAAAAGAAATAAAAGTTCCTGTTTTGAAAAAAAGAATTCAATATTTATAAAAAACATTATCTATAAAAATTTAAAAAAGAATATTTGGATACTTTTATAAGGAGATTTAAAAAATAAATTTAATTTTTTAAAATTCAAATACTATAAATTATATATTTACCTTATAACTGAACATTCATAATCTGAATGAAATATACTTTTATGAAAAAATAACCCCTATATTAGTGGTCATTAATATTATTTCATAGATATTTATAAACAAGTGAATATTTATATATTAGTTTATAAATATAAATATTATGATATACTTTTAATTGATATAAGTTTTGTATATTAATGTAAAATTAAATACCTTTTATACCAAAAATTTTCTTAAAAAGGCTTCAATTTTAAAATATTAATCAAATAAAAATATTATTACATAATTAATTTAATTTTTTAGTACACTTCTTTATTCTAAATATTATATTTTTTTTTAAAATTTTTATGTCATAGTTCATTTTAGACTACTGTCGTGTTAGTTTGGTGTTTCATGTGACATAATCATTTGTAGATCATTTTAATTTCTTTAATATAAAATATTATGTCATTACATTTTTTCCTTCATAAATATATTTCCCCCTTAAAATTTAAATTATTAATAACTGATGAAATTAGATTATGGAATTATTAACATATTAATCATTTGGTAAATTACTTGTAACCTGACATCTAACTTACTCTCCTTGAATATTAAAAGTTACTTTTATTTCCTCAAACAATGTTAATCAATCATACAATCATCTTCCCAAGTTTCTATATACAGCTATCTTATATTCTTACTCACATAACTTCTTGAAAACCACTGGAATATCAAATACATCAAACTATAGAAAATAATATATTCATCTCAAAATAAAATCTCTCTTAAATTATTCAATATATTAATCACTAGTTCATAAATTCACACAGTAGTTAACATATATCATAATCCCAAAATGTGATAAAATAGACGAAAACTATCATGGTATACCTTTTCATTAAATCACTAATCAATTCTGTGTTTATCAATACTATCTATATCTCTTTCCCCAACGTCAATCAACCATTTCCTACCTCAACATTGATAATATATTAAACCTAATAGTTGGTCATACCTTAATCAGGTGATCACCCATACTTATCCCAAAAAATATAACCTTTTCAAAATATTAATTTTTAAGGTTATTAATATAAATGAATATATTTTTAATCCCATTAAATGAAAAAATACTAATAAAAAATAACATTATTATATATATATATATTTATCATAACTATAAGTGTATACAATAATATCATTGATAAATATCACTAACTAATAAAAATAGTTAATAGCTTCATGATTTACTATTCATTAATATATAAACATCACCACCATTTTTTTGAAAGAAAAAATAACTTCTTAAATCTTAATAGAAATAAAATAAAATTATCAATCATTTATGCGTGGTCCCTTTTTTAGTTATCTGAATTATTGTTTCAAAATAAATTCCTTTCTAAGATTCATTTTCGTAGTATTTTTTAAAAAAAATTATATGACCCAAAATTTTATGATGATATACAAAATATTAATACCTAATCATCAATTTGATGTTTTCTTCCCATATGAAAAAAATAATATTTCAAATATGATACGTTTTCTTCTTCAAATGAATTTGTATTTTCAATACTTGGTCATCCATAGTCATTTGTTATTAGTTACTCTAACCTTATTAGTTAATATCATAATGACATACTTTATAATGAAAAATTATAGAGAATTTGAATTAATATTTGAATATCTATGGGGAATGAAAACGGTGTGTGCAGTAATGCTCTTTTCCACTCACTAGTTGACAATTGACATAATGCCCAACATGAATTTTTAGGGTTATACTTATTCCAAGAGTTTTCTCTCATGTTATCTCATCCTAGTCCTCAAACACCAAAAAATATTTAGTATAATTTACTTAATGGTTTATCCATACCTTTTGTATGATTATAAAACTTAACATATCAATCATTAATGACCATTATAACTCATAATTAATCTAAAACCTATAACATATTAACCACTAATGTTATATACACCCTACTTTGATACCAATAGAGGAACCTATAGATAAACACCCTTAGACCAGTTTCTAAAAACATAAACATTAAAAAAATATTTGAAATAGATCTATAATTTCATTATATTTCTCACATGATCTACTAATTTAATAACTTTTACCTAATTCAGTTTAATGTTTTAGATAGTGAGTAAAAATCCTTATAGGGAATAACACATCATCTTTGCATTAAAAAGATATTTTCCCAACTATATAAGATAATACTAAATATATAAAAATACATTGAATGTCCCATAAATTCTAAAAACAAGATAATATTCTGGTTAATTTATAAATAATACATTCTTATATAACATAGGAAAATGTAAAAACAAAATTGTTAGTCAAAATGCTCAGTAGGGGTAAACGTGTAAAATAAAATTTTCATAAGTGAGCATAAGATGATAATATTTGTATAATAAAGATAGGTATAAAATTAAACACCAAAAAATTGATTATAAATCATTTCATAATTCTTTTTGATAAATTATATATAATTAAAATGGTTGAGTCAATAAAAATTATCTTTGATATCATAATAGAGTCATGATAATATGCAAGAAACTATGATATCTTTCAACTATGGAAAAATATTAGTATTGGGAAAATTATTTTGATTAGAAACATCCAAATATTAAGAGATAATAAATTAAGAATATCATTCTCACATAGAATATAAAATATTATTTGGATCATTACATTCACGAGCCACACCATTAGTGCACATGCTTATGAGAAACTGAAAAAAAAAACTCACAAATACTTTACCTCATGAGATTAAAATCCTTAACCAATGAATTGGATTGTGAGATAGGTAACCAACCAACATTCATCCATAAATACATACACCATTTTAAATAAATCCTTCAATGTTTCACAAATTACATAGATATATTAAATGGGTTTCTTTCATCATATCATATATTAGAACCCCAACCCCATATGCACGAGTTATTGGTGGTTTTATTATAGTGGCATAGATACAAGAAACCACATCACTAAGGATCAATCTATTTAGTCGTCTTGAAAAATCTATATACATACATGGTTCCCTTATTAAAATGGTAGATAGACATATAATATAACAAATTAAAATAAACTACTTCATTTCAATTTTTGATATATATCATCTTCACTACATGGGGAAGGAAAAAAAGGTGAGCTCAAATGCTCAATAAGGGTTATATAAAACAATAATAAGTGATTTAAATTAAATAATTAATAGTAAATATGGCATGATAAATAATCTAGAAAACGTGTTCCATCAATACAGTTAGACTGATAATGCATCCATAGATTTTTTTTATTTTAAATATCTCATGGAAATTAATAACTGAATACTAAATGATGAAAAAGACTCTTATTTGGACGCCATGTATCTTGAACATGAACTATAATACTATCATGACAGTTTTTGTTTGTGGTTGGATAACCATCTAATTCTATTTAGAATCAAACATGAAGGGTTTGTCACCACTATTTGGTCTCATGAGACCTGTCGATGCATCAGGGGGATATGACAGTCCCAACATGTCACTGAAACAACATATCATTTTTAATATATATATTCATGTAATGAAAAATATGAATTATTTGAATATTTTTATTGATTATAATATTTTACAATGTATTTTTAAATAGAAAAAGATTCTTTTAAATGATACCATTGAAAAATTCTTGAGTAAAATAATCTTAAAACAGTCCAAATTGTCTCGTACCATTTTGAAACATTTACATCACAATACCTATGAAAGAATAAAATTAAAATAAATGTAGAATATCATGATAAAACTAATATCGATGGTATTATATATCCAGAGTGGAACATACACCACACACAAGTTATTTATGGTAAGCAAAGAATATATCTCACTGAAGTAAAAATGTTATGAGAAAACCCCTTTTTTACTTTGGAATGAAGAGTTCTTTAGAAAAATTATTTTTTGTAATAAAATATTATTTTAAACATATATCCCCCAAAAAATAAAAATTATGGAAAATTAAATTATATTGGAGGCATTAATGGTGTCTAACATATAAAATTATTTTTTAAGAGAATTTAGAATTGAGCCTTTCTAGTGAGGTTTAAGGAAAACATTAAAGAGTCTTTAAAAAGGAAAAAAGAAATATATATTTTTATATAACCAAAAATTAATCGAGATATTTTTTCATGTTCAAATGAGGTTCTTTATAAAAAAACTTAATAAAACTTTTCAATTGCACATGTAAATTGGAAAGAAAGTGTAAAGATCCCTTTAACCAATCTTACTTATTTGGAGAAATTTAATTGGGAACGTTATGAATCTTTTTTTCTCCATAAAATAAATTATAATTGAGCTACGTAAAAAAATTTGGAATAAAATCCTAGATTTTAGGAGAAGTAAACTGGAATAATTAAGAATTACATTGGTGTACAAAGAGATAAATTGTAACTCGAATTAAAAATAGGAATTCAGGGAGAATCCCTTAAAACATTTAATTAATAGAATCTTATGACCGCAATTTAATAATCATAAATTAAAACATAGTATACCCAAATTATAAATCAATTCATTATATAATTTATATTATGGATGTATACAAAAACTGCATATAAGAAATAAGTGGTGAATATGGAAAATCCCACAAAAATAAAAGTGAGATGAGAAAACCCTTTCCTTATGTCCGAACATGTTATTCCATTAATCATAATATCCTGTATAATCAAATTAAATCCATTAAATAATTACTTATTAAAAAATTATACATTTATTTGATTTATTTTAATTTTATTATGTTCAATTATGAGTTTTTTGATGAGTTATATGATACTATTTAGTCGTTCAAGAGCATTCGTTTCTTTAGTTTTGATAATCGTTTTACTTCTATACATGTATAAAAACATGTGAAAGGAGAATATTTGTCTAGAATTGATATTATATATTACCAAAGAACATAAATAATATTAAATGGTTATATATTTCATTTAGTTATATGATATGAGGATGAACCATTAGATAAAACTTTATGATAATAGTTTAGATTATTTAGGCGCTTTTTTCTATCATCACGAACTAGATTTTTTTTATTAATATATATTATGTATATATACTAATTCCATAACATTAAATATGATGTAACACATATATTATTTTCTAAATTAAATGAAATTTTTTTGTCCGTTCTTGAATGAATATTTCAAAAAAAAGTCATCTATAGAGGTGGTAAATCGGAACC
This sequence comes from Viscum album, assembly GCA_963277665.1. Classification (NCBI taxonomy): domain Eukaryota; kingdom Viridiplantae; phylum Streptophyta; class Magnoliopsida; order Santalales; family Viscaceae; genus Viscum; species Viscum album. The sequence continues at coordinate 1,984,537,895 of OY728122.1, forward strand.
TCACATATGATGTATTCATTTTTAAAATAAAAGATACATGATGATATATTAAATTTAAATAAAAAAATTAAATTATTTAAAATATAATATATTTAGGTTTAATTTTTTAATAGATGAGGTGAGGGATGACAATAAAAAAATAAAAGAAAATGAAATGGAAGGATTAATGGTTATACATCTTGAATACTTCTCTTTGTGAACCTCCTTAGGCACATCGATTTGGTATTTTATAGTTTCAAAGGGATCCTTGACATGCGAGAGACATGGGAATATTATTGGGCTGAAATTGGGGAATATTTAAGTCATTGGTGGGGTGAGGAGAATCGGTGGTGATAAGTGATATTTCTAGAAGAGGATAGGGGTGTTTTTTATTACTATATTCATCATTTTATTATTTTTATCATGAAAAGAAAAATTGAGGATTAATTTGAATAAAAAAATAAATACTAAATGTGAGTTTGAAAAAAAAAATTACAACATCTACGACTCAATAATTCTCGTATGTAGCTTATTCTTTAAATTATCATATTTCATTATTTACTAAAAAGTCAACTATTTAAGAAAAATCCCATAAAATCACCATAAGAATTATTCAATGAGAATAATTCAAAAATGGAAATAATTTTCTAAAAAATTTCTATATATGTGAAATTTATTTTTTAAATAAAATAATCATTTACTAAAACAATACAAATTCTAAAATCATAATTAATTTTATAATACTATGAAAAATTAACTAAGGTATTATAAAATTATCTAATAATAATTATAATAATAAAAAAAATTATGATTCTATTTTATAAAATAAAATTTTATCTTAAATAATTGTTTGAATTATATAATGTTTTACAAAAATTCCAACACATAATTTATCATTTTTAAAATATTTATTTACATATACTATGATATAATTTTATTATATTTTAATTTATATGATTCCTAAATTTTATTTATAACTTAATAGGAGAGTCTAATATTAAATTCATTAATATAATATTAATATAAAAAATGATAGTTTTGTATAAATCGGGATTTTTCACTTTTCATTATAAATTAAATATTTTCATAAAAATAAAAATATTTAACCCCTAGGTAATTTTTATATTCCTATTTTAAAAATGAAGTTTATTTTGTTATAAATAATTTTTAAATGTTTCAAAATTTATTATTAAAATAAGTGCACTATTAAACGGAGGTATAACTTCCTTTAGAAAAATATAGCTTTTAAGGCATAAAATTGGATTCCTTATTATATTATTCCAATAAAGTCATATGGATGAATTTACAGTCATTTTATTTAGTATATAGTATATATATATAATTAATAATATTCACTCTATCAAATTTAACAGTAGTGCTATAATGGTTATTTTAAAATAATTATATTTAATTGTATAACATTGTTTTTTTATCGTGTTATTATGTGAAACCTTTGATATTAGAAAAATTAAATTCAAAAAGATAAAACCAAAAAGCAAAGTTTTTTTACATTATTACCTCCATAAATAAACTTTCCACTCACAATTTGAAATTTTACTTCAAAAAATCAAAGGTTGGTACTTTAAAATTCCTTTTCGAGAAACCAACATCGAATGCAGGGTTAACAAAATATAATCTTAGTAAGAGGGAAAGGGGGAACAACAGGTTACCAAAAAACTATGTATTTTAATAGCATAAACTAAGTGTGATGTAAAAATATGTACATAGAAGAATAATCTAACCCTAAATATTTTATAGAGAGTGATAGAAAACATGGTAATTATAAATCTATGCATCCCAAAGCCATAAAATTTTGATTGGTTAAAATTCCATTGATTTTTCATAAATAAATGTAGAGAGATAAATTTTTTGATACAAAAACATTTCAATATAGTTTAGTTACTCATTTAATATTATTTTAATCACATTAGAATGTTGTCATACTTGATTAGATTCCATTTCATAAGAAAAACCTATTCCTTTGGTTGTGATTTGATATATTTTCACATCTTCCCTTACACATTGAAATTTATGTTTAGAAAGAATTTTCGTGCATGAATCACTTTTAATAAATCATATGGATGTTAAGCCATTGTTTTGGGCATTAAATGTTTACTGAAACCAAAAATCTTATCACAGGTTGTGATGAATCATTATGTAATCTTAATCAGTGATATCTAGTATCCATTTCATAAGTAGTTAACCTTAAGACCCAACCAAAATATGTCTTTCCAAATTCAAAGACAAAAAATTTAAAACGTAGTTAATGGAATTTCCAAAATCAACATAAGATAGGTTTCCCCAAAACATAATAATGTATACCTTATTGTCATATACCAAATATTTTAATACACTGATCGCCACTAAACCCTAATCAAAAAATTCATGCTCTCAAGATTAAAATATCATGTTATCTTTAAATCCAAACATCTAATAATTCTACAATAACATAAATAATCAGATAACATAGAATATTCAAGGGCACCAATACTATCTAACAATCATCCATTTATTATTATCTTAATGTCAAACACAAATTTATTGCTGTATTTCCCAATTCATTCAGTTTCAAAAAAAAAACATACAACCGAATCACTTTTCTTGATTACTAGTCGAATTTATCACTTGGTATTGTAGCACAATCAAAATATATCTTGTGATTCTTATAACCCGAGTATAATTGATAAAATCATAAACTGTAATAATTTTTTATTCCATAAAAATCATATTAATCATTCTACTTCATCTAAGGAAGTAGAATAATGTTCATCATTATCCATTTATCATAATTTGGTGAATATTCCTTTGACCCTTGATACTTGGATTTGTCCGGTCTCCCATGATCTTGCATCTAAAGCATTGTATAACGGGAATCATTTTCATACCCTTACAATCAACTGCATGATTTCATTTCTCTCCACACTTGTAGAAAACATTCATTCCTATTAAGAAATTACCAAGGTGATTCTTTCACCAATTATCAAATGATGGAAAATAATTCATTCTCTTCATTCATTTATCTATCTTTTTCTAGTCAGTCTCTTGTTCTCGTGTCTCCCTCTTAATCCATAATATTTAGAAAACACTTTCCTATTCTTTTTAGAATGTGATACTATATACTCATATTATTAATAGTGTTTTAGAGACTTGTTCCCTTCAAAATAATGAATTAAACCAACCAATGGAACAATCATTCTTACTCTTTGGATTATGTGCATTGATGGGGATCTCATTCCTTCTTATAGGATTCATTTGTAAAAAATGGAATATACTAGATTATATCCTAAAATTATGAAATATAATGTATACTCTCAAAAAAAGTGAAATACATAACATAAATTGATAATTTTATGTGTAGCTAATCTCATAACCATAATAATGGTTTCTTTGGGAAAACATTTTCATTTAAATCATTAATAATGGTTTATAAATTATATGTGAATTTTCCTATGAATATCCCATGGGAGTTTAGAACTAGGTGCATAGTAAGGCCCATTTTCATGTTCCCGGATATTCTATGTTTGGCCTAACACAATTTTCAGAGTTGTTACCCAAATATACATATATTCCTAAACCATGTCCACTTATAGTATCTAGATAGGAATATATTTCTCGGAAGGGCTTCATAATCTCTACCTAACACCAATTATAGTATGTTATTATATGATTATCCTCAATTTATATCTTATATTTTTCCCCTAAAATAGGTTTCCAAATTCATGTTCCATGGTTTCTACAAAACATTCTCTCGTACAAACTTTAACAACCCAGACCCCAGTGGCCCTGAGTCAGTGGTTATTTTATTAAAATGGAATAGATTCAAGATATCACATCAACAATGATCGATACTTTTAGTAGTGTTTAAAAAAATAGATACATAAATGGTTCCTTTATTACATTGGAAATAAAAAATATAATATATGAAATGAAAATAAAGATATTTTTTTCACATAATCAAGTATTTCATATTCACAACCTAGGGATGGAAAAAAATTAAAGGTGTTAGATAAAAGGATCAGAATGGGTTATATGAAATAATAATAAGTGACGTATATTTAATATGGAATTGATGTTATGGAAAGGTAAATAATTTGAAAAACAAATTTCATAAATATGTTGAGAATGCTAATTCTTCCATATAATTTTTCATAGTGAAAACGTCATTAAAAGGAATAACTGAATACTTAATGACGAAAATGCTTATTATTTGGATGTAATTTATCTAGGACATGAAGAATAATACTATAAAGATGGATTAATTATGTGGGTATGTGTCTATCTGATTCTTTTTGGAAATAAACCCACAGGGTTTTTCGCAAACTATTTTGTCTCATTTGACCTATCTACGCATCGAGGGGCTATAACAGGCCGCACCAATCACTACAAGTCCAACACCTTATATATATATATTCAATTTATTAAAAATATAGACTACCAAAATATACATATTGAATATAAGATTAAAAAACGATTTTGAAATATATAAAGATTATTTTATATGATACCATTTAAAAACATGTTCAAAAAATAATATTTAAGAATTCATAAGTGTCCCATACCACTTTGAAACATTTAAATCATAATCCCCGTGAAGGAATAACATTAAAAGAAACATAGAATATCAAAATAATAAGGGAATTCATGATATGATATATCATGTTCAGTAAATACACCACCCATAAGGAATTAGGGGTGAATAAGTCATATACCTCACAGAAGTAAAAATTACCAAATAAAACAACTTTTTACATTAGAAAGAATACTTGTTTTAGAAAATCATTTTTATTTTTAATAATGTCATATTTTACACATTCTATAGACCTAAAAATTAAAGAGAAGTAATTTAAAATTATGTTTGAGTCAAGAATTACATCCAATATTTTAAAAAGTGTTTTTATGATACATTGGAATTGAGCCTCTTTAGTGCGGTTTAGCTAAAATATTGAAGAGTGTTTATAATTGAAAATCATAATTGTATGTATAAAATAAGAAATGATAAACATATTTTTTAAGGATAAAATGTGATATTTTATAGATATATTGTTAGTATAAATGATATTACGGAGTGTACTTGTAATTGGGTAATAAATTGTAATGTTTCCTTAGACTATGCTGGCTTATCAGGAGGAATTATAAAGAGGGCCCTATGAAACATGTATTTCCACATCATTGAATGTAGAGTTTTTCTTGTTAAATATTTTTGTAACATACACACTTAATTTAGGAGGAGTAAATAATAATATTTAAGAAATAAATTAGGTTAAAGAGAGATAAATATTAAACCTAATTAAATGTGGAGACTCATGGAGAATCCATTACTATTTCATAATAAATGGGATCATATTCCAAAAAATTAATAAAAATAAAATTAAGAATAAGGTAATAAGAAGATAAATAGATTCTTGATATTATATACCAAATGATAGTATACATACACCACAAACAAGAAATAAGTAAAAAATAAGGGAAATCTCAAAGAAATTAAAGTGAGATGAGAAACCCCTTACGTTATGTCAAAATGTGTTTTGCACTTGCTCTAAATATCATGGATAATCATATTAAATCAAATAATAAGTTAATTCATAACATTAATAAACTTTTTTTATTTATTATAATTTTATTATGTTCAGTTACTAACATTTTTATGATTTATATGTTACAAGTAAATCATTCGACAATGTTCGTTTCCTTGGTTTTCATGATCGGTCTAATTGTATACATGTATGGAAGGTCATATAAAATTAGAATAGTTGTTCAAAATTGAAAATATGTGTTAATAATTAAATTAAATAATATTATATTTTCATATATTTCATTATGTTATATGGTACAAGGATGAATATTTAGATAAAATGATAGTGATAATCATTTAGATTATTTTGGTGTTTTTTCGATCATCGCGAATTCGTTTTGTTTGAATAATTAATATTATGTTTATATACTAGTTCTAGGAAGTTATATAATCTATAAGACATATATTAAAATCATAATTAACCCTAAATATGGATTTATTACTTTCCTTGGTTGATGAATTGAAAAAAAATATCATCCATGAAGACAGTAAATCGACACCTAACAGACGGTGTTTTCATTTTTAGAATAAAATAAAGTGGATAAGAGACTTGGTTTATTTTCCATTAAGAAAAAAAATTATAGTATATATAGGAAACTATATTTATCATCCATTTTTGGACAAATGATGTTAGAAAGTATAATAAAATAAAATAAAATAAAATAAAATGAAAGAGAATTATTAATGGTTTTACCTCTTAAATTATTCTCATTGGGAACCTTCTTAAGGGTCCTAGGATTTATATTTTACAGATACCAAAGGTTCCATTATTTGATGTAGATACTTGGGAAGATTATTAGACATAAATTGGAAAAGCTTCAAGTCTTAGGAGTTGTGGGAATAGTAGGTGGGGAGAGGAGGTATTTATTGTGGATGATAGGAGTGCTTTTTTGAGTATTCTAATCAATAATTTATTATTTCATCTCATGACAACTAGTAATTATGATTATTATAACTAAATATAGTAACTATTTCATGTGAGTTTCAACCAATGATTCTAAAATCATCCATACATCATCTATGACACAATAATTCTTGTATTTAGCTCATATTGTAAATTATCATATTTTATTATTCATTAAAAATTCATCTATTTCTGGAAAATCTGAAAAATTAACCATAACCATTTTTTAATGTGTATAATTTAAAAACTAAATTTATTTTATGAAAATAATTTTCGATAAATGAGAAAATTAATATTCTAATAATTCATCATTTACTCAAAAAATACCAATTTTTTAAAAGATAACTTATTTTATAACATTTTAAAAATTTCACTAAGGTCTCATAAAAGTAGCTTATAATTATAAAATAGTATAATAATAATTTATTATTCTATTTTGTCAAATTAAATTTTCTTTTAAATCAATATATTCAATGTAAAATTTAAAATAAACATTTTTGTTTCATAAAAATATCAATAATTAATTTATCATTTTCAAAATATTTATATAATTATACAATTATACAATTATATCATATAATCATTATAAATATTCATAAATTCTATTTACACATTAATAGGTGACACTAATACTAAAATCATAAATATATATTTAATAAAATGAAAATGATAATTTTATAGAAATCCGGATTTTTCACTATTCATTATAAAATAAATATTTTTAGAAAAATACCAAATTTTCACCCTATGATAGTTTTGAAATTAATATTTTAAAAATTAATATTATTTTTTCAAAATATTAATTAAAATTTTCATAATTATGTTTTAATATAAGTGGACAATTAAAAGGAGGTATAACTATGTTTAGAAAAATATAGTCTTTTAATGTTTAAAATTGGATTCATTGTAATCTTATTCCTATAAAATCATTTGGATGATTGTAGACTGATTTTTTAAAATATATAGATTATATATGTTATTAATACTATTAATTATACATAATTTAGTGCCAAGGTTTAAATATTATTTTAAAGATAATTTTATTTAATTTTATATCATTTTTTGTTTAATCATGGTGTTATTTAAAACCTATGTTGTCGAAGAAATTAAAATCAAAAAGATAAAAACCATAACATCTCAGATTATTATATAATAAATAACCATTAAAATAAATTGGGTTCACATTCATTTAAAATGGAATAACATAAATAAATAATTCATAATTTCATCAACAATCATAGTATCACAAACCCATGGAAAATAAAAGGGCATCCAATGACATAGAGTAACTTCCCTTCAATAATGTTAATAAATCTTATGGTGTTTACACTATAAAGATATAATTTTTATGATTAAGTTAATAATTTCTTTAAATATATATATATATAAAGAATCTATATGGACATCATTCATCCCAAGAAAGAAAATATAGAGTGTTCATAAAGAAATATTCTAGATGAAATATTTTGGTTATACACCAATGATGACTCGGAAAGATAATGGAAAATATGGATAAGTCCTCCAAAAGAGTATCATATAACACAAGGAATCCGAAGAAAGAATCTGGATGGACACAATTGAATGATATCCTTAATTAGGTATAATATATTATAAAGGATAAATATTTAGATGAAAGATAAATTCTAGTAATTTTATAACAATTGGGTTGGAAATAAGAAACATACATCACCCTTATTGAATAATTATTTATATAAAAATATTATTATAAATCAACAACAATATGATTTTTTATAACCATTTAATCATTTAAAGGAAGTTTCAAATAAAATTATAGAAGGGTTTGTAATGATATCTCATGTCAATTAAATCAAAAAGTGGTTAATTATACACTGATAAAAACAACCCTTACAGAGAGATGATATAATGATTTTCTATTAAAAAAATTTGAATTGGTTAATGATTTTTTAAAATGACGTTATATTATATTTAAAATAAATATTGGGATATCCACAAAATTTTTATTTTGAGATAACGATACATGAATTAAAGTTAATTTTTTTATATTATTAAAATTCATTTTCTAAAAACCACATCGCTTTAAAAGAATAAAACATTTTAGTTTAAAATATAGTAAATATAAGAAAATCATAAAAAATAACTAAATGAGAGGAAACTGTATGTTATAATATAAAAAACAATATACAAATTCCCTATATGGGTTATCACATTTGAGATATCTCATTTTTAAAATGATGTTGAGAATAGAAACCTTGTGTATTTAGAGACATTTTAATAACACAAAATTTATGGAGAAATAGTTTTAACAAAAAAAATTACTATTAATATATAATAATTAATGATATTATATGATTATTAGGAAATATTTACACTATATGAATATAAATTTCTTTATAACAAGAAACGTTCTCGTGGAAATAAAAACTAATACCCAGAAACCATTTTATAAAGAATAATCAATAATATAAGATATATTTGACAATGAAGATATAAGTAAGAATTTTAAAACCTAGGAAAAATTTAGGAAATAAAATTTATTGTTTTCACTATTTTGAATAAATAAAACTTATAATAACAAATTTCAATAAAAACATATAACTCTGCAGAATGAAATTTATTTAACAAAAACCATTACACCATTGACATCTTTTTAATCGATCTAACTTTAATGAAATTTCATGATATGAATATTCAAATAGAAACTATTATATTAATATGTTATAATAAATTCATTAGGGTGAAATCAAACCATATTGATGATATCATGTTTTATAATAAGAATTATATCTCAAGAATAAAAATTTCATACAAGAACCCCTTCAAATGGTCCTAATTAATTTTTGTGTATTCACATAGATTCCAGTATAATAAAATTTATATTGTTTAAAACTATCACTAGAACCTTATTTATATATATTTAATATTTTACATTTCATCTAATATCATATATTATATATTTATTATATAGACTTCACTTATATTTGTTACTCATGTTTTCTCATTAAATTTTTCCAGAAATCATCATTTATATTGAAAAGGTAAATGGTGTAGTAAAACATCATCCTAATGTGTATATATATATGTATATTTTTTCCTATATTGTTCCATTATTGAAACACTCATATAGTACAATAGGTGTCCAAAATGAACTCCAAGTATGAAAATTAACTTGAAATTTTCCAATATAGCGGTTAAATTTAGTAAGAAATTTTATTTAAAATATTACATATAAAATGTTTAATATTATACATACAAAACCTCAAAAATATTCATTTAGTTATAATTTTCCAATATCACCTCTGTTAACCTTTTAATGCTATGAATTATTGGAATGTATATCATTGTTCAAGTATGTGGTTAAACCCAACAAAACATGAACATGTTATAGTAAATATATAAGTATTCTTATGGGATTATTTAGTTATAACAACCTTATTAAATAATTATAATTAAATTATTATGTTTTTAATTAAGTTACAAATGAAATTTTAAAATATTGTCTAAATAATAAAATACTAGTTGAAGAAAATTTACTTTCATAGGGATGATAGACTGCATATATGGACGTATAATATTTTCATTATTTATTCATAAAATAGGTGTAATGTATGAAATTTTTTATAATTTCAAAATTTATAAATTCTATAAATACCATATTAGTATATTTATTACACTTTCAGTACCATCCGTGTTTGGTGGTTGTTAAACATTAAACACATCCTTCTTGGAGGTGATAGTCGACATGTACGTATAAAGATGTTTTATTTTTCAATGAATATAAGATATTAAATGTATATTTTATTATTATAATTTTATAAAAAATTATTTATTATATATACAATTTTAATTCACTAATTCCATCGATATAATAATCCATGATTATAGGTTATGAAAAAACAGAAGATGTTGATTCGTGGAGGTAGATGTCTCACTTACCCATTTTCTGGAATTCTGTTTTTTTTATTAATGGATATAAATGAATAAATATTACATTTTCATAAACATAATATCATATTTTTATATTAATTATATTTATTTCATTATATTTTTTTTGTCATAGGATGTTTGTATTATGAATATTATGAATAAATAATTAAGAATGAAATAATTAATTTATTATGAGCTTGAGTTTTCACATTGGAATATCCACGAAAATGGAGGCCTAAGCTCACAAATGGTGACCAGAAGCTTATGGAAGAGGAATAGGGTTATATTAAGAAAATAATATTTTATGTAAAATATTAAAAGACAATTTGTAACGTGATCTTGTGGAAGCATCCCCTTTTACAAGTGAATAGGAGGAAATTTTGGGAGGAACCCTTTACATATTCAATAATGAAAAGTTACTAATCATGGATCAAGGGATCAAAAATTGAAAAAGAATAAGGGATTCAAGATTTGGTCGACCCACACATATAACATCCTTTTGGAAAAAAATTAAAATGTTTTTTGACATGTCCCCCTAATAAATCAATTTTTTCATTTTTAATTTTTACGGGGTAATTAATTTTTAACATTCGAAATTAATTTTAATGAACAAAAAAATAATATAATTTTTAGATAATTTTAAAATTATAATATAAATTAAGAAAATAATTTTCTGAAATAATATATATAAGAGTGTAAAATGTTAATTTAAAAATAAATAAACATAACATAAAAAAATAGGAAAATTTTGTTTTTAGATTATCATTTATATATAAGAAAATGTTATAATTATTTTTATTATTTTGAATACATAGATTGGGTTATTATAAAAATAAATAAATTTTAGGTGTGTTTTAATGAAATAAAAAATCAATTTTTTTTATTAAATTATTTTTTTCAAATAATTGATTAAAATATGTTTTCTAAAAAATGACAATATTACATTTCAATTATATGTTTAAATATAATTTTTTAAAAATATCTTTAAATTTCATAAATTAATTTATTATACACATATCTGAACAATTAAGATGTTTTATAAAATTATTAGGACCTTTTTATATACTAATAAGATAATAAAATTAACTATTTCGTAAAAAATATATTTTTCCCTAATCTTCTAAAAATCATTCATCTCGAAAAAATATTGCATATTAATCATAGGTTAATTTTTATATAAATTATTTAAAAATGAAGTTAATTTTTTAAATTTAAAATTAAATAATTTATTAATTATTCATTTAAATGATAATTAAAATATAAAGGAAAACATATTTATTGAAATAAATTTCCATTTTCATCCTTATGAGTCTTTAATCATATTTCATATAAATTAAAAAAAAGATATTGACTAATTATTTTATAAATATAAATATAATATTAAACATTTAACTATTATAAATTTAATATATTAATGTAAAATACAATAAAATTTTTTTAAAAAGGTTATTAAAAAGAAAACACTCTTGAAAAAATTAATCAGTCAAAAAATTATAGCATGTAATTATTTTAATTGGTTATAATCATTTTATATACTGAGGATTATAATATTTACTAAATTTAAAAATATAATGGCATTTTATTTGGTTTTTGTGTAAGTTTGGTGATGTCTGAGACACATCATATTGAAAATGTTTTTAATATTAAGGATCCAAAAATCTATGGTCATTACACAATGATAAAATCATTATCATTGATAGGGATAACTCAATTGATCAGCCTATACTTTAGGTACTCATTAGTATATAATATTACCTATATGAGCTCATCGATGGTGGTGTAAACTCCTTATTCAATGGTAGGCTGGGATTCATCTTGTTCTTCCTCATTAGAAATGTAAGGAAAATAGGGAGGAGATAACTTCTTAGGAAAAAGTAATGGTGATATGGAGTCATCTTACATTGTAGGGTATAATCATCAAAATCCATGGTATATCATTCAAAATTGGTAGAAATGATATTTAGATATGACATGGCACATTTATCAGGAAATCATCATTGATATGGTCTATCAACAATGTTGAAACATTGTGTCTTGGTCAAATTTTAATGGGTCAATACTACTTTTTCAGAAACATGGTTGAAATATTAATTTATGGGCATTTGAAAATAATTTTTATATATGTTGGGGGATCACATTATAGTCTTTAGACTCACTTGTACATCATATAAATTGTATGTAATATTCGTACACTAGTTCTCAACTATTATTACAAAGTAGTGACAAATGTATTGAAATTTTGATTAGATACAATGGATAAGAATTAAGAAACTTCTCTTAATTCCATCCCAGATGGCCATCCAGATGATCATTGATTTATTTGGGTCATTGACGTACTCATCTCTTTTAACCATGGTCACCTTTCCACTCCTCATATAATACCTGAAACCAATGTAATTGGATTCATGTTAATAAATTGAAGCATCATCACCCTGAACCATTCATAAAATAATATTGAATGAGTTTTATGAACAATTTATATATTGAGGGGTCTGTTTCATGCATGTGATGTTAAGTTATTTATTGAATGTCATTCAAATTAATGACTTTTAATATAAAAATGAATTTATTATTGGATACCAAATCACCTAATCGAGCATTTATGTGAATATTTCAATGTTTTATTACTTTATATTATTTTACCCCAAAATCATCATATTAGAAGAAGATATATAGTACATTGTATCCCCTAGCTTATAGAGGTCCATGTTAAGATTATGTTAATCTCTACACCATTATCCACCATGATTATACAAACGCTTCTACCATTGAGAACCCTGGAAAGGTATAGTGCGAATATGTGGCCATGTATAAATGTGTCATCAAATTCCCTATAAGATGAGATTAAATACTATAACTCTTCATGCATGATCACCTTATATTGAATATTATGTTCCACGAGTGGCCACATTGGCCTCATATTCCATTTAATTTTTTTGACCCTTATAAAGTCCTTTAACATTAGGAGAACATAAAGGATTGGGATCTGGGCCATTATAAAAGTAGTATTCATTATCACATCAAGATTTTAGGTCAATTGTATATTTTTTCTCACAAGGGTTCTCTCCCTTCATAGAAGTGTAGAAGTTGCAATTAGCTTTTCATGTGATGCTTGATTGGAATTGAATAAATGTTGTTGATATATGGGTATATATCACAAGTCCTGGAGATCTATAAGATAAATGGGAGGAAATTCTACACTAGAGGTTACTACCATGATGTTATATTAATAAAGATATTATAGAAACACTTTTCTTACTTCCCCATCATCATCGATTTCATTTTGAAAGATAGAACCTTGGTTGATGTGATTTAAGGAACAATAGTTTCTATTATAATAATACAATCAATGAGGGGAGAAGAGGAGTTTATAGGATTTATTTGGTCCTTAGATCTAATAATTTTTTTCCAACTAGAAATAATTGATTAATATATACTAATATTCCCCATCAGATTATCCTACCAGCTACTCATCTATGAAGTTATATTCAAACACCTAATGAACCATAGAACTCCATCCAAATATGGACATAGTAAATCCATCAAATTTTAGACAAAATTTAGCAGTGGTTGGGGTTATTTTTCATCCATGAGATTCTAGTGTCGAATCCATTTAGATTTAGATATCTGAAAAATGATGAAATCCTTAGAGAAAATAATATTAGTAAGGAGTTTGATAGTTGATTCATCTATGTATGGAAGATATCCTAGGATCGAATGATATACTTTTGTATAAGTAAATCATTAAAATTATTTTATCCAAAATTTGATACTTTATTCTAGTCTATAGTATCTAGACTATCATCGAGAGTAGTGGTAAAATGCATAACATTAACATGCGGATATATCTACTCCACAACTCCATAAAACTTCATTTAGATCCAGCACTTTGATACAAATCGTTCATATGATGTGTTTCCAAGAAACCTTAGTTTTTTAGAAATAAAAATTGTTAATAATTATCCCAAATTCATGTAGTATAATATCTTCTTAAAGCTATAACAGGTTCTTATCCATGAAATATATGAAGAATCATGGGACTCTCTCATCCTTTTTTGAGTGGAACTTGTTCTTCTATTCATAAAAGTCATTAGTCACCTATCCTAATCAAGTATTCTGGTCACCATTTCTAGTGTGATCGTATAGTTGATTGGGATTGTTATCCCTATCATTCTATTTCTAGAATAGATGATGTTTCAGGGTCTTGATGATCTCATCCATATCTTATTTATCATATATTCATGATTTCATAGATAGTGGAAGATGGTTCATTTTCAAATATTCCAAATGGGAACCCTAAATATTATGTTCTATCTCATTAAATTCATGGAATCCACCTCCGAACTTTTGGGTTATGATAATTTAAATTATATTATATTCAATATTTTCTATGTACATTCTATATAGTTTCTCATATTGGGAGTTGGATGTTAAGGGATCACATCAGACAATTCCATATAGTAAAGATGTTTGGGAAGCATTCATATTCCAAATTTTTCAATTTTTCAGGTTTTTGGAACTCGTCCTAAATATGTTGGAGATAAAATGGTATATTTTTTTCCCCTAGAGAACATCTAATCGGTTGATGTATCCTTGTTGAATAATATTATACTATATAATGGTGTGTTATTCTAGTGTCTACATGAATAATTATACCATTAATTCCTCCAAATACTGTAGGGTGACTAGTATCAGGCGAAAATTATATGGAATGTGGTAAATTTGTTTCTAAATGTTTCATGTACCATTAAAAGAGGCAAATCTTGGGTTTTCAACATTTGTTTGGTGGTCAGAAATGTCCACTAAATCTAGTTAAATCTTTTTTTAGGTTATAATGAAGCTCTTGTTACTCCATGGTTTTACGTTTTGTTGTAAGGGAACTATTTAGATCATTAAGGGAGGATTCATCATATGTATGTCCACAGTTTAGTCAACTTATTCATGAAGTGGATCAGTCGTGGTCCATCTATGGGAAGACATGTTGATCGACCGGAAAAAGTATCATAGGGTATGTTTTGATGACAACTTGAGTTGTCAAAACCACCGACCTTTACCCTAGTCGATTGGTTTATTGTATTAAATTGTAGAGGTTCTTGGAGAAGCGTGATAGTATTAACTTGAATAGAATCTAGATTAAGATGGTATTTTCAGAGGGACTCATAGTTATCCTTTTGAGAAATATTAATCATCCATTTAAAACCCATTATTCTATAATAAACTACTTTTCCCTAAAATTATGAGATATAACAAATGTTTCTTCAAAACCCTTCCCATTATTATGTTTTCAATGGTAATTTAAAGGAGGTATCCTTGTAGGGATCCCAAGGTTCATGGATTATCTCTTTCGGATGGGTGTGGACACCTCTAATAAGATTTTCCAATCATTGTTGGTCCTCCAAGGGCTTGTCTTCTTCACCTCCATTATCATTAGTTTTCTTACCATAGTTGTTAGGGTAAAAATGGTTATGAAATACACTATAGAATTGGTCATCGATAAATAATTTTCCAAATTTCATAGAGAAATAACTATACGATCCAATTATTGACATATAGGAGAAGAAAACTACATGTCATCTTATAGAACCTATCCTTTAATGCATATGTCATTAGATACCAATTCAATGATATAGGAATTAAATTTGATACATTTTGTATGTACGTGATAAATTTTTTAATGATACCCACCAGAATCATGTGGTCGATCCATTGGGTGTTCTACAAGTTTGATTATTGGAACTGTTTCTCAAGGTACTAGATGTCTTTAAAGCATCTAGGATTGGATAATTTCAAGATGTCAAGGTTGTCGATCATATCTATAGATTAATCTGATGTTTTGTTACCAGGATATTAGTAATAAAATTTAAGATGGTGATGTTTCAATTCACATGTTTCTATAACATGACATGAATTTGGTCAATGACTAGGGAATCCCACAATCTCTGACCATTATCTTCATCTCACATTGAGGTTAAATCTTACTCTAATGTATTGATTTTTGGGAAATCATTATAAGTAGTGTTGAAAAATTAATTTCCTATATATCTCTAGGTGGAATTGATATATTATATGACATGATACCATAGGCTTAGAAGATTTCATGTTGAGATAGATTGGGCATTGACAGCCATTTTAAATAGGATAGGGAGTCTTTATCATCATGTTCTGGGACCTCATATTCTGATTGTAGACCTACTGGATGTTTTTCGTCATTCAAATTTTTCAGGTATGATCTACATATTTCCCTAAATTATTATATAGAGGTATAGAGAAAGGGAATGAGTGGTATTGGGAACAACATCATATAAAATCTATGGATAAAAGGTAGGACATCCCCATACATAGGTAGTTGTGATTGTACATAGGATTCAATAAATCTTGATGAATAAAATGTGCATCCCCAATCACTCATTGTTATCCTCCAAGCATTGTTAAGGTTGATTCATGAATATCTACTACAAAACCACAATAGTATAGGATTATTAACTATTTGGAATGATTGAATATCAATTCCCTTTATGAGCCTTATGGTTCCAGTTTCGTAAATATTTGTTCATGATATTGTTTTTTTCATGAGGATCCCTTCATTGGGTTTTATTTTTAATATAATGGGGAGGACCTCAGTTGTACACCTCATCATTATGGTAATAGAATTCATGATAATTACTGGTGGACTAGTGGAAAAGGGAGATGACCTAGGAGAAATGGTGGGAAGCTGGGGTCCTGATGAAAGTCTGATGAGGATTCCTCCCTACATTGTCGTCAAGGTAGATGGTAGTGTGATGTGAGTAGTAGGAGTATCATTTAGAATATTAATATTTTTATCCAACCCCAATCCCCATGAAATATCTTCTAGATTATTGTTTATCGTAGTAGGATCAACATGATAAGCCCCTGGATAGATGTTATTATGTTCAAGGTGATATTGGTTTTTCAGATCCATCATTAATGATCCTTTGTGGAATCCAAAGCTATAATCTGTTGCATGTCCCTGACCTCCTTGTCATTGTGGATGGAAACATTAGCATTATCTAGAAAATAATTATTGTAGTGGTTATCCATGGTCATCTTTGGAGATATATATATATATATATAAGGGAATATGTATTTTGGGGGCATTGGTATGTCACCATTCCCTCTAGATCCTCTTGGTCCATCTGTCAGGTTGGGATAATTCCCTCCTAATGGTGGCAAAAAACAATTGTATTTACAAATCCTATTATATGATCTTCATTAGTGAACAGTGGTGAGGTTAACCAATATCCATGGGATATGTGGATATCACCCCTTGGATTTAGTATTTTGAGATCACCATATGTGGGAACCAATGGTTTTATGTAGTATCATGCATACTTCTACAACCATCACTTTTGTCAGTGGTGATTGGGGGAAACCTTATGGCATGTATATTGAATGGTATTATACAAGGATTTAATGTTATTATGAGTATTTGTCTAATGATATTGATCCCAATGTGTTTAATGATACATATTTTCCTTATATTAAAGGATATGGGATTATTGTTTGGTTAACCTGTCTTTTTTGAGACATTGGATTGGGATATATTTTACAGTTCACCATACATTCCCACAACATGGGCCCCACACTCCCACTTTCAAAATTTGGGTTTCATTTCATGAACTCAGTGATGATGACAAAAATTAACTAGAATGGGAGGATGTGATTTTGGAACTTCTCTCATAGGATTTATTTTCCCATATTAGTACTCCCTCATTGATTTAATCCATTATTTTAAATCACATTAATGATTCCATATTCATGTCGACACTAGTTAATTACATCACTTACTACCATGAAAGGGAACCAAACATTCATTAATAGTTGATGGCTGTATTATATATATATTTGGAATCATTATATTTCATTATTTATCATACTCATATTATGGTATTATAGTGTATTTTTCTTTTCACATGAGGAAAAGGGATGTATACGTATTTTAAATCAAGTCAGGAAGGCAATAAAACTTTTCATATTTTGGGCTATAAGAGAATCTGAGGATCACCAATTATCGTTTTTTAGGCTCACCAACTAAGGTATCCTTGTCTAATCACCTATGGAATAATTGTAACATAAAATATAGAATCACATTATCATCAAATAAGGAATCCTTTGAATGTCTCATAGAAAATGATGGGATTCTCATGCATTAGTAAAGTGACACATCCTATTATTATCCCATTTAAATCTTACACTCATCACTTAAATAAAAAAGGGTTCCTGTTATGATGATTACACAAGGGTAATAATGATTTAATTTCATGTGGGGATTGATCCACATAGGCTTATAACATAAGGGAGATCATGATTTAACTAATACTGGGGACTAGTCCTCTTATGTTCGTTACAATAGGATGTCATGTTTTAATTTCTAATAGGTTTAATCTACTTATTCTCATCACGTGAGGTCGGTCATGGTTTAACATCCAATGGGAACTCATCGACTTATGTTCATCACATTGTTGTAGTGACATCATAATGTCCGTTGGATACTTTAAGGATGTTTTTTGTAAACTAAGAAGATGATAAATCTTTGGAGATACAACCTCTCAAGGAGGAGATATGTGGCAATACTTTTATAATGTTGGTATTAATCCCCAAAATGGCATACTACTTATTATTAATGAGTAGAATTTAAAACCCATATAGTTTGAGATGTGTTGTTTATAGACATGTCAAAGGACCCCTTAGTGTATTTCAAAATCATTTAGTAAGAATTATTATTTTTTGAAATGGGTGATAAAAATGAATTTAATGAATTATACACACTTCTCTCCTAATAATGCGTTAATTGTGGATATTGTTCATGTGAAGGTAGGTTTTAATGATTATACTTAGTTGGGGTCCATCATGGAGGTATATATAATTTAGTGGGCCTATTGTAGAACCATTAATGTGTGCATGATTAGGTATTTCAATAACCTTTCTTGATACAATTGGAACATATGTGGGATTCCTCAATTACATTCATTCTTATAGAATTTTCAATAATAGTAATAGATTGGATAGATTTTAGTCCTAGAATGTAATATTTATTTCAATTTTTGGTCAAAAAAATAATGCATCCAATTTCGAATTAATTACACTCTTTCTTGTAACATTGGTGTTATGTGAAACCCTCGCTTTCTCAAGGCATGGTACCTATTTTGAGAAGGGTTTCTCATAGAAAATATTTTCATGAAACACCCTCAAAAACAAGATTATGTAGTGAAGGAATTATTAAAATTAATCGTCATAATATTATCGCTTCCATTATCCTAGGTTTTTTTAGTATTTTATATATATTTGAAGTTTATTTTGTGTGATCAGATAATTTATTCATGCTAAAATCCTAAATTCAAAGTCTAAACACATGATATATCAATTATATGGATATATTTATCATGAAATTTTTCTGTGCTTTTGAAACATCCATATTCTATTGAACACAAAAATAAGTTCCATAGAAATATTTTTTTTGGATATTTTTGGTTATGAAGTGCCTTAAATTCTAGACTCATAAATGTTGCGTTGTGTGAGAAACTATACATTCCACCAAAAATCATATCCCTAGATCATCCATTCTCCTAGATAATTCTAAAATGAATATTTATACATTAATAATCAAGGAAAATGTTGAGGAAGGATTAATCTTATTAGATAATATTCCCACAAAGAAGAATATGGAGAATGTTTTTACTAACCCGCTGCTTAATGGTAAATTTTGGAAAATGAGGTTGAGAGTGGGAGTTTGACCTTAAAAAATCATTGGAAAATTTTGGTGTCCCACCCCCTATGTCATTTATGGTACTAATGTTATTTTCAAAGGGTGTAAAATGTATCAAAATAAATTCAATTATATATAGGATGTTAGTTAGGGTAAATCGATCATTAATGGAATGTATATATTTGGGAGGAGTTTTTCCAAAGGGGAAGGTTATATATTTAGAGAACTCATGTATTTGTTTCTTATGGAGGTTTTATTTCATCATGTTTTCTTGAATTGGTTATTGTTTGAAATATTCTAACTTATTTATTAAGTATATATGAAAAACAATATCAATATTTTTCACCCCTTTTCATTCATGTAGTTTCCAAAGGGTTTTATTTGTAGAACCCAAAACACCCAACAGTTCCAATATCAATGATTCCTTGTAGACATTCATTCTAAATTAATGTGTTCATTGAGGGATTTTACTAGTGAAACTTATATACTCACATTGTTCAAAGGTATGGGTGGTCTATATCATCACACCTTTTTGGAGGAAATTGTTTCCTACCCCGATAATCACTTATAGTTTTAATTCATATTCATCAATCCTTTATAAACCAAAAAAATAAAATTTTCACCTTTTTATTTATAATCAAAAACATATACAATATGGATTAACCATCTGTTTGTATAAAGTGTTCTCAATAAATGGAACTATCTGTATGTATCAAATGATCTCCATTGATGGGTCCTCTTGTATGAACTCATATATTCTCCATTTTGTTTCATTATTTACAAAATAGTGATTTATTTTGAGGATCATGGTTTCGATTTTCATTTTTGGGTTATTTGAATTATATTTAAATCTATGTAGGTAGTTATATTTTTTATAACAATATTGGGACCATAGTAGTTTCTTTTAAAAAATATTTTGAGGAACATTAGAAAACACATAGTTTAGTGCAGCTTAAGAGGACATTTCTTACCTTTTAGATTCATTTTAAAAGGAAAAATGAATAAAATTTAGTTTCACGAGACAAGGTATTCATATATGATGATTCTGATAAATATATGGTGTGGGATGTATGTCAGAGTGGACTTTTCTGTTCATATGGAAGGAAATATGTCTCTATAATGAGATGACATTCACTTGGAATTTGGGTGATGAGGATAAGATTAGAATAGCCTAGAAGTAATATTATATAATGGGTGGGGATATGATATTACCAGGAATATGGCCTAATGAGGATGATGATGGATTAGATTTCTTTGGTTTGAACAACATGGAGGATTCCAATGTATGAAATGTATATATGAATAAAAACATAATTAGGATGGTTTGGGGCTTACACCTAGTGGGAGGACCATCTGAGGATATTTGATCATGTTTGTGACATGATCACCACTAACCTCTAATCACATGGGATTAATGAAAAACATGAGAAACAAGAGGAATTATAATAATATTAATTTTTCACAATCCTCTCCATCTGCGGGTGGATGTCGGAAAGGGTGTGGATAGTGTAAAATATCCCACAAGAAATACTAAGGGAATTATATACTGAGGAATTTCCATATTCATTCCCTTTTGATAGGTGTAAGAGTGTGCAAGGTCAAGGCTATGGATGGAAATGGTATCTTATCAATTGATTCTCTTGAAACTTCATGAATCTGAGGTTGCTTCCGAAGATGAAAATCCATCAACCACTTTCCATAATGTTGGGTTTCTCATTACCATAAGAATGTATTATAGTTGGAATTTTGAGAACCCTACCCACTGTGTAGGTTAAATGTGTAACATTATTTACCAAGGGAATATACGATCAAGAGGCTATTGTGGTATGTCATATTCTATGATCATACAAGTATAGGGTATTTTTAGGTGGTCTTAGAAATTATACTCTAATGAAGGGGACTCAGTTATGGGGAATCCCTTTTATTAGTCATATGAGATGAGTCTCATAGGATGGTTCAACCAAGTGTACCTAGTTGAATTAAAGGGTCATTCACCTAGGTGATACTCAGGTTAATAGGGTTTAATGTCACCTAAGTAATACCTACATGTGGTGAAGAGTACAATTCCCATGTGATAATTGTGATAGCTAGGTTGTCATATTGGGAGAATAAAAACCTCGGCAACAACACATGGGTGAGATGTTGATCTGACCTCCAAGGGTTGTCTCATGAGTTCATGGAAAGGCCTATTATATGTAAGGGAGTAGGGAATTCCCATCTCCATAGTATTACAAATTTATAATTGTTTATTATTTTAGGTTTTTCATTCATGGTGTTTAAACATTTATCAACTCAAATATATCATTCATCACCTATTAACTCTTATTTTTTTGTTTAAGTGGGAGACCTAAATGAATTTGTGACATGTTTAAGGTTCCTTGGTGATAAGAGATTATAGAAGTTTATTTTGTCTTCTATGTGTGAAAAATGAGTATACCAAGGGTAATATTTATTATAAAACATGGGACCCCTGTTAGAATGTCATTCTCTACATACGCCCATCAAAAAGGTGGATCATGAAGCCTAAAACTAAATGAATCTTTTTCTCACAAATGGGACCTATGTGAGGTGTTGTTCACTCAGGTGATGGTTGGTAAATCTCCAGGAGGATATTTATATATTTTTATACTCATTGAAATATTTTTAAGGTTATTTCATTATATAATTAAAATTTATTGAAAAAAATAATCCCACTCCCCACTCCAGATTAGATCTAATTGGAATAATTAGGATTTAATCTTGAGGTAGTGATAATCATGGTTGTATATTGATTCTTTATTCCTTGGAATATATTTGTTCCAAGACGTTATATTTTTTATGTGGTGAAAATTACTTCCACTTATCATGCAAAGGGGAAATTGTGAGTGGATTTCATAGATTTTCCATGAAAGAAGATCACACAGGGTTGTTCACACAGTTATATAACATATCTTTTTTATGCATCTCTGTCATAAAGTAAGTGGACCACCCCCACCCCACCCCACCCCACCCTTCTTTTCAAAATTCAGTTCTTTCAACCTTTACTTTATCTTCATTAATTTTTTGATGATAAAATATATTTTTCTATTAGTAACATTGACATCAATGGTTGAACCTAAATGAGAATTCATAATCCCAACTTAGTTAATGGTGTAATGATAGGGAGTCATTACATTGGAAATGGAAGCTCGTGCCACATCTATAAGAAAATTATTTTTAGTGTACACCACTCCTCTTGAGAATATCTTTGTGTCATTCCAGCCCTCTTGAGATGATTTCTAGGTATATGGTCAGTTAAATTGGAATGATATATGGGATATAGTATCAAATACACCGATAGAAAATCTACTTCATTACTTCATCCTCTCAAGATAATTTTCAACACGTTCTGGTATAGTTTATTTGACTATCCCATGATTTTTTAAACTCTGAATTAGATCATTCTCTAGTGGGAGAAATATAATGAGTCATAGATAATTCTTATTTAAACAATACTGCTTAAAATTTTTGATGATCATGTTGATACATTATGACATGTAGAGATTAATTATTCTAATGAACTGGAGAGGTTCTATTATGGAGTTGATGGGAAATACCTTTAAATATCACATCTACAATAATATTTGGATGAAAACAGAGGGGAGCTCATTACATTTCACCAATAGTGGGAGGAGGTCCAGGTTCAAGGAATAACTCCCATAAATATTGGGGTGATAAAGCTCCACCATGTTGAGGATGTTGAAGCTACTAATGTAGCTAGGCTTCAAAAAACTATTGATGATGCTTGAATGACACTCTAATAGTTCAAGGTTTAGGATTCTTGAATATCATAATCCATGGTGATAATAAAGAGAGACTCCATTATATGGATTCACCTATGATTTTAGATCCATAAATTAATGGAATTTTGTTATTGAACATTTTCTTCATCTCTATTGTTATTATTTCAATTATAACATAATATCAAATTTTGAAAAATTGATTAACTTCCATTATGTGATTGTTTTCAAATTAAAATGATAGGAACAATAAAATTCACTAATCTTCAACTAGTTAATGATGCATAGAGAAAATAATTTTACTAGTCCTACCATCATAGGCAGAACCCAAAACATTTATTTCTTTTGTGTAACTACCCTAAATTTATCCTATGTCAGAAAAAAATATGTCTAATTAGAAAAAATATAGAGTTTTCATATGATTCCCTTAAAAATAATTTAACCTATCAAATTTTATTCTTTTTTATTTTTAATTACTTTATTTTACCTAGATCACATAGTTTTCATGTCTAATAATATTATGCCTTATTTTTCTATCAGGTTTCATTTTTATGGTTTTTCAAACAAGTGAATATTGGGACTATTTTAACTAGAAATTTATAGTCTTAAAATTCAAACTAATATAACTGATGTTTGGGGTCAAAGTGGGTTGACCATTTATTATAGGAATGATTACCAAGCCTAGTTTTTATGATAATAAGTCTCCAACACTTTATGGATACGAATAGAGAATTTTAAATTCCTAATATTGGGGTTTTAGGATTTTAGGAAATTTAAGGGGAAAAATATGTAAGGTATGATTGTGGACAACATTTGAAAAGTGGGTTTTTCCAGGATGTTGTTAGGGTGTAATGTGATAAAATGATCTTCTCTTATGGATTAAAATTCTTCCAGTTGATTGGAGAAATCAATGCTTATTATATAGATCCACATTTGGGCATTATACATAGTCAAGGCAAAGGTTTCTTTTGGAGATGGATTCTATAATCACTGATAGCCATGGATAGTTTCATGTATAAGGACATTTCAATAAAATGACATACAGTTTATAAAAATAGTGATATATCCAATCTTCATAATGGGGAGTATTTTAAACAGATATTTGACCATAGATGTATAGAAAATAACTTCATACATAGATCTAATTTATATGCAAGGAAGGAAGAATTTTTTCCTATTAGGGGCATATAAATGCGTGATCCCCTATTGGGATCTCTTATAGGGATTGGGGTCATGCATAGAAAATTTGGGGGAAATAATTACATTAATATATTGTTGGTTCATAGAGTGAGAGATCCATTCATCTCTACATATATCATTTGAAATGTATCAAGCCACCTGTAATTCTGGGTTTGGGTGTGGTAGGAAATTGGAACCACGAATGGTGGTCCTCTAAGGATAGAGATATAATAATTTGATGTTTTACATAATATGATAGTTTCATGAACTATATAGCTTATAAATATTTTTTATTGGTCATTTCCCTTTAGTTTAACATCTTATGACCAAGATAAAAGGCAATTCGATATAAGGTCGTATAGTATTTTCTCAAATTGATTGGTGAGGGGAACCATATGAAAAGGGAGAGAGGAAAAACTAACATGAATGGAGATTCCAAATGATTATGTAGAAGACCTCACATATATGTAGACTTAGTTTAAATTAAAAGTTATTTGATAATTTGATATCTAGATTTTACGTCTATGCTAAATGGACCCATGGGGTTCCTTTTAAGTTCTTTCACCAAGGGCCATCCATGCCTTATAATTTATTTTTACATGATTAGGTAGTTGATTCTAATTATTTCATAATATATCCAGTCAATATGGAATAATTCCAAAAAATATATAGTCTCAAATGATTTAGGCTCGATGTGAGAAACATTATTATTTTGTGAGATATTCAAATTATACTGAAATTTCAATCAATCATTGCTTCTAGGTACCACTGTCTTTTTTATTTCATTTTAACCCATTCAAAAATGGTCTGACATTGTCTATGAATGAATGGTAAAAAATATGTTAACCATTATCTTAGGGATCTTAGATCTGAAAAAATGGATCAGAAAATTATGTATGTATTGATTACATACCATGTTCAAAAGGCGGTTTCCACTATGATGTTTTCAATGAATATAAAGAAAAAAGGATCTTATTCAAAGGATGAAGGTTCATCTCATTGATATTCCACATTCATGTGTAATATACAGAGCCACATTTGTAGATTTATTTCATAGTCAAAATAATTGTTTCTTACAATGATGGATAATTTCATAACTTATATAAAGTTATTGATTATGTGGATTTTATTTTCCTATAGGTAGGGAGTGTGACTTGAAAAACGAAGGTGCGTGAGTATGAAAGAATCATTATGACCAGGATTGATCAAGAATGGTTTGGTTGTTTCTTTTAAAAATATGAATCGTGGTATGAGGAAAGGAATATCTTCCCAAACCATGAGTTTTAAAATATGGTAACCCATGATGGTCTCTCTTGCGTAGATTGAGGTCATACACATGATAGGAGAGACCAATTTTTATTTCTGATTGGCCCAGGATTCGAGATCTTGGAATCTCAAAATATCCCAAAGTAATAGGAATAAGGTCACATGTTTTTATATATTAATTTCCTCATATTAATTTTTTTCTTGTGTGGGGACATATTGTTTTTACTATATTGTGGTGGGACCGGGATGTAAAACCAGAGCATTACTATGTACCAAATAAGGATGGGAATCAACACACATGCATTGCTAAGATATAGGTTCCCCACACTAGTGTGGCCCATATGTTAGTAGGGTTCATATATATATATATATATGTATACACATATATTCATAAACACAAATAAAGAAATATATATATATATATATATTCATAAGGGTTTATGAATGAAAATAAACCCCATGTTGAACATTCCCATGAAGATCTGGCTCATACATAATAGACTGGGGAATTTTTATTGTCTTTAATTTAGGATAGTCCTAGTATATGGAATGCATCTATTGGATTTTTTATTTTATATATATGAATCTTCGATTATAATTTTCTATCATATAGGTGTGGTGGAGTTCCAACACCAAGAATAGTGTTTTTCATAGAGGGTGTCCACAGAAATAGATGGTTCAACATCATATGAAATGGACATCAACCATACATTTTAATGTTACAAGGAAATAATTTGTGAAAAATAGTTTAGCATAATTATATTGGGATGTTGGTTACCCAAATTAATGATATGGTATGAGTTATCACATCATAAAAAATATTTTCTAATTGGATATAATCCATTTATGTTCTTGGTTCATTGACTATGAAATAGCCAGACCATGTGTAAAGTACCATAACATGATTTTTATAACCCTGTGAGATATATTTTGTGTGAGAAATGAGGAATGGTGAGGGTTTCCCTTTTCACAAGGGGTGATCAATTTTTCTTTTAGGATCATTCATCCAATAATATCGGTCATAAATTTTAACATCATGCGGTTAGGATGCTTTTCACATAGAAGGAATGGAAATGAGATATGGGGTGGGGATTAAGCATTTATAAAACCCTATCATTCAAGAAATCATCTCATATGAAAATATTACCATATATTTGTGAAATAAACTTATTTGAAAATCATATAAGGTGTTTCAGAAATAAACTCATGCAAAAATCTTCCCATGCATTCAAAAAATCATTTCATGTGAAAATATTTCCAGACATTTGGGAAATCATCTCTTCTAAAAATAATTCCTTTACCATTATACAAGAATTCATAGTATTTGATTCTCATGAATCTTATGATGGGTTCACATGATGTGACTTCATTTTAAAATCATTTGATAAAGATATTTTCATTCAATTTAATGTCTTGTGACAATAATGGTATGGTTCATGGTTTTTTGGGTTGTTAAATAAGGAACACTCTATGGAGTTTAACCCCGTGTGGAAAGGATGAATGGTTTTTCATTGGTTTGGGTCATATGACAAGGACCAGCTATCATTAATCAAATGAAATATTTCTTGAGAATTATTTTATGGATATGAGGGATGATATTCTCACAAACCCTAGGGATCAATGAATATGTTTCATAGAAATAGATTTTAGGCAGGCTCACCAGAAAAATATAATTATTATTATATTAACTTTTTTTGTCATTTCAGCAAAAATGGGTACTTCTAAGGAGAACACCTTAATAATGTGTCGATGTTCTATATAAATCACTCAATAATATAATTCTTATATAGTTTTTAGGTAGGCTTACTAGAAAAAAAGGGTTACTCCTTCCTTCTACTATTCCACTACCAACATCATGATATATATTCCAGAAGATATGAAACCTCGTTCTTTCATAATCACATAAAAAATAAACATTATGAAAAAAAATCTTTAAAATAGAATAAATACTCCAAAAAATTAAAAATGACTCAAATATATTGTTTGAAATAAATAACCACTATTTATTTTTTATTCACTAATTCAACTAATATGATTTCCTTATCAATTAAATTTCAACATACAAAAATTTCGTATTTCGTAAAAATAATCATCTCTCTATATTCCCTAAAAATTTCCACCAAAATAAAGTTAGTAATCCAATAAATAATTATATCTATCTATATATTTAACCAGAATTAAATCATTTATTTCATCCAAAAATTTCAAGACCACACTATGGTCAGGTCCAAACTGATTTGATTACTTATTCAATGGGATTGACTCCAAAACCACATCCATAAAATCCACATCTCATAAAACATGTAATTATTCTCTGTTTTTGATTTTATTATTCAAATAATTATAGTAAGTAGTGCAACTCACATCATGAAATACTGTTTCTCTTCAAAATATTAAAATCATCTAAATAAATTTTTGAAGAAATTCACTATTAAATTTCCACTACCATGAGTAGTGGCATATATTTATGATAAACATTTAAGATATTGTTTTTGTTAATTTAGATTTCCATTTCAATGTGATCATATTAATTATAATATCATCCCTACAATAACCTATATGACATGTTTTCTATAAGCTCCACATTTTTCTTACTATACATAAGAACTATGATGTGAACACACTCTTTTAACTAAGTGATAATGAAAAATTTATTTTTGTTTCTTATGGGATCCATGAATTTTCTTTATAAAAATGGTTTATTTCACAATTTTGGTTTCCTTTTAGTGAAATGGTTTATGTGAACATTATTCTTTTTTACTACATAGTGTTTTTTTAAACCAAAAATTTACACTACTTCTCATATAAAAAATTATTCATTATAAAATTCTATAAAATCCTGGTTTCAGTTTCATAGTTGTGGTCTTGTAGAAAATAATTATGACATGGTTAATCTTCCTTTACAAAAATATACCTTATATTTCCCAAATAATCACTCTATGTCTCCAAGATCCAAAACATATTATATTAAATTATTTACCTTCATATTTACTCTAATTTCTAGAAAATATATATCTTAAACCATGATTCATCAACCATATAAACATTGTCAATATTAATTCCATCACATGCCTCTTAATTAACCTAGCTTTCAACATTCTCTCAGTTGGTTTTTTTAAATAATAAGTGAAATTTAATAATCCCTATACTAAAAAAATACACATGTAAATAAAAAAAATTACCTCTCTAATTCAAAATAGGCAATCTATTTTATAAAAAACAAGAGTTTAAGATACAATTTCATGGTTACCAAGAAATTACATATTAATTTAACGAATTTTATCATAAAATGGGATATGAATTCCTTATTTCCACTGTTTATAGATTTTATTCCCCAGGAATCATATCACAATCTAAATAATATACCACCCACCCATATTGAATAATTATCTTCCTTTATATGTTGATTATTCCCTATTAAACTTTTAATGTTTTTAACCTCTAATTCAACATGTTGATATCTATCACCACTTATGGATGTTTATTAAATTTTTTAATATTTATATTTCACCAATTTCACTGACATATACCCAATGAAAATAAAATCAATGTGTACAGTCCTTAAAAAATTGTCATGCGCATTAAATTATTATATATATAGAGAGAGAGTATATTCCATATCTCAAAAAACATTAATAGGTGGATAAACATTTAGATTTAACCATTTTTTATTAAATAGATATGTTTTTAATGGATGTATGAATATTTCATCCATTTTTTTCTTCCAATATTCCCCTCCTTGAAAATTCCATGTACTACTCTTTTTAGAAAATGTTACAATATTTCAATCTTCTCTATAAATGAATGTCATGTAATATTCTCCATTAATTTAATAAACATTTATTTCCATAAAATATCACTACATGAACATTAACCTCATCCATATGATCATAAACTTTTTATTTCAACCAAATTAATTAGGTTTTAACATTTACAATAAATGTACACTATGCTTCTTCTATATTGAGAAAATTGATATCTT
The DNA here is from genome assembly GCA_963277665.1 of Viscum album. NCBI lineage: Eukaryota > Viridiplantae > Streptophyta > Magnoliopsida > Santalales > Viscaceae > Viscum > Viscum album. Next base: position 1,984,568,165 of record OY728122.1, read on the forward strand.
ACATATTGTTAATCCTGTGAATATATTTACTTCTAATAAATAATTATACTACACTTATAAATTTTTATATTAATAATATCTCCAACTTAATTAACATAAGAATATGAAAAAAATATTTTATTTTTACTACCGAAAATTCCAATCCATAATTTATGGTCATATAAACATACCTCGATACAAGTTTACTAAAATTGCATGATATTATTTTTTAATTCACTAAAATTTCATTGCCATGAATATAAAGTAAAAATTATATACCTATTTTAATATCAATAATATGAAACATATAATTATTTTTTTATGTAAATTTACCTCAAAACCCATTCTATATTCCATAATTCAATGTTTTGGTCATACATTGATTTGGGTTGAAAAATATTTTTGACAATTGATTACAAAAATATTTTCAGAGGCTTTTATAAATTACTCTTTTGAGGAATGAAATTGTACTAAATTTTTTTAATGAATTTGACAGAAATAATTTTAGTGATTTTAAAAATAATTTAATTCTCATAATATGACAACATTAATTTAGAATAATCTTCCACCAATTTAATCATTTTTCCTCCAAAATTGATTTCATCAATGTTAACTAGTACAATGAACTACAATTCCTTTATCAATTTCATGAAATGATTTTAATTAAATCCACAACTCGGACATTTAAAGATATTAAACACATAATTTAAATGATCATAATAACATAATTTTGATTAATTCAAACGATATGGTGTCATATTTAACTAGAGAACATTTTTCATCATCATCACAAAATTAAAAGTTCAGTGGTTGTTTGATTTAGATTTAATGATTAAGAAATATATTCAATATTTTCCTCTATAAATATATTTGACGAATATTAATTATTATTTTATTTGGGAATAATAACAATAGTTAGATAGAGCATTATATATCAAATAGTTCAAAATTTCACTCCAAATTTGTTTGTCTAATTTGAATAATGAATTTTTATACCAAATATGATTTTTTTCAAATGAAATTCTCATTATCATCATATGTATTCTTGAATACTATCCATAAATTTATGTCACATATATAATTAATCCAATTCAAAAGATGGCATATATTATTTTCCTTTATTTGATATAGTTTTTTATCAATTGATTTATACAATGATTCACCCACTTCTATTTCTCTAAATGAATTTGGATTCCCCTATGGTAATTGTGTAGAGTAATCAACACTACTAATTCATCAATTTTGAGTTGGAGTGATATTATCTCCAATGATATTTGACTCATCAATAAATAATATTTTATTCTTTTGTAGGAATATTTTACTCCCTATAAAACTTATATATTACATAAATTCATCCAATGAGTCATCCCTTTAAAATGTAGTTTTAGATTAACTATTATTTTAGTAAAAACTATCATTTTCATAATAAATTCACATAAAATTTTCACTTGTAGTATTGTTTCCAAATTTTTAATCATATATTTTTATATTATTTTATTCAATAATATTATTAAAACAGTCATTATAACATAAAAATCCTTCTCTCTTGGTTGAATAACTATGAATCATTCCATTATCAATTGTGTCTTTATATTTATATAAAATTAATTCCTAAATGTGGATTTAGAATTTTACTCCTTGAAATCTATATTTTTGTGTAGTTGGATTCCATCGATCCCATATTTTACAAAGTGTTATATTCTCATTGAGCATATAAAAATAACGATTTTGTGTGTGATTCACCACTTACACCACCCCATTCCTATAGTATAGTGAAATTCCGCTCTAAATAAGTATTTTAATGATTGTTATTAAATGTATATTTTATACTTTTAATCACCCAATTTTATTATGGTTCTCTTACTAATGAAATTCCATACTTTATACCAAGTTTCTGATTGTATTTATTGATCTAAATGAACGTGTATTTTAAACAATTATCATATCATAGGATTGACAATGACCTCTATATTTAAATTTTAACTCATCTCTATTACCATTTAAATTATTTTAATACTTAATTTTTATTTTAATGAATATAATATAATCCATCATACTTTATTAATCTATATACAATATGAAATAATATTATCCCTAAATTCCCATAAATTACATGTGGCCACAAAAAGTTAGAGTGAACCAAATTGGGTATGTGTGGAGAAAACTCATTCCTTTACTATAATGTATTTTACACCATATTTCCTAATATACAATAATAATACCCTTTATCATTTAATATTTGTAATTTCTATCATATCCTTTCTCTTTAATATATTTTCAAATATTTTTTTAAATAATATTACCAATTCTATAGTTCCAAAATCACTACTATTCTTCCACGGTGATGAAGCATGATTTCTCCAAGATGTTCAACATTTAAACATTATAGTATTTCCTACATAAATTTATATATGTTTTTCAATATATCTCATTTATTATGTATTGATAAATATTTAATGTAACTTAATATCTGGATTTGTAAAGTTGACATACACTCAATAGATTATATTCAAGCCCACCCTTAAAAAGAAACTCTATATTAGTTAATTTACATTATTCCTTTTTTACAAAATAATTTAGCATTTAAATAATTATCATTTAATTTTTTTTGGTTCATTCATGGGGACATTTATATTATTCAATTATTTCATATTACCTATTATATAAAATTAACACTCTCTATCAATATTTCATGTGTTTTTTCTTTTTCAACTTAATAGAAATTTTGGATTAAAAAGAATTATCCTTTTTGTTTTTTTCTTCAATGAAAATAATGTTTTATAATAGATATAATGTTTTCTTTCTTATATGTCTATATAACTCTTGGAGATATATTTCGCCTTTTATTCTTGTAAATACAATTTATTCATCACTATAATAATGTATATTTTTATCAATCCATTCTTTATGATGTTATATATGGGTTACATCTCATTATTCTAAACCAATAATTATAATATGTAATAATTAAATTAGAGTAATGAATACCATATCCATTAGAATTGTTTCTTATTTTATGTGTATGATATGTTTTCATTATCTATTATAGGCTTCTTGGAGTCTGTCCTTTCAAATAACTCCATACCTCATAATAGTAATACATTGTGTGAACTAGGTTTAAATAAAATTAAAACATTATCTAGGAATATATATTATCAATTTCTCTAAAAAACCACTTCCCCAAGAAATTTGTCTCAAATAAATCCATGATGAATGAGAGTTATCTCTAACCATTCATGGGAATTTTTTTTAAAATTCACCTTTGGAATCTAATAATGGCATGCACATATTTTCTGTCCATAAAAACATGAGATCTTCAAAAATATTGACAAAAATCATTTTTCAATTAATTAAAATCATCCTATGATAACATCACTAATTGAAATAATTTCATTCAGGCACCAATTTTCATTTTAACTTCAAATTTTTTCATCAATATAACAACATGTTACTCAATTTATTCAATACATTTACATAAATTTTAAATATAAGAATTAAGACCATTGATTCACATATATTGTACCTAAATTTTCATATTGATGTAAATAGAGTTTCTATATTTTTATTGAATGGTGGTTTGATCTTCAATAAACTACTCTAACTGGGTGATATTTAAATTGATTTTGTAGATATACTTTGAAAAATCCTATAAATATTTATATTTTTTTGTTTTTTATTTTGAATAGATAAAATTATTCTAAATTAATCTTCTTAATTTCGACCTCTGGTGGGTAACATATTTTTATTTGTTTTATTCTGAGTTATTATTTTCAATTTTTCACTTTTTCTATAATATTGTACCCCTTATTATATTTTATTGATATTTAATCTTCTTTATGTAAAGAATAACCACATTTTTCTTCTTTACAGATAAATATATTTAAAAAATTACATTTAATGTATTTTATGATTTTTCATTACTTATCACTGGAAAATTAATTTAAATTTTTTTAGTAATAAGCCTCACAACAATCTCCATAAATTCTTTTTAAACACCTTACTACTATGTTCCTAAACATTCTATATTTGAAACATTCAAATGGAACATTTCCCATGAATCTCCCTTTATCTTTTGAAATTTTCTAGAAATTATTTATAATAGTTTATCATATACATATTAATCTCCATATTTATACATATTTTTCATCAAAAATATTAATTTAAGGAAAGAAAAAACCATTTAAATATAAATATATCAGGGGGAATAATATAGTGAATCCTAAGAGTGATATTATAGAAATTGTTTTATAATTATGGGTAAGATATGCAAGAGTAAAAAATAATTTCATGTGATCATTGAATCGTCTGTTGTATCTTGTTGGTCGACCACTAAATTTTCTTCAAAACAGATATATACTATTAAGGTTTTTTTATCCAAAAAATATTGAAAAAACTACTTAGGATATAGTAAGTTAATCAATTTTCTCTATAATTGAATGAAATAATTAATCCCGCATTATATATTCCAATTTCAACAATAGATTTGTGGTCATCAATATCCTTATAAAAAATTTTCCAATTAAAATTCCATAGGCCTCGTTAATGATAGTTTTTACAATCATTATAGAATGTATTAAAGGACTAAGGAACTAAAATTTGATAGTCACATAACACACGCCCACTATACATAATTCTCCTATAATATGCATTATCAATATTGAGATTCCAACTACCAATTGGGTTGTGCCCTGAATTCTGCTAACCATTTTCTATGGTACTTAAAATTCTTGATATGAGTTGATGGAGCACCAAATTCTTCAATGGAAAGGGAATACATCATGTCCATGAATTCCCAATGTAATACCTGTTATGAAGTGAATTATTTTTTAGATAGTTCGAATTGGTGAAAGTGGAATCACATGTTGTTAATTTCATGAATCACATTTTACCTATAAACATACAACAGTGATTAGGCTTTATATATTGTGGATGAGATATCCAAATTCTGAAACAAAGCATTCAATATGTTATAAAATGGTCTATATATAAGTTAAATACCTATTATATTACATATTTTCTTCCATATAATAATTTCCCAACAACTCTTCATGGAAAAGTGTTCATCACTCTCTACCCAAAATTTAAATAATCCTGAAATTCTTATTTAGAAGATACCCCAAACATTTGATCGCATTATCGATTGATATGGATTTATATTGAGATCACTAAATAGGAAATCAAATTTTTGGTAAAATATATTCAAACCATTTCATAATACATCATATATCATTTTATTATTTAATAATATAATGTCTATAATATTCATTATTATTAATGTTATTAAATGTAATAGGTGGGAAAATATTGTGATTATTCTCATAAATGAGTTAAATTCTCATGAATATATATTTTTACCATTATCCCATAAATTATTAGTGAAACTATGGTAATACGTAGCTGATCTAAAATATATATCATGAGTATGATAGGATATAATGAAAAGGGTTAGGTTGACCCAGTTTTCCTTTCATAATATGGTCACTCCACATCCAATAATCCAACATGTGTGATCAGCTAAGGAGTTATGTAGTTCTTAATGGTTATGTAAGAGTTAGGATATATTAAAACTAAAATTATTAATATATTATAAAGGCACATCTTATTTATTACTCGAAAATTTGTCTTAAATATATTGGCCTTCCTAAACCTCCTAGGAAAATATAGAAAACACCGAAAACATGGATAACTCCCAACACATAAAATTAATTCTTCATTCATCAATAGTCCTAGAGATACATATCTATTTAGAAAAATTAACGATTACCTAATGGTTATAATCCTGGGGGAATTTTAAAATGATCTTCATAATATTTTTTAATATTTTTTTTCAGAAACCTTGATAACAAAAAGGCTTTGCATGGGGATGGATGTTTGCAAGTTATTGATCAATTTAATCATTAAAAAAATTCTATAATATTTCTTTTTTAATTGATATTTTTACCAGTGATTTTATAAATGAAACTATAAAATATATTTATTTAGTTTCACCAATTTGGGAGTTGAGTGATAAGATATTCTAGAGGGGTACCATTCTCTAACATCGTCACCCATTGTTGGACAGATTATGATATTTTATATTTTAATTTATAAAAAAATATAGATGAATAATTATAATGTGATAACCTTCACCCACTCCACTATTAATACCTATATCATTTTCCATGGAGAATGAAAAATATACGAATGAAAAAACATCAATATAATACTACCATCATTTTGTATCTTCCCTATGGACTCACTGCCTAAGGATACACCACAAGGATATGGTTATTACTAGGTAAATAATATAAAAGTATTTAAAGACTATGTGATAAAGGATAACATTGTGTTAGTATATAAAATGGTTATAAAAATCCATGTTTTACACATGATAACAACAATAACTCATGGAGAAATAAAGAATCAAAAAAATATATCCCTCTGAGAAGATTATGTTTCTCCCAATTTTAATGATGTAGTTCCATTCCAATTTGTGTTAATATTTTTCCATGTTTAAATTAACATTATTTTTTAACTTAGAAAAATCTTATCCCAACATACCATAATCAACTATGTAAATGAGAAGTCCCCTAAAATTACCTACCCTCAATAAAGCTATGTTTCACTTTAGTGAAATGGCTAGGAAGAATTCATGAATGGGTGACACTAAATATCATATCCATACTTTTTTAATAATAGTTATATTAACATATAATTAAGTCATCATTGAGAGATTTTGGATATTTTAATATAGGAATAAGGGAAAAATACATGGAACATGTTTCCCGAAGAAGAGAACCACAATTGAAATAATCATTAATATCTATTATAACATCATGTAAAATGATATCCCATGTGGCTAGTTAAAAAAGGTCTCATAATCCCATTAGATCCTAGGGATAATTATGGATTAAAAATCTTATTATAACCTTGGATATAAAATTCCTAGTTGAGATAACCAACAAAGTATTTAAAATTTTAATTATTTATCAAGGAAATTAATAGAAAATATAAATCTTGCTACCATCTACAATATTCTCCCTCTATATCTAATAAAATATCTTAAGGTTGTGGCATAAAACACACCAATTCTTGTATACTAGTGATTTTAACATAATTATATAATAAAAAATCATCATGATAAATATTATGGTCATCTGAAAAATAATAATGTTGGTATAATAAAGAAACAATTTGATATTTTTATCACATTATTTGTGCCATTTGACTAAATATATTTCTATTTCCTTTTCATTTTAACTAAGGGAATGTTAATGAATTTTATTTTAAAAAAATACCTCAATAATATAATAATCATAGATCCCTTGGTGGATAAAATCATGTTCTTGACCCTCTATATAAAGAAGTTATATTTTTTAGTGCCCTAAATTTTTTTTGACTTATTCCATAAGAAAATATTTTATAAACCTAATATTATATTAAAATAATATCTAGATTTAACATGTATAGAAGTCTTCCAAAATCCCTAGAATACACAGACAAATCTACATCCTTGATCCATTTTATGTTGAAGTATTATGAGGTATTAACTATATGAGGTCTAACTAAACCATTCACGAGGGGGAATGATCTTAAAAAAATGAGGCTTATTTATAATAGAATAGTTATCAAAGAAATATATTCATTGAATAATATAGTGGAATCCATCCAATAAACTTTATATCCTCCAAATCAGTTATTTAATTTTACACGATGTGATGAAATCACTTGAGTTCCCAATATCCTATAGCAAGTTTAACAATAAATACTAGTTGAAATTATATGGGGATTTCCATGAGATTATACAAAATCTATTCTTATTATACAGGTCTAGAATTGTGTTGAAATTTCCAAAAATAAACCATGATAAAGATCCGATATCAAAATATTATAGCATATAAAAGAGTTTTTCTTTGTCAAACAAACCAAACTTATTAATTAGAAAAGATTGTATTTTATGTTAACACATTCTAATTAACATTGATCATCATATGTTAAGGATATGATTGGGTAAAATTGAATTGAAAATTTGTTTCTATAATATATAGATGTTTTTATTGTACATGTTGGATATTATTTAATTATTCGTAAAAAGTATAGAAGAGAACCCACATATCAATTATTCCATGTTACTACTTTCAACTACCAAACAAATAGAGATACGATTAGAAGAAATATAAGAAGAAATAAAATTACATTTAGTTTGTGAGCTAAGCCTCTATGCATTCCAAATGTTGTAGGATACCATAAGGAAATGGTTTGTTAGGCCTCAATGGCCTTTTATTATGGACACTTATTGGATGAATCTATCATATTTGTTCTATTTTAATCCAATAATATATTGGATTCTAACCTTTATATCTCCTTAGGATCAATAATTCACTTATTCATACTTCTTGTTGAGGGAATACCGGGACAATTATACAATTTAATACATGAAATTTCATTAAAGGGATTAACTAGAGGCCCAATTCCAGAGGGGATAAAGATATCATATTGTGGAATAAAATAGTTTCTGAATAGTATACAAAGTTGAAGACTAAACAACTAATATCATCATTATAGAAGAAAAATAGGGATAATTTCATGCCTTCAAAATAACTATGTTCTCATTACCTACATTTTTTATAGGAAAGGGATATACCACATCGAGTGACTAATAAAGTGGATTATAATAAGAAAAAAATGAACTATATAAACCCTCTCAAAAATAATGGAAAAATTGTCTAAATTTGAATGGAAAAAATCATCCAAGATAATATAAATATCCATCAAAATTTAAAAAAATGAATTTTCAGTTATTGGAGAATGAATAATAGGATTTATATTTTTCTATAAAAGAATAATAGCCTCCATTTTGTTTATGTATAAAGGGAGGATAAGAGGGGGATCAAAAAATTCACTTTATCAAAGAAATATGAATGGTTCTCCTAGAATAGTCATCACTTATGATATTCATGCATCACTAATCACATCAGACTGAGTGGGATAAGAGGTATAATTATCATCTAATATAATTATATAGTTGGAATCTACATTTAATTAAATGAGAAAGACATGTAATAAACCCTTGTTAAGGATGTTTATGATGTTTTTCTAGATTGATATATTCTATATAATATTAATAGAAATATGAGATGTAAATGGAATAGAAAAATCCATTTCATTTTAAATCATATCCACTAATGTGTCGTTCAAGGATTCAGTAGCCATAATTACACAATTTAAATGACTAGTTCATTATTTGAACCCATTAATAACCAATGGATTTTTAATGGTTAATGGATACCTAGGATAGGGGATCCATACCACTAACATGTTGGGATCATTCCCATCATGGGAATACTTTATCTAACTATAGATGATAAAGAATAATGTTTCACACACAAATGAATCCCATAGACAAGAATTATAAAATTAATCTTAAAATAATAACTACATCCTAAATAATGATTATTATGGTTTGAAACTTTCATCAGGGCCTTAGGGTACCAAGATCTAACATTGCGATGAAATACTATAATATGGGGATGATCAAAATTTAATTTAGCTATAAAATTCATTTAATTATAAATCATTAGAGGCATAAATTATCTATTGATAGAGGATATAATATTCTCATCAACCAGCTTTAAATCCTTTATATATATTGTTATCCTTGGGATAGGTGGAAAACACTTCAACCAAGGGAGAAGTTTCCTACTCAAGAACTGATTTAAATAAAGGAACTATGTTTCATTATCTAATAATAGATGATGAATCAGATATTATGAGGGGATAAATTCATTCTAATTTATAATTCATTTCAAAATAAAATCAAACAATACTGAAAATGTTCTGCTGGGAACACCCCCAAATTTCCTTCCTCAAGCACTAGAACCATTGGAATATAAGAAGTTGGTGATATTCTTAAGTTATTCTTAAAAATATCAATATCCTATATCACATCACAAAATTTATATATGGATTTAAAACTAAAATTAAGTGGTTGAATAAAACATCCATTTGGTCTTCGAAGTACACCATTAATTCATCAAAAAATTTATACAACACATGAAACTTCACTTCCTATAACATCTTTTCTCCACCACATATACTGGAAAAATTGAACTATATAAATTTAGTAGACATAAAACTAATCACTTTAACATAGATTTTATTACACTAATATATGGATAAGTTATTTATTCCTGTTAAATTGTAGGACCTCGAGACACCCTGAAAGGGGAGGGGTGAATCAGGATGTCAAATTTTCTTTTAAAATGAGGATATTGTTCCCGCGGAGGTAGGAACTCGTTAAACCTATAAGACTACTATAATAGAAAGAAAAAACCCACATGAAAAGAGACCACACAATACATTTTCTTGGTTCACCACTAAGGGATACATCCATAAGGAATACACTGATAGGTTTCCAGTCATACGTATGTCTACTAAACATCACTAGCTATGGATACATGGTTCAGGTATATTCACATTGTCCTAGGAAAACTACCATTACAAAAGATCTGTGATAGCTCACTACATACCTTGGGTCACTCACATTCACTCCCCCGAGCTCGCTGCCTTGGGTAAAGTCCCACTCAGTCTGTTGACATGAAGGTCTCTTCTGTATATTTTCATTGAAGTCATTATCTTTATTCAACCTGAGACACAGCTTGCATCGAAGTCTTGGATTGATGCACTTTAAATCACTGGACCACTGAGCTGGATATTCAGAATGTGCAATCAGGTTAAACTGATAATTGTGCACTCCACCTACACATTTCACACATGATCTCACTTTCACATGAAATATTTTCTTTTCATGCTGAAAATATTCATCAAAAAAACACCCTTTATGTGAAACTTTATAATTTTACGTGCAGATTCAACTTTTATGTGAAACATCTATATTTCTGCACAACTTCTACCATTCTACGCAACTCAATATTTTCTGAGAAACTCCATTTGCGCACACCATTTATGTACATCAGAACATAGATCATCTCTAAGTCTTAAGTATATCCCAAATGAGGCAGATCACCTCTTATTTATAGGCGTCACTGACCCTTCCACACAAAAACCACTGTGTCATGCAAAAATCCCTTTCTGTGCGCAATGTTTTTGGTGCAAGAACCATTTTTCACGCACATCTCCATATTTTTCCATGTACATCATGCCTTTGGAAAATTTTAGCGTTTTGATACTAAATCATATTTTCTGCAAAAAATAAAACCTTCTTTCACTATTGTGTGGAAAAACAATTTATCCCAAAACCCATGTTTTTCACACACCACTCCAGATTTTCCACACAACTCATGCCTTTTCCATTTTGGGATGTTTTCATCCTGAAACATGCTTTGTGTGCAAGTTTCCATAGCACATACCATTTTGCACACAACTTCCTTTGACAAACACACATTTCTCCATTTTCCAATTTTCAGGCCCAAAAAATTGGAAAACACTGGAAAATGACACCACCTTCAATATTGTTGTATGCTAGAACTGTATGATCCCTTTCCTGGAAAATATTACAATGTTCTATTGAGGATTGAAAATAATAAAAAAAACATACTCCATTTCCTACATAGAATGGTCATGGATCCAACAACCTCCCCCATTGGGTTTGTTAGAAATCACCATATAAATTCTATAGAGAACAAGCCATAAGAAAATCATGGAACACAATAATCAACTCAGCCAACACTCTAAGTCTACGTAGGAAATGATCAATGTAGAAAACAAGAGGGGAAGCGTGAATTGGGATTCAATGTTTTGGAAGTCTTAAATACACCACCCAAGAAATTCATTTACTATTCTATAAAATAATCACATATCCTAAATGAATTCCTCCTAACACCTAATTCTCTTGAATGTATTCTTTATCCTCCTAACATTTAATTCACATCGTGTCACTAAAGAAATACATGTTCATTACATGTACATGTTTGGAATCCTGAATTTATTTATTTCTCCCTCATTGGAAATAAACCCAAACACAGATAAATGTTCATTGAATATCTCAAAACACCCTTGGATAGTATCTCCCCCATAAACCTGCATTTCATCAACAAAAAGATTAAAAACAGTTAACATAAGTAGGTAGAGGGGATCTTTGGAACCTCCTTATACATTGGGAGGTGGCTAAACACTAAGGTTCCACCGATGTTTCTCAAACATAGACTCTGACAGTGGCTTTATCAGGATATCATCCACTTGCTCATCAGTTCCCATATGATGTATTTTAATCATTCCTTGTTCAACTTTACCTTGATAAATTGATATCTAATTTCATTATGTTTAGTATGAGAATGATGAATAGGATTATTCATAACATCAATTGCACCCTTGTTATCACAGTAAATCACCATTGGTAGTTTCACCTCATCATAAATATCTATTAGTTGTTTCTTCATCCATAGCAGTTGAAAGCATGCCTTTGTAGTGGAGATATACTCAGCTTTATTGGTACTTAGAGAAGTACATTCTTGTTTTTTTCTCAACAATCTGACACATTTCATTCCAATATAGAATACTCCACCAATTGTGGACTTTCTTTCCACAATATCACCTACCCAGTCAGTATTAGAAAATGCAGATAATTCACTATCCCTTCCTACAGCAAAGTACAACCCAAAATTATGAGTACCTTGAATGTACCTCATTATCCTTTTTATTGTTGTCATATGTTTCTCCTTTGTATTACTCTGAAAGAGGGATGCTATAAATTTGGCAAATAAAATATATTACTGGGTCACTATGTGGTAAATTAGGATCCCATTGATCCTCATGTACATGGTGGGATCTACAAAGGTCCCATCCTCATGCTTTCCAAGTTTGGTTCAATCTGCAATTGGAGTTTAAATTGGTTTGGAGTCATTCATACAAAATTTCTTCAGTATCTCTCTTGCATAATTTTCTTGAGAGATGAAAGTGTAATCATTCTTCTAAGTCACCTAAATCCCAAAGAAATATGTGAGCTCCCCAATCATTGACATTTTAAATTCTAATTTCATGTGATTAGAAAATCCATCCATTGATTTCTGCCTATTACCACCAAATATAATGTCATCAACGTAAACTAGAACCATGAACTGATCTTTCAGAGAATTATTCATATAGAGATTGTGATATAATCCTCCACTTTTGAATTCTATCTTTTTGAGATAAGAATTCAGCAGGAAATTCCATGATTACAATGCCTGCTTCAAACAATAGAGGTCCTTATTTAGTTTACAAACCTTTGTTTCGTCAGTACTAAGAATAAAACCCACTAGTTATTCGATGTATACTTCTTATTTTAGAACACCATTAAATAATTTTGTCTTGACATCCATTTGATATAATTTATATCCTCTTGGGATTTCTACAAAAATAAAAAGCCATATTAACTTCAGTCTATCCACTTGTGAAAGGGTTTATTCAACATTAAGACCTTCAATCTGTGAATATCCTTTACATATCAGTCATGCCTTGTTTCTGATAACACATACATTCTCATTAAACATGCTCTTGAAAATCCACTATGTACCAATCACATTATGAACATCAGGTCTCTTGTCTAGATCCTAGGTCTGATTCATGTCAATCTGATCTAACTCTTCATTCATGGCTTTTACCCATGATTCATCATTTTCATCTTCTTCAATTGAGGATGGTTCCACCATAGATAAGAATACCAATTGTGCATTAATCCTAATTCTCCTCATTTGTGCGACTTCAGTCCAATCCCCAATGATGTTGGATTGATTAATTTTTGCTCTCCGATTTCCCCTATGAGGTTCAACTCAATTCTCTCCAGCTATGGGTTCAACTTCATATTTTTATTCTATGTCATTATCATGATGTGACTCCTAGGAGTTTTGTACACCTTCCTCTATTTCTGTATTTGAATTTACTCCATGATCACATTCTTCTTCATCTTTTATCTCATCTATATAGGAATTATTTGAATCATTTGGGGTTTTGACTTCAATGATCATAACATCAAAGCTTTCCATAATCCTCCCCAAACACTTTTTGAAACACTTGTAAAATTTTTTTTCATTGGATATCCAAAAAATATTCCTTGAACTATATTTTCACCAAACCTCCCTTGATTTTCCTCTCTATTTCGGATAAATAAATTAATAAGGAAAACTTGAAATAATTTCAAGTAATGCTTCCTTCCATTCCACAATTCATATGGTGCCTTTGTTTCTCCCATATAAAGCCCTGTTTGATTTTCAATGTGGACTGCAACTTCAATAGTTTCTTTCTAGTAATGGTGAGAGAAATGACTCTCAACCAGCATGCTCCTGTCCATATTGTTGACCTAAATATTCTAGCACTCAACAACACCAATTTTTTGTGGAGTTCTCACAAAGACTACCTCATGTTACATTCCATGTTTTTTCTTATAATCATCAAAATCAATGGATGTGTATTCCCCTCCATTGTCAGATTAGAGGATTTTTATTGTCTGTCCAGAATAATTCTCGGCAATCCAGTGATATCTTTTCTGGAAATAAAGTACATTCCAATTCCTATCAATAACCATTACATAGTGAATTCTACTATAATCATCAATAAAAATGATCAAGTACCTCTCTCTATGAGTTCTAGAAACATTTATTGGGCCACATACGCCTATGTGAATGAGATCAAGAAGGTGAAATGTCCATTTCATCTTTAGTCAATATGAATTACAGACTAGATTTCCCTATATACAAGAATCACAAGTCTTTTCCCATTCACGTTTCAGAAAAGGGATATCCATGACTATCAACAACATAGATATCTTTTCCATGTCATGTTTGTTAATTTTACCCTGGTTTTGATGTCACATGTTGTTTTCTTCTTTAACAGATAAGTAGAAAGAGTTTTCATTATTCTCAACCTGATATAAGTTTCAATCTATTCTTCATAATTTAATAACTAAATTCCTTATTTTATCCTTTATTGTACAACCTTTGTTGACTTCCCAGATCTCCCCAATTCAAGTATATGCTTTCATCTTCACAATATTACATGTTATGGCTCAAATAGCCACAAAATTGACACATCATGAGGGGAAATGACTTCTCACTTGTATTTTTCCTCATGCCTTCTTCCTTGGGAAAATGGTTTGACTGACTACCAATTTTTAATGTTTGAGGATAATCTTCAGTTCTTTTTTTTTGGATTGAGGGTTTCTTTTTTAGAACATTAGGAAAATTTTCAACATGTCCAACATTCATCTTTTCTTTATTTTAGATCTCTTCACTTTTAGTAGTTGATGTATTAGCATCACAAAGAATTTCACACATTTCCATGCAAGTGGTTCTTTGATCCCTCAGGATTTTTCCAACCCCTTTTGAACCACGCTTCGATCTTACTAGTAATTCTGCATCTGAGAATCATCCAATATGAATTTTCTTCTTACCCTTATTTGTGGTTTATTTACACTCTTGTTTACTCCTAAGAGTTACAACTTCTTCCTCAACACCCTTAATAGTCTTTGACTTCTCTTCTAGTCTAGATGTAAGTTCATTTATGAACTTGGATTGTTCATCAATTCTAAGCATTAGTTCCAAAAAATCATCTGTACTTTCAAGGATGGAAGACTAAAATCTCACTAGTTCTTCTAGTCGTTCTATTTTAGGTTCAATCTCATCAACGTATTTTGATGAATCTTACACCATTTCTTTCCACTTATTTCATCACATACATTTATTGTCAAGCTTGGAAATAGTGTCCTTAATTTGGAACATGGGATCACCATTAGGATCCATCTAATTATTTTTTCCTTTATTTATTGAGGGTTCTAACTTTACAAAGTTGCCATCATGGAAGCATGGTTTCTAGTTTAAAATTCTAGATCTTCTTCATCACAAAATTCAATATCATCATATTCCTCTTCACAGAAAAAACTATTATTCAATAATTTCTTTCCAAATTTGAATACTCCCTTTTTGAAAAATCTTTTTTGAGCCTTCACAATGTCTTATGCTTCTCTCCCTTCATCATATATCTTTATTTTGCACTGAGAGGAAATGTTCCCAACTCATCCATAATGAAAACATGCCAGAGTTAACTTACCTCAAAATTTACCTTTTCCCATCATCATCTTCTTAACAATGAGAGAATGAATTTCTCTCTCCTCATCATCATGACAACCACTATATCGGGAAATTTTCAGTTTTCTAAGGCTTTGAACGATGTTTCTTTGACAACATGATTCATTGCATCTTATGGTTTTCCTCTTATCTCAAATATAGAAAGACATCTTATCATATCATCTAGAGATTGTTTAGATATATCTCTTTATTAAAGAAATAAAAACTTTTCATTGTACACAAGAGGAAGACTTATCAAGATTTTATTTACGATATCAATGTCATTGATTTCCTCTCCATGACCTCGAATTACTCCCACTACTTCAGTAATTCTATTGAAAAATGAATCTGTATTCTCATCTGGATGCATATTTAGATCGTCAAACCTGTTGAGAAAGACTTAAAGGTTTTCCTCCTTCACATTGTTTTCTACTTCATAAATATATTCATGTTTATCCCATATTGACATTACTGAGATTCAACTCATCGCATTTAGATAGATGTAATAAAAAAGAGTTGTTGTGATAGCATTCTGGGCTTTAGCAACGACCTCAAGAACTTTCCTTTCTGTATCAGTCATATCAAGTCACGTTGGATCGGTAATGTGTATTCCTTGCACAGTACAAAAGAAGACATCAATTACAATGGGTCTTAAATGATATCTCATCATGTTCTTCCAGATCTTAAAATTACTTCCAACAAAGAGAGGGATTCCCATGGCATTGATTTCATTCTCTATGATGGAAAAGGACAGATATAACACTAGAAACAATTACCCTTTGATACCACTTGTAGGACCCTGGGACACCCTGAGAGGGGAGGCATGAGATAATGTGTAAACTTTTGATTTTAAAATAAATATCATGTTCCCACTGAGGTAGGAACTCATTAAACCTGTAAAATTGATGGGAACAGAAATAAAATAACCACAAGAAAAGAGACCACGCAACACTTTTACTTGGTTCACTACTAAGGTCTACATCCATGGAGTCTACACCGATAGGTTTCCAGTCGTACCTAATTCTTCTAAACATCACTAGTTGTAGATTTCAAGGTTCTGGTACTATCTCTTTGTCCCAGGAACACTACCATTACAAATGATCATGTATAGCTCATTGTGTCCCTCGGTTCACTCCCATTGACTCCACATAGCTCACTGCCTGGGGTGAAGTCCCACTAGGTTTATAAACATGAAGGTATCTTCTATAGATTATCATTGAAGTCTTTGTCTCTATTTAACATTACACACTTCTTGTATCAAATTCCTTGATTGATGCACTTGAAAGCACTGGACCACTGAACTGGATACTCAGAATGTGCAATCAGGTTACACTGACAATTGTGCACAAAACCTACCCTTTGTGCGCAAGATCTCACTTTTGCGCACAATATTTTCTTTTCACGTGGAAAATATTTCACATAACAACACCCTTTACTCACAAATTTTGACTTTTATGCACAAATTCAACTTTTACACGCATCTTCTACTTTTTCTCTCAAATTATTCTTTTTCGCACAACTCAATCATTTCTATGCAACTCCCTTTGCACACACCTTTTATGAGCATAAAAACATGAATCGTCTCTAAATATTCAGTCAATCCTGAATGAGAGGGTTACCTCTTATTTATAGGCATTTTGACCCCCGCATGCAAAACCCACTGTGTCGCGCAAAACTTTTTTTCTACACGCAATATTTTTCATGTGTGAACCATTTTCTGTGCACATCTCCAGACTTTCGACGCACCTCATGCCTTTGACAAGTTTTATCATTTTATCTTGAAGCATATTTTGTCTAAAAAATACAACCTTCTTCCACTATTACGCAAAAACCCATTTTTGCACACAACCCATCTTTTTCACACACCACTCCAGATTTTCCGCGCAGCTCATGACTTTTCCATTTTTGGACATTTTGATCTTGAAACATGCTTTGCGCACAAGTTTCCACTGAACATACCATTTTGCATGAAAATACCATTGAAAAACACACTTTTCTCCACTTTCCAATTTGCAAACCCGAAAAATTAGAAAACAGTGCAAAATGACACCACCTTCAATATTGTGGTGAGCTTGAACTGTATGAGCCCTTTCGAAGAAAACATTATGAACCTCCATTGAGGATTGACAACAAACACAATCCATACTCCATTTCCATCATA
Source organism: Viscum album (assembly GCA_963277665.1). Taxonomy (NCBI): domain Eukaryota; kingdom Viridiplantae; phylum Streptophyta; class Magnoliopsida; order Santalales; family Viscaceae; genus Viscum; species Viscum album. Next base: position 1,984,586,342 of record OY728122.1, read on the forward strand.
GAAAAGTCATGGTTATTACATATATTATTGTTAAAATATTTTTTCTTTTTCATTCAAGGATATATATATATATAAAATCACTAACTTCTATTCTTTGAACAATAATGGAGAAACAATAAATTAAAAATGAAATTTTATGATATCTCATATGATTATTATAGAGAATTTACATACCTATATAAATTAGATGAAATCCTTTTTCCTTAGTCATTTTCTCCATGTAAAAAATTACATTGACAAAAATTCACCAACGAATTAGCCTTTCAACTCTAACAACACATAATGAAACCACAATGACCATAACTCCCTAAATGGGGAGTGAATTAATATGTGAATGTCATTCAAAAAAATAAGATATCATTATCATGTTACTAATAACTATCAAACCATTTAAATCCAATCCATATAGACTTTAAAATATGAAAATTAAAGGTGATGAAAAAGGGATATTAAATTTTTCATTCAAATGTTCTAAATATAATGATCATAAACTAATTATATTCTAATCCACTAAATAAATAACAATGAATTATGGTAATTATAATGATTATGATTGAAATTACTTCCAAAACCAGGGATAACTCTCCCATTTAATCAAACCATTAACTACTTTATGATATAATTTCATGAAATATATGACACATAAGTAATTTATAACAAATATTTCAAAAAAATGATCACCCTAAAAATAATTTTTTTTATTTCATCATTTTCTTCATATCTAAATATTATTCTTCAATATTGAAATAAAAATATTAAAAAATAATAGTAATCTATTTAATATTTTATGTTATAATAATTCATAAATCATTGTTTTGTTATCCTTTTATTCTATTAATTGATTTTATTAATTTTTTTAACTAAACATATAATATTTGTCTCCTTAAAATTCCACTAATAGAAACCTCAATTGCCTCTAAAAGTACCCACCATGATTCTTTCAATACTCCCATAGATAATCATATATATATATTTATTTAAATTAAATTAAATATTACATATCATCAAAAAATATCAACCCAGGAAAATTAGTCTTTATCATGATGGTGTTTCTCAATCAAATGGTTTGACCCTAAATATGGTGGAATTGAAATCCATATCTTCTAAAAAACTCCTTTAGTATATTTATTAAAATATAATTTACAAAATATACCATTAAATAGATCTCATCAAAACAATAAATTTTATTTATCATCAAATTTATAGAACTACCAAAAAAATCACTAGAAACCATCCTTAAATAGCAGCCTATACTATGATCAGTTTAACATTATTAATAAAAAATATCTAAAAAACTATCATTGTGATTTCACATTGTTTTCTTCATTATGATCCTAATAATTCTATGGTATTTCACTATGAGGACCAATTAATCAAGGTCTCTATAAAATCCCCTTTTATAACCATACATGAGAAAAATTATCAACTCATCCTTTATGAATCATGATGTAAACAATAATTTGGATTAATATTCCTTAAAATCATGGAATTTTCATTAAAAAAATCCATCAAGATTTTTATTCAGTAACTACATAATGGATAATGTAAACATTGTCTATTTTATCCTCATTATGTATTTATTTATACATATCATCATATTTCATATCATGTAATGGGAAACAACTTCTAAAACTCTATATAATCATACTAGTGGTATGATGACTGTGATAAGTGATAATAAAATTATGGAAATTTCTATCTTTCATCAATAATAAATTTTTTAGTCTTCACTAAATCATTTCCATAAGTCTGTAAGCTTCAAACCAGGTCATATTATATAATTTATCATTAATTTTATATCTATCAAAAATAAACACAAGAACCATAAACCATGACTCGTAAATCAATATATATTGATCAATGTTGACGCAATAAAACTATACATTAACTACATAGACTCAAAAAATATTATTTACCTTCAGTATTCCAAAGTGTTCTTGAATCTCTATATTCTTTGGCTGATTTATTTAATTAATCCATAATGTATTATAAATTAACCATAATATATTTATAATAGATAAGTTTCCAAAAGGTTACTTTCATCTTTGACCTAAACCATAAATTATGATTAATTTATCTAGTAGTGGAAGGATACTTCCAAAAATATTATATATGCTTATTATTGAGGGTGATGTACCTCACTTATAATCCAAATCATAAAAAACACAATGGTGTGTCAACATTAAGGTATAATATGAAATAGTAATCAATTCTCCTAAATATTGGTTGATAAACACTCCATGTCAATTCTAATAATCCTGTTAAATTATTTATAAATTCCATTGGAATACCCATTTCATTGGGTAAATTTGATTCTTTAACTTCTAGAATGATAATTTAATTTCATAAATAATGATTGTCAAATGATTAATGACGACGCCATGTCTCTATCATGGTTTTTTTATTTAATTTATTTTTTAATGTCATTTTGAATATATTTATATGTATTAGTGCATTAATTTTATGGTTTCCAATATAATAAGCTAAATCATAACAATAAGGTATCATTTTCCATGTCTATTATTTTTTTTCTTCACTAATAATAGTTTTGAAAATTCTATATAGAATCGATTAAAACACCGAACAACTCAAATATTTTTTATTCCAGCAATTTTGGCATTATCATTTCATCGTCATTCATAAAAAAATACAATACTCTTCAAAATCTACAAAACCATATTATAATTTATACAATGAGATGTTAACATCCAAAAAATTCATCATTCAATTTATGAACTCAAATTTGGTCAAATTAAGTAATTTTCACTATCAATAATCGGTATGAAAATATAATTAATCAAATATGAAAAATATTAATTGGTATATAATATATTTATTAGAAAAAGAAAAAATCACAATAATAACACCAACAATAAAATAAAATAAAATGTAATTTTCTATTAATTCCATTCTCATATATATATAGAGTGATAAGTTAACCTCAAGTAATTACATTAAGAAAAATAATGAAATTCAATTAAATATAAATTATAAAATTGGTATAGTGAATATTTTAATTTTAATTGATTATATAAATAATAATTTAGTCATGAAAAAACCTTCTTAAATCTATCTCACTCAAACTCCTCATTTGACTACATAAGATTAGTCTCCATTAACTTGCCTTAGTGAAACTAATCTAATAATTTCATTTTACTCTTCTTTATTTTTGTTAGGATTTGATATTAATTTCACCTCCCTTAATATATTGTTTTAAAATATACATTTTTTACAATATATATCACAATTATTAAGATTATTTGATTATTGAGACTATTAAATCCGAAAATGAACTATTTTTTATCTTGGAAACATAGTCCACTCCATCCTGAGACTAATTACAGAAACTGTGTAATATAATAAACATTATACTATATACTCTTAGATATCGTATGACTCATTTTAACATATTTTTTTTATACACTCCATATCACAATATATCATATGTGATTTTTATTTTTGTTCAAAACTAATCACATTACTACAATTAAAATGCATTGAAAAAAAAAATTTGTGGTAAATCATTGGATAGAAAAAAAATAACTCAAGATTTTGTTCATTATTCATATACATGTATAAAAATATCTGACTAATATAAAACATATTCAAATAATATTTAATACTTGAGAAATTCAAATAAGAGACTCAATATATTCAAATTGTGTTTCTCCTATAGTGTTTCATGGAATGAATTCTACAGAGAGTGTTTACTCACACATATAGAACACTATACACAAATCATTCTCCCTCTACCACATATTACTTTCGAAACATGATAATTATATAAATAACCAAGGTTGTAAAATTCATTATTTAAAGATGAATTTCTTCATCAATAATATTTAGATATATAGTGTAATATAATACTCTTATTTATGATTTATTATTTTCGGAATAAGTGTATATCTCTTCCTTAAAATTTTTATATGACACTTCTTCTAGTAAACTACATATAAAAGCTATGTGATAAACATATTTATGAGAATGGTTATTTATTTAAAATAGGAAAATGTTTTGAATATTGAAATTTATGTATTGGGGTTTTCTCTTCAGATAAATTATTTTTTATAATTATTTAGATTATTCATCATTATTTATTATAAAAATTAAGAGTCACTTTGATTCTAAAAAATTAAGGCTTCATCTTATAGAGATTCCCTACGAATGATTCTCCTCATTCAACCATGATCTTGTTGAACCCATTACATACAATGGTTCATTCAATTTTAATATATTTGTATATCATTATAACTCATCTGATTTGGATAAATTTTTTTTATATAATGTTTGGATGTGTGTAGATTAGAGCAGTGAAGGATGGAGTTGTGTTCTGAAGGTATTGAGATGTTAATTTTTTAAAATTTCACAAATCTTCTACTGTTTATTAAAAACCTGGAACTATGTAAGTGTTAAATAATACCACATAAGAAAAAAATGAGCTTCATATAAATAATCTCATGTTTTCATGTTGTATGTAAAATTAATACTATTTTTCTAAATTAATTTTCATGATGAATGGGTGTTACATGATAATAACTCAATATTTTATAATATTACTTTGAATATAAATAGCTGATTGTTTGAGAGATAATGAATCTAATAAATTATAACTCAATTATTTCTATATGAATATACGATTAAATTGGTATTAGGAAATACTTACTCAAATTTGTGTAAGATTAAATTAGGGACTTTTAAAACTATATTCAGGTAACATGAATCCATAGATGATTATTTTCTAGTGTGTAAAATATGATTGTGGAAATATAATTTAATTATAAATGTAAAATGAGATTAAATTATCTTAATAGTTTATTATTACAATCAAAAGTAGAAAATTCTTTATTGACCATCAATATATAAATATGACGATGATTTTGGTTGATAACAGATTTAACTAATTATTGGTGCTAATATATGAAGAATAATATTTTGTCATTATTTAAACCTTTACACCTCTCAATTATTATTTCATATGGGCACAAATATCTGGAAATGATATTTCAGGTTTCTTCTCCCAGATTAAAGTTAATCGAAAACATTTGAAAAATTAAATGAGTTGTTTTTAGAAGATATTTTCATAATATTTCTAGATATTAAAATTTAAATATTTTTAATTTATTTAAAAAGATAAAATAATATATTATTTTAATATTATCATTTTATTTTTTTATGAAATTAATATCTTGATGATGAGATTTACAATATTTATATATTTCAATTATGGAAGGTTATCCTCAGGTAATTTTTGTAAAATAGAAATTAAAAGGCTAGGTATTCAATGAATGGAGAAAGACAGTTGTTGGATGATGTTATCCTAAATATAAGAATAGACTGAGAGGAAAAAAATATCCCATGAATATTTTTTTATTATTGGGAAGGAAGAAGATCAAAATCAATTATCCCATTGGTGGTTAGTTCTTCCCCTAGTGTTCATTCCTTAAAAATGGTTCCATTTTTGTTTTAGGTAAACATTTAGTGCATAATTAAAAAAAAATTAACAAATATATATAAATTTAAATCATATACCCATTATCATAGCTTCGTCATGATAATATAAATCTGTATATGTGTGTGAGTGAGAAAATAATCCAACATATATCGGGGTTGTAGTGATCCGTATTAGAAAGATACGTTATTAATAAAAGTATTATATCATTAGTTATTTTATACAATGAATATAGATTTATGGATTGGTTAAAATTATAAAATATGGAATTTTTTATTTTATAGGAAAAAATAATACACTCTAATTCACTACCCTAATCCTCTCAGTATTGATCAAATCTCCAAGTGATCCAAATAATTATTATCAAATTCAAGATTTTTTTCTCAAGGATCTCACTTGAAATTTCTACGCACTATAATTAGTCAATCAACAGTTATTAAATCTAAAACATTTTATAGAAATGGTTATCACATTCATAAGAAATAAATTTTACTCTATATTATATCTCTTTTACATAATTTCCTTAAGTTTGGTCTATATGATTTCATATATCCATGATAGAATTTTTCTTACTCCAAATTTGATAAGATGAATTTTGAATGTGATGGGAAGATAAGGAATTATTTTATATCATAATTATTTGAGAATGATTATACAAAACTAATGGGATTTAAATCATCAAAACATGTTTTTAAGAATCTACAAATAATCTATAAAGGATAAAATATAGTTAAGGTAGAAGTATAATATCTAAGTATATTTAAATTTAAATATATAGTATTAAAATAAGATGAATCTATTGATGAATTGTTTAGCTAATTAAATATGATTATCAAAAAAATTATTGGGCACATAAAACCTCTTAAAGGCATTGTAGTATGGAATAAATTAATGATAATTCATCCTGAAAATTTTGATTCTATAATCTAAACAATTGAATAAATATATATTAATAGTTTTAAAATTTACAAACATTAGATTATTTAAATTACTTATGAAATGAGAACATATTATTTTTTCAGAATAAATTCATGAAATAGAAATAAATATCATTTAAATATTTCAATAATTTAATGATTTTATATTAGAAAATTTTTTCTCACAGTGAAAATTATATAGAAAGGTTTTATAGGATCCTCTCATTAGTGTCGTAAATGTTCCAAAGGGTACTGGTATGAATTAATTTAAACAAAAATTTAAATTCTATAACTATTAATGATTTACACATTATTATTCCATGTTTCTTTTGAGAGTAAAATATGAAAATGGACACGGTGATTAAAATAAGAAATAAATCAATGAATGATTTTTCATCAATAGGAATAAATCTTTATAAAACATTAAGAACAAGTCTTCTCCAATTTATAAATATCGATCATTATATATATTGATGAAGGTATCTTTTATTTTGAATAAAGTATTTATGATGATAAATATATAATTAAATTTAATAATGAGTGTCCATTTCTCAAGAATATGAGTAGATTACATCTATAGATACTAATATGAAAAATTATCATGAGTTTTCTATTGAATAAAAAGAATGATCCAAGTAATGAAAAATGGGAATGTGAGTATGTATTTCATTTAAAAATATTAGAGGGTTATGATTTGAAAACTTTTACCTTAAAAAACCATAAAGAATGAAAAAAATATAGATGGAGAAATAAATTGTGGTCAATAAAGTAGAGAAGTTGAAAATCAAGAAAGTTAAGAGAAGGAAAATATTTTAAAATATGACTTCCAATAACATTATTAGAGATGAATAATTTTATAGTTTTATTTTGATAACTATTTAATTTTAATGAAGTGAGATAAACATAATTATAATTATAATAAAAATATTACTAGATCTTTTTAAAGATCCTTGAAATTTAAGAGTAAAATTAAATAAACTAAGTTGTCAAATGATTTTATAAAGAAAAATAATCCGAGAAATATTGATGTGGAAATGTTGGACAATAATGGGGGAATTATTTTATTTAAATTCCTAAAAATAAGAACCTATTTTTAGAAGAATCCAATGAAAAATATTTGTTTCTATTTCTTGAAAATTTCAGAGAAAAGTTAAAACATACTCAGATATAGATATAGTAAAATATTGGAATCATGGCTCAGTAACTCCAAAATTCAAAATAAGAGATCTAGAATATTTTTTGGAAAATGAAACAAATTTGATACCTAAAATGAGGAAGAATATTTACCCCTGAAATAACAAAAAATATCAAAGAATTATATTTCAGATCTACTTATAGTCTAATTATGGGTCTAGTTATATGGATTTTAGTGGTTGGTAAGACATAGATCAACCAAGAAAAGGGGGAGTATAAATCAAGGAGGATTTAATGGAATATTATAAAAAATATCTTTAAGAATATATTTAGAAGTAAATTTATATGAATAATAGTTTTCATAATCTCAATAATGTGATAGGTGATATCATGAATAAACACCTAAAATTAATTTCTAAAAAAAATATCATCTAAATCAATTAAATGTATAATATTTGAGAATGATAAGAAATATAATTAATTCAAACAATAATAAAATGTTCTTAATGATTCTGTTAAGGCATGAATACTTCAAAAAATACTCACCCACCCTTGATCAGGGCACCCAATTCGACCTCTAACATACCTATGTTGCATTTCCAATCCTCTTAGACCGAAGACATGTGGTTGGGAATAAAAGGGTAAATGGTGGGAAAACATTCTTGTGAAGAATGAAATATAATCCAATTAATTTTACCTAAAATATTGTATTACATTTTAAAACATTGGAAGTAGTCTCTAAAAGTTAATAGGATGGAAAATAAATGAAAAACCAGATAAAGAATAAATGTGAAAGATGGTCATAATGATGATCATGTCCAATAAATAATGACATCACTATATCATGGAAGCACTAAGACAAACATGATAAAAAGTATGATCAAAATTCCAAACTGGTAGATATATCATAAACACTAAAACATATAAATATAAATAAACACATCACACTAACCATCTCCATGTTGAAGAATAAAATCTCTACAATCCACCAACATCATCCCAAACCATAAACCTGAAACTAGTTGTGAGAAGGATATGAAACTGCACCATCCGACAAGAATCAAATCGTCATTAATGATAATATTTGTGTACAATACCACATAGTATGAAACTTACATACGTTTCATACATAACCATTAAAAGTAAAAAAAATCATGTTAATATTTAAAAATGATAATGTAGTAATGGAAAAAATTTTCATTTTCAAAATTTAAATATATTATAAATTACACCATTAAACCCAATATTTTGAGAAAGGAACTGAGTAAAAAACATAATTTATTTTCAATAAAAAATATAAGAATTATAGATTCTTTTTATTTAAAAAGTAAAACAAATACAAAACCGCTTTTGAAAACGTTCAATATATGTATTATAAGAATACAACATCATGGGATCCTAGGAGCTATTATGAAAATACAGAACATTGATGTACAACTCAAAAAGATGAATGTCATTAGATAAGAATTACCTTCCCTGACATTTGATATTTCCCTTATAGGACTAGCATAGGTGAATATCCCATAACGAAGACTAAAATATATCTCAATACCACCAGTTAGAGAGTTATTATAGAATCTTTATTCATATATACCTACAATTCACACCTACATACCTGCAATTTCCCATGAATATAAAATGGAGGTGATTCATGTAATCATTTCAAAGAAATATAAATATACCATACAATTTATAGATAATTCACACCCTCACCTAAGATTCCTTTATAATAAAACAACCATAGTTTCATTGAGAGTAAAAATAAAATATAAAGGGATCTACATTTGGGGTCATCACATACATAGAATCAATGAAAAAACGTTCAATATACTCAGGGTATGATTCAAGGGATTTTCATTTTAGTAAAATAATCTCAAATAATCAATTCGTGCCTCATGAGTCTTTCATTATAAAACCAAGAAGTTTTTTTCGAAAAATTTAAATATTATTAATTATTTAATAAATAATTCTAAATATGTAATCATTTATTTATAAAACAAATTTATAGCCATGAATTTTCATAACAAAATTTATAATTTTGAAATAATTTCAAATCCCATGTAAATTTGATACAACTTAAGGGGAAAAAATATTTTTACAAAATCTACTATCTATACATAGTATCATTTCTAAAAAATAGAGAAAATGTATTTAAAATAACAATAAATCATCATTATAAAATTAAAGAGTAATAAAAGATACCACCCACTTTTAAGACTTTAATTTTTACAAACAATGGTGTTATTCTAGCTAAATGATCTCCAAAGGGATTAGAGATCCAATGGTGACCCTAAAATAGAAATATACCCAAATAAAAATTGATTCAATATAACCCTAGGTTGTTGTATCATCCAAGGATTAAAGAGAAATAGAGAAATATTGGTGTAATAAGAGAGTAATAGGACTAAAAAGGATTAAAATAAATAACCAACATGACAACATATTGAAACACCATAGAAATTCCTAGAGAATAAGGCGGAACCATAGGAGATGTGTTAATAGGTTGTGTAGTTCTAATAGGTGAAGAGAGGAGATAAATATGGGAAAATAGGGTATGGTAAAATTTTAAGAGTCAACTTTTTAATTTAATCATCACATAACATGGTTTTTTCACATTGTTTGAAACACCATGTGGCAATAGTTCACTTCCAACTGGTCAGTCAAGGAAAATGCTTTAGTATTCCACAAGGTAAAACTAACCATGTTCTTACCATTCATTATAGCACTATTAAAAACTGGAGGTTTGTTTCATAGTTCATGAACAGTTATCATTAATCATTCACCTTAACTATGGGACATTCACTACACCAACAAAAATATCAAAATAATAAAGTAAATTTTACAAACATAGATGATAAATAAAAGAGACTAAAAAATAAATTAAATAATAATGAAATAAGTGGTTCAAGGTGTCATATGGATCCTATAATTAATGGTTTATTCCTTAAAAAACCCTATAATGAACTATTCATCAAGATGAGGATTCAGGGCCTGACTTCATGAGATATGATATCATACAAGAGAAATGTAACTATAAAACTGAAGAGTTCATCCTAAAATAAAGAGATAAAAAACTAAGATAAAATTTATTATAACATTCATTAAAATATTTCAATATATAAGAGAGACCAATTAAAGTCTTCGGATGATTAAAGAAACATTTCATGAAATGAAAATTTGAATATTCTTAAAAGAGTCCTGAAAAACATGGATCACCCTATTCCAAGTACAATAAAAATATAAGAAACATATTTTGGACAAATACCTATCTTCAAAAGTATCCACAACACTATAAATTATCTAATTTTTTCAAAATTTCTAAAAATTATGTTGACACATGTGATGATCGAACACTTAACCCCACAACTAGAGACTAAGGCCATAAAATATGATATAAAGAGAAAATCATACAAGGATCGATAAAATATTCCTTTGAGGTGGTATCCCATTTATATTAGGTGCTATCATAATACCCCAACCCATGAAAACAAAAAAAAATCTCCATAACCTCCCATTAACAATGAAAATCAATGAAAATTGAGAAAATATTTTAAAATCACTATACACGAAACATAAGATTTAGAGTTTTCCACACTACACTTCCATAAATAATAGATTACCACTAAACCTTAAGTTCCATCATAACAAAAATTCATTACCATTATAATTAATAATATAATATATTTATTGGATATTAAATTTTGAACATATAGAAAAAAATTAGTGAAATCCTTAATGAGTAGAAAATTTGCAATTAGGTTCAGTGGGTAAAACCTAAATACCATATGAAGGTGTAGATAAGGAACCAAATTTTTTATGAAAAACTCCTTAATAGAAAAATTTTAAATGTCATAAAATCCAATATATTTAGCATATTTTTGGTTCACCTTGATATGATGGCTTCTTATTTCGCATTTTCCTATATTGGAGGAACACTCAAAAAATTCTTCTAGAAAATTATATTGTGAAGAAACTTGGTGGCCTCTTGATTTCATGGTCAGTCTTCTTAGACATGGCTCACATCCACTCCAAGTTTCTAAAAAATTATTTTCCCCTACTAGGGATGGGTGAAACATCAATTACATCATGTATCCTTACCAATATGACTTCATTTCTCATGGACCATTTCACTACAACACCATAAGTGCTATGGAATAGAGGAGACACCCCTGAAAAAAGATAAATTATAGGACCTCTTTCAAAATTTCAGGACATCAGTTACTCTTCCACACTAATGTTATGAATTTATATTAATAACTAACTGAAATTATTGGAATAATACATCAATATCCTATTTCATTTTTAGAGGATATACATCTCCATTTCTATTAGTATTTCAACAGCTTTGGGGTGGAAATTCTGGATAAATAAAGCATTTAAGGATTACTTGGAATGTTCTATTAAAGACTCCATTCATATAAAATATATCCAAAACTTCCCAATTGAGTCCTTAATCACTATGTTAATAAATAGGATCATATGATACATTTGGTGATCAAATTGGATAATTATTTCTTCAATAATCCATAATATACACTCTACTTCTTAAGAACCAATTTACACAAGAATGAGAAGATTATTGAAATCTTATGTCTCCCAAATGGTATCATGGGGATTGTGTATAAGATGAATACCACTAAAATTCATAGTTGGGGGAGATGTAAAGGAAGGATTGAATATATCCTGATCAAAAAATGGGTTTTCATATGGTGAGCCAACCATAGCTACCTCTTAAGGAACATTTTGGACTTTATTCAAGTGTAAAATAAAAACATGAAACACATAAAAATATTATAACACACATAAAATTTAAAATCTATAAACCATAACATAATTTCAAATTTGAATATTTAAAAAATATTCGTAAAAACTCTCAAATCGTTTAACTCCTTGAAACCAAATATAAAAAAATAATAAAAAAAACACCCAACTATCGCAACATAAAATAATATGGTAAGATATTAATAAACCCAAAAAAATTTCCTAACCGTTCCAATCAAAAGAAAAATTAAACATAAAAAATAATATTTAACTCAATGATTTTTATTAAACTCTACATAGTCAACATTAAAAAAATCGAGGACCTTTTTAAAAATCATAGAGAATAATTTCATATAAATTTTCCATAACAATACTAAAAAAAATTAAAAAACATAAAACAAACATCAATTTATCAAACAAATGTATTTTTAACCCCCCCACCTTTTCTTTTAAATTACAAACATTTAATTATATCTGTCAAATTTCATTATAAATTAAATCTCATTCTAAAAAAACCGAATATATTTTCTATATAAACATTAAATGAACATAAAAAGTTATATAATCCATAATATACACAAAAAATAATAGAAATATTTAAAAAGGAAACACAAATCATGATGAATAAAAAATTCAAAGGATGTATCCACAATGCATGGTCTACAAGACCATTTAGAAAACTGTGTGAATCTCACTGGAATCCATATGAGGGGTTCACAATTTCATTGCATAGTTTTCAAAACCATTCACAGTAACTTTTCCCACATTGAATTAATTCCAAAATCCACTATAATTGATAGATTTTGTCAAAAATTACCTTGATTTATCTATAAAAAAATATCAAATAAAGGCCAAATAACCTCAAAAATATCAAATAACTGACCTCAAATTCAAGATATAAACTTGTGGTACCACCCTGGTAACTGAAGTGCCACCCCAAAAAGATGGTGATTAAAAACCAATCTATAAAACCCCACTTTTAATTTAATGTTCCAGCATCCAATATTCTGGATATAGAAATGCTTCAAGGGTGACTCAAGAACCCATGTCTTCATAAGTACCTAATCTCTAATACCATATTTTCATGAACCGACCTAGGATACCCTTAATCAATGCACTTGATCATACCTATGACATACCTGAGAGGCATTCCATGTCCCCCTAGGCAACTGACAATCATAGGGGAATAAAATTATATTATATTTTAATAACTTTACCCAATGAATAAAACATAATCCATATATATTGAATAAAAAATTTATATACCTTTTTGATACATCAGAAGGCATCACCGAAGATAATCGCTTGAAAAAAATATATAAAACAAAATTAATCATAAAAGTGAATGAAATAAATAATAATGATCTTGACCAAATATAAATGCAACTTTATATAACAAAAACACTATGACTATAAAATATAGAGAGTATGAGCAGAAATATTAAAAGGTCGATACATAAAAAATACTAAAATAAAAAATACTAAAATATATAATGAAAACGAAAACAGACAACACTAACAATCTCTATATTGAATTTAATCTTCACTACCAGCCACCACTATCATCCCAGTAATGGAACATAATGTTATCCATGTATAATAAAAATAGGATAACCTATAATGATTATAGGAATGATCTATCCAATCTTGTAGGAAACCACCCATTAGTTGGTTCATACCCATTGAAAGTAAAACTAATTCATTAAATATTATAAAATGGGTGTATATATATAACATATTTTAATTATCCATAAGAATACATATTATCAATTTCACCTTTACAAAAAAATTGATAAAATAAGAATTTTAAATAAAATATAACTTTCTTATTATATAAAAATATATGGAAAAGAAAGGTATATTTTTAATAAAAGAAACTATTTACACTTATACAGTTAAAAACACTCAACACAATTAATTAGTGATTATAATATCATGGAACCCTAGCATATATTGGGAAAATATAGAAAAATATTGTATAAAATTAAAATATTATTACTTCCGGATATTAACAACCCACCATAATACTTAGTAATTCCCACACTGGCATAACAAAAATAGATATCCTATAAGAATAATGAAATATATCTTAGGGACACTACTCGAAGCATGATTATAAACTAGTACAACATGTGTACCTATAAATCCAACCTAAACATCTATGGTTTACCTTGAATTTTAAATGGAGGTGAGTAAAGAACTAATTTCATTGATATAAAAATATATAATTCCATTTACAAACAATTTACACCCACACCTTTGACCCCCTCATAATAAAATAGCCTAGGTTTTATTGAGAATAAAAATAAAATTCACAAGTCCCTTTATTATGGACCATCACATATGTAGAATCAGTGAACATTGATTTTTTAACGTAAATTGGGTGGGTTTTAAGGGGTTTTATTGTATTTGATCAACTTCAGAATATCCATTTGGTCTAGACATGTCATTAATTATAAAACCAATCCAAAAAACATGTTTTTAAAACCAAAAAACATTAATAATTATATCAATAATTTTGAATATATATCCATTAGTTTATAAAAACACTTGTTATATATAGATTTATATAATATATTTTATACATTGAAGACTAACTAAAATCCAATGTTCATGAGATAAAAATATTCGGAGGAAATATTATTTTAACAAATTCTACTAGTTAAACATGATGATTTTCTAAAACAGATAAAAATGTATTTGAAATAATAAGTAATTGAATTTATAAAATTAAATAAAAACACAATAAATCATATAAATTTAATCATCTTGTTATAAATGGTGGTATTATTCCACCTCAGATAAATCCAAAAATGTTTTGAGATCCAAATAAACCCCTAAAACACCCAAATCCCAAAGTAAAAAATCGATTATGGATAAACCAAGATCAGCAGACCACTCTAGGTTTAGAGTAAGGAGAGAAATATTTTATAAATAAGAAGACAGTAAGATGACTAAAAGTGATTAAAAAAAGGAAATAAATTAACACTTAAATAAATATCATGTATGTAATTATGTTAGAAGGGGGAACCAAGGGGGTGGCACATTCTAGAAATAGGGTTTGAGTAGGGAATGAATGTATAGCATATGGGGTAAAAATAGAGATGGGTAAAAGTTATGAAATAATATTTTTAATGACCTCATAACTACTCATGGTTTGGTCACACTAATTTCTAAAATTTAATATGACCATATTCCTATGATTGAATATTTTTGAGAACCTTCATGGGTAGGACACATGGTTATACTCACTATATCCCAACCATGTGATTTGGATCTGTTAAAAACAATTGACATGTCACTGTTGTCTTTCCAGTTAGTACTAACTATGAACATTAATCATGAAACCTATATTTACCCCAAAAATAATGGAACCCCACATTGGAAGATATATAATCAATTGAGACATAATAAATAAATAAAATAACAAGGAAACAGGGGGATGATGAGTGATACTAAACATCTTAGAAGCCATAGATTATGAACATTGGTTTATCTTCCCATATGATAGGTTATTTCTATAACCTAATGTTTGTTTAAATATATAAATGAGTATTTATTACCTTTTTTAATGATATATCACTAAATATAAAATTGTTTTTAGTAATAGATATTAGTAAGAAATAGTTAAAATGCCAAAATGTGGTATTTATAGATGGATTAAAGAATAATAAGTTAAGTGTATCAAAAATATATGATTATAAAAATGTGGCCATTTTTTTAAAATAAAACTTTTTGTGAAGACTTTGAAATAAGGTTCAATAATATCAAGAGGATCAAGAACCCATTATATGTTATTTTAGGTTGAAACTGACAAACTACATGGGAATATGTGTCACACCCGGACTTTTAAATTATTTATATTTTATAAAATCTTGGCTCCAAGTCCTTACGCCAAGCTCTAGGTCGGGTCCCAACTTAATTTTTTCGACATTTAAATATTTTACAATGTTTCGGACCCTGCATGGTCACTGTATAGTTGGAGGTAGCCTCGCAGCTAGCCCTGGCAATGTGCACTTGCTCATGAGTATTATTTTATTGGTCATTATTCCTTATATAATTATTTCTATAATTATTGGATTATTATTAGTATTCATTATATATATATATATATTATTTGATAATTATCATTATAATTTTTGTAATTAAAATTGTTATTATTTATATTAGTATCATTATTATTATAGTTGTTTATATTATTATTAGAATTATGAAAAAAACCCAATACTAACCCTACTTGTTTCCTCCCCCATCCTCACCTCTTTTTGGCACCGCAAGCCTCCTCCTACCCAGGCCCTCGCCTCCCTACACGTCCGCGACTCTGCCTCCCCACTCGTACTGGTTGGTTGCCTGTCACGTGGCCTGCACAGCACCGCCTCATCGTGCGCCCCCCCAGTCCCCGCATCACTCTCTGGATCCCGCCTTCATCGCCCAGCAACGGAGTTCCCGCCCCCCCCCCCCCCCCCCAAGTTATTCCTTCTCTGCCTTCCGCAATCCGGCACCCCTAACCACCCCAGCCAGCCTCTTACTCCGGCCTCCGGCCACCCGCGGACAGCCGGGCTCCCTCCGGACCCCACCCTCCTTCTCACACTCGAAGCCCGGACCTCCCTTGGTCCGAACAGCTCGCTTTTCCCTCCCGGTCCTCCGGGATCCTACACCTTTGACTAGGACACACTCCAGCCTCTTTGCTCCGGCCAGCGGCGCGCTCGAAACCATCTCCGGCTGTCTCCCTCTCCAGTGGGCATACCACCCCTCCACTTGGGTTCGCATCTCAATTTCTAGGGGTTTTACTTTGATTTCGAAAAACCTCTAACAGCTTTGGTTTTATTTTTTTGTGTTTATCTCGTTGTTTTAGGTTTGCGGTTGGTCCGCGAGGGAGTGTTCTACATTCCGTTGGAGTTTGGTCGTGTCTGTGATCGATTTGAGGTAGGCGCTTTCAACCCATTCCTTTCCAAAGTAATTAATTGGTTTCTGTGTTGAAGAAATTACCATTTTTATTTTTTTTGTAGCATTATCAAATGTCTAATTAGTCTACGATGGTGTTTATAAATTTTTTGAAATTGATCCTGTGGTTGTTTGACATGCATAATTGGTGCAAAAGGTGTTTTCAAGTGGTTTTGGTGTGCTTGTAAAATGGAAATGGGTTGTTTTATGGAAAATTGTGATTTTATTAAAATGGTTCGGTATGGGTAATTTATGAAAGTGGTTTTCTAAATTGTTCATGTGATGTGAAACTTAATATTATTATTATTTGTATTTTTGGAAGGGACTTAATATGCTTTTTATTTCAAGAGGTTTTTACATTTGTTTTTAGTGGAAATACTTGTTGTGCTACTAATAAGTACTTAATACATTACTTAGATGATTTATTAAATTATGTGATATTGTAGATAATATTTGTTTGGTTAATTTTTTCTCCTAAATTATTGATTTGAAATGATTTTTGATTTATTAGTTGGGTGCGAAGTTTATTTTTTAAATGAACTAGTTTTGTAAAGTTTAAAATATTTTCATGAGTTTGTGTATTTAGTTTTTCCAGCTATACAAGTCATGCATTTTTCATCATTGTGTGTTGTGGGTGTGCCTTTGATAAAAAGTGTGTCCTTTTGATGAGTTTTTGGGTGTGTGGGTTGTGGGTTACTCTTTGGAGATCGTTTTATAAATTTTAAAGTGGTTTAGTAAATAGTGAAAACAATGCGAGTTATGTTTTGAAAGTTGGTCGATGTGGTTCTTCTATGATTTTTGTTCGTCTTGATTGTTTTAAGTATTTGTTTATGTATTTTACTAATCTTTGCGATTGCAGCGCGTTGGCAAGGTTTTTTCACGCTCAAGTGATCGTCACCTTGTGCGCGTGCTTGCTCGCCCGTGCGAGGTGCGTTACGTAGTTGTGTCTAGACAAAGAGTCGAGGTAGGTTCCCCACTACACTCACCTTTAAATTTAGAATTCATTAATTTCTTGATGTTTTATTAATTTTAAAGAATGATAAATAATATAAGATAATTAATTTTTAGGTGATTATTTGGTGTAAAAAGAGCCGTTTATTTTATACCGAACACTTGAAAAAAATTTATGAAAAGCGTACACCCAGTATTGAAAGAATTCCCTTTTGTCCATTAAACATAATTCATAGAATTTCAAATTTACTTCTAGTTTTAAGATAAATTATTTCTTCAGAACAAGTGTTTTGGGTTTTTTCGAGAAATGAAGTTTTGTTTTAAAATTGGTGAAGGCCCGTTTGGCACTTTAGTAAAATAAATTATTTTTGAAAACTCACACAGGGGTAATCTTTGGTGTGTTTTGATTGCATGAGATGTATTTGATGTTTGTTCATTGTAACTAATTGATTTACATTGTGGACGCACCCCTTTTTATTGCATGTGTTGACATGGGATCCTTGCATAGTGAGTGAATCTTCTGAGAACGATTACTGCACTATTTTAGATGACGCATTGGCTAGTGGCCCTATAGTATTGGAATACTGAGTTATTACTGCTATGGGGATTGGGCCCCTCAGTTAGGCCATGAATGACTATACCGGGTAGTAGAATGTGTATTATGATGTCATCGAGTTAGGGCATGCCTTCAGGATGAGTCACATGTATGGTATGTTATGGATTGTTCATGATCTCCTAGGTTCGATCCATGTTTTCTTTAGTGTTTATTTTTTTTAATGTAGTGGATGATAGATAGGTCTAGTTTGGTTGCTGGCCCCCGTGTGCCACTTCTTTTCTATTTCCCTTAGTGTGTTTGGTGTGTTGTGTGTGGTATTCCCTTTGACTAGCAACTAAAATTTGAATTTCTAAACTGTTCGCAGAAATTTTTTAAAATTCAATACACATGTTCCTTTCAAACATTAAACTTTTTTTAAATTAAAAAGGGAAAAAGACTATTACATGTCTTATAAATGGAAGTATCTATGAGAAAACCCATATTTTTTATAACTTAGTTCAAACCTGGAGTAAGTAAATTTATTTATTTAAAGTTAGTGCATTGGGAATAGTTTTTTGGGAACACCAAATTAGTTTTAATACTCACGCCTATAGTGTTTTCTTGTTTTTAGTTCTGTTGCGGGTTCTAGCTCCAGTTGTTCGCCTTCAGCGACATTGGTTGTGGTATTGGAGAGTGACCCATGGGGTCACATGGAGTTTTGGTCGTGGTCAGGTTAGTAGAATTTTTGTTGTTCTTTATTTATTTGCTTTTGTTTTATTTACATTCCACAGCTTATTTAATTTTCATTTGGGCCAAATCATTTCCATCGATTTAATCTTGATGCACAGCACTAGTTTGTAGCCTATGGGGATTGGGAACACCCCTCGGGCCATGTCGCCGGCTGGCTTGGGTGACCGGTTCAGGTCGAACCAGGTTGGTTCGTGAAAAAATGGTATCAGAGGAGGCCCTTGTTATTTAGGGTGTATGGTAGATAGATATTTGGATTTTCAGGACTGGAGATGTAGGTACGAGAAGGAAGTCATGAACCCTCGCCTGTTCCGCACCTCGAGTCTCCAAGGATAGTCTGGGAACTGCGTCTTTGTTTCATTCTGGTTTTTTTGGATTGAGGGATGACAACAGAGGTAAACCGATGTTACATTGTGATCTCACATAGAGTAGTGACTCGTGTGGAGTTCGGGTACACGGTTTGAATTACTCCTAGTTGTTGACAATTACATAGTGCATGGGCCACTACCATGTCGCCAGGTTAAGTGTGACCGCTAGTCCCTCACTCTGGTGGTTTTATGCAAGTTGAGTGTAATTTTCGTTCTGGTTAGTGTAAGTGCGTATTTGGAAATGAAAAAAAGGGTTTTTGAAAATGGGATTGATTTCATTTAAATGACTTTAAATTTATGAAATGGTTTTTAAAACTGAAAGCCTTTGGTTTTGAAAACTGGTGTTTTCTTGGAAATTGGCAGAGAATGGTTTGGGGTGAATCCTCAGGTACTCCTTATGAACATTTTCACATGTGAGAGGATGCGTGGAAAGTTTGTGTTGGTGCGTATGAATGAAAGTGGATGAAGACATGTGCAATGGTTCATGGGATTACCGTGGTGTGCTTGAAATTAAAGGCTTGACCTTGTTTTCTAAATATTAATTTTAAAGAGGAAAATGGTTTCGTAAAGTGATTTTTGTTTGAAAAGTAGATTTGGTATTTTGAAAGTTGCCCAGAAAGAAAGCAGTTTTGAAAAAAAAGGGTATTTTTGGAATCTAAAATGGAACGAGAATTTTGGACAAAAAATTTTGGGTTGTGTTTGTGGTTGTTTTTTTGAGCTGGTTGTTTTTGGATGAGGGCACTTTATTGATGTTTCTTTGATTGATATCGATTTTGTCTTGGTGTTATATATGTTGTTCAGAAATTCCGCACGGAAAGGTCCCTAGTGTTTTGATGAGTCATGCCCATTTTTTGGTCTTTCTCAGACGTTGTCTATCCTTCATGGTGATTGGAGTCTGTTAGAGACAGTGCAGTGGCATGAAGAGGTCGAGCGCATCTTCAGGGTATTGGGAACTCCCAATGTTGTCAGAGTGCGTGTTGTCTTGGGTCCGTTTGGAGGTCCAACTCTGGAAAAAAGAGAGTTTCTCACCCCACTGAAAATGTAAGTTGGGATGACGTGGGATGTATTTAAAACTGTCTTCATTCAATTGTTTATACCAGAATAGGTGAAGATAAAGAAAGGGAAAGAAATTATGTGCTCTCAACAAGGCCAATGGATGGTTAAGGCATATGTTGACCATTTCAAGGAACTTGTGTCCTTTTATCTGGAGGTAGAATCGCAGGGATTGATAAGGTCTTCCATCTTTATCGGGGGCCTTCACTCAGATATCAAGGAGAAGGTCCTCTCTTTGAAGGGTCGTTGTTTTGAGAACTTGTTGCATGAGGTGTTCTTAGCTGAGTTGGTTTCCGGAGCACAAACGGTTGATAGTCCACCATATCCAGTTGCTCGTGAAGGTCCCCCATTTGACGAGCAGAGTGTGTCAAGTAAATTTTTTTCTAAAGAGTTATCTGCAGTGGCTCTAACTTCTAATTTTTCTAACCATCTAATGGTGTACCATTAGTATGGACGTTTATGGCATACAAGTCTTCAAGTCACACCCCTCTGAGGATGTGCCATTATTACAGGTGTATGGATCATCTAGAGAAGCTTTGTAGGATGTTTCGCCTGAGGAAGACACTGTGAATAGAAGATTCTAGTGCCTGACTGTGAGGCAGAAGATGCTTCAACCATTAGAGCCCCAACCACAGGTCTTGGGGTGAAGCCCGTGCGCAGTCAGGAGTTGCCGGGGGTGTGACGTCTCAGTTCGGGTTTCATGAACTGTGTTGGCAATAGAACATTTAATGTTCTTCCATTCTCGTCCTTCTACTGTTTATGTTATGTCAGTGTTGTAGGTTCATTGTGTCATTGTGAGTTTGGTATAGACGTGTTCATTTTTAATCCAAACAGTCTGGTTTGTTTGAATTCTGATTCTCTGAGTTGTACGTTTTTCCATTAAAGGTGTGTTTGAACCCTGTATGGGTTAATCTCAGTTTGACGGTGTTCATTTGGAAATATAACTGCATGTGGAGGATTCCAGGTTTGTGTTTATGCTCGAGTTTACCTCTTGGGTTAAGTTCTGCTTGGAGTTTTTCTCTAGTGTTCTGTATTTCTTTGGTCTGAGTTGAGTGCTCCATGTTTGGGGGAGGTGTTGTTTCGCTCGTGGTATGGAGGTTAGTCTGGATCGGTTGGGAGTTCCCATTTCGCCCCCTCCCAGGGTGGTAGGTGTGGGTGTTAAAATTTACACACTAGTTGAGTTCCTATGGTGGGAAGAACCCTCTCGTGTTCTCCCATTCTCTTTATGATGTGGTTTCTTCTGGTTTAATTTGGGCATGGATTCTTGTTTGGTCCATCGTTCAGCTGGGTGACATTCTGGGGGAAGAAAGTGTTTGTGGTGGGGATAATTGTCACACACAGAGTTCTTAAATTATTTATATTTTATTAAATCTTGGATCTGGGTCCTTGCGCCAAGGTCTGGGCCGGGTCCCAACATAATGTTTTCGATGATTAAATATTTTACTATGTTTTGGACCCTGTGCGGTCACTGTATAGTTGGCGGTAGCCGTGCTGCCGGCCCTGGCATCATGCACTTTCTCATTAGTATTATTTTATTTTTCATTATTCCTTATATTATTATTTCTATTATTATTAGGTTATTATTATTATTATTCTTTATATACATATTATTATTATTTGATTATTATCATTATAATTGTAGTAATTTAAATTGTTATTATTTATATTAGTATCATTATTATTATTTATATTTATATTTTTTTATAATTATGAGAAAAAACGTATCCTAACCCTACATGTTTCCTACCCTTTCCCCATCTCTTTTCGGTGCTGCGAGCCCCCTCTTACCCAGGCCCTCTCCTCCCTGCACGTCTGCGACTCCGCCTCCCCCCTCTTCCTGGTTAGCCTCCTGTCACATGGCCTGCATAGTGCTGCCCCGTCATGCACCCTCCCTGTCCCCGCGTCACTGTCCGGCTCCTGCCTTCATTGGACAGCAGCCGTGTTCCAACCCCCCCTGAGCTATGCCATCTATGCCTGCCGAGATATGGCGCCCCTCACCACCCTAGCCAGCCTCCTACTCCGGCCTCTGGCCACCTGCGGACAGCCGGCCTCCCTCCGGACCACACCCTCCTTCTCACACTCGAAGCCCCAGCCTCCCGTATTCTAACCAGCTCGCTTCGCCCTCCAGGTCCTCCGAGCTCCTGCACCTTTGGCTAGGATGTGCTCTAACCTCCTTATTCCGGCCAGTGGCGCGCCCGACACCATCTCCGGTTGCCTCCCTCTCTGGTGGGAATACCCCTCCACCCCCCCCCTCCACTTGGGTTTGCATCTCAATTTCTAGGGGTTTTAATTTGATTTAGAAAAACTCCAACACCTCAGGATTTATTTTGCGTGTTTATCCCGCTGTTTTAGGTTTGCGGTTGGCCCACAAGGGAGTGTTCTACCTCCGTCGGAGTTTGGTCGCATATGTTCTCGATTTAAGGTAGGCTCTTTCAACCGATTCCTTTCTGAAGAAATTAATAGGTTTTTGTGTTACTTAAATTGTCATTTTTATTTTTTTCGCAGCATTATAAAATGTCAAGTTAGTCTACGATGATGTTTATTAATTTTTAGAAATTGATCTTGTGGTTGTTTGACATGCATATGTTGTGCGAAAGGTGTGTTCAAGTGGTTTTGGTGTGCATGTAAAATGTAAATGGGTTGTTTTGTGGAAAATGGTGGTTTTCTTAAAATGGATCAGTATGGGTAATTTGTGCAAGTGGTTTTCTAAATTGTGAATGTGATGTGAAACTTACTATTATTATTATTTTTCTTTTTGGAAGGGACTTCATGTGCCTTTGATTTCAAAAGGTTTTTATGTGTGTTTTAGTGTAAATCCTTGTTGTGAAACTAAGAAGTACTTCATACATTGCTTAGATGAGTTATTAAATTATGTGATATTATAGATAATATTTTTTCGGTTAATTGTTTCACCAAAATTATTGATTTGACATACTTTATGATTGATTAGTTGGGTGCGATGTGTAGTTTTTAAATGAACTAATTTTTTAATGTTTAATATATTTTCATGAATTTGTGTATTTAGTTTTTCTATCTATTAAAGTTGTGTGTTTTTCATCATGGTGTGTTTTGGGTGTGCATTTGATCAAAAATGTGTCTTTTGGATGATTTTTTGGGTGTGTGGGTTGTGGGTTACTCTTTGGAGATCGTTTTATAAATTTTAAAGTGGTTTTGTAAATAGTACAAACAATGTGAGTTTTGTTTTGAATGTTGGTCGATGTGGTTCTTCTATGCTTTTTGTTCGTTTGGATTGTTTTAAGTCTTTGTTTATGTATTTTACTTATCGTTGTGGTTGTTGCGCATTGGCAAGGTTTTTCCACGCTTAGGCGATCTTTAGCTTGCGCACGCGCTTGCACGCCCGTGCGTGGTGCGTTGTGTCATTGTATTTGGCCACTAAGCCGAGGTAGATTCCCCACTGCACTCACCTTTAAATTTGTAATTTATTAATTTCTTGATGTTTTATTAATTTTAAAGAATGATAAATAATATAAGACAATTAATTTTTAAATAATTATTTGGTGTAAAAAGAACTATTTATTTTATACCGAACACTTGAAACATTTTCTTGATTAGGGGGCACCCAGTATTGAAAGAATGCCAGTTTGGCCATTAAACAAAATTCATATAATTTCAAACATACTTCGAGTTTTAATGATAAATTATTTCTTCTAAAAAATTGTTTTGGGTTTTTCAATAAATGAAGTTTTGTTTTAAAATTGGTGAAGGCCCGTTTGGCACTTTAGTAAAATAAATTATTCTGGAAAACCCACTAAGGGGTGATCTTTGGTGTGCATTGATTGCTTGAGTTGTATGTGATGTTTGTGAATCATGACTTGTTGATTTACATTGTGGACACACCCCTTTTTATTACTTGTTTTGACAAGGGAATACAGCATAGTGAGTGAATCTTATGATAACGATTGTTACACTAGTTCAGATTACACACTGGCTAGTGGACCCATAGTAGGGGAATACTGAGTTATTGCTGCTATGGGGATTGGTCCCCTCGTTTAGGCCATGTTGGGCTATATCAGGTAGTAGAATGGGCGTTATGACGTCATTGAGTTAGGGCATGCCTTCAGGATGAGTCACATGTATGGTATGTTCTGGATTGTTCATGATATCCTAGACATGTTTTATTTGGTGTTTATTTTTTTAATGTGGCGGATGATAGAGAGGTCTAGTTTAGTTGCAGTCCCCCATGTTCCACTTCTTTTCCATTACCCTTAGTGTGTGTGGTGTGTTGTGTGTGCTATTATCTTTGACTAGCAACTAAAATTTAAATTTCTAAATTGCTCGCAGAAATGTTTTAAAATGCAATACACATGTTCTATTCAAACATTAAACTTGTTTTAAATTAAAATGGGAAATGGGATGCTACTTGTTTTAGAAATGGAAGTGTGTGTGTGAAAACCCATATTTTTTATAACTTAGTTCAAACCTAAAGTTAGTAAATTTATTTATTTAAAGGTAGTGTATTGGGAATAGTTTGTTGGGCATGCCTACTGAGTTTTAATACTCATGCCAACAGTGTTTTATTGTCTTTAGTTCTGTTGCAGGTTCCATCTTTAGTTGTTTTCCTTGAGAGACATTGGTTGTGGTATTGGAGAGTGACCCACAGGGTCACATGGAGTTTTGGTCGTGGTCAGGTTAGTAGCGTATTTGGTTGTTATTTATTTATTTTCTTTTGTTCTATTTACTTTCCACTGTTTAGTTTATTTTCTTTTGGGCCAAATCGTTCCCACCTATTTATTGTTGATGCCTGGAACTAGTTTCCAACCCGTGGGGATCGGGAACGCCCCTCGAGCCATGTCGTCGGCTGGCTCGGGTAACCGGTTCAGGGTCGAGCTAGACTGGTTCGTGACAATATGAGTTGTAATATCAAATTAAGTAGTAAAATAAAATACTTTGTTATTATGGAATATGAGTATAAAAATTTTCCATAGACAAGATGATATGACAAATATTATATTTTTTAAGTAATAATCATTCACTATTTGACAAGTAATTCAAAATGGAAATATGGTGATTAAAATTCAAAAGGTAATTAAGATACAAATAATAAGTCCATTGGATTTGTTTCACGTAGATATTTTCAGACCCATAAATAAGAAGTTGAAATTTTTAAATAGTAATTATATCATATTCATTTAAGTCATTATAATGAAAAATATTCTTTTTATTTTTTAAAAATTTAATAACTGAGAATTATTAAAAAAATTACGAGGCTATCTGAGTAGAAAATTTTCTTCTATATAAGGAGAATGTGGTATAAGAATTTAAGTGAGTATATAAATGATCAATTTGTATAATACCTTGATAATTATGGTATTATAAATGAGTTTAATAAATTTTAATCTCTACCAAAAAATAATATATCTAAAAGTAAATATATGATCATTGATTATGTGGCTAGAACCATAGTATTATAACATGCAATTTCAAGGTATTTATAGTTTCAATTTATCAAAACTACTGAAATCCATCAAAATAGGTCACTATTGAGGATACATTTAAATATTAATCGATATGAAATTTATTCCAGGATTGATAAATATTTAAAATACTTTAGATTCTTTGTAATTCCATATATAATTATGAAGAAAAGCCGAAGTGGGGGAAATTTTGATAGTAATGTGGTATATGGGAAATTTCAAGGCTATAACAGAAATGGATGTTCATATAGATTGTAAAAATAATCTGATTGATTAAATGTCTTTGATACATTGATAGTATTTTGAAATCAATATGAACATAATAAATATATAAAAAATAATATTGGTGATGATGTTGTCACTTTGGAACCCTACACATGGTTTAAAGATAATGTTAAAATGATTTATAATGATGTAGATTCATATTAATCAAGTAATGGGAGTGTGATTTTAAGAACGATGAGGTTAAAAAAATATTAATTAAATCTATTTATTCTAGTATTTAATTTACGATCATAATCAAGGGTTACAAACATGAAGAAAAATTGTATCATCTCATCACAGAGTACTATTCTCAAATATTGAGCTCTAAAATATAGGTAAAGAATTTGGGAAAATGGAATGGATTTAAATAATTGTAAGATAACTAACTCATATTGAAAATAATGAGACAATTGGTTTTATTCCTAAACCTAAAAAATATTATTATCAAAAAAAGGTTTTTCTAAGCAATATTAATGAAATAGTAAAATTCTCAAGAAATAATTATTGATTGTTTTAAAAGTGATATTTTCAAATTAAAGGAACTCATTTTTATAAAACATTTTCCCTTATAATAATACATTATATAATTGGATTCTGTTTTAACATTGCATCATAAATATATTATAAAATCAACCAAATTGATGTAGAATTAGATTTTTAGAATTTTGAGGTGGAATAATAAGTTCAAATGGAAAATCCAATGGTATTTATTCTTGGTAATGATTTTATAATGGAATAAAAATTAAATAAATATCTAAATAGGTTGAATAAATCCCCATGATCATGGTATTTCTAGTTATAAGGGTACTTCATAAGAATGAAATTTATAGGTGGAAAAGTGGATAAATTTTGTGTGTAATGAATAAAAAAACATATGACTATATATGGTGATAATATTATCTTTTCATATAACTAGTAATCCCTATCTAAATAATTATCTATCTAAATGATGAAAATATTTTTTTTAACCTCACTTAGGGAGAAGAATTTAATTTTGGGTTTATTGATTTTATAGTGTTTTGGTTGTGTTTTTTACCATCAAGAAAAATATTCGAAGTAGTTATTAAATAGTTTTATCAAGAAATAATTAATAGGAGTGTCTAAAATAATTCAATTTGTAAAAATATGAGTAAACTTAAAGTAAGTAAGGATATTAAAGATAAAGAATTCAAAAAAATGGGTAGTATTTTGTATTTGACCTCTTTAAGGGAATTTTTTTCGTACTCTATTCAACGTACTAATCTAATCTAAATGGACTAAATTTCATGAAATCCTTGTGAAATTTAAGATGAATAAAAAATACATCAAATTAAGGCATACAATATAATAATAAATTTAATTTTAACGTTCAAGGATTCACATGTAGTGATAGGTCTTGTAATGTTGATGATAGAAATTCCATATACAGAGGAGCGTACTTTATTATTAGAAATGGAATAACTTAGAATTATCAAAATAATTTATCCGTATCTTTTAGCTATATTCAAGTTAAGTAGGTTTCTATATCACATGTAACTATATAACATATTTTGTTACAGAATAAACTTTATGATATTCATGTTACTATTGAGTATCCACTGGTCATTAGTTATAATAACCAAATTTTTATAAATATTTCCATGAATCCATTTCAACATTCCAGATCTAATTACATTGATATCAAGTATTATTTCTCAAAGAATAAGTTGGATAAAGACATATTGAAGCTTCATTTTTTCTATATAAGTCATTTGTTATCGATATTCTTACAAAAATCCCTAAATTGAGGATTTTGAGAAGTTGAGAATAGAAATCGGTTTGTAAACCATTTCTCAGCAACACTACCATATGATTATGAGTTTCCATAATATTTTTTATATGTTTTATATTGTCCAAATGTTAAAATATAATATAAATGACAAGAACCTATCTTTTGTTTGAATGTTTTTAATATACTTATAGAGTTTATTATAGAAATATTCTAGGAAATTTCGCATGAATGTTTTCCAAGAGTGAGTTTCTAGGTTTTAGTCACATGATGAATTAATATATAGATATATTTTATATCTAAATTAATATATCATATTTTCCATAGGAATATATCTCATGTATATTTATTTTTCATTAATTCATGAAAAATTTCTTTTAAAGGAGTTGATTCAACCATTATCTATAACTTTTGTCATCATTTTCTATAAATGGGGAAGTGGTTTTTCCATTTCATCTAAATTAATTATGGATGAGAATAGAATATTTTATTGAATTTATTAAATTATATATTGACAGATGAAATTTATTGAATTGATAAAGTTCTATAAAGTTTAATGTTAAAATGATTAACATAGATATTTTATTTATTTTTAATACATGAATATAAGTTTTCAGCACATTTCAATTGATGAGATGTGTTGAAATGAGTTTTTTGTGGTATTTTGAGTGGTGTAGAGAAGGATAAAGTTTACTTTTGGTTTTTGTTTAGTTATATGTTTTTGAAATTTTTATGGATTCCTTATTATATAAAAATACCTTAGAATTAAATAAGTGTTTAATATTCCGATAGAAGTGTAAAATATAAATTGTGTGAATAATGATTAGTTTTATTAAAGAAAAAAATAGTAACACTAATTTTATAAAGGATAAAAAAAGAATAAATTGGTGTTATATTAGAATAACACAACGTTACATTACAATTGAAGTTGTGGAAATTTAACTACATTTAAGTAACCATCAATCTGTTTTAGTGAAACTCATTAATTATAAATTGAATTGAAAATTAAATTGAACATATTAAAAATTAACTTGTTGTTTTGTAAGAATGAGTAAAAGTGTTTTGAAACTATAAATGATTAACTATGAGTGAAAAAAGATTAATTTGATTCTAAAGAAAATGAGTTTTATGTTATATAAGACAAGTTTATGTGTATAATATGAGAAAAATATCTTCTCAGGGGATTTAGAAGTTATAATCTTGATAATTATTTTATAATATTAAATATATAAATATCATAATGTTTTTAGTTATGTTGTGATTCATTCCCAAAAATAGTGATTATATATTAATGAAAATATTACATCAACGGATACAGTTGTACCCCCATAGTGCTATTATTTTATGTGAGCCTACATAGGTGGGGAAATATTTTTTATTTTTTATAGGATTAAAATAATTTGATGTTGAATAATTTGAATGATTAAATAAGTATTTTTTTATATGATCATTTCATGTTATTATTTAGATATTGAAATATCAGGATTTAGAATAAATTTATTAACATTAAATTCAAGAGTATATCTAGATTATTTTTTGACTGGTTCTAAAAATGAATATCGCGATTCTAAATTTAATGGGATTTCAATATTTTAATAGTATATTTTTATAATAATATTTATTACAATTATTTTGGGTAAAAAATAGAAGGTGAGGCTACTAATGAAAAAATAGAATATAGTGTGAGAGGATGTTATAGTAATTCTGAGAATATAAGAAAAATTTGAAGATATACCAGGATTATTTCTATATAGGTAGGGAGAAAGAATATTGTAACTATAAATGTGATTCACGAACCTTGTTTTCTATAATTATCACTCTTTGGGAAGTTTTTAGTTTTATTCCCTATAACAGGTTATTTCATTTTTTAATTATTTAGTTATATCATATTATAGAGATTATAGATATATCATTTCTCATTCAATCATGTTGATAAAAAATGGGTGAGGGATATTTTTGTGTTAGATAATAACCTACATAAATTGAGGATATAGTCATTAAAATTGTATTCCATCCTCATTAAAGAATATAATTTCGAATCTATTATTTTCTTCCCAAAAGTGAGTTTGAGAGATTATTTATAACCAATAGATAAGAATATTTTATTGGAAAAAAATATATCAATGTTTATTAACCACCCTCCTCTATCAGCGTTTATCACATCCCCATGTGATCCATAAAATATATCTGTTATATTTTTTATTGATATTCAACACATTAAAAGGCCTTGACTACAATAATTTAAACTTCATAGAAATTGTTTTCTCCATGATTTTAATATAAATAATTTCCTCCCTTCATTATATTATTTTCCTTGAATATTTATATTAAGATAATCCATGGTCGTACCTTTTATGATGTTGTAACATTCATATGCGTATCTTTAAATTATCTATAATTTATTTAAATTAAACAATTTATATTATGTATTAAATTTTTTTTCATGTTCTCTATATTAGCTATCTAAAAAAATTATTCTATCTTAGTATATAGTTGGAAATCCTTTCCATATACTAGTTGATATGAGGGAACTCTCATTAGTGTATTATAGGTAGCCCTATGATCCATTATATACCTTCAAACATTAATTCATAGTCCCTCTATGAATTAAACATTTTTTTCTCAATAATATACATCACTGATTTATTGGAGACCTCAACATTCCCTCTTGTTTTTGTGAGACAGAATTTTTCAATATTATATATACAATCATACTTCCCCATGCGTGATAAAAAAAATATATTGTAATTTCACATTATATTCAATTTTAATTGCTTGAGGAAACCTATATATGTTGAATATATAATTTCCTATAGACATGAGTAATAATTCTCCCATTTTATATGGAAATGAAAAATCCTTAACACATTTTGATACTTATTTAGAAAATCATTATATATTCATTTACATGATGTTTTGGAAATTTACCAGTAAATTACATACCATAAAAATTAAATATTTTCTCTTCAAAAGTCTAGTTTTATGCATATATTATCCTTTCTATTGTTTCATATTCTTTTCCACTTGTTATAAGATAATGAATTATCTCTCGAATCATTTTCTCTAGTAGGAAACTAAAAAATGATTTACAATATCATTCTAGTGGTATTATGAAACCAATAATTATAAACATAAGGAATAAAATTATAATTATTGATTATATAGTGTATTTCCCCCTCTATAATACACTTACTTATAATTTTGTCATCTCTCTATTTGAATAACAATGGATCTTCACAAAAATAACTCCTATCATTAACCCTAGAAAACTTTTTTATTTTAGGAATGTCCATTCAGTATCTATATAACTACATGGTTGCTATAAATTTATAAATATCATGTCAATCCATTTATATTAATTCTAAATAGTTTTTCAATTCAAGCACTCAAATATAATTGGCGAATAATTGCATTCCCTTGAATTATATAGCCTAGATAAATAATGTTACACTTGATTTTATTTATCTTTAATATCCATGATCTAATTTTCAAAATCATAAATGATAATTCCCTAAAAGGAAGATATTTTTCATGTATTTATATTTAAATTTTATCCCCTATAAATGTGGTGATACTAATACTCCTAGTTATATCATGTTGAAGAAAAAACTGTTGGATCTGAATCTACAGATTACACACTAGAGGGGGGTGAATTTTTCCTTTTTCAATTTTTCGGTAACCCTTTGACTGAATGCGTTCTATCATCTATACTTTATCAGATTTGATCATACAGTGGAAATAAATAAAATTAGGGACATAAAGATGTATAGTGGTTTGGGGAACAGAAGGACCCTAGACCACTCCACCAACTCTCAACTCCACGAGCTTGGTGATTTTCACTACCTGGTCCTCTTTTCCACAGACCGGTTCACAACTGAGTACCGCAAGTTGACACCTTTACAATCCAAGTCAAAACAAAGCCTTTTTGTTCAAACACAATCCTACACAGCTTAGAATGATAAGCTGGTTACTCAAGAATAAAAAGAATTTCAGAAAGAAGTTCTCCAGTTGATCTTCACAATTGCAACAGAATGCAATTGATAGGAGATGGATAGTCGTCTCTAGAAATATTCATTTTCAAGTTGAAGAAGTTCTAAGTCGATCCGGTTGCAGTAGACATAGAGATATAGTTCACAACTTCAGCAGTAGTAGATCCACAGTAGATATTCAATGTAGAACAGGTGAATCTTTTATCGAGTTCTTTCTTCTTAAATAAACAGAGCTTTGACACTCCTTTTTGATTCAGCGGATCAATCATGAATTTCTACATTCTCTATTTTCCAACTTTTTCAATAATAGATCGATCACACAACACACATACCTGGTGTTTTAGAGAAAACATATAAAATAAAGCTGAGTATATCTCCTGCAAATTTAGATCTATAAAAGCCTCCATCTGATTCGCGATATTCAAAAATTTGAATTTACAGAGAAGTATTAACTTCCCTTAAGACTCAGCATAAAAATCTACCTTTAATTTGATCTTAAATCCATTAATAAAACTACTTTGAATTTGTCAAAGTCGTATTTTAAAAACAGCATTAAATCTGACTTGAAATCCGCCCAATAATTAGCTTGTTGACCGCTGTATAAAAAATATCATCTTTCAAACTTTCTGATGCCAAACGTAAGGTTGATGACATGGCCTCCAAACGTAGGTTTGATAACATAGTCTTCAAACGTAAGGTTTACAACGTAAGGTTGAATCATAAATGTAGGTTTGATCATCCATACTTTTTCTTCAACTCTCAAACATAGGGCAAAAGATCCAAACTTTTTATCGATCCATACTTTTCAAGAACGTACGATTGTTCAAAAAAGTAAGGTTGATGAACCATAGTTTTGAGAAACAAACGTAACGTTTAGTATTTACGTATGGTTCTCCTTTCATACTTTGTTGATAACCAAAATGTAAGGTTCCTTCCAAACGTATGGTTCTTCTTCCATACTTTGCTGAAAATGTATGGTTGTTTAACCATACTTTTCTCTTATCTCAAAAAGTAGACACTCTTTTCATCCTTACACTATGTTTATCCATGTAGGGTCTGAACAGTGATTCCAGAATGCGCTAAAGCATATTCTGCACTATATTTATCAACATAAGGTATGAACAGTGATTCTAAAACGTGCTAAAACAGAATTCGAATAAGTAATAAATTCTCGTTATTTAAAGAGTAAAATAAATTCATAAATTCCTGAAAAATACTAAATAAAATCATTAGAAAATAACTACAGGTATTTGTGAGTAGAAAAATCATCAAAAAGAGACAGATTATTATTTTCAATAATCTCCCCCTTTAAAAAACATTAATATGTATTAATGAAAAAAATATTTTGCTCTACAATCTCCCTCTTTTTGATGATCACAAAACCCATAAGATAATAAAATTATTTAAAAGAATTTAACTTTCAACAATTAGTTACATAATGTTTTATAATTTTGAGAGGATGAAACAATATTTAATATTAGCAACATTTCTTCTTCTGAATAACCTTTATAATAAACAATAAATATACAGAAAACTATTGAAATACTGTTTTGTAAAAAAAATGTTTTGGTTATCCAAATTTCTCATTTAATTCTTTAATTCTCCCCCTAAATAAAATTTTGATGTTTATCCAAATTCTCCCCCTTTTTGTGATATCAAAAAGAATGAAAAATCATGGATTTTAACACTTTTAATGTTGCACTGAACTGTAGGTAAATGCTTATTATTAACTGTTTACCAATAATTAAATCTGGAGTACTGGAATATCACAAATAAAGTTAGTAAAACAAATAGAGAAAGAAAAAAATAAAAAATGAAGGAAATTTTCATTCAAAAATAGCAGTATATACATGACATTGATATACACAGGAATCAAGGTTTGTGTAAGATAGGAAACATGTTCTATTTCCTCTGGATCACAGACTTGATTTTTGTAAACTGTTCCTGAAGTCTCTTCATCATCCCATCTCCAAGATTGATAATGAGCTATCTTTTCTCTTGAGTCATATGAATATCCTCGATTAAATTGACTCTGAAAAACTCATGAATCCTTTCCTCTTTTTCGACAAACACTAACAACTTATCTGATGACTGATTTAACAGAATTCTGACCGATGCCTCACTAGATGTCATTTGATCCACTAGAAACTTTTGATTGTCCAGAAACACTGATAAAGGAGCATAGTTTCATTGAAGATCTTGTAACTTATCATTCATGTTGCTCATCACAGTTGTGATTTCTTGAAACCTTCTGATTAAATCAGGTGAAGTACCTGATCCACTAAAAGCATTATTTCCAACTATTGCAAATTGGTTCTCCATAAACGACTTTAGATTTGATAAATCTAACTTCATAACCATTTCAGATTTCAATTCGGTAACAGCAGTCAGCATACCCTCTTTAAACATTTCAACTTCTTACCTTGAAAGTGTACACTCCTTCTGCTTTTCAAATTTCAAATGTTCTAAGTCTAAGGCATTTCTCAGATTGACATTCTCAGATTCCAACTGAGGTACTATTCTGTACAGTTCTTCAATTTCTTCTTTCCTTGAATCGGATGCACCCTGTGTTTGATTCATATTCACATGCTCTGATTGATGCAGTAGTACCAATGGTAATGATTCATCATCATATTTTTCTTTTTCTTTGTCCTGAGAAGGTTGGTCCACCAATTTTTCCTTAGAGTTTTCAAACTCCTCCACAGAAAAATCCTCTTGAAGTACCTCTGTTGGAGCTTCAGAAGCATGCTCATCATATTCATTAGAATCTTGTCCTTCCACTGGGATTTGAAGAACAATATCTTTAGTAGTTTCCGGAGGTAGATCCACTTCTTCACTTGGAACTGCCTCCATCTCTTTTTCATATTGAATTGAAACTTCAATATTAGCTACAATATGTTCCTGATTCTCCCTTTGAGATTCTTCTTGAGCTCCTGATTCCACTACTGGTGTTGTCCTTTGAATAATATCTTCCATGATCTTATCAACAACAACCTATCTTAGAAAAGTATAAGAAAATAAATCTTCTGTTGTTGTTTCCAAAGTAGGGGAAGTAACATCCTTATTAACAGGTCTCTTTATTTTTGATTAAAGTCCCTCCTGACTTCTGTCTTCCTCAACATCTTCCACTTTGAAGCGAATCCTTCGTTCTACATTGTTAACTCTTGATTTATCTTGTCCCTCCTTGGACTTAGCAGGTTGAGCCTGAGCACTCTCTGAATCTTCTTCAGCTCCTACTGGAAACAAATTTCCGTTAATTGTGCTCTATAAATATCATACCTTCCTTAATGTTCCAGAATTAAACATATTACTATGATGACAGTTAACTCGAGCATCCACTAATCTCACCATGTCTTTCGTAAGCAGCAGTTTAGAAATAAATCGACCGAAAGGGTAGAAATTCATCTGGGTCTCGCTTTTACAGCAGTAACTGAGATACCTTATCATGTATCTTGGAATGTTTAACTTCATATCGCTTAATATAAGAAACATTATATACATATCAGGGTACAAAATCAATTCTATTTCTGCCATTCTTGGAGTTATTCCAGTCTGAATAAATTTGAAAAAAATCTTCTGATCAGGCTCCAAATCCTTGAGAAACATTTTCTTTATTGTCTTAATAACAAAAACAAAAGACATGATGTCCCCGGATTTATGCACAGAATCTCCAATATTTTTCAAATCCAAATGAAAAACTCCTTCATTAGGGCAGTTAAGAATCTGACAAATCTCTACCGATGAGATTGAAAAATCCCAATCCTCTATCTTAGACATCATATTATCCTTGGTATCTCCTAGACTAAACTGTATAGGTTTGAAGAAGTATCTAAGTTCTACTTCATAAAGAAATTCTGTATTTTCACTGTTGAACATCTGTTCAAGATTCTGAAATGACAACACTTGTTTCAATAGTAGATTTGTCTGAAATAACCAGTTGAGATCGATTACCTTGCCCTGTAATATTTTTCTTCCCTCGGTGTGTTATCTCTTCGCATTGCTTGGCTCGGCTTCATTGGCTCTTTTATTTCTAACCATTTTTGCAAGAATCTCTGATGGTTTGAAGGTTAGGGTTTCAGAGGTTCGAAGATTAGTGTTTAGGAGAGGAAGTGCCATTTTAGGATTTCGAAAGGGTTTCGATAGAAGTGAAAACGGTTTAGAAGTCGAAAAGGCTCTGACAGCCTTGATTCCTATGTAATCACTAATCAATACATATATTTAAAAAAATAAAATCTTCATATTGTGAAAGAAAGAAAATCTTAAACAGTATTTAATAAACAAAATAAAAATTAAAAAATATATTTAAAATGAAATAAACCAAACTCCCCCTTAATAAAATCAAACCCTACAGTGGGAAGTGGTTTAGTAAAAATATATGCTAATTGAATTTAAGTATTTATAAATTCTAAAAATATACCTTTTTTATTAACATGATCTCTTAAAAAGTGATGCCTTATATCAATGTTCTTAGTTCTAGAATGACTAATAGGATTTTTTTTGAAATATTAATTGCACTTGTATTATCACATAAAATAGGTGTATTATTAAAAATCAATCCAAAGTCCATTAGAGTATTTTTCATCCACAACACCTATGCACAGCAACTTCCAACAGAAACATATTCTACCTCAGCAGTTGACAGGGCAACTGAATGTTGTTTCTTACAAGACCATGATACTAAGGACTTTCCTAAAAAGTGACATGTTCCTGATGTACTTTTTCTATCTAATCTACAACTTCCAAAGTCGTCATCTGAATATGAAATCAAATTGAAATCATAAGTTTTAGGATAAAGAAGAGATTGAAAAATAGATCCGTTTAGATATCTAAAAATTCTTTTAACAGTAGTTAGATGATATTCTTTAGGATTTTATTGAAATATAGCATAAAGATATATTGAATATATTATATCTAGCCTGCTAGTATTAAGATATAACAAACTACCAATCATACCTCTATATAACTTGTTGTCAACGGATTTCCCCATTTCATCCAAATCAAGTTTCATATTAGTACACATAGGAGTTGTAAATGGCTTGTTGTTTTCATGTCCAAATTTTTTAAGTAAATCAGTAATGTATTTTCATTGATTTAAAATATTTCCAGAACATTTTTGAAATATTTGAAGACCCAAAAAGAAATTTAATTCTCCCATAATACTCATTTCAAATTCATCTTGAAATAATTTTGGGAATTCATGACAAAGAGTTTTATTATTTGATACAAAAAATACATCATCAACATAAATTTTAACCAATTAAACATTATTTTTTATAGTTTTCTTAAAGAGTGTTGGGTATGCCATTCCAACAGTAAAATTATTTTTCAAAAGAAAAGAACTTAATCTTTCATACCAAGCTCTAGGTGCTTGTTTAAGGCCATAAAGAGCTTCAGTAATTTTAAAAACATAATTAAGTTTTTGAGAGTTTTCAAAACCAGGAGGATGATCAACATAAACTTCATCGATTAAATAACCATTTAACAAGGAAGATTTAACATCCATATAAAATAATTTAAAATTCATATAAGATGCATAGGCTAAAATAATTCTAGTGGCTTCTAACCTAGCTATAGGTGCAAAAGTATCATCATAATCTATTCCTTCTTCATGATTATATCCTTTATCTAATAATCTTGCTTTATTTCTAGTTATTGTGCCTTGGTTATCTTGTTTATTTCTAAAGACCCATTTGGTTCCTATTATAGGATAATTCTTAGGTCTTTCCACTAATTACCAAACATTATTTCTTTTAAACTAGTTTAATTCATCATACATTGCTATTACCCAGCTTTCATCATCTAAAGCTTCTTCTATAGTCTGGGTTCTTGTTGTGATAGGAAGGTAGAGAATTCCACTAGGATTCCTACGTTTCTTCTAGTTTGAACACCAGTTTCTAGGTTACCTATTACAGTTTCTAAAGGGTGATTATTTAGGGTTCTAGACTGTCTAGGTGATATATTTAAAGGTTATTCAATATCATGTTCCTCTGAACTGGACTGAATTTCTTTTGTATCATATTCAAAATCATTATTTAAGTTCTCAAGTCTCATGTTATTATTAGATTCATGTTCATCCATTTGTTTTTTCCTTTTCCAAAAGAGATCAGATTCATCAAATTTCAAATGAACTGATTCTTAAACAATCCTTGACTTCTTATTATAAAATCTATAAGATTTGGAGGTAGCAGCATATCCTAAGAAAATACCTTCATCAGATTTTGGATCGAACTTACCAAGATTATCCTAGGTGTTTAAGATGTAAATCTTGCATCCAAAAACTTTATAGTAATTTAAATTATGTTTTCTGTTATTCCATAGTTCATAGAGTGTATTTTTCAAAATAGGTCTAATTAAAAGTCTATTAATTATATAATAGGATGTATTCACATATTCTGCCCAGAAATATATAGGTAGCCTATATTAATTTAACATAGTTCTAGCCATTTCTTGAATTGTTCTATTTCTCCTTTCTACGATCCCATTCTTTTGAGGTTCTCTGGGTGGAGAAAAGGTATGTTTAATACCCATTTTTGAGCAAAATGGATTAAATTCCAGATTCTCAAATTCTCCCCCATGATCACTTCTCAATGAGATTATATTGAAACTTATTTCATTTTGAACAGATTTGCAGAAACATTAAAATAAAGTAAAAGCGTCATTTTTAAATTTCAAAAAGAAAATCCATGTAAATCATGAATAGTCATCAACTAAAACATATACATATAATTTACCAGATAATCTTACTACTCTTGAGGGTCCAAAAAATCCATATGAATATGTTCTAGAGGTTTAGATTTAGAAACTTTATTAACAGATTTGAAGGATGATTTGTGTTTCTTGCCAAGTTGACATGCATCACAAAATCTGTCACTTTCAAATTTGAGACTAGGTAAATCAGAAACTAATTTTTTCTTAGATAATTTATGTTAAACAGATACATTGAAATGATCAAGTCTCCTATGCCAGATCCAGGATTTACTTACGTTAGTAGTCAAGCAGTTTACTTGCTGTTTACACAAGGAATTTAAATCCAAAGTATAGACATTATCAGTTCTTGGTGCTTTAAATTTAAACAGTTTATCTTTAGAAATAGTACAGAAATTGTTAGTAAAATAAATAGTATATCCATCATCACATAGTTGAGAGATACTTATGAGGTTGTGTTTTAATCCTTGTACATAAAGTACTTTGTTGATTGAGACTATTTTTGGATCTCCAACAGTTCCAATACGAATGATTTTTCCTTTGTAATTTTCACCAAATGTGACAAGCCATCCTTGCTTTTGAGTGAGTGAAGAAAAATTTAATGAGTTTCCACTCATATGTCTTGAGTAGCCACTTTCCATGTACCATATATCTTTTCTTCTCTGGTGGCCTGCTACCTACAAAGACATTCAAACAAATTGCTTTGGTACCCATATTTTGTTGTGTCCTGGTGTGTTAGCTAGAAATGATCTGGGTATCTAGATTTGCTTTGTTCTTTTAAAATCAGCTGAATCATATAAGTCTTTTGAAACATAGGCTTTCTTAATACCACAAATTTAATGTTTTCATAAGAAACAGTTTTTAGCTATATATCCCTTTTCCCACAAAAATTACATTTAACCTTTTTAGAGCTAGGAACAAAATAATTTTTAAATAACTTAGGTTTTTATCCTTTACTGCCAATTCCAAATCTCTCATTTTTAATGATAGTTTTTCCAAGAATTTCATTTAATGAATTTTCTCATTTTTTAAAAAACAATGCATCATGTTTGTAAGATTCTACTTCATCCTGTAGTGTTTTTATTATTGATTCAAAATTAATATAGTTAGTGTTAATCGAATTGTATTTATCAGTTAATTCCTTATGTTGTTTCAGAATTGTATCTCTTTCATCTGAAATAGAATTATGTAAGTTTTTAATGACTTCTGTTTCATAAATAGTGAATTATATCTTTCTTCAAGCATATTGCAGTAGGATGCAAGTTTTTCATTTGTGTAGCTTGATTCAAAATTTGATTCAGATGAGTAATATGAGTGTACCTCATCAGTTTCTTCCATAAAACATATTTTTTCTTTTAGATTGACTTCTTCTTTCTCTGAGCTTGATTTAGGAGAGCTATTGGAGTATTAAGATACACTCCAAGTGGCTTTCATAGCTTTCCTGTCTTTCTGCTCATATTCATTTCTTTTGAAGAATTTCTTCTTCTTTTCATCCTTCAATTGTGGGCAATCTGGTCTGATATGCCCCGTCTTCTTGCATTCATAACATCTTACTTCCTTATTATCTCCCTTAAAAGATTTTTTGAAGCCTCTTTTCTTGCTGTAGAACTTTCTAAATTTCCTGGCTAGCTGAACCAGTTCATAATCTGACTTAGATGAGTCAGAGCTTTCTGGTTTAGCTTTGACTTCTTTTTTCTTCATCTTTCTATTCTTTTGTTGTGCAGTTACCTTCAAGGCAGTATCTTCACTTTTGATAAGCACTTTATGTTCATTGTCCTCATATTTCATCTTAGCTTCACACATCATCATTGTACCAATCAACTCTCTCATGGTTAGATCTTGGACAGGAGTTGATTGTCTAATTGCATCTGAGATACCATTCCATTGAATAGGAAGTACCCTTAGAACTTTTAATGCTTGATCATCCTGCTTGATAGGTTCTCCTAGAGCTGTTATATTATTGACAATTTATATCAATCTCCCATTAATTTGGGTAATGCTTTCACCTTCAATCATTCTGAAAGTATAAAATTTTAGTTTTTCAGTTGCATATCTCATTTGCCACACATTGTGTGTTCCTTCATATGCCACATCTATTGTTTGCAACATCTCATATGTTGTTGGGCACTGAGATACTCTGTTAAATTCTTCTGGTCCTAGACCGTAGATAATTGCATTCATAGCCTTCGAGTTTATATCATACTCTGCCTCTGTAGCTGCATTCCATGTCTTAGGATTTTTAGGAATTTCATAAGGAGTCAGAATCTTTGAATAGACCTTATATCAAAGGTTTTTCAGATATATTATCATGCGCAATTTCCAGCATCCATAGTTGT
The DNA here is from genome assembly GCA_963277665.1 of Viscum album. Classification (NCBI taxonomy): domain Eukaryota; kingdom Viridiplantae; phylum Streptophyta; class Magnoliopsida; order Santalales; family Viscaceae; genus Viscum; species Viscum album. The sequence goes on from OY728122.1 coordinate 1,984,627,677, forward strand.
CTCCATTATAATATGGTGCTCTGACCATTGACATCCCTTCTCTTGTATCAGTCATGATGCTCGGTTGTATAATCCTTAAATGCTTCTAGCTTGCTAAGGCTCTATTAGGAACTCCACCTCTGATAGAAATTGTTGGATCTGAATCTATAGATTACACACAAGATGGGGGTGAATTTTGTCTTTCGCAATTTTTCGGTAACCCTTTGATTGAACGAGTTCAGTCCTCTATGATTTATCATATTTGATCATGTAGTAGAAATAAATAAAATCAGGGACACAAATATGTATAGTGGTTCGGGGAACAGAAGGCCCCTAGTCCACTCCACCAATGCTCAACTCCACGAGCTTGGTGATTTTCAATATCTCGTCCTCTTTTCCACAGACCGGTTCAAAACTGAGTACCAGAAGTTGACACCTTTACAATCCAAGGTAAAACAAATCCTTCTGGTTCAAACACGAACCTACACAGCATAGAACGAGTAGCCGGTTACTCAAGAATAAATAAAAAGTTCCAAAAGAAGTTCTCCAGTTGATATTCACAATTAAAACAGAATGCAATTAACAGCAGATGGATCGTCGTCTCTAGAAATATTGATTTTCATGTTGAAGCAGTTCTGAGTAGATCCGGTTGCAGTAGATATAGAGATATAGTTCACAACTTCATCAGTATTAGATCCACAGTAGATATTCAATGTAGAACATGTGAATCTTTTATCAAGTTCTTTGTTCTTAAATAAACAGACCTTTTCTGCTCCTTTTTGAATTAGCGGATCAATCGTGAATTTCTGCAGTCTCTGTTTTCCACCTTTTTCAATAACAAATCAATCACACGACACACGTACCTGGTGTTTCAGAGAGAACATATATAATAAAGATGATTATATCTCATGCACATTTAGATCCATAAAATTAGCCTTCTGATTCATGATATTCAAAAATTTGAATTTGCATAGAAGTCGTAACTTCCCTTAAGACTCGGCATAAAAATATCTTTTTAATTCGATCTTAAATCCATTAATAAAACAACTTTGAATCAGTCAAGGTCATATTTTAAAAACGACTTTAAATCTGGCTTGAAATCCGCCCAATAATCATCTTGTTGACCGCTGTATAAAAAATATCATCTTTCAATCTTTCTGACGCCAAATGTAAGGCTGATGACATGGCCTCCAAACTTAGGGTTGATAACATAGACTTCAAATGTATGGTTGACAACGTAAGGTTGAATCATAAATGTAGGGTTGATCATCCATACTTTTTCATCAACTCTCCAACATATGGAAAATGATCCAAACATTTACTTGATCCATACCTCTCAAGAACGTACGATTGTTTACAAAAGTAAGGTTGATGAACCATACATTTGAGCAACAAACGTAACATTAAGTATTTACGTATAGTTCTCCTTCCATACATTGCTGATAACCAAAACGTAAGGTTCCTTCCTAACATAAGGTTCTTCTGCCATACTTTTTTGAAAACGTATGGTTGTTTAACCATACTTTTCTCTTATCTTAAAATGTAGACATGTTTTTCATACTTACGCTATGTTTATCCATGTAGGGTATGAACAGTGATTCCAGAACGTGCTGAAGCAGATTCCGTGCTATATTTTTCAATGTAAGGTATGAACAGTGATTCTAGAACGTGCAAAAATAGATTTTGAATAAGTAACAAATTCTCGATGTTTTAAGAGTAAAATAAATTAATAAATTCTTGCAAAATACTAAATAAAATCATTAGAAAATAACTTAGGGTATTTGTGAGAATAAAAATCATCATAAAGAGACAGAGTATTATTTTCAATAATCTCCCCCTTTAAATAACATTAATATTTATTGTTGAAAACAATACTTTTCTCAACAAAAACAAATATAGAATTTTCAATTATTATGATTTATCTTTTATTTTTTAAGTGGGTAGGGGATTAATGTAATTTTTTTTTGAAATTCATGAATCAAAAAAGTTTCATATGAATATATAATGTGAAATTTTAATAAAAAATTGTTCTAAACTAACATTGACTCATGGATTCTAGATTTTTTATTGTTACATATGTTTCTCTTAATCGGATTCTTCCATACCCAATATAAGCACATATAAAGTTCATCTAATCAGACATAAATGTCATTAAAAACATAATTATTAATTTTATTCTTCCTAGGATAATTACCTAAAAAATTAATAACCATCAAAAAATTAAAAATAATCTTATTGATTATCCTCCAAAACAAAATAATGATTGTAAAGTATGAACAGTAAAAAAATTATATACATCCAAAAGTTTAACAACAAATTTTTTTTACCATAAAAATGACATATCATTTAGTGATAATTGAAATAATATAATACATGAATGAATCATTGGAGACATTATATTATATATTAAAAACACCAAATTTAACTCAAGAATAATAATTCCAGATAAATAGAGATATGAAAAAAATAATTCTAGACACTATAATGGATTTTTGATTCACTACAATCACACAAATACAATGAACATAGTTGGATATGGATAAGTATACTAATGATTCCCTTTCATTATCATTTCTCCATATTTTATCAATTACTTCTCTCTAGGTGTCTCTATTTATATTTTGTGCCCCTTAAATAAAGAAAAATTCCTCTCTCAAATCTCCATAATGCTTCATAAGATTTCATCCTTATTTATTGAAACTAATTTTTACCTTTGAATTATTTAAAATCATTGAATATTATTTTGTTTTCCTTATTTAAATATAACTTGAATTAATTCATTTGGTCAATAATGTAAATTTCTATAAATGCCATGGATGTAATTAATCATTCCATGCAACTTATTCACTTAAATGTGACACAGAATCAAAGGAGGATAGGTCCTGGAATAAATATTGATTTTTTTCTTATAGTAGCAAGATTCATCAGCTAATGGTGCAATTTCCATTACCATAAAATGATATCTAGTTGTTTACACCAAAAGGATATTATCTGAAGAACCCGTTATGCCTTAACTCCCTCATTTGTGGTGAATAATTTTATTATTTTCATTAACAAAGTATAAAATATTATATTAGATGATGAGAAAGGATTTTTCAAAAGTATATGATATTTATATATTAAATTTTATCAAATCAAGACCACTGTAAATCATCTTAAATAATTAATAATATAAAATTAAATATCCATTACATGTGCTAAAAAGTATGATTATGTATTCCGGTTGAACTAATAATGACCCACATATAATGAGAGTTTCTTACATATTAAAAATTCATTGAAATTTATGAATGAAATGAGATTTATGAGTACATTCACACATCATTATTGATGGATCTTATTAATTCATGAACAATTTTAGTTTCCCTCTTCACTTCTTCATAATGACTCTTATACATTAGTATATAACATGAATGTATGAGTGTATAGACTGGGTAAAAATTATATATTTTCAAAATTATCTTTATGTATCATATCAAGGACTCTTGTGAATTCTTATAATTTTCCATATTATCAAGGGAACAAAATAAGAATTATACTTACAGATCATAGAATTAGTAGATTAACCATTACACATTAACTATATACATGAATTACAGTTCCTTTCCAATTCCACAACACCCAGGATGATAAAATTGAAAACTTATATTCCCCGGATGCATGATCTATATCCATAATCTTTAAAAAATGATTATAAACCTATAGAAATTAATTTTACTATTAAAATTAAATAAATCAATTCGATTAAAAAAAATTATTGTTTTAGAAATATTTACATAATCAAATAAAATGTTCCTTAAATTACAATACATCATATAACTCCAAAAATTAATAAATATGAGGGAATTAAGTTTAATAATTATTAAAAAAAATTAATTCATTGAAGGCCTCTATGAATTCCCCCATACATAGCCCATGGACTCCAGAACAAGTATACATTGAAAAATTTCCACAAGAAAAATTCAAAACACTGCCTAACATGAGTTACCTATTTAATTTCCCATTCATTATATCTTATCATGCCTCCTAAGTGTTATTTATTTCATATCCTATAATATCTAAATTTAATTCATTTACGGTTTTTATATCCTCTAATTCTCATTTATTCATAACTTTTTAAGAATATATCTATCTTCTCGCAATGAATGAATTTAATTGCCATTTTTCTCATTTGATTTTCATGTAAGGGATTCCATAGGTTTATTTAGTTTCAAAATTTCAACCTAATAAGTGATTTATTAGTTTTTATTAGGAGAAAGTTTTTTCTTTATTTTTGGCTATTAGTTAGTTAGTCTTTATGTTAAAACTATCATAAGTTGAATATAGAAATTTAAATTAAATTATTTCAAAATGTGCTAATTCCAATTTGAAAAAAATGATGGTATTGTCACTCACTCCCATTTTCAATGGTTCAATTATAAAATCCTTATATATTCTATGAGAAGGTTCAATCATTTATCACTTTAAATATATTAATTCTTTTCTCTCTATCTCTATCAATATATTTTTTTCTCTTCAATTTTTCTCTTTTTTCAAATGTTCCTCAAATTTAACATTTTTAAGGAAAAAATGAATCTTTTTCCTTTAAAAAATTATGTGAAAATATTTTTTTATATTTTGGGGATATTTTCCCTTATATATTTCAAATATTTGATTCTTCTCCCCATATCAATTAAGAAATTTCCTATATTAATATTTATTCCAAAAATAACATCTACCACACAAATGTTTGACAATGAGCATCGATTTACTTCTAGAAATAGTTTAAAAGATATTTTAAGATATTAATGGGGTATTATACAAAATTAATTCATAGATACTAGGTTATTACAATGGTTAGAAGTCATGTTTGGATAAATTATATGTTTATTATCAAATTATAATTTAAATTTGAAGAGTTAATCAAACATTTTAATTACACGATTCTCAATCTTTCAAGGATTTTTCTATAATTCATGGAAATTATAGTTATTCAGGAATAGTTTGATTATATTAATAATTGTGTTTATTTTTAAGAAAAGATATAGAAAACTATTTAGAAACCTCACTTGTAAGTGATTTTAATATTGTAATATATGTTATAGAATGGGATTAAAAAATTGGAGTCCATTTCATTGATTCCTAAATATTTAATCTATAAATGTTATCCTTTATATATTAATATATTTTTAGTTTCAAATAATAAATTTTTTTCTATAATTTTCCTTATCTTCCAAACACAAAAATTGTATTCAATTTGGGAGAAATTGATTTATATACATACCTAAAATGAAAATAAAGATATAAAAATTAAAAACATAACACAAAGAACCTATTCTAACTATGTATTTTCCTCCCCACAAACAAAAATTATATTATGTAATTTCATCATTTTGAAATAGTTTCATTTGTGAGTTTCCAAATAATAATTATAACCACGACATAAAAAATTGAGAAGGAAGGACACTAACAGTCCTAATATATACATAGTAGTTTATAAAAGAACCTTCCCCCCTATATTCTCTTATGCACTTTCTTTGAATATAATTAATCAATTACCTTTTACATTAAATGGTTTTTATTTATATAGTTATATAATTTATAAATCATTAAGAGGCAAAAAATTATAAATAATAAATGTTCTAGACTATATATAATTAAATTTTATTGAAAAAATACTTATTCTTGAATATAAAAAGTTCACATTAATTATTTATTTGAAATAAATACATATACAAAATAAATTAATGAAATAATTAGTTTTATCCATTTAAATACAATTATTTATATAATAATTATTTATAATTTATTCACACTCTAACTAGAATAATAATCTTTTCTATTATAATGTCATATTGTTCGTAGTTATAATCTTAGATATCCTTAAATTATTTGTGTTATAACTCCACAGGTATGTTGAAATATCCCATAAATACTAGCCTAAAATATAACCTCTAAATTATAGTTTTATAAGTATTCTGATAAACCCGAAGATAATCATCCAATATCAAGCACCAATATTTCCATTTTGGGTAGAGGGTTTTATAATGAATATGTATCTCATTATTTGAAACTATATCCATGACATTTATAAAAGTATGATATGCTATATAATCCTTCTTATGAACTCTATTTTCTTAAAAAAAACACCCCCTAAAGTCATATTAAAAAAGATGGTTTCATGATCAGTGTTGATAAATCCTGGCATCCCAAACCGAAAAAACATATTTACATTGAAAAAATGGGAATCTACCTTAGAAACATCAGCTTTAATGAAATAATTGGAGATATATTAAACAAACATAAATAGTGTAGTTTTATATAAATGAAATAGAAAACTTGACCATGAATTCCATATAGAAAACATAAATCACATCAAAAAATAACAGGGGTTGTTGTGGAATCTCGTTTTTCTTGTAAATATTCACTTGAAACTAGATAGTTTTTCATATTCTATAAAACTAAGATGATTCCATGAATGTTTTGGGAAAAAACAAGAATCCATCATTATATTATATATTCATTGGTTTCAAAAGATTCAACCACAACTTAAATAATGGTATCATTGTAGCACTAATTCTATATTATGGTCCATATTTTATATCCAATTGATTTTGTTAGTTATAAAATTAAATAAAACAATTAAATCAAATATATAGTTCCAAACATAAATCACTAACTTAGAATCCTATTACATTCAAAATTATTTAGTAGTTTTAAATTTATATCGTTATAAAAAGTTCATAAAACCATGATTTAAAATTTTCAATAACATAAAGATCTCTAGGATTACCAAATGGGTAGATAGGTTTCTAGTATTTCAATAATAAATTTATTTATTGTACTAAAATTTTATTTTTAAATATTATCATTACTGTTCTTAGCATTTATATCCACATCAATGTCCTCTAATAATAATATCTGAATCAGTTTCCTTATATTTTCCGTATATTTCATCATAAAACCATAAAATGGGAATATGGTCACTAAATATAATCAATTTGGATCCTAAAAATTAACATTATTCATTTTCTAGAGAAAAAAATAGATATTAGATCTTTATCAGTGGTTATCTAATGATATTGTTTGGAATTTAGACTCACATAGTAATATGTAATTATGAGAGATCATTATTCCACTCTTTGAATAAAAACATCTCCCAAAGAAAAATTGGTTGCATCAATCATCATATCAAAGTATAATTCACAAATTAGTGGGTGGAATGTGTTTGGGGATACAATGATCTATTTCATCTTCCAAATTGCCTCTTAAAAACTCTCATTAATGAAAAATTAAAACTGCCTTTATAGAAATTTTGATAACGGTAAGGTAATATTACTAAAATCAGTTATAAACATCTTATATAACCTAGTAAATCAAAGGAATTATCTCATATTCTTAAAAACTTTTGGGTATAGTAGTGAGGAAATAACAAAAAAAAATTGAATTATTGACATCCATTTTATCCCTATACACTATATATCCTGGAATGATTCACTAATTTCTATAAAATGGTATTTCTCACAGTTCAACACTATATTGTTCATAGATATGGTTCTGAGACAATAATCAAAAGTTTTTCATTAAACTATAAAATAATCCATAAATACATCCATAAATTTCTCTAAAATACCAAAAAAAATACTCATCATATGAATTTGAGAGGTCAAAGAAGTATTAAATAATAAAATGGGAATTATATAATAAGAAAATATACTAAGTGACAGATAATTGTGGTATTTCCTTGATCCTTGTGTGAAATGTGAATCTATAAATACCCTTAAAATAGTCCACATATTAGTAGTGGGACATACTTATATGACTTCTGTGAATTTGTTCAAGAAATTCATAAGTTTTAGCATATTCGTTTATCAAAAGGTTATGTTTACTATAGTCATTACACTCCCTCCATTTGTTATGAATTCTAAAAAGGATATGTTCTTTGAATTCACTATATAATATATAAAATCATAACTTTTTACCACAATTTATATTGGACTAACCCATTGGATATTATATATTGGAAAACATAGTACAAAATATTTCAACATGGACCCTTCATTTTAAATAACCTATAAATTATACAATATAACCTTGATTGACACTGCCTCCCAAATTTCCCATCATCCACCAACAAAATCATCTACCTGAATACTGAATTACTAATTCTCATCAAGTCAGTTAGGGTCCATCATATGGTTTTCTTATTTTATTTTGGTACTCTTAAAAGGTAATTTTCTTGGTCTTTGTATGTCTCTTTAGAAAAGATAGAAGGAAGAATCTCACTCAAATATTAATTTAATATTAGACATTCTTATAAAATTTATTTGTTATACATAAATATCATTGTATTTAGTTGGAAAATAAGGATTTATTGACTCAACATCATCAAATTAGGCTCTCAAAACCCACCCAATACAATAATATTCTATATTTATAACAATGGAATACATGTGTTTAACTTGTTGTGGTAAAATATCATTTTTATGCGAAATTAAAAATTAAACAAAGTACTCAAGATCCAAATTACATGAATAAATTTAACCATTTTTAGAACACTCAACAGATGGATAACCCAAAAAGTTACCACCACTGTTAATATAACTGTCATCAAGTTCATAAAATATAATGTTATCAACAATTTTGAAGGAAATTGAAAACAAAAAAATTATTTTGAGAGGGCCGCATTTTAATTTTTATAAAAAAAATACGCATCCAATGTAAATTATCACAATAATTAAATAATTCTCATAGTAGGGTAAAAATATATTTTATAATGATTAAATGGTTTTTTATTACTTATAAAATATTGAAATAATTTTTTTGAGATCCAATCAATTAGGATTAACTAGTTATATGTGTTATCATTTCTTGGATATTTCATGTATTAGAAATGATAAAGTGGGTCACTTTTTTCCCTAATTCATGGGATAATGTATCCTTATGAAAAATTTAATTACTTTTATAGATTTAAGAAATTGTTTTCTATGATTTAATGGTGCAGATTTACTGAACATGTCATCTTCCATTTCCAAAGCATAAAAATCATTATGAAAACTATATCCCTTAATCGAACAAACATATTTTCATTTACTATATTATGATTATCTTTAATTTTATTGTTTAATTGGATAACATTTCAATATTAATGGTTTCTATGACATATAAATCACTTAAAATAATTAGAGGAATCATATTTATTGATGCTACTAATCCTAACATGACATATTTAATCTCACATTCCCATACATTTCATGGAATAGTAAATCATCCTATATCCTTTATCTTAATTAGGGTTTCATGTTGAGTTATGGATGAAACATTTTTTCGAAGGATAAATTTCCCTACACTCTTCAAATTCCTCTTAGGATAGAATATCTCCTTCATGAATTATATATATATTTGTGAATCTTTATCACAAAACCTATTAAAGAAATATTAAACCTAACATTCTTAAATGTTTGTAAAATTTCCTTATCTAACTCACTTTAAACATTATTGTTCACTAGAGAACTACCCTAAGGGTATGGAAATGTTTTTTAGTAATTTTGTATTCATATTTATCAACTTTTGACCACCAAAAGATCCAATCACTCTCCTCTAGTCTCTATGGTTAGTCTTTAAAAAATACACCTCTTTTGAAAGTGGTGTTCCTCTCATAGGTGGTTCTAAATATCCAATATTCTTAAAATGTGTTGGACTCTATTTAACAAGTTTTAAATTATGGTAGAGTAGTATGGAATTTTCTGTAATATTTCTAGGTTTATAACTCATAGAACAAGGAATTTTTAAGTCATTATCACTTATATGTTTCATAGAACTAACATTTATATATTCACTTTGGAGTTTATGTTTTTTTTAAAGTAATTTCTCTACTCATTTTTTTCTTATTATACCAATATTATCATAAATTTTCCCCATTTGGGTTAACAAAATGTTATACTTGATGTTTTGGATTAATATTTTACTTAAGGGTATTTTCAAATTTTTTAGTTTGCTACATGGAAATTCCTTATATATAATGAATTATATTTCTCTTAGAATTATTTAGGCTATTAATTAATATTTTATATTTAGAAAAACATTACATTTTATTTATAGTGTCAATATATATATCAATAAATTATATATTTATTCATTGATTATATTTTTTTATTTAGAAGGGACTTGAGTAGTTATTTTTCATGAAATTTATCCCTGGATATATGGGATGCAATGATTTTGGGACTCATTTATTTATGTGTATTGGTCATAATGTACTCAGTTTAAGAACAAATTCCAAATCATGCTTGAGGTTGGAAGCTTTTTTCATCTTTTATTTTTTAAATAGTTCGATAATATCATGGAACTCTTCAAGGTGGTACGGTCATTATGCTATATCATAATCATGTTGTTTTCAAAACTAGTAGTAGGTACTTTCAATTATGTTTTCACATGATTCATGTTCATTAGTACAATTTATTAGGAGTTTTGGGATATGTTTATAATGGTATTTCTAACATTAATAGGTATTGTGTCAACAAACGTATCCCCCTCTATGGTAGAATCTATAGTTATCTAATCTGTAATAAAAAGGCTGTTATAAATGCACTGGTTCAAATGTTTCTCAATAGTATAATGGTATGTAAAACTAAAAAAACCTATTAAATCACTCCCAATAATCATGTATAGTTTAATATTTATTTTCTCTAATCCCAGATATCTCTTTCCTAATGTAATCTATCCAAGGATGAGGAAAAATATTTTCAATGAAACGTTTCATCAATTTATTCCAATTTCATTAATAGAATAGAGTGGGTTTAGTATAACCATTAATTTTCCCATTCATCTATAGAAAAATAGAATGGGTTTAGCTTCATGTTTTACCCATTATACCTCATTAATATTATAATGAGATAGATATATCTAAACTCATAATGGAATTTTTGTTCATCATCCTATGTGAGGAGCCTAATTTGGGTATGATAAAGAGATTTATTGGATTTATTTTTTTATAATATTAATTAGGGTTTAAAAAATACTGATTATTGGGAGATTTGGTTGATATAAACAATGTAGAGGATTGTTATCTTGTAATAAGAAAATGATTTTGTGGTACTCAATGGAAAACATAGACCAATAAATTCTAGAAAGTATTCATTTACATCCGATTATTTTATAGTGGTTATTAAGTGTTAAGAATTTAATTTTTGGTATATTAAGTGATTTTTTAATCTATGATTATTTTAATGATGGAACCTATAGAGTGGGTTTAATTATTTTTTATAAGGATAAATATATGAGAAAAAATATATATTAGAAATATTATTATAAATGATATATATGTTTCAATTTAAAAAATGGGTGCACCCCTCAATAAATACCATATATTTGGTTATCCATAAGGGTGACAATGGTTGGGCTCAATGGGAGACTAGTGTGTATGGCTATATAGGACCAGTAGAGGGTGGAGCTGGAATAGTAAGAATAAAGTCTATTAAATTTTGGTAAAACTATATATTGTTAGATACATGATACATTGGGGAACCATGGGTAGTGTAGCTAGTATATAGAGGTTCCATTTGATGGAAATAACTATTAAGAGCATGCTCGATTAGATAAAAAAGTTTAATCTATAGAAAATATCAATGTATGACTCACTCAACTACAGAACCTATTTATATTTTAAAACCATGGATGATCATGTTTAACATGATGTCATATGGATCATATTCTATACATCACATGATCAGTACCACACTAACTGAGATCACATGATTCTGGGGTTTGATATGGGATGATCTTTTCACATTATTTTTGTTTCCAATGTGGACAGTGTTACTGAACACTAATATCAATGTAGAAACCCATGTGAAATGTGCTCCATGTCATGGCCAAATTCATATTCACATTCTCCAAAACTCTTGATGTAGAGGAAGTAGATAAAGAACTAGTCTATTAATAATAATAAAATAAATATTCTTGGATAATGCATAGATTCATGATAATTATTGAAACTTCATGGTTTATTAATTTTAGTTAATTAAGGTTTCACATGTATACTTGGAGAATCAAGATATAATTTTTAATATATAGTGAAGTGTTTTTTGGAGTCTCAAATAAAATGAATGTCCATATTCATTTTTTGAATGAACTAAATGGTGTGTGTCTTGTTTGTATTTCCAATAAATATCACGAACCACATAGTTTATAGAAAACTGCAATTTAGAGATAGAAGAAAAAGGGATGAAGTGTATGAGAGAAGAAAATAAGAAGCTCAAAAACTCTATTATCGCAATGAATTTATACTAATGGAGATATTGTGCAAGAAAATTAATGAATGTAGGTTATGTGACTCCATAAAATGTGATATTGGTAATATGAAAACTCCGTACAACATAATCTATATACATAATTTTTTTTCAAACTCAAATTTGTTGAAATCATTTATATTGAAAAACATTTCTATAAAAATATTGTTGCAACATTAGAGTTCTAAGAATTATATTATATAAGACCAATAAAAAAATGTATTTCGTCATTATTGTTTCATGAAAATTGAATTGTGTGATGAAATTATAGTGAAAACAATATGAAATTTGATTCACCATTTAGTAGTTTTTTATGAACTTCCAGGAAGTAGTTTTTCATTACTGTATTGAGAAGAAAAATTGATTTTTGGGAAATAGTAAAGTGAGGTAGTTGAGAAAAGTATCCTTGAAGAACATAATATAGAAGGTCAAATATAGAGGATCTGAAATATTAGTTTCCCATACACAAATATTTGATAAAATAAAATATATATGAACATAAAAAATACTAAAACCTATACGCAATGATTAAAAAAAATTTATTATTTCAATGTGGATAGTTTCATTTAGTGGAGTTCTTGAGGAAATTGAGACATGAAACAATATATGTTCTCATATTTATTGTGATATCTTTCATATAATAAAAATTCTAGATTAGAAATATCAAAAACTCCAATAATTCAAATTCTAAAGAAGATGGAATTGTTTCGACTAGATGAAAATTTATGCCAAATATCACACTATACCAGATGGAATAAAGAATTGAATACTCATTCATAGATTCATTGAAAGGGTCCTTTATAGAAATTATAAGAGGTAGTATAAAAAATATATATTTTAAAGAGAAAAATAATTTTAGAAAGAGATAGTATAAAGAACCCATTGGGACTGGGTTAGGGATTTAGGGAGATATCCCTTAATTATATCCAATGGTGTTGAAGGTTTTATGATGATAGTCTATAATTTTACTCAATATTGATTACCAATAGAACAATTGAACATGAAACTGGGAAATAACATATAAAACATTACCTACCAAATTTCTAATCAACCTTTTTAAAAATCCTCATGTCATTTACTATTCATTATAATATTTCATTTGGGAAAGAAATCAACATTATAGAATAAGAGGATCAATAACTTCATTTTCCACAAAAGTTATTCTAAAAGAATAAATAATAAATATATTATCACTTATTAACCCAACCCCCCCCCCAAGTCATACATTTCCACACCATGGAACATAAACTAGATTTATAGCAACCTTGGATCTCTTTAAAATGTCTATAATGTGAAAGAGAGAAAATTTAGATTCATTGAATAGTGGAGGTATCAACATATTTGATAATAATAGTTTTCATGTTTGGAATAATTTGATTATAAAATATATTATATCACATGTTCTATAAGTTATAGATATGACTAATGTGGTTTTTCCTATATGAGATAGTGATACACTTATGAATGTTTTTTAATAAAAATAAATTGGAATTTATCTTTAAATGAAATGAGTTATATCTTTATTCCCTTACCCAAAACAATTATATATAAAGGTTAAGGGTATCTAAACTGATAAGGATACTGAGGATAAAATTGAAAGCATCATTGAAGTTAATGTGAATATAAATGAAGATATAATAAAGATAAGGTGATTTAAATTTGATGATGTGAAAATGTTTTATAATAAAATACTTAATTTTAACTTAATAAGTGTAAATGATATCAACAAAAATATAAGAGGTAATGGGAAAACGACAAAAGATTAAACAATTTTCATGATTTTAATGAGGATAATTTTAGAAATTTTTATTATAGAAAAACAAAACATGAAGATAGATATCCTAAAACCCTTGATTAAATACATAAAAATCTATTTTCCTATGATGTGAGGAAATATATTGAATTCAAGGAGATGGTCAAGGTGGAAATAGCATTCAATGATATGAGAGATCATAATATAATAGAAAAAATGTATGAATTATCCTTATAATTATAATGTGAGAATGATGGAAGTCATTACCTTATTAAAATAATATCTTTCATTTCCCAAATCATCAAATGGGAAAGAGAAAAATAAAATGGTATACTTCCCCTAAAACTAATTAATTGTGGTTTTATGTGGAATTTTTCAATTGAATACCCATATAAGTGATATGATGAAATTACATGTTATTATGAAAAATAAGACTTCATTAATAGGAAATATAGAAAATCCATAATGATAGAAGATGATTTTTGAATAAGGGGAAAGATTAAAACCCCTCAGTATTACGTGATCTAAAAGATGGACGTACCACTCAGAATCAAAACCCACTATTTATCTTGTCAAGAGGAATGATGTGGCTTCAATAAGTGATTTGATATATGAAAAGAAATACAATTATTACATATTAATGGCTAGGCACATAACATTAATAAATAAATACATCCAACAAAAGAAATTAATCAAGATCTTTAAGAAAAAAAGTATTTAAATATAGTAATAAATTTGATAAAAATAATAAGATTTATAATATCATGGTGGCCATTATAGAGTAGGATATAAATTTTGAATATCGAGACCCAAAACTATCTCCAAAAAATGAAAAGTTTGTTAAGATATAGTCAATGTGTCTTCAGGATAATGATATATTGAAGATACTGAGATAAAATTATAAAAAACATTGTATGTTAAGGATAAAACATCTAAAATGATATGACTTTTGAACACAAAAAATTTTACAAGCAGTTTATGATTAATATAGTGATGCACAAGTTATTTCATAAAACAATATAGGTTCTAAAATCAATATTTTTCTCATATGGTATGAAGGAAATCATGAAAAATTAAATTTTATATTATGGATATGTGGAGATAAGGGGATAATATTATTTTCCCCAAGACATAAGAAAAAACAATGTAGTAATAGGCATTCATAAAAAGTATTTTTTACAAAATGACTAATAAAATTTATGAAAGAAATTAGTTCAATGGTTGTTTTGGGGTTGTGGAATATTTAGACTCAAATATTATTACTACTTCTATTAAACATTACTTCCATAGAAATATCATAAATCACAGGGGATAATCTCTTGAAAAAAATATTTAGTTCTACAGGATATATAATAAAATATATTTGATTGTTTTCGATGATCGATAGAATATATGATCATCATGTTCATTAATATAATAATTGTAACTAAATTCTATAATATATGTTCTATAGGATTTGGAAGTCAGGAAATTCAAATGAATTAAATAAAACATGTCTATTCTAGTCAAATTAGTTCTTGTTAAAAAGATAATATTAAGATATAATATGAATATTATTTTGATAAAGATAGAAATAAAACTGTAAATAAATAATTTCAAACTAATATAATGTTATTTAAAAATAATAATTAGGGAGAACATGAAATGATTTGTGGGACGTTTAGGTATCCTAGAAGAAACTCCAAATATTATTTTACGGTGCTTCCATCTTTGGTTGAGAAGCTAAATAAGATGGTACAAGATTATAAATATTAATTTTCCAATATGTAACATGAAATAAATAACATCCAACATAAGGAAAATATTGAAATAATACTGAAAAAAATTATTATGAAGGAATTTGATAATAAATATTGCAAAGGAAGCATGTAGATTTATCCAAATGTTAAAGTTTAAGAGAATGGAGGATCACAGTTGAGAGGAAACACTCAATTGTGATGCTCTTACTATTGTGAAATGATGTTTGAACTTATTTTCTTATCTAATTGTCATTAATAATATGAAGGGAATTGAATGATGTGAATTAAGGGGAAACTGGTTGTGTTTTTTGGTTTTTTCACAATAAGAATATGTTTACACGATGGAATGCCTTAACTTCCATAATTAATAAGATATGGAAGTACATCTCTTGAGTGGGATTTCGTTTTAGTAGTTACCAAAATATTTGTATTGACTTAATATTTAATTTCCATAAGATTATGTACCCAAAAAATTCATTAATTCTTTCATGAATATAAAGTTTATATTTTTAAAATGTATAAAATTATATTTAGTGAAAATGGGTGAGTAATATATCTTTCATTTTTACACTTCAAATGTGTTTTTTGAGCTAAGTGAAGGTGATAAAAAGTTTATGAATAAAAGGTTTACACTACCCTTGAATAAATAATCGATATTCCTATCACATGGTATAATGTTGTGGAAAATTTGATGTTATAGTTAATCACTATTTTTTCTACACCTAGCACAGATCATGTAAGCTTATAGTTTTTTAAATTTTTGGTCATTCACAGTAAAGTATTGATTACATAAATCTATCGAGATAATTACGATTCAATAGTTATATAAAAGAATATAATAATTTATTAAATATTAAAATAAACTTGATGAATAGATTACAATAAATTCCATTTGTGATACATTTTCATCTATTATCAATAAGGGAGAGAAGAGTAATTTTGTCTTTTTAATCAATGTTGGTATTGAAAAAAATCCAAAGGGGGATGTTTAAGATCAAAATTGTGTTTTGATGAAGAGATTCATTGGTTTTTTTTCATTTAATATATCAATTATTTTTAAAAACCCAATATATGTTGATTATTTAGTGATTTCTAAGAGATCAATAAATGGAGATGTTTACAATACATAAAATAAAAATGAAGGTGTATCGGTGCATAGAATAGAAGGATAATTAGATTCAAGGGAGAAATAATTTACATTAGACTATTAGAGAGTTGATATTATGTGTGAAAATTTTCATGTTTTATAGATGAAGACTTGTTTTTAATGAGAAAAAATCAATTTCATGAAATATATAGCGGTGTTTACTATTTTTTCTAATCCAGAATTGATGGGAAGAAATATATTACTTCCATATTATAGAAAAAGGAATATTTTTTTCAAGAAAAAAAATGTAGACCCACTCAAGAAATACCATTTTATAATCCATCAATAAATGAGATAGTATCCAAGATGAAAGGAATGCTAGTTTATCTTGAACCAACTCAGGTCACCCATGAACGATATACCCATGTCACCTTGTGGAAATGTCTGAAGGTATTTTCTGATACCTATGGACTAGAGTTAATAATTTGGGAATCAAGAACTACCTTTTGGAATGAATTATCCACAATAGATCAAACAAATGAAGTTTGAATAAGTAAAGGAAATAAAACATGGAAATCCAAATTCAGATAGTAGAAAACAAATGGAAAAGGGAACATAAAATTTCCAAAACAAAACAAGAAAAACAATGTAAATAAAAATATTGATAACTCATCTCCATGTGATAAGTGTTTCATACATTCATTGTGTCTCTAATAAACACCCACATCTTGAAAACATGATATTAACCACTGCATTGTAGTGTCTTTTCATTACCTATGTTGGATAAAACATGATTTTCACACACCCAATGGTATGTGTAAGGTGTGAGAAACATGATAAGTTTGATCCCCCCAAATGTTCCATAATACATCTGTATAAAATAATACAATTATCCTCGTTTAAATAAATACATGGAAAAAATTAAACATTACACGGTTTTCAATAAATCGCATAAATGCCACTTTTAGAATAGTCTATAGATAATTCATATATAAACAATTTTCAAAAAATTAATAAATAGACCATTTCTGGAAGAATTTATTAAAATTAAATCCAAAATGAGCACCATGGTAACTATTCATGGAGTATATTAGGTTTGAGTTATCTAAGACCTTTACACATCAATAATAAAATAACTAATTATGAAAAAATCCTATGAATACATTCATAGGGATAGAAGAACACACCCAATAAGTGTTCCCTTTATAATAACAATTTTGGTTAGTGTTATGGTATTTTTCCATGATAGATATACACAAATCATCTTTGTGTGATTGTGCCAAACTATCTCCATACTATTTAGACTAGGTTCCCATGTCCCATATCACAAACTTGGGGGAATTTATGTTCATAGATCCAAGAATTTCAATGGAATATTGCGCATCAACTTTAAAAATTCCTAAATTCACTATAAAATTTTCATTGAAATTAATTTTCATTTTCTACACAAAAGGGGGAATCAGATTTATAAAATACACATGAAAATTCATATTTTAATAATAATCAATCATACAATAAAACATTTTATAAAAAATTTAGAGATAAAGAAACAATTGGATAATAAAAAATGATTTTCATTAAAGAACCCTTTAAAATCACTTAGTATTTAATAAAATACATGGAATTAACACACATAGAGAAATAGGGATCTTAGGTAAAAATATAAGACCATAAACTATGAATCACAAATCTAGGACACTATACTGAATAAAATCTAGGAAAATTGAGAAAACATAAACCACATACTTAGACAGTTCACAAGGATTCGAACAAATATTAGGGTATATTTGATCTCTACCTTCCACTATTGTAATGTATCTATATAAAAACCAACTAGATCAATAAAAATTCCATATATTTGGATAGATAATCCTTGACCTATCATCCATTTTATTAAAGTATATGAAATCTTGGATATTGTTGAATAATAATAGAGAATAGAAACTTTATGTGACTTTCCTAGTTCCAATGACAATGTATCCATTGCACTTGACCTATTGAAGTGTTTAGATAACAAAAATATCCGAATATAATACATATGGTTGGGTTTTAATAATATAGGTCGAGTAATCAAACCAATATAATATGTTTTATGTTCAAAAAAATTACTAATTAATTAACTAGTCATGTTTTAACAATATTATTTTAAAATATTTCACCAAACATACCCCTATTTATATCCACTATGAGAATATTCATGTTTTTTTCACATGGATTAATAAACCATGTACCAACCATGTGGAATACCAATATCCAAAAAAACCTAAACTAATATGGTTTACTAGGAATTCCATATAGTTTTTCCTAACCATGCTTCACCCATTAACATTCCTACAGTACCCTAGAAACTCGCGAATATCACCCAAAACATCAAAAGAATGGTTCAAAAATAATTATGGTCCAAATGTATAATAGTTCTTGAAAGTTGTATTAGTATGCGAAAGGTTTATCCACCATATCATTTTATTTATTTATAATGTTAGGATGAAGATGTATATTTATGGAAATGATGAGGCCACTACTCCCTTATCATGGATTCCCTTTCCAATGTCTCTTAAGAACCTATTATTTTCGACCACAACACTCAGACCAATGAAATAAACTACTAAAATATAATAATATATTTAGGTTCAAAAACATGAACCATCCATTTAACTACAGACATATCCTGTTCCAAGTCAAGCTATTCCCATTTCAAAACATGATATGGATCAGTATTACTGTTCATAATATATTTCACATAGATAGAGTCTTATATATGTGTCAACTAAGATGAAGAATTTAATTTATAAGAATCATTTATGATCCTCTCAAGGTTATTACATGGACACATGTATCATGAAACTAATTTCCCTTGATTTCTAATATGACATCCACCCAAATGAGGTGAACATTAATGAACACTAGGTCACTTGCCTAAAGTTATAGATGAAGGAACTAACAATACCAATTAGATTTATGGTAACTCTGATACATTTCATGTCATTGATGAATAACCTAAATTTTTATTGATGTATCCTCATGAAGGATACTTCCCACTAGAGATATTTCACCCACGTCAAGTTAAAAATTATGTGACTTACATACTTAGTCATAAAAAGCCACAATGAGAACTATTATGATGGATGACTTGTAAATTTTATTATAATACAACAAAACAAGTCCCAAATACCATTCCCAATATCATCCAAAGTCCATGACACAATCTATGATCGTATCATCTAAAATCATAAAAGCAAGCTCCATATATCTTTATACCAAATGATAGTAAGATAAAATAAAATTAAACTCATAAATCATCACATCATGGAATAATTTCTAAAATTTAGAGGTTGGCCTGGTATCCCTATCAAATATAATAGTAGATAGAACACTAGGAATCCTTGGAATTTCTTGAAAATAAAACATTTTCAAATCCTATACCTTGTTGGTGTCTCTAATTGGAAGAAACTGTTCAAATTAGTTAGTAGATGAATCACCAACCATATTGAATTATTCCCTTGGGGGTTATATGGTGTACTAATGATTAAATCCATATATATCTCATCTTATTTCCAGATGAGAATAGGGATAGGTTGAAGAAATCTCTTGGTGTTTTGGGATTCTACCTTAATATACTGATAGGTATGGAAACTTTACACTAAATTATCTATGTCAAATTTCATACATAGAAATCGGAACAAACAGTTCATGTCATAATACATCTTTATTGTAAAGGAGTGAGAATCACACAAAGAATAATGAATAATTTCCATCACATCCTTTCTCATTGAAGATGGAATGGAAACCCAATTTTTGAATCAATAAATGTCTTCTAGAAAGAAAGACCACATTATAATTTTCTCCCCACTATATAAAGAGCTTATAATACTTCTAATCTTCTAATATCATTTTTTACATGAAAATAAAACAAGACAAGAGATTAAGAAAACTGTTCTCAAACCAAAAATTATAGTAGTCTCTTCATTTATTGCATACAGATGCATCTGAGTAATTACAACCATAAAATTCCATTATTTTTTATGATTCCATTACTACTTAATAAGGATATTATCTTATTAGTGAATATGAAACAACATTCCAATTCCCCTGGGTATATGAAATTACAAATATGATATACTAAAGGTACAACATCAATCATATTTTCTCACGGTTTTAGGTCTTCCAAGGAAAAAATGTAACTCAAACATTTATGGTTGTAATAGAAAGTGAAAATTTATCCAAATAATTAGTGTGGAAAAATCTTCAGATAATTCCTAACTTATGCATCTTCCAAATCATTGGTGGAGTAATTATTCATTTATGTCCACTTTTCATGAGGTTTGTATGCCACTATGTGAATTTCTTTCATCAAAAATACACCCCAATCATACACCTGATGCATTATAGAACACTATATAGCCCTTTAATGCTTTTGGTAAAATCAAAATTTGTTAAAAATTTAAATGATTCTTTAATTAATAAAATTATGTCTATCACATTAATTTCCATTTGAAAATCACTCATTTCCTTGTAATATTCATCAATAGATATGGAAGCTATTATAATTACTTAAAAATCCATGATAAATGTCCCTCTAAAACAAAGATTCTTCAAATCTCAAAGGCATTCCTTTTTCCTTCATATGATAAGAAAACACTCATATTTTCCTAATAAACTGAGTTATCATTATAAAAATTTAATTTCCCTATGAACATAACCTCTTGATTCCAAAAAATTACAATTCAGTAAACTTGTATCTAGGTGTTCATCCTTCATGATTCCCTAAAAAATTCAAGTGAAACATATTATCTTCTTTAGTTTTAGAGTAAACAATATTGTTATTCATGCATACCATAAAAAAGTAAACAAGATGCTGGTGGGAATTATAATTCATTTTCCCCTAAAATTAGTTAGATAATTAGTCAGAACCAATGAAATCATAATAAATATATGGTGTTTGTACTTACATCTAAAGTTTATCTTTGGAATATATTACTCTTTAACATTTAATTGATGATATCAAGACCAAAGGATTATTTTTAGGAACCACTTTTCCACACTTTATTGAAAAAAAAGTCATCGATACCAATAAAATCATACGTATTTTTAACCATCACCTAATTAATATTTTGATAACCAAAGCAAAAAATAGAGTGTCGCATCACTAATTTTTATTTAAATCAGATGGTATTATCAATGTGATACACTTGGATGAATGTATCATTTTAAATTCTAATCATCCATGAGAATCTTCTATTATTTCAATTTAACTAGAGGAATACAGTATCAAGTAAGGAATTTTAGATGAATTCCAAACATGAAATTGATCAAGAAATTCCCCCTCTCATGGAAGTGTAGAGAAATATGTTGGAAGAAAATCTGGAAATTCATTAACCACTAAATTAATATCCAAACCTATATGTGTGTCCCCATATTCAAATATTAAAGTGGAAGTCGATTTTCAATTTTCATATAATAGAGGCATATCTTGACTAGAACTCACATCCCATTCCCCTAAAACATATAGGGGTTACCATTGGTGGTAGTAAAGAACACTCCCTATTAATATTAATCAATTTCTACTTTACAAGAATCCAACCAATCCAACTCAAGGATACTATCAATGTGATCCACATCAAGAACTACAAAATTCCAAACTATCTCAGCTTCCAATATGAAAATAAAACATAAGGGACATCAAAAAACCATATCATTATTTATTAAAGGAGGGTTTCTAAAACAAATACTTAATATAATATGATTCTTTTATAACCATGACCAATATTCTATGTAAATATCCTCCATTAGAGCTTTATCAACCAATTCATCATAGAAGGTAAGATTCATCATATGAACCTCATTTAAAATGTATGGTCACAATTCCATATAAAATCTATAAGCCTTTAATTTATCGCTCAATACATTAATGAGAGGTAAATAAACTAGTTATAGTAATCAATTAGTTTACACCATTATAGTCTGGTAATCTTATTAAAGGGTGGGGAACTCCATCCATTTCGGCATAGTCAATGTTATTGGGCAAAACTACCTTTGGAATATCATCTGGATGTCATTACACTCCAAACAATTATGTTATTTTTCTTGAACCATAGTTTCCCTCCACACCCTCAAAGGGAATTATTTCATAAAGGTGGCATATTTCACATTAAAAGTTTTGGATCTTTCCATGAATTTGAAAATATACTCTATCTTCTCTCATCAGTCCAATGCTTTCTACGGATAATTCATTCCTTTTATGTACAATTGTTCTATTGAATAAAATCATAGGATCCATATTTATCTCATAATTTCCTTGGTTTCAATTATATAGATTGATCTGGTGTGGGGACAATATTATTGTTTATTATATAGATATATCTCACTACTACATTGGAAATATTCTAATAAACATGAGGTTTTCCTTATAGAAGATTATATGTGGAACCCTATTGATGAACTCTATAAATCCTTATGAGGAAATGGTACTACATCAATGAAATAAGAGAGACTAATAGACATGTGGGAAATGATTTTTTGAGTCATGAGGATATATAAAAGTAATTTAGAATATAATAAAACACATCTTAAGAGACACGCTTCCAAAAATCATACTGTGTCTTAAGGTTCGTTGCGATGATGACTGTCCATGCACTCACTAAAAACATTTCGCTTATATCCTCATAATGATATCTCATATCGGCCAAAAACATTCTAATACATGAATTCTATTTTCAATGTACCCTCCCTTTGATACCAATTAATTATGAACACACACAGTACACCCATGAACCAGAAACTTTATCAAGCATATGGTAAAGACCAAAGGGTATACCTGATCCCTACATGTTGGTGACAGGGATGTGAAAATTAATAACTACCTTTTGGACTGATTTATACCACAATTTATTGAAAAATAATTAGTTCGAAAAAATTAAATATTAACATCATTAAAATCTAATGTTTGATAATAGAATACAAAATGTACAATGAAACTCTATGTGTTAAACAAAAACATGAAAACCAAGGTACATAAAACAATATAAATCCCATGTCATTGTATTATGTGAGAAAAAATCACTACATGTCATGAATAAACTCAAACACACCTCTAACATTGATATATGTAGACACCTTATGGTGACATCCCTTTATATGATTTAGAACAAACTTGATCTACACACACAAATTTATATACAAGGTGTGTACCAACATGCTCGAAATGATCTCATTAAGCATTCCATAAGTAATATTTATAAAAAAATTAAATATTCTTAAAAAATATAGATAATGAATTAAATATATCTTTTTATAGTTTTCTAAAAATCATTGAAATCCTACCATTAATAATATTTTATACATAATACATAAAAACATCATTTTAAATGAATTTTCAAAACAAACCAATCTTCAATGAATTCAAAAATAATTTATTAACATAAAGAACCATTGGATATATTCCAAGGATAGGTTGGGTTTAGGTTTTCTCATATCCTCACACCACATTGATTAGATAATTAACTATAACTGAATCCCTAGGAAATAGGCCTACAGATAGGAAAACACCCCAATAATTGAACCCCCTATCATAACTGTGATTAGTTATAGTTGTATAATTTTTCCATTTTAGGTATCCACAAACCAACTTAAGATGATTATCCCAATATATTAACCTATTACATACCTCAGGTTACCATTTTTCATAGAAAATACTTGAAGGAATTAATGTTCTTGTTTCAAATCAATACAAGTTATGCCAAACCTAAATAGTATAACATTCCAAATTTACCATAAAACATGCTTTGGAATCCATTTCCATTTTCAATATAAAAGTGGAAATCCATTTTATTGAAGAATCCAAAATATTCAATTTTCAAAAATTATTTATCATTCAATAAAATAATTTATAAAAAAAATTAAATGGGATATCATGAATCATTTTATAAAAATTTTTATTTCAGGAAACCACCTACTTCAAACACATGTAATTTCAAAAAAAAATAGTGAATATACACACTAAGAGAAATAGGGTTCTTATATATCCATAGAATACATTAAACTAATAAACACACGTCCAATAACCTATATCCAACAACCTCTAGATCAATGTATGCAAGACAAACAACCTACTAAGACAATTTAGTAGGAAGCACACCAAGATCTAGGTAGATTCATTACTTACCATCCTTTCTAAAAGAAGATATATAAAAACCCACTATACAAATACCCAAACCATAAAACCAAACATAAAATCCACAATCTATAGATTATTTCAAGAATTAGTTTGTGATCTAGGATAATGATGAAAAAAAAGAAGTAATGAACTATTACCTTGAGTTTCTAATAACTAACACCATAATATCTATCTGAATTTCTCTCTAGATGAGTTTATATCACCCAATTATCCAAGGGGATTCCATAAAGTCATTATACATAATTTAGGAGTTATAATGGGACCATTGGGATATGTTTAGGGTTTTATAAAAAAAATTGTATTAATTAACCCATGTCACAAAATTTAGTTTATAGTTTAGAAAGCAATGAAGCAACTGTTCTCCCATTTATTCCCCATGGGAGAAGCTACAGAGTCTTTCATATAATTTTAATAACCATGTAACAACCATGTGAAACACCACTATCCCAAAATAATTAATGTCACATTATTTTCTTGTAATGCTTCATGGTTTAGTCTAACTGTGCGCTGACATCACACATACTAAGAACAAATCAAAAACATCGAAATTTAACCTTTAATAACACACAGATAAAAAAATATGGTCTAAAAATCTAATACAAGTATATAAATGTTACATCAGGATGTGATACAGGGAGGGTGGATTTATAAGACAAACATAAGGTGGTGGTTGGATATAATTAATAGAGTCTTCCCAATATAGTGTGGAACTGATCATTAGGAGAGAAATAATATGGGGGAGGCACCCTGTGTGGTTGTTTTTTTTTGTTATAGAACTATTGGTGGGTAATGGTGGGTGATAGTTCACTCATCATGACAAATTATTGATGGTCCTAGCAAAATTCTTATGTGGGACTCTCTCAAATGAATACACAATTCAAAATTAAAAAATTATGTTGTTTTGGTTGATATGACGTTGTATGTTGCTTTTTCTCTATATAAACTAGTCCATTTTAAAAAATATAGATCATGGCATGCTATTCTTTCATGTCGGATGATCATTCCACATCATTTTTTCACCATGGTTAGTGTTATTGCATAATTATATAGAAGAATAATATAATGGGAGATGATCTATATGTTATGGTTATGGTAAGGTCTTTGTGTTCATGAATATGTGATGTTGTGGAATATGATAATGAGAGAGTTTTTTAACTATGTGGAAGCAATGGAAAATTATAAGTACAAAATTCATTAAAATTTGAGGAGTATCAAGATTCTAAAACTGGATCTAAGAAATGGTTGTACATGCATATGAGGAAAATCCTGATGTTTTTACGAATTCCAATTGTAGTTTTTTTAATATTCTTATTGAAAATGGTTTAAAAGATACATTTTTTATAACAAATCATTTGTGAGTGAATGGCCAATATTTCGTACAAATATCCATGACTACAGAATACTTATAAAAATAGAATAGATAGAAAGTAGAGAAACTGATGATTTTTCTGAGATAAAATATTCAATTACAAAGAAAATATTTTATTACTTATAATTTATAAAAAATATGTTTCTAAAAAATATATATTATCTAATTTAGATTAATTGAATCAATTTCATGTGATGTTGTCCTTATAAAAAGGCCATGAAATATACTACATTTAAATAAAGGTTCTTCATAATAATAGTTTTATAATTAATTCATAGTAAAAAAATTACATGCAGATAGTATCATGAGAATTGAGTTATGTGAAATATATTAGGAGGATCATGAAAGTAACTTAATATCAAATGAATGTTTTTCAATATACTCGGATTTTTTGTAATGAACTTATTGTGAACATTATATGATTATAGTTCCACCAGTTATCAATTGTGAGAAGATCCTGTTCAATGTAATTTGCAATAAGATTATTAAGAAGATCAACTATTTTTCTAGAATTAATAGAGTGAGGTAATTCTTAAAATTAGTTATGAAAATCATAATATAGAAGATTACTTACAGTGGGTCCATACGCTGAGTTTCCTGAAAACAAAATTTCCTAAAGATAAAACTAAATATATTTGGATGTTACTAAAACTATAAGATAATGATAAAGACTAATGTATTATTTCAATATGTTTAGTTTTTAACATTTTCGTTCTTTAAGAATCATAGACACTAGAAAACATATGTCCAAGTATTTATAGTCAGAATTTAAAAACAATATAATTTCTTAAAAATGAAAATGAGAAAGTCTATAAATTATTATTATAAAGAAGATATTATTGTGTGAATAAGATAAAGAACAATTTAAATGTATAGACCCTACAAATAGGAAGAATCATTTAAATACTTGTTCATTGGTTTATTGAAAAATAATTTTATGAAACAGTGGGATCCTAAAAAAAGATTATTTAGAGATTGATCTCTCTTGTAGGATCTAGTAAAATTAATTTCATAGGAAATGGTTGGGTATTTTAACTATATATACCAACATTATATTCACTAATATTTTTTTTAATTAGTTTAGTATATAATTTTACAAAATTGTTTTAACTAGTGGAAATAGAGGTCTCATAACAGAACCAAAATCTAGCATGGAGTACATACCCACATTGGGACCGAGCATTGTAAAAATATTTGTGTGATTTTTTGTTATTTATTTAGATACATATAGGAAAGGGGGAGGCAATAAATGATAGTGTTTAGGTGTTCATCAGTCTCATTTTTTGGTTTAAAAGAAGATATCGTAAAAATGAAACAACTAATTCACCAATCCCCTTCTAGTTATATATATACACACCTAGGAAATTCACCCAATAAGTCAATCAAATTATTGATGTTAATTAGTAAAATATGGTTTTATTTTAAAACCAATTAGTGCCTTAGGGTATTATAAATAACTCTTAAAATTATTTTAAGATTATGAAATTAGTTCCATTATAGTTATATGGTATTTCCATATTCCTTTTAGGTTCAAAAATTCTTTTTTTAGTGAGCTAGAGGATTCACAATAAGAAATAAAAAGTTTATGTGTGTCTAAAAAAGTTTTCTCAATTAAATTTTCATAAACTATATTATTTTTCTCTTTGAAACACTCTATATTATAAATATAATGATATTTTCTATCTATTTGAGGATTAATAGAAAATCATTGATGTGTAAATGCTTTGGTATAAAAATATAGGTTTCAAGAACATATGTAACCTCCACAAGAATGGAAGTAGCTAGAGGTTAGGGATTTTTCATAAATCTATATTTAATTTTTGTCCCTTAGTAATTCATCTATAGTGTTACCAAAATAATATCCCATGTAGATGATGAAACAAATATAAAATTTTTTACTTATAACTTTTATTCATATTTTATTTCTGATATAGAAAGTGGGTTGGTGATTTTTTTGATGTTATGTGAATATGATAGAAAAATTCTCGATTATATTAAAAGAGAATTTGAATAGGTAAAAGATGGTAGTTTTTAACATGTTTTGACCCATTAATTCAACCTTATTCAATATTAATATAATTTTCAAAAATTTAAGATCGACAATTACCAATCTATGAAATTTTAATCTTCATATAGTATTACTTAAATGTCATAAAATGACCTCATCGTGAATGTTATTATTTCTGTGAGGGTGATCTAACTACTCAATAACCATCAATCAATTAGAACTAATCACATTTATTGTGTTATTAACAGACCATTACTAATAAATCTAAATAGTGAACACAAATAACATTACATCCACATAATTAAAAAAATATCAGTTACACCATCATCAAATTAAACAACGACAAATAATTATTGAAAGAAGAGATTAAGATGAAATAAAATATTCAAGAATAAAATCAAATTATTTAATTAAATAGTAATATTTTAAAAATATTTAAAATATAAAACTAATAAATCTAGTATTAGAATTGGTTTTTTTGGTTTCCATAAGCTCACTATTGTAATATACTTAATTGAAAAAGGACAACTGGGTGGAAGGTCCCATTTCCAACTCATTGCACATTGTTTAATTGATTAAATATTTTTTGGTTACCTATACTATCTTTTGTGTCCCTTCAATTGAGAAAATACACTATATCAAATCTATATAATACTTCATGATATTACCTCCCATATAAAAAATACACATCATGGAGTTACTTAAAATACTTTATTATATTCATCTTTCATTACTCAATTTTCCCTTGGATTCATTCATTAAGACAATAATAGAAATATATTTAGTGGTTGAGGAAGGAAGGAATCATGCTATGTAGCTTCTATTCTGCATTACATACTGTCATAAATGGAGAAATAGACATGACATGACTCTTCAGCATTTTCCTATCTCATATTTCCTTATCCACTCGAAGTGTGACTAGCCCCACCATTATGTTTTTTCCAATTTGTTATTCTCAAAGATTGAGGGCATCATAACCCATCGCATATAACTCCCTCCTCCATTGTATGTGATTTCTTATTCTCATTAGGAAAGTATAAAATATTTTTTGGGAATCTTGGATGATATTTTCTTATCTACATGACCTTAAAATTTTCCATTTAGATCGGAAGAGGGACTTTACACAATAGAAAAAAATTCCTATCAAAAATATAAAACATCCTTTGGTGTGATAAAAATTAATTTTATGTATTCTATTCGGTCCTGAATAATCCCTAATATTTTTATTATTTCATCCTTATTGAAAAGAAATTTACCTCTACACATCACATGATTCATGGGGTAATTTTAAACATTGGACATTGGGAATATTAGGCATTCTAGAACATTTTTAATTTCCCTCTTCACTAATTCGAAAGGATTCTTATGTATAAGTACATGACTTTTAATAATGATTCCATCAATCTATTAAACATTATATATTGGGAAAAATACTTTTATATATCATGTCTGGGACTCTTACACATCCCCATACCTATACTTATTCTTGATAGTTATGAATAAGAATTACTCTTATGTATTACGGCTTCATCCGAGTAACTCAATACGTGAACTATATACCCTTACGTAGAGTCCTTTGTTAATTCCATAGAAAATATGATAATGGCATTTCCGGATTCTCTTTATTAACTACTTCGTCCCTATCTTTCTCATTAAAATGAATAAGTTCAAAAGAATAAAATTAGATATAAATTTAATTTATTCCTTTGATTAGTTAAATCTGTTTAAAAAACATGCGAGAATTTTAGAAAAATTCATAGAATCCAATGAAATATTAATCTAATTCCAAAACATTATAAAATTAACTTAACTAGTAAATTTTAATGAATAAAATGAATTGATTGTCTATAAAATATAATTCATTGAATTCCACTATCAGAACCCACCTTAAAACAATTGATTTAGTTTCCTTTATTGAGAGTAAGTATTTTAGGTTAAAATGCTTTGTGTAAACTTTTTAATTATTAACAATCATTTTTAGAATTATTTTTTCATTTACATACTATAGATAACATCTCATTCTCTATTGTACAATATTTAAATTAATACCAATTAAATATTTTACTATAATATCTATCACATATTATGTCTTATTTTTTCTATTTACTAGCACTACACCAACTATAATGTCATTACAATTACAAAAAATATAAAAATATAACTCCAAGTATAGTACTATAGTTATTGGAGATAACATTAATGATTCTTTAATCTTTAAAAATATTCAATATATTCTATTTCAAAGTTAAAATTTTCATTTTCTGGTAATATTTAACAAAAGTATCTTGCTATATTTGTTAAATATTTCATAAACCTTTTAAAAATCATATATACCCTAACAAGAACCTCACATACTCTACTGAAATTGATGTTGTTATAGGGGATTTAAATTTTATTTTTTATTTTCCCACTTGAATCCTAAATTTGAAAATATTATACCAAAATAAAATATTATATACCACTAGGAATTGAACTTGTTCCCAGTAAAACACCATATTTTCTTTTAACTCCTCTCAATCACATTAGACAGATTCTGTAAGAATGATGGAAATGGTAACCCAACCACAAATAAATCATCCAAGAATATGGTGATTATAATGTCCACCACATCAGATAATATTAGAATCATACATCATTATAATTTTGATCAAGAACCAAAATGTACAAATTGAATTTTTTTTATATGTAAATATATCATATGGATTAGTTAATGTTGTTTTTAATTGATATTATGGATCAATTGGTACATGATTTCATCTTATGTGTTAACAAATAAATAAAAATATAAATTCTATATAATAATTTCAATCATTTTTCTAATAAAGGGTATAGGGAAATGTAATTTTATTATTTTTTTCACTAAGTATCTTATGATCAATACACAACTTCTATTGTACTACTATTGTTGTTATTTTTAATAAACACAATTTTACAATTAATTAGACCCACGTGTATTTGAATAACTCAATATATATCTAGGATCATGTATATGATCCCAGAAACCAAGAGTTTATCAGTAATATCTTATAGAACATCATTCATATTTATATTCAATATTCTTTATACATCAAATCTTTTATTGATATCTTGTTCAATTAAAATCATATTCAAATATATAGAATTAAATGTACCAATAAATTCAATGATTATTTGATAAGTTTCTATGTAATTTTTCATTAAAATTTTAAATAATATAACTCCATATTAATTATCTATGTCATTTGTATCAATGAATGTAAAATATTTATTATTCCCAAAATCCGATTACATCATTATAGGTGGTAGGGTTTTCACTTATAGTTAATCTGGGTCTTTCATAGATTGATTTAATACTTTCTTTTCCTGGAAATAATTCTACTATTGGTTTCTCATGTGTATTTATTTTATTACATTATTTATTTTGGAAGAATTTATCTTCAATATTATCTTGTTTTCATTATTTATCTATAACTATTTTACCATCCTTAAATATCTCTTTTCCTATTAGATCTTTAATGTGAAAATTACATTTATTTCTAAAAATTTCAACCAAGAAAATTATCCATAGGTTTTGTAAGGACCCATCCTTAAAAAATTACTTAATCTTTAGTTAGGTCAAGAATTATACATTGAGGATCTTTTTAGGTTTAGAGTTTTAGATAATTATGCCATAACTATTACATTACATATCAAATGTTACAATTTAGACACTTTTACTCTAGCCAATTTTTTTCGCAACCATAAAACTCCTTAAAAAAGAAAATAATTCTGTTCTTGATATAAATATTCTTGATTTCTTATTTTCCCTTACATTTACTTAAACCTTGTGAAAAACATATCAAAAACATGGAATGGTCATAAAAAACTCAGTAAGGGTTATAAAATATGAAAAGAAAACATTAGTCCATCAATACATAAAAATAAATAAAATAATAATTTTAAATCAAAAAACATAAACTTTTAAACATACCTCATGAAATCGTAAGATTTATGAATAAAACATAGAAATAAGAAATCATAAAGGTATCTTGTGGAATCCATAACATACTAACATTGTAGCTTTCACAGCTACGTAGGGAGTTACGTTTGGAATACCCAGCACAATATATTCCCTAAATCTCTTCAAATAAACATTACTGTTTACCTCCTTCACGTTACCCAATGGATTGGAGAGATATATCAGGTTCACCCACTCTAGTTTTATCATGGAACAACCTGTAGGCGTAAACAATACCCAAGAACCTTAACAAAATCATAACACATAAAAACATAAAGTAAAGATAACATTTCCTTATTCAATCACAATATATCATTAAAGATTTTTAAATAATCAATGCTTTCTGAGAACCATTTTCAATTCCAAAATATGTAAGCAGTGTATGTGGTACTTATTTTCCTTTCAAAAAATATTTCTTCTTGTTAAGGAATCCAAATATGAAATAATGCTCGTGGCAGCGGAAATGTCATTGTCACCGCGTACATTAAAAGGAAACATTTTCATTGTCATTTGGTAAACTGATTTGTATAGAGAATATTCCCTTTGAAGGAAATTAAAATTCAAATGTTTTTATAAACCGTATAACAGAATGTTGTGTATAAATAAAGGTATGCCTCAATGAAAGGAGATTGAGATGAAGTCCCTTACCTCAAGTCGGACTTGACTCGTTCATTATTTAATCTCCAGAATAATAAACTAAAGATAAATTTTACTTACTTCAGAACCTTTTTCAAGTTCATTATTCTTTTATATCACTTATTACCATGTTATAATCATTACATAATCATTTAAGTTAAAAACTGTCATTTTTCAATATTTGGTACTTGAGTCAGAAATGAATTTATTATAATTACATGTTGTCCATGTGGTCAAAATTCCATTATCAATAGAATGATATTCATGATCTATATATAATATGTATCATATATATCCAGTATATATATGTATTTATAATAGTATAAAATATTTGGATATGTGAATTGAAATACAGCATTCATGGAGACGGTAATCCATACATACGCATGAATGCTACTTTTATATCTATTTCATATTTAATGGAATGATAAATTAATGATACATAGGTATATTATAATTCCAAAATAATATCATAAATAATTTCATTAACTTAATCATTTATATATTCCATGTATGTCATGAATGATTCATATCACATTGAGGGGGCGGTTGTCCGCACTTCCTCAAACAAAATTATCGTATCTACCCATTATAGAAACTATAAAGGTATGATATAAATGAAAAATAAAAAATAATAGATACAATATAAATATAATATATATCACATATAAATATAGTTCCATCATAGTGGCCACCATGAGAGGTGGTATGGAAAAATCGAATAATCATTGTTTTGTGAGGTAGTAGTTCTTCGTCCACAGAAACATTATATCCCAATTCCATTAGATTGAGGTGTGTGTAATTTTAGTTTGAATAATTATCCTAAATACAATCTAGTATATTGAAGATTATATTATTTTATAATATAATGTAATAAATATTGTTTATAGGGTTGTATAAGGAAAATAAAAGAAAAGAACTTGAGAGAAGATGTTACCTTTAAATCGGGTAACTCCCTTTAGTTTGAACCAAAAGGCTTTATTGAATTTTTTTATTCCAAAAATAAGGATTCTATGCGGAATATAGGTATTTTTGGATCTTATTGGAGAAGATTTTTTTTATGATTATAGGGTCTTGAGAGGTGTGAGTAATGGGATAGAGGTGGTGGCATTTTATAAGGGGGTGGATGGGCACTTTAGGAATGTTTGATACTATGTTTTTATGATAAACATAATTTTGATTTAAAAAGGTCCCAAACTCATTTAATTCGAAGATAATGTGAGTATCATTCTAAATCATCTCATAAAATTGGATTTATACATGTTTACGGCATAAATTTAACCATATATTTTAGCTTTAACCTTTAGTTTACTAATTTAACTTTTATCCATGTCCACCTTTATATTCAGTCTTTATGGTTAATATAGTTACCATAAAATGCCATCCGTACCAAAAGTGGTCCATTAATTAAAATATCAACCTTATCTAAGTAATTTGGTAGAATTAAAGATTTTTAGGATTATTATATCAATTAATAAAATAATAGTTTTTTAAAAAACTCATTTATGTCAATTTATATACTATTCATATCATGAATTTTTCAAAAATCCAAAAAAACATGATTCTTTCAAAAAAACCTTCATTATATCAAATATACCAAGTAATAATTATCTCTAAAACTCTTTTATGGCTTAAAATTTTTCAAAATAAATTTATTTTAATATTTATAATCTCATTTTTCTAAAACATTCATTAATGAGCTGATCATTACATCAACATTGTGTCATACATAAATTTATTTAATTGAGGTCAAAAAATTCTAAATAAAATATCATGATTTCGGAAGTATTTTTATAGTTATAATTACTATTTATAGTCGAAAATATCACTTATATAACCCCATATAATTTTTTTAATAAATTATATATGTTTGTGTTACATTTTCCTTAACATTAAATCAATTTTTATGAAATGTCATTTTCACTTACAAGTGGCTCTATGGGGTCCCAAAAACGAACCAAGTATTACCATGGTCGTACATGTATCATCCAATAGTATTTGGACACATGTTATGGTAATTTATGTTTATTATAATATTATGTGTTACTCTTATTTACCATATTTACCATTTAACCATAGTAAATAAAATATTTTCTAAAGTTATTATTCATAATATCTAAAAATAAATTTTATCTATTTAAACAATTTGGACCACCTAATTCCAAATTTGGAATTAATTTTTCGAAATTCAAAACATATAATTTTAAGAAATTTATTTAAAATTATATACTATTGTTTAAACCTAAAAAATCGTGTTTCTAGGAAATAGTAACTTTCAAATGGTTGACATGCATTTCTGTCCAATTTCAAAGTGAAATTGCATCTAAAGAACTAAATTTGATTAAATGATAAAACTATAATCTTATTAAACATTATAACTAATTAAAAGGATAGTAAAATCACATAAATAAATTATATTAAAAGGATATTTTGAATTAAAATACAGTATTTTTCACTATTCGTAAAAAAAATAAACTTTATCCAAAAAATACCAAAAACTTTTTCAAAGTAAATTTTGATGTCCCAATTCTAAAAAAGATGTTTATTTTATCAAATGGAACATATAAAAGTGGAAAAATAGATTTAAAAAGGGTTTTCAATTGAAAGGCTATAAATCAACCCTTTAAAGAATATAGAGTATTTCATGCTTAAAATCAGATTCATTCTTATATAAATACTCAAAAATTTATTGGATAAAAGTAAAAACATTTCACAAACATGTGTAATAATAGTTTATTTACTTGTTTTATTTTATTCTAATACAACAGCTAGGCACTAACTACCATTTAAAATAATATTATACAATTATTTTTTAGTATGACTCATCCTTGTGTGCAACATGAGATTTTAGAGAAACTCATTATTGTGTGTCGGTTATGCCATAGAACATAGAACCCCATTTAAAGTAAAATTAATATTTAATTAAAAATTATTAATAAATATTAAAATTTCATATTGGTTATTTACCTGGGATGTTACATCCTTCCACCCTTTTGGGAATTTCATCCGCACAATTGTTAAACTGGGCTCGGAAACATCATTAAATGTCCCACATCAGAAAACGAGTCAATAAAACATTAACTTTAAAAGAAAGAAATAGAACTACAAAGGTCACCTGAGATAACGCATACTAGGATAACATGTATGAAAACATGGATTAGGAGTAGAAACTAACTGTCAAATTCTAATGGATAATGATAAAAAAATGACTAGGAGAAAGTTACAATAAAAAAACCACAAATATGTGATAGGTTAAATGGACTTTGAATCTCCTATAGGAAAAGTAAATAGACAACATTTTTGTTTTATGTTCCCTTTTGTAAAGTTGGAGAATGTATTTATGAGATTGACTAAGAACCTAAGGAATTATACTTACTTTCCAAGTAGAATTTAATCCTTTTATAAGATTCAACCAAAAACACATGTTTTCTCTAAATGATGAGTATTCAAGATGACTTGGTCACACCTTAAGTGCTAGAATCAATATCTAGAGAATCACATAATCCAAAAAAGATGAACTATATATTTCCCCTATCTTTATACATTAACCAAAACTAAAATGGTTAGTACAAGATAGGATTATCCCCAAAAAGGATATTTTTTTATAAAAATAAATACTACTCTTAATCTCTAAAATTTAAAAAACAATTCCCAAATTTCAACAAAGACCATTCAAGACAAAATTATCTTTAAAAAATCTTCAAAATAATCCAACTAAGATTGAAACCCAAAACTCAGAAGGATTTCATCACATAGTCTTCCAAAAAAATCGTAACATTTATCTCCAACAAACATTGGTTACTCTTAAAGTCTCATATAGAAAATTAATTAACCTAATCACATATTCTCTATGATAGGATAATTATTTCCATAAATAACCCAAATCACCATATGTCCACAATAGAAGCATATATTATTCCAAAATAAAATTTCAACCATTACCCCACAAATGAAATCCCATAGTATTCTATTTTTCATAAGCATATAGTGTTCCCAAAAGATAGAACGTCTTCTAATGTAAAATTTATCACATAATCACCAAATCAATTTCCTATGCAAAGGATATCAATTTAATAAAATATAATTCCCCCAAATCAACTTATTATGATCCATAAAATCATTTAACTTAAAATAATTATTCATACTAACCACCACCTTCACATAGGCTAGTGGTTGGTGATGTGCCCTTATCGCCCTTCGGTTGTGGGTCAGATTCTTGTGGCCTTTTCGGACGCAACGGTTTCTCACCCATCTTCCATTTTTTCCTTTTTATAAAACACAAAAATAACCCTAACATGATTTAACCTCAATGGTTGTCTTATACCTATCATTTTCATCCCAACTCATAATGAACTCAATATCTTAATTCATAAAGTCTTATATATATTGTCATGTTTTTACCTCCATAAAATAACACTATTCCCAAATAAAAGACATTATAACTTGATCATGGTATCCACTTGGTTTCATCGTTATCCCGTTCACATAGATAGATGGTCCATTCATTGCAATAATGATTTGGAGATCCTTGAAAATCATCTTCTTCCTTTATACAAATACACCTTATACAACTTGGGTCATATGGGAGTTCACATAAAAGTTGTTTCAAAAAATAATAATATATGACATATAATTTCAAAACATCTGATAAAACATTACTTTTGTAAAACATTCATAATGTGTTTTAGTTGAATCTATCAATCAACAATCCTTTTAAAATTCCATAATTATATGCTGAAAGACTATAATTTAAAAGAAAATATAAATAGGTTGTGTAGTGGTCTCCTTATTCAGCACCTTTTTCCAAATCATAATATGCTTAAAAATATTGTGATAAGGTAAAATATTAGAAAACGTCTTGATAATATTTACAATTATTTAAAATATAAGAATATTGAAAAAATACGATTTGATAAAATACAAACCATGAACCATGATTGTATAGAAGTGTAGAGGAGGTGTTTGATATCTCAGAAAATTACTTATAGATGAGTTGTATGTTAGAAAATATTTACAAAAATTATTGCAAGAAAGTACTCTGGGAGAGATAGGAATTTCATTTGAGATCCTCCTCCTTCCATTTGTAACAGACATTCCTTGATCTAAAAATGTTATAAATAAAGGATTTAAAGTAAGGAGTTAACATAGAGACAAACCATGTGTCTAACAAAAACGCCTAGTACCTAAATTTTTTTAAACCTCCCTTTAATACCATCTGTAAAGCCCCATAATTAATTCATTAATTAATCATGATTTATGTAAACAATTATACATTATGGATTTTTTCAGGTTTATAGTTTTAGATAATTAAGCCATAACTATTACATTACATCTCAAATATTACAATGTATACACTAATACTCTAAACAATTTTTTTCAAAACAATAAAACTCCTTAAATAACAAAATAATTCTTTTATTGATATAAATATTCTTGAATTATTTTTTTCTCTTATCATTCCTTAAACCCAGTGGAAAACATTTCAAAAACATGGTATTAGCTTAAAAATCCCAGTAAGTGTTATAAAATAAGAAAAGAAAACCTCAGTCTATCAATACATAAAAATCAATAAAATCCAACTTTGAAATCATAAAACAAATGTTATTTAACATACCTCATGAAATCGTATGATTTCTGAATAACACAATGAAATAATAAATCAAAAAGGTAACTTGTGGCATCCATAACATACTTACATTGTTGATTTCATAGTTATCTAGAGAGATATGTTTGGAATACCCATCACCATATATTCCTTAAATCTATTAGGAGAAACATTAAAATTTACCTCTTTCATGTATCCCAATGCTTTTAAGTGCTTTCTCAGGCTCACCCTCCCTAGGTTTATCATGAAACAACTAGTTTGCGTAAACAATTCCGTAGAACCGTAACATATTCATAACACAAAAAACAAAAATAAAGTAAAGATAACATTTCCGCATTTCAATAAAAATGTATCATTCAAGATATTGAAAAATTAAATGATTTATAAAAACCATTATCAATACCAAAATATGTAAAAAGAGTATATGTTATTTATTTTCCTTTTAAAAAACATTTCAGCTTGTTAAGGATGGAAAATATTAATTAATGCTCACAGTGGCAGAAAGGTCTTTTTCACCACATACATAAAAAAGAAACATTATTTTTGTTATTTAGTAAAATTATTCATAGAAAAATATTACCTTTGAACGAAATTTAAATTCAATGGTTTTTATACACCATATAAAGTAAAGTCATGTATAAATGAAATTATTCCTCAATGAAATGAGACTGAGACGACGTCCCTTACCTCATATCTGACTTGACTCATTCGTTCTTTAATCTCTTGAATAATAACTAAAGTCAATTTATACTTTCTTCAGAACCTTTATAAATTTTATTATTCTTTTTATATCACTTATTAAAACTTTATATACATTATATAATCATTTAAGTTAATAACGGTCATTTTTTCAATATGTGGTACTTGAGTCATAAATAACTTTCTTATAATTAAAAGTTGTCAATGTGGTAAAAATTCCATTATCTACATAATTATATTCATCATTTAGATATCATATATATAATATATATCCTGTATATATATGTATTTAAAATAGTACATAACATTTGGAGATAAGAAATGAAATGGATCATTCATGGAGACGGTAAGTCGTTCGTACACATGAATGCTACTTTCCTTTATATTTCATATTTATTGGAATGAAAATTTAATGATACATAGGTAAATTATAATTAAAATATAATATTATATATAATTTCATTAACTCCATCTCTTATACATTCCATGTATGGAATGAACGAGTCATACTACTTTGAGGGGGCGGTAGTCTACACTTCCTCAGGTGAAATTATCGTATTTACCCATTATGGAAATCATAAAGGTATGATATAAATAAAAAATACAGAAGCATATAGACAATATAAATATAATATATATCACATATAAATATATTTCCATCATAATTGCCACCATTAGTGGTGGTACAGAATAATTGAACAATCATCGGTTTGTGAGGTAGTAGTTCGCCATCCGTAGAAACAGTGTGTTCTAAATACATTATATGGAGGTGTGTGTAAGTTTATTTTTAATAATTATCATAAATACATACTTTTATATTGAATATAATTGTGTTTTTATAAAATAATGTAATAAATATATTTTAGTGGTTGGGGAAGGAAAATAAAAGGAAAGAACTTGAGAGAAGACATTACCTTTAAATCAGGTAACTCCCTTTGGTTTGAACCAAAAGGCTTTATTGAATTGACTTATGCCCAAAGTAATCATTCTCAGTGGAATATAGGAATGTTATGAGACTACTGTAGTATATTTTGGATGATCTAAGGGGCTTGAGAGGTGTGAGTAATGGGTTAGAGGTGGTGTCCTTTTATAAGGGGGAGGAGGGGCTCTTTATAAATGTTTGAAAATATTATTTTATTTTAAACTGAATTTTGATTTCAAAATGTCCCAAACTAATTTAATTCGTATATAAGGTGATTATTGTTCTAAATCCTCCCATAAAATGGGTTTTATATATGTTTGGGGCATAAAATAAACCTTATCATTTAGCTTTAACCTTTAGTTAACTATTTTAACTTTTACTGTGTCCTCTTTTATATTCATACTATATATGGTTAATATAGTTACCATAGAATTTAGCCCAAAACAAAAATGGTTCATTAATGACATTATCAACCTTATCTAAATAATTGGTCTGAAACTTATATTTTTAGGATTATTATATAAATTAATAAAAATAATATTTTTTTTAAACTCATTTATGCCAATTTATATACTATTCATATCATGACTTTTTACAAAATCCAAAACAACA
This sequence comes from Viscum album, assembly GCA_963277665.1. NCBI lineage: Eukaryota > Viridiplantae > Streptophyta > Magnoliopsida > Santalales > Viscaceae > Viscum > Viscum album. Next base: position 1,984,668,504 of record OY728122.1, read on the forward strand.
TTATTATTTCATAAAAACATAATTAATTAAAATATAACAAGTCATAATTATCTCAATAATTCTTTTGTGGCATAAAAATATTCAAAATAAATTTATTTTAATATTTATAATCTCATTTATTTAAAACATTAATTAATGAGGTAATCATTACGTTATAATTGTGTCATACATAAATTAATTTATTTGATGAATAAAAATTATAAATAAAATATCCTGAAGTAGGAAATATTTTTATATTTATTATGAAAGTTTATTTTCAAAATTTTCACTTATATAACCCCATATAAAAAATGTATTACTAAATTAAATATGATTATGTTACATTTTATTTAATATTAAATTAGTTTTTAAAACAAATTTCATTTCCACTTACAAGTGGCTCCATGGGGTCCCCAAATCGACACAAGTATTCCCATGGTCGTACATGTATCATAAAATAGTATTAGGACATGTGTTATCATAATTTAATATTATTATAATAATATTTTTACCCTTATTTACCAGATTTACCCTTTAACCATGGTAAATAAAATATTTACTGGATTTACTATTCATAATGTCTAAAAATAAAAGATACCTATTTAAAAAATTTGGACCTCCTATGTACAAATATAGAATCCATTTTTCCAAATTCAAAACTTATATGTTTTATAAATTAATATAAAATTAATTACCATTGTCAAAACCAAAAGGCATGTTGTTAATAAATAATAACTATCAAAAGATTGACATGAATTTATGTCCAATTTCAATGTGAAATTACATCCGATGACCAAAATATGATTAATTTATAATAATATAAACTAATTAGACATTAAAACCAATTAAAATTATAGTCTAATCATATAAATAAATTAGATTAAAATGTTGTTTTGAATTAAAATGCAGTATTTTCACTATTCATCAAAAAATGAACCTTATCAGAAAAATACCAAGATTTTACCCAAAGTACGTTTTGATGTCCCACTTCTAAATAATAATCTATTTTTTTCAAATAGAACATATAGAATTGAAAAAAAAAACTATATTTAAAAAGGGTTCGTCCTCAAAATGCTGTAAATCAACCTTTTGAAGAATATTAGAGTATTTTAGGCTTAAAATCAAATTCATTCTTATTTTAAGCCACTAAAATTTATTGGAGAAAATTAAAAACATTTAGATAACATGTGTAATAATATTTTATTTAGTTCTATTCATTTTCATGAATACAACGATGAGGCCTTAACTTCCATTTAAAATAATATTATACTATTATTTTTCAGTATGACTCAGCCTTGAGTGCATCATGAGATTTCATAGAAACTCATTGTAGAATATAGAGTATGCCATAGAACATATCATCACCTTTTAAGTAAAATTTATATTTAATTAACAAATATTAATAAATATGAAAATGTCATATTCAATATTTACCTAGGATGTTACAGGTTTTGATTTTATTAATTCTTGGAAGACATTGTGAACATATTCATACTCAACATTACGGAATGAAAGAATTAATTTTATAACATTAAAAAAATGAATATGTGTTATTATTAATGGTTGGTCATTTATTTTTTGAACAACCATTTCTATCTCAATTTAACGATCATAAAATTCTATAGTTAGAATCGCCTTTCAAATTTTCACCACTAAATGATCTATATAATATATGTGGTATTTTATATATTTATCATTATGATTATGGGACATTGTTGTTTCTTTAATACCTATCATTTAATGATCCTTAAATACTATTAATGAAATGAGATTAATACTAGTAATAAAAAAAAGTGTCTCTTTCCTTAACATTTATTTTGAATTTTGACGCTCTATAAATCAATTTACTTTTGAGGTATCTTTCTTGAAGTTATAAAACTATATTTTAAAGATAGTGTAAATATAGAAAATCCTAATTGAATATTATTATTTAAAACAACATTTTTCAAAAAAAATATATTGTAATTTTTTCTAATGATTCTATAAATGTAATTTCTATTTTTCTAACTTCAGAATCATTTATAAAAATTATGTTTGTAATAATCCATGTGTTTATCTAGCTCAATATTTCTATTTTTGAATAATATAAGATGCTTAATGTTTTTATCCAAATTAAATAAATTTTATTATCAACATTTAATTATTCCCCTTTTTATGTTAGTCTATGATAAAATTAATTTAGTATATTTTTTCCTAATATCTTATTATTTTATCGTCTTCATTGACTATAATGTGAGTTGCCTCTTCCTAAATAGCTTATACTTCGTCATTTTATAGATTTTATTTAAATTTTAATTTCCTTATTCATAACATTGTGTAGTAAATTTCAACCCTATTTCCCATACATTAACATTTATATTTTTTGGAAACATTCCTTTATCCCCTGTGATATTCTAAATATTATATTTCCTTTATTTTACTTCAATATTATGGATACATGACTGATAATTTGGAGGAATGTTCCATAATTTTTCATTGTAATTAATATTTTCAGTTTATTTTTCAATGTGATCTTGTTTTTCATCTCATCAATCAATTATTTTTTAACTTCGATCTTGTCAAGTTATTAAAATGATTTTTAATTCCCCATTCCATTTTTTAATGATATAGAATATTTCTATTGATGAATTTATTAAAATAGTTATTAGAAAACCATCTATATAAATACTTGGTGTAATTGATAAAAACATTATTTCTCAATTAAGAAAAATTAGATTTGTTTATTCCGTAACCAATTAGAATAAATATTTCATCATGCATTATATATATACAAAATATATTAAACATACATTGTAGAATTTTTTGGTAACAACCAATATAACTTTTTTAAAACATGGGTTGCATGTAAAATTGAATTTCTGGTATTACAAAATTGATTAAGTGGTTATCATTATAGAAAAACATACTAAAAAATATCATTTTTCTCTATTTCCTTAATTTTTATACATGAGCCCTTGAATTTTCTATTCATTCTCCATATTTTTTAATTTGAATCATTATAAATTATGATTTCAATAATAGTTTATTTTATTCTCCATAAAACCTTATATAGAAAGTTAATTGATATAATATTATAGATATTCATTAAATCTTCAAGTATTTTTTTGCAATAATTTCAACAGGATAATTTATCAACAATAGTTTTTATCAAAAGTTTAATATCATCATAAAAATAAATGCCTAATAATCCAGGAATATAATCAATATTGTGTGAGATTTTTTTAGAATTCCTTATACCAGTCCCTTACATCATGGGATGTCTCATTCTCCCTTTAATCATAGTATTTAGTTATTTTCTTCAAATCCATTTTCATTTTCATTAGATAAAATCTTCTTGTGGAAAAAATTTAAGGTTCCTTCCATGAATATATTTTATTTTCATTATATTCAACAAAATAATTTTTCAATTATCCTTCATTTATTGTAAGAAATATGTGATCTAAATTCATCTTATATTAATCAAATGATTATAATGTATTGAATTATTTTTATGAACATCATTATGAGGGTATATGTATTCTTATATAACAGACCATTAAAATTTAAAATATATTATTAGGGATGTTATTTAAACTTATTGTTTTTAGAATTTTTTTACAACCTAATACATTATAGGTTTATAATGAATTGAATAATGCCTCACAATTAAAGTAAATATTAAACATATGTTTCAAATGAAACATCCAATTTTTATGGTATTCTTGACTACTACTACATCACCAACCAATTATCTCCGCCATGTCATCTATTTATTTTCAAAATAATGTTTTAGGAATCCTAAAATTTTAATACATTGCCTATTTACTGAAATAAAAAACGAGTAAAAAGGGAATTGAGATACATAGAATTGCTTGGTATAATATAAAAACAAATTTAAAATAGACCCAAAACATCCACCTATTGTGAAGAAATATCACACACTTTGAATCCATTCAGGGATATTTATCAAGAATTATAACCATCAGAAACATTATATAGCCTCATTTTAGAAATAGCTCAATCAATGTGATCCCATTTATATTGAAAAATACAATAATATATAATAAAAATAACAAAAAGAATAATTATTCCTCATAATAATTTTTATCATTACATAAATCATCATCCTAACCACTTTTATAATAGTCATCTTCCACATAATTGAATATTTTTTCTAAATCTATCCTCTCTTTATATGGTTGAGATATCCAAGGTTGTTAATGGTCCCTAGTGGATCTAGTAGTATATGTTTCCATATTGAGGGAAATATTCTTATTATTGTTATCTTTTTTGATAAATTGGTGAACACTCATCCACATAGTATTTTCTCTGTATATCATCCTTAAATTTATCGTGCATGTACATATATTGAGGTTCGATCTCAAATATAGTTTCATTAGAAAAACCATAAAAAAATTGTGTATTAACATTTTTTTAGTATTTAATTCAATATAATCATGAGAATGATAAACTACCTATAGGGAATAGTCCTAATTATAAAAAATAAATGGAAATCCATTAGGATTCTTTATAAGATTATCTAAAATAGTAGAATTCCTATTAAATATTTAAATATTAATTATCCTTCCCATAATATTCTCCCCCTACTTCCTTTTAAGAATTATTTTTATCCAATCTATCAATTTAAGAAACTAATATACCCCCCCTCCCATAATAGAATAATTTCTAAGATGATCCCTGGACATTTACATATCTGGTCCAATATTATACCTTACATCTTGAACATCTCTTAATTTCTTCTCAGAATCTTTTTCACCTAGACTTGTTAATTGAGTAACTTGGACAAGCCTTGACCATACTATTCATAAACTAGATTAACCATACTAGTATCATCCCCTCCTCTTCCAAAAATTACCATTATTCAAGTATTTATCGATATTTCTATGCTTTCCTTAAACCTCCTTTTGAATAACCTTTTCTTTTCAACAATATTCCAGCACAAGACCTCTAAGAGAGAATATATAAAAAATCACCATTCATAAATCAAAATTCAAATAAAAAATACTTTTAAAATATATCAAAATATTGTTATAATTTAAAAAAAATAATTAATTTTGGTCATCTTTATGGGTGGCGATAATAACTTTCTCAGTCGTCATAAAACTAAGTTACAACTCAAATAGCACACTAACATAATTTTCATAACTGGACATTTCAATTTCTTTGTCCATTATCATTAATATTCCATGTAAAAAATAAAATTCAAATAGAATCATTAAATTCCATATATTCTATTTCAACCCGTTAATCACAAAAATACTTCCACACAAGTCTTATTATTATTAAATTAATTTATTTTTAAGTTCCTATCATGGACATGTAAAATACCTAGACTGTTGTTGGTAGAATTGATTCCCTAGGATAGCTTATTTAATTTTGTTAAAGTAATGAGTCTTAATAAAATAATTCAACCTAAAGTGATATATTTAAAATTTCCACGTCCCCAAATAGATGTTAAGTGGTTTACTGAATATTTAACATTCCACAACTTTCATCCCCTCTCCCAAAAAAATTGTACAATAATGGAGTGATTTCAGAAATCCATTCCATCTAAAATGGATCGAATAATTTCTGTAACATGGGTGATGCATCATTTTCTATCATTATTCAAGGTGAAAACATCTTTGAAAGGTATAAATGACTTATTCATGCATTATTTTTCCTCTCGATTCAAGAAAACTCCTCCATCATGAGATCTCTCAAAACAATTCTCCTTATTGACAAATTCTTCTTGATTTATTACTATTTTGTTAGGAATGAAATAAAAATATACATATCTACATAACATAAATTAAAATTTGAAACTTTATTTCATCCATGAACACCTTAATAACACCATCTCCTTCCTCTATAATATATTTTTTCCCAACATAACTTGTTTTTATTTATAACTTCAATGATTTATTTGTTTCTCTAGATGATTCATATTTATACCTAAAATAAAAAAAATATGAGTGGTAATGATATCTTTATCATCCTACACATAAAAAACAATTAAATATAACAAAAATAATATTATAATGAATAAATATATAAAATATATAAGTGTGTATAATGAATGTAATGTTTTTGTTATTATATTTTAGATTTAAATTGAATACTAAAATTATTGAACAACCATACATGATCCCTAAAAATGGTTATAATTGAATAAGATGCGTTAATATGTGATAAAAATACACATTCAAGTGCATTGGATCATTTTAGAACATTAAAATGGGGGTTACAAGTTATAACCTCAATGATAATAGTGTAAATAATCACTTCTTATAATTATTTTATTTAAATAATAAGTATTAAATATATTTTGGGGGGTTTATTATATACAATTTAATTTAACATAAGAATGGAGATAAATATAGTGTATGGTATGTGTGATTAAGGAAATATAATAAATGTTTTTAAAGGATAATGATGAAACAGTGGGTAGAATTGTATATTATTTTTGAATCAATATGTTTATTATTCAAATTTTTGATTAATTACATAGCATGATCAACATATACATTGAGTTATTTATCAATACATTTATATGATCTATAGTATAATCATAGGTCCCCATAAAGTGTTTTTTCAAGATAAACTAATGGAATTAAATTTTTAAATAGTTTGATATCTATTTATTCTATGAATACTTTTATACTATCATACTCAAGGATTAATGTCTCCATATCTAGTGATTGAGATATAATATCATTTTAACTCCTTCAACCACACCCAACGTTCAATTACCAAGTGATAATGATTGAAAAGAATGAAAATAATAAATATATATAGAATGATCTCAATATGATATTCTATTAGAGTGATCGTCAACTCAATATTACCATATCCACACCAATGGATTATCTTATCATCCTCATAATACAAAGAAAATATAAAATAGTGAGTGAGATATCTGCTTTAATAGAAATGTATTGGCTAATTATTCCCCTCTATCTTTAACTTCTTATCAAATGATATAGATTAATGCCAAAATTTGATGTATTTCATTCTTTAAATCTAATAATTATATGGTTACACAATCACCTGATAGCTTCATCTCTATCTTTGTTTTTGAACATAATAATTGTGTTCTTGTATTATAACATGTGTTAACTTATACATTCAAACCTCCTCATACACTTCACCTTTGATAAAAATCTAGACATTCCATAATTAGGTAGATATATTCTCTCTTCCTTTGATCATTGGAAATCCATACACATTATCACAGGTTTATCCGATATTAGTAAAAATATATATACTATAATATTTCCCTTATACAATTTTTCCATCTATCCTTACCTATCTATCAATTTAACCTATATCATATGCTCACCCATTGTTACTAGATTATTTACCATTATTATTATTGAGTATTCATGGATTACTAGAATATTTGTTTCGTAGGATTTCTGATGATTTAGAGAAATGTAAATTTCTATGAAATTTTTTTTAATATAAGTCTATCAAATATATTAATAAAATCATTAACCCATGTAATATAAATATTATTCATGTCATAGTGAATGGTTCCTTCTATCCATGTAATTTGGGCTTGTAATTGTGAACGATATTCCATTATTCCTTAGATTTCCTCTAAAACTAATCATCTTATATCTCTAATCAGATATCAAGAGATATTATATGTATTCAACCTCAAACATGGAAAATTAATTCTCCCTATCAATGCTTCTAATATATATTATTCATCCATTACCTCTACTAATATACCCATATCATTAGTTTGTATTGATCATTATTCCAGAAATCCTGAGCCATAAAAATTAATGTAATGAAAAGAAATGTTAACAAATTAAATTCATTTATCAATCCAATATCAATTAATTTTTGTTGAAAATTTCCCTTTGATTATTTAAAATTCCAATTCCACAAAACTTAATATTATTTACATGTATGTCTCCATTCCATCATATGTTGTAACATAATCATGACATAGGTAACAATTCAAACACAGATTGTGGTCCCTCCATGTGTCTTTAAAATATTTTATATTCTTAATGTATTAATTCATGTTATTTTGTTGATATTTTTGTCACAATTTTCAATTATCATTGGTTCCTATATATTTACACAATTTGTAACATCAATATATCCTTATTTTAGTATTTAGCCTTTCTTATTTAATAGTCAACATCTGTAATGTCTCATATGTCATTTATTATGATATAATTTAACTTCAATATTTTTAATTTCTTCCCATCCAGAAAAATAGTTAATTCATTCTTTTTTAAATAATATATCACTCGTGAACTTTCATAAAAATCATCTAGCAATTTGTACAATAAAAATGGCCCAAAAACTAAAATATCACCATGAATAATAACTATGAGAATATTATTCACAAAATATCGTACTTTCATTTATTAATATATTTATTTATTATAATTTTAAAACACATAAAAATACACTATTAAATATTATAATAAAATCACATAAATTATATATTGGTCAGTAACCTTACACATTTTTGTATTCATTATGCATACCATATTCCCATAATTTTTTAGTAATGATTAAATGACAAAAATTAAATAATAACATTAAAAAAAAATAAGATGATAATTTATTCTAAATATGTTCTATCAAGATATCAAGTTAGGAACATTAGTCTAGTTTTAGGGTTTCAATAAGGACCCATCATTAATCATAAAATAATCATGATTTATATGTCATTAATTAATTATATTACATTTGAGGATATATAGAGATTATATTTATATCTAATTTTTCAATCACCATCACAGCAATAAATATTAAATCTGCAAGTGTTAACTTCTTCTTAGTATCCCAATTTTTCATAAAACAAAATATTTATGATATAAAAAGTTTTATTTTAATGACATATCTACAAAATTTTCATCTTGACCTCATCCTTTTCACTTCTCATCCTTAAAAACCTATGGAAAAAATATTAATATATGTAATGAGAAAAAATATATATAAGGAGAATTATAATAAAGAAAAAAACTTTTTTGTTCCTAATAGTTATAAAAAATTCCTTTTTCAAAAATTAACATTGTGGTCCCAATAAAAAATTCCTTACATACGAAATCATCTTTTTACCAAATGATTTTTATAAAACATTAAATCTGAAATATTGATGGAAAAAATAAAACATATAAATTATTCATTGAAATCATGATAAACTCATGAAAACATTTTCCCAAATTTATAATGTTCACCCTTAACTAGAAGAAAATACTTTTCTTGAAACATAAGATCAATATATTCCCTCATAAAATCATGAAATTTCTATAAAAATAATTATAATAATATGTAAGTCATGTAGGAAAATTGGAAACATATATAACTTCCATCATAATTCAACATAAAACAAAATAATTACCCAATATATTTTTGGTCTATAACTAACGCACTGATACTTGGTTTATAATGTCAACATTCATTTTTAACAAAACCAACCATCTTTTTTATAATGAAATCACTCATAATTGGTTTAAAATACAACCAAATATAATATTAAATAATTCCCATAAACCATAACATAATCATAACACATGAAATATTGCATAAAAATATTCCATTCACCTATAAGTAAAACATTTCTAGAAATCTAAATTTCCATTACATTTAAATCCCTTTCTGAAAATAACCATAAAATAGGGAATAGGGGTTTTCTCTAATGAAAATAAGGAATCTTATAAAGGAATGTAAAATTAAAATAATGAGGATAGAAGCAGTAAAACCAATTGAAGCTATATATGTTAAAAAAGAAAAAAATATATATTTTTCAAAGAACTATAAATTCATCCATTAAAATACATAAAAACATTCCTTTATAAAAACATTGAAATAAAGTCAAACAGAATAAAAATTTCATTTATTGTTAATTACATCAATAAAAATACTTCAATAAAATAAAAAATACTGTCATGGAAGAGAAATATTTAGAAAAAAATCTTTAAAACATTTTGGAATATATATTAAAAGTAATGGTTTTCTTATCTTTATTTTGACTAATTGTGTATGTTCATTATATTCATGAATAATAAACATATGTTAATGATTTCAATTCTCAAAAACCTTTCACATTTTTATCATTCACTTTATTTTATTTATTATAATAAATAACCATCAAGTGATATCCTTCCATCTAATTCTTGATACGGCCTGCTACATGTCCATGGAGTGTCCCTGATCCCCTTGGGATGATAAAAAGTGTCAAGGTTATCATACATAACCATTGGGAATGGGAAGAACCTCAATGAACCAAATAAAAAATTATAAACATTATATAATAGTAAAAAATACAAGATACATTCTTGTAGACACATCCTATAAATAAACAACTAATCGTAGAAACAAATCTATATTGTAAGATAAAATAAAATAAATATATAAGTAGCCGATAATAATCTTGTTCTAACACAGTCTATGAAATTGAAGGTCTGATCACTAACTTTATGGGACTCTCTCATCACAACCATCATTCGTACAACACCTTTATCCCAAGGAATAAATAAATGGATCCAACCTGAAATCCAAAACATATAGGAAACATCACTAGATAAAAATACTACATACCTACCAACATGAGTTTTTAGGGTGTGATGTGACCCATTTGGGATACCATAATGATTCCAATTCATTTCATTTATAGAAGCACCCAAGATCACTCATTTGGAAATAATAGGAAAAATAATTTTCTATTTTCCTTTATATAGTAAGGGGTAAAAAAATCATCAGACATCCCCATTCTCAAAATAAAATTTCCATAAAACAAACCATTATTAGGTTTTAAGAAAAAAAATTTCAATTTAATACACTAATCATTTATCATAAAAAATACCACACTTTTGAAAAATAAAACCCCAGATGGTTTATAATGTTTCAAAATAATTTCATCCAATAATTTCACATTGAAACCCATTTCTCCCATTTCCATTAAAAATATATTACACAGACAACATATTGGTAAATAAGGTTTAAGGAACCAGCCTTAAAACATTACATAATATTGAGTTAAATGAATAATTCACATTGAGGATATTTTCAGGTTTAGAGTTTTAGAGAATTCGGACATAACTATAACATCTCAAAAGATTACAAAGTAGACACTTCTACACAGTTTCCATTTTTTTTACAAAACATGAACTCTTAAAAAAAAGAGTCATTTCTAGTTCTATGTTTAAGACAGCATGACTTTTCCTTGATCCCATCTTCACCCTATTCGACATTATGTCATGTGAAAAACATTTTAAAAACGTGGGATGAGCATAAAAATCTCAGTAATGGATACACAAATAAGGAAAAATTTGAGTTTTTCAAAAAAACAAGTAAACCATGAATACTTTAACATAAGTAAAACTTTTCACCTTTATGAAGTAGAAAATACTCTTCACTGAATAAAAGATCATTACTTACCCTTTTGTAACCAAAATATTACCATAAAACCCTTATAAAGAACACATAACATATAAAGGTAACTTGGGACATAAACATACATAAATTGAATAACCATACGATCGACTTCCACACATATCACTAAATTGAATAGCCATACAAATGACTTCCATACCCAATGCATTGGAGGTTATAACGTAACCACCCGTCCTGGTATTCAGGGCACCACCCTTCATTTGATTTATCACGTAACTGTAGGACCCCGAGGCACCCTGAGAGGGGAGGGGTGAATCAGGGCGAAAACTTTTTCTTTTAAACTGAGGATCTTGTTCCCATATTGGTAGGAACTAGTTAAACCTATATGAAGAATATGATTTTTAATGAAACATTCACAGGAAAAGAGATGACATAGAAAATTTTACTTGGTTCAATGCTAAGGGCTACATCCAACGAGCATACGCCGACAACTTGTCGGGCGTACCAAATTCCACTATTATCCACTAGTTGTGGATTACTATGGTTTGGGCACAATCACTCTGACCCAGGCTCACTGCCTTTACAATTATTTAGGGATAGCTCACTGCGTCCCTCGAGTCACTCCCTTTGACTCCCCCTGGTTCACTATCGTCGGTGAAGTCCCACTCGGTTTATATACGTGAAGTTCTCTTCATCATTTCTCAATGAATGCATCTTTTGCATTATGTTGATGCTCTGTTGAAGTCAAACTATCACCTGTGAACTGATCTACAACTTTCATGCAGCACCAAGACAACCAGAAAGCCACAATAGCACCTAGAGCGCAACTCCAAGGCAACGCCCATCTTTCAAGGATGGCGCGCAAGTTATAACTTTCGCGCAAGTCCACCTTCAACACTTGTGTGATTCAGTCTTCTTTAAATCCAAACATGTGTGACTCAACTTCTTTTCAACTCAATACGATTTTGAAACCTAATGGAAACCTGTCGCGCAAATTCAATTCTGGCGCGCAAGTATCACCAAATCACTTGCGTGACTACTGGATGGGCAGCAAATAACTATCGCGCCTCTCCACCTTGCACAACCCACCAACACTTACCTGACTTCAACACCTACGCGACAGGAGCCTTGAATTTCTTCAAGTCCAAAGTTCATTTTGAATGTGGAGGGGTGGTCCTCTATTTATAGGCATTATGATACCCTGCGCGGCGGCGTGCAAATCTTCCCTTGGCACGCAAGTCTCGGCGCGCAACCCTTCTATCCTCCTAGACACTTGCGCGACCAACTTCCAATATTGGGTGCCCCTATTTACATTTCCGTATTTTGATGATCAAAACATGATGGTCAAATAGCGCACAACTTTCCAATACTCTAAGTTACCGGCGGGCAAGTCCTTTCATGGCACGCAAGTCACTTGCGTGACCAAACCAATACTTTCATGACCCTCTTTCTGTTGCCATATTTTCATGTTCACATTTTGAAAAACATCAGGCGTGCAATTTTCCAAGCCTTCAAGGCCTCGTCCCGCAAGTCCATTTTCCAAAAACACATTTCTCCATATTTCAGGTTTTGAGGCCCAAAAATTTGGCAAACACTGGGAAACGACGCCATCTTCAATACTATTGTCTGCTTGAACTGTATGATCACTTTACTGGTACATGTTCTGAACATCCACTGTGGATTTCCAACAAACACAAACCATACTCCAACTCGTGTACAGAACATCCATGGTTCCTATAGTAACCACCTGGAAAATGTCCAAGTACCAATATAAAATCATAACACATACAACAAATAAAAAGGAAAGAACACATTTCCATATTTCGATCACAATATATCACTTAAATATATTGACATAACAAATCCGTTTTCAAAACCATTTTCAATACCCAAAATACGTAAAAGAGTATAAGGTATTTATTTTCTTTTAAAAACAGAATGACTTGATGAGGAAGCCAAAGATCAAATAATAGTTGCGGGGGTGGAAAAGGTCGTTGTCACCGCGTATGTTAAAAGGAAAATTCTTTTTTTCATTTAGTAAAACTCTTCATAGTAAATGATTCCTTTTGAATAAAAGTAAAATTAAAGGGGTTTGTACACCGTATAAAATAAAGTTGTGTAGAAATGAAAATATGCCTCAATGACAGGAGATTGAGACGAAGTCCCTTACCTTGTGTCCGACTTGACCCGTTCGTTATTTAATATCCTGAATAATAAACTTAAGTTAATTTCTACGTGATTAAGAACCTTTTTTAAGTTTGTTATTCCTATTATATCACTTATTTCCATGTTATAAACATTATGTTGTCATTTAAGTTAATAACTTTCGTTTTGTCAATATTTGGCACTTGAGTCAAAAATAAACACCTTATATTTAAAATTTGACCATGTGGTCAATATTCCATTATATCCAGAATGATATTCATGATTTAGATATCATATATATCATATATAACCAGTATATACATGTATTTATAGTATTACATAACATTTAGAGGTAAGAAATGAAGTGCACCTTTAATGGAGACGGTAATCCCTACGTACACATGAACATTAATTTCATTTATATTTCATAATTTAATGGAAATAAAACATATTTATACATAGTTATATTATAATTACAGTATAATATCATATATAATATCATTAACACTATCCTTTATACATCCCACAAAAGGCATTAACGAGTCACATCACTTTAAGGGGGTGGTAGTCCGTACTTCCTCAAATAAGATTATCGTATTTACCCACTATGGAAACCATAATGGCTTGATATAATTTGGAATTACAAAAGTATAATGAAATAATAAACATAATATATATCATATATAAATATAGTTCCATCATAATGGCCACCATGAGAGGCAGTTGGATATATTTGAACAATCACAGTTTCGTGAGGCGTTAATTTTCCATCCACATAAACATTATGTTCTCCATCCATTAGATGGAGGTGTGTATAAGTGTAGTTAAAATCATTCTTATAACAACATCCTAGTATAATGAGTATAATGGTGTTGTTACAAAAGAAATAAATAAAAATATTTTTGGGGTTGGAGAAGTAAAATAAATGAAAACAATTTAAGAGAAACTGTTACCTTTAATTTGGGTAACTCCTTTTGTTTGAACCAAAAGGACTTATTGAAGTGCCTTCTTCATAAGGTGAGGCTTTTATGGGTAGGATATGGATGTATTGAGCTTAATTGGGAAGATGTCTGATGATCCAAATAGCCTGAGAGGTGTGAGTAATTTGTTATAATTGGTCTCCTTTTATAAGGGAGAGGAGGGGCTCTTTAAGAAAGTGTGAAAATATTATTTTATAATATAATGATATTCGGTTTTTAATGGTCCAAAAATCATTATAGTAGAAGATAAGATGAGTCATGGTCCAAATAAAATCATCCAATCATAATTTTACATGTTTTGGATAATATATTAATCATTATAATCTTATTTTTTAAAATGATTTATTAATGAGGTAAATACTGCATCATTATTATGTCATAAATAATTTACATTATTTGTTGTCTAAAAATTATAAAAAAATACCATGATGTAAGATATAGTTTTAGATTTCCAAATAATATTTATAGTAGAAAATAGAACTTATATAACACCATATAAAAATTAAATACTAGAATATTTTTGTTAATGTCAATTTTGTCTTCATATTAAATTAATTAATCTAAATTGTCATTATCACATCCAAGTGGCTCAATGCGGTCCCATATTTGGCCCAAACATGTCCATTGTCGTGAATGACTCAACCAATAAGGTTTTGTACAAGTTTTATGGTAATTTTGAATTATTATAATATTCTTTTTACCTTAATTACCCTATTTACCTTTAACCGCGGTAAATAAAAGTCAAACGTTACTATTCACCAAAAATTATTTTCATCTAAATGAACCACAATTTACTTCTTGATAAAAACCATGTATGTCGGATTTTTAAAATTCAATTCAAAAAAGTTGTAAAATTTCATTTAAATGAAAAAGTCAGTTTTTTAACTACCACGAAGTGGTTTCACTATTCATAATAAATTGATGTTTTTCAGAAAAATACCAAAAATTCAGCTTAAGAATTATTTGATATTCCGAATTCAAAAATTATTTCTATCTTTTAAAATTCAAAAAATATAATTGGAATTAATCAATTTTAAAATTAATTCCCATTATCAAAACAAATAGCCTGTTTTTAAGAAACAATAACTATCAAAATATTGATACCTGTTTATGTCCAATTTAAAAATGAACTTAATTCCAATGACCAACATTGGATCAAATGGTAAAAATATATTTTAATTTCACTTTAAAACCAATTAATGAGATAACATAACCATATAAATAAATTAGTTTAAAAGGAACTTTTGAATAAAAATACAGTATTTTTCCCTATTCATTAAAAAATGAACTTTATCGGAAAAATTCCAAAAAATTACCCAAAGTAAAATTTTATGTCCCATTATAAAGAAGGATTTTATTTAGTCAATTATAATGTATTAAAGTAACCAAAAATAGATTTAAAGAGGGTTCTCCATTAAAGGGCGACAAATCGGCCTTTTAATGTAAATTATGATTAAAATTTGATTAATTCACATTTTAAGCCTTTAACTTTTTATTGGATAATGTAAATACATTTAACAAACATGTATAATAATATTTTAGTTAGTTTCATTCATTCCCTCCAATAAAATGGCTTGGATTTAACTACCATTTCAAATAATAATATTATATTATTAGTGTGCAACGTAAGATTCCAAAGAAACCTGTTGTTGCGTAACAGGTATGCTATCGAACATAGAAACCCCTTTAAAGTAAAATTTACATTTAATTCAAAAATATTAATAAATATGAAATATTTTTTATTCTTTATTTACCTGGGATGTTACATCCTTCCCCCCTTTTGAAAATTACATCCTCGCAATTTTTATTCACGTATCAAAATAAGTGGGGGTATTTATCCCTCATAGCATTTTCAGATTCTCACATTGCCTCTTCAACGATATGGTTTTTTCACAAAACCTTTACCTGGTAAATTACCTTATTATGAAACACCTGCTCACTACGGTCAAGAATTTGGTCTGGTTTTTCTTCATAAGAGAGATTCCCTTCCAACTAGACTACCTCTGGGTTCAAAACATGAGATGGATCTAGCATATACTTTCTCAAAAACGAAACATGAAAAACATTGTATACCTGGGATAAACAAGGAGGTAAATCCACTCTATACGCAACTGATCCCAAATTCCCCAGAATTTCATAAGGTCCAATGAACCTCAGACTCAACATTCCCTTCTTACCAAAACACATCACTGTTTTCCATGGAGAAACTTTGAGAAATACATGATCACCTACCTCAAAGGAAAGATCCTTCCTCCGGTTATCAACAAAACTTTTCTGTTTTATCTGAGATGTTCTCATGTGCTTCTAAATCAATTGAACTTTTTCTTCCATCTCTTCTACCAATTCTGGTCCCATTAGCTTCCATTCACCTACTTCATCCCAAAAATTTGGAGTTCGACAACGCTTTCTATATAATTCCTCAAATGGAGCCATCTGTATACTAGAATGAAAACTGTTATTATAAAAACAAAATCAACCAAAGAAAGTTGTTGGTCCCAACTTCCCGGATAATCCATCGAGCAAGCACGTAACATATCCTCCAAGGTCTGAATTGTTTGTTCTGACTGCCCCTCTGATTGAGGATGAAAGGCTGTAATAAAATTTAATTCATTACCCAATGACATTTGAAAGCCTTTCCAAAAGTTAGAAGTGAACCTGGGATCACGATCAGATACAATAGAGAGGGGAACTCCATGCAACCTGACTACCTCTTTAACATACAACCGAGCAAGTTGATCTTGAGACAAAATATCTCGAATTGGAAGGAAATGAGCAGATTTACTCAATCGATCAACAATAACACATATTTAATTATTACTTTGACATGTCTTTGGTAATCCCACAACAATGTCCATGGATATATTTTCCCATTTCCACTTGGGAACTGGTAGAGGATGAAGAATTCCTTTCGGTAATTGTCACTCTACTTTAACCTGCTGACAAGTCAAACACTTCACAGTAAAATCAGCAATATCTCTTTTCATTCAATCCCACCAGTAATACTCTCGAAGATCTATGTACATCTTAGTACTGCCATGATGAACTAAAAACGGAGAACTATGAGTTTCACATAACTACTCATTCTTCAACTTTGAATCACAAGGCACACAAAATCTCTTTCCAAATATCAAAACACAATCATTATCAATGTAAAATTCAGGTAACTTACCCTTTTGAACCAAATATACCTTTTTATATAATTCACTTTCTTCTTTCTGCACTTGCTTTATTCTTTCCTATAGAGCTGATCTAACTGACACCTGATATAAAACAGAAGAATTTCCTGCAACAACAAATTCTATGCCAAATTTCATCAAATCAAAAACCAAAGGATCTCATTCCAAATGTAGCATGGCTAATGATGCATTACTTTTTCGACTCAATGCATCAGCCACATTATTTGCTTTTCCCAGATGGTAATGGATTGTGCAATCATTATCCATGATTAATTCCAACCATCACCACTATCCCATGTTCAATTAATTATGAGTGAATATACACTTTAAACTTTTGTGATCATTATATATTTCACACTTCACACCATACAAATGATGCCTCCAAATTTTTAAAAAAAAAACAACAGCAACTAATTTCAAATCATGTGTAGGGTAATTTAACTCATGAGGTTTCAACTAACGTGAAGAATAAGAAATTACCTAATCATTCTGCATTAGGACACATCCCATTCCTTTCAACGATGCATCAATGTAGATAACAAACTCACCATTTCTGGATGACAGTTCCAAAACTGAAGCATTCACCAATCTCATTTTAAATTCCTAAAAGTAATACTCACATTCTTTTGTGAAGATGAATTTAACACCTTTTCGAGTTAACATAGTCATTGGACTAGATAACCGTGCAAAATTTTCAACAAACCTCTGGTAATAACCTTCCAAACCAAGAAAACTAAGGATATCGGTTATATTTGAGGGTCTTGGCCATTCTTCAACAACTTTAATTTTAGCAGGATCAACAGTTATTCCATTTTTTGAAACAATGTGACCAAGGAAATAAATTTGTTGTAACCAAAACTCACAGTTTCAAAATTACCCATAAAGTTTCTTTTCTTTTAAGGCTTGCAAGACAACCCTTAAATGACTTTCATGGTCCACTTTACTTTTTGAATAAACCAAAATATCATCAATGAACACTACCGCAAACTTTTCCAAGAACTCACAGAAAATTCTATTCATAAGATCCATGAATACAGCAGGTGCATTGGTTAAACTAAAAGGCATAACTAAAAATTCATAATGGCCATATCTAGTACGAAACGCGGTCTTTGGAATGTCTGCTTCATTTACTTTAAACTGATTGTACCCCGACCTCAAATCAATCTTTGAAAAATATTGAGCTCCCTGGAGCTGATCAAACAAATTATCGATATGAGGCAAAGGATACTTATTCTTAACAGTGATGTTATTCAATTCTCTATAATCAATGCAAAGTCTCATTGAACTATCTTTCTTTTAAACAAACAAGAATGGCGTACCCCATGGTGATGTGCTAGGTCGATTGAAACCCTTATCTAATAACTCCTATAATTGCTTCTTTAACTCTAAATGTTATATTTAAGTCATTCGATAAGGGGGTTTTGAAATTGGCTTAGAATCAAGAATTAAGTCAACTGTAAATTCAACTTCCCGATCAGGTATAATACCAGGCAACTCATCTGGAAAAACATCAACGTACTCATTTACCACTGGCACATAATTAATATGAATTGTTCCTTTATTTTCAACAATATATGAAATGTAACATTCATTTCCATCTTTTACTAGTTTCTCAGCTTCCTGATATGTTATCAAAAGCAATGGTTCATTCTTGTATAAAAACTATAAATCTTCCTGAAAAGTAACATATTTAGCTTTATAGTCAATCTTAGCATGATAAATAGAAAGCCAATCCATGCCCAAAATAACATCAAAATCTACTAGAGTCAAAAAAATTAAGGTTTGCAGGTAGATTCTTTCCACACACAAGGACATGAATGTTCTTATGTTTTCTTTTTGTTTCAAAATTTCATCCATGTGTTTTTACCATAAGTTATATATTCATATGTTGAGATGGAATTCACAATTTTCTAGAAAACTTCTCAGAAATGAAACAGTGTGTAGACCCTGAATCAAATAACACATTGGCATAATCTGAACAAACAAACAGTGTACCTGAAACTACTTCTTTTGATGGCACAACATCTGCTGAAGTATTTGCAAAGGATTTCCCCACCCCTTTCTACTTGTAGTCTAGCAACTTTCCCTCCGTGGAGTTCTTCGTTGGACACTCATTTTCATAATGACCCATTTCATTACACTTAAAACATCTTACCGATGGTTTTTCATTGCCTTCTTGATCATCTTCTTTATAGTTACGAGCAATATGACCAGACTTACCACACCAGAAGCACTTTCCAAACTTTTATAAACATTCTCCGGGATGCTTTTTACCGCACTTATCACATGTTGGATATTTAGTTTTCTTACCTCTAGGCTTCTTTGATGAATTCTTCCCCTTTTCCTGCCAACTGGACCTCTTATTCTATTGTTTTTCAAAGAACACTTGATCATCGACAAACTCCATTTCCACCTTCTCCACACAACGAACAAGTTTTTCATAACTTTTGAACTCATGAGAGGCTAATGCTCTTCGATATCGTGGTTTCATTCCTGAGTAAAATTGATTTATTTTACTATCAAGATCTCTTATGAAATTTGGAGCATACCTTGCTAGTCGAGTGAATTTTTCTTCATAAGTAGCCACTGATTCATCATCCTGCCTCAATTCTAGGAATTGTTTCTCCATCCTAAGACGAACCACCTTATGAAAATATATCTCAAGAAACATACCTTTGAATTCTTCTCAAACAAGATCATCAATCTCATCACTATCCCGGATATTTTTCACCATCAACCACCACTGATCAGCTTCACCTTCAAAACGGTAAACAACGAGACTAACTTTTTGATGTTCTGAACAACCCCTGACATCAAAAATCTTCTACAGTGCATTAATCCACCTTTCAGCAAGCACAAGGTCAGATGATCCTCTGAATGATGGGGGATGTTACCTCATGAAATTCTCCACTACTAACATGTTCCTCTGTGGTTGATCTGGCTGATCTCGTTCATGGATACCACCATCATTTATTTCCTGAGTCAACTATCCCATCATTGCAACAAACTGTTTAGTTCTGATTCTGACCATCTCAGGTTGCTTATTTAGAGGGTTATCTTCCTCTTGATGTTGTCCCATCATAGCAGCCTTGTTTCCTCTGTGGAAAACTATTCTGAACATAGAAATATCTTAGGCGAAGCAACATGGTAATTTTAAATGCTATATGATTTCAATATTAACATAAATTACTTTATGGATATTAATTTAACAATACCCTAACTCCTAAAGTTGTCTAAACCAAGCTCTAATACCAACTATAAAGACCCAGCCTTAAAACATTATATAATATTGAATTAAATGAATAATTCACATTGAGGATATTTTTAGGTTTAGAGTATTAGATAATTATTAAATAACTATTACATCTCAAAAGATTACAAAGTAGACACTTCTACACAGTTTCCATTTTTTTTACAAAACATGAACTCTTAAAAAAAGAGAGTCGTGTCTAGTTCTTTGTTTAAGACAACATGACTTTTCCTTGATCCCATCCTTGAACCAATTTCACATTATGTCCTATGAAAAACATTTCAAAAACTTGGGATGAGCATAAAATGCTCAGTAAGGGATACACAAATAAGGAAAACTGTTAGTTTTTCAAAACAACAAGTAAACCATGAATACTTTAACAGAAGTAATACTTTTCACCTTTATGAAGTAGTAAATACTATTCATTGAATAAAATATAATTACTTACCCTTTTGTAACAAAAATATTACCATAAACCCATATAATGAACACATAACATATAATGGTAACTTTGGACATAACCATTCATAAATAGAATAACCATACGGTCCACTTCCACACATATCACTAAATGGAATAGCAATACGGCCGAATTCCATACCCAATGGATTGGAGGTTATAACGTAACCACCCATCCTAGAATTCACGGCACCACCCGACATTTGGTTTATCACGTAACCACCCGTCAAATTTCCAAGTACCAATATAAAACCATAACACATACAACAAATATAAAGAAAGAAAACATTTACACATTTTGATCACAATATATCACTTAAATATATTTACATAACAAATCCATTTTAAAAACCATTTTCAATACCAAAAATACGTAAAATAGTATAAGGTATTTATTTTCTTTTAAAAATAGTATGACTTTTTGAGGAAGCCAAAGGTCAAATAATACTCATGGCGGTGGAAAATTTCTTTTTCACCACACACGTTAAAAGGAACATTCTTTTTTTCATTTAGTAAAACGCTTTGTAGAAAAAGATTACTTTTGAATAAAATTAAATGTCAAAGGGGTTTATACACCATGTAAAAGAAAGTTGTGTATAAATGAAAATATGCCTCAATGAAAGGAGATTGAGATGAAGTCCCTTACCTCGTGTCCTACTTGACCCGTTCTCTCTTAATATCCTGAATAATAAACTAAAGTTAATTTATACTTTATTCAGAACCTTTTTAAAGTTTATTATTCCTTTTATATCACTTATTACCATGTTGTAAACATTATGTAGTCATTTACATAAATAACCTTCATTGTGTCGATATTTGGCACTTGAGTCAAAAATGAACACCTTATATTTACAAGTTGTCCATGTGATCAATAGTCCATTATATAAAGAATGATATTCATGATTTATATATCATATATATCGTATATATCCAGTATATACATGTATTTATAATATTACATAACATTTAGAGGTAAGAAATGAAGTGCACCGTTCATGGAGAGGGTAAGCCGTACGTATGCATGAACACTACTTTCATTTATATTTCTTAATTTAATGGAAATAAAACATAATGATACATAGTTATATTATAATTCCCTTATAATATCATATATTATATCATTAAAACTTTCCTTTATACATCCAACATAAGTTATTAACGAGTCACATCACTTTAAGGGGGATGTAGTCCGCACTTCCTCAAATGAGATTATCGTATTTACCCACTATAGAAACCATAAAGGCTTGATATAATTGGAAATTACAGAAGAATAATGAAATCATAAAAATAATATACATCATATATAAATATAGTTCCATCATAATGGCCACCATGAAAGGCGGTTTGAGATATTTGATCTATCATCGTTTCATGAGGTGTTAGTTTTCCATCCACAGAAACATTATGTTCTTCATCCATTAGATGGAGGTGTGTGTAAGTGTAGTTAAAATAATTATTATAAAAACATCCTAGTATATTGAGTAATCTAGTGTTGTTACAAAATAAATAAATAAAAATATTTTAGGGGTCTGGGAAGTAAAATAAATGAAATTAATTTAAGATAAACTGTTACCTTTAATTTGGGTAACTCTATTGGTTTGAACCAAAAGGACATCTTGAAGTGCATTCTACATAAGGTAAGGATTCTAGGGGGAGTAGAGCGATGTATGAAGCTTAATTGGTCAGATTTTGGAGGAGCCAAATGGCTTGAGAGGTGTGAGTAATTGGTTAGAAGTGGTCTCCTTTTATAATAAGGGAGAGGAGGGGCTCTTTAGGAAAGTGTGAAAATATTATTTTATAATATAATGATATTCAGTTTCTAATGGTCCAAAAATCCTTACAGTCGAAGATAAGATGATTCATGGTCGAAATAAAATCATCCAATCAGAATTGGACATGTTTTGGATAATATATTAATCATTATAATCGTATTTATTTAAATGATTTATTAATGAGGTAAATACTGCATCATTATTATGTTATAAATAATTTAATTTATTTGTTGCCTAAAAATTATAAAACAAAATACCATGATGTGGGAAATATTTTTATATTTCCAGAGAATATTTATAGTCAAAAATATGACTTATATAAAACCATATAAAAATGATTTACTAAAATATTTTTGTTAATGTCAATTTTGCCTTCACATTAAATTAATTAATCTAAATTGTCATTATCACTCCCAAGTGGCTCAATGTGGTCCCCAAATCGTCCCAAATATGCCCATGGTTCGTAAATGACTCAACCAATAAGGTTTGGGCAAGTTTTAAGGTAATTTTGAATTATTATAATATTCTTTTTACCTTGAATTACCCTTTTCACCTTTAACCGCGGTAAATAAAAGTCAAAAGTTACTATTTACCAAAAATTATTTTCATCTTAATTTAAAACATTTTACTTCTTGATAACAACCATGTATGACGGATTTTTGAAATTCAATTCACAAAAGTGGTAAATTTTCATTTAAATGAAAAAGTCAGTTTTTTTAACCACCACTAAGTGGTTTCACTATTCATCAAAAATTGAAGTTTTTTCATAAAAATACCAAAAGTTCAGCCTAAGAATTATTTGATATTATGAATTCAAAAATGATTTCTATTTTTCCAAATTCAAAACATAGAAGTGGAATTAATTAATTTTAAAATTAATTCCCGTTATCAAAATAAATAGCGTGTTTTTAAGAAACAATAACTATCAAAAGATTGATACTTGTTTATGTCCAATTTCAAAGTGAAATTAATTCCAATGACCAACATTGGATCAAATGGTAAAAATATATATTAATTTCACTTTAAAACCAATTAAAAAGATAATCTAACCATATAAATATATTAGATTAAAAGTCCCTTTTGAATTAAAATACAGTATTTTTCACAATTCATTAAAAATGAACTTTATCAGAAAAATTCCAAAAAATTACCCAAAGTAAAATTTGATGTCCCCATTCTAAAGAAGGATTTTATTTGGTCAATTAGAATTTATTAAAGTAACCAAAACTAGATTTAAAAAGGTTTCTCCATTAAAAGATGATAAATCAGCCTTTTAATGTAAATTATGCTTAAATTTAGATTCTTTCACATTTTAAGACTTTAACTTTGTATTGGATAATTTAAATACATTTAACAAACATGTATAATAATATTGTAGTTAGTTTCATTCATTACCACCAATACAATGGCTAGGAGTTAACTACCATTTAAAATAATAATATTATATTATTAGTGAGCAACATAAGATTCCAAAGAAACCCGTTGTTTCGTATCAGGTACGCTATCGAACATAGAAACCCCTTTAAAGTAAAATTAATATTTAATTCACAAATATTAATAAAT
This sequence comes from Viscum album, assembly GCA_963277665.1. Lineage (NCBI taxonomy): Eukaryota > Viridiplantae > Streptophyta > Magnoliopsida > Santalales > Viscaceae > Viscum > Viscum album. The sequence goes on from OY728122.1 coordinate 1,984,693,174, forward strand.
ATAAAATATGTCTTATTATTTATTTACCTGGTATGTTACATAAGGAAATGAGGGCTACAATTAAGAAAGAAAACCATATCAAGTTATAAATAAATCCAATAAATAGATGTTATAAAACAATACAACAAAATGACTAAACCATAAGGGGATCATACATTAAATTAGTCCATCCAAAAAAATAAAATTCACACAGTAATATATATATATATATAAGGAATAACATTGAAACATATTAGAATGATACACAATGAGTAAAAATGGTATAGCACAAGACACATATAGCTGGACCTACTTCCGGCTAGTTATCACTCACACACTCGTCACTTGAATAAATCTAAGTAGTATCCTTAGTAACAACCACCCATGCTAGGAATATATATAACTATGGGGTACAATAAATTTCTATAACACAATTATCCTAATAGTTCTCCTCTACTTCCCACTTATCATCCTTGGTCTCCACATAGAATTATAACAGAAGTGGGAAATGATCAATAACATAATAACAAGAGAATAATAATCTCCTAGGGCTGACACCACAATCCCATCTTTCCCACCTCCTGCGCTACCAATAAAATGAGGCCCAACACATAATCACCATTATACTGACATCATAAAACATTCATCATGTGAATAAGTATAAAAATAAAAAACCAAAATAGGAATTAATAATGGTATATTCAAACTCAAAACAAAATTTCCAACCTAGACTTCGCCTATATCAAATAAATTTTTAAATTCCTCGTTAATTAAATTTTATAATTAAATAAAATGTAAAAAAAATAAATACTTGCAAGAACAACCAAATAAGTCACAGGAAACACCATTTTAACTTTATAAAACCAAAAAACCCCTTCAGAAACAACAAAAACCTTTAAAACTGAATGGGGAGTCCCGTTTCAAAACACCATTTGGCCCAAATACCAAAAAAAATTGTATTTCCAAAATAAGACGATCTGTGACTCTAATGACCCAAAGTTTTATCAGTGGAATTCCATTATTATAATTATTACTTATAGTATAATCACATTAGGTAGCACAATGAAATCTAATGATACTAAATAATTTGTTCCCATTATACAAAATTTTCAGCTTCTATGCTTTCAATTTCAAAAATCTGACATACATGGTTGCGATTAGTAATATGTTTGGAGTCTAATAGGACAAACATAATTTTTTTGAATAGTAACCTACCCTTATGAATAGTAAATCGTTCACAAATAATAGTAACCTTAACCTTGAAATATTAAATAAAATTTTGGCATATTATAAGTAAAAAATTGACCATAGTAAAAGTATTGTTATTTTTGTAACTCATAAAAATTTAATTATAATTTATTTATTTATTTAAAAGAAAATAAATTTTCTTAAATTTTTTTAATAAATTAACAATTCTATTTCTTCTAGTTTTAATATAATTTTCTAAGACCTTACGTAATTTTTTAAAGCATTATAAAATCTGTTTTAATTTAAAAAAAAGTATTTTTCAAGTAAATTATGATTTTAATTAAAAATTAAATTAATCATATTTAGAAAATTATTTTTGAACAATGAAATTCATTATTAAAGTCTATTCATTGAAAAATGGTTAGCGTGATTTTTTTGTATTTTTTTGAAATACAAGAATTTTTATGAATAATGAAATATCATAATGTTCAAAATAAGGTAAATAAGCTAATTATAGACTCATGCATGATTTTTTTCTAATGTAAGCCTAATTAGTTTGGATTCACATGATAAAATTTCTATTATTTGTTAAGGAAGAATAACTATTCCTTTTCTTATGTGGAAATAATAAATTAATAATTTTATATTATGGAATCCCCTCTCCCATCCACTATAAATACCACCCTTCATACACTCATTTCTTCACACCTCTAAAGCATCAATCCTTGTCTGTACTGTACTCATGAATCTTCCATATCCCCTACCCCACGTCTAAAAGATTCTGGTATTTTCAAAAAACCAAGCCTTTGTCCCTTAAAGAAGATATGAAGATGAGGATTCAAGTGGTATTTTCTCTCTCTCTTTTCCATTAATTTCCTTTCAATTTCAATTTCATTTCTTATTCTATCCCCACCTACCTTCATTCAATTGGTATGGAAACTCCAGTATTATACATATACATGAATTTTATTATAATAATTGGATATTATACAATTCAACCCCCATCTCCCCTTCCTTTTATTTTATAAAATAAAAAGTTATTGGTGAGGTGTTAATCTATCACCTTCCAGAACGACATGTTTTCCTTCTCCATTTCTACCATTAGGTCTGGTCCTGAAACCATTTTTATGGTTAAAACAGAATATGTACTATGTATTATGAATTATTTTATGTTTTGTAACTAACTTATATCCATAAAACTAAATGATTTAAAAAAACAATTTCATTATCATAAAAAAACCACCCAAATTAACCCAAACAATCATCATTTAATTATTAACTAACGATTCATGCACATGGTATATAATATAATTACTTATAAGATAATTTTAAATTCTAGAATACCAATAAAAACATTAAATATCAGTTCTTTATTTTTATCCATGTTCAACACGAACATTCATTTATGAATACAAGTGAACCACTCAAGAAAACCATAAAATGAACTTTCCCAAATAATGATTTTTAAACTTAATAAATCATCGAAAGGACCATAAAATAACTTAATGAAACCATAATGAACCATATTCATGTAAAAAAGGTTCTTTATTGTTTAATTAATGAATCTAATGTAGTTATAAAGGAAATTAAAGCGAAGAAAGCGTTCAGATACAAGGTAAGGGGAAATCTCAAACCTAACTTTCCTTCTTCAGGTTCTCCCCCTTTCACTCCATTTTTTGTATGGTAACTCCTAAAAAATAATTTTCTTGTCATTATCTTACCTTTTATTGGAAATAAATTTTTTCTACAGAAGTTTATTTCAAAAAAATATTTTCTAAAATAGCTCTTCTTTCAAAAACAGACATTTCACTTCTTAATCAGGGTTGATGGTTATTTTATCAAGTATGTTATACCCAATTTATTTTGGGAACCCAAAGTTAATGAATGTGTTCTAATGAGATGACACCCATTATTTTTCATGGTTTAGTTCTGTTCATTTTTTATATATGGTCATTTTGTCATGCATGATAATGATAATGTTATGATGTAACTGGTGCGCCCGAAATTATATAGGCCAATATGAATATTTCAATGTGATGGGTGTGCCCAGATTTATATAGCACTCCAATTCATTGGTTAAAGTGATGAACCTCATGATTTTAAGTGAAATGATATGTGAACAGGATTCTATCTTTGTTCACAAGAATTTGTGTTTGTTAAAAACTAATAAATGATGTTTTATTTTTTATGCTTTGCCACATTTCAAGTCTTTTATTAATGATTCCTCTCATGTTCATGATCTTTTTCTTATGCTATGATTATGCTCATACCATGCTATATTGTTATTATATATCTCCTTATTGGTATTTTACCTCACCCAGTTTTATGTATATTCTCATGTGGCTACATGTACTAAGGATAGGTCATGTGCCAATAGTAAGCTATAGAAGAAGGAATTAAATTAATGTTTACGCTAGATGTTGTAATTATTATGTATGGTCCTAGTTTTCCCAAGAAACTAAACCTTTGTATCCTCATTATGTAATAATATTAAGTTTTTTATATTTTAAATGATGTAATATTAATGTAAGAAATGGTTGGTTCACTATAGTTGGTATTAGAGGAATGGTTTAGTTAATTTGGGAATTAGGATTAGTGAACCCAAGTGAAAAGCTCAAGCATGAAAATAATTTCAAATATGCACACAAGAATGATTACATAGGGATACCATAATTCATTATATTAGATTAATATTTATAAATTAATAATTTATTTATTCCTTACTTTTTTACTTTTGTTTTGTTCTAACCTTTTATATTTTTGAAAATGGTGGGAACCAGGAGAAATCATGCCAACAACTTGTGCGAGGGCCAATGCAACGATTTCCCGAACCACATCCCCAATGATTTGTGTGGTGGAGGTAAAAAAATCATGGATATGATTACCCAACTATCTCATGTTATGAACAATAAGCATAATAATGTAGAATTTACTCCTTCAAAAAATCAAGAGAAACTGGTTATTGAATGTTTTACATGGAAATAACCACCGACGTTTAGTGGATCTTCTGATCCACTAGTTGCGGAACAGTGGGTCAACTCTATGGAGAAGATATTTTCTATGCTCCACTATTTGTAAGTAGATAAAGTTAATATAATCATTTATTATTTAGATAGAGAGGCCGATGAACGGTGGTCTTTGATTAAGAACACCAAGACATGGGAGGAAATTGAAGGGATAAATGGGAATACATTAAGATCATGTTTCTTAATAAGTATTTCCCATGAACTCTTTATATGAAGATGAAGAGAGAATTCATGGAGATTAAGAAAAAATAAATAGAATCTTTCACAACCTATGTAGTGAATTTTCCAAGGCATTCAAGGTACGCTTTAGGTTTTGTTATCAACAATGACAGAAAAATTGATAGATTCTTTAGTGGATTTAAACCACACCTTCAAAAGGCTCTTGAATTTCGAGACTTTGGGAGTTATGAAGAAGCTGTTCAGTGTGCTCTCAAAGTGGATAATGAATTTGTAGAATGGTCATATGGCTGTGGTGATAAGAAATGAAATATTTTGATCAAGCTAGCGGATTTTATGACCAAGGTGGGAAGAAAACTCAATGACTCACATGCCAAACATGTGGGAAGGTGCACCATGGGAACTTCCTAAAAGGGACGGGGAAGTGGTTAATGTGTGGTAAAAAAGTAAAACATTCTAAATAGTGTCAATAAGACATGAAAAAGAGGTATAATGTTGTTATTGAAAGGATAGAACCACCCATGGTTTAATGTAACAACTGTATGGAGTAAGGGAACTATGCAATCCATTTCACTAAACCTCGAGTTCTTGAGGGTAATCAGCATTAGACACCTCCAAAGTGAGAGGAATAAGGGAATTATTGTGCCATCACTATTGTGGAAGGGGAGAAAGATAATGTATTCGTACAAGGTACACATCTTATTCACTCAAGAATGGAAAAGGACTTATTTGATTCTAGTTCTATGCATTCCTTTATATCATGAAAGTTTTCTATAACTATGGAATCAAATCCTCGAAACCTTAAAGTACTGATATATATAAAAATACCAAGTGGTGCAATCATTTCAACCCAAGTGTTTGACTCTTCTCCTATTGGTGTATGTGGGAATATTCTTCTTGAAAATATTATAATACTTCCTTTCATGGAATTCGATGCTATAATGGGAATGTATTGGCTCTCGTTATATAGAGTACATATAAAATATCAGGAAAAGGAAATATCTTTTCATTTTCCAAACCATCCCATTATCCTATATAAATTCAAGGAAGATCATGAATCTTCTTTGAAAAATTCTTTTATGCTGTGGGTGTTGATTCCCTATGATGAATCATACCTCACCCAAATGGTTGAGTCATAGGATAGTGAAAACGTGTTAGGAATGCCCATCATGAGTGAATACGGTGATGTATTTCATAAACAGTTACCTTGAATTCCCTCAGATCATTAGGTAGAGTTCTTAACAGAACTCATACTCGAAGTTACTCATATCTCAAAGTTTCCCTACAGGATGGATTCTATCGAACTATAGGAGTTAAATAATCAGCAAAAAGAGCATATAGAAAAAGGGTTTATACACCCAAGTGCATCACTTTTGGGTGCACCAGTGCTCTCTGTGAAGAAGAAGGATGGAAAAATGTTGTTGTGTATTGATTATTAGGAACTCAACAAGATCACAATAAAGAACAAGTATCCTCTTCCAAGTATTGATGACTTGTTCGATCAGTTAAGAGGATCTCAATATATCATAAAGTAGGATATTCATTTTGGATATCATCATCTATAGGTGAATTAGGAAGATATTCAAAAGACTACATTCTATACTAGGTATAATCACTATGAGTTTCTGGTGATGCCTTTCGGACTTACTAATTCCACTACAATCTTCAGGGATTAGATGAATAGAGTCATTAGACATTACCTAAAAAAAATTTCCTGTTTATTGAGGATATTCTAATCTACTCTACGAGAAATGAGGGACATGAAGAGAATATAAGACTTGTTTTGGTGACATTGAGAGAGGATAAGTTGTATGTCAAGTTCATCAAGTGTGAATTTTGGATGAAGAAAGTACCATTCGTTAGACATGTGATCAAAATTGAGGGAATTTCTGTGGACCCATCAATAACAAAGGTAATTGAATAATGGCCTATTCCCTCTAGTGTCACATAAATCTGTTGTTTTCTTAGATTCAATGGGTACTGTCGAAGTTCTGTGAGAAATTTCTCACAATTGTCGAGCCCAATGACTACGTTAACAAGGAAAGTGGTAAAGTATGTATGGAAAGAATAATGTAAGGGAAGCTTCAAGGATCTAAATACAAAGCTGGTCACTACACCTATACTTACACTACTGAAAAGTGGAGAATGTTTTGTGATATATTGTGATGATTCAAATAATGGATTGGGTTGTCTAATCATGAAAAATGACAATGTGATTGCCTACGCTTCACTGCGGTTGAAGATCCATGAGCAGAACTACCTGACACAAGATCTAGAGATTGAAGCTGTAATTTTTGCCTTGAAAATTTGGCGGCACTACTTTTATGGCGAGAATTGTGACATATACACTGTGCACAAGATCCTAAAGTATATATTCACACAAAATGAGATCAATATGCATCAAAGGCGATGGCTAGAGCTAATGAAGGATTATGATTTCTCTATTTACTATCATCATGGAAATCCAAACAAGGTAGCTAATGCTCTATGAAGAAAAGAACCTGCTACCCAATCCATGTTGTGGATTGAGAAAGACCATATATTCATGGATATGAAATGGAATTATTTGGAAATCATAAGGGCAGGGGATATTTCCTACCTTGACCAAATGATTTCGCAACCATCCATCCAAGAAAATATTAAGGATGAACAAAGGGGTGATGTGAAGATACAAAAGAGGGTTAATGTAGTAAATTAAGGGAAGATGAAAGAGTTATATATCGATGATGATGTTGTGATTCAGTTTGGAACATGGATTTTTGTGCCTTCATCACCAAGGATAAAGAAGAATCTATTGGAAAATGCACATATCTCAACCTTCTCTATCAATCCTAGTATCATTTAGATACACCGAGATCTCTGTAAACACTTCTAGTGAGATATAAGGAAATAGAGGATCGTGAAATATATCTCAAGGTCCTTAGTATGTCAACAAGTTAAAGCAGAGCGTCAAAAGTCCAAAGCGTTGATGTATCCATTTCATATACCCATGTGGAAATGGCAGAATGTTACTATGGGATTTATCACGGTCCTCTCGAAGATGTCGAAGGGAAAAATGTGATATGGGTTCTGGTTGACCGACTCACCATGACATCCCATTTTATCGCTATATGGGAAGACCTCTCACTTGATCAACTAAAAACGATATATGTGAAATAAGTGGTGAGACTGCATGACGTTGACTCTCAAATTTTTCTGACCGTGATCCAAGGATCTCATATAAATTCTAGAGGAGCCTTCAAGATTCTTGGAGTACTGAATTAAATTTCAACATGGCCTATTACCCCCAAATTGATGGCCAATATGAAAGGACAGTTCAGATGCTTGATGATGTGATAAGAGTCTGCTCTCTATATTTCAAAGGAGGATGGGATCATAATTTACCATTGGTTGAGTTCTCATAGAACAATAGCTTCCACTCAAGTATTCAAACGGCTCCATGTGAAGCATTCTTTGGAAAGTGATGTAGAACTCCATCCATTTTAGATGAAGATGGAGAAAGAAATCTAATTAGACCTAATCTTATGCAAGAGATGACCGAGAGAGTTCATGTCATCCAGAAACACATAAATGCTACTCAGAGTTGGCTAAAGAGATACACTGACAATCATCGAAGGTATATGGAGTTTGACATTGGAGACAATGTATTCCATCAAATATCACCAGGAAAAGAGTCATGTGGTTTTGAAAGAAATGAAAGCAAGACCAAGGTATATTGGCCCTTTTGAGATCCTTGACCGCATAGGATTCATGGCCTATTGGCTTTAACTTCTTCTAAATATGGCTCATGTTCATGATGTGTATCACATATCACTCTTGAGGAAGTACATACCAAATACCACACATGTACTGAACTCATAGGTGGTATAGATGGAAGATTGTAATAACCCTGGTTTTTCTGCGAAGGACTTTGGAATATTCTTGATGTTATTCCCGAGCAGTGCCTTCAGACGGAGTGCGATTCCGAGCCCTGGAGCGGGCGTAATTAAATTTCCAGTGTGTTCACACTGGAAACACCAAATAAATGTGATAACTCCTAAACTGTGTTCTAGATCCGAGATCTGAGTGTACAGATGGGTCCGTAATGGGGTGTTTAACGTAGGAATGACATAAAACTTGTCGGCGTGGGATTTTTGGACCCCTTGCTCACTTTCGGAACGTTAAAGAGATAAATTAATTAATTAATTAATTCGTTTAATGTTGAAACACAAGTATCTCTTAAACAGTGGCTCGGGTTGGAAACCTGAGGGCACCATTGAGTTCGGAATGTAACGTTTACCCTAGGAGGGGTATAAGTTTCGAGGGCGCGGGCCGTCTGTGAGAAATGGTCCCAGGGGGGTTTTTGTAATTTGGTAGCTTTGGATGTTCAGTTTTATAACATTTGAATGGGGTCTCGAATTAAAATTTTGAGACTGCCGTTGTGCTCGGGAGGTGGTGTTTACCCTAGGGGAGGCTTAACCTCGACCCTGCTGAGGGTTCGGGTTCGGGCCGACGGGCAGGTGGTTAAGTGTTTTCTATTTAAATGATTAACTCACCCCCTCCCTCTTCTTCTTCCCCACCTAGACAGCAGCAGGAGGCAGCCCTCCGTCTCATCCTCCACTCTGGTGAGACAGCTCCGGAGAGGCACGACAACACCGACGAACCACCAACGATGCTCCGTGCATCGCCCAAGAGGTAGGGGTACGTGTTTTTCTTCGTTTTTATATCTGCAACTCCCTTGAATTTTTTAATTTGAATCGAATAACTATTTTTTCTATCGAGAGAAGCCTGTAGTTGCGTATGATTCGATCTGGGGTTTCTGTCGCACTTTTCGGATCAAAATTCCGAGTCCAGAGGTGATCGCACGGATCCGATGAAGCTCTGGGAGGTTTTTTGGGGGTTTTCCGGCCGTCTGGCGACCCCTGGCGTGGCGGTGGCTCGACGTTCAGCGGAAGAGGTGGCCGCGGGGCATTGCGGTGGCGCGGTGGCCAGACGGAGCGGCTCCAGTAGGTGGAAAGCACGGACGGCAGTGAGGCGGGATCCCGGTCGGCAACGCCGACGTAGGGCAAGGGGAAGGGGGCCGCGAGGCGCGCGGCCCCGTGCGGCGCGACCGCGACCCGCGTATCGCGGGTCGCTGCGGGGATAGGGACCGGCTGTGATGGCCGATCGGTGGCGGCCGGCCAATTCCATATGGCCATGGTGGAGCGAACTAGACCCACGGCGGGGCCGCAGGCCGGCTGTGGGCGGACTGGCCGGACCGGCCAGGTCCGGCCCAAGGGGGTTTCCCCCTTTGGAAATTTGGACGCCCGTAGATGTTGCTACGAGCATCCGTTTTGTGTGCCGTCTGCTGCGGCGTGGACCTAACGCAGAGGCGGACCATTTTTGATAGTTTTGGGAATTTTTAATTCCCGAAATGACGGCCCTCGAAGTCGCGACGCGTATTTAAGTGGACGAGTGTTTTTCTGGAGATTCTTGTTTTGGACGGCGCGGACGCGTCCGACGTCCGTTTTGAGCGTCGTCAGCGGCGTTGCGACCCTGGCACTGAGGCGGAGGTTTACAGGACAGTTTCGGGCGTTGAGACTAGATTTGAGGTGTGGGCCCCGCGGCCCGTCTTTCGAGCTGCGTGCAGCTTTTCACGCCTTTCTCACCGGGCATCCGTTCTGGGCGTTCGAGCAGTCGATTCTGGATTTTTTTCTGAGGGGATTGCGATGGTGCAATCTGCCCGCCCTAATTCGGAATGATGATGCGGGGTCCACGAGGGTCGTTTGGGCGTCGACGGTGATTTTCCATCTTTATCACCGGGTGACCGTTTTGGACAACAGAATAGTCCATCTTGTGTGCTTTTTCGAGAAGATCGCAATGGTGTGATCCGTTCATTGAATTTTGGGACCATGATGTAGGTCCCACGTGGCGCCGCTCGTGTGCGGTGCGCTGGAATGCATCTTTTTCTCTGGATATCTGTTGCACTCAAGTGAATAGGGCTTTTGATGTGTTTTCCCGAGGGGATCACAATGGTGCGATGTGCCTGACGGTTTTCGGGGCGGAGGCTTGGGATCACGGGACGTTGTTCGGGCGTGAGGCGGAGTTGGTGAATTTTCTGTCAGATATCCTTTGGAGGTGAGTAAGTAGTCGATCTCTCATGTTTTTTCGCGAGGATTACAACGGTGCAATCTTTTTGGTTGTGCGGAGCCTCTTGTGCGATCTTATTAAATGTGGAAATGTGAATGGTGCCCCGGTGGCGGTTCTTATACCGTGTTTGTAGCGGACCTTCGTCGTGTGATTGCGTGCACTCCTAGGAGAGTGAGGTTGGTGTTTAAAGAGATGTGGTTGGCTGTAACCCAGTCGTTGAGGCGAAAAGTTTGAGATACTACGTCACGCCTTCACGTTGACGCTGGGTGTCGTGTGCACGATAGCCTTTGGGCTGGAACGTGGTATACTCTGGGAGTATACGAGAATTCTTAGAGGTACATGTGGTTTTCTATACCTGAGGTTGTTTGTGTGCTCGGTTGGGTTGAGATGGGGCCACATGTCATGTGGGCCCCACGTGCGTGTCGGGTTCTGGTTTACGTACTTTGACCTATCGTGACATAGAGGGTCCCTCTGTGCTTGTTTGTTTGACAAGCAGGGTGGAGTTTTTCCCATGGCTCTGTGCTCGTTTAATTGACCAGCAGGGTTGAGTGGTCTCCCCCTGGTTTCGTTCTCGATGGATCGGCCGGTAGCGGTGCTAGTGACACCCAGAGATGGAATAGGTGCTGAACCTCGTTTGGGTGAGTTGTTCTGGAGTTGGGTGGTTGCGTGAAATCCACTCTGTGTTCGGTTGACCAGTTTTGTACCCTCTAGTAGAGATGGATAGAGAAGTTCTTAGTTTTACCCTCCAGCGGGGCTGGGCAGTGGGTTACTCATTGACTTCTTTGGGTTTACCCTCCAGCAGGGCTGGGTAGTGGGTTTCTCACTAACATCTAGGGTTTACCCTCCAGTAGAGACTGTGTAGTGGGTCAATCAGTGCTCTTAGGGTCTACCCTCCAACAGACACTGGGCAGTGGGTCGCCCGACGCACTTAGGGTCTACCCTCCAGCAGAGACTGGGCAGTGGGTCACCCGACGACCTCTTAGGGTCTACCCTCCAGCAGAGACTGGGTAGTGGATCGCCCGACGCACTTAAGGTCTACCCTCCAGTAGAGACTGGGTAGTGGGTTACCCAACGACCTCTTATGGTCTACCCTCCAGAAGGGCTGGGCAGTGGGTCGCCCGTCATCTAGTTCCAAGTCTACCATCCATCAAGGCTATGCAGTGGGTCGCGTGTCGAATTATTCCTGGCCTACCCTCAAGCGAGGCTGGGCAGTGGGTTGCCTGATGATGTATTAATGTCTACCCTCCAGCGGGGCTGGGCAGTGGGTTGCCGGATGATGTATTATGCTTTACCCTCCAGTAGGGCTGGGCAGTGGGTCACCCAGTATCTTATTATGGTTTACCCTCCAGCAGGGCTAGGCAGAGGGCCGCCTGATGATGTATTAGGGTTTACCCTCCAACAGGGCTGGGCAGTGGGACACCTGTTGGCATTCCAGACTCAGTCCTTTCTACTAGGCTAGTCTGTGGCTTCCCTCCATGACCACCGGAGCGGGATGCTTGGTTGTACGGGTCGGTGATGGAACGGCTTTGACTTTGAGGAGACCTCTAGATTACAGGGCAGTGACGAGGTGTGGTTTGACTTTCCCTAGAACTCTCAAGTACAAGGGGCATTTTCCGCACCGAGATGCGTTCTTGTGACACAATCTAAAACCGTGTGGGAGATTTAGTGCCGCCCAAATCAGATAGTGTCAAGGTGCGTTGATTGATCCCCTTGGCTTGCTGTTCAGGGAATACGTGCGGGATGCTGGGTATTGATGATGGAGTTTTCTTCTGGGACTGTTGGATACTCTTTTCTTGGGCTGATCTACGGGACGGATATCTCCTTAAGAGATTATTCAGGCTACTTATAGAGCATATATATATGTATATACCTTGTTCGAGTACCCACTTCTTGGGCTTGGTTACTCTCCCTCCAGGAGAGGCGAAGATGTGCTGGGTATGCCACGTGCTTTCCATGTCTAGCTTCTCGTGGTTGGATGAGTATACTCTCCTGCTATAGGTAGCGAAGACTCGACAGGAAGTTCATCTTCTCACCGTTTCCAGGTCCTTGTTCCTGGATGAGTCTACATTTTTTCTCTTGTTGGGTTGATCTGGACTCTTTTCTGCACTTTCAGTTGTACTCTATTACTTTTCATGTTCGCTCTACTACTCACCCTTCGGTACCTCCTTTGTTTCCCCCTCGAGCCTTTAGTGTATCCTACTGAGTATTTTTATACTCACCCCTGCTTGGGCTCTGCCCGCACTTGGTGTGCCCTTGCAGACGACGGACAAGTTGGCCATGACGTCAGAGGAGCATAGGAGCCGGGAGCTTAGACCGTGTGCAGTGGTCAGAGTCGGGTTCCAGGTGGGGGGCCCACCAGCTGTTTTCTTTTGTTGACCTATTGTCGGGTTGTGTCAATTTTCTGATTGGGCACATGTTTTTCCCCTTTAAATTTCAGTGTAACTTCAGCTTTCTTTGAACTTGTAGAGGTCGATGCACTTTGTGGTCTTTACATGGTAGTTTCCCTTTTTCTATACTTTTCTTTTATTTTACTCTGCAATTTTTCATTGAGTGTGTTGTGTGTGTGCGTGTACAGGTACTTAGGAAAAGGCCTCCCCGAGTTTTTGTGCCTTCGGCACTGGTCGCCAGCCCCTGGCCTATGGAGGCGGGCTTGGGGTAGTTGCGGCTTGAGCCCGAGTAGGTTTGGGACGTGAAAAAGTGGTATCAGAGGTGGTTCATTCCTTGGGATGCTGTGCGGACGTCCCTAAAAGAGGAATTGGTTGGGATTTAGGGCAACAGTGTTAACGTGTCTCGAGAGCAGCTCTCAGGCCAAGGAGTCCAGTGATGCTGCGGCGACCGACGTATCCATTCACCAGGACCTTGATAACCCGCTTGTCGACTCAGAATGCTAAGACACATGTTGCAGGGAAAATTGCTTTATGCATCACATAGGATTGAGTCTTTGCTGGTCCTTCTTGAGTCATCTCCCCATCGTGGTTATTGGTATATACATAAATGCTCATCTGATTGCGGCACTCCTTGATAATATTCAGGATGTCTCTGCGAAAACAGCCATCCATGATACAAGCTTTGGTTCATGATGATGACCATGTGAGCTACGAGGCCACAGTCCAGGACCCATCATGCAAGCTCCTTGCTTTGGGTGGGCCGGTAGCAGCACCCCCACCTATTGAGCAGCAGGAATCTTCGGCAGAGCAGACGAGGATTGAGCGCAGGTTGAGCGCACTCCATGAGTTCTAGTGGCAGAGACCGCCGAGGTTCAGTGGTGAGCCAGACCCTTAGGCAGCAGAGGTTTGGCTCGAGGCAGTGGTTTTCTATTTCAGGCTTGTGCGGGCGCCGGCAGATCTTATGGTGGATTTGGTATCCGGCCTTTTCTGTGGAATAGCTTAGTGTTGGTGGAGTCTGGTGACTCGGTTTCTTGACGAGTCTTCACTTTCGTTGGGAGACTTTCAGTTGTTGTTTCGTGAGGAGTTTTTCCCCTCCTTCTTGCGCTCTGTTCCGATTCAGGAACTCCCGCAGTTTCAGTAGGGAGGGATGGCGGTGGCCGAGTATGCAGCTAGTTTTGCAGACCATGCATGCTTTTACCCGGACTTGTTCCATGATGACAACATCCGAACGCGGAAGTTTGAGCAGGGTCTCCATCGAGAGATTCATGCTGTCATAGTAACCTTAGGCATTTCCACATATGCCATGGTGCTAGAGCAGGCGCTGGTGACAGAGAGCTTCCAGTCACGTTCTGGAGTTGGTGGTGGCAGCAGGCAAGTAGGACCTCGACGCAGGTGGATTTCTGACAACCGGACTCAGGGGCATGGTCGTACACCCCAGTGGCGCCGGAGGGCACCAGTGCAGCCCAGAGAGAGTCAGTGCTATGTTTGTGATGGGCTAGGCCACTTGGCACGAGACTGCCAGACCCGAGTTTCTAAGAGCTTCGGGCAGGCAGCAGGCGCACCACCACGGAAGAGGCAGCGCCGTGATCAGAGTAGTACCCAGAGAGGTTGTGCTAGCAGAGGAGCGGGAGGATCTGGTAGTGGGGGACGGCTTTACGAGGTCCACCCATCACCAATAGGCGGTCCATGTTAGGCTCCGGGAGCTGAGAGTTGGGACCATGGACTACCGCGAGCCTTGGATATCTATGATCCTGCAGAGCATGAGGTGATAATAGGTACTCTCTATAGATCCTCTACTTTTTGCAGTAAAATTGTTAGACTTTGTGTGTGGAATGTTTTTCTCCCTGCTCCTTGATTGAGGTGTTACCGGGGTGACACGGGGCGTCAGTGTAACCCTGTGTTGGTAAGGTAAAAGGTGTGGGACCTTTTTCTTTAGTCGATGGTGTTGACTCCTTCAATTCCGAGCGTGTAAGAGAGTCTTGGTTGAGAGACATCGACTGTGAAATCACGCGTAACCAGATATCCTTGGGTGTTTCACCATATGGATATTTTGAAGGAGTGAATCATCGGGCCTTGTTCCAGGTGCGGGCGGTGATTCCAATCGCGGTGTGTGACGTAGAGGTTCGTTCTGGGAGGTGAGCTACCCCCGAGAGCCTTCGGGCCATTTGACACCGTGCAAGGGCATGGAGAGGTTCCCTACCTCCTTTCCCTAACCCCAAAGTCTGTAGTGGGTGCACGACATCGCCAAGGGCTGACCTCGCGTGAATGGATCAATCCTTTGGTCTGTGTGCGGCGACATAGAGCTGTGTGTGGGTTCTTCTGGGTATGGAAAAGCCAGGTGTGGGCTTAGTACCATGTGTTGCTCCCTAGTTATGCTTTTCAGGGATGAAAATCTTGAAGGAGGAAATTATGTAAGAACTCGGTTTTTACTGCGATGGACTTTGGAATATTCTTGATGTTATTCCAGAGCAGTGCCTTCAGACGGCGTGTGATTCCAAGCCCCGGAGCGGCCAGAAATAAAATTCCAGTGCGTTCACACTGGAAACGCCAAATAAATCTGATAACTCCTAAATGGTGTTCCGGATCAGAGATCCGAGTGTACGGATGGGTCTGTAATGTGGTGTTTACCCTAGTAACGATATAAAACTTGTCGGTGCGGGATGTTTAGACCCCTCGTTCTCTTTCGAAACGTTAAACGGATAAATTAATTAATTAATTTATTCGTTTAATGTTCAAATGCAAGTATCTCTTAAACGGTGGCTTATGTTGGAAAACTAAGGGCACCGTTGAGTTTGGAATGTAACTTTTACCCTAGGAGGGGTATAAGTTTCGCGGGCGCGGGCCATCTGTGAGAAATGGCCCCGGGGGTGTTTTCGTAATTTGGCGGCTTTGGACGTTCAGTTTTATAACTTTTAAACGGGGTCTCGGATTAAAATTTTGTGACTATCATTGTGCTCGGGAGGTGGTGTTTACCCTAGGGGAGGCTTAACCCCAACCCTGCTGAGGGTTTGGGTTCGGGTCGACGGGCGGGTGGTTAAGCGTTTTCTATTTAAACGCTTAACTCACCCCCTCCCTCTTCTTCTTCCCCACCTGGATAGAAGTAGGAGGTAGCCCTCCCTCTCCTCCTCCACTCTGGCAAGACAGCTCCGGTGAGCCACGACAATGCCGATGAACCACCCGCGAAGCTCCGGGCATTGCCCAAGAGGTAGGGGTTCGTGTTTTTCTTCGTTTTTATATCCGCAACTCCCTTGAATTGTTTCATTTGCATCAAATCACTATTTTCCCTATCGATCGAAGCCTTTAGTTTCATAGGATTCGATCTGGGGTTTCTGTCACACTTTTTGGATCAAAATTCCGAGTGCGGAGGTGATCGCAGGGATCCGACGAAGCTCCAGGAGGTTTTTGGGGGTTTTCCGGCCATCCAGCGACCCCTGGCACGGCGGCGGCTCAGCGTTCAGCGGAGGAGGCGGCCGTGGGGCATCGCGGTGGTGCGGTGGCCAGGCGGAGCGGCTCCGGTAGGCGGCTGGATTGGACGGCAGCGAGGCGGGATCCCGGTCGGCGGTGCGGACGTAGGGCAAGGGGAAGGGGGTCGCGAGGCGTGCGGCCCCGTGCGGCGCGAACGCGACCCGCGTATCGCGGGTCGCTGTGGGGAAAGGGACCGGCCGTGATGGCTGGTCGAGGGTGGCAGGCCGCGGCCAGCTGGACATGGCGGAGTAAACCTGACCCCTGGCCGGGCCGCGGGTCGGCTGTGGGCGGACTGGCCAGACCGGGCCGATCCGGCCCAAGGGGGTTTCCCCCTTTGGAAATTTGGACGCCTATAACTTTGGCTATGGGCGTCCGTTTTGCGCGCCGTCTGCGGCGGCGTGGACCTGACGCAGAGGCAGACCTTTTGAGATGGTTATGGGAATTTTTAATTCCCGAAACGAGGGGCCTTGGAGGCGCGACACGTCTTTAAGTGGACGAGCATTTTTTCCGAGATTCTTGTTTTAGACGGCACAGACGCGTCTGATGTCCATTTCGAGCGCCGTTAGAGGAGTTGCGACCATGGAACTAAGGCAGAGGTTTCTAGGGCAGTTTTGGGCATTGAGAATGGATTTGAGGTATGGGACCCACAACCCGTCTTTCGAGCTGCGTGCAGCGTTTCACGCCTTTCTCACCGGGCGTCCGTTCAGGGCATGCGAGCAGTCGATACTGCATGTTTTTCCAAGGGGATTGCGATGGTCCAATCCGCACGCCCTAATTCAGCATGATGGTGCGGGGCCCACGAGGGATGTTTGGGCGTCGACGGTGATTTTCCATATTTATCACCGGGCGACCGTTTTGGACAAGTGAATAGTCCATCTTATGTTCTTTTTCGATAGGATCACAATGGTGTGATCTGTTCATTGACTTTCGGGACCGAGATGTGGGTCCCACGTGCACTGCTCGTGTGCGGTGCACCGGAATGCATCTTTTTCTCCAGATATTCGTTGCACTCAAGTGAGTAGTTCTTTTAACGTGTTTTCCCGATGGGATCTCAATGGTGCGATGCGCCCGACTATTTTTGGGGCCGAGGCTCGGGATCACGGGACGCCGTTTGTGCGTGAGGCGGTGTTGGTGAATTTTCTGTCGGATATCCGTTGGAGGCGAGTAAGTAGTTGATCTCGCGTGTTTTTCCATGAGGATTACAACGGTGCGATCTTTTTGGTTGTGTGGAGCTTCTTACGCGATCTTGTTAAATGTGGAAATGTGAAAGGTGCCCCGGTGGATGTTCTTCTACCGTGTTTGTAGCGGACCTTCGGCGTGTGATCGCGTGCACTCCTGGGAGAGTAAGGTTGGTGTTTAAAGAGATGTGGTTGGCTGTACCCCAGTCGTTGAGGCGGTAAGTTGGAGATGTTACGTCACGCCTTCGGGTTGACGCTGTGTGTCATGTGCACGATAGTCTTTGGGCTAGAATGTGGTATACTCTTTGAGTATATGAGAACGCTTGGAGATATATGTGGTTTTTTTTACCTGAGGATGTTTGTGTGCTCGGTTGGGTTGAGATGGGGTAACACGTCGTGTGGGCCCCACGTGAGTGCCGGGTTCCGATTTACGTACTTTGACCTCTCGTGATGTAAAGGGTCCCTCTGTGCTCATTTGTTTGACTAGTAGGGTGGAGTTTTTCCACTGGCACTGTGCTCTTTTATTTGACCAGCAGGGTTGAGTGGTCTCCCCCTGGTTTCGTTCTTGATGGATCGGCTGGTAGTGGTGCTAGTGACACCCAGAGATGGAACAGGCACTGAACCTCTTTTTGGTGAGTTGTTCTGGGGTTGGGTGGTTGCACGATACCCACTCTGTATTCGGTTGACCAGTGTTGTACCCTCCAGTAGAGATGGCCAGAGCAGTTCTGAGTTTTACCCTCTAGCGGAGCTGGGCAGTGGGTTACTCATCGACTTCGTTGGGTTTACCCTCCAACAGGGCTGGGACGTGGGTTGCTCACTGACTTCTAGGGTTTACCATCCAGAAGAGACTAGGGAGTGGGTCACCCGACGCTCTTAGGGTCTACCCTCTAGCAGAGACTGGGCAGTGGGTCGCCCGGCGCACTTAGGGTCTACCCTCCAGCAGAGACTGGGAAGTGGGTCACCCGACGACCTCTTAGGGTCTACCCTCCAGCAGAGACTGTGCAGTGGGTCGCACGGCGCACTTAGGGTCTACCCTCCAGTAGAGACTAGAAAATGGGTCACCCAACGACCTCTTAGGGTCTACCCTCCAGCAGGTCTGGGCAGTGGGTTTGCCGTCGTCTAGTTCCAGGTCTACCCTCCAACAAGGCTGGGTAGTAGGTCGCCTGTTGACTTATTCTAGGCGTACCCTCCAGCGGGGCTGGGCAGTGGGTCGCCGGATGATGTATTATGGTTTACCCTCCAGCAGGGCTGGGCAGTGGGTCACCCAGTATCTTATTATGGTTTACCGTCCAGTGGGGCTAGGCAGAGTGTCACCTGATGATGTATTAGGGTTTACACTCCATCAGGGCTGGGCAATGGGACACCCAATATCTGGTTATGAATTACCCTCCAGCAGGGCTGGGTAGTGGTACACCAGTTGGAATTCTAGACTCAGTCCTTTCTACTAGGCTAGTCTGTGGCTTTACTCCGTGACCACCGGAGCGGGACCCTTGGTTGTACGGGTCGGTGATGGAACGACTTTGACATTGAGGAGACCTCTTGACTGCAGGGCAGTGAAGTGGTGTGGTTTGACTTTCCCTAGAACTTTCATGTACGAGGGGCATTTTCCCCATTGAGATGCGTTCTTGTGACGCGATCTAAAACCATGCGGGCGAATCAGTGCTGCCCAAAGCGGATAGTGTCAAGGTGCGGTGATTGAGCCCCTTGTCTTGTGGTTCGGGGCAGACATGCGGGATGCTAGGCATCGATGATGGAGTTTACTTCTGGGACTGTTGGATACTCTTTTCATGGGCTGAGCTACGGGATGGAGATCCCCTTACAAGCTTGTTCGGGCTTCTTGTAGAGCATATATATATGTATATAACTTGTTCGAGTACCCACTTCTTGGGCTTGGTTACTCTCCCTCCAGGCGAGGCGAAGACGCACGGGGTATGCCATGTGCTTTCCGGGTCTAGCTTCTCATGGTGGGATGATTATACTCTCCTGCAATAGGTAGCAAAGACTCGATGGGAAGTTTATCTTCTCACCATTTCCGGCTCCTTGTGCCTTGATGAGTCTACATCCTTTCTCTTGTTGGGTTGAGGTGGACTCTTTACTGCTCTTTCACTTGTACTCCATTACTTTTCCTGTTCGCTCTACTGCTCACCCTTCGGTACCTCCTTTATTTCTCCCTCGAGACTTCAGGGTATACTACTGAGTATTTTTATACTCACCCCTGCTTGGGCTTTTCCAGCACTTGGTGTGCCCTTGCAGACGACGGACAAGTTGGCTGTGACGTCAGAGGAGCTTAGGAGCCGGGATCTTGGACCACATGCGGTGGTCGGAGTCGGGTTCCAGGTGGGGTACCCTACCAGCTGTTTTATTTTGTTTACCTATTGCCGGGTTGTGGCTCTTTTCTGATTGGGCGCGTGTTTTTCCCCTTTACTTTTTAGTGTACCTTCAGCTTTCTTTGTACTTGTAGAGGTCGATGCACTTTGTGGTCTATACATAGTTGTTTCCCTTTTTCTTTACTTTTCTTTTCTTTTAAACTTCACTTTTTCATTGAGTGTGCTATGTGTGTGAGTGTACAAGTACTTATCCAAAGGCCTCCCCGAGTTTTTGTGCCTTCGGCTCTGGTCGCCAACCCCTGGCCTATGGAGGCAGGCATGGGGTAGTTGCGGCTCGAGCCCGGGTAGGGTCGAGTAATGAAAAAGATGATCTCTCCTATAAAGAGAATATAGTAGAGATTCTGGACTAGAGAGAAAAGGTTCTATGTAACCAGAAAACCAACATTATCAAAGTGTTGTGGAGAAACCATAACTTTGAAAATTCTACTTGGGACCAGAGGAGGCGATGAAGGATAAGCACCCTCACAAGATTTTTTAAAGGTGAAATTTCGAGGAAAAAATTTTATAAGGGGGGAAGAATGTAACGACCCAAAATTTATCAATGGAATTCCATTTTTATAATTATGACTTATAGTATAATCATATTAGGAATCACAATCAAATATCATGATATTAAATACTTTATGACCATTAAACATAATTTTTCCACTTCTATGGTTTGAATTTTGAAAATCTGGCATACATGGTTGCGATTAGTAAAATGTCTGGAGTCTAATTGGACAAAATTAGTTTTGGGTGAATAGTAACCTAACCTTATGAAGTGTAACCTACCCTTATGAATATTAAATCATTCAAAATAATAGTAACCTTACCCTTGAAAGATTAAATAATATTTAGGCATCTTATAAGTGGAAATTTGACCGTAGTAAAAGTATTGGTATTTTTGTCAATAATAAATAAGTAATTATAAATAATTAATTTATTTGAAAAAAAATTATAATATTGAAATGTCTTCATAAATTAAAATTTCTATTTCTTCAAGTTTCAATATTATTTAATAAGACCTTACTTAATTTTTTAATGTATTATAAAACCAGTTTTCAATTTAAAAAATGTAGTTTTCAAGTAAATTAAGATTTTAATTAAAATTTAAATTAATCATATTTAGAAATTATTATTGAAAAATTTATTTCATTTTTGGATTCTAAACATCAGAAAATACTTTTACTGAATTTTTTGGGATTTTTCAAAAATACATGATTTTTTTATGAATAGTGAAATACCATAATTTACAAAAGAAGCTAAATAAGCTAATTATAGAGTCATGCATGATTTTCTGCTGATTTAAGCCCAATTGAATCATATTAAGATGATAAAATTAAAAAAATTTGTCATGGAAGACTCAATATTCCTTATCTTGTGGGGAAATAATAAATTAATGAATTTTATATTGAGAAATCCCTTCGCCCCCCCCCCCCACCACTATAAATACCACCCGTCACACCCTCATTCCCTCACACCTCTAAAGAATAAATCCTTCCCTAAACTCTTCCCAAGAATATTACCTATCCCCTACTCCATGTCCAAGAGCTTCAAGTCTCATCAAAAGACTAAGCCTAGGTCTTTTAAAGATGATCTCAAGAGCAGGATTCTAGAGGTAATTTCACTCCCTATTTTCCTTTAATTTTCCTTCAATTTCAAGTTCATTTATTAATCACTACCCACCTATCTTTATCCACATTGTATCATAACTCTAGTATTATAAATATAGTGTAATTGTATGATACAAATAGGATATTATACCATCCAACCCCCTTCTCTTCTTCCTTTCATTTTATAAAAGAAAATGTGGTTCGTGAGGTGTTAATCTATCACCTTCAAGAATGACAGGTATTCTTTTTCCACTTTAACCTTCATATATGGTCATAAAAACATTTTTATGTTTGATCAATAATATTTTATATGTATTATTTTCTATTTAATGTTATGTAACTAACTTATGTACATATTACAAAATTATTAAACAAATCAAGTTCAGTGTGGTAAATAATCCCCCAAATTAACCCAAACAATCATCATTTAATTCTTATCTAATGATTCATACAAATGGTATATAATAAAATTCATTATATGATCATTTTAACTTATTTAATATAATTAATACCTTTAATGATCAGTTCTGGATGTTTATCCACGTTCTACATGAACTTTCATTTATGAATACAAGTGAACCACTCAAGAAAAATATAAAAACTAACATTCCCAAACAATATTTTTTAAACTCTATAACTCATCCAAAGGCCCATAAAATAACTTAATGAAACCATAATTAACTATATTCATGCACACAAGGATATTTATTTGTTAATTAATGAATATAATGTTTTTATACAGGACATTAAATCAAATAAAGTGTTCTGATACAAGGTAAGGGGAAAATCTCGAACCCAACTTTCTTTTTTTCGAGTTCTCCATCTTTCATTCGATTTTTGGTATGTTCACTCTATAAAAATAAATTTTTCATTATTATATTAAATTTTATGGTATATAAATCTCTTCTAATGATTTTTATGTCAAATTTTTTTTTTCCAAAATAACTCTTCTTTCAAAAACACACCTTTCACTTCTCACTCATGGTTGATAGTTATCATATCAAGTATGTTATTCCCACTATATTTTGGGAACAGAAAGTTTATGAATGTCTTCTTATGATATGAAACCCATTCCTTTTCATGGATTAGTTATGTTCAATTTTTATATATGTTCATTGTGGAATGCATGAAAATGATAATGTTATGATGTGACAGGTGAGCCCAGAATTATATAGTGGTATATGAATGTTTCAATGTGATGAGTGTGGCCGAAATTATGCAGTGCTCTAGTAAATTGGGTAAAGTGATGAATCTCATGAGTTTAAATGAAATTATATGTGAACAAGATGATATATTTTTTCATAATAACATGTGGTAGTTAACCACTAATACATGATGTTTAATTTATTATTCATTTCCACATTTCAAGTCTTTTATTAATGATTCTTCTCAAGTGCATGATCTTTTTACTATGTTTTTCTTATGATCACACCATGATATATTATTCTTATCTATCCTCTTAATAGGATTTTAGCTCCCCATTTTGATTTATATTCTAAGGTGGCTACATGTACTAAGGGCATGTCATCTTCCAATAGAAATCTCGATAAGAAGGAATTAAATAAATGTTTATGATTGATGTTTTAATTATTATGTATGGTCCTAGTTTTCACAAGATACTAAACATTTGGATCCTCTATGTGTAATATTATTATTTTTCTTATCATTAAAATTATTTAATAGTAATGTAAGAGAAGTATGGGTTTCTATAATGACGATTTATCAAACACAAATAATGTTTAAAACATCAATTTTAAAACAAATTACATGTAATAAGTTAAGTCATCCATTTTT
Organism: Viscum album; assembly: GCA_963277665.1. NCBI lineage: Eukaryota > Viridiplantae > Streptophyta > Magnoliopsida > Santalales > Viscaceae > Viscum > Viscum album. The sequence continues at coordinate 1,984,716,455 of OY728122.1, forward strand.
TCATAGGAAAAGAACCAATAAAGAATGGAAAACATAAAAATTACAAACTATATATCATATAAATCCTTGATTTAATTATAAATCACATTTAATGCATCAAGAAATCATGGAACTCTTAAATAAAAGGTAATGAACCAAAAACAACCACCTCAAGTGGTGTAATCATGTCGCCTTTGATGAAATCCAATGTAATGGAACTCAAAGGAGGGATCAGACCCACTAGAAAGAAAAAAACTCATGTTTGTAATAAACATAGCAAAATAAAATCAGTAAATAATGGTCACTATGGTTATAATAGAAGATAAAAAGGATGTAAACCCAAATAAAATGGTGGGTGAAGCCCTAACCTTTTGAACCGGTGAAGAATCACCATGAAACCACCATGAATTCACCTTAGAGTATATTTGGAACAAACAAGGTGGGATTGTAAAGGTTTCATGATCAGTGGAAAATATAGGGGGAATCCAAGGTAAGAAGTCCCACTTAAAAAGTACCTAATATTAAAAAAAATACCCATCTTCAAGTGGTTTTCAAGGTTGACTCGCATGGTTAAAAAAACCATGTTGTAATCATGTAGCTCCCCACTATTAAGAGATGATAACACTGCACACTTAGGAATCATGGTTAGTTTAACTATGAGTCAACTGTGTGGTCTAAAGAAAGCCATCACATGAGGGAGCACACTAAGTCTCCACGGTCAAACTAATTGTGTGACTTAACTATGAGAATATGAAAATGTCCCCAAACATCACCCTTTTTATCACAAAACATAACTAACTCAAGGGATTAAACCATAAAAAATACCCCCATATAAAATGGAAAATATGGGGACATAAACTCACCCCCCCCTCCATACAACTTTCATACCTGATAAAATCTCCAGTCAGGACTGGAGTAAAAAAAGCCACAACACACTATATGAAAAGCGTGGTGATTTGGAATACAAACTACTAGAGAGGTCTGCATGAAGAAACTCTAGAGAAATAAAGACTCCTCAAAACTAAACCACTAAATATATAAGGATACCAAGAGTCTCAAAAAACATAACCATGATTACTAGTATAATATCAAAAAGGAAATGTTGATTGTACATGGGTATCACCACCACATAGAAAACTCCTAAATGGGGTGGCAAAGAAAGCATTTCATGCATACCTCATCTATGGGGAATCATCTCTAATAGGGTCCAAAAAAATTTGAAACAAACTTCCACTTCCTCAAGGAAGAAAACCTCAAACAATTGAATAGCTATTTGGTCGATTCAATAACAAGATTAACACTTTCCTCTACATTGGATATATTTCAAGGTATTCTATAAAAAAGGAAACATGTTCCCTTGACCTGGTTCCATGTACTCTAGGCTATAACTAGAATATAGAAAATGGAAAATAATCCAATGATGAACCCCATAAAATAAGAACCACTATGTTATCAAAGGCCTAAAGGAAACATCCTCCCAAATTACCCATATACTAATCCAAAGGTTACATAATCCCACATCAATAAGAAACTATTTTGAAAATAAGATATGAAATAAGAAAAAATTGGAGGCTTCAAAAAAATAAAACCGAACAAAAATAAATTCATTAAAGAAAAAAACATATGTTACCACACAAGTAAAAAAGAAAAACACACAAATTAAAAGAATTAAAATTCTAAACACACACATCAATTTCACAAAATTCTCCCAATTGGTTTAAATTAACAACGAATTTAAAATCAAAATTCTAGGACATAACCCACTTTTATGAAACACCAAATTATGTCAATTAAATATAAAACACATAGGTAATAAAAATCATTTTTATCCTAGTTAAAATATATTTTAACAAACACAAGTCAATGGAAAATGATTCCAAAACCACATTCCAAATAATTACTACATCCCAATTTTAATTTGAATTACAACACAAATAACTAATTCCATTTGGAAAAACACTAAAAGTTTCACTTTTCAATGGTTTAAGTCCCCCATAAAATTGACATTTAAAACCAAAATCTTGAGATTCATTTGCAAAAATATCTTCTAAATGAGTTTTCAAAAACTGAAAGAAGAAAATAATTAAAAAAATTACCTTATTAAAATCAATAGGCTTAAACCACCATGTTAAAAATATCAAAATAGGACCTAAAACGGTGTCAAAATGTTTTAAAATATCACACTCCTAAATCACAAAAATCAAACTAATAAAATATAAAAACCACACGTTACATTTCATATCATGACCTAAATGAGGTCAAAAATTATTTAAAATTCCATATTAAATTTTCACACAACCATTTAATTTAACACTACTTTAAATTTCATGTACCACAAAAAAATCTAAATGAAAAAGATATTTCAAGTAGAACAAATAAATTCTCCTTTATCAATTTAAAAAAAAACCAAAAAATGTAAAACTCATAGTTTAAACCTTCACACCATATAATATTACAAATATCAATAACTAAAGGAATTATATTCAGTATAGAGGAGGTCTAAACCCTAGTAATAGAGATATCAAAAGAAAACCCTAAGGGAAAACACTCTATCTTACATCAATACATTATCAAGAGGCACTTAAAAACAACACATGTAGTGATCTCAACCACTCATACCCCACAAACAAAAAAAAATCCCCATAACCTAGGGATCCTTGGAAAACACAATTTCAAACTATCTTTTGAAAATAAATTTTAAACCACTGTGAAAATCCTACTTAAAAGCTAAACACTTCGTTGAGAACCAATGGTCTCAAAATCCATTAAAACCAAGGTTCAATGCTATTCTATTTCAAAATAGAAACATCACTTTTCATAAATATTAATTCTCGTAATTCATTCAAAAAAAACACAACTCCTTTTTGGAATAAACCTTCTTAAGAAATACACATTCATAAACCAATTCTTGAAACTGTCACATTGATAATTAATGTGATTCAAAAAAATCACATTTTAAAAAAAATTTGATTTTAAATAAAAATTTTCCTTATAATTATTTCAAAACAAAGAACACATGGTTTCCAAACTACAATAAAATGGGTATCGAAAAACATCATTTCCATTTAAAAAACGCTTCACAAAAAAATTCCTCATAGGAGAAAACCAAATACAATAACACACATCTCAAATCAATCCCAAATCAAAAACATCAAATTCCATAAAATTAAAAATTAAAACTACTCTATTGGATACCACACTAATGAAAAACACTATTAGAGTCAATCTATGAAAAAGTTTAGAAAAAATAATTCAGGAGGGGACACTGCACTGTACATGGTTTGGCAGCATGGTCTAGTAAAATATGGGCCAACTATGAAATATAAACTATTATGGTTTTCTGAACTATGTATCATAGTCACTGTATAGATTACCAGACCATGAGTGATAATTTTAAGTTCCTATTCTATTCACCATTTTCACCTTCATAACATAAACATACCCCCAAAATCATCATTACCCCCAAAGAGGACCAAACTATCATCACAACATATCATAAATCCATCAAAACATCTAAATATGAACAAAATATCATGACTCAAGCCTGATACACCCTTTGAAATATGAGGTTTAGTGAGATAAAGAGTATTTCAGGCCCTTTCCTTCACACTCTACCTAATCCATGATGACAATCCTAGTCTCCAGACTACCTAAAACATTGCACACATAAAAAATTGTGTTTCTATGAAACTATTTGGTTACAATCCATCCCTAGGAATCCTTCCATTACCTTCCTAATCTTACCACCACATACTCAAGGAGCGCCCTTCATCCCCCCAAGCTGACAAAAAGCATCAAGAGTATCATACATAATCATTGGAAATGGTTTTATCCTCAATGAACCAAATAAAAACATAAAAAAATCCATAATATTAAAAAATACAAGATACATGAAAAGAGACATCTCATATACATAAACAACCAATAATATTTAAAAATAAAAAATGGAATGTTAAATTAAATAAATGTTGAAGAAGTTGATATAAAGCTTGAGACAATTTTTCCTTTGAAAACAAATTTATCATCTCTATCTCTATGTGACTATTTCTTCACTACCATCATCTGTATAGAACCATCTTCCTATGGAATAAGGAACCAAATCCAACATGAAAACCAAAACCATGAGGAACCCACAAATTTCATGAAAACTACATACCCACCAACAAGAGTATGTAGGGTGTGATAAAAAGTGTCACACCATGACTATTGTAATTATTTTATTTTATTCTTTTCATAGCCTTTGATATTTTTTCTTGAGGTTCTAGTTGTGGCTCAGGTTAAAGTTTTTATTTTTGTAAGTCTCTAGCTATTTTTTGGCATGTGTAGAGTAAGTGCATGGTTTGGGTAAATAGTACAGATTTCATAGTTAATTGTGCAGTGTTTTTTGGAGTACAGGTGTAAGGTACACAGGTTTCCCACATTTTGAGAAACCATGAAGAAACCATGTGAGAGATTCTATCCATTTCAACAATGGACACTGCACGGTTTGCACACAATTTGGAAAATCATGTGACCAAACCGTACATGCTGCCAAGATTCTTAATAGTTCAAAATTCTATGTTTTCCCCTCCATGTTTTTTACCCTAAATCAGGATTATTCTTCCTTTATCAAACTAGGAAGACTACGGAATCCTTTAAACTCATCCCCCCTTGTTCTCCTTCTATTTTTGAAACCACTTTATGTTCCGAGGAAATATTACATTGGATTTTTTTCAATTTACTCATCTTGTTCCCCTTTTCTTGATTTCTGTGTTTATCCTTGATTTGTTCTTGTTTTTATGAACCCTATATGATATTTTTGATATATTGCATTGTGTTTCTATGATAATAGGCTATGTAGATTTTTCCTTATAGTGTGTTCCTCTATCTCCAAGAGTTTCATCACATCCACACGTTATTTAGGTATGTGTTTCCATCCATATATTTTCAAAAACATTCTATTAACGATTAAGCTTTCCTATAATGCCTTAAATATATAAAAATCATTATTTTGATGTGCTGGTAAAAAAAAATTAGTGTTTACATGATGGAAAATGCATGATAAATGGTTTAAAAAGTGGTTTCTTTAATTTTTTGCAATTTCAATGCACATATAGTGTTTTGTAAAATGATTTTTGGTTTCTTAAAATAAATTTGGGAACTTGTTTTTATGTTTAGACTTTTTTATACCTTTTTCATGGATGAAATTATAATTTATGTATAATTTTTGGTTTAGAAGGATCTTTATGTCTTTAGAAACTATGGTAAAATTATTTTTAAAGGTTATTCTAGTTCATACATACTTAGTGATGATTTTAACATTGTCTGGGCTATTGTGATGGTTTAATGGAAACTAGAGTTCATAAAAAAATTATTTGGGATATTTCATGGATAGTGTTTTTATTCCTTTAGATGTGGGAATATCCAAGTGTGCACGGGGTCCACACATGGATGGGCACAGAAATGATAATGGTATTAGATGGACATGATCAACTTAAAATTCCTAATTTTGAAACACTTTTCCCCCCTCCTTCATTCATTATTCAAACTCTTCATTACTTATTATGGTTTTTTTTAAAATGACATAAAAATGGTTTGAAATTATATTCAAAACTAGGGATCCATTGGTACTTAAAGTATTGTTGTCTTCTGAATCGTATGAAGTCCCATTTTCAATCTTAAGATATTTTGTGGGTTTTCTTATATGTTTTAAATGGGTGTTCAAAATGAAATTATATTTTAATATATAGGACCATTTGGTATTGTATACTTGAAATTTTTGTTTTATAGTATTTTTTAGGGATTTGGAATTATTTTCAAAATGAATTTGAAATGGGTTTGATGTAAGTCCTGGTTGGGACTTTTTAATGTTTGGGAAATGATTGTGGTCTTGGAAATATAGATGACCGGTTGGATGATTTATTTGATTTGAGAAAAGGTTTCAAAACTCGGATGACAAGGTATCCTAATTGACACATGTGAATTGATTGTTGTAATATGGTCACCCCTATAGAGGTTTCCCCAAGAGTGGGTTATTAAAAACATGGTACCTGTGTTTGTGGTAGGCATGTGTGGTGGTGGAAGGTAAATTAAGTCACACGTGAAAGGGACTCCTCCTTTTAACACATTGTAATTGAATGGGTTTCCTGGGAATCATTTAGATGGTCGAGTGATGGTTTAATTTTGACCCCAAATAGACGGGTTGATACCCCTTGGATATATAGAGGCCATGCAGGATTGTGTTATTCGAATGGCTAATGATTTATTGACTATGGGGCTACACCATATGTCAACAGGTGAGTCTGATCTAAATACCTTGTGTATCTCTCTATGGAATGTTATTAATTTCCCATTGTTATTATATGTATGGGATTTTTTATTTTCCTACTTCACTTGGTTTCCTGTTTAGTATCATTTGATTTCATTTCCTTCTTAGCCTTGTATTACATTCTCTAGATTCAAGTGTCGAACATGGTTTTTAAAAAGGAAATCTATTTTGAAATGGTAATGTGGTTTGTTTTTTATAAAAAAGGGAAAGTATTAGTTGTTTCATCATAATGGTTAAATTCTATTTTGATACTTGATATAAATCTAGTGTTTTGGAGTACTTTGGGAAAAGTAATGTATAGATTCTGTGGTGGCTTCCTTCTAAGTTGTAATACAGTAACATCGTACTTGTGACATTTAATATTAGTATACCTATGTGGTTTTTTACATTTATAGGTTTCTGGATTGATCGTGTCTCATGGAAGACTAATTTGTGGGTAGTTGTGAGCATTAGGTCACATGGAGATCATCTTTTGGGGTCAAGTTTGTGTTTTGTATTTACTTTGTTTTTTACCTATAATAAATGTATCAGTTTGGTATATTTATTTGAGATTCAATTATTGATAATTTTTATTCATGGTCTTTTTTTTACTAATCCCAGTTTTTTTTGGATAAAAGCATTCCCCTTTGGATTATATTTGATGCCCAGCACTAGTTTCCATGCCGTGGGGATTGGGAATGTCGTTCATGCTATGTCTCGGACTTGGTCAGATGTCAGGGTGGATGGAATACCAACCTGGATCATGATAAAATGGTATTTTATAAGTCCCTTGTAATTATGGGTTTTTGGTAGTTGGAGTTTTTTATGTTCATGAGTCAATAGTTAGATACGGTAAGGACATCATGAACCATTGCTCGTTCTGGTCCACGATTTTCCTGGGGTGTTCCGGGATTTGGGACTTTTGTCAAGTTATTTATTGAGGAATAATATTGTATGTGGTTTGGTTTTATTTTGTGATATCTCATGGAGTAGTGATCCATGTATAGTCTATATACCTGGTTCTTGTTCCTCTTTTTTTTAATGCTTTCTTTGGTCATGGTCCACTAACTATGTCTCAAAGCTTTTCCTGAAAACAAGTTCCTCATTCCAATTGTTTGGTGTGAGTTGTGTTTTCTTTTATTATTGGTTGGTGTAAGTGTTATTTTAAAATTAAAATTGGTTTTGAAATGGAAATTTTTTCTTTGAAGTGTTTTTGTATTGGGTAGAATGTTTTTTAAGAGAGAAGGTTATTATGAAATTTTAAATGTTTGGGTGAATGCTTGGGTTTGGGGATGAAATGGTTTGTGAAGCCCTTCGTATTCCTTATGAATGTTTTCATTTGAGTGGGTATGTGTGGAAATATAATGTTCAAATGTGTACATTTATGATCTAATCATATGTGGGATGCACACATATATAATGGTTCATAAGATTCCATGGGTGAGTATTTGAAATAAATGGTTTGAATTTTCTTGAAAATTTGGTTTCTATTTTGTTAAAAGTGAATTTCATTATGGTGAATTTTTTTTGAGAGAATGAAGTTTTGAAATTTAAATGAAATTGTGGGTTTTTAGTAGAGTATTTTGGTTGTTCTTATGTGTGTTTGGCTTGTGAGCTTTTTTTTTGGCTTGATAACTTCTTCTCAATTGTGTTTTGGCTTGATGTTGGATTTGGTTTTATGTTTTTATGATATTGTGAACATGCCTCTGAGAATAGTCCCCAAAATTCAAAGTGATTCATACATAGTTTCACATTCTTATTGTTTATTGTATTTCTATCATTGTGTATAAGGTCCATTGGAGGTAGTTGAATGGATTTAGAAAGTTTATAGTGTCTTTAGATCTTTGGTTACTCCCAAAGCTGTTAGAGTATGTGCTTCTCTGGGATTGTTTGAGGTCTATATTTGGACATGTGAAAGTTGATTTCTCCATAATAAATTCATGTTGGGATGATGTGGGAAGTGTTCAAGTCAGTTTTTATCTGATGGTTTATAACTAAGTAGGTTATGATAAAGAAATTGGAAGAGCTCTTCAGTATTCAATAAGGTCATCAGGTAGTGAAGGCCCATGTTGACCACCCCAAGGATCTGGTTTCCTTATCTTCAGAGATAATATCTCAGGATTGGTTTAATGTTTCTCTTTTACATTTGGGTATTTTTCTTGACCTAAAGGAGTGAGTCCCCTTATCTAGAGATCATTTGTTTTGAGTAGTTTTCAGATGAAGCATTCTTAGCTAAGTTGTTTTCTGGAACATAAGTTTTTAATCTGATGTGTCTTATTGTTCGTGAAGGTTCTACATCTAGAGGTAGGTGTGTGTTAGAGGAGATTCTTCTTGTAGGTTCTTATTCATTGGTTCTCATTTATCATTCATCATATCATTCTCTTGTATGTTTTTAGTATCTTCATTTTTTCATTTGAATTCATCCTCTCACGGTATTCTAAATACATTCCATCATTGTGGTTATTTTAGTCAACAAGATAAGTTTTGTAGGAAGAATTACCTAATTAAGAAGTTTTAATTGGAGGATTTTATTTCTATATTGTGAAGAATATGAAGCTTCTATCATAAAGGATCCTTCCACAGACCACAGAGTGAAGCCTGTGCATAGTTAGTAAATCATAGGCGGTGTAGAGAACCTTGGCTCGGGTTTTGTATATATTTTTTTTAGAAATGGTTAAAGTTTCCATGTTTTACTTTTTTATTTCATTATAAGTTCATATTTCCATTATATATGTTTGATAGATTTGTTGTTTTGTAATTAGAGTGGTTGTGTTTAACTAGAAATGTATCTTGGATTATTATTTTCCCCTTTGGGTGTGCCTGACCCTTGCCTGGGTTAGTCTCCATTTTTGTTGTACATGTTTGAAAAATACATGATCTTTGAGATATTGAGGAATTTAGTTTTTTCATCTATTTGTTTCATGTTATTTATATGGGATTCCCCAATTTTTTAGGTGTTTTCGGATTGAATGTGAAAATTTTCAATTTCAATGGTGGTGTCATTTATTTATTTTGGGTAATTTTCATAAATCTATGTTGGGGATCCACATTCTGATCACCCTGAGGTTGTGATAAGGGGATTTTAATTTTGGTTGTGTTAGTTATGTTCCTTTTTTGGAGATAGCCCTCTCATTTTCTACTCTATTCTCCTCATTTTGTGGATTCTTTTCGGTTTGTGTGTGTGTGACATTGAGGGAGCTCATCACCCCATGGCTCTTGGTTTATTTCAGTTTTGACCAGGCATAAATTAATGTTTTGTTTATTTTTATGATGGGTGACTTTCTAGGGTAATAATTAGTTTGTGGTGGGGACATTTATCACACACCAACCTTTGGAATTATTTTATTTTATACTTTTATCATCGGTGGATCTTTTTTTGAGGTTGGGGTTGATCCCCAGTTTAATTTTTTTTTGAACTCTCAAGTGATTTTTTAGTATGTGCACAGTTAGCACACAATTTGGGTAAACCGTGTGGCTTTTCCTAGGGAACCACGTGGCTGGTTTTGGGTTCCATGTGTAAGGTTCGCGGGTTGCACATATTTTTGGAAGCCATGAAAAAACTATGTGATAACCTTTGTCCATTTGGATAGTGGAGACCATGTGGTTTTGGCATGGTTGGGAAAAACTATGTAGCCAAACTGTTCAAACTACCAATATTCATAAAAAATATAAATTATAGGTTTTCCCTCCATGTTTTTAACCCTAAAGTTGGATTCTTCTCCCTTGTTCATCCTAGGACCACTATGGGGTCCTTCAAAATCCCCCTCCCTTATTCTCCTTCCATTTTGAGACCCTTGAAGGTTTCAAGGTAAGATTATTTTTGTTTTTGGTTGATTTTTATTTATTCTTCACCTATCATGATTTATTTGTTCTCTGTTGGTTCATTCATGTTTGTAAAAACCCTAGATGTTTGGGTTCATATGTTGGGTTTTTTCATTTGATTATAGGGTGTACAGATTGTTCCTTATGGTATCTTCTTCATTCTCCAAATGTTTCATTGCATCTCCATGTCGTTGATGTAGGTTTTTCCATCTATTTATTTTATTTAACATTGCTTCAATCCTTGATAATTAAGTTAATTCCTTAAAAAACCTATAATCTTTCTTTTTTTGTGTTTAAAAAAATTGTTTTCGTTATGGAAAAATGAGTGAAAATGGTTTTAAAGGGTTTTCTCTAATTATTCCCAAGTTCTATGTCCATAAGGTGTTTGATAAAATGTATACTAGTTTCATAAAATGAATTTTAGAACTTATGGTGGTTGTTGACCTTGGTTATATTATTTAGCATGGTTATAATTATAATTTTGGTATTGTCTGTTGTTTTAAATCCTCTTTACAACATGAGAAATTGTGTAAAAATTATTCGGAATGTTTTTTTTCTTAAATACATATTGATGATTTTAACATTTTGTGACATTTTGTTTTTGTTTAATGCAATGTTTATTTCTTCAAAATTTAGATTTGGTTAATTTCATGGAAACTCTCAGTGTGTCATTAGATGTGGGAACACCCATGTGTGTAGGGGGAGCATATATGTATGGGAAAAAAATGATAATAGTATTAGATGAACATGCTCAACATAAACCCCTAGAAATCAAAACACTTATCTCTCCTCCTTATTTCCTTCTTTAAACTCATAATTACTTTCTAATGGACTTTTGGTTTTTAAAAATCACGAAACTGGTTTTAAATTATATTCAAAATCATGGAATGTTTGGTACATTGAAGGATGGTTGCATTCTAAATAGTATGAAGGCCAATTTAGCATCTTTATATAGTTTTCATTTTCTTAGCCTTTTTCCAAAATTGTGTTGGAAATTAAATTGGATTTGAAATGTAAAAGAGTATTTGGAATTGTATAATTGAAAGTGGTGTTTCATTGTATTTCAACAAAGATTTGGAAATGTTTTGAAAATGAATTTGGAAAAGTATGATCTATGTCCTGGGTGGAAATTTGTTATATTTGGGAAATAATTTTGGTTTTCGAAATATAATTTCTCGGTTGGCAGCTTGATGTGATTTGAGAAAATGTTTTCAAAATAATATGAAATGTTGGACCGGTTTTCACTTTTGAATGGATTATTGTAATATGGTCTCCCCTATGGATGATTTCTTAAGATTGGGTTATCTCATAGGTGGTGTTAGTGTTTGGGGTAGGGAAGTGAAGTAGCAACAAGTATAGTGAGTCATGCATTTGAGATCCTCCTCCTTTCACCATGTAATAATACCATGGGTTTCTAAGGCATCTTTTAGAGGTCCAAGTGATGGTTTTTGGTATTCCCCGATTATACAAGTTGACACCACTTGGATTTATTTATGATACGTGGGATTATACTATTAGATTGGTAGATAGAACATCCAGTGACTTATAGACTATGGAGCTTCACCATATCCCCGAATGTGATTCATATATTAGTACATCAAATTTTCTCTATGGGGATGTTTAGGAAATTCCCATTTTTACTATATATATGTGATTATTTATTTTCCTATTTCACTTGGTATTCTATTTAGTTTAGTTTTATATAATTTTCATATTAACATTTTATTACATTCTCAAGATTCATGTTTGAAACGTGGTTTTTAAAATAGAATTCTGTTTTGAAAATTGGAATGTGGCGTGTTTGTTTAGAAAAAGGAAAATCAATGGTTGTTTCATCAAAATGAATAAATCCTATTCTTATATGTGTATTTCAAACTAGTGTGTTTGGAATATTTAAGGAATGGAAATTTATTTCTTACGTTATGGTTTCCTAATATGATATTTTATTCTGACACCCTACTTGTTTCATTCTGTACCTGTACACTCAATTTTTTTTTGTATTTACATGTTTCTAGTTCGTTCGTCTCTCATATCATGTCATTTTGTGGGTAGTGGTGACCATGAGGTCACATAGAGATCGTGTTGTGTAGTCAATTTTTAATTTTGTATTTAGTTTTTGTTTCTTTTCAACTGTTATACCCAAATCAGTTTTGTATATTTATTTGAGATTCAGGTATAGTAAGTTCTACTTCATGTTCTTTTGGTTATTTATCCAGGTTTTTTGGCATAAAATCATTCCCCTTTAGATTATATTTGATGCTCGACGCTATTTTCCAGCCTATGTGGTTTGGGAATTCCCTTTGATCCATGTCTTGACTAGGTCAGATGTCGGGTTGTATGGAATCCCAGCCCGGTTCAGGACATAAACCCTATAGGATACCACTAAGATTCTAATTCATTCCTTTTATAAAATAAACCTAGACCACTAGTTTCAAAATTGTAATAAACTTTTTTTCATTTTCCATAACTTAGTATAGGGGTAAAAAATAATTGGACATGATCTTTCTGAAAGAATAATTTTCATAAGACAATTCATAATGAGTTTTTACAAAACAAATCATGTATATTCAATGTGCTAACCATTTCACATAAAAAACACCAATATTTGGAAAAATAAACCAGCACATGGTTTAAAACAATTCAAATTCATGCCTATAATGAATTCCACTTTGAAAATATTTTCCCCCTTTTTACATTAAAATATTTATCACACAAAATAGAAATAGAAACAAGAAAACAAGGGTTACAATGATAAAAAAACAACCATATAAGATTACAAATAAAGAAAATAAATGGATGTAATAAAACCATTCTACAGCATGGCTAAAACAAAATGGTATCAAACATCAAACAAGTACATCCAATCAATAAACATCACACATTAAAATATATAAAAAATGAAAAACATAGATGTATAGAATGAGGAAAAAACATGATGACTAATGGGAATGAATAAGACATGTATAGGTGGACCTACTTGTGTAAGGATAACATAAACACATTCTTATATAATATATCTCAAAGCATTTTCCACAGTTCCAAACCCCCAAGAAAATATTATCGACAACATGGGGGCTAGCCAGTGATGAATCTCATTTAGCCAAACAATTCTTTACTACATCACACATAGCAACCTCATTCTCCTTGGGGAATAATAATAGTGGTGGTCTATGGAAACTAACTTTATCAAATGAAAATAACAATCCACTAGTATTAACACCACAATAACATCTTTCCCACCTCCCTTATAACCCTTAAAAATATCCTCTACACATAATAAATACATGAATCACATCACAAAACATCCATTACATGGATAAGTTTACACCTCAACAAAAACCAAGAGGAATCAACAAAGTCACAATAAATATCACTTCATAATTTCCAACCGTTCCTTTACTTATGTTATATATATTTGGAAATACCTCTATAAAACAATTTATAATTAAAATATAGTTCAAAAAAAATTATCATTTCCAAGAATAACCAAACAAGTCAACAGAAACTACATTTTAATTATATAAATCCAAAACACCAATTTAAAAACCGTGAAACCATTTAAACATGAAAAATGAGTACGTTGAATACAGCATTTGGCCTAAATCCCAAAGAAAAATATAATTTCGGAATGAAAACCCTCTTTGGCATTTTATAGAACACAAAAATTCATAGAACACCAATTTAAAACTAAATTACATGGAACCAGAAAATTCAACCATTTTTTCAATGAATAATAACCACTCAATATTGAAAAATTAGTAACAATCCAAAATATATATCATATTTTTTTCATTTCCTTAAATGAAAATGACATTTAAAGCATTAATTAATCTTGTAACACATAAATAAATTTAAATGAACTGGATACACCTACCTCATGTGGTATAATCAAGTTGAATTCAGTGAAACCCATCATAATTGAACTCAAAATATGTTTCATAACCCCTATAAACAAACAATCTCAGGATTAGGTCAACCCTAGACATGAAAATCAGACAAGCATAACCACTAGGGTTAGAGGATTAGTATAGAATTATAAAAACCCAAATAAGAACAAGAGGGAAGCCTTGGGATTTTTAACCAGGTGAAGAATCACCAAAAAATCACCATGATTCCCCTTGAAGGATGTTTTTAATATCTACGGAGGGTTAGGAAAAGAATCGCTATATAGGTATAATAGATAGTGAATCCATGGGAAGAATCCCTTCTTAAATCGAACCCAAAAGAACAAAAATACCCCTCTTCTTGTGGGTTTCATGGTTTACTCACATGGTTAAACAATCCATGAAATGACCAAGAATATCCCCACTATTAAAAGATTCATGGGCTTCTCACATAAGTTTCATTGTTATTTTAACCATGAACAAATCATGTGATCTTGAGAAATCCACTACAAGATTATGAACACTTAAGTTGCATGGTAAAACTAATTATGTGCCTTAATAATGATACCTAAAAAAATCCCCCAAAATCACCAATTTATCTCAAAACATCTCTAAATCAAGGGATTAAACCATAAAATAAATATTTCAACATAAAATTGACACTAATTCTGTTAAAAATTATTTATCATATCTAATTACTCAATAAATTAAGTTCACATTGGATGTTTTGATGATATTCGGATCATAAGTCAAAAAATGACTTTAGTATGCTGACTATGGTCAATGATTACAATATTTTATCATCTATAGAATAATATTCATGGAAAAATAATCATTATTATAAATTGATTATACTTTTAAAACCATCTATGGATGATGTTTATGAATAATGAACCATGTTAAATTTAGAGGGATTACAGGTCATATGTGTGTATTAGTAACATGTCAAATTTTCAACTATCATGATTAAAATTATGTAAGTATTATTTTATCATTATAGATTTATTAATATAAAATAAAAATAATATACCTTCTTTAAATACAATTATATATAGTATCAATATGATGTGGTTATAGAACAAGAATCACATCGCTTCATGGAGGTGGTAATCCACACGTATGCACGAATGATGTTATCATTTTTCAATAGATGGGTAGCTATGAAAATAGATGATATATATTTTTTAAAGGATATTAGAAATTTCATTATTATTATAGAGTGTCAACATGATGTATCACTCACCATCACGTGTGTCTTTCATGACTTCTCACACTCTATTGGGATATAGGGCATGTACCTTACACACGGTCCTTCCAGCATCGGTTATTCCATGTATATGGCCACTTATATCCATATGTACATGGTTAATATATGTGGATTCATTATATAACTAAACTATATATTTATAATTATTAATATATATATATTTATATAATTACTGGTCAAACATTTCATTTGGGTTGTGAACCAAAGTAGGAAGAGTTATCCAGGTGTCCTGTTGGAACCTCGGCTAACTAGTACTTATTTATTTAGATCTGTTATTTTATTCATATCACCTGTAAAAATTTAAATTATATTTCATGGAGTGGATTAGTTGTAGACATTGTTTTTGGTAACCTAATAGGATTTATATCTCCCAAATTGGTTAGGACACTATTGCACTAGTTACCTAAGTAGACCTTATATTCGTAGGACCATGGATTTGTTCTTGTACCTAGGAATTAGTATCACATGACAAAGCTAGATCTTAGGATGATCATGGTGTTCTTCCTTATGTGTTTTCTTCCATTTACATACAAATTTACTACACGGTATCATGTTATATGTTGTATGTCTTTTATTTAGTTATGTATCATCATCATCACATACACACATAGTTCTATAATAGCCTTGGCCATCTTCTTTTGTTTTCAGTTTTAATTATTCTTATGTTTCTCTTTCTTTATTTTATTATTACTTATAATATTTTCTATTATCTATTATCTAATATACTGATGTTCTACTCAAATCGTGATGGTTTAGTCTCTCTGCTATCACCACCTTAGACCCTCACTTCTAGTCAGCATCCTATTGCGAATGCGGAGGTACACTTGAGCAATGTGACCCACTGGTATGTCTACCATCTTAATGGTTAGTCTGGTTGAGAAGTTACAAAGTGGTATTAGAGCCTTTCTTTTTTCCATTGTCTTATTTTTTTAGGCAGGTAGACAAGAGATTTGGTATGTTTCTATTCTTGGTAAATAGTCATTCTAAGGTGTGATCACACCTCGTATAGGGAAAATTACAAGAAGTCAGAGATCATATTTTTTCATGTTTCTTTCTATTATAGTTGATTATTATCTCTCAATGAGTTATTGGTGAAATTTTTGATGTGTATTGATTTATTTAATTTTTTTAACCTTAGGGTATTATTGAATGGATAAATCATTCCAATCATCAATATAGGCATATATAAATTCACTTTACACACATACGACATGGCATTAAGATTCATTTGTAGGTTTCCTGCTAATTTAGATTATGTTCCTCGAGTGTTATTCCTTGATTTTGTTTACTCTAGAATGTCTGGTTTTACAATATAATCATGTGTTTATATGCTATTTTTCTTGATTTATTTATCATCTTATGACATTGTATCATGCTTCTAGGTTTATAGAATGTTTCTTAGTGTTTATTTCTCATGATAACATGTTAGTTTTCATTGATATATATATGTAAATGGTTTCATGGGATGAACCTATTGGTTGTGGTTTAAATGGGATCCAGTTTTTTATTGTATGGTGTATAGGAACCTTATAATTAGGAATGGGTGACCAATATAATCAAACCATATTTTGATCTTGTATATACATTTACACCATTGTTAAAATGTAAACACTACTAATGTTTAAACTTTTAAAGTGAAATGATTTAGATTTATGGGGCCCAAATGCAAACCAGTAAAGTGTATGAGTGCTTTATGGATTAGTGTATGGAAACATATTTGACTAAACCTTTATAAATGACTATGTGGTATATGTTTAAATAGCTATAAATGTCAATGATTTTTTAAACCACAAATGGGTTTGTTATTTTCAAAATTCAAAATTGGACCTAATTAGGTCAGTTGGGGAAATTATCTTATGAGATATCCCACTATGGATATTTTTCAAATTTTAATAATTAAGAAAATTAAATTGGGATTCATTCTAATGATCCTAATCAGCTTAATGGGACCCTTATAAGACAAATTATCTTTTCAAAAATAAAAGAAATTTTTATGATATATTTCCAAATTGTGAAAGGATTCCAATAGAAGATTGATTTTTAAACAATATGATTGATAAGACATCCCTATTATGCATTTATGTTAATATTTAGATATTTTAAATGGTTAAATAATGAATTTGAATTAAATAAATGACTTTAAAATTGAACCTAAAGTGGTTTCCTTCATTTAAAAACTCGTGTAAGGGTAATTAAAAAAATTCTATTTGAGTATCATGGGTGTGGAAACATGTGTTTTTTCATAGGCCTTTCTTCTATAGAAATGGATTAAATGATAAGATCTTGAGCCTAGTGAATCTATTTTCAATGAATTGTTGATAGGTTCAATGCATATTATTTTTTATGGGGATTTCCTAAGGTTGGTAACACCCTTAAATTTTCAAGGCCTTGCTTAATGCTTTATGTTTTCCGATATTTGGAGTTGTTAAGGTGTCATTGTCCCTTGTATGAATCCTAGATTCTAAATGAAACCCTTCATATGATGGGTTTTCATGGTATCTCTATCCTTTTTGTGTGTGTAATCATTATGTGATGCTCGTTTGTTTAGTTTATTCATTCCAAGGGCATGGTCGGGCACCTTATAGGTCTTGTGACCCTATTTCCTTTCTCTTAGGTAACTGGGTAGGTTGTCAGTTGGTTTTAATATTGTTTGGGATAATGGGATTTTGAGCATGATTCTGCCTGAGCCATAAGATTATTTTTTTCATAAAGTGGATAACCTATGGATAGTATTTATAATTTTTCATTTTAAATCAATTATATTATGGTAGTATTTGTTTATATATGATATACTCATTATGTTTCTAAATGGTGTAATGAATTGGTAGAGTTTGGTGGGATCATTGAGCCGTGGACTATTTTGTAAATTTTTGGAACATCTCCAAAGTATAGTGACTAAATAATTAAAGCAATAAAGTTAATCCCAACTATCTGGAGGAATTTTTAGTGTATCAAGTGTTTTAACATTCCATCCTAGTTAGTTTTATCTTTAATTCCAAATTTGTTGAAGTGGTGATTGTGATTTAATGAGTATCACCATACATTTAATGGGTTTTGAACAAGAACACTTGTGAGCTCTCTTCATTAAAGTACTTTGACACTCCTATAGTGGGGAGCATTGCAATGGTTATGATAAATTTTCCATTCCATGTTGAAGGATCGAAACAAGGATGGCCATTTAGAAATGGTCGGACACTCTCATTTATTGGTGTGGCATGTAAAGTGTTGATGATTTCAGGGAAGAAAAAAGTTAATGTGGATGGAAGTGAATTAAACCCTATATAAACACCATTGTCCATGGATGTAATTTGGTGGGTAGAGATTGAAAAATAATAGAATTCCTTGAGTGGTAATGACATCTTAGTTTGGTTGACGGTCCTTAGGCAGGTGAAGCTGAGATTCATTCAAGGGACATTGATCAGTAGTGGTTTGACTATTCTTCTTGGAAATCCTAAACAACATATTAGTGTACTATGTCTCTATGACGAACATGTCCCATATATTGACATAATATTTGATACATTAGGTGATCATTGGTCTTATTCCATGCTGATGTTTTAAAATCTATTGGGTGGGATAAGTGACATCTATCAGAGTTTTATATTGTGTGTGTGGTTTTTATTGAGGAATGTTTAGTCCCAAGTGACACATGGTTTCCCATATAGGAAGTCCTTAGACGGACTCTTGGACACCATCCATTTTCCATTGACTTGACCACTAGGTGGATGTAGCTCTGGGCTCATTCAAGGATCTGATGTGGATGTCTTGGCCTTGTACCAATATCTCACTCAAAAATAGGGAGTACAGATTACCTAGGTATAGTTCCTTAGAATTTTTTTGTTGAATCTAATGTTACCCTAGACTTGTAGTTGAGCTCATAGGTGATGCTTAAACTATTATTTTACAGTGGGTTAGATCTGGGATGCGATCATTCGTGATGAGGCATGGTAGTTTGAATGGGTAGGTGATGGTATTACTAGGGAACGTCATCAAATGTCTGGTATGGACATCAGTGAATGTTCCTTTTATAAATACAATATGCCTTGGGAGAACGTGATGAGGTTTATATTTTTTTTACATTGGTCTCCTAAGCTTTTAATTTTCCAAAAAAAAGTTGCTCAGATAGTTGTGAGTTGTTTTCCTTCTTTTTTTTTGTGTATGGTTGAGTGGAACTAGTTTAAACCCATCACCAGTTTAAGATAGGTTTGGGGTATAGTTCATTTATTTCTTCGAGGAAAGTTGTGCGATGAGATCAGTTTGGTCAATTGGGACATGAAATTTAATTTAAATTTATGTCCCTTTTATGACCCTAGAGGTAAATCTATTCTATTAGTTAAGGAAAACATGTCAGGAGCATCGCTAAAATGCTTATGGGAGTTCTTTGTAGGTCAATTTCAATAGTATTTTGTGACATAGTTATGAATTGGAACTATATTAATGTTAAAAACATATGGTTGAAAGAAACATTGGTCCAATTTTTAGAGATACAATGAGGTGACCACGTCTCTAGTTAAATGGGATCATGTAAGCTTTGTTTTTGTGTCTCAATTTGATATTGAGTTTCAGATCATGTTTTTATAGATTCAACATCACATGCTTATGAAATTCCATGGTGTGTGTTAGGAATTTTGAAAGGAAATGAGATCTTTTATATAGGAATTCATGATCCTGGTAGTTCGAGACATGTTCTTGTTGTTCCTGAAGGATTCATGGAGATGATAATCTCTAAGGTGTGGAGGTTGTAATGACCCGTGTTTTGATCCAATGTAGAATTAAAAGGGAATTTTAATTCGATTGAATACTGAATGGTATTTTCATTGAACCAATATTTGGAACATAATTCCAAGAGTTGGAACACATCTATGGGTTGTCTTTGGAATTTTGTAAATGTTTGATGGGTCCCTTGGGTGTCTCATTGAGTTTTGGGAGCACTGGGTTCTGGAAATCAAATGTTTGGAGGGTCTTCATAGGGAACACAATTTTTCTGAAACCATACAGCCCTAGAGAGATATCATACATTCTATATTAGAGAAAAAAAAGTGCCCCCACACAGTTGCATAAGGTTTTC
Organism: Viscum album; assembly: GCA_963277665.1. Lineage (NCBI taxonomy): Eukaryota > Viridiplantae > Streptophyta > Magnoliopsida > Santalales > Viscaceae > Viscum > Viscum album. Next base: position 1,984,736,761 of record OY728122.1, read on the forward strand.
CCAAACCATGTGCCTAGACCACACAGTTAGTTCCACTTGTGAAGTACCCTCTCACTGTTTATCACATGGTTGACACACCGTTAAGTTAAACCATACAACACAACTATTCGAGGTGAGTTTCCAAGGTAGTGGGTTCCGTATGGTTTTTGTATGATTATGCTAAAACATGTGACCTAATTTTGGGGTGAAATTACAGGTTTTCCATTAATGAAACTTTATGTTTACTTTTCTTATTTCTTCCCATCCTATGTGTTGTATGATGTTACTACCTATCTACTAGTGATCTATCCTTCTATCCAAGCTAGACATGGAGATAACTCCGTCTTCCATATTTGGATTCGATCTTTGTTGGTCTCTATGAATCCACATAAGTAATTTTATAAATCTTTTTTAATAATTTTTTAATATTTTCTCAAAGAAGTACTGAATGTGAAAAAATATTTTCCCTATTTTAAGGGAGAGTGTGAGTTTCTTATACTTATTCCCAACAAGACCGAATCAAACCTTGATATTGGATGAGTGTAATGTTTTAAGCATGAGGTAGGTGATCCAAGTATTTTTCTTCAATTTTTTTCAATTTTTGAATAGAAACATTGTGCCACATGCCTTCCTTTTCTGCACATTTCCTATTAATTAGTTCCTTCTTATTAAATTGATCTCCACAACGTGTATTTCACTTTGTGATCATTGCTATGTATTTCAAGGATGTTAACCTTAATCATGGACAACTTGTGGCTATGTCAACATATGTTTCCCTTAATAATTAAATGAACTAAATTCCTAGAGATCCTTCTAAGTGTATAGTTTATATAATAAAGGGAGTTTACCCTAAATTTTATATATATATTATAATGGAACCATCTTAATTATATTTTAACTATAATGAATTGAATTTCCATGATTTTTAGTCAATTTAATATTCTTCTTTTGATGAATTTACACATTCCTTTTCAATGGATTTTTTAATTTTCTAAATTTATTTTTTAAATAAAAATGACAATTTTTATAACAATACCTATCAGATAAGGTGTGTTGTCTTCTAAACGAAATGGTATGGATTAGTGATTTAAACAAATATCAGCATATTGCATTGTATTTTCTATATTATTTTATATCTTTGTCACATAATGGGCATGTATTATACATATAATTCATTCATGTGATTAAATGGATTTTCCCTCCATCCATTAAAATTTTTACTCGATTTGACACACCATATAAGTTCATGCCATAGACCAGTACTATCTAAATGACTAACAAACCAACATCCTCCTAAAAACATGTACTTATTATTAAAACTGAATTCTCATATAGGTATTATCTCATTACACCATGGTACCCTCTAATGGACTCTTCTGGACTTGTAATTAAATTGTAATTTTTTTTAAATTAAATGACATCCATTAATGAGAATATTTGTTTCATAATGCATTATTTTCCTTGCATACCTTACATGGTTCAAATTGAAATGGAATTGAAATGGTTTGTCTGACCACACCACTTGCTAAATCTAAATAAGCAATGTTTCGGTGAAATGTATTAAATAGAATGGTATGTTCATGATGGCTTGCATTCCTTAAATGAATTTAATTTTTAAATGAAATGCATAAGGGTGGAAATTACATGTCAATAATAACATGCTTAGTACATGATATTATTAAATGTGATTCCACTGATTATATAATGGGATTATTAAATATAAATCATGAGAGGTAATACCTCATGTATTCATTTATTATTGGTAATTATAATACCTTGTATTTTGGTTGTGGATGATTATATGGTATCTATTGATCATGATATAACATCATGGTCCCTTACATTGGGTGTTGAGTTCATGACATCTCACACTATTGATACTATGTAGGATATTGGAATGAGGTCCCAAGCTCTCTATATAGAGTGTGCACATAACAGATCACACACCATCCCATGTTTTGTGGATGAAGACTCACACTCTATTGGGGTATAGGGAATGTACCCTATTTTTTGGTCTTATAAGCTCATTTATACTGCTTTGGGATGTCTGAGTTATGCTAGTTCCAGTCAGAACCTGGTATTCTACGTATGCTGACACATACATCTTTACATACTTTGTTCATATAGGTGGGTGAATTATATAACTAAACTATATATATATATATATTTAGTATTATATATATTGTTACTGGTCATACAATGATTTTCTATTCATCAACCAAATAAGTTGGAGTCTTCCAAGTTTATGATTAGAACCTGAGTTGACTAGTATTTTTTTACTCAATTCTGTTTACTTATTCATATCACATGAATTGATTTACTTGATATTTCATGGACTATATGAGATTTAGATACCATCGGTGGTAACCTATTAGGATTTATAAATCAAACTCTTATCAGGATACCATTACACTAGGGTACCCGAGTAGGCCTTAGGTTTCCATAACCAAGGATTAGTGCTTGTACCTTGGAGTTAGGAGCACAGGATGAAGATGAAGCTTAGGATTCTTGTGGAGTTTTAGATCGTGTATCTTTTTACTTTTCATCACCTATTTACTATAGAGAATCGTTATACCAATTGTATATATTCTATTTAGTTATGTATCATCATCAAGAAATTAATGCATAGTTATAGATTGCTTTGGTCATCTTATTTTGTATTCAGTTTATATTACCCATACACTTCTCTATCTTTATTTTATTACCACTTATTCTATTTTATATTATTTATTATCTGATAAACCATTATTCTACTCAGATCGTGAGGGTATAGTCTCCCTATAGTCACCACTTTAGACCCTCACTGCCAGTTGGTATCCTCTAGTATATGGGGATGCACGATTGATTCCTTGTGTCCCACCGTTCTTGCTACCGTTTTAGTGGTTTGTCGGGTTGGGACATTATATAATGACATAATTAGAGTTCATGGGAAATTATCAAAATAATTAATACAGATAAATTCCAAAATAATAAATCATTAAACATGGAAAAATACATTTAGAAAATATTAAGAGTCATAAGAATTAATAATCATGAACCATGTGATATCAATCTGAATTAAAGGAAACAGTATAAACTCATGGAAATAATAGAAAAATGTATTCGTATCTGGGAAAATAATCTTTATAAAATTATTACAGAATGCTTGTAATAGTAATGACCATATAGTTAACTTAAAATACAATTCTATTTAGAACATAATCATTACCCAATGCATTGGAGTTTTATCTGAGATAACCCTTCGTATAAGCTATATTAGGATCACCTGTAACTATCTTCATGCACCCATCATATATAATTTCTAAAAACCCCAACATGAATAAGGTACATAAGGATTTAATTTCACTGTAATACACATAAATAAAGGTTTATTATTTTCATAAGTTGATTAACCCACCTAAAATAAATTTGTTCCATGACAATATAATTGAAACATTATTAACAAATGGAAAATAAATCAATTTCATAATAAACTATTTGATACAATATTAATCCATCCAGAGAAATAAAGGTGGAATTTTCACAAAATATCCCCAATGGATAATTATTAAAAAAGGTTTTGTTGAATTTGATGAATTCCAATACCATTAAAATATTATTAAACACATTTTTTGGAAAACAACCTTCTTATTTTAAAAATAAACTTTTTAAAAACTAAAAAATCACCAGAAATTATTAAAAACCTTTTCTTTGAAAAAAACCTTGGAAAAATATAAAGTAATCTTTACAAATCCTTTTAGAAATTTCTTAAGAAAAATATAAATTAATTTTACAAATAATTATTAAAATATAAATATTTTTTAAAATATTTTTACTTAAAAATAACATTAAAAACATATAAAAAAATATTTAAAAAATAATTTTATACATTTCTTGAGGAAAATATCATTTCCTTTTTGAAAAAAACTTTTTAAAAAAACATTTTGAAAATCCATTTATTTGAAAAGTAACTTTAAATTTTATTAATTAAGCTTGAATGAAAATGATGGTCTTGATAGTGGGGAATTTCATTCATGTAATACAATTAAAAACAATGATTCCTTTCACATGTTCAGAAAATGTAAAACTAGAATTAGTTTGAAAAAAGACATGAATATTCATTTAGAAAAATTAAAAAAGAAGACATTGGTAAAAATAAATTTCATAAATATTTTAAATATTTTTAAAAACATTTATTAAATCATTTTCACGAAACATTTTTTTTGAAGACAAATTGTTTGTGACCAAAGACACATGTCGAGACAATTTTTCATAAAAACACTCTTCTGAACTCATGAGTTCATAAAGATTGGAAAATGAATGGATAATATAGATTCTAATGATATAACTATAAGAGAAGAAAATTAATGAGTTTCTTTACAAATGGATCATAATATTTTATCATCAGAAACAGAATCATTAACAATCCCCATCATTAATGAGATTATAACATAAAATCCTTACCACATTTGTAACATTGAATTTTCATCCCCATAATGAAATAACAATAAATCAAACTTAAAATAACATGATAATAAATAAAATAATTATATTAATTATCGAAGGGTATTTATTTACACCTCATAAAATAAGATAGTTGAATTACATAACATATGTCTCAAGGAAGGTAAATTAAGAAAAAAAATCCCCGTATCACTATGGAAACATTCATATCATAAAACCCATGAACAAATATCATTAAATAAAACAGATAATATCAAGAAAATAATTATATTAATTATTTAAAATTCCAAAATATTTTTATATTCATCTCATGAAATAATATATCTTCATAACATAATATATGAACCAAAGAAGGCAAATTGAGACAAAAAACCCGTGTCACTTTGGTAACTTTAGAATAATAAATTCCATGTGAATTGATACTCAAATATATATTTAAATACCCATAATTATTATGATAAGAATAAAAAAATATACTCATGATTAGTATATTTACCACATAATGAATATAGGTGGTGAATATTTCAGGTGTCTCACAGAAGAAAAATGTGAGCTAGAAGTCCCTTACTCAAGTCTATAAAATCCTTGTATACCCCTTTACTCTATATAATATGATTTAATAAATTATATTATTTATTATGAAACTTTTAAATGTTTAAAAAATTATAATTATTTTTTTATTTTTAATGCCATATTTAAATATTTAATCAGTTAAGTCCACTTCAGGTGCTTTATGGATGTATGGTTCGTTATTTCAAAAAGGATTCAATGTGTTGATTGTGGTCAAATAAGTATTTATTTATACATTTAAATACAAATAATAATTAAATAAATATCATATTTATTTATAAATTATACCATTTAACCCAATCATGATTTTTTTGATTAAAAATGAACTATTTTACCTTCATGGAGATGGTAGGTCATACGTACGCATGAGTAACATTTCCATTTTTCAATGATCATTATGGAAAAAAGGTATGTATTATTTTATCCTTAAATAATTATCATAATATCATAACTACCATATAACTTCTTTAAATATACTTATATATATCATTCTTGTGATGTTGTGATTATAAAAGTATCACAATGCTTCGTGGAGGCAGTAGTCCACACGTACACGAACGACGTTATCGTTTTTCTATATTGGAAAGAAAATGATAAATTCACTTTTAATATTGATAATATTCTAATTAATAACATTATTATGTTATTAATATAATACATATTTATAAATTTATCATCATTAACATCCATGTAATGTGTTTTTGAAAAACAAACCACATCGCTTCGCGAGGCGATAGTCTGTCATAAACATGAGCGATGTTATCGTATCCCCCACGGAATGGAAATTAAAAATAGGTATATGTGATATAATAACTAAATAAGGAATAAATGAGATACAAACTTCATATATATACTTTAAATCCATCATTACAATAGGCGGTGATAGGTGATTATGGAAAACGAATGACATCAGTTCGTGATGTGGTAGTCTGCCGAACATACAAATAATGATTACGTATCCCATTTGATGGAAGGTTATATGGATTTAGGTTATGAAAATTTTATAATAAAATATATGTATAATTAATATAATTTTTTATCATATTATCATATTTGAATAATATTCTACAGTTGTTGAAGAATAAATAAAAAAGCACATTGTTGAGGTTTTCCTCTTCTCAGAATATCTCTTTTGGATTATACCTAAAGTATTCCTATAATATTTTTATAACAATAAAATTAATTCAAGGGGGATTTTATATAGGTTTTTAATTTAATATGGGTGTTATTTTATGATCCAAAAGGTTTTTAATGTATTTATATGAGAGGATAGTGGGAAGCGTTTTTTAGGATAGGTGGGTGGTACACCAATAAATTTTAAAAATGAAATGGTGTACCCATGTTTTTCACATGACACAAGGATAAAAAATGGATTATTATAGATAATTAAACATGATATTGTCAAAATATTTCCATAAAGTAGTTTATATTCCACTTTTTTGGTCATTTTGTACATTATCTATTTAGTTTAACCCCGGTAAGTCTATTTTTACATTAATCGTGGTAATTAATTTTTACTATTTTCACTTTTCATAATGATAAAAACATAATTTTACCTTATAATATAGTATAATTTATGATGATCCAAAATATGGAATCCATTTTACTAACTTAAATTCACATAATTAGAAAATTTTAATTTAATATTAATTCCAGAAATGCGGCGAAAATGTGAGTTTTCATGAAGTGCATTTTTTAAGGAAACATTGATTTATATTAAATCTATGAATAATAAAAATTATTGTATGAATTAAAATTAAAATTTATTGTTATATTAATTATAAATTTAATTTAAATAATTATTAATTATGGGTTTTTTAATTAATAAAAAATGAGAATCATTATGCACATTATAACATTTTTCAAAAAAAAAATTTAACCCAATGAAAAACATATACTAAAATATAATATGAAGTTTATTAAAAAGATATTATTTTGATTAAATATAAATAAAAATTAAAAAATTTAATTTAAATAATTTTAAAAACATAATTATACTTTTAAATAACATAATTTATTTAAAAGAAATGACATTTTTACAAAAAGCAGTATTTTTTACCATTCACTTAAAAATCATTATTTTCTGTAAAATATCAAAATTTTACTCAAATTAAATTTTGATATTAAAATTTCCAAAATTAAGATCATATTATAAAATAAATTTTATAAAATATTGAAAATTTATTTATGATGTTTTTTCATGAAAAAAATAAAAACCATTTTTGAAGAAAACATATTATTGTAGAATAAAATTAATTGACTAAAAATTGATTTATTATTTTCTAAAATATTATCAACAATTTATATTTTTTACTATATATAAATATATATATATATATATCATAAAATATTTAATAATATTCATATTGTATAATTGAACTTTTAGGTTATAACTGTTATATGTATTGTGGGACGTTTAAGCTCGGTGTTGGGTATTGAATAAGCTATTGAATATAGTTTTATTTTCTAAAATATTCTGGTGTTACATCCATAAACCATAAATAAATTGATTCTATGAAATTATAGCTTTTTCTTGGTAATTAATGGTCAGATATTTTAAAATACATTAATTTTAGAAACCCACATCACCAAATTTTTTTAATTAAATGCCCTCTTGATAAAAGAGAAAATAACATACAAATGTCACCTGGAATAACCCATACAAGGTTTCCAAAATATAATAACATAGGTGGTAATTTAATATTTTTACATGGAAAAAATTGCAAAAATTTATGGAGAGTGATAGAGATCATCCATCATATGAAATTGAATGGTCAATATAAATTTAAGGGCCTCAAAACCATAAATCTGTGATAAGTGAAAAGACCATCAGTTCATTAGAAATGAAGGCAATATGATAAAATTATTGATTCAAAATCCTTTTCATTGATTTGAGGAATTATTTCATTGTATAGATAATGAAAATAAGTTATTATACATACATTATGAGTATAATTTCATCTTTTTTCAATTTCCTTTATAATCACATATTTTTCTCCAAAGGATGAGTATTCAAGATGAATTTTTCAAACTAGAAGCTCTATAATAAACTTTTAAAAACGGCATAACCCTAAAATGTATAAAAATATAATACAAATATCTTTATCAATTAACCAAAAACAAAATATTTTTCACATTTTAAGATAATTCCAAAAGTTATTAAACCTTCATATGATGAAATAATACATTAATCCCCAAAATTAAATAACAATACAGAATGTATAAAATAAATCATTCATAAATAATCTCAAATTTAAATATTTTCTAACATAGAATATTATCTCATACCTTTCAGGTTTAAATCACAAAAATAGGGAAATATTAATTTGAAGCAACATTAATCATTTATTCACCAATGCACTTTTCAGCCTCATGGTTATATGTATGATAAAACATGTTTTCTCAATATCCAAGATCTTATAAACCATTAAGGTTATCAATACCATAAATATTACTTCAAAAATAAATTATATTCATACTTAATGTTAAACCATAGAATTAAAAATACAACAACCTACTAAAGGATCTCTTGAAATGTTATAAATCCCACTATGATCTCAGTACTTAAAACCTCAAAGGGGTGTCTAAGAGTTTGAAATTATAATCATCTTTAATCCTATAGAAAAATTATGGTATCAATAACTCAAAATATAAACCCAAATAAAATCATACCAATATCGAAATTTATCAAAACCTATACTTTAATAACAACTATAACGGCCCTGAATCCTAACTCTTGGATCCAGTGCTTAAATCATAAAAATTACATTTCTAGGTTTGAAACTGATGATGGTGAACCAATTTTCACCATAAAAAACATACAATATCAAAAGTAAATATTAGATCACTTATATAATAAATGATATTTTATTTTTATAGTTTTAGATAATTATGTCAATCTCTTATATAAACAATACACATATCATTAAATAAAAATTCAACCCACATGACCATAATTTTATTATTTCACATTACGTCATCATCAAAATCCATATGAAATACTTCTAAAAATAATTCATTCAATGTATTTATATATAGCATGGGGAAAAGGAAGCATAAAAACGGTGAGATCAAATTCTCAGTAAGTGTATATATAAAAATTAACAATTAAAATGCCTCAATGAGCGTAAGAATTGTATAAGGATCTGACAATATAATCAGAGTTCATTAGAAAATTATAAAAGAACGCATACCCATAATTAACTAAATAATACATAATGAAACATTTAATTAGATTTTAAAAAATTAAAGATTCATATTAATCAATAATCCTGATTCATGTTGTATCAATCATGATCAATGGAAACATTATAAACTCATGGAAGGCATAGATAAAACAAATTTTTATCTTGGAACACCATCATCATATAACAATTATAGAACCCTTAAAATTATAATAATCATATGGATTAAATAAAATATAATTCTATGGAGAATATAATCATTACCCAATGTATTGGAGTTCTATTTGGGTGCACCCATCATATAAGTTATATTGGGCTCACTCGGTGCTATCTGGGCACACACATCGTATATAATTTCCAAGAACCACAATATGAATAATGTACATAGAGCATTCATTTTGTCATAAAACTCATAAAAAACTTAATTGTTTTTATAATATGAATAACCCATTAAAAAGATATGAGTTTAATAACAATATCTTTGAATCAATCATAATACATCGATAGAAAGAATGGGGATGGTATCCTTACAAAATATCCACATTTGATCATTAGTAACAACAATTATTGTAGATGTTAATGAATGTGAATACCATAAAAATATCCTTGAATACAATTTAAGTAAAATACACATTTCATTTTTAAAATTCACTTTATAAAACAAAAAAACCCAAAATATTATGAAAATATTTTTCATTGAAAATAAACTTGAAAACAAATAAAGGAGGCATTAAAATACATTTAAATAATTTTTGAGGAAAATATCATTTCCATTTTGAAAAAAATAACTTTTAAAAAAATAATAAAATTTTATGATCCTTTTCATTTAAAATAACCTTGAAAATATAAATCAAGCTTTATAATTCATTTAAAACATTTCTTGAGGAAATGAACATCAGTATTTTGAAAAAACTCTTAAAAATTATCATATTATTACAACCATTTTATTTGAAAATAACCTTGAAAATTTATATATGAATATTTAAATAAAATAATTTTCATGATGGTGGGGAATTTAATTCATGCCATACAAGTTTAAAAAATATTCCTTTCACATTTTTAGTATAATAAAAATAGGAATTGTTTGAAAAATGAAATTAATATTACATTAAATACATTTTTTTAAATTTAAAAAATGGGTAAAATGTTTTTATAAATAATTTTAACAAATTTAAAACCATTTTTAACATATTTTTAGAAAACATGGCTTTGGATGAAAAATACTTTTTGACCAAATAGTGAAATAAATATGATTTATCATAAAAACGTTATTTTGAACTATTAAGTACAAAAATAGAGAAAAATTAAGGTAACACATGATTTCTACTAATATTACACGATGGAAATAAAATTCATCTATTTCATAAGAGGTGGATCATAATATTTTATCATTAGAAACTTTAAAGTCCCTTGTTTTTTAACAAATTTTAAATTATGAAGGTTTTGGAATTTTATCCATTTATCAATGGGTCAATTTTTAAACCATGCTACAAAAATTTATTCCGAGTGTTGGAAAACCAAAAGTTGTCATTTTTGGATGTGTGTAATTACCCAATAATATTTACGGGTGTCCCAATGAGTCCTGGGAGCACCAAATTCCAAAAATTCCACATTAATGTATCTTCATGGGTCGTGCATGGTTGTTGTCTGACCTATACAACTTACCCAGTTTAATACTTTATTTAATTTATTTAAATAATAATAAATTTGTGTTTTGTGTTTAAATATAATAATGTGTTAATAATAATAGTGTTATTATTATTATTTTGGTGTCTTAAATTATTTGGATGTTGAAAGATTTAATTTCATGATTAATGGTGTGTAACATTTATGTGAATTTAATGTGGCATTTGAGAATCTCAAAGAATGTTTTTTTAAATGGGGGATATCAAATTTAATGAAGATGTGTTTTATTAAATAAGGAGTTTTCGAATTAATAAAGAAGCATTTTTTTTTAATAGAGGTGTCGGGTTTTATCTAAGGTTTTATAATGATAATAATGCGATAATAATTATTATGGTTTTATGAGTATAATAATTATTATTAATTATGTTTGTTATTATTATCATGAAAAACAATAATAATGTAAAATGGGGATTTAATTAATTTTTGTGAAATGGTGGTTTCATTTAATTAAATTGAGTTAAATGGAATTCAATTAAATGATGTGTAGTGTGGATTTTTGGGTTTTATAAAAGAAGTATTTTATTAATAATTATGATGGTTATTATTATGGAATTTTCATTTATTTAATTTGAGGCTGAAATTAATTAAATTAAATAGGTTTTTAGTAGTTTATTTTTATTAAATTAATGATGATATAATTTTAATAAATAACATTTAAATGAGGTGTTGGGTGTTATTAAAGAATGGTAGTATTAAATGTTACAATTAAATGATTTTCAAAATAGGAGTTTGAGGTTATCAATGAATGGTATTATTAAATGTAATATTAAATGAGGAATAAATGTGGAGTTGGGTTTAATTTATTTAAATTAATGGTAATAAGTAATTTAATTAATAAAGAGGAAATGGAGTTTTTTTAAATTAATGGTTAAAAAGAATTTAAGTAATCCCTATGAAGTGCTGGATTATTTAATTAATTCATGTTGATATAATTAATTAATTAAATGATTTAGATTTTTTATTTAATTAATTTTTGTTGGAGAGAATTTAATTATTTTGATGTGTTAATAAAGTAATGGGTTTTAACTAATAGTGGTGTGGAGTAATTAATAAATAAACGTTATATTAAATGATTAGGGTAATAATAAAAAAATGTTATTAATATTATTTTAAAATTAATTCATTTGAGTTATTAGGTTTTTTTTAAGAGGGAAATGAGGGGAGGGGTTCACAAGGCCAGCACACAAACACCCTAGTTTTCTTCCTCTATGCGCGGTGTGCAGAAACAACCTCTCGCACGAGCTCTTCCTCTCCCATGGCATGGCTCCCTCTTCCTACAACGACTTCATGGCTGCAACCTCCCTCGATTGGACCCCCTGCTTCAGCACACGACATCCCCAAGCAGAATCCCTATTGAAACACAACCCCCCTCAGTGGCACGCCATCCCCTATCTCAGACTTCTTTTTTCATGCGACAATTCCTCTCAGACTCTTCATAAATCTTGTCCCCCTCGTCAAGGTGAGTCTGTATGGGTATATTTCATTATTTCCATCAGCCATTTGACAAACTTCGCTCCTTATTTTCTAAGATGAAACCCTAAGTTTTGAGTTTAATTCGATTGTTATGTTCCTCTATTTTTATGGTATGCGAATGCCGACTTAGGACCCATTGGTCCATAATCTGGAATCCACCACTAAGGGTGAGGTGGATGGTCTTGATTCTCTCTGTCTTTTATATTTAGGGTAAGGTTTACACACCGATGTTTTGTTTCACATCATCCAATTTAGGTTCATTTTGTTTACATGATTCCCCAGTAAATTATTTGTGGTGTATTGAGTCTTTTCATTGCATTTTTTTAATATAAGTTATGTTTTAGTGGGTTTGATCAATGTAGAGGGAACACACGTGTATATATTTATTCATAAAAGAATGTGCATGCGGCTGTGGACCAATTGCAGATTGGTTGTCATTATATGTCAAGCTGCTAAAAAATGAATTGGTTCCACCCCGGGGTAGGGTCCCCTTTCAAGTCCTCAACATTAATAAATGCATTAATAAAATGTGTTCTTCACTTCTATTGGTATTTAAATTATCTAGTGAAATATTTATATTGAAATCTTTTCAAATGTGAATTTAGTAAGTTTGGTTAAATTTGTAAATGTGATATGTGGTATGTTGATGCATGAATTTGGATGTTATTAAATAATGCTTCCCACGTGAGATAAATGAAGACATGACCATTTTTTGGTTTTAAGAATGTATTGCTGAATTGAATAAAGTGATATGATAAAATAATTAAATGATGTTTTGTTTTAACTAACATAAGATAATTAATTTTTTATATTAATTATGTGATTTGAAACTGGATAGAAATAATTAATCAAATGATTACTTATAATATATTGATTTAGCTGAATGAGATACTTTATCTAGGGATTAATTGTGATATGTTGTTTTTACTAAATCAAGATATTTAATTATGGATTAATTATACTTATTAATAACATTAAATGTTATCTAATTTTTGAATCGTCTAAAGGGTATGATTAAATTAATTGATTATTGAATTAATTAATTGGAATGAATTAATTTAATTGATGAATTCTTAATACTCAATGTTATGTGCCATGATGTAGATTTAGGATTTTTAATAGTGGTTTTGATTAAGAAATGTTTGAATTAGAATGAGATAATTAATTCTAGAAAATTAATTGTGTGATGTATTTTGTTTTGTTGATTAATTAATTGAAGGATTGACTAAATGTGTAATTCATTAATTACTTCTTTAACAAAATGATTTAGTATATTTAACAAATCAACTGGATTATTAAGGAAATATGGATAATTGATTGGTGAATTAATTATCAAGTTGTCTATTCAAGAATTGAGATAATTAAATGTTAAGTTAATTATCTAGTTGAATTACTTGTGGTTAAGAATTATTAATTGTTAATTAATTATTAACTATTGATATGTTGAATGGTTTATTAATTGTAGAATTATTTGATGAGAGATTTATGTTGTTAATTAGTTTTCAAATTAATTAACAGGTTTGATTAATTAATTTATAAATTAATTATTGGATGGTTTTGAGGTGTTACACAGGGAGTTCTAAACCAATGATTAATATATATATATATATATATATATATATTTGATTGTTAAATGGGTTGTGAGACTGGGAGAGATTCTCCAAATACTGATAGTGTGCTAGACATGGCGTTCTACACCCAGCTTTTATTTAAAAATTCTTTTATGGGATAGGGACTGATGATCCAAATACCAATGTTCTTTGAGATAAAAACTGAGGCTCCAAATACTCACGAGGGTTCTAGACATGACGTTCTACAGTCATTAATTAACAATAGACCATGGGTCCAATCCATCGTACATGAAATGAATTAAATGGTTAATGAAAGTAGTTGTGATATAATTATTTGTGAATTGAATATGGGAAAAAGCTCTTACCCTAGTACGATCAGGGAAGGTTTTGAGATACGGGTGTCCAGGGGAACCTGAGAATTTATGCGGTTAAATAGGAATATCAATTAATGTGGAAAACAGTTTACTTAAGAAATTTATAGTTTTGGTTCAGAACTCATTTTTTTCAGCTATGATCCGAAGCAGGTATATCTATTAGGTGTCTCTTAGGAACCTGGATGAGTTGTAATTTATTTATTCTATTTAGTTGTTACCTCGTTATACCTGAATCCTATTATTTACATTTCACTATTTGGATAGGGCTAGACACTGGTGGTGCCTGCCTACTGAGATGTATATCTCACACCCTACTTAGCCCGCTATTGCACTGGGGTACCTGAGTTGACCTTTCATGTTCGCAGTACTATGGGCCTTGGACCTTTCATGTTGTCGTATACAATTATATGGAATTAGTAGCAATGGATTGAGATAGATATCAAGATTCTTTTGGTTTTTTCCTAAGGGCTTTGAGTCTTTTCTTTGTTTCAGTATTGGAATGTAAAGCATGCTATTTTTTTAGATTTCCAATTTGTATCATTACCATTTCAAGCATTATTATACTGTAGAAACTGACATTTCCAATTTTGTTCATGTTTTATAAAAATCTTCCCTCCGCTGCTTTATCATTTATTAGACTACTTCAACTATTTATTTCCATTTTCTATTATTGAACTCTGATATGGGGGTAGAGTCTCCCCACAAACTATCCATAGACCCTCACTGCAAGTCGGCACCCTATGGCATATGGAGAGATGTTCTTGAGGTCATGTTTTGATCATTCCAGCCACCAGTTCAGGGATGAGCCGGGTTGGGACTTTGCAAAGTGGTACCAAATGTTTAGGTTTTCTTTCTTTTCCTTTGACTTACTATTTTGGGGTATGGTAGACACTTGATAATCAGAATGTGTTTGCCCATGGGTTAATAGTCGTTCATGGAAATGATCACTCCACATACGAGAAATGACCATGTGGACATGGTTTGGATTGATTTACATGTTGTTTGTTGTTACAATTGATATGATTTCACCTAGAGTGAATGGTGTATTTTCCGCTGCTTATTGATTATGAAAATTTTGAAAACCCAACATTGGCCTTATAAGGAAAAGATGTTGCATTACATGCATCATATTAGGCACTTAGAGATTAATATGCCATGTATATGTTCCATGTCATGAAGTTTCATTAGTAGGATGCCTCCTAATATGTGTCATGCCAGGTACGTATTTAGAAGGCCTTTTAGATAGCATGTTTCGGTGACAAATTTAACGTTCTTGGGTGTTTATATGCCATTATTCCTATGTGATTATCATTTTTTATAATTGTTCCATGCTTCTGTGTTAAATAATGTTTTTGTGTTACTACTTATGATAACATGATAAAGATGTTTTGATGTGTAAAAAGGCCTACTAAAGTTAAAATGCTAAATGAATGTTGATTGTCATAAATGGGAGCCAAATTCTAGTGATAAGGTGCATGGGATCCTAATAAATTGGTAGATGTCCACCCACATGACTGAACATTGTATAACCTTAGTCCATGTGATAATGGTTATAATTGTTAAACTATTGAGTTTTGATTGAATTGAACTATTATGGGTTGCTTTTTTAAAAAATGTGGATTAGAATAAATGGGACCCTTGGAGGTTGCCTCTATGTAAAAAAAGAAATTTAGATTCTATATTTCCTGTTTAAAATGATATGACAAAAAATGTTAAATGATTAAATAGCAAGTTTGTGATAGGATGGCTATTTTACGTAGGGTGTTGTTTAGAAAACCCAGTGGAATGTTGTGAAAAACTAATTGTGTGTTTTTTGAAATTCATTCCAATGTTTAAAGGTTGAAATTCATTACATAAATGGCTAAATTAATGTGATTTTGAGAATAGTGATATCAGTTTTTCATGACAAAGATATAGGGTCATTGATTATCTTTCGTAAGAGCCTATCCTTTGGGGATCATGTGTTTTGGCATGGTGGTTGGTTTAAATTTTGGGATTTCATGTCAGAATATTTGATGAGGTGATTGTATTTAAATGAACATCACACGTGTGTTTAAGGTGTTTCAGAAATTTCTCACTAGTAAGTGGATAAAATTTTATTTCGACGTCATGAACAATACTAAGGTGGGTTGTGTCACATTAATTTCAGAAAACTTGTCAGCAGGTGATGCTGATCTTTTTTTAACAGAGTCATCTGGAAGTATTTCAAATGATCTTTTTACAGAACATGGTTTTCTCTTTGTTTTCTCTTTTGAATATGATGATCATGTCCCCTATCTTGACCTCATCAGGGGGACCCTAATATAGTGCTAGTCTTATGTTGTGCTAAAATTTTAAATATTGTTGGGCTTGATGAGTGGTTGTTATCTGGGTTATACGAAGGATGCATGGTTTCTTTGGGATATGCCTTCATTCATGTTAGGGCATGTTAGTTGATTTTAATTATCCTTGTGATGGATTGACTTGGGAAAGTCACCAGAGATCGTGTAAGGAATTTAGTATACATGTGGTTGGTGGTGTAATAATTTTAAAAGGAATGTTTCTAGTTTAAGGGTGACTGTGGGTTTGGGGACAAATTTTCTTTCTATGAAATCATGTGCAACCAGTTTCTGTAGTTTGATCGATATATAGAAATTTTCTTTAATGAGGTCCCTATAATGGCCTCATATATAAGCTTTGTTTAGGATATTTTTTCCTCTGGTTTTAAACATTTAAGTGGTAGAAATTGTGTTTTGGTTAGTATAGCGTTTTTCATTTGGAAATATAACATCTTTGATTAAACAAAACTGATCTATCTTGGTGGTTCAGAAGCTATTGTAGTATATTCTAATGACTTCTCGAGGAGGAGAAGTTTTTAAGGTGGGTAGATTTCAATGTCCCATTTTTTTGAACTGGGTTTAAATTACAATGGTGTTTGAATTTTTTTTCATTTATCAACAGGTTGATTTTTAAACTGAGCTGTGGAAATTTATTTTGAGTGTTGGAATACCTAAAGGTGTCATTTTTTGACATGTTTAATAACCCAATAATTTTCACAGGTGTCCTGATGAGTCCTGTGATCCCTGAATTAGTAAAATTCTACTTTAATGGATATACACGGGCTGCGCACAGTTGCGGTCCAACCCATGCGGATTACCTAGTTTAATCATTTATTTACTTTATTTAAATAATATTAAATGTGAATTTTTTGTTTAAATAGAATAATTTTTTAATGATAATAATGTTATTATTATACTTACTTCGGTGTCGTAAATTATTGGGATGTTAAAAGATTTAATTCCTTGATTAATGGTGTGTAAAATTTATGTTAAAAGATATTAATTGCATGATTAATGGGGTGTAACATTTATGAGAATTAAATTTGGACTTTGGGTATCCCAAAGAAACATTTTTTCAAATCAGGTGTTTCAAATTTAATGAAAAATTGTTTAATTAAATATGGTGTTTCGGAATTAATAAAGAATCATTTTCATTTAATAGAGGTGTTGGGTTTTATCTAAGGTTGAATAATGATAATAACGAAATTTTTATTATTATGGTTTTATTAGTATAATAATTGTTTTTAAATATGTTTGTTATTAATAATAATAATAATAATAATAATGGAAAATGGGGATATAATTAATT
Source organism: Viscum album (assembly GCA_963277665.1). NCBI lineage: Eukaryota > Viridiplantae > Streptophyta > Magnoliopsida > Santalales > Viscaceae > Viscum > Viscum album. Next base: position 1,984,754,668 of record OY728122.1, read on the forward strand.
TTTGTGAAAACGTGGTTTCATTTAATTAAATTGAGTTAAACAGAATTCAATTAAATAGTGTGTAGTGGGGATTTTTGGGTTTTATCAAAGAGGTATTTTATTAATAATAATTATGGTTATTATTATGGAAGTTTCATTATTTAATATGAGGTTGAAATGAACTTAATTAAATGGGTTTTTGGGAGTTTCATTAAATTAAATTAATGTTTTGGTAATTTAATTAAATAACTTGTAAATGAGGTGTTGGGTGTTATCAAAAATGGTAATATTAAATGATGTGTAAAAGATGAGTTGGAGGTTATCAAAGAATGGTAATTTTAAATGGTAATATTAAATGAGGAATAAATGTGGAGTTGGGTTTAATTTAATTAAATTCTTGGTAATAAGGAATTTAATTAATAATGGTGAAATGGAGTTTTTTAAAATGAATGGTCAACCAAAATTTAATTAATCAATATGATGTTGGATTTTTATTTAATTAATTCATGTTAAGAAAATTAATTAAATAAATGAGTTTGAGTTTTTATTTAATTAAATTCTGTTGGATATAATTTAATTATGTTGATGTGTTAATGAAGTATTGGGTTATACCTAATAGGGGTGTAGAATAATTAAAAAAGTAATGCAATATTAAATTAGTATGGTAATAATAATAAATTTTATTATTATTATTATTAAATTAATTAATTTTAATTATTATTTTTTTAATTTTTTAAGAGGGAAAATGAGAGGAGAGTATCACAAGGCCAGAGTGAAAACCACTTGGTTTTCTTCCTCAATGCAGTAGGTGCTCCAGTGGCCTCCCCCACAGGCTCTTCCTCTCCTATGGTGTGGCTCCCTCTTCCGGTAGTGACTCCATGGCCACAACCTCCCTCATCTGTACCCCCTACTGCAGCACATGACACCCCTATACAGAAATCATGTAGCAACTCAACCCTCCCCCCTATTAGTGCTTCATCCTTTCTTTCAATCTTTTTTCCCACGTGAAAATTCCGCTAGGAATCATCACAAATATTTTCCACCTCATCAAGGTGATTCTGTATGCATATATTTTGTGATTTTAGTTACTTATTTTAATCCTCTATCACCTTTTTTTCTCATCTAAAAGCCTAAGGATAGGTTTTCATCTTATTGTTGTGTTCCTCTATTTTTAGGGAATGTGAATGTTTACTCAAGACCCTTTAGTCCATAATCCGGCATCAGTCACCAAGGGTGTGGTATATGGTCTCGATTCTCTCTGCTAACGATGATTCCAAAATTGTTTAAAAACAAATTTTTCATTTCACATCATCCTATTTAGGTTCTTTTGGTTTATACAAGCCCCTGGTACTTTATTTGTGGGGCGTTAATTCTTTTAGTTGCATTTTTTGTGATTCTAAGTTATTTTGTAGTGGGTTTTGATCAATGTAGAGGGAACACACGTGTGTGTGTGTGTGTGTGTCTAAAGGTATGTGCATGAATTTACGGACCATGTGTGGATTGGTTGATATTGTATGTCAAGACACTGAATAATTATTTTGTTCCACCCTAAGGTAGGGTACCCTTTCATGTCATCAACATTAATAAATGGATTAATAAATTGATTTCTCCACTATTTTTGTTATTTAAATTATGCAGTGAAATATTTATATTGAATTATTTTCAAATGTGAATTTAGTAAGTTTGATTAAATTGCAAAATATGATATGTGGTGTGTTGATGTACAACTTTGGATGTTATTAAATGATGCTTCCCAAATGAGATAAATGAGGACATGACTATTTGATGGTTTTAAGCATGTATTGCTGAATTGGTTAATGTGATACGATTAAATAATTAAATGATGTTTTTTTGCTAAGATAAGATAATTAATATTATATATTAATTATGTTCTTTGAGATTGGATATAAATAATTAATCAAATTATTAACTATAATATATTGATTTAGTAGAATGGTATATTTTATTTGGGGATTAATTGTGATATGTTGTTTTGAATAAATCGAGATAATTAATGATGGGTTAATTACTACCTATTAATGACATGAAATGTTATCTAATTGTTAAATTGACTAAAGGGTATGATTAAATTATTCAATGTTTGAATTAATTAATTAGCTTTCATTAATTTAATTGACAGATTTTTAATGCTCCAAGTTATGTACCATGATATAGATTAATGATATTTAATGGTTGGTTTGATTAATAAGTGTTTGAATTAGAATGAGATAATTAATGATAGAAAATTAATTATGGGATGTGATGTGTCTTTTCGATTAATTTATTAAAGGATTAGTTAATGGTAATGTGTACTTAGTTAATTGCTCCATTAACTAATTGATTTATTATATTTAACTAATCTATTGGATTAGTAAGGGAATAAGAATAATTGATTTGTGAATTAATTATCATGTTCTCAGTTAAGGAATTGGGATAATTAAATGTTGAGTTAATTATCTAGTTGGCTTTCCTGTTTTTAAGAATAATTAGTTGTTAATTAATTTTTAACTATTGATATGTTGAAAGGATAATTAATTATAGAATTATTTTTTGCGATATTTATGTTGTTAATTATTTGTTGAATTAATTAATAAGTTTTCTTAATTTATTTTTGAATTAATTAATGGCTGGTTTGGGGTGTTAGACATGGATTTCTGCACCAATGATTAATATATATGACAGATTGTTAAACTGGTTGTGAGACTGGGATTGATGCTCCAAATACTTACAGGGTGATAGACATGGTGTTCTACACTGGTCTTTCATTTAAACATTATTTTATGGGATATGGAATAATTCTCTAAATGACCATGGGTTGTGAGACAAGGAATGATGCTCCAAATAATCACTAGGGTGATAGACATGATGTTCTACACAGTGGGTCTAATCATTCATACATGAAATGAATTAAATTGATAAGGAAAGTAGTAGGGACATAATGATTTTTGAATTGAATTTGGGAAACTGTTCTGACCCAAGCACGACCAATGTAGGTTCTGAGATATGAGTGTCCAAGGGAACCTATGAACTTATGTTTTTAAATAATAATATCAATTAATATGTTATATAGTTCATTTATTCAATTGGTAGTTCATGTTCAGAACTCTTTTTTTAAACTATGAGCCAAAGAAGGTATCTCCGTCAAGTTTCACTTATGAATCAGGAGGATTTGTAATTTATTTATTCAATTCAGTTGTTACCACATTATACATGCATCCTATTATTTACATTTCACTGTATGGATAGGGCTATACGTTGGTGGTTCCAGCCTACTAAGATATATATCTGACACCCTACTTGGGCTGTTATTTCACTGGGGTACCTGCGTATACCTTTATTGTTCATAAGACTATGGACCTTGGAACTTTCTTATTGTTGTATGAAATTACATGGAGTTAGGAGAAAAGTACTGAGCTAAAGTTCATTATGCCTTAAGAGATTACCTTGGTGCTTTGATTATTTTCTTTTTTTTTTGTATTGGAATGTAAAGCGCGCTATTTGTTCACTACTTTACATTTTGTATCATTACTATGTCATGCATGCTTCTACTATATAAACTGGAATTTCAACTTTTGTTCAAGTTTTATAAAAATCTACCTTCCAATGCTTTATCATTTATTAGACTTCTTCAGTTATTTATTTCCATTGTTATTGAAATTGGATATAAGGGTATAGTATCCCCACTAATTATTCATAGACCCACTCTATTGGTTGGCAGCCTCTGAGGTTTGGGGAGATGCACTTGACATCATGTGGTGACCGGTTCGGCCACCAGTATAGGGGTGAGATGGGTTGGGCATTCCAGAAACATAGTCGTAACCAGTCTTTATAAACGATGGGATTGTACTATAAAATATTTACCACTTTTCTATCATTGAATTGAAAAATAGATGAATTAATAACATTAAATTAATTGTAAAGTATAATGATAATAAATAAATTCATTATATTACATATCAAATAGGTTTTATAGACTCCTCATAAAGGAATATACATTCATATTATAACAGATGTCTCATGGAATTAAAATTGGGACAAAACTCAATTACCACTTTGGAATATTTTGAAGTATAACCCCCATGAAAGAATAATATTAAATTAAACCTATAACATTATGAAAATAATTATATTCATGATATAATATTCTTAGGGGTTTTATATTCACCTGTTAAAATAATATAGGGGCATAACATAATGTATGTCTCAAAGAAGACAAATTATGAAAAAAATATCTTACCACATAGGTAACTTTTGAACCGTATACCCCATGAATGTGTGATCCTAAAATAGATATATAAATGCACATATTTTTCATAATAATAGTCATAAAATATATTCATGTGAATTAAAAACACCACATAAAATAAATAGGTGCTGAATATGGAATGTGTCTAACAAAAGTAAAAAAAGTGAGATGGAAATCTCTTAACTGGAGTCCAGACATTCCTTGTATGACCTTTATCTCATGTATAATAACATTAAAAAAATTATTAGATTTATTAATAAAAGTTTTTTCTTTTAATAAATTATACTCAAATACTTTATTTTATTTCTTTTTAATTGCATATTTAAATATTTAATTAGTTAAGTCCATGTCTGGTGATTTGAGGAAATTTGGTTCGTTGTTCCAAAACAACTTTGGTGTTTTGACCTTTTTAAAATATGTAAATATTTCACCATCTCAAGAATAATAATTCAAAAATTGTTATATTATTTATATATGATTTAAAATTTTAAAACCAGTAATGAATAAGTTTTATGAAAAATGAACTACATTACAATCATGCAGACATAAGTTTGTACATGTTCATGAGTATCGTTTACATTTTCCATTATTATTATTGAAATAAGGTATATATTATTTTATCTTTATTAGATTTTAATAATATAATAAATAAAATATAAGTTCTTTAAATATACTTATATATATCATTATTGTGATGTGGTGAAGAAAAAAGAATCACATCACTTTCTCGAGGTGGTAGTCCACATGAAAACGAATGAAATTATCATATTTCATTGTAAGAAGGAAATTGATATATTATATTACCATAATTACAAATATTTATTTAATATAATTATTTTTTAATTTATATCACATATATTCATTAAAATTATCCTTATTACCTTTCATGTTAATCTTTAGTGAAAAAAGAAATTGCATCACTTCGTGAGGTGGTTATGGGTCTAAAACCACTCAACCAATAGGTTTTAGACAGTTTTGGGTCACTATATTAACTTTATCTTTTAGATTTAACTCTTAGTTAAATAGTTTGACATTTATCATTTCTCTTTGTATTTTTATATTATATAGTTAATAAACTTACTATATACTTCCAAGAGAACCCCAAGTGGTTCATTAATGATAAACCTATCATTATATAAGTATTTTGGATGAACCTTATATTTTTAGGAATAGAATGTCAATTAATAATATAATATTCGTTTTGAAAACTCTTTTATGTCAATTTTGACACTATTTGGTATTTTATTTTTTTAAATTCATAACAGCATTATTGCTTTAGAAAAAACTCATCTCACCATCCATAATATGTCATATTAACCTATAAAATTATTTTAATTCCTAAAAAGTCTCAAATTACATTTATTTGGATATTTATTATATCAATTATTTTAATATTTCATTAATTAGGTAATTACTGTATCATCATTGTGTAATATATAAATTAAATTATATAATGTCTAGAAAATATAAATAAAATACCATTATGTAGGAAATAAATTTAGCTTTCTAATTAATATTTATAGTTTAATTTATCTTATGTTTAACCCAATATTAAAAAACATTAGTTATTAAACATTGATTTTAGCTCTTTTAACTCTTTTTTAAATAAAATAATAATAATTGACCTAATCTAATCCAAGTGTACCAAAGAGGTTCATATTTTATTCCTAATGTTTTTTTGGTCGAACTATTCTTATCCAATAGAATTAGGACATGTGTTAGGGTAATAATAATATCATTTTACCCTTTAATTACCCTATTTACTATTAACCGTGGTAAATAAAAGTAAAAAAGTTACTATTTACCAAAAATTATTTTCATCTTATTGAACCAAATTTTTCTTACTGATATCAACATTGTCTTGTCAAGACCTGTCCTCAGGGCACGTGTCGTGACTACCCCAAGCACGCCTTCCATAGGCCAGTGGCTGAGGACTAGCACAAAAGGCGTAAAACTCGATAAAAAGGGAAGGCATTGCCTTTATAAAGTAAACAAACACCACAGAGTATGCAAGCTGAGTAAACACTAAGTAAACTATGTACAAGAGTAAGTGATCGAAAGTAAATGGGCCAAAATACAAACCCAACTGAAGTGCAGTACAACTGAAAGGTAAAGTACAACAACTGAAAGACAAAGTAGCAACCACCAGGACGTCCTCTTGGAAATACCACCTGAAGGGTGGGTACAGATAGTCTCTTCTGCTCCTCAGCTCCAGTCGTCTGCTCTCTATACGTCTCATACAGTGATCCACCTCTAGGTACCATCTAGCTCCACGAGGTCCCACCTCGATCAGCGCAGTCTGTCGTCTGCATCCAACACAACGTAGTGCGGGCATAGCCCGTGCAGGGGTGAATATACGCTACTCAGTATGGACCCCGAGACCCCCGAAGCACTCCCAGAATCCACGAAGAATAAACCACAAAAAAAGATACAATCACGAAGTAACAACCAACTCTTCTTAGGTATATGCCTATACATATACCTAAGTCATCAAATTCCATCTCGGCTCCAGCACACGAGCCCAAGTATAATCTAGTCCACACAGGATAGTACAGCCCAATCCACACAGGAAAGCACAACCCAATCCACACTGGGAATCAAGTCAATCATATCGAAGATGATGATTGAAAGTCAAGACTCATCTCACACAGAAATACATCATTTTTAAAGAAAAGGAGATGATCATATGTAGTTACTAATTCATCTAGCTGGGAACCACGTAGGATACTAGACCCGCTAAGCTGTCCAGCTACTCTGTCAGACCCAAGTAGGATACTACAACACAGGTCAATACTGCCGGACCCATGTAGGATACAAGTACAGTAGTCGTCACCGTCGAACCCAGGGAGGATTCCAGTATAGTTGTCATTGACGTCGAACCCAGGGAGGATTCCAGTAAGGTTGTCCTCGTCTTCAAACCCACGGAGGATTCCAGTACAAAAGTCTTCACCGTCGAACCCACGGAGGATTCCAGTACGGAAGTCATTGCAGTCGCAGCCAGCTCTAGGGTTCCAGCACATAGTATGCTTGATTCCGAGTGGGTCCGCTCCATGAGCCCATGGGGATGATACATCAACTGACACGAATTTTGGAGTTGATGTATCACAAAGTTCCGTCTCATCAAAAGGAACTCAACGTGATAGACGACGCGTCAATCGGACGCCCGGTCTGAGAGTTATTGGCTTTTTCGTCCCAGGGGCCCGGATGGTTTTTAAGTCAAAACCAACCCGACCATACTCCAACTGCGTCCAAACCTCGAGCGGAGTAATCCAAAAGAACCGTATCACTAAGAGGAATCCAACAAATTTGACGGCATGTCAGTCGGACATCCGGAGCTCAAGTTATAAGTGTTTCCCCTCCGAGGGCCCGGTTGGTTTCGTGTTCGAACCAACCTGGATATACCCAAAGTTATTTAAAACCTTGAGTTTAATATACCGAAACGACCGTCTCGATCCATGGATTACTACGCAACTGACGGTGCGTCAATCGGAGGTGCATAGCCCATGTTATGGGCCTTTGAACGTAGTTGTCCAAATTTAGGGGTTTTTGGGCCCAGACCGACCTGGACCAAGACCCCCTGGGTCGGCCCGAACTGGGTCGACCCGATCCGAGTCCGAGTCCGGCCCACTTGGGCGCGCTCTGGACCTGTGGCGCGGCCCGAACCAACAGGCGCAGCCTGGCCCAGCACGGGTGGCCCGAACAAACGTGGGTGACCCAGCCAGGCCCGGCGCGAGCGGCCCGTCTTGGCTGGACACTCGGTCAGTGACCGAGCATTGTGGAAGGGGGGGTTCTTCCCCCTTGATTGAAGAAAACGGCCCCCTTTGGAGGGTGGCCAGCCTATGCCACCTGCTGGGAGTTACGACCCCCGGACTTCCAGAATCCGGTCGGCCACAATGGCCAGCCGGTTGCTGCCACGGGACCTGCTGGTCACGTCCCCCCTGAAGCGCCGGCTGCTGGAGGTCCGACTGCCCTCCTCTACACCACCATGTCCCTAGGCGGCGTCCCTTGTCTGACTGGCACGGTGCGACGGCGCCGCGCCCCTACGCCGTGGCCCGCCCCGACCGTGGTCCTCCATGGTGCTCCGGCGTTGCGCGACGGCACCACTCTCCTTCGCCGCAATATTCCTCATTCTCGTGCGGTGCCGTTACACCGCGTCGCCTCTGCTCCAAGCCACGAACAAAAATAACGACAAAGGGGAGGAGGGTCGGCCGTGTTCATGCGGTCCGGCCTCCTCCCATTATACCGATAGCAGGCGTCCAAGAACGTGTAAACTCAACGACAAACAAAGCGTAAATTTAATTAATTAAATTTGAACTTATCCCTTACCTCGAAGAAGATGTCGAACGATGATCGTCTCCGGAAATAGTGTTGCGAGGTGAAGCTCTGTATACGTCGATGGAGAACGTTCGAGGAGGAAGTGATGTCTCCCTTTCTTTGACGTGGAGAGAATATGCAATAGTGTGCATCCAAGAAGGGAACGTCGTCACACACCGGCTGCGGATATAAGGAGAGACGGCTCGTCGATCACTCCTTGCAGTGACGACGTTCTTTGTCGAAGCCTTGGTGTTCTTCGCATGATTCAAACTTAGAGCTTCCTTCCCCAATCCTCTCACAACAAAACCCACCCGAAATAAAATAAGGTTCACCCTTATCTTATTAACTCATTCCATGAATTCCAAAGGTTCAAAATTCAAACTATTATTTAAATAAATGGAATAACTTAAATCAATTAATTTAATGTGGGATTTGGCATGCAATTAAAGAGGGAGAGTGGATGAGTTACAAAATAAATGGGGGGTTTCCAACATTAAGAGGGCTAGAGGAGTTAGAGGAAATTGAAGGGGTGGGGCTCGTGTGGGCCCAACCTCAATAATATCCTAACAATAGGTGTTAGGATATTCTCTCACATGGAATTTATACCACATAGAGAAAAATAATGTTGAGACACAACTTTATTTACATAACACTTAAACCACATTTTTAAACAACTCTTCCCAAGCAAACAAAACTCCAGAAAAGGTCAACTTAAGCAATTATCGGCGCTGTGATTTCATCGGTGCCCTCGGATTTCGATTCTGGGCACCAGTTCAAAATTTAGGAAAACCCGCTCATTCGTTCACTGAACATACCCGAGAAAAACTTCAAAAAATGATTCTGGGCACACCGGGCCTTGGAATCAGGTGCTGTCAGAAAATGCGTACTTGTAAAATCCCAAAGAAATTAAAAAAAATATTCCTTGAAATTTATGGGTCTTTACATTACTCCCACCTCAGAGCTTTACGTCCCTGTAAAGATACTTCACAAACTAGGGGAACAAATGAGGGTACTGAGCACGCATCTGAGCCTCCCGCTCCCAAGTGCTCTCCTGGAGGTTCCCATGCTGCCACCTGATGCGCACTTGAGGAATCGACCATCCACATTGGACCTTCTCCTGTCGATCCTCAATCTCCACTGGGACCTTCACAAAAGTCGCCCCTTCATCAATGTCCAGCTCCCCATGGTCGATGATATGTGTCCGGTCGTGCACGTATCTCCTCAGCAGAGATACGTGGAAGACGTCATGCACCCGGTGCAACTGAGTTGGTAGAGCCAGGCGATAATCCACCTCACCTATCCTACTGAGAACCTAGAATGGTCCTATGAAGCACGGAGATAACTTGCCACCCCGGCCAAATCTCTGTAATCCACATCGAGGTGACACCTGCAAGAAAACATGGTCACCATCCTCAAACCCCAGTGGTCTCCGCCTCCTAATAGCATAGAACTTCTGTCTGCTCTGTTCAGTCCTCATCTGCTCCAGGATAACCTACCCCTTCTCTGTCGTAGCCTGAACCATCTCTAGTTCTACACGTACTCACTCTAACACTATCCACAATGGAAATCTAAAAATGTGGCTAGCTGTTGTCTCGCCACACCTAACAACTGAATGTCCGATCTCCTACTAAGAGCATCTGCTGCAACATTCCCCTTCCCAGGAGTATAAACTTTCTCGATGTCATAGTCTTGGAGGAACTCAATCCATCGCTGCTATCTTAGGTCCATGTCTATCTGAGAAAAGATATACCTGAGACTAATGAGTTGGTGAGAACCGTAAACCATTCGCTCGACGAACAACGGGTGAGACTGGCCATTTGTAAGAACTTAACCCCACCCTTCTTCGCCTATGTTCTATAAGAGCTGCTGAGATTCATCTTCTACCGAAAAGAGTAATCTGGTCTCATACACTGGATGAACCACGTCCTTTGCCTAATATAGTCAATCCTGACATGAATGGTACTATTTCATGCCATGGATGACGTCATTAGGCCTCGATGCTACTACCAAGATATCCAACCGTTACTCTCACCTCCAAGGGTCGAGTCACACTTTCGGCAGTACTGTGTGGTCACTAGGTCTCCTCCAGTAGGAATCTCATAAGTGAGGTTCAAGTCAACGGTTTTGACCGGAACCTCTCACTATCAATTACATAAAGAGGACAAGGAAGAAAACGTCAAAAGAACAAGTGTCTTTTATTACTACAGGTCAAAGTATAGATACACATATCACCCACAAACAAAACATAAACAAAGCTAGAAGCAACATGAACATAAGTCTACATGTCTGGAGCTAGTCCCGCTCCTGTCCATCAACTCCCAGATCTCCATGGTCATAGGCCTCATCTACCTGAAGCTGAGATCTCCCATGTCCACATGTTCCCTGCGGTCAGGGTGGTCTCCCTAGTGGTGGTGGTGGTAGGGCCTCAAAGCGTCGCCCACCACCCACTGCTCAGCCAGCTCATCTGCCTCGTTCGCCTGCTCCTTGAAAACCGCCACGGTCGAACCACTTCTTGGGAGGTCCCTCTACCACCTGTTACTCATCTACAGGGTAGGTCGGGCATTTGTGAGCCATGTGACCCTACCCACCGCATGCATAGCACTGCATGCTCCTCGTATACCTGGCTATGTTCCGAGTGCCTCGCACAACCAAACCTGTTTCATGAGATTTCCCATCTGATGGTCTATCCCGCTTGGTCCCCTACATCATCTGTTTACTACCAGCTACAGAATACTCCATTGTGGGTCATCCTGTGGAGGGTCTCGCCACTGGTGACTGCTCAACGAGAAAACTTTCCAGTATAAGGGCTCTCTACAGCACCTTCTCCGGCGTCGGGATGTTGAGGGGGATAATCGAAGCCCTGATCTCATGCCTCAGTCCCTGCTCGAAGGTCTGGGCCCAAAAGACTGGGTCCCGTACCATGTCCGTGGAGTAGCACGAGAGGCTGGTAAACCACGCCGAGTACTGGGATACCGCCATACTGCCCTGTCGCAGCTGTAGGAACTCCTGAATGCGCACCGCACAGAGGGTGGCTAGAACGAACCCCGAGTGGAAGAGTCTCTCAAAGTCTAACCAAAGGAGAGATGCCTCATCGTTCACCTAGTGCATCAGGATCCACCATCTACCTGCTGCTAAGTGTAGGAGACTCACCGCAAGGATCACCATGAGTTCACATGGTGTCCCCACTAACCTGAAAAATCATACAACAACCTCCAGCCAATCCTCAGCTGCCTGAGGGTCCGTCTCCCCAAAAAACTTGGGCGGTCTCTGATGCCGAAAATCGTGCAGTGCACTAAGGCGACGTGCACTCGTAGCTACTGGGGCTGGTGGCATCGGTGGCTCGACGGGTAGAGGTACCGCTGTTGCGTCCGCTATAAAAGGGCCTTACACCGAGGCCTCATCACCCGGTGGGCTATCGTCTCGCACAAATCTCAGAACCCTAGCTGGCTGCCATCGTGGGGACATCCTGAAAAGAAACAGGTGTGCCACAATCAATACAGTATACTAGGTGAGCTGACACAAAGTAATCACAAAGAAAACTTTTTAAACACACATGAAATCAATGTTTTCGTGCACTGAGTCGAAAATCAGAAGTCACGGTCCTGGTGTGTGGATACGTCAGCTGCCACACTAACACTGGACTCCCTGGACTGATGACCACACTCAATACCCTTAACATTATTGCTTCACAAAGAATAAAGATCAGAGTCCTGAGTTTTGCAGTAGAACCGAACTCCTTTGATACCAATTTGTCATGACCAATCCTTGGGGCCCGTGCCGTGACTACCCCAAGCCCGCCTTCCATAGGGCAGGGGCTGGAGACTAGCACCAAAGGTGTAAATCCTGATAAAAAGGGAAGGAATTGCCTTTATAAAGTAAATAAACACCACAGAGTATGCAAGATGAGTAAAAACTAAGTAAACTAAGTACAAGAGTATGTGTTGTAAAGTAAATGGACCAGAATACAAACCCAACTGAAGTGCAATACAACTGAAAAGTAAAGTACAACAACTGAAAGACAAAGCAGCAACCACCAGGACATCCTCTTGGAAATCCCACCTGAAGGGTGGGTACAGATAGTCTCCTCTGCTCCTCGGCTCCAGCCGTCCGCTCTGTGTACGTCCCGTCCAGTGATCCACCTCCAGGTACCGTCCAGCTCCACGAGCTCCCACCTCGATCAGTGTAGTTTGTCGTCTGTATCCAACAAAACGTAGTGCGGGCATAACTTGTGCATGGGTGAGTATACGCTACTCAGTAGGGACCCCGAGACCCCCAAAAGTCTCCCAGAATCCACGAAGGATAAACCATAAAGGAAAGATACAGTCTTGAAGTAACAACCAACTCTTCTTAGTTATATGCCCATACATATACCTAAGTCATCAAATTCTTGCTCGGCTCCAGCACACGAGCCCAAGTACAATCTAGTCCACACAGAATAGTAAAACCCAATCCACATAGGAAATCACAACCCAATCCACACAGGGAAGCAAGTCAATCATATCGAAGATGATTATTGAAAGTCAAGACTTAGCTCACACAGGTATGCATCATTTCTAACGCAAAAGAGATGATCATATGTAGTTACTGATTCAACTATATGGGACCCACGTAGGATACTAGACCATCTAAGTTGTCGAACCCACGTAGGATACTAGTCCAGCTACTCTGTTGGACCCACGTAGGATACTACAACATAGGTCAATACTGTCGGACCCACGTAGGATTCAAGTACAGTAGTCATCACCACCGAACCCACGGAGGATTCAAGTACAGTTGTCATCGTCGTCGAACCCATGGAGGATTCCAGTATGGTTTTCCTCATCGTCGAACCCACGGAGGATTCCAGTACGAAATTCTTCACTATCGAACCCACAGAGGATTCCAGTACGGAAGTCATTGTAGTCACAGCCAACTCTAGGGTTCCTGCACACAACATGCTTGATTCTGGGAGGGTGTGCTCCATGATCCAAGGGGTAAGATACATCAACTGACACTAAGTCTGGAGTTGATGTATCCCAAAGTTCTGTCTCGTCAAAAGGAACTCAACGTGGCAGACGGCGCGTCAATCGGACGTCCGGTCTGAGAGTTATTGGCATTTTCGTCCGAGGGGCCCGGTTGGTTTTTATGTAAAAACCAACCCGACCATACTCCAAATACGTCCAATCATCGAGCGGAGAAAGACAACAGAACTATCTCAATAAAATTAATCCAACAAAGTCGACGACCGGTCAATCGGACATCCGAAGCTCAAGTTATAAGCGTTTCTGCTCTGAGGGCCCGGTTGGTTTCGTGTTCGAACCAACCCGACTATACGCAAAGTTTTTTAAAACCTTGAGTGTAATATGCCGAGGTGACCATCTCGATCCAAGGATAGCTATGCAACTGACGGTGTGTCGATCGGAGGTCCATAGCCCACGTTATGTGCCTTTGAACGTAGCTATTCAAATTTATGGGGTTTTGGGCCCGGACCGACCCGGCCCAAGACCCCCTGGGTCGGCCCGAAACGGGTCGACCCGACCCGGGTCCAATTCCGGCCCACATGGCCACGGCCCGTCCCAGTGGGCGCGGCCTGGCCCAGTGCGGGCGGCCCAACCCAGCGCGGGCGCCCGGCCCGGCCCAGCGCGAGCGGCCCGGCTCGGCTGGGCGCTCAGTCCGTGACCGAGAGGTACAGAAGGCGGGGGGGCTGCCCCCCTTGATTGTAGAAAACGGCCCCCTTTGGGGGGCGCCTATGCCACCTGCCGGGGGTTATGACCCCCGGAATTCCGGAATCCGGTTGGCCGCAAAGGCCTACCAGTTGCTGCCGTGGGACCAGCTGGTCCCGCCCCCCCTGAAGTGCCGGCGGCCGGAGGTCCGGCTACCCTCCTCTACACCGCCGCGGCCCTAGGCTGCGGCCCTTGTCCGACCAGCGCCGCGCGATGGCATCACGCCCCTCCGCCGTGGCCCGCCCTGGCCGCGACCCTCCATGGTGCTCTGGCGCGGCGCGACGGCACTGCACTCCTTCGCCGTGATATTCCTCGTTCCTGCACGGTGTCGTTGCACCGCGTTGCCTCTGCTCCAAGACACAAAAACAACAACAACAAAGGGGAGGAGGGTCTGCCGTGATCGTGCGGTCCAGCCTCCTCCCATTATACCAATAGTAGGAATCCAAGAACGTGTAAACTCAATGACAAACAAAGCGCAAATTTAATTAATTAAATTTGAACTTATCCCCTACCTCAAAGAAGATATCGAACGATGATCATCTCGGGAAACAGTGTTGCGAGGTGAAGCTTCGTATACGTCGACGGAGAACATCCTAGGAGGAAGCGACATATCCCTTTCTTTGACGTGGAGAGAATATGGAATGGTGTGCGTTCAATAAGGGAACGTCATCACACACCGGCTGCGGAGAGAAGGAGAGACGGATCATTGATCTCTCCTTGCGGTGACGGTGTTCTTCATTGAAGCCTTGGCATTCTTCGAATTCTTCAAACCTAGAGCTTTCTTCCCCAATCCTCTGACAACAAAACCCACCCCAAATAAAATAAGGTTCATCCTTATTTTATTTACCCATTCCATGAATTCCAAAGGTTCAAAATTCAAACTCTTAATTAAATAAATTGAATACCTTAAATCAATTAATTTAATGCGGGAGTTGGCATGCAATTAAAGAGGGAGTGGATGAGTTACAAAATAAATGGGGGGTTTCCAACATTAAGAGGGCTAGAAGAGTTAGAGGAAACTGAAGGGGTGGGGCTCATGTGGGCACCACCTCACTAATATCCTAACAATAGGTGTTAGGATATTCTCTCATATGGAATTTATACCACATAGAGAAAAATAAAGTTGTGACATAACTTTAATTACTTAACACTTAAACCACATTGTTAAACAACTCTTCCGGAGAAAACGCAACTCCAGATAAGGTCAACTTAAGAAATTACTGATGCTTTGATTTAATCGGTTCCCTTGGATTTCGATTCCGAGTAGCGGTTCGAAAGTTAGGAAAACCCGCTCGTTCGTTTCCTGAACGTACCGGAGCTAAACTTCAGAAAATGATTCCGGACACGTCGGGCCTCAAAATCAGGTGCCGTCAGAAACTAAGTACTTGTAAAATCCAAAAGAAATTAAAAACAATTCCTTGAAATTTATGGGTCTTTACATGTCTCTCGAATTTTTTAAATTTCATTCACCGAAGTGGTAAAATTATGTTTTATGTGAATTTGCAAATTCTCCTAGGAGGTGGGTAAAGGACGGTGAAAAGTTCAATAATATTTTTATATATCTAAAATTATTATAAAGTGAATGAAATGAATCATATTGAAAATATATTGGTATTATGTATCTATTTTGATCTAAAATAAATTTTAATAAAATAATTAATTATTTAAATAAAAATTTGGTTTTAAACTATAACTCATTGTTTTTCACTATTCATCACAAATTGAATGTTTTCAGAAAAATACCAAAATTTCACCATAAGATAATATCGATATTCCGAATCCAAAAATAAAGTCCATTTTTAATGATAAAATTTATAAAATTTAAAAAAATTGGTATTACTATTCATAACTGCTAGTTTGATTGGTTGTGGTGTGTTAGAACACAAAGTTGCGTACAACACACGCTATTGTATTATTCAAAGAGAGGTTTACCATGGAAGCTTGGGGTGTTACATTCTCCTTTCCTTGAAATAATTTCATACTCGAAATTTATAGAATATTACTGCATAAAAATACTCAGGTGGTTCTTCATCAGATGTTCCTCGGGTTCCCACGTTGCCTCTTCCATCTTATAGTTTCTCCATAGAACTTTTACCAGACAAGTCATCTGGTTTCTCAACACTTGTTCTCTTGTATCAAGAACCTTGACAGGATCTTCGCAATCAGATAGATCGAGTTCCAGTTCTAATTCATCATAGGTGAGTACATGCATTGGTTCAAGCATGTATTTTGTCAACAGTGATACGTGGAACATGTCGTGGACTTCAGAGATACATGGCGGCATTACCAAACGATAAGATACATCCCCAATTCATTCTAGAATTTCGAATGGTACAATGTACCTGGGACTAAATTTTCCCTTCTTACTCAAACGTATAACACCCTTCCATGTAGATACCTTCAAGAAAACATGATCTCCTACCTGAAATTCCAAATCCTTCCTTCGGTTATCGGCATAGCTATTCTGCCTACTTTGAGCTGCTTTGATGTGGGTTTGGATTGCCTTCACCTTTTCCATCATTTCCTCCACAAGTTCTGTACCTAGAAGTTTTCGTTCATGTGCATCATCCCAACAAGTTGGTGTGTGACATCTCTTTTCATATAACGCTTTATATGGTGACACCTAAATACTTTAATGGAAGCTATTGTTTTATGAAAATTCTACCAGACGTAAATATTGATCCCACATACCTTGAAAGTCAAGTGATCATGATCTCAACATGTCTTCTAAGGTTTGAATAGTCCGTTCTGATTTTCTATCAGTTTGGGGGTGGTAGGCAGTGCTCAAACATAGTTCAGTATCAAGGGCTTTCTTAAGACCTTTCCAGAATCTTGATCTAAATTGTGGATCACGATCAGAAACAATCGATAGGGGTAATCCATAAAGTCTTTAAACTTCATTAACATATAGTCTTGTGAAACGTTCAAGTGGTAAATCTTCTCTTATAACAAGAAAATGTGTTGACTTGGTAAGACAATCAACAATGACCCATATTGCATCGTTCCTTCTAGGATTCGTTGGTATTCCCATGACAAATTCTATCGTAATATTATCCCATTTCCACTCAGGTATGGGAAGAGGTTGCATGACTCTTTTAGGTTTTTGCCTTCCAGCATTCACTTGTTGAAAAACCATACATCTTTATGAAAATTTAGAAATATCCCTCTTCATGTTGTCACACCAAAAATGTTCCTTCAAATCTCTATACATTTTGGTGATCCCAGGGTGTATAGAGAAAGTAGAACTATGAGCATCATCCAACAATTACCTTTTTAAATCAGGTATATCGGGAACACAAAGCCTCTTCCCAAATTTCAAAATTATATCTTAATACACAAAGTCACTCAATCTCCCATCATTCACAGCTTTAATCTTCTTTTTAAACTCTTCATCATCGGTCTGAGAACTATTTATCCTTTCTAGTAAAGATGATTTGGAATCCTTTTGAAAAAGTATTGATGTTTCCCCTTCCATGGTGATTCCCATATCCATCTTTACTAGATCCATGTATATAGGATCTATTACAATTATCATCTTGTTCAAAAATCCATGATTCTTTCTACTCAAAGCATCTGCCACCTTATTTTCCTTCCCCGAGTGGTATTGTATAGTGCAATCATAACCCTTGAGTAGTTCAAGCCATCACCTTTTCCTCATGTTGAGTTCTTTTTTTGAGAAAATATACGTCAAACTCTTGTGATCGGTATATATCTCAGATTTTTTACCATATAGATAGTGTCTCCAAATATTCAAAGAAAATATTACATCTGTTAACTCAAGATCATGAATAGGATAGTTTTTCTCTTGAATTTTTAGATGTCGTGATGCATAGGTAGAAAACCTATCATTCTGCATAAAAAAAACCAAGTCCTTTCTTTGAAGAATCACTATAAATAACAAAATCATCATTCCCCGATGGTAGATTCAATATAGAAGAATTGACTAATATTATCTTCAGTTATTCAAAACATTCTTCACACTCTTTTGTCCAAACGAATTTAATCCCTTTTCGTGTGAGCTTTGGTAATGGGTTAGCCAACCGGGAAAAATTCTGGACGAAATGTCGATAATAACTTGCTAAACCAATAAAACTGCATACCTCAGTTATACTCATTGGTGTTGTCTATTCTTGGATTTCCTTAGTCTTAGAAGGTTCAATGGAGATTCCATCCTTAGAGACAAAATTGAAAAGAAAAGAAATCTCTTGAAGCCGAAATTCACACTTGCTAAACATCCATATAATTCATGTCTTCTAAGAGTCTTCAAGATAATGTGCAAGTTATTTTCATGATCATCATAGCTTTTGGAGTATACCAAGATATCATCAATAAATACCACTAAAAAATCATCGAGATATTCCTTGAAAACGTTGTTCATTAGATCCATGAAGACAGATGGTTCATTATTCAATCCAAAAGGAATTACAATAAACTCATAATGCTCGTACCTGATTCAAAATGTTATCTTTAGAATGTCTTCCTTCTTCACACACAACTGATGGTATCCAGATCGAAGGTAATTCTTTGAAAAGTACTAATCTTCATGCAGTTGGTCAAATAAATCATCAATGTGAGGGAGGGGATACTTGTTGTTTATTGTTATAGAATTGTTCTCACTATAGTCGATGCACAACCTCATAGATCCATCTTTCTTCTTAACAAAAAGGAAAGGGGCTCCTCATGGAGAAACACAAGGGTAAATAAATCCCTTATTACTCAATTCCTCTAGTTTTTTCTTTAGTTCAACTAATTCCATAGTTGAAATTCTATAAGGGGTCTTCGATATGGGCCTGGAACTAGAAATTAAGTCAATGAAAAACTCAATTTCTCGTTCTGGAGGATGTCCAGGTAAATCTTCTGGAAACACCTCAAAATATTATTTAAAAATAGGTACATCGTCTATTTGAACACTACTTTCCCCACCCACAGTTATTTAATTCTCTTCCTCCCCAATAATTGATTTTAGTTGAGCTACTGGGGATGGATCTAGATGAGAATTAGGTGGCGACGATTCTGCTCTAAAGATACGGTGTTCTTTATCATCATCATCAAAAATCATAACCTCATTATTCTTACAGTAAATCTTCACATCATGGTCTGAAAGACAATCCATACCGAGGATTATATCAAATTCAATCATGGGTACGATAATGAGATCAGCAGAAAAAGAACATTTATATGCTCTAATGGGAATGGATTCAAAAAACTTTGTTGTGATGATACTTCCCTTAGAAGTTTTAACTGAAAACTCCCTTGTTAAATAAAATTGGAAATATCTAATTTTCCTAGAAAACTGGGAAGATATGAAACAATATGATGATCCAGAATCAAATAAATTATTTGCTAAACTAGAGGAAACCATTAAATTACTTTCCACCACGTCTTTCGGAGCTTCTACCTCAGCAGTAGTGATAACATAATCTTGGCCTTGATCCCTTGGCCTTTTCTAAGGTATGTTCCTCAGACGCTTAGGACATTCATTTTCATAGTGTCCAATATCACTGAAATTGTAGCATTGAACATCAGTGGCTTCTTTCTTCCCCTTGTAATCACGAGCTTGGTGGCCTTTTTCACCACACTTGTAACAGAATCCCATTCCCTTCAAGAAAGTATCGGGGTGTTTCATCACACATTTACTGTAGGATGGATATTCAAATTTTTCGTTCTTCACCTTATTTCCATTTCTAGAGTGATCAATATATCTCTTCTTCTCTTTCTTTTCTTTAATGTTAATAGTCTTAGAGAATTCCTTTTCTATCTTGATAGCTCATGAGACAATATCTTCATACGACGAGAAGGATTTTGACACTAATGCTCGATGGAGAAATGGTTTTAAACCATCAAAAATGATAAATCTTACCTTTGGGTAACATATATAATCTACAGCATGCCTCACTAACCTTGTAAAGTTTTCTTCATAGTTTGTGACATTTTCATCCTCATTTTACATCAGACTCAGAAATTGCATTTCCATATCAGCTCGATGGTCCTAAGGAAAGTGTTTTTCTAAGAAAATCTCTTTAAAAAACCTCCATTACATATTTTATACTTCATCATCTTCCATTGTGTTTTGAATCAATGACCACCATTGATCAGCATCTCTAATGAGGTGGTAAACTGCCATGATAACTTTATCCCTTTCACTACTCCCCAATGCATGGAATATTTTCTCTATGGGATTTATCCATTTCTCAGATACTAATGGATTTGTACTCCCATTGAATTTTGGTGGTTGTTGCCTCACGAATTTATCTAACATTGATCCTCCATGCTGTGGATCAGGGTGATCCATATGGGTAAGGTTATTATTCATAACCTGAGTGAGTTGTCCCAGTATGGTGATAAGCTAATCAACACCAGTTGTATCACCAACTCCACAACAATTATCTAGATCAGGAGGGAAATCCCTACATGCAGTACATGCATTTATACAGTTTTCATTCCTTCCACTAAGAATCATATCAAAACAATGTCATAAACTAAATTAGTTTACGAATCGAAATACATAATTCCAAACTTGTAAAACACTTAACATAAAATGAACAGTCTATGGATATAATCCATAATCGTAAAAAAAAATTCATTAAGGAAGTATATACTCATAAACCCTTTATAAGGGTTTGTAAATAAAATGAGAATTATCTAAATCATATCTCCCGGGAGTGTCGTGACCAAGAGTGCAGAAAGGCCCATTGTCATGCACCTGTTCCCATTCAAGTCTAGGTCAAAGTGGTGTTTTCAGGTTTTACCCCTAGGTACATCTATTCTAGAGCTACCTCTACATGCTCATATCTAGATAGGGATGTATTACTTGGAAAACTCACAAAATCTATAAAATACCAAAATTCTTGAAATTTCATATATATTAATCCTCAAAGTCTCTCTTAGGGTAATATGCTCTAATCAGAGTTTATCTAAATATATATTCAAAGGATTTTACTAAAATTAGTCTAATACCAACTGTAATGCCCCAACCCCAGTTACCAAGAGTCGGTGCATTATTACATAACATTTTCATTATCAAAAAAGATCATTTCTTGAAAGACTGGTTAGTTTAGTAGCCTTAGAAACACTAGATACATTCATAATTATTACATTACATGATAAAGTGAAAAACCACAACAACATAGTCTCCATAGTCCACACTTGTATCCCCTCATACTATCCCTGTAGGTCAGTCATAACATACCTCTTCACAGCCTGGTAAAAATAAAACATAGAAATGGGTGAGCTCAGATGCTCAGTAAGGATAACAATCGAGAAAAAACTATAATAAATTATCATAATCATTAAAGGCAATGTATAACTACAAAAAAGCCTTTTAAACGTGAACTTCAGCATAATATGGAAAAAATAAAATTAAATAATGTCATTTACTTATTCACATGAATATTTTACTAGTCGAAAAACCACATGCAATTTCAATAACCACTTTCTTAATGATGGAATGCATAATCTCAGACTATCATAACCACATAGTCAAGGCCTTATGCCATGACTACAAATAAGATTTTGTCAAGGCCTTATGCCAAGACACTATTTTGTCTCCTGATACCTACCAATGCATCGAGGAGCTATATTGGGCTCCACCCATCACTTACAAAGTCCAATGCATTCCTCATATGAATAGGTTTAAACATAACATAAACATTCGTATTAAAACTAGCATACGAAATTTTAATACTTTATCTGTAAACCATGAATGGTCTAAAAATAACACATCTACAGTCAAAAATATCACAAAACCTTCAGTACTATATGGAAGTTTTGAATCATAATAAATCAACTTCAAATAAGCTTAAAATCCATCAAAGGATTTTGACATAGATGAAATCAAAACTATTTGAGAGAAATATCTCTTTTTTTGAAATCATTTAAAAGTCACGTAATTATAAAATAAAAAATTTACTTTGAAAATACTCTTATAATCTTTTAAGGGAATATTCAACAATTTTCTTACGGAGGAAAATTGCCGCGCCCACCGTATAATTTAAAAAAAGACATTCTTACATTAATTTTGTCAAAAACGTTAATTAGGGCCTTGTTTGGAAAATGACAGAATGATTCCTTTATAAAATTCTTATAAAAAGTCAAACAAGGGTATAAATGACTTTAATACATAGTCTATAAAATAGTAAGAATGTTCTGAAATACATTTTTAAGAAACATGGATGTGGATGACAAAGAGGTCCCAGTAGATAATTACATATAAACAACCTCGGATAATGAAGAGATTGTGAAATTAACCCTAACCTTATACTTTTCCTTGGTCGAGGGTAGGTTAACCTCCTTTATAATGGTGAAATAATTGTTATTAAATTATACAAGAATCATATACATTAATATGATATCATATATGATCTTTTAACATTTCTTTGTTAATAATATCCTTGTATTATCGTCATTTTGGGTGCTAACGGGTTCGTTTTCCTTTATATTATTTGTTATGTGAGTCATAATTGTTATGGATGGGATGTATCTTTGATTCTCGCTCAAATTTACCCAAGATATGAAGGTAGAAAGTTCCTTGTAGTTTATCTTGGGTTATCGAATCCTTAGAGGCCTAAGAAGAAACCTATAGACACATAAATTCTATGGACTGTTTTTGTCTATGTAGTGGCCAACATGGGTTGATTTTATATTGTTTTAAAGGATAAATAACAGATTTATGTGAATTCAATTTAAAATAATGATTTGATACTAGGTTATCTTTCGGGGTGGATTGGACGTATTTCCTTTTCAATGATTTCAATTTCTTATCTTTGAGATGCGTTCATTTTAGAAGATAAAACAACATCATAACTTATTGTTTTATTGCCTACACCCTTTAATACTAATCACCTATACACTTTAAGGATCAATGTTTTGATCACCTTAAGGTAAAGTTTCGTATTAGCACTTGAAATGTGTGGCCTTAAATTCAACAAGGACGATGGAGTTCAAAAATCATCAAATAAAAATCTCAATTAAATAAGTGATTATACATTAATGGGGTGATAAATAACATCAAATCCAGCCCCTTGCTACTCCCTTGGATCAACCCATAATTTTGTTATCCCTCCATTGATTCTAGGGTTTCAATGGAAGCGGAAAGTAGACTCATGGGTGAGGTAATGGAGAAGTAAAGAAAACAATAAAAATAAAATGATCACTCCACCGTTGTGGGAATAATTTCTCAAGATTTACTATGAATAAATTCATACCTTGAAGTAATGGTATCATGGTGATATAGAGAACAGTAAAATAAGAGGAGAAGAGGAACTGTTATTAAGAAACTAAAGTGAATTGAACAACTTACATGTGAAAGACAAACTTGAGAGAACAAAATAGCAGCATAACATTACAATTGAACAAAGCACCAAAGATGATCAAATCCTCCACCACCACTGCATTAAATACGTATTTTGGGAGCCTTGGGTCTATCCTGAAACAGTAAAAAGCATCCCACTTGATTATGGTAGGCCTTGGGTGGTGGAAAGCTTGTGGAACTTGGACTTTTCCACATTTGACCCGAGGTGGTATCCAGCTTTCATCCACCGAACAGACGTGCTTGGAAGACCTTCTAGATAGCCGAATCACAGTGATACATAGAAGAAGACAATATATCCCCATATGTCTCCTAATCTTTTGAAAAATTTGGGCCCATTTGGAGTTGTAGATTCGGATATATGATTAGATTATCGGGATGTTTTTCTGGGCCGTAGAATCTGGCCTAGAATTTTATCTCAAACTTGGGCCTCCTAAATGACCCAAATGGAGGTCGAATTAGCACTAGCTACAGAAGAATTATTTGTTACTTGATATTTATTATTTAATCCCATGAAATTTGGGATTCATTGGGTTTTTATGTTGGGACCCACATTCTCATCTGTGAGCTGGTGTCCAATATGACTTCTCCAGAATTGTTTCCTTTCATCACAAAATATCCCCATCTTCTTCCATGAATTCTCCATTGATCCCTGTATCAAAAATGTTCATATTTAAGTGTAGATAAATTTCCCAAAATATCAAAATAAAATATTTATAATTATATTCCTTAAAATCAGATGAATCATTGGTTACTTTAAATGATGTTCAAAAATGTACCACATAATAGTGCATTTTAAGAAAGCATTGTAATCATAATGTGAAATGATGTTCAACGTATAAAATGCAATAAAATGGTGTTTATGAATAATAAATCACATGAATATTATATATATTAACAATTAATATTAGCCTCATTTAGTGTCTAATCACACCCCCAACTTGAGTTTTTCTAGTCCCGAGAAAAATATATCTCAACAATATGAAATTCGAATTCCCTTTTCCAAAAACATTTTAATACAAAATGATCACCAAAAACTTCTATACCAATAAATCATGAAACTCATAAAAATATTTTAATATATGATAGTTTCATAAGTAGATCCCAATCCCAAGCTCATTCCTTTGTTCAAATTCATTTCCATATTTCATCCAATATCAATTAAGTATGCGGATGTGTTGTGCATCACAATAGACCTGGGGGTTCATCTTTATTCAAGGGGGAAATGATGGAAGCACTAGGTGGAATCACATTTCAATATTAAGATGAGTATTCAAAAAAATGTTGTATTTTTTTTTCAATTTTTCCATGGTAATTGAAATTTCACTCAAAAGAGTCAACCCCTGTAGCAAGACTTTACCGATGACTCGCAGGCTCAAAGACCATAGGGAACCAAGTGAAGCCCACATAATTGGGCATAATCTTGAGTTAACTCAGTCAAAAAAAAATTCAAATTACCAAAAATAGAGAAAAAATTACTAACTCTGGGCCAGACAACTATGGAGTCACGATCCCCAAGTGCTGAAAGCCACGCATTAGGTCATTTCACTGCTCTACGTGCAATTTTTTTTAATATTTTTTTTAATACTCATATTAAACTAAAATGATCACCAAACCTATTCTATTTATTTAGGGGACCCCATGAACTCAAACTAATAACCCACTCTCCAAAGGACGTGCATTGTAATCTTTTTTTATTCGGATTAAAATATAAACAATGAAATATCACCTTGGACAGCCACACTTTCCAAAATCTATGCTCATGAAATTATACAAGGATTAAAATCAGAATCTGGGCATGCTAAATTATTTGATATTCAGTTTCAAAGTGTAAAATGTGTATTAACATGTTCAAATTTAAAGTAATGTTTCCTTCCATTTACACACATTTTTTTTCAAATCATTTTTTTCACACAAATGAATTTTTTTTATATTTCATCTTCCCCCCAACTTAAAATAACATTGTCCCCGGTGTTTGAATTAAAGAAAATTTAGAATGGGGAAGAGGAAAAAAAGGGAGTTCAATAATGAAATTGAAATATGAAGATCATGGAATGAAGTCACCTCATTTTTGGAGTTTGAAGTTCTTGCCACTCCAATTTAGTCCTTTTATATCCATGTCACTTGTACAGTTCCCTAGTGGAAAAAGCAAAAAAAACAAACAAACAAAGGAATATATATATATATATATAAGTAAAATATAAGTATATATATAAAAATTATAGAATAAGTAAGCACAATTAGTCATAGGTCAGTGGTAAGCGCGCCCCCTGACTCCCTGCGGTCCCGGGTTCGAATCCCTACGGCTTCACTGGCTGTGATGGGGTTTTCCCCACGGCCTACGGCGTGTCCCCTTTTTTATTTATTATTATATTTTTATTTTTTTATATTTATCTTAACCTAAAAATTCATAAAAATAAAATAAAATAAATTGATAATACATTGTCTACTTTTTTAATTTCTGGGTAAGGTATTACTCAAGGATCACACCACGTGACATGGATGAATATGGTGCTCCCCTTTCATACCCATCCATACTCATAATAGAAGAACAGGTCAACAGTCTATTTTTTTTAATATCAAAATGATTAATTAATACTATTTAAAAAAATTCAATTAAAACAACAAAATTATAGGAAACATGAAAACCATGGGTTTCCTCCCATGCAGTGCTTTGTTTAACGTCGTTAGCCCGACATGGATCCTAAATCTATCAATTTTTTTTTCCTATTCATAGGTTATCTCAGTTAACTCAACCTCTATTTCATGTTTACTGAATGATTCAATGAATGGTTTTAACCTATGACCATTGACCTTGAAAATGTTACCACTGGTGGGATCTTGAATCTCTACTGCCCCATGGGGGTACACATAATGCACTATGAAATGACCTGAACATATAGACCATAACATTACTGGGTGTAAATGAAGTTTTGAACTATATAAGATCACAAATTTTCCCGGTTCAAAATGTTTTACTTTGATATTCCTAGATTGGTAGGCTTGAACTCTATCTTTATTTATCCTTGAATTTTCATAAGCCTCCATTCTAAGTTCCTAAAGTTCATTACGATCTAATTTTCTCTTTTCTTTGGCTAAAGAAATGTCGAATTTCATTTTTTTTTGATTGCCCAAAATGCCTTATGCTCAATTTCAACAGGTAAATGGCATGCTTTTCCTTAAACCAATATATATGGGGAAATTCTTAAAATGGTTTTATATGTGGTTAGATAGGCCCAAAGAGCATCAAAGATTTTCTCAGACCAATCTTTCCTAGAGGGGTTGACTGTTTTTTCAATAATTTTCTTAATCACCCTATTCGCTAACTCATCTTGACCATTGGTTTGAGGATGGTATATAGTGGACACTTTATGAGAAATACCATACTTAGACATGAGTGAAGAGAATGGGAGATTGCAGAAATGGGTTCCCTGATCACTGAGTATAGCCCTAGGAATTACAAATCTAGAGAAGATGTTTTCCTTGAGAAATCTAATCACATTTTTATGATCATTGGATTTAGTAGGAATGGCCTCAAACCATTTGGAGACATAATAAATAACTAATATAATTTAAATATATCCCCTAGATTTTTGGAAGGGACACATGAAATCAATTCCCAAACATTCAAATATTTCAACCACTAAGATGGGAGTGAGTAACGTTTGATTCATTTTTTGTTATGGACCCTACTTGTTGACACCTAGGACAGATTTGAAAAAATGTGTAATAGTCCCTTGAGAGGGTGGGCCAGAAAATACCACATTGAAGAATCTTAGAAGATGTTTTCTTAGAGGAAAAGTTACCTCCACATGCCTCACTATGATAGAATTTAAGGATGGACTCCTGTTCAGATTCTGGGACACACCTCCTAAAGACTTGGTCAGGGAAGAACTTATAGAGGTATGGACCATAAATCACATAGTTTCTAACATCATAAATTAATTTACTTCGAGCTTGAGTCCCTTAGAATATTGGAATGACTCCTGTAACTATGAAATTGGCTTTGTCCGCATACCAAGGGCAGTCACTCATAGAGTATAGGTGTTCATCAGGAAATGAATCAGACATAGAAAGGTGATTGGAGTAATCTTTGAATTCCATTATAGAGAGGTGATCGGATACAAAATTTTCAACACCTTTTTTATCCTTGATTGTGAGGTCAAATTCTTGTAATAGAAAGACCCACCTAATCAGTCTAGCCTTAGCATCTTGTTGTTGGAAGAGGTGTTTCAGTGCAGAATGGTCAGTGAACACAGTGATGGGGGATCCTAAGAGGTAGGACCTAAACTTATCCAAAGAAAACACAATAGGAAGTAACTCCTTTTCAGTAGTGGTATAGTTTATTTGGGCATCATTTAAGGATTTGATTGCATAAGAAATAACAAAAAGAGTTTTATCACAACATTTTCCTAACACAGCTCCAACAACAAAGTCACTGGCATCACACATAAGTTCGAAAGGAAGGTTCCAATTTGGATAGTTCATGATGGGAGGAGTGGTGAGAGAGGATTTCAGGGTTGAGAATGAACCCTCACAGCTTTTTGTCCAAAAAAATGGAGAATCCTTTACTATGAGAACACAAAGGGGACGACAGATTGAACTAAATTCCTTGATGAATCTTCTATAGAAACCAGCATGTCCTAAGAAATACCTCACTTCCTTCACAGTTTTGGGTGATGGAAGGTGATTAATGATTTCAGCCTTGGGTTTATCAACTTCAATCCCCCTACCAAAGACTAGATGGCCTAGAACTAGTCCATCTTTAACCATGAAATGGAATTTTTCCCAGTTTAGGACTATATTTTTTTCTTCACATCTTGAAAAGACTCTCTCCACATTCTACAGACATCCCTCAAATGTATCCCCAAACACAGAGAAGTCATCCATGAAGACCTCTAGAAAATCTCCTACCATGTCTGAGAATATTCCCATCATGCACTGCTGAAAGGTTCCACTTGCATTTCATAAAACAAAGGTCATGCGTTTGAAGGCAAAGGTGCCGAATCGACAGGTGAATGTAGTCTTCCCTTGATCCTCTAGGGAGACATCAATTTGATTATACCCTGAGTACCCATCTAAGAAACAGTAGAAGGCATGACCTACCACTCTCTCGATGACTTGGTCAATGAATGCTAAGGGGAAATGGTCCTTATTGGTGAATGAGTTTAGCTTCCTATAGTCAATGCAGACCCTCCATACACTACTCACCCTTATTGGAAGAATCTCTCCATCCTCATTGGTTATCACTGTGATTCCAGCCTTTTTTGGAACAACTTGGATTGGGCTCACCCATTCACTCTCACCTATGGGATATATTATACCAGCTTTTAACAATTTCAGAAGTTCTTTCCTTACAACCTCCATGAGATTAGGATTGAGTCACCATTGAGGTTGATGACATGGCTTTGAATCAGATTCCAGAACAGTCCTATGAGTCCCAATAAGTGGGCTAATCCCAGGAATATCATACAGGGTCCAACCAATGGATTTATTATGTTTCCTAAGGACATATAGAAGAATCCTCCCATGATTGGCTTCAAGAGAAGAAGAAATTACAATAGGATGTGTTTGATTGTCCCCTAGGAAAGCATACTTGAGTGCAGCGTGAAGTTTCTTCAATTCAAGATCAGGTTGGTTTGAAATTTCAGCAGAAGATTGGGACATTGGATCAAGTTCAATTTCTTTTTTTAGAGTTTCAGATAGGATTGGTTCCCCACATGTGCAAGTTTCAGCTACTATATTGGCTTGATCATATTTAGGGAAGGAATTTGGAGTGGTCTCCATGGAGGTGGTTTCTTGAAAGGTTTCACTGATTTTTGGACTTAAGACTTCATCATAAGAGAAATTTGAAAATGATTCAAGCCAAGGAGATAAACTTCCTTCATATGAACAAAGGAAATCAATCTCATCATAACTTAAACAACCATCAAATATTCTTGGATGTTATATGGATTCATTATCAATGCTTCCTATCATGTTTACTTCATGAATGTACTCATAATACCCTATTTGTGAGATTTTATTATAGATGTTCAAGTCTAGAATCATGTTTCCAAAGGTGGTGGTCATGTTCCCATTTTGGACTCCGATAACTGAGTTGATTGTTGAAAGGAATGGAAAACCATGGATTATTGGGGTTTGTTCCTTATTTCCTAAGTTTGGATGGTTGTCAAGGACAATGAAGTCAGTAGGGTAGATGATGTTTTCAACCTTTACCAGAACCTCCTTTAAAATCCCATTTGGAACCCTAATGCTACGATCAGTAAGTTGAAGTGTGACAGATGTGGGTTGGAGCTCTTCTAGGCCTAAATGGTAGTATACAACATATGGGATGAGATTGACACTATAACCTAGGTCACACAAGGCCTTGGAAACTTTTCTCTCTCCTAGTTCAACATTGATGTAAGGGAAACCCGGGTCTTTCAACTTAGGAGGAATGGTCCCATGAATGGTGGTACTCACATTAGTAGCCAAAAGGGCTTGATTTTTATGTGAAAATTTACTTTTAAAAGTTCACAAGTCCTTAAGGTACTTTTAGTAGGCAGGTTTGGTTTTTATTGCATCGAGAAGGGGAATGTTCAACTTGACTTGTGAGAATATTTCTCTTAATGTTTCACTTAATTCAGGCTTGGTTTCCCCCCTCATGCATTGATGAAACGGTGTCGGTTGTGGGGTTGTTTGTTGAAGAGTTTTTTCTTCTAAAATGTTATCTTGTTTTTCTATTTGATCATTTGGTTCATTTGAATTTTCATCCAAGTTTGAATCGTCATGTGGGTTCTGAATTAGTTGTTCAGGTTTCTAAATTTATTTCCCACTTCTTAAAATATTCATAGCTTTTAGTTGTTCATGAGTTTTTTTAGTACAACTTGACTCTCCCCTCGAAGTTGAGGATGTAACCGCCTAAGTAGGAATGGGTGACTTTCCAGTTTTTATGGTTTGAAGTTCTTTTTTTAGGGAAGAGACTTCTGAGTTCATCCTTTCCATTTGTATGCAAAGTTGTTCTAGTAGGCTTTTTGGAACAGTTTGGGTTGGTGCTTGAGAAATTGGTTTATCCCGGGGGATCTTTTGGAGGTGGGATGGCTTGTTGAAAATGGAATGGTAGATGTTGGTACTAGATTGGTTTGGTTTGGAACTGGTTATGGGTTTGGTAGTTCTGATGGGGGTAAGGGTTTTGTCCGTGTGGTTGGCTAGGTTGTTGGTTATCTTTCCAGCAGAAGCCTAGGTGGTCATTATACCTTGGGTTTAAGTTGTTTTGGTATTGAGGATTTTGAAAGTTCAAAGCATTTACTTCCACTAGGGTCCCCCTAAAATAACATCCTTGAAGGATGGAATGTTTGGTCAGTTGTTTGTCTTATGGTCATGTTTATCACAAATTTTGCAAATAGGGTCTGCAGTGTGGATTTCATGGACTTTCCTAAGGTCTATCTCTTCAACCTTCCTAGAGAGTTCTATGAGTTTAGCCCTAAGGCTTTCCTCTTCTCTAAGTTTATGAATTCGAGTAGTTCTTTGTGGCTTTTTAGAATAAGGTGACGTTCCTCATGTTTGTTTTTGTTCCGAAAGGCTTTCTAGATACTTGTAAGCATCATTTGGGGCTTTGTTTTTAAAGGTTCCATTACACATCATGTCAATGAATTGTTTGTTCCCCGGACCCAACCCTTCATAAAAAATTCTCAATTGTTCATTAATAGAAAACCATGGTGTGGAACCATGTTTAGAGTGTCTTTGAACCTCTCCCATGTTTCATAGAATGACTCTCCCTCTTTTTCAAAAAAGTTTTGGATTCTCTTTTTAAGTGCAAATGTTTTGTGGTGGGGAAAGTATTTTTTGTAGAATTCTCTTTGTAATTGGTCCCATGAGTGGATTGATGCAGGTATAAAGTGTTTTAGCTTGATCCTTCAATGAAAAAGGAAACATCCTCATTTTAGCTAATTCGAGTTGATGTGGGGGACACATGGTTTCTACAATGTCATTGAACTCCTTAATGTGAAGGTAGGGAATCGCGGACTCCACTCCATGGAATGTGGGAAGGTGGTTTAGGACATGGGGTTTAAATATGTAGTTCACATATCTTAGGGAGTTGTGTCTAATGCAAGAGGGGTCATTGGTCCAGGAAGATGTGAGGTAGTTATTCATGGTTTGATCGACTACATTCCCTAGGTTTCAAGCTTCTTGCTTTTGGTTCCACATTTGATTTCCCCCAGGATTTACAATTTGATGTCTTGGAAGACCCTCCATTAGAATTGGTTCAATTTTTGATTCTGGAGTATTATTAAGAATAGGATCTAATGGATACAATCCCCTATGTTCACATGACTCCCCTATCCTAGGAATTTCCACCCTAACTAGTCTATTTGAATTATCCTGGGTGTAGGCAGACATGAGCCAAAAAAACGAGAAAGGGACAAGATAAGAGATCTTGGGTGAGAATAGAAGAATGGAGGTGAGGAAAGAAGGTTGTTGTTCTATGGTACTTACTTGGTCCCCATAAACGGTGCCAAAATTTTATTCTCGCTCAAAGTTACCCAAGAGATTAAGGTAGAACGGTCCTTGTACTTTAGCATGGGTTATCGAATCCTCAGAGACCTAAGAAGAAACCTATAGGCACGTACAATATATGGAATGTTTTGGGATGTGAAGTGGCCAAATTGGGTTGATTTTATATAGGTTTAAAGGATAAATAATAGATTTAAGAGAATTCAATTTAAAATAATGAGTTTATCCTAGGTTATCGCTCGGGGTGGATTGGACGTATTTCCTTTTCAATGATTTCAATTTCTTATATTTGATATGGGTTCATTTAAGAAGATAAAACAACATCATCACTTACTAGTTTAATTCCTACACCCTTTAAAAATTACCACTTATACACTTGAAGGATCAAAGTTTTTAGCACTTCAAGGTAAAGGTTCGTATTAGCACTTGAAGTTTGTGGCCTTAAATTCAACAAGGACGATGGAGTTTAAAAATCATCAAATAAAAATCTCAATTAACGAAGTGATTATACATTAATGGGGTGATAAATAACATCCAATAAGTCCCCTTTCTACTCCCTTGGATCAACCCATAAGTGGGTTATCCCTCCATTGATTCTATGTTTTTAATGGAAATGGAAAGTAGACTCATGAGGGAGGAAATGGAGAAGTAAAGAAAACAATAAGAATAAAATGATCACTCCACCGTTGTGTGAATAATTTCACAAGATTTGGTGTGAATAAATTCACACCATGAGGAAATGGTATCTAGGTGGTATGGAGAATAATAAAATAAGAGGATAAGAAGAAATTTTATTAAGAAACTAAAGTGAGTTGAACAACTTACATGTGAAAGACAAACTTGAGACAACAAAAGCGCAGTATAACATTACAATTGAACAAAGCACCAAAGATGATCAACTCGTCCACCACCACTACCTTAAATAGGAATTTTGGGTGCCTTGGGTCGATACTTATACATTACAAATCATCTCACTTGATTATGGTAGGCCTAGGGTGGTGGAAAGCTTGTGGTACTTGGACTTTTCCACATTTGACCCGAGGTGGCAGCCGACTTTCATCCAACGAACATACGCACTTGTAAGGCCTTCTAGATGGATAAATCAGAGTGGGACATAGAAGAATAAAATGGAGCCACGTCTGTCTCTTAACCCTATGTAAAATTGGGTCCCATTTGGATTTGTAGATTCGAAGATATGATTATATTAGTGGACTATTTTTCTGGGCCGCAGAATCTGTCCCATAATTTTTTCTCTAACTTGGGCCGCCTAAATAACCACAATGGAGGCCACATTAGCACTGGATCCTGAAGAATGATTTATTCCCCTATATGTCTTCTATCATCCCACTAAATTTGGATTCATTGGTTTTGTATGTTCGGCCCCACATTCTCATCCATGGGCTGGTTTCCAATCTGATTTCTCCAGAATGGTTTCCTTTCATCACAAAATATCCCTATCTTGTTCCATGAATTCTCCATTGATCCCTGAATCAAACATTTTCATATTTAAGTGTAGATAAATTTCCCAAAATATAAAATTACAATATGTATAATTATATTCCCTAAAATCAGACGAATCATTGGGTACTTTAAATGATGCTCAAAAATGTACCACATAATAGTGTATTTTAAGTAAGAATTGTAATCATAATGTGAAATGATGGTCAACGTGTAAAATGCACTAAAATGGTGTTTATGAATAATAAAGCACATGAATATTATATATATTAACAATTAATATTAGCCTCATTTAGTGGATAATCAATCTTATTCATATCCATAATGATATCAATTATTTAAAAATTATTTTTAATCTTCAAATGAAAATTAGTCTTGAATGGATACGATGGGGAATTAATCTCATCGCTTTGTGGAGACGGTAATCTGTACGTACGCACGAGCGACAATATCATTATTTTTCTATTAAAATGACATATATTTGGATGGTATATCATATGTACAGAATCATTATCTTATTATAATTATTATTTACATCAATTACACATCATTATTATACCCATCCAAATAATAATGTATTGAATAACAATTATACCACGACGTGGAGACAGTAAGCTGTACGTACGCACGTACGGTAACATGTTATTCAAAGGATGGATAGAATAATGAATTAGGTTGTACCATATTCATAATAACATCACAGTATATATAATATACTGGAGTTATTATTTTATAATGGAAACAACAAAGAAAAAGTAAGTGGAAGAAGAAAGGAACTTGAAAGGGGTGGTGAGATATTTACCTCTTCTTCAGGTTCTTCCTTTCGATTTGATCAAAAGGGCTCCTTATATTGGATTTATGACTAAAGAAATGCTTCTAGGATGAAGTGAAGACAGTTGAGAGGGTATTTGGGCAGAGTTTGGTCGAGAAAAATTGATTTGAAGGTGTGAATTAGAGGGAAGGGGGAGTTCCCTTTTATAAGAGGGGTGAGGGGCACCTTAGGAAAAGCTAAAAATATTATTTGATAATAAAATAATTTTCGGTTTATAATGGCTCAAAAATGGATTATTTAAAGTATAAGATGGGGATGGGCCGAACACCACTCATCCAATAGGTTTTAGATAGGTTTTGGTCACTATATTGACTTTATCTTTTAGACTTAACTCTTAGTTAAATAGTTTGACATTTACCATGTCTCTTTGTATTTTTATGTTATACGCTTAATAAACATACTATATACTTCCAAGAGAACCCCAATGTTTTAATTAATGATACACCTATCATTATATAAGTATTTTTGCTAATCCTTAAATATTTAGGAATATAATATCAATTAATAATATAATATTTGTTTTAAAAACTCTTTTATGTCAATTTTGACACTATTTGTTATTTTAATTTTTCTAAATTCATAGCAGCATTATTTATTCGAAAAAAATTCATATAAAAAATAATAATTTGTCTTATTTACCTAGAAAATTAGTTTAATTCATAAAAAGTCTCAAATTACATTTATTTGGATATTTATAATATCAATTATTTTAATATTTCATTAATTAGGTAATTACTTCATAATCATTGTTTCATAAATAAATTAAATTATTTAATGACTAAAAAATTTAAATAAAATACAATTATATATTAAATATTTTTAGCTTTTAAATGAATATTTATAATCCAATTTATCTTATTGGTAACCCTATATTAAAAATGATTTAGTTTTTAAACTTTGATTTTACCTCTTTTAACTGTTCTTTAAATAAAAAAATAATAAGTGTCATAATCTAATCCAAGTAAACAAAATAGGTTCATATTTTATTCCTATGGTTGTTTCTAGTCGAACTATACTTATCCAATAGAATTTGTACATGTGTTAGGGTAAAAATAATATCATTTTTACCCTTAATTACCCTACTTACTTTTAACCGTGGTAAATAAAAGTAAAAAGTTACCATTCACCAAAAAATATTTTCATCTTATCGAACCACATTTTTCATACTGATATCAACCATGTCACTCAGATTTTTGAAATTCCATTCACAGAAGTGGTAAAATTATGTTTTATGGGAATTTGCAAATTCTCCAAGGAGGTGGGTAAAAGACGGTGAAAAGTTCAATAAAATATTTATATATCTAAACTTTTTATAAATTGACTACAGTTAATTACATTGAACTTATATAGGTATTATGTATCTATTTTTACCTAAAATGAATTTAAATAAAATAAATAATTATTTTAGTAAAAATTCGGTTTTAAATTATAACTCAGTGTTTTTCACTATACATCAAAAATTGAAAGTTTTCATAAAAATACCAAAAATTCACCCTAAGTTAATTTCGATATTATAAATCAAAAAATGAAGTTCATTTTGAAATATATAATTTATAAAATTTCAAAAAGTGGGTATTACTATTCATAATGGCTAGTTTGATTGGTTGTGGTGTGTTAGAACTTGAAGTTGCATACAACATATGCTACTATATTATTCAAAGAGAAGAATATCATGGAAGCTTGGGGTGTCACATATTAAATATGTATAACCTTATTATAATATTACAAGACATGGACAGACCACTCCACAATGGTGACATCAAGCTCCACCTTCAAAATTTTCAACTATATCACATGATATGGGTCTAGATGGTATCTCTTTCAACTGGGAAAAAAATATTTCTTAAATAAAGGATACTCATAGTGAAAATCCTATTGATAATCAACCTTACTTATAAGTTCCACAACTCAAAATTATGTGACATAATATGGTGCCAGATTCCCGTACTTCTCCAAGAAATAGTTTCCCCAAAAAATTGATACCCAAACAAACAACTGATCACTAACCCCAAAATCTAATGGGGGATTAATTTGATCATTATATGAATTCTTGTGAAAATGAGATATCACTAACCTTTTATAATTCTGGAGTACTTTCTCTATCATTTCCTAGATGACACTCGGTCCTCATATGGAAATACCACCCACCTCAGTCCAACGTAATGGGGACTAGAATGGATGCCCATATAATGCCTAAAATAGAGTTATACTAATCAAGGAAAGATAAATTTTATTATAAGATAACTCAGTCAATGATAAGTTACTTACCCATAAACCACAAATTTGAGCATACACACTTGGAGAATATCCCCAGTTTTATGAATGGTTCTCTCATTCTATTTATCCGTTAGTAGGTGGTATTTTTTGTTCAACCTCTACTTTATTCCCAAATATTCTAAATTCCCATCCAAGAAGAGAAGTGAAATGGGAATCCTAGTAGGAAACAATCAATATGGGGGATCTATAAAGTCAAATAAACTTTTATAAATAAAGGTTTTTGATCTCCCATTGATTCATCAACAATCTAATGGGACGAAAATGGGAAAACTTAGTCAGACAGTCTATAATTTCCCTTATAGCTTCATTTCCACTCAAATTATGTGGTAGGAGGATCAAAATATATATAAAGATTTCACCTCAATTCTATACAAGAATGGGAAGAGAATGTAATAACCCATCCAGTTTATGATTCTCAGATTTGATCATTTTTTTATTAAAACATCATGAAACATAATCAATAACTGATCACCTCATCTTCGGCCACCAATACCTACTCCTCAAGGTATAAAACGTCATGGTTGAATTAGGGTTCATAACATAACTAGTATTATGCAACCCATACATCACATCCTACCTCGAGGTGAATGGAAAAATCAACTACTTCATAAAAATGTGAAGTTATCAAAAAACCATTCAGTGTTTTGTATAAGCCGTATTTGTTGAAAAGTTGGTATCTTGGATGTTTTTGAGTAATTTTTCTATTTGGAAGATGGATCCCACATTACATGTCAAGATCTATGCAATAGAATATGTTTAATTTGATAATCCTACATCACAGTATGTTTAGCAATGATGTAGAGGATTTTCCATGAATTTACAAGGATAAATCTAATCCCATATAAGGGTATCCTCCAATGGGGATTTTGCAGGGCCCACATAATAGAGAGAAGGTTACAGTTAAATCCCATTATAAGACAAGGTTTTAATTTTACAATTATTCATTGAATTGTGGAGGGTTTGTATTTAATATAAGTAATGAATTCATAGCTTCCAATCTTATAAGAGAACACACCACAATTATGTGTCCATAACGTAGTGATTTTTTGTGTGAGCATTAGTTGGAAGAGATCATTCATGGAATCTTGTGTGGGATAATGATGGATTTTCTACTCCTATAGAAGTGGATGTTTTCAAATACAATGATCAATGTTATAGTTGTATTTACCTTTCCATAGTGAGAACTAAGGAATTGATGGTTTCACTACAGTGATGTTTTCCACACTTTATTATATCAAAAATGGGTAACATAACATTATAGTATATATAAACACTATATAGCTAGGTAGTTTCAGTCTGCTGATAGCCTCATCTAAAATTTTAAAAATATATAGTTTTGATATAATCTCTCTTTTTTGAATTCTAATTGAATTGTGTATTTTGATCCTTCTAATTAGAGGGGAAAATTGAAAAGACATTGAGAAATAAGTGTCAGAAATAATCATTATATTGAATTAAAAATATGCAGATACATGTTGTATAATGTAGATATAAATACATATACACAAGAATAATTTTTTTGAAAAAAATCAATGTGTTTTTTCAGAACATATCATGAAGGTCGAAGGTTGATGAAGGTTATTTTTCAGGGGTCATATTCTCACTAGAAGATGAAATTTTTTGTTCTCAATAGAAGCACCATCATTGGTGTATGTATTCATTTTCTTCATGAGAAAGAGTAAATATTAAACAAATGGAGTAGTGATTTCATTGTTGAAGGATTGTAATGAGTTCTATAATTTTTTGTTGTAGTGAACCAAGAGGGCCCAAGATATCACTCTAAATTATACTTGTAAATAAGTGATCTTTAGTGAATTTGAGGCTCATTCACATTATCATGCTTTATCCTTGGATATATCCTACTGCAGGTGAACCTTGTAAAATAAATTATTTTATTTACCGCATTCATCACTCATTGAAATAGAATATATTGAAAAAATTGAAGTTTTCTTCAATTTGATAGAACAATATATTCATAATAGGGAAGAATTTTTTTTTAAACATATATACTTCGATTCATCCCCCCTTCCCTGTCAAGGTATAATCCCCTATAAGGATCTAAAAAGTGTTATCAAAGGGAAGTATATTCATTTTATATCATGGAGGAATGTAAATGGTTGTCAACCATAACATTGTCCCTGTATTTGAATAGAGTATTTTATAATTTTGTAAATATATATGAAACAATATTTGAGATCCATGTCCATATATGTTTACATGATGTCCATTTATAGAATCACAGATAATAGCGAGAGAGATGTCTTGATAGAGAGATATCATCAAGAATTGGATGAAGATTCAAAATCCATAAATTCCTTGAGAAGTTATATTTATAATCCCATTTTCACATATTCAATGTCCAATAAAACCCCTCACATTATGATTGAAAATATTTTGGACAATTATAAAGGAGATTAAAAGGACTAGGAGGAAAATATTATGTTTCTGTTGAACAAATATAAATATTTGAGATCAAATTAAAATGATACTTTTGATACCTTTTTTAATCATCTAAATGTTCATGTTTAAGATATATATATATATACCTTAGTGGAGATCTCACAGAAGATAATATCATGAAAAGTATATTGAGAATACACACTCCTTGTTTGAATAAAAAAAGATTCTTTCAAGACTAAAAATATCTAAAAGAGAGTTATATATATAGTTATAACTATAATCTTGTAGCTTATGAGATTATAATTAAATATAATAGTTCAATAATGATGGAATATACTTAATAGGTGGCCTTTAATTC
This sequence comes from Viscum album, assembly GCA_963277665.1. NCBI lineage: Eukaryota > Viridiplantae > Streptophyta > Magnoliopsida > Santalales > Viscaceae > Viscum > Viscum album. The sequence continues at coordinate 1,984,794,037 of OY728122.1, forward strand.
AATTAAGAAACTCTTAATTGTGGATAATCTAGATGTTTATGTGGTTATTTCAATTCAATCCTCTAATATTAAGAGAGGAAGAGGAATGTCTATGTGTAATATTCCACTTTATTTATTCATATATAGTATGTTGGTACATATTGTGGCTAAATGTACCAAAAGTATTCAATAAATTGATGATGATGGAAAATTTCTCAATTAGATGAAAACTGAAGATACAAAAAATTCTCAAAGTAGGTCCTTATAAAGGGAAATTTTTCTTTCTAAAAAATAAGATATCTCTTAAAAAGAGGGAGTACAAGAAGCTTAATTTTATAATGACGGGTGTTTGTTGATGTAAATTAAAAATAATCCATGAAATGATGACTGTTAATAATAAGGATGATGGACTTCTTCGAAGGATTGATCTGTAAGAAGAGATTGGGGAATCCCATGAAGAAATTGATGTTTATAGGGTAATTATTAACAAATCCAATTAAGTTTTTCATGATTCTGATATCCACATGAAACAATAAGTAAAAAAATTAAAAATTTATGTCTGATATAGAAAAACTAAAATATGGTATTTTGTGAAATTCAAGAAGGTAAGATGAACTAAAATATAAAACTGAATAAAAAACATGAATCATTAATTTTTTGGATAGAACAATCAATTTTAGAGTTAAGAGAGTTGAGGATATGTAAGAATTAGTTATGAATTAACATTAGAGGGGTAAATATTAAGAATTAATATTTACTCCTAGTATGATGATGGTGAATTAAATGGAAACATCCTCATCTCAAGTCAATGTAATTTCTTAGGGAAGAATGAATACTTATTCCTCAAGTATAGTGGTTCTAAGATAATGGTATATCGAAGGTGAATATGTTTAAAGAAAGGAATAGTTATGTGGTTTTTTCAAAACCATGACCACCAACTCTCAATAAAGGGTAGATATTTATGAAACTGGAAAGGGAAAAACATTTCTCCAATATGTAATCTAATGCATCAAGAGTTAAATTATTTTTGTCGAAATATGGGATACACTTACTATGTGTGCACTATTTCTATTAGGTCCTTCCTAGAGAAACACCAATCCAAATAAATAATCATAATTTATAATCACCATTTTTATTTTAATGGATACAATTTTTTAAAATGTTTTAGAGATAATGAAATAATTTGTGCATCCAAAATATAGAAAATATCATCATGAATTCCTCTAAGTCAAAAAAAATAAAAAATTTAACCTTCACCAAAAAGAATATATAATAAAAACATATTTTAATTTTTTATTGAAGAAGAATAGTTCATGGAACTAACTATTATGGAGCCACATTCCTAAACAAAATGGTTAATGAAAGGTAGTTCATAGAAGGATGATGTTGCTAATATTTCCCTAATGGAAACGGAAAAGTCCAGCTCATGGATATTGGATGGTGGATGCACACCACACTTGATTTGAAATAAATAGGACATTATAAATTTCAAGCAAAAAAATATGGTTTCATTCATTGTATGAATGATGAAGGTATTAATATTATTCATTCTAAAAAGACCAACATTAGAGGAAAATATATCATGTGGACAAAAATTCATTTAATTAATAGGATAAGTCATATAATCTCAATGTATGAAACTTTTGTGACCATATATATATTGTGTAGTTAAATGAAATGGAATTTATTGTCAAAGACAATGATTGTTGGCCAATTCTATCAGGAAGAAGAACCAAGGGAAAGTTTTACCTTATTGGAGAAGAAAAGATTTTTATGTCTTCAAAAGAGGAGGTAAACAAGCTATGACGTAGGCAGCATGGCCATTTTATACAAAAATCTATAGAGAGTTTGGTAAAGATAAATAGATAATGTTATATTTTTTATATGATGTATAATCACACTCACATATGTGATTATTTTCAAAATGGAAATATTATTAGGATTTCTTAATAGGTAATGAAGATGGCAGAATCAAGGTTGAATAGACTTCTCTATGTGGATGTGTGTGGGTTGATATCTCCTATAGCGATGCATAGATTATGGTACTATGGGTTTTTTGTTGATGATTTCTACAATATGTAATTAATTTTTCCTACCACGCATAAGAACCAGCTGGATAGATGTATCAATTTATATTAGAGTAGAACTGAAAATATTCTCCGTAAAAATATTTATAAATCCAAAAATTAAAATCAGATCAAATTTATTAATAACCATGTTGAATATTATCTAGATAAATATTAAATTAAACATTAGGTTTTAGATATTATTACACCCTAGTGAAATGAGGTAGTATAAAGAAGAAATAACAAAATCAAAAACATGTCCCAAACTATGTATGTTGAAATTTCTCTTCTAAAAATATACAAGAAATAATTTTTTCTTGAAATTGACTACATCTATAATATCATGTTTCTATTTCAAAATGAATATAGAATTTCATATAAAATTTGGTATATAAAGAAACATATAGTAAAGTACTTCCATGTTTTTGTGTGTAAATGTGTTATCCTCAATAAGGATAAGAGAATAAAATTTGAATATTTGGGAGTTGAATGAATATTTCTTAAATACTCATCAAAGACTATTTCTTATAAGTGTTAAAATAGGTGACATAAAAATATTTATTGAGATAAATAATATTGTGGTGGTTGAAAGTGGAAAAATAAAACATACACATGATCAGATCTATTGTGAAAACCAACAAACTCCTGAACTTGAAACTAATGAAGTGGAACAAGGTTTAGGGGGACTTATAATGAATAATAAGATTTCTAATGAAGACTCAGATTGTGGAGAATGTTTAAAAATAATAGAATACACAATAAGAAAAATGATAAGGGATATAATCACTGAAATAAACATTATTGGAGACTAGATTGCCCTAGAATAAACAAAAATAATGAAGTCTGAGTAGTAGGTATCTTTTCAATAATTTGTGAAAACAAAATATTTTAAAGTGGATATAAATGATTAGATCTAGGTCAAGGATATGAGTGAATATATTTAAAAAATATAGAAAAAAGATAAATGGTTAGTTTTTCAAATTCCATCTGACATGAATATCATCAGAACCATGTGGGTGTAATGGGAAATTCATATATTGAAGGAATTGACAATTATGATAAATTTAGACCTTTAGTACAGCTTGAAAATATTTGGTTAATATTATCCATAAAGATTAAAAAAAGGGTTGAAATTTTATCAACGGGGTGAAAAATATACTTTCTAGAAATAATACCTTGAATAAGAAGTGTATATTGAAAAACTGGATGGGTTTCTCAATAATAAAGATGAAGAGAAATTATATTGACTGAAGAAAATTTTGTATGGCCAAAAAACCTCATGAATCTTGTTTTCAAGGTGAGATAAGTGTCTAAATAAGATCAATTTATATTGAGGAATTTATCACATACACTACATAAAAATGGAGAATGAGAAGTGACTAATGGTGATTATCAATGATTATTACATAATATTTTGAGTCTCGAAAGTTAATAAATTTAAGAAGCTTTCAGAACTCATGAGGTGTGAAATTTATATGAATATAATAGGTGAAATTACATTTTTACTAGGATTATAGGTTATTTAAATATTGTATGGGATATTAATCTAACAAAAAAATACCACAATTATGTTTTAATAATATACCAGATTGAGGATTTGAGACCCATGGAGACTCTAGTAGAGAAAAGACTAAATAAATCAAAATATGAGAAAGAAAACAAGTTCAACATGACCATGTATCAGAAAATAATTCGTATTTTACTATATCTCACATCTAATTCGTTGATAATTTTATTTTAAACTTTTCTACAATCTCATTTATATAGTTATATTAGGGAACTACACATGAAATAAGGGGAAAACATACTTCAATACAACTATCAAATAATGAACTATGCACTCTACTATCATAATAGTTCACAAAATAATTTTTTAGGATTCAATGATTCTGATAGGGATTGATTAGAGGAAGACTAAAAATAAAAATCAAGTCATTATTTTTATCATTGGAAATCATGTATATCATGGAAAAGAAATAAGTAGTATTTAATATCTTTGACCATAATGGAGATCAATGAAATTGAGACACTCAAGCATGCACCCAAATTTTACGGATGAAAAAACAACGTAATGATGTATGTATTGAAGTAATTTACTCTATTCCAATTATGTGTGATAAATAATGTTTGAAAAATCTCAAAAAAAAATTATCCAACAATCATGAACCAAGACCATTGAGATTAAATAATAATTTATAAAGGAGAAGTTGGAGTAAGGAATTATGGTTTTATAATATGTGTCAAATCAAAATCAAGTTACTAATATCTAGAAAAAGGAATTACCCAAAGTGGTTTTTAGGAAGAAATAGTCAATTCATGTAATCCAACCATAACCATGAACTTAATTAATTCTTGGATGAACCTAAAATCTCCATAGTTTCATTCATGAACATGGTATGTTTTCTTGCATGAATTTGATCAATTTATAACCCACTCTTATGATCTTTTCAGATATGTTATCTTCTTAGTTTTGTTTCCAAATGACGATAAATTTCTAAGTGTGTGTGAAAAGGGGATAAGGTGATATGTTTATAAAATGGGGAGAGTATATCAATGAAAAATTAGGTTGAGAGATTACATTTTTGAAAGGATTAAGAGGTGGTGATCATGATAAATTTTTCCATCAATTCTTATTTGTCCACTGAGTATGGTATACATTGGATCATAATTGATGATTAGGGGATAATTGAATCACATCCTAAAACTACTAATTATTCCAATGAAGAAATAGGTGAATCTTATAGTGTTTGGAGTATTGAAAACAAATTCAAAGGTGGATATTGTTATCAAATACCCTTTTGATGTTTATATTAGTTGTGTTGGATAACATGCTATTTTCTTGGATGTTTTTTAAGAAGTGTTATATTTGGAAGATAGATCCCAAATCACATGTTATGCTCCAAACTATATAATATATCAAATTTTAGAAGACTATGTCAAAATTCATTTAGTACATTATAGAGGTTTGTCAACGCCTATGTAAGGGTAAACTTGTGCTCTTGTATGGGTATCATTTACTGTAGATTTTGTGGTTTCCATGACATAGAGAAAGTATTATGTTGTAAACTCATTATAAGATTATGTTTCCATGTCCCAACTACCACTTCAACTATGTAGGGTTTGAATTTAGAAGATATTATGAATTCAATATTTTTAATCCTATAAGAGACCATGCTACAATGATTTGTCTGTGATGTAGTGAGTTTAGTGTGAGAAGTAGTTTGAGGAGATCATTACTATAATATTTAATGTTTTAATAAAGCAGTTACTAATAATAGATAAATGGATTTGGATAGCTATATGTCTCTATATCATATTTCTCTTGGACATGCAATAATGAGATCTAAGGAATTGATAGTTGCATCATAGTGAAGGTGGTCACACCAAAGTATATGAAAAATGGGTAACTTAAAACTTTAACTTATATGAAAATGTTGAATCCAAGTAGTTTAATTATGTATATTGTTTCACTAAGAAAAATATCTAGAGGGTGTTTGAATATTATGATGAAAAAATCAAATTTAATGGTGCATGATGACATTAGTAATTACAGGGGACACATGGAAAAATACTAGAGAAAGAAAAGATAAAATTATTCATTGGATTGAAATAAAAATATGGATATTACTACTATATAACAAAGAGAAAAATATATATACACATGGAAAATTTATAGAGAATATTTTCATAGGGTTTTTTAGATCTTATTTGGAAGGTTTAAGTTTGAGGAAGGTATTTTTACAAGTGTATCATTATCACTAGAAGTCAATTTTATTTTTCTAAGGATAAATACCATTATCTGTGTATGGTTTTAACATAATCAATTGAATAATTAATTATTACACAAATAGAGATGTGAGTTCCTTATTAAAATAGAGAATTTATTTCTTCAGTTTTTCATGATAGTGAACTATAGCGGTTAATGAGACCACTCGAAATTGTAATTGTAAAGTAGTGAGAATTAGTGGATTTAGTGCATAGAAACATTTTCATTCCTGATCCATAGATGTATCCCAATTAAAGAGATCCATGTAAAATCCTTTATTTTTTTTTACATCTTTCATCACTCATTGAGATAAAATATAGAAAGAAATTGAAAATTTTCTCCTGGTCAGTGAATAAGATACTCATAACATGTAAATAATGTTTTAAACCTCTATACCTTGATTCACCGCCACTCCATCCCCCAACCCTCAGGATGTAATCCTCTATAAGGATATAATTGAAGATAAACTAAAAGTGACCTAAACTAATTACTTGAGGTATCCACACCAATTATAACTATGTTAATGATCAATAAATAAGGGTTGAATGTATTCCCACTCCAAACCTGGTCAACAAGAGAGGGTTTAACCCATATAGTGGTCAAAACCACCTCTTCTCTATCCTCATGCACCTCTGAACATTGGTAATCAGACAATATCATCTAGCCCCACTCATCCACTATATCTCAAACATCATGGTTAGGAAATTTCATACTGAATTAAATGATGAAAACATTCCACTTATTAAGGATATAGTCTATGTAGGAATCAAAAGTCTAAAGGTATTGTACCCACTACATTATCTTGAGGTTCAAGTCCCTCTATATAAATATGTACTTTAGTATTTGATAATAAAAGTGTGTTATAAATCATTCCTTAAATAGGTAATGGTGCCACATTCTAATGAATCTAATTTTTACATTTATTTATTCTATATATATTATGGTTTACTCATGGAGCTAGGGGCTAATACGGTGTGATATTATGGGGCTCGGTGCGCCCAAAATTAATTTTTGAAATATATTAAATGTATTAAATATCATGTGTGGTTAGTTTTTCTAAAAAAGAATAATTACTCCTAAATGGATTCTCATATCATAAATTTTAGGTCTTTATTATGTGTAAAGCGTGGTTTTTACCTTATGTGTGATAAAACATTTATTAGTGTTAGGAGTTTCTATAAAGTGCAATTGAGTGGGAATAAATTAAATAAATAAATAAATTTATGTACTTTATTTAATGTTACACAATGACCAAATCCATCGATTTTTAAACATGCTTATAACCAATTATAAGCGTTAGTAGTATAACCCTGATAATTGAGTGAGAGCATTAGAGAGATCCACAGATAGTGATGATGACAGATTGAGGATTGTCTATGCCAATGAAATTAAAGGATCTCAATAAAGAAAATGACATGGGATCATTCTTCATCACTGATCAATCCAGCAAGAGGTGGGACATTATTATTATATTGATTTATATCTATTTTATTATTCTATGAAGGATGTGAATCAATAGTCTAACATATTGATTCTTGGTTCAATCGTATTTTGGGTGAAGCCTTATTTTTATGGGTTTTGGGGAGAAATTGAATATTTTATTATTGTTCTTCATTCATCATTATAATATAAATAGATCAATACCAAACAAAACATAGTTGATGTTTTTTCCTCATTTCTGTGTTTCTTTGTTTTCTCCCACCGTTCTTCATGAATTACCCACTAGTGCATTATTTGGCTGTTGGATTGACCAAAATATAGAGAAATCAATCATTGTACACATGTTTCTTAGTGCAATGGATTGATATTTTTCATCGATGGATGTTATGATGTGGGGATCATGAAATGAATGTAAAAACAGTGGATCGGTTTGGATTTAGGTTCAATGGATTTGATTTCAATGTGTGGTGGTGGATCGGTTTGATGTTGGAATTTTCCTGATCAATTTGGATGTTCAGAGATCAATTTTATGGTAGTGATCAAGTTTCATTGACTAAGATCCAATTTTTGGTGAGAATTATGGAATAAATCAATATAAGAGTGTAAGGGGATGAATCTATATGAAGACCTGTGGGTTCTACGAGATTATGCACTACATGAGATGTATCAAAAGAACACATGTCATTTAAGGGACCCTAGCTATGGCACTAGGTTTCCTTGTGAAGGAGAGTATCACACGGTATGTGATTGGGGTCACACAGCATGTGACCCTTACCTGGTGGCTCGGCATCTACATAGATGGGTACATGAACATAGTCAGGAGTACATAATCTTGGACACACGTTGTACTCAGATAGGGACATGGTCGTCTATACACGGACACATCCAACCTTATAAGGACATGGTTAGGGATACATGGGCTTATACATGTTGTGAACTCTATAATGGACATAATAAAGGTCTGTGCTACACTGGTAATACCTCATCCATAAGGGACATGCCTTGTACTCATCATAAACTCTAATTGTTTCTTTTGAGATATCTTAGAGCCACTTTCATCTTCATCTTGGAAAACTTTTGTTAGGGTACGTTCACATGATCCTTTCCATGTATGTTCACTTGAATCATTTCATGAGTGTTATTATGGAATCATGTCTTGCATATAAGATGGCGATCCCCTATGAGGAATAATATTTTTGGATATAGTTGTGTAATATCTTCACGAGGCCTGAAGTGACATCATATATCATCATCATTTCATTTGGTGGGGTTCTTGGTATCATCATTACCAACACTATGTGGAAATCGATCCTCGTCCTAGCAGGTTAATCCTGATTGGGTTTTTGGTATACCTTATGGCTATGGGAGTGATACCTTTTATGTGTAGTGATCTATTCAGAATTATAGCATGTACAAATTATGGTGAGAATAGATGATAATGACATCTCATATGGATTCCATCTATTATATATGACTCATGGAGTGTGTTCCCTTGGAAGAGTCCGCTATGGAGCCGTCGAGTTGGAATCCTATGCTAGAATTACAGTTTTGACACCAACATGACACTATGTGACTAGTTCAAGTATATTTGGATATTATTTGTATATATTCCATTAACATGTACATGTGATAAGATGAATTTTATTCTTGAAGTTATATGCTAAGTGATTTTAGGGTTTCATACTCGTTATTGTTATACTACCCCTTGCATGGGATTCTCTCATAAGTATTATGTCTTATACAGATGATGGAACTTTTGATGGAGTCCTAAATGGGTAAGGACTTGGTAGTGTTTAGTGAGAAAGATGGATTGAGTGTGTTCCTATAGTTACCTTGACAATATTCATATTCCATTTTTTAGGTTGGACTTGTTCTGAGTTTGTTTTGGTTGCTCTTATATTTTCCACTTTTCCCCTAGTGATTATTTTCAGACATTAATGGTGGTATTAGAGTTGTCTACATGCATGGTTATCAGTTAATTTATATTTTAGTATTGTATGGGATTGGAGATGTGAGCATGTTTGCAACTACATTAGTCTAAGTCCTCCCATGTGTGTGATATGCCTTCATCGCAGTGGTTGGTATCCTCTATCCTATTGGAGATGTGCATTAGGTATTCATGGCATGGGTCCCTATTTGAAAGCTCTAGAAAATTGGTATCATAGCGGTTGGTTCTACATTAGGACTAGAGTTAGTGGGATTGGTTTGGTGCAACAGTGTTAAGTATTTTGATATCGTCTCTCTGGCCAGGGACATTGGTTTTGGTGTGATGGCTGACATATCCATACACCAGCACTCAGAAAACATTCTTATTGACTCAGTATATATAGACACTAGTTTCTAGAAAACCATCAGTACATGCATCCTATAGGAATGGGTTTTGGTTTCCAAGTCCTTCTTGATTCACATATTCATATATACTCATTTACCATGGTATATATTGTTTATTTAGGAATTCATCCATAGTTTTTTTCAGTTATAATTCAGTTGCATGATAGCAAGGATGATCCCCTCCATGATGAGGCTTAAATATATAGACCATTTGAGGAGGTGTAACCTCTTTTTGGTGTGCCACTCTTACCACCACCATTTTATAAGAAAATGGTATCAACAATACCAAGAGACGAGGTTCAAAAATTGAGCATGATTCAAGAGTGACCCCATAGGTTTCAAGGTGATCCAGCCCACAAGTGGATGAGGATTGGATTGAGGTAGTGAAATGAGTCTTCCATTATTTCAGGACAAATTCATACCACACAGACATCCTATTAGTCAGCCTTCTATTAAGATCTGTAGGATGATGGTGGGCTTAGTGACCAAGTTTTATGATGAGGAGACAATATCATGGTCATAATTAAAACTACTTTTTAGAGAGAAGTTCTCTACAACTACATTAAGGGGCGTGCACATCTAGGAGATTCTATAGCTTGAGTAGGTAAGTATGACTGGGGTGGAGTATTCATTGAGTTAAACCATACTCTCTCAGTACTCGAAGCATATGGTACGTGATTAGTTATTTCAAGATAAAACATTCAAGTGAGGACTACAAAGATACATAAAAATTTGGGTGATACCTCTATTAATTCATACCTATTATGTGGTTCTAGACTATTCTTTGGTTGTTTATATTTTCTATACTAATCACACGTAGATAGTTGGTGTTGATAGTGGGCCCACGGGATCATATACTTTAGTGGCTGGGATCTGATAACAAACACAGGGACCTAGATGTGGGAGAAATTATTGTTGGTAGTACTAGGATATAATTTCTATGTATCAAGGCTCACATTATGGATCTAGTCAACCTATAGATAGGAAGTGATATTGGAAATAGTCAAGGACATCTTGCCTGAGATTTCTCAACTCGATGTGTGGCAAACAAGGAAATAGTTAATGGGACACCTATGCAGCGGTAGCGGTAGTAGAAGGTAGGCCCATAGGGTGTGGGAAATGGAAGAGGGGAAGCAATAGAATCTAGAGGTGGTATAGATTTTTATTTGATACCACCACCACCCCTATGTAGTCTACATTGGTCTCAAGGAGTTGGTGGACAAGGGAAAGGTAAAATGTAAGCATTCGAGGCTTACGATAAAGAGGATCTCAATAAAATAGTAGGAACAATCTATATCTCATATACTTTGGATAAATTATTGAAAGATGTAGGTATGATCCACTCATTTCATACCACTACCCTAGTTAGAGAATATTATATTCATATTTATCCATTGGATCAACCCTTCCTCGTAGAGAGATCTACTGGTGGTGCCTTGGTGATCCCACACATCTTCTGATAGTGTCACCTGCCTCTTGGATGTGATAGTTTCATTTGGGATCACTTTTTAGTGGTAAAGTTTTTTATGGAGTCATCTTATTTACAGACTAGATATCTACATTTCATACCCATATAGACTATTTCAGGCGGAGGATGCGGTGTGGCAGTAGTGATGGGATGAGATTTTTCTTTATGGGTGAAAAAGAACCACAGGAAGAGAAATAAGGACTTATGAAAAGAAGTTTGTATCCTATTACTCTTATTTTGGATACTAAGACCCTTGTTTAAGTGGATGTTATGAGATTTTAGTTTCTTTTAGTGGTGGATGAGTATGAAGATGTCATTCATGAAGATGTTCCATGCCTAAAACCCCACCGAGAGATAGACTTATCTATTAATCTACACCCTGAGATAGCCCCAATATATTCTTGATCATATCTTATAGCTCCCATAGAGCTTTTTGAGCTAAGGTTGTAGTTGGAGGACTTTCATAGGAAGGGATTTTCCAAGACCATTGTTTCACCCTAGGTAGCCCCATTGTTGGTCCCCAAGAATTCAGACTGGATCTTGAGTTCGTGTCTGAATTACAATCATCTAAACTAGGTGACTATGAATAACAAGTATCCACTATCGAGGATCAAAGACCTATTTGATCTGTGGGTAGGGGTGTGATGGTTCTCAAAGATTGACCTTAGATCAGGATATCACAGGTTCCAAGTATGGGATGAGGTTATACTGAATAAGATATTAAAATGTCATTACAGTCACTATGAGTACCTGGTGATGTCATTTTCCATTAAAATTTCACTATAAATTTTCATAGGAATCATGAACCGAATAATTCACCCTTTCATATATCATTTTGGGTTATTCTTAATCGATGAAATCCTATTGTATTTGGGGACCAATGGGATCATGTGAGTCCCTTTGTGACAGTTCTGTACATACTACCATAGAACTAGACTTATGGGAGTCTCTATATGTGCTAGTTATAGATTTAGGAGGTCTATTTTCCAGGAAATATCATACCAACAAACTATGTTGAAGTGGACTCCGAAATGGTCAAGGAAATGCTAACTTGGGAGACACCTAATTGCATGACAGATGTACAGATCTTCCTTGGATTGGAAGGATACTATCAGATATTCATACCTATTTATATAGTATATCATCTCCCTTGAAAATTTTGACCTGAAAGGGGAATCCTTTCATGTGTATGGAGAGGATCCATTAGGTCGTTGATGAGTTGAGGAAGATATTGACAAGCTCTCCCATCATGATATTTCTCGGGGTGGGTGTCAAGTATGTAGTGATTTTTTGATGCATTGCGGACCAGTCTTGGATGTGTTCTTACACAGAGGTAGATAGTGATTGTCTATGGTTCACTTCAGTTGAGACCACATGAGTAGTACTACATGACCCACAATCTTGAGTTAGAAGTAGTAGTCTTCACAGTAATGATGTCGAGAAACTGCATGATGGGAAAGTTGTTTATGTTATATTCAAACCACAAGAGTGTCAAGTATATCTTCTCTCAAAAAGATCATAACTTGAGATAGAGTTGGTGTATAGAGTTCCTCTTGATCTAGGATATTCAAGATTTTTTGTACTCTAAATAAGGGGGAAATAGTAGAAGATTAATTTATCAAGAGATCATATTCACAGTTATTGAGATTGGTTTTGGAGTAGTTATACTTTTTCCTTTATCCTTTATAGATGTTAGTGAAGTATCTTGACTGCAGAGAATTATTTTTACCCCTCTAATTTTAAAGCAAGTTTGGGAGGCACATCTTGGGGATACCGACTATCGGACCCTATGTTCTCAATTATCAAATGAATATGATCCTATTGGATTTTTTAAAGGAGGAGCATAAATTTATATTCATAGGATGGATGATGGTTCTAGTTTCACTGATAGAGGAGGTTCTGATGTAGTTTCATACATCACCCTTAGTGGTACATCATGATGTTGATAACATGTACATCTAGAGGACATGATTTCATCGGTGTGATCATATACTGAATGACCAAGTCGGGCCACTTTTTATCTATTCAAGAGAAGATTTTAGTAGAGAACATGGGATTACTTTACATGCATGAGATATTCTAACTTCTTGGATTTCCCTCAATGATCATTTTTGACACTGATAATCTTTTCGTATATCAGTTATGGAAGAGATTGTAGGAGGCATTTGTGATTCATTTGTTTTTAGCATGGATTTTTATCCCCAGAATGATGTCCAAAATGAGTGGACCATCCATGTATTGGAGGACATGATAAGGGATTTCATGTTTGACTTTTTCCATAGTTGGGGGGATTACCTACACCTGTGAGAGTTTTTGTACATCAACATACACCATTAAACCATCAGTATGGCACCATATGAGGCATTTTATAGGCAAACCTATAGGCCACTACTATACTGGTTCGACCTAAGAGAGTCTTCACTTGTGATCCCATAGTTGATGTGAGCTACTATAGGGAAGTTTCATATCATTAATGAGATGATGAGGACTACACAAATACTTTATAATTCTTATGTGGACCAACGATGGAGGCCTTTGGAGATCTAAGAGGGAGACCATGATTTTCTGAGGGTTTCACCTCAACATGGGTTCTGGATGTTAGGATAGGGCAGAAATCTATCTCTGTGATTCACTATCCCTTTATAGGTACTCTATAGCAATGGTGATGTCATGTAATGCTTAACTCTATCGTTGTAGTTAGACCGGGTGCATGATTTATTCCACATCTTGCAGTTGAAGAGAAACATGCATAACTCATTACATGATATCAACTAGGGAGAGTTGGAGGTTGAGGAAGGTATACTTTTCTGAGTACATGGTATAGATCAAGGATTGGAAATATATGTTCCTTTGTGGGCGATTGATTCCCCTAGTCTATTTCTAGTGGTTGCATGCCTGTATTTAGTGGAGCGCCTTGGATTAGGAGACCCAGATAAGTTCTCAGCACCTATATCTCTTTGTATAGCCTTTTTTTTTATTTTTAGGATGTGAAGACCCAATGTTGGGATAATTTCACGAATCTTATTTTTTTTCTTTTATTTATTTTGAATATTAAACGCTCTATTCAAAAATCTAGGTATAGAGACGGTGTGAGATTCTGAGGCCCAGTGTGCCAAGGATAAATTTTTGAAATATATTAAATATATTAAATATCTTTTAGGTGTAGTTTTCCTAAAAAAGTGGAATAACTCCAAATAGGAGGTTTGTATCTGGAATCTAAGGCAACCTTTGAGTTCAGATCTTGGTTTTTAACCTAGGTGTGATATAACATTTCTCATCGTCGAGAGATTCTATGAAGTGAAATCGTGGGAAAATAAATTAAATAAATAAATAAAGTTATTTATTTTATTTAATTTGATTAAACAACCTAATATATCTTTTTTTAAACATTATTATAAAAAATTTCAAAGTTGGCTAAAAATAATGAGAATTTAAATAGTTTTTTGGTTTAACACCCAAATAATTTATAGTATGTCTCTTCTTAAGTAAATTCAGTTTCTTTAATAGCTAGTGTTATACGCAACACCGAGTTCAAAAACACCATGATCTTTTAAACTATCCATTTAAAAGTGGTTATGAATAGTATTAACCAAATTTTTTAAATGATAAACTTTATTTTTCAAATCACTATACATTTTTGAATTCATAATATTAAAATTATCTTCGGGTGAATTTTTTTTAGTTTTCAAAAAAGATTCATTTTTTGGAGAGTTAAAAAACATAGTTGTTAAAACATGACTTTTTCATTTAAATAATTTTTTTTATTTAAATTGATTTTAAAGTCACCCTACATTAGAAATATATATTAATACACTATAGGTCATTGGAGATTTTTTTATAATAGAATAAGATATAAAAATTTGTTGATCTTTTGAACATCTCTTTTACCTGCCATCTCGCCACATCCATGGGATTATCGGTAAACATAATTTTCCCATGTATGTGAATTTTATTTTGAAAAATAGACATACATGGATGTAATTATTTTTAATTTTTTTTGTCTAATAGGATTATCTTTATTTTTTGGTAAATATTAACTTTAGTAAATTTTTCTTTAATTACCACTGTTAAAGATAAATCGGTTAATTAAAGATAAAATTTATTATTATAAAATAACCTTAACACTTCTTCTAATTTAATGAGGTGATTGTGTTTCAACCATAATAATCCCTGGATATGTTTTGGGACAACATAGAGAAACTTGGGTTACCTTAATATATTTATGATATTATATTTAATGAAAATCCAATTTTATTATACTTTTTGTTTTTAACAAGTAAAATATTTTTTATATGAGGTCATATAAGTGATATGGTGGAATATAAATAGTATTTATAAATAAAAAATGTTTATCTAAATCATGTTATTTATTTATAATTGTATAAAATAAATAATTAAATTAAATGGTGATCAAATGATGATGTAGTAATTGTTTAAATAATGGAAAAATCAACTAAATGATATGAATAGTATTAAAAAAACATAATTTGAAATATTTGATGTCATACAAGAATTTTTTTGAGTACACCGAAATTTTATGGATGATTTAATCAAGTTATTTCTAAGTAATCATGTTTTTATGATTTTTTAAAAAGTCGAGACATAAATAGTGTCCAAATTTTCTTCAATGAGATTTTAAAATAAATAATATTTTATTGAATGGTATAATATTTGTAAAATATAAATTTTATCCAAATAACATATATAATGTAAAATATTTCATAAATGATTCAATTAGGGTTAGTTTGGAATTTTATAGTAAATATATTTACCCTATAGTGCAAAAAAGACAAGTTGTCACGGTAGGAGTTAAATTGTTTAACTAAGGGTTAAATCAAAAATATAAGGTTAATTTTATGGCCTAAACATATAAAAAATTCATTTTTATAGGATTTCAACCCATCGTTATATTCTTATAGAATGACCTCACTTAGGATCTATTTTAAATCCAAGATCAATTTTTTTAAAATTAATTGTATTGGAATTTCCTAAAGTTCCCCTCCATCTATTATAAAAGATAAAATCTCCTTCTATTTTATTCACAAATATAAAACCCTTTGTAATGGAAAAAACCATCCTATTTTCCTCCAAACTTCCTTCACTTCATCCTAGAGGCCATATTCATCATGTATGCAAGTGTACGACTTACCGCCTCCATGTCATGGTGTATTTTTTTCATAACTACTTTATTTGGATGGGTATAATGATGAATATAATGGATATAAATAATTAATAATACATGATAATTATTATTTACAATTAATATTCCATCCATTTCCACACTATTTAACCATTAAGGGAAAAATACCATCACTCGTGTGTACGTATGGCTTATTGTCTCCACGACGTGCTGAGATTCATCCTACACGTTAACCATTCAAGAATTATTATAAAAATATATATAATGAATAAGTATGAAATATATGACATAATAATGATAATGGGATAATATATATATCATTTTCTTTCTTCCATTCAATATGATACGAAAATTGAAACAGCGTTCATACGTACGTACGGCCTCCTATCTCCATGAACTATGTATTTCATTTGAAATATCTATCTATTATATATATTCATATACTGAATATATATATGATATATAAATCATGTTTTAAATTATTCTAGTATGTAAATCATGATCTAAATAATGTCACAACTCAAAACATGTATGATAAATAAAGCAGTTATTACCAAAAACGTTACTTTAACAAGGTTTTGTTAATAAATGAGTATTATAAAGTCATAAATGAATCTTATATGATATCATAAATATTATTATGATTCTGATAAAAGTAAATAATATCATTAAATCTAATACACAAAAGTTTTTGGAACGTATGAAGGGAATCAGATCTTTGGTAATGGTTAATTTCAAAATCTCATTATTAACTGAGATTGTTTATAAATAAGTATTTATTGGTCCATATTTATCATTCATGTCCATGTTTCATAAAAAAAATTCAAAAAGAATATTTTTAAGCTTTTATGTAAGTGACTCTTTAACTAAGACACCATTTTAAATGTTTCTAATATTTATTCCTCTAAATATTTCTCATTCGTGTCCTTGTTTTCAAAATGATTTTTATGGATTTATTTATAAGGACATAAATATTTTTAAATGGGAAATTTTGAATTTATCTCAAATGATTCAAATTGATTTGGGAAACATTGATTCAAAAATCTATTTTTAAATGTGTTCTTTTATAAATGGGTGGATTTATAATAAATTGTTTAAAAGAAAAAAAGGGTATTTGTCTTAATAAATTTTTAATGATTTTATTAGATTATTTTCATCAATGTCATCAATCATTGTGGGATTTTACGATATATTGAGGTTTATTGATTATGATACAATATACCATATTATAATGAAGGATTTATGATATTTTTTATAATGGATGTTCAATTTGGATACCATTTATGGTTTATGGTTAATGTATTAACATTTATTAATATTTCTTTAAAATGAAGGTTTATGTTGTATATGTTTTACCCCATTCATATGAGGAATGAATTGGTCATAGTAAGTGGCAGAGGCCCACTATAGCCCTTGAATGTATCTATAGGTCTCATGAGATGAAATCTATTGGAGGCACTTAAACATTTTCAATATGATATATCATGACCCAAATCACATGGGTTTCTACCCATAGACTTAAAATATTAGGATGATGTATCTTCAAAGTAGCTATCATGAGGATATATCTTGATAGTGTACACATCCAAAATTATGCATTCCATCATTATGAGATTAGTTATTGATAATACATGTGATTTTTCATCTTTTATAATATCCATGTGAATGTTTATATGGAATTTTTTGATTTATTCATGTCATATTATGCTCATTATTATGTTTAAAAGGATTTTGTCTTAGTTATATACATTCCATTAAACTTTTATGTTATTTATGAATGCACCCGCTGTATTATTACCCTTACTAAGTATTTGAGCTCACCCATTTATTATTTTTTACATACCTATGATTCCAAGTTGTGTATTATGATTAATATTCAGGGTTAATTTATAATAATAATGGAGTTTTAAAATGATTGTGTATGTTTTATTTTATTTTTTCAATTGTAATTTAAAGTTCATGTTTGTAATATATTTTCCAAGATAGATAAAATGATCATTCCTTTAGGATTTGATGCCTCGTAATCATGCCAATGTATTAAAATAAATCCCCATCTCTGTGCTTCTGGGGTTGTGCCATTACAGTTGGAGAGAGACTTGGTGAGCGACGATGAAAGATCGATCATCATCAACACTAATGAAATTCAATGATCTCGCTAACAAAAATGATGAAAATTATTTCCTCATAAGTGATAAATCCACCTTGATGTAGGAAATTAGAATTATTTAGATTTATCCTCATTTTCTTATCTTATGATGAATGTGAATAAATAAATCAATGAATTGATTTGTGTATAGATCGTATTATGGGTGGAGGCTTATTTTGTGGGGATTATTGGGAGAAATTGTTTATTTTATTAGGAATATCTATTCTTCATTCTAACATCAATGGATAAAGTATAAATAAAACATGATATATTTTTCTTACACCTTTTCATGTTTTCTTTTTTTTTCTTCCATAATTCTTCATTTTTACATCATCAATGTTTAGTTTGACCAGTGGTTCGGCCAAAACTCCGAGAAATCAATTTTTACGCACCTCTTTCTTAGTGTAATGGATTAATGTTACAGATCTAGGATTTATATGATGTGGGGATCATGAAATTATGGTAATGACAGTGGATCAGTTTATATTTTTGGTCACCAGTCATGGTTTTTCATAAGGCGGAGCAATGCTTCAACATTAAATTTTTTCCTATCAATTTGGATGGTCGGAGATCAAGTTTCTAGTAAATATAGAGTTTGATTGACTCAGATCCATGATTTGTGGAGAGAATCTCAAAATATATTGATGAAGGAGTGGAAGATAAGGAGTCTGTGTTATGAATCATGGGTTCAATGAAATGTTTCGCTAAAAAAATTTTAATAGAAGAACACACATTGTGTAGGGAACCATGGTTATGGCACTAGGGTTTTGTGTGAATAAAAGTACCTCACTATGTGTGACGGTAGTCACACAGCTTGTGACCACTACCTGGAGACTTGATGTGTACCTAGGTGGGTACAAGGACATTTCTAGGAGTACACAGGCTTGTAAAATCCATGTATTCATACACGAACATATCAACCCATTCACAGACACGGACATTCATACACATACATGATGAGGATTAAAAAAGATAAAACATGCCATGTTCTCAATCATTGACATGGGATAGAGCTGTATTACATAGGTGGGACAGAATTACAATAGGGAACATCATTTACACATCATAAATGTCATGTAAATCTTCAAATGTGGTTTAGATCCCTTTTCCTCATCATCTTTCACAAGTTTTGTTAGGATATTTTCCCTTGATCTATTCCCTGATAGTTGTTACGGAATCATGTCCATCACATAGGGTGGTGACCCCCTCTAGGGAAATTAAGTACTAGATAGAGTTATAGAATCCCTTAATAAGGCCTAAAGTGAGATCCATTATCATCATAATTTCCCTATAGGGCTCCTTGTATCATTGTGACTACCACTATGTGGGCATCGATTCCATAATTATCGGGTTATTCCAGATTGGATTGTTTGTATAACCAATGGATCTGAAAGTGATCTCATATATGTGTATCTATTTACTCAAGATTATAGAATGTACTTCTTTTGGAGAGACCTGATGATAAGGAAATATCAAATCAAAACTCCACCAGTTATGTCTGACTCATGGATTTTGTTCTCTCATACAAGTGATTTGTGGATCTTTCAAGCATTAATCTTTGTATGGTATTGTGGTTGTGACCTTACCTTGAGACTGTGTGTCTACTTAGAGTATTTAAGCATATTCATGATATATATTCCATTTACATATTCATGTCATTATTGGGAAATTATTATTGATGTTATATCACTACTAGAAAAATAAGCAAATGAGTCCCCTGACACGGGCGACCACCTTTGGCGATCGCTATTAGTGTCAAATAGCGACCGCCTCTAGCAGTTGCTAGCCTTAAAAAACCCTAACTATCTATCACACCCCACTATCCCCCCCCTCCCCTTCGCTCATGCACCCTCCCCCCCCCCATCCGTGCAAACCCTACCCTCGCCTGACGCCTCCGCCTCCCCTCCCTCTCACCTTGCCTATCATTTCCCCTCACTCTCGCCTCACTAGTCACCACTGCCGCACCCAGATCCACTGCTATCTCACCTCCCTCATGCTTCGGTCAGCCTCCTCTTCGACCCCTGCCCCCATCGCTACACCAGGAGCCGTTGTCACCGCCCTCACTACCGCCCCTCCCTCACTTATCACCCAACCTCCACCTCCGCCTCCCCCTCCACAAACCCCTCCCCACTGCAAACCATCCCTATCATCCTGAATTAGAACCACTACCACCCCCTCCTCATTGCGAACCAACCCTCCCCACCACGAATCACAACCACCACCGTCGCAAACCCTCCTCATCATAATCAAGTCCCCCCTATCATGAACTAGTCCTTACCATCTCTCCTGTCATGAACAAGTCATCCCTATAGTGAATCAGAGCTACTACTGCCACACAGGTATCCACTGCCGCCCCCACTAGTGTACTCGTATCCACTACTGTCTTTAAGATTAATGTTCTCCTTTTCATTTCAAATTTTATCTCATAGTGTGTGTATTCCCTGAACATCATTTTTTCTTGTACTTTTTTTCTAGACACCACTGTTTTTTATTTACTTGGTGATGATGGACCAATTGCTGAGTTTGGAAATTTTCCGATAATGAAGCTCATGTTTTATTTTCAATTGAAGGTTTTGGATATATTTTATTCATTAATTTAATGTTTTCTTTACCTTGTTGATACATTGTTTTCATTCATTAGTTTTCTGAAATATATTTATATTCCCTGATAATGTGTTGATAGTTAGCTTCATTGATAAAACAATATTCTTTGTATTACTTTTTATATGTGAATTGTATTTTTTTCTAAAACATATTCCTTTGCATATGTCAATTATGTATTATCATTTGCAGCGATGATGAAATTATAATACCATTTGGTTGGTTAAATTTCCTAATAATTTCACTATTCCATAAAAAAAATTTAATAATATGGTTTTTTTTGGATTGATTGAGCAGGTGATTATGTTTTAATTTTTTATTATCCTAGGATTATTGGATTATTCATTGAAACAATATTCAAAGAATAATATTTATGTGAGGTATGTATAATAATTACTGTAAATGTAGTGCACGATCATGGCTTTCTACTATTAACCCCTTGTAATTAGTTTCTGTATATATTGTGTTCTTAAATAAACATATTATGTTATTGTTGGAAAATTTTGCATTATGTCATAGTGATTAATGTGTACTGCAAGCTATATGCTTTGAATAATGCTATCAATCTTCGATAATAGATGAGGTTGAATAACATCTCTCCTAATCTTATTTAATTTAATTCCCTACTTATTGGATTTTGTCTTTCTTAGAGAATAGAGAATGCAGGGAGGGGCTGTCCCAATTGACTCTACCTCTACATGCCAAATCTGTCACTTGGTTTTGGATTTTCCGCACGATTAGGTAATCCCTAATTTCATTTTAAGGGTTTTGATTTTGGAAACATACATCTACTCTTATTGATCATTCTGTTCTTTTTTAAATATTATAACATGTTTATATGTGTTAGGTGTTAGTACCCCGTATTTTGTCAAAAGAACTTCTAACATAACCCTTATTCTTCTTTGCACACTAATCTGGGGAAGATCACCCACAGTTTATACTCTACTAGAAAATTGGGCATTTGAGGCCCTTGGAATGGGCGACCGCCATCGGCGTCCGCTAACCTGAATTAAAATTTTTTTTGCAACCGCGCCCCCCTCCCCAAAACTTTCTTGCATGCCCTAAACCCTCTTCCCTCGATTCCTTCCCTTCGTGCAGAGACATGGCTATCGCCGCCACCCCTTAATCTCACCCTTTACCGCCATCGCACCAATGTTTTTCTTCACCACTTCACTTGGAGTCACTATTGTCGTCCATCCTCCTCCAATATTGCCCCTCCATCATGCCTCATCGGACCTCTTCCTTTACCCCCACCTACAACGCCGCAGCCAAATCTGTTGCCACATCCCATCCTCCCTCACCACCGCCACTCCCTCATGCCTCACCGGGCCTCTACCTTCTTCCCATCCCCTGTTTTCGCCTCCAGTATCTCCCATCTACATATCTCGGTAGCCTTGGGTTCTAGGTTATCATTATTTCAATTTTGGATGATTTGTATTCCAAGTTTCTAATATACTAATAATTTCTCTCCCAATTACCATTATTCCAAGAATAATTACATCGCGTTATTCAGTATTTAGTGAACTGTCATCTCATTTTCTCCCTAGGTTAATCATGAATATAATATACAATGATATCTCACTGTTTCAAATTAATTAATGGCATGTTCATCAGAATATTGACTCTCTTTTAGGTTCATCTATTTATTTTATTCAATTTATTAAATTATTTTACTTCATAATTGACTATATTTCATGTTGTCATTGGTTATATAGGTTAATCATGCACAAAATATAGTTATTAAACAAGTATGTATTTTATTTCATTTTTTTTGTTTCATTTGATTTCATTTGTGACCTAATTTTGACTAAAATTGGATTTTTTTTGGCTGCATTGTTTGATAACACTTCTCATAGATGCATTGCTTGATTATTATTTATTTTTCATGGTGCCTATATAGATAATGATATGACTGGATTTTTGAGCTTTGATTAGGTGTTCTTAATACACTGTCAAAACCTGGCCATTTAACATTGTCTGCTATTATACATTGTATACTATTATACTTTTTTCTATTATAAACTATCATTTTTTCAATGACTATTGTCATACACTTCCATTTAATGTTGTCTATTGTTATACACAGTCATTAAATACGGTCTACTGTTATACACCACCCATTTAATGTTTTGTCTACAGTTATACACTGTCATTTTTTTAAATACCAGGCGCTATTGATATTTATTAGTTTCAATGGAAGATCTGCCCATTTTTTTCTAGATGTTATAGCTAATAAATCATACTGTCATTTTTTTAATACTTCATTGATTTATTATTTATCCCATTTACTGAAATGTTTCAGGAATAAATGGAAATATATTAGTTATCCAATATACTATTGTATCTCACTGGAATGTACAAGAATATATTACTGCATACATTGTATCCCACATAATGAGTTGTATCTCACTGAAATTTATAGGAATATATTGTATTCAATGCAATTTATTTACCACCATATTGTGTTTAATGAAATTTAATATTTTTGAATATGGAATTGTTGAAACTGGAATTTAATTTAGATTGGCTATCAAGATACATAAAAGCATGCTTTAATGTGATGTTATACAGGTATCCATTTTTTTCACCACTAGTGATGGAAGTTGTTTTATTAGTTATCTGTTTATGTTTCTATGCATACAAGTTTTTTCTTTTCATTAAGTGAATGTTCAAGATTTTTTTCATGATTCTTTAACCTTATGAAGAGTTTAGAGATCGAGGAAGCTGGAAATATTGATATATCGACATTCATGTGACTTGAAGTCATGGTATGTGGTAATGTTTTTTATTATATTTATTAATAGAGGTTGTTAATTGTTTTTTGTTGGTAAAAAGGAAATATATTCTTTTTTTATGAAATTATGAGTATAGTAAAAAAGAAATATATTCTTGTGTATCTAAATATTCTAAAGCAAATACCATAAGAAAGTGGTTCATGTTATTCTAAAATTTCATTAGACACTTCATAAAATGATACCACCAAGGTTCATGACTATAAAACTCTGTGAAGATAATTAAAATTATTGAGTAGGTTGGACAAAATAATTCAACCATAAGCTATGCAGGAGGATTCACCATATCATTCTATCAAACATGTTCTAGTGGTTTAGGCATTATAACCCCTCTAGATCATAGTCTTTTGGACTGTAACATCCCATGTAGGATGTGTAAAAAGTACAATAGTTGACTATCTCCCTGAATTTCAGCTCCAATATCTTCCAGTTGTTTAGAGAATGGGAGGGCTATAGGATTCCATGGAATTGATAAAAATAATAAAGGTAATATTATACATGTTTGAAAATTTTCTGAAGTGACTGTAAATCTACCATTGATTATGATTTATAGAACAACTAGGAAATTACAGGGTGTCATGGGATAAGACTAATCTTTAGTTAGAATGTCAAGTATTACTTTTTAGTTTTATGTTTTTAGTTTTCTAAGAAGTATTCATTTCTTTTATGATTCCATAATCTACTAACTATTTCCCTCTTGAACTTTCTCGTGTAAAATTGTATTATGATATTTCTCATAAAACATTTTGTGTTTTTTCCTAGAGAGAAAAGAGATTATTTATATTTTCTTTATTTAATTGTTTTTGTATTATATTTGTAGGTTTATTGGGAAAGTAGATTATATGGTCCGAAGTTGTTTGAATACTGGTTCTTTATATTGTGATTTCATTATCTAGATGACATATATTTATGGTGATTTTGATGGGATGATACCATGATGATTTCAATTAAAGGAAGATCAAGAATGGAAACTGCATGCTTTTGGTTAGTAGCTTGTTTTTTGATGTCATATATCTCATTTTATATTTTGTGTTTTTTTATATATCTAGTGTTAATTTTTTGTTTTGTTTTGTGCTTTGGTTTATATTCATTTTGGTTTCTTCATTTTCGTACCAATTTTTTCTTCTATGGCATGTTGGAAAGCTGGATGTCTCTTGAGAAGGTAAGATTCATCCAAACATTTAGATTGATTTAGAATTTCTCCATGGAGCTTATTATTGTTTATTATTTTTGAATCTATCTGGAATCATGATTTTATTATCTTTGAAGATTGATAATAATTCTAACATACTTTCTATAAAAACTGTGATATCAGTTAATTATTGCAATATGATGATAACCACCCTTTGTAAAGTGAGCATTCTTGAACCTTTCACTCAATGCTGGTGATTTATCATGTATCTTTATAATTGGATTGTGACATTAATGTTTTACCTGATCTTCAGCTAGAATAGTTTATCAGTATTTTTTAAATTGCTTGAATGGATCTCCTCTCAATTTTTATGGTTTACGGTAACATGGTGTCTAGAATTTTCTCCCTCTGAATGTTTCCTTGGTTTTTTTTATTTAGCATTGAAACATCTGACTTCAGGTTTGGTTTTTTTAAAAGTTTCTATGTTGAGACTATATATGGTGTCGCTCCAGGCCCTTTAAGGAGAAACCCTTCTACATCGATCCTGGGGTGAAGTCTGGCTGTTCACCTTAGGTGCGTTCTAAATTTCAATCACCTTCCACTTAATCAAAAGACACAACCACATGGAGCCTTCTGCACATGCTTATTTTTGAAAGAGGACGTTGTTTTTTTGTGCATTGGCTACTGTCAAGGTTCGGTTTTTTTATACAAAAATTACAAGGTTAGCGACCGCCTTAGGCGGTCGCTAATGCTCTCATTTTTCCAAGTTATTAGTGACTGATTTTGGCGGTCGCTACTTCTCCTCTCAGTGACCGCTGCTATGGTCCTCTATGGAGGCCCTATATTCACTACCAATGGTAATCTCTATTGGCCTTTATCGATGGGCCAAATGTAGCCGTCATTGGCCGTCACTGAGCGGTCTCAAAAGACCATTAACGGCCGCTTTTGGTGGTTGCTAATGGTTTATTTTGGAGTAGTTTATTCTCAGTGATTTCATAGTTCCCTACCGGGTTTTATTATACTCACCCTTGCATGGGATTTACCCACATGTGATGTGTCTTATACAGATGATCTACCTTTATATAGAGTCTTAAAGGGACCAATACTGGGAGGAGCTTAGTGATTTGTATGGATTGAGGTGTGTTTATGTAGTTAACATGAATGTAGTCCTATTCCATTATTTAATGTTGGACATGTTACAAATTTATTTTTTGTGGGCCTATATTTTCCCTCTTTTCTTTCAATACATTTTTTCATACTCTAATGATGGGATTCTCAATATATGAAAGCATTTTTATCAGCTGTTTTATGTGTCATCATTGTATGGACTTGGAGATATGTTCATGTGTATTGATACATTAGTCTAAGACCTTTAATGTCTATAATATTCCTACTTGTCACAAGTTACCAGTCCCTAGCCTATTGGAGGTGGGTTGGCGGTCGCGACATGGGCCCTATTAGGACAGTATTTGAAACATGTCTTAAACACAAGTATAACATTTTGTAACTCCATGTCATGGGTGGGTAAATTACACTCTTGAGGGTGTAGCATTCATGATCCATAGGCCACCACATTTTCATTATTTTTCAACACACACCCCTACTCTGCACTCAAGTAATCACAGTGTAATGCATAATCTTTCTCAAGATATGGAAGAACCAAAATAGGTGTGGATATCAAACAGACCTGAAACTCCTCAAAAAACTCTTGAAAATCATAACCTATTCAAACTTCACCCCTTCTCTAGTCCATGAATTTTAATGATAATATATTCTAGATAAGTCCCAAATGAAGTTCTTATAATTTCTATAAAATCCCAAAAATATTTTAATCTCAAACATGTTCATTGTTTTCTCCCATGAAATAACTGTCTAAATTTTCTCAGGATCTATTGAAACCTCATTCTTTGAAATCTGGTGCCCAAAGAACCACACCAATTGAATTAAAACATAACATTTGAATATATTTCAATATATAAAATTCTCTCTCAAGATTTCCAAAACAACCTCTAGGTGGTCACCATGGTCCTCCTTCATCCTGCATTCACCAATATGTCATCAACAAACAGTATGGTGAAAGATTCCAAAAAGATATGGAAGACTCATTCCATCTAGAGAATAAATACTACATGAGTAATTTTAAGGAAAAAATGAATAAAACAATTAATCAATATTTATATATTTTCATAGAAGGATGATGTTAAGATCATCTTACCCACAAAACCTCAATTGGTGGTTCCCTAACTTCAACTCAATCATTGAAAACTAATGAGATTCCATAATTTGATTAAAAATATCATCAATTATGGGCTATAGGTATTAATTATTTATAGTTACCAAATAAATCATATAATAATATAAGAAATGTTAGAGAGATAGGTCTTCCTTCTTTCCAAATAGAAATGGAGAGACCCACGTGGACATGTTAGGAAAAATAATTCTCTGAACATCAAGGTCCTATAACTGATCTCTCAACCATGTCAACCTAATTTGAGCCATCCGGTAAGATGGTAAGGAAATATTGATCATCCTATGGAGAATATTGATAGTAAAATAGACCTAGAAATTTGATCAAAACATAGAAAAATCCTCCAAAAAATTGTGGTATTGTTCCTTGACCACTAGAAGACAACCAATAGAACCCTACTCCACAACATCATAGAAACCCTAGATTATGGACCCATGATCAATTTAATCTCTGATCCAGGTGTGTTTATGCGGTTGAAAAAAAATCTATTCCATTGTTTATGGTTGGAATTTTGCATAGTTTTCTTTGGGTGGTCTTTTATTTTTCCCTTTTCTATAAATTATTTTTTTCATACTCTAATTATGGGATTATAGATTTAGGGTTTCATGGTTATTAGTTTTATCACGTTTCATAATTCTATGGACTTAGAGATATGTGCATGTGTATAAGTACATCAATCTATGTCCTTCCATGTTTGTGATATTCATACTCATCACTGGTCACCATCCCATGGCCTATTGAAGGTGGGATTGGGGTGGTTGGGACATAGGCCCCATTAAGATGTAAAGTGACACCCTTCTTAAACACATGTATCATGGTTGATAACTCCAGGTCATGTGTGGGTATAGACCACTCATGAGGGAGAACCATTATTGATCAATAGGCCACCATGTAGTCATAATATATTTTTATTCACCCCAACTCCACACTCAAGGAATAACAGTAAAATTCATCAGCTTTCTTAGCATCTAGAAGTATCAAAATAGGTGTGGATGTCAGATGGGCATGAAAATACTCATAAGAACTCCAGAACTTCTAATTCCATTCAAAAATCACCCCTTGTCTATTCAATTATTTCTTTGGCGAATATAGTAATGATAATACCCAAATGAAGTGTCTATAATTCCTATAAATTCCCCAAAATCATTTAATCTCAAAGATGTTCTTGGTTTTATCCCATGAAATAACTATCTAAATTTTTTCAAGACCCGTTGAAACCCCATTCTAGTAAATCATGTGGTTGAATATCCACACCTATTGAATCCAAACATAACATTTTAATTTCATTTAATATAAATTATTATCAATCCATATTATCAAAACTTCCTACAAGGGGTCACCATGGTCCTCCTCCATCTTGGAATACACCAATATGTCATCAAAATACACAACGATGGAGGTGTCCAAAAAGATATGGAAGATTCATTCCATAAAGATGATAAAGACCAAAGGATTATTGGTAAGTCCATATGGAATAATAAAATAATAAAAATTTATATATTTTATTATAAAAGTATTCTTATGGTCATCCTCTCCCAAAACTCTCAATTGGTGGAACCCTAATCTCAATTAAATCATTGAAAACTAATGAGATTCTCTGAGTTGATCAAAAAGATCATAAATTATCAGAAATAGGTATTGATTATTTATGGTTACCTAATAACTCTTATACTAATATATTAAAATTTATAGACACACATATTCCTTCATTACAAATAGAACTACATACACCCATAGTGACACGCTAGGAAAAATAAATCACAATCCCTCAAGGTCCTCTAACTAATCCATTAACCCAGTCAACTTTATCAGAGCTATCTGATATGATTGTAAGAAAATATGGCTCAACGTAGGGATTATATTTATAGTAAACTACACCTATCACTGTTGTTGAAATCCAGAAAATTTTTCTAGATAAAAATTGGTGTACTAGTCCTTGACCACTAGAATACATCCAACAGAACCCTACTCCATGACATCAAATAAAAACCTATATAGTTTACACAATATCAACTTAATCTATGAAATAATCATCCTCCCATCACAAATACCACTCATCCAATAGCACATGATTTATCCAATAAAGAGATGGAAATTATAACCTAGGGTGATAGAAATAAACATGTACCATGAAGCTAATCAACCATCCATATCAATGATGAGATCAAAAATTTCATGGTCCAACATGAGAAAATCCCACATGAATTCCTTATTAGAAATTAAAATAGAGCACTCTAATCACTTGAAACCTTGATCGATCCTTATACCTAAATGGTTATGAAGATCCATATTATAGTTATTATCTCTGCAAGAATACTAGATGTTTCAAATAAAAATAACAAGAAGAACAAATCATAAACATACGTTTCCAATTAAAAAATCTCATGGAAGAAGCAATAAAAATCATACCTATCATGGTGTCCAACTTGGAATCAATGTCCTTAGGTTCCATATATACTGTATAGAGATAATCATAATTATTCGTCCCTAAGCCTTTACCAGCTGTTAAGAATCCTCTTTATGCTTCAGGTGAGATACATCACTCTTAGAAGCATCTAATCTCACTTGTGAACCATTGGAAAATGAGGAAAATCTAAACTCCCCAATAGAGGAGTATTATAGAAGAATTAAATATGAGTCAAATTCCCACACCAGTGGATAATCCTAAAAGTATTAGTGTAAGTATGATTGTTATAACCAAATTTTCCAAACTGATAACAAACCACTAAAACCTTCTCTGAAATCACTGGTGTGGTTCCTGATGACTATTGAGTACTCATTACACTATGTCGATGAGGTCCATCTTGCTTCCTAATATATCCAAATAAAGAACTCAAGATAACCAACCACTATAGAAAACTCATTTATCCCTATCTTCCTATCCATTTCATACTTTTCATTAGCTACACAATCCACTACCTAGGAATAGGTCTAAAAATAATGAAGGATAAGCATCAATCAGAATTTAGACATTAATACAATTTCGAAACATCAATATTAAAGGTATGTGTTCTCAAGGATATCTGGAGACATATGAACCAACACAGATAACTGATAATCATACTTCAATAATTAATGGTCTCAATTATCCATCATCATGAAATCACAAAACATCCCACCTTTAATGTCTCTGTATTGAACTACAGATTAAAACTGTTTCAATGGTAGTCGTCATGAGATCCTCATTCTGTTTTTTATGTTTTATGGTTCATTAAAAACTAAATCATACACTTTATCTACTCTATCCAACCATCATGTTCCTTAGCTCCCAATTCATCATTATAAAGACCCCAACCTCAGAAGCTCGGAGTCAGTGCCTTACTTTATTAATTTGGCATCGATACAATGGTTCCAATCCCAAAGGACTAAATAGTTTTTCATTTTTGGAGTATTATATATATAAATGATAGACATTTTATATTGGGAATAGAAAATGAAACCTAAAACATAACAAAATAAAATTATTAGCATCCTTTAAATCTCTTTTAATGGATTCCTCTTCATAACCTAAGGAAAAGAAAAAAATGGTGATATCAAATGCCATGTAAAGGTTCCGTATAGTAGAATTAATATTGATTCAATGAAAATAATCAATATAGAAAAGTAAATAATTGAACCCAAAATCCATTTAAATAATTTGACTAAATGAATAGATAAAGAATAATCAATATTTCAAGGTAAGTAACTGAAAACACATGTCATTTAATCAATAATTGATAACAAAATGCATCCAGAGATAATGTCATAGTGAAAATATCCTGGGTAGTAATAATGGAATATTGAATATTGGAAATTATTAATTATCATATGTCAGGTTTCCAAGTAACATGATACCTTTCCCATAAAGATATATTCTCAAGATAGTTTAAAAAATACTTGTTAAAAGCCCATTTAATTTGGCTAATTGATTTGTATCATTAGAATGCCAATGCATCGAGGGGTTTGTATTAACCAGTCCCCAACTCATTAATTTCATTTCCGAATACTTACTCATATATCAAATATAAAATTTAATTTATAAACAATGTGCATAATAAAATATTTTTATTGAGTAAATGATAAGGATTTATCAATATTTCATTCGTTAAAAAAATAATTTTCAATATAAATAATATATATAGAAATGGTGTAAAGTTTAGGAAATAAACATATTCATCACAAAAGAATATTTATATTTATGATAAATTTAATTTCCATAGAAAAATTATGTAAATAATGTTATTGGTTCAATATAAATTTAAAAATCAAAAAATAAAGTGATATTACATAATAACTTTTACCACTTGGTAATTTTCAAGTGAAATCCCCATGGATGAGGTAATTCAAATTAAAACATAAAATACTATGAATAATAACATTTACATGGTATTACTTGTCAATGATTTATTATATACACCACATAAATTGAAATTGGTGAATAATAACAAATAAGTCTCAATGGAATTTAAATTGAAACAAAATCCCTTACCTCACACTTCTTTCAAGTGTTATGTGATTTAACCTCATGTATAATGGTTTTAATCATGTTATTAATTTATTCCAAAACCATAATCATATTTATTTTGTTATATATGGTGCTCTTATAACATTTTACTACCCTTTTATTAATAATATTTTATTATTCTCATTATTTTAGGTGTTAATTTCCTTGTTTTCTCATATATGTTTCGTCATGAAAGATCTAGTTCCTGCACATATTATATAGTTATATCATTTCCATAATAATAATAATTAAATATTTATCAAATTTTAATTTCAATTGTTTTTTAAAACCATTCATGAATGATGTTTATAGAAAATGAAGTATATTGTAATCAAGGATATGGTTGGTCGTACGTATACATGAGTAACGTTTCCATTTTTCTCCGATCATTATGGAAAAGATGTAAGTAATATATTACCTCTCCATAATGATATTAAAATAATTAACATTGTATTATATAGTTATATATATGATCCATTTATAGTGGTTATGCAAAGATATTCACATTGCTTCATGAAGGTGGTAGTGCACACATACATGACCAATGTTAACATATTTACATGAGTGAAAAGGAAAGAAAGAAAAATATATATTATATTATATAATGATAAATATTTAACTAAAATAAATATTATTTCATGTAAATATTATATAATAATTAACCTTATCTTTATCATTTTCCATGTGAATCGTTAGTGAAAGAAGAATCGAATCGCTTTGCGAGGTGGTAGTACGTTGTACACACGAGTGAAGTTATCGTATCTCCTATAGAATAGAAGGTAAAATACACACACACACACACACACACATATATATATATATGATATAATGATTCAAGATATAAATTTTTTTTATAAATATCGTATATATTCTTTATATCCATAATCATACCAAACCATGGATGTGTTAAACTGAAAAATGAATGACATCAGTTCTCAAGGCGGAAGTCTTCCTTGAACATTAATGATGAATACCCGGCCCATTTTATTGACGTTGATATGGTTTTAAACAATGAAATATTTATAAAAAATAAAATTATACTTAAGATATTATGTTATTATATCATCATTTTTTAACAAAAAATTTAGTAGGTGGAGAAAGAAGTAAAATAAAGATGCTCATTGGAGAATGTTACCTCGTCTTCTGAAATATTCCTTTGGATTTCACTAAACACTCCCTATGATGTTTTTCACATAAACATAAGGATTATAATATGAGTATAGGGAATTATTAGATTTATTTTTTCAGGTATTGGATGATCCAAAGTGGTTTGAAGGTGTGAAGTGGAGATGAGAGGGGATGACCTTTTATAAGTAGGGAGAGTGCCCCCCATGTAATTTTTTGAAAGAGTGAATTCCATCGATGTTTTATTTCTTGTAACCAGACCCCAATAGTTGACCATTATCGATAATATATGTTATAAGGTTGAAATATTTCCATAAAATGTTTTTTTGAAGAAAAAAATTTGTCATTCTTATACCTTGTATTCTATGTTTAGCAACTAAGTAAACTTGTTTTTACCTTAATCACTGTAATTAATTTTGAGTGATTCCACTAATAATTTTCGTAAAAAATTAATTTGATATAATTATACGTTATAAATTATTATGATTACAAATATTGAATCCACTTTTCTAAATTCAATCATAAAATGGTATAAATTAATTTAAAATTAATATCACTAACGGGTCGAGAATGTGGGTTTTTAAAGTAAGAATGTTCCGCAAAATTCAATGTTTCTATATCCAAATTCAATATGAAAATGATTAAAATTAAGTATATTATATGAAAATATGTTTAAGTGAACTATTATTACTTTGAACCCAATTTAAAATATAACTTTAAAATATAAATAAATTATAATTAATTGAATTTTTTAATAAAAATCCCATATTTTTCAAAATTTATCAAAAAATGAAACATCCCAAAAAAATATTGAAAATTCACCCTAAATTTTTTTTGATATTCCACTATAATAAATTATGTTTAATTTTTCAAATAAACTTTCTAAAACATGTAAATTTTAAATTTAAATTTTTTTTCCTAAGCATGATTAAAATTTTGTTTAGGAAAATATTTTTTTTTCAGAAAAAAAATATTCCGATTAAATTATTATAATTATATATATAAAAAATAGATAAATTATAAACATGTGAAGAATATAAATTTTATTAAGTAAATTAATTCTATTGATTCCCTATATTTCAATTTCTAGGTAAAAAACTGTCATATTAAATAATTATATAAATAATACATTATTGTTCGGTAAAACATGGTCTTCCGTCTAACTCAAGCTATCGAAGGGACTCATTGTTGTGAAAATAACAAATTATTTCATTCATTGAAAGGTATATAATAGATTAAATTTATTTAAAATAGTAAATATGTAAAGACCCGAAAAATTCAAGGAAATTTGTTTCTTAATTTTCCTGGGAATTTTACAAGAACGCAGTTTCTGACGGCACCTAATTCTGAGGCCCAGTGTGCCCGGAATCTTTTTCCGAAGTTTAGCTCGGGTACGTTCAGTGAACGAATGAGCGGGTTTTTCTAACTTTTGAACCGGTGCTCCGAATCAAATTCTGAGGGCACCGATGGAATCGCAGTGTCGTTAATTGCTTAGAAACACCTCTTCCGGAGTTTCATTTGCTCGGGTGTGGTTCTTAATTTTTTGGGGTTAAGTTAAGGAATAAAATAAAAGTGGTGCAAACGATTTTTATTCTATTTTGCTTAACTTATGTTAAGTGGATGATGTGTGTCTCACAATATCATACCTACTTGGTAGGATATTTATGAGGTGGGGCCCACACGAGCCCCACCGTTTCTTTTTCTTCCTAAACCCCCTCCTTTAATTAAGGTAACGCAACCGCACCCCCTACTAATTGGAAGTCAACCCTTTCATTTTTCTCTTATGAAACGCCTCATTTAATTTGGCGGTTTAAACATTGCAATTAATTCATTTAATTGATTATTTCATTTTTGAATTTCAAAGACGTTGGCTTGTGCGTTAATAAAATAAGACAACTCTTATTTTATTAGTAGTTGGTTGTGCAAGAGGGTTTGGGGAGAATTCTGTCAAGCCATGAAGTTCTTCCTCCTCGCGAAGGACGCGAAGAACGCGAAGAACGCGAAGAACACACCGATCTCTGATGAATAACGCCGAATCCTCAAAGATCGACTACGCGACACTGTGTACCGCGACACCAACGATGCTTCTTTCGTGACGTTCCTTCTCCGTGACGCGACGATCCCCCTTCCGTGACGCCTTCTTCCGCGGCGTGCTTTTCCGTGACGAACCCTCGCTCGACAACGCTTGAGGTAGGGGTTTTGGTTCAATTAAATCTATGTGATTTATATCCTCGTCATGTGTTTAGAATTTTTGGGAAGCCTTTTTAAACCGCTAACGTGGTGGGTGCGGACCAACGAGCAATTCCGAACCCAACGCCTCTTCATTCTTGGTGTGCGGATCGGCGGGCAACAATGAATCAGGCCGCACGGTCATTGTGAGGTCCTCGCAGTGAAGAACCGGTCCCGGGAGGGCTATTGGCGAAGACGGCAGGCCAAACCGACCACCGGAGCTCGTCCGGTGGTCTGTGGAACACTCCGCTGGCGCGCCTCGCCGGCACGGTGGCGCCGGCGGCCAGAGGCGGTGGCAGGCTGCAGGTCCCGCGACCGCGCGGGACCGAGGGAGGCGGGATGCGGCGCTCAGCTGCATCCGTTGGAAGGGAGCGGCCCCAACGCGGGGCCGCGATTTCATTCAAGGGGGCAGTGCCCCCCCCCCTTGTGCACCCGCTCGGCCGAAACAACCGAGCCACCTGGCCCTGGCCCGCGCCCAAGCGGGCCGGTCCTGGACCCAGGTCGGGTCAACCCGGTTCGGGCCGCCCAGGGGGTCTCAGGCCGGGTCGGTCTGGGCCCGAAACCCCCACTTCCGGACCTCTCACGGTCTTTTGCCCATAACTAGGGCTGCTGACCTCCGATCGACGTACCGTCAGCGGCGATGCGATCCTTGGAAGGAGATGGTCATTTAGATATATTACACTTAAGGTTTCAAAGTAATTTGGGTTCGTCCGGGTTGGTTCGTACACAAAACCAACTGGGGCCTCGGAGTGAAAACTCTTATAACTTGAGTTCCGGACGTCTAATTGACATTTCGTCGACTTTGTTGGATTCCACTTAATGAGCCAGACCTTTTGGCTTACTCTGCTCGAGGTTTGGATGCAGTTGGACTACGGTCGGGTTGGTTTTGACTTAAAAACCAACCGGGCCCCTGGGACAAAAAAGTCAATAACTCTCAGACCAGGAGTCCAATTGACGCGTCGTCTGTGACGTTGAGTTCCTGTTGATGATACGGAACTTTTGGATACATCAACTTCAAACTACGTGTAAGTTGATGTATCAGCCCCTCAGCTCGTGGAGCAGACCCTCCCGAACGAGCTTGCTGTGTGCGGGAACCCTAGAGCTGGCTGCGACTGCGACGACGATGATGACTATGCATAAATTTTCCGTGGATTCGACGGCGATGACTACAGCACTCAGTGATCTTACGTGGATCAGTGCTACCGATCCTGTATGGGTCAGATCCTGTGTGGGTCAGCACTCAGTGGTCCTGTGTGGGCCAGCACCTACAGATCATGTGTGGGTCCGATCATGTGTGGATCTTTGCGGGGGTTAGTTACCTATCGATCTTGTGTGGGTCAGATCCTTTGTGGGTCATTGCAGGGGTTAGTACCTATCGATCCTTTGTGGGTCCGACAGCTTAAATGAATCAGTGGCTACATCTAATCATCTCTATCATCGTATGAAGAAGTATACCGGTGTGAGATGAGTCTTGATTTTCAATCCTTATCTTCGATAGGTTTGAGTTGATATCCTGTGTGGATTACGTTATGCTTTCATGTGTGGATTTGGTTGTGTTTTCCTGTGTGAACTGGGTTGTACTTGGGTTTAGATGTTGGAGTCGAACGAGAATTGATGACTTAGGTATATGTATGGGCATATACCTTAATAGTGTTGGTTGTTACTTCGTGATTGTATCTTTCCTTTGTGGATTATCCTTTGTGGATTCTGGGAGACCTTTGGGGGTCTCGGGGTCCCTACTGAGTAGCTTATACCCACCCCTTCATGGGTTATGCCCACACGACATTGTGTTGGTTGCAGACGACGGATAGTGCTAATCGTGGTTGAGGCTTGTGGAGCAGGACGGTACCTGGAGGTGGACCACTGGGCGATATGTACTCGGAGCGGACGGCTGGACCCGAGGAGCTGTGGAGGCTATCTTTACCCACCCTTCAGGTGGGACTTCTAGTGGATGGCTCGACATTGCGGCATTACTTTCAGTTGTTGTTTTCCCTTTCTAGTTGTACTTTACTTTCAGTTTGGGTTTGTATTCTGGCCCACTTACTTTTCCGCACTTACTGTTGTACCCAGTTTTTACTTAGTGTTTACTTCTACTTGCTTGATCTATGGTGTTTGTTACTTTGCAAAGGCAATGCCTTCCCTTTTTACTGGGTATTATGCCTTCGTGCTAGTCACCAGCCCCTGGCCTATGGAAGGCGGGATTGGGGTAGACAAGGCACGGGCCCCGAGGACGGGTTGTGACAAAATATATCATAAAGTTTCTAGATTTCACATTCCTCTATACATTTTGTATTGCATGTCATACTCCCAGTCGAATATGATGTTCATATTTTAGAATTTGGGGGTGTTTCATTGTTCCCTCATATAAAGATTTCATCCTTTAAACTATAGGTATATTTCCTTCTAAATATATGAGGGAGGATTTTCTTTATAATATCATCTGGTTCCCATGTTTCTTTCCCTATTTTTTGATTTCTCTAAGTTAACTTTACTAAGAGATTCATCTTATTCCTCAATACTTTCTCTCTAGTATCAAGAATCTTGATCGGTTTTTCACAGTATGATAAATCAGGTTACAATTTTTTGTTTCATTGGTGGGCACATGCATCGGGTTTACATTGTACTTCATTAGCAATGATATATGGAACCAACTGTTTTCTTTTCAGATATTTGGTGGAATTTCCAAATGATAAGAAAAAACTCTAATTTATTCATGAATTTCAAAGGGTATGATGTACCTAGAACTCAGTTTACATTTCTTACCAAACCTTATAATACCCTTCCATGTAGATACCTTCATGAACACTTGATCTACATCTTGTAATTATAAATCCTTCTTTTAATTATCGACATAAATGTTATGCCTACTTTGAGCAACTTTAATGTGAGCATGAATAGACTTTAACTTTTTTGTTGTGTCTTAAAAAATTTCATGGCCTACAAGCTTCCTTTCTCCAACTTCATCCCAAAAATTTGGAGTGTGAGATCTCTTTACATATATTTAATCATATGGTGCAATTTTAATACTTGAATGGAAACTATTATTATAGAAAAATTGTACCAAATGTAAATATTTATCCCATATACCTTGAAAATTGAGTGAGTATGTCTTAAACATGTCTTCTATTATTTGAGTCATTCTTTCAAATTGTCCATCAGTCTGACGATGGTATGTAGTTCTCATTTGAATCTCAGTATTAAGTACATTCTGATAACTATTCCATAATTTCATTGTAAAATGGGGATCTCATTCAGAAAAAATTGATATAGGTGTTCCCTGAATTATTACACAATTATTGAAATAAATCATTTAGAAGAACTCAATAGGTAAGTATTCCCTTATTGTGAGGAAATATACATATTTGGTTAGGTGATCAATGATAACCAACATTTCATCATTCCTTCTAGCATCATTTGGTAGTACCATGATAAATTCCATTGTAATTTCATAACAATTCCATATAGAAATTAGAAGAGGTTCAATGACTCCTCCATGATGATTCCCCAAAACATTAAATTTTTGAAAAACCAAACATATGGAAACCTAATTATCAATTTCATACTTCATTTTATCCCACTAAAAATGTTCCATAAAATCTATATACATTTTTGGGCTACTTTTTTATATAGAGAAATTTTATGTATGATTAGCATCCAATAATTCTCTTTTTAGATCAGGTATAAATGGAACTCCTAATCTATTCCCAAATTTCATAACATCATCTGCACAAATTATGTCTGTTAATTTCTCATTGTTCACAACATTAATTTTCTTCTCAAATTTCTCATCATTGTATTGAGAATTTTTTATCTTCTTGAATTATTATGGTTTACAAATAATTTGAAAAATGATTCATATCTCTCATTTCTTAGTAATTACCATATCCATATTTTCTACATCCATGAACATAGGATCCATCTCAATCCCTATTTGGGTCATAATTCCACGATCCTTCCTACTCAATGGATCTAGTACCTTATATTATTTCTCGTGGTGGTTTTGTATTGAAAAATAATAATTCGTCAATAGATTGATCCACACCTTTTCCTCATATTGATATCTTTCTATGAAAAGTCGTATTTTGGGGTTTTATGATTCGTATATATCTCAGATATTTATCCCTAAAAAAATTTCTCCATATCATCATATTGCAGATTAAAAATAAAAAATAAATATCATGGGTTTATTAGTTTTGTTTGAGAATCTTCAATTTACATGATTCAAATTAAATAAAATTGTCATTTTTCCTTAGGACACAACCAAGTCCCTTCTTTGATGCATCACTATAAATCACAAGCCCATCACTTCCATATGGTAGATTTAAAATCATATAATTGATCAATCTCCTCTTTAGTTCATCAAAATATTCTTCACATTACTTTTTACAAATAAACATAACCCATTTTCATGTAATCCATTTTAATGGGTTATCCAATCAGAAAAAAATTATGAATGGATCACCGATATTACACATCCAAACCAATAAAACTGTGTACCTTAGTTATGTTCATTGGTGTAGGCCATTATGTGATAACATTTTTTATAATATCCATTGAGATTCCATCTTTTGAGATAATTTTTCGATGATAAGAAACTTCTTGAAGCCAAAAATTAGAGTTATTAAATTTTTAATATAACTATATACTTCTAAGATTATCAAGATTAATCTCTAGGTGACTCTAGTGGTCCTCACATATTTTATAATACACCATATTATTCCTAATGAATACCAAAATTAAATCATCAATAAATTCCTTGAATAATATATTCATTGGATCCATAAAAATTGAGGGCGAACTAATCTTTCAAAATGGAATTACTATCTACTCGTAAGGTCCATACCTCTTTCTAAAAGATATCTTTATAATGTATCTCTATTTTACTCTCATTTGGTGATACCTATAATGAATCTCAATATTTTAAAAATATTGTGCTCCATGAAGTTAATAAAATAAGTCATCAATTTGTGGTATAGTATATTTTTTATTTATTTTAATAGAATTGGATTCCCCATAATCAATTCCCAACCTCATGGAGCCATCATTCTTCTTGAAATGGAGAATAGGAGCTCCCCATATTGAAACACTAGGATGCATAAATCCATTATCACCCAACTCCTATGGTTGTTTCTTCAACTCCACTAATTCTATAGTATCCATTCTATTGGGATTCTCTGATATTAGTCTTTCATTTAGGATTAAATTTATGGAAAACTCAACTTCACACTTTAGGGAATATACATGTAATTCCTTAGGAAATATATCAATGTGTTCCTGTAAAATAGGTACATCCATGATTTGAAGATTTTTTTCTTCATCCCAAGATGTTTTTTCTCTTATTCCTCAAGAATATAATTTAGTATAGCTATTGGGGGTGGATATAGATTTTACTCAAAATATGAATTCTTTACCTTAAATATTTGTAATTTTATATCTTTCTCACAAATCGTAATTTACTTTTTCTTACAATAAATTTTTGTATCATATTTTGAAAGATTGTCCATAATGGGGATTATAAAAACCTCAACCACTTGTGTGATAATATGGTGAGAAAATAATGCATGTTTATGTGTCATAATGGGGACTTTCCATCTCATATTTATTATAATGAGACTTCCCTTAGGATTTTTGACAAAAAACACCCTTATTAAATCAAAAGTAAAAAAAGTATAATTTTTATAGAAAACATGGTATATATAAAATACTGTCATAATATAGAATAAATTAATTCATTATATAAATTTGAATATAAGATTATTTTATTTACTACCACATAATTGGATAATTATACCTCAGCTATAGTGATCTCATATCTTTGGCCATCTCCCATTTTCCTCCTCTTCAGTAGATTCCTTTAATGCTGGATTAATTCATTTGCGTAGTTCCCCATATTTCTATAGTTGAAACACTAAATTGTAGTGTTTTTCTTATTCCCCTTGAATTCGTTAACATGATCACCATTTTCTACACAATTATAAAAAACTCACAATCCCTTCTAATATTTCCTAGTGTGATTTTTCCCAGAGTTCTCACAAGGTGAAAATTACTTCATTCAATTCTTCTTCATTGAAATATTCTATTTTTCCTTGTGTTCATATGACCACTTATTCACTTAGTTTCCCTTGAATGTTTAATGTCATGATAAGTATTTCTTTGTTTTGATGTCATGTTAAATTATTTCAATGTATGATGAAAAATTCTTTGAAACCATTTCTTGTTGGATAAATAGCTTAAGACCATCAAAGAAGGGGTCAATCTTACACTCCATGTTGCATATGTAATCTTTGGTATAATTACCTAACCTTATAAAGGTAAATTCATAGTATATGACACTTTATTGTTCTCTTTCCATTAATATAAGGACCATTCTATTAATCTTCTCTTATGAGGTAAATATTTATCAACAAAATTGTTCTTAAAAGATTTCCATTCTACAAGTTCTTGTTCTTCCTCCTCCCTAGTATGTTGGATCAACGACCAGCATTGGTCAGAAATTTCTTTGAGACATACAACACAATTGTAACCTTTTCCTTATTATCATATACAAATTCCATAAATATCGTCTCTGGAGACTTAATTTATTCCTCATCTACAATTAAATTAGTAACCCAACTAAATTAGGGGGTCTTATGTCGTATAAATCGATCCATCATTAGAAAATATCATTGTGGACCATGATGCTCCATCTTCAAAAGGTTATTTTTTAAACCCTAATTTAACTTCATAATATATCCATAATTTGATTTGTTCCAATACCATCTATATTTGTTCCCTTAATAGGGAAATCTCGAAATTTTTCATGAGTATTGATACCATTATTTCTTCCATGCACCACTTATAAAAAATGGCATATAATGGATTAGCTCATAAAATTATGAATTCTAAATCCCAAAGTATAATTCCCAATATAGTTTAACACAAAACATAAATTAAAAATTTATTCACTAATATTATAATAATAAAAAAATTTGGTTTCTAGAGTGATATAATTACATTAAAATCCTTCATAATGGTTTGTAAATAAAATGTGAATTATCATAATAATATCCCTTGAGGGTGTTAAACCTAGTGTGTAGTAGGGCCCATTGTCAAGTACTAGATAATGCTCGAGTAAAGGATGATACAAATTTTTTGGAATTATTACCCCTAGGTACCTCTATTCTAAAACCATGTCTTATAATAGTATCTAGATTAGGATTTATTACTAGGGAAACCACATAATATCTACCTTGATAAAACGTTAGGATGTGATCCTATACTTATCCTTGAAGTATACATTTTGTTTATATTACTTAATATATGTTTTCCAAATATATAGTTTCGTGGTTTATACTAAATTTCCTCTTATACTGAATATAATGACTCTGACCCCAAAATATTGGAGTCGGTGCCTTACTTTATTACTTTTCCATAGATAAAATGGTTTAAATCTTGAAGGAATGAATATTTTAATATTTTTAGTGATCTAGATATTTACATGATACCCATTTTAAATAGGGAATATAATATAGAACATAATACAGAACAAAATAAAATTATCAGCATCCATTAAAACTCATCTAAAGGATATAACTTCATAAACTAGGGAAAGGAAACAAAATAAGGGTGATATCAAATGATCAGTAATGGTTAAGTACAGTGGAAGTAATAATGATTCAATTATCATAATCAATATGTAAAGATAATTAACTAAACACGTGTTCGATTTAAATAACTTGACTGCATGAATATATAAGGAATAATCAATATGGAAGGGTAATTACCTAGAAACACATTCCATTTAATAAATAATTGATAATGATATGAATCTAGAGATAATGTAATTGTGAAAATATCCTGGATAGTAATAATAGAATAATTAGTAAAGGAAATTCATAATTATCAGACTTCATGTTTCACAGGCACATGATACATTCACCATTAATATCTATCATCAAGACAGTTACAAACATATTGGGTAATGCCCCATATCATTTTTCCAAATGATTCATCTCATGAGAATATCTATGCATCGAGAGGCATGTATTAACCACTCCCCAACCTATGTAGGAATTTCATGATCTATTTTTCCACAATGAAAGACCTGATTATGGATTGTTCCAGTTCCCCAATAGCATCAATGGACTTCTATTATATCTTTATCGGTGGACATTTATCTTTCACATGAAATTTGAATCCCCAATTGTGGAAGTTTGGGTAAGATTCCCTAAAATCCCCTTTCTATTTCAAAACACTGCAATTTTTTGTATGCTATGGAATCCAGTAGGAATTTATTTGCGTTTAGATAGTAGGACATGATCCTTTTTTCACCATATGTCTCCAAGAATATGTGTGGAAGTTTATTTCTCTATGTTTCTAATTTAGTTTGTTTGTATCTGTATTGCGAAAGAGTTCTGATGAAAACAGTCTATGGAGTTTGAGGCATTGCTTGATTTCTATTCTTTCGATAAGAATATTGGACATAAAACAGTGGCATGTAGCTGAGGAGTCAAGTAGAGTGATATTCAGAGGGTGGTGTCTTTAGATTTTGGTGGCATGGAACAAGGTATTTTTGGTAGTTTGGTAGGAAATATCCATATGGATGTAGTTTTTGTTCAATATTTGGCACAATATGTTCGTCCTATTTATCATGAGGGAAACCATTTGGTTTTTGATATTTTTAGCTGATTGAGGTTGGAGCTAGGTATTCCTAACAATGTTTTTGCAAGATTCTATCAGGAAGGTGCGACCTGATGTTTCTTTCTCTACTAATGTAGGTGTTCTGGACAACTTACATTTGGGGACATCAAAAGGTGAGACTTGAAGTGGTCACAATTGGGAAGTGGAATCAAGAAA
This sequence comes from Viscum album, assembly GCA_963277665.1. Lineage (NCBI taxonomy): Eukaryota > Viridiplantae > Streptophyta > Magnoliopsida > Santalales > Viscaceae > Viscum > Viscum album. The sequence goes on from OY728122.1 coordinate 1,984,837,818, forward strand.
GGGGGATTAGGGAAGTGAAAAGGCTCTTAAATATTCCACCTATGTAGATGCAGTGGTAATTGGACTTAGTAACATTGGAAGAGAGGGTTCTCAGGAGAATGATACAATTCAAGTGAACATGTCAACTCTGAAGAGCGAGTTGTCAACAATTAAGTTGTGTAATTACATTAAGGGTCAGGGGAATTAAGTTCCTCATTAGAAGGAGGCTAGGAAGATTACTCTAGTGAGGAGTAGGGATTACCTAGTTATGAGTCTGGTAATGAGTCATTTGGTTTATTTTCAAAAGACAGTGCACAAGATTCTCATGACATAAACCTATGTGGTCCAAGGAGGATAAAGGGTTGGAAATGTAGTAAGATAGGCTAAATGAATTACTCCTATTTAACAAATTAAATATAGAAAATATCTAACAAAAATCAAAAGGAATGTTGAAGTAAGGTGATACCAATCATTCTGGAAATTCTATCCGAGCAGAGAATGAAGATTGCAGGGCATCTTCCCTTAGGGGGACTTACAGTAGACAGTTGCGAAAGCTCCCATGGACCTACTACTGCATTCTAGAAAATGTATGGAATGTAAATTTCTTCTGATCAATTCCTCATTAGAATATTTTGATAAGATTATTGAAATGATCGTGCATATGGAAACAATGAGAGAACAGAGTGATTGGATTAACAAGAAGAACCATATTCTAGTAAGAGGCTTCAACGAAGAAAAGATCCCACAAGAGGTATACATGAAAACATGGGACACATTGGTGATTCACATTGATTTCCTTATAAAGGATAATATAGAAACATATGTAAACTCTATTTCATATAAACATATTAGGGATAAATATTCCAATAGGCCAATGTTATATTTTTACAACTATGTTTTTTCTTTAGTGCTTATTCAGGGTGAACTTGGGGTTTGTCACTTTTTTTAGAAAATTTTTTTTGATAATAAAAAATTAATTTTCAGTCATAATATCATATTTGATCTTCTTGTTACATTTTCCAACTATTTTATTAATAATATTTCATTATTGTCATAATTTTTAGTGTTAATTTCATTGTTTTATCATGCATGTTTCATCATAAAATATATGGTTCTTGCACATATTGTATAGTTATATTATGTACAGAATAATAATCATTAAATTATTATCATATTTTTATATCAATTATTCATTACAAACAAATCATGAATGATGGTTATTAAAATTGAAGTGTTTTTTGATCATAGAGATGGTATGTCATATATATGCATGAGTAAAATTTCCATTTTTCACCAGTCATTATGGAAAGGAGGTATGTAATATTTCACTATAATAGAATTATATTAATATTATTAATATCATATTATATATTTACATATATCATCCATGTTGTGTGGTTATGTGAAGAGAGTCACATTTCATAGTGAAGGTTGTAGTCCACAATACACAGATGATGTTATCATCTTTATGTGAGTGAAAAGGACAGAAATAAAATGATATATATTATCCTACAAAATGGTAAATATTTCATTAATATCATTATTATGTCAGTTACTTAATATATAATCGTTAAAATTATATTTATAATCTTCCACAAGATATAATGGATCCAAAGATTAAAATATGTTATTAATATAATATATATGATTGATATCCATCATCATACCTGTTGGACTCCTTATGAATTAATCATGTTTTAATGATCAGAAATCCTATTTAGTCTCCAAAGCATGTTAACTCTATGTAATCTATCTCACATTAAATGTACAATAGATTAGTAAAAGCAATCCAAAGCACTTAAGTGTTATACACTCGGTTTGGATACTATATACTATCTTTTGACTCAATTAAATAATTATTTCTTTGAGAAATTATTATGTTTAATTTATTTCATGAATATCACTGCTTATGTCGGAATGCAGATATTTGCCTTTGTCTGAGACATCGTGACCATGAGACACCATGACCATGAGACACCGTGAAGCAAAGACCATGAAGTAGACATCGTGAACAAGACATCGTGGCCATGAGACACCGTGAAGCAGACACCGTGAACAAGACATCCTGAAGTAGACAATGTGAAGCAAACACCGTGAAGAAGACACCGTGAAGAAGTCACCGTGAACAAGACACTGTGACATCCAGACACCATGAATCAGTCACCGTGAACAAGACATTGTGACATCCAGACACCGTGACATTCATACCCCATGAATCAGTCACTGTGAACAGGACATAGTTTCCATGACATACTGTGACAGTATTTCCTAATATGTTTTATCATCTTTTTATTTCATCTCTAATGGTAATATTTTAATATTTTAATGCACTGACATAATTAATGCTTCTTTTGTAGAAATTTCATTGACAGTATGAGGTACGAGGTGTAGAATACATGCAACATGTCCACTCAAACACATGCACTACAAGATAAAAGAGTAATGCAGCCCCGAAACAAAATGAGGATATATGCAATAGCGGTTTCATGATACTAAAAAAGAAAACAAGTTGGTGGGAGTGAGTGTGACAACAGAATACACTTAGTGAACTGTGTCATGCAACTCAACTCTACGGAAGTACACACGAAACATATTGGAATCCTAGAATCCCAAGAACATTTTCACGCTATAAAAAACCTAAAAGAACACAAGTTGGGTCTATCTGACTTGCGGCACTCTATTTTCCATATGAGGACTTCAGTTCTGCATCTACCTCATCTAAGAAGTCCAGAGCTACAAAGACTAACACTCAGAGAACTTCTAAACATATCTCAATACTTCTTCTCTATTTTGTATTGTTTTATTAACTTTTGATAAGAGTGTGTATCTACATTACAACACACTCTTTCTTCTCCATTAAACTTAATGATATAGGATATCCTTTATCAAACATTCATTTACACTTTTGTATACAGGCAATAAGTGTGGAAGAGGTCCATGTGTGTCCTGGTTGTTTGTACCCTCAAAGAATTATGTAAGAGGTCCCTGTGTGGCCTGGATAGTCCCATGTACTATTTTTAACCCTGATCCAGGGTTTGGATCAAGTTTATTTATATATAAATTTCATAGTGGTAGGTGATCTCCAAGTGGAGTGGATTAGGTCTTGGTTTGAGACTGAACGACTTGTTTCATATCCACTGTGCTGATTAATGTATTCTTCTTTATTTTGCTGCTTTAATGTATAATTAAAATATCACTAAATTAACTTTGATAGTTAATCTTTGAAAAAGGTTATAATTGTCTTGCCTTAATATAATAGCTTCAAAAGTGATCTTAATTACTGACATTTAGATTAATGAGAACTAATAAATCTTATAAGAAGTTATTTAAACATTCCATCCTTTATAACAGTATGACCATGATTAATTGGGATGTGTTTAACAAGTGGGGAAACCTTTTAGAAATAATTTTTAATCATAAATTTATATAGTTACTCCATTCCCCCTCCCCCATCTTGAGTAATCTAATCTGACAAACATTTGGTATCAGAGGATGTTTATTAAGAATTTGTTTAACCTTATTCAACTGTGATTCTAGTTTTACTTTGAAGATCTGTAAATTTCTATTAATTTTAATTTCTATCTCTTTCATTGTATTTCTGTATTATGGATAACTGATTTGAAGGTGTAGCAACCAAAAGACCACCATTCTTTAATGGAACCAACTATTCTCAATGGAAAATTAAAATGAAAATGAACTTGGAGAGTATGGGTTTGGGAATTTGGTCTTGCATTATATATGAATATAAAATTACTACTACTGATAGAATCACATGGGATGAACCTATAAATACTACCTACAATAACAATTGAAAATCTATGAATGCTTTATACTGCTCCTTAGGAGACAAATAATTCAATAGAATTTCTGCTTGTAAAACTGCCCATGAAATTTGTGATACTCTGTCTATCTCACATGAAGGAACATCTAGTGTAAAACAAATGAGACTTAATAATTATACTATTAAATATGATAACTTTAAAATGAAACATGATGATCCTATTTCTGACATGTATCTTAGGTTCAATGATATTTTCAACACAATGATATCTCTTAGAATAGAAGTCACTGCCAAGGAACAAATCATGAGAATTCTCATATGTCTGCCTGACTGAAGGAGATCAACCTCTGTCTCTATTAGAGAATCATGTGACATCAGCAAGCTACTTGTAAAAGAAATAATTGGGAAACTAATGATGTATGAAGAAAAACTGAAAGTCAGCAAGGAAGAGGAGGATGAACCAAAGAGGAAAGTTGTTTCATTCAAGACCACCACCTCTAAACACAAAGACAACGGGAAATTTGAATCATCTGTAGAATGTTCTAGTAGTGAACCATCATCACCTGACAGTGATGGTAAAATTTCTCAATTATCCAGAAGATTCAGTAAATTTTACATGAAGAATAAATTTTTTGAAAGCATCACTTCAAGGGAAAATGTGACTAAAAAGAAAACTAGAAGAAGGAATGGAAAAGAAGTGACAAGACTGATGAGATTGTCTTCTATGAATGTAAGTCCAAAGTACATATCAAGGCTGATTTTCCAATGCTTAAGCACAAAAAAGAGATATGAGGATAAGGACAGGAATCATAAAAAGGCCTTGAAAGCAACCAGGAGTGCTTCTGAGGACAGTTCAAGTGACTTAAAAACATCACATGATGGACATGAAAACAAATCCAATATGTTTTTTATGACAAACACATTTGGATGTAACAGTGAACTCTAATGTACAAAATTCGTACTATATTGAAATTGAGTGTGGCTCTGAAAATATGAATAATGAAGAAATGTTTGAATAGTATAACATGTTTGAAGGAACATGCAATGAACTAAAATTCAAATATAAATCATTGAAGAAATAGTATTCTATTACTATGACTGTTAAATATGAACTCACAACTGAAAAAAAGAAAAATTCTCAACTTCTAAAAGATAACAATGAATAAAAAATGTCTAATGAGAAATTTATGAATTCCCTAGAAAAGTTTACCAATGGAAATAATACACTTACTCAAATTCTAGGAAAAAAATTGCCCCTAAATAGAACACTGGCATTGGTTATCAACCTGGAAAAAGAAATCTTGGTAGATGAAATTTTGTTTCAAAATCTTTGACATATAGTTTTACTTCCATTTCTAGACACAAATCAACTAATTCTATTTATGATACATCTTATACTATTTCAAATTTTTCTAGACCAAATAGCGTTCAATTTTTAAATACTTTACTTAATGCTTATAGGAAACCAATGAGGCAGATATAGGATCCTAAAGAACTTATTAGTAATATTACTAGATCCAAACAAGTATGGGTACCAAAATCTGTTTTTCCTTAATCATTTTGTATGAAATATTCTTAAAGAGTTCATGTAGAAGTGTATGGTACTTGGACAGTGGATGTTCAAGACACATGACAGAGGACTACTCATGATTCAAGAATATAATAAAAATAGATGTTGGACATGTCACATTTGGGGACAATTCCAAAAGAAAGATCATTGGCCCCACCCAAATTTGAAAATCTAACTCAGTTTAAATTTCAAAAGTATTTTTTGTTGAAGGATTGAAATATAATATTCTTAGTATCTCACAATTATGTGATGATGGATTTCATGTTATATTTGAAGATTATTCTTGAAATTTCTTTAATTTTAAATATGAATTAGCGTTCTCTGCATTATGAAATGAAAATGTTTACTCTATTAACATAGATTAATTAGATTCTCAAAATGCTTCATGTTTACGTGTGTTTCATAAAGATTCTTGGCTCTGTCATAGGAGACTAGGACACTGTAATATTCACTCCCTTAAAAATATAACTATAAAAATCATAGTTAAAGACTTACCCAAACTTTAGTTTCCAAATGACAAAGTGTGTAATCACTGTCAAAAGGGAAAACAACACAAAATTTCCTTCAAACCAAAGAAAGATGTATCAACCTCTCAGCCTCTCAAACTGTTTCACGTGGATATATATGAACCATCTAGAGTTTCTAGTTTAAATGGGAACCAGTATGTTTATGTTATTGTAGATGGCTTTTCTAGATATACTCGGAAATTTTTTTGGCACACAAAAGGAAAGCCTGCTCTTATTTTACTAAATATGGCAAGTCTGTGGAAAATCATAGTGGACTTATAATTAAATCTTTAAGAAGTGATCATGGTTGTGAGTTTGAAAATAAAGAGTTTGAATCCTTTTTATCACAAAATGATTATAGTCACAATCTCTCTACCCCTATAACACCTCAACAAAATGGAGTTGTAGAAAGAAGAAATAGAACCCTATAAGATATTGCTAGAACTATGCTTAGTAAATATGACCTAGGTATTTATTTTTGGGATAAAGCAGTCAGTAAAACATGATACATTATCAATAGAGTGGTAATAATACCTATTCTTAAGAGAACTCTTTATGAGTTGTGGAATAATAGAAAACCCAAGGTTAACTACTTCAATGTTTCTGGTTGCAAAGTCTATATTCTTAATACTAAGGACAGTCTCGAAAATTTTTCATCTAAGAGTGATGAAGGTATATTTTTAGGATATCCCATATCCAGTAAATCCTATAGAGTGTTCAATAAAAGAACTAATTGTGTGGAAGAATCTGTTTGTGTCAAATTTGATGAAACATATCCACATGAGCCTAAAACCATTCTATAGAACCTAGAGGATGATGCATCAAATCTGAACATTAATCCAAAATCCTCAATCCATTCCATGAAGGAATCTGTGAAAACTTTCAGTTTTGGGAATTCCTTAGACTCAAGACATAATGAACTTGAACCTATTGATAAACCTGAAATCACTAGTCCCTCCTTTTCTAGAGATGTTAGAACTCTTAAGAACCATCCTTTAGATGTTGTTGTAGGAGACCTAGACAAAGGAACTCAAACTAGATCTTCTCTTAGAAATCCGGTTGAACATCGTGTCTTCTTGTCACAACTTGAACCCAAAAACATTAATGATGCTATAAATGATAATTTTTGGGTGATGGATATGCAAGAAGAACATAATCAGTTTGAAAGGAACAAAGTTTGGAAACTTTTTGAAACACCTAGGGACACATTCACTGTAGGCACTAAATGGGTGTTTAGAAACAAGGTAGATATGGCTAGTAACATAGTTACAAACAATGCTAGATTAGTGGCACAAGTCAATAGTCAAGAAGAATGAATTGATTATCAGGATACCTTTGCACTAGTAGCTAGACTTGAAGACATTAGAATCCTTCTTTCTTATGCTGCACATCTGAATTTCAAACAATATCAAATGGAAGATAAGAGTGAATTCCTAAATGGATATATAATTGATGGTGTCTTTGTTGAACAACCCCCTAGTTTGATAAACCCCCATTTTCTAAATCATATTTTTAAATTATCAAAATATTTATATGGTTTTAAATAAGCTCTAAGTGCTTGGTATGATCGGTTTAGTACTTTTCTTATTTCCAAATATTTTACAAAATGAATAGTTGATCCTACTCTTTTTTTAAAATGAATTTCAAATGATTTTTTAGTTGTTCAAATCTATGTAGATGAAAATATCTTTGGATCTTCAAGAAATTATTTATGTGTTGATTTTTCTAAAATGATGCAAAATGAATTTGAAATGTGTTTAATGGGTGAACTAAAATTCTTTCTCAGATTTCAAATATTTCAAAATAATGATGGTATTATTTTTACTCAATTAAAATATACTAGAGATCTTCTAAAACATTTTGGACTGGATAGAACTAAAATTAGTGACACTTCCATGAGGAAAACTTGTAAGTTGGATCTTGAGGAAGATGGAAAATATGTTGATCAGAACACTTATAGAGGAATTATTGGAAGTTTACTATACTTAAATGCTAGTCAACCTGGCATTATTTTTAGTGTGTCTATGTGTTCTCTTTTCCAAGAAAATCCTAAGGAATCTCATTTAAATTTTGTAAAGAAAATTTTCAAATACCTCAAGAAATCACCCAATCATAGACTGTTCTATCATAGAGAACAATAATTTGAATTAGTTAGTTATTCTGATGATGACTTCGGTGGCTGCATGTTGGATAGAAAAAGAACCTCTGGAACATGTCACTTTTTAAGAAAGTCACTAGTATCATGGTGTTGTAAGAAACAAAATTCAATTGCATTATCTACTGTAGAATCTAAATACATAGCTGCTGGAAGATGTTGTGCACAAATCTTGTGGATGAAACACACATTACTAGATTATGGATATCAATTCAATAATGTACCTATAAATTGTGACAACACAAGTGCTATTAAAATTTCATGAAATCCTGTTTCACATTATAGGAAAAAACATATTGATGTAAGACATCACTTTTTGATAGATCATTATAAAAAGGGTGATATAACATTAGAATTCATTGGTAATGAGTATCATCTTGCTGATATATTCACCAAACCACTAAATTATGAAATAATAGACTACATCATACATGAATTATATATGATAAATCTTATTTAAATGTCTTACTGGTTTATATCTTACAATTTTATATTTTACTATTTTATGTCTTACTGTTGTTTCTCTTAATATTTCATGATTATGGTCTCACAGTTAGTGTTTCATGACAACTGTCTGATAGTCACTATCTCACTGTAAAGTTCATGTTTACTATCTCACCATGAAGTTTTTTCACTGTCTTGCTGTGAAGTTTATTCACTGTCTCACCATAACATTCATTCACTATTTTGCCGTAAAACCCTGATATAGTCTCACCATAATGATTATTTATGATTTTTATTTACGAATTAAAAACTGTATCGCAGTAATTATTCATTTCATCTCTTTATTTTCCTGCGTTTTTACTTTTATGATGTTTGGTATTCCTAAATGATAAAATAAATGAAGTATCCCTTGTACTTCACTCGATCTCTCTTCTAATCACTCAATTTGTAACCCTTCTTTAACCCTTCAACCCTTCTTTCTCGAACCTTTGGTGAATTCCTAGGATGAAACACCCTTCATTATCGTCTCCTGAGAAACGTAGCTCAAAGAAGATGAAAATCACACCCAAGCTAGCACCCGAAGGTTATCTAAACCCAAATCTGGTAAACCAAGTTGTAGTACCTGAGAAATGGGTTTGCCCCAAATGGATTCTCTCAAGTAAGTCTCTGGGTCTGGAAGTTTTAAAAGATCAAGGATAGTTAGAGTGGTTTTCGAAGGAAGATAGACCTATTTATCCTATGTTAGTGGATCAGTTTTACCAATATGTTTAGTTATCCTTTGATTTTGAAGATGGGTATGTTGTGAAAAGCTGAATAAATGGCCCAAAATAATCATTTTCTTCATGTTTATGGGATGAATGCCTTAACATACCTCATTAAGGAATCTGTGAGGACTATCAGAGAGGACTTACACCTTTTAGTGAGTTCTTTGTGTTGGAAGATGATCTGAAAAGCTTAACCGGAAATGGCACCAAGAGAAGATCCATTGCTACCAAACTTATTGGAGAATCAAGAATATTGTTTAAGTTTATACAGAACCTGATTATCACTATAAAATGTGATTTTTCTGTTCTAAAATATCAGGATGTGTTTCGGATTCATCTTATGAAAAATGGGCATAAGATCAACCTTTGTAAGAATATCATACACCATATGTGGGAACTGATAAAAGCCACATCCAAGTTAACCTCCATGTTTTACTCTCAGATTATCTCAGCCATGCTTCATTCCAAAGGTATGGTTGGACCTAATGAATAAGTAATCATGGATTGTGAGTTTTGACTTTTAAAATTCATTATGAAGAGGATGAAAATCAATTGGAATACTTGAAAAAAGGCATGGGTGGAAGAAAATGATAGAATTTATGTAAAATTAAATCCAGTAGAACATCCCTCAAGACCAAGAGATATTTCTGATCCTGTTTTGGAACCAGATAAGGTTTTTGAGTATTCTGAAGAAGGATAAGAATAGGCCATTATGCCTCCCAGGGAAACTATTTTTGAAAAAGAAGACATTACTTTTGTCTCTCATGTAGTAAGTGAAAAATAATTGCATGCTTATAAAGATGTTTTTAATATGGATGATCAGCCCGAGGTTGAAACAGAATATATTTTCAATGAAACCGAAATTAATGATGTGGAAGAACCTATAGAAGAAGAATTACCTATTATGCAAGAAGCTGAATTTGAAGAACTCTCAGTGGAACAATCTGTTCCTAAAGTCATTCCTTCGACTGAGGAACGGCAGGAGCTGGATTTTCAGCTTGCTAGGTAAGAAATGGGTGTGGAACTAAGAGATGGATTTGTGGAATTAGATCAAGACCCTAAGCTTCTCAGTCCTGAGAAAGATGCAACTGTTGAGGGGGGGAAACCCCTAAATATGGAATCTACTGAAGTACCCAACCCGATAGTTTCAAGCCCTGTAGACACTCAGTATAAATTCCCAGGTTTTTATGGTGTGGATGCCTCTCAAAAAGTTTCAGTAAAAGGCCTTGACCTTTCTACTATGTTCTAACTGAAATCTAACTGTAATCTTTCCCTTCAGAATGAACTTGAGCCTGTAATAGTCCCTATTTCCGAAAATTCATCGGAACAACCATCCTTGGTGAGTAAAGATGATCTGAAAGAATTTTGAGCTACCTTTTGGTCTCGTGTTGAAAAATTCCTGAATTTCCAACTTTCTCTTGTAACTCATCTAAGTGATAATGATGCCTCATTGTTGTTGGAAAATGTTATTTGGTAGATTCATCCCAAAATGCTTCATGAGATTTAGGAAGTTAGAGTTGAAAACACACTGCTTAGTGATGAAGGGAAGACTCTAAGAGGTATGATTGAGGAAATGTAGTAAGATATGCATTCGATATTAGAGATTGTTTCTCATCCTATAGAACTTGTTGTTCCTCAAACCTCACATAATGTTGTGTCCCATATTCAACCTCACATAGCTTCCTTAGCTGAAAAGGTTGATGAAAGGAACAAATAGATTGGGAAGGAGTTGAGAGAGCTTGTTGTTAATCTTAACAAGCTCGCTGGTTTTTTTTAAGAAAGGTTAGGGAATAGCCCTTACTATTATGAAAAGGAAAGAAAAAGACAATAGGAAGGATGAATGGGTCATACAGGCACACATGCCCTAGTACCTAAGGAGAACCAAAGAGAAAAATAACTCAAAATTAAAATTCACAATGATAGGAAGTGCCATAGTCTTCATCCCAATCAGACTCACAATCAAGAGGGTCATGAGACCTGGTAACAATGGTTGGCTTTAGGTATGAGAAATTCTTCCTTAGTCTCACTTTCCTATAAGGAACATGTTGAACTCCTTCAACATCCACAACAACACTTTTCCCATTGGACAAAACCTGACGATAGGTTTTTTTCGGGGAGTCATCCTCTACTTCATCCCACCTTCCCTTGATGTCATGTGTTTCCTTTAATTGAAAAATTTCCATGTGGCTCCTTGAGATCCTCTCACCTTCCTCCTCAAGATCAAGGTATATGCTTTCCTGCACCTTCTCCACAATCACTTCCGGCGTCATGTCACCGCACCTAGTAGTTCAGTCCTCTATTTGATGAACCGGTTCCAAATTCTTATCCACCTGATAATCCTCAGAAATCTGTTGGGAATAATCATCCACCGGTCGTGATGAATTAGCCTACATTGATGGTTTCTTCACCTTCTTCCTATAAGAAATCTCATGATGCCCTTTTAATGAGAAAAAAGTGCAAGAAACATTTTTATAACACCTCTATTTAGCATGTCCAATAACCTGACAATCAGGACAGAAATCTGGTAGTCATTCATACTCCACCTTGAGTGGGATATCATCATCTAAGGAAGACATGACTATATTATGAATTAGACAAGTACTTAAATCAACTTCCACTAGAACACTATCATAGTGGCCAAATTTCACAGCCTTGACAGTCCTGTCCATTTTAATTGGAATTCCAACCATATAGGAAATGTCAAATAGAATTTTAGGATTCCATAAGATTCAATGAAGTCCAAAAAATTTGATCCCGACCTAAGCTCTTGTATTTTTAATGATGAAAGGATTGAAACGGGCATCCCATTCATGAAAGGAAACCATACCTGGCTTTAAAGAAATTGATCTAAACCCCCAAGCTCTTTTCTTAAGACTTTCTGATGGAAAAATAATTTGAAAGAATCCATGTCTCATAGGTATGAATCTCCAATCAGAAAACCCCCATATATAGGTTAGTTTTCGAACCAAATCATCAATTCTCCATGTTTTACATCCACTAAGAAGAACATGTCTGGAAATAATTGAGTGCTCATAGATCTTGAATCTATCAAGGATAGCTAATCTACTAGAAACAACATGGGAAGTGTCACCCTTTTTAACAATTTGCTTAGAAATACCATCACACACTGATGTAAAGTACCTTTTGTCAGATTCTCCTTCAGATTCTGAAGGGGATCTACTGGATTTACCCGCATAAAACAATTTATCAGATGAGGTTGCCATATCCAAGAGGATCATCTCCAATGTAAGTTGAGTGTTAGCAGTACCCAAATCAACTTTTTTAATTCGAAGCCAAGGGATGATCTTCAATCACCCTCACCACTTCATGAAAAGGCCAATAAACCGGGTAACCCAAATCTGAATTGCCTTCAGTCAACACCTCCTTGGGACCCGTGAACACCAAAATCGCAGGCGAGTGGGTCATGGACACCATCTGGACATCATGAGCACCCACATCAGTGACAACATCTAGTTTCCAGACCTTCAGCGCACTATCAACAGGATAAACCTCACATATTTCTGCACTCACCAGGTCCGGTTCAGATCTGCGAGGAAGGTTAGCATCCATCGTCCCTAGTGCAGCTGCATGAACCCCAACCTGTCACCGATCATTCAACACATCACCTTCCAAGGATCAATTTGCATCTATTGCAACACCCACAGCTGCTGGATTAAAATCCAGTTTAAATCTGCACCAAATGCGCTCGGCAACCACAACCACCTAAAGGCCACGCCATGGACCATTATTCTCTACATAAGAAACCATAACAAGGATTAAACCACCCGTAATAAGGGTTTTACCAAGATAATGAGGGAAACCCATTAAAAACCCTAGATATGTAGTAGACTGAGATCTCCATGAGAGGAAGAGACCCGAGCACCTGCCATCTTACATATTAACAAGCTCACTGATGAATTTACAGGGTGTCTTAAAAAAAGTTCTAAAACAACTAAAATCTCTGACCTCAGCTTTCAATGCTTCTAAGGCATCCGGGAAATCATCTCAACTACCCTAAACAGTGACATGCTCAGAACAGTGGTCAATTAATAACTTCAGACTATGCATAGTGGTTTCAATAAAGATTCTCTATATGAAGTCATCAAGAATAGTGACAGAGTTCTTGATCTGGTCCAAATCCATTAAAAAATTTCTAATTATTATCAACAAGAAATTTCCAAGAAAGTGGATTTCTACTTCAACCTAATCTTCTCAAATACTGACATGACAAATCACTTTAAATATCTTGTGGAAAATCTGAGGATTCCTCCTGTTACTCAAGCTTTCAAGACCCATGTTCAAAAGATCATAGAGTTCACTCATATGTTGAATAAGTTTATGGAAAACAAGGATGACTTTAAGAAGGCTATACAGTATGGTGGAGAGATCATTATGTATTTTATCAAACTACTCGGGCCCTATATTCATGTCCAGAGTATAGCCATTTTTGCTCCTGCGGCTGCACCTCTGAGACCTGTTCTACCTACATTCAGCTCTGCCCTATCCTCCACTTCTATGTCTGTCAGTCAGGAAATAAGTCAGATTAGTCTTATGATTCTTGATCAAAAGCTGCCTCAGTCTTCTACTTCACCTACTCTGGATCCCCCTGTCTTTGAAGGCCTTCCATTACCTTCCCTACCAACAATCTCACTCCCTTATTCTACCTCAACTTATACTCCTATGGCTTCCTCTTCTGTTACAGCTGCCAAAGTCAAAGACAAGGCAAGTCAATGAAGAAGGATAGTGTTTATTCTATTTTGATGGGAATCTTACTTCATTTGTTTTACTTTTTGTAAGGCCACTCATTTTATCTAATACATTATGCACTTTGGCTCTCTCTTTTGTCTTCCTTTTCCCTCCTAATTTTTGATAATCCCAAAAGGGGGAGAAATATATGAGAAATTCATATATGATAAATATATGAAAAAATATGGGATAATTATATAAAAAATATGGTAAAAATATAAGGTAAAATATAGGAGGAGAAAACACTCACTCTATATTTTTTATATGCATTTGACCTATGTTGTTAGAAAAAATATACACTCTAAATATACATGGTTTGTGATAATCCAAAAGGGGGAGACTGTTGGAATCCCCATTTATTAATCATGTTTTAATGATCACAAATCCTATTTAGTCTCTAAACCATGTTAACTCTATGTAATCTATGTCACATCAAATATATAGTAGCTTAGTAAAATCTATCCAAAGCTCTTAAGTACTATACACTCAGTTTGGATACAATATAATATATTTTGATTCACTTTATAATGATTTCTCTGACAAATGATAAATTTTAATTCATTTCATGAATATCACTACTTAAGTCTAAATAAATATATTTCACTAAGTCTGAGACACCATGACCATGAGACACTATGAACCAGACACTGTGAAGCAGACACCGTGAACAAGACACTATGATCATGAGACACCGTGAAGCAGACACCATGAACAAGACACCGTGATGTAGACACCGTGAAGTAGACACGTAAACAAGGTACTGTGAAGTAGTCACCGTGAACAAGACACTGTGACATCCAGACACCGTGAAGCAGTCACCATGAAAAAGACATTGTGACATCGAGACACTGTGAAGCAGTCACTGTGAACAAGACACCATTTCCCTAACATACTATGACATTGTTTCCTAATATGTTTTGCTGCCTTTTTATTTGATCTCTAACGGTCATATTTGAATATTTTAATTCCCTAACATAATTAATGTTTATTTTGTAGACATTTCATTGATAGTATGAGGTAAGAGGTGTAAAATACATGCAACATGTCGACTCAAACACATTCACTCCAAGATAAAAGAGTAATGCGGCCCAGAAACAATAGGAGGATATATGAAAGAGTAGTTGCATGATACAGAAAAAGAAAACAAGCTGGTCGGCATGAGCACAACCACAGAATACACTTAGAGAATTGTCTCATGCAACTCGGCTCTACTGAAGAGCACACGAATACTAGAATCCTAGAATCCCGAGAACATCTTCGCACTGTAAAACACCTAAAAGAACACAAGCTGGAGTTCCTTGAATTGTGACAATATTTTTTCCATACGAGGACTTGAGTTCTCCATCTGCCTCATCTCAGAAGTCCAGAACTGCAAATAATAAAACTCAGAGCACTTCTAAACATATCTCAATACATCTTCTATGTTGTGTATTATTTTATTAGCTTTTGAGTACAGTGTGTATCTGTATTACAACACACTTTGTCTCTTGTATTAAATAGAAGGAAACATGATAACCTTACTCAAACATTCATTTTCTCTTGTGTATACCCATGATAAGTGTGGAAGAGGTCCATGTGTGGCCTGGTTGTTGGTACCCATGAAGAACTATGAAAGAGGTCCCTGTGTGACCTGGACAGTCTTTTGTACTGTTGTTAACCCGGATCCAGGGTGTGGATCATGTTTATTTATATATAAACTGCTTGGTGGAAGGTGATCACCAAGTGGAGTGGATTTGGTCTCAGCATGAGACTGAACAACTTTTTTCATATCCGATGTGCTTATTAATTTATTATTCTCTATTTTATTGCTTTAATGTATAATTCCTACACAAAATCAGTTTTTTATATTTTGAGAAAGTGATTTTTGGAGAAGCTGGAACCTTACACCACTTTTTAAAGCCACCCTGATACAAAATTCAACTTTCAACCTTCCAAATTAAAAATTAAAAATTAAAAATTAAAAATTAAAAATTCAAACCACAAAATCATCACACCTTGGGCCATGTACCAATGTGACGTGAACCCTCACACAAAACAAACTTTTCTTCATTTCAGATCGCCATCATGGAAGCTGCTGAAGACCGCCATTGTCGATAAGGAGCAACAATATCGACGCCAACCAAAACAAAACATGCAGTGAGTCATCGGATCACAATATCACTCCTAAACAGACTATCACAATGAACCCACTAGTAAATCGGAAACACTCTAGTAGCACGTAGATTCTTTGATATTCATCAATGAAGGGGATATCAACATGGATAACTGAAGGAGAAAAACCACATGATAGTGCACTTCCTGGAATTTCGTTTTCCACTTGAAAAACACCTCCCAAATCCTTATTCAGAACCAATGCACTAGACCGACCCAGACAGGAGCGTTGAACCTTGAGGCCAGGGTAGAGTTGAGTGGAAAAAGTCACTGCAATGAACTGTACCTTGGAAAAAGACCAAAAAAAAAACAAATCCAACTGAAATGAAAATAACCTGCAAAACCAAAACACTAATTCCCATGAGGAAATAAAACATCATGAACTTAGGAAGACATCGTCAGGGATGAAGAACAGTGAAACATCGAGACAAAATCTAGTGAAATTTGAATAATAGAGTAAGACTCGGACAAGGGCCTCAGCAGCGAACAATGACCGCAAGCCACCATCACATCCCAAACCACCGTGAACAGCACCGAATGGGACCAAAAAAGGAGTCTGGTGCAGTGGATCTGGATGGCAGAGCAACATTGTTTCATAGGCAAAGTCTCATAAACAAGAGGCACAATAACAAAAAAGGAAAGAACACAAGGAGAATCTCTGGAGGTAGAACCGAGAGAGAGTGAGTGGGACCCTAAGAAACAATCACACCATCGAAGAGATGCATCAAAAAATGAGATCACCAAAGTAGAGGGAGAAGAGAGCAGTAGTGGCTAGAGGATGGTTCTCTATCAATGGGGGAAGAAACCCTAGAGGGAAGGGTAAGGGGATAGTTCTCGCAAAAGACCTCCGGGAGAGAACGGGGCCATGACTACACAACACATTTATAATTCTCTTTCCTTAAAATAATATCTTCAAAATAAATCATAATAACTGAAATTAAGATTACTAAGAACTAATTAATCTTCTATGAAGTTATTTAAATAGTCAAACCTTTATAACAGTTTATCCTTGATTAACTAGTCTGTATTTATCCTTTTGGGGAAACCTTTTAGAAATAATTTTTAATCAGAAATTTTTATAGTTACTCAATTCAACCCCCCCCCCCCTCTTGAGTAATCTACTCTGACCAACAATACCCAACCTTGAGAGGTGGAAATGGAAAAAAAACTGACATCAGTTAGTGAGGGGGTAGCCTTCCGTACACACGAACGATAATTTCATAACCCATTTGATGGAAGTGGATATGGTTTTAAATCAATGATATTTTTTAACAACATCATAATATATATAAGATACTTAGGTTATTATATCAACTTGGTTTTAAAAAAATTATGTTGGTGGGAAAGAAGTAATATAAACACACTCTTTAAAGAATGTTACCTCTTGTTCGGGCATCGTCCTATGGTTTTCACTAAAACCTTATGAGGTTGTATTTTTTCTAAAAATAAGACTTTTATTATTTATATACAGATATTTTCGACTTATTTAGGCTGGTATTAGCCGATTCATTTTTTTAAGGTGTTAACTCAAGGGTAGAGGGATGTCCTTTTTTTAAGTGGGGTGAGTGACACATTTGTAATTTTTTGAAAGATTGAATTCCAAACATGTTAAATTTCATGTAACAAGGAACAATTAATCATAAATTATGTGTAATAGAAGTTATGAGGTCTAACTATGGACATAAAATTAGTTTTGGACAAATTATGGGTCATTATTATACCTTATATTCTATGTTTAACCACTAAGTAAACTCGTTTTTAACATAATCATTGTAATTAATTTTAGCTATTTACACTAATAATTTGGGTAAAAAATTAATTTGAAATTATTAGACATTATAAATTTTTATAATTCCAAATATTTAATCATTTTTTCTTAATTAAATAAGTAAAACTGGAAAAAAATAATTTAAAATTAATCATACAGATAGTCAAGAAAGCCAATTTTTAAAGTAAAAAATGTTCCTAGGTTTAAAATGTTCTTACATAAAAAATTAAATGTTAAAATGATTAAAATTATCTAAATAAGATTAATATATGTATAATTTAAATATATTGACTTTAAATTGAGTTTAAAATATTATTTGACATTATAAATTATTTAGATAAAAATGCAGTTTTCAATTAAAATCCAATATTTTTCAATATTCATCAAAAAATGATACATCATAGAAAAATACAAAAACAAATCACTCAAATATAATTTTTATATTATAATTTCAAAAAAGAAGTTCATTTTTTGAAGTAAATTAATTAAAATTGTGAAAATATAATTATAAATTATGTGCACTAAGAATGATTAAATAGTCATATAGAAAAATATATTTCTTCATAAGACAATATCTTTTTCTTTTAAATGACTGGTATTTTATTTATAATCAATAGATAACTAATAAAAATATAAAACTGTATATTTTCATTTTTATTAAATCCTATCTTATCCCTCTATTTCAATGTCTATTAAATAACTATCATATGAAAGAATAATACTAATAGTATATTGTTGTTTGGTAAAAATTAGACTTTCATGTGACATAAGATATCAAATGAAGTCATTATTTCATAAGATAACACAATATTTCATGAATTTAAAAATATTGAATTTATTTAAAATATTAAATATATCTTAAGGTCTTATTGTGTTATGTTTCTTTCTATGCTTGGTGTTGCATGTTTTATATGTTATCAAATATGATTTTCATATTTTAAAATCTATGTTTGTTACAATCAGGAAAGACCAGTGTGTTTTTATTATTGAACTCCTAAGAATGAGTCACCGTCCATTTCTAATCCAAAATACCATCATAAAATAATTAATGGATCATTCTAATAATTGAATCCACCAAATATGGATCAACATGAGGGTTCTCCTATGGTACATGCTGCACAACTCCCTCTATATGGCTAAATGAGTCAATTATGTGATGCATTGTCTACAAAACCCAAGACAAAAGCATAATTAACAAAAACAATTAATTTCATTTATCAATAATTTAAACCAAATTAAACCCTTATAATAGGTATCAATAAATAACATTATCATCAATGTAAACATAAAATTAAAAATGGGAGAGTCTATAAAAATTTTAAACATATTTCAATTGAGAATGGTTTGGCCACACTTTAGGAAAATCATCCTACAATAGTAAATAACCTAACTCCAGTATCTTGAAATATGTATTTTTGTTATTAAATAGCCATATGATACAATCGATCTAATCCAAAATTATATAATATTTTATTAGTCTTGGTAAACAATATTTATACTTGAATCTCAAATTACATTTGAAAATATAAATTAAAACATAGTGAAATTAAATATTTGGAATACTTGGAAACATTTAATGATTCTTGTTTCACATCCTAGGGAATGTAAAATAAATAAGGGTGAGATCATATTCTCATTAAGGGTTACATACAATAGAAGATATCATGAATCAATATTTCATAAACAATATGATAAGGTAAATAACTGAATACACTATCTACTTTAACAGTGAATTTGATAATGAAATTCATCTACGGGAAATATAAATGTAGTAATCTAATGGATAATAATAACTAAATTATATATGAATTAACATATTTTTTTGGCATAGTTATCTCAGATATCATTATATTTATACCATAAAGAACTTATACTAAAATTGTTTAATTAATGGTTTGGTATACAGTAAAACCAATTTAATTCTAGTTTACTAATTTGTCTCATGATACAGCTCAATGAATCAAGGGGTTATGTATAACTTGGGTACACCCATATCTATTTTTTCAATTCATCATCATAAATTTAATGATCAATTCAATTCATAGACAATATTCCTTATTAATAAATAATCGTTTTTAGAAAATATTATGGATTTATCAACACATCCTCTAATGAATCAAATAATATTCCTAATAAAACACCATATCAAACAATGGTTTATAGTTTAACCAATAATCATATCCATGATGAAATTAATATGGATATTTAGGAAAACATTAATTCCAAATGATTATAAGAATTTAAATATTACAATGTAAATTTAAAGACAGAAGATTAATCAAAAAATTGAGTGTCTATAATTTCCTTTCTCAAACTAATAATATAACATCCAGAAAAACAATAAGTTTAGTATCATTACAATATATCCCTAGTTTTTTATATGTTAAATAAATGGTTGATGTCATTGATGAATATAAATAACATAATAATATTATTAAACCTTTCATGATAAAAATACCATTTTCACATTGAAACTCAATTGAAAAGAAATAAGAATTCCAAGTATATTAGGATATAAAATTCATTGAAAATAACATTGAAAGTTTTTAAACTAAACATAAATACAGTTAGTGGTCATGATTTTGGTTAAATTATGTTCTTTCATAGTATTTTAAAATAATTATTTCATTCACATTTTTAGTAAAATGTTTAAATGTGCATTACTCGGAAAATAAAAAAAATTATTCATATAAATCATTATTCCAAAATTCATACATGGGTAAAAATTTATTTAATAAACAATTTTATAATAGTAAAAATATTTTTTAAATCATTTTAAACAATATCACGACATAGAAGAAAAAGATTTCGGACTGAGTAGAGAAACAAAGTCTGCTTTCCGTTAAAAAATCATTTGGTCTCTTGAGTATTTAAAAGAGGAAAATGAAAGTAAAAGTAATAATATTAAAACATAACCAGAGGATAATAAAATATATTGGTTTTCAGATAGAAATATCATGTAATTCACTCAATACATCCTTAAACATAAAAAATCATGAATAATGATGAGATTGTGAAACTAACCCTTACCACTTTGGAAACATTTCAATCAAAACCCCCATGATAGAAATACCATAAAATGAAACATTAAATACCCTAAGTATAAATATATTCATGATAATGAAGGTACCAGGGTGTTATTGTTGAATCTTATGGGAAGGGGATTTTAAAACATTCATCGTCAGGATGATAAGACTTGTCCTCTCCGACGATCTAACCTCGGTAAGGTCCAAGGATCTCATGTAAATTAAAAAGAGCACAAAAATGGAAACTGAAAACATAAATTTTCCTATCTAAAATTATGGTAGAAATCGTAAAAATGCCCAAAATTATTTAATGATGGATCCAAAGTTTAATTCTTCAATATCATCCACATGCTCTTCAAAAAGCCACAAGAATATCAATTGTTAAATTCTGGGTGTTAGCACAGAGATTTGATGACACCTTTAACATCCTGACCATCACTACATTGGAATACCTTTGATGAAAAGGTATAAATACGATCTAAATTCTTGGATCAAGAATCTATCTCTCTAGAAAGAATGGTATGAGAGAGAGGCTCTAGAAATCTCACCGTGAATAGTCCATGCTGAGATCCACTCTCCTCTTATAAATTGGGGAATTTCAAATTACCCAATAGGTTTCCCAATCCCCCGTTTTTTTAACATCCACTAAATAAATAATTATGATGAACTAAAATGAATTGATATAATTTATTATTTTATCACATACGTGTAATATATATATATATATATAATATTACATAATTAAACCCTAGTTATTAACTCGACTCGTAATTCCTACTTAATATTTATCGAACTAGTAATATTAAACCAATATTGATTCAATTATTATTATTCATCATATTTACATAACTTTTAAATAACTTTAATTAATAAATTTAATAACAATTATTCTATACTTGAATGATATTAATTTGTTTATTTATTATTGATTGATAACATGGAAATAACATGGACCTCATCATGACTCCCACCATTTCTAATATAATTATTCAATTGGATATAGAAGATTCTTAAATATGCTATTTTTTTAACAATCTAGGTCCTTATCTCAACAGTAATGAATAATATCCACAAACCATGAGTGGATTCTAGAAACTTATTATGGCCCCAAAAAATATAAGAATATCCATAGCTACAACAACCACCCTTTGAACACATAATGTGTACTATAATTCATTTATCATTAGATATCTCCTAAAGAAGTTCGTACAACCCTGTCATTGTCCTTTTTTCATAATTTATTATTTTTTGATTTGATCGAAGGGATTTACCTTTTGACTAACATGAATGCAAATTTACAAAAATACTACCATCCTAATTAAAAAGACTCAAGATATCTTACTTCCTTTTCCCAGAAGAGACAAATCCTTTTATGATCACTCAATCAATGTCATACCACCAATGAAACAGCCAACACCAGCTACCTCTCCATGATTTCAATATCATCTTTTTTTCATTGTATCAAAGTATGCGATCAAATGACACACACTAGTAATAATCTCATGTTAGCTGAAAATTATACATTTTGATAGATATGAATGACCAATGACACCCAAAACACGTGGTTTTCCTATTAGTGGGGTTTTCCTCATGATCTCACTACTAGAGATCTCTAAGTGTGAACATCATGAGAAGAATCCTTAATTCTTATGATCCCCCACCACTTGATATTCAAACATTTTTTGTTTCCATTCAATAAGATATATCAAGACCATAAGACCTTTGTTTATTATTAATGTCATAGTATCTCGAAGTTCTAATTATATCCTAGGATCATATATATCATTTAAATAAAATAATTAATCTATTGATATTACCAATTAATATTGGATTCAGAAATGTCTACACTAAAATTTTAAAATTACATCATGTATATCTACAGGTATACACATTATGGTAATCAATAGTATTTTTCAATCTGGGTCTAGGGAAACCGAATTTACAACACTGCCACTATTACTAGAGCCAACTTTCTAACCATCCTTGTTAGCTCTAATAAGATCAAAATCATGTTTCTACTGATTCATGCCTTTAGTAGCAGCATCATTCAGGATTCTTCTATATGATACTCTTCTATTTTAAACCTCACCTCATATATAACAACTTCTCAAGATATGGTATCCCTAAGTATATCCCTTTTTACCACTTTCAAATCATGACATCATGGCTAGTACCAGGAATATATTTATCATTATGATAAAACATAACATGGTAGGTGTGATTCCAACAACTAGAATAAATCAATTCATTTAATAACTGATTATTTGATACCTTAGAAGCAGATATATACTCAGTTTTTTAGGTATTTCTACGACAAGCTTATATGATCTTCTCTTGCTCATCTCCTTAGTCAAACTGTGATACTATATCAAATTGATCAAATGGAAAACTGGTTTGTGTCCCATCAAAACTGTATCCCTTCTTCTCCACATACCATGTACATATATTTTGTAATTCCTCGAGTACAAACCGATGTTACTGACTTCTTCAATTTTAGTTATCCTTGATATAAATGATATTTTCCTACCATAAAGTATATGTTGACAAAATAATTTCATTAAGATATCATGGCATATTTGATTTATTTGTCATTAAAGCATATGGAACGTAACTTTCCACTTAATCTCTTATTGTTCCATTTCATATCAACATGGAGAGATTTATTCTATGTGACACTGGAAAAAATTATTCTCTTGAATTGTTCCAACTTGTATTTTTCAATACCAATTCAATATTTGTATGATTTACTAGGTCCATGAAACTGTTAGATATACCTCAATAGATCATGTTCCCTTGAACTTAGGTCTATACATTATGTCAATCACTTGATAATTAATTTCATCATGGCCTTAATAAATTTTAAAACCAAATAAGTTTTCTATGTGTTTACAAACATATTTTACTTGGAAAACAATTGTTCTCTCACTTACATCCAGTAGAAACATGGAAAATATTTATTCCAAGTGAATGCTCTATGAATTAGTTTATTACTTCAATCCTAAAAAAGATTTTAGTAACTTGAAACATTTATTTTGATTCTATTATGTGGACATCCATTTCAAGTTGTGTCGTATATACACCTTCCACGAATGGGGGTCATTGAATCCAATGATCAATAAAAAAGATCACAGATATTAGCTATGATAAGTAAAATTATAATTGATATAGGCATACCAATTTAGTATTACCTATCAATATATATGGATACTTATCTTGTACCATCCTTTTATCCTCTCATTTGAATACTCATCACAGTATTCAAAATAATAATCTCATTTTCACTTTGATACATGGAATCCATTATTTAATTTTAAATGATCTTGTCAATATTAGCTTATTGACATATACAAATTGTAGGAATTATTATTCTCACTAAATGATGTATCACTGTAAATGATGAATATAAAACCATAAATATGTTTTAAACCTTCATAAATAGTATGCATCTCTGGAACATTCATATTCTGCATACACTAGTGGAACGTTTTCTTATGCCAACCACTTGTGAATCTTTGTCAATGACTAAATACAACTCAATATTTCTCACACTGTCTCAAATAGAGATGTGAACCATTATATAGAAATTTATTCTACCACTTGACTACCAATTTTATGTCTAACATAATTATATAATATCTTAAGAAACCATAATGATTATTACTTTGATGAACAATATGGATTACTTTATGCATGTTTGTTTATTTCTAAACACATTGCATTAAAACATGTGTTCTTATGACATTATAGATTTCCATCATACTATGACTCATATAATATCCATTTTTCATTATATTGGGCATATGGTTATTGGATATCACCGTTATTTTTTAGGAACATCCAAAAATATAATATATGTTTCTACATTTTGTAACATTGATACTACTTACATTGTGATTATTATGTATAAAATGTGCATTTAGAAATTACTCCAGGCTATATTTTGTTGATCAATGTTAACATGTAAGACTTATCATCGATCATCCCAAATAATATCAACTTTGTGATTTAAATGAGGTAATATGAGTTTAATAATTACACCATGGCACATTTTTTTGATCAATGTTAACATCTATGACTTATCATTGATCCTATATAATAACATCAACACAATCATGTAAATAAGGTAATGTGTGTTTAGGAGTTACTCCATGCTACAATATATTGATCGATGAACACTTGGTCAAGATATGCTTCTCTATGCAAGCCCAAAGTAACTCATATTTTCATACCATTCATATACATCACTATCGAAGTACTTAATTTCATAAAGGAACCTTATGAAGTATATTTAACTCTAGATTCTTCACGGAATATATCACGCTCACTAGGTGAAATAATTCTGAAAGATTTGTGGAATACCTTTATTTCTAAAGGTTTATTTGTCTGAAGTAAATACATAGATAATACTAGATGTGATTCACTGTACCGAGCCTAAACACCAAACCATGTATATCCTTGACATATACTTTAAGTTTTACTTGAAAATGAATTATCTTTCCACAACAGGGAAAATAATCCTTACATTTTTATATTCATAAAGTATTTCATATGATTCAAGTATCCCTAAACTATTTGTTGAGTATAAAATACCATAAGCAACATTCATTCCTGAACGTGGAATAATTCCTCCTTAGGTCAAAAGGACATGTGAGATATTTTTTTTGGTTATTCTCAATAATTGTTTGACTTAAATCATTAACATGGAAATTAGAATTTGTGTGATTATCACCACTGACTTAAGAATCAACCATTCTCGGCTTTTGGGAGTATAAACCTGACATCTGGTAATGTTTCTATTACTTACTTGGTTACTGTATTCCAATACACACATGTAAATTACATATAGTATTTAACACCCAAGTACTCTATTAGAAACATTACATTTGATGAATATTCATTGGAGAAGAAGCATTAACTGGCTTTATTAATTTTTTTTGTTACAATTAACTTCTATAGTATTTTTTAAAGTTATTTTATGAAAATAACCTTCTATTTGAAAATCAACCTCCTTCCGTTGAAATACGTTATGAATGAACTTTTAGTGTTGTAATTTCCATTGAACTTGTCACCTAGAATTTCAATTTCTTCTCCATAAAAAGTAAATATTAACCTATCTTCAATATTTTTTTTTCATGGAGAACCTTACGTAAAAGGTAATGTAGAATTTACTCCATCATGTTCGTTTTATAATTTTAAATGAAATTAGAGTAATTGGCTATATTAATGGGATGATAGGAAATATCATAATCTACCTTCTAATTTACACATATGTAGTGTTATCATCACATTCATATCTTGCTTCACTTTCTCCATGTAAGCTACTTGGAGATGAGATTACATGTTATATCATACATGTCTTGATGTTTTATCCACAAAAAACATCAGATGTTGGTTATAAAATTATGAAATAACAATCATATGCGTCATACATGAGTCTCCTATAAGCAATTCTACAACCTATCTTCTTGAGGTGTCTTAATAGGTAGGTACATTAACACATTTAATTTTCCATATTATAGTAATGTGTGAAAGAGTCTGTACTAAACTTTTAAATGTGTTCTAGTTTTGACATTTACTTTGTCCAATTATTATCGTAGTGTTTTATGTGGTTTTACATTCCATTTTTTAAGAAATAAATGTTAAAAAATTGTTACTTTTATTTTGATTACCAATTTAGACATGATTTATTAATTAATTAAATCATTAATTATTTCCCACTATTTTATAAAATTCTAGGAACACAATGTGATAGAATCAAAATAATATGTTGCTTCAGTATTCTAGTGGAAATGATATTTTAACCTCCCCTCAGAGTCTACAAGTTGTGGCTACGCCACTACTCGGAAGGTTCAAGGTCGTGTTTTGACAGGACAACCATATTAACTCATCATTCCATGATATGTTGAGTGAAGTCCCAGCTTTTAAAATCATAACTTTAATTACTCAACACTTGCCTCTAAAATTATAGAAATTTAGCTATGAAAAATATTTAATATCACTTTAGTTTAGTCAAACCACCACTCATAAAAACTCTCTAGTAGTAAAGGGTATCCTCATCTATGGTATGATGAGCACCGTGAACACCCGGTTTTTTTCAAAGTCGAATGATGGAAGGTGGTTAACAACTTAATATTTCTTTGTGTGTTTTTGTTATTTTCATCTCAATGAATGAAATCCATTTCTACTAATCTTTTTCATCTATGTTGTCGCACTCATAACTAAACTGTAATAAAAAAAACATTCATCTCTTAATTATGAAATTCATAATTTATTATTTTATATATTTTCCCGTGAATATAAAATACGTAAAATAATAAATAAATTCATAAAAGAAAATATACTATTATACTGGTATGGATCATGTAAAATGACCTGGTGGGTTAATCCTTGAGTCGTCTCTTACCTCGTGATACAGATTTCTCCTATCCAGTACGTCTTCCGCTCATCTTGAGTAAAGCCTCATCTTGGAGGGGTCCATATCACATCTGGATTACAACCATGTATTGGCGTTGTCTCTGTCTTACACTATCCTCATCATAGAGAACTACCTCTCCATGGAAGGGTCTGTTCAATTCATCATCTCCATCAATTTTACTAAAATACTCACACACATGCAAGGGGAAGTAGGGGTGAAATGTATATCAGATTAAATGGGTATATATGACCTTATAAAAATTTACTAAAAATAAACAGCGATGCACATACAATCTTAATTAATTAAATAATTACAAACATCACATATAGTTAAAATAATTAATTAAACAATTAAATAAAGATATATGTAGATCGGTAATGAAGACCAATAAGTATATAACATTAATGCGTGATAAAAATTAAATTGAAATAAATAATGTATTAGGTAATTAATAATATTTAATGAATTAATTAAATTCAAATAATTAATTATTTTTTGTCCTAAGTAAATATAATTTTCATTTAAAAAACTCAATTAACTAATTACTCTAATTTAATACCGAAATTAAATTAATTTTCCACCTATAAAATTAATTTAATTTAATTAATTAATTTTGTTTTTTTAAAATTGATAGTTCCCCTAATACTCTTTATGACCTATTTCATGTTGCGTTGAACCCATGCATACCCATAACGGGCCATAAAACCCTATGCAATTATATTCAGGGCCATTCAAGTCCATCCAGACCCATTACGAGTTGGAAAAACCTCCCTGATCAACTTTCTGGGTGAATCGGATCCACAAGAACATGGTAAGCATTACCTTTCAGTGTTGTGAGGTTGGACCGACATGAAATCTAGTCGGTGGGGCCAGTCACGGGTGGATCAGCTATGGGATCTAGTTGGTACTCGCCAGCAGAGGGATTCGATGATGTAAGAGAGGCCCATTGAAATGGGATATATAAATTAATTTCATTTATTTTAGGATATTTAAAATCTATATTTATTACATAGATAAACAGAATTCAATATAAGATAAAATATACCTTGATCCATGGGATCTTTTAGATTTGAATCTCCTTGATTTTCTCCCAGTTAAAAGGATTTCTATCCTCTGCCTCTTTTCTCTTCTATAGAAAAAATTTATGGAATGTACCAGAATTAGATTGAGTCTTAATTGGCATGGACAAGACCCATTAAATAGGGATAAAGTTGTTATATGGGTGGATACTTAATTAACTGTCAAATTCCATCAATTGATAGTTTTATCCCTTAATATCACAATATAATAATATTAAATTAAATCATGTGAGTTATTCTAACATTCTCCCACTTAACTCGTGTGATATTTCATTATGATAATTAATATTCAATCGGTCATTTATACACATTTATATCTATTATATCATGTATAAAGAATTCATCATAATAAAGGATAATTTCCACATGAGTCATGGTGGTCTTATATTCTTTATTAATATACTCCCTTCCATGTACTACATTATGAGCATTTTCCATATCATAATTAAATTGGGATATATATATAATTGGTCTAGCAATAATTTCATTATTAAATAATGTGTTTTCTTGCATTATTCAATCCAATCATGAATACTTATTGAAAAACAGGCAACATGATCAAAACATTCTTAAGTCCAAGTGTCAAGTATAATAATTATAACATTCAATACATACAATGAAACCTACTCAATGATAATTTCCATACTTTCAACATGTCCAATAAATGTCTTGGGCAGAAACCCTTTCGTCAAAGGGTCGGCAATCATAATATTTTTTCTAATTTGTTTAATTAACACCTTACGTTTTTGAACTTCCTCCTTAATTGAAAAGTACTTTAATTCCATGTGTTCAGCACCATTGGAATATCAGTCATTCTTGGAAAAGAATACTGTTGTGGTATTGTCATAATAATTTTTCAAGGGCTTGGCGATACTATCGACAATTCCATGTCCTGAAATAAAGTTCCGCAACCACGTACCCTGAATTGTAGCTTCAAAACATGTTACAAATTCAGCTTCCATGGATGAAGCAGCTATAACTGATTGCTTTGAACTTTTCCATGATATTGATCCTTCGGCTAGAAGATACACATAACCAAAAGTGTACTTTCTTATATCAACACAACTGGAAAAGTCTGAATCGTAGTATCCAATCACCTCAAGATCATTGGATATTTTATAAGAAAGAATGTGATCCTTAGTTCCTGGAAAATATCACAGAACATTATTTGCAGCTCTCAAATGATCGAGTCCAGGATTACTTTGGTATCTTCCTAACATATCAACTGCAAATCTAATATCTGGCCTTGTACATGTTTGAGCATACATCAAGCTTCCAACAATAGATGCGTATGGAATTTCTTCCATCTTTTTCCATTCCAAATCATTGTTAGGACATTTATTGAGATTAAATTTATCTCCTTTCTAAATTGGAACCGGTGATGCTGAACATTTTTCCATCCTAAACCTCTCTAAAATCTTAATGATGTATGACTTTTGAGATAATCCCAATATACCTTGAGTTCTATTAAAAAAAATTTCTATTCCAATCACATACTTGGATTCTCCCTTGTCTGTCATTACAAAATTATTAAAGGGGAATTTCTTGGTCTCATATAACAGACCAAGATCATTTGCAGCAAGAAATATGTCATCAACATGTAGAATCAAGAATATAAATTTACTCCCACTGATCTTCTGATATATACATCGATCAACGATGTTTTCCTTAAATCCAAAAGATACAATGGTATCATTAAACCTAATATACCATTGTCAGGAAGCTTATTTATGTCCATATATTCACTTCTTTAATTTACATACCATGTGTTACTTTCCTTCAATTAAAAAAACCATTGTTTGATCCATGTATACATCTTCCTCTATGTTTCCATTTAGAAAGGCTGTTTTAACATCCATTTGATGTAACTCTAAATCATACTGAGCTACAAATTCCATAATAATTCTGAAATAATCTTTCTTAGAAACTGGTAAAAAGGTTTCCTTATAGTCTACACCATCCTTTTGAGTGAATCCTAAAGCAATAATTCTAGCCTTGTAACATTCAAGGTTACCAAGAGAGTCATATTTGGTTTTGAAAACCCATTTACATCCAACTCTCTTGCTTCCTTTAGGCAATTCCATATGGTCCCACACTTTATTTTGTTCCATGGAATTCAACTCACATTTCATGGAATCTAACCATTTATCATAATTACCACACTTGATGGCTTGCGAATATGAAATAGGATCATTATTAATGCCAATATCATTTTTTATTTCATGAAGATATACCACATAGTCATCAGAAATAGCTGACCTTCATTCCCTTTGGGATCATCTTAATACTATTTCTTGTGGTTCTTTAACCATTTCCTCATTTTGATTTTGGGAAACATTCGGTTGTGGTTCTACTTGATTATTTTGTGAGGCAATAATTTGAGGAACCACAACATTTGAAGTTGGAATACAAGAAAATGGAACATGAATTCTAACTTCTTTAATTTACACATTTTATAAAACGTCACTCCCACTGGATTCACCATTCTCGATAAGTCTATCATTTCCAGTTTCAACAATTCTCATACTATGGTTAGGAAAATAAAATTGATACCCCTTTTATTTCTCTGGATAACCAATAAATTTTCCAATGATTGTTCTTGCATCCAGTTTTCTTTGTTGTGGATTATATGCTTTTATTTTTTCCTGACAACCCTATACATGTAGGTGTCTTAAACTAGGTTTCCTACTAGTCCAATGTTCAAAAGGAGTATTTGGATCTTCTTTACTAGGAACCCTATTTAGTAAATACATAGCAGTTTTTAAAGCATACATCCAAAAAGATAAGGGTAAAGAAGAATTACTTAACATACTCTTAACCATATCTATTATTGTTCTATTACACCTTTCCACTACACCATTTTGTTGTGGTGTACCAGTCATAGTGTATTGTGCACAAATTCCATGAATTTCTAGAAACTTTGCAAATGATCAGGGTTTTTTCCACTTTCATCAAATTTTCCATAATATTCACCACCTCTATCAGAACTTATGACCTTAAATTTTTTGTCTAATTGCCTCTCAAATTCATTTACATAAATTTCCAAGGAATTTATTGCTTGATATTTCTCATGAAATAAATAGACATATCGATAACATGAAGAATCATCAATAAAGGTGATAAATAATTTTTCCTTACTGAAATAATTGACACAAAAAGGTCCACATATATCAGTATGTATGATATCAAGGAGTTGAGTACTTCTTGTGGCACCTTTCTTTGTGTGTTTTGTTTTTTTCATTTAATACAATCCACACAAATTTTTAAGTCAGTAAAATCCAGTTTTGGATGAATTTCAAATTTAATCAATCTCTCCAATATTTCTTTGGAAATATGACCTAAACATTAATTCCATAAATAAGAATACTTTTCATTTAATAAACTACGTTTAGTACCAAAATCATGATGCAAGGTCATAAGTGTTTCAGCATATATATTATCAAGATTATTTTTATATAAACCATCATAGAAGAAACTAGATCCAATCATGTGTGTATGCTTAAAAAAACTAAAATATTCATTCCCAAAATTAAAAAAGTATCCAGCTGCATCAAGTTGTGATAAAGAAACCAAATTCCTAGCTATACTACGTACATAAAAGGTTTCACGTAATTCCAAACTCTATCCACTATCAAGGGTTAAACGATAAGTCCCTATAGCTTCAACTAGAACCTTCACTCTATTCCCCATGAAGATAAACTTTTCAGTTGGGCTTGTGATTTGGGTTGAAAGGAATCCCTGCATTGTATTCGAAACATGAGTCATACAACAAAAATCAATCCACCATGTGTTATGTGGAACTTCAGGTATGTTTGATTCAAAACATTTATAATCATTTTTCTTACCTTTCTTTTCAAACCAATACTTTCATTTCAGACAATCCTTTTGGAAATGTCCATCTTTCCCACAGAAATGGCATTTTTCTTTATTTGTGTTCTTGAGGTTCTTGCTAAAAGACTCATTAACCTTTAATGGTCTCTTTCCTTTTCCATGCATCTATATTCCATGCTTCATTCCTCCTTGATGATGCACAAAATGGATGGAGTGGGTTCCTTGACTCTTTAAACGTGTTTTCTCTTAAACTAACATACTATGCACTTCATGCACATTAAATTTATCTTTCATTGTGTTGTAGTTCATTTGGAAAGGTCCACACTCAGACGGTAATAAGTTTATGACAAAGTTTACAAGGAAACTTTCATCTACTTCCATTCCTAAAGACTTAAGTCTTGCTGCAATAATTGTCATTCCAATGAAATGCTAATGCATGGTACAAGAACCATCAAACATCATAGTGGTCAGTGTACTCATTAATGTTCCAACAAGAGATTTGTAAGTAGTTTGAGATTGGTCTCCCATATATTTCAGAAATTCTTTAGCACTTTAAGTTTTAGGTAGACTTCACTTTATGTTACTTGCTATGCTCATTCGCATGAACATCAAACTTAATCTGTTTGATCTTTCCCATGATGAATAATATACTTTATCATCATCCCTACTACTATCCGGTGTAGTAGCAGGTTTCTCTACTCGGAGTGCTAAATCAAGATCCAATACACCAAGGTGAAATTGAATTTTCTCACTCCAATTAGAGAAATTTCATTCATTAAATATCAGAACAAATGATGTTTGTGAGTGCAATGATGAGGAAAAACTAACTGCAATAAACACATGCATAAAATTAATTCTTTGAAATAATAATTATACAATGATTCAGACAAATTATTTAACATAAATGTGTATTAGTGTTCTCCTCTGGGTAAAACACTAATACAAAAACATAATTGATACTAATTAAAATAACTTTATTTTGAAATAATATATTCATCAATTATATTTATTTATTATCTTGGTATATATAAATAAATCTCATAATGCATAATATATATTACAAACAATTATATTCATAAATTATACGAATATGCAAATTTCCTTTGGGAAATTAAAAAATATCTAATAATAATGAATTTTAATTACTCATAAAATATCATAATAGTATCAAATTTATAAGAAATAAATATATATCATTTTGACATAATTTTTGAAATAATTTTAACTTTATGATTTGACCACATTAGGGATTAACAAATCTCATGCAATATTGTTTCAAAATAAAAAATATCATAATAATAACATAGTTATAAAATTATTAATAAACATAAATCCAAAATATTGATTACTCTTTCTTTAATTTGTTTTGGCGTTAAATTAAAAATTCCAATAATTATTTCAAATAATGATAAATAAATATTTTTATAACAATTTTTAAGGTTTAAAAACCCATGACAAAAAGGTGATAAATAAATAAATAAATGCTAACATGTCACCTTTAAAACCATTTCATAAAGGTGGAAAACTTTATACATTTATTTTAAAAATTAAAAAAATTTAAATATAAAATTAATTTTATTATAAAACAGAATAAATTACTAAAGGGAAATTTCAAAATCTAAAATCAAGGTGTAGATGCAGCAATTTTAGATTCCCAAAAAATAAGAACTTAAAATTTGGTAAGAGAAGAAAAAATGTACAGCAGAATCATAATTTAAAAAAAATGCACACCATATTCGGGTTTCCAAAAAATTCCACCACACACTATTATTATTAATATTAATGACCATTTAAAATAAGAATAAAATAATTCAGATTTAACGCAACATATTATTTGAATAACGTAATCCATATTTTTTATTCTTATTTTAACACAACAAATAATAAATCTATACATAGAGAAACACAGATTTCATAACCCTGCTCTGATACCACAAGTTAATTAATTTCATTTATTTAAGGATCATTAAAATCTTTGTTTTTCACGTAGATAAAAAAAATTCAAAATAAGATAAAACATACCTTGATCCATGGGATCTTTTAGATTCGAATCTCCTTGATTTTCTCCTAGTTAAAAGGATTTCTCTCTGAATCTTTTATCTTCTGTAGAAAAAATTGATGGAACGTACCCGAATTAGATTGAGACTTAATTGGCTAGGACGGGACCCTTTAAATAGGGATAAAGCAGTTATATGGGCGGTTACTTAATTGACTATCAACGTCCATCAATTGACAGTTTTATCCCTTAATATCACATTATAATAATATTAAATTAAATCACGCAAGTTATTCTAATAGGATAGTGATGTGACATGATCGGGTGGTAGCTTGGACCTGCTATATGGGTGCTGAGGTGGCAATTTCCAGCCGGTCGTGCGGGGTTTTTTGCAGGGGGTTCTTCCTGGAGATCACTCCTAGGTCAAGGAGCTCCAGTATGGGTCGCATGTCCCGGTGACATTAAAACCAGTGGCATGGATCTAGGGAGGATGGAACTATGGTGGAAGGGGATGATGTTTTTGGTGTCTTGGTTGGATCAGTATAGGAGGTCGGCCTGGATGGGTTGGGCGATGCGATCCTCCAGATCTCACTGATGAGGACATCTGCAGGTGATGGGGTGGTCGGCCATGATAAGAGGGTGGCATCAGCGGAACTATGGAACGGTGTCGGGATGAGTGGATGTGTCGACTTATTTTTTTAGGTGAGGTGGGCCAGGAGGGAAGCTAGCCGGGAGATGTCTCATGATGAGGAGGTTGGGCTGGAGGGGTCGTGACATGCGCTTAAGTCCCATAGGAGGCTGAGGGGTCAGTGGGTCCACTGACTTTGGGTGTGTCTTTTTTTTGTCAAAAATACTCTAGGGAGGAGGTCCACACCGTCAAAAGGGAGAAGATGACATGAGGTTCCCAACATGGGTAATGGTCCTTTTTAATTTTAATTTTGGTTATTGTGTAGAATTCAACATGGTGAAACCAAAAAGCACCACCCATGATTTGTTTTGACTGAATCAATATGACCAGCTACTTTTAAAAAAAATCCCAAAACCTAACATATTATCCTTTTATTATAATAATAATAGAAATATTATTATAAAAAAGTTATTATATTATAAAATTTTATCAAAATTAAAATTATTATAATAATAATATATTAGTTCCACAAAGTTCGTAGAATAGAAGATGGGTGGAAAACATTATTCTGACCATGTTGTTTTTTTAGAATATTTTGAATTATCACAAATCCTGATCACAAGTTTAAATAGATAAATTTTTAATACTCGTAAACCACAAATCAATCTACACTAAAAATTTCAAAAGTTCATAACATGGTCATTCCAAATCGTATTGATGCACAATTTGTTTCATTTGGAATAGTATAATACCCTTTACTTAATCATATTGAAAATTAATTTTTATAGACTAAAATAATTTACTTGATTTCTATGATATCAATTAAAGGTATCAAAGAACTAGAGTGGAAGTCAGTGGGCTGGGGATTTAAAACAATTATTATTAGGATGATGAGACTTTTCATCCCCAACAATCCAATCCCCAATATGGTCTAAGGATCTCATTCAGACTAAAAAATGCACAAAACCATAAACTAGATATATACCTTTTCAGATCTATATCTGAATTCAACATCTACTTGTCCCCAGTAACTATTTCCCAAAGTTTATAGAGCCTAATCCATCAATATCATCCACATGCACTTCAAAAATCTAGTACAACATCGATCGTAAAATTCTAGATGATAGCACAGAGATTCTATGAAACCTTCGATGTCTCGATGATCATCGCATCAAAATAACTTCGATGCATGGAGATAAACTTGATCTAAATGACTGGTTTTTGAGTCTCTATCTCTCGAATGTGGGAGAGGAGAGAGAGGCTCTAGAAATATCATAGTGAATATTCTATGGCGAGACCTTCTTGAGGGACCCAAAAACACCCTGAGAGGGGAGGGGTGAATCAGGGTGTCAACTTTTTCTATTTAAAGTTGTGGATCTTGTTCCCATGTTGGTAGAAAACTGTTAAATCTATCATTAAAATGAAATCAAGGAGATTACGCATCAGTTTTACTTGGTTTACCACAAAGGGATACATCCAATGAGTGTATTCCGATAGTGTGTCGGCTATACCTAAATCGACTAATCATCACCAGTTGGGGAGTACAAGAGTTTGGTCATAGTCACTCTGTGTCTGGAAAACATCCCTTAAAAAAGTTCAGGGATGGATCACTGCTTCCCTTATAAAAAATCCATAAACTCCCCCTAGATCACTACTTTGAGATAACTCTAACTCATTTTATCGACATGAAGGTCACTTCAATAGATAGGAATTTAAGTCTTTGCCTTTGTCAAGAAGAAGACACTACCTACATCAAAGACATGAGTAGATGCTCAGTGCAATCCCCGACCACTCAACACTTATACTAAAAAAATCCCTTCTCAAAGCCCCTTCACAAATATCAACCCTTTGCAGAACACTCCACCTCGCAGAGCACAACCCTTCATGGAGCTCATTGCCTCATAGAGCACAACTCTTCACGAAGCTCACTACCTCACATAGAAACCTACTTCATGAATCTCACTGAGCCAATGCGTAATCCCCATCTTCATGAATCTCATATGACTTAGAATAATTATATTCATTGAAGAATTTAAAAGTATCTTCTCAAAGCTAAAGGTCACTTAAAACAACTTGCTTCTCGGAGCATTCATTGCTTCATGAAGTCACAACGACCACAGATTTTCTCTTTCAAAATCATCCATAATAAAGAGTGTTATCCTATTATTTATAGACATGGTGTAATGTGGATCTCCACTTCTTTAGGTGTGAAATATGGATCGGTCAAAACATCTATGTGATTCTTCCTCCAACTCGCAAAGCTCCTCTGAAATTTCCAGTTCACAGAGCTCATTGTAACAAAAAAAACACCATCTCAAATAGCAGATCTTTATTTCTTCAAAATCCTCATTTCATTCTTTGAGAAAACCATGATTTTTCCATATAAATGAAATGTTTATTCTAGAAGATTTCCTTTTGCGAAACTCAGAGATCAACCTCTCGTAATCACAGAGCACACCGTCAAAATATTCTTTGTCTTCACAAAAGACACTTCCTGAATCCCATCTCTGCAAAAATCAGGCCTTTGCCATATTTTATTGACACCTTAAATAAAACCCACTTTTCTCAATGCTTTACATTTCCAAAATTTCGGAACCCAAAAATTTGGAAAACACTGGGAAATAATGTCACATTCAAAACTACTTACGGCTTGAACTGTATGATCCTTTTCCTTGGAATACCTCTAATCATCCATGAGAGGATTGAAAAAAACACAAACCATGCTTATTTTTCATCAAAGAACATCATTGGTTCCAAAAATCTCCCCATTACGGTTTATTGGTAATCTCTAGATAAATTCAATTGCGCACCAGCTATAGGAAACACCTGTAATGTAAGAATCAACTCATCCAACACTCTATGTCTATGTGAGAAATGCTCGATGTAGAAAACTAGAGGTAAGACATGAATCATGTTCTGATGTGTTCGAATGAATGTTCTAAACTATTCCTCATGACACCAATTCTCCATTTTCTTGCAACCAGCCTACAATAGAAAACAAGAGGTAAGACATGAATCATGTTCTCGTGTGTTCAAAAGAACGTTCTAACTACTTTCACATGACCCTAATTCTTTATTTTTCTGGAACAAACCTTCAATCGTAAAAACATTTTTACTTTATCCATTTTCTCCCCATTGGAAATAAACCCAACATCTGGTATTTGAACATTATAGTGCTCTGAAAAAACACTCCCCCTAGAATTTATCTCCCCCATGAACCTTTATCACCTCCACAAATAGATTAACACAGTTAAAAATAATTCGGGATAGGGGAATTTTGTAACCTCCTTCTGTACTGGGAGGTGGCTAAACACCAAGGTTAAACTACTGTTTCTCAAAAACCACTACGGATAATGGATCGGTCATAATGTCAGCCACTTGCACATTGGTCCCCATATAGTCCATTATGATCATGCCTTGTTCAACGTTTTCTTGGATAAAGTGATATCAGATTTCAATATTTTTCGTATGAGAATGCTGAACAGGATTCTTCGTAAGATCAATTCTGCTCTTGTTATCACAGTAAATAAGCATTGGTTGTGTCACCTCATCAATTATGTTTGTCACTTGTTGATTCATCCAAAGTAACTGAGTGCATTCCTTATTAGTGGAGATATATTCAGGTTCAGTAGTACTAAGTGATGTACTTTCTGATTTCATGCTCAATTATCCCACACATTTCTTCCCAATATAGAATGCTCCACCACTGGTGGAATTTCTGTCCACTACATCTCCAGCCCAATCAGCATCAGAAAATGTTGATAGTTCATTGTCTCTTCCTAAAAAAGGTATAACCCATAACTATGAGTACCTTGAATGTACCTCATAATTATTTTCACTCCCAACATATGTTCCTCCTTTGGATTACTCTAAAAGAGGACACCTAGGCACATTGGAAAGACAATATCTATCTGTGTCACTGTCAGGTATAGTAGGCTTCCTATGATTCTCCTATATAATGTGGGACCCACACACATCCCATCCTCGTGCTTTCTGAGTTTTGTTCCAACCGCATTCGGATTCTCCATTGGTTTGGAATCTTGAATATTGAATTTGTTCAGAAACTCTCTTGCATAATTTTCCTGAGAAATGAAAATGTAATCCTTCTTATAAATCACATAAATACTTAAAAATTATTTAAATTCACTAATCATGGACGTTTAAAATAATGATTTCATGTGATTGGAAAATTCATCCACTGATCCTTGTCATCTCCCTCCGAAAATAATATCATCCACGTATACCAATAACATGAAGTGGTCCTATTGATAATTCTTCACATAGATATTTTGATCCACTCCTCCCCTTTTAAACTCAAGTTTTCTCAGATAAGAGTCCAACTGAGAGTACCACACTCATGGTGCCTGTTTCAGGCCATAGATAGATTTTTTAATTTTCGAACCTTCTGTTCATAATTTCCAATCAAGAACCCCATAGGTTGTTCGATGTAGACTTATTCCTCTAAAACACAATTTAATAATGTTGTCTTGACATCCATTTGATAAAATTTATAACCACTCTAGATTTCCAGGGTAAGAAATAACCTGATTGACTCTAGTATTTCAACTAGAGAAAATTTATTTTCAACATCAATGCCGTCAATTTGTGAGTATCCTTTACAGACCATGAATTCCTTGTTTCTGGCCACATTTCCATGCTCGTCAAACTTGTTCTTGAAGATCCAATCCTTACCAATCACGTTGTGTCCTTCGGGTCTCTTGACTAGGTCCCATGTTTGATTCCTTTCAATAAGATCTAACTCTCCATTCATGTATTTCACCAATGATTTATCTTTTGAGGATTCTTAAAATGAGGATAGTTTCACAACTGATAGAAATTAAGATTTTCATTTTTTCCTCATTCTCCTCATCTATTTGGGTAGAGTACAATCCTCAATAATATTGGATTGATCAATTTCTACTCTTCGTTTCCTCCTTTGAGGTTAAACGGAATTAACTCCATCCATGGTTTACATTTCAGATTATTCTTCTATTTCAACATCATGATGTGGCTGCGGATAATTTTGTATACCTTCCTCTATTTCTATATTTTCATTTTCTCCATGTTCACCTTCTTCCTCATCTTATATCACATCAGTATATTAATTCCTCGAAACACTTTTGGTTTTCTATTAAATGATCTTTACATCACTTATTTTCAAAATCCTTCCCAAGCGCTTGTTAAAAAACATGTAGGCTTTTCTTTTCCTTGAGAATCCAAGGAATATTCCTTCATCTGTATTGTAACCATACTTCCCTTGATTTCCTTCATTATTTCTAATGAAACATTTACTTCCAAAAACAAAAAAGTATTTCAAATAGGTATTACTTCCATGAAACAATTCATTTAGTGCCTTTCCCTCATCCATATAAATACCTATTCAATTTTGAATATACAAAATGGCATGAACAGCCTCTTTCCAATAATTTTGAGGAATACAAATCTCAATTAGCTTAGTTCTGGCCATGTTGTTTACTTATTGATTCATGTGCTCAAAAACTCCATTTTTATATGGATTTCTCATAGCTTCCACATCATGTTGTATCCCTTGATTCTCTAGGTAATTTTCAAATTAAATGGATGTGTATTCCCCTCCGTTGTTAGATCGCGAGACTTTTATTTTCCGTCTAGTATCATTCTCAGTGATTCATCGATAGGTTTTCATGCAATCAAGAATGTGTCGTTTCCAGTGTATAAGGATCACACATTCTAATATATTGTAATCATCTATGAAAAGAACAAATTAACTTTATCTATGTGTTCTGACAATATTTATTAGGCCACATACATCTTTATGGATGAGTTCAAGTATATTTGATGCTCTTTTCTTCTTTGGTCGATAGAAACTGTAGCCCAGTTTC
The DNA here is from genome assembly GCA_963277665.1 of Viscum album. Taxonomy (NCBI): domain Eukaryota; kingdom Viridiplantae; phylum Streptophyta; class Magnoliopsida; order Santalales; family Viscaceae; genus Viscum; species Viscum album. The sequence continues at coordinate 1,984,878,518 of OY728122.1, forward strand.
CCTCACATGCAAGCAAAAAGGTCTTTTCTCATTCACACTTCTGATTAGAGATATCAATGAATATCTTTATATTTGATATCTTTTCCATGTCTTTCTAATTAGTGTTTCCCAATCTCCAATGCCATATGTTATTTTCTTCTTCAACAGTCATGTAGAAAATGTTTTTCTTTATTATCAACCAGATACAGGTTTCCTTCTATATTGCATCCTTTCATGAATTAATTTCCTATCTTTCCCTTGATAGTGAAACCTTTATGATTAAAGGTAACTATAAGTCATGAGTCACACAGTTGACTCATTATAATAATATTATGACATAGTCCATCCACATAAAGGACTAAATTTTATTTAGCTCTCTATTTGGTCATTCAGTACTTCCACTACCTTTGATTTTCAGAGCTCCATCCTTACCAAACCATATTGTTCCATCAAACCTTCTATTAATATTTATTAACAAGTATACATTACCTATCATATGAGATGAACAACTATTATTAAGAATCTAGGTGTTATTTCTTTTTTTATCTTTGAGGGGTACCTCTACAATATTGGATTTATTAATTTTCTTATTTTCATTCAATGAGACATTGGATTGAGCATTGGACATTGATGGCCTTTCAATTCTCTCTTCTGAGTACATGAGTTATTCATTGTCATAATTTTCTACTATATGATAAAAACTATTTGAAAGATAAAAAATATCTTATTGAGAACTTGTAATTGTCTCCAACATCATTATGAGGTTTCCATGTCACTCCTCTACCTAAAATAAATGACTTTATGGCCAATGTTAGAATAATGAAAAAAAATATCCATAGAAATTTTTTCTTATGTAAGTTGTAGGATATGAATTTTTTCTCCTCCTTTGAACTCCTAACTCTCCCCCATTTATATAGCTCCTTGACTCTTCACAATATTAAATAGTATGACCTAGATATCTATATAACTGACATCTCATGAGAGGAAATGTATTCTCACTTCTATATGTCCTTATGCCTTCTTCCTTGGGAAAATTATTTTACATCCTGTTATTCCTGGAAGTTTGAAGATAGTCTTATTTTCTCCTTTTAGATTGCTTTAAGGGTCTCTTTTTCAGAACAAATTTGGATTTTACAACAGGATAAACTTTCAGTTACCCTTTATTCTAGTCCATAATATTTCCAGCACTTGATGTTTGGTCATCACAACCGATTCCACTATTTCCCATGCATGCGGGTCTTTGATCACTCAAAATATTTTCAACTCCATCAGAACCTTGTTTTTCTCTCTCTAGTAGCTCAGAATCCGAGAACCTACCAAATTGTATTTTCTTCATTGCTTCTTTTTAACTTGATTCACTTTTGAGCATACTGCTAAGAGTAAAAACTTCTTCTTCGAGTCCCCCAACAATTTTGGACTTCTCCTCCAGTCTGGAGGTAAGTTCAATGATGAACTTTTCCTATTCATTGATTATGAGATTTGGTTTCACTATATCATATATCTTTTTAAGTATTGATGATTTTACTTTCACCATTTCTTTTATTAGATCAATTTTAGCTTCAAGCTGATCAACATATTCTGATGATTCTTCCACCACTTCTTTCCACTTATTGCATCTCTTACACTTATTATAAATCTTACCCAAATCTTCCTTAAGTGGTAACATGGGATCGAAATTAGTTTTAAACAAGTTATCTCAAGCTTTTTGTGTTGATGGTTCTAACTTTCCAATGGTAGCTGTCATGGAAGCATGGTCTCTAGTTTTAAATTTTGGTTCTTCTTATTCACATAATTCATTATCATCATCTTACTCTTCATAGAAAAAACTCTTCTTCTATGCTTTATTTCTATATTTGAAGTATCCCTTTTTTTTAAAACATTTTTTTAGGCTTCTAAATGTGTTCACCATCACTTTCTTCATCTTCGAACATTCTTGAGAGCTTAGAGGCAATGTGCCCAACTTTTCCACAACGAAACAAGGTAGAGGTAACTTCCCTTTAAATATCCCTTTTCCCTTCTAGAAATTCATGGAAAAGAGTGAAATAATTTATTTTTCCTCATTGCCTTCACCACAACTATCATTTGAAATTTTCATTTTTTTTCTATGGATTTGAATGCCATTTCCTTGCTCAATCAAGTCACTAAATCCTCTAGCTTAAATTTCATTTCATATTCCACCAGGCTAATCATTATATCATCCAGTTAAATTTTGAAAAGATATCTTTCCTCCAGGGATGACACATTTTCATTGTACAGCGGTGTAATTCTTATTAATATTTCTTTTACAATATCAACTTCTTTTATTTCTTCACCTAGACCAAAAATTTCTCCCACTACTTCAGTAATTCGATTGAAGACAGAGTCTGCACTCTCCTCAGGATTCATCTTCAGACCATCAAACCTATTATCAAGGACTTTTAGTTTTCCCACCTTCACTTTGGTGTCTTATTTATAAATATTTTAAATTTTATGTGTCATGTAATTTCTTGAGGTGAAACTCATCACCTATAGATCGATCTGATCTAAAGGAGTTGCAGTGAAAGCATTACGTGCTTTAGTATCTACATCAGGAGTTTTCTAATTTTCATCAGTCATAGCCAGCCTTGTTGGATCAGTAACTTGTATTCCTTGCACAATTGAAAATAGGACATCCATTCCAAGAGATCTTAGTTGAAATCACATTCTATTCTTCATGATCTGAAAATTATTTCCATCGAAGAGGGGGACTCCCCTAACATTGGAAGAATTCTCCATAATAGTATAAGATAGATAATACACTAGAAACCATCCTCTGATACCACTTGAAGGACCCTAGAACACCCTGAGATGGGAGGGGTAAATCAAGGTGTCGACTTTTTCCTCTTAAAGTTGTGGATATTTTTCCCATGTTGGTAGAAAACTATTCAATGTGTCATTCAAATGAAATCAAGGATATGACACTGCACTTTTTCATGGTTGACCACAAAGTGCTAAGTTCAAGGAGTGTACACCGATAGTGTGTCAGTCATACCTAAATCTACAAATATTCAACAGTTGTGGAGTACGAGAGTTTGGTCACATTCACTTTATTCTTGGAACATTGCCCTTACAAAATTTAGGGGATGGATCACTGCTTCCCTCGAAACACTTCCTTAAACTATCCCTAACTCACTACTATGAGATAAGTCTAACTCATTTTGTCAACATGATGGTCACTTCAATAGATTGTCATTAAGGTCATTGTCTCTATCCAGTATGAGATAATTCTTGTATCAAAGACGTAAGTATATTCTCACTAAAATCCCTAAACACTCAAGACTTATACTCAAAAAATACCTTTGCAAAGCCCCTTCACAAATTTCCACCCTTCTCAGAGCACACCACCTCATAGAGCACAGCCCTTCGTGGAGCTCACTACCGCACAAAGCAGAACCCCTCGCAAAGCTCACCGCCTCACAGAGAAACTTACATATTGAATCTCACTGAGCCAATTCATAACTCCCCATCTTCTCAAATCTCATATAACATATAAGCGTAGGCATCATTCATGACTTTAAAAGTCTCTTTAAAAAACCCAAGATTACATAGAACAACCCGCTTCATGGAGCACCCCTTTCTATGAAAAGTAACATCATCCATGGATTTTCTCTTTCAAAATAATTTGGAATTAAGAGGTCTATCCTCTTATTTATAGGCATGTTCAAACGTGAATCTTTTCTTCTCTAGGAACAAAATATGGATCGGTCAAAATATATCTATGATGCATCCTCTATCTTGCAAAGATCTTCTAAAATTTCTGGTTTCCAGAGCTTGTCATAACCACAAAGAAACACCGTCACAAATCACATAGCTTCATATCTTCTAAATCCCAATTCCTATATTTGAAAAACCATTCCTTTTCCATATAAATTAAATATTGATTCTAGATGAATACATTTTTCAATGCTTATATATCAAACTTTCGTAATCGCAGAACACACCATCTCAATCTTCATTGTCTTCGCAAAACACACTTCTTGAAATCCAGCTTTGAAAAACTCATTCCTTTTCCATATTTTCTTGAGGCCTTCAAGAAAAACCAATTTTCAAAATTCATTCCATTCCCCAAATTTTGGACCCCAAAATTTTGGAAGACACTGGGAAATAATGTCACCTTCAAAACTGATTACGGCTTGAACTGTATGATCCTTTTTCTTGGAATCTCTGTGATCATCTGTGATAGGATTTACAACAAACAAAATCCATGCTCTTTTTTCAGTAAATAACATCCTTGGTTCGAACACCTCTCTCCTCCTATAAATAGTGGATGTTCAAAATACCTAGTAGGGTTCCCCAACCCCTGTTTATTTAACATCCACTAAATAAATAATTACCAAAAATTCAGCTACATCAATATTATTAATTATTTTTTCACATACCTATAATATGTATATATATATATTATTTATTACATGATAAAACCCAATTCATTAACTTGACTCATAATTACTTATTAATATTAAGCAAACCTGAAATATTAAAATAGCATTCATTCGATTTATATTATTCATCGTATTTACTTAACTTGTAGATAAATTTAATAAATAAATTCATTAATAATTATTATTTAGTTTAATAATTTTAATTTATTTATTTGTCATTAATCGATAACTGGGACAACCCTCGGACCCTCTAGTGGGGAACACCATGTATGATATACCTATTCAACTGAATATGGAAGATTATTGAATACACTATTGTGTGTGACCCTCTAGGCCCTTGTCTTGAGAGCACTTAATAATATCCATAGACCAAGAGAGGAGTCTACAAGCCCATCATGGACCCAAAATAGATAAGGTTATTTATAGAAACAACAACCATCCTACGAACACGTACTATATCCAATAATATATTTGTATTTAGATATCTCATAAATCCAGACACACACTTGTGTGGTCATCCTTTTTCTTTCTTTATTATTTATTGATTTAACTGATGTATTTATCTTTCGAATTCCATGGCCATAGATTTATGAAGGTACTACCTACCTGGTCAACAAGGGTATATATATATTACTCCGTCAACCCGAAAGGAATAAATTATTTGTTTGACCATTCATCTAATTTCATTCCACCAATGATGCCCCCAACACAAGATAAATTGCCATGATTTATTTATCATGTTTTTTCCATGCATTAAAGTAAATGATCAAATGTAACACACTAGTAATGATATCAATTCAGTTGACCAATACACATGTTTGTAGATAGTAACAAACAATGACACCCAAAACTTTTGGTCTTCCTATTGGTGGGTCATTCCCTTGTGATCTCACTATTAGAGATCACCAAGTGAAAACTTCCTAAGAAAAAGTTTCAATTATTATGATTCTCTAGAAATATATAGTCAAACATCTACTTCCTGTCAGTAATATATATCGAGACCCTAGAAACTTTCTTTGTGATTAATGTTATATTATCTTGAGTTTCTCATTATAGCATGGAATCTTCTATATCATTTTGATATGATAATTAATCAATGGACATTACCATTTAATAGTGGAAACATAAATTCATGCACTAAAATGTTAATAATACTTCATTTATATCTAATTTTATATATGATATGTCTCAATGGAGTTGAAATTGAGATTAAATCTATTAAAAAGTTAATACAATTGAAGTGAGAATTAATTAATTAATTAATTAATTATATATAAAAATTGTAAATCCACATTAAATAATTTGAAATAAAATTTAAAATAATCAAAATTAATTACAGATATAATCTTAGAATATCAAAGACAACTAAGAAGCAATATAACCCTAATAAAATAAATTGATTAATGAAACACCTTACCACTTGGTAACATTCATGTCAAATACCCTTGGAAGAAATAATTTAAATTTAAACTTAAAATTATATTAAGTATAAAGGATTAATTATATATCAATAAAAATGGATGTATACATACCATATAAATTAAATTAGTGAAAAATTGAAAATATTTCTCAATGAAATTAGATTGAGATGGAATCCCTTACCACTTGGTAACTTTCAATTGAAATCACTTTGGATGAATTAATTCAAATTGAAACTAAAAACATGAATTTTAAAATATTGCTGATATAACATGTAAAATGGGATTTTTATACACCAAATAAATGAATTTGGTGCATATAATTAAAATATGCCTCAATAAAAGTAAATTGAAATAGAATCCCTTACAAAGATCATATCGTTGAATTAAGAGTTAATTAATGAATTTATTATTTTTTTCGTATATAATTCCTCATAAAACAAATATAAATATAGAATAAAATAATAAAATATATTTACAAACAACATATTATAGAATCTTATATAATTGAGAAGCAATATAACCCAATGAAACAAAATTGAGTGATGAAATACTTACCACTTGGTAGAATTCATGTCAAACCTCCTTAGATGAAATAATATGAATTGAATGTTAAAATACCATAAATTATGATTTATTCAACATATATCATATAAAATTGGAATTTTATACACCATATAAATGAGATTTATGAATAATATTAGAATATTCCTCAATGAAAGGTAATTGAGACTGAATCCCTTACCTATGTTCTAACTCCTCACATACTTTATTTATCAACATGAATAATAAACTTATTTTAATTATTTACATTTTTAAGAACCTTTTTATAGTATATTATTCCTTTTATTTTATTTAATATCATTTTATATTTAATTACTTAATCCTTTAAGTTTGCATCGGTCGTTTTGATGATATTCAGTTCATATGTCCAAAATGACATTGGTTTGTTCATTATAGTCAATGAGGTCATTGTTCCATCATAAATAGAATAATAATAATAAAATAATAAGAAATTTCATAAATAAATTATACTTTTAATCCCTCAAGTAATTATTGTTATGAATAATGAACTACTTTACAATCATGAAGACGGTAGGTTGTATAAACCCATGAGTAACATTTCCATTTTTCAATAAACATTACAGAAAGATGGTAAGTCTTATTTTCTATTTATATAATGGTAATAATATAATAAATACCATATTATTAATTTAAATATAGTTATTTATATCATCCTAGTGATTCGGTGATAAAAAATTAATCACATTGCTTCATTGAGGTTGTTGTACACATGTACGCACAAGCGACATTATCATTTTTCAAAGAATGGAATGGTAAGAATTAAATGATATATTATATTTTCAGAATGATAATTATGTAGTTAATATCATATATATATATATATATATATATTAAATCAATCATTAAAAAAACCCATAATAATACATAATGGAAAACAAATTACATTAGTTTGCGAGAAGGTAGTCTATCGTACACAAGAATGATGGTTTCATTTCCCATTTGATGAAAGATGATATGAATATAGGTTATTCAGATATAATAATAATATGTCCATATATAGGACATAATTATGTTATTATATTTTATTGGTTTAATAATATTATGTAGATTGAAGAAGAAATAAAACAAAACATCTCGGTTAAGAATGATTCATCATCTTCGAACAACCAATGTATGTTTACATGAAAAGCCTTTCTCTGAGGGTTTTATAAAAACAAATAAAGGACTATAATACATTATAATGTAATTAGATAATTTATTTTTTTTGTTATTTTCTAAAACACATGTCTCTTGAAGTGCAGATAAAAGAGGGTATGGGTGACCTTTTATAAGTGGGAGGAGGGCCCCTTTTGGAATTTCTAAAAATATTAAATTATAATAAGGTCGTGTTAAATTAAAATAATTCCAAATGTCTATGTATTAAAATTTGGGATAGGATAAGGATTACATATGGTCTCAAAAGAAGATTTATACATGTTTAATTCGAAAACTAACCATTATCTCCTGGTTTAACCCTTGATAAACAGGTTTTAACACTAACCACAGTGAAAATATTTTCTAACTGAAATGGTTAATATTTGTCTAATAAGATAAAAAATTGATAATAAATGGGAAATGGATGAAATATTATACCATTTAAAATTTTAATTTTCCTATTTCAGGATTTTTATTATTTTTACATAATTTAATAAAATATTATTTAACATAAAATATCATTTATTTCATTTTTAATACTATTTATTTAATATGAATTTAAAGACAAGAAGAAGATAATTAATTTATAATATAATAAATTTAACTATAAATAATAAATAATTATTAATAATAAAAGTCTATTGTAACCATAACTCATCCCAAATAAATTAATTTTAATGTTTTTAAAATTATTTACCTTGAGTTTTCCATTGGTTTCACAAGTACTATGTCAATGATGTATAATCATTTAAGGTAAAAATATAATCACAAGAAATTAAAAATAAATTAACATTGTTAAAATAATATCATTATAATAAAAATAAATATTAATATTATTTAATAAATTTTTTATCCTTATTTTAACATATATGATATAATTTAAGTAAAGGAAGTAATATTTTTGACATTTTCATTAATTAGATTATTATATAGGTCACTTTAATGGACTATGGTCCAATAAATAATTTTATTAAGATAATAATTTGATAAGGGTATAAATAACTTCATCAAGTATTAATTAATAAGAATAATTATGGCCTTATCACTTAGTTTTAAACTAGTTTAACCATATGTACCCTTTTATTGTGGTGATGATTTTTTTACTGTTTTTTATTCATAATGAATTAACATTAAGTTGGAATAATTAAATACTATTAATTATTATTATTAAAAATATTGAATCAGTTTTTCTAAATTAAATTACTATAATTGGAAAAAAATATATTTCAAAATAATCCTGCAAAGTGTGATGAAAAGTGGCTTTTCAAGAAAATGCATTTTACAAGGAAAAAATGGTATTATATAAACTCTATGACTAGAAATACTCATTGTATGAATTTAAATTCAGATAAATAGATATATAATCTATAAATTTCATTTAAATATTTCTATATTAGGTTTTATTAAAATTAATTAAAATGGAGCAATATTATGCATTTAAAAAAAATTTAGAAAAATGCATCTTAACCCTAAAAATAAACTTATACTAAAATACAACATAAAAGTTATTTATATGTAATTAATTAGATTATATATTAGTAAGTAATACTTTATTACATTGAAATCAAATTAAAATCAAAAAGGTAATTTTAAATTACTTAATTTATTGAAAATAATTGAGAGTTTTACAAAAAAAACAATATTTTTCACTATTCACTAAAAAGTAACTCTTTTTAGAAAAATCTCAAAATACCACCCAAAGTTAATTTTTTAAAGATGATTTAAAAAAATATGTTAATTTTTTGTACTAATATTTCTAAAATTGGAAGGATTATACTATTTTATTTTCTCACAGATAGAAATAAAAACATTTTTGTTGAAATATATATTTTTGAAGAATGTAAGGACTTTTCAAAAAAAATGAGTCCATCTATACCAATATATTTTCATAATATAAAATATTTATACATACTTTTAAAAAAATCCTATTCATAACACCAATTTTAATGGATAGGTTCTAATGGTCGTGACTAAAATTATATCACAGATTTATTAGGCTATATGTTATGTTCTTTATAAGCTATTTAACATAATATTCTTCTTCTAAAATATCTAGTTGTTACATTATAATCACCTTCAATAAATTTCATCAAGATAATTTGAAATTGTTCTTATAAATAAAAGGTTTTACATTTAAATATGTCATTATTAAAAAAACACATCCTAAAAGGGTTTATAAAAATTCATCTTAAAAGTATGGAAGTGGAAATAAAAGGTCATATATAATAACACAAAACTATGTTTCCAAATATGAGAAAATTAATGGTAAGTAAAATTATGGGAATGGAGGAAAAAACTATCTCCCAGGTAATAATAAATACTGATATATAAAATGTTTTGTGTTAATTTAATGACCATAAAGCTATAAATCTATAATGGGTGAAAAAACCATTGATTCAAAAGAAGTGATTATAATAGGATCACATTTTTTTCAAGATCCTCTCCTAGAGTTTAGAAAATCTATCATATAGAATAAAATCATAAGAAAATAAACATACTTGACATATTTTTATTTCATAAGAATAATTTTATCATATGGTTGTTTTTCAATCAGTTTCAACTTCATCTCTTACTCCAATAAAAGATTATCAAATATGATTTTTATGCCCGAATCACTAAAATTAACTTTTAATATTTCATAAGATCTATAAAATAATACTAATATATTCCTTCTATCATTAAATATTAATGCAAATTAAAATGTTAACCATAAGATAAGATAATAAAAAATTTATAAACCTTCATATGAAGAAATAATACATTTTAGTTGAAAATTTCCGCCAATAGTTATACTTAGATTATTCCCAAAATAAATAACCCTAAAACCAAATTAACATAATTATTCTCAATATTAGTGAATTTTTTTACATCTATGGTGATATCATGCCTTTTAACTTACATCCCCAAAAATTTAATACAATTCATCCCAAATAATCTTTTATATTAAACCAAATGGTTATATATACCTCAACCAAAAAAAGTCTCCTGAAAATATCATCAATTAAGACAAAATAAAAAAAATATTTGATCCTATAATATGTTTCCCAGAATCAACATAAAATTTAACCATAATACTATTTATGTGATAATAATGTCATACTAACCAGTAAATCACATAGGACAGTGTTTGGTGTAACACCATTTGTTCCCTTCAGTTATGGGTTCAAGCCCCATGACCTTACCAGATATGACTATTTTTCAATTGGAATGTGGGTTTTAATTTTTCAAAAACAATATTTATATAATTCCTATAAAATTACAAAATATATTAGGAGCATCCAAAAAATAAAACTAATCATCAAATAACATTTTAACCACTATGATTTTTTATACATCTTATTTATTCGAAAAAATCAAATAATATTAATTGAATATTATTAATTTTAAATAAATGTTCATATTAACCCCAAAGTTTATCAATTACATTAAAATTATGTTAGAAAAATGTAAAATAATTAATCCTTAAATAACATTTTCTCTAAAACATATAATCAACAAAAGCGTTTTATTCCTATATCACTATGTCATATCATAGGTTTCCATAGGTTTTATTCACCGATTCATCATAATGGCTCATAATGAAAATCTATATTGACCAATTAATATCCCCTATGAGTGTAATACTAGGTGTGTAGTAAGGATACACTCACTGTTAACTATTGAGTCAATAATTTTATCTTTTGACTTTTCCATTCCTTCATTAAATGGGGAGATTGTTGAGTCATTAAGGTTTCTTTATGACTTTACCATTTCTTCTTGTTTTGAAAATCACAAACACCTTATCTCAAGGAAAAATTCTTTTTACCCTGTGTTTTAATTCTATAAGGAAAAATTTCCTTCCCCATGGAAATTTATCCTTCTCATGTTTTCATTGTTCATATCATAATTTTTATAAGTGTAAAATTCGGTTTGAAACCAAAACCTAAGAATCCCATAATTACCTAGATATGAAGCATTCTATTTTAGGATATGAATTCTAAGAATTATGGTTACGAACTCTTCGGAGTTCTAACTCCGAATTCAGAATCATAATTATGGTTACGAACACTTCTAAGTTCTAACTCCAAATTCTGATTACAAATTCTGCTTACGAACTCTTCCTAGTTATGACTCCTAATTCTGATTACAAATTCTGGATACTAACTCTTCTGAGTTCTGACTCTGAATTTTGAATACAAATTCTGGATATGAACTTCTCTGAGTTCTGACTCCGAATTATGATTACGAATTATGGATAAAAACTTCTCTAAGTTCTGACTTTGAATTCTGATTATGAATTATGGTTACAAACTTTTCTAAGTTCTGACTCCAAGTTCTTTGAATAACAGACTCCGAACTCTTATTAGTTTTGACTCCAAAATCTCAAGAACACTGAATCAGAACTTTTTAAGTTCTGGTTCCGAATTCTAGTGAATCTAGAAGCCATATTTCATTGAAATTCAGACACTATAATTCTATAGAATTTAGGATCTGAATTCCTACAAAAGAGAATCTGAATATCCTTGTATTATAGACTCCAAATTCAATTTTTTTAGACTCCGAAAATTCATTTACTTACATTATGAATATTGGATTTTAGTTATGTAACCATATTTTTACTTAAAATTATTTTGTTATAAAATAATGTCGTGCTTTTATTTATTAACTAATCTTTGTTTGAGTCACACGTGTACAGTTCCCTCTGAAATTCAAGGAAAACTATGACTATTGGAGTAGGGAGTTGACCGTTGAAGTCGTGCCTATAAATAGAAGCTCATTTGAAAGAGCTCAAAACAACTTTTACAACTGTGCTTACATGTTGTTTAAGTGATTTCTAGAGAGAGAGACTCTTATAAACTCTTAGGCTTCGTGCAGGAAGTTTGAACACCTAGTTCAAACTTTTCTTCCTACAGATTTGCTTTGTGAGACTCCAATTATTGTTGTGTACAATGGAGGGCTTCCGAGGATAGGAAGACAGAGGTGTCGACAACCTTATAGTTGAGGTCTTGCAGGGATGGCAAGACAGACTCTGATCTTCGTATCGAGGGATTACCCAGGTGTGGATAAGACAAACTTTCTAGAAAGTATAAATCAAGGGACCTTTATCCAAGGTTGTTTGATACCCTTCTCTTTGGGTTAAAAGAGTTACTACTTGTTACTTGTAGTTTTCTATTTTTTTGCATTGTACTTTGAGTTGTTGAGGAAATTATAATATTCTTATACTTCCTTATACTTGTACTCTAATTATATAGGATTCTATATGTATTAAGGTAGAATCTTAGTTGTTGTAAACTTTTGTTAAGTTTCATTTCTAGAATCAATTTTCCAGAATCAAGCAATCTATTAGAGCATAAAGGTGTTGTGAATTTTGGTTATGCAAAATTTCCTTAAGAATTTTTTGAAGTATATAATTCACCCCCCTCTTGTATTTGAGCATATCATTATTATATATTCGATCCTACATTTTCTATTATAGAGTATATCATACTCACCAACCTTCCCGACAATTGGTATCAAAGGTTGGAAACCTCATACCCTGTACCATTCCAGCAATTGGTATCAGAGAAAGTTACCTCTAAATTAGTCTCATGATTAGATTCAGAAGATAATTCTTCTGATCATTACTTTTAGAGATGAATTTCCAGATTCACACTTTTTCAGAATTATTTTTTCATACTCGAATAGTTCAGATTCATTTTTACTTAGAGATTCTATTTTTTTATTTTTTCCTTGATTAGGAATATTCACTTTATTTATGAACTTTTTCTATTAACAAGTTTTTTGTTGAAATATTTTTTCTTAAATATGGCAGGAACCAATGTTGGTACCATAGAAAATATCAATCCGACTATACGACCTATCTTTTATGGAAATGATTACGAATATTAGAGAGATCGCAAAAAGACTTTCATTATCAATACAGATGTTGATAATTTCTTATGCTTACTGGAGGATATAAAATCCCTAAGAAAGAAGTTCGTACCTTTAACAATCAAGAAAACCATTAATATAAACTGAATTATAAGTTATGAAATACTTTTCTTTGTTCCGTGACTAGAAAAATATGTAGCCAAATTTCGTCTTGTGGAGAAGTAAATTGTTTTTGGAAGAAACTTGAAGTTACTCACTTTGGATCTTCCAAAGTAATTGAAACAAGAAGAGCCATGCTCAGAGCTGAATATCATGTTTTATGCTTTTTTTATGGAGAGCCCATATGTAAGGTGCAACAAAGATTCATGAATATTGTTAATAGTTTACAATCCATGGGTAAGAAAGTATTCGATGATGAAGCTCTTGTTTATAAGATCATAGACATCATGTCAAATGAATGGGAATCCAAGAGGACTGCTATTGTTGAGAACAGAAAGGTTACTTAGATTTCTTTAGATGAGTTGTTTGGAACTCTTCTTCATAATGAGACTAGAATGAAGAGATATGCTGATAACGTAAATAAGAAGAATGGAAATGGAAGTGTTGCTTTTACTACAACTTCTAAATCCCAGACTCCTGAGAGAGTTACTATATCCAAATCTAAGAAAGTTGTTATCCAATCCGAATCTAGTGGAAGTGAATCCTCAAAAAATGAATTAGAAATTCTTGTTCTAAGGATGAACATGATAGCTGAAGAGAGGAACTTTCAATCCAGATATAAGAAAAAAGAAATGAAATATATGAAAGCTTCAGAAGTTACATGTTATTAATGCAAGAGAGCTAGACACATAAGACCTGATTGTCCTATGCTTAAGAGAAAAGAAAGAAAGGAAAGGCATTCAGAGAGAAACAGAAATAAGTATTACATGGATAAAGATAATAAAGTCTTGAAAGCTTTTGACACCTGGAGTTCCAGTGGTGGAGACTCTTCAGATGAATCTTTAGTTTATGAATCTTCTGGATAGAAGAATCTTGTTCTAATAGCCAGGCTACCTATTAAAAATCATTATTTAATGGATAAGGTACACAATGTTGAATTATTGACCAATGTTTCTTTAAATGAAAATTATAGTAATGATAAATATTATAACACTTCAGATGAATAATCTTCTTCAGATGAATATAATACTTTATCTTCCTACGGGGAAGTTTCTAGCTGTTCCAAACTTCTTGAGATTGAGAATTCAAAACTCACGAAAAAACTTGATAAGGAAAACTCTAGGAATACTATTCTTTCTAATGAAATATCAGATCTTTCTAAAGATCGTGATAAGAAAAATGTTGATTTTGAAAGTATTTCAAAAAATCATGAGGAAGTAAATTCTGAGAAGAATAATCTTTCTAAAGATCTAGAAAACATAACTTCTAAGAAAAATGTTTTCGAGCCTAGCTCTAGTTCAAAATCTAATGTTTTTTAGGACAAGAACTTGGTTATCAAACTCAAATCTGAAATTTTTTTCTTGAGGAAGTGTTTTTCAAACATTACCTTAGGTAAAGAAAATTTTTATAAAATGTATTCACAAATCTGGCCTCTAAAGAATAGTTCTGGTTTTGGTTATACTGGTTCTAAACCGATTTTTAGCAACAATTATTTTGTTCCCTAAAGTGTTCCATTCTGTACTAAATGTCAGTGTAGTGGACATTGGGAAAATAAATTTTCTCTAAACAAAACCTAGTTTTTAGGATTTCATATTGCCTGTTTTTCTAAAAAGATGTGGGTGACTAAAATTTTTCTTTCTGAGATTTCCAGATCCAAGAAATTTTGGATTCTGAAAACCTAATTTTTTATTATTTTCTCGAAAATAGGGAAAGTACCAATAGTAATACATGGTACATGGATAGTGGATGTTCTTGGAATATGACTGGTAATAGAGACTATTGTGAAAATATAATCAAGACGAAAGGAGGAAAAGTAACCTTTGGAGATAATGCTCAGGGAGAAATTATTGGTATAGGTAAAATTGTTCTTCTTGGAAAAACATTGATTTCAAATGTTTTATTTGTTAAGGGTCTTCAGAAAAACCTCATTAGCATAAGAAAATTATGTGATGAAGGTTACCTTGTGAGTTTTAGGAATGACAAGTGCTTCGTACACAATTCCAAGGAAGATTTAATTCTTTCTACTCATAGGCAAGAGAATGTTTACACACTTAACATAGAAGACATTAGGACCCAAGACATACCTTTCCTTAGTGCAATGGAAGACCATTCATGGTTATGGAATAAAAGTTTAGGTCACTGCAACCTTAATAACTTATGAAATGTTTTTAAGAAAAGATTATTTAAGGATCTACTAGAGTTTAGATTTGATTTTTCAAAAGTTTGTGACCCTTGTCAATATATCAAGCAACATAAATCATGTTTTAAATCAGTCAGAAAAGTATCAACTACTAATGCATTACAGCTATTGCATATGGATCTTTTTGGTCCAACACAAACTGGAAGCATTGGAGGCAAGTACTATGTATTTGTCTTTGTTGATGATTACACTAGATTTACATGGGTCTATTTTCTAGAAAAGAAGTTTAAATCTTTTTGTTATTTCAAAAGTTTTAGAGCCCAAGTTAAAAATGAGAAGATCCTTCCATTGTAAACTATTCATAGTGATCATGGAGGAGAATTTCAAAATTCTTATTTTGAGACTTTTTGTATTAGAAAAGGTATTACTCACAACTTCTCAGCACCCAGAACACCTCAACAGAATAGTGTTGTTGAAAGAAGAAATAGAATTCTTCAAGAGATAACTAGAACCATGTTGAGTGAGTATTCTATAGCCAAACATTTTTGGGATGAAGCTGTAACTACATCTTTTTATACTATAAATCAAGTTTTTATTAGACCTTTTATTACTAAAACTCTTTATGAGTTATGGAATGGTAGAAAACCTATACTTTCCTACTTTAAGGTTTTTGGTTGCAAGGTATTTATTCTAAATACTAAAGATAATATACATAAATTCGCACCAAAATATGATGAAGGAATTTTTTTAGGCTACTCCATAACTTCTAAGTCATATAACATTATCAATAAAAACACTTGTACTGTTCAAGAGAAAGTACATGTTAAATTTGATGAAACTGATCCTTTTTTTTTAATCAACACCAACCTACATCTTAGTATATGTTTTTAAAAACTGATTATCGACCTTTAATAGATGATCCTTCTTATAAGGAAAATGTTCAAGAAGATACTACTGAAACATTTACCCCAGAATATTTCCTACCCTATATTGATGAACAGGTTTTACAAAACCCAAATCAGTTGTTTCTAAATAATCATCCCAGTTATAGTACTATTGGTGATGTCAATAAACCTGTTAGGACTAGAAGTTCCTTAAGAAATGAAGTAGAACATCTAGCATTCCTTTCCCAATTAGAACCAAAAATCACTAATGAAGCTTTAGGTGATGATTATTGGATTTAATCCATGCAAGATGAACTAAATGAATTCAAAAGGAATAATGTTTGGACCTTGGTTGAAAGACCTAAAGAAACTTCTGTTATTGGAGTAAAATGGGTCTTTAGAAATAAGTATGATGAAAATGGAATCATTGTTATAAATAAATCAAGATTAGTTTACAAAGGCTATAATCAACAAGAAGGAATAGACTATGAAGAAACTTATGCTCCAGTAGCCAAACTTGAATCTATTCGTATTTTACTTGCCTTTCCAGCATTCTTCAATTTCAAAAAAATTCAAATGGATGTGAAATGTGATTTCCTTAATGGTTATGTTCAAGAGGATGTTTTTGTTGAACAAACTTCTGGCTTTAAAGATACAAAACATCCAGAATATGTTTTTAGACTTACCAAAACTCTTTTGGACTTAAACAAGCCCCTCGAGCTTGGTATGATAAACTTACAAGATTTTTGCTTCAAAATAACTATGTTAAGGGAAATGTACATCCAACCCTTTTTTATAATGAAAGATAAGAAAAATGTTTTTATTGTTCAAATATATGTTAATGAAATTATATTTGGTTCAAATCAGCAATCTTTAACCGATTACTTTGCGGATCTATTGAAATCTGAGTTTGAAATGAGTATGATGGGTGAGTTAACATTTTTCCATGGTTTTCAAATTTCACAAAAACTAGAAGAAATCTATATATCCCAATATAAGTATATTAAATATCTTCTTAAAAAGTATGGATATGACAACACTAAAAGTATATGTACTCCCATTGGTACCTCAAACACACTTGATCTTGATGAAGCTGGGAAACCAGTAGATCATATATCTTTTAGAGGTATGATAGGAAGTCTAATTTACTTAACATCTAATCATCCAGACTTACTATTTTCAGTATTCTTATGTGCAAGATATCAATCCAATCCTAATGAATCTCACTTAAATTTAATGAAAAGAATTTTTCGCTACTTAAAGGGAACCATGGATTTAGGACTATTTTATACTTCTAGAAATGATTTTTTTTTAAAAAGTTTTTCGGATGCTGAATTTGGTGGATGTAAAATGGGTAGAAAGAGTACATCCGGAACTTTTCATTTATTAGGATATTCATTAGTTTCTTGGTCTTGCAAGAGGCAACACTAAGTGGCACTTTTCACTGCTGAAGCTAAATATATACCAGTTGGAATTTGTTGTGCTCAAATGTTGTGGATGCAACACACACTCACAAACTATGGTATGAGTTTTACCAAAACAAAAATTTTGTGTGACAATACTAGTGCCATTGTCCTTAGTAAAAACCCTACACATCACTCTCGTGCAAAGCCTATAGATATTAGGCTTCACTTTCTTAGGGATCACACACAAAAAGAAGATATCATTCTTCAATTTTTCGGAATCCAAGATCAACTTGCTGATATTTTCACAAAATCATTACCCTCTAATAGATTGGAATACAATAAACATAAGTTAGGAATGATAGCCATAAGGTAATCCTCCTCATTAACTTTTTATTGAACCAATCACCTTACAGTAAAAAAACTCCTTTTCATAGGGGGAGTACATTCGTAATGAATCTTTATCATATTTTTTGTAATGAAGTTTTCTTCATATTTTTCGTAATAATGTTTTTCATATTTTTCATAATGAAGTTTTTCATATATTTTGTAATGAAACTTTTTTATATTTTTCCTAATGAAGTTTTTCCATATTTTTTGTAATGATGTTTTTCATATATTTTGTAATGAAGATTTTTCATATTTTTTGTAATGAAGTTTTTTTATATTTTTTATAATGAAGTTCTTCATATTTTTTATAATGAATATTTTTCATATTTTTGTAATGATGTTTTTCATATTTTTCATAATGAAGCTTTTTCATATTTTTTGTAATGATGTTTTTCATATTTTTCATACTGAAGATTTTTCATATTTTTTGTAATAAAGTTTTTCATAATTTTCATAATGAAGCTTTTTCATATTTTTTGTAATGAATAATTTTGTAATGATGTTTTTCGTAATGAAGATCTGTGTACTTTTTTTCATAATATTGTTTTTTTCGGAATCTAAAGTCCTTCAAGAAGAATTTTCTCAATATGAATAATTCTCTCGACTATCCGAAATGTATGATTCTTTCTTGAGTTTTTATAATAACCTTTTACTTGCTGTTAGTTTCTTTTGTTTTTAAAATTTTCTTTGATTATAGTTTCCTTAAATCTGAATGTTTTCTTTTAAAAACCTCAAATGATCCGATCCTACCAAATTTTCCTTGCAGCTATAATTTCAACTCTTAGATCAAATAAAAATAATTCTCAGCCATTGGATTTAGATGGGAAGTTCAACCGTCGCTTCAACACCTATAAAAAGGTGACCCCCGATGGTTGTCCCACACCAGTTTTCAAAGCTCTTGCGTATTGAAGCTCTGCCCATCTTCAAAAGCTCGTTCCATATTTTCAATACTTTCTCAAGTCCAAATTTCTACTGAAGTTCCTTCTCAAGAAATGTCTTCTGTCAAGCCGATTTTGATGTGGAAAATTTATAGGGAGATGCTGGTGCATCTGAAATTCTTCAGTAAGTATGACTCTATTATCTCCAAGAGTATCAAGCTTAATGGATGGGAGAGTGTATCCATTTCAAAGACAGGATCTCAGGATGTTGTGTTCCTGGATCTACTGATAGAATTTTATGAATCAGTTTTATTTTTCATGTAAGATGGTAGAGAAAATTTTTCCTTCAAGAGTTATGGTAAAACTTATGCACATTCTTATACTAAGGCTGCTAGCATGGAAGGGCTATATTATGAAGGGGAGGTAGAATTTTGTTATCACAAGCTACCAGATGTGCAAGGATGTTTTGTAAAGCTGAAGGCTATGCAAAGTCTTGGACTTACAGATGTCAACACTTCAAATATTGCTCACCTATCTACCAACAATTGGATCCTAATGTTATGGGTTCAGGGATTTATCATACCGAGAAAGGGTGACAAGGACACTCTAAAGAAAAGTGATATGTATATCTTGGATTTTTTGTTAAATCTAAGGAAAATCAATCTGATTAAGAATATTCTCATTACGATAGAGAATATCAAGAATGGGAATTTGAGAGCAAATATTAGCATGTATCTTGCCCTACTCTCCAAATTGATAGTTCGGTGCCTTAAATCTTTCAAGATCCCTTGCAGTTCCAAGATGAAGAATTTTAAAGTAATTTTAATCAGTGGTGATACCCTCTAGAGGATGAATGTATGTTTTTCAATGGAGTCATCTGAGTTTTATTATCTACCAAAGGATGAGGCGGAAGCTGTTCTGAAAAGTGCTGAAGAGGCAGAACCACTAAAGATAGCTGGAAAGAAGAGGAAACTAATGGAAGTGGAAGAAATAGAGAAAAACCCTAAGGACAAAGAATCCCAATCCATAACTCCAAATCCCAAAAACAAGAAAGCCTATCCGGATGTGGTTATTGAAAAGTGGAGAGAGGATAAGGATAACTGGAAGGAAGGGGAACCACAATTTGGTCTAGAGCCTACAGAGGCCAAAACATTGAAAAATAAAGCGGAATAAGAGCTTGAGAAGCAATCCAAAGAGAATAATCTTAATAAGAAGATTTTGGATGAGGAGATTGTGAAATATCTTTTGATGTCTACTCAAGTTTCATCTGAGAACATTCCTGTTCTGAAAACTTTCTTAGTTGAACCATTACCTGAGACACCGGGGAAGAAGTACATGACTCTGGAAAAAGAACTATAAAACATTGCTGAACAGATAGAATATGTGGAAGAAGTGAAAGAAAAGGAAGAATGTATTAATCGCACTGATGATCAGATTAAGAAAGTTCAAGATTGTCATGAAAATAAAAGTCCTTCAAAAAAATTGTCAATCCGGACTTCTCAAGCTGGATCATCGAAACATGCTACTCTAGGAGTTGATGAGAAAGCTGAAGAGGAAGTGAACAAATAGTCTGAGGAAGAAATATATAATCATGTATTCATTCATCCTGAGGATATTGAGGCTGGAGCTGAAAAAGAAAAAATTGATGAAGATAAGATTGTTCAGTTGTCTGAGAGTGAGCCGGAATCTTTAAATGAAGAAGTTATTCTGAAAACCAATGAGGGGAAACAAGTGGTTGTTGATACCCCAACCAAATAAATTCTAAGAAATAATGAAGATGAAGGATCGTCTAAGAGGATTCTAGTATAACTAGAGGAATAACTATCACCAAGAAAAATGTCAGATTCAGAGTCATCGGATTTAGGACATGATTTTGTCATTCAGTCCCTCAAGAAGCTAGTGGAAACCATTCTGATCTTTCTAACAATTGACCCCAGATGCTAGATGCTCCAACATAGAATGAATTAGAAATCAGACTCTATATACATGGTAATGGATAGGTGTGTAATTATTGAGGATGAACACAAGAATTTTCTTATCAACTATGAATCCCACAGAAAATCTTGTAAGAAAATAACCATCTGGTCGAAAACGATCATTGAAGATTTGAGAGAGATTGAACAATTTCAAGAATATGTCAAGGAATATTTTGATACTGAAGACAACAAAATCAAGGATCTTACAAACAGCTTTGAGTGAAAGCTAAATCTTGAAAAAAATACCCAGATTCAGGATGTCAAATATATGAATGGAAAGTTGAATTATTTTGTCCAAAGTTGGAAAATAGAAAGGGATCTCCGGACCGAGATTCAAGATAAGATAGTGAATCAAGTTGACCTACAGAAGGCTCAGGCAGAGGCCCTGAAGGCTCAAGATGATAGGATCAAAACCTTAGATAAGCATACAGAGTAGGATCACAAAGAACTAAAGAAGCTGAAAACCATTGTGAAGAAGCTGATACCCAAGGAAAAAGAATCAAAATAGATCCAAATCCGATCTTTTGTTGTAACTTTAATTCCTTGTAAAAATTCTTCCAATTTTAATGAAATTGTGGTTACTTTTTTTGTTTGGATGTGTGTACTAATATTTTAGGTACCATATTTCTTTTCCATTCCCTAAATATATTTTTGAAAATCACAAAGGGGGAGAAAGAAAAGAATAATTCTAAGTAAAGAGAAAATATCCCTAAGTAAGGGGGAGTTTATCTAATGGGGAGTTCTCATTACGCAGATTTCCATACTAAAGATAATGAAAATTCTCATTTTGGAAATCTATAATACGGTCCTTAGTGTTCCAAAACCTAAGGCGTAGTTAGTCGTATTCACCATTGACCATGAATAAAGGGAGATAAGTTTTATTTTCAAAGTCTAGAAAATTTTTGCTAAGTCCTTATATTCTTTTTCATAAGGATGTTTGTGCTTTCCAAAAAGGGGGTGATTGTTGTGTCAATAATGTTATCCTTATGACTTTTCCATTCCTTCATTCAAGGGGGAGATTGTTGAGTCATTAAGGTTTCCTTATGACATTACCATTTTTTCTTGTTTTGAAAATCACAAACACCTTATCTCAAAGAAAAATTCTTTTTACCCTGTGTTTTACTTCTATAAGGAAAATTTTATTTCCCCAATAAAATTTAACCTTATCATGTTTTCATTGTTCATATCATAATTTATCTAAGTGTAAAATTTGGTTTGAAACCAAAACCTCGGAATCCTATAATTACCTAGATATGAAGCATTCAGTTTTAGGATCCAAATTCTTAGAATTCTAGTTACGAACTCTTCTGAGTTCTAACTCCAAATTCTGAATCAGAATTCTGGTTAGAACTCTTCTGAGTTCTGACTCCAAATTCTGATTAAGAATTCTGGTTACAAACTCTTCTGAGTTCTGACTTCGAATTCTGATTACGAATTCTGGATACGAACTCTTCTGAGTTCTGACTCTGGATTCTGAATATGAATTCTGGATATGAACATCTCTGAGTTCTAACTCCAAATTCTGATTATGAAATCTAGATACAGACTTTTCTATGATCTGACTCCGAGTTCTCTAAATAATATACTTTGAACTCTTACGAGTTCTGACTCTGAAATCTTATGAACTCTGACTCCGAACATTGTAAGTTCTGGTTCCGAATTCTTGTGAATCCAGATTCCAAATTTCCATGAAATTCATACTCTGAAATTCTATAGAATTCAGGTTCTGAATTCCTACAAATCATAATCCAAATATCCTTGTATTATATACTCTAAATTCAATTTTGGTTAGACTCTGAACATTCATTTACTTACATTCTGAATATTGGATTTTAGTAATCTAACCATATTTTTACTTACACTTGTTTTTTTATAAAACGATGTCATGCTTTCAGTTATTAAATAACCGTTGTTTGAGTGAAACGTGTATAGGTCCCTCCGAAATTCAAGGAAAAATATGACCATTGGAGGAGGTAGTTGGCCGTTGAAGTTGTGCCTATAAATAGAATCTCATTTGATAGAGCTGAAAACATCTTTGAAAACTATGCTTAAATGATGTTGAAGTGATTCCTAGAGAGAGAGGCTCTTATAAACTCTCAGTCATTGTGCCGGAAGTTCGAACGGCTTGTTCGAGCTTTTCATCATGCATATTTACTTTGTGCAACTCCTATTGTTGTTGTGTACAATCGAGGGCTTCCAGGGAATGGAAGACAGAGGTGTCGACTACCTTGAAGTTGAGGGATTGTGGGGATAGAAAGTCAGGCTCTGATCTTTGTATCGAGGGATTACCCTAGTGTGGGTAATACAGACTTTCTTGAAAGTATAAATCAAGGGACCTTTATCCAAGGTTGTTGGATACCCTTCTCTTTGGGTAAAAAGAGTTACTACTTGTTACTTGTAGTTTTCTGTTTTGTTTTCCGTTGTACTTTGACTTGTTGAGGAAAGTATAATCTTCTTATACTATCTTACACTTGTACTCTAATTATATAGGATTCTATACGCTTTAAGGTAGAATCTTAGTTATTGTAAACTTTTGTTAAGTTTCATTTCTGGACTCACTTTTCCAGAATCAAGCAAGTTATTAGAGCATAGAGGTGATGTGAATTTTGGTTATGAAAAATTTCCTTAGGAATTTTTTAAAGTATACAATCCACCCCCCTCTTGTATTTGAGAATCATATTATTACATATTAAATCCTACATTTGGTATTACAGAGTTTATCATACTCACATTCCATCCCAACATGAACCCGATTTATGGCTGAGATATACTCAACCTACTCTTTTTGGGGTTATTACCCCTAGATGAATCTATTCTAAAACCGCATCGAATTTTAGTATCTTGATAGGGATGTACTTATATGAAAAACTCATATTCTCTATCTGAAAAAAATGGATGTTATCGTATAATTATACTTATCCTCAAAGTCATTCATAGGATTATGTACCCTAACCTATGTTTTCTAAAATCTAGTTCACAAGGTTTCTAGTAAATGTTTTCTAATACCAACTATATTGACCCTGCCTGAAGTAGCCATAAGTTAGTGGTTACTTTATTCTATTAGAATAAGATTCAATAGATCCTAAACCAAAGGATAAAATAGTTTATTAGTCCTGGTAACAATATATATATATTAATCTCATACTAAATGTGAAAACATATATTATAACATAGTGAAATTGAATTTTATGTATCCTTTAACTTATTTAAAGATTAATTCTTCTTATCTTGGGTAAAGGAAAAAATATAGGGTAAGCTCATATTATGAGAAAGGGTTATGTATAGTGGAATATATCATTCATCAATATGGCATACACAATATGAAAGGGTAAATAACTGAAAAAAAAAGTCATTTAATCAACAACTTTGACCATTAAATGAGTTCCTGGATAATATCAATGCTGTAATTCCATTGATAATAATATTTTTTTCTCAATGAATGAAATTCTTCATATTGGACATCATGATCTCAAACATCGTGATATTTATATTGTCAAGATCTTATACCAAGATAGTTTTATTGATTTTTAGGTACACACCAAAAAATTATTTATTATTAACTTACTGTTTTGTCTTGTTATACCTTTAGATGCATCAAGGGGTTGTCTATAACTAAGACCCACACATTACTGCATGTCCAATGCATTCCTCATATATTTAATGATTAATTTAATTCATAAATAGTATGACTTATCAATATATATTTATATTGAGTAAATATTAAAAATTCATCAAGATTTTCCCCAATGAATAAATAAATTACAAAATAAATCACCAGATTTAATATGTTATATGTTTTATGAAATATAAATATTCAACTAAAAAATAATATGGATATTTGAGAGAAATTTAATGTGCAATGATGATAATAAAATGAATTTTTCAAGGTAAAGTTAATGAATATATAATTAATCAAGATAGTTATTGTCAACACTATTTCTAGTAAAATTGATTATTAACCATCCTGATAAAGAATAAGGATGGTATCATTACAACATATCCTTAGTGTAGTATATGTAGAATAATGGTTTTTTGAAATTGAGGAATCAAAATACTATAAAAATATCATTATAAAATCTTGAGGAAAATACCCTTTTCACTTTAAAATTTTCTTTTAAAAAATAATAATACATAGAATATTTGAAAAAAAAATTATTTAAAAATAAACTTGAAAGTAAATATTACTATAAATGAGTGGACATTATTATGGTAAAAAAAATTTCACACCAAGTATGTTAAAATTATGATTCTTTTCACATTTTTAGTAAAAATTAAAATGGTAAATTATTCTTAAAATAACAAGAATATTCTTCATAAACCATTTTATTAATCGTAAATGGGTAAAAAATGTCTTAATAAATCATTTAATAATAGTAAAAATATTATTTAAAACTTTTTGAGGAAATTTTGGATATGGAAGAAAAATCTTCCTGACTGAGTAGAAAAATAAATTCATTTTTTCATAAAACAATATTTTGGTAACTTAAGTATTTAAAAGAGAAAAATGAAAGAAAAATATATAATTTTAATTAATAACAATATAAGAATAAAATATCTTTGGTTTAATATAGAAATATAAAATAATTTTCTCACTGTAGACATAAACATAAACGATCCTAAAAAATGTTGAGATTGTAAAATAATCCTTTAACACTTTGATAACTTTTCAATCATAACCCCCATGAATGAAATAAAATAAAATGAAACATTAAATAAAATTAATATAAATATATTCATGATATAACATATAAAATCTGAATTAGATACACCTGATATAAATAAATAGGTTCATAATACCAAATATGTCTCAATAGTGTAGAAATTGAAACAAAAACTCTTACAAAGATCATACCATTTAATTGATAATTAATCAATGAATTGATTATGTGTATCAAATTTAAATATAAAATAATCACAATTCATTACACAAGTAATCTTATAATATCAAAAAAAAATTAATAATCAATATAACCCAAGGAAAAAAATTGTTATGAAACCCCTTACTAGTTAGAAACGTTAAATTTAAATCAATTTGAATAGAATAAATTCAATTAAAACTTAAAATTCAATTATTTATTAAGGATAAATGATATAGCATTTAAAATTGTATTATACACATTATATAATATAAATTGGTTCATAACATTAAAATATGTCTTAGTGAAATGGGATTAAGATGGAATCCCTTACTACATGGTAAATTTCAAATAAAATCCCCATGAAAGTAATAATTTGAATAAAAACATAAAATAAAATCTATTATGAAGGATTTTTGATATAAAATTTAAAATTCTCTATGTATACACCATAAAAATGAAATTGGAGCATAACATTAAAATATACCTCAATGAAATGAAATAGAGACATAATCCCTTACAAAGATCATACCATTAAATTGAGAAATAATCAATGAATTTATTCTGTATATAAAATTTAAATCCAAATAAAACAATTTTAAATAAAACATAACATAATAAAAAAATCATTACACACAGAGTCAAAGAATATCATATACAATTAATAACCAATATAACCTAATGAAAATAAATTGATTTATAAAACACTTACCACATTGTAACATTCAAGTCAAATCCCATTGGATTAAATAATATCAATTGAAATGTAAAATACCATTAATTATGAATTATTAATGTTATAACATGTAAATGGGGAAGTTTTAAAGCATATAAATGAAATTGGTTCATAACATTGAAATATGCCTCAATAAAAGGAAATTGAGATAGAATCCCTTATAATGATCATACTATTGAAGTGAGAATTAATAAGTGAATTTATTATTGTATAAAAAAAATTCCACATAAAACAAGTGTAAATACAACATAAAATTAAAAAAAAAATCATTACATTCATAATTTTGTAATATCATAGACAATAAATAAGCAATATAATCCAATGAAAATAAATTGAGTTATGAAACACTTATCACTTGGTAACTTTCAAGTCAAATCACATTAGATGAAATCATATGAACTGAAACATAAATTAATATTAATTGTGAAGGATTTATTATATAACATGTAAAATGGGTATTTTATACACCATATAAATGAAATTGGTTCATAAACATGAAATATTACTCATTGATAGGAAATTGAGACAGAATCCCTTATAATAGGACTAACACATCACGCATATTATTCATCCTCATATGTAATAAATTCATTTTAATTATTTGATTTATTAAGAAAATAATTTATTTTTACTATTACTTTAATTTTTTTTACTATCATGTTATATTAAATTATTTAATCAATTGAGTTTTTATCAGACATTTTGACGATATTCAGTTCATATGTACAAAATGATTTCAGTATGTTGATTATACTCAATGAGGTAATTGTTCCATGACCTAAATAATATTTATAATGAAATAAATATCATTTTTACCTTAATTATACTTCTTAAACCAAACATTTTTTATATTTATGAAAACTTAACTACGTTATAATCACAATGACGGTAAGTCATACATATGTAGGTTTAATATTTTCTATTTTTCAACGATAGTTATCTAAAAATTTAGGTATTGTTTTATATTTACATAATTAAAAAATATTATAAATACCATATTATTTCTTTAAATATGATTAAATATATCATCCATGTGATGTGGTGATAAAAATGAATTGCATATCTTCATAGAGATGGAAGTCAACACGTACGCACGAATGACCTTATCATTTTTCAATGAATGAAAATTAATAAAATTAAATGATATTTTATCATTTTATAATTAAAAATATCTCATGAATATAATATATATATTAAATAAATCATTAAAACCAGCCTTAATATGAGGTTATCTTAAATTAATTACATCAGTTCACATGGCGATAGTCCGCTATAAACTGGAATGATAGTTTCTTTTTCCATATGATGGATGAGGATTTTGATATAGCTTATTACAAAAATATAATAACATCTATTTATTTTTCATATAATTATGTTATTATATTCTAATTTTTTTAATAATATTTTATTGAGTTGGAATAACAAATAAAAGAAAAACTCTTGGTTAAGAATGACAACACTTCTTCAGAAAACCTATTAAGTTTTACACTGAAACGCTAACTATGATAGTTTTATAATGAAATTGAGGACTCTAGTACATGGTAAACGAAGTAATGAATCCATGTTTTTGAAATAGTTTCTTAACCAAATGGTTGTTTAATTGTTTATAAGATATGATAGGGAGTTCCCTTTTATAAGTGATGGGAGGGGATCTTTTGAAATTTTATAAAATATTAAATTATAATAAGGTTATAATAAATTAAAATACTTAAAAGTCCATAGGGAATATATTTTTTCATATTATAAGTATTAATTATTTCCAAAAAATAGGATGCATGGAAGTTTAATTATAAAATTAACCCTTATCTCTTGGTGTATCCCTTAGGTAAACCCATTTTAAATTTATCCACGATAAAAAATTCATCAAACTGAGTGGGTCATAATATTTATTATAAGATAAAAATTCGATAATAAATTGTAATGGGATAAAATTTTTAATACCTTTTCATCCTAATTTTTCACTTTAATCATTTTTATAATTTTAAAATAATTTTATAAAATATTAGTTAACATAAAATATCAATTATGTCATTTCTAACACTATTCATTTAAATTAAATTTGAAGAAATGAGGATAACAATGAATTTAAAATATAATAAATTTCACTATAAATTATACACCATTTTTAACAATAAAATACTTTTTTAACACTAAATCATCCCAAATGCGTTAATTTTACTTTTTTTTAAACAATTTACCGTATGTTTTTTACTATTTTCCCAATTGATGTGTGGGTGTTGAATAACCCTTTAAGGTAACTATATAATCAATAAAAATTAAAACTAATTTAATATAATAAAAATAATTTCATTAAACTTAAAATAATCTTTCATATTCACTCACCACCTCTTTTTATCACTATGTGAGAATATAAGAGATATTTAAAGGAAAGAGAGAGACATTTTGTCTTTTTCTTTACCTAAATTATTATATTGGTCGCATTCATGGATAAGTGTCCCATAAATAATTGAATATTGAGTATAATATAATAAGGGTTAAAATTCATTCATCAAATAATAATTTATATGAAAAATGGTGGCCTTATCACTTAGTTTTAACATATGTTATCCGGATTTACCCTTTAATCATAGTGACAAATATTTTACTATTTTTTCTATTCATTATGAAAAAAAATTATGTTTGACTTATTAAATAAGATGACTTAGGATGAATCCAATTATATAATATATTTTATTAAATTCAATTCATGTAAGTGGAAGAAATTCATTTTATAATAATCCCACAATGCGTGGTGAAAAAAAGTTTTCTTGAAAAAAATACATTTTTCAAGAAAAAATCATATCATATTAAATCCATGAGTATAAATCACCATTATATGAATTTAATTTCATATAAATATATTTATATTTTATATTTTTTTAAAATTCATTCCTTATTAGGTTATATTTAAATTAATTAAAATGAAGAAACTTAATTCATTTAAAAATAGTTTTCAAAAAATGCATTTTTCAGCCTAAAATTAAACATATACAAAAATTCAGTATAAATATGTTTGAAAATTAATTAATTAGATTAAATATAACTATTGAATAATTTTTTTAATTTTAAATAAAATTATAATTATAATGGAACTTTTAAATTTCAGAATTTATTGAAAAGAATTAAGAGATTTACCAAAAGATGTATTTTTCACTATTCACTGAAAAATAATTATTTTTAGAAAAACACCCAAATTTTTTCCTAAGATAGTTTTGACATAATTAATTAAAAAAATTTAATTCTTCATAACATAATTTCAATGATCTCTTAAAAAAATATTTTTTTATTCACAGAATTTAAAAAAACATTTTTTATAAAAAAAATATATTTTTGAAGCATGTTAAAACTTTACTAAAACATAAGTCCTTATTTATTAATAAATTTTCTTTATATAAAATATTTATACGTGATTTTCAAAAGAACCTACTCATACCGAAAATTATAATGGATAGTTTATAATGGTCATGTTTAAATAGTATATTTTGGTTTGTTTAGGCTTGGTGTTTTGTGTCATATATACTATTGAAAATAATTTCCTACTTTTAAAATCTCATAGTGGTACGCCCTCAGTTAAATTTAAACTATAAGATAATTTACAAGGTCACATGGCTTCTAAATGGTTACTACTAACCGTGAACCTGAATCGATTTCCCCTTACTTCCCTCCATGTTTCACCCTAAAGCACAAATTAACTCATGATCTTACCTTGTAACTCAAGATAAAAATTGAAATACATAAAATCCAAAATAAAAAACTATAACGAGGATCAAAACGTATGAAAACTCCCATACCACCCATGGAAACTTGAGGTTTGGCATTAAGAAAATATTTCAGGTACTCTCCACTACTACCTCTGAAGCAATCATTGTTCAATCTTCAGTCTACCATTAACCCCCAAATAAAAAGCTCTAATGCCTTTTTAAAGAAAAGTAGTATGGTTCAACTGGAATCATCACCCAATATAGAAATCGAAATGGTCCATAGAACATTTATGTGTCAATCATTTCCATCCAAATCAACATCCCCTTATATCTTCCTCTGTCCTAACTCCCAAGAGCTCTGGCGGTATCTTGGCTTATATATTGGAATCTCTCTCTATCTTCATTCCCAAAGGCTCTCTTAGTCCTTGGAAAACTTCCCAAAAGCTCCATCATACTTCCTCCCAATGTATCTATCAGTTCTTTAGACACTAATTAATTCACTCCCTAACACTCTAGGTCTTCCATGTGTCAATCATTTCAAAACACATCAACATCAACAAGTTTCCCTAACAAAATCCATATAAAAAAAGAAAATTAATAAAACAACATACCCATTTTAGTAAATCACTTTATTAAAATTAAAAAAATATACAACACTTTAGAAATCCTTTTAAAATAATAAAATCACTTTGATACTTATTATCAAAAATATGGAATTCATTACTCAACAGAAAATATTTTATTTGTGATGTTTTATTTGAGATGACACTTGGTCATATACAGTTATTTGTAACAGAGTACCATCAAAACTAACCCATAACTGAAAACCCCATCTTAAATAATATTATAAATCTATTATTTATTGTGATCGTTCTCTTGACCATTTCTAATAAAGTATTTGCATACTCATACCTATTGGGAATAATTTTATAAAAAACTAAAAATATATATATAAAATATCAGAATAAAAATATCAAATTATAAAAATAATTTATAAAAATTTAAAAAAGTGAAAACATATGAAATAATTGAAATATCACATAAAATATTTTCATTTAAATTTTAAAATAATCAGTATTTACATAATTTATCAATCATTGTGGAGGGGTGGGGTAAATATGGGGTATCATCATCATATAAAAAAATTTAAAATTTTTATGGTTCTAGATATAAATATTTATATTTATATTTATATTTCATTCTTTATATTGATAAAAAATTAAATGGTCACTCTAAAAACCAAACTAAAAAATATGAACCCCGATATTATCAAATGTTTTAAACCTTCTAAGAATAAACTTCATAAATGGCACATAATTCATTGTTTTGAAACCAAATTTGAATTTTACATTGCCAATGATATAAATTATTTGACACCCTCAAAGTAGATAGGATTTATACAACAATAATTTCGACTCTTCTCATGATTTATCTAATCTTGATTGCATAACATAAAATGTTTCCTATTTCTTGGGTCAATAATTATCCTAAAAAATTATAGATATTTAGTATTTTTACTTTATAAAAAAATGTATTATGGTAATTAATATATTTTTTATTTGATATTATTAATATAATTTTTTATTAATATATAAAATTAATTGACAATTTAATATAAATTTTTTGAAATTCACCATTATTTAATTTTTATTACCATAATTTTATAAATTAATAAAAAATATTATAATTTGTTATAAAGTAGTAAAATATATTATAAGTTACTAAAAACGTGTAAATCATAGAATTTCGAATATTCGGGTCAAGCTAAATGACCCATTTATGTCAGAAATGTAGAAATTTTTCATTTTTCATGACCTAAAAATTTATGACCTACTTCATTTTCACTTTTATGGTAATTTATAATAATTTATATTATTTCATAGTAATTTGTAGTAAATTATACTAATTTAAAACAGTTTTATTAATTATTAAAAATTTAATATGTTTAAATGTGTTTAAATATTTATAAAAAAACAATTAATTTATAATAATTTAAAATAATTTATACTATTTATATCAATTTATTATAAATTATATCAATTTATAAAAAAATTAATAATTTTTATTAATTTATAGTAATTTATAATAAATTATGTTAATTTTTTTTATTTTGTAACCATTTATACTAATTCTTATTAGTTTATAACAATTTGATTTAAATTATATCAATTTCTAAATTTTTATATAATATTTCCTGATGTATACTTATTGAAGGCAACATTATGATAATTTATAATGATCTGTAAAAATTTATTATAATTCAAAATAATTTTTTTATAAATATATAAGGATTTCTAAAAATTCGAGCTAGTTTTTAAATTTATATATAATTTTTATTCATATTTACACTTTTTTAATTTATACTAGTTTTATATAATATATAATAATATATAATAATTTTTAATAATTCTAATTATTTTATTTAATTATATGATTTTTTTCAAGTTTAAAATTATTTTATTAATTTTACTAAATTTTAAAAATTACCACTATTTACTACAAATTATCACTATTTATTACTAATTATTACTAACCATTACAAATTTTTACTAGTTTTTACTAAAGTTTACTAATATTTACCAATTATTACAAATTAGTACTAAATATTACTATATTTTACTACTAATTACTGATTATTAATAATAGTTACTAATTTTAACCAATATTTTCTAATTATTAAAAATTATTATTAATTATAACTAATTTTTACTAATTTTTACTAATTATTACTAATTTCTTTTAAATATTACTAATTATTACTAATTATTACTAATTTTTACTAATTTTTACTAATTTTTTATGATTTTTACTAGTTTTTTTTAATTTTTTCTATTTATTTCTAAATGTTACTAATTATTTCTAATTATTTCTAATTACCACTAATTATCACCAATTGTTAAAAATTATGAGTAATTATTACTAATTACCGCTAATTAGAACTAATTATTTATAATTATCACTGATTAAGACAAATTTTTACTAATTTTTATTAACAATTACTAATTATTTCTCATTAGTTCTAATTACCATGAATCACTGCTGGTTATTTCTAATTACCATTAATTATTACTAATTATCACTACGACCACTAATTATTACTAATTAATACAAATTACTACAGATTAATACTAATTACTACTTATTGCTACTAATTGTTACTAATCACCACTAATTATTTCTAATTATTTCTAATTATTACTAATTACTATTAACTTTTACTAAATGATACAAATAATTACAATGCACCACTAATTATTACTAATTATTACTAATTATTACTAATTATTACTTAGTACCACTAATTGTTACTAATTATTACTATTTATTACTACTTATTACTAATAACCACTGATTGTTACTCGTTTCCACTAATTATGACTAATTATTAATAATTATTACTAATTACGACTTATTATCACTAATTATTACTAATTATTACTAATTATCACCAATTATTTCAAATTATATCTAAGTAACACTAAGTATTACTAATTATTACTAATTATTACTAATTAGTGCTGATTATTACTAATTACCACTCTTTATTAAAAATCACCACTAATTATTACTAATTACCACTAACTATTACTAATTACCACTAATTATTATAATTATAAAGTAATATGTAAAACTAATTTCTATAAATTTAAACTAATTACAAAAAATTACCAAAAATTTATTAACAATTAAAACTAAATACATCAAATTGAAAATAATTAATCCTTCTTAAAACCAAAAACTACAAAATAAAAGTAAGTAATTCAAATTAAAAATAATTATTTATAATTAATAATAATTATAATAATAATTACTAACATAAAAAATATAAATAAATTAAAATTTAAAAACATTAAATAAGTACCTTAAAACTGAACTTCATATCAGATGAAAAGCTGAAAATTTGATTCCCTGTAGAATTTAAAACATTTAAATTTTTAAGGAGAAAAATAGTTGAGGAATTAATGAGAAAATAGATCAAAGGAGGAGATAAAGAAAAATATTTGGGTGGGGTATATATAGGTAATATTATTAAGGATAAGAGTAATTGCAACATGACCCGTCATAATTAATACCCATAATTAATTAGCTTGTTGGTGATTAAAAAGGTATTTGTGATGGGACTCATCGCAAATACCCTTCTGTCAACAGTTTATTTGTGATGAGAATTAGTTCCTGTTGAAAATTACAATAACTATGGAAGGTGTTTGCAATAGGGGTATATTCCCATCGCAAATACATTTCTTATGGTTTGGTGGGCAAGCGTGCTAATGGTATTTACAATGGGTCAGCTTTCCCATTACAAATTATCCTTAATTAATACTATTTACAATGGGGTTTTCCCATTGCAAAAGACTATTTTTTCATGTAGTGTTCATGACAACTCCCTTTGAAAATCCACCTTGAAACATCACATTGACAATAAAGACCATGAATCGCATCAAACATGTATTAAACCTAAATTGTTAATAAATTTAAAGGTAGTTTGTTAAATAGAATCCAAAGGCAATAAGGTATTAAATTTTTTCTAGGAAAACCCCATTAAATAAGGATACCTACCTCTGATTCAGCTCCAACCTCATCTCCTTATACTAAAACTGCTAGATTCAAGAAGAAGTATTCACATACCTAAACCACAGAAAATCAAACCACCCCCCCCCCCCCATTACTAACCATAGGTTTCTCGAACCCACTATCTAGGGTATCCAAATTCCATCAAAATGGAAGAATAAGGTAATAAAAGGGACAAAGATGAATAAATAATGAATATTATGGATTTCCTTGGGCAAAAAAAATGTGAAATCAAGAAAAATCAACCATAAAGAAGAGGGGAGAAGCTCCAACACCAGGGGATAGGGCTGTACATAATGGGGAGATAAAACGAGGCCAAAATATTTTAATCCTTATAGGTAAATTTTGTAAGATTCAAATATTTTAATGATCTAGAAACACTATGTTGTTTTCCTACATGGTTAGTATATTGATCCTTGCTTTTGAAATGTTAACATTACATTGCATTTTTCAAAAATACAAGACATTACACAAATAGACAAATGAAGACTGTACTTGTCTAGTGCCTTTGGAAACATAGAAACATAAGCACTGGTACACAAATGATCTAAATTATCTCCCACTAGGTTCTTCTTGACTAGAACCCTTCTTAAGAAACATCAAACATAATATATATATCTTTATAACCTGGGGAAAGAAATATAAAAGGGGGTGATCTCAAATGCTTAGTAAGGGTAAACAAGGGAGACATGTAAGCATAATCATGAGTATAAGGGTGTCAGAACATTATCATGATGATAGAAGACCATACCTTGAATATCAACGTTTATAACATAGTTCATGGCATAAAGAATGGAAATTCATAAGACATGATTCATAATGAAATAAAGAACATAATCCATTAAATCATAACATAGGGATAAAACATGGAATTGTTGAAAAAACATAAGCATATAATATGATTTCCATAGTGGTCAAGGAATAACTGCCAAGACCATTATAATGCACAAAGTCCATTACTGAATCAAGTGAACCCCCATTCTAGCACTTTATTACTAAACTAAGTGAACCCCCATTCCAGCCTTGTATTATGGAACTGAGTAAACCCCCTTTCCATCCTTCTTTATCTCATGAGACATAAATATTTACCCAATGCATTGGAGGGATATATAAGTCCCACCCATCACATAAAGAAATCATACATACATGTTCCACAGGATCATAAATAATCATATCATAACCCATAAAATTAAATGGGTATGAAAAACATGTTAACATATCATAACTTATTTAAAGAGACAATTTTTATAATCATTTTATTATAATAGCAACCCATGAAAAGAAAAGGGTTACAAAAGCATACTACCCGTTAAAGAGATATAGGCTTCATAAGCATCATTCCATCAAAAAAATATACTAAAAGAAATAATATGAATGGAAACATTGAATAATTTATCTATAAAGTCATTACTAACACCAATGGATGTTATCTTAGATGGAAAATAATACTGAATAATCTTTTCAAAACATTTCATGAGGAAAATATAATTTCTTCTTTGAAAAATGCATTTTATAACATAAAACATTTTAAAAACCTTTTTTAAATATCTTTAAAAACTTATGAAGGAATATTTGAAAATAATAAAAAAAATTATTTAATTTTCCTTGAAAATTATATTCAAGGATATTTTCAAATCGTTTTGAAAACATTTTTGAAAACATGGTTTTTGAATATAATAAATTTTCAACCGAAGGGAGAGATGGTCAGATTTTAAATAAAAAACATTATATTAATTACCAAAGAGTCGAAAAATGGTAATAACAATAGAGGATATAATGAATAAATATAAGAGAAAAAAAATTATTAATATTCATTGAGATATGGATCATAATATTTCATCAAGGGAAGTATAATCATAAACAATCTCAGAAAGCGATTAGGTTGTCTCAATAAAATCTTATCACTCGGTAACGTGGGATCATACTCTCCATGTAAGAAAAGGAAATCACAAGAATCATAAGATATCAATAAAATAATTATATTCATTATATAAGATGTAAAATTTAAGTATATACACCTCCAAAAATAGTTTAGGTTCATAACAAAACATGAATCTCAATGAAGGAGAATTGAGACAAAACTATTTTACCTATTTTGTAAATTTTGAAAAATAAACCCCTTGAAAGAAGGATCATAAAATGGGAACATTAATACCCCTAAATTTATTTAAAATATACATAGAATAAAATCATTAGTAGTACATACATCATGAAAAATGTAAGAGTGGCGAACATAGCTTGTATCTCACATAAATTAAATGTGATATAAAATCCCCTTACCTTGTGTCTTGACTATCTCCATACTCATACAAGATTCTTGTATAATAAATATAAGTTTATTATAAATCATTTAAAAAGTAATATTATTATATATATAAAATACTATATATGGTTTTTATGGCCTTATATTACCCACTTGTTAACGATCCTATGTTAAGGTTTCACTTCAGGTAATATTCGTTTCATTCTTCGCATGTGTCTTAATTTGTTATATCATTGGTCCTTCTCCTTATATCATGATTCCAGAATTTAGAAAATGATATAAATATCCATTATATACAGAATATTTATATTATAATAATTTATAGCATATATATTTATTAACTGGAATACACCGTTCATGGAGACGGTAAGTTGTACGTACGCATTAACGTTTTTTCCATCTTTGTTGTCGTATTAAAAGTAATTAAATTACATATGTATATATATGTATATATATATATGTATAATTATTATTGTACAATTAATATATCATATATATCTTATAATTTTACTATTTCTATCCTTAATACATTCCATGTTGTGTGTGTATGAATCACATCGCTTTGAGGGGGTGGTATTTCACACTTCCTCAAACGAGATTATCGTATTAACACCAAATGGAAAGTAAATAGATGTGTGTTCTAAAAGAAATAAAAACCTTAAAGACATAATAAATAAAATATATGAAATATATAAATGTATTTTCCATAATAATGTACACCATGATTGGTGTTAAATTAAAAATGAACAATCCTTGTTTTTTGAGATAGTAATTCTACATACACAAAAAAGTATGTTCGACATCCATTAGATTGATATGTGTGTAAGTGTATGTAAAAACCATAGAATAAAAATATCCTAGTATATTGAGGATAATATTTTTCATGTGATAGTGGAAAAAAATAATGGAGGGTTGGAGAAGTAAAATAAATGAAAAGACCCTCAAGAAGACATTACCTCCAAATCGGGTAACTCCTTTTGGTTTGTGCCACAAGTCTTCCTGGAGAGGATTTATTCCCTAAGGTAAGATTCATGGTTAGATAGAAGTTTTTTGGTAATTTTATTGTTCAGGTATTTTCTGATATTAATAGTATTTATAGGTGTGAGGAATGGGTAGAGGTGGTGTCCTTTTATAGTGGTGGTGGAGTGGCACTATTGTAAATATTTGAAGAGAGAATTTCACAAAGATTTTTCATTTTGCAAGTGGATTCTATAATGAACCAAGTTCAAGAAAATTTGTTATATGGAATAAATATGAACATAAAATTGGTTTTGGATAAGTTTCTATGTTTCTATGGGTCTTAAATATTAGGTTTATTACTTTATTAGCCAAATGTTTCTCTTAACCAATGTAATTAATTTTGATCACTTTCACTAATATTTTTGTCAAAAATGGAGTTGATATTATGAGACATTATAAATTATGATGATTCCAAATATGGAATCCATTTTACAAAATTATAATCACATAATTGATAGAAATTAATTTAAAAATTAATCCTGATGTCAAAACGATATTGTGGGTTTTTAATGTAAAAAATGATCAAAAGCTTGCGTAGTCTTTATGTCCAGTTTCAATGTGTAAATGGTTCAATGAAAAAAAATAGAATTAATTGTTAAAATTATTATCTAATTAAACTTTAATATAAAATTAAAATATAATCTAACCTTATAAATAAATTAAATTTAAAAGTCATTTTGAATTAAAATCTGTTATTTTCACTATTCATCCGAAAATGAATTTTGTCAACAAATCACAAAAATTCCAGCTAGAATAATTTTGGAATACTAAATTCTAAAATGAAGTCTATTTTATAAAATTAAATTTCTAATTGTTCCTAAAATTAATTTCATTATTAGAAGTAGTTTATTCAAGAAAACTATGTTTTTAAACAGAAAAACTAATTTACCAAAAATCATATCTTTCATTATCAATATGTTCCATTAATATATAAAAATTGTAAAAAATATTGGAAAGGTAGTTAATAATAGTAATATAAATATGTTTAACTTCTAGTTTATAATTACCATCTTCAAATTATAACAATAAAAAGAGATATTTCGTTGAAACTCAGTTTTGTGTGTATCATACGCCAAGTCAGTGTTGTTTGTAACGTATGCCATGTCAGAGTTGTATGTAACATATTCCATGTTGGTGTTTCATGTAAATGGAATATTTTACATAGTTTCATTCATTATATAAATGAAAAAAATAAATTTATTCAAAAAAAATTGGTCCACAAAAACTTTGGGTGTTACATTCTACCCCCCTTAAAAGGAATTTCGCCCTCGAAATTTGTCACTCGGGTAAAAAAAGAGGATACTTTTACTTCCTCATATCCTCAAGTTCCCACGTATCATCCTATAACTAGTTATTGTTTCAAAAAACATTAACCATGTGAGTGATTTTGTTTTCATAAATTTCTCTGATCTATCTACGATTTTAATAAGTTGCTTCTCATAAGAAAGATCTTTGACCATGTGCATGATTTTGTTCTTCATCTTTATTCTATGACTCCTTAATATTCACTTTTATAAAGGGTTGAACAATAATCTGATAAATATAATATGTTTCCCTTTCCTTTAGTATTTCTATATCCATCCTTCTGAAATCTAGAAATATTGGATCTTTTTTTATCTTCATCATAGATAAGCGAGAATGATATTTTTGACTCAAAGCATCCATAACATTGTTCGCTTTCCCAAGGTGGTAATGTATTGAGAAATCATAATCCTTTATCAACTATAACCATTTTATCAGGATCATGTTCAACTAATTATATTTGAATATATATTTAATACTTTTATGATTGGTATATATATCACACTTTTCCCCATAAAGATAATACCTCCAAATCTTTAATGGAAAAATTACCACTACAAACTCCAAATCATGAGTTGAGTAATTTTTCTCGTAAATATTAAAATATCATTATTAATAGGCTATAACCATGCTATTTTGCATAAGAAAATATCCCAATACCTTCTTGGATGCATCACTATAAATTAAAAACCCGTCTCCACTGTAGGGTATAGTAAGTATAGGTGCATTAACCAACCTTTTTTTTAGTTCCTTGAAATTTTCCTCACATTCTTCTATCTAGAGGAACTTAATACCCTTCCAAGTTAACTAGTTCATTTTATTATATATTTGTGAGAAAATATCCACAAATCATTGATAATATACACCTAAACCAAGAAATCTATGGATCTTAGTCATTGTCATTGGATTACAACAGCTT
This sequence comes from Viscum album, assembly GCA_963277665.1. Classification (NCBI taxonomy): domain Eukaryota; kingdom Viridiplantae; phylum Streptophyta; class Magnoliopsida; order Santalales; family Viscaceae; genus Viscum; species Viscum album. Next base: position 1,984,919,080 of record OY728122.1, read on the forward strand.
TTAATTTCCTCTATCTTGGATGTATCTACTATTATACCATCTATTGAGATTATGTGACCCAAAAGTGAAACATTTTTTTAGAAAAAATTCACACTTTGTAAATTTTTCATATAACTTATCCTTCTTCAGGGTCTTTAGTACAATTCTCAAGTGATCTTTATGCTCTTCCTTGCTCTTTGAATATATAAGAATGTCATCTATAAAGACTACCATAAACTAGTTGAGGTAATCTCTAAAGACTCTATTAATTAAAGCCATAAAAAATAGCATGGGAATTATAAAGCCCAAAAATAATCATTGTATACTCAATGTGACCATACCGTCTATAAAAATATTTATTGGATATATCCTCCTTGACCCTGAATTGATGATATCTAGAATGATGGTCAATGTTGGAAAATTATTGAGCTCTGAGCATTTGATCAAACCAATCATCAATACGGGGAAGAGGATACTTTTTATTGATTATGATTTTATTAAACTCCCAATAATTGATGAATAGTTTCATTGGTCCATATTTCTTTTTCACAAAAAGAACTGGTGCACCCTGAGGTGACACACTTGTCCGAATGAATCACTTATGAAGGATTTACTAGAGTTACTTCTTTAATTAATAAAACTCAATCAGGGCCATTCTATAAGGATTATTAAAAATTGGTGTGGAACCAAGTATAAGTTCTATCCTTAAATTAACTTCACATTTTTGTGGAAGACTAAGAAACTCTTTCAGAAATACATCCACAAAATCTCAAACAATGAGCATATAATCGATGTCGATCTTCTCCCAAACCATTTGAGATAAGCATCCCTTTTGAATGGGAATTAAGACCCATACATTGGATGAAATCTCTACAAGATGTTAATACTTATCATCACATTTATGGATGAACATAGGAGGGTTTTAAATATCACATGTTAATTACCTTCCTTGAAAATTTATATGGTATTTATGTAGAGAAATCCAATCCATTACTTATATGGAATCAAATTATACCAAAGGAAGAATGACAATATTTTTAAGAAGTACATCCCCAGAAACTTCAATCAGATAGGAATCATAGACTAGAGATGAAATCATTGCACCATTAATGTTTTTTACTGCTAATTACACCTATAATTGTTTTGGAGGAATATTAACACCCTTAAAAAATTCTTTAGATATGAAAGAGTGGGTAGATCTAGAATAAAATATGAAATTATAAATTCTAGAGTTAATGATAATTGTACCTTTTAACATGTCATTATCGCATCGCTAATCATAAATAGTGAATGCATGAGATATCTGATTTTCCCTCAACTTAAAATGTTTTTTTCTTCATTTATCATCACCAACCATTAGGTTTGTACAGTGGTTATCATAATTCACATTCTCCTTACACTTGTACCACTGAATCATGGGTGTTTCATTTTGTGTGGATTTCTTCCCATTGGTTCTTTAGGGTGACTAATTCTCATAACCTCAGAAATCAATTTCCCTATAGACTTCCCTTACACTCTTAAAACATTTATTATACCCCTTAAGGAAATTTCCTCTATTCTTCTTCCCACACATCGATCATAATGGAAATTTCATCTTCTTTTATACTTGGTTTTTATAGTTTTATTTGAAATCCATTTTCATGTTATTATAAAAAACAAAATATTGATACATGACTCCTGCCTCTATTTCAACCTTGATTTCATAAATCAAAATCTTTTAATACCTAAAAAAGTCTCTTATGTCCAATGCCTTTATGAGACTTATCATTAAACCACTGAAGAACCAATCAAATTTACTTTCGGGTAGGATGATAATTCCTGAAGCGTACCTCACAAGTATCTTGAAATTATCCTCAAAGGATACAATAGATTCATCATCCCTTTGATTCAACTCAAGGAAATATTTATCTTTATTGGTATAAATAATTTGAGTAAATTACATTTTGAAAAATAAGTTCTTGAACTCATTTAAATCCGTGGATTCAATCCCCTCATGATTCCTCATATTCTTCATTTGATTCCACCAATGATCTACTTCTCTTTCTAACTGATAAACATCTAGAATGATGTTCTCATGCTCTGTACACTAAAGAAGATAGAATATATTTTCAGTGGTATTAATCCACTATTCAGCAACAAATGGATTAGATGACCCATTGAAATAATGTGAGTGTTTCCTCAGGAAAGACTCAATATAATGTTGTTCCCTCATTTTCTCATTTGGAAGTCCACCATGATTCATATCATGAGAAGCCTCTGTGAGTATAGAAATAATGTTTTTCATTACAACTCCCATAGTATTTAGTTTCTATGGAGGACAATCACTGAATTGTTCATCGCAATCACCATTTATGCAGTTACTTTGGGTTCTGTCCAATAACTAAAACCCCGAACATGAAGTAATAAATAATTATCCTAATTAGGAAACACATAATAATGGAAAATAACTTATATGATGTCTAACTTATAAAACCATCCTTAATATATGACACCTTAGGTTTATCCTAGGTTATTCGTAGCCATATTATATTTAAACCCTTCATAATGGTTTGTGAAGAGTTCGTGAATTCCCAAAGCATATCCCATGGGAGTGTCAAACCAGGTGTGCAACAAGGCCCTTTAACATGTACTAGATTATCCCAAGTCAATCTCGAAACATCTAGTCAGAGTTGTTACCCTTAGTTATATCTATTCTAGAGCCACATCCACTTGTAGTATCTAGACAAGGATGTATTTCTAGGAAACCACTCACTCTATCCTTCACTGAAATTCTAGGACATTTTTCTATACTTTGACTCATCCCTATACTTATCCTTAGATATGTCCTTAGGGTTCCCACCAAGGTTTTCTCATCCTAGTTTCCAAAGGATAACAAAAATTTTCCTTGCATACCAACTATAGAGACCCTCACTTTTCAAACATTAACATTACATTACATTTTCATAAAACAAAAATAATACACAAATAAACATAAGAAACCCATACTCGACTAGTTTCTTTTTGAAAAAGGAAACATAAACACTAGTACACAAATGACCTACATTATCTTCAACACGGTTCTGTCTGACTAGAGCCCTTCTTAGACACCAAAAAAATAATACATATCTTCATAACCTTGGGAAGAAAACATAAAAATGGGTGAGATAAAATGATTAGTAAGGGTAAACAAGGGAGATATGTAAGCATAATCTCGATCATAAGGGTATAATATCGGGATCATGAAGATAAAATACCATACCTTTCATATCAAAGATCATAACAGAGATCATGGAATAAAGATTTTCAGTTCATGAGACATGAATCATAATAAAATAATGATCATAAGCCATGAAATCATAATGTAGGAATAAAACATGGAATTATTGGAAACAAATAATCATATAATATTATTTCCATAGTACCTAAAGAATCACTACTAAAACCATTATAGTGGAAAAATTATGTTACTAAATCGGGTGAACCCCTGTTCTAGCCCTGTATTACTGAACTGAGTGAACCCTCAATCTGGCCCTATATTACTGAATAGATTAAACCCTAGTTCCAAACTTGTTTATCTTATAATATATAAATCTTTATCCAATTCATTGGAGGTAGATATAGGTCCCACACATCACATAAATAAATCATACATAAATGTGCCACCAGATCATAAATAATCATATCACAACCCTTGAAATGTATTTTGTATCATAAAAATGTAAACATATCATAACATGTTGAAAGACATAGGTTTCATAATCATTTCATCATAATAACAACTCATGAAATTAAGGGGGTTTCAAAAGAATATAACTTGTGAAAGAGATACAAGATTCATAAGCATCATGCGATCAAAAAATAATCAATTCAAAGAAATAATATGAATGTATACATTGAATAATTTCCCCATAATTTCAAGAGTAACACCAATGGATGTTATCATATATGGTAAATAATTTTTAATGATCTTTTAAAAACATTTCTTGAGTACAATATTCTTTCTTCTTTGAAATTTTTTTTTCATATCATAAAAACTTTTTTAAACCATTTCTTTAAAATATATTTTAAAAGTTAAAAGGAAGATTAGAAAACAATAAAAAAAATTAAATTAAATTTTCCTTGAATATTATATTCAATTATCTTTTTAAATCATTTTGAAAACATTTTCAAAAACATGGTTCTAGAATACAATAGATTTCTGACCAAAGAGAGAGATTGTCAGATTTTACCTAAAACATTATATTAAGTACCAATGAGTGGAAAATGGTACAAATCAGAGTGTATATATAGAATAAATATATTATAATTAAACTCATTAATATTCTTTCATAAATGGATCATAATATTTCATCAAGGAAAGAATAAATGTAAGAAATCTCGGAAAGCGATGAGGTTGTCTCAATAAACACTTACAAATCGGTAACTTGGGATCATACACTCCATGTAAGAAAAGGAAATTTCATATAGCTTAATATATCATGAAAAGAATTATATTCATTTTATAACATGTAAAATGGATGTATATACACCTCAAAAAAGAGTTTAGGAGCGTAAACAAAATGAATCACTAAGATGGAAAATTGAGACAAAACTGTTTTAACAATTTGGTAACTTTCGAAAGATAAAATACATGAAAGTAGGATCATCAAATTGGCATGTGAATAACAATAAATTTAATTGAAAGATAAATATAGTACAATCATGTTTATTACATACACCACACAAAATTAGAGAGTGTCGAACATAGCTTGTATCTCATTGAAATTAAAAGTGAGATGAAACCCCCTTGCCTTGAGTCTTGAATCTCTCTATACTAATACTATATTATTGTATAATAAATATAAGTTTATTATTAATATTTTAAAAAATCATATTCTTATATATATAACCATATTTGGTTTTATTATGATGTTATATTACCCTCTTGTTAATGATCATGTGTTAAGGTTTCACTTTGGGTAATATTCTCTTTGTTATTCACATGTTTCTTAATTTGTTATATCATTTGTCCTTATACATATATCATGATCATAGAATGTATAACATGGTATAAATATCAGTTCTATACATTATATGTATATTATAATAATTTATATCATAAAAATGTATGAAATGGAATACACTATTCATGGAGACGGTAAGCCGTATGTATGCTTGAACTTTATTTCCATATTTATTATCATATTGATAGAAAGTAAGTAAATGAAATATATATATAAATAATTATTATAGCAGAATTAATTTATCACATATATCATTTAATTTCACTATACCCATCCTTAATACATTTCATGTGGTGGGTGAACGAATTACATCACTTTGAGGGGCGGTAGTCCACACTTCCTCAAACGAGATTATCGTATTAACACCAAATTAAAAGTAAGTAGATGAATGTTGTAAAAGGAATAAATAATCTTAAAAACATAATAAATACATTATATGACATATATAAATATATTTTACATAATAATGGATACCATTATTGGTGGTAAATGAAAAATTAACAATCATCTTGTCGTGAAGTAGTAATTCCCCATACACAGAAATAGTATGTTCGATATCCATTAGATGGAGGTGTGTATAAGTTTAGATGAACCCCATATCATGAAAAATCCTATTATTTTCATGATATTTTTTTTCTCACACAATAATGGAATAAAAAGAGTTGAGGGTTTGAGAAGGAAAACAAATGAAAAGATCTTGAGAGAATATGTTACCTCTAAATCAGGTAACTCCTTTTGGTTTGTGCCAAAAGTTTTCCTTGGTAGGATTTCTTCCCTAAGGTATGATTCAAGGTAAAAGGGATGATTTTTTGGAATTTTATTTGGTAGATATTGTCCAAACTTATGAGGATTGAGAGGTGTGAGGAATGGGTAGAGGTGGTGGCCTATTATAGTGGATGTGGAGTGGCACTATTGTGAATATTTGAAGAGAGAATCCCACCCATTTTTTCATCTTGAAAGTAGATACAATAATGGAACAAGGTAAATAAAATTGATTATAGGGTATACATATAAATATCAAATGGGTTTTGTACAGGTGTATTGGTCATTTTGGGTCTTAAATTTTAGGTTTAATACTTTATAAGTCTAATTTTTCTCTAAACCGATGTACATAATTTTAATCACTTTCACTAATATTTTTGGTAAAAAATTGACGTTATTATAATTTACAAATTATGATTATTACAATTATGGATTCCATTTATAAAAATTCTAATTATAAAAGTGGAAAAAATTAATTTAAAATTTAATCCCGCTGTCGAAATGACATTGTGGGTTTTTAAAGTAAAAAAATGATCAATAGTTTCCTTAATCATTATATCCAATTTCAAAGTGAAAATGGTTGCAATAAAAAACATTGTATAAATTTTTAAAAATATTATCTAATTAAAATTTTAGATCTAATTAAAATATATTTTATCCTTATGAATAAATTAATTTGAAAAGTAGTTTTGAAATAAAATCATGTATTTTCACTATTCATCTGAAAATGAATTTTGTCAGAAAAATCCAAAAAATTTACCCTAGACTAATTTCATCATTCTAAATTAAAAAAATATATGTTTATTTTATTAAATTCAATTTCTAAATGTGTCCTACATTAATTTATATATTAGAAGTGGTTCATTTAATAAAAAGTTGTTTTTAAACATTAAAAGTACCTTACCAAAAATCATATCATTCATTTTAAATGTGTTATATTTATATAAAACAACTGTATAAAATATTTGAAAATTAATCATTACAATTTAAATAGCTATTTTTAATGGATAGTTTATAATTATCTCCTTTAAATTATAACAATAAAAAAAGTGATGTTTCTTAGAAACTCAGTGTTGCATGTATCATATGCCAAGTCAGTGTTGTATGTAATGTAAGACAAGTTGGTGTGGCGTATAAAATATACCAAGTAAATTTTTCATGAAAAAGTAATCATTAAATTATTTTATTTCAATATGTAAATGAAAATTTAAATTTATTCAAAAAAACAAGTCTATAAAAAATCAGGGTGTTACAGTTACACAAACTATGTGTCGACCGTGTGGGAATCTATGCCTCCCTAGACCTCAACACACACAGTTTCTAGAGATCCTCACATTTCTAGAAACCCCATTTATAAACTATTAAAAATACCACTATACCTAAAACCACACCCACACATAGTTAGCAACACAATTAGACAAATTGGGTGTCAACCATACACCAGGGTCTGTTTTCCCCAAAAATAAAATTTTTAACCCCCATCACCTTGTAAATCCACGAATGAATAAGTAGATAAATAAAAACAAAAATAATATATACAAATGATCCAATTCAACTCCTAGGATATGAAATGTTAAATGAAATAGATAGTGATTAACTAGGTATATAGGTTGATGAATTTTCTCCTTGACATGTGTTTCTATGTAATAAAGTATTAAGGAATCCTTATGGGAACTAGATTCTACCTTGTGTCTATAAAAATTTTTGGAGAGGAAAATGGGTAGCTATTAAATATATAACTGAATGGGTTTAGTTGGTTTTAATGGGTATAGGAGGAATCCTTTTATATGTGATTTTTGAGTGGTTTTCCATAAATAATCATTTCCAATGGTGCAAAATTTTTATTTTAACATCACTATGGATAAAAATGGAAAAATAATGAAAATGGTTCTTGGATAGCCTAATTCAAACAATATAGAGATCATTGTTCATAATATTTTAAGTCTTTATAACTATTTTAAACCCCTTTTACCTCATTTTACCTTTACCAAAATTGTAATAACCTAAATTTTCCTTGGTCCCTTCCATTGTGAAGTCCTGGTGTTTAGTGTGTTTTAGGAGGAAATGGGGGCTCACTTCAATAGTTTTCCAAATTTCTAGTTTTCCAGTTTTTCGATCGGCATGTTAGTGCATTAGCATGTCAGTGTATCGGCATGTCAGTGCTTCATCATGTCAGTACATTGGTATGTCAGTGTGTCTGTGAGTCTAAGGCATCGACATTGATGATTTAGGAGCATTGACATTAGTGATTCAGTACTATCGGCATTGATTGGTCAAGGATTCGGTGAGCCAGGGTGTCTGTAGTTCTATGCATCAGTAGGTCAAGACATCGGTAGGTTGTTGTGTCGGTAGTTCAGTGTCAGTAGCTCAGCGTCGGTGGATCAACATTGGTAGGTTGCATCAGTAGCTCACCCATCGACAGATCCATGTCAATGACTCACCCATCTATGACTCATCCATTGGTGACTCACCCATTAGTGAATCATTTGTAGTTTTCCCAGTTTTTCCTAGTTTTCGAATTTCACCGCGCTTACGACTAATTTGATGTAAACTAAGTTTAAAGCCTTCTTTAGGTATTTTTAAGGTAATTTCAAATGATATTAGGTATATATTTAATATCCTAATATCTTGGGGGGATTTGAGATACTCAAACCGCATGATCTTTACTATGTTCCACATTAATGATTTTTAGAAATTCTTCTTCCTTTAATATAGGATCTGACTCTTCAATGTTGGGATCTTCCCTTCCTTGTTTGTTTTCAATTTCCCCTTTGTGTGCTTAGATATTTCCTCCCTAGAATATTTTCGAGACTATTCTAGATCTCTCCTAATCAGTTTCCTTCAAGTTATTCTCTACTACTCATGCGATCCCATGTTCTTGGTGAAAAGAGGAATTTCGATTCTTTGATCATCTGGTAAGGATTCCTTTTTTCTCCCTTTAATTGCACGTCATGTAGGGTGGGTGTAGTTATGATTCCTTGTAAGTAATTTTTTAATACCTCTCATAAAATGAGAAATAAACATGAAGTAAATATGGTCATGAAATAATAGGGATATATAAAAAAACAAAAAAGGAGTGGTTTTATGTTGATCACATGTTTTATTTATTATCTCTGAATATTTTATGGATTTTTTTGATAGTGTTCCTCCAGAAAAGCCTTACCATTGGTGGTCTTTAATTTTTCACTACAAATTTTTTGTTTTGTTGTGATGCTTTGATAAATAGATGTATAATGAAAATCTGTTAAACCACATATACTTGGTTAAATAAATGGATTCCCCAGGATCAATCCTATTGTGTGAACTCCCTGGTTATAATTAAGTGGAATTAAAGAACCCCTACTTGTTAACTCTGAATATATGCACACATCATATTGATAGATGTGGATGAGTGATTTTTTTTTGAGTTTTTTAACTTTTTTGTGAGTTGTGTGGTGCTGCTATTGGGAGCACAGTTGTGGGCACGAGGTTGGACAAAAGAGATAGTTCCTTGAGAAGGGTGTGGTATGTGCATATAGCGGGGATGTGGGAAAATAGTAGTTTCAATGGAATTTTTGTGTGGTGAATTAAAAGGGCTTTGTTAGTATCACATTTTGAGAGACTGATTGATTTCATAATGGATGAACTTATAGGCAGATGAACTAACTTTTTTGGTGTCGTGGTCATCGAATGGCATTGAGTAGTGGGTCTGCAGTGTGTTTATTAAAATGTATGCAGTGGGACTACATCTGGGAATTTTTGGGAAGTAGGGCTTAGAATATGGGTTATGAGAGAATAATTTTGTGGTATAATTTTGATAAATGGTAGTTGGAAACATTTCAATAGATTTCTAGGAATATTGGGTGTTTGTTCGGTGGACTGTAAATTTGGTTTTGTGTTATTGTGCAGTGGGACTACAGTGTGGCTTTTCCTGTTGTTTTGGTATTGTTGTGGTTGGTAGTTTCTCGGAAGTGCTAGAATAAATTACATTGAATCCCTTAAATAAATAAATTTCATGTGGTTAAATGAAAAAGGGGGGTTGGGCTTGCCTGGTAGTGCATATAGGAGTAGCAACGAAAGTGGTTCTGAGTGGGATGGTTGTTTTGTTGGAAACCCATAGGTTGGGATGAGTGTTCTCTTATATATATGTATAAATTGTAGTTCCTTGTTATTTATATATGCACCAAACCATTATGGGGAACTATGTGATGAACACCCCCATTTATTGGGGGAGGGTGCCTTTCCCAACTTCCTTTTAGGAGGATGGATGGCTGGTAATTTACTTTCTTCCTCGCGCCCTCTTTCGGTTTCTTATTGCGCGAGCATATCTGGGTAAGTTGTATGGCTTGAGGCTTACCATATTCCCAGATTCTTCGATCAAGGGTTTCTTGTGGATGAGATGAATAAGCGTTTGTGAGCTATGTTTTTTTCAATTATCTTCAGGATGAGGCACAAGTGCTTTCAAGCAAGAGACGTGGTTGTTGTGGACCAGGTGTCTACGGGCGGGATTGTGTGTGGTTTGAGGCCCAGGTGTGTGTAGGCAGGTTGTGGCAGTAGTATTTCATATGGGAAGAGTGGTAGAATCAATACATTATCTGTAAGGGATGGACAGTTAACCAGTGGGAAAGTAGTGAGGGGTACCAAAATATCAATGTGTTTATACTACTACTTTACTTTAGTTGCGTTATTTGGTGAGTATGCCTTTATGAGGCTGGGCTTTTTAGTATTTCTTGGTAGGTGATTTGAGGTTCTATTTATTTTCTCAGAATGAGATTAGTATGTTCCCTCACTTGTTCATTGGTGGATTTAGTTTTCCTCCTAGGTATACTGGTATTCTCACCCAAGGTATATAAAACTATTTTCAAGTTTCCATGAGGACATTGAGGATCATGTTGGAGTTTACTAGGATGGTAATCATGATTAGTTGTTTATTCTGATTAGTCTTTTTTCTTTAGTTACTTAAATTTGGAGTTTTTTTACCTTGTTTTAGGTTTACTTTTGAACATTGATGTGGGAAATGGATTTTTTCTTTACTTTTACTTTTGGTATTGGGAGTTTCTTGGGATACACCATCTTATCTCTAGATATTATTCTATAAAATGGGTAATTCCTTCCATATTATGTGGGATTTTATACCCTTGGTGATAGTCACCACTTCGAGGCCGATCGAAGATAGGACTTGGTGGTCATCATCTCTCCTTTAACATGAGTAAGGAAGGGTGTGACACCTTTTTTTCCCATCCCTCAATAAGAAGAAGGTGGGTCATGATAGAAATAACATAATTTTTTACTCAATAATTTATTTTTATGCCCAAAAATTATATTGAACTTGTTATAAATTTTTATAAGATTATTATAAATTTAGATTATTTTTAATTCAATTTAGTGTATAAATTTATGAAATTAAACTTTTTAATAAGAATATAAAATATATAGAAGAAACTATTTTTATAGAAAAATGACTTTTTAATCCATCAATGTTCATATTTTTATTTCATATCAATTACTAATGTAAGTTCTTATATCCTTATATCATATCATTTTCGGTGTTTTTAAAGCCTATGGTTATTAGAGTCATCCTTGAGGATGTTTGATTGTTTTTCTGAGATATAATTTGGTTGTAATTGGAGTTCACGACATGAAATGTTCTTTACATTCTAAGTGGGTAGTTTAGAGGATGAACTGTTGTTCACAACTTGGGTAGAGTTCATGGGATGTGGAATTCATGACATGTAAAATATATTCCTGTCATGAATAGATTAGATTTCGGACATGATGAATTTTTTCTTGAAAATTACATTATTTGATCATTATTTTCAAGAAATTAATTAATTCTAGGTTGGGTTAATCAAGTAGATGTGTTTATTAGTAGATCATAAACTTATTAAAATCATGATGTGAATAACCCATTCATTACATGAAAGTGAGTCTATAATTTTTTCTATAAATAAAATATCACCCACAGTTTCTCTCAAACCCACTATTTTTCTCCCAACTCCAAGAAACCATAGGAGCCCTCTCAAGTCATTTCTAATCCCCTTACAAAGTTATTGATCCCCGACATCTAGTGTTTAATATATGGTGAACCAAGGATAGCCTTCCATATTTATCTTCTATTTTCTTCTTTGATCCTATTATTTATTTATATACAGTGTAGGTTGATCTCTTTTGTTCTTATGAAGTTATTTTAATGTTTTTAGAGTGATTGTGGTTTGGGGTTCTTGGAGGGTTATAGTTTCCAGGAGGGAGTGGTGATCATCGTTCAATATTATTGTCCTATTCTCAATAAAAGAACATAAAAATCCTTGAGGTAAGGAATTCATTTCTTCTCTTATTTTTTTATGTCCAATCATAATGTAATCATGATTTTTATCTTTTTTTCATGGTGTTTTTAACCTTAATAAATAATAAAATATATTAATAAAAAGAAATGGTTTATGGTGTAGTGATCACATGTGTTTCCATCATGATAATGTTTTTCCTCTAATTTCACTATATAGTGTGCTATCGACATTTATTATTCGTTAGAATGTTTTTTATTCTTGGGTTTAGAATTTTTATTATAATAAAATGGTTAAATAACATAAATATGGTGATTTTTTATAGATAAATAATTAAGGATATGTGTTTTTGTTACACTGTTCTTTTAATGATTGATGGGAATTAAAAAGTAATGATTAATGGACATTTAAATTGAATTTTTCTTTTATATGTTAATAAAATTGGATAATGAAAATAAAGATAGAACTGGTTTTTTTATAATAAATAGGCATGTAAATGGAATTTTTCTTCTATAATGTTTGTTGAAAGTGGAATTTATACTTCAAGGCATGTTTAAATAATTTAATAGCTTTTATAGTTAATACCTTAGGTTTCCTATGGTTTTAGAATATGATAAATGATTTTTTTAATACAACAAGGTACACAATAGGTTGTATTTAAATTATCAATGTTGTGATTTAAGAGATCTCACTTTAATGTGAATGCTTTATGCTTTATTTTAGGGACGAGATTCCACATTGACTCTATTTTTTATTTTCTGATGTTTGTGATTTTATCAATGTGAGCCTTGATATTTGACATTATGTGATCCTTGGATGGTTGATAGTTTATGATATATGTGTGTGGAGGTTCGGGTTGTGGTAGTAGTTGACACATGTGATGGAGGGATGCATGGTGTTATGTATAGTGGTGACGGTGATGGTGTTGAGTTTGATGGGATAGGTTGAAGTTGGGATTTCCCATTTTTTATGAAATATATGATGATTTCTTGTTTATAAATCTATTTAATGGCCAGTTGTTTGGGTTTCTTGGCTCTTTATTCCTTTCCCTATTACTTGAGGAAACTGGTTGTTCTTGGTTAGGAGTCTCTTTTATAGTAGATTATGATTCTTCATAGAGTACATATAACTATTTAATGATATTGAATAATAAATGTTTTCAACCATGGGTTTGGGGCTTGAATAGAATTAATATGTGGATAATCATTTGGAATCAGCCAATCAGCTGAATTATGCCTAGAGGGAATAAACATGGCTTGGTCGTTAATGAAATTTAACAGGAATAATGTTAATTAATAGATAATGAATTAAATATAAAATATTTAAGTGTTAAAAGGAATGAATTAATTTAAGGATGCTTCTTGAAGTGATTGTGTGCTTATATGATACCTAGTCCTTAGCAATGGTAGTCGAGTGTCTGATAGACGATTGTTGTAGTTGAGGTTATGAATAGTATAATGCCCATAGTGGGGTTCTAAGTTATATTATATATTTTATTTTAATTTATTTCATATTCTACCACACCCATTTTGGTAGGGATACTGACACCTAGTGGACTCTAAGAGGGTTTTCCCCAACATATAGGCTGACGAGGAATGGATGGATAACTACCCCCTCTATCCCTGCACTCTCTTCTTGGTAGAATTATATGATGTTATGTATAAGTAATATATTTAACCAAATATATGTATATAGGGATATAATGTATTGTAGTTATTTCAAACACATAGGTATCTCTGTATATATTATCCTATTGATTATTATAGGTTTACATGTATGGTTTGTGATGGATTGAGGTATAATACACATCAAATGGGTGGTCGTGGATCTCACAGACTACCCAGTAATTATCTATAAATGTATCATGGTATGATTTTATGCATAATATGTATGGTATGTGATGATACGATGTGATGTACATGATTCATGAGATGATACTCAGTACATGCATCTTTCGAATGGCTGGCATTTAAAGAGACCTGGCTGAAGATGTGAGATATTGGGGCATAATGAAAGCCCTATGGGAATGTGGTGTAAGGGTACCTTATATTGATTTTATATTATATATTACCTTGTATCTAATACTTGGTAGAACATTTCCATGGTGAGGCTAGGAACACAGTATACATTTTTATGTGATGAGTTAGATTCACTTGTTGTTCACTAGGATTTAGTATGATTTCTTTATTATCTTCATGAGTGGATTTAGGGAGAATCTTACTTAGTATACATGTTATTTTTACCCTATGTTTATACAAACTATTTATTAGGTTAGTGGGAGCTATTTCGTGACAAGTCTGGACTTTACTAGTCTATGGTTTATTTAGGATCTATTTGGATTTTCATGGTTAATTCCAAGGATTTCATTTTTTGTAATTGTAGTTTCCTTTAAAGTTATTCAGTTTTATTACATTCCATGAATGCATTTTGGATCTTTCTTTACATTTTTACTTGAGTGTTAGTTTTTTTCTATCCTATCTCTCATTTATCATATCATAAAGTGTAATTCCTACTATATGTGTGTATGATATACCCTTATTAGTTGTTTCCAACCCATGAACTGTTGGAGGTTGCCTTTGGGCATCATTATCTTGTTTCCCTCTCTATTGGCCCAAGAGGGTTACCTTTGGGGGAGGGGTCATGACATATTGGTAAAAAAGGTTTAGTTTGATAAATTGGAAGGATTCCAAAGATAGTCAAAAGTGAGGACTGTATGGGTTGGTAGGGAAATGGTGTCAGCTAAACATAGTATGAAATTTAAACAAAGGAGAATGAATTGTACATGGGTATATAGGGAACCTAGTGATCATATTCATGGACCATTATGTTTATCTACCCTACTAAGTGAAGTTACACTGATATGAGGGTAGAGACCCAGGAAATGATCATGTATAATTCTTCTTTGTACTTACTTTTAAAATAGGTAAACATTGGGATTAGGTTAAACCTTTAAAAAAGAAATTGTTAAATAAATGTTTAAGATTCTATATTAAAGATTTAAAATTCCCCAACAGTTTTTTATTTTGAAAAAATGTATCTAATTCAATTTCCTTGTGAGTTTATCACAAAATATACACATCATGATGTATTAGTAGATCCCCACAAAGTATAGGTGACAATTAAGACATTTGGTAAAGGAAACATAATGAGTTTTTGCGCTAGAGTCTATAGAAATATGAGGGATCTATTTTGATCACAGGGATATAGAACTAGTTAGTGGATGTGGAGATAAAATTCAGTTTGATATGTGTTCAGAAGGATCACTAGGTTTCATTAGAAATGGAAATACTTTGTGGACCAGCAAGGATGTGGTGGTTCTTGTTCGTTGGGTATCTTGAGAGGTCATCTGTCATATGGAAGTTGTTTCAAGACCATTTTTTTGTTGAGTTTCTTTATTCCACCATAAAGGAAACCAAACTCTAAGATATTATTACCTTTAAACATGGTATTTATAGAATACATGAGTTTTATATCCTTTTTATAATCATTATTTGTTATGATTTATACTTATTTGCAGATGAGGATTCCAAGGTGAGGCATTCTGAGGAGGGTGTCCATCCAATGATCCAGCATCTGGTCACCCTATTTATGTTCTCAACATATCCTAAGGTGTTGGTGAGAGAATAGGCCATTGAGAAGATGTTTTCTAATAATATATCATCATAAGAATAGATTCATTAGGATTCCTCAAGTAAGATACATTTGGTTAGTAGTTCCAAGTTGTATAGAAAAAAATGATTTTAAACAGTCATGGGTTGTTACTAGAAATCATTCTATCCTTTATATGGATTATCAGCTCTCAAGAACATTATAATAGATTATACACCTATTTTCAGTTGGATTCTAAATCTATTAGTGGAAGTAATGCCTAAACATTCTAGGTAGGCAATGTATAATAGGTGTTAAAATTAAGGTTCCTCCATTGAGTTAGTTTCAACCGAGGTAGTAGCATCAGGGTCCTCCAACATTGGATATGTAGAGAGAAGATGGGATAGGTAAAGTATAGTCCTAAGATACTCTTCATCCTCAAAGTGCAGAGTTCATCCATGGTGGTACTCACCATCATGGTCATATTGGTCATGGAGAAAGTAATTCTCAACATCATTGATTGTTTTTTCCTATACATGTGAGCCAAACATTATTTGAGGTACCCTTTTCCTATTTTATACTTTGGTGCATGCTTTGTTTGACTCAGAAGTTATGCACTCCTTCATATCACCATACCTATTTTCTTCTTTGGTACTTCATATAGAGATGCTTCCAAAACACTTTGGGTTGACTACACTTATTGGAGATTGAGATTATTTGTATAGTGTTTTTAAATATTGTGAACTAGTTTGTGGGAATTACTATTATTGGGGAGACTTCATATGTTTACGGATACAACTATATGACATTATCTATACCATAGATCATCTTTATTCAATTAAATTTAACTTGTATTGCATAGGAATATGTTAGTTTTTCTATGATGCTGATGGACAGCCTATAGAGTTTTTTGGTGATCAGGATCCTCATATAGGTCCAATACATGTTCTATCTCTATCTTCTATGATGTAAGAGGTGATGCTGAGTTCATCAAAAATTCAACTAAAAATATTTCTTAGGGTTATATAAATGTATCTTTATGTCTTTCTTGTATAATTTTTAGTGTTTCCCACAAGATGAGAGATCAAGTTTGGGAGAGAGCTACATCTAAATTATTTTCTGATCTCGATGTCTCTATATGGGATGGAACCTTTTGAGTTGTGATAGATGTGGTTATATATCAAAGAACTGTTTCATTAAGGTTTCATTTGGATGAGCATGTCACAATAGTGTTCTCTATTTCTATTTGTGAAGAAGGTCGATTGTAGTATGTCACTCTATATTTATTATCATCACTTAAATTATGTTATAGTGAAGAACCTTTATCCTCATCCATAGAATTATGATTTATTAGATCATTTGATAGGAGCTAGTTGGTTCTCTAAGATTGATCTATTTTTGGGGTATTGTCACATGTGATTAAAATTGAGGATATTCTAAATACCAGTTTTCAATGTCATTGTGGGCATTACAAGTTCATTGTGGTGTTTTTGGTGTGTCTAATGATCCATCCATTTTCATGGGTTTAATAAAAATAGTGTTTAGAGAGTTTCTAGATTATTTTTTGGAGGTTTTTTTCAACTGAATTTTGGTTTACTCAATGTCTAAGGAGGACCATGCATAGTATCTACATCTTGTTTCGGGGTTCTTTATTATCAGTAGCTATTTGGGTAGGTTTTGAAGTTTTGATTCCAGGACCATGAAATATATTTCATGGGGAATGTAATATCCTATATAGGTGTGGTTTTGGATCCTTTTAAGATCAAGATGGTCATTTCTTTGGAATTCCCAAACACATCTACAATCATTCAGAGTTCCCAAGGTCTTTTAGGATATTATAGGTGGTTCATAACCGATTTATCTAAGTTTGAAACTCCTTTTATAGATTTAATAAAAAATAATTAGGTATTCCAATGGTCTAATAAAATTTACGCATCTTCAGAGTACCTGAAGGAGAAGTTTTTTAGTGCTCCATTTCTTCATTTTCCAAAAGAGGGATTTCAGTTCAATCTTTTCTATGATCCTTTGAATATTGTTTTATGCTTTGTTTTGATATATTAGAGATTAGTTTTTTCTTATTTTTCTTGGTAGTTATATCCACATGAATATAATTATTCCACCCCTGATATCTCGTTAGAAAACATTTTGCTTACCTTGAAGTTGTGGTAAAATTACCTCATCTGTGGGTGTTTTCTAGTTTTTACTAATCATAAGAGCCTAAGGTATTTCTTAAAATTGAAAAAATTAAACTTATGATAGTTTTATTGAATGTAATTATTGTAAAACTATGACATAAAGATCTTATATACTCTAGTCAAGGGAAATTCTACAACTGATGAGCTGAGCAGGAATTCACATAGTGATACAGTGTGTGAATTTGGAGATTCTTTGGGAGTGATAGACGAAATATCTATGATAAATCTTGATACGGTAGAGTTTGGTGGAAGATATTTATTTTTTAGATGATATTGAATTCAATTTTAGTGTAGTAGGTGGATGAGTCCTAGCTTGGGTATTTTGAGGAAGAGGTCTATAGAGACCATGTTGTCTTTGGTGATTCACATAATGGTTATTCTAAGGATGATTAACACTGGGTGTTGTTCCAAGAGAGGTTTTTACTCTATTTGGTGATGCATGAGGTGGTTCTCCATGAGTTTCACAGCTCACCCTTGGTAGTATATCCTAGTGTGAAAAATATGTATCTATAACTGATAGGTGAGTTTCAATGGCCAAGGTTGAATCATTTAGTTTTGGAGTTTGTGTCTTGATATTTATTCTACTCGTGGGTGATGGTGGAGAACCATGTTCCTAAAGGATCCCTCTAATCATTGAATATTACTCAATAGAAGTGGGAGTACATATTGATATAATTAGCCATTGGTTTACCTAAAGATCAAGGATGATTTGATAATATATGGGTTATAGTGGAACATTTGATGAAATCAAGTCACATTATAGTGACTAAGGAGTCGAGCTCTGTGGATGTTTTATTAAGGATGTACCTGGAGGAGGTTGTGAGAGTCCACAGAGTCCATAGGATGGTTTTCTATAGTCAAGATACTTATTTTTCCTCCAGGTTGTGGAGATGTCTTCATTATGCTTTTGGATCTCAAGTATTCCTTAACAATTGTTTTCATATATAGATATATGGTTAGATAGAAGAAACTATTCAGATTATTAAGGACATGTTGCGGCTTGTGTCCTGGATTTTGGAGGTTTGTGGATGAGGCGACTCCCATTGGTAGATTTTTTGTAAAAAAATTTTTTTCAATCCACCATTAGTACTTAACCTTTTGAATCATTGTATGGAAAAAATTGACATCCTCTATTGTGTTGCACTAGGGTTGGAGAGTTAGTAATTCTATGACAGGAACTAGTTCACATAATGATACAGATGGTTCAGGTGATTCCTTATAGGATGAATTCCATGAAATATTATGAAAAGGTATATGTTGATCATTGGATGACACTTATAGAGTTCAATGTTGGATATAATGTGTTCCTGAAGGTGACTTCTTATTACGGGTAGTAAAGGTTTGGTTATGGTAGTAATCTTTATCACCATTTTGTTGAACCTTTTGAGGTGTTGGCTCATGTTGGAGTCATTGAATATCATATATCACTTCCCTCCCAGATGAGAAGGATGCATAATATCCTCTATGTGTCTCAACATTAATTTTAGCTTTATGAGGACTCTCACATAATTTATTGGGTACAGATCGATTTTAACAATGAAAATACCTTCGAGGAGTGGCATTTGGACATCCAAGACCACCCAGAGAAGGTGTTGGGTGGGTTTAGTATTCCTTTGGTTTGTGTATTTTGGTGGAATGGTGTCATGGAAGAGAGCACTTGGGAATGAGGGTCATAGACACACACTCAATATCCCATGTTGTTTGCGGGTTGTATCTTCTCTTGTAGTGATGTTTATTTTTTTGGTATCATACCTTTATCAAATTTTTGAGATGGTTTTCTTTAAATAGATGTTTTGTTTATGTAATTACTATTTATTGAGTGGTATCTACCCTAAAATAGTGTTTAGGTGAAAGTTTATAATGTTTCATTTTTTTCATTTTTCACTATGAGTAAGTTTTTTGAGATCCTGTGTGGTGGAGATTCCTGAGAGGTATCTCACGGGGTGGTTGTTTAAAAAACTACTTTTATTTTCTTTCTCTCTAGGTTTTGTTTTATATTCACTAGGATGAAATTATTTTGAAGGGTATATATTTTATGTTCATGTATACTTATTTCTCATCTATTTACTTGTTTTCAAATCCTATGGTTTTTTTAGGAACCCTAATGTAGTTTATGTGGTGTTATGGGAAAAATAGTCAAGTTATATGAGGATTTCATGATGTGAAATGTAGTTCATGGTGTGAGTGGGAAGATCTAGGCCCAAAGTGTTTTTCAAGACCTAGGTACATATTTTGGTGTGTATAATTCATGATGTGTACAGTATATTAAATATGTCAATGTATTTGGGTTTGGACATGATGAATCAATCCTAGAAAAAGCATGATGTGAGCATGAATTTCGTGAATTTAATTAGTTTCAGGTCATTTTAATATGGGTGACACATTTTTTAGTATATCGTAGACTTAGGAAATTCACAACATGAATTAACTATTCACATCATGAAAGTACACTGGAAATTGTGCCTATAAAGCTAATGTCGCCTTTTTTTCCTCTCAAACCCAATATTTTTTACCAACCCCAAGATTCCACGAGAACTCTCTCAAGAAGTTTCTAATCCTTATCAAAATGGATTGATCCTCGATTGTATTATTTCAATCTATGTTAATATGAGTTCTTTTTTTCATCTTCTACTTATGGTTTCTTCATCGATTGGTATTTTTTCCTCTCATTCGTTATTTCCATTATATGGTGGTTGATCATAGTTTTTCTTATGAAGTTCTTTTATTGCTTTTTGTAGTGTTTATGGATCTACATTCTTATAGGGATATAGTTTCCTTATGGGAGAGGTGATCAGAGTTCTATATTGTTATTCTGTTCTCAATGAAATATTGTTGAAAGCCTTGAATATGGGATATATTGCTTCTCCTATTATTTTATTCCAAATCATAAATTAAAAATACTTCATCTATTTAGGTGATGGTGTAATAATATTTAATAAATAATAAACCAAATTAATGAAAATAAATCATTTATGGTTTTAACAATTTCATGTGTTCCCACCATGATAATAGTTTTCCTCTTGTTTTAATATATAGTGTGTTATCTATGTTTATTCTTTGTTAAAATGTTTTTATTCTTGGTTTTATCATTTTAATTTTATAAAAATTATTAAAAAAAATAAAGTCACTAATTTTGGTTGGATAAATAATTAAATATGTATGTTTTTTTATAAATTATTGTTCTTATGTTTGATATAAATTCAAAGGTCATGTTTAATACATGTTTAAATTAAATATATTCATCAATATATGGAATTGGATTAAGAACATGAAGTTAGAATTTTTTATTGATAATAAAAAAGATGCATGTAAATGGTATAATTGTTTGTAAAAGTGATTTAAAACTATAAGTTATACGTGAAAAAAATTTTAAATAATTTAATATATTTTATAACTGATACCTTAGTTTCATGTGGTTGTAACCTATGATATATGAATCGGTTAATACATGATGGTAAATAATTAGTTTTTTGTTAACGATAAATGATTGGGTTCAAGTGATTCTGTATTCACGTGAAGGTTGTATGCCTTTTTTGGGGGGATATAGTACCTATTAACTCTTTTTGTTGTTTACTTTGTTCTATGTTATTTTTGATATGATTCTTTCTATGCAATGTGATGTGATCTTGGTATGAGTGATGGTTGATGAGATATGGGTGGGGAATCTTGGGTTTTGGTAGCTTTAAACATGTGTTATTATGGGATATGTGGTGATATTCAAGGTGTTGGTGGGGATGGAAACATGTTTTATGTAATGGGATAAAGCTGGGATTTCCCATTATTGTGTTAAAATATGGGATGTGTGATTTTTAATAATTATTATTAATGGATAGTTAGATGGTTTTATTGTTTTTAATTCCTTTCCCCACTGCTTGAGGTAGCTAGTTTTACTTGGTTATGAATCACATTTATGGTATCTCTGGATGATTCCTATAGTTCCTAGAATTATGGAATGAAAATGAATAATAAATTTTTTAAATCATGGGTTTGGTTCTCGAATGCATTAAAAATATTCATAATCTTGTGGAATTGTTGAATCAGGTGCGTTATGCCCATAGTTAATGGAATTCACTACTTTAATGAAATGAAAATGGAATAATTCTAAGTAATAGCTAATGAATTGATTAAAATAAAGTGAAATGTTAAAAGTAATGAATTTATTTAATAACTCTTATTGAAGAGCTTGTATTCTTATAACAAGCCTAGTACTTAGTAGTGGCTGATAGGTGTCAGATAGATGATAACTATAGTTATCCATAAGACTATATTAATACCAATAGGGTCATTCTAAGCCGTATTATAGTTTATCTATTATGTGATTTCATCTTCTACCGCACCCATTTCACCAGGGTTACTAAAACCCAGTGGACTCTAGGAATTGTTTTCTATAATATCTAGGATAATGAGGAATGGATGGTTGACTACCCCCTTTGGCCTCTCTCTCTCTCTTCTCCGGGTAGTATTATGCGATAGTATGAATAGTGGTTATCTGTCTCTATCTATGTATGTATAAGGTTGTAATGGATAGTGATTATTTCCAAGACTTGTATCCCTAGATATAGTATCCTTTGGATTATTATAGGTATAAAATTTATGGGTTGTGATGTATTGAGGTATAATACATGAAATATGGATTGTTGTGGCTATCAGAAACTACTCAATTACTATATGTATATGTGGAATGGGATGATGTGGTGATGTGATGTATATGATTCATGGTATGTGATGAATTGGTGTGATGCATGGGATGCATGAGATTATACTTATCCCCAGTTTCTTCAAGTTGGATTAATTTTAGAGAGAGATGGCTCATGATGTGCATTGTTGTCGAATAGTTGAAAACCAGTGGGGAAGTGTTAGTGGGGTACCATATTTTGATTTTATATTATGGGATCTCTTATATGTTATTCTTGGTGATGGATATCCATGGTGAGGTTGGGAACTTATAATACCTATTTAAGTAATGAATTATTTTCACTTTTTGTTCACTAGTCTTTAGTTTTACTTATTTACTTTTCCAGAGTGTCTTTGGGGAGGATCCTACTGGGTATACTGTTTATGATCACCCTATGTAGAGATAAAAAAGTCTTCAGGTTAGGTGGATCATGTTAGTGATCGGGATTTACTTTAATAGCTCGTTGATTTTTCAGGATCAATTTGGGATTTTATGGTTGATGTCAAGGATTAACTTATTGTATTTGTAGTTTCCTTTCTTATTGTTCAGTTGTGTGACACCACATGCTCGTATTTGGGATCATTAGTTACTTTTATCTTGAGTATGATTTTTTTGTGTTTCCATATTATCTTTCATTTCTTATATCCTAGAGGGAAATACCTCCCATCAGTTTCTATGATATACCATTGGTTAATGTCACCAACCCATGGCCTATTAGAGGTTGGCTTCGGGTGTCATTCTCTCCCTTCTCTCATTTCGGGCCCAGGAGGGGTACCTTTGGGGTGGGGGTTGTAACAATTTATTAAATTGGTGTTAATATATTTTTCAATACATTATAACTTTTAATTATAATTATCATCTAAAAGTGGTCAATTTAATTACAATAATAAAATTACCCAACACTTAAAAAATAATTCATTGATAATAAATATTATTTTTTCCTTAAATTATCTTAATCACATCCCATTAAAATTAATCATTTATCCTCAAACCATTCAATTTTTATCAATCCATTAGTATTATAATATTTTTTTTAATTTTATAATCACATTAAATTCATATTTTTGAAAATTATTATAATAATATGTAATGGAAAAATATATATTTATAATAAAAATTTAAATTATTTATTTTTATTTAATTATATAATTATTTATTTTTTTTAAAATTATATTTCCATTAATGTGTTACTAAAAATTACATCACTTCAATATTCCTATAAGGTAACATTATATATAGCTTCCATATATCCAATGACCATATTTCTAATGACTATATATCCAACGAACATATGTCTAATGAGCATATATATAAAAATTCCTATATTTTCCCTAAATACATCCCCAACATTATTCATCATATTTATTTACTTCATTTTCAAAATTTCTATTATATTTATAATCTTTTTACTTTTTATATCATTATAATCAGTGGTATAATCTTCAATGAAAACTATAAGGATAATTATTTCATGTTCGTGGTCCTTTTATTTAGTTTTTGTTTTATTCCAATTGTAATTTTCTTAATGATGTTTCATATTAAATATAATAATGTGTTAATTTTTATTTGGAATATTAATATTTTATCTCAATAAAATATTTCATGGATAATTTTAGTTCATTATTAAATTTGTTAAAATTTATTGAACATATAGTATTTTTTAAATGGAAAAACATAATAAAATATTGAGTTGTTATAAAAACAATTCTAATTGTATATGATACCTTAATGTATATTTGGTTGCAATACAATACAACAATTAGAATCATTCAGAGTTTTTATTTATGAAAAATTAAAATTTTATTCCATATAGAATATGGTTAAAATATAATCTGAATTTGATACACTTTGGAGTGTTTTAATTTATTTTCAGACAAAAATATTAGAAATATTTTGAGAATATCCTTGATAATTTAGGAAATATTACTTTAATAATTTGTATTGTTTACATAATTTTTTATCAAAAAGTTAGATATTTGAATTAATATCACTTATTTTCTATACCAATAAATCATTTAATTTTAGTTTGTTGATCAATAATTAATTTTTATAATATGAATGATACTAACCCAAATTTAAATAATCTTAATCATTATTGTTAATAAAAGATAAAAAATTAATTTATGTTTTCTTGATTAGTTAGCTAAAATAAAATTTTATCTTTAATAAATGAGTAGATTAAGGTGGAGAAAATACTAAAAATTTAAGTTCATGGGGATGCACTAATTTGGGGGTTGACTATTACCTTTGTGAGAAGTTATTTTAACAAAAAAAATGATGGATATTGATAAAAAAAAATACAAGTGGGTTGGTTAGTCCACATAATGATGGTATTGTATTGACTTCTTATACAATTCATGATATCAAGGCCTTTTTATTAATAAGATATATTCTGAGGAGGCTGAAAGGTTTTCTAGTTAAACATGGTGTTTTCAGGAGATTGGGTAAGCAAGGTGGTTGTTTTATTATTGGAATTAAAAAACTCATCATAAAATAGTAGAACAAACCATGATGATTTTTGAGACAAAATATGTAAGAATAAGTTCAGAATAACCTCACACAAAAAAATGAATACCAATCCATGACTCAGGTACATAAGGATAAATTTGGACTGAGGTTTTGAGTTGAATTTCCATGAATCATTTTCTAGCATCAGAAGAGGAGTTGAAATAGAATAAAATCAATATTATAGGGATATTACATGACCTAATAAATTTGTTTGTAGAATTATTTTTTCTATTTATTTTGATGGATGATTATATCACACTGTAACAAAGGGATCATTCACAATAGAGAGATCATTGTTACTAAGTTTTTTAATTGTTGATGATCACATGTTGTAATGAGATATCTCATTCCATAATACATAATGTTTTAGTTAAATACCTTGATATAGTGACACTAGTTATATTTTATTAAATGTATTTATTTGTGATAGAATAATCATAGCACTGCAAAGTTTTCATTAATACCATTACAAATGTGTGAATATTTTTTAGTGAATATTGAGATAAAATACCAATTCTATAATAAATTGAATCACTGTGTAATAAATTTAATAGGACATATAATAATTGGGAAGTAAAATTACATCATAGTACAATAATTATACTCACACATTGATGAATTATTTTATATATTTTTTTTATGGACATGATTTCATTTTCAAAATAGAGTTTCTATAAAATGGTTGAGTATTTATTGCATGATTTTAGTTCATATTTTTGGTACCCAATAAGATTGTGACACTAATAAATTACATTTTAGTTGATATATAGGACTCTTTAGTGAATTTACATAATAAAATAGGGAATTTAGAATGATAAGAGTCAGAAACCATGAAGTGATCCTTATGAATATGGGTATTAAAAAATAATAATTAGAAGACAAATCCATGGAATATTTTATATTAAGGAGGCTGATTATACTAATTAATTCCAAAGGATACAAAAAACATTTATTGATGATCATGTTTCATAAGTGTTCTTAGTTTTTCCATTGTATAAAGTTATTTCTTGAAAAACTATTTAGTTTTAGTAGATAATGGATCAAGGCTATTCAGTATTGCTTGGTAATTCATGATAATAAGTGATCGGTTGTTTGGGGGGGATAAAAACCACTATACACTAAGGATGTAAACACCCTCATTAACAAATACCCTTGTTAAATCTTCTATGTACATCATTTTTTTTTCTACACTAATTTATTTTGAGATATCATTTACTAATTGTAGTGAGAGAATATGTTTTTGAATTATAAAAACTTATCAAAACTAATTCACCCCCACCCCCAGTATTGTGCATTACTTTAATCCCTTTAAGTTATCCTAATAGGTATTTTTTTCTTAGTGTAAAAGTTTGATATAGAATGTGATGAAAATGTAACTCTTGTAAATAAATTTTCATAAGTAAATGTGACTAACTATCTATATATTCTCTTGAACATTTAATTATATATAATATGGGTGTTAATTTCACTGATTGATGCACCCAACATTAGGATTTGTGTGAATTTTGTGGAATAACATTTTCAATACAACTTTTTTATCAAACACCAAAATTAAATCTAAATAGTTATAGCTGTGATACTATGACTAAGTGGAGTTACTATATATATTAATTTTTTATAAAAACATTATTCATCTTAATTAGTCATGGTATGACCATGGAAAATACTTTTTTCCTTCACTGGCATGTATATGGAATAAACATATTATATAAAAAATGGTCATAACCTTTAGTATATGATCAAAATAATGGTAAAAAATATTCTCAAATTAGAAAAAACTACCCAATAAATAAATTTTTTCCATAAAAAATATGTATGAAAACTAACAAGTGGTTTAAGATATATTAATATACCTGTTTCTGTTCAATTATCATTTAAAACTATTTGGAACCCAAACGATATGGAAAATATGGGTGTTATTCTACATAGAAATGGATCCACCTATGTTATCAATTTATTTATATAAAAAACTAACTACTTATGGAGAGACTCTGTCCTCATATCCAATGTAAAAAAAACTAAAACAATCTAGAAGTTTTAATACTATAAAAATAATCAATAAGGTAAATATATTTATCATTAATTAATACTCTAATCCTACTATACATTTATCATTTCCTAGAAATAGTATTTGAATTTAAAAAATGATATTAAACAAGGAATATAATTTTAGAATAATTTTATACAAGTAAATATTAGTTATATTCTCTTGGATGTTATTTAAATCCCCTTATCATTCTAAATTCTTAATGGATATTTCACCAACAAATGCTTAATAAGAAATAAAGAGGGGATTAACTTGGGTTGAAACACTTATTCCTTTCCATAACTAGTAACACCAACATAATTAAAGGATCAAAAAATTTTATACCTTCCATAATAAAATAAGTTTCCATGATTTGGATTCCCAAACTAATTTTTGATTTCATTCTATGTATACTTATTTGTAATACTTACGTCTTTTAAAATTTTGTTACATATATTTATAATTATATAACATTTAAATTTTATTTTTCAAGTATTGTTTTTAGATTTCCATTTTATTAAAAAAATTGAAATATTTTTTATTTAATTTTTTTTCATTATTGGGATTTATATTAACTTGTCCATTTTTCATACTGGGATATGTCAGTGTATGTATTATGGTCTTGGTTGGGTTATTTCTATTCACAAGGAAAGTTACCCCTCACTTATTGAATTTAATATCCACAATCAAAAAAATTCTATAAATTGAAATGATGTATCCTTTTTTGTGGATTATTTTTTTCATCCATCATTGTATTTTGGAATGATATGATTTATTGTTATGTTAGAATATCATTTCCCATAATTTTTGCAATTATTTTCTTCTATGCACACTTTTTTTATTGAGTTATTGAATAGCAACATATATTTGGGAAATTTGATTAATTATTAGGATTTGTTCCATAATTTATATATATTACCTCTCCTTTACTTCTAACACCATGATATTTTATGATTTTTTTCAAATAAATTTATTTTCTTTGATAGCTTGTGTTACATGCCATACCAAATTTAAATGAACCGTGATATACTATTAAAATATTTTTATTTAAAATGAACATTATTACCTAACCATTGTATTAAAAGGTATTAATAGGTCTAACTAAATTATGAAATATTTATTGTTATATAAATATATAATTCATTTTTTAATAATTTATCAACAATATACAAACCATTTGAAAGGAAAAATTTATTTTTTGAAAAACAGTTTATATAAACATAATGTATTTTTATAAATTAAATTAATCCATATTGATGAATGATTTTAATGGAATATATATATAATTTACTTTATAAAATTATTTAAAAATTTATGTATTGTTTTTCTATGCATAGGATAATAATAAATCCACTTTTAAGCTTAAAATGAATTTTCTCTAAAAAGCGGTTTCTGTCATATTTTTTTCAATGACATTAAAAATGATGTATTCCTTTTATAGGTATTTATTTAGATAAAATTAATTATATATTTAGAACTATGAGGTTCAAATATTTAATATATTAACATTTTATTTTTGGTCAATATGAATATAAACCATAGAAATATATATCACCTCGGTAAAGGGTAAATTTGGTCAATCTAGAATAAAAATAAGTGATACAGACATAATTATTCATCAAACATCTTATTGGATAAACATAATTAAACCATTAACCCCTAAGGATAAATATTTTGTTGTATAATGGACACTTGTCCATGTTAATGACTTATATATTATTTAAATAAAGAAAGTTACAAAATGTCACTCTCTTTGTTTTTAATATCCTTTCTCTGTCTACAAAAGGACAAAAACTAGTTATGAATGAATCTTAATATAAATTTTATGCATAATAAAATTATTTTCATGATGTAAATTGATTTATAATTTTTATCTATAATATAATTACCATAAATTAAAACACAATTCCCAGATAGTATTTATCCAATTAATGAAAAAATAAAACAAATGACATTAAAAATATTAAAAGTGTAATAACAAGATTAATTTATTGTGTTACATGAATCTAATTGTTTAATATGACATATTAGTGTTGTTTTAAAAGATTTTATTTTCATTAAATCTTTTTAATTGTGTCTCTTAAGTAAAATTAAAATAATATTTGAAAAATTGACAATATTGATACTTCATCAAAACAAAATATTATTAAATTATCTAAAAACCAAAAAACAAATATTTAAATAAGACAAGTTTATTATGATATGGACTCAAATTTAATAAATTATCCCTTTATGGTTTAATAATCACCTTATAAGTAAAAAATTACAACCATTAATATTAAAAAATTTGGTACCATAGTTAAAATTAAAATAGATTAACTAAGGGTTAATCAAAATGACAAGGTTTAAAATTATATCAAAACATTTTTAAGCTATATTTTTTATCTTATTATAACCCTATCCTACCTTATATTTTAATACTTTTCCATTTAGAGGAATTTTCATAAAAATTAATTTATTATAATTTAATCTTTTGAGAGATTCCAAAAGTTCCCCTCACCTCACTTATAAAAGGGTACCTCCTGCCTCACTTATTTACACCACTTTTCGAGTTCAAGATTGAAAAACCTCTAACAATTTCACTTATAAACATCACAATAAAAGTCTTATATTTTTTCTTCTTCTTAAAATAGAAACCCCAGAGACTCTTATAGGAGATCTAAAGTCGTCATTCCCAGTAAGAGCTAATAACCCTAACCGATCACTTTAAATTCTTCTCTTGTTTACCTCCCCTAAATATATGTCATTTCAAAGAAAATAATGATAATCGGAATCTATATATACATATTAGATACATTTAATTAAGTTTTATTTAGGTTTTATTCTATATTGCACTGTGTTTTGGTTTTTTTAATAGGAATTATGAATTCTATAATCTAAGGAAGAAATGATCAGAATTGAAAAAATAGGATTTACATGTCATGTACATCATACATGGCATGTAGTCCCCATTAAAAGGATACATATAGGCCACTAAACAACCCATGAAGATATTTCATGATGTGAATTAGTTCACAATGATTATATGCCTTACACATCATGATAATCTAAAGTTAAAAATCCTGATAAAAGTGAATCAAGTACATGACATGCAGAGGTTACATAACACACAAGGTTTGAGGTTCTACATGTTCAAATATACTAGCCTATTTTCCAGAGGTAATTATGGATCTCAAATAAATGACATTCACATGTCGGGATAGAATCTAATTAAGACAGTACATGATGTTAATTATTTATATGTCAAGTACTTCTCATGCCTATGAATATTCAAGTGTCGTTCGTTCGTAAAGTAGTGAGATAATTTAACTTTATCTCATCATTTTCTCCATTTTTCATCTATTTTCATTCTAAATCCATTTTAATTCATTCCTTTATTTATTTTATTAAATCATTTTTGATATCTTGTCATTTTACATTTATTCTTCAATTATTTCAAATTCATTTCCATTTTCAATGTCCATTTCAACATTGATCATCATTCTTCATCAACTATTACTTTGTTATTCTTTGTTTATTCATGCATAGAGAGTTTTTTATTGATATACATTGATTTTTAAAATTTCACTTCAATATATTTTATCTTTTAATCAAGTATTTCCCATTTCACAATTGTATTATGATTATGCACAACATGTTTATCACTTCTTTTCTTTTGATCAACATCGCCATGCACAGCTAATCTACATAGGGTTAGGGGTTGAAAGTAGGGGTGTTTCTAAGCCTAATGAATTTATATATTGAACCATTATAACCCTATGGATAGTAATATGTTAATAATAAGTGTTCATCACATTATTTTTCATAACCTTGACAATGGGAAATGAAATTGAATGAACCTAACCTAATTGGAGTTAGGAGAGACTGACCATTAGCCTGTTATTTTTTTGTTTAAAATCTAAGAGTAATGAACCAAGATTGTTATATATACCCAATCCTTGTGATATATTATTCATAGAAAGATAAAATTTGTTTTAGAAAAACCAATTGGTGACATTTTCACCACTTCATATCCTGATTCATAGGGTTATGCCAAGCTAGACCTAAGATTATCTTCTTTCAAGAGCCCTAAAACTAACCCCAATACCTTCATAATTATCTAAATTAAATACAAACTACCAAGTTTAAGAAAAACATAGTCTTAATAAGTGAATTTTAGTAATCATTTCAAAGGATATTTTTGAATGGTTTCTTTTCGAGAAGTGATCCATGCGGGTTCAACCCCACACTACCACTTTACTATGCCATAGTAGTGAGTTTAGTTTGGGATTATAAATTTATAATTTGATAAAACCTCTCATTAATTCAATTAAATGTATAGAAGAACCAAATTTTGGAACCTTTTCCATGAATTATTATTACCTAGGCACAGTATCCTTCATATCGAAACTAAGACTACCTCACCCCCACCCCCATTTCTTCTTTTTCCTTCCCCTTTTTCTTTTACATTTTCCTCCTTCAGGAACACCAATATCCTCCCTCTATTTTTCCTGTATATAGTATGAATCATGGGACTCTAACTCGTTAAATGATCCATGATGTACAATAACTACTTTCATTCGATCCTAAGATCGATTAGTCCATAACTGCATTATTCCATATTGCAATGGTTGATTGTAACAATCAAGCATAGCCCAACCAGAAAAATATTTCATATGAACCACCTGCTAATCTAGGGGAGAAACACTTGTTGTAGGATCTCACCATTATGTGTTATGTCTTTCCAACCGTAAGTGGTGTTGTTACTAGAATTTTTCACCCTCCCATTCAGACACATAATTTTAAGATCAAATGTGGACTGATTCACGTGATCCAGAACATGGGTCAATTCATTGGGGGTACAAAGTGAATACCTCCATGGGTATATTTACAAATTTTTTGAGGTTTTTCATATATTTTAAAAATAGTGTGTGTCATCAATTCACAACTGAGCCAATTATTAACTGAAAATATAAACTCCTAGGTTGATCACGACTTGGGATGATCTAGATAAGAAATTCTTGGAAAATATTTTCCACCCATGTAAACATGGAAGTTATGAAATGAAATTAAACACATCTCCAAATTGAATAGATAATTATCTTGGGAGGAATGTTAAAGATTTAATGATCTTACTATAATGTTCTAATATCACAGACTTGATGTGTGGCTATTATTGAAACCATTCTACCAGGGACTCTAGACTGTAACATGTACTATGGTAGACACTTACATTGATGGATGATTAATGCTACAGATGCTAAAAGGTCATACAATTCATTCTTGATGATGTTTCCCACAATTCCAAACTATATAAAAGTGGTAAAGGACTACCTCATTGTGGAATCCATCAGGAGGAGGAAAGTATGTGCCTCTCATCGCAAGTAAAATCCCTAACAAAAAATATGGATTCATTTTAGCTACTAGTTGCTCCACCACCCACTCCTTCTCGGGTGATAGAGATTCAATCCTATGAGATGGGAAGAGGTCCTCACCAGTACCATGAAATCATATAATTATTATAGGAACCATACTTCAAATATTGTAAATATGTTAATTATAATCAACAAAATCAGTAGTACTAGCATACCCAGTAATATCAACATCAAAACTATCAGAAGAGGCCAGCTCAGCATCCATAGTAGAAAAAAGGTAATTTTCAGATAATGAGTGGTAATATTCCACCAAGGAATCTAGGACCACCTAGGTACCCACCATAAGGTCCATCTCCTTGACCAAAGAATCTATTCCAATAATATTTTCCTAGAAATAACTTTTTTCAATCATCTCAATAGTTGTAATATCAACATGATCCACTAAGACCACTCCAACAAGCCAACCAATCTAATCTAATCTTAAAAAATATCACTCTACCATTATTAAAAAACAATACCAAAGGATGAAAAATCAGGATATGGAGGTGAAAATACAATGCTTGTCCTTGTGAAACATCAAGAACTAAATGGTTCAAATATCAAAGACCTTATATGACAAACTACCACATGCATTTAACTATAATAATGAAATGTACCCTAAAGAAAATTAAAAGGCAGTGGTTCAAAAAAGTATTTAAATTATGGATTTTAATAAACTATTAAAAGAGGAGGAAAATAAGTATGAGGATCTTGAGAAATTGGTACTTTCATTAGTGAGGATGAAAATGATAGTACAAAGGAAGCTAGTTAATAAAAAGTATAAAATCAGAAGCTACAACAAAATATCTGATAAAATAATAGCCTGAAAAGGAAGATGTTTTTGTGGGACCACAAGAGTAAAAACCCCATATAAAATTCCAAGAAATATTGAGTTAAGGAAATATTGAAGAACAAAAGATTATTTTTTTATAAATTTTCAAACAGTTAAACATCAAAATTCCCTTCACTGAGGTCATTGCTCAGATGTATGACTACACCAAATTCTTGAAATAATTTGTCTCCGAAAAAATAAATATTTAATACTTAGGTTTCAATTATTTTATTTAAGAATTATCTATTTTCAATCATCATATTCTTCCACCAAATATTAGATACCATAGAATCTTCTCAATTATATGAACTATAGAGGAATGCAACTTCAGAAGAGCATTATGTGATCTAGTCATGAGAATAAATCTCATGCCTAAGAGTGTCTTAAAAATTTTAGGGAATGAAGAATGAAAATCAATAAGAGTGGAAGTATAACTGGATGACTGGCCAGTCAAGTATCCTTTAGGAATTCTCACGGATATCTTAGTTAAAGATGTCATGTTTATCTTTCCTATATATTTTCTATGTATATACATGGAAGAATAAATTTATGTTATAATTATTCTTAAAAGGTTAGTTTTATCCAATGGGAATGATTTAATAGACATAAATCAAGGGAAAATGATATTCTGATTTGGAAATTAATATGTTATATTTAACATAGAAAATATTCTAAATAAATTCAATGATTCATCTGACTATGAAGATATATTTCATACTGATAAAAGATATGGTTTTATGACCAATGACAATGACAGATAGAACTTGTCCCTTGATAAAGATAAAGAAAGGGACCAAGAGAATAAAAACTACTCTGAACCATTGACAAGGTACACTATCGCACTATTCATACCCACTTTAATTAATACACCAAAATTGGAACTAAAACCATTTTCGAGCACCATAAAGTACTCATTCCATGAGAATGCGGCAACACTTCATGTAACATCCCAGGTAATTAAAGAATAAATAATTTTCATATTTATTAATATTTTAGAATTAAATATGAAATTTAATTAAAAGGGGTTGCTATGTTCGATAGCGTACCCGATACGCAACGATGAGTTTCTTTGAAACTTACGTAGCACACTAGTAATATAATAATATTATTTTAAATGTTAGTTAACAAGTAGCCGTTGTACTGGAGGGAATGAATAGAAATAACTAAAATATGAATAGATATGTTTTTAGATGTTTTTACACTTACCCAATAAAAGATAAAGGCTTAAAATACGGAAAGAGTTCAATTTTTGGCTTTTATACTCTAATTTTCACTAAAGGTTCACTTATCACCTTTTGACGGCGAACCGTCATTAAATATAGTTTTGATCACTCTTATACTTTCTATTGGACCAAATATAACTCTTCTTTAGAATCGGGACATCAAAATTTACTTTGTGTAAATTTGTGGTACCTTTCTGATAAAGTTCATTTTTTTTATGAATAGTGTAAAATGTTGTATTTTACATCAAAACTGCTTTTTAATCTAATTTATTTATATGATTAGAATATATTTTGAATTGGTCTTAATGTGTAATATGAATATATTTTTACCATTTTATCCAATGGTGGTCATTGGAATCAATTTCGATTTGAAATTAGACTTAAACTGGTGTCAATCTTTTGATACTTATTGTTTTGTAAAAACACGCTTTTTGCTCTGGCAGCGGGAATTAATTATTAAATTAATTAGTGTGACTTATATGATTTGAATTTTGTAAAATGGACTTCATTTTTGAATTCGGAATATCAAATATAGCTTAGGGTGAATTTTTGGTAATTTTCTGAAAAACTTCAATTTTTGATGAATAGTGAAACCACTAAGTGGTAATCAAGCAAACTGATTTTTCAGTTAAATGAAAGTTTACCACTAATGTGTATTGAATTTTGAAAATCCGACATACATGGTTGTCATTAAGAAGTAAAATGTGGTTCAATGAGATTAAAATAATTTTTTGGTGAATAGTAACTTATTATGTTTTTAATCGCGATTAGTGGTAATTAGTGTAGTTTAAGGTATAAATAATACTTTAATAATATAAAATGACCTAGAAACATGTCCCAACCTCATTGGTTGTGTCATGGCCGACCAAGACAAGCCATGGCCTAACTTGGGGACCCCATGGATCCACTTTTGTTGGGAAATAACATAAATTACTTTTTATTTAATGTTAAAGTGAAAATGACACTAACATAAATTGTTTTACTAAAACAATTTTTAAGTGGGGTTATACAAGTCCAAATTTAGATTATAAATAGTCATTGGAAAGCTAAAAAATTTTCCTATATCATAGTATTTTTTTTATAATTTTTAGACATTATATAAATTAAATTATTTATGACATAATAATGATGCAGTGATGACATCATTATTTGACGATTTAAATAAAACAGAAAGATAATGTAAAATCTAAAACCTACACATGGACAAAACCAATTGGATGAGTGGATTTCGAAGCCTTATCACCTTATCCACGAATTATATCAATGTGGGACCTTTTAGAACCGAAACACATTTTCAAATGAATTAATATTTCTTTACTTTCCAAAAGTGCCCCTCCTCTCCTCTTATAAAAGGCCCCCACCTCTACCTCATTTCACACCTCTTCAAGCCTTTGTCTCGGCCAACCCCTGCCCATTTTCTCTCTCCACATCCCTCTCCTCATCCTAGAAGATTCCCTTTGGGCATAATCCTTTCAAAGGAAGCCTTTAGGCTCAACTCAAAAGGAGTTACACTTTTTAAGGTAATTCATTCTCTCATGCTCATTTGTTTTATTTTGCTTCTCCAACCCCCTAAACTCTTTTTATTTACTTCTTTTGTAACAACACGAGTATCTTCAATATACTAGGATGTTGTTATAAGATTTATTTGAGCTACACTCTCACACAACTACATCAAATGGTTAAAGAACATAAGGTTTCCGTGGATGGCGAAATTCTGCCTCCCGAAACGATGATTGTTCAATACTCATTTAACACCTTCAAAGGTGGCCATTATGATGTCACTATTTTTATATATGATATGTAATATGTTTATGTTTTAATTATGCTTCTGTATTTTTCATTTGTGTCTTACCTTTATGGCTTCCATTATGGGTATACGCGATATCTTCATTTAAGGAAGTGCGGACTACCGCCCTCTCAAAGTGATGTGATTCGTTAATGCCATATGTGGGACGTGTAAAGGATGGATTTAAAGTTATTATATATGATGTTATACTGGAATTATAATATACCTATATATATATCATTATCATTTATTTCCATTAAATTATGAGATAGAAATGAAAGTAGCGTTCATGCGTACGTACGGACTACCGTCTCCATGAACGGTGCATTTCATTTCTTATCCCCAAATGTAATTTATTATTAAAAGTACATGTATATAATGGATATATATAATTAATGATATATCTAAATGATGAATATAATTCTGGAATTAAAATATACATAAGTCTCATTTAGTTTTAATTCCATCAATATGACAAAGAAATGAAAGTAGCGTTCATGCGTACGTACGGCTTACCGTCTCCATGAACGGTGCATTTCATTTCTTACCTCTAAATGTGATGTAATATTATAAATGCAAGTATGTACTGGATATATATGACATATATGATATCTACATCATGAATACCATTCTGGATATAATGAACCTTTGACCAAAATAACAACATGTAAGTGTAAGAAGTCTATTTTTGACTTAAGAACCAAATACCGACAAAATGAACATTATTAACTTAACTGATTACATGATGTTCATAACATGGTATAAAAGGAATAATGAACTTGAAAAAGATTCATAATCAAGTAGAGATTAACTCAAGTTTATTATTCAGGAGATTAAAGAACGGTCGGGTCAAGTCAGATACGAGGTATGGGAACTTCTTAACCCAATTTCCATTATTTGGGTTAATCTCCTACTTTCAAATTATGTCATTATATTATTATGTCGTATCTTGTATTTGTACTTTATTTATGTGTACTTATAGTGAATACACATAATGTATCTATTTTATTTTTAAAATTATCTTTGTATGGGACTTCGTCTCAATCTCCTTTCGTTGAGGCATATTTTATTTTATACACAACTTTCTTTTATACGGTGTATAAACCCCTTTGACTTTTACGTTTATTCAAAAGGAATCTTTTTTATACGAAGCATTTACTAAACGACAAAAGGGAATGTTTTTGTCGTACGTATGCGGCGACAACGACTTCTCCGCCGTCGTAACCGTTATTTGAGTTTCAGCTTCCTCTACAAGCCATACCTTTTTTTAAGGAAAAATAAATACCATGTTTTACATTTCTTTTATTTTGGTATTGAAAATGGTTTTCATAATATTTTTATATCAATGTGTGGTATTGATATCTTGTGATTGAATGGTGGAAATGTTATGTCTCCTTTATGCATGTTTTATGTGATACGTTTATGTTGAGGTTCTTGGGCATTATTATGAATACGGGTGGTTCCGTGATAGACTAAGGGCGGGTGAGCCCGTTATAGCTCTCCAATGCATTGGGTAACGCGAAGGAGTGAAACATTAAGGTTTCTCCGAAGAGATTTTCAGGGAATATACTGTGATGGGTATTCCAAACGTAACCAAGAGGGTTACTCCCTACGTAAGAATGTTATGAATGCCTCAAGTTACCTTTATGTCTTATGGTTTCTATGATTTATTCATGATTTTATGAGGCGTGTTAAAGTGCCTATGTTTTATGGGTAAAGTATGATTTCATTCTTATGTACATATGAACTCATGTTTCCTTTCCATATTTTTTTATAACCCATACTGAGTTTTTATGCTCATCCCAAGTTTTTGAAATGTTTTTCACAGGTCAAGGGAAAGGTACATGATAAGATGATAGGGTCAAGGATGTGTCAAAAAGAATCCATGTTTTAATTCAAATGTGTTTCCATTGATGGGAATGAGGAATACTATCTTTATGTAACCACTTTGTTTATATGTGGAATGTAATGCAAGTTTTATGATCTAATTCTCTAAAACTCTAAACCCGAAAAGATCCTCAACGTGTAATCTTGTAATAACTCAAGATTAAGTAAGGTTTAAGGCTGGGGCCTTATAGTTGGTATCAGAGGTCGGTTTAGACAACTTTAGGAGTTAGAAAAGTGTTAAATTATAATATGATTGAAATGATATAGCATTTACGGATTACCATGTTGCTTCGCCTAAGATATTTCCGTATTCAGAATGGTTTTCCGTAGAGGAAACAAAGAAGCTATGTTGGGACGACATCAGGAGGAAGACAACCTTCCAAATCAGCAACCTGAGATGGTCAGAATCGGAACTGAACAGTTTGTTGCAGTGATGGCACAGTTGACTCAGGCTATAAATGGTGGTGGTATCCATGCACGAGATCAGCCAGATCAACCGCAGAGGAACATGTCAGTGGTGGAACATTTCATGAGGCAACATCCCCCATAATTCAGAGGATCATCTGACCCTGTGCTAGCTGAAGGGTGGATTAAAGCACTGGAGAAGATTTTTGATGTCATGGGTTGTTCAGACAATCAAAAGGTTAGTCTTGCTATTTACCGTTTGGAGGGTGAAGCAGATCAGTGGTGGTCTATGGTTAAAAATATCAGGGACGCTGATGAGATTGATGCTCTTGACTGGGATGAATTCAAAGGTATGTTTCTTGAGAAGTATTTTCCTAAGGCTGTTCGACTTAGGATGGAAAAGCAATTCTTGGAATTAAGGCAAGAGGAAGACTCAGTGGCTGCCTATGAAGAAAGGTTCACTCGATTGGCAAGGTATGCTCCAAATTTTATCCGGGACCTTGATAGTAAAATCAATCGTTTTTACTCAGGATTAAAGCCAAAGTATCGAAGGGCATTGGCTTCTCGTGAGTTTAAAAGTTATGAAAAGCTTGTTCGATGTGCTGAGAAGGTGGAAATGGAGTTTGCCGATGACCAAGTTTTTTATAACAACCAGCAGAAGAAGAGACCGAGGTGGCAGGAGAAAGGTAAGAATTCTTCAAAAAAGTCTGATGGTAAGAAAACTAAGTTTACAGTTTGTGATAAATGTGGAAAAAGGCATGCTGGGGAATGTCTTCGGAATTCTGGGAAGTGCTACCGATGTGGTAAGATGGGACATAAGGCTCGTGATTGCACTAAAAAGGATCAAGGTGAAGGTAAGAATAAATTTGATTTACAGTTAGTGAAATGTTATAAGTGAAATGAGATGGGTCACTATGCAAA
Source organism: Viscum album (assembly GCA_963277665.1). Lineage (NCBI taxonomy): Eukaryota > Viridiplantae > Streptophyta > Magnoliopsida > Santalales > Viscaceae > Viscum > Viscum album. The sequence continues at coordinate 1,984,958,502 of OY728122.1, forward strand.
CGAGTGTCCGGCAAGGAGCTTGAGTGATGGGAAGCAGTTAGACTACAAGCAGAAAGGGGTGGCAAAATCCTTTGCAACTACTTCAGCAGATGTTGGGCCATCGAATGAAGTGGTATCAGCTCCAGGGAGCTCAGTATTTTTCGAAGATTGACTTGAGGTCGGGGTACCATCAGTTGAAAGTAAAAGAAGCAGATGTTCCGAAGATTGTGTTCCGTACTAGATATGGCCATTATGAATTTGTAGTAATGCCTTTTGGGCTAACCAATGCACCTGTTGTATTCATGGACTTAATGAATAGAATTTTCCATGAGTTCTTGGATAAGTTTGTGTTTGTGTTTTGAGGTTTGTGAAGAGGTTATGTGTGCCTTGTGATTCACAGTTGAAGAATGAGTTGTTTTTTCATCCTGGCAGTACTAAGATGTACAGAGGTCTGCGGGAGTATTACTGGTGGGATGGAATGAAAAGAGACATTGCTGATTTTACTGTGAAGTGTTTGACATGTCAACAGGTTAAAGCAGAGCGGCAGTTACCGAAAGGGATGCTTCAGCATTTACCAGTGCCAGAGTGGAAATGGGAGAATATATCCATGGACTTTGTTGTTGGATTACCGAAGACATCTCGAGGTAATAATGCAATCTGGGTTATTGTTGATCGCTTGACCAAGTCTGCTCATTTCCTTGCTATACGAGATACTTTCTCTCTTGATCAACATTCCCGTTTGTATTTTAAAGAGATAGTCAGGTTACATGGAGTTTCTCTCTCCATTGTATCGGATCGTGATCCCAGGTTTACTTCTATCTTTTGGAAAGGCCTTCAGAAGTCCTTGGGTACTGAATTAAATTTTAGTACAGCTTTTTATCCTCAATCAGATGGGCAGTCAGAACGAACAATTCAGACATTGGAGGATATGATACGAGCTTGTTTGATGGATTATCAGGGAAGTTGGGACCAACATCTTTCTTTGGTTGGGTTTTCATATAATAACAGTTTTCATTCTAGTATACAGACGGCACCATTTCAGGCATTATATGGGAAGCGGTGTCGAACTCCAGCTTTCTGGGATGAAGTGGGTGAAAGGAAGTTGATGGGACCAGAATTGGTAGAAGAGATGGCAGAAAAAGTTCAGCTGATTCAGAAACACATGAGAACAGCTCAGAGCAGGCAGAAGAGTTATGCGGATAACCGGAGGAAGGATCTATCTTTCGAGGTAGGTGATCATGTTTTTCTCAAGGTTTCTCCTTGGAAAAGTGTGATGAGATTTGGTAAGAAAGGAAAGTTGAGTCCAAGGTTCATTGGACCATACGAAATTCTAGAGAGAGTTGGATCAGTTGCATACCGAGTGGCTTTACCTCCAAGTATCTCTCAGGTACACAATGTTTCTCATGTTTCGATGTTAAGAAAGTATATGCCAGATCCATCTCATGTTTTGAGCCCAGAGGTAGTTCAACTGGAAGAGAACCTATCTTATGAGGAACAACCGGTCCAGATTCTTGACCACAGGGAGCAAGTGTTACGGAATAAGGTGATTAAGAAGGTAAAGGTTTTGTGGAAAAACCACATGATTGAAGAGGCAACATGGGAATCTGAAAATGCTATGAGGGATAAATACCCGCACTTATTTTGATAAGTGAATAAAATTGTGAGGACGCAATTCCCAAAAGGGGGGAAGGATGTAACATCCCAGGTAATTAAAGAATAAATAATTTTCATATTTATTAATATTTGAGAATTAAATATGAAATTTAATTAAAATGGGTTGCTATGTTCGATAGCGTACCCGATACGCAACGATGAGTTTCTTTGAAACTTACGTAGCACACTAGTAATATAATAATATTATTTTAAATGTTAGTTAACAAGTAGCCGTTGTACTGGAGGGAATGAATAGAAATAACTAAAATATGAATAGATACGTTTTTAGATGTTTTTACACTTACCCAATAAAAGATAAAGGCTTAAAATACGGAAAGAGTTCAATTTTAGGCTTTTATACTCTAATTTTCACTAAAGGTTCACTTATCACCTTTTGAAGGCGAACCGTCATTAAATATAGTTTTGATCACTCTTATACTTTCTATTGGACCAAATATAACTCTTCTTTAGAATCGGGACATCAAAATTTACTTTGTGTAAATTTGTGGTACCTTTCTGATAAAGTTCATTTTTTTTTGAATAGTGTAAAATGTTGTATTTTACATCAAAACTGCTTTTTAATCTAATTTATTTATATGATTAGAATATATTTTGAATTGGTCTTAATGTGTAATATGAATATATTTTTACCATTTTATCCAATGGTGGTCATTGGAATCAATTTCGATTTGAAATTAGACTTAAACTGGTGTCAATCTTTTGATACTTATTGTTTTGTAAAAACACGCTTTTTGCTCTGGCAGCGGGAATTAATTATTAAATTAATTAGTGTGACTTATATGATTTGAATTTTGTAAAATGGACTTCATTTTTGAATTCGGAATATCAAATATAGCTTAGGGTGAATTTTTGGTAATTTTCTGAAAAACTTCAATTTTTGATGAATAGTGAAACCACTAAGTGGTAATCAAGCAAACTGATTTTTCAGTTAAATGAAAGTTTACCACTAATGTGTATTGAATTTTGAAAATCCGACATACATGGTTGTCATTAAGAAGTAAAATGTGGTTCAATGAGATTAAAATAATTTTTTGGTGAATAGTAACTTATTAAGTTTTTAATCGCGATTAGTGGTAATTAGTGTAGTTTAAGGTATAAATAATACTTTAATAATATAAAATGACCTAGACACATGTCCCAACCTCATTGGTTGTGTCATTGCCGACCAAGACAAGCCATGGCCTAACTTGGGGACCCCATGGATCCACTTTTGTTGGGAAATAACATAAATTACTTTTTATTTAATGTTAAAGTGAAAATGACACTAACATAAATTGTTTTACTAAAACAATTTTTAAGTGGGGTTATACAAGTCCAAATTTCGATTATAAATAGTCATTGGAAATCTAAAACGATTTCCTATATCATAGTATTTTTTTATAATTTTTAGACATTAAATAAATTAAATTATTTACGACATAATAATGATGCAGTGATGACATCATTATTTGATGATTTAAATAAAACAGAAAGATAATGTAAAATATAAAACCTACACATGGCCAAAACCAATTGGATGAGTGGATTTCGAATCCTTATCACCTTATCCACGAATTCTATCAATGTGGGACCTTTTAGAACCGAAACACATTTTCAAATGAATTAATATTTCTTTACTTTCCAAAAGTGCCCCTCCTCTCCTCTTATAAAAGGCCCCCACCTCTACCTCATTTCACACCTCTTCAAGCCTTTGTCTCGGCCAACCCCTGCCCATTTGCTCTCTCCACATCCCTCTCCTCATCCTAGAGGATTCCCTTTGGGCAGAAGCCTTTCAAAGGAAGCCTTTAGGCTCAAATCAAAAGGAGTTACACTTTTTAAGGTAATTCATTCTCTCATGCTCATTTGTTTTATTTTGCTTCTCCAACCCCCTAAACTCTTTTTATTTACTTCTTTTGTAACAACACCAGTATCTTCAATATAATAGGATGTTGTTATAAGATTTATTTGAGCTACACTCTCACACAACTACATCAAATGGTTAAAGAACATATGGTTTCCGTGGATGGCGAAATTCTGCCTCCCGAAACGATGATTGTTCAATACTCATTTAACACCTTCAAAGGTGGCCATTATGATGTCACTATTTTTATATATGATATGTAATATGTTTATGTTTTAATTATGCTTCTGTATTTTTCATTTGTGTCTTACCTTTATGGCTTCCATTATGGGTATACGCGATATCTTCATTTAAGGAAGTGCGGACTACCGCCCTCTCAAAGTGATGTGATTCGTTAATGCCATATGTGGGACGTGTAAAGGATGGATTTAAAGTTATTATATATGATGTTATACTGGAATTATAATATACCTATATATATATCATTATCATTTATTTCCATTAAAGTATGAGATAGAAATGAAAGTAGCGTTCATGCGTACGTACGGACTACCGTCTCCATGAACGGTGCATTTCATTTCTTATCCCCAAATGTAATTTATTATTAAAAGTACATGTATATAATGGATATATATAATTAATGATATATATAAATGATGAATATAATTCTGTAATTAAAATATACATAAGTCTCATTTAGTTTTAATTCCATCAATATGACAAAGAAATGAAAGTAGCGTTCATGCGTACGTACGGCTTACCGTCTCCATGAACGGTGCATTTCATTTCTTACCTCTAAATGTGATGTAATATTATAAATGCATGTATGTACTGGATATATATGACATATATGATATCTACATCATGAATACCATTCTGGATATAATGAACCTTTGACCAAAATAACAACATGTAAGTGTAAGAAGTCTATTTTTGACTTAAGAACCAAATACCGACAAAATGAACATTATTAACTTAACTGATTACATGATGTTCATAACATGGTATAAAAGGAATAATGAACTTGAAAAAGATTCATAATCAAGTAGAGATTAACTCAAGTTTATTATTCAGGAGATTAAAGAACGGTCGGGTCAAGTCAGATACGAGGTATGGGAACTTCTTAACCCAATTTCCATTCTTTGGGTTAATCTCCTACTTTCAAATTATGTCATTATATTATTATGTCGTATCTTGTATTTGTACTTTATTTATGTGTACTTATAGTGAATACACATAATGTATCTATTTTATTTTTAAAATTATCTTTGTATGGGACTTCGTCTCAATCTCCTTTTGTTGAGGCATATTTTATTTTATACACAACTTTCTTTTATACGGTGTATAAACCCCTTTGACTTTTACGTTTATTCAAAAGGAATCTTTTTTATACGAAGCGTTTACTAAACGACAAAAGGGAATGTTTTTGTCGTACGTATGCGGCGACAACGACTTCTCCGCCGTCGTAACCGTTATTTGAGTTTCGGCTTCCTCTACAATCCATACCTTTTTTTTAAGGAAAAATAAATACCATGTTTTACTTTTCTTTTATTTTGGTATTGAAAATGGTTTTCATAATATTTTTATATCAATGTGTGGTATTGATATCTTGTGATTGAATGGTGGAAATGTTATGTTTCCTTTATGCATGTTTTATGTGATACGTTTATGTTGAGGTTCTTGGGCATTATTATGAATACGGGTGGTTCCGTGATAGACTAAGGGCGGGTGAGCCCGTTATAGCTCTCCAATGCATTGGGTAACGCGAAGGAGTGAAACATTAAGGTTTATCCGAAGAGATTTTCAGGGAATATACTGTGATGGGTATTCCAAACGTAACCAAGAGGGTTACTCCCTACGTAAGAATGTTATGAATGCCTCAAGTTACCTTTATGTCTTATGGTTTCTATGATTTATTCATGATTTTATGAGGCGTGTTAAAGTGCCTATGTTTTACGGGTAAAGTATGATTTCATTCTTATGTACATATGAACTCATGTTTCCTTTCCATATTTTTTTATAACCCATACTGAGTTTTTATGCTCATCCCAAGTTTTTGAAATGTTTTTCACAGGTCAAGGGAAAGGTACATGATAAGATGATAGGGTCAAGGATGTGTCAAAAAGAATCCATGTTTTAATTCAAATGTGTTTCCATTGATGGGAATAAGGAATACTATCTTTATGTAACCACTTTGTTTATATGTGGAATGTAATGCAAGTTTTATGATCTAATTCTCTAAAACTCTAAACCCGAAAAGATCCTCAACGTGTAATCTTGTAATAACTCAAGATTAAGTAAGGTTTAAGGCTGGGGCCTTATACTTCAAGTCATTATCAGATTAGATATGACCAAAAAAAATAGAAAAATTTATTGAGTTCCTCAAATGGAAAAACACAATTTCTTGTGGAGTGGGTGACCTTAAGGGGATCATCCCCACAATATGAACCAAAAATATTTTCTTATAAGAAGGTGTTGAACCCAAAAACAAACCCTTGATGTGACTCACCCCCACTAATTAATGTGGTGGTTAATAAATAAGTGATAAAAATTATAGATGCTGGAATAATATTTTTAATATCTTACAGTAAATTATTGATTCCACTACAAGTTGTTTCAGAGACGGAAGGCCTAACTATTGTGAAAGACGATGAAGATGAGATGATCTCAACTCGAACCATCACTGGATAGAGAGTATGTGTTGATTATAGGAACCTTAATATGAAAAATAAAAAAGGATCATTTTCTACTACCTTTATGGATGAAATTATAGAACTACTATTAGGGAATGAATTATATAATTTCCTGGAAGGATATTAGGGATATAATCAAAATTCATTATATCTAGAAGGCTAGTCCAAAACTATGTTCACTTGTCCCTTCAGAACCTTCTCTTATCAACTTATTTTGTCTGGTATGTGTAACGCACTAGAAATTTTTCAATGGTATATGACACATATATTTCATGATATGTTAGATTAATTCATGTTGATATTCATGGGAAACGTTTTAGTATATTTAAGATCCTTCTAGGTTTAGCTGATCTATTAATACCTAGTATTGTAACACTTTGAAGAAAAAATCATGGTATTAAACTATTAAAAGTGTCACTTCATGTTCCAAGGAGGAATATTCATCAAAACAATATCTCAAAATAAGGCATTAGAGTGGATATAGATAAAATAAATGTGATAAAAGATATACCAAATCCCAAAAGAGTGAAAGGTATAAGGATAATTTTGGGGCATGTCTTGTTCTATTTTTGCTTTGTTAAAGACTTTGTGGAAGTATCATGCCCCCTGACAAATGTATTATTGAAAGACACTATTTTGGAGTTAACCAAAGAGTGTTGAAGGGAAATAAATACCCTAAAAAAACTCATCGGGTCATCCTGTTATAATTTCACCAGATTGGGACAGGGTCTTTGAAATGACGTACAATGCAAGTGAATTCATTTTTCACATTGTTTTAGGATAGTGAGTCAAAAATGTCTTTTATCCCATTTACAATGCCAAAAAACACAAAAAATAATGATTAAGTAAATTATATTACTAATGAAATGGAAATTATAGATGTAATCTATGAATTTAAAAATGTTTCAATTATACATTGTACTATAAAAAATAGTGGTCTACACTGATCATGCAGCACTTAAGTATCTAATAAACATAAATTATTCCAAACCACATCTAATATGGTGGATCATACAACTAAAAGACATTGAAACAATAATCAAGGAAACAAAATGAACTAAGAACATTATCTTGGACCATTTATCCAAACCTCTGCAACCCAACATCAAGGATGGTGATAATCTTAACCTCAAGGATGACTTCCCTGATGAAACCCTTTTCATGATAAATAACCAATCTTGACTATGGTTTCAGATATTGAAAATTATATCAGAATGAGATCACTCTACCATAACCATTTCTATCAGTATAGGTAGATATTTTCATCCAAACACACACTTTACTACTAGGATAAGTTTCTACTTTTTAAGAATTGTGTTTCTGGATAAATTTGTCACTGCATTCTAGGATATAGAATACAAAGCACACACAACATGTGTCATATGTCACCAAAAAGAGGTAATAATTGACAAAAATATACCATGGATAAAATCCTTTAGAGCGGGGTATTTTTGTCTATTCTTCATCAATATTAATGGAACTTTTGTCAAAACAATGTTCAATTCCAGTGGATAGGAACTACGGGGAAAAGAAATGAATTACCCCAAAATCCCATCCTAGAATTTAAACTCTTCAACATATGGGGGATTTATTTCTTGGGACCATTACCTAATTCTAATGGTTTGTTTTACATAAAATTCTACATTGACTATTTCTTAGAATTATTTGAAGTAGAATCCATTACTCACAACATCACAAAAGTAGTAATAATCATTTTAATGAAAAATAGCTTTTCCAAATTTATATTTCCCGGATTACTCATTTGTGATAGGGGAAATCACTTCACCAATAATTTTGAAAAATTATATCTTCAAAATTATGGAATTTGGTATAACACTAGTACACCCTATGACCCACAAATATGTGTACAAGTTTAAGTGTCAAATAGAGAAATTAAAAAAAAATACGGGAGAAGAAAGTGAACACCAGTATAAAGGATTTGTGTTTCAAACTGGATGATTCACTTTGGGAATATTGTACAGCTTACAAAACACACATCATAACTACTTAGTTCCAACTTGTGTCTACAAATTCATGCCATCTGCTAGTGGAATTAGAACACTGGTCACTTTGGGAAATAAAAAAAATGAACATGGATGCTCAAAAATCCGGAGAAGAGAGGATTCTCAAAATATATGAGCAGTAATAAATCAATAAGGTTTCCTTTGAGAATTAAAAAAATTAAATAAAATAAAAATATGTTTCATGACTAAAGAATCACACATTAAATATTCACTCTAGGGGATAATGTTTTGTTATTCAATTTTCAATTAAAATTTTTCCCTATAAAGCTAAAATCCCAATGGGTAGGTCCTTAAAAATTCATTAAAATTTTCCCTTAGAGAGAGATCAAGATTCAAAAAGAAATAGAACCTACATTCAAGATTAATTGTAAAAGGATAAAAATTTACCTAGATCCATTCCAATAATGGTTATTCATCATGTTGTAATAGTGGGTTCTGTAGACCCAATTTAAACAATAATTTGGATTACAATAAAATGTGTATAGTAAGATATAAATGATGTATTTTTTCCATTATAGTATAGACTTTACTGCACCCACTATTGAAATGGAAATTTCAATAGATTAATTGTTATATCAAAAGGTTATAGTTGATTCTTTTCTATAATGAGAAACTCTATATACTATGAAATTAATCTTAAACAAAGGAACTCTTATATAGATACATCATACTGACTGGAAACAGTTTATTTCTGACTATTAAGTGTTAGGGGCTCAAAATTATTGTGACTAATTCAATTGAATTTCTCACTTGGTGATCTCTAGTAGTGATACCATGTTGAAAGAACCTCTAATAGGAACATCCCATGTTATGTGTGTCATTGGTGGTTCCAACCTATGGTCATGTGTATTGGTCTCTTGATTTGAGATCATTGTTAATGTGTTTCATTTGATCGTGTACTTTGATGAAAGTAAAAAACCACGATAATCAAATCATGGCGTGGTAGATTTAGTTGGGTGTGTCATTAGTGGTATGAAATTGGATGAATTGTAAAGAAAGGATTTTTCACTCCTAGGTTGAGGAAGTTACATATCTCGGTCTTTTCTGATCAGGACGGAAGTATATTCATAAGTCCTTGGCCAAAAAAATTGAGGGTAAATCTGTCCATTTAAATCAACAAACAATAAAGAAAGAAAGTATGATTATAGAATTATGTGTCATGATTTATAATATATTTAAATAAAATGATATTATATTACACAGTATGTTTTCGTAGTTTGTTTTTCATTTCTATGGCTATCCTTACCTTTTTAGGGGCCTTGATGGGTTTTTAGTCTCCACTCTTGGTCGATGGAAACTATTTAACATTATTTAGATAAGGGCCTAAAGGGTCACACACAATAGATTATTCAAGAATCCTCTCTATTTTGGTGAATATATATAAATTGGACATGGTGGGCCCCACCCTGGGATCTGAGTGTTTTCCAAGTCATCGATCACCAAAGAATAAATTAATTAATTATTATTCAGGTAAAGAATTATTGGGGTCAATTTACTTATTAAAAGTATTTAAAAGTTAATTAAATAAGAGGAACAATATTAGTGAAATGAATTTTATTTTAATGGTCTTGGTTTATTTAATTTTGAGAAGGAATTATGAGTCGAGTTAAATGAATCATGTTTATCATTTAATATATTTATTATATATTACATGTATTTTATAAAATACAAATAATATTTATAAATAAATTTACTTCATAATTATTATTTAATTAGTGGAAATTATATAAATGTGGGTAGGGGAACGAAATCCGGGTATTTGAGAATCCATAATAAATAGATGAGAGAGTCTCTCACATAGTGATTATTCATTGTTAGAGTTATAGAGCCTCTCTCTCTCATATCTCTCTATCTAGGGAAATAAGATCTCAATCCAAGTGATTAGATCGAGTTCATCACCTTGAATCGAAGGTATGTTAATTCAGTGATCATCGGGACGTCGAATGATTTGTCGGATCGCTATTTTAGCACCCAAAATTCAATGATCCACACTCTTGAATATTTTTAAATCTCATGTGGATGATCTATTGGGATCTTAATTTGGATCCTTCAAGCAGTAATTGTTGGTGATAAGAAGATTTTGAGCATGAATTCAGACTGAAAAAGTCATGTTTTTGGTTTATTTTTTGTGATCTTTCTAATTGATGAAAGATCCTCAGACTGTATTAGGGATCATATCATCGAAGATGAAAAGTCTAATCAACTTGAAAAATGAAAAATAATTCATCCATATCCCACTATCTTCTGCTGCAACCCTAGTAACATAAATTGGTATCATAGTGATTTTTTAATTTATCTATGCCAAGAAAATTTAAATTAGCATTAAATTTAAGTATAGGGTTTGATTTTGGTCCCAAAGAATTCAACTGCGGTTCGATCCATGGTCAGATGGTCCAATTTCAGCCATCCAAAAAAAATTATGGATCAAAAGTGGTTGGTGTCTCTGGTATTAATTTTAAGAAGTGTATATTGTGTATTAATTACACTTTTAGGAGGCTGGATGATAGTGATTTTATGTCATTCGGCCAATTCTGATGGTGGGACAGCAGCCAGAATAGTGATTTCTGACCACCCTATTATTCCACATATTTTTTTAATCAATAATATAATATTATTATTATTATTATTATTATTTTATAATAATTTTATTTTTATTATAATAAAATGATAATTTATTATCCTTTGGAAAAACTTATAAGACTGTATGTGGAATTTTTCACAGAAAAAAAATTATAAAATGTTAAAAAAAATGGTTATGTGGAATTTTTGAACAAGGAGAAAGAGAAAAGGGGTCCAGGTGGACCCCTCCTTCAGCTAATCATAACAAGTAACATGGAGACATAGAGCCCCCCCCCCCTCCAAGGGTCTTCTCTTCTACGGCATGGACCTCTCTCGTCGGCACTATCCTCCTTTGACTGACATGAATCCCAGCCAAACCACAGCCACACAACCAGCCTCTCATAACCCAACCAGCTTCCTCCCTCCTCTCGGAGACCGCAAGTGAGCCACCTTCCTATCAAGTCAGCAGTAACCCCCATGGAAGACCCTCTAGTCATCTTCCTTTTACCCAATGCCACCGCCCACAGAGCATGCTCCTACCTCCACCTGCAACCAAGTGGCCAGATCCAAGCCACACTAAATGGACCACCACAAATCCCTCCCACCATGATTATATTAGACCACTACTGAATATATTCTCAGCCATACAAACTTGTATGGACACTTCCCTATCATAGAGGAGCCCCATAGGGTTGGCCTCCCTCTTCTGGTGATACATATACACCCACCATAATGATACTGGTGATGCCACCCTCCTGGGTCATACTGCTCTGGCCACCACTAAGATGGTTGCCTCCCTCAGTCAGCCCCCATGTGTCCTTTTTCGTTGGAACATTGCATCTACAACCTATTCCCTTATCGCACCACCATTCGGGTGTCACAATCCTTTGCCACCATGGTCATCCAATTGTCAAAGGATCTCACCACCATCCTCAAATAGCTTCTCTGGTGCCCCCTTTATTGATCTATCCATACTGAGACCCATGATATTGCTCGTCCTCTAGCTGTGACCACCAGATCTGGCGAGCTGGCCACCCAGTACACCCAAAATCCCTAGCGTGGGTCACCCAGTATGAGGTAATTCAATTACAAGTCCATTTTGACCTAACCCGCCCTAAAACGGGTTCGAGTGGGTCATCCTAACCAGTTAATGGTCTTGGTAGACCTTACTTTCCTAGAATAGCCTTTCACGGGCTTTTAATAGCCTAGAATGGGCATGTGTGGGTTTTTCATGACCTGCATAGGCCATGTGCTTATTTTTAGGGTCTGAGTTATTTTAAATTAATTAAAATAATAATTTTAGGATTTGAAATATAATTTTTAATACCCATAAATAAAATTAATTCAATTTATGTATTAAATTTATTTAATTAATTAATTTAATTTTTTGTATTTAAATTAAATTAATAATCATACATAATGTGAATTAAATAATTTTTTTATTTTAATTCATTTAATTTATTTAATAGTTCTCATACATAAATTATTTCAATTTAATTTTTTATCACGTAATTATTTTAACCACTGATTTTTTTTGAGAATCGACCTATATATTTCTATTTTTTAATTAATTATTTAACTATGTGTGATATTTGTAAATAATTAATTAGTTTAGACAGTCTACACATCGTCTTTTTCGATCAAAATTTATAAGGGCATATGTGTCCAATTTATCTGAGGATCATTACACTCTTGAGTTCCCCTCTCCTGTGTACGTGTATTTTTTCACTTCGATAAGGATGATGTATCGTATGGACCCCATCGAGAAAAGGTGATATGCCATGATGAGGATGGTGTAAGACACATAAAATTTCAAGTCGACAGAAAACTCTAGACAAGTAGTGGACATACTAGATGAGGGAAGAGTTGCATCAAGAGTAAAGCTACAACCCAGGTTTGATTCCCCTAGGATGTGGTATTTTCTCAAGACCTGTCAGGTTATTGGTTTCCTTTATTCTTTTTTTATTATATTATTCATTTGATAATAGTGGGAAATATATAAAATAATAAAAGATATAATCAATAAATAAGAGATGAATGTTTTATTTATATTAATGTTTAGTTGTGAGTTCGATAATATATATTGAATAATATTACAATAAGTGTATTAAATAATTTGAGAAAAAAATAATAAAACCCCCAATATAAATATTAATTCATCAATATATTCCCATCATTTTAATTTGAAAAAAGGTGGGTATTCAGGATGCTCGTCATCCAATGTTGAGGGTGTCTCTTACTATCAATGAGTTCTTATAAGAGTGATGGTTTGAATAACTAAATTTGTAGAAAGTATGTATACAATTATATCCTATGGTAAGTTTAGTTTTAAGGGTTTAGAAAATAATGTTTTCGATTTTAGAAGCTCGGATTACACTCAATATATCAAGGAGTCGTGAGTTAATGTGGTTGTCCTGTCAAACATCTTCCATGAACTCTCTGAGTAGTGGTATAGCCAAATATTATAGACTGCGAGGGGATGTTCATGGATCTTTTCCACTAGAATACTCAAGAGAAATATTATTCTAATTCTATTATATATGGATCTTAGAATTCAGTAAAATAGGAAGAGATATTTAATGATATAATTAATTAATAATTTCTAATTCGGTGATCAAATATTAAATTACTAAAATGATAAATTTTATTTTGTATAAATTTGTAAGTAATACCCCAAAATGATTATGATATTAATCGGACGAATAAAATTTCTAAAATATCATTAATTTCCTTGTGTAGTACAGGAACTTTTGCACAATACTATTATGCATGAAATTCAAGGTGTTGGTGGCCCTATACCTGTTAAACTACCTCAGTAAGTAATGATGTAAAAATGATTACAGGAGACTCATGTATGTAACATATGATGGTTATGTCATAATTTTATCATTAGCATCTGATGTTAATTTAGGTAACACCATCAATACATTGATGATTACACAAGTAATGTTGTCTCTAAGAAGCATATGAGGAGAAAGGGAAGCAATATATGAATAAGGTGATGATGTTACATTTATTATGTGTAAGATGAAAGATATATCATGGTATTTCAATGAATAAATTTCTCATATAATTTTCACACGTGTACTATAGTTTTTTCTAAGATTACAAAACATTCAGGATGAAGTAAACGCTTCAATACCTTTCGGGTAAAGTTCTCTAAACAATAATAAAATTAAATACATATTACACTTTAATTCGTTTGGTGAATAGGTTTAAAGAAAATGAGATAAGGCCGATGGAAATATTAGTGAAAAAGTATCTTCAAAATATCTTTTAAAGAAATTGGTATTCCATATGAATTTATTTTATTCACATATCATGAAATAATTCTATAGAAGATAAATGTATTGAACTAAATTTAATAAGACAGTACCTGATTCTTCAGTGTATATTCATCAATTGAAACCAATGTTTCTATTATACATTTTGGGTATTTAATACAACATGTTTACCACATATTTATATGAAAGTAATGTAACCATGTAAGTATACAAATGTTACAAGAATTTAGATGTATTCTCCAAGCAGCTCAGAAAAAATGATTCCTAATTCAGTGGAGAGAAGCACAAAAATTCTAATTTACAAGTGATTGATTTATGTAGAACTTTTGTTGATTATAACCAAAACATTTATCTCATGTATCCTTTTTACACAAGGATACATTATTCAAATTTTTGGAGTGAATGTTGTTTATGGTGATTTATACTCAACTAATAGTTTGATGGTACTTGAATCATCGGAAATACTTGATGAGAATAAAATGTAAGACATATATACCTAGTTGTGAAAATATAATTATTTTTCAAGAAAAAAATAAAAGTGGAAGTCAAGGATATACCTAATATGGTATTTAATCTCTATGTAACTAAACGGAATAGGTATTATCGACGTATATAATTATTTATTTTGGACTAAGAAAACATTTGAAATATAGGTATGTTACAATGATTTTAGAATTAGTTCAGCAAGAGAACGTGAAATATTCCAAGAGTAACCTTGTTCTAAATATACTTTATAAGATTCCATTAGAATTTATGTAATTAGAAAGTGAATTATGAATGGACATAAGATATGAGTTTCTTCAGGCCAAAATAATGAATAATATCTAAACCAAGTGTACATCAATCATCATAATGTAGTGTGGAGTAATTCCAAAATTCTCATTACCTTATCCACATCATGGAAGTGATATTTATGTAAAATGGATTTAAAAAAAATTACTAAGTTGTATTATAATGATAATATAATTTTTCTAGACCATAAATAATTTTTCAAAGGGCCGTATAATTGATAATAATATTAAAATATTTATTCTTTTAATAATTAATTATTCTATTTAAAAAATAAATTTATCATTTTTAGAAAAAAAATCATAAAATTTACTTCATTTTAGAAATATATACCTCTAGAAATTGTAAGAGTTTTTTTTAGTATTTTTTATAAAATAGTTAATTTTTTGGTGAATAATAAAATACTAAAATTTACGGTATTTAACATTTTAAGCTGAATACATGAATTATTGAGTCATGGATTATGTAAGTACTGATTATTTAGAAATCACATACACTAGTTACTATATATAGTCATAATAATCAATAATATTGATATTCTTAAGATAAAATAATAAACAAATGAATATAATAATCCAAAACACCACACTCCTCCCCTTATAAATACCCCCCCCCCACTCCTTCTCCTAACACCTCTTAAATCCCTGTATCATGACAATATTTTACCCAATTACTCTCCCATTCCTCTTTCACACATCTTGGTCTTTCTAGCCTCACCAAAACACCAATTCCAAGTTCAATAATGAGGTCCTCAATGAGATTGCTTTCTAGAGGTAAAATCATCCTTTATTCTATTTTAAATTCTTTATTTCTTATAACATATCCTCACCCCCATAAAAAGAGTAATAATAAATCTAGTATAATATATATACTATAATTGTATTTTGATAATGCAATATTCATCATCATATCCATTATCTTCTCTATTTATTCTAGAAATAAAAACATCATCTATAGTAGGTTGGTTCACCGCCTTCATGGATGATGACTTTTCATTTCCCATTACCACTTTCATGATATGTCTAAATTAACCTATAATGTTTTATAATTACCAAAAAAATATACCATATTTTTTAATCACATTCTGTAATTAATATATGGACATAATGTTAACAAAATGAAACTTTTTCATAATTTTCGAAAAAACCCTGCCAAAATAAACCAAACATTTATCATTAACATTTATCAAATGAACCATCCACATACAAGAAATAAAAATGATATATATGACTATTGAAACATATTTAGGTGAATTAATTCCTTTTAATTTCACTTTGGGGTCACTATTTCCATTTAATAATAACATCTATAAATATACACAACTAAACCAACCATGAAACCATGAAACAAATGCTGCCAAAATGAAGAAATTAAACATTATAACTCATTAAAATGGACATAATTGAAAATAATAAAATAATAATAAATAAAATATAAATTTAATATATTATTAATTAAATTTTTAATGAATATAATTTTATTATTCAGGACATTAAGTGTAGGTTAAGAACACATTCAGACATAATGTAAGGGATCTCTCAGAACCTCCATTTTTTCCTTTGGGATAAACTTTTTCCCTCTTTACTCCAAAGTATTTATTCATTATTATTATATTATTATTATATATTCTATTAATATGTTCCAAAATTATGTATCTATATCAATTAATCCTTATTTTATTTTGAAATACATGTTTTAAAAGGTTACATTCTTAGTTCCCCTCAATAAGAAAACCCAATTAAATCAAACTTCTCTATTTATTACCCATTTTTAAGTATACTATACAAACTATTTTAATCCAAAAATATTTTTATTAAATCTGAAATTTTATCATGAAAATCTATCTTATTTTATTTCTAGTTTTATGTAAACAATTATTAAATTATCCTATTTAAATACTCTTTATTCTTTTCCCTAAAATTGCACTTAAGTGGCACATTTCTAATGTTATCTAACCACTGTTTTCATGGTTTTCACTTTAGTTATACTAAATTATTCATGATATATTTATATATTTCCTTTTTTAATATCCATGTATTATTTTAATCCCTTATTTCATGGATGCCATTATTATACTCACATTGGTTATGTCTTATGACATGATTATGGTGCTCGTTTAATTCCTTGGGTAATATTTATGTTTATTCCATGTGTTTGATTTCTAATTGTGGAATACATATTCATGAACATGTTCTGATGTGTGCACCCATAAATCACTCAAATTAATTGGGTAATGTTTTCTCTCATGAGATTTTATGTATGGGATTAGGGAGTAAACCTAATCCATTATGGGACTTTGTCAATCATGTGATGACATTTTGGAAATTATCCTTGACACATATTTATATCCTGTTATGTGTTTCTTACCCATTACTATATTGTCACAATCATATTATTTCATGTTCTTTATGATATACCTCAGCATGTTTAGTTAGCATCCATTCCTTTTATGTTATCATGTTATGTTTTCTAACTCATGTGTTATGCTTTGTTCCCATGCTTATTCCCTTACTGGGTTTTTTAGATCACCCCTTTTATCTTTTTATTCCATAGTTTATCTTAAGCTGGAATAAGATCTTAGTGTAATTTAGGATCTCATTAAGTAATATTAATAAAAAAGTTTTTTTATTCAAGTTTTGTGTGTTATAATTATGTACCTAGTCTTTAAAAACCACAAGACTTTTCGATCCTTGGTTTTTATTTAATGGATAATTATGAGAAAAATCATGTAATAATATGTTTAAATGAATAGGGTCTTTATAATGGGGATCTCTCAATATCTTTATTTACATTAAATAATAAAATAAAATTATTAAGGCAGTGAATTTATTTGGTTCGCCAACAATTTGTAAATTTGTTCGGGGAGAATGAATAGCCCAATTATTGTCCTCCCGGAATAATCAAATTGGAACTTGATTTAATTTATTTATATTATACTCAATACCCCTCTATATCTAAAAATTCACTATGAGAAGACTCTTAAAAAATATAGACTTTTTATCTTCGGAAAAAATCACTCAACAAGATGAGAAAGTAACTCCTTTTGTGGGAACGTGACACAATGATATTCATCTTCTTTAGTCTTTGTTAATTTTTATATATAACAAAATTTATTTTCTAAAAATAATAATGAAATTTTTTTCACATAAAATCATATAATAACACCCAAAAATCTAATGATATGGTGTCTTTGGAACATTAGATACATAAGAAACCATTTTGGAATACAACACATCATATTACATTTCCATTTTCAAAATATTCTCTTACATATCATCTTAATCCTATGAAATCAATGGATAAACTAGATACACATATAAAAAAAGGAGTCATATAAAACCCTAATAATATTAATCTCAAGACATGAATGGGGATGAGATAATACAATGGGAAATCACAACAACACATAATCATAAAAGAGAAGAATCAAAAATCACAACATGGGAATCTGGAATAAATGAATTGATGGATTAAAAATTAAGCAATCATTTGAAGTGTTAGAATATGTAATAAACAAACAATTCATCATAAATATGAGTTGTGTCTCATATCTAAGACATCGTAACATAATTTCTTAATCCCACTTCTCAAGAATTATATAAAGTGTTTCATAAGATGTATGAATTACCCAACTGATTAGGGGTTTTATAATTATGGTACCACCCATAAAATCATAGTATGTCATGAATATGTGATCCACATAGAAAATAAACATTTTTAAATCATAAACCTGAAATAACCTAAGATAATTGAATGTGATAGATTATAAAATTATAAATCATGTATAATTTAGGTTTTGAATATGTTCCCATGAAATTAAGTAATTAATGGATGTTGGTTTCATATAGGGGAATAAAGAATAATGGATTATATGAATGGAGATCATATTTATGGAATATTTTCAAGAATAAATCATGAAAAATTAACTCCTTTTTTGAATCTATAAAAATGGGTAAAATAGTACAAGTAAATAAATTCGTAAGGTTTCTAGAAAACAATAAATAAATTCAAAAAAATAGGTTAAAATAAGGTTTATAGAAATTAAAAAAGTTAACAGTATTTTTAACAAGGACACATAAAAATGATGATAAAATCTATGGGTTCACTTGTATCAAGTTTTATTTAAATAATTGATTGAGAAGTGAACTATAAATATATTAATATTCACTAAAAATAAAGGGAAAATTAAATAGAATGTATACAAGAAATATAAATATGGAATATAGTATAAGAAAATTTTAAGAATATGTTGATGAACAGAGATAAATATAGAGTATAAACTATAATTATTAAGGAATTGAGGTGGTCCCCCTACCTTGAGTCTAGGATTTCTTGAATTCTCCTCTAACTTCATTAATGGTGGAATAACATATGATAATTTTACATTAGGAAAATTGATAATTTTTATTTCATATTTTATCATATATTTTTTATCAAAATTTATTTATGTATTATATTGGTGGCTCTTATGTTAATCGTTTATGTTTTTTCAGTTAATTTTTCAATAGATGGTTTGGTGTAAAATTAATGATCAATAGACTTTGAAAATTTTTCATATAATTTACAAAAGCATAAAGGTGGAGATTATTTTCCATTTTAATGGAATTGAGGTTTCACAGTTCAGTAGATTGTCTAAAAATGGTTACATATTAAGAAACATATCTTTGTATTATCATTTTATGCATTTAAAATAACCATGATTGTTTATTTTCAGTGTCTTTAATATAATGAACATATTACTATTATATATTACTTGTAATATCCTAAATATTATATTAATTCATGAAATCCATTCTTAAATATACCCATGTAAGGTGTTAATAGTTTATTCATGAAATATTCTATATATGTAGTTAAAACCATCCATGATTAAATGATTACTATAAATAAAAATAAATTATAATAAATTATTTATTTGATGATAAAAATAATATTAATATAAAACTACATAATTTATTACATGATGGGATGTCCTTTTTTGGAAATTATAAATATAATTTGGAATAAATAATGGAAAGTGAATTAAGTGATTTTTTAATTGAGAACTTACATTTCCTCCTTGAGATAATTCCTTTGGACTACACCATAATGTTTCAAAGAATGATTTTTTGGTAGAACTAGAGCATCTAAAATAACGTACGAAGGATTTATGGAGAGAACTTGGTATATTTTTGTAAAATGAATAAGTTTTTTAAGTGAATTGAAATATTTGGAACATAGTTTTATTTATATGTGAAAGGTAATGGGGGGTTTAATAAAATATTGATTAAATTGTTATTTTTTTATAAAATACAATTACCGGAATTGATTCCTATGAATAAGTATATTAATTGATTCATGTGGTACCAAAAAAACATTTATTACCACATCTATATATCATGGTTGATATAATTTTCCATACATTTACCTTGTTATAAAATACCATATTTTATTTCATTTCACTATTCACCTATATATTTAAATATTTATGAAAATTATCAAAATATCACCCTCACCAAATTTTAATGTGATGAATAAAAAATGACAACATTTTTAACAAAATAAATTACTAATAATTAATTATATAATAAAAAATATTGATTTGTTAAATAATGTAAAACATGTTTTATAATGACATGTATACATAGAGTTCAATTATATTACATTAATTGGGTAATTATTTTATGATGTTTGTAATGAATGGTCATAGGATGCCACCTGAACTGGTGCTCAACCCATACCTCGACTAGATAAAAAGGTATTCTTGATCCTCACGACCTACAAACTAGTTCCTACACATCATGAAATACTCAATGGGAATGATTTGTCCCCTATTGATCTTACACCACAACACAAATATCCACCATGAAATCCAGTGTGATCTTTCCATAAGTCACACACCAATTCATAATAATAAGAATCTAAAATAAATAAAAAAACATCCAATAGAGTAAATTGAATAAATAAATGAATAAAGGAATCAAAAATTGAACTGGAAAATTTCCAACATATAAGATATAAATAAATAAACTAAACAATGTCCAGGTTTTCATAGCCAATACAATAACATCTTAAATTATAGAAACCAATACTCTCAATATAATCCATTTTTCTATCTCTATATCTCAATTAATCCAATATTGAACAACCCAAACACCCATCACAAAAATGATAATATCTAAAGAACCAATAATAAAACACGAGAGTTGTATACACTAATGTTTCATGTTGGGTGTGAGAGAAACATTACTAATAGCATTTTACTAAAGAGTTTGAGTATTATTAAAACATGAAAATAATTTT
The DNA here is from genome assembly GCA_963277665.1 of Viscum album. Taxonomy (NCBI): domain Eukaryota; kingdom Viridiplantae; phylum Streptophyta; class Magnoliopsida; order Santalales; family Viscaceae; genus Viscum; species Viscum album. The sequence goes on from OY728122.1 coordinate 1,984,979,626, forward strand.
ATAAAATAGATGTTTCAAAAAAAAATTCGAACTAAATTTTTTTTAATAAAACATCCACCCCATTATAAGAAAATCAAAAAATAATTTAAATCTTTTGAATTTATTTGGAAACACCCATTTCAAATCAGCTTTTAAAATAAATTTTTGAGATAAATTTTGAAGAACACTTTGAAACCCATTTATCTAAAGAAATAAAAAATGACCATTAATAATTCAAAAATAATAAAATCACCATTCAAATGATGTTATGAAAAAAATTAAAAAAATCATAGTGCAAACACAGGTCAATTGAACTAGGAGACACGGAGAAGGTCATACACTATTTAATGTGAACTAGTATCATGGAATCAAACTAGGCTCCATCATAAATGACTCTAGGACTAGTCTCCTTAGAAACACTCTATTGATGGTCCCCTAGTGAATCCAAAAAAATCCCATTTTGAACCCATTAGGTCACTTAGTATAAGATAAATGCATAGGAAGGCTCTACATTCCTAAGGAACTGACTAGTGGTAGAACACTATACTAGTGTAACAAAAATGCATACCTTATACTTATCTACTTAGAGTCCCTTGATAAATCAAAGATGAGGTAAGAAACATTAAATATACTACATTATAATTTAATAAATTATAATCAAATCAATTTAAATAACTCTGAACTCACCTATAACACTCTCACGAAAAACAACCCCAAACATAAAACCCATATTGAATGAAACATAATTCAAGCCCCTTGGGCTAAAATTAATATCACACACACACACACATATGAATGAAGGGACTCCTAATATGGTATAACATAGGATATTAAATCTAATATAAAAGTAAAAAAATTCCTTACCAAAAACTCTTCTTTCGATTCCAAGATATTTTCACATTTTCATGAAATTCATTTCAAATCATCCACTATAAAAAAACATTTAAAACCGACATTCAAACATATCATAATAAAATTTCCATTAAAACTCACACTTCACCCAATTTATGAACCAAAAGGGGTCATATATTATTTAAATTCCAATTCTATTCAAATAATACCATTGAAATATTTCCCTAACAACATGGAATCTAAAACCCCACTTCAAAAATCATGGAAACCCATTGAGAAGAATTTAATACCTTTTATACCAAGTGGATACTCACTCCAAAACACATATAAAGTTTTGTATAATTATCATATATATCTATAATTTAGAAAAAAAATAATTTTATACCATAAATAATTTAATTACATTCCATTTAAATAAAGAGAAAAAAATAACTACCTCCGTCATAGTGGAATCAATCTATGAATAGTAAAAAAATTTCACCTTCAATAAATAATTATCAAAAATACAAGAATCATCCCCCCTAAAGTCATAGAAACCAAAAAACCCATATAAGAACCAGCCCCAGACCATCAATCAACCCTAGAATCCTCTATCTTTTACTAAAGGGAATAAAACTAAGAGGGAGAAAATTTGGGAGAATAATTTAAAGGAAATGAGAAGAAATAAGGGATTACCGTGAAGCATCCTCTTGAAATCGAGGGACGATTAGATCAAAAAAAATTGGAAGGAGGGAGTATATTCCTATTAGGTGCCTGAGCTCATCTGAATGATAGGGATGGATGTAGGGGATTTAGGTATTTAAAAAATTGAATGGGAAAACAAAAAATTCAAGTTTCATTAAAACTGGATAGATCGTATGGTTAAGATGTACTATATCAAAAATCATGTGGCAAATATGTGGTTGAATCTAGATAAACACACCCAATCTAAAAGATTTAGCTGCACAATTAGGATAAATTGTTCACCAGCCATGAAAGGCTCTTGAAATTGATGAAGTACTATACTCAGGATACATGAATAATTTCCCTAAACATTCCCTCCAACCATGAAACCCCAAAACCCCTTCATATAATTTATATTTGTAAACCAAAAACTCTAAAACAAGGTAACACCACAAAAAATAAAATAAATCAATAGAATAATAAATGAAATTAATGATCAGGGTGTGATTGTGTTTTTATAATTATTTTAACTTATTTTTTTATTTTTTATCACTACTATTAAGGTTACTTCATTAGTTACCCTATTGGTCATTTAAATATTTAAATGGGTAGGTTACTATGTTAACTATCAAGTTACTATTCTAATGGTCATATTATATTTCATTATCCTATGTTTACTGTAAAGACACAATCCCTAGTATCCTAGATTTAATTACTTGCATTATTAAATTGGCTTAATGTATAAGTAATCACATCCTGAAGGACCAAATAGTTTAGTAGTCTTGGTAAAATAGATATATACTTGAATGTCACATTCATTTGAATACTAAAATTATAACATAATTTTTTTGGAGAATAAAATTATTACCTCTAGCATAACCCTTCATAACAATCATAATAAACTTCATGGATTTATGGGGAATGGAAAAAAATAATGGTTAGATAAAATTCTTAGAAATGGTTAAGTACATCGTAAGATATCATAAATAAATAAGAATAAAAAAATTCAAGGTAAATAACTAAAAAAATATTCCATTTAAATAAATTTACTATCACAAGTAGATAGTGAAAAATAATTTTAGTAAGGTAAATAACTTATCACACATTTAAATTAAATAACTTGACTATTCGAATAGATAAGGACTAAAAATTATGCTAGTGTAAATGATTTGAAATATATTTCATTTAATCAATAACTTGATCATAATATGAATCCAAAGATAATACCATTGTGAAATATCATGGATAATAATATCTAAAATCATAATAATGGTAATCCCTAATTATTGGATGACATGTTCCCTAAGAACATGATACCATTTCCTTCAAGACCATTGATAATATTGTTTAATATTTATGGGTAAAACCCCATTTGATTTGGCCAACTTCTTCATCTCATGATACTACCGATGTAATTAGGGGATTTTCAATATATGGTCCCCACCCATTAATGAAATTACAAATCATTCCTCATATATATAATAATTAATATAATTCATAACAATGTGACTTATCATCAAGTATCCATATTTAGTCAATGATATGGAATCCAAATTATTTCCCTGGTTATTAAAATAACTTTCAAAGTAATAATCATATGGGAAAATGTAATACGACTCTGCCAATAAACATATCAATGATACAATAATATGAACATTTAAGATAAATGTAATTTTCAATGAATGATGGTCATATATAAATCAAAGGGAAAATTTATAAGCATTGAAAATAAATAAGGTGTATAATATTAAAATATTCCTAAATAAAATGAAATTGAGACAAATCTTCATACCACTTGTAAGAAGTTTAATTGTATTCCTCATAAAATAATATAGGTTTATAACATCAAAATATGCCTCTACTAAAGAAAATTGAGATAATATCCCTTACAAAGATCATATCATTGAAGTGATAGTTAATAAAATGAATAAACTATGTTTATAAACTGTAAATACACATAAAAAGTGGAACATAACAAATTATAATAAAAAATAAATTTAAAAATTATATTAGCATGATATAATCAATGAAGTATAAGTTTAACCTAGTGAATAGAAATTGAGTTAAGAAATAGATTACCTTGCACTTTCCATTTGTTGAAAATGAATTGAACTCATGTATAATGGTTTAAAGAATGTTATTTTCTTATTTAAGAACAATATTTACAATTCTTATATCATAAATGATCCTATTATAACATATTATCACCCATTTGTTAATAATATTTCACTATTACCTTTGTTTCAGGTGTCAACTGATTCATTTTAATATGCATGTTTTATCATGTAAGTCCATATTCTTATGCATAGGATACTATTTAATCATATAAATAATGATATTAAGGTAATAAATTTAATATTTATTCATTATATGCATTTTTATAATAATTATTGAATGTAGGATATGAAACTGATTCTCATTACTTCGTGGAGATGATAGGTCGTACGTAAGTATGAGCAAAGGTATCATTTCCTTAAGGGTGAATGGGTAGGTAAATGAATGACATATTAATTTAAAAAAATAAATATCATACCATAATTTTCATATATATCCATTATTCCCATAATTATACTCATCCAAGTAAAGTGGTGATGAAAAATAAATTACACTGTTACGTGGAGATGGTAAGTCATACGTACGCACATATAGTTCTTTCTATTTTCATAAGATAGATAAAAGGTAAAAAATAGTTATTTAATAATCATAATAACAACCCAATATATATATGGTACTGAAGTTATTATTTTAGGATCGAAACAAAAAATGAAGAGGAATAATAACAAGAAATATACTTGAAAGAGTTGGTAAATATGATTACCTTTTCTTCAGCAGACATCCTTTAGACCAATTCTTAAGGGAATTAAGGATAGCCTTTTGAGGAAAATGTCACCTCCAAAAAATTTCTAAGTAATTGTTTAGGTGAAATGGGTAGATTTTGGTCGATCCAAATGGCTAAATGTGGTGTAAATAAGTGAAGGAAAGGGTAACTTTTTATAATTAGAGGGGCACTTTAGGAATTTCAAAAAATATTAATTTAATATAAATTAATTTTCAATTTCAAATGCATAAAAAATTTATTAATTTTGAATACAATAAGATTATGGATCGAAATAACGACATACAATTAAATTTAGATAATTTTTTAATAAATTTATACCATTATCTTTTGGTTTGAACACTTATTGAACATCTTTTACTCTTACCATGACAACATGGATTTTGCACGTTAGTGGTCAATATTATTACTATAAAAGGAAAAATACATATAAATGGATAATGGTTGATATTTTAATACATATAATATTAAATTGTAATAATAATATATTTTTAAGAAACTTATATAATTTTATAAAATATTAGTTATTTTAAAATATCATTAATGTCAATTTTGAAACTATTCATTACATTAACTTTAAAAATATGAATAAATTAATATAAAATAAAAAATATTTTAATACATACATAATATTTCAAGTTAATCTATAAAATTATTGTATGACTTTAATTATCAAAAAATGTCTTTATTTTAATATTTTTAATATTATTTATTTAATGTTTCCATTAATTAAATAATTTCTACATCAATGTGGGAAAGCATTTTAGGTAATTATTTATTCAATTAAAATGAAAAAAAATTCCTTAATGAATATAATTACTTTATATTTTGAAATACTATATATTTCTATATATCTTCCAGATAACCCCATACTAAAAAAATTATAGTTAGTAAAATGATGAATGTGATATCTTTGACTATTCTTTAAATAAAATGATATAAGGATCATAATAACTTCATAACTGAAAAATATGGTCATATATCCAAAAAAATGAATGATTATGAAGTAAAATAACTCATAAAATAAAATTGGGGAATTTTTTAGGTCATTTTATAGTCCTTATCATTTTATTTTTAACATAAATTACTCAATTTACCCTTTAATGTGTTAACAAAAATTACAAAGGTCACTATTAAAATTGGTAAAAAATAAAAGGTAAATATTTAATAAATTTGGTAATTAGTAATTAAAATATGGAATCAATTTTTAAAAATTAAAATCACATAAGTTTAATAATTTAATTTAAAATTAATCTTGCAAAATGCAAGAAAAAATAGTTTTCATGAATAATTCATTTTTAAACAAAAAAATATACTTAGACCAAAAAATGGTATAAGGATAACAAAATTGTAATTAAGTACATTATAACTAACTAAACTATAATTAATTTACTTTTATATCAAATTAAAATCATAAATATACTTCTTAATATAAATAAAATGACATTATTAAAAAATCATTATTTTCACTAATCATTAGGAAATCAATCTTTTCAAAAAATTCTCAAAAATTGACCATAACATAATTTTAATATGATATTGTGAAAAATATATTATTCTTAAAAAATAAATTTTATAAAATTTTAATAAATTGATTATTTATTTACTCATAAAAAGCAATAAAGAAATTTTTAAATAAATCGAATTTATGAAGAATAAATTTATTTAATAAAAATTAAGTGTTTATTCACAAATAATTAATTAATAAATTAAAATTGTGTTGTAAAATTACTTATTTTATTACATATATATAATTATTCATTCCAACCATTTTAGAGGACATTTTATAACAATCGCATTAAAATATTTTGGTGCTCATTTAAGTTATGTGTTGTGTGCAATGTAAGCTATCGAATAGATTGATTTATTTTAGAAAGTGACATACTGTAAAATACTGTGTTGTTAAATTTTCATATCCATCAAAAAATTTCATTCTCAAAATTTTAATTTCCACTTAAAAAATAAAATTTTGATAATTGAAAATTCCTTTGTGTGAAACCCACATCATAAATAGGGTTAATAAAACATCCTCTTAATAAGAGGGTAAGGAAAATGTGATAGTCCCCAAAAAACGTGGATTCTGAATAGGAGATCATTAGTTGGAATTGAAAATATAGGCATGTAAGAGAAATATAAATTTCAAGTACTTATGGAGAGTGATATAATAAATAATCATGATAAATTTAACCATCCAAAAATAATAAATCATTGATCAGTTAAAAGACCATTGATTTCTCAAAAATAAAATTAAATGAATAATGTTTTTGTTCAAAAATTGTTTTCCTATAATTGAGGGACTCTTTCACTATCCATATAAAACTCTTGATAAAATAAAATTTCTTAATTTCATTCCATGACATAGTCGTAATATCATCCTTTGTCTCTGTATTGATCTATATCCACTTCATTTCATTCTCCTTGAGATGGATATTCATGAAAAAAAATTATGTATGAATTACTTTTATCAAAAGATCCATAATTCATTCTTTATTCCTTTAAATTTTTACCAAAATCAAAATTTTTATCACATGGTATTTAATATAATAAATCATACTTTAATATCAAACAATAATATCTAAATTTCAACTTAATCTATTTCATAAGTAGTTAACCATAAGACTCATCCAAAATACATTAATCCAAATTCACAGTGCTTTTTTTTTAAAATAATGTCACTTGATTTCCAAAATTAATATATCATTAGATTCAAAAAACATAATTTTAATCTAATTTCTACATACCATGAATAACTTGATCACATTAAAATATTAATGAAAACATGCATGCTTCCAAAAATGAAAATCGCAGGTTGTTGAAAATATTCCTTAAATCCAAACATGTAGTAAGCCTAGAAAAGATAATATAAACTATCAAATCACTAACCACTTTCATGTAAACAAATACTATCACATTAACATTTATTTATCATTTTTATCTCAACACCAAACATATATTAAGGGTTATATTACCACAATCATGTGTTTTCCAAAAGGTCAACTTTCCCCTAAATCGTTTTTCCTAGTTATCGGCACCATTCAACATATACTCTCAAATACTTAAATAAAAGTACTAAATTAAAATACATATATATTTTATAAATATTATAATCATAATTTAATTGAAAAAAATCTCCAATAACATAATTCTTTAATCCAAACATTAGCGCATTAATTATTTCACTATATTTTTTAAATCGTTAACTTTGAATCACTATCTTATTCACTAATACCTCCTTACTTTAATATGTCATTTACAGTATATCCATTACTATTGAAACCTTTCTATTTATATTTATGATATTTCCCCCTAATACATTTATTTCTGCATATTTTTCATAGTAAAACTATTCAACAATTAATGATACATTAGGGAGACCATTATTTTCATCCATTTTTTTAACCAAAATTTTTATTTTTCTATGGAAATTAATTTCATTGTGACCTTATTTTCCATACCCAAAACATATTATCATTCATCTATGTCATTAACTTGGTGTTTCTTCTCACATTATTGACATATAGGAAACTAAATCCTATTTCCTCCATGGTCTCCACCACCCAATCTCTTAGCGAACTCTATCAATATATTCTATGGTGATTCTGACAGCCGGTTAAGGTGGATGTTGTCAATCATATAACTTGATAATGGATTAGATATAATCACAAAATCCCTTACTCTGGTAATCATTCCATTTGTCTTATCATAAACACAATGTATATCACATTAAATTTTAACTCAGAACCTTCTGATTAACACCATTGAATAAAACCAAAAAGAAAAGTGAAAGTATTAAACAACATTAATCATAGTTAGTTGTCAAATAGTCATGAAATATTATTCAAATTATATCTAAATCATGACACATTATTTTCATTCTATGTGACTTTATTTTTAACCTATTTTATCCATAATCATTACAAAATCTATAGGTTTCTATCCAATACTTTTACTTATCCTCAAAAGTCAGTAATAGGGTTACGTTCCCTGATCTATGTTTTCCGAAATCTAGTTCTCAAGGTTTCTAATAAACTTGATCTGATACCAACTGTAATAGCCCATACCCCAATAGATGTTATTTAATATCGTAATTTATTACATCAGTATTAATACAATGGAATCACATCCTAATAGACTGGATATTTTTGTACTCTTGGAAAACAAGATACATACTTGAATTTCACATACATTTGTAAAGAAACTATTATAATATTTTTTAAGAATAAAATTATTCCCTCAATAATATCCCTTTACTACTGTCATAATACACTTCATGGAATCTTATGGAAAGAAAAAAATAATGGTGATCTCAAAGTCTTGGTAAGGGTTGTGTACAGTGGAAGTCATCATAAATCAATAACCATAAAAAATATAGAAAGTTAAATAACTAAACACACATTCCATTTAAATAACTTGAATATCAAAAATAGATATGGAATAATAATTATGTGAAGGTAAATAACTGATCACAAATTCCATTTAAATAACTTATCTACATGAATAAATAAGTCATAATCATTCTAGCAGTGTAAATGTTTGGAAACAAAATACATTTAATTAATAACTTGAGAGAAATCTGAATCCATAGGTAATATCATAGTGAAAGTATCATGGATAACAATAAATTAAATATTAATGGAGGAAATGATTAATTATTGGATGTTATTTTTCCCATTCACATGATACCTTTACTGTTAAGACCTTCCACATGACATTATAATCATTATGGGTAAATACCCATTTAATTTGGCCAACTTATTTATCCCATGAGACTACTGATGCAGCAAGGGAATTTTCTATATGTAGTCCCCAATAGTTCTTTCATGTCCAAATAATTCCTAATATATATAATATTCAATTTAATTCATAACAATGTTCCTTATAATAAATTATTTTTATTATGTAAAAGATATGGATTTAACGTCATTTCCCAAGATATTCAAATTACTTTCAAATTAATACCCACATGTGAAAATAGTATATTCCTTAAGAAATAAAAAAATACATGATACAAGAATATGGATATTTAATATAAATGTAATTCTATGTGAATTATTATCATAAATAAATCAAATTTCCAATATATACACCCAAGAAAATAAATTAGGAGCATAATATTATAATATATCTCAATAAAATGAAATTGAGATGGATCCCCTTGTAACTTGTAATCAGTTGAAGTGCATTCCCTATGAAGGAATAACATTTAATAAAACATTTAATATCATTAAAATAAATAAATTCATGATATAACATGTCCAAGGGTCATTATATACACCACATAAAATAATATATGTGCATAAGATCAAAATATTCCTCAAGGAAAGAAATTTGAGATTAAGTCCATTACAAAATTAATATCATTGAAGTGGGGGATAATAAAATGAATTAGTAATTTTTATTAACTATAAATACAAATAATACAAGTGTAAATATAATATATGATAATCAAAATTCATTTCACAAATAATCTAATCATGACATAATCAATGAAGTAGAAGTTTAACCCATTGAATGGAAATTGAGTTAATAAATCTCTTACATTGCGCTTTTCTTTTATTGAAGATTATTTTACCTCCTTTATAATGGTTTGAATCATTTTATTATCATATTAAAAACCCTTATTCACATTTATTATATCATATATGATATTATTATATCATCTTATCGCCCATTTGTTAATAATATTTCGTTATTACCCTTGTTTCGGGTGTTAACTACTTAAATTTCCAATGCATGTTTTTTCATGTAGTTACTATTTATTATGCATATGATATAGTTTAATAATATAATTAATTATATTAGGGTCATAAATATCATATTTTTACATTATATAAAATTTTATAATCCTTCTTGAATGATTTATATGAGAAATGGGTCTCATCACTTCGGGGAGATGATAGGTCGTAAGTACGCACGAGTTACAATATCATTTCCTTAATGGTGAATGGGTAGTGAAATGAATTATATATTAATTTTAAAGAATAAATATTATATTATAATTGTCATATATATCCATAATTTTAATAATTATACACATCCAAGTAAAGTGGTGATAGAAAACGAATGACACCGCTATGTGGAGATGGTAAGCTGTATGTATGCACGTGTGATGCTTACTTTTTTCATATGATGGATAAAAAGGTATAATATTGTTTTTCATAATTATAATAACATTTTAGTATATATATGGTACAAGATTAATTATTTTATTATGGATACAACACATGAATATTATGTTTAAGAAGAAATAAACTTAAAAGAGTCGGTAAAGATGATTACCTCTTCTTCAGCGGAGTTCCTTTAGTTCTCTTCTTAAGGGACATATGTATGGTCTTTTGAGGATAATATAACCGCCAAAACATGGATAAGAAATTTTGAAAGTGATATTATTAGTTTTTTCTTTATATAGATGGCTCAATGTAGTGAAATTAACTGAAAGAATCACTAATAGAAATAAGGGATTTGTCGATCACTAAAAGTCGTTGTTGAATCCATTTAGTGTCCGCCTAGCATCCACCAAATGGTGAATGATATTTTCCTATTTCTAAAGCATTTATAATCCTCCATTTTTCATAAACTAAATATCCACCCCTAAAACTTGTGATCTTTGGTCCTGGATGCAGTGGGCGACGTGGGTCACACAACGAGGATGTGGGAGGTTTTACACATCCTTGCTTCACTGGCCATGGCAGACGCATAGAGACTGGGGAGGGTCTGGGAAGATTATGGGTGGTTGTTGTGTGGTAGGGGGATATTGGAGGGGGACTGGAGGGATACTGGAGGTGGAAGTGGTGTGACCGTGGGTGAAAAGGGTGGGGTGGGGGTCGCAAAGGGGTGGCAAGAATTTATTGCATAGGTGTTCCAAAGAAGAAAAGTCGAAAGCGAGAAACATCTCGTGGATTTTTCTTTCAGTATTAGAGTCCACCATTAGGCAGTCTCTAATACACCCTTTAGAGACTTACAAATGGAATTCACTAATACTCTTCTACTCCATAGTGTTCAACTTCCCATAATTCTAGTAGTGAATGGGTGTCATTTTATAATTAAAGTGAGAGGCGCTTAAGAAATTTTTTAAAATATTAATTTAATATAAATTAATTTCCAAATTAAAATTTATCCAAAATTATTAATTTCTAATATTAGAATATTATGGGTATAAATTATCTTTTAAAATAAATTTTATATGAGTTTTCACTAAATTTATACCCTCACCTTTTGGTTTTAACCCTTATTTAACCTCTTTCACTCTTACCATGACAATACTGATTTTACTCTTTAAGTGTAAATATAGTTACTTTAAAATTCCAAAATTCCCATATATGGATCATAGTTGATATATTAAACCATATCCTAATCACTTGGACAAAATTAAATATTTTAGGAATTTTATATAATTTAATAAAATATTATTTATTTTGAAATATCATTAATGTCAATTTGGGAAATATTCATTACTTTGACATTAAAAATTATCCATAAAATTTAAAAATTTGAAAAAATATATTTTAATACATATATAATATGTCAATTTAATCAATAAATATTTAAAAAAATTAATTATCTCAAATAATATTTATTTTAATATTTTAAAGATCATTAATTTTATTTTTATATTAATTATATAATTACTGCATCATTGTTGTGAAAATATTTAAGGCAATTCTTTTTTAAATAAAAATTAGAAAATTACCATGACGAATATAATTCCATTATATTTCAAAATAATAGTTATAGTCAATTGCATCTTTTGGATGACACCATATTAAAAATGTTATAGTTATTTAAACTATGAATGTGATATCTTTGATTTTTCATTAAAAAAATATTATAAGGGTACTAATCACTTATTAATGGAAAAATGGTTATATATAAAAAGCATGAATTATTATAGATGAACATAACTCATAAAATAAAATTTGGGCAAGTTCTAGAGTCATTTTCTAGTCCTTATCATTTTATTTTTAACCTAAATTACCAAATTTACCCTTTACCATGGTAACACAAATTACCAAGGTTATTATTCATATTGGTCAAAAATAAAATGGAAATATTAACTAAATTTGGATATTTTTAATCCAAAAATGGAATATATTTTCCAAACATCAAAAAATAGATGTTTTAGAATTTAGTTTAAAATTAATCTCGTAAAATGCAATGAAAAAATTGTCTTCATAAAAATTTCCTTTTCAAGGAAACAATATACTTATATCAAAATATGTTATAAGTATGATTAAATGTAATTATTTAAAATATAACTAAATAAATATTACTTAAGTTAATTTTAGATCAAATTAGAATCATAAAGATAATTTTTAATATAAATAAAATGACAATGTTATAAAAATCGGTATTTTTTACTATTCATTAGAAAATAAATCTTTTCATAAAATTTCAAAAAAAAATCACCCAAAGTTAAATTTAATATTATGATTTGAAAAATTATATTAGTATTATAAAATACATTTTATTGTATTTTTATAAATTTATTATAATATTTACAAATAAAAAGAACTAACCCCATTTTTTGAAGAAAATGTATTTTTGAAGAGTAAATGACTTTACTAAAAATTATGTGTTTATTCATAAATAATTAATTAAGAAATTAAAAATGAGTTGGAAATTATATAATTAAAAATTTATTTAATATTAATCATTCCTACCATTTTAGATGCTAGGTCATAATTATCTCATAATAATATTTCATTGTTCATTTTAGCTAGGTTTTGTGAGAAATGTAAGTTATCAAAAAGATTAAATTTATTTAAAAATATAAATTCTATAAAAAAAATTATGGTTTCACATGTTCCCCTTAAATAGTACACATTTAATTTAATTAGTTTTTTATTAATCATCTCTATAATTCATTTAAAAAATTTCAATCTTTTTTATAATTATTTTTTCCTTTTACACTGGTGTTTATGGAGGTGATATTTCTAGGGGAATATAAACTTATGTATTTAAAAATTCTAGTAGGTTTTTTTACTTGTTTATAATATCACATTATAAATTTTTTTAATTTTATTGAGTTTTTTTATCCTTCTAATTTTTTTAATGAAATAATATATCATTCAATGTTTCGTGGTGAACTTTTTTTATTTATACTATACACACATATATATTAAGAAGGAAAGTTTTATATAGATGGGTTAATGTTATTATATTTGTAGAAACCCAAATATTTACCATATAGTTTCCATAAAGAAGATACATATGGGGTCTCTATGTGTTTTATGATTACTCACCCACCAAGTGGTGGAGATTCTTAAAAAAATTCTCAATCCAAGAACATGGAGGTGAGAACCTCTTAAAATGATTAGGCTATAGATTCCATCCATTTTAAAATAAATTTTTTTTAAAACCTTAAAGACCATTTTTAGATCCCTTAAAGATCTTTTCTAGCACCAAAAAACGGTTTTTATAGGTAATCCCCATCGCTAGGAGAATATTAGACTTCAAAATCCTTGATTTTATAGATTTTGATGGAAAAAAGGAAATTCTTATCAATATTTTTATTCATTTGAAGTTAAAAAACATTTTTATGAATAATTATAGAGTAAATAGAGGTGTGAAAACATGTCATAGGTACTGATAATGTGTAGATATTCCAACGTACATTCATTCATCACAAAAGTTCCCCCACCAGCAAGTCTAGAAATAACACTCAAACCCGGTCATCACTATAGCTATCTACTCCAATGTAAACTGAATTACATCATGACATGCCAATCTCAACTACATCCCATCTTGCCTACTAAAATCAACCGGACCCCTCCATTACTCACCAAAATAAAAATGTGCTAGAATTGAGGTTCCTCTAAACACCAAGATCACTAATATATCTTTCACCCAATTCCTTTATACTATAACATGGATACTTTAGTGTCTTCATTACTGCCCCAATGTAGCCAAACCAATTGCTTATAAATTTCTCCAAAATACAAATAATCAGGGATTATTTTTTTCCATCCTTCCAAAAAAGGAATATAGTGTTGTCTTTAAGCTAACATGGTTTCCTTATGATACCATATATCCCAAAACATCAATTTGGGGGCCAAACATAGCATAGATCCAACACTCCCTTGGTTTTATGGTTGATTGAAGAAGCATCATATTATTCCCAATGTTTATCACTCAGTGCATAGCTCCTCAAGATAGAATAATCATGAGCCTAGAATACCCAGCCCATTTTGACTCTAATTGATCTAACATTGATTGAGTCATCTGGTACAACCTTATCCCCAAACACACATGAGTGAACCCCGAAAAATGGTTATGTCCAAGAATAAATTTAGTGTACTATGCTAAAAACCCAAATCTTGATAAATATTTCCTACACATAAATAATCCACCATATATTAAAATTATGTGTTCTTAAATCAAACATCAAAGGAAACCTTAGATCATAATCCCTAATTTATTATCACATGGAGAAAAAGGACATTTCCAATCACACGAATTCCACACTAAAAAAGGGATAAAATCATATCAACCTTATCCACTATTTTTTTACTAATGAGTTCTATTGTTAAATTCTATGTAAGTTACTAACCATTCCATAGACCCATTAGTAGGCATGGTATTTATAAACCCTACATAAACCCTATTCCCCCAAATTAATTATCTATATTGAATTCAATATTTCCAATAAAAATATTAAAAGATGCTATTAGAATCCTTTCATTCTAAGAAAAACACTGAAATATTAATCATTCCTGAGACACTTCCTTGGCCTCACAAATTACATGACATACTTAATATATGAACTCATGTTTCTCTTTCAGTCATGTATTACTTTGATAATGGTAGTATTGGAAGAGATTTATTACATGTTTTCACCCTATTGGTTAGGATTCTGTGGGTGTAGAAAATATTCTATTCCCTAGATAATGTGGGTATTTATCCTTAATTTATCAATGGAGCTTCTCCCAACATAATACAATCATCCCAACCACACTAAATCATACCCAGAAACTCCCTAAAACCCAGTGAGAAACCATATTCCATTTAATGATATTTGGATATCAATGTTCCTATAACTTGGTGTAATACCAAATAAAATTGGGTCATTTATTTAGTTTAAGTATTACCTTATCACCATTAGTTTTTATAACCCAGGTTTCTGATCATTATTCCATGTCTAGTTACAAATAGATTGAACATGAACACAAATGATTCACTGATTCGATGTATGTCTCAATCTAAAATGGAATCTTATGTGTATGTCTTGAACTAATAGTTTCTAAGAATATATCACCTAGTAGTCTATAACTTATGTCTTTAAACCTCTTATAAATTGTTATATAAATATGACCTTAAAATATAATATATAACAACCATTGTTTCATTAATGTAAAAAAGAACCATTTAAATTCATTTTCACATGGCTTTAAAAGGTATGGTGTTCCTCTTTAAATGTCAAAAAAATATGTGATTTTTGATTCCATTCCTTAGGATACAAAGGAATCTCATATCCTGGTGAAAATACCAACTTCATTGAAACCTCATCATCCCATTTTTGAGGATCTAATATATTTATCTATTGGTGATAGTATGGTGACATCCATCCATACACTAGTGACAATCCTGTGATTTCCTCCCTTCACCGGGTGTTAGGCTGGTGATGTCTATTATGAAATGACTAGATTGTTTTGTATTCAACACTATGAGTTAATAAATTTTTTGTAGTGTCCTCTTAAACCAATTTAACTTTTAAATATCATTTATATTTTACTTCAATCACTATTAGGTGAATAATTTTCACATTCTATCTTTTGTCATCTTTTTCCCATGAAAACCATCCAAAAACACACACAAAAATAGGAAAGTTATTTACATGGTTAACTACTCAATAACAGTATCTAATCCTTGATATGAATGGGAAACAATAATGATCACATGACCCATTAGTGAAATTTTTTGATCTTATAGTTATTAGTGTCTATCCCTGAAATATTCATTTGCATGTATATTCATGGTTCTTCATTTCATCTCTTAAGAAATTTTGATCTTGCACTTTACAATCATATCAAATGGGTACAATAGAAGATTCCTTCATCTCTTTAAACTAAAATCCTCTTTTTGATGACTTCCCCTTTATTATTTTTCTTCTTCTTACTTTCCTATAATCATGCAAGAAACACCTTCCTCTTATTTTTTATTCATAGTAGTACACACACACACAAATTTTTATTCACAGTAGTGAAATAAAATATTTTCTTCTTCATCCTCTATTATACAAGTGAAATAATATTCCTTATATAAATACTAGATTGAAAAAATATATCCATATTATTTCTTCCTCCTCGTCTTATTATTATTTTTCTTCTCTTCAAACTGGATAACACAAAACTTTCTTCTTCTTCTTTAATTATTTTACTACTCCTTAAATGAACACAACCAATATTGATATATTTTTATTCTTATTTATTTAGTGGAAATGGATATAATTGGTTATACTATACTTATATTTGACTCATAAGATGTGAATTATGTGTTGTAGTTGGTAAATATCTATGCTTCGATACCAAAGAGTTTTTTGAGAAATAATTTTATTAAATCTCTCGATCTCAATAATTTTGTCATCTACTTGACATATACATAATAAGATATAGTGGTGGTTACCTATTCTCCATAATTTTATGTTTTTTAAAACTATTCAAATATTATTTTCCATAATTTATAGAAATCTGTGACCTTCAACATTCTAACTAACTCACAATTAAAACCTCGTTCTTCTTAAAAAAATTATTCTTCCCTTTTTCTTCTTTGGAAGAAATGAGAATATTTAAAGAAAAATAAATATATTAATTAATTCTAATGCATTTTATAGTTTTAGTTCCCCTTTTTTATAGTAAAATACTATTTTTAAATATTTTTTTGTCATTCTCTATCAACATATATAATAATTATTTTGATAATCATAATATTTATAAACTTGAAATACTAGCTTCAACATCATCACTTGATTCAATAAAACACCCATATGTGGATAAAATTTATTTGAATCACTCATATGTATACTCATATATGGAATAATGTGTGGTTTACGCATACACATGTATCCCATTTGTTCCAACCAAGTGACTCATACATAGTATCATATGAAACTTATAAAAATTATCAGACAGCTCATATGCACCTCCATGACGATGTTTATATAAAGATAAATTCATACTTATGAACTTTTTACTCATCCATACATGTATTCCCTTAAATAGTCCTATATTTTTAAATCTCATTATTTTTATTACCCTTGTGTTGATCTTCCACAACCCATGTGAATTTTATCATGATCTAATATTCTCTTCCACTCATTCATATAAGCTCTATGTTATTCGATAAAGTCTTAGTTGGATATCTTGACAAAATGAGAATGTGAGTGACTCATTATAAATATCCCATATTAAAACTATCCCCATAATGATCACAATTAGCAAATTGTATCTATAATGGTTATGATGAGAGAAAGATGATGGTATAACTAACATCATATCACTCCATGTCGTTCATATTTATATGTGATGAGAAGTGCCTCTATAAATTCATCTGCGTCATTTCTTTAATTTAGGAATGAACTGGTTAATTTCTCAACATAAAATATTCATCCACTCTAAAATCCTTTAAGTACCTCCTTGTATCGACAGTTCTTTTGTAATTCCCTATATAGTATCCTTTTAATTATTTTCTCTAGAACCATCCCACAAAGGGAATATGCATCCTCTAAGCTTTCTCTATGGCCGCTCAAGGTTGGATAACATTTTAGATCAATTGGTCATTGTTGGAGTTGGTTCACTAGAACCAACTTCTTTTTTACTTTATAATAACTTATATTCATGGTTTTGACTATTAATAAATTTCTTATCAAATCATGATTGTTCTTCTGTGTGATGTTTAATATGATAATTTCCTAAGTGTAATTGTCTCATTAAAAGGTCATAGTGGATCCCTACAATGATGAGATCCAGGAAGTGCTATGAAGTTATTCTTGAATATATGTTCTATAGATTGATGATATCATTTGAGGTACAAAATGATACAGGCTATATGGGGTGGAGAATCATAGGACTTTTAGGAACCTTTTCATGGTGTATGCACTCAGTAATGTCATGGAGGATATTATGAGAACAAGACTCACTAGTAGGAAATACACATTTAAATATTTTATTGGATGTTCCTACCTGTGGATGTCTATATTGGTCCTTAGACTTTAATATTATTATTAATTAGTAGTATGGGTCATGCGCTTAGATGTATTGACAAATACCATGACAATAGATGTTCATAATGAGGTAGGATATGTAGGGTGCGCCATGGGTATTATTGCATTAATGAATAATGTGAGAAAGGATTTATCCCTTAAATTCATTAATGGAAGATAATATCTTAGTCCCATTGATGGAAATGATATATTCTAAATAAATCCATGTCCATTGTGATCAATAGGAAACTTCTATTTCCAAAAAGTCAAAGAAAGAGATATCAAGCATATAGTTTGGTGGCATTGTCCTGAAACCTTATCAATTTGAGATATTATGATAAAGGTATTACATTACACAGTAAAAGATTGTATGTGGTTACATGTCATTTATTAATTAAATACTTTATTTATGGGTTCCTTGGAGTGTTTCCAGACACTAACCCTATACATTAGGATGCTCCCCCTAATGCCACTGAGAAAGAGGCCTAGAGGGTCACACACTAAGTGTATCAAGTATCTTTGTTATATAATATATATTGTTTATTATTTAATAATTTGAATAAATATTATTCCCAATTGTTGTTAAATATTTATTCATGGATGTTTTATTACATTCAGTCTGACACTATTTATTCAAGAGAATATATTGTGGGCAGAATATTTAATAAATTTTTATTTTCTATTAAGTGAATATGATATTTATGTATTCATTGGAGAATATTGTACTAATCTTTATTTGAAAAATAAATAGACATTTTACAAGGTCTAATGAATATGGTGGAGGATTGGAGGACTGAGTTCAAGGGTCCGGTGAGAATTAATAATTTTTAATATTATTTTATTAAATAATATTTAATTATAATTCTCAAGTTAGGTGCATGTAAATAAATAAATAATAATAATACTACTTTTATAATTTGACATGTGTTTTTTCTAGTATTAATAAAATAAATAATTTCACTTGTATAATTATGTTATTTTATCCACAGTGACATAAATACCCAATTATATTTATTTTCTCATAACCTTATCAAAGAAAATTGTTGTGCACAACAGACTGGATAAAATCTCTCAATCCTATAGAGTTCATCCCTCTCTAAGAATGATCTCAATAATGAGAGAGATCATATTCCAATAGATAATGGATAATGCTTTGTAATTGGTTCTTAAGGCGATCGAAGGAGAACATCACAAGCATGAGGATCTTCTATGCTAGCACCTTGGGACTCCTTTAGAAACATATGGAGATTCATGGATCACATATGGATCACCACTATAGTAATATGACACTTGAATTCTACAACACAATGGTGGAACACTACAGATCTATGGACAGATGCATCAACGAAGTAATAATAACCTTGGAGGTAATTTGTTACAAATAAAATAATTATAAATAGCATGTGTTGATCTCCACTCTCTTGTTTCTGATTTAATAACCCTTGCATGTTATTTTATTGAAATCTATTGATCATGGCATTCATCGTCGCATGATCTTGGATTAATCACTGAAAATGGGAAAAACAAGTTGGGCACTATCCCTCCCATGCTTCCACTATCCCCATAACCTACAAGTGGTATCAAAGAAATAGCATCATTTTTTATAATTATTTAGTTTCACTGATGATTTATGCATTCAAAATTTAGTTTTTCAATTCAATTTTAGTCGTTCCTTAAATCTGAATTATGACATATGTTCCTTCTTCCATATTTTCTCATATATCAAATATAAATGATTAATTTTATGATTAAAATAAAATCAAGTATCTCATCGGGAGGTGCCAAGGATCTTGTTCGTACAACACCAGATAACACACCATGTAATAAGAATTACACACAATGTAATCTTGTTCAACACGTCAAGATTGATTCGAAAATCAATTTGAGATTTTTCATTGATTGGGACAATAATTACACCATTAATGCACCACATGATGACCAGGATTAGATGGCACATAGTCATTTGGACTACACACCATGTGTCCTATTATACACAGCATATAGTCCCATAGGGTCAAGGATGGTCCATGTATTCCATACCTGGCCTACCCAATCTGTGATTGTGTAACACATAGTCCACACGGCTTGTGGCCCACCGGACACATCGTGTACTCCAAGATTTCTGAAGTATGCCTCACATACTTATTCCCTATGCGTGTACATAGGATAGATGGTAAATTGTGTACCTGTCGTGTAGTTCGAATCTACACACCATTTACTTTTACAAAATTATATAAATTTAAACTTTATTTATTTTACTATGTAAACCCTGAGACATGTACTTGTGTGTGGTCATAAAGATAGGAAATTCCATGTGATAGGTTTTAATATACATAAATATTTAAATTTTTAACTAATATATTCATAATGTTTAAGATCTTCATATCAGGTATCAGTTTTATTATAGTTATTATTCTACGTGCATTAAAGAATTTCACATTTCTGAAAAATCATGTAATTTGTATAATCATCTGTGAAGTATATTCCATGAAATTATCTGATAAGTTATGCATGATATATGTCACAAAGAATAATGTGTATATAATCATAATAAATTTTCGGTATATCTTCATGGGTATTCACTAGGTTACCTCTAAGGTACAAGTTATGTACATAGTAAATTTTAAATTAATTTATATAATTTTTTTAAAATTACAATGGATGAGAACCAAAAGGAAATTCAGATAGGTATTAAGATAAAATGATTTAATAATTAAAGATAATAATTAATCAATTTGAGTGTAGTTTATCTTAAATATGAATGATTAATAATTGAATACTAGTTTTATTAAATGTGTAATTCGTTGCATGCTATTGGATGATCATGAGCTTAACCAGACCTTTGTATGTGATTGGTTTCATTTTAATTTATTATTAAATTTAATTGTAGGTATGTGTTCCTTCTCTCCTCATTAATATTTAGGGCCTACGTTCTAATGGTTTCTCTTATGTAAACCCTCTTTTAACCCTCACCTGCATGTGAGTAAAATCATGTGTAATGGATTCAGCTCCCAAGCTAGTAGAGGCGGTTCAAGTTTGAAGTTTAGGCGGAACCAATCCAAGCATGATATAATGGTGGATAGGTGGATAGGTGGAAAGATTTAAGCATGAACCACACATTAGTTCAAGGTGTTTCTCCCCTAGTTCAATGGTTAGTTTATCAATTGTTAGATAAACAAACCATTATAATAAGATCATGATCATACCCTTTATTTTATTTATGTCAGTATCATGGTTATTCATTATGGATGTCTTGTCGCAATCACATAATTAATGAATTAATAATCACGCAAGATGGAACTAAAATAAAATACCTTATGAATAAATATCATCTAAATACATGGTTAATAAATTATGTAATCCCACTTAATATTAACAAGCATGTGATAAAGATAATAATTATAAATTTATGCATAAAGGATAAAATACCTCAATAAAATATTAAGTTGTTATGGTCTTCCATCACTAAAATTAAAATCATACCATAGTTCAAAGTGCATGACCATCCAGAGATGGGGTGATTTTAATTATCAGGTAATTATAACATGAGGTTTTGGGTTGAATTTACTTGGTTCATATCAAGGGTTGAATGAAAAAGTAGGACTTGGTGTAACTAAGATTCAAAGGTTGAGGAAATCAAATTAAAGGATTTCAGGATTGGGGAGTCCACTCAATGGATCAAGGAAATGTTAGTTAATGAAGTTGGCATTGGGAATGCCTACCTAAAACCTTTCAAGTTTCTTACATGACTAAGGTGGGGTAATGAGAAGGGGAATATGGATCCTTTCCACTTGAATATCCAAGAAATGGGATATTTTTAATCCAATTGTGTGGTCTATTGGGTTTCAATAAAAAAGTGGGAGAATAATAAATATAATATTTATTTGTCTAAATTTATTAGATAATGTAAGAAATATATACTTATATTATTTATAGAAACAATATTAAAAATTAATCCAAACATATTTTTGTGATACATACTCGAGAAGAAAAACCTTCTCACCGAAAAAAATTTCCAGGAATGGTAGAGGTATTTACGCATCATCCATCACCACAAAATGAAATTATTTGTTATATAAGAACCATTACCAGTTGTTCTTAGAAATGAGGCAACTGATGAAGATCTATCTTTATTTTAGGAATATGTTAATGATTCTATAGATGTCTAGTGCTTTATTGTATCATCCATGTCAAATGAGATCTTGAAGAAACATGAGAATATGGACGCATATAGAATGATGTCTCACCTTTATGATCTCTATCAAGAGAATATGAGATAAGAGTGGTATGATACCTCCAATTATTGGTTGACCACTAAACATGGAGAGTCTACACCAGCTTTTCCTCATGTAGTCAAGCCTATAGGCTACATTCAATGCTTGAAAATCAAAGGGATTAAATTCTTGGATGAGTTGTGTATAGATCTCATACTATAATCACTACCCAATACCTTCTCAAGTTGTTCTATGAATTATAATAAGATAAATAATGAGAAGATTCTGTTAGAACTTATAACATAGATTCACTAAGTGGATAAGGACATGGGGTGTAATAAACCAGTGGTCCTTATGGTGAATCAGAATAGGAAGGACAAGGAAAATGGACCTAATAATTATAAACATTCTAAATCTCCTGAGCATCATTCTACTAGGAAGAAGAAGATCAATAAGCAGGGTAAGGAAAATGAGGCAATATTTTTTACATTTAGAAAGTCAGGATGCTGAAAGAGGAACTAGACCTAGAAGCATGGGGAAGTTATTGGTTTGTTAATTATCAAGTGAAATATTTCCATATCTATAAATTTAGTACTATATACAAATTTTGGAGCTCACATCAATATCCAAATTTAGGAACCAAGTATATTTTAGAAAATTGTGATAGGAGAGGTGAATCTATGATCTACTAATTGTGCAGGGATGGATGCACTTTCCATTCACGAATACCACCTTTCATTGCTAACAGAAATTATTTTGGTTTTATGTGATTGTTATTAAGTACCTACTATTACCAAAAACATAAATTCTATATGAATTTTAGATATATATGGGTTTATTTTCATGTTCAGAAATAAAAGTTTTTTCTTTTATAAGAAAACCATATGTTGTGGTATGACACATTTAATTAATGGTTTGTATGTATTAAATTACGAAAACCAAGTGTTGAAAATTGATAATGAATAAAGTTCACATGACTCGTATAATACCCATCTTTGGCATCACCATCTTAGTCATGTAAATGAGAAAAATTTCAGAAAACTTTTTCAAGATGGATATTTAGAATCTTCTAATCTAAAACCACTTGATAGACTTTGTGTTTGTTTATAATTAAAAATGATCAAACCAAGATTTCTTCGATAATGTGAAAGGCCCATAGATCTTTTCGGATTGGCACACACTGATGTGTGCATACCATTTTGAGTAGAATCTGGAGGTGGATATTCTTACTTCATAATGTTTCCTGAGGAATTGAGTATATAGGGCTATATCTACTTAATGATGTATAAGCCTGAGTCCTTGGAGAAATTCAAGGAATTCAAGAATTTATTATAGAACCAACTTGGTACAAAGATAAAGAAGCTTCAGTGAGATAAAGGTGGTGAATATCTTAACCAAGAATTCATTGACATTCTATTAGAGTTTGTGATTTTGTCTCAACTCACTGAACCATATACACAACAATGGAATGGTGTTAGTGAAAGGAGGAACCATACCTTATTGGATATGGTAAGGTCAATGATGAATCATGAAAATCTTCCATTATCCTTTTGGGGATATTCATTACAAACTGTAGAATACACATTAAACCGATTACAAACTAAACTAGAAAATGGAATTCCATTCGACCTATAGAGTAGAAAGAAACCCATTTTATTTCATACACATGTATGAGGTTAGAGGCATTTATTAAAGAATTCTCAAGAATAAAACAAGAACCTTAGGGAATTAGTTGTATATTTATAGGGTATCTCAAGGAAACAAAGGGATAATACCTATAAAACCCCTCAGACAAGAAATTTATTATTTCTAGACAATACATATTTATTGAGAGAGATCTCATTTTCAAAATAGATAGTGGGAGAAAGGTTGACTTCGATGAATTTTATTCTCAAGATACAGAGGTGTTGGTACATGAATAATTTCCACAAGTCATTGTGGAATAAGTAGTTCCTCAAATACAAGTATTGCATAGGATTATAAAATAGGAAAGAGAACTAGAGAAATATGGTTTTCTTGCCACCGAGGATGGTGACTCGTTATTATTAGACAATGATGAACCTCTCTACTATAAAGAGATAGTATAGAGATAAAAACATTCAAGATGGATAAAAGCTATGAATTTTTATATGGATTCCATGTCCCAGAACCATGTTTGTGTTTTAGTCAACGCACCAGTTGATATAAAACCTCTTGTGTGTAAGTGGGTATTCAATTGGAAAATAGACATGAAAGGTAAAGTAAGTACCCATAAAGAAAGTCTAGTGGATAAAGGGTTTAAACAACATCAATGAATTAACTATGATGAAACCTTTACTCTATTTTCCATGTTTAAATCCATTCGAATCATATGTTCTATTAAAGATTACTATAACTATGAGATTTGGTAGATGGATGTCAAAACTGCTTCCCTTAACAGAAACCTTCAGGAATATTTCTATATGACACAATGAAAAGGGTTTGTGACACAAGGTGATGCTAAAAGGGTTTTCAATTTTTAGATATCCATTTATGGATTGGAGAAAGCATCTAGGTCATGAAATATTTGATTCGATGAAACCATAAGAGAATTTTATTTCATTAAGAATGAATTTCATCCATGTATATATAAAAGGTTTAATGTGAATGAGGTTGTTGTCTTAGTAGTGTATATTGATGACATATTAATTATTAGAAGAAATATACCAGTCTTATAGTCAGTTAAGGACTGGTTGAACAAGTGTTTCTCCATGAAGGACATAGGTGAAGAAGCCTTTATTATAGGGATCAAGATAATTAGTGGTAGATCCAAGAGGCTTCTTTGAATAAGTCAAAGTACATATATTGACTAGATACTACAGAGATTTGGTATAGAACAATCCAAGAGAGGATTGGTTCCAGTGTCACATGGATTACATCTTTATAGGAATATTTGTCCCCAGACACGAGAGGGGAAAGATATAATTTGTAATATCCAATACACTTCTACAATATGATCAATAAAGTATTCCATGTTATGTACTAGACTTAATGTTACCAATACATTGAGTATTGTATTCAGATATCAAGAAGATCCAAGAGAACAACATTGGACTAATCTTAAGATATCCTTAGGTATCTCAGAATAACTATTGATATGTTCCTAGATTATGAAGGAGACGAGGAGCTTATCATCAGAGGGTATGCTTATGTTGGTTTTCTGATAGATCTGAATGATCTGAATTTTCAATAGGGATTTGTTTTTTGTCTCAATTCATGAGATTTGAGCTGGAAGAGTTCAAAGCATCCAATTTTCACTGATAATATAGTGGAGTATGAGTATATTGTGGCGTCTAATGTAGAAAAAGGAAGTTTTCTAAATTCAATACATTATCCAGGTGCTTGATGTGGTACCTAGTAGTGAAGAATCTATATCATTGTATTGTGATAATACTAAAGTGGTGGATCTTGAAAAAAATCCAATGTCACATTAATATACAATGACCATACTCTGAAAGTATCACCTCTTAATGGATTTTTATCACAGGGGTGAAGTTGCAATGAGGATAGTCACTACTGAAAATTTGACATATCCCATTGGTTTGAAACCATTAGGATAGGGCCTAAAACCATTGGGATAGGATATCCCAACCTTTTCAAGAACTGTTGGTATGTTAGGAACTGTAATAGACCTATGCCAAAGATTTATTATAAACTGTTGGTATAGGATGTTTGAATGCATAGATTACCAACGATTTAAGGGTAACGGTTGGTATATATGTGTACTAGTGGTTCAATAACCATTGGTCCACATATTGACCAACATCTAACATGTTCCAACGGTTTCAAAAAATTCATTGGAAGATATTTATACCAACGGTTTTTGAACCATTGGTATACATGAAGCATCTTTTTTTCCAATGGTTTAAATGAACCATTGGGATATGTAGTGCATCATACAATATACCAACTTTTAGAGAACTGTTGGTATATCATATACTCCCCCCACTGTAAACATGAACCTCCCACAGCATAAGCTAAACAAAACCTACACCTCCCCACTACAATTCCAACAGCCTCCCTTCTGCAGTACTTCAATTCCATCAAACATACAATGGCCTCCCCTCCTATGAAATTCCATAAGCCTCCCCTCAATCATACAACAACCTCCCCTCTACAATTCTAGCCGCATCCCCTATGCAATTCCATCGGCCTCCCGTCTTCAATTCTAGTTGCCTCCCCTCCTATTCCATTCTAGCAAGCAGCATGCAGTGGCCTCCCCTCTAATTTATTCCCTTCTCCTTCAGGTGTGAGTGAATCCTCTTATGGCGGATTTTGGTGCACTAATTAATGGAGGGGAGTGCACTTCATAGTTAGGAAGGTTACTACTATGGAATTTCAGTAATATGGAATGTTCTCAAGGTATTCAGGGTAAATTGACAAAGAGGAGGCCACCCAATATTGGTATGAAATTAAATGTGGGTGGAACGTGAATGTCTTGGGAAATGAGGGGGAGACTATTTAGAGACAATAAGGTATTAGTGATTTTTTGTTTTATTTCCTTCTATAGTCCAGGTAATTATCTTGGGGTAGAATCACGAACCTTGGTTACCAATATTATGTTTTGCAGGATTTATAATATTCCACTTTTTTACATAAATTAGTAGTGTTTTAGTATGTTTCAAAAGAAGGGGATATTAAAATATGGTGTAGTTAACTGGGTGTTCATGAAATGTAATCAAAGATAATCTATCATTGTTATGAATTTTATGTGTCACTCTAGTTTAGGTGGTTGAGTGAACCTGAAATTTCATTAATTTTGAGAATTTTTTGGATCTTAGAAAAGTGAATTATGAATACCCTTTCTGGTAGGAATTATAGGTTACAAGGGATGAGGTCTTATTATTCATGGTTTTTATGTTTACAGTTGAGATATTTATTTAAAGGTGATTCATGTATTTTAAATTTTTATTTATGGTTTTAGTTCTTAGAATTTTGGAATGGGGCATGTCCACTTGAATAATTCTTGGAATTTAGGGTTCAGTTGACATTTCTATGCTTTAATGTGATTGATTTCACTGATGATGAGGTCTCTACTATTTAAATTAAAAAACCATATATGGTGTTTTTTATATAACTTATTAGAATTATTATACATAGTTGAACCACAATATTACTTCTATTTATTGGTATTATGGATCATATGGTGAGATTTTCCTTGATGATGACTACATAGTCACTCTATACAAGGGATGTAGAGGGTCAGTACAGGAACTGGTTATGTTGGTAATTAATCCCTTTTTGTTGGCTATGACAGAGTCTAATTACTCATTATGCCACTAATAACCTATATGATTTTTCCCCATATCACTTATTTGTGTAATTATACTTAACTAAATCATTTATCTATTGTTTTACATGTTACGAATCATCATATAATTATGTCATTATATGTTCTTGGATGTGAACTAATATTTGAGTGGGGTTTTCTAGTATACTGATTCTCAATAAAGATGGGTTCTAGAAAGTGGGTGATCTACCCATGGAATTAGACTAATTGTAATGGAGGAAATTTAGATGATCTATTGATGCCTTCTAGTAATTAAGCATCATGATCGAGATATGTGATATCATGTTGGTGGGTGGGACTGAGCATTTATGGGTTAATTAAACTAGAGGATAATAGACCAATGTTTTTATATAAGACTATTTGTGGTAAGGTGGGAACTATATTGTGATAGTCGATGAACCATTAGGAATACATTATAGATCAGTGATTTCTATGATGGAGACCACCATTTGTTGGAATTGATCTATATGATCCATGTATTATGAAGGGGATCACCATATGTTTGGGGATGAGTGGTTTATGATATAATGTTTCCTTGGGAAAGATGGGTGTGGTTTCATGCTGTCTCGATATTAATTATGGCGATGATTAGAGATTTTGATGTTTGGTGAATATTGGGCATTGGTGTTTGTAGTTACAGAGCCAAAAAACATTAGATATTACAAGATAAGATTCAATGAGTTATATATAAATTAATGATCTATGTAGGTAAATATTTATGGAAATATTATCACTATATAATATAAGAAATCCTTGAACATCTCTCTGTGGTTTATGCATGTTGTTCATACGAATATGATATGTGGTCTCACCATGTAAGGGATGTATACCTATGCTGGTGCCACCACCAATACATCAAATTTCCTCCCCTTATGAAGGAATTCCCTTAAAAAATACACACAATAGGAAATGTTTGAGGTAGTCAGCTAAGAAACCTCACCCAAATTCATCAAGTAAGTAGTGTTTTTTCTGACTTTAATCATCAAATTTCTTAAGTATCACTTCCTGATATACTTAACTATGTCGTTTCTCTTCAAGTTCCTTAGAGGTAAAAATATATATATCCAAGAAAGATACAACTTAAATCTCATCAGCATGCCCCAAGTCTTGGACATGGTCTAAGGAGAGTATAAAATGACCGAGGTCCAAGAAGGGTTGAACCAGATATCTGATGTGGGTGAAATATTACTCATACCTTTTGACTTTACATGATTTTGAACACTATTAGAATCTCATGATATGGGTAACTATTCTCTGACAAACCCAACTAGGATGGATTCATCACTGGGAGATGGTAATCATTTATCCAGAAATTGAATATACCATCAGATCTATATCAAATTTTTGGACCTTTGTTTATGCTTCCACCCCTTTAGGGTGGTGGTGTCCCTAGAATTCTACTTGAACATATTGTGCCAGTGGAAGGGGAATCATCTGTGCACCAATGATGCATGGTAGGAACACATTTCTATCAACACTTGTGTTAATGTTGAGGTGAAAGAACTTGCTACTAAATTAACTGAAAAAGGAAAATCCTCAATGGTTAACATAATTTATATTCATTTGACAACATTATTTACGTACGTTGACTAACAGGCCTTGTGTGATTAATTATGGAAATGTCACCTCAAGGATCCAAGATCCCAGATCCTTTGGCCTCAGTATCTCTTCCCATACAAGACATCTATACACCATGCTCACCAAGGGATGTGAGCATGAGTCCCTCACTCACCACCATGTTACTGAATACATATATGATCTTTTACTAGGCTTGAGCTAAGGTTAAGAGTACTCTACATTCCAATAAAATAATTAGGTGAAAAGTGTGGAGAGAGATATAAAGAATGATCTTAGAGGGGCCCTTTAAAGATCTCAAGGACAATTTGTACCACTTCTAGTAAATGTTCAAAACCCTCAACTCCAGTGGGTTTGGATATCAAGTATTGTTTTCTAGGGTGAAGGATGTGGTCACCATTATGGAGGAGAATAGGGCACATGGATACATGTGAGGAGGAGGTAGAATATTGATTTACATATTTATTATCATTTATATCACTCTTTTAATTGGAGTTTGGGAACATATTTATACTTCATACCTTTTTCATTTATATAATAATATTAGAATGTGGATAAAAGTATCACAATAGTTAAATTTCAAGGATTCACCAAATGATAAAAATGGTTTATGAACCAAGTAAAAACTCTTATTCCATGGTAATTCTATCACATTGAATCACTTTGGCTTTATTCATGACCTTATTTAGGAATATTACCAATATGTATCTTCAATCAATTCATTTTACCCTTAATCCTTAGATTATTGATAATGGGAAAGAGGATGATTGATGGACCTTCATGACTAGTGGTTTCTCATGAGGATAGGGATTCTGATTTGGATTCCTCTATTGAGCCCAGGGAAGTGGAACTTGCGGAGGATTATATCAGAGTCTCTTCAAAGAAAGAAAAGAAGACCATCATTGACTCATATGGGTTCATCAAGCACTCTCAGAGGCCGTAGAAGAAAAAAGACTACTCCATACCTAGCCCTCCTGTCACTATATTCTCAAGAAAAGGAAAGATCCCTCAGAAGGTTCCCATGTAGGTTGTAAAAAATTATACAAAGGATCTTGATCCACTAGCAGTAAAATCATTTTTCACCATTTTGTAGAATTATAGAAATGAGATGATTGTATTAGATATCCACCAGAGTGGGAAATAATTCATGGAATGTGATGAGTGTGAAACCATCCTCAAGTGCAACGAATAATTCTTAGAAAAGGGATTAGAGTTCATCACTATGCAATGGCAGTTTTACAGGCTGGTAGGGAGGTGTTTCTAAGACAACCTTACTAAGTTGAAGGGGGCATGGGCCCAAAAACAACTTAGCATTATGGCACATGGATTAAATGGGTAGAAGATTATGGTGGAAGAGGTCATACAATCTTCGGAAAAGATGGTTTACAATTTTGACAACCTCCTCAATGGTGATTTGGATGAAAAGGATGCCATTCTCTAATGGAGTCTTCTTATAGGTAAGGTCCCTAAAAGGTTCAAATTGAAACTAAATGATTTGGATATTTCATATCATGTTGATTGACTGTCTATCTATTTATTCTATTGGTTTCTCACTTTTCCATATATGTTTTTACTTAATTAAAAACATATAATTGCAGCATGTTTCCCATTAAATAAAGGAAACCTCAAATTGTAGTAATTGAAGGCATGTTTGGTTATTTACATGTTATGACTAGGATCACAAGGAACAATGTTTATCATAGTGGATTTTTTCACACACACAATTAACTGAGTTTCTAGAAATAATCGCTTTAAAAATATCATGAATGTTAAAAAAAACTAGTCATGTGAAAAAAACAGAAAGTATCCTTCCATCTAGGGAAGGGAGAACACTCCTAATGTTGGAATGACATATGATGTTTGAAATAGGTATAATTATTTCTCAAGGACTATAAATGGTGTGACAAAGATGTTTGTCCTTTAACAATTGGTCTTGAGAGATCTTCTAACACTGATAGAACACAATGCCAGAGTTAGTATGGTAGGGAGGACTTGTAAGCATAGATAGAATGGGATTCAAGGAAATTTTCAAGAATATCATATAGTATTTGAGGTCATCATGAGGTAATTATTTCTTTTTTGGGTATGATACTGATTTTTGTCTCATGGAAGCTAGTGGATTCCCTAGTGTAAGATATATGAGTACCAAGAGGGCTGACATTTTGCACTTGGACGGTGAGACATTTTTGAGATTGGGTTATAGGTCACTTGTGACTAGAACCTTGTACCTATCTGGTGATATATGATATGGACCAAATTCCCTTTTTTTATTTCATCACATGTTGGGTGACAAATTCTAACAATTATTGTGATATATCTTAATGAATGAAAACACATTGATTAATAAGGTTTCAGAAGGACCCTTACTTGAGTTATAATGAATTTATCATATTATAACATGATATGTAACCCTACCATGATTGATAAGGTAGTGGTCAAGACAATGGACTCACCTTGAGTGATAAGGTTCTAGATGAACCCAACCATTAGTAATAATGGAGCGTTTGGAATCTGATATTAGACCTACCATGGTTAATATGGTATTATTTTAGAAAATGGATTTACATTGATCATAATGTATTAACATGGATGTTTGTTGAATGAGAAGGTTGGTATGTCATATATAGTGGTATGAGACTACCTTTAGCGGTATGTTAGATTTTGGGAGTTTAGTGATGACCTATACTTCACTTTTCCATTAACTTCTTCATGTTTTCAATCATCATCCATTGAAAACTATTAACAATCAATCCACATAATCTGTATATATCTATTTTTAAATCCACCACTTAAAATATCCATATATCTTTCAATAATACCTCTATTTTAATTCTCCACATTGTCCATAATGTTGGAATGCTTTTAAACCTCCATTTGAATATCTGTGGCATAAAAAATCCATTCAAACTTTCCTTTTAAAATACCAAACCTCGTGACATAGAAACTCATTTTTGAATTGTGTTTCCAAAAAAAATCATTTGACCTTCACATCAAGGCATGAAACAACACCTCTTTTATGAAATATTCCCTTCAAAATATTGGACACCATGACCACTTGGACATTTTTCTCCACTACAAAATCCTGATTCACCAAAATACCCAACTTTCCAAAAGTGCACTGGGAAATGACATAGGGATCTCTCCAGCATCTTTCTATACTTCGCTATACACAGGTCCACCACAGTGACCAGAATGCCTTTATTGAGTGTCCCCACTATAATTCTTCTCATTAGAACATTGGAGAAATGTTTCAATATGAATATTCAAAGGAGGAGGCACTAAATTATATGAATTGGTGGTGGTAATATGAAGCTTGTGGTAGGGAGAACCATAATCCTGACAGGTATTAAAAAATGACACCATCAGTGTTTTCAGATATATGGGATTAGGTAAACACCCAAGGGGGTGGACAAAAGACCAGGAAAACACCCCAAACGGGTTTCCCAAAAGATAAGGTCACAACAGACATGATAGAAAGAATCAAATATTTAATATTCTATAAAAAGGGATCGTAGGAAGGTTGTAGTAAGCGACACAATGACACAACATCTAAAGGGAAATGAAATGACGAAAAATAATCATACACCCTATAAAAACCATTTACAAATCCATTAACTTCACCTAAACATGGAAATTTCATTAATAATATTCAAAGTGTGAAAAGGAAAGTGTCATGATCAAGGCATATGCCTACTCGGACAACGTCATTTGAGATAAACGAGTATGATAAGCCAATTTTTATTATTAAAATAAAAAAACTAACTATCCACAAAAAACACCAATAAGATACATATGGAAAACTCAAACCAAATCTAAACATGATACAAATAACCATTACTACTCTTTGGTTTAGAAAAAAATGCACCTCCATTGGAAGGGTTTTATTATAAAATCATGGAATTTAATTATCAAACAATTCATTTAATTGTATTTGACATTTATTATAATACTCATTCATCACAAATCAAATGCAAAAAAAGGTAAGAAAATATATCAACATAACTATCACTATGAGTTTTCACAGACAACACATCTCCATTGGAGGGATTTTATTATAAAAACATGACTTTATTTTTCAAATGAAAAAATTATTTTAAAGAATAGTTATTCAATATATGGAATTGAATATAATTAAGTAGAATTAAGAAATAATCTATATTCAATTTAAATCATTGTTGAATTAAAGAGGCTAGGAGAGGGACCCTCGCTGAAGGTGGAACCAAGACATCCACTTCGGCTCTTGGAGCTCTCTAACTTAAAGCTACTACACCCCACTGGGTATACACACCTTCACACACATGCAAGGACACCTAGCCCCTATGCACACACATGCATGACCATGAGCATGTGCACGGGGATCCTGCAACATATGCTTATATGCATATACCAGTCTCCACTCACCTGCATATGCATTTATATATATACAATGGCACACCTATCCCCATACGTGCATAATCACTTCCATGGTTGAATATACATGTAACGGGGGAACCCACATACGTATACTTACTTACCTACGTGCACACAGGTGAGTCTTCCTTGACTTGGAGACTCGAAACCAACAAGTTGTGATCAACTCACTACACAAAAATATTAGGAACCTTAAAGCACACAAAAGACGCTACATAACCAGTGAGAAACAAACCAATGACATTAAAGCCTTAACTCGATTGGCAGTAGAGAACCCAATCCACCCAAACCAACAAGAAATGATCCAACACACTACCGAAAACATAATATGGAGTCAAAAACACTGAAATCCCCAAATACATGAGTTGTGTGTCAAGTAGTAACCATATAATCTTACCTCGGATTAAAGTTGGTGGAATGAAACAATCTAAACCCCTTATGTCCCCCTTCACAGAATATAACTACCCTTTATCCATAGAAAGAAGTTAAATACCTAAGTGTAAAATTCCTCAATGAAAATAAAATAAAAACTAAACAAAAGAATACCTATCTCTTATGACTATACACATCATTGCCCAACAAATAAGAACCACAACACCCCATGGGTTAAATCATGTTTCTAAAAGAAAGGGGGAAACATATCCATGTTTCAAAGTGATAATATTAAATATTACATTACTATTAATTAATAATTACTCTTCCTATTAATGGTATATAATCAGTTTGGCTTGAGTTTCATCTTAGTTTTGTTTTGTTTGATACAAGGGATGAGGTCTTATTATTATTGGTTTTTATGTTTACAGTTTAGATATTTATTTAAAGATGATGCAAGTATTTTCCATTATTATTTATGGTTTTAGTTCTTATCCCGTTGTTATGGGGCTTATCCACATGAATAATTCTTGGAATGCATGGTTCAGTTGACATTTATTTGCTTTAATGTGATGGATTTCACTAACGATGAGGGTTCAACAGTTTAAATTAAAAAACCTATATGGTTTTTTCCTATATAATTTATTGGAAATATTCTACACTATTGAACTAAAATATTACTTCTAATTAATGGTATTATGGATCATATGGTAAGATTTTCTTTGATGATGACTAAATAATCTCTCTATGCAAGGAATGTATATTGACCCTTGGTGGGTTAGTACAGTAACTGGTTATGTTGGTAATTAATCCCTTTTTATTGGATATGATAGAGTATAATAACTCATTGTGTCACTAATAACATGTATGTTGTTTCCCTATATCTCTTCTTGGTTTAATTATACTTAACTAAATCATTTATCTATTGTTTTAGAGATGGTACTTTAGTAATTTTATGGAAATAAAATCACCCTATCACTAGGTCTCAAAGTGGATAAGATATCAATTGGGATATGAGTGGTCTAAAATATGTTTTAAAATTGATATGATATGTGTATGGACTAGATGAGGTTTTAGATCAAGTAAAATATTCCTAAGAAGATTGGGCCTTGTAGTGAAAGGTGTGGAAATTGTAAGCCTAGCATTTGATGAGGAAATACTTATGAGGAAAGATTGGAATCATAGTGGGTTCCTAGAGTGGGATGGTCCCGCTGAGTCAATAAAATGGATTATGAAAGGATTTACTCCATTTAATGATTCAAGAGTTCAAATCAAGAGATGAAGGATGAGATGTTAGTGTGGGTATTAGGTATTGTTGGACATATTGGCATTATAATTCCAAGAGGCTTGGTGTGATTTAGCTTAGGATGGAACCTGGTTAGTGGGGTTGGGTTATAAAACATGATTTTTATGAGGTTCTTGACTGGATTATTGAGAATATAATTAATTAATGGTCGGCATGCCAAGAGAAGACTACGGTTTGTGGGATGAGGATTATGGTCAGTGAGTAGCGACTAGGATGGGTATGAGGGACCCTAGAGGATTCCCATGTGGATGAGATAATAATGTATATGGGTTCGACATGGTGTGCTTTTGTGACTAGGAAAATTATTAGGTGAATAATTCTCTTTGTCTAGTTGGATGATGAGATGTTCATCGAGCCATGGGATAATCCTCAAGAGATGAGTCCAGACTATGTGACTGAGAGGATAGACTAGGATATGTTCTCTAGGATTGGGTGAGGGGCCAACCCATTCGAGGATGATAAGATGTATGGATACACTTGGAGACACTTGGGGTAATTTATGCTTATGATATCTCATGGAGACACTTGGGGTTATTTCATGACTCCAACACACACCAGAAATGTTCTCGCATAATGTTTTAGAAAAACAATTCCATCTCATGGAAGACCCCAAGCCTACTCTAGCTTCCAATGTTTCCTCACACTCACACCTCATGGTATTACAGTATACAAGTGATCTACGCCAACTAGTCAGGATAACATTACTACCCTCCATCCATAGAAAGGAGTAAAAGAACTAAGTATCCATTGCGATAAAGAAAATAAAATAAAAACTAAACAAAAATATACATGTATCTTGTGACTATACATGTCACCACCCAATATATAAGAACCACAACACCCCATGGGTCAAATCATGTTCCTGCAAGCATTGAGGAAACCGTTCTATTTAATAATATCTTCATTTTTCATTACGTTCTTTATATAGAACGTTGTTGGAAACACCGGACCAGTACACTTATCCAATGAATATAGACCTATGCTACATTAGTTGAGTTCAAGATTGTTCACATAACCCTCTTCACTATGGAAAGAACTTCATAGGAACCACAATCAATGTTTAGTAGTTGATCCTGCTCTTGAACCTGGTCAGGCACCAATCCAAGAACCATATGGTTTACTTGGTCATGAGGATGTAAAAAATTTCATTATATTGTAATAAGAATAAAGGGGTTGGTATCTTTTCTACCAGAAATGGGAATTTCTCAAGGATTTTGTTCCAATCGACATTAGTTCCTAATTTAATGGCCCCTTAACTATCAGTAGATGTCAAGGGGGGTCTCCCATGGGTGTCTTGTGGTGTGTAGTGTCTATCTATGATTTTTTTTGGTGCTTCTGTATTGTGGAAAATGTGTATTTCATCGTCAATTTAAAAATTATATTGGTCAATTGGAAAATACACCCATAGTCAATAGAGACATACCCACTTTTGATAGAGAATACCATCCAGATAACCAACGTAGAAATACGATACCAACATTTTACTTTACTAATTCCAATTACATAATATATACAACACCAACTTATGTTTTATGAACCAATCAATTAAAGGGAAATAAACTCCTCACAATAACCCATAAAATCTCATATAGTTTCACTCACCTCCAATTAACCCACTTCATTGCCGATCTAAATGGTGATACAACCTCATCACACATATATCATAATTAACAAAAAAATCCAACACAATATCAGGTCTTTTAGGGGTCTATAGAGGAAAATATGAGGTTTTTAAAAAATCATGAACTTTTTATTGAATACATTGTTAGAATGAAGGGTTTACAACCTATGAAATCAAAACCTACATTTCCGGAAGACTCTATTTTGAAAAGATTTACAATTTACCCAATAATTCACCACACCATGAGTTGGTTACTACCCAAAACACAAGAAAATGAACGATTAATGTGAATGGTTTTCCTAAATATGAACCTAATAGTACATTTCGCATTGCCTCATTTTTTAAAAAATAAGACTAATTATTATCTGGAATTACCGATCAAGAACCGTAAAGAAATTTTGTAGAAATGGCATGAGGATAGGGGCTGAGATAGGGGGACGTCATGTGGGGTTTTTGTCCATGGGGGTCCCGTGCATGATAGGAGAGGGGGCCATGGGATTTTGTTAGAGGAGAGGGAGCCAATAGGGGAGGGGTTATGTTTCCAGGAGAGGGAGTCGAGAGGGGAGAGGGACGTCGTCATCGAAGAGGGAGTCGAGACGGGAAGGGGGGGATATTTCCGAAGGAGATGGGGGAAAGAGGGGCTAGGGGTCAGGAGGCGGAGACAAGGGCTGGGAGGTTGAGGAGGTCGAGGTCAGGGAGGGAAGGAGAGGGTCAGGAGTGGAGGTCGGGGAGGGTTCACACGGGGATGAAAAATTGGGAGGGACCCCAAAATCGGGTGTCTTTTTTCCCAATGGTTATTAAAAATTGTAGGTGATATTTATCTTTCCCAACGGTTTTCTTAAACCGTTGGGAAAACCATACATAAAATTTATTATACCAACGTTTTATTAAGACTGTTGGTATATCTTCTTTATCCCAAAGGTTTTTTCAAATTATTGGAAAATAAGTGTTGGTATTGGCCATCTTTCCACTAGTGAGTACCCATAGAAGAGAACGTGGAATACCCCCTGACTAAAGTCCTATCTCAACTGAAGCATGAATATAATGTGAGATCTAGCGGGCTAATGATTGTTATCAGTTGGATCTAATGAAAGTGGGAGTTTTTTGGAGTTATTTCCCTATAACCAAAATATTTTATACTTTATGATAATTTAAATTCATGGTTTTGAATATTAATAAATTCCTTATCACATCATGATTGTTCTTATGCATGACATTGAATGTGATAATGTACTAAGAGTAATTGGTGCACTAAATGGTCATAACAGATCCCGACTATGATGAGAACCTAGAAGTACTATGACACTATACATAAATATATGGTCTATAGTTAGATAATTTCCTTTGAGGGAAACAAATGATACCAGCTATCAGGAGTGGGGACTCATAGGACCATGAGGCAATTTCTCATGGTGTACACACTTGGTATTATCAACGAGGATATTATGAGAACAATACCCGCCAGTAGGAAATCGACATTTATATAGGTCATTGGATGTTCCTATCCTTAGACATGTGTATTGTTACTTAGACTTTAAGATTATTATTAATGAGTATCATGAGTTGCACACTTATATGTATTGTTGAAAACTGAGATGATATATGTTCACGGTGAGGTAAGAGATATTGGGTGCATCATAAGTAATATTACATTAATGAATAATTCGAGAAAGGATTTATCCCTTATATTCTTTATTGGAAGATAATATCTTAGGCCCTTTGATGGAAATTATATAGCCTAAATAAATCCATGTTCATGGTGAAAAATATGCAAGTTCTATTTCTGGAAAGTCAAAGAACAAGATATCGAGCATATAGGTTGATGGCGCTGGCATAAAACTTGCTCAATTTGAGATATTGTGATAAAGGGGTTCCATTACATGGTAAAAATTTGTATAAGGTGACATGTCATTGTGGAATTAACTTCTTTCTCTATGGGTTCCTTAGTGTGTTTCTAGATGCTAACATTGAACTTTAGGTTACTTCACCTAACTCCACTAAGAAAGGGGCCAAGAGGGTCACACACTAATTGTATCTAGTATCTTGGTTAAATAATATATTTTGTTTATTATTAAACAAGTTTAATAAATATTATTTCGAGTTTTGGATTAATAATTATTCATAGATTCCTGATTGCATTTATTTTGACACTAGTTATTCATTAGAATATATTATGGAAGAAATATTTAATAAATATTTAATTTATATTTAGTGAATATAATATTTATATATTTGTTATTGAATAATGAAGTTATATTTATTTAATAAATAAATATAAATTATTCAATGTCCAATAAATATGTTGGAGTATTGGAAAACCAAGATTAACGGTCCTGTGAGAAATTATAATGTAGAATATTATTTTTTGAAATAATATTTATTTATAATTCGCAAGTTTGGTGTGTGTAAAGAAATAGTAATAACAATACTATTATTATTTGACATGGGGTTTCACTAGGATTAATAAAATAAATAATTTTAGTTGTGTAATTATGTAATTTTAACCCTAGCAATATAAATACCCAATTATGTTTATATTCTCATAACCTCATCCAAGCAAATCGTTGTGCACAATGGATTGGGGAAAAGCTCTCAAGCCTAGAGAGTTCATCCCTCTCAAACAATTCCCTCAAGAACGAGAGAGATCCTCCTCCATAAGATCAAGGATAACTCTTTCGAAGTGGTTCTCAAGATGATCAAAGGTGTACATCGCAAGTGAAAGGATCTTCTGGTTTAGCACCTAAAGACTCCTTTAATGACATTTGGGGATTCATGGAGCATGTTTGGATCACCGCTATAGGAATCCTACACTTGGATTCTAAAATACAATGGCAGTGCACTGCATATTTGTGTAGGACTCATCAAAAAAGAAATAATATACCTGGATATAATTGTTTATAATTAAATTAATTATAAACCAAATGTGTTAATCTCCTATATCTTGGTTCTAGTTTAACAACCCTTCCTTTTTCTTTGATTCAAATATGTTGATCATGGTGTTCATAATAATTTGATCTCAGATTAATCATTGATAATGGTAAAAATAAAAGTTGGGAACTATACCTCCCGCACTTCCGCTACACCAGGAACCAATCATATTCTCCATGGGATTACTTGGATACTAGGGTATCATATCTACATGTGTTGGTAATATTTTTCTCCCAACTCCATCATAATTCCATTTAAAAAATATAAATAATTCATATAAAAATATGAATCATATGTAGATCATTTTTAAAATTCCAGCAGTTTTTAATAACAAACATAAGAACTTAATTTTCCAAAATGATATCCACCTTATCTTCTTCCTATTCATTTAATTTTATCTTCAAACTTAATATAAAACATGTTAATGGAATTCCATGAGTTTCTTCAGAATTCATAGAGATAAAATAATTAACATTAAAAATTATCAATGGGACTTCAATTCTTTAAAAAAAATCCTTTAACATAAATGAATCTTTTAATATATAAAAAATGATCGATTAAAAAAAACTTCAAACTCAATCTTCAAAACTCTTATAGGAACTTATTCCCAACTCTGTATTTCCAGAAGGGTTTATTTTTACAGTATTATAATTAATAATAATTGAAAAACACAAACATAAAGTGGGATCAAAACATAATTCTATTGGTTACAAGATGGTGGCATCAATGCAGCCCATTGGTGACAAGCCAGTGATGTCCATTCATCTGTGGTTGACAGTACGATGAAATATATTCATATTTCAGTAATAGGGGAATCACATCCATATTTCTACTGGTGATAATACAGAAATATCCATTCATTTTATGGTGATAGGCTGGTGGCATCCATCCATCTACTACTGATAGTCTGATGACCTTTATCCTGTGTTGGTAATAAGATAATGGAATAACCTGATATTGATGATCCAAAAATCCTAAAATATTTATATTTGTGATGAGTAATAATATCAATAGAGTCTATAGATAGCTTTAAACCCCATAATTCCCATCTCAAATGAATTCGAAATTTGGATTCATCATATTAATGAGAATAATAGAATTTACTTTATTCATTTCACATATTGATTGTATGAATCAATGAACCACTTTTAACATGTATTCACCCCTCGAAAGTGGTTGGTTATTTAATAAAACTAGTATTTTTTGTGCAAAATATTTCATGAATATGGATTAAATCTATATGAGAGAACCATACTATAGAGTAGAATATCTCAATAGATTAGTAGATCATATATCCTATCAATTATAATGAATAATATTGGATGTTTGGTTATAAAATATTTAATAGTTTCCCACTATTTGAAAGTAGGATCATAATGAGAGTGGATAGAAAACCCATAGAAACAAAACAATATTACTATCTTCTTTATAAAATTATTACATTAAATTTCAAGTCATATCCTTACTCAAGAAATTTTTTGGGTATTTTTATTTCATTACCTACCATGGTTCCCATGCAACCTTCTCATACTTATGATTTATATAAAGTACATTATAAATATAAGTTTCTATGTTTACTAAAAAATTTCCCTATGATCTAAGATATTTTTCATATTACCCTCATAAGTGAGTTAATGTTCCCAATATATCACCACTAGATTCATGATATGTTAGGGAACAATTATGTACTTCCTTTAGATGGATATAAGGAACATAATATGTACTTCACACAGATTTCGTGAAAGTTTTTTTCGATAGAACACATCTTTGATGTGATAATAATATCAATAGGGATGATTTATAAATGAAATATCTTTCTATTCTTCCCAATCTTTGTGAATCTCTTAAATATAAATATCTAAAGGAACAACTTATGTTCAACCTCAAACTCTAGGTCTCATAATTTATTTTTTACAAAGATCTTACATAGAATATGTTATACTCTAATGTGTTTCAAAATGTATTGTACCATATTTTTCATTTCTTCAATCATATATAGTCTCAACATCAGGTGTTATCCAACATTATCCTATTATATTGGAGTTATGAACTTCATTCCATATAGGGATTAATGTGGGGCCATCTAAATACGTGAGTGGAAGATATATTTTATACACATTTGATGAGAGTAATGTATTGATCCCAGCCTCCTTTGAAGCCTATAGAGTAGGCCATAAGCATCACTTTTAGTTTTTGAATAGTCCTTTCATATTTCCATCTATATGAGGGTGATATATTGTAACAACTCAAAATATATAAAAGACACTTCTTTAGTAAAATAATGTGTGTTATATCATATTATATATTGTTATACACATAAAACAGATAAATAAATCTATAAAAATTTATTTAATTAATAAATATCATTACACTAATAAAAAACTAAACCAATCAAAATTAAAATCATTAAAGTGTGACAAAAAATATAATTGGAAAAAGTAGAATTTAAAAACTCATATCTTTTTAATATGCTATAATCAATGCCTCCACAGACAAAAATATAGAAAATAAAAAAAATTAGTAAACCAATCAACATTTTAGAAAATGAAAATATAGAACCATGAGGTTAATTTATTTTAATAATGAATTAAGGAAGAAATTTATATTTATAAGAGGTAATAAGACCATTGGAATAGAAATCTGATCATTAGAATAGTAACCTGACTATTGAGAATAATAAGTTGATCGTTGGAATATTAATTTGACCTCAAAATAATAAAATGTGATATTAATAATATTTATCATGAATTATTTAATTAATTTTAAAAATTATAATTCCATAAAATAAATATCGTGATTAAAAACAAAAATAAAATATAAGTATATTTTTAATTAAAAATATTTTAAGTTATTTCAAAAAAAATAATTTATATATCAAAATTTAAAATAACCTATGTTAGAAAATAATTTTGATTAAATGAATAATTTTTTTTAAATCATCACATTGAAATTTTCCAAGGGTTATTTTTTACTAATTTTCTAAAATATTTCAATTTTCTGATGAATAGTAAAAATGCATTTTTCTCCGTAATCAGTATATCTTGAATTACATCATCCCTGATGTAATAATTACCTAATAATTTCTATAACTATAGTATATTTTAAAAAAATCAATTTTATAAATTATTCATTAAATTAAAATAAACATGATTTCCAAACAAAAAAAATTACTTTCCAAATCCAAAAGTCTAAATAATTCCTTAAAAACAATTTAATCATTTTTCCACTTCCATTTTAATAAACTATTTAATTCACATTATAAAGGGGTTTAAATTAAGAAAACCATTCTATTATATTTATATATTATTTAAAATGTCAAAAATTAATTATTACAAGGTTTACCTTTGATATAATAATTTATTCAATATTTTATTTAGAAAACACCCCTCTCCCCAAGTATAAATAACCCCTCCCCATCCCCATGGAAAACCACTCATATCTCACTTAACAAATCCCAATATCAGAAAAAATACTCTATCTTAATCCCTAAAAAACAAAGGGTTGTTATGGATTAAGTCAACTCCATTCCTCAAGGAAGTCTAGTACCGTACAAGAGAAGAAACACCGAGAAAACAGTAAGTTTTTATCAACTCTTCTCTCATTTTCCTCTTCTCTTATCTTTTCTACCTATTAATTTCAAAAAAAATCATCTAATTTTAAATAGTAAATATTTTAACAATATATTAATGATTTTTACCTACTTTAAAAATGATATTTTTTAAGTATTTTTATTTTATACCTCTCCTTCTCCTCCTTTGGAATACGTTTCCGATAACAGTCAGTTAACCGCCAATGAGAACATTTCCAAATTATTTCATATCACTCCCCTTATATATGGTTATAAAAATTTATTTAAAATATATAAATATATTTATTTATTTTTTTAAAATTCATGCATTAACCATAATTATGTATAAATAACTTTGAAAAAATAATGAAATCAATGAAAAATATGATAAATTTAAGGAAACATGATATAACAAATATGTCCCAATTGAAAAATTTAATTAATAAACATAAATAAAATATTATAAATAATAAATAGTGACATAAATTTCTATAATTAACTTCTATTTAATTTTTTTAATAAACCTATATTTATTATTCAGCTGGTGTAAAAGCGATGAAATAAAGCGGGATTTAAGGTAAGAGGATTCTCAAACCAAAACTCTTTCTTTTTGGATATATCCTATTTCAAATTTATTTAAAGATTAATTTTCATATAATATCCAAAATATGTATTTTATATATATTTATATTTTATTTTGGGTATATACTTGTTTATACCCTTCCAAAATGTTATCTAATCCATTTACATTTTTTAAAGATATAAATTTGTAAGAAATATCTTGAATCCTCTGGAGTTATTTATCCTTTCAAAGAAAAAAATGTGATTTTATGAAAATTTATGATCTAACTTATTTATTTGGGAACCCTACAGTTCATTTAATGATGTATGACATGTGAATCCTTTTATGAATCTCATTCCTTTCCATGGGTTATTTCATGGATATGATTGTTATCCTTCCATGTGGCATGCATTATTATAAGC
This sequence comes from Viscum album, assembly GCA_963277665.1. Classification (NCBI taxonomy): domain Eukaryota; kingdom Viridiplantae; phylum Streptophyta; class Magnoliopsida; order Santalales; family Viscaceae; genus Viscum; species Viscum album. Next base: position 1,985,024,439 of record OY728122.1, read on the forward strand.
ATTTTATGATTAGACAGATATGAAAAGAATTATATAGACCTCCAATTCAATGAATAATGTTATAAATCTCATGACATTATTTTATTATCCATAAAAATGATTCTATATTTGTTCAAAATGATGATGTTATGATTTATGCACATATGTTTTGCATGTACATGATACTAGATTTGTTGGAAACTATGTGTGTTATTTAACTACTATGTTATGATGTATCATTATTATGCATATTGAACATTCCATTAATTTATAAAATATTTCCCTCGTGATGTTGATGGTGATCATATTGTTATTATATGATGTTTTTTATTCTACTCACTCATGTACTATTGATTCATGTCCCTTATTCCTCCCCTAACTGGGAATTTAGAATGCCCATTTCTTTGACATATATCATTATGTGAAAACATGTACTAAGGATAATGTGTGTTTTTTAAAAGATAAAAATGTAGGATTTAAATAAAGGTTTACATTTTATTTTTTAAAAGTGATATATATTCCTAATTTTACCATGATACTAAATCTTTGGATCCTGGATTTCTATCACTATTAAGTTGTTTACTTTAAAAATGATGTAATAGGAATGTAAGAAAAAATCAGGTCATTATAGGTGGTATCATATCATATTTTTTTTAATATTCGAATTTGGAATAGATAACATTTGTGACAACCCTTAAGAGAAGTCTAAGTATTAATAAACTTCCTAAAATAATTGTTTTAGTAGAATACAAAATAAAGAGATCTCGTACGATACAAATTTAGACATGATTTTCACAACGAAATAAATTATTTATTCATTATTTATGGAGTTTTTTTTAAAAAAAATGTAATATATTTTAGAAAATCGGTGGAACCGGGTGAAACCAGTCCAAAAACCAGTGTGAGGGACAATGCAATTATTTTCTGAACGACATCACCTATTCTATGGGAAGTGTATTTTAAAACTTCAGAGAAATCCATACTATGTTATAATAGGCTATCAATGATAACCTAAACCATGTGGATCATCCTTCTTTGTCCAAGAAGGATATACTAGCTATGTAACACACCGATATTTTGTGAATTATTTTCTTTTCAAATTAATTTAATCATTTAATATTTTTTATTTCACACAACACTGAATATATATTTTTTTATACGAAATCACAATGTTTGGTTTACATTATAACCACACAAAGGTAATAATTCAATAAATGAAACACTTATATTTTCTTATGGTACATGAAATGATATGTTTTTATTATATTATAAACAATATCGAATCCCTTCGATAGCATGTGTTACACACAAGACCTAGTTTTACCATACTACAATCTTCTATTAATAATATTATTAGAATATTGTTATTGTTACCACCTAGACATTGGAATGGAAGTTACAAATAATATTAACTAAATTCTGAAAATTTTATTTACACAAGTATATAAAATTAATTATTTTATTATTTATTAGTTTAAGTGAATGTATGAACTATTTGAAAATAATGAAATCAATTTTCTAAGAAAACTATTTTTCTTTGTACAAACATAGTTTTATATCAATAAATTAAACAAAAAACTTTTGATTAATGTTCTCAAAAAATAGTATATTATATATTCAATAAATATTTTTTATACTCATCCAATAGATTTTATAGGTATAAGATAAGAATTTATCCAATTTTATGAATAATAAGATGTATTTTTCTAAAAGCTGGTTTTACCACCTTTTAATGGAAAACCCATTTTAAATACGTTTTTTTACACTTTAATAATTTTTATTTGACCATATAAACTTCATTTATGAAAAAAAAATGATATCAAAATTTTCTTTTTTGTAATTTTTTTATTTTTATAAGAAATTTCATTTTTTGATGAATAGTGAAAAACAATGAATTTTAATTTAAAAAATATTTTTCATTGAATTTATTTATATAAATAGATTATGTCATAATTTGGTTTTCAAGTATAATTAAATCATTTTTATATACATTAATTAAATTTTGGTAATTTAAATCAATTTTATATTTAAATTTGATATAAAAACATTTCAAACTTTTGAACATTTTTACTTTAAAAACTCACTTTATCGTCTGGTCTGTGAGATTCAATTTAAATTATTTTTTTCTAATTTTGTGATTGGAATTTAAAAAAATGGATTCCATATTTGGAATTAAAATAATTTATAATTTCTAATAATATCAAATTAGTTTTTTACAAAAACTATTATTGAAAGTGATTAAAATTAATTATAGTCATTAAGAGAAAAATTAGTTTCAAAGATAAAAATTAAAATTAAGTCCCAAAATGACCTATAAACTTGTCCAAAATCAATTTTATGTTCATATTTATACCATATCCTCCCATTTATAGGATTTGGATCATTATAGGATCCACTTCACATGGTAAAAATGTGGGTGGAATTCCCTTCTCAAAAAATTGCATGGATGCCACTCATCCTCCACTATAAAAAGGAACTCACACCTCTCACTTATTCATACATATAAAAATATTTGGTTCACCTGAAATATATTAAAATAATATCCCAAAATCCTTCCATTGGTCCAATAAATATCATTTTTTTGAAGATATCCATCCAAGGAAACTCATTGGTGAAAACCAAAAGGAGTTACCCAAAGAAGAGGTAACATCCTTTCTCAAGATACTTTGTTTTATTTTAATTCTCCACCACATAAATTATTATTATTCTGTGATTATATATTAAGATAATTATCCCCAATATAATTATATTTTTTTATTATATTGTTTTTAACTACACTTACACACACTTCCATCTAATGGGTAATGAACTTATCATTAATGTGTATGGTGAACTGTCGCCTCATGAAATGATGTTGTTATTTTTTCTTTTACCGCCTCTAATGGTTGGGAATTTTGATGGAAAATATGTTTTTATATGATATATACTATATTTATTATGAATTTAGGCTTCTTTAATTACTATATAAAACAAAACTTCATGTTTTCTATTTTGTCTAAATTTGATAATTTCATTTGGGAACGTGTGGACTACCGCCTCCTCAAAGTGATGTGATTTATTCCCACTTTACACGTGTAAAGACCTGTAAAATTCAAGGAAATTTTTTTCTTAATTTTCTTTGGGATTTTACAAGAACGCAGTTTCTGATAGCACTTGATTCTCATGCCCGGTGTGCCCGGAATTTCTATCCGAAGTTTATCTCGGGTACGTTCAGTGAACGAATGAGCGGAATTTTCTATCTTTTGAACCGGTGCTCGGAATCGAATTCCGAGGGAACCGATAGAACCGTAGCGCTGGTAATTTCTTAGGAACGCCATTTCCGAAGTTACGTTTACACGAGAGAAGTTGTTAATTTATGTGGAAGGTAAAATAAAATTTATGCAACAATTTTATTTTTACTTTAAGTGGTTTAAGATTTGGGTGGAATTTGGGTAACTACACAACTTCCCAAGGGAGGTTATGAGGGTGGTGGGGCCCACACAAACCCCACCCCTTCACATTCTTAAACCCCCAACTCACCATTAAGGATGACAACTTGTCATGAATTAATTAAGTGGAATTAATTCAAACTCTTGAAATTAAAAAGTTTATGTTATGTTAATAAATTAAGATATGAACTGATTTTATTTGTGGTTGGAACCTTGTTGAGTGAACTTTGGGAGAAAGCCAAGGGACTTGAGGAACTTCTTCATCTTCGAAGAAGAACGTGAAGAACACATTGGTCTCTGATGAAGAATGTCGAGTTCTCGGAAACCGATTACGTGACGCTGTGAACCGCGACGTCGTCGACGTCTTCTTCCGCGACATCTCTTCCCACGACGAATCCTCATTTGACGAACCTCCGTTAAAGCTCGCACGAGGTAGGGGTTTATTTCTTTATTTTTTTCATGATTACTACCTTGTCGTTCTTCGTGAAATTACGACCAATTTCTATCGATTAACGAGAGGGGGCCGGACCGCACAAACACGGCTGACCCTCCTCCCTTATCCATGTTATTGTTTCTAATGTGGTTGAAACGGGAATGGCGTGGTGTCGTCGCACCGCGCGGGATCGTGCGGCAAGTAATGCGGCACCATCGAGCCGGGCCATGAAATTGAACCAAGTCGTGGCGTCGTTGCGCCACGTCGGAGAAAACCGAAGACATCGCGGCCGGAGTGGGGCCACGTCGGAGGGGCGCGGCACCGTCGCGCTGCGCCAGACGAACCAAAACCATGGCCGGTTCCGGGCCGCGGCGGAGCAGGGTGACCAGCGGTCAGTTCCGGGCCGCCGGTGTCGGAGAAGGGAGGGGACCGGCCATCGCCGGTCCTGTGGCGGCAGAAACCGGCCGACCGGGGCGGGCCGCCCGGACAACAGGAAAGCCAGGGGTTCAAACCCCTGTCCGGTCAGCTGAGCATCCCCCATTAAGGGGGGCCGCAGTTAAAAACTAGGGGGGCAGGCGCCCCCCACTCCAAACGGCTCGAATGTTTGGTCGAGCGCCTGACCAGCGCGCTGCGCCCAGGCCGAGCCAACTGCCTGACCGGTTCGCCAGGCCGGGCCGCGCCCAGGCCGGGCCGCGCCCAGGCCGGGTCGGGCCGCGCCGGCCGGGCCAGTCCAGGCTGCGCCCAAGCGGGCCGGACCCGGACCCGGTTCGGGTCGACCCTGGGGGTATCGGGCCGGGTCGGACCGGGCCTGAACCCCTTAATACCGAATCTCTTCCGGTCGGATGCCCATAACATGTGCTATGGGACTCCGATCGATACACCGTCAGTTGTGATGCGATCCTTGGATCGAGACGGTCATTTCAGTATATCGCGCTCAAGGTTTCGGAATACTTTAGGTTCAGTTGGGTTGGTTCGTACACGAAACCAACCGGGTCCTCAGAGCAGAAACGCTCATATCTTAAGCTCCGGACGTCCAATTGACGTGTCGTTGACTTTGTTGGTTTCCTCTTAGTGAGACAGATCTTTTGGCTTACTCCGCCCAAGGTTTGGATGCAGGTGGAGTACGGTCGGGTTGGTTTTACCTTAAAAACCAATCGGGCCCCAAGGACGAAAAAGCCAATAACTCTCAGTCCGGGCGTCCGATTGACGCGCCGTCTACGACGTTGAGTTCCTATTGAAGATACGGAACTTTAGGATACATCAACTCTGGAATTTGTGTCAGTTGATGTATCAGCCTCTCGACTCGTGGAGCGGACCCTCCCAAACGAGCTTACTGTGTGCGAGAACCCTATTGATGGCTACGTTTGCGACTGTGACGACGACGACTGTGCGGAGATCCTCAGTGGATTCGATGGCAATGACTACATCACTCAGCGATCCTATGTGGATCAGTGCTACCGATCCTGTGTGGGTCCGATCCTGTGTGGGTCTGATCTTGTGTGGGTCTTTGCGGGGGTTAGTTACCTATCGATCCTTTGTGGGTCAGATCCTATGTGGGTCATTGCAGGGGTTAGTTACCTATCGATCCTTTGTGTGTCAGATCCTATGTGGGTCATTGCGGGGTTAGTACCTATCGATCCTTTGTGGGTCCAACGACTTAGATAAATCAGAGGATATAACTGATCATCTCTATCATCATACGAAGAAGTATACCTGTGTGAGATGAATCCTGTTTTGCTTTCCTATGTGGATTTTGTTTTGCTATTCTGTGTGGATATAGGTTTTTCTTTCCTTTGTGGACTGGGTTGTACTTGGGCTCGTATGTCAGAGCCGAATGATAATTGATGACTTAGGTATATGTATGGGCATATACCTAAGCAGTGTCGGATGTCACTTCGTGATTGCATCTTTCCTTTGTGTATTATCCTTTGTCGATTTAGTGAGACCTTTGGGGGTCTCGGGGTCCCTACTGAGTAGCTTATACTCACCCCTGCACGGGTTATGCCTGCACTACGTTGTGTTGGTTGCAGACGACGGACAGCGCTGATCGTGGATGAGGCATGCGGAGAAGGACGGTACCTAGAGGTGGACCATTGTACGGGATGTACTCGGAGCGGTCGACTGGACCCGAGGAGAAAAGGAGGCTAACTGTACTCACCCTTCAGGTGGGATTTCCAGTGGACAGCTCGGCGTTGCAGCTTTACTTTTCAGTTGCTATTTTCCCTTCAAGTTGTACTTTACTTCAGTTTGGGTTTGTATACAGGCCCACCTACTTTTCCGCAATTACTGTTGTAACAACTTTTACATAGGGTTTACTTATACTTCTTGCTTGCTCAGTGGTGTTTGTTTACTTAACAAAGGCAATGCCTTCCCTTTTTATTGGAAAATTACACCTTGGTGCTAGTCGCCAGCCCCTGGCCTATGGAAGGCGGGCTTGGGGATAGTCACGGCACAGGCCCCGAGGACGGGTCGTGAAAAATTGGTATCAGAGGATTTTGGTTCTACCACAGAACTTGGGACTTTGATCGTTTTCTATGTGAAGAAATAGTGTTAAGTGTATTGGGTGTGGTTATCAGTCCAGGGAGTCCAGTGTTGGTGCGGTGGCCGATGTATCCGTACACCAGGACCCTAACTTCTGATTTCCGACTTAATGCACGAAAACATTGATTGCATGTGTGTTCAAGTTTTATTTGTGATTACATTATGTCAGCTCACCAGGTATACTGTTTGACAGTGGCGCAGCTATTTCTTTTCAGGATGGCCCCACGACGGCAGCCAGCTACGGTTCTGAGAGTTGATCGTGACGACAACCCACCGAGAGACAAGGCCTCGGTGCAGGGCCCTTTGTCAGTAGAGGCATCACCGGTAGCTCTACCCGTTGAGCCACCAATGCTTCCAGCCCCAGCTACTGACGATGCACGTCGCCTTAGTGCACTGCATGAGTTCCAGCGCCAGCGACCACCCAGGTTCTGCGGGGAGACGAACCCCCAGGCAGCCAAGGACTGGATGGAGGCAGTGGTGAGAGTTTTCAAGTTAGTGAGGACACCAGCAGACCTCATGGTGATCCTCGCAGCGAGCCTACTACACGCAGCAGCAGGCAGATGGTGGAGCTTGATGCTCCAGGTGCACGATGAGGCATCTCTACTCTAGACGGACTTTGAGAGCCTCTTCCACTCGGAGTTCGTCCCAACCACCCTCCGTGCGGTGCGCATCCAGGAGCTTCTTCAGCTGCGGCAGGGCAGCTTGACAGTCGCCCAGTACTCGGCAAGATTTACCGATCTCTCGCGCTACTCGACGGACATGGTACGAGACCCATTCTTCTGGGCCCAGACCTTTGAGCAGGGATTGAGGCACGAGATCAGGGCATCGCTAATCTCCCTCAGCATTCCGACTCAGGCAGGAGTACTGGAGCGAGCCCTTTTGATCGAGAGCTTTCTTGTTGAGCCTTCATCAGCGCCGAGACCCACCGCAGGGCGGCACGTAGTAGAGTCTTCTGCAGCAGGCAGTTGACGGATGACTAATGGGTCCAGGCAGACCAGACCCCCAGGCATACGACCTCCGGAAACTGGCTCAGCAGTGCAGCGCACACAGCGCGGAGCCAGTCTTTCGAGAGGCAGGTAGTGTTACTCATGCGGCGGGCAGGGCCACATGGCTCGTGACTGCCCGACCTTCCATGTTTTGGAGCAGCAGACAGTTGAGGGGCCACCCAGTTAGAGGTAGAGAGTCGACCGTGGTGGTCTGTAGGGAGTAGGCAGACGAGGCAGAGGAGCTGGCCGAGCAGTAGGTGGTGGGCAACGCTTTGAGGCTCTACCACCACCACCACCAGGAGGTCCACCCCGACCACAGGGAGCTAGCGGGCAGATACAGGCACAGCTCCAGGAAGCGGAGGCCTATGACCACGGCGCACCTGAGATGATTTGAGGTACTATCTATGTCTATTCCACCCTTTCTGCAGTTCTTATAGACACATGAGTGAGTCATTCTTTCATAGTCGCTGCCCTTTTTTGGAGCTCAGAGATTCCGATAGAGCCGTTGGCTCAATCCTTACGGCTAGAGACTCCTATGGGAGCAGACTCAATGATTACGCACTGGTGCCGGCAATGTGAGCTTACTCTAGGAGGCGAGAGCTTCGGCTGGGATCCTCTTGTAGCGGCGTCGAGGCCTTACAACATCATCTTGCGCATGGATTGGTTATCTACATTCCATGCACAAATTGACTGTTTTAGGCGCAAGGTGCGATGTGTACGCACCGACGGGAGCAGGTTCACCTTCACCGGCGAGAAGGGAGCCTTCACAGAACAGGATGGACTTCCGTAGAGGAGAGGACAGTCCATCACTCACCAGTTGGCAAGCCTCATCCTAGGAGCAGTTGACATGCGGAGTCCTGGATTTCCTGCAGTGGTGGATCAGTATGCGGACGTTTTCCCCGACGACATCCCAGGGCTACCTCCTCGCAGAGAGGTAGACTTTTATATCGACCTATACCCCAGGATAGCCCCATATCGACTCCAGTATATCGGATGGCCCCCACTGATCTTCTAGAGCTACGAGTACAGTTGGAGGACATGCAGGTCAAGGGGTTCATCCGACCTAGTGTTTCACCCTGGGATTCCCCAATTTTGTTCGCCAAGAAGGTGGACGGGAGCTTGCGACTTTGTGTCGACTATCATCACATGAACCAGGTGACAATGAGGAACAAGTATCTGCTACTGAGGATTGATGACCTCTTCAATCATCTCAAGGGATCACGGTGGTTCTCGAAGATAGACCTCAGGTCAGGATATCATCAGCTCAGAGTTCGGGACGAGGACGTGCAGAAGACGACCTTCAAGTGTCGGTATGGCCACTATGAGTTCTTGGTTATGCCATTCGGCGTAAGCAATGCTCCAGCAGTGTTTATGGCCCTCATTAACAGGATCTTTTAGGCATACCACAATCGATTTGTCGTGGTCTTCATTGACGACATTTTGATTTACTCGACGACTGAGGAGGAGCACGCCTACCACTTGTGGGTTGTACTAGACACACTCTGAGAGCACTATCTTTATGGAAATCACTCGAAGTGTCAGTTCTAGATACGTGAGGTCCACTTCTTGGGACACGTCATCTCTGAGGAGGGAGTTGCATTGGATCCTGCGTAGATCGAGGTAGTGCTAGCTTGGGAGCCACCCAGGAGCGTGACGGAGGTGCGATGTTTCTTGGGACTAGCTGGATACTACTGGATATTTGTGCCAGACTTCTCCCGAGTTGCGGAACCACTCTCATCTTTTCTGAAGAAGGGGAAACCCTTTGTGTGGTCAGACAGATGTCAGCAGAGCTTCTAGGAGTTGAGACAGAGATTGACCAGCGCACCTATCTTGAGGTTGCCTGGGGAGGGAGTAGGGTATGTAGTCTACTGCGATGCATCAGGGACCGGACTCAGATGTTTCCTGATGTAGGAGAAGGTCGTGATCGCCTATGGATCACTTAAGTTGAGGTCGCATGAGCAGAACTATGCTACCCACGACCTGGAGTTAGCAGCAGTGGTCTTCGCTCTGAAGACATGGTGACACTACCTGATGGGCGAGCGCTTTTCAGTCTTTTCGGACCATCAAAGTCTCAGATACATCTTCTCTCAGAAAGACCTGAATCTAAGACAGTGGCGATGGCTCGAGTTCCTCCAGGACTATGACTTTGAGATATTCTATACTCCTGGGAAGGGTAACGTGGTAGTCGATGCTCTCAGTAGGAGGATGGACATTCAGCTACTTGAAGAGGCGATAGAGTAGCTATCTGCTTTGCAGATACCCTTCGTGGATAGAGATGGGGCATCCTTCCTTCAGTCTCTCATAGTCACTCCTCCACTACTGTAGTGGGTCAGAGAGGCATAGCATGGGGACGCTGACTGTGAGACGCGGCGTGCACCGATATCCTCAAGGTAGGCACCTGATGGTTTCTCTTTTGGAGCATAGCACGACGTCCTTTTCAGAGGACGTACCTTGGTACCGGTTGCTTTATGGGAGGAGGTGCTGAGGGAGTTTCAGGCTTCTCCTTTGGAGGTACATCCTGGAGTGGAGAAGATGTACCAGGATCTCAGACGACAGCACTGGTGGTCGGGCATGAAGAAGGTTGTGGCAGAGTTCATTTCTCGATGCCTCACCTGCCAGCAGGTGAAGGCAGGCACCAGGTACCAGCAGTCTTGGTACATCCCTTGGAGGTCCCAGAGTGGAAGTGGGACAGGATATCTATGGACTTCATGACTGGACTTCCACACACTTCCAGAGGTCACGACTCCATTTGGGTGATTGTCGACCGACTCACCAAGTCGTCTCACTTCTTACCCATCAGAGAGCAGGGCTCAGTGGTGAGCTTGGGACATCTCTATGTTCAGGAGATTGTACGGATTCACGGTGTTCCATCATCTATCGTCTCCAATCGAGATGCTCGCTTTACTTCCCGGCTTTGGAAGGGGTTGCAGGAGGCGTTCGGGACGCAGCTATGTCTGAGCACTTCCTTTCACCCTCAGATAGATGGTCAGATGGAGAGGACCATTCAAACTCTCGAGGAAATACTCCGCGCATGTGTCCTCGACTTTGGTCACAGCTGGGAGGACCACCAACCCTTGGTGGAGTTTGCGTACAACAATAGTTACCACTCCACCATCAGGATGGCATCATACGAGGCATTGTACGGCGGACCTTGCAGATCTCATTTGTGCTGGACAGACCCTGGGGAGTCAGCACTTGTGGGACCAGATATGGTCCAGGCCACGACAGAGAAGGTCCAGGTCATCCAAGAGTGGATGAGGATAGCTCAGAGCCGGCAGAAGAATTATGCTGATAGGAGGCGGAGGCCACTAGAGTTCGAGGATGGTGACCACGTCTTCTTGCGTGTCTCACCTCAACGTAGATTACGGAGATTTGGCCGAGGAGGCAAGTTATCTCCACGCTTCATTGGACCATTCCAGGTCCTCAACAGTATTGGCGAGGTGGCTTATCGCCTGGCTCTACCACCTCAGTTGCACCGGATGCACGACATCTTCCACGTATCTCATATGAGAAGATACGTGCACAACCCGACGCATATCATTGACCATGGGGAGCTGGACGTTGATGACGGGGCGAATTTTACGGAGGTCCCAGTGGAGATTGAGGATCGACAATAGCGGGTCCTACGTGGACGGTCGATTCCTCTAGTGCGCATCAGATGGCAGCACGGGAACCTCCAGGAGAGTACTTGGGAGCGGGAGGCTCAGATTCGTGCTCTGTACCAACATTTGTTTACCTAGCTTATGATGTATCTTTACGGGGACGTAAAGCCCTTAGGTGGAAGTAATGTAAAGACCTGTAAAATTCAAGGAAAATTTTTTCTTAATTTTTTTTCGGATTTTACAAGAACGCAGTTTCTGACGGCACTTGATTCCGAGGCCCGGTGTGCCCGGAATTTCTATCCGAAGTTTAGCTCGGGTATGTTCAGTGAACGAACGAGCGAGATTTTCTAACTTTTGAACCGATGCTCGGAATCGAATTCTGAGGGCACCGATGGAACCGTATCACCATTAATTGCTTAGGAACGCCATTTCCGAAGTTGCGTTTACATGATAGAGGTTGTTAATTTATGTGGAAGGTAAAATAAAATTTATGCAACAATTTTATTTTTACATTAAGTGGTTTAAGCTTTGGGTGGAATTTGGGTAACTACCCAACTTCCCAAGGGAGGTTATGAGGGTGGTGGGGCCCACATGAACCCCACCCCTTCACATTCTTAAAACCCCCCAACTCACCATTAAGGATGACAACGTGTCATGAATTAATTAAGTGGAATTAATTCAAATTCTTGAAATTCAAAAGTTTATGTTATGTTAATAAAATAAGAGATGAACTTATTTTATTTGTGGTTGGAACCTTGTTGTGTGAACTTTGGGAGAAAATCCAAGGGACTTGAGGAACTTCTTCGTCTTCGGTGAAGAACGCAAAGAACACATCGGTCTCCGACGAAGAACGCTGAGTTCTCGGAAACCGATTACGTGACGCCGTGTACCGCGATGTCATCGACGTCTTCTTCCGCGACGTCTCTTCCCGCGATGAATCCTCGTTCAAAGAACCTCTGTTCAAGCTCGCATGAGGTAGGGGTTTATTTATTTATTTTGTTCGTGATTACTACCTTGTCTTTCTTCGTGAAATTACGACCAATTTCTATCGATTAACGAGAGGGGGCCAGACCGCACAAACACGGCCGACCCTCCTCCCTTATCCATGTTATTGTTTCTAATGTGGTTGGAACGGGAATGGCACGGTGTTGTCACACCACACGGGGTCGTGCGGAAAGTAATACGTGGCACCGTCGCACCGCGCCGTGAAATTGAACCAAGTCGCGGCGCCGTCGCGCCGCATCGGAGAAAACCGAAGACACCGCGGCCGGAGCGGGGCTGCGGCGGAGGGGCGCGGCGCAGTCGCGCCGCGCCGAATGAACCCAAATCGCGGCCGGTTCCGGGCCTCGGAGGAGCAGGGTGACCGGAGGATGGTTCCGGGCCGCTGGTGTCGGAGAAGGGAGGGGACCGGCCGTCGCCGGTCCCATGGCGGCAGAAACCGACCGGCCGGGGCGGGCCGGCCGGACAAGGGGAAAGCTGGGGGTTCAAACCCCCGGCCGACCAGCTGAGCGGCCCCCAATAAGGGGGGTCGTAGTTACAAACCAGGGGGGCAGGCACGTTGCGCCCAGGCCGGGCCGGCTGCCTGGCCGGTCCGCCAGGCCAGGTCGCGCCCAGGCCGGGTCGGACCGGGCCCGAACCCCTTAATACCGAATCTTTTCTGGTCGGATGACCATAACTTGTGCTACGGGCCTCTGATTGATGCACCATCAGTTGTGATGCGATTCTTGGATCGAGACGGTCATTTCGGGATATCGCACTCAAGGTTTCAGAATACTTTGGGTTCGGCCGGGTTGGTTCGTACACGAAACCAACCGGGCCCTCGGAGCAGAAACGCTCATATCTTAAGATCCGGACGTCTGATTGATGTACGGGCGACTTTGTTGGTTTCCTCTTAGTGAGATGGATCTTTTGGCTTACTCCGCCCGAGGTTTGGACGCAGGTGGAGTACGGTCGGGTTGGTTTTTCCTTAAAAACCAACCAAGCCCCTAGGACGAAAAAGCCAATAACTCTCAGACCGGGCATCTGATTGACCCGCCGTCTGCGACGTTGTGGTCCTGTTGACGATACGGAACTTTTCGATACATCAACTATGGACTTTGTGTCAGTTGATGTATCAGCCTATCGGCCCATGGAGCGGACCCTCCCGAACGAGCTTGTTGTGTGCGGGAACCCTAGTGTTAGCTGCATTTGCGATTGTGATGACGATGACTGTGCAGAGATCTTCAGTGGATTCGATGGCGACGACTATAGCACTCAGCGATCCTATGTGGATCAGTGATACCGATCCTGTGTGGGTCTGATCCTGTGTGGGTCAGCACTCAGCAGTTCTATGTGAACCAGCGCCTACAGATCCTGTGTGGGTTCGATCCTGTGTGGGTCTTTGCGGGGATTAGTTACCTATCGATCCTTTGTGGGTCAGATCCTATGTGGGTCATTGCGGGGGTTAGTTACCTATCGATCCTTTGTGGGTCAGATCCTATATGGGTCATTGCGGGGGTTAGTACCTATCGATCCTTTGTGGGTCCGACGGCTTAGATGAATCAGTGGGTATAAATGATCATCTCTACCGTCATACGAAGAAGTATACCTGTGTGAGCTGAAACCTGTTTTTCTTTCCTATGTGGATTGTGTTGTGCTATCCTATGTGGATTTACGTTTTGCTTTCCTGTGTGGACTGGGTTGTACTTGGGCTCGGATGTCGGAGCCGAACGAGAATTGATGACTTAGGTATATGTATGGGAATATACCTAAGCAGTGTCGGATGTTACTTCATGATTGCATCTTTCCTTTGTGGATTATCTTTTGTGGATTTAGGGAGACCTTCGGGGGTCTCGGGGTCCCTACTGAGTAGCTTATACTCACCCCTGCACGGGCTATGCCCGCACTACATTGTGTTGGTTGCAGACGACGGATATCGCTGATCGTGGATGAGGCTTGCGGAGCAGGATGGTACCTGGAGGTGGACCACTGGACGGGACGTACTCGGAGCAGTCGACTGGACCCGAGGAGCAGAGGAGGCTAACTGTACTCACCCTTCAGGTGGGATTTCTTGTGGACAGCTCGGCGTTGTGGCTTTACTTTTCAGTTGTTGTTTTCCCTTCTAGTTGTACTTTACTTCAGTTTGGGTTTGTATACTGGCCCACCTACTTTTCCGCACTAACTATTGTACCAGCTTTTACTTAGTGTTTACTTCTACTGCTTGCTTTCTCTGTGGTGTTTGTTTACTTTACAAATGCAATGCCTTCCCTTTTTATCAGAAATTTAAGTCTTGGTGCTAGTCGCCAGCCCCTGGCCTATGGAAGGCAGGCTTGGGGTAGTCACGGCACGGGCCCCGAGGACAGGTCGTGACAACATGGAATGTATTAAGGATTTATTTAGAGAAATTATATTATATATATATATATATATTAAATAATATTTATAATTTAATAATTATATATATATACATGTATTTATTTTATTTTCTTTCATTGAAAATGGAAATAAAATAGAAATAACATTCATGCTTACGTACGACCTACCATCTCTATGAACGGTGCACTCTATTTGAAATTTAAATATTTTATAGATTATTATAAATATATATATACATTGAATATATATAATTTTTATATAATTTGTTAAATTATTTGTATAAGTAAATCATGATCTAGGTAAGATGATCAATAATAATAATCCCAAATATATACGAAAAACAAAGCAGATAATACCCAAAACGTAACATTAACATGGTGTTGTTAATAAATGGGTGATAAAAAGTCATAAAAATCATATATGGTATTATATATAATAATATTCTTTTTTGGTATACCTATAATAAAATTATATTTATTATAAAATACGTTTGACCATGTAAAATAAAGTCAATACTTAAGGTAAAGGAATTTCATCTCACTTATTATTTCCATGAGATGCATACCATATTCACCACTAGCTTCTTTTTTGTGGTGTATATACTTCCCTATGACATTTTATGTCATTAATTTTATTTATTTAATGATATTAAAAGTTTTATTTGATGTTAATATTTTATAGGGATCAGGATTCTAAAGTTACTCAAGTATTATGGGTTTTCTCATCTCACTTTTATTTTCATAAGATTTATGCCTTATTCACAACTCATTTATTTGTGGTGTATATACTACCCATGAATTTATTATATTATTATTATACATAAATTTATGGGTATTTACATATGCTTTTTTTATCTTTCTTTCATGGAGTTTACGGTTCAAAAGTTAACAAATAGGTAAATTAATTTTGTCTTCATTTGACTTCTTTAAGACAAATGCCATGTTATGAACTTGTATTTTTCTTTGAGGTGTATATACTTCCCTTTGAAATTTTATATCATGAATCCCATTATTTTAATGGTATTTTAATATTTATTTAATGATATTAATTCCATATTATTATGATTCAATGTTACCAAAGTGGTACCGGGTTATTTCTATAATCTCATCATTTATCGAGATTGTTTATGATTATGCTTAAATTGATGAAATATTAGGATCCATATCTCAATAACACTCATGGAGTTTATTCTAATATGTTTATTTATTATATCTTCATGTATTGGTACCATTTTCCCACTCTTTGGTACTTAAGATAAATAATAAATTGTTTTTTATGAAAATCCCACTTTATCTCTCTCTTCGGTTGAAAATCGATGTTCTCTCAAAACAATGTTTTCTAAAAATGTTTTCAACAAAAATATTTTTAAGAAGTTTTGAAAATGTTCTAAAAATTATTTCATATGTTTTCAAGGAAAATTTTTTTAAAAGTTTTTTCAATCTTATTTTATAATATTCCAAGAAAAATGGTTTCCAAATGTTTTCAATCTTCTTTTATAAGTTTTATTGGAAAATGGTTTTAGAAATTTTCTTAAAAATATTTTATAATTTTTCATGGAAAAATGTTTTCAAAATGTTTCCAAGCTTACTTCATAATTTTTCAAGGTCATTTTCACAGAAAATGTTTTTCAAAAGGTTTATTGTTTTAAAAATAATTTTTAAAAGAAAAATGGATATTTGTTTCAAAAAAATGTTTTGGAGGATTTTTAAATGAATTAGATATATATTTTTAAAAGTGGTTTTCAAATAAATGTAATTTGAAAATGTTTCAGGTTTTAAAAAGGTAATCTAAAAAAGAAAGATTATTTTTATTTAGAAATGTTCCAAGCGATCTTTCAAAATCCTTCTCCATTTATTATGACATACTTTGTTGTAGTTTATTATTTTATAGGGATATTATCCAATAATACCATTCATATTTTTTGTTGAATGGTTTATGTTTTGATGGAGTACTCTTTATGAAACTTTTTTCTCTTCCAAAGGTAATATGATTTTGATACCCACTTCTTTTCACATTTTATGCTTTGATGAAATGATAATGAGACCTATCTCTTTTTCATATTTAATGATTGATGAAATGATTATGATTCCAATTTCATTTCAAGGTTTATGATATTATGTTTATTAACTCCATATATTTTTATGGTTCATGATATGATAATTGTTATTTTATGTTGTGGAGCATGCATTATGATTTCATTATGTGATGTTTGGGACCTATATATCCCTCTAATACATTGGGAAATGATATATATTTTTTGAGAAAAAAGGGTACATGGTAGGGCATCCCCAGCCCAAAAAAAGAGGGTATATTAAGACCAAAATAAGAAGGTACAAGGGATGGCATCTTGAGCCTGAAATAAGAGTACATCTTAATCTAAAAACAAGAGAGTCCATGGGAGGGAATCCCAAGACCGAAAGAAGAGGGAATATTAATCCTGAAACATAAGGGTTTTAGATACCCAATATTGACATACATGGACATTACATTACTTTTGAGGAATACTTAATACAAAACAAAAACTGAAACTCAAGGATCGTAATAGTTTAGTGTCTTTGGAAACTCGGAACAAAATCTTCTAATCATTGTGCAAGATCTTCAACATCTCCCATACAGATCGTATCCTTTTGTTTTCTTACCTAAAACATTTCTTTATATCCTAGGGAAAAGAAAACATATAAAGGGTGAGCTCAAATGCTCTATAAGAGTAAGCATGGAGATAATAAAACAAACCATATATATTTGAACTTAAAAACATGAACATAATGTTTAAACATCAAAATCGTGAGCAATGACATAAAACATTGCAGTACATAAGGCAAAGATCATAATGGAACATCAATCATAATAAAATAGAATGGTAATAAAACATGTAGTTTTGTAAAACCATTAAGCACATGATATGATTTCCATAGTAGCCAAGGCATTGCTGCCAAGATGATCTTAGATGACAAAGTCCCTTTCTGAATCGATTTCACTCCTCATTCCAGTCCTGTATCACTGAACTAGATTAACTTACCATTCCAACCATTTATATATCATTAGATATAAATCATTACACAATTCATTAGAGGTATATATAGGTCTCACCCATCTCATAATGAAATCATTCTTACATGTGTCACAACATAAACTTAAATCATTCATCATAACCCAAAGAATAAAATGGGTTTCACAAACATCATCCCATCATAACATAATACATATAAAACAAATGGATATAATTTCATCATAAGAAGAATCAAATCATGGAAATAATAGAGACATTATATTTGAAACATGCACATATGAAATAATTCCATCTTAGATAAAAAATGGTTTTAATAAAACGCTTGAAATGAATTCTTGGGGAAAAAATTATTTCTTCTTAAAAATCATTTTCTATTCACAAAATGCCATGAAATTTTAAAAGATAACGACTTTTTTGAAAATAGTCATGAAATATTTTAGAGTAAGCTTCATGAAAATAAGGCATTATAAAACCGTAAAAATCCATTCATGCCGTATAAGTTAAAAAACATTCTCCACGTACTTTTGTCAGAAAAGTCAAAAAGTACCTCGTATGGTAAAAAAAAGAAAGAAACATTACTTACATACCATGTAGTAAAATTCAAAAATGGGTAAAAAGTACTTTAAACATATATGAAACAATTTTTATAAAAGAGGGACACAGATGATAAATATGACCCCAGTAAATACTTACGAATAGACAATCTTGGATAAAAACGAGATTGGAAAAGTTATCCCCTAACTTATGTCCGATATGCTCCGTATGTATCCTAACCTCTGGTATAATGATTTAAATAATGTCATTGAATTATTACAGAATCATATTCATTGTTATGATATCATATATGGTTCACTTATGACTTTATATTACCCGTTCTTTTGTACATTCCATGTTAAAGCAGCGTTTTGGGTAAAATCGATTCATTTATCGTATGTGTTTCGATTTGTTTTTATTGATATTATTACTCATATCATGATTTACTTAATTAAAAAATGTAAAACATGATATATATATATATATATATTCATTATATAAATATATATGACAGATCGAAAAATGGAATGAAATACACCGTTCATGGAGACGGTAGGTCGTACGTACGCATGAACGTTGTTTTCATTTCCTTACTGAATTGAATGGAATTAAATAAATGAAACATATATGTACATAAATCCAGTATCATTATTATGTAATTTATTTCACGATTATTTATTACATATATACATTATAATCATACGTGAATGGTTAATCATAGAAAATGAATCTCATCGCGTTCGGGGAGATGGTAGTCTGTATGTATGCACGAGTGATGATATCTTTACTATAATTGTTGAATAGAATTGAAGTGAATGATATAATATCTCATAATCAGTATGATGTTATAATAACCATATATATTTATTCTTTACACCATTATACCCATCCACGTAAGGTGGTGGTGCAAAAAACTAATTACACCACGGTGTGGAGACGGTATTTCGTACGTACGCACGCGCGGTGATTTCGTTTTCCGTAGGATGGATAGAAGGTGAAATAGGGTTGATAAATATTTATAATGAAGTATCAGTATATGAGTGATACTGATGTTATTACTTAATAATTAAAAAAATAAAGAAGAGGAATTAGAAGAAGAAATAAATTTGAAAGAATCAGTAACGGATATTACCTCTTCTTCGACACGCCTCTTTGAAACCTCCTCTTAGGGAACTAATGTTGGACTTTGAAGATGACCACGCCCTATATAATATTACTAGGGGAGTTGATAAGAGTAATGGGAAGGTTTTGGCAGATCTTGAAGGCTCAAATTTTTGTAAAGAGGAGAGGGAAGTGGTACCCTTTTATAAGGGGGAGAGGAGCACCTTTGGAAACCTATAAAATATTAATTTATAATAAACCCTAAGACCACATAAAAACTTCCAAAGTGAGTAAAATTCAGATATTAGATATGATAGGGTTGTAATATTGTAATCTCATCAACAAATTAAATTTATACATGTTTTGATTTTATTTTAACCTTATCATTTTGATTTATCCTTATTTAATTTATTTAATTTTATTTGTGGTAATAATGTTATAAATTTTATATGGTTATAAATACTTACTTATGTGTTCTTAATTATAAATAATTTGATACTTTATGACATTATAGATCATATAAATTTTAATTTGTAATTTTTAAAATATATTTGTGATTTTTAAACAATTTAATAATATAAAATATCAATAGTGTCAATTTTTCACAATTCATTTATTTTAATTTAAATAAAATCCACACAGAATATATGTTCGAACCAAAATATTTAATAGATTCCTAACATGTCATATTTATCTATAAAATTAATGTATCAAATTAATTAGTTCATATAATATTTATTTTAATATTTTTAAAACCATTTATTTGATATTTCTCTTAATAAAATAATTAATACAGCATTTTTGTATAATTATTTAATATAATTATTTGTTGTATAAAGATTAAAAATAAAATACTATGATGAATATAAATATAATATATTTCATAAGAATAATTTTAGTCTAATTTATCTTCTAAAACAACCCACTTTTAAAAATTTATCTTTATTAAATTATGAAGGTGACAACTTTGACTTCATTTAAAATAAAATAATATAAGTGTCATAATCGCTTTTATAAGGATCAAAATGGTCAAATATTCGACCATTGGATGCTTATGGTTTACATGTACATTACAAATAAGTTCTGGTCCGGTTTTTTTTCCTTTTATTGTCACTATTAGTTTAATAAAAACTATATTATTGATATTTCACTAAATAAACAATTTCTGCATCACTATTGTGTCACCATTAATGAAAATTATTTAATCCCTAAAAATTATAAATAAATTCTCATGATGTATATACTTTTATTATATTTCTTGAGACTATTCATGTTTAAAGTTTCATGAAGTTTATCACTAAATTAAAATTATTATACTTATAAGATTTAAGAGAGTGACATGTTGTCACTTTCATTGGTTTTAATAATAATTAAATTATCTTCATGTTAAAAAGTCCATGAAATGAATCTAATCATACCCTTAGGTGATATGGGTGGATTTTTAGTCATCCAATATAATTTTGGTATGTTTGAGGGTAATTTTATAATCTTATTTTTACCCTTAATTACTCGATTTACCTTTTACTACAGTAAATAAAAATTACCATAGTTACTATTCATAATATTAAAAAAATAAAAGTAACCTATTAAAATAATTTTGACCCACTGAATTAAAATATGGAATCCATTTTTAAAAATTCAAAACACATAAGTTTCATAAATTAATTTAAAATTAATCCTGTTGTTAAAAAAATGGGTTTTAAAAGTTAAAACATTACAAAAGATTGAAATAGTTTTACCTATGAATTCAATGTAAAACCAATGATAATGTCATACATTATATTAAATGGTAAAAATATATTATATTTATACTTTAAAACCATTAAATGTTATAATTTAACAATATAAATTATTACGATGAAAAAAGTTGTTTTCAATTAAAATATAGCGTGTTTTTACTATTCATTAAAATATAAAAGTTAACAGAATAATATGAAAAATTTATCCAGAGTAAATTTTTATATCCTGATTCCAAATAAGAATTTTATTTTGTCAAATTGAACTTATATTCATGCCAAAAACTAGATTTGAAGTGGGTGTGCCATCAAAAGGCGGCAAAACTGTATTTTTTTAAAAATACTTATTTTACTCGAAAAATTTATTTTGTCCTCACATGATATTCTAAAAAATGTTTAAGATGAATAATAATTTTATAACATTAAAAATTTATTTAATTCTATTCATAACATCTAGTTCAAAATAATATTATAAAAATATATCGTTGTTTAGTGAAACCCGGTATTGCGTACAACACACGCTATCGAGGAAGGTCGTGATTGCATGTAATGCAAGCCAAGTCAGGGTTGAAAGTTGTGAAAGACTCCTTTGTTGTTTTGTATAACAAAATCCAACAATATTCCAGTAATAAATTGAATATATATATATATACACTCAATTTTGCGTAGAATAACTACTATCAAACAAATTTGAAATTGTGTGTAACACAATCTAAGAATAGTGTTGTGTATACTACAAGATAATATGGTGTTGCGTATAGCGCAAGATAATATTGGTGTAGCGTAAAACAAAAGACATCAAAGAAAATAAAAAGAATAATTATCATAAAATATCAGGTTGTTACATTCTACCCCCCTCAAAAAGGAATTTCTCCCTCGAAATTCGTCAGGGTTATAAATAGTTTACTACTTGAAAGTTTCATTCATAGAAACCCACATCATAAAAATGAATACTAAAACATAATTTTAAAAAGTGAAGTATGAAACACATTGGTTACCCAAATTAACTCATCACTAGGTTTCCACATAGGATAAGATAGGTGAAAATTTGGATATGGAAGAGAAATATAACCATTAACTTCTGATGAAGAGTGGTAGAGGACATGGCTATGAAAAATCCAACAATCACAAATCCATAAATTTGTGATGATCTAAGGTACCATCTGATTCATCGTATATGAGGACAATAGGATAACACTTTTGGTTTTCAAGATCATTTCCCTAAATTAGAAGAATTTGAATTAGAAGAATTACTTACTTTATTTTGGTACAATCTCACCGTTGCTCGTGCATCGAATAATTTCCACTTCATCTCATAAAGAAATGAAGTTTAATTCTTCTTTTTCGATGTTTTAGTAGATCATGTGATAGAATGATAGGTCATTCCATCTGTCTCAAACATAAGGTTAGTAAAAGTTATATACATAATTCCATCTATGGTGAGATTAACCGTATATGATTCCAAAAATGGACTTATACTTCAACTATCATTCTGCATAATAAAATAAAACAAATTTCTACTAACCAGGGACTTCATGTAGGCCAGTGGTAGGAAATAAAGGCCTGTTGTACTTCAGTTGTGGGTTAGATTCCCGCAACCTTGTCTGACGCGATGGGTTTTCACTCTTCTTGCAGGTTGTCCTTTTTTCTAAAACTACACTATTATAACATTACAGAAATAATATTGAAAAAAAGGTTTTATCCTTAAACAATACTATCTTATGTCCAACTTAATCCATTCCAATCTTTTGGCTTATCCAAAATACTTATGTCCAATCTCATAGTGTAATGTAAACGATTCCTAGAAATTTCATCTACCGAGCATGTGAATACCATTATCTATCATGATATATCTTGTTGGTCACATTCCAAACATGTGAATACCTTAATCATGTATTCTTTTGAAACATGAATTACCATAGAACCTTAGTGAAAACATGAGTTCTGTCAAAAGTTAACTCTTTCCACATACCAAAATCCCAAAAATTATATATACTCAAACCATGATATCACTTAGTCCTTATATCAATCATGAGCTCATGAATACTATCAAACAATTCATTTTCTCCTTATCCCTTCATTATGCACATATCATCTGCTTTCCAAAATATTTGAATCACTTTTCATGGTTACTGGTACTATATTCTTATGGAAAACCACAATGGACCAATACATAGATATTCCTATATACCATAAAAGTACCTCAACAACATTATTCTTGAATACCAATACATAAACACTTCAATCCATCCTCTTAAATGATTTTCATGGAATAAGTCCTTCCTTGATTTAGAAGTAACCTCTTAGGTCAGGGCATTGAGTTGGGTAATTCCCATGTTCTACATAGATAAGACATTGGACTCCATAATAGTCTGTCACTCTATGACCCTTTTCTCTACATAGATAACATCTTCCCCTTCATTTGAGGTATTCCTCAAGGTTCTTCTTCCGTTCTTTATAAATCTCAATCATCCTTTCTCTATGCTCCTCACCATGAGAACATGCATAAAATTCCATCTTCATCTTATTTGATGACTTAGGAATACAACTAAAGTTCACCTTGTTAAACATATATCGAGATGACATATTCGGCATAATCACAATATCTTTCTCTCCAGGCATTACATAATTTCTTTTATCATAGTCACCAATTTCTCCATTGGAATCAATGTTAACAGAATTCCTTCTCGTTCCCTCCATTAACTAAGTTCGGAAACCATAGTGTAAGAAACAGTTAAAATAACGGGGAACCACATAATAAAAAAAGTCACTTATGGGATGTCTAACTTATCAAAAATTATTTAATCCATGAGACCATAGGTTCACCCTAGGTTATTCATGATCATCAATATAATTCTAGGACTATAACCTATACGTATACTTAACCTTAGGGACATCCCTATAAATACCTTAGAAATATCTCTAGGGATTTCACTAATGTTTTCACATCCTAGTTTCCAAAGGCTAACTAAACCTTTCCTCTGATACCAACTATAGAGACCCAATCTTGACATACATAGACATTACATTACTTTTGCGTAATACTTAATACATAACAAAAACCAACACTCAAGGATCGTAATAGTTTAGTGTCTTTGGAAACTCGGAACAAAATTTTCTAATCATTGTGAAAGATCTTCAACATCTCCCATAAATATCTTCCCCTTTTTTTCTTACCTAAAACCTTTCTTTATATACTGGGAAAAAGAAAACATATAAAGGGGGATCTCAAATTCTTAGTAAGGTTAAGCAAGGAGAGAATAAAACCAACCATATACATTTGAACTTAAAAACATGAACATAATGATTAAACATCAAAATAGTGAGCAATGACATAAAACATGGCAGTACATAAGGCATAGATCATAATGCAACATAAATAATAATAAAATAGCATGGGAATAAAACATGTAATTTTGGAAAACTAGTAATCAAATGATATGATTTCCATAGTATCCAGGGCATTGCTGCCAAGACCATCTTAGTGGACAAAGTCCCTTTCTGAATCGAGTTCACTCCTCGTTCCAGTCATGTATCACTGAACCGGATTAACATACCGTTCCGACCATGTCTATTTAATTAGATATAAATATTTACCCAATTCATTTTAGGGAGATATAGTTCCCACCCATCTCATAATGAAATCATTCTTACGTGTGCCACAACATAAACATAAATCATTCATCATAACCCAAAGAATAAAATGGGATTCATAAACATCACTCCATTATAACATAATACATATAAAACAAATGGATATAATTTCATCATAAGAAGAATAAAAACATTGAAATAATAGAGATATTATAATTGAAACATGAAAATATGAAATAATGTCATCTTAGATGGAAAATTGTTTTGATAAAATTCTTGAAATGAATTCTTGAGGAAAATTTCCTTTCTTCTTCAAAATCATTTTCTTTTCACAAAATGCCATGAAATTTTAAAAGAAAAAGACTTTGTGGAAAATAGTCATGAAATCTTGTAGAGTAATCTTCATGAAAATAAGGCGTTATAAAATTGTAAAAATCTGTTCATGTCGTATAAGTTAAAAAAACATTCTCCATATACTTTTGTAGGAAAAGTAAAAAAGTACCTCGTATGGTAAAAAAAGATCCCTTACATACCATGTAGTAAAATTAAAAAATGGGTAAAAATAACTTTAAAAATACATGAAAGTATTTTTATAAAACAGAGACATGGATGATAAATATGACCCCAGTAAATACTTACGAATAAACAATCTCGGATAAAAAAGAGATCGGAAAAGTTATCCCTTACCTTATGTCTGATATGCTTCGTATATATCTGAACCTCCTATATAATGATTTAAATAATGTCATTGAATTATTACAGAATCATATTCATTGTTATGATATCATATATGGTTCACTTATGACTTTATATTACCCGTTCTTTTGTAAATTCCATGTTAAAGCAGCGTTTTGGGTAAAATCGTTTCATTTATCGTACGTGTTTCGATTTGTTGTTCTTGATATTATTACTCATATCCTGATTTACTTAATTACAGAATTTAAAACATGATATATATATATATAATATATATTCAGTATATAAATATATATGATAGATCTATAAATGGAATGAAATACACCGTTCATGGAGATGGTAGGTCGTACATACGCATGAACGCTGTTTTCATTTCCTTACTGAATTGAATGGAATTAAGTAAATGAAACATATATGTATGTAAATATAGTATCATTATTATGTAATATATTTCATGTTTATTTATTATATATATACATTATAATTATACTTTAATGGTTAATCATGGAAAATGAATCTCATCGCGTTCGTGGAGACGGTAGTCTGTACGTACGCACGAGCGATGATATCATTCCCATAATTATTGAATAGAATTGAAGTGAATGGTATAATATCTAATAATCAGTATGATGTTATAATAACCATATATAGTTATTATTTATACCATTATACCCATCCAAGTAAGGTGGTGGTGGAAAAACTAATTACACCACGGCGTGGAGACGGTATTCCGTACGTACGCACGCGCGGTGATTTCGTTTTCCGTAGGATGGATAGAAGGTGAAATAGGGTTGTTTAATATTTATAATAACATATTAGTATATTATTGATACTTATTTTATTACTTCATAATGAAACAACTAAAGAAGAGGATGTATAAGAAGAAATAAATTTGAAAGAATCGGTAATGGATATTACCTCTTCTTCGACACGCCTCTTTGAAACCTCGTCTTAGGGAACTAATTTTGTTCGTTGAAGAAGACGAGGACCTCTATAATATTACTAGGGGAGTTTAGAAGAGTAATTTATAGGGTTTGGCTGATCTTTAAGGCTCAAAGTTGTTTAAAGAGGAGTGGGAGGAGGTGCCCTTTTATAAGGGAAGAGAGGGGCACCTTTGGAAACCTCTGAAATATTAATTTATAATAAACCCTAATCCCACTTAAACACTTAAAAAGTGAGTCAAATTAGGATATTAGATAATATAGGGTTCTAATATCATAAAAAAATTAAATTTAGACATGTTTTGATTTTATTGTAAACCTTATCATTTGATTTATCCTTATTTAATCTATTTTATTTTATTTGTGGTAATAATGTTATAAATTTTATATGGTTATAAATACAAACTTATGTGTTCTTAATTATACATTATTTAATACTTTATGACATCTCAGATCATATGAATTTTAATTTGTAATTTTTAAAATATATTTGTGATTTTCAAACAATTTAATAATATAAAATATCAATAGTGTCCATTTTGACACAATTCATTTATTTTAATTTAAATAAAATCCACATAAAATATATGTTGGAACCAAAATATTTAATAGATTAATAACATGTCATATATATCTCTAAAATTAATGAATCACATTAATCAGTTTATATAATATTTATTTTAATATTATTAAAACCATTTTTTTGATATTTCTCTTAATAAAATAATTAATACAACATTTTTGTATAATTATTTAATATACTTATTTGTTGTATAAAAATTAAAAATAAAATACTATGATGAATAAAAATATAATATATTTCATAATAATACCTGTAGTCAAATTTATCTTCTAAAACAACCCCCTTTTATAATTATATCTTTATTAAATTATGAAGGTGACAACATTGACATCATTTAAAATAAAATAATATAAGTGTCATAATCGCTTTTATAAGTCTCAAAATGATCATATATTCTACCATTGCATGATTATGGTTTACATATACATGACCAATATGTTTTGGTCAGGTTTCATGTTCCTTTTATTTTCACTATTAGTTTAATAAAAACTATATTATTGATTTTTCACTAAATAAACCATTTCTGCATCAATATTGTGTCACAATTAATTACAATTATTTAGTCCCTAAAAATTACAAATAAATTATCATGATGTAGATAATTTTATTATATTTCTTGATACTATTCATGTTCTAAATTTCATGAAGTTTATCACTAAATTAAAATTATTATACTTATAATATTTAAGAGAGTGACATGTGGTCACTTTCTTTGGTTTTAATAATAATTAAATTATTTTCATGGTAAAAATTCCATAAAATGAACCCAATCTGACCCTTAGGTGATATTGGTCGAGTTTTAGTCATTAAATATAATTTTGGCATGTGTTAGGTAATTTTATAATCTTATTTTTACCCTTAATTGCTTTATTTACCTTTTACTGCAGTAAATAAAAATTACCGTAGTTACTGTTCATAATATTAAAAAAAAGTAACCTATTAACATAATTTGGACCCACTGAATTCAAATATGGAATCCATTTTTCAAAATTCTAAACACAAAAGTTGCAGTAATTAATTTAAAATTAATCCCTTTGTTAAGAAAATGGGTTTTAAAAGTTAAAACATTGCAAAAGATTGAAATGGTTTTACCTATGAATTCAATGTAAAACCAATGTTAATGTAATACATTATATTAAATAGAAAAAATATATTATATTTATACTTTAAAACCATTCAATATTATAATTTAACCATATAAATTATTACGATGAAAAAATTTGTTTTTCATTAAAATATAGCGTGTTTTTACTATTCATTAAAATATGAAAGTTAACAGAATAATATGAAAAATTTATCCAAAGTAAATTCTTATATCCTTATTCCAAAGAAGAATTTTATTTTGTCATATTGAACTTATAAAAATGTCAAAAACTATATTTAAAGTGGGTGTGCCATCAAAAGGTGGCAAAACTGAATTTTTTGAAAAATACATATTTTACTCGAAAAATTTATTTTATTCTCACACGATGTTCTAGAAAATGTGTAAGATGAATAATAATGTTATAACATTCAAAATTTAGTTAATACTATTCATAACATCTAGTTCATAATAATATTATAACAATATATCGTTGTTTAGTGAAACTCGTTATTGCATACAACACACGTTATCGAGGAAGGTTGTGATTGCATGTAATGTAAGCCAAGCCAGGGTTGTGTGTAGTGAGAGACACCTTTGTTGTTGTGTATAACAAAATCCAACCATATTCTAGTCATAAATTGAATATATATATATACACTCAATGTTGCGTAGAATAACTACTATCAAACAAACTTGAAATTGTGTGTAACACGATCCAAGAATAGTGTTGCGTATACTACAAGCTAATACGGTGTTGTGTATAGCACAAGATAATATTGGTTTAGCGTACAACAAAAAACATCAAAGAAATTAAAAAGAATAATTCTCATCAAATCTCGGGTTGTTACAAGGGTACATGGGATGAAATCTCAAGTCTGAAATAAGAGGGAATGTTAATCTTGAAACAAGAGGGTACACAAGAGGGCGTCCTAATCTTGAAAAAAGTGGGAATCCTTATCCCGAAACAAGAAGTTACATGGGAAGGCATCTCGAGCCCAAAACAATAGGGTATCTTAAGCATGAAATAAGAGGGTACATAGGAGGACATCCCAAACCCAAAACAAGAGGGTACACGGTAGGGAATCCCAAGCCTGAAGAAGGTAAAAGGGTGATTTTCCCAAGCATAACATGTTATGAAGGCCTTGGTAGGTATCCTTGACTTGGGATTTTCTATAATAATTTTTATATCACAAATCCATTTATTATTCCTATGTTATTATTTCATGTCTTATTCTCTTGATTCTCTTATGATTCATGTCTTATGAAATACCTATACTTATGATGTGATTCATGTTTATAATCATTCATATGAAGGGTACGATCTTATAATGTTATGATCTTGTTCTCATACCATATGATCAGTTTATTATTACATATCTCCCTTGTTTAACCTTACATAGAATTTGAGATCACCTCTTTGTTAGTTTTCCTTTCCCTAGGTTAGGAAGAATGGTTTTAAGTAGGATTACTAAAAGGGGAAGATCTTTAAGTAAGATATTAATGATCTTTCACTGAGTTAAAAGATTATGTTTCCAAGTTTCAAAAGACACTATGATATTATGGTCCTTGGGAATTTTTTTAATGTGATAAATATTCATCTAAAATGATGTAATATCTATGTATGTTAATCCTGGGTCACTATAGTTTCTATCAAAGGAAATGTTTAGTCAGCCTTTGGAAACAAGTATGAGAAAACTTTAGTGAGATCCCAAGGGATATTTATAAGGATATTTATAGGGATTTGTCTAATGATAATCCAAAGGTTTCATAGATTTAAAATATATTTTCATGATTTAGGCATCCTATAAGTAGTTTTTCATCATCATGTGGTTTTTTGCAATGATAAGTGTTTCTCGTACTATGTTTTATGGTCTTATTCAATAGTAATAACTAGAAGTAATTGGGTTAAAATTAAATTTTTGGGATTTTTAATGTGTTGGAATTATAAAAATTGATTTCTTAAAGGGAATCCCATGATGTTAATAAGGACTGTGGAATGATTATTAGTCATACTACTAGAGATAAAGAGATGGCGAATGAAATGTGAAAGGTATGGGATATTCTAACATTTTTTTATATTAAACATATGAATCGTGATTAAATTGAAGTTGAGTAACCTTAATACATGATTCATACTTCAGATTCTAGGAAATAGATATTAAGGAATAACATGATAAAGCCTAAGTATTGGTTTATGTATTAAGTTACATGATTGAAGTTTCTATGTATATGAATTCAAGAATTGTGTCATATAAATAATGAATTATATGTTTTCCATTAAGGATTTTAAAAATATATTGAATGGATCTGAGGACCTAGAAAACTGAGTTAAAGGAAATCAAATATTTTTATTAAGGGATGGTTACCCATAATGTTTTCCTAAGGTTGAAAAACTTTTATGTTACCTAGATAAATAGATGATTGGTATTGATAACATAAATTGGATATTACTGATTACCATGGTACTGATTATTAATTTGTTCAAAATTTTCCCTATGTTATCATGTATTAATTTTAAAATATATTGAATTTAAGTAATATATCTAATAATATTCATAATAATGAAGGGATCATATTTTCAAAAACGATTTATGGTAATTCGAGTTATTACCGTGTTTCAAGAGAATATAGGATAAAGTTATTCACATGTTTAGAATGTCACAAAAAAGTTATACCTCATGATATGTGGGAGATCAATGTTTAAATAGTTTTGAGAAATTTAGTAACCTTGTTTAGAATGTTTTGGACTCCCATGTTTCAGAAGGGTTATAAGGTTATCCATTTATGGAATAGTTTATGTTAACCATCAGATGAGAGATTAAAGTATTATCTCACCATGTGAGGATTTATGCATAGTGTATAATATTTCATATTATTTTTTTGTGAAAACTAAATACATATGGAATCACCTATCATTATATTTATTTATATCATCATCTTCTAATGCTTCAAGAATGCAAATTCACCTTCATTTCTTAGAATAAGAGATAAAATGGAAATTGATCAAGGAACAATAAAGGGTGAGGTTTTCTTGAAAACATGTAAGTATATCTTTTCATGAAAATTATTAAAATATAGGAAAAAGGGTCTTGAAATAAAATGTTTTCATATTATTATCATTTTTTATGATATCAAGGACAGTTTTCAAGCATCTTTGGTCTATGGCTCTGAGATTGTTAACTTTCTCCTAACCAGGTTATCTATCACTCTCAATCCAAACTTGATAGTTATATTTCTCTTCCATTTCCTTGTTTTCTCTTTAAAACTATGTTATTCTATGTGGAAACCTAGTTATGAGTTACTTTGGGTAACTTTTATGTTTCAAACATTCCCTTTTTAAAGGAAGTTTTAGTATTCATTTTTATGGTGTGGGTTTCTCTAAAAGGAACTTTCAAGTATTAATCATGGGATAACCCAGATGAATTTTGGGTGTGAAATTAATTTTATGTGGGGTAAAATTTAACACCCTGATATTTGTTGAATTATTTTTTATAATAAATTTAGTCTTTTGAGATTTTTCATATCAAAAAACACTGAATATATATTTTTTTATAGAAAATCACTATGTTTGGTTTGCATTATATGCAGCCCCAAGTAAATCATGCACTACACACAACACTTTTATTATCTTGTGGTACACACAACACTATAGTTTTTATTTTATTACATATAATATTGAGTACCTTTTATAGCATGTGTTACACGCAATACCTAGTTCTA
This sequence comes from Viscum album, assembly GCA_963277665.1. Lineage (NCBI taxonomy): Eukaryota > Viridiplantae > Streptophyta > Magnoliopsida > Santalales > Viscaceae > Viscum > Viscum album. The sequence goes on from OY728122.1 coordinate 1,985,055,761, forward strand.
CCAAACTATGATGTAATATTAATATTATTATTAAAATATTATTATAGTTACCACCTAACTGTTGGAATGGAAGTTATAAATAAAATTAACTTAATTGTTAAAATATTATTTATAATTTTATATAAAATTAACCCTTTGGTTATCAATTAGTATAAGTCAGTGTAAGAACAATTTGAAAATAAATAAATTACTTTTCTAAAAAAATTCTATGTACAAACTCAATTTTATCTCAATAATTAAAAAAAATCATTATTATTTTCAATAAAATTTATATATTATATATTCAATAAAAAAATTATAATCATCAAATATATTTGATAGGTATAAGATAAGAATAAATCCAATTTATAAATAAAAAGATGTGTTTTTCTAAAAGGTAAATTTACCAACTTTTAATGGTAAACCCGTTTTAAAATTAATTTTTTACACATTAATAATTTTTATTTGAAAAAATAAACATAATTTTTTAAATTTGGATATATAAATTTTACTTTGGTAAATTTTTTGGTATTTTTCTAAGAAGTATCATTGCATGATGAAAAGTGAAAACACTGAATTTTAATTCAAAACATATTTTTAATATAATTTAATTATATTTTTATGTTATGTTATAATTTGTTTTCAAAGTATTATTATATAAATTTTACTAAAATTAATCCAATTTAGGTTATTTTAATAAATTTCACTTTGAAATTTGATATAAAAACATTTCAAACTTTTGAACATTTTTACTTTAAAACCCCGCTTTGTCGTCCCATCTACGGTATTAAATTTTAATTAATTTTTGACAATTTTTAGATTGTAATTTAAAAAATATATTCCATATTTTTAATCATAATAATTTATAAATTATAATAATTTAAACTTAGTTATTCACAAAAAATATTAGTGAAAGTGGTTAAAATTAATTACAATGATTAAGATAAAAATTAGCTTAACAAAGGACTAAACCTTAAACTTAAGGCCCAAAATGACCAATAAAAATTTCCAAAAACCATTGTATGTTCATATTTATACCCTATACTCACTATTATACGATTTTTACCATTATTGTATCCACTTTAAATTTGAAAAATGTTGGTGGAATTCCCATTTCAAAAATTTACAAGAATGCCACTCTTCTATTTTAAAAAGGAACTCATCCCTCACACTTATTCCCACCTCTAAATATCTTTTAATCACCAAAAAATATAATCCAATAACCTTAAAAAATCCCCAAATTCATTCCATAATCATAAATTTGGGCATAAATCCATCCAATGAACCCTTTTGGTGCAAACCAAAAGGAATTACCCGAAGAGGAGGTAACATCCTTCCTCAAGCTCCTTTGTTTTATTTTCATTATACACCACATGAATTATTATTATTCCACGATTATATAATAAAATATGTAGCATAAATATAATTATAAGTTTTTATTTTATGGTTTGTACATACACTTAGACACATTTTGATCTAATGGGAAACGAACTTACTGTTCTTGTATACGGAGAACTACGACCTCACGAAACAATCTCGTTATTTTTTCCTTTACCACCTCTCATGGTTGGGAATTATGATGGAAAATATATTTTTATATGATATATATTATATTTATTATTTCATTATTCTTATTTAATTACTATATAAAACATACCTTCATTATTAACATTTTGTGTAAATACGATAACTTTGTTTGTGGACATGTGGACTACCACCTCCTAAAAATGATGTCATTCATTCAAACATTGCATGAAATTTATTAAGGATGGGTTTAGTGAAATAATATGATATTTAGGTGATAATAATTATAATTCAATGATATTATATAGATACATATATTTAATTTATTTTTTTCCTTCAATGTGATAATAAAAAGAAAATTGTGTTCATCCATACGTAGGACTTGCCGTATCCAGGAACGGTGTATTCCATTTCATATGTATATATTTCATAAATTAATATAAATACATATATTTATATCATGTTTTAAATTCTGGAAATAATTAAATCATGATCTAAGTAATAGGATCAATAATAACAAGCCAAAACAGATAGGAAAAACAAAGCGGATATTACCCAAAACATAACATTTACAAGGAGTTATTAATAAATGGGTAATAAAAAGTCATAAACAAATAATATATGGTATTCTATATAATAATATGGTTGCGTGGTATATTAATAATAATATTATATTTAATATACAATAGGTTTGAACATGTTTCAAGAAAGTCAAGACTTAAGGTAAGGGAATTTCATCTTACTTTTTATTTCCGTGAGATAAATGTAATATTCCTCACTCCCTTATTATTTTTGGTGTATATAATATCTTATGAAATGTTATATAATTAATTAAAATTATTTAATGATATTATAATATTTAATTTATTTTATTCTTTCTTGGGGATCATGATTCTCAAGTTACTCAAGTATAAGGGTTTTTTCATCTCACTTTTATTTCTGTGAGATTTTTCCTTATTAACCACTAATTTATTTTGTGTGGTGTATATAATAAATTTGAATTTATTATATTATTATTTTATTCAAATTTATGGATATTTACATATCCCTTTTATGAAATCTATGTAAAGACCCGTAAATTTCAAGGAAATTTTTTTTCTTAATTTTCATTGAAATTTTACAAGAACGCAGTTTCTGACGGAACCTGATTCCGAGGCCCGGTGTGCCCGGAATCATTTTCCGAAGTTTTGGCTCGGGTACGTTCAGTGAACGGACGAGCGGGTTTTTCTAACTTTTGAACCGGTGCTCGGAATCGAATTCTGAGGGCACCGATGAAATCGCAGCACCGGTATTCGCTTAGAAACGCCTCTTCCGGAGTTGTGTTTGCTCGGGTGTGGTTTTTAATTTTCAGGCTTAAAGTTAAGAAATAAATTAATTTTGCGACAACTTTATTTTATTTCGCTTAAGCCACTTGGAAGCCACTTGAAGCCACTTAAAGGCGGCTTGAACTGAGTTGTACTGGATAGGATGCTATCCAGAAATATCCTACCCCTTGGTAGGATATTTGTGAGGTGGGGCCCGCACGAGCCCCGCCGTTTCTTTCGCTAAGTAACGCACCCGCGAAAACCCGTCAAAGTAACTGAAAAGTCAACCAGCGCGTTTTCTTTAATTCTTAACAGACCATTTAATTGGGCGGTTTATTTCGTGAATTAAATGGGCTGTTTCATTTGTTGAATTAATTCAACGAATTTAATGGGTCGTTATTTACGCGTTTGCGTTCGTTGGCGAATTAATAAAAATAGACAAACTTGTCTATTTTGGAGGATTGCTATCGTTGTGAAAATTCTCTGAGCCTCCACCCTCCTCGCGAAGAACGCGAAGAACGCGAAGAACGCGAAGAACGCCGGCGACCGGAATTCGACGACGCACACCGTGATCTGCGACGTCGACGAGCTCTACCCGCGACGTTCTTCGGCGATGCCTCTTCTTCCGCGGCCGATCCTCGTTCGGCAACTAAGGTGAGAAACGGATCGTTTAATTCTCCCTTTTAATTTCAATGAAAACGGATTTAATTAATTAAATCCGTTTGTTCTAGATCCGGAGATCGTCGGCGCGACGTTTTTTTCCGCGGTGCGACGAACGTCTCTTCCGCGACGACGCGACGATCCCCTCCTTCCGCGACGAGCGATTCCGCGACGACCTCACGTCCGACGGCGACATCGAGGTAGGGATTTTATTTTTCTTGGTGATTCGTTTCCGTGACCTAATTCTTTTTAATTAAAGAACCAAACATGAACAATTTTATTTTTGGATAAAATTGTTGCTGCCTTAATCCCTCCCGATGATTTTATGACTAACGCGGAGGGTGTGGGTCTAACGAACAAGACCCGGCAACCCTCCGCCGATCTTTTGTTGTGCGGATTTGGCGGACGACGACGAACCGTGCGGCAGGGGCGATCCGTTGATCCCGCTGTGAAGATCGGCCCTCGGGAGGAGCTATGGCGCAGACGGGAGGCAAAACGGGCCACCGGAGCAACTCCGGCGGCCCGCAGAAGGCGGCGGCGGCGCGGGTCGCCGGCGCGGCGGCGCCGGCGGCCGGAGGCGGCGGCGCCCGGCGCGCCGCCATGGAGGAATCCGCCGCGGCTAATGCCGCGGCGGCGGCGGCCGGTTCCGCGGCCGCGCGGAACCGGGGAGGGACGCGGCGGCCTGGCCGCGTCCGCGTGACAGGCGACCCCCCGCGGGGCCGCGTTTTCCACCAAGCCGCGGGGGCGGCGCCCTGCGGCAGCCGCGCGCGGCCGATCGGCCGGGCCGGCCGAGCCGGACCGGACCCGGTCCAACCGGGTCGGGTCGACCCGGTTCGGCCGACCCAGGGGGGTTCGGGCCGGGTCGCCCCGGGCCCAGAACCCCCGTTTTCGGGCCCTCTTCGGTCTTTTGCCCATATCTTGGGACTGGGACCTCCGATTGACGAACCGTCAGCGGCTACGCGATCCTTGGATCGAGACGGTCATTTTGGTATATTACACTCAAGGTTTCGGAAGACTTTGAGACCGGTCGGGTTGGTTCGTACACGAAACCAATCGGGCCCTCGGAGCGGGAACACTCATATCTTGAGCTCCGGACGTCCGAACGACGTACCGTCAGCTTTGTTGAATTCCTCTCAGTGAGACGGAACTTTTGGCTTACTCTGCTCGAGGTTTGGATGCCGACGGAGTACGGTCGGGTCGGTTCGTACACGAAACCAATCGGGCCCCTGGAACGAAAAAGCCAATAACTCACAGACCGGGCGTCCGATTGACGCGCCATCTGTTTCGTTGACTTCCTCTTGATGAGACGGAACTTTTGACATACTCCGCCCGAGTTTTGGATGCAGTCGGAGTATGGCCGGATTGGATTGTACCCGAAATCCAACCGGGCCCCTGGAACGGAAAAGCTGATATCTTTCAGCCAGGACGTCCGTTCGATGAACCGTCAGCGGCGTTGGTGATCACGTTGAGAAACGGTCCCTATGTGCTTACCCTATGAGAGTTCAGGGTACAGTTGAGATATGGCCGGGTTTGGTTTGCTCACGAAACCCACCAGGCCCCCGGGACGAAAAGGCTAATAACTCACAGACCGGGCGTCCGATTGACGCGCCGTCTGTTGCGTTGAGACCCCTGTGACGAGGCGGACTTTTGTGACACTTCTTTGCGGGACCTTGTGATACTTGGAGTATCGACCAGTAGCTCGTGGATCGGACCCTCCCGGAGACGAGCATGCAGAGTACGGAGACCGTGTAGCCGGCTGAGACCTGACGACTGCTTGACCGACTCGACTTGGAGTGAGTCGACTAGCCCAGTGGACGGAGCGCCCGGTATTTGGCGACAGACCCACGGCGGACGGAGCGCCCGGTAGTTGGCCGCAAACCCGCGGTACTCGACAGGAGGAGTACCTCTGTAGGATATTGGGGGGAGCGCCCGGTATTTGGCGACAGACCCACAGCGGACGGAGCGCCCGGTAGTTGGCCGCAGACCCGCGGTACTCGACAGGAGGAGTACCTCAGCAGTCTTAGGTTAGTGAGCAGTACCTCGGAGTCGTGACAGGACCACTGTACACTCCAGAGATGGAGCTCTTCAGCAGTTACGGTTTCGATAATAAAAATCCTGGTTTGAGCTGAGTCAATGAATCTTTGTGTTTCCTCATGATTGAGATGGGTCGCTTGATAACTTAGGTATATGTATGGACATATACCTGGGTGATGGTTATCCGTTGATTTCATGATTTTTGTGTATCCTTGTGATTGGATGGGTTACTTGATGACTTAGGTATATGTATGGGCATATACCTAAGTAGAGTCTGATGTTACTTCGTGATTGCTGCCTTTACTTTGTGGATATCCATGTTGGATTTAGTGAGACCTTAAGGGTCTCGGGGTCCCTACTGAGTAGCTTATACTCACCCCTGCACGGGCTATGCCCGCACTTCGTTGTGTTGGTTGCAGACGACGGACAGCGCAGATCGCAGTTGAGGCTTGCGGAGCAGGTCGGTACCCGGAGGAGGACCACTGGGCGGACGTACCCGGAGTAGACGACAGGACCCGAGGAGTAGAGGAGCTATCTGTACCTACCCTTCAGGTAGGATCCGTGGTGGACGATCCAGGAGCTGAGCCATCTGTACCTACCCTTCAGGTAGGAATCGAGGAGGAAGACCCAGGAGCCGCTTCGTTCTTCCAGTTGCTGTTTTTCCCTTTCGAGTTGTACTTTACAGTTGGGCTTGTATTTCCGGCCCTTTTACTTTTCTTCGCTGGTGTTTACTTTTCCGCTTGCTTACTCTGTGGTGTTTGTTTGCTTTTGTAATGGCAATGCCTTCCCAGTTATCAGGATTTACGCCATTGGTGCTAGTCGCCAGCCCCTGGCCTATGGAAGGCGGGCTTGGGGTAGTCACGGCACAGGCCCCGAGGTCGGGTCGTGACAGATTGGTATCAGAGGTGGTCGGTTCTACCGTAGACTCTGATCTTTCTTTCTGTGAAGAAATAGTGTTAAGGGTACCGAGTGTGGTTTTCAGTTCAGGGAGTCCAGTGTTGGTGCGGGCGGCCGATGTATCCATACACCAGGACCCTGGCAACTGATTTCCGACTTTGTACACGAAAACACTGATTGCGTGTGTGTTTTCAAGGGTTTTCCCCCTTAAAAAAGCTCAAACCAGGTCAGCTCACCAGGTATAATTGTTTGACCGTGTTACGTTGTTTCTTTCAGGATGCCTTTTCTCGGACGACCAGTTAGAGCCCAGAGGGATGTGCGTGCTGACAGCCTGTCAAGTGACGAGGCTTCGGTACAGGGCCCTCTTGCAGTTGAGGCACCAGCGGAGGCGCCAGTGGTACTACCATACGTTGGGCCACCGATGCCACCAGCCCCAGTAGTAGGCGATGCCCGCTACTTGCGCGCACTGCATGAGTTCTAGCGCCAGAGGCCAGCCAGGTTCGGGGGAGAGACGGACCCGCAGGCGGCTGAGGATTGGCTGGAGGCTGTGGTGGGAGTCTTCAGGCTAGTGGGGACGCCATCAAACTTCACGGTGACCTTTGCTGCCAGTCTTCTTCAGGCAGCAGCAGGCAGGTGGTGGAGCCACTTGTTCCAGTTTTGCGATGGGATGGATTTCACATGGGAAGACTTCGAGACCTTCTTCAGGGTGGAGTTTGTGCCAGTAGCTCTACACCCCGAGCGTGTTCAGGAGCTGCAGCCTTTGCCGCGTGTTTTTCGATCAGAAGCCGAGTCATCTGTGGGCAGTAGACAGATGATTCAGAGGTCCAGGAGGACCAGACCAGCAGTTGGGCGATCTCGGGTTTTAGGACCGGTGGTGCGGGGCACCCGGAGTGGGAACCGAGCCAGCCATGCAAGGAGCAGGTTGTGTTACTCATGCCGCGGAAAGGGTCACCTGGCACGTGACTGTCCGACTCCTCGTACAGTTGATCCATAGGCTTTTGAGGAGCCACCGAGGCAGAGGCAGCGACGAATGCTTGAGCAACAGTAAAGCAGGTGGACAGGAGCGGAACTAGTGGATACGTCTCTTGTACTTCTAAGTTCCATGTTGATGTTGTTTTTGTGTCTTTTTACCATGAGCTGCAATAAAATAAAGACACTTATCTTGTGATGTTTTCCTTCCTGTCCTCTTTTGTGATGTTACTGAGTGGTCCCGGTTAAACTGTTGACTTGACCCTCACTTTCGAGATTTCAACTGGAGGAGACCCAGTGACCTCACACTGATGCCGACAGTGTGAATCGACCCTTGGAGGCGAGAGTGACAGTTGGATCTCTTAGTAGTTACGTCGAGGCCTTACGACGTCATCCATGGCATGAATGCATCCTTCATGCCAGGATTGACTGTATTAGGCAATGGGCGTGGTTCATCTAGAGAGGGGATGAGACCAGGTTTCTCTTTTCGGCAAAGGAGAAATTTTAGCAGCTCTTCCAGATCATATGCAAAGGAGGTGCAGTTCATCCAGGAGCGGATGAAGACTGCACAGTGCAGTAAGAAACAGGAAACCAGTGCCAGTCTTAGAGACTCGGGCGTGTTAAATGTTTCAAGAAGAGGAAGCTTAAAGGAGAGATGAGTCTACAAAGCAGCAGACGTGGAGGCACTGCTAGGTGAGCAGCATGAGGTGGTGTACATCCTAGCATGCTACAACCACCCGCCTTAGTTATTCCCGCCAGGCTCAGGGAGCTGAATGGCGGAGGAAGAGTGCGGCTGCATGCGGTCAAGGAGTGTGACCCAATGGCTCTAGAAATGATTCAAGGGATAGTCTATGTCCACTACTAGTTGCTGTAGTAATAGACGTCGATATGAATCATTCCTCACTTCCACAAATCTTGTTCCAGAACTAGAGTTTCCGGTAAGCCGTGGACTTGACCCTCACGTCGGGAGATACCTTGGGAGGAGACTCGAAAATCACACTTACGCCGACGGTGTGGTCAGACCCTCTAGGCGAGAGTTCTGGTTGGAATCTCTTGGTGGCAGCGTCGAGGCCTTACGACGTTAGTTTGAGTATGGAATGGTCAATAACTGTTCATACTCAAATTGACGGTTTTAGGCAAACGTTGGGATGGGTTTTCCTTGGTCGGCGGAAAAAGAAACCCCAGGCAGTGCAGGGTAACTCTTGCACAGGAGGGTGCGACCGATCACTCTTGAGTCGGTCAACCATACCCTCATAGCAGCAGTCGTTTTGAGTTTCAGTTCTAACAGAAATGGAGACCTCTGGAGTTCGAGGATGACGACCACATCTTCTTACGGGTCTCACCTCGACGAGGTTTATGGAGATGTGGCCTGGGAGGCAAGTTATCTCCGAGGTTCAACAGACCTTTCTAGGTCCTCAGCTGGGTAGGCGAGCTGGTTTACCGCTTGGCCCATCCACTTCAGTTGCACTAGGTGCACGACGTTTTCCACGTATCCAAACTGAGGAGGTACGTGCTCGACCCCCTTCGCATATCATCGACCATGAGGAGCTAGACGGTGGCGATGAGTGTCTTATACGGAGGTTCCTGTGGGGATCGAGGATCGACAGGAGCGGATCCTAGGAGGATGGTCGATTCCTCTTTTGCACTTTCTTTGGCAGAGCGGGAACCTCCAGGTGAGCACATGGGAGCGGAAGGCTCAGATGCGTGCTCAGTACCGCTTTGTTTCCCTAAGTTTGTGGTGAAGCTTTACAGGGACGTAAAGCCCTGTGGTGGGAGTAATGTAAAGACCCGTAAATTTCAAGGAAATTTTTTTTCTTAATTTTCTTTGGAATTTTACAAGAACGCATTTTCTGACGGAACCTGATTCCGAGGCCCGGTGTGCCCGGAATCATTTTCCGAAGTTTTGGCTCGGGTACGTTCAGTGAACGGACGAGCGGGTTTTTCTAACTTTTGAACCGGTGCCCGGAATCGAATTCTGAGGGCACCGATGAAATCGCAGCGCCGGTATTCGCTTAGAAACGCCTCTTCCGGAGTTGCGTTTGCTCGGGTGTGGTTTTTAATTTTCGGGCTTAAAGTTAAGAAATAAAATAATTTTGCGACAACTTTATTTTATTTCGCTTAAGCCACTTGGAAGCCACTTGAAGCCACTTAAAGGCGGCTTGAACTGAGTTGTACTGGATAGGATGCTATCCAGAAATATCCTACCCCTTGGTAGGATATTTGTGAGGTGGGGCCCGCACGAGCCCCGCCGTTTCTTTCGCTAAGTAACGCACCCGCGAAAACCCGTCAAAGTAACTGGAAAGTCAACCGGCGCGTTTTGTTTAATTCTTAACAGACCATTTAATTGGGCGGTTTATTTCGTGAATTAAATGGGTTGTTTCATTCGTTGAATTAATTCAACGAATTTAATGGGTCGTTATTTACGCGTTTGCGTTCGTTGGCGAATTAATAAAAATAGACAAACTTATCTATTTTGGAGGATTGCTATCGTTGTGAAAATTCTCTGAGCCTCCACCCTCCTCGCGAAGAACGCGAAGAACGCGAAGAACGCCGGCGACCGGAATTCGACGACGCACACCGTGATCTGCGACGTCGACGAGCTCTACCCGCGACGTTCTTCGGCGACGCCTCTTCTTCCACGGCCGATCCTCGTTCGACAACTAAGGTGAGAAAAGGATCGTTTAATTCTACCTTTTAATTTCAATGACAACGGATTTAATTAATTAAATCCGTTTGTTCTAGATCCGGAGATCGTCGGCGTGACGTTTTTTTCCGCGGTGCGACGAACGTCTCTTCCGCGACGACGCGACGATCCCCTCCTTCCGCGACGAGCGATTCTGCGACGACCTCACGTCCGACGGCGACATCGAGGTAGGGATTTTATTTTTCTTGGTGATTCGTTTCCGTGACCTAATTCTTTTTAATTAAAGAACCAAACATGAACAATTTTATTTTTGGATAAAATTGTTGTTGCCTTAATCCCTCCCGATGATTTTATGACTAACGCGGAGGGTGCGGGTCTAACGAACAAGACCCGGCAACCCTCTGCCGATCTTTTGTTGTGCGGATTTGGCGAACGACGACGAACTGTGCGGCAGGGGCGATCCGTTGATCCCGCAGTGAAGATCGGCCCCCGGGAGGAGCTCTGGCGCAGACGGGAGGCAAAACGGGCCACCGGAGCAACTCCAGCGGCCCGCGGAAGGCGGCGGTGCCCGGCGCGCCGCCGTGGAGGAATCCGCCGCGGCTGAAGCCGCGGCCGCGCGGAACCGGGGAGGGACGCGGCGGCCTGGCCGCATCCGCGTGACAGGCGGCCCCCCGCGGGGCCGCGTTTTCCACCAAGCCGCGGGGGCGGCGCCCCGCGGCAGCCGCGCTCGGCCGATCGGCCGAGTTGGCCGAGCCGGTCCGACCGGCCGGGCCGCGCCCGAGCCGGACCGGACCCGGTCCAACCGGGTCGGGTCGACCCGGTTCGGCCGACCCAGGGGGGGTTCGGGCCGGGTCGCCCCGGGCCCAGAACCCCCGTTTTCGGGCCCTCTTCGGTCTTTTGCCCATATGTTGGGCCTGGGACCTCCGATTGACGAACCGTCAGTGTCTACGCGATCCTTGGATCGAGACGGTCATTTCGGTATATTACACTCAAGGTTTCGGAAGACTTTGAGACCGGTCGGGTTGGTTCGTACACGAAACCAATCGGGCCCTCGGAGCGGGAACACTCATATCCTGAGCTTCGGACGTCCGAACGACGTACCGTCTGCTTTGTTGAATTCCTCTCAGTGAGATGGAACTTTTGGCTTACTCTGCTCGAGGTTTGGATGCCGACGGAGTACGGTCGGGTCGGTTCGTACACGAAACCAACCGGGCCCCTGGAACGAAAAAGTCAATAACTCACAGACCGGGCGTCCGATTGACACGCCGTCTGTTTCGTTGACTTCCTCTTGATGAGACGGAACTTTTGACATACTCCGCCCGAGTTTTGGATGCAGTCGGAGTATGGCCGGATTGGATTGTACCCGAAATCCAACCGGGCCCCTGGAACGGAAAAGCTGATATCTTTCAGCCAGGACGTCCGTTCGACGAACCGTCAGCGGCGTTGGTGATCACGTTGAGAAACGGTCCCTATGTGCTTACCCTATGAGAGTTCAGGGTACAGTTGAGATATGGCCGGGTTTGGTTTGCTCACGAAACCAACCAGGCCCCCGGGACGAAAAGGCTAATAACTCACAGACCGGGCGTCCGATTGACGCGCCGTCTGTTGCGTTGAGACCCCTGTGACGAGGCGGACTTTTGTGACACTTATTTGCGGGACCTTGTGATACTTGGAGTATCGACCAGTAGCTCGTGGAGCGGACCCTCCCGGAGACGAGCGTGCAGAGTACGGAGACCGTGTAGCCGGCTGAGACCTGACGACTGCTTGACCGACTCGACTTGGAGTGAGTCGACTAGCCCAGTGGACGGAGCGCCCGGTATTTGGCGACAGACCCACGGCGGACGGAGCGCCTGGTAGTTGGCCGCAAACCCGCGGTACTCGACAGGAGGAGTACCTCTGTAGGCTATTGGGGGGAGCGCCCGGTATTTGGCGACAGACCCACAGCGGACGGAGCGCCCGGTAGTTGGCCGCAGACCCGCGGTACTCGACAGGAGGAGTACCTCAGCAGTCTTAGGTTAGTGAGCAGTACCTCGGAGTCATGACAGGACCACTGTACACTCCAGAGACGGAGCTCTTCAGCAGTTACGGTTTCGATAATAAAAATCCTGGTTTGAGCTGAGTCAATGAATCTTTGTGTTTCCTCATGATTGAGATGGGTCGCTTGATACCTTAGGTATATGTATGGACATATACCTGGGTGATGGTTATCCGTTGATTTCATGATTTTTGTGTATCCTTGTGATTGGATGGGTTACTTGATGACTTAGGTATATGTATGGGCATATACCTAAGTAGAGTCTGATGTTACTTCGTGATTGCTGCCTTTACTTTGTGGATATCCATGTTGGATTTAGTGAGACCTTAAGGGTCTCGGGGTCCCTACTGAGTAGCTTATACTCACCCCTGCACGGGCTATGCCCGCACTTCGTTGTGTTGGTTGTAGACGACGGACAGCGCAGATCGCAGTTGAGGCTTGCGGAGCAGGTCGGTACCCGGAGGAGGACCACTGGGCCGACGTACCCGGAGTAGACGACAGGACCCGAGGAGTAGAGGAGCTATCTGTACCTACCCTTCAGGTAGGATCCGTGGTGGACGATCCAGGAGCTGAGCCATCTGTACCTACCCTTCAGGTAGGAATCGAGGAGGACGACCCAGGAGCCGCTTCGTTCTTCCAGCTGCTGTTTTTCCCTTTCGAGTTGTACTTTACAGTTGGGCTTGTATTTCCGGCCCTTTTACTTTTCTTCGCTGGTGTTTACTTTTCCGCTTGCTTACTCTGTGGTGTTTGTTTGCTTTTGTAATGGCAATGCCTTCCTAGTTATCGGGATTTACGCCATTGGTGCTAGTCGCCAGCCCCTGGCCTATGGAAGGCGGGCTTGGGGTAGTCACGGCACGGGCCCTGAGGTCGGGTCGTGACAATCTATTTCAGGGATTTTATGGTACAAAAGTTTCCATTTTTCTAAAGTAATTTTGTCACAATTTTTCTTCTTTGAGACACATACCATGTTATGCACCTATATTTTTATATGTGGTATACATACAGACATTTGAAATGTTATATAATGAATCTATTTATTTTCATGATATTTTAAGCCTTATTTAAGGATATTATTTCTATAATTTTATTATTCAAAACTACCCAAGTGGTAGTGGTTTATTGTTGTAATCTAATTGTTTATCGAGATTGTTTATGATTATTCTTCCATTGATGAAATATTATAATTTATATCTCAAGAACACTCATAAATTTTCTTATTCTCAAGTTATTTTTTATATATTCATTTATTGATTCAATTTCCCCCTCTTTTATATTTAAGATAAATAATAAAGTGTTTTAATTAAAATCTAACTTTATCTCTCTCTTCATTTGGAAATATATATTCTTTCAAAGACATGTTTTCAAAACGTTTTTAAAAAATGTTTTATGTTTAAATTTTTTTTTAATTTTTTTAGAATACTTTATAAGTTTTCAAGGAAAATGGTTTTAAAAATGTTCTCATTCTTCTTTTATACATTTCCAAGGAAATGGTTTCCAAAAAAATTTCAAGATTATTTTATATGTTTTCATGGAAATTGTTTTAAAAATGTTTTCAATAATACTTTATAATAATTCAAGGAAAGAATTATTAGAATTGTTTCAACCATTCTTTATCAGTTTTCAAGTTATTTTCAAAGAAAATTGTTTCAAAAGGTTTAATTTTTTAAAAATTATTTTTCAAATAAAGAAGGGTACCTTTTCAAAAAAGGTTTTATAGTTTTTTTAAAATATTTCATTATATGTTTTTAAAAGTGGTTTTCAAATAAATTTATTTTGAATATGTTTCTTGTTTTAAAAAAAATGATCTCAAAATAAATATTATTTTTATTTAGAAATATTCCAAGTGTCCTTTCAAAATCCTTATCCTTCAATTATGACATAATATATTATAGTTAATGATTTACTAGGGATATGATCCAATAATACTATTCATATTCTTTCTTGAATGGTTTATGTTTTGAGGGACTTATGTTTATGACCCCCATTTATCTTCCATGGGTTATATGTTTTTGATCCCCACTTCTTTTCATGGGAAATGCTCTTATGAAATCATTAGGAGACCTATCTATTTTTCATAGGTAATAAAATGATAAAATGTTTATGACACCAATTTCATTTCATAGGTTATGATATGATTTTTTTGAAACCCATATCTTATTATGGGTTGTGATGTGATAAGTGTCATATTATTTTGTGTCACATGCATGTATGATATAATTATGTAATTTTGGGACCAATATCTCCCACCATAGCATTGGTAAATGATATATGTTTTATGAGATCAATGGGTACAAAGGAAGAAATCCAAATCCCTAAACAAAAGGGAATCTTAAGCCCAAAATAAGAGGTTTGATGGGATGGAAAGCCAAGCCTGAAATAAGACGGAATCTTAAGATCAAAATAAGAGTGTACACTGGAAGAAATCCTAAGTCTGAAACAACAAGGAATTTTAAGCCGGAAACATAAGGGTACACAGGAGGGCATCCCAAGCCTGAAACAAGTGGGAATATTAAACCCTAAATAGTAGGGTTCATGGGATTGAATCCCAATATCGAAACAAGATGGGATATTAAGCCTGAAACAATTGGATACCAAGGTGTTCATCCAAATCCCAAAACAAGATAGTATATTTGAGGGAATCCCATGACTAAAACAAGAGGGTACACGGGAGTACATCCCAAGACTAAAACAATAGGGTACATGGGAGTGATTCCCAATCTTGGAGCAGGTACACAGGTGATTATCCTGAGCCTAACCTATTATAATGGTCTTGGTAGTTATCCTTGACATAGGATTTTCTATTCTTGTGTATATACAAAAATTCCAATTATTATTCCTATATTATGCTTTCAGTGATTATTCTATTGATTACCTTATGATTCATGTCTTATGAAATAATAATACTTAATCCATGATTCATGTTTATGATCTTTGATATGCAAGGTATTATCTTCTAATGTTATGATTATGTTATTATACCATTATACTCATGTTATTCTTATATATCTCCCTTATTTACCCTTAATGAGCATCTGAGCTCAACTATTTCTTATATTTCCTTTGCCCAGGATATGAAGAATGTCTTTAAGTAGGATTACTAAAATGGTAATATCTTTAAGGAATATATTTAATATCTTTCACCATGTTAGAAGATTATGTTTCCAAGTTCCCAAATAAAATAATCTATTATGGTCCTTAGGAATTTATTTTTGTAATGTTCCGAATATTCATATAAAATGATGTAATATCAATTTATATTAATCCAAGGTTTCTATAATTGATAAATTAATTTATTTGGAAATGAACTCTGACATTTAGGGGATCATATCATACACTTATCATTGGACAATTCTTTAACTCAATGGAGAATATCTTTTATGTGCTACACTATTCTGATAAAAAGAAGGTTACTCTGGCTGTATATCATTTTGATGGAGAGGCTAATCAATGGTGGGAATTGATAAATAATACCAAGAAAAATTAGGAAATATAAGAGATGGAATGGGAATACTTTAAGAAAAAATTTCTTAATAATTATTTCCCTAGAACTATTCAAAAAAGATAAGTATGGAATTATTATAGCTAATGAAAAAGGAAGGGGAATCTATCATGGATTATGATAAAAATATCACAAGGAATGAAGGATATTACTTATGATTTTTTATCAAAAATTATATTAAAATGGATAGGTTCTTCAATGGTTTAAAACCAGTCCTTAGAAAGGCCCTAACTATCTAATACTTTTTGAGTTTTGAAGAATTAGTTTGATGTGGTGTTAAAGTACAGATTGAGTTTGGTTAATTATAACATGGTAAATTTTATAAGAATATAATAATAGAGTTTCATGCTATTTGGTCAAATGAAAAATGGGGAACAAGGATATAACCATCCACATGTCAACGATATGGGAAGTAGTGACATGGGAATTACCTCGAAGCTATGGAAAAATAATTTAAGTGTGGGATACAAGGCCACAAAGATCATGAATACAGAAGAGACACGAAAAATCTTACCAACATGATAGATTAATTTAATTAACCATCCATGGTTAAATGCTTCAATTGTAGGGATAAAGGGAACTATGCAATCTAGTTCAATAAATCGTGGGTCCTTGAGGGTAATCAGAGTCAGTAACCACCAAAGCCAAAGGAGAAAGGGAAAGATTTTTCCATCACTGCTACTGAAGTGGATCATGAAAATGAATTCATGAAATGTACACTTCCTTTTCACTCAAGAATTAAAATTGTTTTATTTAATTCTGCTTCTACACATTCCATTATATCCTATAATTCTTCTAAAACTATTTAATCGAAGACCTAATACCTTAAAATAGAGATATATCTAAAAACACTTAGTGGTGAGATCATTTCAACCCATGTTTTGGAATATAATACTATTAGTTTATATTGTAATTTTATTACAAAGAATATTCTAATCCTTCCATTAGTATAATTTGATTCTATAGTGGGAATGGATTGACTGTTTTTAAATAGAGCACAGATCAACTATCGGGAAACGAAAATTTCTTTCAATATTCCAGGTCATCTAATACTTCTATAAAAAATCAAGGATGGTCATGAATCTCTTTTGGAGAATCCATTAATGGTGTGAGTGATGATTCAATATGAATAATTATATATTTCCCAAATGGTTGAGTTAAAGGAAAACATCATCCTTAAGTAAATTCCATTTGATAGTGAATACACTGATGTGTTTCTTAAAGAGTTTTTTGAAATTCCACCAGATCTTGATGTAGAGTTCTCAATTGAACTTATAACTAGAGCCACTACTATATCCAAATTACCTTATAGGATAAACCCCATTGAACAAGAGGAGTTAAAGAATCACTAAAAGATAATTTGGACAAAGGGCTCATACACCCTTGTGCATCGCCTTAGGGTAAACCAGTTCTCTTTATAAAAAAGGATGGCTAAATATAGTTCTGTATAGATTACAGGTTTATCAACAAGATCACCATAAATAAAATTTAGCCCCTACCAAGTTTTTGTGAATTTTTGGATCTACTAAAAGGATCTCATTACTTCTAAAAATTGGATCTTAATTCGGAATATCATCATATAAAGGTGAAGAAGGATGATATTTAGAAGACATATTTCCATGAATGTTATGGAAACTATGAGTACATAGTGGTTCCCTTTGAACTTATTAATACCACTGTAATATTCATGGATTTGATGGATATACTATTTAGAGACTAACTTGAATTTTTTTTATAGTCTTTATCAATGATGTTCTATTTTACTCTAATACCAATAATAAACATGAATAGAATCTAAGGATTGTACCAGATATTATTAAGAAAGGAGAAAATGTATTCTAAATTTATAAAGTGTGACTTTTGGATGCATTAATTCACTTTATTAAGGAATTTGATCACAAGTGAGGTAATTTATGTAGACCCTTTAACGACAAAGTCCATTGAGGAATGGCCCGGACCAACTAGTGTCATGGAAATCCAATGTTTTCTTAGAATAGATGGGTACTTCCAATATTTTGTGAGACATTTTTTATTATTTTATATCCCTATAACTAACTTAACATGGAAAGTGTTAAAGTATATATATATGGAAGAATGTGAGGAAATATTTAAGGACATCAATAAGAGTCTAATCACTACACCTGTACTCACACTACCATCAAGTGTAGAAGTTTTTTTGATATATAATGACTCTTTAAATAAATTAAGGGGTTTTTTACTCATGAAGAATGAAAAAGTGATACCCTATACCTCACAAAAACTGAATATCCATGAGTAGAACAACCTGACACATGATCTAGAGTTAACAATTTTCATCTTCACCTTGAGGATTCGGTGGCACTACCTATATGGAAAGATGTGTGACATATATACTAATTACAAGATTCTAATGTATATATTCATAGAGAAGGATCTCAATATTAATTATAAAATATGGTTTGAGATAATAAAGGATTATGATTTCTCTATTCACTACCATCTTGGAAAGGAGAACAAGGTAGAACCTACTCTTAGCTGAAAAGAAACTGCTACATTATCCATGATATTGATTAAGAAAGACCATATATTCATCGATATAAACATGATGGATCCTGAAATCCTAATGACATGGAATAAATCCTTACTTGACCAAATTATTGTCCAACCATCTATCCATGAGAAGACCAAGGAGACACAAAAGGATGATCTGGAGATTCAAAAAAGTGTGAAATTATAAAAGGAAGGGAACCTTTATGATTTCAATATTGATGATGATGATGTGATTTGGTTTAGAACTAGGTCTTGTGTGTCTTAATCACCTTTGATAAAGAAGGAGTTATCAGATAATGAAAATAGCTCATCTTTCTCTATCCATCCTGGAAGAACCAAGATATATTGTGTTCTCCAAGAGCACTTATGGTGGGATAACATGAAGAAAGAGACTGTTGAGTATATCTCAAGGTTGTTGGTATGTCATAAAGTTAACGAATAGTGATAAAATTTCAAGGGAATGATGTAACCATGTCCCATACCCACATAGAAATGTGACAACATCATGAATTAATTTTTCACTAGTCTCCTAATTAATCTAATAGAAACAATTTGATATGTGTTGTGGTGGATCTAATCGCCAAGACTTCATACTTAATCTCTATTCAAGAATATTTTTTTCTTGAAAAATATACTAATATATGTGTAAAATAATAAGTGATACTACAAGGGGCCCCAATTATGATCATATAGAATCATGATCCATGTTTTACTTCTAAATTCTAGATAATTATTCAACATTCTTTGAAAAATAAATTGAATTTAAGCATGACCTATCACCTCCAAACTAATGTCCAGCCTAAAAGGACTACTCATAAAATCAAGGAAAAGGTAAGAACCTACTCAATAGAATTTAAGGTATTATGGGATCAATATAACCCATTATATTAGTTCTCATACAATAATATCTTCCAATCAAGTATTCAAAGGGATCTACATAAATATTTGTATGGTAAGCAATGGAGAAATCTTACTTGTTGGGATGAACTCGGTGAATTAAGTACACTTGGATCTGACCTTATGTAAGAGATAAAAGAGAAGGTTCAAGACATACAAAAAAATATAAAATCTTCTTAGAGTTGGAAAAATAGTTATGTTGACAACTATAGAAGGGAATTTGAGTTTTAAGTTAGAGAAAAACATTTCCTTTTAACATCACCATATAAGAGAGTCATGTAGTTTGGAAAGAAATGGAGGCTTATCCCTAGGTACATTGGCCCCTTTGAGATCCTTGATTATATAGAATAAGTGTTTTATAAGAATTTACTTTCACTAAATATAGCTCAAGTTAATGAAGTGAAATCTAGATTTGGTACAACTGGATAATGATATCTCATATTAAGATAAGCTTGTGAAGATCTTGGACCGTAGAGACAAATTTATACACAATAATACAACTCAACTAGTCAAGGTGTTGTGGTAAAACCATAAATATGAATAAGTGTTGTGGGAACCAGAGGAAACAAGGAAACATAATTACCCTCACCAATTATCATATGAGAATATGAGCTGAAATTTTGGGGATGAAATTTAAAAGGGGGGAATAAATTAACAACCCATATTTTATAAAACAAATTATTTTTTTAAAAATAAATGTGTTTTATATTATATTATATAGTTTTATAAACATAAATCATATAAAGAAACCAACAAAAATTTGTTTCATTAATAATGATCATTACACTAATCAATGATTAAACCCATGAAAATTCCAAACATTATAATGGCCCATTTTTTCCTTCTAGGCTTTCAGGTCACTATAATTATTTTTTAATTGGTTTTGTAGTGGGTTTGATCCATCTGGGCCTACGAACTTGTAATGGGTTTCCCATACCTAATTAAAAATGGTTTTTTTCTTTTTCTCTTTTTAGTAAAGGGGATTTCCCCTAACCCTTCTAATAAAAAAATTATAATGGGAAAATTTGGATGCTTCCAATCTGCTTAAATCATTTCCCCATGGGAAAAACTATATAAAAGAAACAATATATTAATAAACCAATAAAAATTTTATAAAATAGAAATTTAAAAAGTTGAGAGTAATTTAGGTGAATAATGAATTAAGGAATGATTTAGTACTTATAGGAGGTAATATGTCTATTAGAATAGTAATGTGACCATCGAAATAGTAACATGATCGTTGGGAATAATAACCAAATCATTGGAATAGTATTTTGACATAAATTAAAAAAATGTAATATCAATAATATTTAACATGATTAATTTAATTAAATTTAAGTATTATACTACTATAAAAAAATATCATGATTAAAAACTCATATAAAATATAGTCACATTTTTAATAAACTGTATTTTAGGGTATCTCAGAAAAACATACTTATTATATTAAAAGTTTAAAAACCCTATGTTAGAAAATATTTTTGATAAAATAAATTTAATTTTTTTAATAATAATGTTTAAATTATCCATGGTTGATATTTAAGTAATTTTATAAAATACTCTAATTTTTTTTGTGCATAGTAAAAATACAGTTTTTTTCCTAATAGGTGTATATTTAATTATATCATTCTTGATTTAATAATGAAAAAATAATTTATATAACTTAATTATCAAAAAAACATATTTATTTTGAAAATAATTCCTTCAAATACAATAAAAATGATTTCCAAACCTATAAATTACTTTCAAAATCCAAAAATAAAAAAGTATTCCTTAAAAAAAATTCTCATTTTTCAACTTTCCATTTTAATAAACAAATTGATTATAATTATAAAATGTTTAAAGTTATAAAACCAATATTTTTTATTTATATATTATTAATAATGTCAATAATTCAGTATTACAAGTTTTTCCTTTTATATAATAATTTATTTAACATTTTATTCTAAAAATACCCCTCTCTTCAACTGTAAAAAACCCCTCTCCCTATCCGTGTAAAAACACTCCTACCTCAGTTACCAAATCCCAATATATACCCAAATATTATCTATTAATCACTTATAAACCTTAGGTATATTTTGGATTAAATTAAAACCAATCATCAAGAATTCCAAGTGTCGTACAAGAGAAAAAACTCTGAGAAAAGAGTAAGTATTTATCAACTCTTCTCTCGTTTTAAACCTCACTTCTCTTTTTCCAAAATTTATTTCATAAAAAAATCATAAAATAGTAATTATTAAGTATTATAAATTTATATTAATTATTTTTACCTACTATAAAAATTATATTTTTTATGTATTTATATTTTATAGCACTCTTTCTCCTTCTTTGGGTAACATTACTGATAACGGTCTATTAATTGCCAATGAGGACGTTTCTGGCTTCTTTAATAAAACCACACTTATATATAGTTATAATTATTTATTTATAATATATAAATGTATAAATATATCTTTTTAAATATTTTCTTTAATTAATATTTAATATTTATAAATGACTTTGAACAAAATATCTAGGTCGAAGAAAAATGGGAAATATTTAATGAAAACATGATATCAAAATGTTTCACCTTTAGAAAATGTAATTAAGAAACATAATAAAATAATTATAACTAATAAATAGTGAAATAAATTAATATTATTGACTTATATTTCAATAGTTTAATAAACATAAGTTTTTTATTCAGGAGGTGTAAAACTGATTACATAAAGTAGGATTTAAGGTAAGGGGATTCTCAAACCCAAACTCTTTATTTTGGGTTATGTTCTATTTAATATTTATTTCAAAATGAAAATTCATATAATATTAAAATAAATATTTTAAATATTATTTCACTTTTCATTCAGTTATATACATGTTTCTACTCTTCAAAACTTTTACCAAATCCATTTACAATTCTTTTTCAAAAAGGCATCAATTTTTGAAACCTCTCTTGATTCCTCTTGAGTTGTTTCTCATTTAAAATAAAAAAACAATATTTTATGGAAATTTATAATATTCCTTATTGATTTTATAATCATAAAGTTAATTTAATTAAGTATGATTTTTTAAATCTTATATGAGACAAATTCATTTCCATGGTTTATTTCCTGACTACAATTTTTTTTCTTCCTTGTGGCATGCATGATTAAGAGCATTTTATGATGATATTGGTGTGATTGGAATTAAATAGCCCTAAAATTCACTGGGAATGTGATTTATCTCCTTATATTATATGTATAATGTGCGAACTTTATTCTTGGTTTTTCACTATGATGATGTTTTTATTTATGCACATAGGTTATCTGTAGACATGATGCTAACTTTGTTCAAAAATATGTGTCATATTTGATCACAATGGTGTGATATTTCATTATTATGAATATACCACATTCAAAGCCTTTATAAAAAATTTTCACTCTTAATGTTTATAATAATCCTATAATTATGATATGATGATGTTGATTATTCTCACCTATGTAATATTGATTCATGTCCCTTATTCCTCCACTTAACAGATATTTAGATCACTCATTTAATTGATGTACATCCTTAGTTGATTTTATGTACTAAAGACAATGTGATATTTTATAAGGATAAAGTATAAGTATTTAAATTAATTTTTATGTTTTTTTGTATAGGTGATGTATATGCCCAATTTTCCCATGATACTAAGCCATTGGATACTGAATCTATATCAATATTATGTATTTTATCTTAAAAATGATGTAATAGTAATGTAAGTAAAATTCAGGTCACTATAAATATTGTACAAAATTTCAACACAATATTCCATTCCATTTGAATCCCCATCCATGACGTTGAACTAAAAATTAGATCATAATCAGATATAATTGATAGTGGTGTTCTATTTAGCCACACAACTTATCAAATATATATATTTACAAATTGATTGTGTTATAAGTATTCACAAATGGTGATGAATTGAGAATAATTTTTAATAAGATCCACCACAAACCATATGAAATTATTTCCATTTTATTTATTTATAATACCTATGATAAAATAGATGGTGGTATTATCTTATTTCCATGTTGATATGGGTAATGGTTTCATTATCCCCTTGGACTTTCATTATTCTACATTAACCTACTAACATACCAAAAACATTGATGTATATTTATAAATATCCTTCTAATTGTTATCTTATAAGAAATGATCCTTGATATATATATATATCATTCTCCTCTCAGGGTGGATATAGAAGGTTGATATGTGTTCATTTTCTAATAGCTCATTTTTTATCTATGGCTCTAATGGTACACAAAATAATATCCCAGGTATTACATATCCTTCACTATAGATGTTTAACATAATTATTTTCCTCTTCCATATTTAATCAACGTTATTTTATATGTCCACATAATCCTTATGAAATATCATGATCTTATCTATGATATAGAATTAATAAATAATTTGTGTAGGGTATGGTGTTTTTTTCCATTTTTATGTCTAATAAAATTACATCCCTTTCAATACTCATTATGGAAAAGATATTTTCTAATTAGTACATCTACCTATTTATTTTTATTTCTATAAAAATAATTTTTTGAGAATTCATAGTCTTTAATCATCTTTAAACATCTTTTTTATTACATGTTTATCTCCATATATGTGAATATATAATTTATAATTTTATGATTAATATAAATTTAAATCTTTTATACATAGATATAATTATTCCAAATCATTAATTATAAGATTAAAATAGCAAAATACTAATCATTCATTGACTAGATATTATTATTTACATTCAGATATCATGATACATATGATATCAACTTATAATTTTTTTAGGATTAAACAACCTAAGAAATTCATTTAATCATCTCTATTGTAAAGACCCTGAAATTTGAAGGAAATTTTTTTTCTTAAATACTTTGGAATTTTACGAGTCTGTGGCTTCTAACGGCACTTGATTCTAAGGCCCGGTGTTCCTAGAATCAGTTTATGAAGTTTGTCTTGGGTACCTTTAGTGAATGAAGGAGCGGGTTTTTCTATCTTTGGAACTGATGCCCAGAATTGAAATCCAAGGGAAAAAATGAACTCGTAGTGCTGGTAATTTCTTAAGGAGACATTTACCACAGTTGTGTTTTAAGTGGGTTTGAAGTTATCATTTTGGGTTTAATTATGAGGTGAATAAAATTGTTTGTACAATTTTATTGTAGGGAGGATAAATTCCTCCCATGGGTAGTTAAGGGTGGGACCCACAACTACCTAACTACCCAAGGGTTGATGTTAGGGATGTGGGGCCAACATGAGCCCCAACTATTCAATTTTCCTCTAACTCCTTAAAACCCCCTCTTTAATTTTGGAAAACCATCCCTATTAATTATTTTCCAACGCGTTTAATTAATGGGGATCTACCTCTCCCTTACTTTAATCAATGGTCAATACGTTATTAAATGTGGTGATATAAATTTTGGGAGTTTATTTGCATCTGTAATTAAATAATAGGAGGAGCCTATTATTTAATTTTTTGGAAGAGCTTTCGTTGTGAAAGGGAGATCGGGAGAGCTCTTGAGATTTTGGAAGAACGTAGGCTTCTGACAAAGAATAATGCCTCTATCGACGAAGAAACTCAGGTTCCTCGGAGAATGATGACATGCCACCCCTTTTTATTATCCGTGATAAGATAGGAGATGACGCTTCCTCCTCGGCGCAATCCGACGACGCCTATGATCCCTTTCCCCGTGATGTCGTCTACCACGACGCCGAATTTCGACATCAATTGTTGAGGTAGGGGAATTTGTATATTTCATTATGTGATTTATACACTTAGCATGGCGTTTAATTGTTGGGTGACAAATTAAACCTCTAACGCAGTGGGTGCGGGTTAACTAACAAGCCCGGACCCACCGCTATTTTTTTCTTGATGCGCGGGGTGATTGGCGACGACGAAACGAGACCGAAATGGAAAATCGGAGCCTTTGCAGTGGATCTCAGGTCCCAAGACAACCACAGGCACAGACGAGAGAAAAAACGGACCACCGGGATGACTCAGGTGGCCCGCGGAGTACCGCGACGGCGAGGCAGTGCCGGCAGCCGGCCGCCTGGAGTTGGTGGCGCCCCGGCGCGCCACTAGAAGAGGCCTGTTGCGGCTTTAGCCGAGGCGGCGAGGGGGGATCCCGCAGCCACGTGGGATCCATGGGAGACACGGTGCCAGCTTGGCGTCGTGTCCATGAAACAGAGCCCCCCCCCCCCCCCCCGCTCGGCTCACCGGCCGAGCCAGCGTACCCCCCCTCCCCCCGGCTGGGCCGAGGTGGGTCATGCGGACCGAGCCGCGCCCTCCCGGGCCGGTCCTGGACCCAGGTCAGGTTGACCTGGTTTGGGCCGACCCAGGGGGGGTTGGGCCGGGTCGGACCGGGCCCAGACCCCCCACTTCGGACTGTTTTTCTGTCTTTTGCCCATAACTTGAGCTACGGACCTTTGATCGATGCCCTGTCAATTGCGTAGGGATCCTTGGATCGAGACAGTCATTTTGGTATATTACAATTTAGGTTTAGGTAAAATTTGTGTATGGCCGGGTTGGTTCGTACCCGAAACCAACGAGGCCCTTGGAGCGGAAACACTTATAACTTAAGGATCGGACGTACGATTGACGTGCCGTTAGTTGCGTTGAAATATTTTTGTTAAGATGATTATTTTGGATTACTCCACTTGAGGTTTGGATGCAGTTGGAGTATGGTCGGGTTGGTTTTATCTTAAAAACCAACCGGACCCTTGGGATGAAAAAGCCAATAACTCTCAGACCGGGTGTCCGATTGACGCACCGCCTGTCGTGTTTGGTATTTTTGTCGAGACGGAACTTTGGGATACATAAACTATGGACTTTGTGATAGTTGATGTATCGAATCTCTTGCTCGAGGAGTGGACCCTCCTGGAATTGAGCATGTTCTGTGCGGGAACCCTAGAGCTGGTTGCGACTGAATCGACTACTGTACTGGAATCCTCCGTGGGTTTGCTAGCGATGACTACCGTCCTAGGATCCTCAGTGGGTTCGACTGCGATGACTAATGTTCTTGTATCCAATGTGGGTCTGGCAGTATTGACTTCTTTACATGTATCCTGTGTGGGTCTGGAAAAGTAGCTGGTCTTGTATCCTGTGTGGGTCCGACAGCTTAGATGAATTAGTGACTATATCCGATCATCTTTATCTCCCTATGAAAGATGTATACTTGTGTGAGTTGAGTCTTTATCTTCAATAATTATCATCGATGTGATTGACTTTCTTTTCTTGTGTGGACTGGGTTGTGGCTTCCGGTGTGGACTAGGTTGTGCTTGGTCTCGAGAGTTGGAGACGAACTGTAACTGATGACTTAGGTATATGTATGGGCATATACCTAAGTAGAGTCGTTTTATACTTCATGATTGTATCTTTATTTGTGGTTTATCCTTTCTGGATTCTAAGAGACCTTCGGGGGTCTCTAGGTCCCTACTGAGTATCATATACTCACCTCTGCATAGGCTATGCCAGCACTACGTTGTGTTGGATGCAGACAATGGACAAAACTGATCGAGGTGGAGGCTTGTGGAGCTAGACGGTACCCAGAGGTGGACCACTTGGCAGGACGTACATGGAGCGGACGACCGGACCCGAGGAGCTGAGGAAACTATATGTACCCACCCTTCAGGTGGGATTTCCGGAGGATGACTAGGTGTTGTTGTTTTACTTACTGTTTTTGTGCTTTCCTTTCAGTTGTATTGTACTTTCAGTTGGGTTTTTCTACTGGACCGTTTACTTTTCAGAACTTACCTTGTACCCAATTTTACTTAGTGCTTACTTCACTTGCATACTCTGTTGTGTTTTTTTTACTATATAAAAAGGCAATTCCTTCCCTTTTTTCAGGATTTACGCCTTTGGTGCTAGTCACCAGCCCCTGGTCTATGGAAGGCGGGTTTGGGGTTGTCACGGCATGGGTCCCGCAGACGGGTCATGAAAAATTGGTATCAGAGGAGTCGGTTCTACTGCAGAACTGAGGACTCTGGTCTTTCCTTTCTATGAAGCAATCGTGTTAAGAGTATTGAGTGTTTTTTTCAGTCTAGGGAGTCCAGTGTTGATGCAGCGGCTGACGTATCCAATCACCAAGACCCTGAACTATGATTTCCAACTCAATGCATGAAAACACTGATTGCGTGTGTGTTCCTTTCAAAAGTTTTATTTGTGATTACTTTGTGTCAGCTCACCAGGTATACTGTTTGACCATGGTGCACTTATTTCTTTTCAGTATGGCCTCACAAAGGCAGCTAGCCAGGGTTCCTAGTTACGTGCGGTATGGCAGCCCACCGAGCGACGAGGCCACAGTACAGGGCCCCATTACAGTGGAGGCACCAGTGGTACCACTACCAGCTGAACCACCGATGCAACCAGCCCCAGTGGTGGAGAGTGAATGATGCCTGAGCGTGTTGCACGAGTTTTAGAGGTAGAGGCCGCCCAGGTTCTGTGGAGAGATGGATCCTCAGGCAACTAAGGATTGGCTGGAGGCTATCGTCAGAGTCTTCAGATTTGTAGGGACACCAGCAGACCTTATAGTGATCCTTGTTGTGAGTCTCCTGCACGCGGCAACAGGTAAATGGTGAGCCTGATACTCCAGGTGCACGACGAGGCATCACTACTTTGGACGGACATCGAGAACCTCTTCTGCTTGGTGTTTGTACTAGCCACCCTCTGTGTGGTGCACATCCAAGAGTTTCTACAGCTGTGACAGGGCAACATGTCAGTAGCCCAGTACTCGATGAGATTTACCAACCTCTCGCGCTACTCCACGGACATGGTACGGGACCCATTCTTCCAGGCCTGGACCTTTGAGTAGGGACTGAGGCATGAGATCAGAGCCTCGATGATTCCCCAAAGCATCCCGATAGAGGCGGGGGTGCTGGAGTGAGCCCTTTTAGTGGAGAGCTTTCTCGCCGAGCAGCCACCAGCAGCAAGACCCACCGCAGTATGGCACGGAACGGAGTTTTCACGACCCGTCCTCGGGGCCCGTGTCGTGACTACCCCAAGCCCGCCTTCTATAGGCCAGGGGCTGGCGACTAGCACCAAAGGTGTAAATCCTGATAAAAAGGGAAGGTGTTGACTTTATAAAGTAAACAAACACCACAGAGTATGCAAGCTGAAATAAACACTAAGTAAACTGAGTACAAAAGTAAGTGATGGAAAGTAAATGGGCTAGAATACAAACCCAACTGAAAGTAAAGTACAACTGAAAAGAAAGTACAGCAGCAAAAAGTAAAGCAGAAACTCTGAGACGTCCTCTAGAATTCCCACCTGAAGGGTGGGTACAGATAGTCTCCACAGCTCCTCGACTCCAGCCGTCCGCTCCGTGTACGTCTCGTCCAGTGATCCACCTCCAGGTACCGTTCAACTCCACGAGCCTCCACCGAGATCAGCGCAGTCCATCATCTACATCCAACACAGCATATTGTGGGTATAGCCCGTGTAGGGGTGAGTATACGATACTCGGTAGGGACCTCGAGACCCCCGAAGGTCTCCCAAAATCTTCGAAGTATAAACCACAAAGGAAAACTACAATCACGAAGTATCAACCAACTCTACTAAGTTATATGCCCATAAAAATACCTAAGTCATCAATTCCAGCTCGGCTCTAGCACAAGAGTCCAAATACAACGCAGTCCACTCAGGAAAACATAACCCAATCCACACAGGAAAACATAACCCAATCCACATAGGAGAGTACGTCCCAATCCACATAGGAAAGAAAGTCAATCATATCGAACATAATGATTGAAAGTCAAGACTCAGCTCACACAGGTATACTACTGACGAAGAGGGGTGGAGATGATAGATGTAGCCTCTGAATCATCTCCCCTGCCGAACCCACTTAGGATCCAAGTACAGAAGTCGTCACTGCAGAACCCACGTAGGATCCAAGTATAGTAACTAACGCTGCCGAACCTATGTAGGATCCAAGTATAGTCATCCTCACTACCAAACCCATGGAGGATCCAAGTACAGTCATCCTCGTTGCCGAACCCATGAAGAAACCAAGTACATCTGTCATCGTCATCGTAGTCGCATCCAGCTCTAAGGTTCTCGCACACAGCATGCTCGATTCTGGGAGGGTCCGCTCCACAATCCAAGGGGGGTTGATACATAAACCGTCACGAAGTCTAGAGTTGATGTATCTCAAAGTTTCATCTCGTCAATAGGAACTCAACGCGACAAACGGTGCGTTATTCAGACGCTCGGTCTGAGAGATATTGGTTTTTCCGTCCCAGGGGCCTGGTTGCTTTTTACGCTAAAACCAACCCGACCGTACTCCAGCTGCATCTAAACCTCGATCGGATTAATCCAAAAGAACCTTCTCACTAAGAGTAATCCAATAATTTTGACGGAACGTCAATCGGACGTCCGAAGCTCAAGTTATAAGCATTTTCGCTCCGAGGGCCCGGTTGGTTTCGTGTTCGAAACAACCCGTCCATACACAAAGTTCTCTGAAACCTTGGGTGTAAAATAAAGAAACGACCGTGTTGATCCAAGGATCCCAACACAACTGACGGTGCGTCGATTGGAGGTCTGTAGACCAGGTTATGGGCGTTTGAACGGATCTGTCCAAAAATAGGGTGTTTGGGCCCGGTCCAACCCAGCCCAATACCCCCCGGGTCAGCTCGAACCGGGTCGACCCGACCCGGATCCGGGTCCGGCCCTTTAGGGAGTGGCCCGGCCCGGCTGTCGTGGCCCGGTCCAGCGTGGGCGGTCCGGCCCAGCGTGGGCCGCGGCTCGGCTCGAGGCTGAGCTAGACGCAGAGGGGGGTGGGGTTGCCCCCCTTGTTTTGAACGGCGGCCCACTTTTGGGGCCCGCCCTTCCCAGCTGTCGGGGGTTACAACCCCCAGACATCAAGAAAAACAGTCGGTCGTAATGGCTAGCCGGTGAGCTACCGAGAGACCCCCGCCGCAGGTCCCGCCTCCTGGTGGTGTCGGCGGCCGTCCGAGCCCGGCCGCCTCCTCTCAAATAGCCGCGGCCATTGTCGCGGCTCTTCTTCGGCCGGCATGGCGTGACGTCGTCGCGCCCCTCCACTGTGGCCCACCCCCGCCACAGCCCCTTGGTGCTCCAGTGGGGTGCGACTTCGCCGTGGCCTGCTCTTGGCCGCGGCCTCCTTCGGCTTCACCGGCATGGCGCGACGGCGCCGCACACCTTCGCCACGACCCGCTCCAGCCGCGGTTCTTTCGTTCCCACACGGTGCAACGGCACTGCGTCGTCTTCTCCACCAAGAACAGAAAATGTAAACAATAAGGGGAGGAGTATCAGCTTTGTTTGTGCGGTCCGACCTCCTCCCGTTGTGACGATAGCGAGCACCCAAAGAATGAGTATACACAACGACAAACAAGCGCAAATTTAATTGATTAAATTTGAACATAACCCCTACCTCAACAAACACGCGGAAGCTAGAGTCGCAAGGGTGGTTTCGATGACGGCGTTGGCATGCGCCCAAGGAGAGGATGGCATTACACACCGGCTGCGGAGAGTAGAAGGAACGACACGTCGATCTCTCCAAGCAGTGACGACGTTCTTCATCGAAGTATTGACGTTCTTCAACGAAGGTGATGGAGTTCTTCAACACTTAGATTTTTCTTCCCAAAGTCTCCACACAATGAAACAACCAAAATAAAATAAGGCTTTTGACTTATTTTATTTACTTATGACAACCATTTCAAACATCAAAAGTTGAATTCACTTAATTAATCTTGAGTTGTCAAAATGAATGGGGTGTTAAGTTGGCATTATTAAAGAGAGGGGCAGTCACATAATTTAAGAGGGGGTTTTAGAGGAGTTAGGGAATTTGAAAAGGTGGGGGCTCATGTGAGCTCCACCTCCCTCATAACCACACATGGGAATTTGGGTGGTTGTGGGCCCTACCAATAACTTCCCATGAGAGAGTTAACATATAAAATAAAATTGCACAAAATTTTATTTTACTTATAAAATAATCCCCAATTTTTTTACAACTCCTCCCATGAAAACACAACTACAGAAAAGGTCTTCTTAATCAATTATCGGTGTTTCGGTTTCATCGGTTCCCTCAGATTTCTAATCCGAGCACTGGTTCAAAAGTTATAAAAACCCGCTCATTTGTTCACTTAACGTACCCGAGCTAAAATTCAGAAATTGATTTCGGGCACACCGGGCCTCGGAATTAGGCGCCGTCAGAAACTGCGTACTCATAAAATCCCAAAGAATTTAAGAAAAAAAAATCCCTTGAAATAAACGGGTCTTTAAATTACTCACACCTCAGGGATTTACGTCCCCGTAAAGATACATCACAAACTAGGGAAGCAAATGAGGGTACTGTGCATGCATCGGAGCCTCCTGCTCCCAAGTGCTCTCCATGAGGTTCTTGTGCTGCCACCAGATGCGCACTAGAGGAATCAACCATCCACGTAGGACCCACTCCTGTCGATCCTCGATCTCCACTGGAACCTCCATAAAAGTTTCCCCATCATCGATGTCCATCTCCCCATGGTCGATGATATGCATCGGGTCGTTCACATATCTCCTCAGCTGAGATACGTGGAAGACATCGTGCACCCGGTGCAACTGAGGTGGAAGATCCAGGTAATAAGCCACCTCGCCTATCCTGCTGAGAACATGAAATGGTCCGATGAAGCGCGGAGATAACTTTCTTCCCCATCCAAATCTTTGTAATCCACATTGAGATGAGACCCATAAGAAAATACGGTCACCATCCTCGAACTCTAGTGGTCTTCGCCTCCTGTCAGCATAAGACTTCTGTCAGCTCTAAGCTGTCTTCGTCCACTCCTGGATGACCTAGACCTTCTCTGTCGTGGCCTGGACCATCTCTGGTCCCACAAGTGCTGACTCCCCAGGGTCTGTCCAACACAGAGGTGATCTGCAAGGCCGGCCGAACAATGCCTCTTATGGTGCCATCCCGATGGTGGAGTGGTATCTATTGTTGTACGCAAACTCCACCAAGGGTAGGTGATCCCCCCAGCTATGACCAAAGTAGATGACACATGCACGGAGCATGTCCTCGAGAGTCTGAATGGTCCTCTTCGTCTGACCATCCGTATGACGGTGAAAAGCGGTGCTCAGGCATAGTTACGTCCCAAATGCCTCCTGAAACCCCTTCCAAAGCCGGGAAGTAAAGCGAGAATCAAGATCGGAGACTATAGAAGATGTCACACCATGAAGTTGTACGATCTCCTGAACGTAGAGGCGTCATAATCTCTCCACTGAGCCCTGCTCTCTGATGGGTAAGAAGTGGGTCGACTTGGTGAGTCGGTCGACGATCACCCAAATGGAGTCATGCCCTATGGAAGTACATGAAAGTCCAGTCACGAAATCCATAAAAATCTCATCCCAATTCCACTCCGGGACCTCCAAGGGTTGTACCAAGCATGCTGGTACCTGGTGCTCCGCCTTCACCTACTGACAGGTGAGGCATCATGAAACGAACTCCCCACAACCTTCTTCATACCCGGCCACCAGTTCTGTCGTCTAAGATCCTGGTACATCTTCACTACCCCTGGATGTACCGCCAAAGGGGAAGTGTGAAACTCTCTTAGCGCCTCCTCCTGTAATGAATCTGGAACCATGGTACGTCCTTTGAAAAGGATGATGTGCCCTCCTCCTATAGAAAATATATCAGGTGCCTGTCCTATGGGAATCTGTGCATGTCGTGTCTCACAGTCAATGTTCCCATGTTGTGCCTCTCTGACCCACTGAAGAAGTGGATGAGTGACTATGAGCGACTACAAAAAGGCTACCCCATCTCTATCCATGAAGGATATCTGCAACGTGGCTAGCTGCTCTATCGCCTCTCCAAGTAGCTGGATGCCTGACCTCCTGATGAGAGCATCGGCTACTAAGTTCCCTTTCCCAGGAGTATAGACTATTGTAAAGTCATAGTCCTGGAGGAACTCGAGCCATCGTCGCTATCTCAGGTTCAGGTTATTCTGTGAGAAGATGTACCTGAGACTCTAGTGGTCAGAATAGACTGTAAAGCGCTCGCCCATCAGATAGTGCCGCCACATATTCAGTGTGAAGACCACTACTGCTAACTCTAGGTCATGGGTAGCGTAGTTCTGCTCCTGCTTCTTCAACTGTCATGATCCATAGGCGATCACTACCCGCTCCTGCATCAGGACACACCTGAGTTTGGTCCCTGATGCATCGTAGTAGACTACGTACCCTACTCCCTTGTCGAGTAGCCTCAAGATGGGTGCACTGGTCAATCTCTGTCTCGTCTCCTAGAAGCTCTGCTGACATCTATCTGACCACACGAAGGGTTCCCCCTTCTTTTTCAAAGCTAAATTGGTTCTGCAACTCTGGAGAAGTCTGGTACAAACCTCTGGTAGTACCCTGTCAGACCGAGGAAACTCCACACCTCTGTCACGCTCCTGGGTGGCTCCCAAGCTAGCACAGCCTCGATCTTCGCAGCATCCACCACAACTCATACCTCATAGATGACGTGTCCCAAGAAGTGTACCTATCGAATCCAGAACTAACACTTCGAGAGCTTACCATAAATCCGGTGCTCTCAAAGTGTATCCAGTACCCCCTGCAAGTGGTAGGCATGCTCCTCCTCAGTAGTCAATTAAATCAATATGTCATCGATGAAGACTACGATAAATCGATCGACGTAAGGCTATAAGATCTTGTTCAGGAGACTCATGAACACTGCTGGAGTGTTGGTTATGCCGAATGGCATAACCAAGAACTCATAGTGTCTATACCGACACCTGAAGGCCGTCTTCTGCACATCCTTGTCTCAAACTCTGAGCTCATGATAGCCTGACATGAGTTCTATCTTCGAGAACCACTGTGCTCCCTTGAGTTGATCGAAGAGTTCGTAGATCGTCAGAAGTGGATAATTGTTCTTCACGGTCACCCGGTTTAGGTGACGGTAATAGACACACAGTCGCAAGATCCTGTCCGCCTTCTTGGTTAATAGTATCGGAGAAGCCCAGGGTGAAACAATGGGTCAGATGAATCCCTTGCCCTACAACTCCTCCAGCTGTACCCGTAGCTCTCAAAGCTCAGTGGGAGCCATCCAATATGCTAGAGTAGATATCAGGGTTGTCCCGGGGTATAGGTCTATATACACGTCTACCTCTCTGTGAGGAGGTAGTCCAGGAACGTCATCAGGAAAAACGTCTGCATACTGATCCACCACAATAGAAAAACTTGGACTCCGCACGTCAACTGCTCCAAGGATAAGACTAGCCAACTGATGAGTGATCGGTTGTTCTATCCTCTGCGTGAGTCCATCCTATGCTGTAAAGGATCCCTTCTCGCGGGTTAAGGTGAACCTTCTCCCATCGGTGTGAACACATCACACCTTGTGCCTAATACAGTCGATCTGACCATGAATCGTAGATAACCAATCCATGCCCAAGATGATGTCATAAGGCCTCGAAGCCGCTACAAGAAGATCCCAGCTGAAGCTCTCACCTCCTAGAGTAATTTCACACTACCGGAACTAGTGCGTAATCATCGAGTCTGCTTCCATATGAGTCTCTAGCAATAAGGATCGAGCAAACAGCTCCATCAAAATCTCTGAGCTTTGAACAAGGGAAGCGGAAATAAAAGAATGACTCGCTTTTATGTCTATATGAACTGCAGAAATGGTGGAGTAGACACATATAGTACCTTGAATCATCTCAGGTGTGTCGTGGTCGTAGGCCTCTGCTTCCTGAAGCTGAGCCTGCCTCAATCCGCCAGCTCCCTGTGGTCGGGGTGGACCTCCTGGTGGTGGTGGTGGTAGAGCCTCAAAGCGTTGCCCACCACCCGCTGCTCGGCCATCTCCTCTACCTAATCTGCCTGCTCCCTGCGGACCGCCATGGTCGAACCTATTCCTCTGCCTGGGTGGTCCCTCAACCATATGCTGCTCCTCTGCATGGCAGGTCAGACAGTCCCGAGCCATGTGGCCTTGTCCGCCGCATGCATATCACTGTCTGCGCCTCGAATGACTAGCTCTGATGCATGTGCCCCACACCTCTGAGCCAGAATCTTGAGGTCGCCCACCTGATGGTCTGGTCCAGTTGGACCCCTGTAACATCTGTCGACTGCCAGCTGTAGAAGACTCCGCTATATGCTGCCTTGCGGTAGGTCTCGCTGCTGGTGTAGGCTCAGCAATAAAGCTATCTACAAGAAGGGATCCCTCCAGTACTCCTACTTGTGTTGGAATACTGAGGGAGATCATCGAGGCCCTGATCTCATTCCTCATTCCCTGCTCGAAGGTCTGGGCCTGAAAGAATGGGTCCCGTACCATGTCTGTGGAGTAGCACGAGAGATCTGTAAATCTCGCCGAGTACTGGGCTACTGTCATGCTGCCATGTCGCAGCTGTAGTGGCTCCTGAATGCGCACCGCACGGAGGGTGGCTGGAACGAACTCCGAGCGGAAGAGGCTCTCAAAGTCCATACAAAGGATTGATTCCTCATCGTGCACCTGGAGCATTAGGCTCCACCATCTACATGCTTCCGCGTGCAGGAGACCCGCTACAAGGACCACCATGAGATCTACTGGTGTCCCTACCAATCAGAAAACTCAAACAACAGCCTCCAGCCAATCCCCAGCTACCTGAGGGTCCGTCTCTCCACAGAACCTAGGCGGCCAATGACGTTGAAACTCATGCAGTGCACTAAGGTGACGTGCACTCTCAGCTGCTGGGGCTGGTGGCATCAGTGGCTCGGTGGGTAGAGGTATTGTCGGTGCCTCCGCTGTAAAGGGGCCCTGCACCGAGGCCTCATCGCTCGGTGGGAAGCCATCTCATACAACGCTCAGAACCCTAGCTAGATGCCATCGTGGGGCCATCATAAAAAGAAACAGGTGTGCCACGGTCAATATAGTATACCTGGTGAGCTGACACAAGTAATCACAAAGAAAACTTTGAAACACACAAGCAATCAATGTTTTCGTGCATTGAGTTGGAAATCAGAAGTCAGGGTCCTGGTGTATGGATATGTCGGCCGCCACACCAACACTGGACTCCCTGAACTGATAACCAAACTCAATACCCTTACCACTATTGCTTCACATAGAAGAAAGATCAGAGCCCTGAGTTTTGCGGTAGAACCGAACTCCTATGATACCAATTCATCACAAACCGTCCTCGGGGCCCGTGCCGTGACTACCCCCAAGCCTTCCTTCCATAGGCCAGGGGCTAGCGACTAGCACCAAAGGCGTAAATCCTGATAAAAATGGAAGGAATTGCCTTTATAAAGTAAACAAACACCACAGAGTACGCAAGCTGAAATAAACACTAAGTAAACTGAGTACAAAAGTATGTTCTGGAAAGTAAATGTGCCAGAATACAAACCCAAATAAAAGTAAAGTACAACTGAAAAGAAAGTACAGCAGCAATAAGTAAAGCAGAAACTTTGAGCCGTCCTCTAGAATTCCCACCTGAAGGGTGGGTACAGATAGTCTCTACAACTCCTCGGCTCCAGCCGTCGGCTCTGTGTACATCTCATCTAGTGATCCACCTCCAGGTACTGTCCAGCTCCATGAGACTCCACCTAGATCAACGTTGTCTGTCGTATGCATCCAACACAACGTAGTGCGGGCATAGCCCATGCAGGGGTGAGTATACGATACTCAGTAGGGACCCCGAGACCCCCGAAGGTCTCCCAGAATCCACGATGGATAAACCACAAAGGAAAAATACAATCAGGAAGTGTCAACCAACTCTACTTAGGTATATGCCCATACATATACCTAAGTCATCAATTCCAGCTCGGCTCCAGCACACGAGTCCAAATACAACCCAGTCCACTCAGGAAAACATAACTCAATCCACATAGGAAAACATAACCCAATCCACATAGGTGAGTACGTCATAATCCACATAGGAAAGAAATTCAATCATATCAAAGATAATGATTGAAGGTCAAGACTCATCTCAAATAGGTATACTACTCACGAAGAGGGGTGCAGATGATAGATGTAGCCTCTGAATCATCTCCCCTGCTGAACCCACGTAGGATCCAAGTACATAAGTCATCACTACCGAACCCACGTAGGATCCAAATAAAGTAACTAACGCTTCTGAACCCACGTAGGATCCAAGTACCATCTTCCTCACTGCCGAACCCATGGAGGATCCAAGTACAGTCCTCCTCGCTGCCAAACCCACGGAGGATCCAAGTATAGCTGTCATCGTCGTCGCAGTCGCAGCCAGCTCTAAGGTTTCCGCACACAGCATGCTCAATTCCGGGAGGGTCCGCTCCATGATCCAAGGGGTTTCGATACATAAACGGTCACAAAGTCCAGAGTTGATGTATCACAATGTTCTGTCTCGTCAATAGGAACTCAACGCGATAGACGGCGCGTCAATCGGACGCTCGGTCTGAGAGATATTGGCATTTCCGTCCCAGGGGCCCGGTTGGTTTTTAAGCTAAAACCAACCCGACCATACTCCAGCTTCATCCAAACCTTGAGCGGAGTAATCCAAAAGAACCTTCTCACTAAGATGAATCCAACAAATTCGACAGCACGTCAATCAGATGTCTGGAGCTCAAGTTATAAGCGTTTCCGCTCCGAGGGCTCGGTTGGTTTCGTGTTCAAACCAACCCGGCCATACCCAAAGATCTCCTAAACCTTGAGTGTAATATAACGAAACGCCCATCTCGATCCAAGGATCTCAACGCAACTGATGGTGCATCGATCAAAGGTTTGTAGCCCAAGTTATGGGCGTTTGAACAGATCTGTCAGAAAACAGGGGGTTTGGGCCTGGTCCAACCCGGCCCAATACCCCCTGGGTCGGCCCGAACCGGGTCGACCCGAACCGGGTATGATTCCGGCCCGTTAGAGCGCAGCCCGGCCCAGCTGGCGTGGCCCGGGCCAGCGCGGGTGGTCAGGCCCGGCACGGGCGGTCCGGCCCAGCGTGGGTCGCGGATCAGCTCGAGGCCGAGCTGGATGCGGGGGGGTTGCCCCCCTTGTTTTGAAACGGTGGCCCCCTTTTGGGGCCCACCCTTGCCAGATTCCAGGGGTTATAACCCCCAGACTTCCCGAAAAATGACCGGACGTAATGGACGGCCGGTGAGATGCCGTGGGACACCCACCGCGGGTCCCGCCTCCTGGTGGTGTCGGCGGCTGGCCAAGCATGGCCGCCTCCTCTCAAACCTCTGCGGCCATTTCCGCGACACTTCTTCGGCTGGCACGGTGCGACGGCGCCGCACCCCTCCGTCGCGGACCCTTGGTGCTCCAGCGTGGCGCGACGGCGCTGCACCCCACCGCCGCAGCCCGCTCTTGGTCGCGGTCTCCTTCGGCTTCACCGGCATGGTGCGACGGCACTGCACACCTCCGCTGCGGCCTGCTTCGGCCGCAGTTCACTCATTCCCGCGCAGAGCAATGACAATGCGCCATCTTCTCCACCAAGAACAACAGAGGTAAACAATAAGGGGAGGAGGATCGGCCATTTTTGTGTGGTCTGACCTCCTCCCATTGTGATGATAGCAGGTGGCCAAAGAACGAGTATACACAATGACAAACAAGCGGAAGTTTAATTGATTAAATTTGAACTTAACCCCTACCTCAACAAAAACGCGGAAGCTAGACTCACGAGGGTGATTTTGATGATGGCGTTGGCATGCACCCAAGTAGAGGATGGCGTCACACACCAGCTATGGAGAGGAGAAGGAATGGCACGTCGATCTCTCCTTGCGGTGATGGCATTCTTCATCGAAGTCTTGACGTTCTTCAACGAAGGTGATGGTGTTCCTCAAGACTTAGAGTTTTCTTCCCAAAGTCTCCACAAAACGAAACAACCAAAATAAAATAAGGCTTTTTCCCTATTTTATTTACTTATGCCAACCATTTCAAACTTAAAAAGTTGAATTCACTTAATTAATCTTGAGTTGTCAAAATTAATGGGGTGTTAAGTTGGAATTATTAAAGAGAGGGAGAGTCACGTAATTTAAGAGGGGGTTTTAGAGGAGTTTGGGAATTTGAAAAGGTGGGGGCTCTTGTGGGCTCCACCTTACTCATAACCACACATGGGATGTTGGGTGATGATGGGACCCACCAATAACTTCCCATGAGAAATTTTAACTACCATAGAAAAAATAAAATTGCACACAATTTTATTTTACTTATCAAATAATCCGCAATTTTTTTACAACTCCTCCCGTGCAAACGCAACTCCAAAAAAGGTCTTCTTAAGCAATTACTGGCACTGCAGTTTCATCGGTGCCCTCAGATTTCTATTCCGAGCACCAGTTCAAAAGTTATAAAAACTCGCTCGTTCGTTCACTGAACGTACCAGAGCTAAACTTTGGAAATTGATTCCGGGCACACCGATCCTCGGAATTAGGCGTCTTCAGAAACTGCGTACTCTTAAAATCCCAAAGAATTTAAAAAAAAAATCCTTGAAATTTACAGGTCTTTCCAAGAGACTTCTGGAGCCGGAATTTGACAGATGTCGTAGGGGTCTAAGTGGGCCAGGCCATCAGGTGGGTGACCTCAGGATATTGGTTCGGCTGTGCGGGGAACACGGCACAGAGCCAACCTTACGAGAAGAAAAAATACTATGCGTGCGGCGGGCAGGGCCACTTGGCTCGTGACTACCCGACCCGCCATGCAGATAAGCAGCAGACAGTAGAGGGACCTCCCAGGTAGAGGCAGAGGGTTGACCGTGGCGATCCACAGGTAGAAGGTGGACGAGGAAGAGGAGCTGGCCGAGCAGTGGGTGGTGGACGACGTTTCGGGACTCTACCTCCACCACCCCCAGGAGGTCCACCCCAACCACAGGGAGCTGGCAGGCAGAGGCAGGCCCAGATCCAGGTAGCGGAGGCTTATGACCACGGTGCACCTGAGATTATTTGAGGTATTATCTCTTTCTACTCCACCCTTGCTGCAGTTATTATAGACACAGGTACGAGTCATTCTTTTATTGTCGCTTCCCTTGTTCGGAGCTTAGAGATTCTGACAGAGCTGTTGGATCGATCCTTACGGATAGAGACTCCTACGGGAGAATACACAATGATTACGCACTGGTGCCGACAATGTGATCTTACTCTAGGAGCTGATATCTTCAGCTATGGTAATCATGTAATGGTGTCGAGGCCTTACGACGTCATCTTGGGTATGGACTGGTTATCTACAGTCCATGCCCATATCGACTGTATTAGGTGCAAGTGTGGTGTGTCCGCATGGATGGGACCAAGTTCACCTTCACTGGTGAGAAGGGAACCTTCACAACACAGGATGGACTTATGCAGAGGAGAGGGAATCCGATCACACATCAGTTGGCTAGTCTCATCCTCAGAGCAGTTGATGTGCGGATTCCGAGTTTTCCTGTTGTGGTGGATCAGTATGTGGACGTTTTCTCTGAAAACGTTCTAGGATTAACTCCTCGCAGGGAGGTAGATTTCAACATATACATGTACCTTGGGACATCACTAATATCTAATCCATCATATCAAATGGATCTCGCCACGCTTCGTGAGTTGCAGGTACAGCTGGAGGACTTATAGGGGAAAGGTTTCATCCGACCTAGTGTTTCACCCTAGGCGTCTCCGATTCTATTTGCCAAGAAGGCGGATGGGAGATTGAGATTTTGTGTTGACTACCGTCTCCTGAACTAGGTGACCATGAGGAACAAGTAAACTCTTCCGAGGATTGACGATCTCTTCGATTAGCTCAAGGGAGCACGATGGTTCTCGAAGATAGACCCCAGGTTAGGCTATCATCAGCTCAGAGTTCGGAATGAGGACGTGCAGAAGACGGCCTTCAGGTGTCGGTATGGCCATTATAAGTTCTTTTTTATGCCCTTTGGCATGACCAATGATCCAGTAGTGATCATGAGTCTCATGAATAGAAACTTCTAGACTTACCTTGATAGGTTTTTCGTAGTCTTCATTGACGACATATTGATTTACTCGACTACAGAGGAGGAGCATGCCTACCACTTGCGGGTTATACTAGATACACTCCGAGAGCACCGGATTTTATGGTAAGCTCTCTAAGTGCCAGTTCTAGATTCGAGAGGTTCATTTTTTGGGGCACGTCATCTCTAAGGTGGGAGATACAATGGATCTCGTGAAGATCGAGGCAGTACTTACTTGGGAGCCACCCAGGAGCGTGACGGAGGTGCAGAGTTTCCTAGATCTGGCTGGGTATTATCGGAGATTTTTTCCATACTTCTCCAGAGTTGTAGCACCGCTTACCGCTTTGACGAAGAAGTGGAAACCCTTAGTGTGGTCA
This sequence comes from Viscum album, assembly GCA_963277665.1. Taxonomy (NCBI): domain Eukaryota; kingdom Viridiplantae; phylum Streptophyta; class Magnoliopsida; order Santalales; family Viscaceae; genus Viscum; species Viscum album. Next base: position 1,985,096,919 of record OY728122.1, read on the forward strand.
GAAAGATGTCAGCAGAGCTTTCAGGAGGTGAGGCAGAGATTGACCAGTGCACCCATCTTGAGGCTACCGGAGGAGGGCATAGGGTATGTAGTTTACTATGACCCATCAGGGACCAGAATCGGGTGTGTCCTGATGTAGGAGCAAGCAATGATCGCTTACGGTTCATGTAAGTTGAGGTAGCACGAGCAGAACTACGCTACCCATGACCTAGAGTTATCAGTAGTGTTCTTTGCCCTGAAGATGTGGAGACACTATCTGATGGGCAAACGCTTTATAGTCTACTCTGACCACCAAAGTCTCAGGTAGATTTTCTCACAGAAGGACCTGAACCTGAGACAGCGGTGATGGCTCGAGTTCCTCCATGATTATGACTTTGAGATTTTCTATACTCCTAGGAAGGGGAACATTGTGGCTGATGCTCTCACCAGGATATCGGGCATTCAGCTACTTGGAGAGGCGACAGAGCAGTTACCCGCTTTGCATATATCCTTCGTGAATAGAGATGGGGCAGCCTATCTACAGTCCCTCACAGTCACTCCTCCACTACTTTTGTGGGCCAGAGAGGCACATTGTGGGGACGTTGACTGTGAGGAGCGACATGCTCAGATATCCTCAAGGCTGGCACTGGATGAAATTTATGAAGAAAGGGAGCACGTCATCCTCTTCAAGGGACGTATCATGGTACCAGTTGCACTGCTGTAGGAGGTGCTAAGGGAGTTCCACACTTCCCCTCTAGCAGTACATCCAGGAGTATCGAAGATGTATCAGGACCTCAGACGTCAGCACTGGTGGCCGGGTATGAAGAAGGTTATGGCAGAGTTCATTTCTCGATGCCTCACTTGTCAGCAAGTGAAGGCAGAGCACCAGGTAGCTGCAGGCTTGGTAAAACCCTTAGAGGCCCTGGGGTGGAAGTGGGATGGGATATCCATGGATTTCGTGATGGGGCTTCCACGTACTTCCAGAGGGCACAACTCTATATGGGTGATTGTCGACCGACTCACCAAGTCGGTCCACTTCCTACTGATCAGGGAGCAGGGCTTAGTAGAGAGCATATGATGCCTCTACGTCCAGGAGATCATACGACTTCATGGTGTGCCATCATCTATCATCTCTGATCGAGACGCTCTCTTTACTTCTCGGCTTTGGAAGGAGTTACAGGAGGCTTTTGGGACGCAGCTACGCCTGAGAACTAGCTTTCACCCTCAGACGGATGGCCAGATGGAGAGGACCATTCAGACACTCGAGGACATGCTTCGTGCCTGTGTCCTTGACTTTGGTCGCAGCTGGGAGGATCACCTACCCTTGGTGGAGTTTGTGTACAACAACAGCTACCACTCCACCATCGGGATGGCACCTTACGAGGCACTGTATGGCCAACCATGAAGATCACCTCTATGCTAGACTGACCTGGGGGAGTCAGCACTCGTAGGACCAGAGATTGTTCAGGCTACGACGGAGAAGGTGCAAATCATCTAGGAGCGGATGAGGACTGTACAGAGAAAACAGAAGTCTTATGCTGATAGGAGACAGAGGCCACTGGAGTTTGAGGAGGGCAACCACGTTTTCTTACGGGTCTCACCTCAGTGTGGGTTACAGAGATATGGCCAGGGCGGAAAGTTATCTCCATGCTTCATCGGGCCTTTTCAGGTCCTCATTAGAGTAGGCGAGGTGGCTTACAGCCTGGCCCTTCCATCTCAGCTGCACCGGGTGCACGACGTCTTCCACGTATCTCATCTGAGGAGATATGTGCATGACCCGATGCATACCATTGACCACGAGGAGATGGACATCGATGATGGGGTGACATTTGCGGAGGTCCCGGTGGAGATCGAGGATCAACAGGAGTGGGTCCTACATGGGCGGTCGATTCCTCTTGTGTGCATCATTGACAGCACAGGAACCTCCAGGAGAGCAAATGGGAGCGGGAGGCTCAGATGCATGCTCAGTACCCTCATTTGTTTCCCTAGTTTATATTGTATCTTTACGGGGATGTAAAGCCCTGAGGTGGACGTAAGGTAAAGACCTTGAAATTTCAAGGAAAGTTTTTTTCTTAAATACTTTGGAATTTTACAAGTTTGTGGCTTCTAAAGTCACTTGATTCTGAAGCCCGGTGTGCCCAGAATCAATTTCCGAAGTTTATCTCTGTTACGTTCAGTGAACGAAAGAGCGGGTTTTTCTATCTTTTGAACTGGTGCCCGGAATTTAAATCTGAGGGCACCGATGAACTCGCAGCACCGGTAATTTCTTAAGGAGACATTTTCCACAATTGCGTTTTAAGTGGGTTTGAAGTTATAATTTGGGGTTTAATTAAGTGGTGAATAAAATTGTTTGTACAACTTTATTGTAGGGAGTTTAAATTCCCCCCATGGGTAGTTAAGGGTGGGACCCACAACCACCTAACTACCAAAGGGTGTATGTTAGGGAGGTGGGGCCCACACGATCCCCAACCATTAAATTTCCCTCTAACTCCTTAAACCCCCTCTTTAATTTTGGAAAACCCTCCCAATTAATTATTTTCCAGCACGTTTAATTAATGGGGATCTACCTCTCCCTTCCTTTAATAAATGGTCAACACGTTATTAAATGTGGTGATTTAAATTTTGGGAGTTTATTTTCATGTGTAATTAAATAATAGGAGGAGCCTATTATTTAATTTTGTGGAAGAGCTTTCGTTGTGCGAGGGAGATCGGTAGAGCTCTTGATCTTTTGGAAGAACACCGACTTCCGACGAAGAATGATTCCTCTTTCGACGAAGAAACTCCAGTTCCTCGGAGAACGACGACGCGCCACCCCTTTCTATTCTTTGCGACAAGAGAGGAGACGTCGCTTCCTCCTTAGAGCACTCCGACGACACCTACGATCCCTTCCCTCGTGACTCCGTCTACCTCAACGCTGAAGTTCAACATCAATTGTTGAGGTAGTGGAATTTTTATATTTCATTATGTGATTTATACCCTCGGCATGGCATTTAATTGTTGGGTGACGAATTAAACCTCCAATGCGGTGGGTGCGGGTTAAAAAAAATCCTGGACCCACCACTATTTTGTTCTTGATGTGCGGGGTGATTGGAGATGACGAAACGAGACCAAAATGGAAAATTAGAGCCTTCTAAGTGGAGCTTCGGTCTCGAGACGACCGTAGGCGCAGATGGGAGAAAAAGAAGACCACTAGGATGACTTCGGTGGCCCGCGGAGTACCGCGGCGGCGCGGGCCATCGGCGTGGCAGGGCTGGTGGCTGGAGGCAGTGTCTGGCACCGGCAGGCCGCTTGGAGGCGGTGGCGCCCTGGCGTACCTCCGACAGAGGCCCGTCGCGGCGGTGAGGGGGGATCCCACGGCCGTGCGGAATCCAGGGGAGACGCGGCGCCAGCCTGGCGCCGCATCCGCGGAACAGAGGGGGGCCACCCCCCCCCCCCCCCCCACTCGGCTCGCTAACCATGCCAGCGTACCCCCCCCCCTGTCTAGTTTGGGTCTCCCGGTTCGGGCCCACCCAGGGGGGTTGGGCCAGGTTGGACCGAGCCCAGACCCCCCACTTCGGACCATTTTTCGGTCTTTTTCCCATAACATGAGTTATGGACCTCCAATCGATTCCTCGTCAGTTTCCTAGTAATCCTTGTATGGAGACGGTAATTTAGGTATATTACACTCTAGTTTTCAGAAAAATTTGGGTACGGACGGGTTGGTTCGAACCCAAAACCCACCGGGCCCTTGGAGCGGAAACGCTTATAACTTAAGGACTGGACGTCCGATTGATGTGCCGTCAATTGATTTGAAATAATTTTGTTGAGACAGTTATTTTGGATTACTCCACTTGAGGTTTGGACGTAGTTGGAGTACGGTCGGGTTGGTTTTAGCTTAAAAATCAACCGGGCCCCTATAACGGAAAAGCCAATAACTCTCAGACCGGGCGTCTGATTGACGCACGGTCTGTCGCGTTGGGTTTCTTTTGTCATGACAGAACTTTGGGATAAATAAAATCTGGACTTCATGATAGTTGATGTATCGAATCTCTTGCTCGAGGAGCAGACCCTCTTAGAATTGAGCATGTTGTGTGCAGGAACCCTAGAGCTGGCTGCAACTGCATCGACTACTGTACTGGAATCCTCCGTGGGTTCGACAGCAACGACTATCGTACTGGGATCCTCCATGGGTTCGACGGTGATGACTAATGTTCTAGTATCCTGTGTGGTTCCGGCAGTATTGACCTCTATACTTGTATCCTTTGTTGGTCTGGCAGAGTAGCTTGTCTTGTATCCGGTGTGGGTCTAACAGCTTAGCTGGACTTGTATCCTATGTGGGTCCGACAGCTTAGATGAATCAGTGACTACATCTAATCATCTCTATCTCTATACGAAAGATGTATACCTGTGTTAGCTGAGTCTTTATCCTCAATCATTATCATCGATGTTATTGACTTGCTTTCCTGTGTGGACTGTGTTGTGTTTTCCTCTGTGGACTAGGTTGTGCTTGGGCTCGAGAGTTGGAGACGAACTATAACTGATGACTTAGGTAGATTTATGGGTATATACCTAAGTAGAGTAATTTGATACTTTGTGATTGTATCTTTCCTTTTTGGTTTATCCTTCGTGGATTCTGAGAGACCTTCGAGGGTCTCGGGGTCCCTATTGAGTATCGTATACTCACCCATGCACAGGCTATGCCCACACTACTTTGTGTGGGATGCAGACGACGGATAGCACTGATCGACGTGGAGGCTTGTGGAGCTGGATGGTACCTGGAGGTGGAAAACTTGGCAGGATGTACACGGAGTGGACGTCCAGACCTGAGGAGCTGAGGAGACTATCTATACCCACCCTTAAGGTGGGATTTCCAGAGGACGACTTGGTGTTGTGGTTTTACTTACTGTTGTTGTAATTTCCTTTTAGTTGTACTGTACTTTCAGTTGGGTTTGTATACTGGCCCATTTACTTTTCATCACTTAACTTGTACCCAGTTTTACTTAGTGCTTACTTCACTTGTGCACTCTATTGTGTTTTTGTTTACTATATAAAAAGGCAATGCCTTCCCTTTTTTCGGGATTTATGCCTTTGGTTCTAGTCGTCAGCCCCTGGTCTATGGAAGGTGGGATTGGGGTAGTCACGGCATGGGTCCTGAGGACGAGTCGTGACATCTATATATTAAAAACCACTTTCCACATGATCATACCATGAGTAAAGTTATAATGACTACACTCCCATTCATGTCCTTGAAGTAATATTAAAAATTTTCTATCTTGAAGAATGTTACTCATTTTAGTGCTAACATAGTTAGTGGGTTTGAAAACCATGTCAAGTTCATAAAAAATAGTTAATAATACTTAGATAATCTGAGGAAAATAAGGATCTCCGTTATAGATTTTGGTAAGGTCTATTATTTAGTCACAATAGTCTTTAATGGATCAATAGATACACCCTTTATTTTGATTAAATTCCCCATGAATGTAACATGTTCCATATAAAAGTCACATTAAATATATTCTTTATAAAAATTATCTTTTAGAAATGTCTTTATCATAGCATAAAATACACTTCATGTTCTTCCTTCATTTTATAATATATAATAATATCAGTTGTAAATTCCACCATAAATTTGATTAGTTTATCTCTAATGGATCTATTCTTTAAGTCTATGATAATTTTTAAATAATTTTTGAGTCCAGATATAATCACTATGAACTTATAGTGTTCATATCTTATAATAAATGCTGCCTTTTAGATATATTATCCCTTCACCTTCAAGAAATGATATCATAATAAAAGTTCCACCTTTGATAAACATTTATCCCCATGTATTATATTGATTAAGTCATCAATATAAGGAAGATAATATTTTTTATTAATTTTGATCCAAATAATATCATGATAATTAAAGCATATAATCATTGAGCCATCCTTCTTCTGAAAAAGTACAGCCAAGGATCCCCATGGTGAAGTACAATGGTATATGAAACCCTTTTCCAAATTCAATTGAAGTTGTTTCTTAAATTATTCTAGATCTATGGGGTTCATTCTGTTGGGACTTTTTTATATAGGCAAATTTCTAGGGTAAATTTTCAATTGAGATCTCAAAATACAAGTTAAGAGGAATATAAGTAAAATCTTACAAGAATTCCTTATCATATTCCCTCATAGTATGCGTGTATTTAATGATGATCCTTTCCTTTATCTTAATCATTTAAGCCAGATATGTTAACCGTAATAAAACATTATCCAGACATGAGATGGAGTCTTTTATTGATATTAAAAAATCTCCTTCAACTTCTATACAATTGGAGGTTTATAGGGATACGTAATATGATTACCCACTTATGAAAATTCATATTCTATAAATATAAATGTAGTTATAAAATTAATGGTATAGCATTGAATTCTAAAAAATTGAGTAAGAAAAAAATTAAGATATTATTCCCATAAATACTAATTGGGGAAGATTTAAATAACTGATAGGAAATGATTACATCGTGTATTGTTTTAATTTATAACTCATCCTTTTTTTTCTTAAGGTGGTGTTTGAATATTTTTACTAAACTTTTATGATATGATGTAATGCATAGAACTAGAATCAAATAGGATATTATTTATTATCAAATAAATAACATTTGAAATTATCATCACTCATTTTCATTTTCAACATTAATAGTATTGATTTCATAATCTCAACCTTTTTCTCATGGATTTGGTAGTTTCTTTCTTTTATTATCCTTGATGACACTTGTATTTTCCCATTATAGTTGAATAAATACTCAAGATATGGTTAATTAAGTTCTTAAAAAAATTTCCCACTTAATCCCACCATATTAAATTTAGTCAATCATATACCACTCTTATAAATATAATATTAAGTATAAAAATAAAATAAATAAAACCAATAGGACATGTGAAATTTATTTTGGTGTAGGGGAAAAATATCCCCTAGTCCACTAAACTAACATTATCTCTTAGAGGTTATTTCTTTTCACTCAATAGGTCCTTTCCAAGCATACTAGATTGTTAAGTGCAAGAAACTGAAACTTGTTATAAAGGTGAAAAGATATTTTACTAATACATCCTGTTTACAAGACATATTCATAGTATTTACACACTTCATATTATAAGAATTTATCACTTTTATAAATAATGAAAATATAAATAAATATATGAATTTCATTGTACAATTTCAAGTAGAAAATATTAATAGATCAAACTTACTCGTAGAAATAATATACTTTTATAGAATCTCGGAAGAACTTCATTTTTTATAAAAAAACTTGAAATAAAAAATCAGTAGTTGATACTTACTTATAGTCACACTATAAGAATTTCATGAAAAATAAATCATTCATTACCAATATTTCTTATTTTTTTCAATTGTATATTTTTTTGACATTAGACCTTGTTTTTTATTATTTGAATATATTCTTTAATTTAAAAGATCAAGACTAAAAAATATCATATTCAGGAATTAATTATTCTCCTTTTTTCATGTGACCTTCTTCTCTATAAATAGAAAAAAAGGTAGTCATTTTGGAGTTGTTACAATCTTCCTTATAAAAGCATTATTTCTTGGAAATATAAACGTTAGATAACTCATTATATAAAAATGTATACATTAATTCATTTGAAAAACATAAAATAAGAGTAAAATTTTCCTTCAATAATGAAAACGTTATAATATCATTAAAATTTTAATAAAATAACATCAAAAAACACCAAACTTTATAATCCTTTAATTTTTTAAGTCTTCATCTCTATAGGTATTAAAATTTCATAAGTCATTGTTGACGCTCCTTTCATCACAGAATCTAAAGTTCGGAAAAGTGGAATAATTGAGCTCAAAGTGATTCAACCGTTTAACAAAATATCAAAAATTGACAAAGGTATAAGAAGAATATTACCCATGTGTCGTGCAAGTTCCCTCATAGTCGTGCAAGTCCACTTACGCGACGCCTAGTGTTCGCGCATGTGACTTGCGCGACCTGAGTGATAACCGCCTGGGGTCTTCTCCTGCCTATAAATAGACCCTGTGGGCCCCCCATTCGAGAAGGGATTTTTTCCAGAAACTAAGATTTGAGCTACCGATGCCCTAGTCTCTTCTTAAAGCTTCTGAAGAACTTCTAAGGTAATTTCTTACCTAGAACGGAAGATCTAAAGAGGGGGAGGAAGGCCTAAGTGTTGAAACTCATCAACACTTGCGCGCCTGAGTGGCCAGCCCTTAAGGGAAAAGGCCACACTTGCGCGACGCCTTTCTCCTTCAATATAACTTGCTCTCCCCTCTTCTGGAAGAACCTCAAGAGGATTCTAAAGGATTTAATCAAGAGTCTCTCAAGTATTACCCTGCTAGTTAACAATCGTGCAAGTAGAGCATGTGTCACGCAGGCATACCTGCGTGACCAGGACTTGCGCACCCACGCAGTACCTGCGCGCCTGCCAAGACTTGCGCGCCCTTGCCTTTTTGGGTGCCTTTCTTGCCCATTTCACCCCTCTTAATCCATTCCACCTTTCCTATTCAAGATTCAGTCTTCAAGAAACTCTTTAAAGCCATTTATGGAATGATTTATTGATTTGACTTCCTTATCTGAAAGGAATTCTGTGGAATATTTCTCAAAACCTAGTGATTTACACATCTTTATGTCACTAAAGATCGAGATTTCATTCATTCAACCTCATCCTTTAAGATGAGAGAATCTATTAACCTGGGTCTTCTTTTCAGGAATAAGCCCGAGTCATAATCCTTAAACATGGGCATCCTCCTTAGGATTAAGCCCCAACCATAATTCTCTTAACCTGGGCTTCCTTTTCAGGAGTAAGCCCCAGTCTCAAATATGGGAATCCTCTTAGGAGTAAGCCCCAAATCCCCTAACCTAGGTTTCCTTTCTAGGAATAAACCCCAGTCTCAAATATGGGCATCCCCCTTAGGAGTAAGCCCCAACCATAATTCTCTTAACTTGGGCTTCCTTTTCAGGAGTAATCCCCTGTCTCAAACATGGGCATCCTCCTTAGGAGTAAGCCCCAAGTCCCTTAATTTTTCAAATCTCTTAACCTGGGATTCCTTTTTCAGAAGTAAGCCCCAATCTTAATTTCTCTTAACCAGTCCTAATTTACCTTTGATCTGGGATTTCTTTTCAGAAATAAAACCCAATCATAAGTCCTCTCCTAATTTGGGCCTCCTTTTCAGGAGTAAGCCGCAAGTTAGAATATTTAAAATCTCCATGAAGCACATATACCTTTATGGACCCTGCTCCTGGATTTCATCCCTAATGTAAATCCTAACCTTCATTTATCTGGGCAGTCATACACTCATAAGTCCCACATTATTTCTTATGATTGCATCTTTTATGGCACAATTGTCTAATTTTTACCAATACCTCTTGTTTCTCACACCGAGCATGACTCACATGAGCTTATAGTGTAAAATTGACTATGACATTCTTATTTGAGCCATCAATCATAAACAACATACTCCCTTACTCGAACTACGTGGGTTCTGATTACTTTTCTAAACAAAGGATACGTAGGTAGCCCGCCTGTGGGTTCGATCCCAACTCTGAAATAATCCATGTCCTTCTGAATGACAAAAAACTTCAAGTGCCCCACTGAGTGGCTTTAAAACTAGCATGGTCATCATAATGACCAAGATACTTCTATATAAATGTGTCGAAGGGTACCATTGAGCAAGAATCTCTAATAAATACAGATGATTCTCTATCGATGAAGAACCTCGAATATATATAAAAGATTCTCTAAAATTCCTACATATTTTATCATTGATTGTCAGATCTGAAGGAAAGCTCATTTTATACTTGGTAACGTAATAAGGATTCACGAACATAACTTAAATCTATAAATAGAGTCCCGGAGTAGAAAATAATTCCCCTCAAAAAGGTGTGAGGAGTCCGACCTCCCATCCTCTCGACCAATGAAAATTCCTAAACATCATCAGTCCATAAACTAATGAGCACCTACCTTTGGAAAGTAGGTCCGAATGGATGTGGAATCATTGGATGCTTCTGGTTCTATGAAAAAACCCGTTAGAAACCGATCGGAACATTTGAACCTCCCATCAAAAGGAGGTTATTCCCAAAATCTGAGGGAAACAAAAATGGTGTACCCAACGTGAATCCTTAACCAAGTTAAAATGATGTTTTACCTATTTGTTAGACCCCTATTTAAAACTCAATGAGAGGGAAAAAAAAAATCATTGACATATGTTCTCACCCAAAAGATGTAGTGGCTAAATTTATCTTGATTACGTCTGTTATATCAAACAGGCACTCTTTTCCCAAGATCTTCTACATTTCTAGAATGGCTTCTCTCAAGTTCACACCTGTGAATACTGCTGCTGAAAATGCCACTGCTGCTACTCCTGTTGGATCGTCGTCCGCTTTTAGGACGATATCACCTACTCAGCGTCTTCAATGTTGGGTATAAAATGCACTGGTTAAGGAGTACCATCAACACGGTACCATCCCAACTCTACAGGCTTCCCGACAAGCCCTCCAAGTAAACAACTCACATCGGTCGTCCAGACAACAACGACCAGTGATCAAGAAGTAGGCAGTGCTGACTACCATCTCCAACCTTTTCGGGTCGTTATCCCCAAAATGCAATCTCCATTCGCTCCCTTATTCTGGGGAGGTGAATGAGCAGGTCCCTCAGGGCCTTAATTTAAACAGACATTAGTCCTTCGTAAGGGCTCCCACCAACAATCATCGCCAGACTCCTGCGGTAGTGCGCCCTGAACATGATGAGGGTATCGACTCCTGGTGTTCAGCTCAGGTTCCTCGAACCCGAGCAAGCAAGACGAACCACTAGAGGCGGAATCCGGTCAACAGTGAGCAGATTCTCATCTCTGTCATCTCCGGAGAAGTCCACCAACCTAACTTGGTGGAAAGCAATGAGCGGGCACATACACCAGCCCATTTCAATTCCGCTGTCCAGCAGACTCGTCTGGCAGCATCACACCAATCCCGCCAGGCAATTCCGGTGGAGTACTATAGTCAAGAACATACACCTTTTTATACATCATCATCTAGTCAGCAGGCTCGTCTGACTACATGTGATGGATCTCTTCAACCACGTTTGGCGAAGTGCAATCAGCAGGCACATACACCTGCTAGTATTAATCAAGCCTACCAACAGTCTTGCTTAGAAGCATTCGGAGAAGTCAGTCGGAAAGCCCTGACAACAAATAGGAGGCAGACTCAACTCTCTTCCCCCACACTTGAGTACTACCAGGATTCACTGACAGGAAAAGGAGGACAGGAGCAGGCACATACACCTGCTCCAAACCCGGAATGGATGTATATTCACGTTCCGGCAGCTGAAGTCACCAAGCATATTCTATCAATGGTGAAAGAGCAGAAACAAATCCCTGCTCATATTCTGGATACTTTCCAGTACATTATAACAACTTTAGAAGCATCTCAGGGAAAGACACATAAATCTATCCCTACCAGTGGAGTGATACATCAACAATTCACACCGGAACAGACACACACATCTGTTCCAGTCCAAGAGGGTTGTGGGGCATACTCCCCCATAGCACACAGACAACCAAGTCAGACACATACACCTGATTTGAGTAGAGATCATCAGCCTAACCTGGCCTTCTTTCCTGATCAGGCATATACACCTGCTCAGAGCATCCACTTTCGTCAACAAGTGGTTTCAAGGTGAGTAAGAAGGCGTCTAAGGAAAAGACCCGCCTAACACAGTCAGGAGATCAAGAGCCAATCTGTAACAAGGCCTTGCTCGATGCTGGAGTTCTTGAAGCCCTCAGACAATTATCTGTTGAAATTCAAGATTCTACTCCCTTATTTCCCAATAGTGGGAACATTAATTCTGAAGGTCTTCAACATACACTTCCTCATTAAGTCTTGCATCATGAAAATTCGGTCGATATCAAAGTTTCATCTTCAGATGAGATCCACAGGAACCCTCTGTTTGGTTAGAAGACCAAGGAGCAAGAGATCTCATCTTTGGTGTAACCCATTATGGTGGTCCTCCCCATGATGATGAATTTAGCTGTGAAAGTCCTCTCCGCACTAGTGATGCACATTTCCTGGAAAATGATCCAGTGAAAAATGTAGTGCCGAGAAATCCCTCTTATCTTGAGGCACTTGCAAATGCGAAACCAGTCATGTATAAAGCTTCATCGCTAGTAGATGAAATACTTTCTCAATCATAAGATAGCCCAGGGTGTAGGTCATTCTCTGAACCACCCCTAAGTCATGAATCTTCTAGTTTGATCAATGATTTCTCTACCAATCTTGTTGAATCTAATGAAGAAACAAGGAAACACCAACACTGGTCAAATCAGGTAGAAGAATCTTCATCAAATGATAAAGAGGAAATGCTGAACATGAGAAAACAACTGGCGAAAGGTGAAGTGCCAGTCATGTTTTAGCCTTTGGTTGACTCTCAGTATAATATTCCAGAAATTTTGACAGAAGATGAAGTTCATGATATTCGTCTCAACATATGGAAAACTCTTTGTCATTTTAAAAAGAAAGTATTATCTTATGATGAATATGAAAATAATCTTAAGATAATATAAGGCTTACAACGTCAGATTGATTTGGAATCTCTATCAGTCTCTCGATATCTGAAGGCTGAAAAGCAGCAGAGAGCCCTTCAACGTTCATGCATTGGCGCACTAAGAAGATTGTGTCAGTTAATTTCCAATGCCCCATCTAGTATTCGTGTCAAAGGATGGGGTGTTCATGGAGAACTTCATTTCATGGTGCTCTCCGGTCAGCAAAGCCCGCCGAAAATGGTCTCATGCAATGTTATTGTCCATAACTGGCCATAGTCAATGGGCTTTGTTTGTAATCAAAAGCTTGCCAAAGAACAGGCTTCAACTAGTTCCTCTCAAAATCAAGAATACAGAGAACAAGTTGTCGAATTACTCTTTCATCCAGAAAACGAGAATATTGAACAGGCCTCTCATTTAAAGAAAGCACGTCACCAAGTGACAGAATCATCGGAAATCATCCAACGGTCTTTTGAACTGGGTGATAAAAGCGGATACAGGTTAATGCATACAGCTAATTTCCGGAGTAAGGTTCGCAAGATCATGAGGACTTTCAAGAAATTCTCAGACATAGCATGTCAAGAACCACCCCAGCTCACCAGACTGGGGGCTCTTTTAAACCAACCCTCAGAATCAACAAAAAGGATTCAGGGAGTTGAGTGAGAACAGCAGGAACAGCCCCAGTCCACTGGACTGGGGACTTTTTCAAATCATCAATCCCCTCCTCAGATAAAGTCGGTCTTTTCGCGGTTGGGGAAGAAACCTCAAGAGTAACGAAGATCCAAATTATCAGGTGATTCCCTCCAAATTACGGTTCGTCAAGAAGTTCCTGAGGGATCTAATCAACAAAAGGCAATGTCTCATAAAAGACATGGAAAAGACAATATCGCAGAAATGATGATAGAAGGGATGTAATGAGTTATGCACCAATCAATTTCATCAATGTCGTTGTTGCTGATCCACCAGATGAGGATCACTCAGGGTACTCAGATGAAGAGGTTCCTACTCAAGAAGATACACGCACCGACACAAATGAAGAAGGTGTGCATACACGAAGTCAAAGGATTACTCAGAACCTAGGTAATCCTTCGAGTAACCCGCTTCCCCCTCTCCAAAAAGGATCCAACAAAGGGAAGGGAAAGAACTAGGTTACATATCCTTCCTCTGGAGAAGGTCAATCGCTCTCACTAGAGCATAGGTTTGCACAACAGGAGGAAGAAATGAAGGAATTAAGAAGGTTTAATGCAGAACTACTTCAAAGTAGTCTTCTTCTTAAGCATGCTGGAGTCAGCCAGCCAAAGGAATTTGTTGCAGCTACTGAGATGGATCAAGAATATCCTCCTCTATCAGTACACCCTCACAGGTCTAATCCTATGGGTCAAGTGCAACAACAGTTGGCAGTGCTACCATCAGTTGCAGCACCAATCGCCACATCTGTCCAAGCTCCAGTCATTGCACCTACCCAAGTCCAAGTTCAACCGGATGTTTCTCAAAAGTTAATAACTACTATTGAGTCATTAACATCTCGGTTAGAAACTATGGAAGGGAAGCGTGCGCAAGTTCAACCAGAAAAGAAAGTTTACCCTGAATGGGTAGATTCAATTTCTCCTCCATCCAGTTTTGGGCACCCTGTATTCCCTATTTTCAATGGATCAGGCGATCCTGAACAGCATTTAACGCATTACGTGTCTTGTTGCGATCCCATGATGGGAACTCCAGAACAACAAGAAGCAGTGAAACTCAGATGCTTCGTGCAAACCTTGCAAGGACCAGCTTTTGTTTGGTATACAAGCTTACAATCCCGGTCAATTACCAGATGGGAGGATCTTTGCCAAAAATTCCTCCTTTAGTTCAGCTCAACTTTTCCAAAGACAACAGTTTTCAATCTTACAAACAATAAGAAAAGGGAGAATGAAAGGGTCTCTGATTTCATTGCTTGATATAAGGGATTAACATATTCCTTGATTTTAGCACTCCCTCAAGAATAATTGTTGCCAATCTGTGTGGAAAATCTGCGTGACGAATTACGCACGCCATTAATCCCTATAAAATACACAGGATGGTTTCGAGACCTTACTTCAATCGCTCAGCAGATTGAAGATTCCCTTACACCGGCTTAGGATAAATCTCATGTAATTCCATCAGCTCCAGGAAGGAGAATGGGTAAAGAAGAAACTACTATAGTTATGATTAAACAAGCACTGGTACCTGTTTCTACTTCAAAACCTTCATCCTCTCGAAGGGCTCCACCTTCTGAGCGCCAACAACAAAGGCCTTTTCTTCCAGACGATCAAAAAGATCAAAGGTGAAAAAAATTTGAGGATCTGAAGATAAAAACATACTCTTTCCGAAATGAACAAGTTCCTAGTTATTTCATTTCAACTCTGGAAAACAATTTGGTTCAATTGCCAATGCCCAAGAGGCCAAATAAGAAACGAGATGAAGACAGTCCCAATTATTTCCCTTTTCATCAAATGTTGGGGCATCCCATCCAGTAGTGTTTTGTCTTAAAATACCTCCTACAAAAGATGGTTGACTCGGGACAAGTCACATTGAAAGGCTCCTCAGCCCAGGTAGCATGTGTCACTGCTACAGTTCCAGAGGAGGAAGGTGAATGGAAAGAAGTCAAAAGAAAAAATGCACAGAATTATGATGATTGGATGGTCAGAAAGACAATCAATTGAACTCATGCTATTTTGCGAACACAATTAAAGAAACTAATCGTGTCTTCTTCCATGAATGTTGTGGAAAAACCCTCTTCGTCAGAGGGAAAGTCCTCAATGAAACGACATGATTCAAAGAAATAAAAAGAATCAGAAGAAGATGAGTATGTGTTAAAGCCTAAGTTTTCTTTGACTTTGGAAGACTTCATTCCATCTATGTCAAAGCCACGGGCATCGCCCCACCAAACGGCACAGCCTAAATAGGCTAATCAGGCAGAGTATTAATCAAACGAAGAGTTAATCTTTGATTCTGTTAATATGATTCAATTAACAGATCTATATGCCAGTCGCAGTTTTGATTTCAATGAGCCGAAATTACCTATATCAAACAGAGGAATCAGAGGAAGTTCCAGGGGCTCAGGATACAGGGGAAGAATTGGATCTTTCAGAAGCCACTATTCCAATTCTACCCCTGCTAGAACTGTATACGCAGTAGAAACTCCTGGTAGAGCTCTTCAGTGAGCTCAACAAGAACAAGCAAGTTCTTTTACCAATAGAAAATTCAGTCCTGGCACAGTTATTTTGGAAGACCGTTTGAAGGTTCCATCTTCTTCCTCTCAGTAAGTAAATGGATTTAATCGGTCTAATCTTCCAAAACCAGGAATATTGCCAACTCCTATCCCAATACAAGATGCATCAACATCCAAAGAATCTACTTCCAAGGTACCTGCTAAACCACATATTCCTATTGGGAAACGCAGACCTCTGGATCAAAAGTATGATATATTAAAACACTTGGCCCAAGTTCCAGCCAAGTTATCAATTCTGGATGATCTGAATCTATCAAAAAATATTTGGGAAGCACTCATCGAGGCTTTGTCAAGTCCTCAGGAATTTGAAACTGAAATTGTTGCAGCTGAAGTCTATCACATAGAGAATAATCCTGCAGAATGACATGCAATAATATCCTTTACTAATGAAGATGATGTTGTTCATGGACATATTAGACCATTGTACTTGTCTGGCAAGGTAAATGGCATGGATGTTCAAAGAGCTTTCATTGACAATGGTTCAGGAGTCAACCTCATGCCCATTCGTACACTTCGTCGATTGGGCCTCACGGAATCTGATGTATCTCCTTCTACCATGATGTTACAAGGATATGATAAAAATGAACAAGAACCATTGGGCGAAGTTACACTCAGAACTCATTTTGGAGATCTTGTATCCAATTTAGATTTCATGGTTGTTGATCAAGACTCAGCCTTCAAC
This sequence comes from Viscum album, assembly GCA_963277665.1. NCBI lineage: Eukaryota > Viridiplantae > Streptophyta > Magnoliopsida > Santalales > Viscaceae > Viscum > Viscum album. The sequence goes on from OY728122.1 coordinate 1,985,113,361, forward strand.
ATCTTACTTGGAAGACCCTGGCTACATCAACATGCGGTTATCCCTTCATCATACCATCAATGTCTCAAATATTGTTTCGATGGTCATGTTGGGACATTGTATGGTGATAAGGCCCCATTCAAGACATGTGAGTCTCAATACATTGAGGCGGAATTCTATCACATGAAGCAAAGGGAGAAATCCATAACAAAGGAGATTACCAAAGTTAATGCTCCATATGGTTTGGAAAAAATTCCAGTAAATCCATTTACACATGTGAGTATAGATTATGTGTTGCCTATTAGTCAAATTGACAAGATAGACCCAAATCAAAATACTCTTATGGAAAGATCCATATTGTCAATTATGGCAATCGAGCCAAACAACATGGGAGAAATTGGTAATCTAACAAGAAGTGATGAAAGCACAAATGGTGACGTCTTCATTTCATCTACTGAAATCCAACAAGTATATGCCTCGCCAATTAGGCCAAAAGAAGTTATAGCAACATCAGAAGTGAACAATGATGTCGATTCTCAATCCATCATCTCCTCTTTATTACCCAAAGAAGACCCTTCATCATCAATCTGGTCAGAAATGGAAGCTTCTTCTTCAAGATATGCAAATTTTGACATCTCTTCAGATCATGAGAATTCTACTTTATCATCTACTATGCAAGTAGAAAAGGAAGAAATAACACATGATGAAGACGAAGAGGAAGATCTGAGAGATGCTCCTCCAGCATTTGAATAGGGTATCTCTACCACTATGGATGAACTCAGAGAAATAAATCTGGGTACAAAAGAAGATCCACGCCCCACTTTAATCAGTGCGTCCATGACTCTTTGAGAGCAAGATATGTATATTTCTTTTCTAAAGAAAAATAGAGATATATTTTCTTGGAACTATACAGAAATGCTCGGGCTTGATCCGGATGTTGTTACTCATCATTTGGGTTTACCAGAAGAACATCGAGGATTTAAGTAAGCCACGAGAAGAACACACCCAACTTAGGCTCCCAAAATTGAAGCTGAAGTGGACAATCTTATCAAAGATAAATTCGTCATAGAAGTTCAATATCCCAAATGGTTGGTTAATATTGTCCCTGTAAAGAAAAAGAATGGACAAATTAGAGTTTGCATCGATTTCAGAGATCTTAATCTGCATTGTCCTAGAGATGATTTCCCAGTTCCGATTACAGAACTTCTAATTGATGCAACAGCTGGCTATGAAGAACTTTCCTCCATGGATGGATATTACGGATATAATCAGATCTGAATGGCCCCAGAAGACGAGGAATCTACAGCCTTCAGATCCCCTCAGGGTGTGTTTTTCTACCAGGTATTTCCCTTTGGCTTAAAGAATGCAGGTGCAACTTATCAGCGTGCCATGCATCATATCTTCAAACCCTTCTTAGGGATGTTTGTTGAATGCTATGTAGACGATTTGGTAGTTAAATCCAAAAAACGTTCTAATCACTTGGCTGATTTGGAAGTCATATTCTGCAAGCTTCGACAACATAATTTGAAGATGAACCCCTTAAAATGTGATTTTGGGGTAACCTCAGGAAAATTTCTTGGCTTTGTTGTATACCATCGTGGTATTGAAGTCGATCCTGAGAAGAACAAGTCAATCCTTGGTATGTCACCTCCTCAAAATTTGAAAGAATTAAGAGGACTTCAAGGACACTTAGCCTATATTCGGTGTTTCATCGCCAATTTGGTAGGCAAAAGTTTACCCTTCACCAAATTGATGAATAAGGGAGTCACTTACCAGTGGACTGAAGAATGTCAAGAAGCATTCGCTATTCTCAAGAAATACCTCTTGAGTCCACCGGTACTCATGCCACCTGTTGAAGGAATAACACTTATCCTCTACGTGACAGCTCTAGAGTGATCATTGGGTGCCTTTCTTGCTCAAAATACTGATGCTAGGAATGAAAACAGTCTCTAATATCTCAGTAGAACCATGCTTGAAGTAGAAACCTGGTATTCAAGTATTGAGAAGTGCTTCCTGGCATTAATCTGTGCAGTTCAGAAGTTGAGACACTACCTGCAACATCACGAGTTCTAATTGGTATCTCGCAATAACCCGCTCAAATTTATCCTTAGTCGTCCAATGCTTACAGGACGTCTGGCAAGGTGGGCAGTTATTTTGCAGTAATTCGACATTCAGTATGTGTCTCAAAAGGAGATAAAGGGCCAAGATCTGGATGATTTCCTGGCTGAACACCCTTCAGTGGATGATACATCTTCAGATATTGAAATCCCTGATGAGGAAGTATTCTCTATTCAAGAAAGACCTCAGGCATGGGAAATGTATTTTGATGGTCCTTTCAGAAGTCCAACAGGGAGGAAAATGGAAAATCCTAAATCCAACAAAGTTGGCTTAGGAATTGTACTCATTTCTCCAGAAAAGGAAGTGTTACCTTATTCCTTCTTATTATGGGAAGGTGGTACCAATAATGAAGCATAATACCAATCTCTCATTGTAGTCTTGGAATTAGTGCTTCAAGCACAAGTGAATCACTTAAAGGTGAAAGGTGATTCAGACCTGGTAATCAAAAAATTCAATGGGGATTATGCCATCAGAAAAGAAGAACTAATCCCTTTGTATGATTACATCAGAGAGTTAATGGCGGAATTCCCTTTGGAACTGAAATTTTATTATGTCCCAAGATCACAAAATTCTCAAGCTGATGCATTGGCTAATGTAGCCACAGCTCTGGCAGATCCAAATCGGGACGAGACAACCATCAGTATTGCCCACCGTCGTGAAATTTCACCTTATGTTCGAATCAGAATAGAGGAAATTAATTAAATTTGTCCTATTCTTGAACCGTATGGTCATACTACAGGATGGATGTCACCTATCAGGGAATACCTTCAAAATGGAACACTTCCATCTGATAGAGTTGATAAAGAAAAAATCTGGCGACGTGTGGTTAATTTTACTCTTTATGATAGCCCAGATCACCTAGATAAAATTCTCTACAAATGTGGTTTTGATGGAGTTCTCTTCAGACACATTGATGGTGAAGAGACAATGGCTGTCATGAAAGAAGTACATGCAGGAGTCTGTGGTGCCCACCAGTCTGGACATAGACTGTCTGGTCAGATTCTAAGGCTTGTATACTTTTGGCCTTCAATGATATGAGATTGTGTCGATTTCACAATGAAGTGTCATTCATGCCAAGTACATGCCAACATCATTCATCAACCTCCAGAGTTGCTTCATGCAACTAAATACTCATGTCCATTTTCCACATGGGGAATGGATGTGGTGGGACCTTACCCTTCGGCTACGGCCAAGCAGTTTAAGTACATTCTTACTGCTACTGACTTCTTTTCCAAATGGGAAGAGGCAATACCTCTCAAGGAAGTCAGTTCTAAATGCATTGTTAGCTTCATCAAGTCTAACATCATTACCATATTTGGTGTCCCTCATACCATATTGACGTACAATGGCACCAATTTCTGTTCATCCGAGGTGAAGAAGTTGTATCAAGAATACAACATCAAATCCAAACATTCATCTCGGTATCATGCAGCGGCCAACAGCCATATAGAAGCCTTTAAAAAGACTCTTTCAAATATACTGCAAAATATAGAGGATAAAGATAAGAGGTCATGGCCTGATAAACTCTTTCATGCTTTATGGGCTTATCGGACTACCACCCACACTGCAACTCGGTCAACTCCATATTCATTAGTATATGGAACGGAAGCCGTCTTGCCCCTTGAAGTTCAACTACCCTCTCTTAGAGTTTCCATTTCTGATCAATCATCTACAGATGAACAATATCAAAATCGATTGAATGAATTGGAAGGTTAGATGAGAAAATATTGTGCACTTTGCACCACTTAGAAGTCTATCAGAATCGAATAGCACGAGCTTTTAACAAAAAGTTTGTCTTCATTCATTCACTCAAGGAGAATTGGTATTAGTTCTCAGAACTCCAATGATACCAGGAAAGAAACCTCTCAAGCTTGAGCCAAAATGGTAAGGACCTTATTCAATACATAGGGTCTACTCCAATGGAGCTTATTCATTAATATCAATGGATGGAGAACGCATCACTACTCCAACCAATGCCAGATTTTTGAAGAAGTATTTTGTATAAACTGCAAAGTCCCTCTTTCGTCCTTGCTATATGACGTTAAACTATACAGCAACAGTCCATACATATGACCTTAAACTATTTGTATTAATTTCATCCCACACGATGTTAAAATATGAAAACAAATCCCTAATTTGTCCTCACTGCATGACATTAAACTGCAAAGTACCTCTTTCTTCCTTGCTATATGACGTTAAACTATACAGCAACGGTCCACACATATGACCTTAAACTATTTGTATTAATTTCGTCCCACACGATGTTAAACTGTGAAAAGGTTCCCTAAATGGTTATGTATGACCTTCAACTACATCAATGGTCTAGTATGACGTTAAACTGCATCATCAACGGTCCATGCATATGAACCTAAACTATTTGTGAGTCCCTTACGTCCAAGAAGACGTTAAACTGTGATGTCTTAACTACATGACACTAAACTGTATAGGAGTCCCTTACGTACAGCAAGACATTAAACTACATAAGCATCAAAGGTCATGTATGACCTTAAACTACACTTTTTTCCATTATGACATTAAATTGCACCATCCACAGTTCATGCATATGACCTTAAACTATTCGCACTTTCATCCAACATGACGCTAAACTGGGGAAACAATCCCCAATGCGTCCAAAATGACGTTAAATGGTGTACTCTTTTTTCCTCACTGCATGACATTAAACTACACAGTCCCCCTTTCGTCCAACATGATGTTAAACTATATTGTCCCCATCGTCCAGACTACGTGACGTTAAACTGTACAGAAAGTCCGTGATACGTCCTACATGACATTAAACTATACTTTTTCCCTACTACATGACACTAAATTATGCGGCACCAATAGTCCTAACTGCAAGACTTTAACCTGCATAGTCCCTTTATATGTCCTACATGACATTAAACTATGAATCTTTAAGGTTGTTGTTACCTATTGATTCTCACATCGAGCATGACTCACGTGATCTTAGAGAAAACCTCAACCATAACACTCTCTTTGGGCCGCTAACCATGTGTAAGTCCCAACAAAATTTTTTTAGGTCATTGTCCCCAAGAAAAACTTGATCATTAATTCATTCTTTAAATGAACTACACGAACTTTGATCCTTGCCTCCTAGGTTGGGTATGTAGGCAACCTCCCAAGGTTCAAGCCCAAAACCAATCTCTTCACATCGGTTCACCTCCATCTCATACGATGTTGATTCGTGAAACCTCCCCTAGAATCAATATCTTTACATTGGTTCACTTTCATATTTGTTATACGACGTTAAACTATACAACACTTTTGTCCGGTATGACAACAAACTAAAATATTCTTTGATTCCCTTGCCTGAGAGGGAACCATTATTTACATTGATTTTTTCAATCATGTTTCATTTCAAAGACTACGTGCATACATGGCAACGCCCAAACCTTTTATCTTAGGTTAAACCATCATTGTACTAAAGTCCCCTTTCACCCTTCACATGTATGAACCAAATTTGTACAAAGGGTATTTCTAGAACTATGTGGGCTTGATTCCAATCCTTATGGGATACGTAGGAACGTTCGAGTGTCCCTCGAATACAGCCCCAAGTCTTTGGGCCTAACCCCAAATTCCATTTTCAGTCCCTTGTCTGAAAAGTCCCCATGAAAACACACACTATGTATTTCTTACAATGGTCCAAGCTCTATGACCCTAAACCTAGATCTCTAATCCTTTTGTCCCACATGACGTTAAACTTTAGTTTAATGACTATGTATGGATTGATTCTCATTTTTATGGGATACATAGTTAAGTCCAACATTTCAATTCAGGACCCAGCCACAACATGATTATGGTTAGAATTGATCTATGTATCTATGTATATATTGAAAAATACCCATATCTATGTGTCATAATCCTAACCTTAAATATTTTCAGATCCACATAACCCTTTTCATGACTTCTAGTCACAAAAATGTCAAACTTCTGAGAGTTCTTTTGTCTGACTATGCAGCACGTGCCCATAGGCGGCCTTGCATAAACTGTCTACATAACAGACTTGTTAGCCAAAAGATACTATTATTTGACTATGCAGCCAATTCCCTTAGGTTGCCCTGCATAATTTAACCCCCTAACGGGTTTTTTGGATAGTGGTAACTTCATTCTTGGGAAGAATGCCTCTTTTGTCCTTATTTGTCTTAAATGATAGTATGTAGGGATCCGCAAAAATATCCATCCTTAACATATTTGTCCCATATCCTTTTTCATGATCTGAAAGTATTCAAGTCTATGGTTTATATTATCCTTCCCTACGTTTGGGTCAGACCTTCGTAGGAGTGATACTCATCCAGTTCTTCGATAATCTTGTTTGGAAATATCTTCTCCCTATTCAAGTACCTCTTTCCATATAGAAAACTCTATACATTGGAAGATTTTAATCTCCATAAACTTTCACTGGCTTTTAGCACTAGGAAAGTAAATTTCTGAGAGTTCTTTTGCCTGACTATGCAGCATGTGCCCATAGGAGGCCTTACATAAACAGTCTACATAACAGACTTGTTAGCCAAAAGATACTATTTTATTTAACTATGCATCCAATGCCCTTAGGTGGCCCTGCATAATTCAACCCCCTAACGGTTTTGTTAAATAATGGTAACTTCATTTTTGGGAACTAATTCTTCTAATGCCTTTTAGCTCTTTTTTATATCATTCCTCAGATTCAAATATTCTTAAGTCATAGTTTACATATGTTCCCTCATACTTGAGTATGGTACTATGTTTTCAGATGAGTTGTCAAGGAATTGAGTCAATTCTAATCCATTTTGGTCAAAGCTATTTTGACCTTAAACATTAACCCTTTTTTATGTCCGACGTGCATTACTTTAAACTGCCCACAAAAGACAAGGGAACTCTAAATAAAAGTCAAGTTCCCAGCTCACTAAACATACATTTTTTATGATTTAGTTATCATTGAGCAATTAAACGGTTTGAAGTTTGTAGGGTTATTTACATTAATCCTAGTAAAAATCAAACTATGCTTACTAGGCCCATTGGATTAGGTAAATATAAAGAATGTAGCAAAAGAGAATGCAGGTACAAATGAGTGAAGGTGAAGGTGTTTTTCATTGATGCACAAGAGTTATAAGGACATCCACAGATTGGAGTCTCTTCTCTTTTCCAAGGAGATTACAAAAGGCTTTCAACATAACTCTTCATTTGATTTACGGCATCCCGAGCTTCATCAGCAACCACCTGGAATTCATTCATTCAACTGGATACAATAAGAGATGCAGTGATACCAGCTCTTCTTGGAAACATTTGTAAAAGAATGTTCTTGAGTGCGGTTTGAGAAAATTTTCTGCTAATCAAATAGTGACTCTATTTCTGTCCAAGAGACTTGGAATATGGATACTTGTATTTGAGAATGAAGCATTGGAAGTAAATAGTCATTTGGAGAGAGTAATCTTTTCAGATATTGCTCTAATGCCATGTTTGTCTTCTCTCCACCAACCGACAGTGGAAAACATTTCATCCCATGGGTTTTCCATTTTCATATCTGCAAGGAAATGACATGGAGGAAGAATTTGAAGGTTCACACCATTGCTGTTGCTCTTAATTCACAGCATAACCGAAATAGAGGAGTAGCAGTGCAGCTGCATTTCAGGTGTATAGTTTTTTGCATTTGGAACATTGACTCCTTGCAGATGACCATGACCATATAGAGGTAGGTAGATGCTCTGTGGGAAATTAAGATGATATTTCTTCAAGTACTTAGCCAAATCTGGGAGAGTGTTGTTGCAGATATCATAGTAATCATGGCCAATGATGTTCATCATGTCATCAATCCACTTTCTAGCTAGTTCATCAGCCATTTTAATTCCCTTGGGATCCATTGAATCTGCACAAAAGTTGAATAAACTAACTCTTAAATGGGTTTATTTTTTCATAAAATTTGTGAAAGAATTCAGAAAAATGGAAAAGGAATTAAGACGCGCAAGTATGGGTGTTCCGCATAAGTATTTGACGCGCAAGTATCACAGAACAGGCCCAGATACCTTGACAGCAGTGCACCATCAAGGAAACACCGGAAAACAGAGCAACCTGCGCGGCTAAGGTGACCTGCACGGTGAGAGCTCGAAGGTTTGAAATCCAGAAATCCGGATACTTTGTACGGAAGTGAGTCCCTCTATTTATAGATGTGGCCAGGACCCTGCACGGTCAAGGGACATATCCCTACGCGCCAGAGCCTATGCGCCCACATCTCATTTTTCCCGCCCTACCTTGTGCGCCCCAATTTCCTTTTGATTCTCGATTTCCTCAGAGTCAAATCCTCATTTATTTCGGATCTAACTCTGAGGGGGGACTTTTGTTGACGCTCCTTTCATCACAGAATCTAAAGATTGGAAAAGATGAATATCTGAGCTCAAAGTGATTCAACCTTTGGACAAAATATCAAAAATTGACAAAGGAAGGAATAAGAAGAATATTGCTCATGTGCCGCGCAAGTTCCCTCATAGTCACGTAAGTCCACTTGCGAGACGCCTAGTGGTCGCGCAAGTGACTTGAGTGACCTAAGTGATAACCACCCAGGGTCTTCTTCTGCCTATAAATAGACCCTGTGGGCCCCCCATTCGAGAAGGTATTTTTTCCATAAACTCAGATTTGAGCTCCCGGTGCCCTAGTATCTTCTTGAAGCATATGAAGCACTTCTAAGGTAATTTCTTACCTAGAACGGAAGATCTAAAGAGGGGGAGGAAGGCCTAAGTGTTGAAACTCATCAACACTTGTGTTCCTGAGTGGCCAGCCCTTAAGGGAAAAGGCCACACTTGTGCGATGCCTTGCTCCTTCAATAGAACTTGCACTCCCCTCTTCTGGAAGAACCTCAAGAGGATTCTAAAAGCTTTAATCAAGAGTCGCTCAAGTATTACCCTGAAGGTTAATCGTCGCACAAGTACAGCATGTGTCGCGTAGGCATACCTGCGCGACCAGGACTTACACGCCCACACAGTACCTGCACGCCTACCAGGACTTGCGTGCCCCTCCCTTTTTGGGTGCCTTTATTTCCCATTTCACCCCTCTTAAGCCATTCTACCTTTCCTATTCAAGATTCAGTCTTCAAGACAGTCTTTAAAGCCATTTATGGCATGATTTTTTGATTTGACTTCTTATCTGAATGAAATTTCTGTGGAATATTTCTCAAAACCTAGTGATTTACACATCTTTATGTCACTAAAGATTGATATTTCATTCATTAAACCTCATCCTTTAAGATTAGAGAATCTATTAACCTGGGCCTCCTTTTCAGGAATAATACCCAGTCATAATCCTCAAACATGGTCATCCTCCTTAGGAGTAAGCCCCAAACATAATTCTCTTAACTTGGGCTTCCTTTTCAGGATTAAGCCCCAGTCTCAAATATGGGAATCCTCTTAGGAGTAAGCCCCAGATCCCCTAACCTGGGTTTCCTTTACAGGAATAAACCCCAGTCTCAAATATGGGCATCCTCCTTAGGAGTAAGCCTCAACCATAATTCTCTTAACCTGGGCTTCATTTTAAGGAGTAATCCCCAGTATCAAACATGGGCATCCTCCTTAGGAGTAAGCCCCAAGTCCCTTAATTTTTCAGATCTCTTAACCTGGGCTTCCTTTTTCAGGATTAAGCCCCAGTCTTAATTTCTCTTAACAAGCCCTAATTTACCTTTTATCTGGGATTTCTTTTCAGAAATAAAACCCAATCATAAGTCCTCTCCTAATTTGGGCCTCCTTTTCTAGAGTAAGCCCCAAGTTAGAATATTTAAAATCTCCATGAAGCATATATACCTTTATGGACCCTGCTCCTGGATTTCTTCCGTAAAGTAAATGCTAACCGTCATTTATCTGGATAGTCATACATACATAAGTCCCACATTAGTTCTTATGATTGCATCTTTTATGGAACAATTGTCTAATTTTTACAAATACCTATTGTTTTTCACACCGATCATGACTCACGTGAGCTTAGAGTGTAAAAGTGACTACGAAATTCTTCTTTGAGCCATCAATCATAAACATCATACTCCCTTACTCGAACTACGTGGGTTCTGATTCCTTTTCTAAACAAAGGATACGTAGGTAGCTCGTCTGTGGGTTCGATCCCAACTCTGAAATAATCCATGTCCTTCTGAATGACAACAAACTTCAAGTGCCCCACTGAATGGCTTTAAAACCAGCATGGTCATCATAATGACCAAGATACTTCTATATAAATGTGTTGAAGGGTATCATTGACCAAGAATCTCTAATAAATACAGATGATTCTCTATCGATGAAGAACCTCGAATACATATAAAATATTCTCTAAAATTCCTACATATTTTATCATTGATAGTCAGATCTGAAGGAAAGCTCATTTTATACTTGGTAACGTAATAAGGATTCAAAAAAATAACATAAATCTATAAAGAGAGTCCTGGAGTAGACAATAATTCCCCTCAAAAAGGTGTGATGAGTCCGACCTCCCATCCTCTCGACCAATGCAAATTCCTAAACCTCATCAGTCCATAAACTAATGAGCACCTAACTTTGGAAAGTAGGTCCGAATGGATGTGGAATCATTGGATGTTTTCGGTTCTACGAACAAACCCATTAGAAACCGATCAGAATGTTTGAACCTCCCATAAAAATGAGGTCATTCCCGAAATCTGGGGGAAATGGTCATCATCTTTATAATTTTTCTATCTCTAAATAAAACTTTATCATAATCCTTTCTTATTATTGTAAGTATTTTCTCCAATAATTTCACTTAATATTCACCAAAAGTCTTTACACTAATCATAAGTCATCGTCATAGTACCATTTTTTGACTATTTGACTTTATCATAAGCCTCCATTCTATTTCTTAGATGTCATTCAGATTGTAAGGCAGCATCGTAAGTATTTATTTATAAAAGTAATATTTCATGGTAATACTTCCATTCAATTTTACATCTTTAGTATATGAATTCACACATCGTATGAATTACAAATTTTTTCTTGAAAACTAAATCATTATAATCCTTAATATAGAGTGTATGATTTCAAATTATTACTTCATAACATAGAAAAGTTTCATTACACATAACAAAAAAATCTTATAAAAATATTTTAGGACGTTATAATATTGTTCAACATATTTCAAGAAAATTCATTAGTGATTAAAATTATGGTTTTTGTAAGAAAAAAAACATATGATAAAATTTGATATATTGGACCAACATTGGAATGACCAACAATATCCCCCTTTTTTATGATCACAAAACCAAAGAACCTTAATCATAGAATTTTATAGCAATTTATAAAAAAGGATATTTCCTGTCAAAATAGTTGAATATGATTCAAGTCATAATATTTGATAATGGTAATATTTAATTAAAAAACTTCCCCATTTTCTTATCCCTTGTTTTTTCAGATCAAAAATAAAGTTTAAATAATATATATAACATAGTTAATATTTCACACTAAACAAAAAATATAAGAATATATAACTAAAAATAATATGATTTCTAAGTGACATATATGAACTTAATAAAAATATAAATTCATAATGAAATCAAATATTTGAAACAAACATGAAAATATTGAGAGTGAAACAAAAATAGATTACTGAAATTTTTATTTAAAAACCACTGAAATATACAACCTTTTAAAAAAGTAAAAGTAATAACAAACAATAAAAATTAAATGGATTATCAATTTTTTTAATCGGGGTTTGGTTTTTCTGGATATGGGTATTAGGATTAGTAGGGTTAAAAGAAGATGATATGGAACTAGGCTCAGGAGGTCCTTGAATAAAGAATCTTGTATTAGGTGTAACATGGATCTTTCCAGGAATGGTAGATCAAAGACCATAACTATCTCTAATATTCCGTGTTTTTTAGGATAAAATATTATCTAGAATTATTATAAGATTATCTTAATCACAAAAATGTATAAGTAGTAAAGTAAATAAGATTAGGTTTTTGAGTCTCCAATATAGAGGCATAAACCAATATCTCTTGGAAAGAGTAGCAGTTCCCCTTTTAGTATCAAGGTGTAAGGTAGGAGGACCAACAGATTATTCCAACCTTTTCTTAGAAGATAGATATCTCTTTGGTGGTACATCTCCCATGGAATATGAAATTCTAATTTTAAACATGAATTTCCCAACCATATCAAACCTCCTTATAAGCAAAAACTTAGAATATTAAATAAAAATTATACACCCCTTCTTTAGACAATAATTATAACTTCTTTTCATTTCAAAAAGAATAGGTTTTTTATTGATGGAATAGTACTATACTGTTTCATCGAAAGAATTTATCCTTTGACTAATCTAATAAAGAAACTGTATAAATATTTTAAAATAATTATGATATTCTTTAAAATTTATCTATTAATAATTATCAATAATAGTTATATCAACATTGGGTAGATCCTTGTAAACAAAAAGTAACTTTCCTATAGTAAAAACCACTCGAGTATCGGTTTCTTCGCTATCTGAATCATCATAATATGATCCTAATTAAAAAGATAAATTTTCAAAATTACGTAAAACTTTGATAATATTATCATATGAAATCTTGAAGTTTTCATTTATATGATCCTTACATTCCTTTAAGATTCTCAAGGAGGTTTTAGTAGGCCCAAAAATGTCTATATGTTTTTCATCACAAGTCACAAAACAACCATAAACTAAGTAATAAAGTTGAAACATAGATCCAAAAACCCATGAATAATTATTATGAGATAAAACTTATATTGTTGAAAATCCGTAGATATACACTGTTGGAATTATTGAATAGTTTAAATAGAGGTTAAGGTATTCTGTTGGGCTTGAATCCTTTGAGTCAGTATACATAAGTCAAATGAGATGGTTTTTAATTTATCTCTCCAAGGGGGATTTTCTTGAAAAAATGAATATGAAATACTTGAAATAGTAGGTTGAGTAGGATTATTGGGAGGAAATCCCTAAGTGAACTTAGACTGAATTGAGATAATATTCTACATCTTATCAAAATAAACCATGATTTAACTTCTTAAAGCATTACTTTCCATCATAACTAAAGATGACATGTCTAATTGAAATAGATGTTGGATCCTAATTATATCAGATTAATAATTTAGTAATTATTTCTACTCATCCACCATAGACTTAGAAAGTGATTTTTACTTTAATTACTTAAAATAAACTATTAAATATTCAACTTTATATAAGTCTATAAAAGAAGTAAAAAATTTGAACATATTGTATTGTTCTAATAATCCCACTCTATGAATCCTTCATCTCTATAATTTGATTTAAATCAGTATTGGATACAAGTTTTTCTGATAATATTCTCAACTCTAGAGATTAATATTTATTATGTGAGGGAAAAACATCTTCTTTTTCTATATCAAAAGAAGGTATATTTTCAATACCAATGGTATCTAAATTATCATCTTTAATAGTTGAATTTATCCTCTTAGGTAAAACTTAATTATACCTTCTCACTAAAATAACTACAATATTCTCATTTACCAAGCCAATAAAATTATCAATATTTTCAATATTATCAATTATTGTTTCAAGATGAGACTCCAAAAATATTTTCTATTAATTCACTGCCCTCTGATCACCCACAAAATCTTCTATAGGATTAACATAATTAACTTAGAGATCTATTGAAGTTGTATATGCATATTCATTTACTATACTAGTTCCATCACTTATCTGATCCTCAATATCCACAACCTTGGTACTTACTTTTGTAAAAGGTCTAAAAACATCTATAACAACTTCTTTGACATCCTCATCTCCAGTCTCTAGTATTTCAACATCAACATCTCCCACCAAATAAGAAGTTCATTGAGAAGATATTTATTCTTCAAAAAATTTCCTAAAATGTTCCAGCTCAATAAGATCTTCATCCATATGATTTTCTTTCCTAGACAACTCCCACTGAGTAGCAACAAGGTTTTACTCTCCTTCACCATCACCATCTATTTCCTTATCACCTATTTTCTTCTCAAATTTATTATTTTAAGAGGAAAAACATTATATATTTTTGTTTATTAATAGGATATCAGAAAGGGTGTGGTGTCTCAGGAACTTGTTGTATATAGCCTCACTCGGGTCCATCTTATTATTCATAAAAATTAGTATAAATAGTATCCCATGGGGATGGAACTTGATCTTTTAATTTTCTTAATAGAAGTGATTCATATAGTGTATCATATATCTAATAAAGATAACATACATATCATTACACAATAGATACATTATATTGATGTATTAAAAAGGAACTTTATTGAACTAAATAGTCTATTGGAATATTCTATTCTGAATGAATTTGGAAATAACTATTTGATCTTTCTCTAGGTATTTCAAAGACAACTTCTCAATAGTCGGAGAAAAAAAATGATTCTATTATGACCAAGGTTAGATATCATCATTTCATGTCAAATAATGAATATATGTGTACCTAACTTCATGATCAAATTGAAATGCCTTGTCTATATTTGGAGAATAAATAGTGAAATATTTCCAACTTAATTTTGATTGTACAATATCCCTAGTTTGATAAAATTAAAAATTATTGTTTCCATATAAATCATGAACATCATTTTCAAAATTATATATAGTGTTTTTCTCATCAAAAATACATCCCCATCCTTGAAAATTCAGAACCCTTTTCAATACAAGTCTTGTTTGAATCATCCAAATGAAATCAATAACTTATCTTGGTATAACTCTCCCTTCCACATTTCTCACTTTATCTATCTTCAAAATTTCTAAATCTCTATGCATAGATATATTATAATTTCCCAAGAATATAATGGTTTGAGTTTATAGATCAATGGATTAGGGTTAAAAAGGTTCATTAGAGTTTTAATAAATATAGATATATAGAGTTCACAGGATTTGAAAATGAGTGGGTTTGATCTACGAGACCAATTGATTTCTTAACTATTACTAAAAAAAGATTCCCTTATGTTACTCTAGTGAAAAGGAAGGTGGTTATTTGAAAAAAAAAATTAAACAATTTTAATTTTAAAAACTATGGAAAAAATAAATAACATTTAAATAAATATATAAGTTCAAAAATAAAGTAACTTAGTATACTTAAAAAATAATTAATGAATTTTAATGAATAATAAAACCCTTCAAATAAAAATATTTCTACTTAAATTTTAATAAAATTAAATCAATCAAGATGAAAAGAGCTTAGTGAAATATTCTTCTAATTTATTTTTAGTAAAAATTAATTCTAAATAGATATCACCAATTTGAAAGTGATCCCATAAGAAATGATGTCTTTGATCAATGTGTTTGGTCCTTGAATGACTTATCGGATTTTTTGAAATGTTATTTCCAAAATTATTATCACACTTTATTGTTACATGATTAAATTTAAATCAAAAATCTATCAAAGTGTGTTTCATCCAAAACACTTGTGAAAAACAACTACCATCTGTAATGTACTCAACTTTAGCAATTGATAATAAAACAGAGTGTTTATTCATACTAGACTTTGAAACTAACCATTTAACTAGAAAGTGGAATGTTAATAATGTGATATTTATATCTAATCTACACCAACTAAAGTGATCATCAGACTATGAAATGAAATAAAAATTATATGTTTTTAGAAAAAGTTGATAATGATAAATAGTTCCTCATAAATAATTTAAAATACATTTGATATCTATTAAAAGTGACTCTTTTGGATTTTTCTAAAATCAAGAAAATAAACATAAAATAAATATAAAATTTATTCTACTAACAATTATATGTAATAAGAATCTAATAATTACTATATATAACTTCCTTTCAACTGTCATATGAGTTTTTCCCAAATCATGTTTAATGTTAGAACTTATGGTAGTTGCATACAATTTTCTATTTTCAAGTACAAACCTTTTTATTAATTCCTATATATATTTGATTTGATTTAAAATACATCCAAAATAATTTTGATAAATCAAAAAACCAATTAAAAAATATCTACACTCACATCATTCTTATTTCAAATCCTTATTGCATAAGTTTTGAAAAATTAGTACACATTTTTTTATCCAAAAATTACATCATATAAATAAATTTTTACTAAAAATTATATTTTAATGATTTTTTATTAAATAAAGTGGGGTGTGTTAATCCCATAGTAAAAACACTTGATAAATATAATAAAATTAGCCTTTGATACCAATCTACAGGTTCTTATTTCAAACCCTACAAGGAATTGGTAAGTTTGAAAATAGAGTTTGGGAAATGAGTTTTTTAAAAACATAGAGGTTTTTTTGCATAAACTTTCTCCATTAGAAATACATTTAAAATAAATATTTAATATCTATATAAAATAATTCAAAATTAATATATGATTTATATTATAAATAATTATAATAGATTTTAACATAGTTGTAGGGTAAATGGTGTCTTTATAATATATTCCATTCTCTTGGTTACGGCCATTAGTTACTGACCTATACTTATTTATAGTTATCGCACTACGATTATAATTATTATTTATAAATACCTATTTAGTTTCAATAACTTGATAATGATAGGTTCTATTAATTAATTCACTTTCCTTATTCCCATAAATTGGTTTAATTCTTATTTAATGGAAACTTCCCAAATCTCATCATTTAAAGATTCTTATTTTGTTTTCGGTTCAAACAGGAATATGATAGCATAAAATTTAGTAAGGTTACATACATTTCTTCTAGTCCTAACCCCATCATCCAATATTTTAATAACAACCACTGGAGGTAGTTTTTAAGGTTCTGAGCCTTTCTAGGCATCAAAAATTTAGGTTCTTAATATTAACTTCTATTAGTATTAGATTATTCTTGATCACGTGCCAAGTCATCATCCTTTGTGTCATCAAAGATAGGTTAAATTATCATGTTTTCTATAGAATCACCTTGGTAATAAATTTAAATTTTTTATGATAAAAGGGATCAGTTTAATTAAATTTCAACAATCTTTAACTTCTTATTTAAAGCACTATAATCTTTAGAAGTGGTAGAATAACCTAGTAATATTCATTAATAATCCATTGGATTGAACTTATAAATATTTTCCTTTATGTCTAAGATTTACAATTTATATCCAAAATACTTAATGTATCTGCCCTTTGGTTTTTTATTATTATATATCTCATAGGGTTTTTTCTTCAAGATAAAACTAATTATAACTTTATTAATGACATATAATGGTATGTTAATAGCTTCAACCCAAAAAAAGATTTGGAATATTTTATTCATACAACATAATTTTATAAATTTATTTCAAATTCATATTCCTATTTCGAACAGTATTATTCTATTGATATGTACTTGTGGAAAATAAGGTATGTTTAATGTCATATTTTGAGAAAAATTAATTGAATTTATAATTCTCAAACTCTCCACCATGTACACTTCTAAAATAAATAATTTTAGCATTCTTTTCAATTTTTACTTATAATTTTTTTTAACAAAAACAATAAAAGCTTCACTATTAAGTCTTAAGAAATAAAGCCATTTAAATCTTGAAAATCATCAACTAAAACATAAAAAAATGCTTTTTCTACTAGGATTTCAGTTTTAAATGGTCCGCACAAATCTACAAAGACAATTTCTTGTTATTTATAAGTAGAAACCACTTTAATTGGTTTGAAAGATGACTTATGTTTATTCCTCATTTGGAATACATCACATAGTTTCTTTTTTTCCAATTTATGTTTAATAGAATTATATTTCAAAAAATTATATAAAATAGATTCAAGGAATTAAAATTACAAAGGCCAAGCCTTCTATATCAAATCCAAGAATCATTAAATTCATAATTCAAAAAGTTTATATTTTATTTATATAAATAATATAGATCAAGAGTATAAACATTTTCATTTCATGGTGATATATATTTAATCAATTTTTCTTTAAAAAGAAAACAATATTAATTATAAAAATGAATAGAAAATCAATCATCACAAATTTGAGAAATACTTATCATGTTGTGCTTTAATCCTTTAATATAAAGAATTTTTTTAATTAGTAGTGAATTTGGATCTACAGTAGATCTAACTCTAATAATATTTCCTTTGGTATTGTCCCAAAATGTAAAATAGCCTTCATCGTTCTTATATAGTGTATGGAAGTTAGAAAAATATCCTCTCATATGGGTTGAAAATCCATTATCCAAAAATCATTTCCCATTATTGTTCTTTTGGCCCTTTAACTATATAAAAAATTAAACAATGAAATTTTTTAGAACCTAAATGCACTTATGTTCAGTAGTGTTATCTATTAATGATTTTGGGAACACAAATATGTCTACACTTTCTAGAATATTGAAAATTCCAAAAATTTATAGAATTTATGTTAGATAATATTTTTGATCTAAAATCCATGTTTAAACCAAAAAAATTGATGATATCTTAAAAATAATTGGAAAAATGACCTTTTGTACTATAGTAAAAAAAAAGTGATATTAAAAATGTTTTTGTTTTTAGAAATAGGTTCAAAATAATTCTTATGTAGCACAGTTACTTATATAATGGTTTATATGACTTGTTTTCCTTTATTATTATGTTTTATTACTAATTGTCTTATTGAGGTAATACTACCCATTAGTAAATACACTATAAGTATCTCTTATATATTTTACTTTATCCTTTAATTCATTTATTTTGTAATCAAGGATAGAAAGACTAAAAATAAATTTATCTAAATTTTATTTTAGATTTGAAATTTGTTTATGTAGAACACACTTTTTGGGTTGTAAAATATTTTAGATTTTATTCAGAGAAATTGGATTTATCTTAAAAGATTTATACTCATTTTATAATATATGATAGCATTCATTTAATTCGTCCAAATAATAATTTTAAAACTCATATTTTTAATCGTAGTTAGAGGAATAAAAGGATTTTACCTAATTACTTTAAGCGATAAAGAAAAAAATTCTTTACAAATTTATTGTTTGAACATTGAATTAGAATAATATTTATCACTGTAGTATTCCGAAGCACTCCATGTGCTCTTCATGTATTTATTTTTCTCTTCTTGTAATCAGATTTTATTTCAATGTTATTTTAATATTTCTTCTTATCTTTAACCTAAGGGAATTAAGTCTAGATATGCCTAAGATTCTTACATTAAGAAAATCACACTTATTTTTAGTCTCAATCAATATATTTGTACTTATTTGAGTATTTCTTGAATCCTATTATCTTATTATAAAACATTTTGAATTTTCTTCAAAACTAAACATGTTCTCCATCAAAATATTAGCATATTGATTCTCCCTTATCAGATGAGTCAGGTAATGTTCTTTTTCATGTTTCCTATCATCCTTTTAAGTAGATACCTTCAAATAATTATTTTATTTCATGATCATCTTATTATCATCATCCTATACTTCCATATATGTCTCATAAATCATAAAATTTCATATCAGGTCCTTTATTTTCAAATAATTTATAGGTGTGTATTGTCATACTATAGATGTTATTCCACTCAAGTTTGAATATAAAACTAAAAGGAAATTCAAGGTTTGATATAATTTAGGAATAAAAATTACCAAGGAATAAAAAACATTGAAAATTTCAATAATTATATCACACATATGAGTTATGATTTCACCATCTATAATTCTTCTGGTGTCAAACATATGGTTAGAAATGTTATACCTTAGTTGTCTCACAATTACTATTCCCTCATAAGATACTGAAATAGTTTCCCATATCTCATTTTTAGTAGTTCATTTTGAGGCACAATTAAACTCAGCTGGACCAAGACCATGGATAAAATTTCTATTGAATTTAAATCATATTTAGCTTCTTGATTAATTGGCATAACTCCAGTTCACTTGTACTATTTTTTTATGTTTTCATAGCGCTTATATAGGCTCTTGGACTAAGTTTATTCAACTAAATACTAATTCTAACCATCCATAAACCATATTTATATCCATTTAAAAAGGGATATCTTACCATATATATTCATTCATGTACGCCTTTGTAGTAACTTTAGAAATTGATCTGTAGACATCAATTGGTAGAGGATGAAAACTCAAAATTCACTAGCTCGGATTCCAATTATTATCATAGTAGAGTTTCATAAATACTCAAGTGGTTGGTGAAATGAGTTCCAAAAAATCCACTTAAAACCACCATTTTGAAATTGGTTGAACCTATCCTACTCTTCTCAATCATATATGTAGTGAAAAAAGACAAGAGGTAGGACACAATAGATTTATAAGGGTTTGGTTCACAAACATCCCCTACTCTACTTCACCAATACTCTTTCTTCAAGCATGAGGATTTTTATTAAATATTTCCTTTTGGGGGGGACCTTCATGATTAAGTTCAAGTAATAATAACTTGTTAAAAAGGTGAAAATATTTTTTTTTATGATCTACCTTTTATAAGAAATACCCATGGTCTTCACATAAATCATAGTATAATAATTGATCACTTATAATAATAAATAAATTATATAGAAAAGTAGTAGCTTTGACACATAGTTTCAAGAAAAAACGGATAGTAGATAAAACTTCATCAAATAAAGAATAAACTTTTAGAAAAAATTTCAAGAAATTCATTTTTCTCTAGATAAAACTTAAAAGTAAATAGTATCAGTAGATTACTATTTATAGTTTCATGGAAATAATATCGTAAATTAGTGATATGTTTTTCTTTTGTGTTATATTTTTAATATAACAACATTTTCCTCTAGTTAATTAATTATCACTTTATTGAAAACAAAAAAACACACATCTATAGGAACAAAAGTATTTACAAGTTTCACTACTCAATAAGAGTATTTAACCCTTGTTATGGTTTGGAAATAATCCAATAACACACAATCCACTATAAAACAATACTTTTTTATGGTTACATCAATTAATAAATATATTAACTATTTTGTAGCAATATGATTACAATAGTGCAGGTGCTTTTTCTAGAACAAATGATGTAAAATAAGTTTTATAATAAGTTTAGAAACATTAACTACTTGGTTACAACAATGTCAATGTGCTACTTCAGCAAGTTCCACTTTTTTAATTCTTCAATAAATAATTCTTTTCTTTCCTACCTAGTAGTAGGTAGAAACAACATCTCTAAACATTTTACAAAAACTTAGTCTGATGGATCAATCAGATTCTTCAGTCTAAATATTCTATCTTGAAAAAATATATGAATAGATACTCCTGAAAAAAATTTGATCCACTTTTTTATTTCCTTGTAAATATCACTCCAATTGCTTGGTATAATCAAGAAAAATTGGTCACAATATCTTCCTCATGCTTCTTCTATCCATAGATGTTTCTTAAGAAAAATTATTTTGGATAATGTTATTGGACCAATTATATCACAAAACATTCAGTTCTCTCACTCTCTTACACATGTGAATAGTGTCAGAGTATATTGTACTTTTTTCACTATTTATAGGTGCACCAAAAATGGAATGGGAAGGAAATGAATTTCACTATCCCTCTTAATAAATTTTCCAAAATTTATAATTTGACATTCATTTTGAATTAAAATTTGATCATTTCAGCTCTTCTCAACTCATATTAATTCTTCTCAAAACTTCTTAGATCTTCTCAAAACATCATCGTACTTTGAACTTAGAAAAACATTATTCAGTCTAATGCAATTGTTCCATCTGATGTTGTTTGTCATTCCAATTTTATTAAACCACTCAAGAATATGAAAAACTAATTAATTCCCATTCTAATGATCTAGATGAACATATTCTTCCATAAGAATCATTAAAACTTCTAAATATATCGAAACCATCGTCAAAAAAACTTCAGCATCAACTTCATAACATTTCACCATTCCATCATTTTCATAAAAAAATCCTCAAACTGATGGAACAAAATAGCATCTAATGAATTACAATGTTTGATGACTTATCTATGTATAATGATACTTGACCCAATTGAAAATAAATTCAAATTTTGTTTTATGAAAATAGTTGACTAAATTGTTGATCTTCCTCATATTGACCATTCTCTAATACTATCTAATGTATTAGTGTCAACTCATATCTGATGATTCCTGACCTACTTAATACAATTTAGGGTTTTTTGGAGAATTATTGACTACAATATTCTTTTTCATTGATTGATTGGTCTCTAAATATTTTCTTATCCATTCATCCCAAAAACTCCAACTTCTTTATCGGTTCCAAAATATTCTCTACTTGACTTCTCAAAACACCTCTGATCTTCCTCTAATAGAACTATACATATGATTCCTTATTGGTACCAATATTTTGATGGATTGGTGTTAAAACTCATTCGATGGATTGATGGACTATATCACCCCATAGAAAGGTGTTGGAAGAAACTTCCTTATTCTATATTCTCCATAACTATAAATTGATCCTATAAAATGGTTTATTTAGTGAATTAGATAGTCTAATGAATCATCCCTTCTGATGGATCATTCGATCAGTACTTTTGTAAAACCTCTGAAGACAACAACTTAAAACATCCTAGCCTTTAGAAAAAATTTCAATCTAACTATTCTCACACCGATGAACTATGACTGGAATCGTTTGACTTCATAAAATCCCTTACTCCACAAAATATTTCTTGTGTCATTATTTCTTAATGATATTAAGAACATTAACATTGGGATAGAATTATCTAAGTTTTAAAACATTTTATCCTATTTTCTTACATAATGGCTAGATTACAATTTTTCTAGAAAACTTGTGATATTGAAAACTTACCAAACATAGAAGCATCATCAGATTTAGTATTTAATATCTTGAAACACATTAAGAATCAAATAAAAATTAGCATACCATTATAACACTTCATTCTTCACAAAATGTGAGGCTGAAAAAAACTTCATAAAGAAAAAATTTTCATAATAGAAAACTAAATCCATTATAAATTCTCAAGAAATTTGTGTCTGGTCTTCTGATTCTAGTTCCTCTTTTTCCCATTCACCAACACCTATAAATTGAAAGTATTTATTGTGATTACAAAAAAAATATCAAACCCTTCTTTTAGCATCTGAAAACAATGTAATCCAACTTGGTCCGAACAATCCACCCATTTGGATATTGTTTTCAACCAAGGTTTATAAATCACATAAATTTTTAAACTCAATATATGAATAAATAATCAACAATTATAATCATACTTGAGCGAACTCATTATAGAAAAGAAGAATCATTGATAGCAAAACCATGTTGTCCATAAGTAGTGAATTATGAAACGTATTCTTGACACTTTAAACATTTTAAACTTTCCACCACTTCACAGCTTCTTTATTTCTATAAAACAAGTTTCCTACATCCACTTCAACAAAGTATTATAATAATTCACACACTTTCATGCTGATTTCATAGCCTACCAACAAATCCCCCAAACGCTATCCATCTTTACAAGGTTTATCACATATCAATGGATATATTTATGAAATATCATCTTTATTCCCCTTGATAGCAATATCCAAACACTATATGAGAGAGGGTATAGAAACACATACCTAAAACCTAGACAGAAAGAGGTTGTATTCCCATTTTCAACCTCAGTCTGAAAAAAAATTGGCAAAGGTTTTGTGAATATGTCAGTAACTTGTTCCATTATATGAACATATTATATCTTGAGTTAATTCTTTTCAACATGATCTTTGATGATGTGATATTTGATATCAATTTTTTTAAAAACAATTTTTACTAGATTTATTGTATGGTTAACCACACTATGATTATCACACCCTAAGAGGAGAGGTAACTTCACTTCAATAAGAAAATACTCCGATTAAGTTTTCATCCACATAAGTTTTTTTATAGCTTGAGTGGAAAAAAGCATACTTAGATTTAGCCATGATAAAAGAAACTGAATTTTGTTTCTTAGTATTTAAACTTACAAATAATTACCTAGAAATAAAACTCCATAAGATATGGATCATCTATCATCTAAATTACTTTACCAATTAGCATCTGTATATCCAAACAAATTAATTCTCCATGAGATATCATACCTGATTCTGAAATCTTTTGTGCCTTTGATATATCTGAGAATTATTTATCCATCCATGAGATGTTATTCTTTCAGAGCACTTTGTAATATTTCACATATAGAAATATATTTCACAATATCTATTCTTGGGGTAGTTAGATACATAAACTTTTAATCATATTTATAAACTCTTTAGAGTCAACTTACTTACCTTATAAATATTTTTTCAACTTTGTTCCCACTAAAATTTGTGGGGAAACATGTTTTAAATTTTCCATTCCATACTTATTAATTATTTACATAGCATAATTTTCTTGAGAAAAAAAAAATTATTTCTTATTTTGTGAGATTTGTAACCCAAAAATGTATTTCATTTCACCAAACATATAATTTTAAAATATCTTCTTCATTTATCCAGAAAACCCTTATCAAGTTCTTTCATCATTCCCATCAAATATAATTTCAGAAACATATACAATAACAATAAGGGAAATCTCCTGACTTTCATTGATGTAGAGATTATTATCAACTCTTTCTTTATTAAAGTTAGATTTTCTTAATAAGGTACCCAATTCTGAATACCATTCCCTCATATATTTATTTATATAATACTTGTATTTATTCAACTTTCACACATTACTTTGATACTTCCAAATCACAAAACCACCCTATTTTTTAATATATACTTTTTTATCAAGTTTTCCATTATGAAATGTTGACTTCAAATACATCTAAAAAATTTTGTAACTTCATTATTTAACAAAAAAAAGAAATATTGTATTTTTTTCTAGCCTTTCCATTATGATAAAAGTCTCATAAAAATAAATGCCTTCAGTATGTGAGTAACCTTTGAAAAACAATATTTCTTTGTTTCTTATCATTTCCCCATCTTCATTCACCTTATTCTAGAACACCCATTTTTACCAATAATTTTTTTTCATTTGGTTTAGGTAAAAGTTCCCAAGTATCATTCTTCTCAATTTGATCCAACTCTTAATTCAAAGCATGAATCCATTTTGGATGCTCAAAATCTTCACTAACATCTTTTGTCTCAGCTATTGAATATAAATAAGTATGTGTAACAACTTTTGAAGTTATTTTTTTTATAAAACTCTTAATGTTCATTTCAAATAATGTTTTGAGCTTCCACCTGCTTCCTTATCCTATGATGTGATGTAAAAAATTTGACTTCATCACTAGAAATAGTTGAGTCTCATTCTTCCAAATTTGTGATATTACCACCGTTGGAATTATTTTCATGTTTCTCACCAATAATTCTTTAATATTCTTCATTTTCCTTATCTTCATGTGTTTATGAAACATCTTCCTCAAAATTTTCAAGAAATTTTACATCAAAAGAATAAAATAATCTTCCAATTTATTTAGTGAAACTTCTATATCCTCTTCTATCAAGAAAATAGCCATGAAATATTTCATCTTCTCCTATTTGATCAAACTTCCAAATATTTACACCTCTTTTCATTATGAAGCAGGGACAAACAAAAAACACTTAAGTGTTTCAAAGCTGGATTGTTAACAATGAACATTTAATAAGCAGTCATATCAAAACATGGAATAAAGAAACAATGATTCTGAATTTAAATTGGTGTTCCTATTTCTTACCTCTAGAAGTGGTGAGGAAGACCATGTTCATGTAATATTATATTCCCCATATCAACAAAAATTCAATTATTTCATTAAGAAACACTATTTTTTGTGGAATATATGGTGTACTTAAATCATGTCTAATTCCATGTTTTTCAACATAAATTCTGAACTCTTCATTCTTGTATTCACTACAATTTTTAGTTATAAACTTATTCATAGAATATTCACATTCCTTATCATCTCTTTTATTGAAAATTTTAAACAACATCAAAACATCACATTTATGTTTCAAATACATAACAAAATTAATGTGAGTAAAATATTCAATGAAATAAATAAATTACTTATCTCCAAAAGTTTATTGTTTACTCATTATCCCACAAATGTTGGCATGAATCAATTACAGGTGTCATGTTGAATAAATTTAAACTTTGTTATGGAAAAAGTTTGTAATATTCCCTTTCTAATAAATTGAGAAACTCTAATATCTTATTGTTGATATATCTTAAATATCATGGACATTGTCTTACTTTGTTAACTTGTTAATGTTTCTCTAAAAAATATATCCCAGCCTTTTATGCCATAACTTATTTTCTTCCATCATGCCTATGTAACATGAATTTTATACTCCATAGACATGAAACAAGTTGACTTTTGTGTGTTGGCCTTTTGTAACAACTTTTCCATATTCCTATCTTTTCATAAAAAATAATATTTTCTAAAAAAATATTTACTTCATCAAAAAGTTGGGAAAACTCAATATACTATGCTTCAAGCCATCAAAAAATAATGCTTTCTTGGATTTCAAATTTTCTTCCCCAATAATTTTAGATCCAATACATTTTATTCTGAGAGATTTATCATTTCCAAATGCAACTTTCCCTTCTTTGAAATCTTTCACATTCTTTAAAAATTTTAAATATTCTAACATATGAGAAGAACACCCACTATCTAGAATCTAAGTTCGTTCTAATTTTATATTTTTTACATTAGTTTCTATAATAATAGATTTTTCTTTCCTTTTATCTTTATTCACTTCTCAATTCTAAGAATTTTTAAAAACATGTTTTGGTTCCAGTAACAAAACAAGACAACCATTTTCAAGATGTCCTGGTTTTTCACATATTTCACAAACAGTTTTTAAAGGACAGATCTATTTTATACTTTCAAAACATATTTCTCATATTTATTCCTTCAAGAGAATTTAATACCCCTCAAACATTTATTTCTGTAACTCATGGGATTATTGTAATGTTTTTGTTTAAACCAACACATATTTTTCATATGTCTAAATCCACCACAATACCAGTAGTAACCATAGAAGGAATATTTACCTCAATAACTTCCATACTGTCTAAAATTGTGAACATTGTTTTAGAAATTTTCTTATCTTTCACATCAAAATTTTATTTCACCCCAACCTTCCAATTATCACCGAGAATATTATTATTCAATATCGATTTCGTTACAACTTTATTAGAATCATAATCAGTAGAAAATTTTGTTTTATACTGAGAATATTTAGAAATTTATAAATTTCTAATTTTGTTTGTTTTTTACAAAAAATTTAATTTATCATAATTATTATTCTTAAGAACATTTTTAATTTTATTTTCAACCTTTTAAGGTAACTCTTTTATATCCTTCTCAAGTTTAGCCTTTCCAAAAATTTCACCAACATCTGAGATAGTGTTCTTGAAACTTGTTACTACCTTCTCAACTTTAGAGATTTTTTTTGAAAAAGTTTCAACTCTTTCTCATTTCCTTTTAACATGACTTTAATATGTTTAGTGCAATTATTTTATTTTTTTAGAGGCTTTTTCATACAATCAATATCTTCTAGAAACATAGTTTTTTCTTTAGAAATAAATTATTTAGTCTTTATTATTGGACTTTCTTTATTCAAATTTTTGATTTATCTTTCAATTCCTACAATATTTCTAATAATTTCTTTCAAATCTATTTTCATATGAAATTATAAGTCAATATATTATTTTTTAGAAAAACTGCTTCTAAAATCATCATCATTAACTATTGAAATGAACATTTGTTCTCTAACTACTTTAGTAAACTTTTGTACTTCAAATTTACTATCTCCATCTTCATCATCTTTAGAAAAAAATATTCTTCTTTTGGATTTGGAGAACTTTTTTATTTTCCCTTGGAATGAGATTTTAATTATCACCATTTTTCTTCTAAGATCTTCTTGGACTTCTATTATCATCGTCCCTATCTTCTTCATTCCTATTTCATTATAAATTCACAGCAAAGGTCCTAATATCACCACATTCAAAAAAATTTATGGGTATCTTCCCCTAATACTTTCCTATACCTCTTTTAAAAATTTTATAAAACAAGGTTAAAAATTCATAAACATTTTTACTAACCTAATTTTCAGATTTAGAATCACCAACATCATTATATTCAATAATTTTATTAGATTCTCCTTGCTTAGAATTCTTGAAGGATATTTCACGATCATCTTTTATTTTACTTTTCCTAACATTCTCCCCTCTCATTTCTTAGGTAATGAGATTACTATGAAGGTCATACGAATATAGAGTTTTAGGATCTCGCTATTCTAAAGATGAAAATTTAGCATAAAACTTGATTGGAAGAATTCTCAATATCTTTTCAATAATAGTCAAATCATCCAACTTCTCACTAAGACATATAATTATTCTAACAATATCATTCACCCTTGAAATTAATTCACTAAGAGATTCATACTCACACATTTTTAGATCTTCATAATTCAGCTTCCATATTTTTAAATTTTTGTTCTTCAATTTCATATTGCCTAAATAAATGTTTTTTAACTTCTCCCAGATACTTTTAGTAGTATAAACTCCATTTACTATAAGTAATTAACTTTCATAATGTGATGAGAGTAAATAATATTTTACTCTTCCATAATTTTCCAGATTCTTATTCTCCACGGATGTAAGTGGAAAATTCTTAGTAAGAGGAGGAAATCCATCTGTAGTGGCTTTCAAAACATAATAATGAATATATATAAGACAAGGAAACATAATATCATTCCTCATATGATAATTATTTCCATCAAATACTTGAATCCCCTTAATATTCACCCAATTTGAATTCTATACAACAACTTATCCTCAAAAACATCATCAAACTGTAAATTAAGGTTACATTACTCTTATTCCACTTGAAAAGTTCCAAATAAGATCATTATATCACTGAGAGGGGGAGGGGGTGAATCAGTGATATATTTTTCTATTATTTTATATTTCTTATATATAAAAATTATCCTCTTATTAAAGAATTATCACTTTGCGGAAAACAAAACATTCACACATACATAGGAACAAAATTATTTAATAGGTTCACTACTAAATAAGAATATCTAGTCCTTTTCATGGTTTGTAAATAATACAATTCCACACAATACACTAGAAAAAAAATCCTTTTGTGTGGATACAACAAGTAATAAATATCCTTGCACTTGTATAGCACTATGATTAATAAAATAATGAATGTTCTTCTTCTATCATGAATGATGTAAAATAAGTGTTGTAATAACTTTGTAAAATTTCACCAGTTGGTTCCAAAAATATCACTATACTGCTTCAATGACTTCAAATTTTTTAATTATTCAAGGCAAAATTATTCACTTTTCTACCCAGCAGCAAGTGGAAGAAACCTCTCTAAACTTTGTATGAAAACTAAATCTAATGGATCAATATGATTATTTAGTAAAAATATTCATTCCATAAAAAAATA
This sequence comes from Viscum album, assembly GCA_963277665.1. NCBI lineage: Eukaryota > Viridiplantae > Streptophyta > Magnoliopsida > Santalales > Viscaceae > Viscum > Viscum album. Next base: position 1,985,142,728 of record OY728122.1, read on the forward strand.
AGAATACATACTCCTGAAATAATTATGATCCACTTATTTATTTCTCTAGAAATATCATTCTGATTTCTCAGACTGATCTGGAAAACTAGATCACAATATCTTCCTCACACTTCTTCTATCTAGAAATGTTTCTCAAAAAAATAGTATCCAAAAAACCTTCTTGAACAAATTCTATCACAAAACATACACTATGACACCCATATTTTTCCTTTCACCCTTTTTTCATGTTCATTTTTTAATTTGTTTTTTCTCTCATGTTCCAGGTGTGATGGGGTTTAAACATTGATTTGTTTCTTTGTTTAGTTTTGACCTTGTGGTTATTCTTCATTTTTACCATGAGTTTTTGGAAAAAAGTTTTGTTTTTGACCTTGTAAATAGTCTGTGAATAGTTTGAGAACATTTAGGGGAATCATGTTTCCTTCTCTATGTAACCACATGGCTTAGGTGTTATTGGTAGAGGCATGGCGCATGACCTGTGCATGGTTTTTCCAACTATGTGGCAACTGTGCAGTGAGTTTATATTCCGGGATAGTGGAATTTGGCATGGAAAGAATGTGGTTTAGAAACCATGAATTTAGATCGTGTGGGTTCCTAGGTGTGTCTAGTGAGGGGAACATGGTTGTCGCATGGTTTGGTAAATTGTGCATCCAAATCGTGTGGTTTCCCATATCTTAAAAAATAATGAAATTCCAATTATATATCCTTATTATTTTTAACCCTAAACGCCACTCTTATCCTCCCCTAATTTTTTTGACCCTAAGGGGCCTTCCCCCTTATTCAACAAGCTTCCTCCTCCCTCCCATGGTGTAGATATAGAGTTTTCTTTAAGTTTTAATGGTGATTTATCAAGTTATCCGCCTCTCTTATCCTCCCTTTTCCTCTTTCTTTCATTTTCAATTGAGATATATTTGTCCCATGGTCATATCGACCTACAGTTCCTATTTCCCTTAGTTTATGTTGGGGTTTTCTTTGTTTTTTAGGTTCCCACTTGGTAAATATTGGATCTTGGAAACTTCATTGAGTGGTTTCGGGTGTGCATTATTGAAGTGTCGTGATATTGAGTTAGGTTTCCCTTTGCACTTACCATTATAATTTATGATTCATTGATTTCAAGCTTTTCTCACCTTTATTAAGTGTTAAATATTAATGTGTGATATTTATAATATTTTTTGATGTGAAATGAGGTTCTTTTCATGACTATTTTGAAGTATATACCATTGTTTTTTTAAATGTTTCACACCAAGTGTTTGATAAAATCCCCAATTGGATTTTACATGTTATTTTTGTATTATTAAGCTGGATTTGTCTTTGTAAATGTTTTTTTGACATCTTGATGGTGGTTTTGGGTTCCTCAAATGGATTGATAAAATTTTTTGTTTGGAAAATAGTGTGTGTTTAGTTATTTAAAAATGAAATGTCATGTGATGATTATATGTGGACTATTTGGAATTTTTTTGAAATTAATTTGATTTTTCACATGTGGTTCAAGTACTTAAAAGAAGTTTTTTAAAATGATTATGAAATTAAAACTGGTGTGTTTACACCATTTTGAAATGTGAATTTGGTTCTTTGATAAATGATGGTTTTTTGAAGGGTGTTTGAGACATGTCTGTTAATTTGTAAAAATAATGAAAATTTTTATCATGAAAACCATCCATGGATAATATTCTTGACTTGTATATATTTAATGGATGGGATATACTCACTCTGGAATTTTTAGGATCCATTTACTTAGTTTGGAAATGGGAGATCCTCTGTGCGGACCCCTTTGAGATATATGATTTTTAATGAAAAAATTGATCTATTAGGTTATTTGGGTGATTCTTGTTGTGTTATTGTTATTATATATGTGTATGGGATTCGATGCATGGTTGGAATCAGTTAGCTCACCTTCTTTATTCTCTTGAAATTAGAACCTGTAATAGATATAGAATTTTCTGTGAATGATTTCTTCTCAAGTTAGGAATACACTCTGACTAGTGGCACATAGCATGGGGATATATTGTGTTTTATTTCTATCGGATTGTGCCCCTTGGTCTATACCATATAGGGGATGGCTGAGCATGTCGGATTTATTGATGTCATCAAGTGAGGCATGATTTCTAGGATGATTCAATATGTATTAGTTTTCTTTATATTATTCATGAACTCTTAGGTTCACCAATGTCTATTAGCACTTAGTTCTTACGATGGATGATTGAGAAGCATGATTGGTTGATTCCTCTTTTATTCTTATTTAAATTTTCCTTGTTATGCGAATATTCTGGTTCTCTCATGTGTGGTGTACTTATTTGGAAATTGATGAGTTGGATTTCTAAGTTTTATGTAAAATGTTTTCTCTTAGAAATGTTTTATGTCCTCTTGTTCCGGTTTTTAAATGAAAGAAACACCTTCCTTCTTCAAAATTTAAATGGTTTCTTCTTGTAAAGGAACTTGGATTTGGATATGAAAAAGGAAAATAGGCCATCATTTTTTTTGAATTAGTGTAGAAAATATTACTTTTATATATTTTATTTCAAACTTGAGGTTGATGTTTCATTTATTTTAAAGTAATTTCATTGGGAATAGATTTTTCAAGCATGCTTATTGAGTTTAAATACACACACTTATAGTTCTTTCTTGTTTTTATCTTGTGGTGCATGTTTTATCTTGGTCTTCATTTCCATTGGAAATAGTTGATTTGGTATCGAAGAGTGACCCTCAGGGTCACAACAAGATGTCATGGTCGTTAGGTTTAGTTTAGTTTTTTGTATAGTTTTTGGAGTAGTTTGTTGTATTTTTTTATTTGGGTAAAATTTGTTCAGTTTGAATAAATTATTTATTTGATCATATTGAGATGTTTTGTTTATCATTCTTCTATTCAGTTTATTTTTTTTATTGGGTGAAATTGTTCCCTTGGTTACTCAGATGATGTCCGACGCTAGTTGCCTGCATGTGGGGACTGGGAATGCCCTTCGGGATTTTCCACAGATCATCTTGGGTGCCTGGATTAGGGTTGACTTACGTTGGTTCAGGAAAAAATAGTATAAGAGCAGGTTCCCTTGGAGGACCTAGCTTTTAGAGTGCCCTTTTTTACTTTGGAATTTCAAGGTAGATGGAGTAGGACTGTCGGAGCTTGTGGTAAAAGTTTGGGGGAGTTTTTGGTCAAAACATTCTAGACCAAACCTTGAGTTTCCATGGGAATTCGGGTTCTATTGATACACTTTGTCTTTTTTGGTAGTTTGGTGTCTGGGATACAAAAACAGAGTGGGGATAGTGGTCTTAGTGAGCACGCAGGGCCTGGAAAGCCATGGGGAGTCAGGGAAATGGTCTTATAATACTCTTTGTGATGGTGGTTTGATTGACATATGGTCGCAAACCATATAGTCATTTCACCCATCAACACTAGTTTCCCTTTTTAGTTTCATTGAATCTCCATTGATTTTGGATATTTTTGTGATTGCCCTTATTTTTAAATTGAGAAACATTAATTTAAAAATTGAAATGGTTTGATTTTGGGAAAATGGAAAATTATTTTTTTGTTTTATTTTGAATTGGAATTATAAATTTAATTTTTGTATAATTATTTTGGCAGAATGGAATTTTTTGAGCTGATGAATAATGTTTTAAATGGGATGAATTATATTTTTGGATGGAAATTCTTGGGATTTTATTTTTGATAATGATGAAATGGATTGAATTGTAGAGTTTAAAAATGGTTTTTTACTTTCTATTTAGTAATATTTGGAAAAGTTTTTTGATTTATGAAATTAAAAGTGGATTGAGAATGTGAAATCATGGGTTGGATAATTGTTTTGGAAAATGGAAATGTTTTGTTTTGACCCTTGGTATTTCCTTGGGTGACTACAAGCATAGATATGAATGGAATTTGTTAGATAATTATGTTTTAGGAAGAGTGTACAGTATGTAATGAGCTGATGAGTGCTCAGGGTGGCATGGGAATGTACATGTGTGAGGCCCCATAGAATACCATAGCTAAGTGTACAACCCACCTAGTTTGTTTTCTTCAAAAAGTTGTTTTCAAGAGGAAAATTTTGTGATGTTTTTTATATCCATTGTCTATGTGGATTGTTTTTCTATGTTTAGGAATTTTTTATGAGTTTTGTTTCACATTTTAAACCTTGTTAGTAATTTGGTTTTAAATTGGCATTTAGCAAGATTTTAGAAAAGTTTTTTGGGAAACTTATGAGTTGGGTTCCCTTTATATTGGTGTTTATTTGACATGATTTTTGGTTGAGAGATGGTTTTGATATATCTCTTAGTTTTCTTATTCCTAGGTGGTTCCTCCATATATATTTTATAGATATTATAGGTGTATCTATGGGTGATTCACTGTTATTAATATTTCTTTTGATCAACCTATGGATTTCTTTCTTGAGTTTTGAAAATTAAATCATCCTCTATTTTATGGTCAAGAAAATCCTCTAAAAGGGGAAGAGTGGATAGGTATAATCAAAAGAATATTTTTCCTCATTGATTTTCCCTAGTCTTTAAAGGTGAAGTTAGCTACCTTTCTGCTTAAAGGACCATCATGGAGGTGGTTGAAGTTGGTCTCTCAGAACATGCCTCAAGAATTTATTTCATGGTAGTTCTTCAGGGTTTCGTTTATTCATCGGTATTTCTCTGAGATAGTAAAGGTGAGGAAGGTAATGAATATGTGAAATTTTCATCAAGGTGATGAAATGGTATTGGATTACTTATATCATTTTTTGGATATTTTTCCTTTTATTTAAGAGTGGGTTGTAGATGATTCCTTGAAGGATCAACATTTTGAGTTTGGAGTTCATCCTGATCTTCATTCAAAGGTGTCATAGTTTAATTTAACCACATTTTATAATGTGGTAAGGAATGTTGTTCATGATGAAGCTATGTTATTAGGAGTGATTTAGGTATTCTTCCCTCCTTCATTCCTTGGAATTGGTGAGGGGAATTCCAAAATGGAAGTGGAGAAGCGGTAGGATGTTTTTGGATCTGTTCAGGGAATTTAAAGTCCTCTCAATATTTGATCAAATTCTTATGGGTGTGGAAACTTTGAGTTTCATCAATGTAGAAATACATATCATAATAAGTCGTCATTTTTTATCGCACCAAAGGCATGTCATGCTTGTGGGAACCTACTCCACTTTAAATGGTTCTGTCATAGTGTTTCCAAGAACCGATGTGGAGCTAGTTTACAAAATTAGAGTGTTGTTTGGGATCAGTTTAGAGTCACTTTCTATTGTAGTGTTTTCTTATGTTGTGGCAGTTGTGCTCGGTGGTGTTCTGTTTTTTTTGGGATGTGAGGAAATGTTGTGGATCTCTTGAGAACTCCTATTTTAATGAAAGTTTATTCTTTGTTTTTTAAATTCTTAATATTTCTATTCTAAGTGGAGGTTTGTCCCGTCTATGGATTCTTTGAATAACTGAGTTTCCTAGTGTGTCGTGATCTACTCTTTTTTCCTACAGTGCATTGTGGCTACTTGTAAAAACAAATGAAGGAGTTATATCTGGGTATCATTAGAACCTAAATATTGGGTATTAGATGCTTCAAACATCAGGACTCCATCCATAGGTCTTGGGGTGAATCTTTTCAAATAGTCAGGAAACTGTCAGGGTTGTGCGGATCTTTAGCTCAGATATTGTCTCCTTCATTCATGACTATTCAGTCTAAACTCTCTTGTTGGAGTTATTACTTGTCATGATTTGGGTTTCATCTTGATTGAGTTTCTTTTGAAAGGGGACCCTTGTAGTGGGGGTGGGTTTTCTATGTGTAAAAGTTCTTTGGTTAATTTTTTTTGGTTCATCATGTTTTCTAATGAAATTTGTTCAATCCAATTAGTTTCTAATGGTGTGGAGACCCACCACAGGTCTCATTGATATTTATCTTGAGATAATAGGTGCATTTTTTCTAATAATGGGAATTCTATTCCATCCTATAATATTGAGTGTTCATTTTTGTTTTAGATTACATCTAGTTAAAAATGGTTTCTTTTTTAAGTTCTCTAATTTTAAGTTCATTTCAGTTTGGGTAATGTTGGGCTTTTGGAGTTAACCCAATGGTCATTTTTTGAGAATGTTTGTGTATTGTGTGGATTGGATTTCCTATTATTTTCTTGAAAAATGGCATCATTTTTTTGTTTTGTTTTAGGAAAGAGGCATGAATTTCATTTGTAGGTATTTTAAATGATCATGTTTTGATAGGTTAGATTATTTGAATGTGTAAATCCTAACTCTTTGATCGATCAAATAGAAAATGTTGTGTCTTTCCGAGAGTGGAAATCATTAATGGTGGGGAAAATTATCACAACTAGATTTTTCTTTTCACCCTTTATTATGGATCATTTTTGGCTCTTTTTTTTTCTCTCACGTTACAGGTGTGATGGGTTTTAAACTTTGAGTTCATTCTTTATTTATTTCTTACCTCATGGTTCTTTTTCAGTTTTTCAACGACATTTTGGGTAAAAGATGATTTTTTGTACTTAGAAGTAGCTTGTGCATGGTTGGTTCATGATGTGGGAAACCATGAGGTATTTTATAGGTAACCATACGGCTTAGATGTTGGTTGTGAAGTTATGGCATATGAATTTCACAGGGATTTTCAAACCATTTAGAAATCGTGTGGTGATGTATTATTTTTGGATAGTGGAATTTGGAACCATTAGAACATGGTTTGGAAATTGTGTGGGTAGCCCATTTGGGTGTCCCGATGTGTCCAACGAGGGGGTCATTGTTGGCACAGGTTTTGGTAAACTGTGTGTCTAAGCCGTGTGAGCTTCCTAGATCTTAAAAAATTATGTAATTCAAATTATTCTCCCTTGATATTTATAACCCAAAACACCCCTCTTCTCCTCCCCCAGTTCATGAGACCCTATAAGGAATTTCCCCTTGTTCTCCAAGATTTCTACTCCCTCACATGGTGCGGATATAGGATTTTCTTCAAGTTTCAAGGGTGATTTATCAAGGTATTCTTCTCTCATCTCTTCCCTCTTCCTATTTATTTCATTTTCTCTTGAGATATTTTTATCCCATGGTCATGTGGACCTAGGTTTTGTTTTTCACTGGGTTTATGTTGGGGTTTTTTCTTGTTTAGGGTTCCTCTTGGTAGATCTTGTATCTTAGAACCTTCATAGAGTGGTTTTGGGTGTGCGTTGTTGAAACTTGATGATATTGAGGAAGTATTCCCATTTCACTTGACTTTATAATTTATGATTCATTGATTTAATAATTATCAAACCATTATGAGGTTATAAATATTTATTTTTGATCCTTATAAAATCTATTTGATGTGAAATGAGGTGGTTTTCTTGACTATTTTTAATTATATGCCATTGTTTTGTTAAATGTTGCACACTGAGTGTTTGATAAATTGCCTGGTTGGATTTCTAATGTGATTTGTTGATTGTTAAGCATGGTTTGTATTTTTCAAAGTTGTTGTGACACATTCATGGTGGTTTTGGGTTCCTCAAATTGATTTATAAAAGGTGTGGTTTGGAAGATGGTGAGTGTTTGGTTCTTTAAAAGTGAAATGATGTGTGATAATGATATGTTGCCCATTTGGCCTTTTGTTGAATGTAATTTCATTTTTTACATGTGGTAAAAGTATTTTTTAAAAAAAATTAAAATTATTTTGTAATGTAAAATGTTTCTTTTACAACCTCTTGAAAGGTGGATTTTTTCCTTTGACAAATGATGGTTTTTTATTGGTATTTGAGGCCCATTTGGAAATTTGTGAAAATATTGAAGATGTTTATTATGAAAACCCTCCTTGGATAATCTTCTTACATTTTCTATATTTAATGTATGGGTTGTACTCACTATGTAATCCTCGTGTATCATTTACATAGTGTGGAAATGGGAGATCCTTGGTTTGAAATCCTTTGAGATCTATGAGGTTGAAGACAAGAGATTGATACTTGGGGTGATTTGGGTGATGTATATTGTGTGATTATTATTATTATTATTATATAGGTGCATGTGATTAGAAACTTAGTTGTAATTTATTGGATCACCCTATTTATACTCTTTACATGGGAACCTGGCATAACTATTGAATTTTTTGGTAATGATTACAATAGTAATTAGGATTACTCTTTGAATAGTGGCCCATATCATGGGGATATATTGAGTTTTATTGATATGAGATTATGCCCCTCGATCTGTACCATATAGGGGACAACCAAGTGTGTGGAATTTATTTATTTCATCAAGTGAGGCATTATTTCAGGGATGATTCAACATATATTAGTTTTTTAGGGATTATTCAAAAGCTCCTAGGTTCACCCATGTCTATCGTCACTTAGTTGTTATGACGGATGATTGAGATGCATTATTGGTTGATTTCTCTTGTGTGCTTATTTCTATTTTCTTTATTATGTGACTATTATGGTGCTATCATGTGTGGTGTACTTACTTTTAAAGTGATGAGTTGTATTTAAATGTTTTATGCACAATGTTTTCTCTTACAAATGTTTTATGTCCTCTTGTTCTTATTTTTAAATGAAAACATCACTTTCCCTATTGAAAATGTAAATGGATGATTTATAGAAAGTAACTTTGATTCGGAAATGAAAAAGGGAAATGGACCATGATTTATTTTAAATTGTAAATTTTTTAGAAAGTATTACTTTTATATATTTTATTTCGAAATTAAGGTTCATGTTTCTTTTATTTTTAATGAAGTGCATTGGGAATAGATTGTTCATGATAGCCTATGACATTTTAACACATACACATATAATTCTTTATTATTTTTAGCTTATGGTGTGGGTTTCATATTGGCCTTGATAACCATAGGTGATAGTTGGTTCGTTATCATGGAGTGACCCTCAGGGTCACATGGAGATGTTGTGGTGATCAGGTTTATTTTGGGTTGTTGTATATTTTGTTGAGTAGTTTGTTGTATTTTTCATATTTGTGTAAAAGATTTTTAGTTTGAATAAATTATTTATTTTTTCATATTGGTTTGTTTTATTTATCATTCCATTTTCTAGTTTATTTATTTATTATTGGGATAAATTGTTTCCTTGGATACTTTGATGATGTCTGACACTAGTTTCTAGCCCGTTAGGATCAAAAATGCCCTTCAGTCCTTGCCATGAATCAGTTCTGGTGACCGGTTCAGGGTCAACCCAGGATGGTTTGTGACATTAATCACACTCTCTCTCTCTTTCATGGTAATAGTGTCAGATTATGTTGTAATTTGATCTCTATTTATAGGTCCATTAGAAATGGAATGGGCAGGAAACTACTTTCATTATCCAGATCAACCAAATTTCTAGACACTCAAATTTGACTTTCATTTTGACTTTATCTTTCATTGTTTCATCATTTCTTCACTATTCTCGATTCTTCTATAAACTTCTAAAATCTTTTCACAACTCCATCATACTATGAACATACAAAAAATTCTTCAGTTTGATTCAATTTTTCATTCTGATACTCTTTGTCATTCTGATTTCCTTATACCACTTGAGAATATGTAAAATGGATGACTTCACATTCTGATCCTCCAGATGAACCTATTCTGACATAAACATCATTAAAAATTATCAATATGTCAAATTATCCTTTAAAAAAACAACAGAATCTTCAAAATACTTAACATATTATTCGTTTTCTAAAAAAATCCTCAGACTAATGGAAAAACTATGTCTAATGAAGTACATTATCTGATGAATTATTAGTGTTAGATGAGACATGACCCACTTTAAAAAAACTAAATTTTTTGTATGAAAATGGTTGAATACATTTTTTATCTTTGTTATATTGATTGGTCCTTGATCTCATCAGATTTATCAGTGTCAATTCATATCCAATGAGTCTTGACCCACTTAAAAAATAGTGTTTTTGGAAAAATAAATACTACATTATTGTTCTTCATCTGATTGATCAGTCTCAGAATATTTCCATATTCATTTGTCCTAAAAACTACAACTTCTTTATCGGTTCTAAAACCTTCTCTACTTGACTTCCCAAAACACCTCTAATCTGCCTTCGATGGAACTTTGCATCTAATGCCTTGTTGAAAACAGCACATTGTCTAATGGATTTGTGTTATAAGTACTCTGATGGATCAATGGAATATATAATTTGATAGATAGGTGTTCACAACAAATTATTTCATCAAAACTCTCTTCAACTATATATTGATCTTATAAAATGGTCCATTCGGTGAATCATATGGTATGATGGATCTTATGATCAACGCTTTTGCAAAACCTCTGACTACAACAACTTTAAACATCCCATTCATTATAAAAATTCTATGTCGGGTGATTCTCACACTAATGAACTACGAATGGAAAACTTTAACTTCCTAAATTCCCTTCTTTTATAGACTCCTACTTGTATCATGATGTATTCTTGATGTTAATAACATTAATATTGGCATATCATCATCTAACTAATAAAACCATTTATCCTCTTTTTTATAGGGATTAGATCATATGTTTTCCATACAAATTATGATATTTAAAACATAAAAAATAGAAATAATCATCATATTTAGTGTTGGATATTTTGGAAGACATTCAGACACCAATTGAACTTCTCATACTAATCAAATACTTCATTTTGGAAAAAATGTGAGTCTGAAAAACAACTTCATCCAAAAAACATTTTCAAAATAGAAAACTAAATATGATGGACTTTATCAGGAAATTTGAATCCTATATTATGAGTATGTCCCTCTTTTATCTAATCACCAACACTTATAAAGTGAAAATATTTTTCTTAGTGACAACAAAATTAAAAAAACAAGTGCTTCTTTCAGAATCCTAAAACAAATTCCATCCAACTTGGTCCCAACACATCAATGGTGGATCTAGAATTTATTTAATGAAATTTTAGTGAAAAAAATGGAAATTTATATCAAATTTATAGAAAGTAAAAAACTTTCCTATTAATATTGGATTGAGAAAATAGATTCTTTAATCAAAGGAAAGGTTGTGTCAAACAAAAAAATATAGAGAAATTTTCATGATTCAAAGTAGTCTTGGATATTCCTACTTTTAAAATATATTGGAAAAAAATTGATTCATGCATATGAGGAAATATGGCTCAAAATACATATCCTATGAATAATATTAGATAATTTTTTTTACTAAATTTGATTCACCTTGATGTGTGTACTCTGATTGGTTGGGTATCAACCTATAGTGAGAGGTATTTCATCTTATTTATAGATGATTGGAACAATACGGTTTGTTCAATGTTCATAAATTCAAAAATATAAGTGATGGATTCCATAAATAGGTTTCAAAAAAGAGAAGAAAATGAAATTGGAAGAACAGTAAAAATTATGAGATTATATAATGGAATAGAATAAACTTCTTATGAGGATACAAATTATCTGGAAAAAAACATGGTATTAAGAATTAAGTTTATTCAATGATAACCCCTCAACAAAATACAATTTTTGAAAGAAAATAATATCATGGTTAATAATATTGAAAAAACATTTTTGATAGATAGTGGTATTTCACATCACTGTATAGAAAAATAATTTCAAGTGGTTTTATAAACAGAAAATAGATTACTACTCAGTCCAAGAGTATATATGTTTCTATATAAAATTTGGCCTGGAGTGAAACCTTCATTGAAAAATCTAAGAGTATTTAAAACAAATAAATTTATTTGAAATATAGATATAAATTAAAGAAAGTATAGTGATTCATTACATAAAAGTATTATCTTAGGATACTCAAAAAATATTTTGGCCTATAAAGGTTTTAATAAAAGGCTCAAAAAAATTTGATAGTATTGAGATAATGGTTATTGAGAATGAAATCAAAGATAATTCTATAAATTCTATTTCTAAAGAATAATTTAAATAATGTGAAGTAAGAAATATAAATTAGGGAGTAAAATAATATTTTTAAGTTGATAAAGATTTTAATATTTAATTTGTTGATGTGAAAGATAAATATTTGAGTCAACCTTTAACTCATTCCAAAAATAAAAGGGTTTAATTTTATTCAAGAAATATAATCGTAGATAAATATTCTCCAACTAAAACATCAAGAATAAAAATATTATAGAATATTGTGATATTATCTAAGATTAAACCAAATTTTTTTGAAAAATAAGTCTATAGAGGTATTGTGGGTGAAATCCATGAATAAAGAATTCGATTAAGATGATAAAAATCAGAATTAAAAGCTTATGGGAAAACCTGAAAATCATAATGTAATTAGTATAAAATAGGTCTTTAAGAATAACTTGGATGAAATTATAAAGGTTATCTATAATATAGAAATATGGATTTTTAAAGGTGATGCTCAATTTTAACACATTGATATTGAATTTATGTTTTATCTTATAGAAATAATGATGTGTATCGGACTCTTCTTAGAAGTGGTTATCTGAAAAATGTTCAAAGTATTTAAGATAGATATAAAGTCAATATTTTTTAATGGATTTTTAAATAAAGTGGCATATATCAAACAACCAGTTAGATTTATTATTGGAAATATTGATTATAAAGTGTGAATGTTGAGAAAATATTTGTATGGTTTAAAGTAAAATCCTCATTCTTTAGAATTTTATTTAAAGAAGATGGATTTTAAGAGAGGAGGGGTTGATCACAACCTCTATGTAAATGTTTCTAAAGAATATCAGTTCATGGTATTGGTTTTTGAGGTTGATATCATATTTTTTGGAAGTAATTATAATCATATTGATAAATATAAAAAAACTTTTTAACTTAGAGTTTGAAATTTTAATGATTAGTGATTTGACATATTTTTTGGGGTTACAACTTCATCATAGTAAAGGAAAAAATAATCATTTCAAAGATGAAGTATATAAATGACTTCATAAATAAACATATAATGGAGGAGTTCAAACATTTTTTCACTCAAATTTTGGTTGTAACAAAATTGGGTACACACGATGACAACAAAGCGGTAGACTCAACCCTATATGGAATAATCATTGCCAGTTTAATCTACCTTACTATTACTTGGCTAGATATGTTGTATACTATATGTTTGGAAGAAAAATTTTAGAGTTTTTCTCATCAAGGAACACCTCATTTTAGTGAAAATAATAATGTCACATTTTTAAGGAACATTACATTATGGTTTTTCATTTAAATCTTTAAATAATAAACATTTATGAGCATACTATGATGCTTATTTGAATGGTAAAACTGTTGATCAAAAATACAAAAGTGGTGGTGCATTCTATATTGGGAATAATTTTATTTGTTTTCTAATAAATAAATAGAATTATATTTCCATAAGAAAAATGGAGGTAAGATATGTTTTAATAACCATAGCTTGTACACATATTATATGGATAAAGAAATAGTTAGAAGGCACTAGTGAATAGGTGCAATAACCAATGATGATTCAATGTGACAAAAAAGGTTCTGTTGAGTTGTCTAAAAATATGGTTCAATAATATTTCATAAAGAACATTGAAATCTTGTACCATTTTATAAATGATAATTTTGAGAACAACATAGTGAGGTTTTAATTCCTTCAAACTCAAGATCATGTGTTTGATATCTTCAACAATCCATCAACATGTCATATATTTTAAAGGAATAAGTTGAACCTTGGAGTTTAAACAATTTTCCCAAACTAAGAGCATTCATAGTTACCCATATTCCCATTAAATCTAATGTTTTATCGAGTATTTGTGTATTATTAAAAAATTATATGTTGTATTGGTTTTCAAATACAGGTGATATACTATTTAGGAATATTTTAAAAAGAAAAGGGCTTATCTAAACTTTTAATAACAACATTGCAGTACTTGGTACTTTCTCTTGTTTCATACACTGATATTTTTCTCATTTGGGCTTAGAGAAATTATTAAATCCTCTTTTATTGGTTTCTAAAGAGGTGTAGATTTGAATAACCCTTTGTATTTTATTATTAAAGGGATATTGAGACAATGCATTCATGGTTTAATGAAGTATTATAATTTTAATTTACAACTATGTACAAAGGAATAGAATGTTGGAACCCAAATTATGTATTTTCTGATTGGATTTTATGTCAATATTTTATGTTTTTCATTTTTTGTGAGGGAATTTATAGAATCTAGAAATGGTGCATTGAATCTAAAATTATAGATAAAATTGATGTTTCCGTGGTGGAAAACCATGTCTCACAACACAAAACTAAGCACCATGCCATAACTCTATACTTAAGATGTGAATATTTATTATCTTGAGGGTTCTTCCTTTATGGTTGTTAATGATAATTTCTATTGTGCTATAGATTTGGTGATTTTCACACCGTAGTATTAATTTGAAACATGGTTTGGATTTATTTATTTTCTCTATTCCATAACATAATGTTACACTATTAAGGGAATATTTTTTAAAAAATTAAGGAAACATATAAATATGTTTCATATTTAATGTATATAGGTGTCTATACTGTATAATTAAGTTACCATGTGGAGGGTATAAAATTAAAATATAAAAGAAACTTTTTGAGACTATTATTTTTTTTGTCAACATACCATAGATTTCAACTATTTAATAAAGACTCTAGTGAGTTAATGAAGTTTCACCATGAAGGATTAGTTTACATTTTAACCCACATTATAGTTTAAAATTAGGTAAGATAAAACTGCCTCATCATGTAGTAGAGAGTATATTGCATTATAAAAGTTATTTTCTAGAGAAGTCAAATTTTGTTGTTGATATGGTCTTTTTATTAATGGTTTGACAATTACATAAACTTAATATAACTAAAAATTAGAATAATATGGATAATATCTATTTGAGATATTATTAAAAGGATGGGAATAAATTATAATAAGTTGATTAGTTATTATATTTTAAATTTGAGATTTTAAATTAAAACTATTTTAAATAAGAATAATTATTTTGTGAAAGACAGAAGGAAACACATACAACATAGTGTAGAGAATTCTTGGATATCAATAATTAGTAGATTTTGATCAAGATCAAAGTGTATTAAACTAAAGATTAAAAATAATAACATATTTTTCATATCATTGATAATCTAGAATTGAATAATTAGAACATCATGGAAGAAACCCTTTTTGATTTGTGTTACTTTTCTTTCTCTGAAATTTTTGTAAGCTTTACTTTCATGTCAAATTTATTTTATCCCTATTGAAAAGTAACATGTTGAAGAGATAAAGAGGTTGTGGACCTATTATGAGTAGGGAACTCTTCCTAAAGTTGTAATCACATACAAGTGAGGTATTTATTAATCATTATATCAAAAAATTATTGATATGTGATCCTTCAAGTAGCCTTTTTTATATATACCAATAAAATTAGTGTACTTGTGTTATTTTTATACTTAATTTTGATTAATATTAATAACCAAATTCAAGATGTATTTTCAAACATGAATACAAGATCAAATTTGATTTAAAGAAAGGAATATGTTTTTTTTACAACCTAATTCCCCCTTAGGGTGTATTATGGGATAAGGGTACAACATTTGAAAATATAAAAACAGATGTATCTATTTTGGATGGTATTCCTTGGAGCTACCTTATTTGCCAAAAATATAAATTTTAAATAACATGTTATTTCTCCATCCAAACATCACTACTTTTTTATAAAACTAAAGCAGGATTATATTTCACTCAAAATAATGAAATGGTAATATTATCATCAAACCTATAATAAAATGTCATGAAAAATAATAGACTTTATAATTATTTACTTCTAAAAGTATTCATATTAATAGGTGTTTAAATTTCATCAGACTTCAAATTTATAAGTCTTTTATCACTATGTAAACCTTTTTTATAATCATTTTTTCTTATCATAAGACAATACTCCAATCATATTACTTGGCCTCCAATCATATAACTTCATTTTTACTATAATTCATCATTGTAGGACTTTCATTATACCGTATGACTTTATTATAATCCTTCATTCTATTCATAATACTTCATCCATATCATAAGACATCATTGTAAGTATTTCATTATGAATATAATCCTTAATCATAAGACATTTATTCCATTATAGATCTTTAGAATATGACTTCTCACATCATAATAAATCCAGACTTAGTGAAATTTCATAAAAACTAGTGAATTATAAGCATTCATACATAACATATGTCTTTAAATATTAGAAAAATATCCTTATCCAAAAGGAAAAATTCGGATGAAATTATTTTAGAAATTTATAATATTGATCTCATACTTCAATAAAAATAATTAATAACAAAAATTAGGGGTTTTTAGTATCAAAACGTAGGCTAAAATTTGATACCTTGGATAAAAATTAGTTTGATCAATACATTTTCTTAGTTCATTAACTTATATAGTATCTATTTTTATTATAGTTGGAACATTGTACCATGAGTGGTGTATTGAGAAGAAACATACGTTATTCTATTATATTGATTGTATTATTCATCTACCTTTAGAATTATTGAGCTTTATTCCAATCTATTCCACACTTGAATCATTTCCTTATTCCTTTTAGGTAGTTTATAGGGTTCCTATTACCTCAACTTTTCTATGTGGGTAGTTGAATCATCTCACCACCATGATATTTATTAATTGAACAACTAAAATTACACTTCACACTTATGTATTTATATCTAGCAACATAATACTATTGATATATATATATAAATATCCAAATCCACATTAAGGGAACATTAAAATATTTCTCCATATCTATTAAATTACCAAATTTATAATTCTTTTTCAAATACATGTATTTAAAACACTAAATAAATGGTCAAACTTACTTTTGGGGTCACTGAATAATATGGAAAAGTACATTAAAATCCTTGTGAAGTTTACTTCATAATAACCAATAGATTATTCTAACATTTTTTTATATAACACCATGAGATATAAATATATTATTACCTTTAGATAGGTTAATTTGTTTGATAGATTTCACCACACGCAACACCAAATATTGAATTAACATTAGTGGGAATATATAGGAATAATTTATTTATGAAGTATTTATATAATGAAAATAAAGGCTACCTTTAATATGAATTAAATTCAATTTCTAGAGCTAAAAATACAAATAAGGTCATTTTATACATAGGATTTTATTTTTATAAATATTTCCATTATATGTTATATGAATTTATATTTCAATAAAGTAATGATTAAGTATTATTGGTTCTAAAGTTATACTTTCTACATTTTTTATCATTAGTTTTGAAAATTACAACACACTTTCTTAAAAACTATGTTTTACTAAAATTATATTTCCCAAGTACTTTAGATTGTTTTTGTAAAAAAATTATTATTATATCAGAAGTAGAAATCTTTCTGAACTTGTAATGCCCTGACCCTAGTTACCCAGAGTCGGTGCATTATTACATAACATTGGCATGATCACAAAAGATCAAGTCTCTAAAGACCGATTAGTTTAGTATCCTTGGAAACACTAGATATATTCATAAGTCTTACATTACATCATAATGTAATACAAAACTACAACAACATCTTGTATTTATATCCCCTCATACTATCCTTGCAGGTCATTCATAAAATACTTCTTCACATCCTGGAAAAATTAAAACATTGAAAGGGGTGAGCTTAGATGCTCAGTAAGGATAACAATATAGAGTAAACTTACATAAATAAACATAAACATTTATGGAAATGTATAACTAAAACAAAAGCCTTTTAATATTTAACTTCATCATAATATGGAAAAAATAAAATGAAGTAATGCCATTTACTTATTCACATGGATATTATACTAGTCGAATAATCACATGCAATATCAATAACCACTTTCATAATGATGGAATGCATAATGCTAGACTATCATAACCACATATTCAAGGCCTTGTTCCAAGACTACAAATAAGATTTTGTCAAGGCCTCATGCCAAGACACTAGTTTTTCTCATGATACCTACTGATTCATCGAGGAGCTATATCGGGCTACACCCGTCACTTAATAAGTCCAGTTCATTCCTTATTTGAAAAGTTTTAAACATATCATAAACCATAACACAATCGTATCACATGAAACATGCATAAAGAAAACATAAAATTTCCACATTTCAATCACAAGATATCAATATAATGCATTGATATAATAAAAAAATTATCAAAACCATTTTAAATACCAAAATAAAAGAAAAGTAAAACGTGGTTTTTATTGTTCATTTAAAAAAAGTTATGGCTTGTAGAGGAACTCGAAACTCAAATAATGGTCACGGTGGCGGAGAAGTCGTTGTCGCTGCATACGTACAACAAAGAAAACATTCCTTTTTGTCTCTTCGTAAAATTCTTCATATAAAAAAGATCCCTTTTGAATAAACGTAAAAGTCAATGGGGTTTATACACCTTATAAAAGAAAGTTGTGTATAAAACAAAATATGCCTCAATGAAAGGAGATTGAGACGAAGTCCCTTACCTCATGTCCGACTTGACTAGATTGTTCTTTAACCTGCTGAATAATAAACTAGAGTTAATTTATACTTGATTAAGAACCTTTTTAAAGTTCATTATTCCTTTTATATCACTTATTACCATGTTATGAACATTATGTAATTATTTAAGTTAATAACGGTCATTTTTTCGATCTTTGGTACTTGAGTCAAAAATAAACTTCTTATAATTACAAGTTGTTCTTGTGGTAAAATATCCATTATATACAAAATTATATTCATGATTTAGATATCATATATATCATATATATCCAGTATATAAATGCATTTATAATATTACATAGCATTTAGAGGTAAGAAATGAAATGCACCGTTCGTGGAGACGGTAAGTCATACGTACGCATGAATGCTACTTTCATTTCTATGTCATATTTAATGGAATGAAATCATAATGATATATAGGTATATTATAATTCCAATATAATATCATATATAATATCATTTAATTCATCCTTTATACATCCCACGTATGGCATTAACGATTCAAATCACTTTGAGGGGACGGTAGTCCGCACTTCCTAAAATGAAATTATCATGTTTACCCATAATGGAAATCATAAAGTTATGCCATAAATGAAAAATACAGAAGCATAAGGAAAACATAAACATAATATATATCATATATAAATATAGTGACATCTTAATGGCCACCATGAGAGGTGTTAAAAGAAGATTGAACAATCATCGTTTCGTGAGGCAGTAATTCCCCAACCACAGAAATAGTATATTCATTAACCATTAGACGAAGGTGTCTGTAAGTGTAAATCAAATAATTCTCATAAAAACATCCTAGTATATTGAAGATACTGGTTTTTTTACAAAATAAATTAATAAAAATATTTTAATGGGTTGTAGAAGCAAAATAAAACAAAAGAACATAAGAGAAAACATTACCTTAAAATCGGGTAACTCTTTTTGATTTGAGTCAAAGGATTCCTTGGGAAGACTTATGCCCAAAGTGAGGCTTATAAGAGTAAGATAGGGAAGTTGAGAGAGTATTTGGTTAGAGGTTGTCCAAGCCAAATGGCTTTGAAGGTGTGAATAAGGTGGTAGAGGTGGGGGCCTTTTATAAGAGGAGAGGAGGGGCACTTTTGGAAAGTCATGAAATGTTATTTTATTATGAAATGATTTTCGGATTTTAAAGGTCCGAAAATGATATATTTAGAGGATAAGGTGATAAGGGTTCAAAATATACCCATCCAATAGGTTTTAGACAAGTTTATGTCTTATATTTTACCTTATCTTTTCATTTTATTTAAATTGTTCATTAATGAGGTAATCGCTGCATCATCATGGTGTCATAAATAAATTTATTTATTTAATGTCTAAAAATTATAAAAAAATTACCATGATGTAGTAAATATTTTTATATTTCCAATTAATATTTATAGTCGAAAGGTTAACTTATATAACCCCATTTAATAATTGTTTTAATAAAACAACACATGTTTGTGACAATTTTATTTTTACTTTAAATAAAAAGTCATTAATGTCATTTTCTTACCCAAGTGGCTCCATGGGGTCCTCAAGTTGACCCATGGATTTTCTAAGTTGTACATGACTCATACAATAAGGGTAGGACAAGTTTAAAGGTAATTTCATATTATTATAACATTATATTTACCTTAAATTACACTAATTACCTTTAATCGCGATTAATAAAACATAAATGTTACTATTCACCAAAAACTATTTTCATGCCATTGAACCAAATTTTACTTACTAATGAAAACCATGTATGTATTATTTTTTAAATTAAATTCACAGAAGTGGTAAAGTTTCATTTAAACAAAAAATTAGTTTTTTAACTACCACTTAGTGGTTTCACTATTCATCAAAAATTGAAGATTTTCAGAAAAATACCATACATTAACCCTAAGTAATATTTGATATTCCTAATTCAAAAATGATGCCTATTTTAAAAAATTCAAAACATAGAAGTTTAATTAATTAATTTAATAATTAATTCCTGCTGTCACAACAAATAGTGTGTTTTTAAAAAACAATATATATCAAAAGATTGACAATTTTTTATGTTCAATTTCAAAGTGAAATTAAATTTAATGACCACCATTGGATTAAATGGTAATAATATATTATAATTATATTTTAAAACCACTCAATAGTATAATTTATCACTATAAATTATTTTGATTAAAAAAGTTGTTTTTAAGTATTTTTTGTATTCATAGAAAATTGGAAGTTCTCAAAAAATTACAAAAAATTCAACTTAGGATAATTTCGATATTCAGAATATAAAAATGAAGTCCATTTTTAGATATAAAATTTATATAATTTCAAAAGGTGGTTATTACGATTCATAACAGCTACTTTGATTTGTCGCGGTGTGTTAGAATCTTAAACTTGCGTACAATGCAAGCTATTGCATTATTAAAACAGAAGTGTACCATGGAAGCTTGGGGTTTTACAGAACTAATGAATATAATATCATTATACTAAGTTTGATCCATCATATTGACTAACTCTTTTCCATTATATTAACTAAGTCCCATCCATTAGATTGACTACATATTCTCCATCTGACTGACCAATGTTTTCCATCATATAGACTGAGTTTAGTCCATCAGACATACCAAGTATATTCTATTAGGATAAAATTATTTTTTATCCATTATACTAAACACAATTTATTACATTAGAATAATAAATTTTATAATATAAATTGTCATAAATATTTCTACCATATGGATGAATTTTTGAAAATTGTGATGACACTATCAAAACGACATCAGATAAAGATATATAAATTATACTGAGCTATCAAGATAGATCCCAACTGAGGTTTTTTCAAGAAACACTAAGAATCAAATAATAAGGAATTTGGAGTTGTGGTTGAAAATATAGGTTCATTCAAGTTGGTGGTGTCTGTGTTTGGGCAAGGAAAGCATGGTGGAATCTATGGGTTATTGGTTTATTCCAGTTATGTGAGTACCTCATTATTCACCATGTAGTATAATCATGGGATTTATATAGAGGGTTGAGTGATAGTTTCATATATACCCTAATTATATGGGTTGGTACCCCCTAGATTTGTAGATATGCTGGGTGGGATGTGCCACAAGTGAGGCTAGTTTAGAGTTGTAAGTTGGCTATTGAATGTGGAGTTGTACCATATGCTGACAGGTGAGTATGATATAAGTATGTTTATGGATTTCTTTTAGATATGTTTAGGAAATTACCATTATTACTATATGAATGTTCTCTTTTAATATACTATATATGTTTCTTTACTTTTCAAGTATCTTACTACTTATTCAATTTCATTTATTATTGTAATAGTTGTTTGATCACCTTTTTTGGTTCCTTATATTGATATTGGGTTTGTAAACTAGTTTTTCAAAAGTAAGTTTGTTTTGAAAACTCATAACTGGTTTGTGTTGTTTTAAAAATGGGAAAGTTATGTTTGGATCTTTAAAATAATAAAATAATATTTTCTATAATTATTTCAATCTAGTGTTTTTAGACTGTTTCAGGAAAGGAAATTTATGGAATATATGGTTCTTACCTACTAAGATATTTTTTATCACACCCTACTTGTTCCACTTGGCATCGATAAACCTGATCTATTTTGTAGTTTTAGGATTATGTATATAGTTTTCCTATGGATCAGGATAGTCTTAATGGATGGTGATTACTAATAGGTCACATGGAGATCATTTCATTACAGTTTGGTTTAGCTTTATTTTAGTTTCATTTTTTTATCTACTTTTGTATTTGGTTTTGGTTGTATATATCGATGTTCAGTAATTTTACGTTTATGTTGAATGATTTTTTTGGGTTATTTGATCCTGTTTGTTTATTGGGAGAAATCATTTCCACTTGGTTTATCTTTGATGATCGGTACTAATCGCCAGCCCGGGAGGATCAAGAACACTTCTCAGGCCTTGTCTCAAGTTGGATCAGGTGTCCAGTCTGATGGCAGACTGACCTAATTCATGGAATATCACCTTAATAAGTTTCTTTTCTTCCCAAAATACCATCCCTCAAGGGATTAACCACCTTTTCAAAGGATACTATACAAGAAGTGAGGTATAATCTCTTAACCTCTCTTTTTCATTCTGGTTTATTTATGTGATTTTATTCTTCCTATAATTTATTTTCAAAATATTAAAATAATAAAATAAATATCATTGTTATACTGGAATATAATTATAATTATTAAAAAAAATTAACAAACTTCTCATATTCTATTAAAAAATACAAAATCATTGTTCATGGGTTGTGCGGACTACCGCCTCCATGAGGCAATGTGTTTTATTTTCCTTCACCAACATACAAGTATGGTCCTAATAAGGAAATAAACATGTAACTATGATATTTATAACATATTTTATATTTTAAAATGATATAATATATTATGCATCTATCCCATGTTATGTAAAATGAAATCATTTTCTTTGAATACGTGTTGACTACCACATTTATAGAATGATTGATTTCCATTTTGATTTTCATTAGCACCATTAATGGATGGTCATAAGAATTATTTTAATGGATAGATATTATTTTTAATTATATCATTAAAATTATGGAATGAAAATTTGGAAAACATATTAAAGATATGACCAGTAAACAATTATTATTAATTCAAGCATTTTAAACAAGCGAACTAAGAGGAAAATGATATATTTGTTATAGTAATCACTTAAAATAAATTATATTATATTTATAATTATTTATAATTCAGATATATCATACTAATAATCATTAAATAATATCATTATGATTCTATTATAAATATATTACAAACAATCCACCTCATAATCATCCATTAATCATGGTAGGTTCATGTTTGGGTCGGTTTAACCACCTACACGAATAAGACTGCGTATTTATATCATGCTAAATTATAAGAAAATAATTTCTAGTATAATATAATATAAATATATAAATAATAATTTTTTTTTGTTTTGGTAATTTTATATCCACATTTAACTAATTAATTATTAAATTACCATTCGTTCATTAAGAATTAATAAAACATGTTTGTCTCCAATTTCATCTGTGTTGATCATAACCAAAATTACTCGGAAATGAAATTATATATTTAAAAACTATCTTGGATAATATATTATACAACCTAATATGATCTTATTATGGTTTAATTTTGGAATAAAATATATACCAACACCACTTTTATGAAACTAGTTCAAAGTGATAACCATTACTTACAACAAATCATGAAAATGGTTAAAAACTAACTAATGTAAGTATATGTATATAATTATTTTAAATGAGGAGTTTATATGGTTATAGTTATGAATAATTTAATTGGGTATTCATTTAGTGAAATTAATTTAATTATTTAGGAAATTTTTCATAGGTGAAGAAGGAATTGGGATCGAGGAAAGGGTTTTTCATCTCAAATTCCTATCTTGAGACATGTTTTTTAATTATTCACCTAATTTAATTTATGTGATGTATATAATAAATATTTTAGATATCATGACATGAATTATTTTTAATCATGGTATTTTAAGTTTAATTGAAATCCCACTATTTCAAGGGGTTTTAATTAAATTTGTACTCAAGCCACAAGAGTCTTATTGGTCTTAATTTTAATTCTTTGATACATGTTATATGTTATCACTATGATCCCTTTTTATGGTATTCTATTGATTTATAAGCCCATGAATGTTCTCTACTCTATTACCATATATTTCATGGGATTTAGAATCCAAATCATGTTCCATTATTCAAGTGACTATTGATTTAGTTGCCTCCCATGTAGTAAATATTTTTGTCAACTCATATTTTTGTTATTCAATTACAATGGTTCTATTGAAAATATTTCATATTAGTTGGGTATATCATTATTTTTTATTATATTTTTTAGTATTATCTAATTTTTTTTGTATGAAAATACATTCCTATCACATAAACCCTTTGAAAAATATTTCTCAATTTTATGGATATGTTATTTTGAAACCATTCACTTTTTTTCTCCAGATGTATTATGATCATGTTATTCCAATATCAACTTATTTTTATAAAAAAAAATTATATATAGTATGAAATTAAAATTTTACATAATTCTCATTGAATTATTTTCATCTAGAAAGTATGACATTCAATTAACATTTGTAATTTTTTTGGAATTTTGTATATTGTTTTTCCAATATGGATAATTACTGGAGAATTGAATTTTTATTATTTGATCATCCACTTTATTTCTCTGAATGGGTTATGATCATGTTATACCTTTTTTTATAATTCCATCTATTTTTATTCCAATATGGAAGATTATTGGAAATATGACTATGTAACGTTCAAATATCCACCTTCTTTATCGTGATGGTTTATGATCATGTTACCTATTTATTCACATAGTGAAAAGTATTGACATTATTAAGGATTATTGGATAATAATATAGGTTGATCATGTACTTATATTTCATATTATTCATTATATGAATAGCCATGTTTTTCGTCAACCAAATATTCCTTAGGTAATTGTATGAAATGTTTTTTTGACTATTATGGTGAATGAATTGGACTTAATAAGGTGATGGGTGGGTCCCAGAATTATACAACCCTAGACTACATAGAAAGGTATTATGATACAAAATATGATTGTGTATTTGGTGTATGTCTACAAAATTCACCAATATGTCTTAACTTTTGTATTCACAATAAGTTAATGTCTTAGCACAAGAACTTGATAATGTGTTTTTGATGTCTATAATTTTTCATTATCTAAGTAGGAGATCAGTAATTATTATTACCCATGATATAATTTATTGTCATGGATATAGAATTATCTCAGTATCAATTGATTATGGAATTATTTATATTATTTATTCCTTCCATATTATGTACACCATGACAATGTTTTCTATAGATTTCATTATATGTTTCTATTACTGGGAATTATATCTCATTCCTTTCTTATGTTTCCATTACCCAGGTGATGAAGAAAAGTATTACATGTGATAGTTTTATAAGGATATTATGAGTCAAATAATTTATGGGAGAAGTTCAATACTCATTATGGTTTAACTAGTTTCATATATAATGAAAAAATGTTTATTTGATATAAATAACTTTGAAGTTTTAATTTATTATTTTTTTACTAATTCTTTAAATCTAAAACCCTGAAAGAATCACTAGTATTTATGAGATGCTATAGTCATTTTTATTTTGTAATTAAGGATTTTTATATTCAGAATTTTACAGTGTGTATCAATGTGAGTATGTAAAGTACATGTTTATAGCACCAGATCCAAGAGTGAGAGTCTGGGGAATCATATTCGGTATCAAATGTAGGGTTTAGATAAATTTTGAGATTATGATTATTTTTATAAGGATAATTTTGGGTTGATAAGTTACGGTTGATTACAATTTAAAAGGTATACATAACCCTTCAGAATAGTATATGATTTAATGCTATAGAAATAATTCACATATTATTTGTTCATTTGGATGAGACAACATTAGTGAAACCCCTATGAATAAATCTGAGTATTACATATCATCATGATTATTTGGTAAAATAGATATTATGTTGGTTTTCATAGAAATAAATACTTGTCTGGATACTAAAATGTGGATGCAGTTGCGGAATAGATTCACCTAGGGGTAGACACCATGAAAAATATTTGTTGATCATTAAATAAATCATCACTCTGATTTATTATGGATGTGTCTAAGACTGAACATGTGGCTAGACACTCCCAAAGTATATGCTTTGGGTAATCACATTTACTTCACCACAATTATAAAGGATTTAATAATGACATTAACTAATTAGTATATATAACCTAATAAGAAATTGACCATGGATAATATAGATTGAAACCTAGATATTTATAATTTAAGGTACATATTAATTAATATGTGATTTATTAGACAAGATATAAGTTAGATTTTGAGAGACTAGGTTTCAATGATTTTTTCATTTGGATTATTTTTAGAAAGTTCATGGTAATTTGGGATCTCTATTTTTTGAGGATTAATTTAACAATTATGATATAACCCAACTCAAAGTAACTTTTCTTAAACCTAGGATGATATATATTGATCTATGAGTGATATATTTGAAACTAAAAGAATATAAGGATAATAAGGATGATAAAAATTGGTATCCTATAAGATAATGGAAATAAGGTAAGGCTTATGATACTCCTACTTCTAGGAGCTGGTTATTAAAATGAAGGGAAGAAGGTATACTTATCCTCCACTCAAGATTTGTGTATTCCATATTGTATTCGTATTCTAGCTGCTCTAGTGAATTTGGAAAGTTTTTAATGAGTATTAAATCACTACCATAATGATTATAATATTTAAGTAAACATATACTAGAAATATTATTGTATCCCATGTTGATGTTTAGGGAAATAAAAATAATATTCTTTTATTTGATGGAATTTATGTGATTCTAGTATTAGATTAACTATTTAAACATAGAATCACTATTCATTAGATCGGGGTTAGATTACCCAAAATATCTTCATTATTGAAAATGGATGAGGGAAAATACAACAACAAGAAGTCTTTGTTAATATATCTTAACATCACTAAAATGGCAGAATACAATAATAGATCATCTTCATTATCATCCATCAATGCACCACCACTACATATAATCCCTAGTTTATCCAGTGAAGGTAAAATAACTATATAAAAGGTGGATGTGGAATACAAACCTCAACCACAACAAATATTATAATAGGACATGATAGGGATGGAAAAGGGGGTAGACTTCCCTGTGACCCTGAGGATGGAAGCAGTTTGAGAATCAAGTTTGATGCCCCTGAGCATTAAAATTTATGTGGCATGTTTGGGAAAAAATCAGTTCTTGGAAGGCCATATTTGGGAATATTATGTTCCACATAGAGTAGAAACAGTGGTACATATATCCCCTAAAAACCATCTTCTAGTAGATCTTGGTGGAGCGAGAACCATAGGGACTAATGAAACAGGAAGCAGAAGAGGTGGAAGGTTATCTATTGAAGTTAGAGACATAGAAAAAGGATATTTTGGAAAGGGAATTGGTCGGTACAGTGGGAGAGGATACTCTATCAAGGGTAGAAATGGGTCTAAACATGGATCCTAATAATATTTATGAGGAGGAGAATTCTTTTTCAGCTTTTTCATTCAACCTCAACATTCTATTGGCCTCTCCAAGTTAAGGAATCATAGAGAATAATAGATTCATGTGTGTGGTGTGTTTATGTATATATATTCATAGTAATAACAAAAATATGGAATCATATTCTATACCAACATTTGATAATCAATCACTAAAAGTTAGAATAAATGCTCAATATGAAATAAAATAGGTCTTAACACCCAACTATGATAGGTATCTTTCTCAAATGGTTGGAAAGAAACTCAATATATAGATGTTCTTATAAGTGATTTTCCCAAGCTTCCCAATGTTAGTAATGTTGATACCTCAATCTATTTATACCTTATAAAAACCCAAATATATTTTTTTATATGAAAATTAAAATTTTGAGGATAAAATTTAATTAGGGGTGGATGTTAAACCCTGAGATATTAATATATGATTACCTTCAAATAGTTCAATGTGTTTGATAGCTTGAGATACATGCAACACATAACAGAAATGTAACCATGATATATTTAGATAAAATATAAATATTTAAGTATGACTATTAAAACCTAGCCATAAAATTATAAGGAATTAATAGGAATAAATTCTTTATGAAATATTTATAGAATGTAAATAAATTCTATTTCTAATATAAATGAAATTCAATTGGTATTGCTAAAAAGACTAATACAATAATTTTATAATTAGAAACAAATTCTAAATATTTATTTTTTATGTGATATGAATTTTTATTTAAATATAAATCTGATTAATAATGATGAAACATATTTTATATGAATAATTTTTTAATTATAATTTAATTTTAAATATGAATGGTAATGGTGAATATTCTTGAAATGTTATTTCCTATAAATAATTATTATATCACATCTTTTTATTTAAAAACTATTTTTTAAAATTTTAGAATTTTAATTTGAAAAAAAAATAAAATTATTTTTGGATTCTACACAATAATATTAGAAAAACATTAATTTATTTTATTTTTTAAAAAATAATTATTTATAGGTGAAAATATTATTTTTACAAATAACATGACTTTTAATAAATCATTATTATATAAGTATGAATTAAAAATTCTAGAAATGTTTTTATAAAACCAAATATGTATTTTATACTTGGATATATAATTTAAATATATTTATATATATATTTAATTTAAAAACACATATTTTATCTTTTAAAACATTAGTAATATTTTTGCAGAATATATTTTTAGTACAATAAAATTTTTTATTTTAAAATTAATTTTTATCGCTTTTATAAATTAAATTATATGAAATGGATTTAAAATTTAAAATTAGTGGTTCCAAATTATCTAATAAATACCAATTTATTTTTTGTCAAAAAGGACAAGTTACCTTTGTAAAAAATGAGTTACCATGGTAAGAGATAAATGGTAAAAGTAAAGAATAAGAGTAAAAGGCCTCAAACATATTTATAAAATATGTAGGAATTGGTGTGTAAGGAATTTATTGACATTATCCCTTACCCAATAAATTTTTTTAACTATGGATCCACTTTCCATTATAGTGACTTCCCATTACTGAAAACTTTTAGGTATTTACAAAAAATCCATCCCTTTTCACTTATAAAAGGGACACTCCTCTCCTCATTAATCCTCATAAAAACCCCTAATTTATGACCAAATTCAACCCAAAACTCTCCTCAAAACTCCTATACACCATAATGTGGCTATTTTCTACTGAAAGTTCCATCCCTCCGAGGATTAACAACCTTTATAAAGGAGATAATCCCTAAAGTGGGGTATAATTTCTTAACAAATCTTTCTCTTTCCTATTTCTTTATGTAGATTTCGTCTTCATAAAATTTATTTTCACCATATATTAAAATAATAAAATTAGTATCATTATTATACTGGTATGTTATTATAATTATGTTATAATCATTAACCAACATTCCCTTTTATATTAAATGAACAAAATTATCACTAATGCATTGTGCATACTACATCCTCCATGATGAAACATGTTTGGTTTTCCTTTACTTCCTTACAAGGATTATAATTATATGAAATTTAACATATAATTGTAATATTTATATTATAATTTATATTTTTAAATGATAAAACATATTATACATTTCTCTTATTCTATGGAAAATGAAATCATCATCCTTGTGTAAGTGTGGATTACATCCTCCATGGATAGTAATAATAATGGATATAATAGATAAATATGATTTTGATGATATCATTGATGTTCTTATATGAAAAATTAGATAACTTGATGTAGCTTCCCAACTCGAATAGCCACTCACATTGTGCTTCTGTGGTGGTGGGACACTAGAATGGAAGCACTATTTGGGTGGTTATTCAGGTTGGGATGCTAAAAGTGCTATCATATTAGTTATTTACTGGGATTTAATAGAAGTGTTTGGTTGGCTATTAATGATATATATATTGCCTTTTTCTTTTTTGATGCTCTTACTGTTTTGGATATCATAGATCAAAGATTATGTTGTGGTCGGAACTGGGTTTAGAGATCATTCTTGGCTGTATGTAACCCCATTTATGAGGGATAGGCCAAGTTACCATGGGTGTTACTATTTTTTTATTTTTCTCAGATTATGGTTTATTTTATTTCTTCCTTGAGTAGTTCGCTTTATATGTGAAGTGTTAAATTGTTGTGATATGTTACCCTTGACCTGGTGAGGTAAGGGAGATCTTGAACATTGGCCCAATGAGGCAAGGTGTGATCAATTTCATTTTTTTATTTTTGTACAAAACATTTATGGTATTTCAAATTTAAAAATTCATGTATTCTTTATAAAATGATTATTCCTTGTGATAAATAAAAAAATCCTTGATAAATGTAAATTACATGAATTATTTTTTTATGCAATGCGATATTCCAGGTTTTATATATATATATGTTGTATATTCTATGTGAAATTGGACTAGATCATATAGGAGGAGACATGTGCTATGGTTGAGGTGATTTTGATCACTCGGATTGAGTGACTCAGCCATCCATTTGAGACAATGATGGTTGTAAGGATGGGTGAGGCCCAGGGATTATTTGATACTTTTCTCTGTTGAGGGATAGTAAGTAGGACATGAGTTCGAGATTCCATGGGGCATGGTTGCAATAAGAAATTCATTTTGTTACCTATACGGCTATATAGAGTGTCAGGCAGGTGATGGATCAGTGTCGTAGGTTCAAGATCAGGTTCAGACCCCTGAGGGTCAGGCAGAGTAGGTATGGGAATAGTTATGGGCTCAGGGGTAGGTACAGACTCAAGAATTCATAGATGTTATAGTGCATGTAGTAAAGAAATCATATCTTTCTGTGTTTGAGCCATGTCTTGATGAGCTGCTCTGACCAAGCCTTATATTGGTTGTCCAGGGTATTGATAGGGATGATCAGGATAGTTCATTAAATTTTCTTGCTTTTTACCTGGTATGATGAGAGAATACACCTCTATGGTGAGGTGCTTCGATGATGGTTTACATAAAATCATTTTTGTTTTAGTAAATGTCTTTATATTTTCCTCATTCTCCAAGGTAGTGAATCAGGTGCTCGTAGCTGATGGAAACCTGACATACAGGTCTTAATCAAGCTGGTCAGTAGCTTTAGGTGATTTTAGTTGTGATGCTTCATATAGAATGAATCGATTTTTTGATGAGTTTCAACATGGTAGTTAGGACAATGACTCATCTAAACCACCTCACAGTGGCTCTTCGATGGTTTTCTTTTAGTGTGGGAAGCCAGGCCATGTCCGGAATCAATGTGAGCACCCTCCATAGGACTGTCAAGCATGTAGATATGTATGGAATCTTGAGAGGTTCTTTGTGAGGCATTTTTAATCAGTCGATGATTAGTTTTAGGGGTATACTCAATCCTATAAGGTTGGTTTAGGACCAGTAATAATAGATGTTATTCAAGCTTCAGTTGCATGTGGTGTTCATGGTAGAGATAGTGAGACCCATCAGTGGAGTCAGTGGCTGGTGGATGGTGCAGCACCGCAGGGAGGTCAGGCATCAGGCAGTCGAGCTTTAGTCCAGGTGAATTCTGTGAAGTATCCAAGATCTAAGAAGGATGGGGAGATAATGATATTTGGAGGTAAGATGTAGGAATGGTCGGGATTCTCTTTTTTTTTCTTCTGGAATGTCTTATTGAGGCATGATTGTTTCAGCCTGGCATATTGAGGCATTTCCATATATGTGAACAAGGTGTATGGCTTGTATATGGACTGATCAAACTCTGGTAAGAAGGTTTTCATCATATTGGATGCATGTTATATTTATATATGATGTGATAAGAACTGGGTTTTATGAATGAGTATCATGGGTGCAGGATTTTGAGGTGATTTTCATCATGAGCATCGATGGATGAGTTTTTCTAATTTGATTTAGAATTAATTCATCAATGATATAGATTACCTAAGGCGAGAGTCAGGTGGATACCATGAAGGTGGGTTACTTGATTGAGGTGTGAGGCATCATGATTGATTTCAGCATCTATTGAGATGTCGAACCTCGTACTTCCATATGTGACATGGGTTCGAGGAAAGCACTGATGCGGTGTAGGATATTGATGGGATTTTGGTTTGATACGGGAGAAAAAAATGTAGTTTGGAAGTGATGATGCATCATTGGATGAAATTGGGTCCAGGAATTTTCCATTCGACCTTTGATTTATTTGATCTTTGGGTTGGAATAGACCGAGTTTGGAAATTTCCAAAGGTGGGGAACCCCTTTGAGGTAAGTTGACATATACCGTTGAGATCAGGGTAGTCAAGTTTAATTATAATGGGATAGTTATGTTAGGTACCATCTCCATACATTTTATAGCTTGGGGACGATCTATGATATGGTGGTCAGATTGTAACATCCTGGGTTTTTGAATCAGGTTGAAAAATCACTCCCTTTTTGAATTTTTCAATTAGTGGGGGTGCCTTTTTCTATATCATTGATCAAAACTAAATTACAAGACTTTAATAAGATTTATATGATGGTTTTGGGATATTCTAGAGTCTTATAGAGTGTCTCGAGTGTTTTGTTTTGGTTTTAGGAGATTCAAAGGCTAAATGGCCTCTTTTTGGTTATAGGCAAGAGGCATGCTATTTAAGGGAAAATCGTGCATCCCCTTCCAGTTAACCATGCGACCTAGTTTTTTACTAGAGAACATTTTAGGTAAACCATGAGGGGAAGGAACACATCTATGTGTGGGCTATCTTCATATGTTTTAGGGGATTCCACATGATTAAATAAAACTATGTGGAAGGGCGCATGGGTACTTCCACTTAGAAAGTACCTCAACACAGTAGCACGCATGGTTACCACAAAGTTTTGAAAACTATTTGAGTAAACCATATAGCCTAGTAAATGAGGAAAATTTTCATTATGACTTTAATTTAAATTGTTCTTATTTTCCCCTCTCTATCCCTTTTCTCCTTCTTGGTCACACACAATTGGAGGAGAACTCATCCTTTCCTCCTCTCGTGGATTTTGATCCAACTCCTCAACTAGTGGTCCAATATTTGATCCGTCAGATGCTATAGATCTGCCTTGGTAAGTCTAACCTCACCCTTGCTTCTCTTCATCTATTTTTTCACTTCATAGAGCACTAAATATGTTAGATTCATTTTCCCTATTTTCAGGGAATTGGAATAAAACTCATATATACACTAATCGTCTTCTAATTGGATATTGATATTGTACATGCCTGCATGTACGGTTCCAAGGTAGGTGGTGAATATCTTACTTTTTGTTTTCATGATTGTTTTGGGGGCCCATCTTTTGGCATGCATTTGGGTATTTTGAGAGAGTCCCTTTTTTATTTATTTATTTATATTAAAATGAATTTATGACCCATGGGATATCGTTGGGAATGCCAAATTCCTTTTTCTATTTATTGGGTCTGGTTTAGAGGTCATTGCTCCTTGGAATGGTTTGGTCAGGGTGTCAAAACAATTTAAATTTATTTTTTAAAATTGTTTTGGATTAGTTAATCAAACTAGAGGCATTTAAGAACACAATGATAAATTGAATTGGTTTGGTTAATCTGATATGAGGCATTCAAGACCTCTATATTTAATTGTTATTTTATTTAATTTAATATTATTAAATTGAGATTCATGTTTAAATTGAATTTTATATACATATATATATGATTTTTTTAATATGGTATGTTAGGAACCAGGGGGTCGTGATGAGATCATCCTAAGGATGGGATGGAATGGCCATAGGGATTGAGTGTTTTTTATCATTGGTTGGGTATGGCCCGTATTTTATTGAGTGCGTTGACCATAGGATTTAGCATTATGGATGTCGGATTTGAGATAGAAAGGATATCAGGTTGGGTGTGGCTCGTGTTTCTAAGATGGAAAGGCCATCATATTTGAGTGACATTGTCACTGGTTCATGGGGTTCCTGTTGATGTGGCTTCAGTTTTTATTAGTTTATTTTCTATCACATGTGATGTCTAAAGCACTGAATTAAGTTTTGTTCACATAGGCTAACTCTGTTATGATATTTTTTCGACCACTCATGTGGGTAGAGGCCCCCATAAAGAGTCTAAAGAAATGGTTTGGGTGTGATTTCTATAGAAATCCACATGGAAGGTTATAATCCTTTGGTTGATAGTGATGAGGGTATTAGTTGGGGTATGAGGATCATTGTGATTGAGGTCGTTGGAATTGATACTTATTTTAGGGAAGATATCATTGTACCTCTGGACTTCATGGTATGAGAAGATGGTGAAATTTATTTGAGGATGGGTATCGAGGTGATTCTAGATGTCAGGCCTTGGGATAACAAGGGCTTTCAACCTAGGGTTTGTAGTACCAGGTTACTATTTTTTGGTCATGCCTTTATGATGTTGGTATTTTATTGAGACACAAGGTGTCATGAGTCACGAGGTGTCAGGTTACTTGATTTGATGTGGAACCTAAGGGTTCACCTATGCTTAACATTAGGGGTACCTTGGGCCATGGGATAAGAACCTTGTTCTATTCTGAGATTATGGTGTTGGCCAAAGCAGGTGACAACTTCTTGGTGGCCATTGAGCACTAGATAAGTTTGATTGCTTATTTATTGCATCGATCGGTTATACTTATTACATTACACACCTTCTTAAACACAGATGTTGGGTATGAAACTTTGGGTGGTATCCTACTGAGACTTGTTCTGAACCCCTACATGGGTCCCTCAGGACACATGTCGACTTTATGAATTTTTGTTCAGGTAAAGTATTAGCCTCACGAACTGGATCACAATAGCTGATTTCAGTGATTTTGGCACTGGACCTTGATGTCGTTCCTAGATGGGGTTTCTCTTTTTCTTACCTTTATTTCTTATATCAGCATGTTGTTTTCTATATGTATGTATTGTATTATGGTCAGACCTTTGGTGACCCTTCTTTTTGGATATTTTATGCACAACCTATTTTGATATACATTCATGTTCTGTTGAGATACTACAAGTACTATGTTTGGCATGTTGATTTGTTTATTTATCTTCTGCATCTTGTTTTATAACTGCATATACTATTTCATTTGATTGATTGTACTTCCTCTTTGTGATTTTTGTTCAAGTATTTTGAGTATTTATTTCCGATGCAAGTTATATTATATACTCATACCAGTAATATTATCTTCTCTAAGGGTATAGTCTCTCTGATGTTGTATTTTATACCTTCAATTCTAGTCGGCAGCCTTTGGTATATGGGGAGGTGCACCTAAGGTCAGTATCCCACCATCCCAAAATAACTATTTGGGTGGAAATTCAATTTGTGACAGTACACATATGAATGATAGGACCAAAAAATATTTATCTCTAATTAAATCATTTAAAACATTGAATTATGAGGAAAATGATATCTTCTTTCTATATAATGAATTTATAAAAAATATATTTACTTTAGAATTATTTATATTTGTTATATTACATACTAATAAACACTAAATAAGTTCATTAATCATTTTTAATGATATTTCAACTAAGATACCACATAATCGTCCATTAATCATTTAGGTTCATGTTTGGGTCGGTATAACCACCTACTTGAAAATAAAAATTTATTTATATCATGGATGAATATGAAAACATAATTATTGGTATAATATGATATAAATATTTGAATAATCATTTTTCTATTTGTACTCTTAATTTCATATAAACATTTAATTAATTAATTAAGAAAGAACCCTTTGTTTCATAAGTATCACTGAAACAATTATATTTCAAATTTTATCCTCATTTATCATAACAAAAAATACCATGAAATGAACCTAAATATTTAAAAAAAATCTTGGAACATCTATTATATTACCTTAGATGTTCTAAAAATGAGGTAATTTGTGGTAAAAACTAACTAATATATATGTATATAATGATTATAAATGAAGATTAGGCATATTTTTTGTTATTAATAAGTTTATTGTGTATGTATTTAGTTAACTTAATTTAATTATTCAGGAAATTTGGGTAAATTTAAAGGTATTAGGACCGAGGTAAGGGTTTTTAATCTCAAATTCCTCTCCAGAGATATGTTTGGAATTATACACCTAATTTAATTTTCTGTTTTTATATACTATATATTTGAGATATCATGAAAGTAATTATATTTTAATAGTTTTATTTTAATTTCAGTTACAATCCCTTTATTTTTAGGGGATTTTATTAAATTTTTACTGAATCCATAAGAAACTTACTGGTCTTAATTCTGATTCTTTGATCCATGTTACATGTTGTGAACCATCTTCCCTTTGTATGGTATTTTATTGATTTAAAATCCCATGAATGTTCTATAATTTATTTACTTTTATTTCAGTGGATTTAATATCCAAATAATTTTACCTTATTCATGTTTCTATTGATTTTGTTATTTCCCTTGTAATAATGATTTTTTGGTAACTCAAGTTCATTCATTGAGTTACGATCATTCTCTAAAACATATTTTAAATAAGTTGGGTACATCCTACACTTTGATTTTATTATGTGGTATTATATAATTATTTTAGTGGGATATACATTCCTATAACATAAAACCTTTGAAAAATATTTCTCACTTCTTTGGATATGTTCTTTTGAAACCATCCACTTACTTTTTCTAGATGGTTTATCATCCTGTTTTTTAGTGTTGAATAATCATATACTCATTGCTCTATACAATGTGAATTTCACATTTTACATAATTTAGAGAGAATGACTTTCACCTAGAAATTATGATATTCTATTAACATATGTAAAAGTATTGGTTTTCTATATATTTTTATTATAATATGGATTATTATTGCAAAGTATACTATGTATTGTTTGATCATCCAACTTCTTTATATGGATGGGTTTTGATCATGTTATCCATTTTATTAACATGGGGAAATTTTTGGAATATCATATATTGTTATTCCAATATGAATGATTATTGGAATACTGACTATCTAATATTTGACCATCCACCTTATTTCTCAAGATAGGTTATGATCATGTTATCCCTTTATTTTCATTGGGAAAAGTTTTGATATTCTTGATTATTATTTGAAACTAATGTAGATTGATCATATATTGATATTTTGAATTCTTTATTTTACAAAGATCCATGTTTTTATTCATCCAATGGTTCCTTAAAGAATGTCATGAATTGTCTTTTGGACTTTTATGGTGACTTCATTGGATTTAATTAGGTGATAGGTGGGGCTTGGAATTATGCATCCCATCGATGCATTGATAGGTATTAGGAGCCAAAACATGTTTGGATTTTTGGTGTATCTCTTCCCAATTCAGAAATATTTCTTCACTATGGTATTGATGAAAAGTAAATTACTTAGTAGAAGGCCTTGACAACATGTTTTTGATGTCTGGAATTATTAATTCTATTAGTATTAGATAAGTAATTATTATAATCTATGTTTTCTTTTATTGTCAGATATATATAATGCTCTAAGTTTTAGTGGATTATGGAATTATTCGTTTTACTTATTCCTACCATATTATGTATACCATGATTATATTTTTAGTAGATTTAGTTATATGTTTCCTTTATTTAGTATTTTATCTCACCCCTTTCATATGTTTTTATTCTCTAAGTTATTAAGTAAAGTAGTTGATGTGATATGTTTATAAGGATAGAATGTGTGAAATATTGTATGGGTGATTTTGAAGACACATTATAGATTGAGTAGTTTCATATATAATAAAAATTTGATATAATAAACAAGGACTTTTATAGTTATTTGTTTGTCTTAGTTCTCAAGATATCTAACCCAAGAAAGATACTTGTGATATAAGATATGTAAACATAATTGTTTTTTTTTGTAATTAAGGATTGTTATATATATACTTTTATAGTTGGTATCAAAGTGTATATTTCAATCATATGTTTAAGGCACTGGATATGTGAGTGTGGTTCCGGGGAATCAGAGTTAGTTTCAAAGGAAAGGATTAGATAAATTTAGATATTATGATGTTTTTTAGGATAATTTAAGGGTTGGTAAGTTAAAATTGATCATAATTTTAAAGTTATAGATAACCCTTCATAATAGTATAGGATTTAATGTTAAGGAAGTAATACACATTTTATTTTTGTATTAGTATGAGTGAAGTTTAGTGAATCCCAAGAAATAATTATAAGTATTGGATGACATCATCATGTTTTAGTAAAATTGGTATTTTGAGATTTTTCCTAGAAATTCATCCATGTCTAGATGCTAGTATATGGATTTGGTTGTGGAAAAGATGCACCTATGTGTAAACACCATGAGAAATTTTGGTTTAGAATTAACTTAATCAACACTCAGATTCACAATTAATGAACCTAATACTACACACCTTGAAAGAAACTCTAGGGGATATATTTTAGGTAATCAAATTCTCTTTATGATCTATTATGAAGGATTTAATAATGATGTCATCTAATTAGGTTAGAGGACCTAACAAGAAATTTACCACGAATAATATATATTAAAACCTATATATTCCAAAGTTAAGGTGAATATTAATTAATATGTTCTTTCGTGGATAAGGGATAATTGGGTTTTTAAGAACTTAAATTTCAATTATTTTTGGGTTTAGAATATTTTAATAATGTTCTTAGTAATTTTGGGATATCTATTTACAGGATTAGGATATAAGGTATAAGATACCCCAACTCAAAGAAAACTATGTTTAACTTAGGACTATATAAGTTTATGTATGAGTGATATATTTTAAACTAAAATAAATCTACTCTAAAAATGATGATAAACATCAGTATCCTATAAGATAAAGGAAATAATGGGAGGGTTATGTTACTTATACTACTGGGAGTTGGTCAAAAAAATGAAGGGGAGAATGTAAGAATATCCTATACTCAAGAGTTGTGGGTGAATTATTGGATTCTTATACTAGCCACCCTAGTGTATATAGAAAGTTTTCAATGAGTATTAAATCATTACCCTAATTATTTGATTCTCAAAGGAAACTTCTAGTAGCATGATTATTATATCCCTAGTTTATATTTAGGGTAATATGAATATTTTTCTCTTATATTAGATGAAATTGATTTAATTTTGAAAATGGATTAATTATTCCAACATAGAATCCCTACTCATCTAATAATGGTCAGATTACCCACAACATCTTCATTATTACAAAATGTATGAAGGTGGAGAGAAAAATCAGCAACTGCTACTAAGAGATATTAATGTCACTATAATGCCTGAAGACTGAAATGGATTATCTTCATCATCATCCATTAATGAAACACTAATGTGTACATGCCCCTATATATAGAGGGATGTTAAAAACACCATATTAATAGTATAAGTAGAATAAAACCCTAGAAACTACTACAAGAACAATAGGAAATGATAGTGTGGTGAAAATTTTTGAGGCCAGCATATTACCTTGAGGCTAGGATATATTTTAGAATTGGTTTTGATTCCCCAGAGAAATAAATCTCCTTCAATGTGTGTAGGAAAATTTTTAGGTCTTGGAAGGCCCTACTTGGGAATGTGAAGTGCCACTCAGAACGAACATGGTAGGAAATCCTTCCCCCACTAACCTTCACCTAGGAGGTCTTTATAGAGTGGGAATCTCAAGGACCGATTCAATATGTAGGTGAAGAGTTTGGTGGTTTTTTGTTGAATTTTTTAACGTGGGTGAGGGATATTTTGGGAAGGGAACTTGCTGATATGGTGGATGTGGCTACTTAAGCAAGCGTCATAAGGGTTCTAAACATGGATCACAAAATGCATTATGAAGAGGCGGATCATTCTTTGTTGACTTTATTATTGAACCTCAAAATGTTTTCAACACCACCAAGTTAATGAAGTTAGGGGGTGATAGGTAGATGTGTGTGGTATGTCAATAAATATGAATTCATACTAACTACCAAAATAGGGAATCATATTTCAAACCAACATTTGATAATATATTAATATAAGTCTAACTATAGACTCAAATAGAAATAAAATATGTCTTAAGTCCCAAATATAAGAGGTATCTTTCTCAAATGGTTGAAAAGAAACTCGATATCAATATATTCTTATAATGAGTTTCCAAGCCTTACCTATGTTAGTATTATAGATACCTAAAGGTATTTATATCTTATGTATACCCTTACATATTTTTTAGATGAAAATTAAAATTTCAAGAAAATAATTTATTTAATGGGAAGAATGTTACTCCCCAATATATTAATATATGATTAGCTTTAAATGGGTCATTGGGTTCAATAGATTGAACCACATTCAACACCGAACATAAATGAAACCGTGATACATTTAGATAAATCAAAAATATTTAAGTATGATAGTTAAAACATAGTAATAAAATTAGTGGTAATGAATACGAATAACTTCTTTATAAAATATTTATATAAATATAATAAATTCTCCTTTTAATATGAATGAAATTCAATTGGTATACAAAAAAGACTAATAAGGTCATTTTATACTTTTAAGTTCATTTTTTAAAATATATTTTTATGGGATTTGAATTTATATTTTAAGAAACATGTAATTAATGATGATAAAATATACTTTATATAAATAAGTGGTTAATATTAATTTAAAAGTAAATATGAATGAGAATGGTAAATATTCTTGAAAATATATTTTCCAACAAAAAATTATTTTACATAATATATCTCCTTTTTATATCAAAGTTAAATTTATAAAGATTGTAATTTTAATTTAAAAAATGAACATTATTTTTGGATTCAACATAGTAACATTATCTTAAGATGAATTTTCAATATTTTTCTAGAAAATGATTTTTAGGGGAAAATAATGTTTTAAAAAATAACATGAAATTATAATATGTAAGTAGGAATTTTAAATACATGAAACAATTTTATAATACTAAATATATTTTTTTATGTTAATTTATAATTTTGAAAATGTTTTCTTAAATTTATAAGCCCATATTTTAAATTTTTTAATATAAATAATATTTTCTCAAAAAAATTAATACATTATACATTTTTATTTTAAAATTAACTTTTATAATTTTATAAATTTAATCTAAAGAAATTAAGTTATAATTTATAATTATTAGCTCCAAATTATATAATAATGACCAAATTATCTTTTTTCATAAACGAAAAGTTATCTTAGGTAAAAACTAGTTACCACGATAAAAACTAAATGGTTAAAGTAAATAATATAAGAGTAAAATACCTCAAACATGTGTGGGAATGGGTGGTTTAGGAATTTATCAACCTTATCCATTTCACATCCATTATTTATCAATTTTTAATACACTTTCCTTAATAGTGACTTCCCATTATTGAAAACCTTTACATATTTACAAAACAAATCATCCCTTTTAACTTACAAAATGAACACTCTTGTTCTCACTTCCCCTCATAACAAAACCCCATTATTTCAAAACAAAATATCTTTAAAACTCTCCAAAACACTCCTATACACCTTAAATAGGTTTTATTATTCTCAAAAGACCATCCCTTAAGGTCATAACCCCCTTTTAAAATGAGATAATCCAAGAAATGAGGTATTAATTATTAAACTCTGTTTCAATTTCCTATTTCTTTATGTGATTTTATTCTTCCTCAAGTTTATTTTCAATATATTAAAGTATTAAAATTTTTATCATTGTTATGCTGGTATGTTTTGATAATGATGGTATATTTATTAACCAACTTCCCCTTTACTATTAAGAAAAACAAAACCGCTACTCATCTGTTGTGTGGAGCACCGCCTCCACGACACAACATGTTTCATTTTCATTCACCTCCATTTAAGTATGATCCTAATAAGAAATTTAAAATATAATTAATATATTTATAACATATTATATATTCAAAAATGACAAAACATATTATACATTTCTCACATGCATACATGTGGACTTCAGCCTCTAGGGAACAATTGGTTTCTATTTTTCATTTCATTGCCGCAATTAATTACTAGTCCTAAGAATGGTTTTAATGGGTAAATATGATTTTTATGATATCATTGAGTTTATATTATGAAAAAATTTATAACCTATTAATTATATGATCAACAAATTATTATCATTAATTCAATCATTTTAAATAAGAGAACTAAGAGGAAAATGATTTCTCATTTCTATGTAATGAATTTATATAAATTATCTTCTCTTTATAAATATTACCAATTATGTTATATAAAACTAATATAAGATAATTAATAAAATTATTATTCTTTTATAATTATATTACAACTAACCCACCTTATAATCATCCATTAATCATGGTAGGTTCGTGTTTAGGTCGGTTTAACCATATACATAAACCAAACTATGAATTTATATTAGGGATTAATATGATAACTTGATTACTACTATAATATGATATAAATATGTAAATAATTATTTTTTTATTTAATTTTATATCAAAATTTCACTCATTAATTAATAAATTAACTTTCGTTTGTTAAGAATCACTGAAACATACTTTTTCATAATTTCATCCTCATGAATCATAACTAAAAATACCATGAAATGAAATAATAGAATTAAAAACAATATTAGAATATATATTTTTGTACCTTATATAATATAATAATGATTTAATTTTCAAAATAGAATATATAGTAGCACCACTTTAATGAAACTAGTTCAAAGTGATGAACATTACTTACATCCAATGTTGAAAATTGGTAAAAACTTACTAATATATATATAATGAGAGGGGAAAGCGGGACACCCAAGGAGAGCTCCTAAGGCGATGACCTAGGTCAGAGATGAAGGAGGCTCCGTCCCCCTCCTCCTCCGCAGGGGGAGGGGGATCCTCTCCTCGGTGGCTCGTCCATTCACCCCTTTCTCCAATCCGGTGTGTCTTCCTCCTTTCCCGTCAATTTCACTTAGCCCTAAGGTTCCCGGTCTTCACGACGGAGCTCCTCAACTCGCGCTTTCTCTTAAAGAGTTCAACGCAGCTTCAGAACTACACAGATCAACGCTGGTGGCTCCATTCAGAGGCCGTCGCCCCTCGGTCGATACATTCGACAGATTCGTCTTCGACTCTTGGGGTCTTCAAAACCAAGCGGTGGTGGGTTTGCTCGACTGGCGTCAACTGATGGTACGCTTCACTTTAGAGGAGGATTTGTTCGTCGCCTAGTCCAGTGCTCCTCGGGTGTTCAATGGTTGTGTTTTCTTCCTCACATGGTGGTCGTTTGATTTCAATAAGAATCGTGATCCCCCTTCGACAGCCGTTTGGGTAAGTTTTCCTGATTTGACTCTACCCTTCCAAAATCCCCCTATCATTTGTATGCTCAGTAATTTGGTTGGTTTCTACCTATGTTCTGATTTTCTAACCGCTGTGGTTTGTCACCCCATCCTTCCCCGCACTTGTATTGAGGTTGATGTTTCAAAACCTCCAACCGAGTGGCTGGATTTTGGTTGGAGAAGAGTTGAGGTAGAAGAAACGGGTGGTGTGTGAGTCTTGGCCTGCGTTCTGTTCAAGATGCAGCAATCTTGGCCATATGGCCTCATAATGTCGCCTCATGAACCGGTATAGTTCACCGGAGGAGTTGGTGGTTCCGGTGGTGGAACATCAACCGCAGGTTAGTGCAGATTTGGGGGAGTACGAGGTGGTGCGCGGTGAGGTTTTAGGGGAGAAAGCTATGCATTATTTGACCCATAGAACGATGCTGGCTCCCAAGATAGCCCCAAAGTATTCTCACTTGAACCCTACTGTTCGTGAGGTTTTCAGCCGCCTAAAAAAGGATTTGGTTGTTTCCTGTTCTTCGGTTGTTCCCTCTAAAGAGGGTAATGGCACTAGCAGGAGCGCAGGTATAATTGCAGAAGAGGTTGGACAATTGGAGAGAGAGGTGCAATTGGACTCTGTCTAGGAGGTTAAAAAGGATATGCAGGAG
Source organism: Viscum album (assembly GCA_963277665.1). NCBI lineage: Eukaryota > Viridiplantae > Streptophyta > Magnoliopsida > Santalales > Viscaceae > Viscum > Viscum album. Next base: position 1,985,186,503 of record OY728122.1, read on the forward strand.
ATTTCAATCAATGCAGCGAAGGCGAATGGGGAAGCTGGCATGGAGATAGATGTGGGTGATCATCCATGCAGACTGGCCTCAGGAGATCAGCATTTTCAATTCATGGGACGTGGCTTCATCCAAGAAAGTGGATAGGTTTGTTCCTTGCATCAAGGGGACCATGGGGAGGCTGCACCCGATCCTTCAATAGGGTTGGAAATAAGGGATGTCAGCCTGGATAAGCAGGTTTCGGAGGAAACCTTTGGAGCTGGGGGTCCATTGCCCTTGGGTACTGTGCCATTGGGTACTTATGCCTAGGCAGTGGGTGCTAGTGGTAGTTCCAGACCTGGAAGCTGTCATCCCTCGAATACCCAAGCACGGGTGTCAACTTTAAAGCATGGTGGTACTCTTCTCAACTCGAGGGGATCTTTGTCTATCCTCAAAGTAAGTAACAGATTCGATTTTTTTGAGCGATGAGGGGGACTCAGACTGTAACCAGTTATGTACCTCTGAAGACGAATCGGATGGAGAGGGACAACCCTCGGATGATGTCGATACAGGATGAGATGGAAAGGACCTACACGGACCAAGGAGAGAAAAGGGTAATAAGGAAAACATTGACCCTGGAAGTTGCATTGTGTCCAAGAAGCAGAGGACAAAGGGGAGAAAGGACTACTCCTACCTCCCTAGGCCAATGGAGACTCGGTCAGCAAAGAAAGTCGGAAATCCAAAGGAACACAAGGCCCAAATAATGGAAGGCGAGGAGGTTTAGTAGGCTAGTTGCGAGTTTGTTGTCCCTACTAGCCTTGAGGGTGAAAAGGGGCCTCCGGGCTCAGTGCAGCAATGTCAGAATACCTACAATGATGACTCACAACGACAGGTACATTCGATGTTGAATCAAATGGACCTACTGTTGAACTCTGATGCAGAAATGACTAACAACACGCTGGATATTAAAGAGTTAAACAAGAATATTCCTCTTCAGGTGACCTCTTCTAAGGAGCGGTGTAAGTGGATCGACAAGCAGACCCGCATTCTACGTAGAGGATGCAACACGGGAAAGATCAGCAAGGATGAACTCTTGCAATCTTGGGACATACATGAAAATATCTGTGAAGTAGTTCTAAAGGATGATCCTGACATCTAGATAAAGTCTATTCCCTGGATATTTTTTAGAGATCTTGTCTCGAATCAGCTTAAACTGTTTTTTAACAAATCAATTGTGACTTTTGATGCTAAACCAGGCAAGGTGTGAGGGTTCTCACTTTTTCCCTTAAAAGTGATTGAAAATAAAAATTTAATGTTGGATGGATATATATATAATGATTATAAATGAGTATTATATATGGTTATATATATTAATTAGGTTCTAGGGTATGTATTTATTGAACTAAATTTAATTATTCAGGACATTTGGTGAAATTTCAGAAGGAATCAAGACTGAGGTAAGGGATTTTCATCTCATGTTCCTCTCTTGATACATGATTGGAATTATTCACCAAATTTAATTTATATTATTTATATACTAACTACTTGAGATATAATTAAGTTAATTATATTTTAATCATGTTGGTTTATGTTTAATTTCAATTTGTCTCTTTCAAGGGTTTTTTATTAATATTTTACTCAAGTCACAAGAGTTTTCTTGGTCCGAATTTGGATTCTTTGAGGCATGTAACAAGTTCTAAACCATGTTCCCTTTATATGGTGTTATATTAATTTAATATCCCATGAATTTTATCTAATTTATTTCCTTTTATTTCATTATATTTACTATCCAAATCATGTTCCCTTATTCAAGTACCTATAGATTTATTTATTTTTTCACTAAGTTGTAATGATTTTTTGTAACTCGTCTTTTGTTCATTGAGTAATAAACATTTTCTTCAACTTATTTCATATATTTTGGTTATATCCTTCCATTAGGTTGTATTTTGTCATTATATCATATATTTCTAGGAAAATAGATTCCTACAGCATGAACTCTAATAAATATTTCTCACATATAGGGATATGTTCTTTTAAAACCATCCAATTTTTTCTCTATATGGATGATGATCATGTTATTACATTATTTAATTAGTTTCATACTCATTACTCTATATTGTGTAAACTTCACATTTTAAATAATTTATATTTGATTATGTTCACATATAAATTATTATATTCTTTTGAAATGGGTAAAATTATAGGCATTCTGTATATTGTTATTCCAATAGGGATGATTATTGGAAAGTTGATTATGTATTGTTTGAAAATCCACCTTCTTTATATGGATGGTTTATGATCATATTATCCCTTTTATTGAAATAGGGAAAAGTATTTATGTACCATATATTATTATTCCAATATGGATTATTATTGGAAATTTGATTATGTATTGTTTGACCATCCATCTTCTTTTTCAGTATAAGTTATGATCATGTTATCCCTTCATAGACAAAGGGATGATTATAGAAACTATTGATGATTATTTTTTGCTAACACTAATTGATCATGTATTGTTATTCCATATTCTTAATTATATGGATATCCATGTCTATATTCAAACTAATCTTCCTAAAGGAATGGTATGAAAGGACTTTTTGACACTTAAAATGAATACATTGGATATAATAGGTGATGGGTGGGGCTTGGAAATATAAATCCCTTAAATGCATTGGAAGGTCTCGTGAGACAAAAAAATCCTTTTTTCTATATGTATACCTAATTCATAAAGATGTCTTGATTGTGGTCTCAATAACAAGTAAATGTCTTACATAAGGCCTTGAAAGCATGTTTTGGATGTCCAGCATTACGCCTTCCATATGTCTGAGATTAGTAATTATCGTTATCCATGTTTTTATTTATTTTCATTGATATAGAATTATCTTAGTTTCAGAATTTTATAGAATTATTAAGAATATTTTTTCTATCATATTATTTTTATCATACTTATATTTTTTACATATTCAGTTATATGCTTCCCTTACTAAGTGTGTGATCGTACTTCTATATTATGTTTCCATTACCTAAGTTATAAAGAAAACTAGTACTTGTAACCTGTTTAAAATGATATAATGTTTCAAATAATATATATGATATATTTAATACTCATTATGGATTAAGTGGATTCATATATAATTAAAAACAATCTATTTGATACATAGAACATGTGTTCAACTTGTTATTATTATTTCCTAATTCTATAATGATATAAACCTAAAAGGATAATGGGTATCTAGGAGATGAAATATTCATTATTTATTTTGTAACTAAAGATGGTTATATATTGTATTTTATAGCTATAATAAAAGTGTGTATATAAAGTATATGTTTATGGCCCTAGATCCAAGAGTGAAGTTTTAGGACATTACATCTAGAGTCCAAGAAATTTCCCATCTATTTTATCTTGGAGATTAGGAGGAAAATATTTATTTAAAAAAATTATTTATTACTTATAATTCCATTAAATTGATGTATTATATGTTATTTGTACTCTTGATTTGTTTCCACTATTAATCAGATTCTTCCTCGAGGATATATAAAGAAAAGATGAAATTCACTTTCTTATAGAATTAGACGATATACAATATATTCTCAGTGGAATTAATCCATTTCTCTATGATTTATAGATCAAAAGATCCATCCAAAGTGAGGGGTAATTTTCATATAAATGACTCCATAAAAACATTTTCAATCTTGGGAGAATTATGATTCTTCACAAGAATTTATTTATCAGTCAAAACATAATTCAATTAAGAAATTACCATCATGAGGTTTTTGATTCCCACTCTCATCAAATTATTCATCTCATTCGAGGAATCATTGCATCTCCCATCACATTGGTTATTGAAACAATTCCTTTAATTTCCATATATTTACTTAAATAAAGAAAATTTAGGGACGATAATACTTTAAATAATATGAATTTAAAAGGAAATTTATGAACTTAAAATGAATAACTCATAAATCAAAAGTATATCCTAACTTATTACTTCTTATGGTTTAATAAAGGTTATTTATGATGTATTTCCAATTATATTTACTAAAATAATCCCTAAAATAAATATAACTTACCCAAATAAAATATATAATGTTTTGAATTTCTTAAATATAATATTATATTATATGTCACTTAAAAATATATAAAATTTTCACCTAAAAATATATAGGTTCAGTGTCTTTGGGATACTAGTTATTCAATAAAATATTTATCAATAAATCACATCGTATTTAATTTCCATCTTCATAATATGATCTTAGATATTTTCATAATTATATATAATCATTGTATACCCTAGGGACATATATAAAAAATTAGTGAGATAAAATCCCATAAGGGGATAATCAATATAAGTTTGATGGTGAGATAACACAAAATTAAATAACCATAATATAAAATCATAAAAGAGAGGGATCATAAATCATAACATTTAAATGTGTCATATTTGAAATAATGTCTTGGTAAAGTGGTAATAATGAGAATCATAATAATATAGTGAAAATAAAAAATATATCATTATAAGTATAATTCGAGGATCACTACCAATACAGAATAACATATTATGCAAGGTTCACTACTCATTAACCATACATAGTTTCTCATTTAATGTAATAATTTCAAAATTTATTGGTGTAATTTATAATTCATGGTCCTCATGTCACGTCAAAAAAAGAAATTAATATTATTGACACTTAAAAAAAAGAAAAATTCATAAAGAATAAACATGAAATAACCCAATACAAAGAAATGAGATTCATAATAAAACCAAAACCACAAAACATCACGGTGTCATGTAAGTTCCCAAGAAAATATGGGATTAAGGGATATTTAATGTTCATATTTCAATAAAGGATCATAGTTTATAATAGTAGATCTCAAAATTAATAAATAATATAAATAATAAGTTATAAAAATTAACACCTTTGTCAAACCTTTAAGAAATGGTTAAAATAACCTTTAAAGTAGATAAGAGTATAAAGATTCCCAAAAACCATAAATTAATCATAATATTTTATGTTAAAAGAGTGATATTTTTATAAATCACTTTAGATAATAGTATTAAAAATTGGATATAGGAAAAGTATGAATAAATGAAAAATTTCCCCTCTGTCATGTTTGATTTAAAGAAGTGATAGGAAAGGGAAGCCGAAAGACATGAATATAACTAGAAATGAAAGGGAAAAATAAATATATTGTATAAAGGAAACATAAATGTAGAGCATAGAATAATAATATTTGAATAATAGATAAATAGTTAGATATAAATGGATAGTGTAAACTTGAATTAAGATGAAATTGAGGGTATCCCCTTACCTTAAGTCCTAAAATGATTAAATGATCCTCGGTTATCTTTAATAGTTTAATAATATATGTTAATTATATATAAAAGTTCCTTAATAATTTTTATTTCATTTTTAATAATTAAAATATTATGATATTTTTTCATTTTTTAGATTGTAAGTGCCCATTTCAATCATTTGGTGTTGTTCGGTCTATAGTTCCAAAGATTCTTTAGTGTAAAGAAATTAATAAAAAGAATTTTTTAGCTAGTCTTATAATTTATATAAGAAACCAATTAGGGATTATTTATCATTCCAAGGCTATAGAAGTTCTAAAATTTAATATATAGGATAAATGAGGTTAAAGATTAAAAAACTTGTCTTGAAATGATAATTTTAGAAAATTAAAATAACAATGATTGTTTATTTTGAATATATTTAATATAATGAACATAATATCATTCTATAGTCTTAATTGTAAAACCTAAGACCCTACTTTAGTAGGTAAACACCATATACTTAACTATCATGCAATGCGCACTCTAAAGAGCCTTTATTCTTGAGTAAATTTAAAAGTTTAATTTTTAATGTTATAATTTTATTTTAACAAAATCAACTTTATTTTCAAATTAATCACCATGATATTAGCTTAAGTTTAATTTCTATGATTTTTAGGTGAAAAGTGAAATATTCCATTTTTACTAATATTGTGACTTTTATGCCATTATTAGTATATAAGTATGGCATAGAAATTGATGAAACACTCTTATTAATAAAATATGTATTATATATTTGATATTATAATTTTTAAAATAATATTTATACTTTATAAACCGATTATTTATATTTTAAAATACAATTAATAATTTTCTCAAAAATTGTTTTAATATATTATACAATTATTATATTAAAATTATTTTTTTTAACTTATAGAAAATGACTAAGAAAAAATGGATTTAAAATTTGGATTCATTAAGTCAAAATTATCTAATAATTACCACTTTATTTATATCTATAAATATTATGTTACCTTAGGTAAAAACTAGCTACCACGGTAAAAGTTAAAATGGTTAAAATAATATTTCAAGTGGTAAAGGGCCTGAATCATGATAAAACATTTCTATAATTGAGTTTACAAGTTTTATATTGACCTTATATCTTACCCAATACATTATTTCATGATTTTTGACCCACATGACCTGTTTAACATGTGCTCCATTTATATTAAGTTTAAATATTTACAAAAAATCCATTCTCACCACTTATAAAAGGGGACTCTCACCAACCTTTCAATTATACTATAAAAATTATATTTTCCCCTTAAATAATTCCATATTTACTTCCAAAAAAATTCTATTTGAATCTCATAATATTCTGGTCACAATAGATTATCCCAATCCATTTTTTTCAAAGGAATCCTCCAAGACAAACCCAAAGTTCTCAACATAAGTTCAATCTTTGCACTAACATATATTCCTTTTATATTTACTTTTAAAATTAATATTAATAATATTATTTCATGAATTAATTATTTATACTTATTTTTTTATTTTTTAAATAAACACTAACCACAATTCGCCTTTCCCTTAAGAAAAATGAAACTACCATTTGTGCATTCATTGGACTACCGCCTCCACGATGCAGGGTATTTCATTTTCCTTTACTACCTCACAAGGATATATATAATGATGGTATTAAAGAATAAATATTATTTTTATGATATTATTAAGGTTATGGTATAACAATTTGGATATCCTACTAATGATATGATCAAAAAAGATCATCGTTAATTTAATCATTTAAAATAAGTGTACAAAGAAGACAATCCATTATTCAAATTGTGTAATATTTTAATATAAATTAATTATTCCTAAAATTATTTAAAATTATAATATATAATACTAATAAACACTATATATGATCGCTATTCTCTTTTTATAATGATATTACAACAAAACCACCTCATTATCATTCATCAAATCGTGGTATGATTATGTTTTGGTCAGTTTAAACTTATACTTGAAAAATTATATGAATGTATATCATGAATAAATATGGGAACATAATTAATGGTATAATATGATGTAAATATGTAAATAATTATTTTGTTTTTTGTTTTTGATACATTATATCAATAATTAATTCATTAATTAAGAAAACATTTTTCGATCATCAAGAATCACTGAAACATGTTTGTTATAAATTTCATCTTCGAGGATAATGACTAAAACACTCATGGATGGATTTTCAACCATCATAAATTATTAAAAATAATCCTTAATAGTAACTTTAATAACCAGGTAATGATGATATTTTTAATAATAATTAATACATATATCGCTAATATGAAACTAGTATAAATGATCAATATTATAAACACCCAATGTGGAAAATAGGTTGAATTCTTATAGAGAATTACTACACATGAAGGGTGTTAATTAAAATCAATATAATTAAGGTATTGAATTAATTTATTAAGATAGATATGTTGGTAATATATGTGTTTATAGTCTGTTCAATAAATTTATGGCATGTAGTAAGGGATTTTTGTCTCACACTCATCTCTGTAAGATATGTTTTGTATTATACACTTAATTTACATTATGTGGTGTATATATACTATCTATTTCATATTTTATTTCATTAAGTTACATTATTCATAGTATTTGAAGATCAATTTTAATCCCTCTCTTTCAATAGGTTATGAATGAATTTTTACCCAAAACATAAGTGCGTATTTCCATATAAATTTTCATTTTTGGGACTAATGTTATATTCACCACCTATTTACTTTTTTGGGTATAAATTGAACTGTAAAAAATTTTACCAAATTACTCGTGATATTTTAGGAATTTAAATTTCTATATTGTATCCCTCCCAAATATTCTTTTCATTTCAAAAGTTACCAAAACCATTGTAAAACTCAATCTTTTCTATGGGGGAAAACCATCCTAAGTTTTTTTAAAGTAAAAGTGTTTGTAGTTTACTAGAAAATATGTCCATATCTAGATATTGTAAAGTGGATGTAGATATAGAACATATGAACCTATGGTTAATCACACTGAAAAGTTTTTGTTTAGAATTGACTCAATCATCACTCTAATGCATGAAAAATGGTCTTATGAGTGAAAACCTTGAAAGAAACTCTCAAGGGATATGATTTAGAATATTAACTCAAATTATGAACCGTGATGAAGGATTTTTCATACCATTTCATTGGTTTAACATGAATTAAAACTATTAAAACCAATTATTATCTTCCATGGATAACCCAAAACATTGAATATACCATTTACACTATATTAATTTGATAAGGGAACTTTCTATTACTTTAAAAATACACCCAAAAATTTTAAGATTACTAAGGGATGTTTCTATAGACATCCACATTATTCTATTAGATGGGGAAGTCTTTTATTTCTATATTTTTCATTATATGGATGGATATTTTTTTATTCATCTAGATGTACCTTAGAGAATGTTATTAAATGTCTTGATTACTCTTATAGAGAGTGAATTGGACTTAATTAGTTTATGGTTGGGAACCTGAATTATATATACCCTAGATTCATGGAATTGTATCTTGAGATAAAATAGCTCATCTTTTGGTGTATACCTTTTCCAAATTAGTATAGTGTCTTGGAACATGTCCATGGAAACATTTTTTTATGTTTGGAATTATTCATTCCTTTATTATGGTACTAATGATTATTTTTATCCATGATTTCATTTATTATCATGGATATAGAAATCACTAAATATCAATTGCATATGTATTCATTTTATTATTTATTCATTCCATATCACTTATGTCATGTTAATGTTATAATATCATCCAATGTATTCTACTCATTACCGATCATCTGTGCTCACCCTTAATTTTTTCTTTCCCCATGAAGCCTATAGGGAGACTATGTTTAATTTTAAGGTATGTGATTGAAGGGCCAATAATGTTTTCAGAATGTGTCTATATTGTATATTATGTTTTGAAATGTAATATATGTATGTATCTAGTCTTAAAAGACTAATATAATATTGGATCTATCAGTAAGTCTTGTATTTTTTACCAATAATGCAATATAACAACCAACTCTAGGTTTATGGAGTATGTCATATTATATAATGTATCAGAGTAAGTTTAGTAGGAACCTAGGATGCTATATTTAGAATAACCTAGTAAGATATATAAGTACTATGAAAAATACTCAGTGTTTCAAGGGAATACTCTCAAAAATGTAATAATAATTGTATTTTACAATTAAATTTCATGAGATAATTATGTGTATTAAATTTTAGAAATATGGTGACTAATGAGAAGAATAGGAACAATATCAAAACCCAGAGTTAATGTTGGTATATTCCAACTAAACATGTTAATGAAGTTAGAGTTGGGGCTAATCAATTCCTAACCATATTAGGGAAGTTGACCCAAGTTATGAAAAATAATCTCACCCATATATAGTGCATTGTTGTCCACAATATCGTGTAACTATGTTGGATCACTTCATGTGACTAAAACCTTAATACTTTAGTGTAACTACTAATTCATGGGTAGCTAAACAATTGGTCAAGTCCCTATAGAAGATATTTCTCACTTTGAGAAGTAGTGAAAAGGAAAAAGTCATCAGGGGAGTCTATCATCTAAAGGGAGGTGTATACCATGATATTTTATAATTCAAAAAACTAAATAGGAATATGATATAAAGTGAATGGAATGCAGAACATTTAAGGATTTAATATGTGAAAATTACTTTCTTTATGAGAAAAGAGTGGAAATGGAGAGTTAGTTTCTCAATCTTAAACAAAAGGAGGAAAATTTTTCTAAATATGAGGCTAAATTTGCAAGGTTATATAGTTATATTTTGAACTATGTATTCCAATAAAAATTCATGATTGATCATTAATTTTATTTTCTAATGATAAGACCATGAAGGGTATTGGTCTATAAGACTTTTTCAAGATTTGAGTATATATTCTCAAGATCCATTAAGATAAAAAATTGGTTCTCTAGGATGTATGTATTCAATGAAAATTAGTTGAGGAAGAGTTTTGGTGAGTATTATGGGAAGAATATTATCAAAAAGAGAAATAAAGGGTGAGTTTTCACATGAGTGATAATTCTAGGAAGAAATATAGTGGGGATTATAAGAAGGGAATAGGAGTTGGTTACAAGTGAAAAGAAAACATCCATGAAGCTCGTGAATGAAAGGTAAAATAAATTTTTTTTTTGATTTCCAATGCTTTAACTATAAGATGAAGGAGAATTATATAAAAAAATTCCTTAAATGTAAATGAAATTTACTTTAGAAAAGTCCAACGAAAAAGTATAAGATTACGTTATTACTGTTAGGTCAATATGTATACGACGAAGATGCAAGAGGGGGTGAATTGTGTCCTTTTAAAAATATTGAAAATATTAAAACATACCTCTTGAAATGAAGTGATCATTTCCTTATCTCTTAAATTAGAGTGAGCAGTGGAAATAAATAGAGGAAAAGAACACAAGGATGTATAGTGGTTTGGGGCACAGAAATCCCCCATTCCACTCCACCAGCGCTCTACTGCATGAGCTTGGTGATTTTGACTAGTAGGTCCTCTTATCACACGACCGTCCACAACTGGGTATAGGTATTTGACACCTTACAAGGCTTTTATAGGGCCTTATAGTTCTTTTATAGGGAATAAAAATTTTCAAAGCTTAGTCTAAGAAGCTGAAACTCCACCATGACTGAGTCTGAGAAGCTGATACTCAAAAGAAAATATATGAGATGAAGTTTCTTGTGAAATAGGTTTAGCTCACAGTTGCAGCAGCCACTGATAGATGTAGATGATCTTCAATAACGCACAGAAGAAGCAGAATAAAAATCTTCAATGTTGAGCATGTTTCTTCATCTTTAAATAGTACCAAAAATATTAAACAATATTTGTACAGGCTTCCTTTGTCTTTACACCATGATAAAATAAGAATGAACAAAGAATTATTTCTCTCTTCAAAAGTGTCAAGATTTTGTATGAATATTTTTAGTGCATTATTTTTAATAGAGTATTCATGTCTCCACTTTTCTTCATTATGTATTTTATTTTCCTGCCATAGAGATAGATATATAGAGAAAAGATATCCAACCATTTTGACAGCAATCCTCTTCCTTAGGATACTCAAAATAAATAGAATTAATAGCCTTCATAAATATCCCCAAAAAAAAGAATATCATTGTTTCCTATTAATTCCTATAGAATAAATCTCTAATAAATGCATGAAAAATAATTTGAATAACTCCTCTAATAATATCTCCATAATAATAGAATCATTTAACATTTTAAAACTCCCATTTAAATCCATTATAACCACTTTAAATATAGTCAAAATAGTTTCTAAAAAATATCTTCACAATAAATCATGAATATTGGAAATGAAATCATTAAAAGAGATTCATAACATCCCTTATAAATATGAATGATTTAATCCATTTCATGTGAGACTTTGAATAATTTGTAAAACTTCTTTATAATGATCTTTAATACTAAGAATATCATTGAAAAAAATAGAGTAAAATATCATGGATTTAAAACATAATCATTGAAAAGTCAAACGTAGGGTTCCTTTATGTAATGAAAAAATACCAAACATAGGGTTCAACTAAGTAACATATGGTTACATTGCATAGAGTAGGGTTATTTTGTGTAGTTTAGGGTTCCTTATCCATACTTTCATCTGCACATAATGTATGAATCAGAAATTAATGTAGGGATGATGGTCTATATGTTAATCCTTGTCAACATAAAATCCTGAATGTCGCATTGATAAACCATATGGTCAACTTCTCGAATGTAGGTTTGAAAACCATAAATCCATACTCCAATGTAAGGTTGGTGATCCAAATGAGAATTTTTCAGCGTAGTGTAGGGTTGATTCCTTATGTTATGTTTATCAATATTGGGTACGAACAGTGTTTCTAGAAAATGTAAAAAACTTAACTTCTAACTTCACTGAATTTTTTGATCCCTTTATCATTAGATTTAGACTTAGTCCTACCAGACTTATTTTTAGTAAATACAAAGATACTTCTAACAATACAAGAATCAAATCAATATGACTTCAAAATCTTTTGATATCTTTGAAAAACTAAAGTAATAACATTCTAGAAAATTGCAGTTAGAGAACTACTTTCCCACTCTTCAGATAATTTATTAACCATCCAAATGACTTTTTTATCCTTTTTATGTAAACTGATAAAATCAAGATAAACTTTTTGGATTTCCATATCCCCGTGTTTTGATCAATTCTAACATATATGGAAATTTAATCAAAACAAATACTATAGGATTTCAAATTTGTTCACTGTATAGTTGAAAAAACTGCTTTAGAAAATTTGTTGGTTTTCTAGAGTATTAAAAAAACCTTTTCAAACTTCCACTTAAACTAATGATGTTCATATAATTACATTATCTATCTAATGGTATAATTATCCCATAAATTAGTTCTATGTATCTTGAGATATCATTGCAATTCTGAATTGACTTTAAGATGAAAACTACAATATCACTTGAACATATTGTAACAACTTCGTTGAATTTTTTCACCATTAAAAAAATTGAATAATATTTTGACATGAAAATATGAAATGAATATATTTCCAATGGAATAAACTTCATAATAATGTGATCATTGTTTCTTCATATTTAAAATAAATACATTGACATACTAAATATGAAACACTTAACAAATTTATTAGAAAACAAAGATTTACAAGTTGGAGTAATTATAAAAATTAAATCAAAACGATATTGGAAAGGATCCATTAAACAATTAAAACTACTAGATTCAAAGTTCTTAATGACATGGTGTTAGTTACATTGATCATATCCTCAATTTTATCTAATGTTTTATTGTATTATCTATATCCACACACTTTTATATATTCAATGTTTTCCAAAAACATATATATTTCTATATCATGCTAATAATGTATTTCTCAATTAAGAAACCAAGTGTAAATATTATTACAAAAAATATGTGTTAGGGGATTAAAATTATGATGCATAGGAATAATATGTTTTTAAATTTTCTTATTATACCTATGGTTGACTATGATATGATCAATTATATGGATTGGATTTCAAAATATAATTAAAAATATTATTTCTAATATAATGTGATTATGATTTTTGATGGTAAATTGTATTATCTTGTCTTTGTAATGAAAACTTCATCATGTAAATCATGTCTAGATCCACCCCTTTGAAGGTAAATTGTATTTTCATATCTTTGTAATGAAAACTTCATCATGTAAATCATGTCTAGATCCACCCCCAGTAGCTCTCCATAATGAAAATTTGAGTAGATATGAATATCATGTGTGGTCAATGGATAAGGAAGATAGCCTAAGAATATAGGATGTACTTTTGGTACAATAATTAATTTATGTTTTTCCTGAGAATTGTCTGGTCATCCACCAAAGCATGAAGTTGGGTTATCCATTGAACTCATTCCTGATGAGAAAAATATATCTAAAAATACCTATAAAATAGAACTAATGGAATTAGTGTAGTTGAAACAATAGTTCCAGGAGTTGTGTGATAAGGTATTTATACTCACTAGAGTTTCATCGTAGGGATACCCTATTTTCTTCATGAAAAATAAGGATGAATCAATGAGATTTTCCATAGATTATAGGAAGATAAATTAAAATACTAAAAAATAATAAGTATAATTTACCATGCATTGATGATTTATTTGATCAACTTCAAGGATCTAAATACTTTTCAAATATTGATCATCGCTCGGGTTATCATAAACTAAGGATGAAGAATGATGATATACCAAATACAACATTTTGATTAATGTATAGACATTATGAGTTTATGGAAATGCCTTTTGGATTGACTAATGAAACTTCAATATTTATAGATCTAGTGAATAGAGTATTTAAGGATTATCTTGGTAACTTTGCAGTGGTATCCATTGATGAAAACCTGATATAGTCTAAGAGTTTTGAAGAGAATAAGGGTCATCTGAAAATAATTATAGATACCCTAAAAATGGAATTATATGGAAAAATAGTAAGTATGAATTTTTGCACAATTTTGTTTATTTTATTTGAAATATTCTCTCCAAGGATTGAATATTTTTTATCCCTTCAAAGATCAAGGTAGTCAAAGAGTATCCTACATTGATGAAAAAAACTGAGATCCAAATTTTCCCAAGTTTAACACATTAGTATCAGCGATTCATCTAAGATTTCAATCAGCTGGACAACCCCTTATCCAAGTTAACATGTAAAGGGGTTAAATTCATGTGTTCAAGGGAATGTACGGAAATTTTTGAATTGATAAAGAGGATACTGATTAATGCATTGTTATTAACTCTAAAATCAAGTAAAAATTAATTTTTAATATATAGTAATGAATAGAATAATGTAATTTTTTATGTCCTTATATAGAATGATAGGTATATTTCCTATGTAACAAGGAAATTGAAAATCCATGAATAGAACTATCCAGCTCAAGACCCTGTACTGGTAGCTATAATCATTTATTTGAAAATATGAAGAAACTCTCTCTATGATGAATGATTATCTATATATATACACATACCACAAGAGTTTAAAGTATATCTTCTCTTAGAAGGAACTGGACATGCGGCAAAGAAGATGGTTAGAACTACTCAAGGACTATGATTTCTCGATACACTATCTCCCTGGGAAGGAAAACAAAGTGGTTTATGTATTGAGTGGGATGTATCATGAAGTTCTGGCTATGATGATGATTAACAAGGTTCCTATGTACATATATCTATTAATGATGGATACAATTATTTTAGGAAAGGGGGTATATCTTTCCTTTTCTAAGAAATTGTTAAACCATCCTTTCTATAAAATTTAGATAATTCTCAGTGGGATGATGAGAACATACAAAGGAAGATTAAAGTTAAAAATGATCATAAATTGATATAATTCATCTATAGAGATAGAGTGTTGGAATTTGGGAAGATTTTACATGTTCTATCTATACCAAATTTGTAAAGGGAGTTTCTAGATGAAGAACATAGCTCAAATTTATTTATACTACCTGGAAGTAAAATGATTTAGGGATCTAATAAAACAAATCTGTTGGGATGGTATAAAGCAATAAATTTTGGAATAAATGTTTATATTCTTATTATACCCACAAATTAAGGCAAAATTGAAACACCCTAATAGATTCAGGCAACCTATGTCTATACCTATATAGAAGTGGGACAATTTTATAATTTACATTTTCACTAGACTCCCAAAGAATCCAAGGAAGAATGATTCTATATGGTTCATCGTCGATAATATTACTAAGTATACTTATTTATTAGAAATAATAGAAGATATTCCAATTGATAACCCTACCAACTATATATAAATGAAATTGTAAGGCTTCATGGGGTACCTCTACCAATTTTATCTGATCAAGACCCTTAGTTCACATCTAAATTATGGAAGAGTCTTCAAATGGATACAGACACTGAGATACATTTAAGCACCAATTATCATCCCCAAATTGATGGGTAATCATAAAGGAATATATAAAAATTATAATACATATTGAGATCCTTTTTTCTAGACTTGTGAGGGATACTGGATCATTATCTACCTTTAGTGGAATTTTCATACAATAATACCTTTTATTAGAGCATCAAAATAGCACCCTATAAGGAATTATATGTGGAGAGGTGGCATACTCCAACCTATTGGGAAGATGTTTTCGAAAGAAAGTAAGATATCCTAGAACTTTTTTAAGAGATGATTGTTAAAGTACAGACTATTCAAGATCAAATTAAATCATCCTAAAGTATACAAAAGAGTTATGCTGGTAATCGAAGGAAAGACCTGAAATTTCATGTGGGGGGGCATGTATTATTAAAGGTTTTCCCATGGAAGTGAGTTATAAGATTTTGTAAAAAGTATAAGTTAATACATATGTACATTGGGACTTTTTAAATACTAGAAATAATTATATCTCTAGAATATTACTTGGTTATGCCACCCAACCTTTCTAAAGTACATGACATGTTCCTTATTTAATTAATGAGGAAAGACATTCCAAATCCAATTCATGTGATAACATATGAGGGAATATATTTGGATCATTAATTTATTATAAGTAAGTTCCTATCTAAATTCATCAATCAAAATAGCAGGTATTGTGGAATTGGACAACTTGATTGGTGAAACTTCTTTCAAGAAATCACAAACAAAAAGTGGCAACTTGGGAGCCTAAATAAGAAATGTGGAATGAATATCTAAATTTGTTCAATAGTTTATATATACCCTAATTTTGAGGATAAAATTATTTAGGGGGTATAATTTAATACTTGACATCCTACTATAGTAGTTAATCACAATATCTAGAACTATCACACGATGTGCACTCTAAAGAGCCTTTATTCAAGTGTATATTTGAATTTTTAATTCACAAATGTTTTGATTTTGATTTTATAAAATAAACTTCATATTTTAATTCATTATAAGGATATTATTTTAAGATGAATTTTTGGGATTTTTCTAAAAAAATATTTTTAGGTGAATAGTGAAATATATAATTTTTACCAATACTGCAAATTTTATGTCATTAATAGTGTATAAGTATGACATAGAAATTTTATGAAACAATTTTCTTAAAAATATATGTATTATAAAATTTATATTATACATTTAAAAATAATGATTATATTTTACAAACCTATGATTGATATTTTAAAACTTAAGTAATATTTTTCTCGAAAAGTATTTTAATATATTATACATTTATTATACTAAATTTGATTTTTTTAAACTTAAAGAAATTTAATAAGAAAAAATTGATTTAAATTTTAGAATTAGTGGGTCAAAATTATCTAATAAAAACCAATTTATTTTTATGCATCAATATTAATTTATAATTCTAAAATAAAAAATGGTAAAAGTAATTATTTAATGGGTAAAGGGATTGAAAATGATAAAAATTTCCTATAATTGAGTATATGAGGTTTTTATTAGAAATACCTCATCTCCACTCCATTATTTATCAATTTTGGATCCACTTTAAAATTTTAACATGTGATACCTTTATATTACATTCAAATATTTACAAAAATTCCATTCTCACCACATATAAATGGGGCCTCTAACCACCCCTTCAATACCACTCTAAGAATTAGGTTTTCTCCAAAAACTCTACCCTATTTACACTCATTAGAATAATCTTTCAATATAATAGGAATATGATCACAAGATAATGTCATAAACCGTCCCTTTAAAAGGAATTATCCAAGAGAAGCCCAAAGTTCTCAACACAAGTTCAATATTTTATATAACATTTTTCCTTTTATATATCCTTTTAAAAATTATTTTTACCAATATTATATGATGAATTTATTATTTATATTTAATTTTGTAATATTTTTTAAATAAAAACTAACCAACTTTAACCTTTTCCTTAATAAAAATTACACCATCAATCGTGTGTTGTGCATACAACCACCTCCACAACACAATGTGTTTCATTTTCCTTCACCGCATTACAATGATGGATATAAGGATGGGACTAGATGTAACATCTTAGGTAAATAAATAATATGAAATTTTCATATTTATTAATATTTGTTAATAAAATGTTGATATTACATTAAAGGGAATGCTATGTTCGATGGTGTACCCAATACGCTGCAATGAGTTTCTTTGAAATCTTACGTTGCACACTAATAATATAATATTATTATTTTAAATTTTAGTTAACGCCTAGCTGTTGTAACGGAGGGAATGAATAGAACTAACTAAAAAATGATTATATATGTTTCTTAAATATTTTAACAATTACCCAATAAATGATAGAGGCTTAAAATGAGAATGAATCCAATTGTAAACATAAATATTCTAATATTTTTTTTAAAGGTAGATTAACCACCTTTTGATGGAGAACCCTTTTTAAAACTAATTTTTGTCAATTTTATATGTTATATTTGACAAAATAAAATCCTTCTTTAGAATCAGGACATTAAAATTTAATTTGTGAAAATTTTTGTTATTTTTTCCGATAAAGTTCATTTTTAATGAATAGTGAAAATGTTGTATTTTAATTCAAAACCTCCTTTTAATCTAATTTATTTATATGGTTAGATTATATTTTTTAATTGGTTTTAAAGTTTAGTTAAAATATATTATTACCATTTAATCCAATGGTGGTCATTGGAATTAATTTCACTTTGAAATTGGACAAAAACAAGTGTCAATCTTTTGATTGATATTGTTTCATAAAAACACAGTATTTGTTTTTGACAGTGGGAATTAATCATAAAATTAATTAATGAAACTTATATGTTTTGAATTTGGTAAAATGGATATCATTTTTTAATTTGTAATATCAAATTTACTTTGGATAAATGTTTGGTATTTTTCTAACAAATGTTCATTTTTAATGAATAGTGAAAAATATTGCATTTTACTTCAAAACTGCTTTTCATATAATTTAATTATATAGTTAGATTGTCCTTTTAATTGTTTTTAAAGTGTAATTGAATTATTTTTTTATCAATTAATACAATTTTGTTCATTGGAATTAATTTCACTTTTCAATTGGATGTAAAAACAAGTCAATCTTTTGATAAATTTTACTCCTTAAAAACCCATCTTTGGTTGTGACAACGGGAATTATTTTTAAATTAATTACTGAAAATTATGTTTTTGGAATTTGGTAAAATGGATTCCATATTTGGAATCATAAGGTCCAAATTATGAAATTAAGACTCTTTTTTTTGACATTATGAATAGTAACGACGGTAATTATCTTTAATTATCATTATTAATTAGTAATTGGGTAGTTAAGGGTAATAAAATAATATCATAATAATATAAAATGACCCCAAAATGTGTCCACATCCTCTTTTTTGAGTCATGTACGACCATGGGATTCTTTTTACCAAACTTTAGGTCCCATGGAGTCATATGGGAGTGATAGTGACATTTATGACATTATTTTTAAAAAGAATGGAAATATAACAAAGGTTAGTATATCCTAAGTAAAAAAAATTTAATTTTGTTTACATAAATTATATCTTAGACTATAAATAGAAATTTTAAATAAAAAAATATTTCCTACATCATGGTATTTGTTTTATAATTTTTATACATTAAATAAATAAATTTATTTATGACACCATGATGATGCAGTGATTACCTTATTAATGAACAATTTAAATAAAATGAAAAGATAAGGTAAAATATAGGACTTAAAATTGTCAAAAACCTATTGTATGGGTGTATTTAGAACCCTTATCACCTTATCTTAAAAATATATCATTGTGTACCTTTAAAATATGAAAATTATTTTATAATAAAGTAACATTTCAAGACTTTCCAAAAGTGGCCCTCCTCCCTCTTATAAAAGGCCCCCACCTATACCCCCTTACCCACACCTATAAAGCCCTTGTATCATCCAATATCTACTAATATTATCTCCACACATCCCTCTCTTACTTCTAGAAGCCTCACATTGGGCAGAAGGCTTTCCAAGGAAGAATTTGGCTCAAATAAAAAAGAGTTACCTGATTTAGAGATAATGACTTCTCTCGAGTTTCTTTCTTTTGTTTTCATTCTTCACTCACCACTATCTTCGTATTATTTTATCACATAATAAAACCAGTATCCTAAATATACTAGTATTTTGTTAAGATAATTATTTTACCTACACTTACACACACCCCTGTCTAATTGTTAAAGAACATACTGTTTCTGTGGGTGGTGAATTACTGCCTCACGAAATGATGATTGTTCAATATTATTTTAAAACCTTTCATGGTGGCCATTATGATGTCACTGTATTTATATATGATATATATGGTATTTATTTTTTCTATATGCTTTTGAATTTTATTTTTAAATCACATCCTTATGCTTTTCATGTTGTGGAACTGCGATAATTTCATCTGTGGAAGTGTGGACTACAGCCCCCTCAAGTGATGTGACTCGTTCATGCCAAACATGGAATTTATAAAGAATTTAATTAATGAAATTATGTTACATATATAACATATATATTATAATATAATAATAATATATATATGTCTCATTTAGTTTTAATTCCTTTAATATGACAAAGAAGTGAAAGTAGTGTTCATGCATACATACAGCCTACCGTCTCCATGAACGGTTCATTTCATTTTTTATCTCAAAATGTAATGTAATAGTATAAAATGAATATATACTAGATATATATGATATTTAAATCATTAATATCATTCTGGAGATGATTTACTTATAACTACATGGGCAATTCTTTTCAAACAAGTTCATTTTTGACTCATGTACCAAACATCGACAAAACATATGATATGAACTCACATAATTAACTAATTATTATAGCATGATAATATGTGATATTAATTGAATAATAATATTTAAAGGAATTACTTAAGAAATTATAAATTGACCAAAGTTTATTATTCAGGAATATAAAGAAATGAACAAGACAAGTCGGACTTCAGGTAAGGGGATTTCTTATCTCACTTTTAATTCTGTGAGATTTCCATTGTTCGCCACTTATTTATTTTATGTGGTGTATTGTGTACTGCCATTTGATATATATTATCATGATTCTATTTATATTCATGGTATACTAGGATTAATTTGTTGTTTGTTATCTTTTGGTCATATGACTAGATTTATTACAATGAGGTAAGGGGTTTTTATCTCACTTTTTATTTCCGTGAGGTTCATGCTACATTTGCCACTATTTACTTTTGTGTGTTATATGTACTACCCATGATTGTATTATTTGTGTAGTATAATTTAATTTATGGGTATTTAAATCTTCTTTGTATGAACCTTCTTTCATGGGGTGTACGTTTCAAAAGTTACCCAAATCGGTATGGGAACCTTTCACCCTCCTCTTTTTAAAAGACTTATTTTCGTTAGGTATTTTAATTTACATCTTCTTATGTTGGGATATGTTCTTATATATCCTTATTTCTGTAAATTTTATGTCCATGTGATGAGATACCCTTTTTATCTCTCATCAACTCATTTTCTGAATTTTAAAGTGACGTCGTTAGGCTTTTGAATTTTTGCAAGGGAAGTTCTTAACCCAATTTCAATTCTTTAAGTTAAACCACTACTTTTTTATTATGACATGATATGAATATTTTTGGATGTCCTATGATTGTTTTAAACTTAATATCCACTTATATTGAGTATATTTATATTTTTCGCACATAATTATTTAATTGATTTATCCTTAATCTAAGGATACTATCTTTGTACGGGACTTCATCTCAATCTCCTTTCATTGAGGAATCTTTTGATTTCTACACTACTTTATTTTATATAGTGTATAAAACCCTTTTGACTTTTAATTTAATTCAAAATTAATCTTTTTACACGAAGCATTTTACTAAATGAAAAAATCAATGTTTTTGTCTCACGTATGCGGCGATAATGACTTCTCTGCCGTCATGAACATTATTTGAGTTTCAGATTCCTCTAAAAGCCATAACTTTTTTTAAATGAAAAATAAATACCATGTTTTACTTTTCATTTATTTTGGTATTGAAAATGGTTTTGATAATGTTTTGATTATATCAATGTGTTGTATTGATATCTTGTGATTGAAATGTGGAAATGTTCAGTTTCCTTTATGCAATTTTTATGTTATACGATTATGTTATGGTTCTTGGGCATTATTTATGAAGTCGGGTGGTTCTGTGATAAAATAAGGGTGGGTGAGCCCGAGATATCTTTCCAATTAATTGGGTAATGCGAAGGAGATAAAATCGAAGGATTCTCCGAAGAGATTTAGGGAATATATAGTGATGCGTATTTCAAACGTAACCATGAGGTTTAATCACTACGTAAGAATGTTATGAATGCCTCAAATTACCTTTATGTCTTATGATTTCTATGAGTTATTCATAAATCTTATTATTTCATGAGGTATGTTAAAGTGCTTATGTTTTATTAGTAAAGTATGATTTCATTGATTCTTATGTATACATGGACTAATGTTTTCTTTCCATATTTTTATATCCCTTACTAAGATTTTTATGCTCATCCCAAGTTTTGAAATGTTTTCCAAAGGACTTAAAGATGAATAGGTTCAAGGATGGGATCAAGGAAAGACATGCAGTCTAAAACATGGAACTAATCATGTTTCTTTTTTAAGAGTTTTTATTTTATGAAAAAATGGAAACTGAGTAGAAGTGTCTACTTTATAATCTTTTGAGATGTAATATTTATGTCCTAATTCTATAAAACTCTAAACCTAAAAAGATCCTCAATATAAATTATTCATTTAATTCAATATTCTATAATGTTTTATGGTCGGGTCCTTATAGTTGGTATCAAAGGTTGGTTTAGATAACTTTAGAGGTTATGGTATTCTTTAAGCATAAGTGACATTACCATAATGGTAAGGATTTCAGAAAGAGCCATAGCTTTTTTAGATAAAGTGAATGAGTTTAAGATAACATGAATAATTATATCTTAGTATTATATGATTATTTTACTGATATACTCACACTTACCTTTTTGGTTTTAGTAAATGGTTGGATCTATCTGGCACCAAAGTAACAGTGGATGTGAAGAAAAATGTGACGGTTTTCTAAACAAGAAACTGAATGATATGGGAGATTCAATGAGAAATATTGTGGTTATTCTCAACCAACTATCTGGAGTCATGATTGAACACTTGAACCATAGTGAATTTTATAAGGTGTCGTATATGCGAGAAACAAATCCCTATGAAATTTCAGGTAATAATCATAAAGGTAAGTATGTTCAAAAATAAATGTGTCAAAGATGTGGAAAGAAACAAATAGGAAAATGTTTCAAAGGGACAAAAAGATGCTATAGATGTTGAAATTAAGGTCATAAATCAAGAACCTGCCAGGGAAAAAAGGAAGCATCTAGTTGACTCTAGGAAAGGGAAAGAAGTTCTTTCTGAAGGATCAATTGAATGTTTTAAATGTGGTGTGCATGTTCATTATGAAAACACATGTCCTACAAAGAAGTTTCAGGAATGGGATCACCCAGATCGTACAAATATTTTTTTACCAATACCTAATGCCATTCTGATTGAGTATGAAGAAACTGACAATGACCAATGAAATGTATGGATTATTTCTTAACATATGTTTTCCTATTATTGAATCTTAGGATATGATTCATGATTTTTTTTGTAGTAAAGATGTATTTTAGAATAATATGGAAAGGAATGGTTAGTGGATCCTGAAGAATGTTAAATGAGTAAGAAGTCAACATATAAGGGATTCAAGAGTTATGGTAGATTTTAGGATGGTGAAATTCTTAAAAGTTTAAGGCTCTTTTGATGATGGGATTACATTAGAAGACTTTTTATAGTATGTGTAACCCTGATGTTTGATATATGAAAATTTTATTCAAGAAATAATTATCTTTTCTTTTGTGGATATAGTTATAAAGAACCATTTGGGTTTATATGAACCTTGAATTTGAGGCAATTACCTGTTAATACATTTTGGGATGCAAAACGAAATTTATTAGATAACCTTTGAGGTTAAAATATGTTATGGTTATTTTTGATGAATTTATATCTTTTTGCGGAATGTTATAAAATTATATAATTTTTTAAAAGGGACAACACGCAGACCGTGTGACAACCCGTCGTGTCGGATGAAGCTGTGGAAATCAAACCCACAACCAAAGTGTGACTGGTATTTATCACCTACCACTAGACTATGTGAAGTCCCTGGTTAGTATGACTTATTCTTTTTAGTTATATGATATTATGAACCGATAATAATTTGACTTTGGGTTATCTATGGAAATGATTAACTTATCATGGAGGATATGTGATTAGGTTAATTACTTTTCAATATGATACTTTAAGAGTAACTGATGTTATTTGGAGATAAATGTTAAGATTTAACTTGGAAGAATTTGTGATTAAATCCATCAGAGCTTTGGGTTTCAATCTTAGTTTGGATAAACTTGAAGAAATTTTATGGATAACTGTTTATTGAATGGTCTTTCTTGAACCTTTGGTTCTTTTTGTTGAATTTTGTAGATTAAGAGTAGTATTTCTTTTTATAAAGTATTATCCTTTTTTGGATTATCTGATCTTGTACTAACAATTTTAGTTTTGGTTGAGATATAAAGACATGGGAAATATATATTTCATCTTTTGTGGATTAGGTGATTCTCAAGAAGTTGATTATAGCACTCTTAATGTGAACAAGTCATCCTAAATACTCATCTTTTAGAGAAAATATGAGTTTTTGTAAGAAATATAGTAAGCGATGAAAGTATACATGACAAGTAAGTGTGTTTACTTATGATTTATTTAAGCTCATAAATAAATTCCTCAATGAAAAGTAACTTAAAATAGAAACGTTGCTTGTTAACGTTTCCTACTGTGTAATCAAAGACAGTTTACAAACATCATAAGTTTATTATTTTCTTGTGGTTAACTTTATCCTAATCATGTTTTCAATCACTCTCCATCAGACTTGACCCTTTGTTTTCTCTTCCATATCCATGTTTTCTTACATGGAATCCTAGTATGGGTTAACTCGGGTGACCTTTGTACTTCTCTTTCTTTCTTTTAAAGTGATATTTTTACTGACTCTTTTTCTGATGTGGGACTTTCAATGAAGTTCCCAAGCCCAATTTTAAAATTGCGAGGACGGAATTTCCAAAAGGGGGAAAGGATGTAACATCCTAGGTAAATAAAGAATATGAAATTTTCATATTTATTAATATTTGTGAATAAAATGTTAATATTACTTTAAAGATAATACTATGTTCGATGGCGTGCCCAATATACAACAACGAGTTTCTTTGAAATCTTACGTTGCACACTAATAATATAATAATATTATTTTAAATGGAAGTTAACGCCTAGCCATTGTAATGGTGGGAATGAACTGAACTAACTACAAAATGATTATATATGTTTGTTAAATATTTTAAAAATTACCCAATAAATGATAGAGGCTTAAAATGCGAATGAATCCAATTTTAAGCATAAATATTCTAATATTCTTTAAAAGTTAGATTAACCACCTTTTGATGGAGAACCCTTTTTAAAACAACTTTTTGTCCACTTTATATGTTATATTTGACAAAATAAAATCCTTCTTTAGAATCAGGACATCAAAATTTTCTTTGTGTAAATTTTTGTTATTTTTTCTGATAAAGTTCATTTTTTAATGAATAGTGAAAATGTTGTATTTTAATTCAAAACCTCCTTTTAATATAATTTATTTATATGGTTATATTGTATTTTTAATTGTGTTTAAAGTGTATTTAAAATATATTTTTACCATTTAATCCAATGGTGGTCATTGGAATTAATTTCACTTTGAAATTGGACATAAACAAGTGTCAATCTTTTGATAGATATTGTTTCTTAAAAACATGCTATTTGTTTTGAGAGTGGGAACTAATTATTAAATTAATTAATTCAACTTCAATTTTTTTAATTTGTTAAAAGGGACATAATTTTTGAATTTGTAATATCAAATTTACTTTGCATAAATTTTTGGTATTTTTCTGACAAATGTTCATTTTTAATGAATAGTGAAAATACTGCATTTTACTTCAAAACTGCTTTTTCATCTAATTTAATTATATAGTTAGATTATAATTTTAATTTAATTATGTTTTTATCACTTAATACAATTTTTTTAATTGGAAGTAATTTCACTTTTCAATTGGATGTAAAAACAAGTCAATCTTTTGATAAATTTTATTTCTTAAAAACATGTCTTTGGTTGTGACAACGAGAATTATTTTTAAATTAATTACTGAAATTTCTGTGTTTGGAATTTGGTAAAATTTATTCCATATTTATAATCAGAAGTTCCAAATTAATAAATTAAGACTCTTTTTTTGGACATTATGAATAGTAATGACGATAATTATCTTTAATTATCATTATTAATTAGTAATCGGGTAGTTAAGCATAATAAAATGATATCATAATAATATAAAATAACCCCAACAAATGTCCACATCCCCTTTTCTGATTCATTTCGGACCATGGGAATATTTTTACCGAACTTGAGGGCCCATGGAGTCACATGGGTGTGATAGTGACATTTATGACATTATTTTTAAAAAGAAGAGAAATATAACAAAGGTTTTTATATCCTAAGTAAAACAATTTTAATTTTGATTACATAAATTATCTCTTAGAATATAAACATTAATTGGAAAGATAAAAATATTTCTTAAATCATTGTATTTTTTTATAATTTTTAGACATTAAATAAATAAATTTATTTATGACACCATGATGATGCAGTGATTACCTCATTAATGAAAGATTTAAATAAAATTAAAAGATAAGGTAAAATATGAGACTTAATATTGTCAAAAACCTATTGTATGGGTGTATTTATAACCCTTATCACCTTATCCTCAAAATATATCATTGTGTGACCATTAAAATATGAAAATCATTTTATAATAAAGTAACATTTCAAGACTTTCCAAAAGCGACCCTCCTCCCTCTTATAAAAGGCCCCCACCTCTACCCCCTTACCCACACCTATAAATCCCTTGGATCGTCCAAACTATGCTCATATTATCTCTCCAAATCCCTCTCTTACTCCTAGAAACCTCACTTTAGGCAGAAGGATTTCCAAGGAATCCTTTGGCTCAAATCAAAAGAGTTACCCGATTTAGAGGTAATGTCTTCTCTCGAGTTTCTTTCTTTTATTTTCCTTCTTCACTCACCACTATATTATTCTTATTTGATCCCATAATAAAACAAGTATACACAATATACTATGATTTTTTTATGATATTGATTCTACCTACACTTACATACACCCCCGTCTAATGGTTAAAGAACATATTGTTTCTATGGGTAGCGAATTATTGCCTCACGAAACGATGATTGTTCAATCTTATTTTAACACCTTTCATGGTGGACATTATGATGTCACTTTATTTATATAATATATATATGGTATTTTTTTTATGATTCTGAATTTTATTTTTAAATCTCATCGTTATGCTTTTCATGTTGTGGAACTGTGACAATTTCATCTGAGGAAGTGTGGACTACTGCCCCCTCAAGTGATATAACTCGTTTATGCCCAATATGTAATTTCTAAATAATGTAATTAATGAACTTATGTTACCAATATAACATATATATTATAATAGAATTATAATATATATATATATGTCTCATTTAGGTTTAATTCCTTTAATATGACAAAGAAATGAAAGTAGCATTCATGCGTACGTACGGCCTACCTTCTCCATGAACGGTGCATTTCATTTTTTATCTAAAATGTTATGAAATAGTATAAAATAAATATATACTGGATATATATGATATTTAAATCATTAATACCACTATGGATATTATGTACTTATAACTACATGGGAAATTTTTTCAAACAAGTTCATTTTTTACTCATGTACTGAACATCGACAAAACTTATGACATGAACTCACATAATTAACTAATTTTTATAACATGATAATATGTGATATGAATTGAATAATAAACTTTAAAATATGTCCTTAAGCAATTATAAATTGAAGAAATTTTATTATTCAAGAATATAAAGAAATGAACAAGACAAATCGGACTTGAGGTAAGGGGATTTCTTATCCCACTTTTATTTCCATGAGATTTCCATTGTTCGCCACTTATTTATTGAATGTGGTGTATTTTGTACTAACATTTGATATATATTATTATGGTTCTATTTATATTCATGTTATTATGTGATTCATTTTGTGTTTATTATCTTTTGGTCATATGACTCGATTTATTACAACAAGGTAAGGGGTTTTATTTCACTTTTTATTCACATTAGGTTCATGATACATTTGTCACTATTACCTTTTGTGTGGTGTATGTACTACCAATTATTGTATTCTTTGTGTAATATATTTTAATTTATGGGTATTTATATCTTCATGGTATGACCCTTCTTTCATGGGGTGTACGTTTCGAAAGCTACCCAAATCGGTAAGGGAACCTTTCACCCTCCTCTTTTTAAAAGACTTCTTTTTGTTAGGACTTTTAATTTACATATTATTATGTTGGGATATGTTCTTATATATCCTTATTTCTATAAATTTTATTTCCAAGTGATGAGATACCCTTTTTATCTCTCATCAACTCATTTTCTGAATTTTAAAGTGACGTCGTTAGGCTATCAAATTTTTGTAGGGGAACTTCTTAACCCAATTTCAATTATTTGGGTTAAACCTCTACTTCTTGATTATGTAGTTCTATGAATATGTTTGGATGAACTTTGATTGTTTTACACTTAATATCCACTTATATTTAGTGTATTTATATTTTTCACACATAATTATGTAATTGATTTATCCTTAATCTAAGGATACCGTCTTTGTACGAGACTTCGTCTCAATCTCCTTTCATTGAGGAATCTTTTGACTTCTACATGACTTTATTTTATACGGTGTATAAAACCCTTTTGAATTTTAATTTCATTCAAAAGGAATCTTTTTAAACTAAGCATTTTCATAAACAACAAAAGGAATGTTTTTGTCTTACGTATGCGGCGATAATGACTTCTCCGCCACCATGACCATTATTTGAGTTTTAGCTTCTTATAAAAGCCATAACTTTTTTTAAATGAAAAATAAATACCATTTTTTACTTTTAATTTATTTTGGTATTGAAAATGGTTTTGATAATGTTTTTATTATATCAACGTGTTGTATTGATATATTGTGATTGAAATATGGAAATGTTAGGTTTCCTTTATGCATGTTTTATGTGATATGATTATGTTATGGTTCTTGGCCATTGTTTATGAATTTGGATGGTTCTATGATAAAATAAGGGAAGGTGATCCCGAGATATCTCTCCAATGCATTGGGTAACATGAAGGAGTTAAACTCTAAGGTTTCTCCGAAGATATTTAGTGAATATACTAGGATAGGTATTACAAACGTAACCATGAGGGTTACTCCCTATGTAAGAATGTTATGAATGCCTCAAGTTACATTTATGTCTTATGATTTCTATGAGTTATTCATAAATATTATGATTTCATGAGGTATGTTAAAGTGCTTATGTTTTATGTTTAAAGTATGATTTCATTGATTCTTATGTATACATGTACTAATGTTTTCTTTACATATTTTAATATCCCTTACTGATCTTTTTATGCTCATCCCAAGTTTTTGAAATGTTTTCCATGGGACTTAAAGATGAATAAGGTCAAGGATGGGATCAAGGAAAGATATGTTGTCTAAAACATGGAACTAGTCATGTTTCTTTTTTAAGAGTTTTTATTTTATGAAAAAATGGAAACTGAGTAGAAGTGTCTACTTTATAATGTTTTGAGATGTAATAGTAATGTCCTAATTCTCTAAAACACTAAAACTGAAAAGATCCTCAATTTGAATTATTCATTTAATTCAATATTATGTAATTTTTTAAGGTTGGGTCCTTATCTTTGGTATCAAAGGTCGGTTTAGATAAATTTAGAGGTTAGGGTATTCTTTAAGTGTAAGTGACATTTCCATATTGGTTAGGATTTCAGAAAGAGTCATAGTTTTTTTAGATAAAGTGAATGAGTTTAAGATAACATGAATAATTATATCTTAGTTTTATATGATTATTTTACTGATATACTCACACTGACCTTTTTGGTTTTATTAAATGGATGGATCTAGCAGGCACCAAAGTAACAGTGGATGTGAAGAAAACTGTGACGGTTTTCTGAACGAGCAACTGAATGACATGGGAGCTGCAATGGGAACTCTTGTGGTTATTCTCAACTAACTATTTGGAGTCATTATTGACCTCCTGAACCATAGTTATTTTTATAAGTCATCATATATATGAGAAAAAAATCCCTATGGAAGTTCAGGTAATAATCATAAAGGTAAGTATGTTGAAAAACCTATGTGTCAAAGATGTGGAAAGAAACACATAGGAAAATGTTTCAAAGTGACAGAAAGATGTTATAGATTTGGAAATTAAGGTCATAAAGCAAGAACCTTCCGTGGAAAAAAGAAGCATCTAGTTGACTCCAGGAAAGGGAAAGAAGTTCTTTCTGAAGGATCAATTGAACGTTTTAAATGTGGTGTGCATGGTCATTATGAAAAAACATGTCCTATGAAGAAGTTTCAGGAATGGGATCACCAGGATCATACAAATATTTTTTTACCAATACCTAATGTCATTCCTATTGAGGATGAAGAAACTAATAATGACCAATGAAAGGTATGGATTATTTCTTGACATATTTTTTCCTATTATTGAATATTAGTATATGATTCATGCTATTGTTTGTAGGAAAAAAGTATTTTAGAATAATAATGAAATGAATGGTTAATGGATCATGAAGAATATTGAATGAGTAAGAAGTCAACATATAAGGGATTCAAGAGTTATGGTAGATTTTTGGATAGTGAAATTCTTAAAAGTATTAATTCTCTTTTGATAAGTGGATTACATTAGAATAATTTTTATAGTATGTGTAACCCTCATGTTTTATATATGAAAATAGTATTCAAGGAATAATTATATTTTCTTTCATGGATATAGTTATAAAGAACCATTTGGGATTATATGATCCTTGAATTTGAGGAAATTACCGGTTAATACATTTTAGGATGCAAAACGAAATTTATTAGATAACCTTTGTGGTTAAAATATGTTATGGTTATTTTTGATGAATTTATCTCTTTTTGGGGAATTTTATAAAATTATATAGTTTTTTAAAAAGGACAACAGGCAAACCGTGTGACAACCCATCGCGTCGGATGAAGCTGTGGGAATCGAACCCACAATCGAAGTGCGACTGGTATTTATCGCCTACCACTAGACTATGTGATGTCCCCAGTTTGTATGACTTATTCTTTTTAGTTATATGATTTTATGAATCAATAATAAGTTGATTTTGGGTTATATATGGAAATTATTAACCTATCATGGAGGATAAGTGATTAGGTTAATTACTTTTCAATATGAGACTTTAAGAGTAACTGGTGTTATTTGGAGATAAATGTTAAGATTTACCTTGGAAGATGATGTTATTAAATCCTTCAGAGATTTTTGTTTCAATAATAGTTTGGATAAACTTGAAGAAATTTTAGGGATAGATGTTTATTGAATGGTCTATCTTGAACCTTGGGTTATTTTTTTTTAATTTTGGAGATTAAGAGTAGTATTTCTTTTTATAAAGGATAATACTTTTGGGGATTATCCAATCTTGTACTAACAATTTTGGTTTTGGTTTAGGTCTAAAGACATGGTAAATATATAGTTCATCTTTTGTGGATTAGGTGATTCTCAAGAATTTGATTATAGTGCCCTTAATGTGAACAAGTCATCCTAAATACTCATCTTTTGAAGAAAATATGAGTTTTTGTAAGAAATCTAGTAAGAGATGAAAGTCTACATAACAAGTAAGTAAGTTTCCTTATGATTTAGTTAAGCTCATAAATAAATTCCTCAATAAAAAGTAAATTAAAACAAAAACGTTGTCTATTAACTTTTCCAACTGGGTAATCAAAGACCATTTACAAACATCATAAGTTTGTGATTTTCTTATGGTTAACTTTATCCTAATCATGTTTTCTATCACTCTCCATCAGAACTTGACCCTTTGTTTTATCTTCCATATCCATGTTTTCCTACATGGAATCCTAGTATGGGTTAACTCAGGTGACCTTTGTACTTCTCTTTCATTCTTTTAAAGTGATATTTTTGCTGACACTTTTTCTGATGTGGTACTTTCAATGAAGTTCCCAAGCCCAATTTTAAAATTGTGAGGACGCAATTCCCAAAAGGGGGGAAGGATGTAACATCCTATGTAAATAAAGAATATTACATTTTTATATTTATTAATATTTTTGAATAAAATGTTAATATTACTTTAAATGGAATGTTATGTTCGATGGTGTACCCAATACACAACAACGAGTTACTTTGAAATCTTACGTTGCACACTAATAATATAATAATATTATTTTAAATGGTAGTTAACGCCTAGCCGTTGTAATGGTGGGAATGAAGAGAACTAACTAAAAAATGATTATATATGTTTGTTAAATATTTTAACAATTACCCAATAAATGATAGAGTCTTAAAATGCGAATGAATCCAATTTTAAGCATAAATATTCTATTATTCTTTAAAAGGTTGATTAACCGCCTTTTGATGGAGAAGCCTTTTTAAAACTACTTTCTGTCAATTTTATATGTTATATTTTACAAAATAAAACCCTTCTTTAGAATCGGGACATCAAAATTTAATTTGTGTAAAATTTATTCATTTTTTCTGATAAAGTTCATTTTTTAATGAATAGTGAAAATGCGGTATTTTAATTCAAAACCTCCTTTTAATATAATTTATTTATATGGATATATTATATTTTTAATTGGGTTTAAAGTTTAGTTATAATATATTTTTACAATTTAATCCAATGGTGGTCATTGTAATTAATTTCACTTTTAAATTAGACATAAACAAGTGTCAACATTTTGATAGATATTGTTTCTTAAAAACACGCTATTTGTTTTGACAGTGGGAATTAATCATAAAATTAATTAATTAAACTTATATTTTTTGAATTTGGTAAAAGGGACATTATTGTTTAATTTGTAATATCAAATTTACTTTGGATAAATTTTTGGTTTTTTTTACAAATGTTCATTTTTAATGAATAGTGAAAAATATTGCATTTTACATCAAAACTGCTTTTTCATATAATTTAATTATATAGTTATATTTTCCTTTTAATTGTTTTTAAAGTGTAATTGAATTATGTTTTTATCACTTAATACAATTTTTTTCATTGAAAGTAATTTCACATTTCAATTGGATGTAAAAACAAGTCAATCTTTTGATAAATTTTACTTCTTAAAAACCCGTCTTTAGTTGTGACAATGAGAATTATTTTTAAATTAATTACTAAAATTTCTGTGTTTGTAATTTGGTAAAATGGATTCCATATTTTGAATCATAAGGTCCAAATTATGAAATTAATACTCTTTTGTTTTTGGACATTATGAATAGTAATGACGGTAATTATCTTTAATTATTATTTTTAATTAGCAATCGGGTAGTTAAGCATAATAAAATAATATCATAATAATATAAAATAACCTCAAAATGTTTCCAAATCCACTTGTTTGAGTTATGGCCGACCATGGTAAGATTTTTACCAAACATGAGGGCCCATGGAGTCACATCGGTGTGATAGTGACATTTATGACATTATTTTTTAAAAGAAGAGAAATATAACAATGGTTTGTATATCCTAAGTAAAACAATTTTAATTTTGATTAAATAAATGATCTCTTAGACTATAAATATTCATTGTAAATATAATCATATTTCCTACATCACGGTATTTTTTTATAATTTTTAGACATTAAATAAATAAATTTATTTATGACACCATAATGATGCAGTGATTACCTCATTAATGGACGATTTAAATAAAATGAAAAGATAAGGTAAAATCTAAGACTTAAACTTGTAAAAAAACAATTATATGGGTGTATTTATAACACTTATCACCTTATCCTAAAAAATTATCATTGTGTGACCTTTAAAATCCGAAAATCACTTTATAATAAAGTAACATTTCAAGACTTTCCAAAAGTGACCCTCCTCCCTCTTATAAAAGGCCCCCAACTCTACCCCCTTACCCACACCTATAAAGCCCTTGGCTCATCCAACCTCTTCTCATATTATCTTCCAACATCCATATCTTACTCCTAGAAGCCTCACTTAGGGAATAAGGCTTTCCAAGGAAGCCTTTGGCTCTAATAAAAAAGAGTTACCTAATTTAGAGGTAATGTCTTCTCTCGAGTTTCTTTATTTTATTTTCCTTCTTCACTCACCACTATATTCTTATTATTTTATCCCATAATAACACCATTATCCTCAATATACTAGTATTTGTTTATGATAATTATTCTATCTACACTTACACACACCCCCGTCTAATGGTTAAAGAACATACTCTTTCTGTGGGTGGTGAATTACTGCCTCACGAAAGGATGATTGTTCAATCTTCATTTAACACCTTTCATAGTGGCCATTATGATGTAACTGTGTTTATATAAGATATATATGGTATTTATTTTTTCTATATTCATCTGAATTTTATTTTTAAATCGCATCGTTATGCTTTTCATGTTGTGGAACTGTGATAATTTCATCTGAGGAAGTGTGGACTACCGCCCCCTCAAGTGATGTGACTCGTTCATGCCAAACATCGAATTTATAAAGAATGTAATTAATGAACTTATGTTACCTATATAACATATATATTATACTGGAATTATAATATATATATATGTATCATTTATTTTTAATTCCTTTAATATGACAAAGAAATGAAAGTAGCGTTCATGCGTACGTACGGCCTACCATCTCCCTGAACGGTGCATTTCATTTTTTATCTCCAAATGTTATGGAATAGTATAAAATGAATATATACTAGATATATATGATATTTAAATTATTAATACCATTCTTTATATGATGTATTTATAACTACAAGGTCAATTATTTTCAAACAAGTTCATTTTTGACTCGTGTACCGAACATCGACAAAACTTATGATATGAACTCACATAATTAACTAATTATTATAACATGGTAATATGTTATATGAATTGAATAATAAAATTTAAAGGAAGTCCTTAATAAATTATAAATTGACCAAAGTTTATTATTCAGAAATATAAAGAAACGAACAAGACAAGTCTGACTTGAGGTAAGGGGATTTCTTATCTCACTTTTAATTCCGTGATATTTCCATTGTTCACCACTTATTTATTGCATGTGGTGTATTGTGTACTAACATTTGACATATATTATCATGGTTCTATTTATATTCATGGTATTCTGTGATTCATTTGGTTTTTATTATCTTTTGGTCATACGACTTGATTTATTACAATGAGGTAAGGGGTGTTTATCTCACTTTTTATTCCCATGAGGTTCATCCTACATTTTCCACTATTACCTTTTGTGTGGTTTATGTAAATCCCATGATTTTATTCTCTATTTAATATACTTTAATTTATGGGTATTTAAATCTTCATTGTATGACCCTTCTTTCATGGGGTGTACATTTCGAAAGTTACCCAAATCGGTAAGGGAACCTTTCACCCTCCTCTTTTTAAAAGACTTATTTTTGTTAGGTATTTTAATTTACATATTCTTATGTTGGGATATGTTATTATATATCCTTATTTCTGTAAATCTTATGCCCAAGTGATGAGATACCCTTTTTATCTCTCATCAACTCATTTTCTAAATTTTAAAGTGACGTTGTTAGGCTGTCGAATTTTTGTAAGGGAACTTCTTAACCAAATTTCAATTCTTTGGGTTAAACCTATACTTCTTGATTATGTCGTGCTATGAATATGTGTGGATGACCTCTGATTTTTTTACACTTAATATCCACTTATATAGAGTGTATTTATATTTTTCACACATAGTTATGTAATTGATTTATCTTTAATCTAGGGATACCGTCTTTGTACGGGACTTCGTCTCAATCTCATTTCATTGAGGAATATTTTGATTTCTACATGAATTTATTTTATACAGTGTATAAAAACCTTTTGACTTTTAATTTCATTCAAAATGAATCTTTTTACATGAATCATTTTACTAAACGACAAAAGGAATGTTTTTGTCTTACATATGCGGCGAAAATGACTTCTCCACCGCCGTGACCATTATTTGAGTTTCAGTTTCCTCTACAAGCCAAAACTTTTTTAAATGAAAAATAAATACCATGTTTTAATTTTCATTTATTTTGGTATTGAAAATGGTTTTTATAATATTTTGATTATATCAATGTGTTGAATCGATATCTTGTGATTGAAATGTGGAAATGTTATGTTTCCTTTATGCATGTTTTATGTGATATGATTATATTATGGTTCTTGGGCATTGTTTATGAATTCAGGTGGTTCTGTGATAAACTAAGGGTAGGTGAGCTCGAGATAGCTCTCCAATGCATTGGGTAATGCAAAGGAGTTAAATACTCAGGTTTCTCTGAAGAGATTTAGGGAATATACTTCGATGGGTATTCCAAACGTAACCATGAGGGTTACTCCCTACGTAAGAATGTTATGAATGCCTCAAGTTACCTTTATGTCTTATGATTTCTATGAGTTATTAACAAATCTTATTATTTCATGAGGTATGTTAAAGTTCTTATGTTTTATGAGTAAGGTATGATTTCATTGATTCTTTTGTATACATGGACTAATGTTTTCTTTCCGTATTTTTATATCCCTTACTGAGCTTTTTATGCTCATCCCAAGTTTTTGAAATGTTTTCCACAGGACTTAAGGATGAATAAGGTCAAGGATGGGATCAAGGAAAGACATGTTGTCTAAAATATAGAACTAGTCATGTTTCTTTTTTAAGAGTTTTTATTTTATGAAAAAATGGAAACTGAGTAGAAGTGTCTACTTTATAATCTTTTGAGATGTAATAGTTATGTCCTAATTATCTAAAACTCTAAACCTGAAAAGATCCTCAATGTGAATTATTCATTTATTTCAATATTATGTAATATTTTAAGTTCGGGTCCTTATAGTTGGTATCAAAGGTCGGTTTAGATAACTTTAGAGGTTGGGGTATTCTTTAAGCATAAGTGACATTACCATATTGGTTAGGATTTCAGAAAGAGTCGTAGTTTTTTTAGATAAATTGAATGAGTTTAAGATAACATGAATAATTATATCTTAGTATTATATGATTATTTTACTAATATACTCACACTGACCTTTTTTGTTTTAGTAAATGGCTGGATCTAGAAGGCACCAAAGTTATAGTGGATGTGAAGAAAATTGTGACGGTTTTTTGAACGAGAAACTGAATTAGATGGGAGCTGCAATGAGAACTCTTGTGGTTATTCTGAACCAACTATCTGTAGTAATTATTGACCACCTAAACCTTAGTGATTTTTATAAGTCATCATATATACAAGAAAAAAATCCCTATGGAAGTTTAGGTAATAATCATAAATGTAAGTATTTTCAAAAACACATATGTCGAAGATGTGGAAATAAACACATAGGAAAATAGTTCAAAAGGACAGAAAGATGCTATAGATGTGCAAATGAAGGTCATAAATCAAGAACCTGCCATGAAAAAAAACATCTAGTTGACTCTAGGAAAGGGAAAGAAGTTCTTTCTGATGGATCAATTGAAGGCTTTAAATTTGGTGTCCATGGTCATTATGAAAACACATGTCCTACGAAGAAGTTTCGGGAATGGGATCACCGGGATCGTAAAAATATTTGTTTAACAATACCTATTTTCATTCCGATTGAGGATGAAGAAACTGAAAATGACCAATGAAATGTATGGATTATTTCTTAACATATGTTTTCCTATTATTGAATCTTAGGATATGATTCATGATTTTGTTTGTAGGAAGTATTTTAGAATCATATGGAAAGGAATGGTTAATAGATCATGAATAATTTTTAATGAGTAAGAATTCAACATATAAGGGATTCAAGAGTTATGGTAGATTTTAGGATGGTGAAATTATTAAAATTATTAAGACTCTTTTGATGATGGGATTACATTAGAAGACTTTTTATAGTATGTGTAACCCTAATGTTAGATATATGAAAATTTTATTCAAGGAATACTTAACTTTTCTTTTGTAGATATAGTTATAAAGAACCATTTGGGTTTATATGATCCTTGAATTTGAGGTAATTACTGGTTAATACATTTTGGGATGGAAAACGAAATTTATTAGATGACCTTTATGGTTAAAATATGTTCTGGTTATTTTTGATGAATTTATCTCTTTTTGGGGAATGTTATAAAATTATATAGTTTTTTCAAAGGGACAACACGCAGACCGTGTGACAACTCGTCGCATTGGATGAAGTTGTGGGAATCGGACCCACAACCAAAGTTCGACTGGTATTTATCGCCTACCACTAGAATACATAAAGTCCATGGTTAGTCTGACTTATTATTTTTAGTTATATGATTTTATGATTCAAGAATAAGTTGATTTTGGGTTATCTATGGAAATGATTATCCTATCATGGAGGATAGGTGATTATGTTAATTACTTTTCAATAGGAGACTTTAAGAGTAACTGATGTTATTTGGAGATAAATGTTAAGATTTAATTTAGAAGGTGATGTGATTAAATCCTTCAGAGATTTGGGTTTCAATCTTAGTTTGGATAAACTTGAAGAAATTTTATGCATAGTTGTTTATTGAATGGTCTTTCTTGAAGCTTGGGTTCTTTTTGTTGAATTTTCGAGATTAAGAGTAGTATTTATTTTTATAAAGGATTATCCTTTTGGGGATTATCTGATCTTGTACTAAAAATTTTGGTTTTGGTTAAGGTCTAAAGATATGAGAAATATATAGTTCATCTTTTGTGGATTAGGTGATTCTCAAGAAGTTTATTATAGCACTCTTAATGTGAACAAGTCATCCTAAATACTCATATTTTGAAGAAATTATGAGTTTGTGTAATAAATCTAGTAAGAGATGAAAGTATATGTGGAAAGTAAGTATGTTTCCTTATGATTTAGTTACACTCATAAATAAATTCCTCAATGAAAAGTAACTTAAAACAAAAACATTATGTGTTATCTTTTCCTATTGGGTAATCAAAGACTGTTAACAAATATCATAAGTTTGTGATTTTCTTGTGGTTAACTTTCTCCTAATCATGTTTTCTATCACTCTCCATTAGAACTTGACCCTTTTTTCCTCTTCCATATCCATGTTTTCCTTCATGGAATCCTAGTATGGGTTAACTCGGGTAACCTTTGTACATCTCTTTCTTTCTTTTAAAGTGATATTTTTACTAACTCTTTTTTCTGATGTGGGACTTTCAATGAAGTTCCCAAGCACAATTTTAAAATTGTGGGGATGCAATTCCCAAAAGGGGGAAGGATGTAACATCCTAGGTAAATAAAAAATATGAAATTTTCATATTTATTAATATTTGTGAATAAAATTTTAATATTACTTTAAAGGGAATTCTATTTTCGGTGGAGTACTCAATACGCAACAATGAGTTTCTTTGAAATCTTACGTTGCACGCTAATAATATAATAATATTATTTTAAATTGTAGTTAATGCCTAGCCGTTGTAATGGCCGGAATGAACATAACTAACTACAAAATGATTATATATGTTTGTTAAATATTTTAACAATTACCCAATAAATGATAGAGGCTTAAAATGTGAATGAATCCAATTTTAAGCATAAATAGTCTAATATTCTTTAAAAGATAGATTAACCGCCTTTTGAGGGAGAACCCTTTTTAAAACTAATTTTTTCAATTTTATATGTTATAATTGAACAAATAAAATCCTGCTTTAGAATCAAGACATCAAAATTTACTTTGTGTAAATTTTTGTTATTTTTTCCGATAAAGTTCATTTTTTAATGAATAGTGTAAATGCTGTATTTTAATTCAAAACTACCTTTTAATATAATTTATTTATATGGTTATATTATCTTTATAATTGGTTTTAAATTTTATTTAAAATATATTTTTACCATTTAATCCAATGGTGTTCATTCGAATTAATTTCACTTTTAAATTGGACATGAACAAGTGTCAATCTTTTGATAGATATTGTTTCTTAAAAACACGATATTTGTTTTGACAGCGGGAATTAATCATAAAATTAATTAATGAAACATATATTTTTTTAATTTGGTAAAATGAAAATAATTCTTGAATTTGGAATATCAAATTTACTTTGGATAAATTTTTGGTATTTTTCTAACAAATGTTCATTTTTAATGAATAGTGAAAAATACTGCATTTTACTACAAAACTACTTTTTCATCTAATTTAATTATATAGTTATATTGTACTTTTAATTGTTTTTAAATTTTAATTGAATTATTTTTTTATCACTTAATAAAATTTTGTTCATTGGAATTAATTTCACTTTTCAATTGGATGTAAAAACAAGTCAATCTTTTGATTAATTTTACTTCTTAAAAACCGGTCTTTGGTTGTGAAACGGGAATTATTTTTAAATTAATTACTGAAATTTCTATGTTTGTAATTTGGTAAAATGGATTCCATATTTTGAATCAAAAGGTACAAATCATGAAATTAAGACTCTTTTGCTTTTGGACATTAGGAATAGTAATGACGGTAATTGTCTTTAATTATCATTATTAATTAGTAATCGGGTAGTTAAGGGTAATAAAATAATATCATAATAATATAAAATGACCCCAACATGTGTCCAAATACTATTTTTTTAGTCATGGACAACCATGGGAATCCTTTTACCGAACTTGAGGGCCCATGGAGTCACATGGGTGTGATAGTGACATTTATGACATTATTTTTTAAAAGAAGAGAATTATAACAAAGGTTTGTATATACTAAGTGAAACAGCTTTAATTTTGTTTAAATAAATTATATATTAAAATATAAATATCCATTGGAAAGATAAAAATATTTTCTACATCATGGTATTTTTTTATAATTTTTATACATTAAATAAATAACTTTATTTATGACACCATGATGATGCAGTGATTACCTCATTAATGAATGATTTAAATAAAATGAAAAGATAAGGTAAAATATAAGACATATACTTTTAAAAAACATATTATATGGGTGTATTTTTAACCCTTATCACCTTATCCTCAAAATATATCATTTTTTTACCTTTAAAATCCGAAAATCATTTTATGATAAGGTAACATTTCAAGACTTTCCAAAAGTGACCCTCCTCCCTATTATAAAAGGCCCCAACCTCTACCCCATTACCCACACCTATCAATACCTTGGATAGTCCAAACTCATATAATATTATCTATCCATATCCTTATCTTACTCCTAGAAGCCTCACTTTTGGTAGAAAGCTTTTCAAGTAAGCCTTTGGCTCAAATCAAAAAGAGTTACCCAATTTAGAGGTAAAGTCTTCTCTCGAGTTTATTTCTTTTATTTTCCTTCTTCACCCACCACTATCTTCTTCTTATTTTATCCCATAATAACACCAGTATACTCAATATACTAGGATTTTTTTATGATAAGGATTCTACCTACACTTACACACACCCCCATCTAATGGTTAAAGAACATACTGATTCTGTGGGTGGTGAATTACTGCCTCACGAAACGATGATTGTTCAATCTTCTTTTAACACCTTTCATGGTGGCCATTATGATGTCACTGTATTTATATATGATATATATGGTATTTATTTTTTCTATATTCTTCTGAATTTTATTTTTAAATCACATCGTTATGCTTTTCATGTTGTGTAACTGCGATAATTTCATTTGAGGAAGTGTGGACTACCGCCCCCTCAAGTGATGTGACTCATTCATTCCAAAACTGGAATTTATAAAGAATGTAATTAATGAATTCATGTTAACTATATAACATATATATTATAATTGAATTATAATATATGTATTTATCATTTAGTTTTAATTCCTTTAATATGACAAAGAAGTGAAAGTAGCGTTCATGGGTACGTACGGCCTACCGTCTCCATGAACGGTGCATATAATTTTTTATCTTCAAATGTTATGTAATAGTATAAAATGAATATATACGGGATATATATGATATTTAAATCATTAATACCATTATGGAGATGATTTAATTATAACTACAAGGGAAATTCTTTTCAAACAAGTTCATTTTTGACTCATGTACCGAACATCGACAAAACGTATGATATGAACTCACATAATTAACTAATTATTATACAATGATAATATATGATATGAATTGAATAATAAAATTTAAAGGAATTCCTTAAGAAATTATAAATTTACTATAGTTTATTATTCAGGAATATAAATAAATGAACTAGACAAGTCGGACTTGAGGTAAGGGGATTTCTTATCTCACTTTTAATTCCATGAGATTTAAATTGTTCACTACTTATTTATTTAATGTGGTTTATTGTGTAATTAAATTTGATATATATTATCATGGTTCTATTTATATTCTTGGTATTCTATGATTCATTTGTTTTTTATTATCTTTTGGTCAAACGAATCGATTTATTACAACGAGGTAAGGGGTTTTTATCTCACTTTTTAATCCCGTGAGGTTCATGCTACATTTTCCACTACTTCCTTTTGTGTGGTGTATGTACTCCCCATGATTGTATTATTTTTGTAATATTATTTAATTTATGGGTATTTACATCTTCATTGTATGACCCTTCTTTCAGTGTGTGTACGTTTCGAAAGTTACCCAAATCGGTAAGGAAACCTTTCACCCTCCTCTTTTTGAAAGACTTCTTTTTGTTAGGTATTTTAATTTACATCTTCTTATGTTGGGATATGTTCTTATATATCCTTATTGCTATAAATTTTATGTCCAAGTTATGTGATACCCTTTTTATCTCTCATAAACTCATTTTTTGAATTTAAAAGTGACGACGTTAGGCTGTCGAATTTTTGTAAGGGAACTTCTTAACCCAATTTCAATTATTTGGGTTAAACCTCTACTAATTGATTATGTCGTGCTATGAATATGTGTGGATGACCTCTAATTGTTTTACACTTAATATCCACTTATACTGAATGTATTTATATTTGTCACACATAATTATGTAATTGATTTATCCTTAATCTAAGGATACCGTCTTTGTACGGGACTTCGTCTCAATCTCCTTCCATTGAGGAATATTTTGATTTCTAAACGACTTTATTTTATATGGATTATAAAACCCTTTTGACTTTTAATTTCATTCAAAATGACTGTTTTTACACGAAGCGTTTTACTAAACCACAAAAGGAATGTTTTTGTCTTAAGTATGCGGCGACAACGACTTCTCCGTCGCCATGACCATTATTTGAGTTTCAGCTTCCTCTACTAGACATAAATGTTTTTAAATGAAAAATAAATACCATGTTTTAATTTTCATTTATTTTGGTATTGAAAATGGTTTTGATAAAAAAAATTATTATATTAATGTGTTGTATTGATATCTTGTTATTGAAATGTGGAAATGTTATGTTTCCTTTATGCTTTTTTTATGTGATACGATTATGTTATGGTTCTTGGGAATTGTTTATGATGTCGGGTGGTTTTGTGATAAACTATGGTTGGGTAAGCCCGAGATAGCTCTCCAATGCATTGGGTAACGTGAAGGAGTTAAACCCTAAGGTTTCTCCAAAGATATTTAGGTAATATACTGCGATTGGTATTCCAAACATAACCATGAGGGTTACTCCCTATGTAAGAATGTTATGAATGCCTCAAGTTACCTTTATGTCTTATGATTTCTATGAGTTATTCATAAATATTATGATTTTAGGTGGTATGTTAAAGTGCTTCTGTTTTATGAGTAAAGTATGATTTCATTGATTATTATGTATACATGGACTAATGTTTTCTTTCCGTATTTTTATATCCCTTACTAAGCTTTTTATGCTCATCCAAAGTTTTTGAAATGTTTTCCACAGGACTTATAGATGAACAGTGTCAAGGATGGGATCAAGGAAAGATATGTTATCTACAACATGGAACTAGTCATTTTTCTTTTTTAAGAGTTTTTATTTTATGAAAAAATGGAAACTGAGTAGAAGTGTCTACTTTATAATTTTTGAGATGTAATAGTTATGTCCTAATTCTCTAAAACTCTAAACCTAAAAAGATCATCAATGTAAATTATTCATTTAATTCAATATTATGTAATGTTTTAATGATGGGTCCTTATACTAAAGAATAAATTTGTTTTTAATGATAACATTAATGTTTTGGTATAAAAAATTCGAGAACCTATTTATGATATTACCAAAAAAGGATCAATGAAAATTTAATCATTGAATATGAGTATACTAAGAGGATAATGTTTTTTTAGAATTGTGTAGTATTTTTATATCCAATGATTATTATTTTAATTCCTTATAATTATGA
Organism: Viscum album; assembly: GCA_963277665.1. NCBI lineage: Eukaryota > Viridiplantae > Streptophyta > Magnoliopsida > Santalales > Viscaceae > Viscum > Viscum album. The sequence goes on from OY728122.1 coordinate 1,985,230,634, forward strand.
TATATCATAGTAATAGATACTAAATAATATAATTATTCTTCCTGTATAAATATATTACAACAAAACCACCTCATAATCATTCATTAAATCAGGGTATGTTCATATTTGGGTTGGTTTAACCACCTACTTGAGAAGTGTTATAAAATTATATCTTGAATGAATATGGGAACATAATTAATGGTATAATATGATATAAATGTGTATATAATGATTTTTTTTTATTCTATATATGTTATATAAATATTTAATTTAGTAATAAAGAAAAAACACTTCAATCTTCAGGAATCATTGAAACGTGTTTGTTATCAATTTTATCTTTGAGGATAAAGACTAAAACACTCATAGAAGAATTAATAAGGTCATAAATTATTATAAATCCATAAAATTAAATTTAATACCATGTACATGAGCCTCAACCCAGTTGGTGGGGACTCTTAAATTCTATCCAAGAGACCCATGATCAAATTAAATCGACATGTTTGGTCCTTCAGTCCTTCAAGACCTTCAGGACACATCTAGGCATTCGAGCCAAATGATGTGTTGATGAAAAACAGAAAGATTTTACAAGGAACAAGCTCTATATGAGGTTTCAGAGAAGGTTGATTCACCATAACAGGACTCAAATTTTGAAGAATCTGATGGTATGGAAATTTCCATCGGTACCAGGCCTGTGTATCTCTGCAAAGGTTAGCTAGTCGGATAGACATGTGAAGTTGGAGAGATGATCATGGTTTAGATGTTGGTGAGGGGTAGTTCCAAGTAGTCATAGTCTAGGATGAATTCCTCTAAGACCTTAGGGCCATGTAATGTCTTGAAGCCTACAATCCATGTAAGGGTTCCCCTTCAACCTTTAAAAGGGGGATTATCAAAAATGAATAAAAATTTAAGACCTTCAGTCCATTTATGAAAATTTAATAACCTGATAATTTTTTTATTTTTAAGAATATTGAATATGGACACTACTATTAAAAAACTAGTGCAAATGATCCAAACTATAAACACCTAATGTGGAAAATAAGTCGAATTCTTATTGAGAATGAAAAGTCATGAATAGTGTTAATGAAAATGGATATAATATTAGTTATAAATTAATTTATTAAGATATATATTTTTTATACATGATGTTAAATTACATTCATGGAAGTTAGGATAATAGATAAGGGTTTTCCATTGCAAATTCTTCTCTTTGTGACATGTTTTGTATTATGCACTGAATTTGTATTATGTGGTGTATATATACTTCCAATTAGAGATTTTATATCATGAAATTACATTATTCATGGAATATTTTATGAACCATGATGAAGTATTTTTCTTACCATTTTATTGGTATCCTACCAATGAAAATTATTTAACCCAATTACTATCTTCTATGGATAACCCAACACATTGAAATTACCCTCACCACTATATTTTTTGATAAGGGTACTTCATATTACTTTGATGATACCTCACAACTTATAATTTGATTAAGGGATATTCTCCTAGACATCCACATTATTCTATTTAATTGGGAAGTATTTTATTTCCATATTTTTCATCATATGGATAGCCATGTTTTTATTCATCTAGAGTTTCTTTAGGGAATATTATGAAGCTTCTTAATGACTCTTATAGTGAATTTATTAGAATTAATCAATTCATGGGTGGAGGGAATAATTATATAGCCCCTTGATATATCAACATGTATCCTACGACAAAATATCTTGGGTTTTTGTGTATACATATTCCCAAATCATTATAGTGTCATGGAACAAGTCCTTGAAAACGTGTTTTGATGTTCGGAATTATACATTTCATCAGTATCAAATCTATATTTATTATTATCCATGTTTTAATTTATTATAATATATATAGAATTCCCACAATTTTATTTGATTATGTCTTATTTTTGTTTATTTATTCCTTCCATATAAATTAATTCAAGTTTATGTAATGATAGTTTCCACTATATCCTACTCTTTACTGGCTATATAAGCTCACCCTCTTTGTTTTTCTTTCCCCAAGAAACCTAGAGGAGGACTATGTGTAATTTTTAGGTATATTATGGAAAGGTATAATAACTTTATTTCAATGTGTTAATGTTCTATAATATGTTTTTAAATGTAATCTATGCCCATATCTAGTCATCCAAGAATGCTAATTATTGGATCCTTTAAGAACTCTTATATTATGTTCAAATAATGTTATATAACTACTATCTATGGGATTATAGAGTTCATGATATTAAATTAATCTTATAAAAAAATATATATTTATTTATAAAATTGTTTTTAAAAACTCTATGTGTAGATCTTTAATATTTAATTCACAACAGCATCCATATAGGTTGTTAAAACTGGTCATGATTAGATTATTATTATAAATAACTATGAAATGGATTTAATTAATTATGTGAAGATAAAAAGTCATATTATAGTATATTTATATCCTTTATTACATTATTAAACACCAGTTTATGAAAATTATAAAGTGGAAGTGGAATAAATAATGGAATGGAAATTGAGAAATTTTTTAACTGTGAACTTACATTTCCTTGTTGAGATGACTCATTTAGAATACACATTAAGCATTCTAGGAATAGTATTTTTGTTATATAAGATCTTATAAAATTTGGTAATAAGGATTTAGGGATGGAATTAGGTATAATTTGGGAAAACTAATTTATTTCAGAAGTGTATAGTGGTAGGTTTATTAGGATAGTTTAATGATTAAAATAAGTAGGGGAAGGAAATAAGAAACTAATCAACTATGAATTAATTTCCAAAATACGAAAAAATGATGATGTATAAAATTAAGAACATGGTTTTTGAACCTTATACTATAGAGCGTAAAAAACTATCTTCATCATATAATCCTGATGAAGATCACAAATAGATAGTAAAATTACATCCCTTGTTCATGGTTTATCAAGGGGTTGGCTTGAATCACCCGATATTCAAATAGGATACTTTTTCCATCCAATATATTCTAGTATCTCTTAAGTATAAATATGGGAGTATAAAGAGGGGTATTGAAAGATGGAGAAGTGATAGGATGTTGGTTATGATTGAACCACACACCCAAACCCTCGCCTTTATCCTCCTTTAAATAAGTCATTGATGACATTCCTTGGGTGTCATGCATTTACTTGTATGTTTGTAACATATGAGTAAATATCATGGGGTTTCATTAATACACTAGTAAACTTCATCCCTTCCATATAATCTCATGAGTTTTATTTAATGAAATAGTTAAATTAAACTACTGTAAAATGGACCTATACCCATGGTTTTGGAAAAACTGTGGGTATAGGCACCCATATACCCATGGTTTTCCCAAAAACATGGATATAGGTATTTTATGGGAATCTATACCCACGTTTCTGGGAAAACCATGGGTATAGGTATAGTATGGGAACCTATAACCATGGTTTTCCAAAACCGTGGGTATAGGATAGTTTTTCGATACCTATACCCCTGGTTTAACAAACACTATGGATATAAGGTTGTTTTTCGAAGACCTATACCCACGGTTTTACAAAACTGTGGGTATATATTTCCTTCCTTGTGGAGCGAAAAAAAATCATAGGGCACAAAATGTTTTCACAGGAACACCGATTCCCATGGTTTTCTACCTATATCCATGGATTATAAGAGTATATATAAATAAATATATATTTATATACCAATAATACAAATGGGCTAGTGGTTAGGCATGGGAGGAATAAAAAAGTGGTCTGGGGTTCAAATCCTGCAGCCGTGTTTTTTTGTCAAAGTTATACCCATGGTTTTAAAATTATGGGTATAGGTGAATGACACGGTGGAATGGTGACTGACACGGTGTACTGGACCTATACCCATGGTTTCCTAAACCATGGTTATAGCTCCAGGGCTATCCTGACGCCTTGGTAGCCCAAAGTTCATGAAACTATGGGTATAGCCTATACCCACATTTTCATGGGCTATACCCACGGTTTGTAACCATATTTATAGGGAAATTATCCAGTAGTCTTAATAATAGATTAATTGGGTGATAATTTGAATGATGAATTATTTAATATTTAACTAGTGTTAGCATAACATCATATGTTTATGCTTTAAGATATTAAAAATACCGAGGAGTAAGATAATCCTTGGATTTTATGAAAATCATACCATATAATTTTCACTTATTTTACATTAAAATATGTCCCAATATATGGTATTTAAGGAATATATCCCACAATATTTCACATACAATAAAACCTCATAGAATTAGTGTCATTTCTCTTTATATTGTATTATATACAATAACTTGTGAAACCATATCCAAAAATAATTTCAGATATATTTAAAAAAAATTAGGAAATGTATCATTAACTTTACCTTATATCACATAATTTCAAATAGATTATTAATATCTATCCAAAACTCCTTTTTAATTATCTTTAAAACTATTTTATATAATATCTTTAATTCAAAATCAATAATCACTCGGTCAACCATAAATTTTAACACCACGGACCATTGTAGAACTAAAAACAAATATTAATCCTATTATTCAAAGATATAATAAAAGAGTTCCCTATATAAAAGAATCAGTGCTACTCAATCTATAAACAAATCTAAAATGATATCCATTAAACATATGTATCTCTATATTTGTGTATACATTCTGCATCATATGCAAGAATTCATTCTAATATGATACCTTTTTCTAATACATCATGTTATAATGGGACATAGAGTATGTCAATCCCATATCGTAATGAATCTGTTTTATCCTTGTAAATCCTTTGGAAAATTTTAAATAATATTTTAGACTCTAGTTGTTGAGTCAGTGTGAGATTTCAGGGATTTGGGAGGCTTAGTATTGATATAATAAAAATATAAAATATATCATATCATGTGAGAAATTGTTTTCTGAAATAATGGAATAACTATTGAATGGTGTCTTGTATCAAAAATTTGGGATTTTCATTAAATATTTAATGCGGGTTTTACCCTAGGTGATACATAACATTTGTGAACATTGGTTGTTCGGCTTGAGAATCATCATGGGTGGAATAATAAATTAAGTAAATTATTTATTTTATTTATCTTATTTATTGTTTATTAAAATCCTAACTTAATCATCTCTTATATAATCCCCATTATATAAAATCCCTAATGTTTTTTCATAACGTTAGGGATTGAGAGAGAGACCTGTTAGAGGAGGACTCTTGGATGATCAACGACGGATCATGGATTGGAAATTGGTGTTCCAATCAAAGCTTATATATCAATACAATGGTTTTGGCATGTGACTATTATTCATTAGAGATCGATGTAAACCATTGGTAGGGAACTGTTTTTGGGTTTAATCCCCATTTATTTATCCCATTAAAAATGTGAATCAATTTCACGCATAGATTGATTCGTGGATCGATCATGTTTGTGGGTGGGGGTTTATCTTTTTGGGATTTGGGGATTTATGATTTTTAGTATTGTTCATTTATTTATTTCACTTCATTGTTCATTCTTATGGAAATGGATTAAGTTTAACCTATAAAATGGATTAGGTTCATTTCTCTTGTTGGGTTTTGTGAATTTCATTCCCCATTATTCGTACATTCATCGCTGATAATTTCATTGGTCAAAATTTTGAAAAATACCTGATAATATAATATTTTTTAACCATTATTTTGGGGAGATAGATCAATTTTGTGAGTTTTGCTTCAATATCGACGGCATGATTATGGTGCATGGTGGAGCTAAATGTTTTTTATCAGATTTGGAGATACTAGGTTAACAGTTTTTGGTGTTCAGATGATGTGGTATTATAGATGTGATTCCAAATCATATTTTTGGGAAAAAATATGTTCACTAAAGAAAATAAGACTTGATCAATCCAAGATCCTTATCATGAACCAAGCTAGGGTTCCATGCAACATCACCTGACCCAATTCATTGCATGGCCCAAATGGAATTCCAAATCCCCATGGTCTATAAAATAGTGTCTGGGTATCAAAAAAATCAATTTGGGAAGGAATTATCCCATTTATATAACCATGAAAAACCCAACAATAATAAACGTCACATTACTGATAATAATAACCAAATTAGGTACAACAATTTTCAGATTCAACTTTACAACTTTAACCAAAAACCAAAATACCACAATAGAAAGGGTACACAAAACCATCCCAAAAACCTCCACGTAATAAGAGGGATATCACCCTGAAGCCACTGCCACCAACACCTATAAGAATTGGAACACTAGCAATTGGATCCACCATAAATACCATGATACCTCTATATTTTAAATAGGTCATACATAAAAAATCTATGTACGCACAAATTTTTATTTAGGGTGTGGTCCAAATCCTAGTAGGATGTCATCCAAAAGAAACATTCCATGATATAAAATTAGAAGATAAATCAGCATGCACACTTCCATAAGAATATTTTAAAATTTTCTAAGAAAACATTGTAAGGAAAATTTTCTCAAGAAACACCTCTTAAGGATAACCTTTTTCATAAATAATATTTTTTGAAATAAAAATGTACACAAGTTCTACCATGTGCTGATGTCTAGTACCTCATCACTTGAGCATCATTTCACAAGAGAACACCATGGGAAATCCATATATGTAATTAGCACAAGTGGGACCCTAATAACCTTGTAATTTGGTGATCAAAATCCTCCAACTAAACTACAAAAAGTGTTCTCATGCATAATCAATTAGAGAGGATCCCATCCCAAGGTCTAACTGTATCAATATCATAATCCAAAACCAACAGTTTTCCCATGAACGAGCCACTAGAGGGAATCCCATCCTAAGGTTTAGTGGTCTCGGATCATATCACATGTTTAGTTAGTGTTTTATCGTAAATCCTTTTAGAATAATCTTGGCCTTTCCACTACCGAGTCAACTACATACTAGTTCTAGTTCTCCCACCGAGATACCCAAGATTCCTTTTTTTCACAAATTCCATTTCATATATCACATAAATAATCGATTTTACATACACATGACAAGAATCACTAGAACATAAGGAATTAACCACTTTCACATTTTCACATTGATCCAATGATAAAAATCAACCTGGAAACCACCATTCTCCTTAAACAAAACAATTTCCATTTTACATGCACACCAAAACCATTTGGAAACTCATTTCTTCCCACTTTCACAATTTATGAAACCCATTATGAAACATAATAAGAAGAACACATATGAAATCCAATGATTTCAAAGTTCAAATCCCCTTCCAAATTCATGCTCACATCAAATCTGTTTTATCACATGATTCACATCACTTTCACAATTAAAAAACATTTATAGTACACAATGAAGAAGACAACATGAAACAAAAACCCAATTCTATTGGAAATACACATCCAACACATTCTCACCTTGAAAACACATTTTTCACCTCACACATATGGCATAAATAATATTTAAGAAACACCACAACAAAGAATTCATGAAACATTACCAATTTTCGTTACAAAACTCATTTTCATCATATTTGTATCTCAAAAACTTTCTAAAACATATTTCTCACAACACAAATAATCCATAGAAAACATTTAAACAATCAATCAATCTATCCAAACTCATATAATAATGTAAAAGCAGGGAACCACCTACCTCACACTTGGAAACATCCATAGATTGGTGGAAAACCACAATTTCACCACCAAAAGACCCTATAAAATAATGTTGAACTATAACAATCATTATTTCACCAAAAATCTCAAGATAAGACCATTATTAGGTCAAATAAACCACTAGAAAAGAATAACCCAAGAAGTAAAGAAGAAGAACCCTAGAAAGATGGAGAAATCAAGAGGAAAATGACTTACATGATGATTCTTTGAAGTTAAAAGGATAAAAACACAAAATATTAATGTTCAAAGGCTTTAATAATGTTTGGAGGAAGATCTGATGGATGAAAATCTAATGTGGGGTGGATGGGAGGTGATTTAGGGTTAAAATCAAAGAGGGAAAATGAGTAAATTTCAAAATTTTAATGACCTGGACAATTCATACAATTACCCCGCATAGTTTTACAAATTTTGTGGAAACCATGCATCCTTCACTGTCCTAGAAAAGCAATCCACACGGTTAGCCTACATGGTTTTCCAAACCATGCACTATCTGTGTGGTCACCACTATCCAAAATGAACATTTTCCACACCGTTTCTTGGGAGAGGGTGCATGGTTTCCCCAAACTATGTTCCAACCGCCCACCACATGGTATCAAGCCCAAAATCTCTATTTTGATCCAAAAACTCATGGGGAAACCAATGGATAAAAATCAAGAAAAATAAAGAATGTAATACCTCAAAATAAAATCACTAATGTGATAATTCTCCCAAACATGAAAATTTTCCTCCCTCAGAAATTCAATTTAAAGTTTGATCGGAGAAAAAAATGAATATTCCTTATCAACCCAAGACTTGCACTTTCAAGTCTCATGACTATAAAAACCATGATTCCAAAGAACTTGGACCAGCGGAATAGATTTACCATGAATAACTTTCTCTTGATAATCCACAATCCACACTAGCTGATCAAACATAGAAAAATCATGATCCAATTCCAACTCTTCCCAATTCAACACATGGGACGGATATGGATTATACATTTATAGATGAGAGACATGGAACATTTAATTAATTTATGTCACCTACAAGTTAAATACCAACCAGTATTCCACCTTACCAATCTCTAAAAAATCTAAAACTTTCTGATATACCTCACTATTATCTCCCTTTGATTACCAAGATAATGGTGACCCAAGTGATGTTCCTCTTTCAGGAACACCCGATCACCCATAGAAAAATACAACTCATGGAACCTATGATCAGCCTAAGACTTATGGTGGATCTATAATACTAACAAATATAGTCTGATCAACTTAACTTTATCATAAGTTTCCTACACAAGTCTCATTCCCAACAATGAGGTCTCACCCAACACATCCCAGCACAAAGGCTACTGAAACCGCCGACCATAAAGTTCCTCAAAGGGAGGCATTAAAATAAAATATTGGTAAACGTTATTATATGAAAACTCAACCAATCCCAAATTTCTATCCCATGAACCTTTGAAATAAAACACACATTCCTGGAGAATTACTTCCAAAATCTAATTTTCTCACTTCGTTTGACCATCTGTTTGAGGATGGTATGTCGTTCTTAACTTGAGTTCTAACCCCATTTCATACTTAAGGCATTCACAAATCACAAGGTAAAACAGAGGTCCCTATCCAAAACAATTGTCAATGGAATAGCATGAAGTCTCAAAACCTCCTGAACATATAACCAAACTAACTCATCCACTTTAGTTGAAACCCTGATCAGAATAAAATGTGGTGATTTGGTTATAATTTCAATCACTACACAAATAGAATTTTTTCCACAAGGTGTATGAGGTAATCTGAAAATAAATTCCATTGTGATCTTGTCCCACTTCTAGGTAGGAATGGGTAGTGGATGAAGCCAACTGGAGGGCCTTTGGTTCTTTTCTTTAACCTTCTGACACGTATAACACCATGGTACAAATTCAACTACATCTTTCCTTATACCTAGCCACCAAAAATGACAACGCACATCATAAAACATAATTGTGGCACCAAGATAAATAGACTACTAAAAATTGTGGATATCCTATATCACCACCTTCCTCAATGACAAAGACACCACAATGTGACCCTTGAATCACAAAACTCCATCAAGATACAATGAAAATTTACAAGGAACCTCTCCACGATATAGAAACTATATAGAATGTTGGAACAACTCATCACTCAGCTTCTCTTTCTAAATCAACTCTAGAAGTTAAGGTTTTAACTAAACACTAGCCATGAAAACACCTCCACTATATTTATTGGTCTCAAGATGCATTTGAGAAAAGATCCCCATCAAATCTCACTCATAGATGGAATCATTCAACGCTTGCACTAGCACTTTCCTTATAAAATCATCTACCACAACATTACATTTTCCTAGGGTATACATGATATCAAAATAAAACCCTTGATGGTACTCAACCCAATGATGGTACCTTGAATTCAAACTTTTTTGGGAGAAAATATAGGATAAACTCTTATGATATGAAAAAAACCACAATCTTATCCCCAAAAAGATAATGGTGCCACATCTTCAAGACATGAATCACTACTACTAACTCTAGGTCATGGGTTGGGTAATTCTTTTTATTTGGTCAGATTTAGTGTGAACCATAATCCATCACATGCTCATCCTACATCCACAAACACCCAAGACCCAAACATTAGGCATCACAATAAACGACATATCTCGTTCTAGGTACGATAAAGATTAAAAATGTCTATGTTGAACAATTGATTAAGCTCCTAAAATAATTCTTGACACTCTAGGTTACATTCAATCTTTACCCTCTTCTGGGTAAGCATTATCAAGGGTGAAGAAAACCAAGAGAAATCCTGAACAAACTACATATAATACCCAACTAGGACCAAAAGGATTGTGATATCAAAAACCTTTTTTGTTTGTTCCCATGACATCACTAAACTAGTCTTCTTAGGTTCCACCAAAACCCCTAATTCCTAGATCACATGACATATAAACTTTACTTCCCTAATCTAGAAGGTTCATTTAGAAAACATTTTATAGATGAAATGATCCTGAAGGGTATCTTGCACAATCCTCAAATGCCTCTCATGCTCCTTCTTTGTCCTAGAATAGACAAGTATGTCATCCAAAAATACCAATAAAATTAGTCATGATACTAATGGAACACTCTATTCGTAAGCTCTATAAATACCATTGGAACATTCATCAACTCGAAAAGTATGACCAAATACTCAAAATGGTCATGCCTATTTTGGAAGGCTTTTTTAGGAACATCTGACTCTTTAACCCTGACTTGGTGATACTCAAAACAAAAATCAATCTTGGAAAACCAACATACCCCCTTAATCTAGTCAAAAAGTTCATCAATATGGGGAAAAGGGTACTTATTCTTAATTTTCACCTTATTCATCTTCAAATAATCAATTCACATCTAGAGAGATCCATCGTCCTTCTTCACAAACAGAACTTGGGTGGTCCAATGTGAGATGCTCAGGCGAATGAATCCTTCGGATTCCAAATCGTCTAGTTGTACCTTTAATTCCCAAAAATCGGTGGGGTTTATACAGTATGAAGGAAGATATATTGGCTATATTCCTAGTTCCAAATAAATGGTGAAATCTACATCCTACTCAATGGGATAAAGCCAACAAACCCTCTAGAAATACCTTTGGAAACTCATCCACAATGGGAGTTAATCCACCCTCAGGAACACCACCATCATCCTATAAAACAAGAAATGAAAACAGAAGAGTGAGGTTTACAAATTCCAAAAGTGGAGGTCCACCATGTCCTGATCAAAGATCCCATTCACCATGAAAAACATGGGTACTCCCATCAGGTTTAAAGAAAATAACTCACCGATGACAGAAATCAATATGCTCTTAAAAACACACCATCTAATCCCTACCAAGGATCATGTCAAATAGGTCCATTTATAAAACCAAGAAACCACATTCCATCTCAACCCCTGACATGGTGAATGCATAAGATGGACACTTGAGACCCTAATCTTGCCTCTTAACAAGAGGTGTTACTCACTCCTTTGCATAAGGCATAAGATTGGTCGAAAAATTCATCTCATCCACAAAATGGGAATAAATAAAATAAATAAGGGACCCATTGTAAAATAGAACAATAGATAAAGATGATTAATAATGGTGCCTTGAACTATCATAGGCCATGTATCTTATTCCACGGGTTCTTGTTCCATGGCATGAAATTCCCTCATCTCAGCCTGACCCTAAGAGCAACCACTGGCCTCAGGCTCTACCCTAAACTGACTCTTCCAAGAAAAAGATCCATCCATGCCACCACAGAATAAAAATTTAGAAATTTATATTATTGATGGTTCTGATTGGAACGAAATCATATTGAAAGCTACATATCCTTCACCACTCTGATATGGGATCTCTGTCTTGTGAAATCGTTGCAAGTGTCCCATAGTTCCACACTGATGTCAAGGTCTGGTTTTATATGAACATTAAAATAACATGTACCCTTTCTTCCCACACTGATGGAAGATGACTAACCTAGTATCAGAAGCCGCTGGTGAAGATAACCGGGAAGGATGGCCTGAACTACCACCTCCCTTCTTCCCTTGCTCATCATGTTTCCTCTTCTTCTCAGATGAACTACCACTTCCCATTACTAACACTACACCAGAGAAACTAGCCTTTCCCTTATGAAATATTTATACCATCATAGTACAATCATCGAAATTTTAATAGGTTTTCATCTTAAATAAGAATACTTGGGACTGGATCTTTGTCAGTATCCCCATATCGAACCTTTGAGACTTTAGGTACTTGTTGGAAACGACCTCAGGTGCATACCAAACTAACTCTGCAAAGTGGTTAGCAAATTCCATCATGGTCTGATATCCATAAAAATATCCAAAAAACAACGAGCACCTAGTGAAGTACAAAATATCATAACAATACTATTCATTAAAGAAAACCGTGAAATACTTCCAACCCATCTGTATGTGCTTTGCATCTAACGCCACTAATTCACACCACTTCCGACTAGGACCTTCCAACATGAAATAAGAACGCTTCACTCTGACTACCTCAGGAGTATCAGTAATCTAGAACAACATTTCTATCTTCTCAATCTACTCCTCTACTTCATGGGGTTTTTTGATACCCCAGAAAGAATGATGATTCTTCTTGAGGAACTCAAGAGCTTCGTCCTTTCTAGGACCTAGTTCAGTTTCCCTTACCTAAGTAGGACCAGTGCCCACTCCCAATCCTAATGCTTGGATATCCTGAACCACTACTTACACAAATATATGATCGATTGGTGAGGTTTAAATCTATCTTTCATATTTCCATAGTCACACAGGAATTCTCAAGGGAGGAATCTTGCTACAACAAGTAATAACGACAAGGAAAACCATCAACACATGTTCTGAAAATTTTCATCAACAACAACAAAACCCAACATTCCCATAAATAAAAACATAACCAGATTCATCACAATAATAAGACAAAACAAACAACTCCACCCCCATCCAGTGTCCATATACATTCTTTAGCATGTATGTCTCACCTAGAGGAGAAGTCAAACCAAATCCCCACATCCCATTGAAACTCATGATCTGACACGAGGTGTGTTGGACAGACACCCCACTTTCAATTAGAACCTCAAGCCCTGACAGTCTTAGATATGGTCTATCCAGACTATTCCCAAATAAATTGACCTGAAAATGAGTAACACTCCTCTAATACCATTTCATCAGGAACAAAGATAGGGTTTCATCTAACCAAACACCCAGGCTGATTCACGTAATTTCCCAAAGGGAATTTCATATCACCACATGCTGGAAACTAGTGCCTGGGTATCAACAAATGAACTTTGGGAATTATTTCACCCATTTCTATAACCATGAATAACCAACAAGAATAAACATCACATAACTGGTAATCATAAACAAATTATGTAAAAAAAATTCAAATTAAAGTTTAAAAAATTAACCAAAAACCAAAATACCACAACGGAAAGAGGATAACAAAACCATCCCAAAAATATCCATGTAACAAGAGGGACATAACCCTCAATCCACCACCACCAAACCCTTCAATAAGTGGAACACTAGAAAATAGATCCACCACCACCACCATGATACCTTTTTCATTACCTGTTTCATACATAACAAAGTATACATACACCCAAAGGTGTATATAGGGTGTGCTCCAAAGCCCAATAGGATGCCAACCAAATGAAATATTTCATTCTATAACATTATAAGATAAATCAATAATAAAATTTCTGTTATAATATTTGAAACATTTCTAAGAAAAAAATTTATAGAAAATTTTCTCAATAAACACTTTTTGAGGAAAACCTTTTGACAAATAAGATTGCTTGAAATAAAAATGTACACAATGTCTTCTATATGATGACAGCTAGAACCACATCACATGAGAATCGTGTCATGATATAGAATCATGGGAAATCCCTATAGGTAACAAGAACAAGTGGGACCCTAACAACATCATACCTTAGTGATCAAAATCCTCCATCTAAACTGCCGGTAGTGTTCTCATGCATGATCCATTAGAGGGGATCCAATCCCATAGTCTAATGGTCTTCATATAATAATCCCAAAACCAATAGTTTTTTATGCATGATACACTATAGGTGATCCCATACCAAGTTATAGTGATCTCCGATCATATCACATGTTTAGTTAGTATTGTAGCATCAATCCTGCTAGAAGAATATGGGCCTTACCACTACCGAGTCAACTGGTATATTATTTCTAGTTCACCCACCTAGATACTAAGGATTACCTTTATTCTCAAATTCCATTTCACATATCACATATATCATCACATTCACACACACATTCTAAGAATCAAAATAACACAAGAAAATAACCACTTTCGCATTTTTACAATGATCCCATGATAAAAATCAACATGGAAACCCTCATTTTCCATAAACAAAACCACTTTCCATTTAACACGCACACCAAAACCATTTAGAAATACATTTTTCACCACTTGAATGATTTATGAAACCCATTTATAAACAAATAAGAATAAAACATAGGCAATCCAACTATTTCTATGGGAAAATCCACTTTTAAAATCATACTCACATAAAATCCATTTTATAACATGAATCACATCACTTTTCCAATTCAAAGAAACATTTATGGTGAAAATAAATAATCCAACATGAAAAAGTCCCATTTATCTTGTAAAATACAATTTCAACACATTTTTACCTTTAAATCTCTTTGAAACCATGTTTTTCACCTTTCATATAAGGCATAAAACATATTTAAGAAACACCACAATGAAACACAAATGAAACATAACCACTTTCCTTTAGAAAACTCATTTTCATCACATGTTCATATCAAAAACTTTTCAAAACATATTCCTCACTACATAAATAATCCATAAAACACATTTATACAATCAATCAAGTATGAAAAACACATCTAATAATGTAAAATCATGGAACCACCTTCCTTGCACTTGGAAACTTCTAGAGACGGGTGGAAAACCACAAGCGCACAACCATAATACCCTATAAAGGTAAGATATAATAATAACCAACATGATTTAACCCAATATCTCTATATTGGAACCTCATTAGGTCAAATAACCCACTAGAAAATAATAACTCAATAAGGAGGGAAGAATAACCCTATAAAGAGGGAGCAATCAAGAGTAAAATGACTCACGTGATGATTCTTAGCAGTTAGAAGGCTAAAATCACCAAATATTTGATGCTCAAAGGCTCCAAGAAGGTTTGGCAGAAGCTCCCATGGATAAAAATCTCATATGGGGTGGATGTGAGGTGATTTAGGGTTAAAATAGACGAGGGAAAAAGATTAAATTCCATCTTTTTAACGACCAGGACAAGTCGAATGGTTAGCCCACATAGTTTTCCAAAACATGTGGAAACTATGCATCCTTCACTATCCAATGGAAATAATCCACATGGTTAACCTACACAATTATCAAAACCTTTCACCAACCATTCGATCGCCACTATCTAAAATGAACATTTGTCACATGGTTTCCTAGGCAAGGCTGCATGATTTCCCTAAATAATTCACTAACTATACGCCACCTGCTGTCAAACCCAAAATCTAAATTTTTCTCCAAAAACTCATGGGGAACTCAAGGTATAATTACCATGATGAAAATAAACTAATGAATACCTAAAATTCATGGATGTGACAATCCATGTTTCTCAGTGGTTTTAGTAGTGGTATCACTAGTGACGGTGGTGTTGGTGAGATGCATATAATGTTTTTGGATTTTCTATGAAAATCCTAACTACACATCATGTACTCCAAAAGAACACAAGACATGTGGCCCCCTCCTATGGTGAAAGGGTTTATGCATAGAGAAAAGTATCACACGCCATGTGACATGTGTCATATTTCGTGTGGCCCGAGGATGGTGGCATGTTGTGTATCCTTGGGGTACACAGGACTGGCCAGAGTACAAGGGAATGTCCTAATACTTATTAATGGATGAAACCCAGACACGGATAGGTATAGGGGCATGGACATAGTAAACTATTATGATCCAAAGTACAAGGTCAAAGGCTGAAGTACATGGGTAGAGCTGGGGAAGATGATACACATTATGCACGCCAAGTACACACCATGTACTTTCTCTATAGAAATTTGAGGCCTTCTTTCTCTTCAGTGTTGACCTATATCATTTTTTTGTGTTTCCTTGGTCCATCCCTATGAGGGTATAGTATGGAATTGCATCTTGATAATAGGAATTTGATCCCCTCTATGGGTTTTTTCTCTAATATAGTATCATGAATACCTTCATATGACTAAGGTGGGATCCTATATAATTATTTCTCCTTACCTTGGAGGATTTTTAGGGATCATAATGACTAAAATATAGGGGTGTATGATTCTCTAATTAGTAGGTTATTTTAGGTAGGGTCCAGTATAACCTTGAGGCCCTGGGTGATATCCCCTATCAGAGCATTGGGATCATTGAAATTCCATAGATTACTTCTTAGAAAATTCCTAACAAGCATGACCTATTTGATAATTTCCATCAATAATAGCATGGCTCCAAGAGTTTGTTCTCTCAAAGGAGCATTACCTTTAAGCCGTGAAAAGAATCATATTTCAAGTAGTATGATTGACACCTATTTGAGACTTAGTTTCTATCAATATTATATCAATTTTATTGTCCTTTGTTATGTCTTGTATTCTTATTGACATATCTTTATGATGACGAGATGAATAATCTCTTTATTTATTATATTTATTAATGTAGGGATTCACTACTAGGTATTGTTATAGGCACTCGTGTATGGTCTCTCACCACACATGTAATTTCATATGCAGATGACAGAACATTTGATGGAGTCCTTAGAGGACTAGGAGTAGGCAGAGCATAGTGAGATGGATAAATCGTGGCTCGTACTAGGTGTTACATTTGATAGTAATTATCTCCTTTTTATAAGGATGGAATCCTTTATAGTTTTCATGGGATTTTATTTGACCCCTTTTTATTTATAGTTCTATTTTCATACTTTGATTGTTAAATATAGATGTATGTAGGAATTTGGATATCATTTATATTTTACCATTTAGAATTTTATGGATATTTTTAAATGTCTATGTGCGAACAAGTACTTTAGGCTAAGGTATTGCATATGTGTGTTATGCCTACTCGGTTCTAGTCCCAAACCCATGGCCTATTGGAGGTGTAATTGGTGTGTCGCACTCGGCTTATCGCTATCCAATAGGGCCTCGATGGTTTGGTTCATGATAGATTTGTATCAGAGTATGTCATCTTATAACCAAAGTTTGGATATTTTCTAGCAGTGTGGTTTGGTTTGAGAACTAGGGAAATAGTGTTAAAGTGTTTTGAGTTTGTCTCTTCATCCAGGGACTCTAGTATTGGTGTGTAAGATGATGTATCCATTCAACCGGACTCTAACAATATACTTGTTTACTTAGTACATGTAGGAACTAGTTTTAGGGAAATCATTCGCATATGTGTCCTATAATAATGGGTTATGGTTTCCATGTCCTTATTTAGTCAAATACCAAATATACTATTTGACCATGGTACTTCTTGATTATTTTAGTATTTATTCTTGATGATAGCCAGTCATGATTCCATAGTGGGATCACGATGATGATCTTCTTAGTAATGAGGCTTTAGTGTAGGGTTGTATACTAGAGTTGGTACCTTCGGGTAGTTTTACAATTTTTTCATCACCTGTTGAGAAATAGGTTTCACCAGAAGTACTGGATGAGGATGTGTATTGGATGAGCACACTTTATGAGTTTAAAAGGAAGATAACTCTTAGCTTTTAAGGTGATCTAGACCCACATGTAGATAAGGACTACCTTGAGGTAGTTACATGGGTTTTCCTACTAGTAAGGAAACATCCATATCAGATGGTAGTCCTAGTGGTGAGTATTCATTAGGTATCTACTAAGAGATGGTGGATCCTAGTGACTCGGAATAAAGATGAGATGGATCTCTTTTTGAAATATTTTTAGCATATCTTTTGGTAAGATTTATATCTATCCATGTTGAGATCGGTGTGTATCTAGGAGATTTTGTAGCTTAAGTAGGGTAGCATGATCGTGGAAGAGTACTTGTCGAGGTTCACCAAACTCCCATGATACTCTCTAGATATGGTTCCAAATATTTCATTATAATAATGGACCTTTAGGTGGTTCCTAAACCATGCTATTAGGGATTGAGTGAGAACATGAGACTCATCCTAGTTGGCGAGTTATCCTTAAGTGAATCCCCAAGACCCAGGTTCAAAACCTAGAGGAGGCATATTTCCAGGTATTGTAACAGGACTATAGCACAACTGTAGTAGTACTATAGCAGGCACTATGCAAGTACTATAGTAGTTAATGTAGAAGGCATTATAGCAGTACTGTTCAGTACTGTAGCAGCTGGAACTATTCACCTTGGGCCATTGATTTATTCTTGGAGTCCTTAAGGCCTTTGGGCCACCCAGGCCTTAGGGTCAGTAGCGATTTCAGGCCACCTTTAAGGCCTTTGGTCCACCTCATGGCCTTCTGGCCACATGCAGTTTCCCCAGACAGACACTGCAAAAAAGGATCATCCCTATAGGATGATTCAAAGCAGGCCCACTCACCAGAGCATAACCAATGGATTTGGAAGAATGAGAGGGTATGACTACGCTATCGGGACCAGCTTGTGCTTTTATGAGAAGTTTATCCAGACAGCCATGCAAAGGTGGAGAGCTACCATCTCGATACAGATTCTGGTGAGGGTTAGTTCCTTTTAGTTATAGTCTAGTTGAATTCACTAAGACCTTCAGTTAATTTAATGTCTCTTAAGACTATGGACCATTTAATAACTAATCGTACAGGCCTTGTAAGGGTTCCCCCTCATCCCTTGAAAGTTGGGTTATCAAAAATCAATAAAAATGAAGGAATTTGGCTCATTCGGGGTCAAGGATTGAGTGATATATCTTTTCATTCCTTCCTATGTTGGAGTGCTTGAATAGGATTTGGTAGAAGAGATCATTCTATCAAACTAGATTCCAGATGTTGGTGCTAGTAGTGAGAACACAAGAGCTAAGACCTTGGAAGTAGGTGACCAATAATAGGCATAGTGATCTGGTCATGTGAGACACTTCACGAGAAAGTATCAAGACTTATGGTTTTATATTCAAGGCTCTCAGGATGGTTCTAGTTAGCTGAGAGAGAGAGAGTTGGAGTTTCACTTGTGATAGTTGGGGAAATCACATGTGGGGTTTTTTAACCCTTAGTGCAACTAATAGAGTGAAATTCAATGGACTACCCTCACATAGACAATTAAAGGAGTAGATCGGTCCATAGGGCAGTGGATATAGAATAGGATTAGGGAGAGTAGTAGGAGGTGGCATATGGTTTGAACTATTTGCACCACTACCCCCAAGTGGCCCACACTTGGATCAAGGATCTATTGGTCATGGGAAAGGACAATTGAATGCAGTAGAGGCCTATAAACCAGAGTCTATAGGGATTATTATAGGTATGATCTATGTATTATCTAATTTATTTGTATTATAGATAGGAACATGTGTGAGTCACTCTTTTCATGACACTTCTCTTATTCAAGACTTAGAGATTCTAGTTGAGCCCTTGGATCAACCCTTACACTTAGGGACTCTGGATGGAGGGGATTCGATTATCACACACTTCTAAAAATAGTTCAAACTAACTCTTGTGGGATATATATTCTTATGGGATCTTCATATATTAGTGAGAGGACTTGGGACTTCATCTTAGGTATGGACTGGTTATCCACAATGTATGTCCATATTGACTATTTCAGGAAGAGGATGTAGTGTTCCTATATAGATGGTATGGTTTTTACTTTTTCAATGAGAAGGAAACTCATACAAAGTTTTGTAGGACCATAAATATTAGGATATATCCAATTACTCACTAGTTTGATTTTATAACCCTTGGATTAGTAGATGTTATGAACTATTAGTTTCCTATTGTGGTGGTGGACTATGAATACATATTTTATGAGGATGGGTTGAGATTACCTTCCCATTGAGATATTAACTTCTATATAGACTTGTACCTAGGTACTACCTCGATATCTATTTCATCATATGAGATGGCTCCCATGGAACTTTGTGAGTTGAAGATTTAATTATATGACTGGTAGAGGAAGGGATTTTTTATACCTAGTGTGTCACCATGGAATTCTCAGTGTTGTTCTCTAAGAAGGTGGATGGGAGATTGAGGTTTTTTTTATATTACCATAACTTGAACTAAGTGACAATGAAGAATAAGTATCTATTACCAAGGATTTTTGAACTCTTAAGCCAGTTAAGTGGGGTGAGATGGTTCTCAAAGACTGGCCACAAATCAGGTTATCACCTACTCTGAGTATGAAATGAGAATATACCAAAGATGACATTCTAATGTCACTACAGTCATTATGAGTACTTGGTGAATCATTTTGGTGTGAAAAAACGCACCATTAGTGTTCATGGGACTCATGAATCATATATTTTAGCCTCTCTTAGATAATTTTGTGGTGGTCTTCATCAATGACATCATAGTGTACACGGTATCTAAGGAGTAGCTTGCGGGACACTTGAGGGTGTTTCTAGAAATACTCTTTGAGCCCTATCCTTCTAGGAATCTCTCAAAGTATTAGTTCTGGATTTGAGAGGTCTACTTTTATGACATACCATCTCATTAGAGGGTGTGTTAGTATACCCAGTGAAAGCTGAGGTATTTATATCTTGGGATCCAACCAAGAGCGTATCAGAGGTAAAGAGCTTTCTTGGGTTGGTAGAATACTACAACAAATTTGCGCTCGATTTCTCTACGATATCATCACCATTTATTTATTTTACCTTAAAGGATAATACTTTCATGTATAAATAATGGACCCAAGTTGATTTTTAGTAGTTTCAGAAGAATTTAATGATCACCCCATATTGAGATAGCTAGAGGGGGTGTTGGGTACATATTGTTCTTTGATTCCTCTAGGGTTGGGATGGGATGTTTTATGATGAAAACGTAGGTGGTGATTACTTATGGGTCCCAAAAACTAATACCCATGAGAAGAACTACATTAACTATGATATATAATTAACAAAAATGGTCTTCACCATGAAGATTTGGTGAAATTTTCTTATGGGTGGGTTGTTTATCATTTATTCTGACCACAGGGGTCTCGAGTATATCTTCTCATATAAGGATATTAACTTGATACATAGGTGACAGATAGAGTTCTTCTAGGATTATGACTTTGAGATATTCTATTCTCCCAAAAAGGGTAACATGATGTCATATGCTCTCGGCATGAGGTCTTAGTCGATGTTGTTGAGTGGGGCATCAGATAAATTATCCACTTTATAGTTTTCCTTAGTTAAAGAGTATGGTGCAGTTTATCTCGAGTCGATGGTTTTTACCCAATTGCTTATATAGTATTTTGGGGAGTCTCATCTTTTAGATACTGAATATAAGACCACATGTGTTCATATATACATTGGATGTTAAACTGATGGATTTTATGAAGGTGGGGGTCATTTCATCCTTTTTAGAGGGTGGATAATGGTTGTATGATGATGTTTTGAGGTAGATTCACATATCCCCACTTAGAGATACATCCTGGTGTGGAAAAAATGTACTAAGACCTTCAACATCAAATCATATGGCTAGGGATGAAGAAGTGTGTGGTAGATTTTTTCTCTTGAGGCCTTGGTTGTCATTAGTTGAAGGATGATCATCAAGTTCTAATAGTTTTAGATCAACCCTTTGAGGTTTGAGACTATAAGTGGGATGGTATATCTATGGACTTCAAGACCGGGATCCTATGATCATTTACATTACATAATTCCATCTAGGTGATTGTAGATCGGCTCACCAAGTCGTCCCACTTTCTAAAAATTAGATGGTAGAGTTCTGTTGAGATATTGGGACACCTATATATGAAAGATATAGTTTGGTTTCATAGAGTTCTATCAATGATCGTTTCAAATCATGATGCTCACTTCACATAGTGGTTATGGAGAGGATTTCAAAAGGCCTTTGGGACTAAATTTTATATGAGAACAATGTTTCACTCCCCCATAATGATGGCCATATTGAGTGGGCAATTCCAGTTCTAGAGGAAATGTTGCAGACATAAATGTTTGACTTTTTCCATATTTGTGAGGATCACCCATCCTTGGTGGGTTTTCATACAATAATTGTGACAATTCCACCATCGATATGGAACCATTCATGGCCTTGTATGAGAGGCCCTTCAAGTCACCATTGTGTTGTACTGATCCAAGGGAGTCTGCAATCATAGGCCCATATTTGGTTTCAGTGATGACAGAGAATGTGTAGATCATCCAAGAGAGTATGAAGACTACCCAAATCTATTGTAAGTATTATGTGGACCCATAATTGAGGCCTTTGTAGTTTTAGGAGGAACACTATGTGTCCCTAAAATATCACCTTAGAGTGGATTGTGGAGATTTGGATGGTTTGGAAAGTTATCTTTGAGATTCATTATCCCAATATAGATACTATGTAAGTTCTACAAGGTAGAATACTATTTTTCCCTACCACAACAATTAAACTGGGTACATGAAATCTTCTTTATGTTGCATGTGAGGATGTATGTGCATGAACCATTACATGTTATCAACGGAGGAGAGATTGAAATTGAGGATAGATATACCTTTGTAAATCACCTGATATAGATTGAGGATTGATGGGATAAGATCCTTCATGGGTGAGAAATTCCCTTGGTGTGTGTCTGGTGCTAGCATAGGAAACTTTAGGAGAGCACCTGGGAGTGGGAGAACTAGATAAATGATCAGTACCCTCATCTTTTTTAGTAGGGTTTTTTTTAGGATAAAAACCCTGAGGTGGGGAGAATTTCATGACTATATTATTTCCTTGTAACCTTTGTAATGTTTTAGATAATATTTTTGATTCTAGTAGATGATTCGATATGAGATTACGGGGCTTAAAGAGACTCAGTATTGATATAATAAAAATATTAAATATATTACACCACCCATGCATATTTTTTCTAAAGTAATGGAATTACTCCTGAATGGTTTCTCAGATCAGAAATTTTGGACTACCATTAATTCTAGAATGCATGTTTTTTACCCTAGGAATAACATAACCTTTTTGTGTGTCAAGTGTTTAGCTTGAGCGCAGTCATGGGTATAATAATAAATTAAATTATTCATTTATTTTACTTATTTTTTATTAAAATCCTAACCTAATAATCTACTATATAATACATGTTATGGAAAATACCTAGGGTTACTCACAAAACCCTATGGAATAATAGAGAGATCCATTGGAGGAGGATTCTCAGGTGATCAATGATGGTTCATGGATTGACAATTGGCATACCAAACGGAGTTTGTGGATCTCACCAATGACTATGACATGAATCCATGATTCATCAGTGATTTATCCAAACCTATGGTGGGGATTTTTTTTCATTGGATTAATAACTATTTATTTATCCCATGAAGAACAAAAATCAATTCCACATATAGATTGATTCACGAGTCAATTATGTTTGCGAGTGTGGTTTTATCTTCATGGGATTTTGGGATTGATGATTTTTTATTATTGTTTTTATATTTATTTATCTTATTTATTCATTTAATATAAATATATTTAGTTCAACCCGAACAATGTCCAAGGTTTCTTAAACTTATTGTGTTTTTGTGAATTTCTTTCCCCATTCATCACATGTTCATAAATGATAATTTCATTGGCTGGTGGTTCGACAAATTCATGGTAATCGATAATTTCACAACTTTTCTTTGGTGAAATGGATTAATACCATGGTTTTTGGTTCAATATTAATAGCATGATTTTGGGGTGTGATGGTAGTGGGTGTTTTTTATTGAATTCGGAGATTCACCCATCATAGTTTTCAGAGTTTGGATGATGTGTTGGGATAGAGGTGATTACCAATTAGATTTGTTGGTAAAAATCTGGTCACTAAAAATAACTAGGCTCGGTAGATCCTATATATGCGTTTATCATAGGGTCTAGTAACAGAATTTATGGTAGTTACTTCATGGATTAATAACATAGAACAGTTTGGATTTTCTGTGAAATACCTGACTACATGGAATGTACAATGAAAGAATACACATCATGTGGTCCCCTCTTATGGTGCTAGGATTTTCAAATAGAAAAAAGTATCACACATCATGTGACACATCGTACACATTATATAACCTGAGGTTGGAATCTTGGCATGTACCCTTAGGGAAAAAGGGTATGGACACAGCTAAGTACATGGGCAGAGTTAGAGTATATTGGCATAGCTTGGTACTCAAACACTGCCAGGTACATAGGCATGGCCCAATGTACATGGGAACGGGCTAAAGTAAATGGGTTGACCTGAGGAAGATGAGATATGTCATGTACTATGAATACATATTGTATACTTTCTTCAGGGTAGGTTGAGGTCCTCCATCTCTTCTGTGCTGACCAGTATCAGTTGGCAGTGTTACCTTGGTCCATCCATATGAGGGTATGGTGTGGTGTTACTTCATGAGGATAGCATTATGATACCCTCTATAGTTTATTTCACAAATATAGTTTCAATAATCCCTCCATATGATGGGGGAGGGACCCTCTATCATTCTCTCACCTTCACTAGGCGGGGTTTGAGTAATTTGTGTGACCGACTTACATGGATGTATGATTTCATACTTAGTGGTTTATTCCAAGGATGGTCTGGTATACCCTAGAGGACCTGTGTGAGATCCCATATCTATGAATCGTGGTCATTAGAGTTATAGTGAGTACTAATTTGGAATGTTTTAACAAGCATGACCTCTTGGATGAGTGCCTTCAATGATATAATGGCTCTTTGAGTGGGTTTTCCCAGATGAGCATTACCTTGAAGCCTCAAGCAGAATCTTGTGGCTGATAGTATGGTTGAGACCTATTTGAGACTTGTTGTCTATCAAGATATATCTAGGTTATATTTAGTATTATTTTGTATCATTTTATTATTAAAATATCCTCATGATAAATATATAACTACTCTTTTGATGATTTATATTTGGTGATTTCAGGGTGTCTTACTGGGTATTGTTATACTCACACTTGTATGGACTCTTCCCACACATGTTGTGTCTTATAAAAATTAAAAACATTTTAATGGTGATCTTGGAGGACTATGAGAGGGTAGAGTATAGAGATATATAAATACCATTGTATGCACCAGGTTTTTCATTTAAAAACAGACCCCTCTGTATTACTTGGTTGGATGATTTTACATTTTTCGTGGTCTTGTATTTGTCCATTTTTTTCATTCTAGTAATATTTATGTACTCTAATTGTGGGAAATATATATATTCATGAAATTGGGAATCATTTTTATTTTCAATTTCATAGTTTTATGTGTATTTTTATGCATGTGTGTGTATACAAGTATCATATTCTAAGGCCACCCATATGTTTATTATGCCTACTTCGGTATGGTCACCATCCCCTAGCCTATTAGACGTAGGCTTGAGGTTTCATGATCTATGTACCACCATCTAGGAGATCCCCTATGGTTTATTTCATGACACATATTTACAACTCAATTATTCTTGATACTTTGATTATCGATTAACTAAGTGAATGAATACATCTCATGCTATTTACCTTTATGGATTTTTATATCACATGCCCCTTACCCGAATAGATTATCACATCATATGTATTATCTATTTATGATCATAAACTTCCTATGTTTATCTTTATCGAGGGAAAAAAATTCATACTGATCATATGAGAGTAAAAATTCCATCTTATTTAATCTCTCACCAAAATATGATCAGAAATATACCCATCACCTTGTAATTAACTAAACCTCAAGGCTTTTGTAAGAAAGGTATAAAAGTATAAAGCTTTTAATGATAGGTATCTCACCAAACTTAGGTATTGGAGACTCTAAATATGAATTATGTTCCCCTATTAAACTAAATATTTAGTATATGACACTCATTGCGGAATAAATTAAGGGTCATCCAGCACACAAAAAATTATACCTTATGAGAATATTTTTTAACCTGATATAAAATTTTTTTCTCATGATTAACATGTATTTATAAACTATAATACTCCATGATGAACACTGGTAATAGATAACTTAAAATCATACTCTGAGAGGTCAATTATCATTTTACTTTATGATACATATATCATTATATATATATATACAATTTTAATGAATGATAAAGAAGATATTTCCTTTTGTATAACAAGATGCATTTTATATTCTTAAATTCATCTTAAAAATAATTAATAAAAATATAAATAATCATCTATTGAACATATAATACATGATAGACTATAATATCAGCCTTATTTTTCTTCACTTTTAATGGTTTGATAAACTCATCATATCTCTTTCTAATTCCTATCATATATTTATGTGATTATATGATACAAACCACCCACTAAAATCTTTAGTGAGTAACATATATGAATAAAGAATGTTTAGATAATGGTGAGTTTTAGGAATCATATTCCTAATGTTTAACTTATTAAACATATTCAAAAAAATTATTCCACAACATCAAATGTTATGATGTTAATAATTTCTTATTGTCTATATATAACTCTTTCTTAAAACATCGTCATCGTTATTCCTGTAACCATTTAAATAAATTTTTTCCATGAAATACAATGTAACTATTTTTATTATTACTTCACCAACACATCCTACACAATTTTAGGATATTAATTAACATTTACTTTTTATTTTAATTAGCATAATCCTTTATTTGTTAACTTTGAACTTCTTTGAGTTCTAACATACTCCCACTAGCCTCTTATAAAATATATTCTCATAAAAATATCATTATAAGATGCACAAAATCTTTTATGCTTAATAAATAACACTTTTATTCCACTTCATAAAAATATTTAAAAAATAAAATATTTTTTCCGCATCATATATGGTATTCTGTGTGTTTTGGTAAATTTTTAGAAAATGAGACTTTATTCTTTAAAATAGGCCACTGACTATCGTGGAATCTCTATTCTCCATATTTTAATAATTATCTAGATAAACTCTTTTATCATATATAAAACATGTTCTCCTTTTCTCCTTTTTAGGTATGTTATAAAATCATATGAAACATAAACCATGTTTATAGAATCCATTATCTCATAATGTTCATATAAAATCTTTATTATTAAACACCTTTTTTATAATATAAAATAAATAAGATAACTATACACATAATTTACTAAGATCCAATTGATCTTAATAGATATTCCATTTTGTTCAATTCAATGATTTAGAAACACTTTTCATCATTATTTGAGTACATACTACAAAATCTATCAAATATTCTCTTGATTTTGAACTCTTTTATACTCGAAGAATTTCTAAAGTATACATTTGCTATCATATACACTTTAAAACTAAAGAATTAATTTCTATAATACTAATACCTAATATGGACATCCCATGGGGTTTCCATAAAGTCCAAGTATTTCTGATAATTCCATCATAGGTAAATATTACTCCTCCTTCCTGATGACTCTAGATTTCAATGACTTAGACTGGCTAATCGATGAAACATTGATGGACTTTTTAACTAACTTTTATTATTTCGGTTTAAATTATTAATCATTTGTACTATCATTGCAACACCAAAACCTAGACATCATATTCTTAGTACTACTATCCTCAACATTTTTAGAATATTGATTAAAATATTCTAGGTCTCATTTATCTTATTGGAATACATCCAAATAAATTAATTCCATAACCTGAACAAGACTTAGAGGATATTTTATAGTCTCACTAACCATTAGCATAACTAATAACATTGAGTATATGATAAGAGACTAAGGTTCCTCAGCTAAATTTTCATTAATTATTTTTTTAACCTCAAGTGAATAATTTTATAGTTCTTATAATAATTTATATATACCTATTGAACAACTTTAATAGTTTGTTTATTTAGGAAGTTATTTATAAAACACATAAAATTTATCTTAATTAAGAATGTTCCTTATGTTACTAGTGTTATGATTTTCCTATATTAATCTTCTCATTTTCAAGGATTAATCTCAAATATAAGTTTAATGATGATAATTAAATTTATCTACAAGATAATATTTTATCATATGAGTACCATTTATTAGAAACATTTAATATATAATTTTATTAAATTTTCTACCACTAAAGTGATGACCCCTCATAAATTCATTATATCTATTAGTGGGCCAAGATTCATATTTCATTAATAAAATATTCTTATTTATAATTTATCTCTCCACATAGTTATTTAGTTAGTTCATCACAACAATCATATCATATATAACTCTTGGATAGTTGACTAGATAACTCTCTACCCAATTCATCATATTAATAAACTCAACTCCATACCTTCAGAAACCTAATCCTATTAGGGTCACTCAGCTAATTATAACACAAATAAAATTATAATAATAGAAGCCTAATATTATTAGGTTCACCCAATTCATGCTTTCCATACACAAGATAATTTAGGGGTATCTAGCTATGGAATTACCTATCTAGTTGGATTATTGAGGTCTTCATAAGTGTTTCATTAGAAGGAATATGACACTTAATATTTTGAAGTGGATTTATAATCTTACCATATGATCCAATTAATTCCCTTTTACATATATATATAATTATAATAATTTTGTTTGGAATCATATTCCTTCCATTAGATCAATATGTTTAAACATTATTGATGTAAAACTCATTACAAAACTCATAGCACGTGTTACTAAATCAAGTTAAAATACAGTTATATTAAAACATATTTAAATTCATCCATTTTATAAGTTATATAAAATCATTTTATTTAAAGTTTTAAAATCATATAAAATCAATAATCAACACATGAGAAATATTTGATCCAAATATAGTCAACCCTCACTATTCTATAAAAGGCATGAGCCTATTGGACATTGATCATTTCGACCCAATGTCTCTCAACATAGGGATACTTAAATAAAGAGTGATTTTTATTTCATCTCCATTATAATACCTAAAATGTATAAATCATATTCCACTTCTTAATTCAAGATTATAACATATAATAATCTAAATTCAAGGTAGGATAAAACTAAATTCATTATCATAACTAGCCTATAATTTCTTATATTCATGTATGATAATCACTATAAGAATTTTAAACACCTATAATTAAAATATATATCTAGATTCATAGTATAAAAATTATATCTATGAATTAAAATGGAAAAAAATAAATAAATTATAAATTATTAAATTTAAATATGAGATAAACAATTTATGAACAATTCACAAATAAATCTAAATATAATGATTTTATAATTTATCTAAGCCTTATTGATATTTCATAAAAAAATAAATATAAACACTTTATATTAATTTATGATATGAAATATTTCATATTATTCACTATATAGAATTTATTTTAAATATATGATATTACATGAAATACAAAAAATCTATAATATAATTTTTTTATGTAAACAATTTACCTAACATAAATATCACATAAATAATATTATTTAAAGCTTGCAAAAATCAACCATAAAAACTCTTTTTGACGTGGTTTAAATAATTTTCCAAATAAGGACTTAAATTTTAACAATTAAAATTGAATAATTATAAAAAATTCATAATTAATATAAACTCCTTCATATTGTGTTGTTATTTTTTAATTTATAAAAAAATTAAAATTTACTCTTATAATTTCCATATAAATAGTATATATTCGAATTATAAGTTGTGATCTATAATTGAAAAATGTATTTCAATGTTAATAACAAAAATTTTAGATATTTATTTATTAAATTTTTCATAAACATTTTAATAATTAGTTATAAACAATTTGTAATTAATTAACTTTTAAACACATTTATAATTCAATAAATACCCCATAACAACTTTTATCATAATTTATAAATGATTTTTAAATTATTTATATTAATTAATATTTGAAGTTATAGAAGAATAATATTTTTTCTCACATGTCATTTTTATTGATATGCCCAACACATTCATTCACCGATTATGATTGATAATAGCTCTAGCAAGGGATTAAACTAGTGTTGGAAAAACTAATTTTAATCCCACATGGTTGGCCTATGGTATGGATCATATGGCATTAACATAGCATACCACGTGAGAATAACTTATTTCCAATATAGGAATAACAGAGAGCATGCATATTATTAAAATATAACTATGTAGGAAAAACTGAGCAATTAGAAACCTATGTAAGGGTTAATCTGAGAATCTAATCCATTGCAACATATGATATGTTGTTGTATGATATTAAACCCAATATAAAATATCACACATAGTATTAAATTTGTGCTCCACTGCCTACGTTGTAATAACTCATTATGGCCCATATATGATTAATCATGGGTTTTACATGTCTGCATAGTATTAACCATCATTTTTTATATGCAAGGATGTCACAGCTTATGGAATAAGATCCTGCATAACATTAACTAGGCATGGGGCACCCCTGTGTATGATTAATTTCACACAACATATCCCTTGCATGAAATTAATTTTGAATTATTATTATATTTTTCACATCTCACTTAAGAATAATTTAGAACATTATCATAAATCCTTGGTGACAACTTATCAAAGCCAATAGTATTTAATGACACTCACTAAATAATTTAAGATGATTTAGTTCTCTATTTTAGTATTAATATGAACATGTTATTTTTACAAAAAAAAAATTAGATTTAAATCACATGGTAAGTATTTGATACCATTTATAGGTTTCTTAAAATATTCTAATGCTTAAACTAAGATATGGAAGAGAATAATAAACCAATAATCCAGGAAGTCCCTGAAATATTTTAAAAACATGCTACTGTTTAAAATAAAAAACGGAGTTTATATACCATACATCACAAAGAATAAATAACCATATTCAACATATAATATTCATGAAGATCATAAAGATGTATCCAAATGACATCCATCCCCTGTGTTGTATCCATGGGTTGGTATAAATTACCCGATGCTTGGATGAGATACTCATTTCATCCAAGATATGCTAGTATATCTTGAGTTTAAGGATGTGAGAAGAAATAGAGGTATATGGATGTGGATAAATGGTTGGATCTTGTATTGGATTGAATCGTGAACCCAAATCATGGTCTTAAGCCTCCTGTAAATAATACATCAAGGATACTCCTTGAGTTCCATGCATTTACTCATGTGGGGAGCTAAAGGCAATCAATGATGTAGAAACTGGGGAGGGGAAGTTCTAGTGGGTTGGGCCTACGGGTCATGTATTAGGCATGGTATGCCTCTGGGCCTTTGGGTCATGTATTACGGGTCATGTTAGGCATTGTGCCTTGGGCCTATGGGTCATGTACGGGTTCCCCTTCAACCCTTAAAAAGGGGAATTGTCTATAATAAAATAAAAAATAAGGCCTTCGGGACATTCAGAGGAGGAGTAAATAGCATATCTTATAGATACTACACTAGTACCCTTTATCCAGTCCATTTCCTCCCATGATTTTCATTTAATGAGACACTTATATTAATTATATATTACATGGGTAATCTATTGAATTATAATCTATTTAACAGTAAACTAGTTGAAACAAAACATCATATGTTTATTCTTTATAATATTTCCAAAACTAATGAATATAATACACCTTGAATTTAATGCAAGTCAAGCTATATTAATTAAACCTACCATGAAATATGATATGGACCAATACATGGGATTTAGATGACATCTCTAATAATTATAAATTGGTAGAGGAGGGGTGTATTTATATGTTAAGGGGATGGTTTTTGTGAATGAAGTATTTATTAAATTATTATTTTTTCTAAAGATTATAAATATTATTGATTCTTATGGCTAGCTAGAGTAATTCGTGAATGTGTAGTCTAAGTATAGGTTTCTCACCTCATCCATATATCAAGGATGTTTTTTCTCCATATATTTTCCATGTTATAAATATAGTATTTCACTATTCCCAAACGTATTTCCCTATTTATGAAAATAATCAAAATGTAACCCTTGACTAATTTCAAAGAAATGATTCAAAAAAAACCTAATTTTTTTTTTAAAAAAAGAAAATTTCTAAATAATGTAATTATAATATTTAATTCTAACATAAAAATTAGTGTTTTGTTAAATAAAATGGAATAAATTACCAAAAATGTAAAATTTACTCACATTTTATTACATTGATTATGTAACAATTCTATGGTATTTTGATACTTATTTTAATTTTTTTTAATCAATAATTTTATGGGTTACTACATTAGTTACCCTAATGATCATTTTACTATTTTAACAATTAGGTTACCATTATAATGGTCAATTTATTGTTCTAGATTTAGTATATTGTTCTAATGGTCATATTTTATTTCACTACCCAGTATATACCTCTTAAATCATTAACTTTTTAGTCAATTAAATATCCCTAAAAAATTTCAATACATCATTTATAAAAATTCAATCTTATTTATAATTTTTTGTTTACTTTTTATAGTGTTTTCCATAGGTTTGATATTTCTATGATACCATGACCCAATAGATTTTAAAATTATAATTATGTTTTTTACTTATTTTAACTTATTGTACTATTTTTATTTTATGGAGTTTATTTACCCTTTATATGTAATTTTTTATTGATGAAATAAAATATTTATCGCTTTTTATTGCATGTGATTTATTTATATCATACACACACATATATATTAAGAAGGAAAATTTCATATAGAAAAGTCTAGGTTGTTATATTAAAACTTCTTTATAGCACATGAAACTTCATTCTCACTTAGATAATATCTACTAACATCTCTCCCTTTTCTCTTACATATAAAATTTTCTCTCTTACTATATGTTTCTATCTATCCTCAATCCATCATCATCCTTTCATATATATCAATTCTGAGATATCCCCATATCTTTCACTTAATATTTTTGTATTCCACCATGTTCATTTCCATTTAATTTTGGTCAAATAATAATTAAAATACTATTTAAAATATATGGCGTATGTAATCATATTAACTTGAGACTCTTTATATCATGATAATATAGGAAATCATAATTTTTTTTATTTCTCAATCCAAACTATGACATGGTTCACTACACCATGTTGTAGTGAATTTAGGTCAATAACAAATTTAAAAATAACTCTCCATATCATATAAAGATCAAATAATATTATCTATGTAACACCCCAGGTAAATAAAGAATATGACATCTTTATATTTATCCATATTTGTGAATAAAATATTAATATTACTTTAAAGGGGATGTTGTGCTCGATGGTGTACCCAATACGCAACAACGAGTTTCTTGGGAATCTTACGTTGCACTCTAATAATAAAATAATATTATTTTAAATGGTAGTTAACGCCTAGCTGTTGTGATGGAGGGAATTAATAGAACTAACTAAAAAATGATTATATATGTTTGTCAAATATTTTTACTCTTTACAATAAATGTTAGAGGATTAAAAATGCGAATGAATCCAATTTTAAGCGTAAACATTCTAATATTCTTTAAAAGGTCGATTAACCACCTTTTGATGGAGAACCTATTTTAAATCCACATTTTGACAATTTTATGTGTTATATTTTACAAAATAAAATTCTTCTTTAGAATCGGGACATCAAAATTTACTTTGTGTAAATTTTTGGTATTTTTCCGAAAAAGTTCAATTTTTAATGAATAGTGAAAAATGTTGTATTTTAATTCAAAACCTCTTTTTAATATAATTTATTTATATGATTATATTATCTTTTGAATTTGTTTTTAATGTGAAATTAGAATATATTTTTACCATTTAATCCAATAATGGTCATTGGAATTAATTTCACTTTGAAATTGGACTTAAACTAGTGTCAATCTTTTGATACATTTTGTTTCATAAAAACACGCTATTTGTTTTGACAGCGGGAATTAATTATTAAATTAATTAATGAAACATATATGTTTTGATTTTTTTAAAATAGGAATAATTTTTGAATTCGGAATATCAAATATAGCTTAGGGTGAATTTTTGGTAATTTTCTGAAAAACTTCAATTTTTTATGAATAGTGAAACCACTAAGTGGTACTTATAAAAACTGATTTTCCGTTTAAATGAAATTTTGAAACCTTTGTGTTTTGAATTTCAAAAATCCGACATACATGGTTGTCATTAAGAAGTAAAATGTGGTTCAATGGGATTAAAATAATTTTTTGGTGAATAGTAACTTATTAAGTTTTTAATCGTGATTAGAGATAATTAGTGTAGTTTAAGGTAAGAATAATGTTTTAATAAAATGAAATGACCTAGAAACATGTCCTTCCCTAATTGTATGTGTCATGGCCGACCAATACAATCCATGGGTCAACTTGGGGACCCCATGGAGCAACTTTGGTTGGAAAATGACATAAATACCTTTTTATTTAATGTTAAAGTAAAAATGACACAAACATGAGATGTTTTACTAAAACAATTTTTACATGGGGTTATACAAGCCATATTTTTTACTATAAATATTAATTGGAAAGCTAATAATATTTCCTACATTATAGTATTTTTTTATAATTTTTAGAAATTAAATAAATTAAATTATTTATGACATCATGATGATGCAGCGATGACCTCATTATTTAACGATTTAAATAAAATGGAAAGATAATGTAATTTCTAAGACCTAAACATGTACAAAACCTATTGTATGGGTGTATTTCGAACCCTTATCACCTTATCCTCGAAACACATCAATTTGGGACCATTAAAATCCGAAACTCATTCTAAAATAAAGTAACATTTCTTTACTTTCCAAGAGTGCCCCTCCTCTCCTCTTATAAAAGGCCCCCACCTCTACCTCCATACCCACACTTCTAAAGCCTTTGGCTCGGCCAACCCCTGCCCATTTTGTCTCTCCACATCCATATATAACTCCTTGAATCCTCACTTTGGGCAGAATATTTTCCAAAGAAGCCTTTGAGCTCAAATCAAAGGAAGTTACCCGATTTTAAGGCAATGTCTTCGCTTGAGTCCTTTTGTTTTATTTTGCTTCTCCAACCCCCTAAACTCTTTTTATTAATTTATTTTGTAACAAATAAAGTACCTTAAATATACTAGGATGTTTTTATAATATGTATTTGAGCTACACTTACACACAACTACATCTAATGGTCAAGAACATACTGTTTCCGTGGATGGCGAATTTCTGCCTCCCGAAACGATGATTGTTCAACATTCTTCTAACACCTTCAAAGGTGGCCATTAAGATGACACTATATTTTTATATAATATCTAATATTTTTATGTTTTACTTAAGGTTCTGTATTTTTCATTTATGTCATACCTTTATGGTTTCCATTATGGGTAAACGCGATATCTTCATTTAAGGAAGTGTGGACTACCGCCCCCTCAAAGTGATTTGATTCGTTAATACCATATTTGGTACGTATAAAGGATATATTTAATGATATTATATATGATACCATACTGGAATTAAAATACTATTATTTATCATTATGTTTTAATTCCATTAAATATGAAATCGAAATGGAAGTAGCGTTCATGCGTACGTACGGCTTACCGTCTCCATGAACGGTGCATTTCATTTCTTAACTCTAAATGTTATGTAATATTATAAATGCATGACTATACTGGATATATATTATATATACATCATGAATATAATTCTGGATATAATGAACCTTTGACCACATGAACAACATGTAATTGTAAGAAGTCCACTTTCGACTTAAGGACCAAATATCGACAAAACAAACATTATTAACTTAAATGATTACATAATGTTTATGAAATGGTAATAAGTGATGTAAAAGAAATAATGAACTTGAATAAGGTTCTTAAGGAAGTAGAAATTAACTCAAGTTTATTATTCAGGAATATAAAGAAACGAACAAGACAATTTTGACTTGAGGTAAGGGATCATGCTCCTCTCTTTCTTTTTAAGTACACTCTTTTATGTCATTCCTTCTAAGCTCATCTTTATTGTGATTGGGATGTTATTTTATATTACTCTTACTGTAATTTTTATGTTCATATGATGAGAGACCTTATTCTCTCTCATCAATCCATTTTGGAAGTTTTGAGTGGCGCCGTTAGGCTACCGAATTTTCGTAAGAGATCCAACCTCTCTATTTCTTTTTAAGTACTCTCATTTATGTCATTTTTTAAGCCCATATTTCTTATGTTTGGGGATGTTATTTTATATTCATAATACTTTAAATTTTATTTTAATATTATGGGAGACCCTATTTGATCTCATAAATCCATTTTTTTGAAGTTTTAAGTGTCGCCGTTAGGCTGTCGAATTTTCGTAAGGGGTTTTTCATCTCACTTTTATTCACGTGACATTTATACTATGTTTGCCACTATTTACTTTGAGTGGGGTATGTAATTCCCATTATTATACACTTTGTGTAGTATAATTTCATTTATGGGTATTTAAATCTTCATTTTATGACCCTTCTTCCATGGGGTGTACTTTTCGAAAGTTACCCAACTCGGTAAGGGGACCTTTCACCCTCCTTTTTTTTTAAAAGACTTCTTTTGTTATGTCTTTTAATTCACAAAATACTATGTTGGGATATGTTCTAATATATCCTTATTTATGTAAATTTTATTTCCAAGTGATAAGATCCCCTTTATCTCTCTCATCAACCCTTTTTGTAAAATTTTTTGTGACGCTCTTAGGCTGTCGAATTTTACCAAGGGAACTTCTTAACCCAATTTTGGTTTCTTTGGGTTCAACATGTAGTTATTGAATATGTCATCCTTTGAATATGTTTGAATAACCTTTAATTGTTTTACACTTAATATCCACTTATATTGGGTGTATTTATGTTTTTTACACATAATTATGAGATTGATTTATCCTTAATTTAAGGATACCTTCTTTATAATGGATTTCATCTCATTTTACATTTCTTTTGAGACTTCATTGTTGTTATGAACCAATTAACTCTTATATGGTGTGTATATTGTCCTTTGAAATATTATATCATGAATCCCTTTATTCTCATGATATTATAAATTTCGGATTAAATGTTATTCCGCTATTATTTGTATTCAAGAGTCTCTCGTTTTGTTAAAAACTATTTAATAAAAATATCGTTTTAAATGTTTTATAGATTTATTATTCTAAATATTTATCTTTAATGTCCATGTTTTCGAAATGGTTTTCAGTATTTATTTATATGGACATTAATGTTTTAAAATTATAATTCCATTAAAAGCTTCAAAGTGGTATGGGACACTTTGATTCAAAAATCTCTTTTAAATGGTTTTTGAAAATAGATTGATTAATTCAATATCTGGGAATTACTTGTTGTGATTGCAAATGAAATTTTGTTATTTAAATGTTTATATTTTCAATATTTTATGTGTAATGATGGTACTTGGACAGTTTATGGGTGGTTACGTGATAAACCATATGACGGGTGGTTCCGTGAATACCAGGACGGGTGGTTACGTTATAACCTACAATGCATTGGGTATGGAAGTTGGTCGTATGGCTATTCCATTAAGTATGTGTGGAAGTTGGCCGTATGGCTATTCCATTAAGTATGTGTGGAAGTCGACCGTATGGTTATTCCACTTAATTATGTTTATGTCCCAAGTTACCTTTATATGTTATGTGATCTTTATTTGGGTTTTATGGTAATCTCTTGGTTACTGAAGGGTAAGTAATGAACTTTTATTCAGTGAAGAGTTTTTACTACTTTGAAAAGGTGAAAAGTATTACTTTGATAAAGTATACATGGTTTACTTGTTGTTTTGAAAAACTAACAGTTTTCATTCTTTATGTATCCCTTACTGAGATTTTTATGCTCATCCCAAGTTTTTGAAATGTTTTTCATAGGACTTAACGTGGAATAGGGTCAAGGATGGGATCAAGGGAAAGTCATGCTACCTAAAACATGGAACTAGACATGTTTCTTTTTAAGAGTTTTTATTTTATGGAAACTTAGTAGAAGTTTCTACTTTGTAATCTTTTGAGATGTAATAGTTATATCCTAATTCTATAAAACTCTAAACCTGAAAAGATCCTCAATGTGAATTATTCATTTAATTCAATATTAAGAAATGTTTAAGGTCGTGGCCTTATAATCTATATCTTATCATCATTATTCATTTATATTTCACTCATCATAACCATCAACAAAGTGTTTTCTATTTGACTAAGGTGTTTCCATCATCACCAAAATAAATTTCTTACCATAAAATGAATCATCCATTTTGAATGCTCACATCAGCCTTTCCAACCAAGGATACCACTAACTATGTGGCTCCTACCTTTAGGTGTGTAAAATAAAGAAATTGATCAAATATTATATGTTCATGCTACTAGAAATTGTATCATACTATTCCTTAGTAAATGGTTCTTCATACAAACATCTCATGTATCTCATTCACGTGATCTACCATAGTGTAATAATTATCATACACACATTAGATCACCTCCATCAATTACACACTTATAAAAAATATTTGGTTAAAACTATATTTCTTTTGGAATAAAGAATTCATTAAAAAACATAAATATAAAAGTTCTTTTTTTAAATATTTATCCCACATAAATATTAACTACCTCTTTGGCATGTATTTTTTATATTCATCTTTTATCAACACTTATTCAATGATGATAATTGTTTTAAGATTTAGTATTTTCTAGTAAACACAACCCAAATCATAGACTTTAATTGTGATCTCACAAATATCTCCATTATTTTTTTTGGAAGAAAAACCCATTAAAAACACTATTCATACATATAAAAGCATCAAAATTACTATTACTAACTATGAAATCACAATTATTCATTTAAATATCATATGAGTGAAAAATGATATGATAAAAAGAGTAAATAAATTATTTAAATGTTTTCAATAAGAATATTTTATATTTACCTAATGAAACCAGTCATAAAATATTGTATATTATTTATTTAACATCATCACCAACTCCATGTTATTTGATCTCTACCTGAATGAAAAAAATATCTCTATCTTTGATTAATATGTGTCCATTGTCCCCCACTTTGACAATGAACCTATAGATAAAATAATTCCAAAGATTATATATCTACATATAAACCTGAACTTTTCAATAACTATTAGTCTCATAAGTACAATGGGAATAAGGGGATTTATCAATTATTTCAAGATAAAGAATATTTTTGATGTCAAGGATTCAATATATACCTCTAAAACACCTCTCTTGAAATATACTTGGTCATCGAATCCACTATTTTATGTGTCATCGATAAGTACTCCAACTTTAAAATCTCATTCTCAATGTTTTCTTTAATGAAATTGTATTTGAGCTTAATGTGTTCAGTCCTTGAGTATTGTAATGTATTTTTTAAAGATTGATATAACTATTGTAATCATTAATTTTTATTATATATTAAAAAACATCAAACATCCTCTAATTTTCATTTCATTCAAATAAACAAGGTGCATTCCAGTAAAGAATTTATGTATAAAAATTTTAATGTACATAATAATTTTTAGACTAGTTCCTTGTTTAATCATGAGATTCACTTACTCCCAAGGTAAAAAAGAACTGTTTTATGAAAATTTTTAATCAACCACTAAACCAACCCAATATACCAAAAAAATTCAGGGTCAATCCCTTTATTTTTAAAATGAAATAAAAATAAACAAGCATATGAAAGGTAAAAGGGGACAAACAAAGGGAAACTCCCAAATCCATGAGAAAAAA
The DNA here is from genome assembly GCA_963277665.1 of Viscum album. Taxonomy (NCBI): domain Eukaryota; kingdom Viridiplantae; phylum Streptophyta; class Magnoliopsida; order Santalales; family Viscaceae; genus Viscum; species Viscum album. The sequence goes on from OY728122.1 coordinate 1,985,270,434, forward strand.
TAGCAACTCAAACATCACCATAATCATGATCAGAGTCATGACTAGATTCTATAGAATCCTGAGAAGACTCACATTATAATTGTGAATTTCTCTGATTAAGGAGTGTGATATACTACTCCTTAATCTTTACTTACTCTAGAGTGAGTTGGTTCGATGGAGAAAACATACTTCACCCACACTCTCGATTTGAATCATCCCAACCACCCCAACCTAGACCTTTTGGATTCTTAACCTATCTAAAAGTTTTCTGATGCCTCATAACATCATGACCACCCTTTTTAGAATCTAGTATTTTGTTATATGAAAAACTGACATCAGCATTAATAGATTCAAGTACCTCAAAACTGTTAACCTCTAAGAAATTCTTTGACTTATCATATTTCTAATCAGAAACTTCATGTGGATTATAATGAAATCCTATTTCCCTTAGAACCATTTGTAACCCTTAATTATCCAAATTTATTTAAATTTAACTACTTATAGAATTTATTACCTCATGTATATAATATGTGGCTTGTATAGTCGATTCCCTCTCAATAGAATCCAATTTATCTAACAAAGAAGAATCATCCATAATCTCGCTGGTCTTTTGTTTACCTTTAAGGAATTAGGTAGAATTATCATGTATAATTTGATCATAAACCATAGCTTTTTCATCAATCACTCTGATTCCTTACTCACCAAGGGATTTTATTCTATCAACCACAACATCATTAATACCTTCCTGTTTATTAAGGGGAACTCAATCATTCAACAATGCACTTTTCCTAACATCATCATGAGTTGAGGGATCCTCAGAAACTATATCTGACCAAAGAATCTTATTTCCAAATCCCTATATAGGAATTGTTTGTTCTTCAGAGTGACTAACTTCATGTCATGTATTCAGAAAATGAATCTCCCCTAAATCTATACCTTCATCATCCTTTCTTCTATTTATATATTACATATTGATCTCTTATCCTACTATAGAAGGATTACCAGTCGTGTGTTTCCCTTGCTTTGGCTTTTTGAAACACATATTTTCCTCATGTCCAAAATTGTGATAGAAATCACATATAACTAATCACATAAAATTTGAAACATCATGACCAATGGTTTTGAAAATCGATCAGAATCATGGGACATATTTTTACTTAACTTTAAAATTCAAATCCTCATCCGCTGTTGAGAGAATTGTCATCTCAACCAAAGAGGAACATAGATAAACTTCAACTAGAAGTCATCTGAAATGTCTAAATCTGGCCACTTCATTCTCTCGATCTATTTTTATGGGAATACCAATTGAAATCTCAATTTCATCACATATTTCAGGGTGCCAAAGAAGCTAGTTTAGACTAAAAACTTTCACCCAGAATTGCACAGAAGTGTTTCCAACCTCCAGAGGGTTGAAGGATTTATCATAATAATATAAGTGAATAATACTGGTATTGAGAGAGATCAATTCAAATCCCCAGGCATTTTTCTTCCTTTATTAAGAGAGGAAAAGGAGGTGACAAAAATCACAACCTAATGATACACATTTTCAATCATAGAAACCCAAAATTTTAGAAATATGCTCTGTAAGATCCCTAATCTTCCAGGGATTTGAACCCCGTGGAAAAATTAAATAATAAATAATGGAAAAAAGTGCCTAATTTCAAACTATCAGAAACCACAATCAGGTCTTCCCTTGTTTTAATTACATTACCTCTTTTGCGGAAGCAATAAGAAGTAGATCCCTTAAAGAGAGAAAGGGATTGACCATGTGCATTCTCATCGGATGAAGTCACCACAAGAACCAATCCACGAGAAGATATCACAGTATCACATTTTTCAGTAAGAAATTTGTGTGAATAAAACCATCCTAGATCAATTAAGGAGGCCACAATATCCCATAGGATTCACTCATCATCATTATAGCCCAAATACACAATATATATGGGTAAAAAAAATCCAATGATGGATTAATTGTGGCCCCATTATGACCCGCCGTCAAACTAGAAGCATCCAAAACATCCATACCCCTATGAGATTAAAATTTCCCTTAACCTAGATCATCTTAATAAGAATCCATCTCGAATAAGTGTGTGAGTTAGGATCACTTGTCACAGCAACAATATCATGAAACCTCACAGCAAATCCACAGCAAATCCAGCATTATGGATCATCCTGTAGTGAGTACCAGCAGAAAATATCATGTCAATAATTGTAGCGATGTGATTGTGTCATAGTGAGATCTCCCAAAGTAAGAAGATGCATGGCGTCATGGAATAGTGTCGTGAAAACCCTGGCCATTAGGAGCTCCCAATTCCTGATCCATCTATCAAAGAACCTTTGAACCAACCCAATCTATATTGGTATGAGTCATCAACTCGTTATTCTCTATTTCAATATATAATGACCCATTATTTGTTATATCATTGTGATTTAATAGTATTAATTTCACCATGAATTAGTAACTTTCCTTTAGATGACTTTGATACATCATTTTTTTACATATTACATACACAATATCTAATATAGTTATCATCAAATAGAATAAATATTGAATTTTTTTTTCTATGATGTTCACCAACATTCCACCTTCATTTTTAGATAGCTTCACTCTTCTTACAATATGTTTTGACATGGGATTTTATTCCACCATAATAATATACTTCAACACCTCATTATAACACTTGGTTTTATAGATAAATTCTTCTTTAGTCCTTTGATTAACCTATAACATAAGGAAAATATTAAATTTTTTAATCATAGAAAATTAAAATTAATTTTTCATCATCTTAATGAACTTTTTAAAAAAAATCTTCTTTTTCTCCAAAAAAAATATTATGTCACCAACATAGACATGCAATTTCAATTTTTCCTCACATTTCTAATTAATATAAAGGTTATGATAAAATTAAAAATACTATAATCTATTCTTATTCAAGAGAATATGAAACCTTGAATTCCATTACCTTAGTGTTTTCTATAATCTTTATAATTTATTCTTTAATTTTCCAACCATTCTTTCATTGTTTTAAAGAAAACCCCATCTATATTCTAAATTTAAACTTCTTATATTAAATTTCCATTGATAAATATATTTCACATACATTTTAATGATTTTGACTTTCCTTAGGATAATAATACATCATAAAACCCATATTTATTCCATCCTTGCAATAGGAGTAAAAGTTTCATAAACATTCATAGCTATAATATGAGGTACACCTTGAATAATAATCTAGATTTGTCTTATTTTTTACCACATTTCCAAACACACCCTAAGATTAGGGTGAATTAGGGCATGAATTTTCTATCCAATATCAAATGGATTGTATACCCATATTTTGAAGAACATTATGGACCCTTCAAATACAATAAAAATCCAAATAATTACTTGGTTTTACATAAATGGATGCATCTAAGGAGTATAAAATTATAGGTGTGTTTGTTTAAAAAAACCATTATTCTTAATATGTGATTATAATAATTAGGTAAGTCACACTACCAAACCAGGTTCTAATTCCTCTATCTTCTTATCCATATATTCCTTTAAATAAGAGATTAATAATAGATGATATATATATTTCTCTTAATAAATTTTATAAACTATTAAAAAACCAATAATGTATGGGAGATTTAATTATTCCCCATACTCCATCATCAAATAAATATAATTAATAACATTATTTAGAGTATCACCTTATCTATCATAGATTTCAAGATACATCAATTCTCTCCACTTATCTCTAATATGTGTCTACCAATATTCTTCAAATAATCCTCTTTTAATTTTAATAATTTGGTCATACAAATATTTACTTAAATGAATAAATTATGTCTTATCATAATTTTCCCTTGATATCATTAATTATAAATGAATTAAATTCACCTATAAAATCTATATATTTCTAAGTATTAAAATAGATCAAATGTTTAGTATTTCTAAATATTTTTCAATCATGATCTGGCTTAGTCCAATTTTCACCTCAATCTCAAAAAATATATCCTCAAGATTAAAAATGAACAATATGGTCTCAAAACATCAAAAAATGGATATCCTATAAAATAATATGTTCTAACATTCCCCAACTCCAACACTATTATCTAAAAAATGTCCAACTCCACAGTTTTCAAAATAACATTTTGCCCATTTCTCATAGAATTAATAACCCAAAAGAATATTTTTCATCCTTATTGCTCATTTACAAAAATAATATATAACTATTATATTCTTTAAACAACCAATACTAAAGTGGGAACTCAAAAAAATACCTATTTTCCTTTCTATTCATAAAAAACAGGACCATGTTCTCCTTCAAACTGCAAGGTCCTCTTCATTCTTCATTCAACCTTGATTAACACCATGATGTGGTGTTCCAATTCATTGAATCTCAGGATTTTATATAAGAAAATGGATTCCATAACTATTAAAATATTTAATCATTATCATGGTTAATATGGGCATGACATGGTCAAATCCATTATAATATGGTTTTATCATCCTTGAATAAAACATATTCAAATTCTATTAAACATTATCCACTTTACTTCACACTTCTCACTCCATCAAATATCATTCCTCACACTCAATTACCAACATTTTATTGAAAATAAACAATACACTTGAAAACCAAGAATTAGAAATCAACTCTCTAAATCCTACATTCACTAATTTATCAACGTAGGTCCCATTATTCTTCATTATGAATAATCTAGGTTCAAATATTCTTCCCATTTTGGTTTTTTGTCAATACTAAGTATCTTAAATAACCATTATTAAATTAAACACCTATAATTCTCCAAAATAATAATAATAGAATAAATCATTATTTATTCTTTTTCTACTCGAGTAAAGATCGGTATGAAAAAAAATAAATCAAGAAAGGATTTTATACATCAATGTATACCTTTAACCTTAAACTTGGATTAACCACATGTTTTCCATTGATTCAATTAACTCTTCTAATTATTATTTATATTTGATATAATTAACATTTATTTTATCTCCCCATGTTCTTTAATCTATTTATTCCCTCTCAAGATCATATTAGATTTCTCCTTGTTGATTTGAAAGTTTTACTCAGATTCCACTTTTTTATGTAAATATGCTCTGACCCACCATATTTAATTCTATAACATCAATGAAACGTTTTTAATTTAAATATGTTATATGATTTCTCTAAATTTAAAAATAAACTCAAAGGGTAAGACTTTATAAGAATGAATAACCAATTTCAAAAAATAATGAAATATGGGGTGTGGGGATTTCCCAAAACTTCCTAATGCCAAGGGAGGTGGTTCGACACCATTATTTTTCAATTTTTTCTCAATAACTAATGTGTATAAAGGTTTATTAAACATTTATTCCACTTTTTTTTGTTTTAATTTAATCCACTATGAAAACTCATTTCTAAATATTTTCTTTGTTAAAATGCTACCAGATTTAAATGTATTTCAATTGAGAGGGTTGTATTGTGTTTTTCTCTAACTCAATGAACGTTTTTGTCACTTTATACCACTATAGACACTTTAAACTCTTCCTATATGATCATAAAACTATTTTTTATCCATATCAACGATGTACATTCCTTTTTAACTGAGATATATTTCATTTTAAATATGTTAAGTTATGTATTTTTTATATTTATTTTTAATCCATCCAACACATTGGATTACAACAAAAAGTTTTTACACTTGTATAGTTTTTACAAAATATCTCCAACCCAATAGATATCAAAATCTTCTAATATATGTTGATAATTTCATAAATAAACCCATTTTCAAGGGTACCAGAACATACCTCATGGTTCATTCTACAACAATGAGATATTTTTATTTCATGTTACTTTCAAATCTCATAGACAAACAAGTCGAATAAACTATTTATAAATTTATTTTTATCAGATAAAATAAAATATTAATCATTTTATAGAATAAATTTTGAACCTTAAACTTTTCATATTCATACATTCCAAGTTTATAACAGAAAATACTTGTATTTAAAACTAATTTACATCCATACTTATAAAACATTTCTCTAACTCTATTTTATAATGTTCCTAATAAATAAATGTGTGTTCATATTTTTGATTCACTTTATTCCTATGAAAATAAGTTAGGTAACCAATCATTGAAATTTCAAGATCTGATAGAAATAACATAGAATATATCCCCACTAATTACAACTTGATTTTTCAAAATATGATATCATTAACCGGTACATGTTTAATGAAATAATATTATTTTGATGATTTCACATCGAATTTTTGATCAATACAACCTCACATTAATTTCAACATATTCATGTAAGATTCCAATTGAGAATACTATGAAATAATTTCTTCTTTATTCCATATAATACATTTTTCAATTGATACACATTTGTTTCACTAACACTAATTAAAAATTCCACTGGTTATTCAATTTAGACATCCTCCTTACACACTCCATTCAATAATTTCATCTTCACATACATTTTATAAACATTAATGCCTATCTAAATCAAAATATCTAAGAAAATTCAAATTGATTCTATTCTATCCACCAGTGAAAATGGTTTTGAAAAACTATTCCATTTATTTGAGCATATCCTTTACATAATAATCTTTCATTATTCAGTATAAAATTCCATTACACATAATATGTATTATAAAAATCGCATTTGGTTCTTATTACATTTTTATTGTTCATACATTCCATAATCTCTAATGTCTAATTTTTCTCTATTTTATCTAGGGATTCATTCATGGATTTAAACCATAATTTTATAGTTACTGATTCATAAAATGTTACTACCTCCAATTGTGACAATATAGTAGTGTGTTCAACACTCTAAATCATTTAAATTTGTGTTGGGGTATTTTTATATCTTATAATATTTGATTCATCAATTTCAACTCTTCCATTTATCCTTTGAGTTAATGATTAACTATTTTTAGTAATAAATTTTTCATTCAATTAAACATTGGAATCCTTATCAAGAGTTGGATAATATTAACCTTCATAATTTTTTTCAATATCAACTTTTTATCCACAAATTTACTCTAAATTAAAATTTATAGAAGTATTTTTAGTTTTATCTTCAACCACTTTAACATTAGTACTTTCCATGATCTTATTTATAATTTTATTAATGTATTTATAAGATTTATTCCTTGATGAGTAACCTAAGAACACCCCTTCATTAGTCATATTTCCACATCTTCCCAAATTTCATTCCTTATTTTTTATATATGTTTTACATCCAAAATATTAGCATGTGTTCCAAAAATTCATTAAATTTTGGTAATCTATGGGCTATTCTATATAATATTATAAATATTAAAGGGAATTATTTATCATTCATTAATTTTTTTGGGTAAAATATGATAGAGGATATGATAAAAAACCTCTATAATATATGTATTACCATGTTATCCAATATTAATGATCATCTTATTGAGTTATGATGATGTTTTAAGATTAATATGAGTGGGATCACTTATATAGTGATACAACTGATCACTTAGGGAATATGAGTTGGTTAACTTGTGTTCATATTAACCCACTTAAAGTACACCACATGGATTGGTGGGTTTAGAACCTATTGAAATAGAATCACCCTCTAAAGCTTCAAAATATGAAAAAAATGGTTTGGAACACCTAATTTAAAATAACCCTATGTATATGAATTATCTGAAACTAAGAATACAACATACTACAACCACACACTGTAACATCACTGATACACTGGATTAGAACATTTTATATAAAATTGTATAAATACCAAGTAAAGTAATAAAATATATTTTTTAATGGTTTAATAAAAGTACTACTTAATATGGGGAACACTAAAAAAAATTTATGGAATTAAAGATTATTAAAATTGACCAGATTTAAAAAATAAATTACCCCACTCTACTATTTATAGTAAGGACCATCTAGTAGAATCGGTATAATAACCTTCCAAAATTTATAGGAATTCATCCAATTTATTTTGACCTATGTTTGAACGTCACTACCTAAACTCACTCATTCAGTGAATAATGCAAAATATCTTTACATATCTTATAGAATAAATCTATTATAGCCTTTCAGGTCCTCTAATTATTAGGATTCACCAATTAGGTTCTCCCTATGTGGAATTAACTTTTATACCCCCATCATTTGGACTAGTTCACTGTTGTGGATACTTTCATTCTGCTTACTTTTATACTTTTAGATTTTTAAAAAATTGTATCACCATTTCAATCAGGTTATATTTTATACTTCTATAATTTCTCTTTCTATACATTCCTAGACTTTTTTAGGAAACGGTTATTACACCAGTCAAACCTATCAATTTCTACTTGATAATAATTATTAGTATTTTCCACTAATTCCACCATCCAAATATATAAATCTATTACACCATCAATCTTTCTTTATAGATACATTCCCCCACCAACATGCTTTTGATAATCCCATTCCTACTAAGGTGTAGAACTTCCCCAAAAAATCTTGAACTATAACCTTTGTCAATATATCCTACGAGATTTCAAACTCCATCCACCATTTATAGTTATATCACTATATCTTTCACCAAATTTAGGATAAATTAATACTTCAAAAGAATATGCTTCTCCTTATAGTGAAAAAATGAATTATCAACTAAGTGGATCACACTTTGTGAATTATAGAATAGAATCACAAGTTTATCCCTTCTTATAACATCCTCTAACACCCCCTTAAAAAAATAAAGTCCTTTTTAGTTTACATGAGTGAACCATACTCTACCTCCATTTTTGAAAGTGAAACAGTTTGTTGAATAATCAACATCCAATTCAAAGTTTTGACTTTGTAAGTGAACACATATATAGAGTTACTCCTATGACTATTTAAATCACTGACAAAGTCTAAATCATTAACCACATATAATGGTTCATCAATTCCAAAACAGAGTAATAATATTCTAAAACATTTAAGATATCATAGTATCCACTTAATATCTTCTCATTGTTCTCTTTTAGGATTATTCATGAACCAAATGAAAAATCCCATTGAATGCATTGTGTCTGGAAGAATATAAACCATGGTATATATAAATCATCTGATGTACAATGAAAACAAAACCTCTTCCATTTAATCATCCTCTTATTTCATTCTAGGTGCCTTCTCTTTGTTCATATTAATATTTTTGGAATGTTGAGTGGTCAAAATCTTTACTTAACTCATTCCAAAACATCAGAAAACATTCCAGATATGGTCAGACTAAGTCCAGAATAATGTTACATAATTTAATTCCAATATAATCTATATCCCCAAATTTCTCTTAGCTAGATCAAGATCCTACTTCTAAAAACATAGAGAGAATTCAATATTCAGTATGTCAAGCCTTTCCTTTACCATTCCTTATAATATTATTTCATCAAAGTAAATAATAATGATGATGAATCACTCGTAATAAAACTTCTTTCAGTAACATCAATGATCTTCATTTATTTGAATGAACTTATGTTCCACTGTGGCGTTTTTGAACTTCCAATTATAATTCCTAAGTACCTATTTTAACCCATAAAATCGTTATTTTAGTAAATTCACTAGATTATTATTCTAATTATCCAAAAAAACCCTTTTTTCTCAATATAAATATATTCTTACAAGTCTCTATAAAGAAATTTTGTTTTCATATCCAACTTCATAAGATGTAACCCTATAAATGAAACAATTGTGAGTATCATTTGAATCATCAAATTCTTAAATATTAGTGAATATATTTAAAAAAATATAAACCTTCTATTTATTGGAATCCCATGATGAAAACCTATGACTTGTACCTCTCTATTCTATTTGATTCCTCCTTTAGCAAATAAACCAACATTTTATAAAACACTCTCCTCACAGTAGGTCATTTTATCTACTTTTATTTCTTAAAAAATGTAAGAAATCCATTTCAATCTTCATAACTAACTTTAAATGACATGATTCACTCATACTTACATAAAATTCTATATTTTTAGGTTCTCCATCACCTGTGAGAAACAAATAGTGTATATCACTTCCATATCTCTTCACTTGGAACTAAAACTTGGTAGTTCCTTATATTGTCCCCACTATGTTAAATACCCTAAGAGGGGGTGAAACAGGGTATAAAAGATTTAAATAATCCCCCCTGTGATCCTCCTCTGTCATAAAACAAAACAATCTTATCTATTTATCTTAGAGTAATATGTGATAAAATGAAATCATGCATGATACATAACAAATTTACTTGGTTTATCCAAACTAGGATAATCAAATAAGCATACAATGATAATGATAGAATGTATCAGAATCCCTAAAGTTCATTTTTTTTTGCACTATTTGGAAAATAATCAATGTCCCTCTAGTTTACAACTATATAAAATTTTGAGAACTCAATGATATCTTGACTAAAAAGAGATTAATTATACTCTAAAATAATCATTAAATGATTTTTATTATCTCAAAGTTAGTTCCTACTAATATAGGTGTGACATGTGTCTTCTTTTTTATCAATGAGATAAATTAAACTTTACCATATAAAATATTCCTCAAAGGAAATTATTTTGTGAGATATCACCTTCTTTAATTTCCCTTCACATAAGCCCTTTTTGAACTGCATTCACATAGGTTCCAAGTGAATTGATCCCTTAAAAAAATTCTCAACATAAACACTTAATAGACTATCTTATTTATGAACTACCTCCACTTAAACAATTAAAGTACTGTTATTCAATTATCTTCACAAACTATTATGTTCTAAGTGTTTTACAAACTCTTGTGTAGTATTTTAATCCTTTATGGTAAACTATTCTCCATATAAAGTATTTGAATAGTTCTCTTAGATTAACATGATCTCTATTTTAATACTTAGATTTCTAATTATAATCTTTATCTAATTAAGTACTTAGGGGACTTTAATATACCTAACTCACTCCAAAAAATACACTAATAATGGGATTTATGTTTCACCCTTTTCTTGTATTTTTTAATTTGTGGAATCATATAAGATGAATTCTTCAAAGAATAAGAAAATATCCATATTTTTTAAATGATGAGGCCATCACATGGTCATATTATGGAATACCACCATGGTGCTCTATTATGGATTTATATAAATCCTTAATTTTTTAATTTACAAAACACTTCTACCACTTATTCACTAATAACATAATTTTCATGATTCTTTCATGTTTATATACCACCTTCATGAACTGGTCATCACATGCATCCTACATGGTCACATAAGTTCAAAGAAAAAAATTCATATTTTTTCGATTTGTCCTATGTAGATTCCCAAACACTTTAAACTAAATCCATAACTAATCATTAATTATAGTTGTAAGGTATTTATGGTTTTATGATTTTTTTTCAAAATTATTTGTCAAAAAACAACCTAAAAACTCTAAATCATAATCTTGTGGTATTTATTCCAATGCTCAACAACTAGCCCTAAAGCACCACTCCTTACAGAATCACTACTTGTAGAACATTACCTTTTTTATCTCTTCCATGAGTTTAAATTTTCCCTAATATTTATAGTAATTTTTTACTTTTTCATACCATTTTAACTTTAATTTCAACCAAATATTCTAACATACAATCCAGTGGTTCTAAAACTATCGTACTCTCTAAAATTTCCAGAACTTCCAGAGCTTCCTTTAGAAGAACCTCATGTAACAATGATTCTATGATATCATCAATAATTATTTCTTGTTTATAAATATTATAAATTATTTACTCATTAAATAGAACATTTTACCTTTTGATGACCTTTTATGCATCGTTATCCCAGAGTTAAGTTAAAAAATCTTTATTATCATACTCTTCAAATAAAATCACTCATGAATTAGCCTATAAATTATCACTTTTCATAGAATAAATGCGGATGTAGTTCAGTGAACCATAGATTTTGATATGGGAAATATTAACTTTATTTTTAGACAAACTTTTTAACATAATTTCCCACCCTAATGGATGATAATAAAATCTATTCACTAAGTTGGAAGTATAATTCATGGATTCCACCCAAAATTCCTAGGGGAAATCATCATATATCCTAATACTCTTGGACATTTCAATTAGAGTCTGAATCATCCACTCTATAGATCTATTTTGTTTCAGAGTAATAGTTATGGGCTTCTCAAACCATATGTATTTTATCCAATGGTACTTTTAGAATTCCCTTCTTCGGCATTCCCCACCAGTGTTAGGCCTCGAGCATTTCAGATTTCTTCTAGTCACGTTTTCCACCATGGATATTTATAGAAAAATATTAATAAAAAGATAAAAAATTTATTGAGAAATAAAAACCACACCTTCCATTTCAAATATTTCTTAAAGTTAATATAGTACAATAAATCTCCATGGGTACCATAACTAGAAAATCACCTGTATCCATGGTTTTTACCATGGATATAAAGGTAAAAATTGTGGTTATAGCTTATAGATATGGTCTAGCTGGTTTTGGATCCTATTAGAATGGAAATAGGGATGGGGCTATAGCCATGGATTTGAGGGATATATCCACATTTTTTCACCATGGAATTAGACCTATTTCCATGGGATCTGAATTGTGGAAATAGCCATATTGGTTGTCCATCACGCAAATAAAACTATCACCATGGTTTCAAACCATGGATATAGGTGTATTTTAATGGTGTAAAACAGTGTATATATCCTTTTTAAACAATGGTTATAGGCTTCTAAAAAAATGTGACCATCCATATTTGAACCCTAGACCTCTACTATCAGAAACCATCTTCTTAACCACTACACTATATGCCATTTTTTATTCCTATATGTTTTTTCTTACGTATGTTTTTATAAACTACGGAAATGAGTTTTCTCATATCCTTCCTATGGGAAATTTCTTTCTCACACTTTTTTGGGAAACCTATATCCCCAGTTTATAATAATCATAGCTATAGGTGGTTTCTAAAGCCACGGTTTTATAAAATTTTGTCTATGGCCTTTGAAAAAATACACATATCCATGGTTTTCTAAAACCATGAATATAGGTTTCTCTATAGACATGTTTTTTTGGAAAAACATGGATATAGGTGTGGATTATATCAATGTTGTTCAAAAAAATCATGGTTATAGGGCTTTTTTCTAATAGTGAACTAGACGAAGTTGGCGCCCATACATCTGTTTAAAAAGGTTAAAAATTCTAGATCATAAGTGATTTTCCTTATGTCTAGAAATATTCCTTTTACTACATCCCAAATATAAAATCATTAAATGTTCCATGCTCTATGATTCCATGATTCAATATGCCTTTAAAATCAGAAAATCCCATCACATTCTCAATTAAGTGACCATGATTTTCATTCCATATCATTACAGATATAGAAGTTTTTTCCTTGCCATTCATTTATCCTTCTAAGACTAAAATTAGGTAAAATTTTTAATTTTTTACCCTTTTGGACACCACCATTGAACTACATGATATTTCCCACATTCCACCCATAATTGTTTTATAAAAACTCATATTATAAATATTTCCTACCAAAAAATATTCTTCCTTATCCCTAGTGTGTGTCATACTTCTTACAATTCCAAAAAGATTCTATTTTATGTTAAGATAGAAAAATCACCCTTTCGAATTATATTGATGGCTTAATCATCCACAATATTTACCTTGATGAATCTTTTATAATTATGGTTCATCATACTTATACTCTAGGATATTGAGTGAAAAATGTCACAGATTCTATCATCCTAGACTTAAGTGGAATGAAAACACTTAGTAAAAACCTATTTCATCTTCCAAAATGGTATTTTTTTTATGAACTACTAGAAGATTATCATCCATAGTTAATTATTTTCTCATTATAATAATTATTCATATGGACTTTCTTATTAAAATTCTAGTATATGGGACTATATTTAACCAAACTACTCTAGATTCCTCTTATTTTTTAGTTTAACTTCTTATAACCATTTTTGAAAAAAAATATACTCAACTATACATATCATATGAATTTTTGGTATAAGACTAGTTATCTTTCCTCTGAATCTCCCCATATAAGATTATATTTCAAATGCTCACACACACTAAGTTAGTCTTTCCACTTTAGTTTCTCACCATTGTAATCATTGCATCCCATGATTTTGGGAGTGATGAAAGTAATAACAATGGACACTCTAGAACAATGAAATTTACCTTTACTGATTACCAATGACTCTGTATCATGTAGATATCATTGAAAATATCATCCACTAGCTTTCCATCAAACACTTTCATTCCAAAAATCTTTTGCAAAAAAAATTTCCACTTCAATTAGATTCTCATATATAATGGAAGTGATATTCATAAGTTCCAAATTCATATTTACTTACTATATTTTATATGAAACATTCAATTATAGTAAAATATGGATCAAACCTAGTGATTTAATATCCATACTTTCTCATTATTTCATTTCATAACTTCTATTTTGATACATGTCAATGAAAGATCAGGGAACTTCTACAGTAGGAAATCCTCTATCTATATTTTCTAGAATAAAAAATTCATCAATTAAACATTATTAACCTATAACTTACCCTCATCTAACTCCATCCATATAGAATTAATAAAATCCCATTGAATCTGAAAAAACATAAGAGATATTATAAACTACTTACTAAAATTATCTTATAAGTCTAAGGTTAGAATGATGCTACAAAACCATGCTATATAAAATCTTTTCAAATGTGTAGTGTCATATAACTCTGTAACTATACTCTAATTCCACTTATTGGGTCCTGAACCTATCAAAATATAATTACCCTATAGAGATTCAAAACATAAAATAAAGTTTTGGATTTCTAGATTAATAATGAACCTGTGTTTATAATGTATCTTGAAATGAGAAGACAATACACTCAGCCACGCATCACAATTCCACTAATACATAATGAATTGAAAATCATGAGATATTTTTAGTGGTTTAGATGAAATATTAAACCATGGAACACTTTAAAATTTTATTATGGAATGATATATGATTAAAATTTATAAGAGTTTCAAAAAAAATGACACAACACTAATATTTATAGTAGGTACCAAGTTGTGTAACTGATACCACCAATTTCCAAATATTACATGCATTAATCCACTTTATTTTGAACACTAGATGAATTAAACCACATAAAATGAATCATTAAATGAATATTTCATGATCTCTATCCATATGAATTTTTATTAATCTGGTATAGCCTTTGGAATCCTTTAGTTTTTTTGATGAACCAACAGGGTTCACCATGTGTAGAATCAACTTTCACACTTCCATCATCCTAACATGGTCATCATTGTGGTTGATTTCATTCTACCTACTTCTGATCTTCCTGAATTTTTCTCTATAATATCTATATGTAAATTTGGTTTTATTTTAAAAATCCAAAGTTTTCCCATGTATATGTATAGGAATTATCAAGAAAAAGTTTATCACACTCGCAAAGCCTAACATGGATTTTCATATGTGTTTCAATGGTTTAAATTAAGTGAGAATTTTCATTAGATACTTTGAATTAAGATTTGAAAATAGTTTCCCTACTTGTGAGGTTTCTTACTTTTATACCTATCAAAATTCATCTCAATATTTGGATTAATAGAAGGTAATTATGTATGACACTAATCAGCCATTATGATTTGATTAACCAAAATATGATGTGTATACCTATACGATAGGTTTATGAAATCAGGGACCTATTTTTTGAATAATTTGATGGAAAAAAATTACATGTGATGTAATTAAATAATATTTATTCATATTTGATAATTTATAATATGTTATAAGTGTGTACCGGACTAATATTGTCTATGTCTTATTGTTAACTTCAATGTCATGGAAAAAGGACCTCTGTTAATGGAAACTTGATGGATTAGATCACACCAAAATACTTTTTGATTTCTATATCTATAAAAAAAATTAGATATAGTGCTTAGATTCTGATTATTAATTATATTAATGATCATTTACAACTTTATAACTAGAATTTTGGGTCACATATAAAATAATGTTAATTAGGTTTTTTAGACTAATTTTATTCGTCCATATGTAAAAACGTTTATGTTTATTATAAAAAAATAGAGTTTTTTTAATTTCACATTTTAAATATTTAATCAAATAATGGTTATTTAATTAAACTATTAATGTTTAATTATACTAAAAATATTTATTTTGTTATTAATAACGCATAAACATGAAAAAATAGAAAATACCAGATGGTATATGATCTTGGGATTGGGGTAATGGGATTCCAAGGCCCATTACATGAGAGAAATTTTGATGCCCTCCTAAAGAGACCATAAAAGACTTTATTTTATAATTTTAACATATTTGGGGGATTTTTAATGTAACAACCATGGTAGTTTTGGACTTAAACCGCTTTTTTAGTCAACTTAATGATCTAAATTAGCTTTAGAGACTACTTCTTGTACATTATTTGGTTTTCTATGAGATTAAATTCCTTATAGTCTGTTGAATACCCCTATTTATATAAATAGAAAAGTCGAAGGGTGTAGCTTCATCTAACAAATAAAAATTAAATGTGGTGCTTAGTGTTCTCTAGATTTTCACATCCAAAAGAGAATTCTCTAGTTTCCCACCTCTAAGAAATATCTCTAATTTCATCATTAAAGAGATTCTCTAGTATCTTTATCATACCTTCTTCCATAAATTTCCTTTATGGAGGGACTAGAATCACTTGTTTAGTAATATGATACCACCATAGTGTTAGTGATTGGTGTTATTAGTGGATATTGTAGGAGACTTGGATTAAATAATAAAAGCACGATCTAAATATTACAATCCTTTTTAAAAGGGTATTTTTATTTCATTGTTGAATTATTTCATTTTTAATTCATTATTTATCATCTTTTATGGGATTTATTAATAAAATTTTTGTGTTTCAGGTGTCGGAATCATTATTAAAACCCGACAATGATATCATATCTATAGTGAATAAATGAAAAATGCATCAACTAAATATTGAAATATTATAAAATCTTATAATATATTCACATTATATTAGAAATTCCTTTAAAACTTACATACCAGATTGGTGTAATGTTTAATGGTATGATCATTTAATTTAAGGGTAATTTTGGGTTGTGGGTTTCTACATGGCTCTAATGTGAAATATCACATCCTCTATGCTCTAGTCCACCAGAATCCTTAAGAATATCAGAGATTTATATCTTACTAAAATAAATGTAGAGACATGGAATTGTTCAATGTATTTTAATTAAAATATTACATGTTATATGAGGTACAATTGTAAATGAATTAATTAATTAATATGCATAAGATTCATTAATAATATATACAATACATAATGTTGAATTAATATGAATATAATCAAATAGGGAATGTATGGGATGCATAGGATATTACTGGTGTGACTAAATATAAACTATTTAATTAAACATATAAGTTTTAAATGCATTATAATAATAATGACATTCATCAATACCTAGATCAATCAAATAGATGGGTTGTGTTTAATTGAATATTTGTGATCTATCTTGTGTTAGGTTAAAAGGGAAAAAATTATTCTAATATAAATATATTGTGACACTTTACTAGGTAACCTAATTGGATTCATTCCTAGAATCATGGTGTTGGGAATATTATTAATATGAATTGAGAAAGATGTTATTCACTCAACAATTAAATATTTGTATTAAATATGACTAACAAGATTTGTTTACCTAAATAATCATTCATTAAGAGATGATCTTAGGTGATTTAAGAAATGATAAAATATCTATTTTGGACTACTAAGATTTGGAATGAAATTTATTATGTTTTTATTATGTAAATTTCTCAATGCATGAATCATATTGAGCTTCCAAATGAGAAAAATAAGGAAAATATATTATTGAGTCTTTTATGAGGTAACTTCTACCTTATTTTAGTGGGTTTTCCAATCCAATAATTGCAATGAAATGGATAAATACCACTAAAAAGATATTTTCTATTCTCTAGTGCTAGGAACATGAAAATATTATCTTAGTTTTTTATCATTTCTAATGTGAAACAGATCAATGGTAGAATCTTATCAATAGTTAGAGGTAATGGGAAAAAATTGGCACCATAAAGTGCGATGAGTTTTGGAGATTATTTTGTCAATATTTAGTTTCCCCATATTATTCATACAAAGATGTAGAAGTAATTCCTTGATCTTAATATGAATTTTAATATATCCATTGATACCTATGAGGAAAATTTTATAGGAATTGTGAGGTATGATTTTCGTATTATTAATGAACTAGAAAGTAAGATTTATCTATTCTTTAGTGGCTTAAAAACAATTCTTTGAAGGGATATATCCATAAGAACCCTAAGTATCTATGAAGAAATCATTTGTTGTACTATTAAAGTGTAAATTTAGATTATAGTCACCCATTAATCCCATGGTTTTGATAAAAAAAATATAGAAATAAAAGTAAATTATAATGAAAAAATAATAGAGGTAAGAAGATGATTTTTTCTTTTATGCTAGAATTGTGGAAAGAAACATAGAGGAAATTGTATTAAGGGGACTGATACATGTTTTAAGTGTGGAAAAGAAGGTCATAAGTTAATCAAATTATTAAGTAATGTGAAGAAGTTAGATAATGATTCAAATGTAAAGAAATATCCAAAAATGTACCACCCAAACTCTAGTGATATAATTATATTGAGTATGTAAATTATACTAACTAGTGCTCAAATATGAGGGTTGATGATGATTATCAAAGTTAGTAACCTTATAAGACCAAAGATAAAGGGAAATATCATGTGATCACTATTACTGGTTTGGGGTTTGATAACGTTGTAGCCAAAGGTACACATACCATCACCTCTAAAACTGCTAATGTATTATTTAATTCTATATCAATCCACTCATTTATATCTAAAACTATTATTATGGGTATCACATTAACACCTAAATGACTAGATATTTAAATAGTGGTAAAAATTCCTAATGGTACAATGATCACATCTCAAGTTTATAAATCATACATAATTTACGTGTGTGTGAATTTACTTCTTAAAAATATCATTATTCTTTATCTAGTTGAAGTTGATGTGATTTTAGGATTATATTGGATTTATTTATATAAATCCCATATCAATTTCTAAGTGATGGAGGACGTAATATATATTCTAAACCAACCTATGATTGTCTATTAGTGTGAGGATAAATGTGAACTTCAAATGTAAATTGAATATATTGAATGGGTATTTATTCCTATTCAATGTCGGTACTTATCACTTATATTTGGGGAGAAACTCAACATTGATGATATTACTATTGTACCATAATTTGTTGATGTCCTTCTAGAAAATTTTCCTAGTCTTCCTCTAAGTCATGAAGTTTATTTTTCAACAGAACTCATACCTGATACTACACCAATTTCAAAGACTCTATATATAATGACCTTGATTGAGTTATAGAAATTGAAAAATCAACTCTAGGATAATATTGATAAGGGATTATTTTGGCAAAGTGCATCACCAGTGGAAGCGCCTATTCTTTTTTTGAGAAGAAATATGGATCATTGAGACTTTACATTGATTAATAGGAACTTAACATGGTCATGATCAATAATAAGAATCTTCTACCCCATATTGATTATTTGTTAAATGAATTATGAATTGATAAATATTTTTCCATGATTGATCTTGGATTTAGATATTGTCAGTTGAGGGTCAATAATGAATAAATACCCTATAAAACTTTTATTTAAAGGCATGAACACTATGAATTTATATTGATTCCATTTGGTCTTACTAATTCCCCCATTATCTTCATGAATTTTTTGAATAGATTCTTTAGATATTTCCTTGATCATTTTGTGGTAGTCTTTCTTGATGATATTCCTATATATTCCTATAGAAAGGATGAGTATTAATATCACTTGTGTCCCTAAAGAATGATATTATCTATGAAAAATTTACCAAGTGTAAATTTTGGCTACATAAAGTTTCATTTTTTGGTCTTATATTCTCATGTGAGGGTATATCTTTGGATCCATCAAAGATACAAGTTATTAAACATAGGACCATACCAACCACTATGACTAAAATCCATAGTTTTCTTAGATTGGATGAACATTATTTATGATTTTTAATGATTTATCATAACTATTTAATATACTCACCATGTTAACTAGGAAGAGAGTTAAGTTCCTTTATATATATGACTGTGAATAAAATTTCAAGGAACTTAATAGAAGGTTGGTCAGTGCACCTATTCTGAAACTACCCTGAAGTGAAGAAGTGTTTGTGATTTATAGTGATGAATCAATTAAAGTAATGGGATTTTGTCTCATTTAAAATGATATGGTCATATCTTATGCCTCATTCCAATTGAAGGTTCATAAGAAAAATTACCCAACTCATGATTTGGAGTTAGTAGTGGTAATATTTGTGTTAAATATATAGTGGAATTATATTTATGCAGAAAGGTGTGACATATATACTAATCAAAAAAGTTTAAATTATATATTCACCCATAAATATTTTAATATTCACCATATAATATGGTAGTATTTGATTAAATATTGTGACTAATCAATACACTGTTACCCTATGAATGAGAACAAGGTGGTTGCTTCTTTATGTCTAAAGGATCATGCTAGATTATATATGATAAAGATCATAAAAGATCAAATACTTATGTATTTTCAAAGTATGGACCTTGAAATAATAAATGAAGGGAAGAAATATTTTATTTATCAAATGACTGTTCAACTATCTATCTAGTTAAATATTAATGAGGGGAAAATGAGGATATGGAGCTCCAAAAGAAGGTGAGAAATGTTCCTGGGTACAACCTTTATTGTGATGGGATGAAAAAGGTTCAGGAATTGAGTGTGTTTCCCATAAATAATATACCTAAAGAAGGAACTCTTGGAATAATCACATAGCTCATTATTATTTATGCATCCCGAGAGTATGAAGATTATAGAGATACGAAAGAGTATTTATTATGAGATAATATGAAGAGATATATTGCAGAGTATATATCTCAATGATTGTTATGTTATTAAGATAAGTCTGAGATACATAATTATATTGGGATATTACAACCATTACACATACTATAATGGAAATGGGAAAAACAATAAGGATTTCACTACCAAACTCCCCAAAACATGTAAATGACATGATGTTATTTGGGATATAGTTTATCACCTTACAAATTCAGTGCAATTTATTTCTATAAGATAATAATTATCCCTTTATTATATTTCTAGTATATACATTAAGGAAGTTCTAAGTTCACATGTGGTACCATATTCTATTGTATCTGATTATGATCCAAGGTTTACCTCAAAGTAATATAGAATTAGTTAGCAATATCTAGATATATATTTTTATTTCAAAACTACTTATCATCCATAGGATGATGGTCAATCTGAGTAGACCATTCAAAACCTAAAGTATGTGTTGAGATCATGTTATCTATATTATAAAGTTTTTTCTGATCAACACCTTCCTCTAGTCAAGTTTTCTTACAAAAATAGCTTTCACTTGAAGATTTAGATGTCTCTTTATGAATCCCTCTATGGATAGAAGTGTAGAACTCTACCATAATAAGATGAATTTTGATAAATAAATTGATTGTGACCTAAACTAGATGAGGAAATGGATGATAAGGATAGATCCATTTAGAATTATATCAATGAATATCAAATTCATCAAAAGCATTATACTATCAATCATCGATGAGATCAAGAATTCAATATTAGTCAAAAGGTTTTCCTATGAATATCTCCATGGAAGAAGTTAATGGTATTTGAAAATAAGTGAAAGATGATCCCAATGTTTATTATTCCCTTTTAGATTATTGATCAAGTAGGGACTATAGATTATCGCCTAGAACTCCAACGAAACCTCTCTCAGGTTCATGATGTGTTCTATATATCTCTCTTAAAGAAGTACATACTTGATTATTCACTTGTACTAAATTTATAGTATGTACCATTGGATCATGATATTTCTTATAAAGAAAAATCAGTATAAATCTTGTATCTCTTTGATAAATATCTATGGAACAATACTACCCGCCTTCTTAAAGTTCATTAGAGGAATCAAATATTTAAGGAAGCTAAAAGGGAACTTGGGGATTTGATGAAGAAAAGTTCCTAATTTTTTTCTAGTGTAATGCAATTTAGAGGAGTAAATTTAGGTTAAGGGTAGTATAATTTAACAACCTAATATTTTATATGTATTCCCTTTGAAATAAAACTGAAAATATTTGATAGCTTTCCTTACACGCAACCCCGAGTTTATATGAACTGTGATATAGTAAAACATTATCACCTACTAGTAAAATTTAAAGGTATGAATAGTAATAACTAATTTATGAAAAGATATGGGTAATTTGTTTTATTAATGCAAATTTATTTATTAATTCATAATAAATAAGTACTCAATTTTCAGTAAAATCATTTTATGCTTCAAAAATATGTTTTCTTAAAAAATGGTTTTTAACACATTTTTTCACAGAAAATTTGTAATTAATTTATAAAATATTTAGAATTATTTTATAAAATTAATATAATTTTTAAAATAATCATTTTAATGTTATAATAGGGTGAATTTTTAGTATTTTTTTAAAAAGATTTATTTTTCAATGAATAATGAAAATACCAATCTTGTAAAAATTATCATTTATTTTCAAGTAAATGTACCATTATTTTTTGAATTTTTCCCAAAATTAACATAAGAATACTTTAATTATAAATAATATAATTAATTATTTATGAATCATCATTATAATTTAATCTAGTATAGGTTAATTTCTGGTCTTGAAAACACATTTTTCTTAATAATTGTTTTTATGCACGCAGTGTATTTTTTGTATTAATAAATTAATTTAATCTGTATTGATTAATGGTTTAAATAAAATTTACTTATTATATATTAAATATAATTTTTTTTACATTTATTTTATGGTTTTTACAAGGAAATTAAATGAAGTAAATTAAGTTTTACGCTAAAAATTTCATTTTTCAAAATTGTATTTTCATTGTGGTTTGTTCGCTTAATTAAAATTAAATTATGCCAATTATAGTGATGTTATATTATAAAATGGATTATATATTTGGATTAATTAAAATTAATATAATTTATTATGTTTAACTTAATTTTTTTTCATAGTGAATAGTACAAACATAAAAACTTTCTTACCACGATTAAAGTTAAAATGGGTTTACCAGGGGTTAAACCATGATATATTAGTAGTATTTCCAGAAAAACCTATAAAATTATTATTTTATGAATATATTTCAACCTTATAGTAACATAATTTGGAAATACTAGACATTTAGAGCCTCATTCCCATGAAATTGGCCTTAAATCATTGAAATCTTTTAAGAAATTCAGTGTGTTTCCCTCCCCTCACTTAAAAAAGGGAACCTCTCCTCTTCCCTTATTCACACCATTTTAGACTTATAGATCAGAAAATACCTACTCAAAATCATTAAAATAATACTTATCTTCATCATATATATTTTTTTATTCTCCTAAGATCAATCCATCGGGTCTTAAAGAGTAAGCCAAAAGAGGTATCTAAATAAAGAGGTATAGATCTTAACCAAACTCTTTCAATTTTATTTCTTATTATACTTCTTATAAAATTTTTATATACAAAAAACATGATAAATATAGTATCATAAATATAATTATATGTTATTATGATGATATTACAACCATTTACCAACTCTTCTCAATCCATGTGAGATGAAAGTATCGCTTGTGCGTATGTGTGGACAACCGCATCCATGTAACGATACAATTAATTTTACACCATCATAATTGTGGTTGGTTATTATGATATATTTAATATTTATGTATGATATTTATTTTATAATAATAATTTTTTAAAAATGAATTACCATTTACCTTTCTTTCATTCCATCTATTAAAAAATGGAAACGTCACTCATTTGTGTTTATGAACAACCATCTCCACATAGTGATGCAATTAATTTGACATCACCACTTTATATGAATGTTTATAAATATATATATATGATTAATATATATTATATATATCATTATTAAAATTCTATATATAAATCAACCATTCTCAAAGTGCAAGGACCATAATCATCAAACCAAAAAATATGTGAAAAACATAGTTTACACCTGAAATAATGATGTTGATAAAAGATTGTTATTGAAGAGGTGATAAGATATTATAAGTCAAACATTTGTTTTATTATATTTATTATTATGGTTCTGTTATATAATTATAATAAATTTAAATTTATTATACCGGAGATTAGATTTCTTATGAAGTAAGATGGACTTTTGGTAAGGGTTTTATGTTACAATCTCAATTTTTACCAGGATTGTTTATGCTTAAATTTTACGATGATGAAATTGTATGATATATCTCAAAAAAATATTATATATTTTATTATCCTTTGATTATTTTTGTAAATTTTATGTTTTAATTTTATTTTCCTCTCTTTAGGTACTCAAGATACTGAAAGAATTTTTTTAAGGAAAATTGGTTTCCCTTGGATTGGGAATCGTTTCTTCCATCTCCATATTTTTTTCTTAAAAATGTTGTGTAGAATTTATTTAATATTATAAAAAGATTATTTAAATTTATTTTTTACTATATTTTACTTTCCTTAAAAAAATTAAAATTAACCTTCTTATCATTTTCCAAACTTTGTACTTTCGTCTTTTTACTGAAAATGTGAAAGGTTTTTTGTTTTAACATACACCACATGAATGGATTCCCCGACCATCATAAATAATATTTTATTTAAATATTACTTTATAATTTTCATTTTTTATTCAAAAATAAAATATATTCCTTAATATTTTCATAATTTATTGATTAAAAAATTAATTATTTAAAATAAAAAGGTTATTTTCCTCAAGAAATGTTTTAGATATATTTTATAGGTATTTTTATCTATAACAACATCCTTTTATGATTACTATATTTAATGGGGGTATGATAAAATTTTACCATATTAATTATTCCTATATATGGTTTATGAATATGATTATGAAATATTTATGATATTTGTATCCTTTCCATGGGTTATGATTTGATGATATGATGAAGATTTTATGATCATCTGAAACACATATGTATGTTTTTCATTATGTGATAGGTGGGTTTGAAATTATATATACCTCTAATTCATTAGTTAAATAATGATATATCCTGAGATATTAAGGACTATAATGGATATTTAACCTATTTTAGTAAGGGACATTTTCCAAAAAGATAGTCCAGGGAGTGAACCTTAACCAAGGAAATTATGGAATAGGGAGTGAACTCAATCCACTGTGATAGACTTGGTAATGATCCTTGACTAAAGAAATGATTTTCTATTCTTATGTTCTTTATAGAAACTTATTTCTTATGCATATTATATATTTTCAACTTTGTGATTTATTATTTATGATTTCACACTCTTAAGTCTTATGCCTTTGGATTGATAAAATTTCATGACATGTTTCATGATCATGATATATAAAATGATGGGTATGATTTTATAATGTTCACCACATGTACTCATATCCATATAATTATATTATGATCACTTATTATCATTTATTAATATATCTTATGTTTTTCATTACTGTTCACATAATCTCACCATTTCTTATATTTCCCTTCCATAGGTTATAGAGAAGGGTTTTAGGTATGTTATGCTAAATAATGGTTCTAGTTATGAAGAAATAAATGGGAAATGATATAGATATTTTATATACCATTTGTTTTTGTATACATATTTCCAAATACATTAAACCTATATGG
This sequence comes from Viscum album, assembly GCA_963277665.1. Lineage (NCBI taxonomy): Eukaryota > Viridiplantae > Streptophyta > Magnoliopsida > Santalales > Viscaceae > Viscum > Viscum album. The sequence continues at coordinate 1,985,296,164 of OY728122.1, forward strand.
TCCTTAGGAATTTTTTATAGTGAAATTTGTTGAATATTCTTCTAAAATGATGTAATAATTATTTTTGAAAAGTATGGGTCACTATAGACACTATTCCCCTCAATCTTTGGGTTGTGTTTATTGGATATTTATGGTAATAATTATGTAATAATATGTATGAAATGATTTTATCACTATAGTTGGTATTAGAGAAATTACAAGTTATATTTGGGTATTAGGACTAGAACCCAAGGGATAATTCAAATTATAGATAAATGTTCCTGAAATTTTGGTGAATTATAGAGTGATTATTTTATATAAAATTACATTCATATCTAGATATTAAATTTTTATGTTTATTTATCATAGTTTTACTTAGGGTTCATGACCATTAAATGAGTATGTTAGTTATTTACTCAATCATTTCCGGATGCACGAAAAAGAGGCCTTTCTGCATGCCCATTTTGATACTCCCAAGGGATGTTCATTGGAAATTTCACAAAATATTCAACAACCATTATGAAGAAATTTAGTAAATCTTTAGGTTATAAAACATAATAGAAAAATTATTGTGGATGAACTATATTGAATCAAAGAGACACATAATTTAGGTTTTAAATTTCAATTATAATATTTTCCTTATATTTTGATAGTTTCAATTTTTATATGATTATTTAGTGTTATTATTCTCATCCCATAATTTTATTTTATTTTAGATAATTGTAGGAAATAGTTGGAACCATTAAAAAAACCAATTTTATAGGAAATGTCAGGATTTCTCAAATTTTATTCCTAACTATATGGGAGTAGGATATGAGAACATCATGGTAGTAAAGGATCAAATAACATGAGCTATAAACAATAAATTGAATCATTAGAAACACCATCCTTCTCCTATTAAAGAGAAATTTTTTGTTGAGTCCTTTATGAGAAAAATTCCTAATTCCATTAAAAGATATTATGATCCCCTAATCATGGAATAATGGATTAACTCCATTGAGAATATATTTTTTATACTACAATACTCAGATTAAGATAAAGTCATACTGGTCATTTATTAAATGGAAGGGGATCTAATTAATGGTTAAAACTAATCAAGAATATATTATTCAAATAGGAAATTTATTCCATGGAATAGGAAGGATTAAAAAATGTTTTTTAATAAATATTTTCCCTAAACTCTCCATATTAAAATAGAGGGGGAGTTCCTCGAACTGAAGTAAAAGAAAGATAAGTCTATTGAGGAATATGAGGAAAACTTCACAAGTATTTATTAGTATTCCTCTGGATTTTTAATTAACATATAAAGTTAGTTAGACCACTTATTTATTTTATTAAAGTTGATTCTACAAAAATCTTTGTCCATTTGATACTTTTACAACTATGAATAGATTACTTTGTGTACCCTTAAGGTAGATATGGATATTTCCAGTTGTATAATGCGGTTGGATATAACAAGAATAAAAATGGATTTTAATTTTTTTGGTTCGATAGATAAATACAATTGAGGAAATAAAACTCAATTTCATGTATGTAAAAAGTGTGGGAAGAAGCATCCTAGAAACTATCTCAAAGTAACTGGGAGATTCTTTAAGTGTGGAAAAGAGGATAAGCAGGATAATAAATTTTTAAGAGAGATAAATAAATATATTGGAATCCTCCTATTTGATCATGTTTTAATTCTCAAAAATCATGAAAATCGTGAAAATTATTCTAATCATGTTTAAATTATTAAAATCATGAAACTCATGCAAATTATAATAATCATGATTAAATTATGAAAATCATGAAAATCTTGAAAATTATGCTAATCATGTTTAAATCATGTTTGAATTTTTGTGGTCTTCTTATGATTCCATTATTACTAGTTCTAATTCATAATCTCACAAGTTATGATTAATCTTGTTCTATTATGTTTTATTATACAAAAAGTATGTTTAATCCATTCTATGAATATTATTTCTTAATATTTTTTACAAATATTTGGCTAAGTCTGAGAAATCGTAAGTCTGACACCAGTTCTAGATTTTGGCAAAGTCCCAGACACCGTGACCCAGACACCGTGAACTAGATATCATGACCCAGACACCGTGACCCAGACACCGTGACCCTAACATTGTACTCCTGATATTGTGTCTCAAGCAATGACAATACAAGTTATGAGGTACAGAATACATGAATCATGTTGGCTTCAACATGTGCAACCCTAATTAAAAGGAATATAAGTTTGACACAAGAAAATAGATAAGAAAGAAGTGGAAAAGAAAACGCATGCATACAAAAACATACTAATGAAGAACACATGAAGCACTCTCGATCCCTAAAGGATTAACCATTGTAGATCAGAGCCTCAAACATCTTCATAGTATCAACTAAAATAAGAACACAAGATATATAGCTCACATAATTGAACTGGAAATCAGAGCACCAAACTTGTGATACTCTATTTTCACAAGAGGACTCGATATTTGCATATGCATCACCCAAAAAGTACTGAGCTACATATAGAAACACTCTGAGCATTTCTAATCCTTTCTCGTCATCTTTTCTATGTTGTGTACTATTTTTAGCTTACGAGAAGTGTGTGTGGGTATATATTAAAACACAAACTATCTCCTATATTAAATTGAAGGATACAATATATCCTTCCTCTCACATATTCTTACATTGTTTTACTCATACGGATAAGTGTGGAAGAGGTCCCTATGTGACTTGGTAGCTTATACCCACGAAGAATAGTGAAAGAGGTCGTGTGACCTGGATAGTCCTGTATACTATTTTTTACCCCGATCTAGGGTGTGGATCAAGTTTATTAATATAAACTACATAATTTAAGGTGATCACCAAGTGGATTGGAGTAATTATTGGCTTAATACTGAACCACTTGTTTTATCCATTGTGTCTTTTAATTTAGTTTTTCTCTACATTGCTATATATTTTAGAAAACTAGATTTTACTTTGATAGTAAGTATTTGATATAATTTATAAATATTTTTCCTGAGTATAATAACATAAAAAGTTGTATCAATAAATCACATTAATATTACTGATAATTATTCAATTTTCTAAGAAGGTATTTGAACAATAAAACTATTCTAACCATATTACCTTGATTAACTGGCATGTATTCATTTTTATTGGGGAATCTTTTTAAGTTAACTTTTTAATAGAAAATTTTATAGATACTCAATTCACCCCCCCCCCCCTCTTGAGTACTTTAATCCAACCAACATTTTCTATCAGAGGAAGTTGATTCTTGTTAAGGTTCTATTTTAAAATCATTTAAACTGTGATTTTAGTTATACTCTAAATATCTGTCAATTTCTGTTAGTTCGAAATTTCTAGATATTTAAAAGTATTTCTTTATTATAAATAGTAAACGAGAAAGTGTAGTAATGAAAAGGCCTCCATTCTTTAATAGAACTAATTATTCCCAATGGAAAATTAAGATGAAAATGCATTTAGAAAGTATGGGTTTTGAAATTTGGTCTATAATTGTATATGAGTATAAGATTACTGCTAATAATAGAACTACTTGGGATGACCCAACTAAGATTTCATATTAAAATAATTTCAAATCCATGAATGCCTTATAAAACTATTTAAGAGATGAGGAATTTAACAAAATTTATGCATGTAAAACATCCCATGAAAATTGGGATACTTTGCTTGGTTCACATGAGGGAACCACTAATGTGAAAGAAATGAGACTTAACACATATACTATTAAATATGATAATTTTAAGATGAATCCTAATTATTTATTTCTGACATGTATCTCAGGTTCAACAAAATTTTCAACACAATGATCTCTCTAGGAATAGAAGTTACAGCCAATGAACAAATCGTGAGGATTTTCATATGATTACCTGACAGATAGAGAGGAAATTATATCTCTATTATAGAGTCATGTGACATAATAAAATTACCTGTCAAAGAACTCATTGAGACACTAATTATGTATGAACAAGAGTTTAAAGTCAACAAGCAATAGGAGGATGAACCCAAAAGAAAATCTGTGGCATTTAAGACCACCACCTTTAAACACAAAGAAAAGGAGAAACTAAAAGACTCTATAGAAAGTTCCAATAGTGAAAAATCATCACCCGAAAGTGATGAGGAGATGGATAAATTATCTAAAAAGTTTAATAAATTTTAAAAAGGAATAAATTTTTCAGAAATACTAACTTCAAATGAATATATGATCAAAAGGGAAGCTGGAAGAAGGATTGGAAAATATATGACAAGTTTGATGAGATGGTATGTTATGAATATAAGCGAAAGGGACATGTAAAGGTTAACTGTACCAAGATCAAGTGTAAAAATAAATATAAGGACAAAGATATAAAGTATAAAAAGGAAAGAAAATAAACTTAGAGTGATTCTGACGATAGTTCAAGTGACTCAGAGTCTTCACATGATGAACAGGATAACAAAGCCAACATGTGTTTCATGACAAACACATCTGAGGTAACCCTAGAATCTCCTATACAAAATTCCTATTATTCTTGAGATAAAAGTGATTCTGAAAATATGAATAACTAAGAAATGTTTGAGTGTTGAAATATTATTTAAGAGATATGTAATGAACTAAAAGATAAATACAAGTCTTTAAAGATACAGTATACTTTTTCCTCAACTATTAAATCTGAACTTGTTGTAGAAAGAGAGAAAAATGGTCAATTACTAAACGAAAACAATGAATTAAAGTTATCTAATAAGAAATTGATAAATTTCCTTGAATATTTTATTAATGGTAAAGATATCTTGGTACAAATTATAGGTAAACTAATTTCCCCTAAATACACTACTGGTATTGGATATCAACCAGGTGAAATAAATTTTGGAAAAACTAATTTTGTTTCTAAATAAAGAATATACATCTTTATTCCTAGTTCAAGAAAACATTATTCTATTTCAAACTATGATACATCATTTACTATTTTGAGTTTTTATAGACCAAATAAAATTTATTTTTCAAATTCATTACATAATGATTATAGGAAATCTGTGAGGCATATGTGGGTTCATAAATCACTAGTTACTAATATCACTGGACCCAAAAAAAATTATAGCTACCAAAGTCTATGTTTATTTGACTATTATATAGTAAAATTGTTTAAAGAACTCCTATAAAATATTATGGTACTTGGAAAATGGGTGTTTAAGACACATGACCGAATATTATTCATGTTTTAAGAACCTAATAAAGATTGATGGGGGCATGTCACTTTTGGTTAAAATTCTAAAAGTAAAAATCATTGGCCTAGGCCAAATCGATAACTCTAAATTAGTTTTAATTTCTAAAGTATTTTTTTAGAATGAAGTATAATCTACTCAGTATTTCACAACTATGTGATGATGGATTTCATGTTAAATTTGAAAATGATGCTTGAGATGTTTTTAATTCTAAAAATAAATTAGTATTTTCTACATTAAGAAATAAAAAATGTATATTTTGTTAACATAGAATCTCTAGTTTCTCAAAATGCTTCGTGTTTAAGTGTATTTCACAAAGAGTCTTGGCTTTGGCATAGAATATTAGGACACTACAATATTCACTCCCTTAGAAATCTAACTAGAAAAAGTTTGGTAAAATATCAACCCAAACTAGAGTTTCCAAATGATAAAGTGTGTAATCCTTGTAAAAAGGAAAAGAAATGCAAAATTTCCTTCAAACCAGTGAAATAAGTTTCATCTTCTCAACCACTTGAGTTGGTTCACATGGATTTGTTTGGACCATCTAGATTTTCTAATTTAAATGGGAAGCACTATGTTTATGTTCTTATAGATGACATTTCTAGGTATACATGGACTTTCTTCTTGGCTTGCAAAACTGAAGCCTTCTATCATTTCACCAAGTTTTATAAAATTGTAGAAAATCTTAGTGGGATTAAAATTAAATCTCTAAGAAGTGACCATGGCCGTGAGTTTGAAAATCAAGAGCTTGAATACTTTTTCTCAAAAAATGTCTATAGTTATAATTTATTTTTCCCTAGAACACCTCAATAAAATGGAGTTGTAGAAAGAATAAATAGTACCTTACAATAAATTGCTAAAAACATTCTTAGTTAACATGACTTAACTATTTATTTTTGGGTTAAAGCTGTAAATATAGCATGCTATATTATTAATAGAGTGTTGATTAGACCTATTCTTAAAAGTACTCCATATTAATTGTTGAACAATAGAAAACTCAAAGTAAACTACTTCAAAGTATTTGGTTTCAAAGTTTATATCCTTAATACCAAGAAAAATCTTGAAAAATTTGCATCTAAGAGTCATGAAGGAATATTTCTAGGATATTCAGTCTCTAGTAAACCCTACAGAGTTTTTAACAAACGAACTAATTGTGTGGAGGAAACTATCCATGTCAAGTTTGATGAGATAGATCCACATGTGCCTAAGACCTTTCTAGAGAATCTTGAGGATGATATGTCAAATCTCGACATAAATTCTAAATCCTCTAACCATCCTATAAAGGAATCTGTGAAAACTTCCAATTCTAGAAATTCTCCAGATTCAAGCCATAATGAACCATAACAAAGTGATGAACCTGAAATAAATATCCCCACCTTTTCTAGACCAACTATAACCCTTAAGAACCATCCCTTAGATATTGTAGTTGGTGATCTAGATAGAGGAACACAAACTAGAGCTTCGCTTAGAAATCAGGTTGAACATCAAGCCTTTTTGTCGCAACTTGAACCTAAAAACATCAAGGATCCTATCAATGATGAATTTTGGGTAATGGGTATACAAGAAGAACATAATCAGTTTGAAAGGAGAAAAATATTGGAATCTTTTTTATAGAACCAAATACATTTTTACCTTAGGCACTAATTGTGTGTTTATAAATAAAGTAGATGAAGCTGGTAACATAGTTAGAAAAAAAGCTAGATTGGTTTCACAAGGCTATAGTCAAGAAGAAGGAATTGACTATGAGGAGACCTTTAAACCAATAGGTATACTTGAAGACATTATAATATTTCTTGCATATATAGAACATATGAATTTTAAACTATATTAAATGGATGTCAAGAGTGAATTACTAAATGAGTATATAGATGAGGATGTTTTTGTTGAACAACACCCTAGTTTCACAAATTCTCACTTTCAAAATCATGCTTTTAAATTATCAAAATATTTATATGGTTTAAAAAATATCCAAGAGAATAGTATGATAGATTAAGTACTTTTCTTATTTACAAAGGTTTTATAAAAGGTATAGTCGATCCCACTCTTCTTATAAAACGAATTTCCAATGATGTTTTAGTATTTCAAATTTATGTAGATGATATTATTTTTAGATCGTCAAAAAATTCTTTATGTATTGAGTTTTCATAAATGATGCAAAATGAATTTGAAATGAGTTTGATGGGTGAACTAAAATTCTTTCTTGGATTTTAAATATTTCAAAATAAAGATGATATTATTTTAAATCAAAGAAAATATACTAAAGATCTTCTAAAAAATTTTGTCTTGGATAGCACTAAAATCATTGATACTCCAATGAGTACTACTTGTAAGTTGGATCTTGATGAAGATGGAAAATCTATTGATCAAACCACTTACAGAGGAATGATTATAATCTTACTCTACTTAACTGCAAGCTAACCTGATATTATTTTTAGTGTATGTATGTGTGCATTCTTTCATGTAAACCCTAAAGAATATCATTTAAATTTTGTTAAAAGGATTTTCAAATACCTCAAACATACACCCAATCTAGGATTGTTCTATCCTTGAGGTCAATAATTTGAGTTAGTTATGTATTTAGATACTAATTTTGGTGGTTTTAAGTTAGATAGAAAAATCACCTCTGAAACATGTCACATTTTTAGTAAGTCTCTAGTGTCATGGTGTAGTAAGAAACAAAACTTTGTTGCATTATCTACTGCTGAAGCAGAATACATAGCTACTGGTAGTTTTTATGCACAAATTTTATAGAGGAAACACACATTACTAGACTATGGATATCAATTTCGACATATACCTATAAATTGTGACAATATAAGTGCTATTAACATTTCAAAGAATATTGTTTCACACTCCAGGACAAAAAAATATTGATGTAAGACATCACTTTTTAATAGATATTTATCAAAAACGTGATATCACTTTGAATTCATTGGAACTGAATATCATCTTGGAGATATATTCACTAAACCATTAAATTATGAAAGGATAAATTACATCATACATGAATTAGGGATGATAAGTTTTATGTTAAAGGATTACGATCTTGAACATACTGTTTCACAGGTTACGGTTTCATGTTTCATAGTTTCACAAGTTATTATCTCACACTTGCTATTTTACTTTTATAGTCTCACATGTTACGACTTTGGAATTATGGTTTCATGTTTCCCAGTTTCACAAGTCACTGTTTTACACTTGTTGTCACAACATTATGGCCGCACTGTTTGCTATCACACTGTATGTATGACACCGTGACAACCTATTCTAGTCTCACTATAATGACTCAGTTTTCTATTTTCTTTAACTTTATTTCCCATATCACTATGTTTATTTTTTTTATTATTCTTTTTCCGTGATTTTTTATTACAACATTTGTACTTCCTAAATGATAAAAAACCCGGTATTTTTCACTTCTCTCTTCACTCGAGCTTTCCTCTCTAAAAATTGAAGCCATTTCCTTCAAAATATCATACTCTCCTTCGACTCTTTATACTTATTGAACCCGAAATTTTATTCTCAGAATGAAGTGACCCTCTTAGTTGACTCCTGAGAAGTGAAGGTCTCATAAAAAAGCAAGAAAGTTACCGCAAATAGCCTCTGAAGGACCTTTGAATCCTGGTCTTGTAAATAGAATAGTCGTGCCTGAAAAGGAAGTACATCCAAAGTGGCTGCTGTCAAGTAAGTCGCTACTCTTGAAATTTTTGACTGAACAAGGTTGGTTGGATTGGTTTACTAAGAAAAAATGACCCCTTTATCCAAAACTTGTTTCTTAGTTTTATCAATATGTCCAGTTTTCATTCGATACTAAAGATGACTTTGTGGTAAGAAGCTGGATTAATGATCAAAGGTGTAATTTTTCCTCAAGGTTATGGGATGGATGCCTGGGGATACCTCATGAATAATATGTGAGGATTATCAGCAATAACCTCATCCTCCTAGTGATATTTTCATCTTGGAAGATGATTTGGGAAGTCTAACTGGAAATAAAAAGAAAATAAGGCAATGGCTGGTGAGTTGGATGTTGAGATAAGGTTGTTATTTAAGTTTATCCATAATATTATTAGTCCAATGAAAGGGGATTTTTCTACTCTTATGTATCAAGATGTATTCTTGATATATCTTATGAAAAATGGGCACAAGATTATTTCTGTAGGTATATTATACTTCAAATGTGTGAATTGATAAAGACAAATTCAAAATCTACCTATTTTTTATATTCAATATTAATCTCTGCAGTGTTGTATACTAAAGAATTAGTTGTCCTGAATGATGAATTCAATTAAGGTTTTGAGTTCTGTATCTCAAAGGATATCATCGGAAGGATGAAGATAAGCTAGAATCCGTGTGAAAATTCATGGGTGGAGAATAATGAAGGGTTGTGTGAAAAGTTCAATCACATTTAAAATCCCCCAGGGACTAAGGAAAAGAATCACCCAGTCCTAGGATCTAATGAGCTGGTGGACTACTCAAGTCAAGAATTAGAGGATGTAGAAGCTGCATCTGTGGACAGAATTGTCTTAGATTAAGAAGAAAGTGGCTTACCTGAACAAAACGTTTGTGAAGAAATAGTTGATGAAGGGTTTGTTGATAAAGAAGGGCATACTGCTGGTCTGGAAGAGAAATATGTTCCTGAAGAACATCTAAGAGAACCTATTTTTGAGAAAGTTCCTACAGGTGTGGAATGGTCTGAAGAATAAGCTAAGATATAATTAATTTTTTTAGTTGAAGAAAGAATGGACCATGAATTTTAGCAAGCTAGAACAAAGATGGGTGAGCCTGACTTTGATGCAAGTCTGGAAATAGAGCAAGTGAATGGGTCTCTCACCCTTAGAGCTAATACACAAATTAAGGGGGATAAAAATCCCATTTTTGAAAGTACTCAAGTACAAAGATCTTTTGAGACAAGTCCTATGGACAATGTGCATAAATTACCTATCTATTTTGATGTCTCTGACTCTAAAGTGGACTCAATAAGAAGAATTGATCTTACAATATCTTTTCAATTGAAATATTTTTCTCTAAAATGAGTAATACCTACTAAGGAAATTGAAGCTATTATGTTTCCTGAACTAGATACTACAAAAGAAGCTCCAAGCTATGTAAGTCGTGAGTACTTAAAGGTGTTTGGTGGGAATATGTTAGTTGTCTTAGAGAAGCTTCTAAAAGCTCAAATTATTCATGTAACTCATCTAAGTGAACAGTATGCTAGTATTATTTTGGAAAAACTTATTTAGATAACTCAACCTCGTATATTACATGAAATTCAAGAAGTAAGAATTTAAAACAGTAGATAAGTGAGGAAGTGAAATATTTAAAGTCTTTGGTGGAGGAACTGAATAAAGAGTTTAAAATTGTTGAACCTCATGTTTTTCAATTCAGCATAGAAGATACTAACAAGATATCCAAAAAGGTTGTAGTAATGATCCGATCAAATCTAGTCTCTGTTGTTTAGAAAATAATATCAAACAATGACAAGTTGGCAGAAGAAATTCTAAATTTAGCATCCTCAATTGATGCCTGCATGGTATCTTCAAGGACTCTATTGAAACTATTTTCATGAGTCTTATTACACTATATACATCCATCTCAACTCCTTCCTCCTCAACTAAGCCTGCTCAATCATCTCAGTTGTCAGAAAGTGCAGTTTTGAGAAAGGTTATTCAAGAAGATCTTAAATCATTGAAAAGTCTATCTGTTTGGGAAAGACTCTCTAAAATTATTCAAAATAGTGAACATGTCCATGAAATTATTCTAATGTACTCTAAGGAATCTTATAAGGCCTATGATGAGATTACAAAGAAGGGGGATTTATAGTTCAAAAGGATTTATACAAATCATCAATTGACAAGTCATTTAAAGTATCTTACAGAGAATTTGAAAATGCCTCATGTGACTCAAGAGTTTAAGGAACAAGTGTAGAAATTAAAAGAGTTCACACCTACCTTGGATAATTTTATTAAGAATAAAGATGATTTTGAGAAGGTAATGCAGTATGGTGGTGAGGTCATCACTAATTTCATTAATTTTCTGAATCCCTATCTCCGCATGAAAAGCACTGCTATAGTGGCTCCTGCGGCTGCTCCCTTGAGTCTTGGTTCCACCTCTTGTTCATTGTCTTATTTTGCTACTGGTACCATGTATGTATCTCAAGCTCTAAGCTAGATCAGACATGTTATTATTTAGAAATACTTGCCTCAGTCTTCGACCAAACCCACTCTTGAACCTATTGTTTTTAAAGGTGTTCCTATTCCTTCTCTCACCATTGGATCAGTCTCAGCTACCACGTCCTCTTCTGCTCCTATGGCTCCTCCTACTAATTATTCCAAGGGAAAAGATAAATCTACTACCTCAGAGAAGTGAAGGATCTCTCTTTGATATGAATGTTCTCTATTTTGTATTTTTGTCCTGTGTTTGTATTGGATCCTATATTATTTTTCAATGGAATATTCCTTATTTCTATTTGAGTTTTTCCTTACACTTATTCAATTCTTATTTTGTACTTGTTATTTTATTTTTGATAATCCCAAATAGGGGAGAAATAAGATAGGCTTTATTCAATTTTTGATAGTTCATACATGCCACAATTTTTTATCATCAAAAGGTGGGATATTGTTGGAATCTTATTATTTTTTCATGTTTTAATGCTCAAAAATAATTCAAATCATGAAAATTATTCTAATCATGTTTAAATTATGAAAATCATGTAAATTATGATAATCATGTTTAAATTATGAAAATCATGCAAATCATGCAAATTTTTTTAATCATGTTTAAATCATGTTTGAAGTTTGTTGGTCTTCTTAAGATTCCATGCTTACTGTTTCTAATTCATAATCTCACAAGTTATGCTTAATCTTATTCTATTATGTTTTATTATAACAAAAATTATGTTTAATCCATTCTGAGAATATTACTACTTAATACTGTTTATAGATATTTGGATAAGTTTGAGAAACTGTAAGTCTGACACTGGTTATAGATTTTGGAAAATTCCAAAACACCGTGACCCATACATCGTGACCCAGAGATCGTGACCCAAACATCGTGACCCTAACATTGTACTCCTGACACTGTGACTCAAGCACTGTTCAAAGTTTTGACCAAGGATGCAAGACACCATTACTTGAGACACCGTGATTCTGACACAGCATTTGTGCTACTGGTTCCTGATCTCAATGAAACTGTGGTATCGTGACTGTCTCACCATTCAAAGGAAAAGGATAAGACACTATGACCCTAAAACTGTTTACAAGTGATACTGTTTCAAGACAAACTGGTACACCTTTCTTTAATCTATTTTTTCATTTTCAATTTAACTTCTAATGGTCATATTCAAGTTATTAAAAGGAACTAATATCATTAATGTTTCTTTGTAGACATGTTACCTAACAGTACAAGGTACAATTTGTAGAATACATTCATCATGTCATCTTTAACATGTTCACCCCTAATTAAAAGGAAGATAAGAGTGACTCGAGAGAATAGAGAAGCAAGCCGTGGAAAAACAAAATCAAGCATGCAACAATATTCCACAGATCAACACATGAAGCACTCTCGATCTCTGAAGGTCGAACCACCATAGATCAGAGCCTCAAAAATATTTATAGTATCAACTAAAATAAGAACACAAGATAAATATCTCACATCATTGAACTGAAAATTAGAGCACTAGGCTTTCAATACTCTGTTTTCACAAGAGGACTCTATATTTTCATCTGCTTTATCCAACAAGCCCAGAGCCACATAGAGAAACACCCAGAACATTTCTAATCCTTTCCCATCATCTTTTCCCTATTTTGTATTGTTTTTAGCTTACGATCAGTGTGTGCGGGTCTCTATTAAGACACACATTATCTCCTGTATTAAAATGAAGGATACAAGATATCCTTCCTCTCACATCTTCTTACATATGTTTACTCCCATGGATAAGTGTGGAATAGGTCCTTGTGTGACCTGGTAGCTTATACCCATGAAGAATAGTGGAAGAGGTCATGTGACCTCGTCAGTCCTATGTATTATTGTTTACCTCGATCTAGGGTGTGGGAAAATTTTATTAATATAAAATTCTTGGTGGTAGGTGATCACCAAGTGTAGTGGAGTAAGTCTTGGCTTGAGACCAAACCACTTTTTTTATCCTATGTGTCTCTTAATTTGGTTTTTATCTATTTTACTGTATATTTCAGAAAACTTGATTCTACTTTTATAGTTAGTCTTTGATAGAAGTTACAACTATTTTTTCTTTATTAGAATAACTTCAAAAGTTGTATCAATAACTCATATTGATATTATTAATAATTAATCGATATTCTGAGAAGTTATTTGAACAGTCAAACTATTATAATCATATTACCTTGATTAATTTTCATGTATTCATTTTTATTGGGGAATCTTTTTAAGTGAACTTTTTAATAGAAATTTTTATAGATACTCAATTCACCTCCCTCTTGATTACTCTACTCTGAACAAAAAAATACACTAATGTAGTGGAAGAAAATAAGGTTCATATCAACACTTGTCCTATGGTGCAGTGTTTCAACTACAAGGAATATGGGAATTATACAAGATAATGCCCTAATCCAAGGGTTGTTAAAGAAAATCAATGAAAACAATGTTTAAGGACTAAAGAGAAAGAAATAACATATATTATCACTACTAGTAAGGTGGATCATGACAATTATGTGGTGATAGGTATTTTGGTTATTTATTCAACAATAGTGAATTTAATTTCTGATTATGGTTTATTTCATTGTTTAAGATCTTTCATGTTTAGTTGAACTATTCAGACACCACCTCAAAATGTGGAGGATAAGCTATATGTGGGAACTGAAAACTGATCAATTTTTTAATACCAAGTATATAAATCATCCCTAATTAATGTTTTTGGACATAATCTCCAAGTAAATCTTAGCATACTTCCTTTAGTGGAATTTTATTCTATATTAGGAATAGAATGGTCATCCTTATATAAATCCAACATCAATTTTTGAGAGAACTGGATCACTATTCATATCCCAAGTCATCCTCTAATTATTTATATGTTTAAGGAGTAGGATGAATATACTTTGAAAGATTATTATCAAGTGTGGATATTATTTCCTTAAGAGAAACATATATATATATATAAAATGATTGAAACCAGGTGGAGAATCATTCCTGAATACATTCTAATTGTGATGGATTATACTATTGTATTACATAAAGATATTATTGGTATTATTCATGACCAAGAGGTTGGTTTCTCAATCAAACTTAAACCTAGATCTCTTCCCAAATCCAAGAATCCCCATAGAATGACCACCAATGAGTTGGAAGAACTAAATAACTAGTTATAAGAGAATTTGGGAAAGAGACTTATATTCCAGAGTGCTTCACCGTAGGTTTCATCGTCCCTCATAATCAAGAATAAGGATGGTTCAATGTACCTCTACATTTATTATTGTGAACTCAACAAAATAAAAAAAATCTCCTTCCATGTATTGATAAATTTTTCGATCAACTATGTGGTTCCTAGTAGTTCTCTAAGGTTGAACTTCAGTTGGGATATCACAAATTAAAGGTAAATAAGGATACTCCCAAGTCTTTCTTTTAAATAAGGTTTAGAAACTATGAGTTTATAGTGATTCCCTTTATAATCACTAATAATATAGAAATATTTATGGAATTAATGAATAAAGTCTTTAGATATTACCTCTAAATTGTTTTGGTAGTCTTTATAGATTATATTCTAATATAATCTAAGTGAAAGTAGAAGTATTATGAGCATTTTAATATTGTGATATATACTTTGATAAAGGATAATCTATATGAAAATTATAATAAATGTGAGTTCTAGATGGAGGAAGTGTCAAAATTGGGGAATGTTATCACCAAAAAAGGGATATATGTGACCCTTCTAAGACAACGGCAATTAAAAACTGTCCCATACCAATAACTATAATAAATATTTTTGGTTTCCTTAAACTAACTGGGCATTACAAATGATTTTTAAGAAACTTCTTGTCATTGTAAAAACCACTAATCAAGCTAACTCAGAAGGGAGTAAAGTTTGTTCTGACTAATGAATGTGAACAGAGATTCAAGGAATTAAAATAGAGGCTTATCACTACACCGATACTCAAACTACTCTTAGGTGGATAAATTTTCATGGTATACAATGATACTTCAAATAAAGTCTTGGGTTGTGTGAAAATGGAAAATAAAAATGTGATAGCATATACCTCAAGTCAATTAAAATTTCATGATAAGAACTACCCAATCCATGATTTGGAGTTGGCTAGTGATTTTCACAATGAATATTTGGAAGAACTATCTCTATGGGGAGAAGTATGAAATATATATGGATTATAAGAGCCTCAGATATATATTCACATAGAAAGAGATTAATATGTACAAATTAATATGGTTAGAGCTAATAAAAGATTATGATTGTTCAATCCAATACCATGTTGGGGAATAAAATAAAGTGGAAGATGGTCTAAGTAGAAGTTATATTTTAACCTTAACAATGATTAGAATTGAGAGGGATCCAATCAACTTATACATATAAAGGATTGAAAATAGAATCAAAAAGGAAGTAACATCATCATTCATTTCTAAAATTATTTCTCAACCATCCCTCATGGAGAAGATAAATGATACTCAAAGAGATGATATGGAAATATAGAAGAAGATGGAAGATAGAAGAAATGGGAAATTCTTGGAGTCTAAAATTGATGAAGGATATATAATATTTGGGTTGTGACTATGTATAACATAAAATCTTGAGATAAAAAAGGGGATAACAAATTATTCATATAGCTCCACCTTCTTCATACACCTAGAGAGCATGAAGATGTATCAAGATCTCCAATAATATTTTTCATGGGATAATATGAAAAAGGAGATCATGAAATATACATCAAAGTGTTTTTTATTTCTTCCTATTAATGAAGAAAGAGAAAATTCTAAGGGGATGATGAAACCATTACTCATACCTATATGGAAATGAAAAACACCACTAAGGAAATTTTCACTAGTCCTCCAAAGACATCCAGAGGAAATAATGGTATATGGGTTGTGGTGAATCATCTTATAAAAAATTCTCATTTCATTTAAATTTTATAGGACTTATAATTTGATTAATTTGTAAGGATATACATTAGAGAATTAGTGAGGCTAAATAGAACACCATTATCAATTGTATCTAATTGAGATCCAATGTTTTCCTATATGTTTTGGAAGAGTATATAGTATTCTCTAAACACTTATTTAAACTTAATTATGGATTACCACCCCTAAAATGATGACCAATCTGAGTGGAATATCCAGACACTTGAAGAAATGTTGAGAGATTTCTCAATAGACTTCAAAGAATGATGATATTAGCATCTTCCTTTGGTAAATTTATCATATAATAATAGCTTTAATCCAGCATATAAATGGATCTCTATGAAACCCTTTATGGGAATAGATGTAGAACACCTACATTCTGGGATAAATTTGGTGAAGGAAACTTGTTGGGACCTGAAATAGTTGAGGAAATGGTATAATAGATCAATGTCATTCATCAGTTAATCAGGGCTACTCATAGTCAATATAAGATCTATGCTGACAAGTTTTTATGAAAACTAAAGTTTGAGTTTGGAGATATTGTGTTCCTTCGAATATCTACATGGAATAGATTCATGATATTTGGGAAGAATTGAAATCTAAGTACCATGTACATCATCCCCTTTGATTTTCTTGATCGCATCGAAGTTGTGGCATATTTACTAGAACCCCCACAAACCTTTCCTCAAGTATAATACATATTCCATATATCAATCTTGATGAAGTACATATCAGATCCCTCAAATGTACTAAATTTATAGGTGGTGTATTTGGAAAATTATCTCTCTTATGAGGAGGATGTAGTGAAGTTATTGAATCATAGAGATAAATTTTTACACAACAAGACAACTCACCTAGTCAAAGTAGAACGCTAAAACCATAAGTATAAAGACGTGACATGGGAACCAATGGAAGACATGAAGTAGAAGTACCCTCACCTATTTTAACCTTATTATGTAAAAAGACATTTTGAGGGTGAAATTTATTAAGGGGGAATAATTTAATGATCTAGAATTTTATCAATGGGATTTCCCTTCTAAATATATAATTGTGTCATATTTATTAAAATAATATTATATAATTCACATTCACCACATTATAAAATCATCTAAATTTTATTATATTAAATTAAAAATTACATTTAGAGAATAAATATGTTCATAAGAATTGAAATTATTGCAATGGGAAAAAATATAAAATAAGATAAAAATAATAGGAAAGTTTGGATCTACTCGATCCCCCAAAATAATCTCATTCACAAACAACATTATAGAAATTAACCGGAATATTAGTAATAAAATATTCATTTTGAAATTAAAAATATATTTAATTTTGAGAGAAAATATAAGTGAATGAAAAATTAATGAAATATTAGTTATTTATAGAAATTATGTAACCCATATGACTGTTACAAATATGACTGCTGGAATAGTAATTTGACTATAGTAATAGCAATCTAACCATTGAAATAGTAATATAACCATTAAGAATAGTAAAATGAACATTATAATAGTAAACCCACCAATTATAATGTAAAATAATATTTAATTGTCTTATAAAATGAGAATATGGTATATTTATATCATGATACAAGTAAATAAATGTTTAAAAATAATAAAATAAGTGTTTGTATTTTTTATAAAACATAAACGTTGTATTTGAATTTTTATAAAAAATTAAAAGATTTAAACGAAATTTGATTTTCATAAAATGGGTTTAAATATTAATATTAATTCATTTTATAAATATAATATAATTTTTTAAGACCATAAGTAATTTTTCAAAGGGTTGGGAAATTGATCATAATATTAAAATTGGTATTTTTTAAATAATTAATTATTTTAATTAAAAATTTAATTTAGAATATTAATAAAATTATTTTCATAAAATAGATTTCATTTTTGAAGTCTACATGTTGAAAAAAAATTAGGATTAATTTTTTGGTATTTTTCCAAAATTGTTGAATTTTTTATGAATAGTAAAATATGGTAACATGAGGTATTTAACATTATAAGTTACATGCATGATTTATTACATATTGGATGATGTAAGAACCCATTATTTCAAAAACACATGTACAATTTGTTATATATAGTCACAATATTAATCACTATTTGTTGTCTTGATCCAAAATAATAAACTAATAAATATGATATTCAAAAACACCCCTCTCCTACCCTTATAAATACCACCCATCAGCTTGTAACGCCCCAAGATTTTATGAAAAAATATTCATTTAATTAATTTCTTGTGTTTTATGTTACACCAAGATTACTTTGCGCTATACGCAACACCGTATTAGCTTGCAGTATACGCAACACTATTCTTGGATCGTGTTACACACAATTTTGATAATAGTTATTCTACGCAACATTGAGTATATATATATATATATATATTCAATTTATAAATGAAATATGGTTGGATTCTGTTATACGAAACAACGAAGGATTCTTTCACAACACGCAACCCTGACTTGGCTTGCATTACGCGCAATCGCGACCTTCCTCGATAGCGTGTGTTGTACGCAATACCGGGTTTTAATAAACAACAATATATTATTATAATATTATCATGAACTAGCCGTTATGAATAGTATTAACTAAATTTTGAATTTTATAACATTATTATTCATCTTACATATTTTCTAGAACATGGTATAAGAATAAAATAAATTTTTCGGGTAAAATAAGTATTTTTCAAAAAATGCAGTTTTGCCGCCTTTTGATGGTGCACCCACTTTAAATCTAGTTTTTGACATGTTTATATGTTTAATTTGACAAAATAAAATTATTCTTTTGAATCAGGATATAAAAATTTACATTAGATAAAGTTTTGATATTTTTTTGATAACTTTCATATTTTAATGAATAGTAAAAACACGCTATATTTCAATTAAAAACAACTTTTTTCATCATAATATCTTATGTGGTTAAGTTATAATATTGAATGGTTTTAAAGTATAAATAGAATATATTTTTACCATTTAATATAATGTATGTCATTACCATTGATTTTACCTTGAATTCGTAGGTTAAATCAATTCAATCTTTTGTAATGTTTTAAAGAAAAACCCGTTTTCTTTCGACAACGGGATTATTTTAATTTAATTTCTGCATCTTTTGTGTATTGAATTTGGAAAAATGGATTCCATATTTGTAATCAGTGGGTCCAAATTATGTTAATAATCTACTTTTTATTTTTGGGCATTGTGAATAGTAACTACGGTAAATTTTATTTACTATAGTTAAAGGTAAATCGGGTAATTAAGGGTAAATATAAGATTATAAAATTACCCTAACACTTTTAAAAATCCTATTGGATGGCTAAAAGTATACCCATATAACCTAAGGGTCGGATTAGATTCATTTTATGGACTTTTTCCCATGAAAATAATTTAATTGTTATTAAAACCAAAGAATGTGACAACATGTCACTTTCTTAAATCTTATAAGTATAATAATTTTAATTTAGTGATAAACTTCATGAAACTTCAAACATGAATAGTATACATAAATATAATACAATTATCTACATAATAGGAATTTATTTATAATTTTTAGGTATTAAATAATTATCATTTATTATGACACAAAGATGATGTAGTAATTGTCTTATTAATGAAATATTGACATAATTGATGTTATAAATGCCCAAATAAATGTAATTTCAGACTTTTTATGACTTAAATTAATTTTAGAGGTTAATATGACATGTTATTGTTGATATAAGTGACTTGGTTAGAACTTATCATTCTGTTATAAATTTCATAAAAATCATGTACCAAATAGTGTCAAAATTGACATAAATTAGTTTTTAAAACAAATATTATATTATTAATTGTTATTTAATTCCTAAAAATATAAGGTTCGTCCAAATGACTTATATAAGGATAGATATATTAATAATAAACAACTTGGGGTTCTTTTGGCTTGTTATAGTAAGTTTATTAACCATATAGTGTAAGAAAACAAAAAGACACGGTAAAAGTTAAATTATTTAACTTAGAGTTAAATCTAATTGATAAGGTTAAAATAATAACCTAAACTTGTCTAAATCCTATTTTATGAGAGTATTTCGACCCATACCCACTTTATCTTAGAAATAAGACCCTTTGGAACCATTATAAACCTAATTTGACCTTAATATAAAATAATATTTTGAGATTTTCCTAACGTGTCCCTCTCCTCCCTTATAAAAGGGCACCTCCTCCCCCTCTTCCTCACACCACTTTGAGCCTTCAAGCTTGGCAAACCCCTGGGGAAATCTCTTCTCCACTTCCCTAGTATCATCCTAGAGGTCCTGGTCTTCTTCAAAGACCATCCTAAGTTCTTTAAGTGGAGGTTAATAAAAGGCGCGTCAAAAAAAGATAATATCCATTACCGATCTTTTTCAATTTCTTTCTTCTTCAACTTATTCTTATTTAGTTGTTTCATGATAAAGTAATAACATAAGTATTTATTATATACTGATATGTCATTATAAATATTAAACAACTCTAATTAACCTTCTATCTATCCTACAGAAAAAAGAAAATCACCGCGTGTGCGTACGTACGGAATACTGTCTCAATGCCGTGGTGTAATCTATTTTCCGCCACCACCTTAATTGGATGGGTATAATGGTGTAATGAGTAACTATATATGATTATTATAAAGTTATATTGATACTGAAATAGTATACATACACTTCAACACAAGTCCACGATCATGAGAACGATATCATTGCTCGTGCGTACGTACGGACTACCGTCTCCACGACGCGATGAGATTCATTATCCACATTAACCATTCATGAATGATTATAAAGTATATATAATGAATAATAATGAAATATATGACATTTTAAATCTACTGGATTTATGTATATATATATGTATGTCATCTACTTACTTTCATTCAAGACAATAAGGAAAGGAAAACAGCGTTCATGCGTACGTACGGACTACCGTCTCCATGAACGGTGTGTTTCATTTCATTTATCTATCTATTATATATATATATACTGAATATATATTATATATAAATCATGTTTTATATTCTGAAAGTAATTAAATCATTATATAAGTAATAATAATGTCAAGAACAATAATTCCAAACACCTACGATAAATGAAACGATTTTACCCAAAACACTTCTTTAACATGGAATTTACAAAAGAACGGGTAATATAAAGTCATAAGTGAACCATATATGATATCATAACAATGAATATGATTCTGTAATAAGTTAATGACATTATTTAAATCATTATACAGGATTTTCAGATACGTACAAAGCATATCGGACGTAAGGTAAGGGAAATATCACAATCTCATTTTTATCCGAGATTGTTTATACTTTGAAATTTACTGGGGTGTATTTTATCATCCAAATCCATGTTTCCTCAATATTTAATATTATTTCCATCCACCTAAAATTTTTTAAATCCAACTTTACCCTTCGGTGAGTTTTTAGTAAAAGATATGAAAGGAATCTTTTGTCGTTTTTCGTACGAGGTACTTTTTGACTTTTCCGACAAAAGTACGAGAAGAATGTTTTTTTAACTTATACGGCATGAATGGATTTTTAAAACATTATTTCCAAGAATCTTCCTTTACAAGTTTTCAAGATTATTTTTAATCAACTTCTTATAGTTTAAAATTGTATGAAACGTTAAGAAAGGAAAATGATTTTGAAGTAGAAAGGATATTTTCCTCAAGAATGGTGTTCAAGTGTTTTATCAAAATTATTTTCCATCTAAGATAATATAGGGTTCTATTTATATCCCTAATATTACATTGATTTGATTATGTTGTGATGGAATTATTTTTATGAATTCCTTTATCTTATATGAATTGTTTTATGATGTCATGTTGTTTAAAAATCCCATTTTTATTACATGGGTTATGCAATAATGTATGATTTATGATTTTTGTGGCACACATAAGAATGGTATCATTATGAGATGTGTGGGACCTATATCTCCCTCCAATGCATTGGGTAAAGATTTTATATCTCATGAGATAGACATGGCTGGAATGGTAGGTTATACCGGTTCAGTGAAACAGGACTGAAACGAGGGTGACTTGGTTCAGATATGGACTTTGTCCACTAAGATAGTCTTGGCAATGAGTATTGACTAATACGATATGATTCTCTATGATTATGTGTGTATGACACAAAGTTTCATGTTTTAAGTTATTATTATTGGGATTTCATTTCACTACTATGATTTATCCCATGTTATGAAATTATGATCTCTTTTGCAGGTTAAGATTTCCAAAATGTTATGTTCTTATGAATATGATGTGATTGATATTTCTTTTGTTTACCCCTACTGAGTATTTGAGATCACCCTTTTGTGTTTTCTTTTCCCCATGATATAAAGAAAGGTTTTAGGTAAAAAAAAGGAAGATCTTTATGGGAGATGTTGAAGATCTTTCACCACGATTAGAAGATTATATTCCGAGTTTCCAAAGACACTAAACTATTACGATCCTTGTGTGTGTGTTTTTGTTATGTACTAAGTATTCCGCAAAAGTAATGTAATGTCCATGTACGTCAAGCTTCGGGTCTCTACAGTTGGTATCATAGGAAAGGTTTAGTCAACCTTTCGAAACTAGGATGCGAAAACGTTAGTGAGATCCCTAGAGATATTTCTAAGGTATGTCTAGGGATGCCCCTAAGGATAAGTATACGTATTGGATATAGTCCTAGAACTATGGTAACGATATTAGATTAAACCAAAGATGTTAGATATTGAAGTCAATCCCCCTTTATTATGATTTTTGCCTCTCACACTATTCTTTTTGGGTTTTACAAAATGGCTGGAAACAAGGTGATTCACGATAATGGAGGATATGATGGACAATGGAATGATATTCTTCATGAGCAACAAAGTGAAATGGGATTTGGAAGTCCAAACATCATTATTACACCAAATCAGCAATCTCATAATATGATCAATAAAGTAAAATTTGGTAAGTTTCCTGACTCGGCTAATAAGAGAAAGATGGAGTTTCATGATGATCATAGAGGAAAGAAAGTTAAATTTCCCCTATGTAAATCATGTGGGAAGAGGCATCAAGGAGAATGTTTCAAAGGAACTGGAAGATGCTCTGGGTGTGGAAAAGAAGGACACAAAGCTAGTAAGTGCAAAAGAAAAGGTTCAGTTAACACTAGGGATGAGGATAATGGTATTACTACGACATTAACAATGGTTAAATGTTTTAAATGTGCAATGTACGGGAATTATGCAAACCAATGCCCTAAGGGAAAATCTCATGAAGAGAATCAGTACGGCCGTATGGGTAGTATTTATGTTGATGATGATAAAGAGACTACAAATGATATGTGAGATGAAAGAATTGTTGAAGCTCGGTCAATGGTTTAAGAAGGTAGTGGAATGATTACATGTTTATCAAGTGTAATGTTGTATAAATAATCTCATGGTACTATGGAATAAAGAGACATCTAAGGATTGTTACATTGTTGTCTTTCCTTGAGTTTTGAAAGTGTGTGATTAATGCTACCAATATCCATGAAAGGTTATTCAGATATTTTTGGAATGAAGATGATATGCGCATAATGAAGGGATAAGGAGAAAATTAAATGTTTGATAGTATTCATGAGCTCATGACTGATATAAGGAGAAGGTTATATCATGGTTTGAGTATATATAATTTTTGGATTTTGGTATGTGGTAAGAGTTAACTTTTGACAACATTCATGTTTTCACTAATGTTTAATAGGTATTCATTTTTCAAGAGAATACATGATTAAGGTATTCACATGATTGGAATGTGACCAACAAGATATATGGGGGATAAATGATGGTATTCACATGCTTGGTTGATGATATTTCAATTAATCATTTTCTTTATACTATGAGCTTGGACCGAAGTATTTTAGATAAGCCTAAATATTGGAATGGATTATGCTAATTATTGTTTAAGGATAGAACTTTTTTCGATATTACTGATGGGATTTTATAGTAATGTAGTTTTAGAAAAAGGACAACCTGCAGGACGGGCGACAGCCCATCGCGTCGGACAAGGCTGTGGGAATCGAACCCACAACCGAAGTGCAACTGGCCTTTATCGCCTACCACTGGCCTGCAGGAAGTCCCTGTTTAGTATAAACTAGTTTTATTTTATTAAGCAGTATGATATATGAATTGTAAGTTCATTTTTGGAATCGTATATGATTAACCTCACCAAAGACGGACTTATGTATATTTGATAACTATTTCTAAACTTTTGTTTGAAACAGGTGGAATGACCCATCATTCTATCACATGATCTGTTAACACTTCATGAATAACAAATTCAACTTCATTTCTTTAAGAGATGAAGTGGAAATTGTTCAAAGCACGAACAATAGTGAGATTGTACCAAAATCAAGTAAGTATTTCTTCTAATTCAAAATTTTCAACTTTAGGGAAATGATATTGAAAACCAAAAATGTGGTCCTAGTGATCTTATATCTGATGAATCAGATGGTACCCTAGATCATCACAAATTTATGGCTTTGTGATTGTTGGCTTTTTCATAGCCATGTTCTCTACCACTCTCCATCAGAACCTGATGGTTAGATTTTTCTTCCATATCCATATTTTCACCTATGTTCTCCTACGTGGAAACCCAATGATGAGTTAATTTGGGTAAATGTTACACTTCATACTTTAGTTTTTAAATCCATGTTTTGGTATTCCTTTTTACAATGTGGTTTTCTATTAAACAAACTTTCGAGTAGTGACCCATTTATAACCCCGACGAATTTCGAGGGCGAAATTCATTTTAAGGGGGGTAGAATGTAACGCCCCAAGATTTTATGAAAAAATATTCATTTAATTAATGTCTTATGTTGTATGCTATACCAAGATTACCTTACGCTATATGCAACACTGTATTAGCTTGCAGTATACGCAACACTATTCTTGGAACGTGTTACACACAATTTTGATAATAGTTATTCTATGCAACATTGAGTATATATATATATATTCAATGTATAAATGAAATATGGTTGGATTCTGTTATATGAAACAACGAAGGATTCTTTCACAACACGCAACACTGACTTGGCTTGCATTACACGCAATCGCGACCTTCCTCGATAGCGTGTGTTGTACGCAATACCGGGTTTTAATAAACAACGATATATTATTATAATATTATCATGAACTAGCCGTTATGAATAGTATTAACTAAATTTTGAATTTTATAACATTATTATTCATCTTACACATTTTCTAGAACATGGTATAAGAACAAAATAAATTTTTCGTGTAAAATAAGTATTTTTCAAAAAATGCAGTTTTGTCGCCTTTTGATGGCGCACCCACTTTAAATCTAGTTTTTGACATGTTTATATGTTCAATTTGACAAAATAAAATTCTTATTTTGAATCAGGATATAAAAATTTACATTAGATAAAGTTTTGATATTTTTTCGATAACTTTCATATTTTAATGAATAGTAAAAACATGCTATATTTTAATTAAAAACAACTTTTTTCATCGTAATATCTTATGTGGTTAAGTTATAATATTGAATGGTTTTAAAGTATAAATAGAATATATTTTTACCATTTAATATAATTTATGTCATTAGCATTAATTTTACCTTGAATTCATAGGTTAAATCAATTCAATCTTTTGCAATGTTTTAAAGAAAAACCCGTTTTCTTTGGACAACGGGATTAATTTTAATTTAATTTCTGCATCTTTTGTGTATTGAATTTGGAAAAATGGATTCCATATTTGGAATCAGTGGGTAAAAATTATGTTAATAAGCTACTTTTTATTTTTGGGCATTGTGAATAGTAACTATGGTAAATTTTATTTACTATAGTTAAAGGTAAATCGGGTAATTAAGGGTAAATATAAGATTATAAAATTACCCTAACACTGGGAAAAATCCTATTGTATGGCTAAAAGTAGACTCATATAACCTAAGGGTCGGATTAGATTCATTTTATGGACTTTTGTCCATGAAAATAATTTAATTGTTATTAAAACCAAAGAATGTGACAACATGTCACTTTCTTAAATCTTATAAGTATAATAATTTTAATTTAGTGATAAACTTCATGAAACTTCGAACATGAATAGTATACAGAAATATAATACAATTATATACATCATATGAATTTATTTATAATTTTTAGGTATTAAATAATTATCATTTATTATGACACAAAGATGATGTAGTAATTGTCTTATTAATGAAATATTGACATAATTGATGTTATAAATGCCCAAATAAATGTAATTTGAGACTTTTTATGACTTAAATTAATTTTATAGGTTAATATGACATGTTATTGTTGATATAAGTGACTTGGTTAGAACTTATCATTCTGTTATGAATTTCATAAAAATCATGTACCAAATAGTGTCAAAATTGACATAAATTAGTTTTTAAAACAAATATTATATTATTAATTGTTATTTAATTCCTAAAAATCAAAGGTTCGGCCAAATGACTTAGATAAGGATAGATATATTAATAATAAACAACTTGGGGTTCTTTTGGCTTGTTATAGTAAATTTATTAACCATATTATGTAAGAAAACAAAAAGACACGGTAAAAGTTAAATTATTTAACTTAGAGTTAAATCTAATTTATAAGGTTAAAATAATAACCTAAAATTTTCTAAATCCTATTGGATGAGAGGATTCCGACCCATACCCACTTTATCTTCTAAATAAGACCCTTTGGAACCATTATAAACCGAATTTTACCTTAATATAAAATAATATTTTGAGATTTTCCTAAGGTACCCCTCTCCTCCCTTATAAAAGGGAACCTCCTCCCCCTCTTCCTCACACGACTTTGAGCCTTCAAGCTCGGACAACCCCTGAACAAATCTCTTCTCCACTTCCCTAGTATCATCTTAGAGATCATGGTCTTCTTCAAAGACCATCCTTAGTTCTTTAAGTGAAGGTTAAGAAAAGGCACGTCAAAAAGAGGTAATATCCATTACCGATCTTTTTCAATTTCTTTCTTCTTCAACTTATTCTTCTTTAGTTGTTTCATGATAAAGTAATAACATAAGTATTTCTTATATACTGATATGTTATTATAAATATTAAACAACTCTTATTAACCTTCTATCCATCCTATGGAAAAAAGAAAATCACCGCGCGTGCGTACGTACGGAATACCGTCTCCACGCCGTGGTGTAATCTATTTTCCGCCACCACCTTAATTGGATGGGTATAATGGTGTAATGAGTAACTATATATGATTATTATAAAGTGATATTGATACTGAAATAGTATACATACACTTTAACACAATTTCATGATCATGAGAATGATATCATCGCTCGTACGTACGTACGGACTACCGTCTCCACGACGCGATGAGATTCATTCTCCACATTAACCATTCATGAATGATTATAAAGTATATATAATGAATAATAATGAAATATATGACATGTTAAATCTACTGGATTTATGTATATATATATGTATTTCATCTACTTACTTCCATTCAAGACAATAAGGAAAGGAAAACAGCGTTCATGCGTACGTACGGACTACCGTCTCCATGAACGGTATGTTTCATTTCATTTATCTATCTATTATATATATATATATACTGAATATATATGACATATAAATCATGTTTTATATTCTTAAAGTAATTAAATCATGATATAAGTAATAATAATTTCAAGAACAACAAGTCCAAACACCTACGATAAATGAAACGATTTTACCCAAAATGCTTCTTTAACATGGAATTTACAAAAGAACGGGTAATATAAAGTCATAAGTGAACCATATATGATATCATAACAATTAATATGATTCTGTAATAAGTTAATGACATTATTTAAATCATTATACAGGAGGTTCAGATACGTACAAAGCATATCGGACGTAAGGTAAGGGAAATATCACAATCTCATTTTTATCCGAGATTGTTTATACTTTGAAATTTACTGGGGTGTATTTTATCATCCAAATCCATGTTTCCTCAATATGTAATATTATTTCCATCCACATAAAATTGTTTAAATCCAATTTTACCCTTCGGTGAGTTTTTAGTAAAAGATATGAAAGGAATCTTTTGTCATTTTTCGTATGAGGTACTTTTTGACTTTTCCGACAAAAGTACGAGAAGAATTTTTTTTTAACTTATACGGTATGAATGGATTTTTAAAACATTATTTCCAAGAATCTTCCTTTAAAATTTTTCAATTTTATTTTTAATCAACTTCTTTTAGTTTAAAATTTTATGACACGTTAAGAAAGGAAAATGATTTTGAAGTAGAAAGGATATTTTCCTCAAGAATGGAGTTCAAGTGTTTTATCAAAATTATTTTCCATCTAAGATAATATAGGGTTCTGTTTCTATCCCTATTTACATTGATTTGATTATGTTGTGATGGAATTATTTTTATGAATTCCTTTATCTTATATGAATTGTTTTATGATGTCATGTTGTTTAAGAATCCCATTTTTATTACATGGGTTATGCAATGATGTATGATTTATGATTTTGTGGCACACATAAGAATGGTATCATTATGAGATGGGTGGGACCTATATCTCCCTCCAATGCATTGGGTAAAGATTTTATATCTCCTGAGATATACATGGCTGGAATGGTAGGTTATACCGGTTCAGTGAAACAGGACTGAAACGAGGGTGACTCGGTTCAGAAATGGACTTTGTCCACTAAGATAGTCTTGGCAATGAGTCTTGACTAATAAGATATGATTCTCTATGATTATGTGTGTATTCCACAAAGTTTCATGTTTTAAGTTATGATTATTGGGATTTCATTTCACTACTATGATTTATCCCATGTTATGAAATTATGCTCTCTTTTGCAGGTTAAGATTTCCAAAATGTTATGTTCTTATGAATATGATGTGATTGATATTTCTTTTGTTTACCCCTACTAAGCATTTGATCTCACCCTTTTATGTTTCTTTTCCCCAGGATATAAAAAATGTTTTAGGTATAAAAAAAAGGAAGATCTTTATGGGAGATGTTGAAGATCTTTCACCACGATTAGAAGATTATATTCCGAGTTTACAAAGACACTAAACTATTACGATCCTTGTGTGTATGTTTTTGTTATGTACTAAGTATTCCGCAAAAGTAATGTAATGTCCATGTACGTCAAGCTTCGGGTCTCTACACAGCTACCCTTCTCCTCACATCCTCTAGGATTTGTATATTTCAAAATTTCTACCCAATTCTCTTCCAAATCCTCTCCCACATTTCCTAGTTATTCTGGTCACACCAAAAGACCAATTTCAAGTGTCTTAAGGATTTTTTCAAGGAGACAACATTCAAGATGTAATATTCTCAAACAACCTATTTTAGATTATTTTATTATTATACATTATCCTCACCTCAATAATCAAACATGGAATAATAACTATTTTATAATACATATAATGTAAACTTATAGTGCTAATGGAATATCAAACATCCATCTTTGCCACTCCTCTTATTCTAAAAATGAAACCATTGTCCATATTATGTTGGTTCACTGCCACCATGGATAATGATTTTTATATTTTATTACCAAAATTAATGGCATGTTTAATTTTAATTATAATGGTTTAAAATTAAATAAATATTTATATTATATATATTTTTAAATTATATAATGAATTTATGCCCATGATATTAAATACAATGAAGCTAGTCATTGATGGTTGGTAAAAATACCAAAATAAACTAACCATATAACATTAACATTTTACTAATTGAATATTCTATATGTTATAACACATATGGATATTTGGAACCATGTGAATTTATATAAGTTTATAAATACCAGTTCATTTTACTTATGTACTTTTAATCCCATTTGATAAGAACTTCAATAATTATCCATAAGTGATCCAACCTTGGAATCATGAAATGAACACCCTTAAAATAGTGGAATTAAACATTATATATCATTAAAATAGTTCTAAGTGAAAATATTATAATTATAGTAAATAAAATATATATTTAAAATTTCTTTAATTAATTAATTATTCAATTTAATTTGATTATTCAGTATATTAAGTTCAAGTGCAGAACAATTCTGGAACATAAGGTAAGGGATCTCTTTAAATCGCCCCATTTTCATTGTGTTATGATTTCTCTCTATTTAACTAGATTTATACCTCTATTATTATTATTTAAATCTTATATATTTTTAATATTGGTCCCAAACATATATACCTAGTTTAATTCACCTTTTCTTGATGGGGATATTCATGTTTTAATTATTCACATCTCAATTTCTTTTGAAAAGCAAATTAAAGGGGAGTTTTCTATTTTATTTTCCTCCTTTAGAGAATCATTCAATGAAATGTTTTAAAACTTTAATGGTTTCTAAAAAACTATTTTTATATTGAAAACCATTTTAGTTCATTTCTATTTTTATGGAAACTAATATGCTCTTACCCACTTATAATATTCTTTACCCTTTTCCCAAAAACACCGCTTAAGTGGTACATATCCAAAGTAAAATATCCACTATTTTTCATGTATTAACTTTTGTAGGACATAATTTATCATGATATATACTTATTTTCCCATATGAATTTCTAATAGTTTTTTAATCTATTTTTTCTTTGAAACTATTATGATATGCTATCTGGTTATGTTATATGACATGATTACGCTATCCATTTCTTTATATGGGTAATACTTATGTTTATACCTTTTGATTGATTTCCTTATGTGACACACATATGAATGTACATTATATAAATGTTTCACCCATATATAGATCCAATTATTTCGGTAATGTTTATCTCTTATGAGATGATATGTATGGGATTTGGGAGTAAACCTAATACATTATGGGACTCTGTCCACCATGTGATGTTGTCTTAGAAGTTATCCTTGACTTATTATTATGTCATGTTTTATATTGTTCCCAAATTCCTATGATTCCATGATATTATGATTCCATGTTCTTTATGTTATTATACCATGTGATTACTCATGATCTTTCTCCTTTATGATATCATGTTATGCCTTTTGACTCATATGTTATGCTTTGTTATCAAGTCTATTACCATACTAGGATTTTTAGCTAACCCCTTTACTTTATGTATTCCCCAGTTTATCCTATTCATTTATAGGAGACAAAATGGATTTATGATCTCATTATGGAGAATAAATTAAAGATGTCTTATTTTAGATTCATTTTGATGTATTATGATCATAGTCTTCCAAATACACAAGGCCTCTCGATCTTTGGGTTGGGTTTATTTGATATTTATGTTAAAAATTATTTAATAATATGTGTAAAAGGATTGGGTATCTATAGAATGGCCTTAAAAGGTTCATCATTTGTCATAGTTACAAAACCCTAAAAAGAACTTAAATAGTCCTTTTCTTACAACCTTAAATGGTATGATGTGTCCTATTGGGTAAAACCAAACAATATGGGTTATATTTCCATTTATAGGTATATAAAGGAAGCCCCTGTCATGGGACTGATCCCAAATACACAACACCTACCACCTCTCTGGATGGTGATAATTTTAGAGTTCCTAGTTTTGTGGGTTTAAATCATAGTATAATTAATCAGTAAATAGAAAGGTATAGTAACTTAGATATATTCAAATATTCACATCAATTTATGGTAATTATTGATCACTATCATGATGAAGGTGAAAAGAATTATTATTGGGAACTGAAGTTCCAAAATAGTTGTGTTGGTTTTATATATTTTTAATAAGTTTAAATATGTATGTCATGAAGTGATGGAGTGTTGTGTTATCCAAGAAGTGTCCTCCTAATATATAATATAAGGATTCTTCCCATTTATTTTCATAAATAAGAATGAAGTGCAATTTTCCATGAATACATGGTTGACAATATTCAAGATAACAGTTATAATATCTGACAATTAATGAGTAAGAGATCATAATTTTTTCTTTAGATCCTCATAAGGTTAACCAATATTAAATCTGGAGTTCTGGAAAATAGAAATGGATAATACCACACTATCGTTCATCTATAGTGAGCATTTTGGGAAGTCCTAGAAACATTAGGGAGTTGTTCCTAGGAAAGATTAAATGACTGGGTAGTTATCTAAATTTTGAAACAGCAATATCCATGTCATGGATAATGTCATTGTGAAATAAAATAATCTATATAAGAAATAATAATTAGAAAAAATTACATGGTTCAAGTTTTTTTATAGTGGTTCTTGAATGATTTTAGTGTGGTTGGACTAAAACAATGGTCAACACACCGTGTTGTATCCTTGGTCTAAAGAATAGTTAAAAATTCTATTAAAAAGATTATAATTGCTTGAATGGGTGATTTAAACATAAAAAAATATTTTTTTTATTCAATAAAAATAAAAAATAATCTAGTCAAACCAAGGTGATAGTGGATAAGCTCAGTCGTAGCCAGTCTAGGTAATGTAAGAGGAGCAGATATCCAGGCAGGGAGGTTCTAGAAGTAGAGGATCATTATTTATGGAACGGGGATATTTCATGGGATTTAAATGCTTTATCTTAGAGCATTGTGTTTGATATTGAAGTAAGAATCTAATTCAAATTATGATTTGGGACTCAAATGAAGTATGGAACTATTCAATGTAAATGAATTGGATGGTAGCGATGTGGTTACAAAATTTCTATATTTTTTCATCATATCAAATATCTTGTGGTTTTTCATTGATATAATACCTAAAAAACATAGAGGGCCAACTCGGGTATGTTGGTCATCATGGTAGGATTGTGTGCAGAAGTCTATTTGTGATGGTTAGTCAAAATGGGAAACTTGTAGAGACCACTCCATGTTATATTTTTGTGGTGTATTTTTGAAGTACATGTAGAAAATATGGAAGCCCAATATGGTTGTTTTAGCTATCATGGAGAACTTATATGATATATTTTATGTGATATACTGAATAACCCAATGTTTTAGTCCAATTACTATTGTGTATCAAGTTTTTTTAGGATGGAGAGGAAAAATACAGGTGGACACTGAGCAATCCATTTCAAAGGGAGTTTTTCCAAGAATTTTATTGTTCTAAGGTTAATTTTTTGGTGGATCTGTGTTAAAGATTATTATAAATTTGTTTTAATCTATGTCTCAATGCTCCAAATCATAATTTTTTCATGATTTTAGTTTGAATATGGATGTTATAATAGATGTTTCCTTGGAATAAGTTATATATAAACTATAAGGAATTAATTAATATAAATTTGAGTAATTAAAAATTGAGGTTTAATGGGGGTCATGAAGTGATCCTTGGTCAACCATATGTGTACCCAAAGAAAATTGATGCACATATTATAGGTGAAAGAGTGGGTATATTTTATGGGAATATAAAACAGAACTTCAAAGAGATATATCTAGTTTGAATAAGAGAACCTCTTATAGAGAAATGAGTACAACTCAATACTACTCTGTCAAGAACTAATATTTGTTTATCAAAGTAGAAACGGAGGAATTCAATGAGATATTTTTTAATCTTATCTATATTGTTGTAGAAGAATAATAATAATAAAACAATATGTTCTTATGATACCTAGTACTATATAATTTTGAATACTGATTTGAGAAGAGTTGAGAGTAGATTCTAAGTAAGATTTGGGAACTAGTTTATCTAACATATATTGAGTAGAAGTCATTTTGTAAGAGAATAAAAAGGAAATAAAATATTATATTTTGATAAGAAGTGGATCTGAATGATATATATAGTAAAATCTCGCATAAAAATAGTTGGAATCAATATATAAAACTATACAGGATACCGAAGACTATGGAATATAGTATAAGGATATCTTTACTTGTGAAATATAGTGAAGAATCACCTATGTAATATAGTGAACATAGTTTTTTGGATGATCCTTATATAATACACTTGTAGTTTGTAATAGAATTATTATTGTAAAATTAATGACTTGGATGATATTTATCAAAGTAAGGAGTTTTTTTCCCACATTGGGGATGAACTTTGTAAAAATATTGTGTGTTACTCTTTCTTTATATTATGTACTTTATGTTTTGTTCAAGATTGGGTAAACAAGAATAGAACCATGTTTTTATTATCCAATAATATAGGTTCAAATAATAAATAGGGTAAAGGATATAAATAACATTTTGGAATTTGATAAAATACTTAACCACTTCTGATTCACCCTTATCTAAGGTGTCTATGTATAGATATTATGGTCATACCAGTTGGTATCAAATCATAAAGTTTCCTCTATTTGGATCCAAATTTTCCTTTCCAAATTTTTTATCTGAAATATTTTAATTTCATATTTGAAGAGTGTTTAAAATATCCTCAAATGTAAAATTCAGATTCCATGCCTATTAAAGTAGATTTGCAAGTTTCATCCAATAATCTAATAAAATAGTAAGAAAAGAGAGGACAATAAGCTTAGAAAAATTTAAAATTAAAAATAGGATCAACCACTAGTTTAAGGTGATCAGAGTGGTATATATATTTTATAAAACTTTTTAAAATTATTCCTCTGATGATTCCAGTTCAAGTTGTGATGAAGATGATTTCAATGAATCACTCAGTGATATTTATTTTAAAATCAAGGTTTATCTTACGAATGTTCCTATTTAGGTTAATACTCACATGGTTTTATAAATAAAGGGATTTCATGATGAAAAGTCAAAAATGGAGTCATAAGTTGATGCAATGAAATATGAATTCGCTAAAATAGTTATCATATGAAACACCCCCAGAAAACATGTGAAACCTAAGAAATAATTTTACCCACTTTAATGTGAAATAATTTCTCTAGTTGATAAAGAATATTAAATAGTTTTTTATTAAAAAAATTACTTGGGAATGTTTTTAAATAATTGATCCATTAATTTGAAAGCCTACATCAAGTGTCTATAAATTTCAAGGAGGCTCAACTAGAAGTTAAAATCAAAATAATAAAAATGGAATATTATTATCTACAATAAGAAATTCATATGTATAAGGTTCAGATAAATAAGTTGAAAAGAAAATTTGAATAATGGTTGAAATAAATTAAATACCAAAATTAAATACTTAATTTGAAATGTATTCAGTTGGATGTGATTCTAAGAAATTTTCAAAAACACACATGTTGAATCTTTACAGGCTATTAAAAGAAGATACGCTACCAAAAAAATTCTGAAATGAGTCTTTCTTCCATGAAAACTAAAAATTAAAAGAAACATTTCTTGATATAAACTAATCATTTTTCAACTAAAATATCATGGATAGAGGTAACCCATTCTCTAGATAAATATGTTTGTGCATATGTTTGCACTGATTCTATTTTTATGGATAGTAAAGGAATAAAATTAAAATCTAGAAAAAAGTGGGTGATAAAAAATTCTGAAAAACTCACCACATCATCAAGGGTTAAAGTGGGTGTATACAAGAAGAATATTTCCCAAAATAAATCCCAAAATAATAGGATATCAATCCAAAAATAGCATGCTAATCAATCAATATAGACTATAATTAAAGTTAAAAGAGCAAGGTTTGTAGTTCACTTTTAATGTTGTTAGAGGTTCATGCATAGGTCTATTCATTAGTGGCACAACATGTAAATAAATGAGAGATATATAAGGATTTAATTCATGAGTGTTGGTGTTAAAGTTAAAAGAAACCCTTTTGGGTAAAATCAAACTTCTCTAAAAAAGTAAATTATATCAAGCCTGAATATATTTGAAACTCTTGGTAATTCTTGTGAATGATACAAAAAATATGGTCATTATTATAATGAATGTTCGTATTTACCAACTCATCACAACTCATATACTAAATATAAGATAATGAAATATAAAATAAATAATCAAGTGAGAGAGAAAAAATTAGTCTTTCTTGAAGTGTAAACAAAAGAAATATATTGAGTTAACTGCTCCAAAGATGTCAACAAACAAAGTAGATTAGGATTTCTCAATAAATAGAATATTATTATACTATGGAAGGAAAGTCCATGTCATGGACTTTTGAAATATTTCCATAAATATCAAATCAAAATGGAGTAATCCATAATCAATAAGGAAAAAATCAATACACAAAAGAGAAATTAGGATTGGTATATTGGTTTACATCCCTAATAAAGACATGGATTGGATTCCTAATAAGGGTAACCGGAATGGTGTTAAAGAGTTTTTTGAAAGTTGAAAAATATCAAGACATTCAGCTAACAAGTGTTTGAATTAGTTACCCAGAAAATGTGAGTTATTGAAGAACACATAAAAATAGCCAGGGACTTTAATTTCTAAAATTATTTTTAAAAAGAAGTACTCTTTACACTTGAAGAAGTTTGTTCACACACCTAAATAATTTCTAGCAATTTTTCTATCTCATTTGGAAATTTATAAGAAAATAGAGAGAGGTAAAAATAATGATTTTGATCTACTTTCTAAATTAAATAAGGTTTATTTACTAAGAATAAAGTTGAAAAGATAAGAAATCCATTCTACCAAAGAAATTACATATGTGGAGAGTAAAGGCTAAATAAAGTATAAAGAGTTCCTAAAATTGTATAGTAGTAAATAAAGGTGTTTCTAGGATCATATCCATGTATTATCCATGTGAATATCATTAATGATCTGATAGAAACTCACTATATTCCCATTTCTACTATTATTATGTTTAAATTTTGTAAATTCATAGGGATGATTAAAAGGAGAACTAAATGATTGTTTTTATGAATATATATAAAGAACAAGAATCAATCATGGAAATCATGAATTGGAATCATGTTATCTCTTTATTACATATCATTTTCAATGTCTCAATTAACATCAAACTTTAACTAATATCAAAAATTATTAGAGTTTATTTCTAAATAAAATCATCCATGATGAAGAAATATTTGAGATAATCCCTTTATGGGAGATATTATAAGTGAAAGATTATTGAGATTTATCATTTTATAATTAATCTAGAATTCTGTACAGCCCTTGTAAAATGGAAGGTGGGGGTATGATGATCACTTTTCCCAATTCTATTTTGGATTTTGTTAAATCATATTATTAAGGGGGTGATTTTCTAACCAAATAAGGAAAAAATAAACATACACTTGAATGTTTTTATGTGTATATTAAAGTTAAGTGTATGTTCATAAAATTATTGAAAATCTATTTGTATGATCCCAAGTGAAATCAGAGTTAGTATCACATTGTGGATTATGTATGGATAGCTTTGTTATCTAAATTTATGACTCTTATTTTCAAAACCAGGTTACCCCATATAGACTTAGATTTGATTAATTAATATAATATAGCTAAGAAAAATGTGGTTCCACCCTTCTCTCATATAAAACTAATTGATTCTCCAAGCTTGGGGGAAAGAAATTGAGTACAAGGAGAGGAAAGGTGAAGTATTTAAGTTAAGTAGATGAGAAGACCATCCCTTTCATTCATGGAATCAATAAGGGGGATAATAACATCCCCTTTTTATTTATTTTTAGTAATGGGGATAAATAATTATATGAACTAATGAAGACATATTTACATGCATTCATATTTAAAGTAGTTAAATGGTATTGAAAATAAATAAAAAGGGGGATATTAAAGGGATTAATGGTTTGTGTTGGTTGTATTCGTTATCAATAAGTTTCAATATATATATATATATATATCTTTCAGTGATATAGTTTTGGTTGATGGAGGAAGTATCTACCCAATAAAGAGGATGAAGATTCTTTTCATGTATTTGGCTAAAGAAGAATGAATATTTATTATCATTAAATACTTGTCTAGAAAGATTCTGAATATTATTTACAGTGTCTGATGACTCGTGAGCATGAGATAATAATGTTTTCCATGGAACTTCATAAGGTTAACCAGCATTATAGTTCCAGTTATGGGAAATAAAAATGATGAAGTCCACATCATGGATCATCATTTTTTTCCAGTTAAGGATTTATTCCCAAGAAATATAAAATAGTTGGGTAGTTGTATAAAGTTTAAAATTGGGATCTCCATGTTGTGAAGGATTTCATGGTGAAAGAAAATAATCAATGTTTGAAATAAAAAAGTGGACAAAATTTGATGGTTTAATACATTTTGAGATGGTTTTTCAAATAATTTTAGCATATTTGGACAAAAAAACATTCAACACACCTGGTGCACCCATGGTATGAATAATTATTAAAGATTAAATTCAGATGATGTTATTGTTTTGCATGAATGATTTAAACATCATTTAAAAGTTTTTTTTATTTAATCAAAGAAAAAAATATACCATCCAATCTATATGTAAGATCTAAACTCTACCAACTTATGGAAGTGACCAAGATTAACCATATTTATCCTCGGTAGTGGAAGAGGAATAGAGAATAATGGTTTGGCACAATAATTGAATAATTTAGAGATAGTTTTAGGAGGCACTGATAGAAGGGGACTAGTGCTCATGTCATGGTCCAGTACCATAGGAGTTCAACACTCTATTGTATAGTGTTGAGTGTGATATAGAAGTGGTAATCTGAGTGTAATTATGGTTTGGAACTCAATTGAAGTGTAAAACTATCCAATATAAATGATACTAAAGGTGTTTTAGAAGATGAAGTCATCCATACCATGGATCAGGGAAATCATGAGTGTGGTGGTTGAAAAATGGCCATATATTTTTCACCATACTGGTGAGTTTTGGGTTTTTAATTGATATTTTACCTATGAAAATGTATAATCCCAACTTGATTATGTTGGTCATCATGGAAAGACCATGTGCTAGAGTCTATTTGAGAAGATTATTCAAAATGTCTAGGTGGTAGAGAGAACTTTTTGGTTGACATTGTGGTACATTTTTGAAGAGATTGTCAAAAAAAGGAAGCTTATTATAGGAATTACAGACACCAGGGTGGAATTATGTGAGAAAGTTATTACAAGATGTTTGATAACCCTTCACCATATAATAAAGTGTGTTTTATAATATTTTTTCTAAGGCTAAAGAGGAAATGGGTAGGTGGGCATGGATCTAGCTATTTCAAAGTGTGTTTTCTATGGAATTGTATTGCTCCAAGGTTAAGGTCCATGTGGATCAGTGCTAATGATTATTTTTAAGTTATTCTAATCCATGTATGATCATTCTAAATCGTAATTTTTTCTTTATTTTAGGGTAAATACAGAGACCAAATGGGAGGTTGATTTTGAAAAAAATTTATGAAAATATTCATATAATACTACATGAAAAATGGGGGTTCAAAACCCATTGGGCGCAGGTTACTGTAGTAGTACTGTAACGGGTACTGTAGCAGCAGAGGTACTGTTGATCGGCGGGTACTGTAGCGGCGGCAGGACACTGTAGCAGCAGCGGTACTGTAGCAGTCGGGTTACTATTCACAGAATAGGAATTTGGACAAAAATTTGGGCCTACAGGCTATGTAATGGGTCTCCCTCTACCCAGTTAAAAGAGGTCTTTGCTTTGCTTTATTAATAAAAATGAGGCTTCGGCCCCAACCTTTAAAAAAAATTCATGAATTGACTATCATAAATCAATGGAATTAATGAAAGAGGTTCAAGAGGATCATGGAGTGATTCTTGACCCAGATTCTATGCATTAAAAAATTAATACACTTAGTATAGTATAAATAGTATAGAGATTTGAAGAAAATATAAAAGAAAAATTGTAATAGATTTATCTCTCCAATGTGAAGAAAATAACCTCTTGGAGAAAATTTTGAAGAACTAGATACTTCTATGAGAAGAACTACTCTTTGTGTATCAGGTAGGAGGATTAGTAATCTGATGAGATATTTGTGAAGTCGATCCATATCATCAATAACAAATAATAAAAGTTTATGTTCTTGTGATACCTAGTACAATAGAAGTTTGAGAAAGAAATAATAAGAAAAACTAAGGTAGTCTAATATGTTGGAAGATCTAAATAATAATTATTGGCTATAGAATAACTTCATTACTAAGTTGAGAAGACCAATGATATGATTATGAGTAAGATCTATGAACTAGGTTGTCAATTCGAGGTTGAGTTGCAATTATTTTATGATAATATCAAAATGAAATCAAAGACTATGTGTTGTTACAAAGAATATCTGAATAATAGATATAGTAAAATCTCAAAAAAAATTGAATATATACTTCAAAGGTTAAAAGAAATTTTTAATACCAGACAGAAGATTGAATACCATGGGATATATTATAAAGATATCTTCACTTGAGAAATTTATTGAAGACTCACCTATGCAGTATGGTAAACATGGTTTTAGGATAATCCCTATCTAGTCCACTTGTAATTGGAAATAATATTATTAGTGTAAAATCTATGACATGAATGATATTGATCATAGTAATGAGTTGGTTTCCAACATTTGGGTTGAACCTTATATAATGCTCTTTTATTATATACTTTATTGCATTCTGTGTGTGTGACTAGGTAAACAAGAAAAGAACCACTTTTTTCTTAACTAGAAATAAAGGTTCAAAGACCGATGGTGGTAAAAGATATAAATAAAATTTTGAATTTTGTAAAGTAATTAGCTACACCTAATCCCTCCCCCCACCCACACACACACACACTCAGGTGTCTATACACAAATCTTATAGGAATAACATGAAGGATTTCATGAATATATAAATATTAAATCTTTAAGAGAGTTATGGATTGAGAAATAAGACCCCTTAAGGGATGAGATGATCTCCCATCCACTCAACAAACATGCACTCTAAAGTGTCATCAGCATGTCCCAATGACCTCCTTACATTGGAAATAATGTCTATATCAAAAAAAACATGGGTGTGGAACATGTTGGGGAACATAAATGGGTAACCAAATGTGAAATCTTTTACACATGAAAGTAATTAATTGACCATGCACTTTTACTTGTGATTTCACACAAATAGGTTTTCTATTTTTTATTTTCCCCATTCAAGATCACCCATCACATCCAAATGGAATCATTGAATTCACTATCACATAAAAATATTTCTATATAAATTTTTGGAAAATATAGGATACATCAATATACCACACACCACCATATGATAACTTGGATGTATTCTTTGGTTGTTTTGAATTTGTTTTTCCACAGTCTCACCATACATTTTCACCAACCCATTTTCTCTAGAACAAGTTGGTGAATTCCCTAGTCCTGAAATATAATCACAATAGAATCATCCCAACTATGGAGGTAACTCATGATAACCACGATAAGATGAAGATTGATAAGTCATCATACTAATGGTAGGTCAATATAAATAATGTTTTCTCTATTTCTATATCCAAAAACTATAGGATTATATCCCTAGAGAACAGTATCACATACCTACCTTACCTTAGATAGGTGAAGAAGGACAATGAATAAATCTTCACTACTGTTTGGGAGCTTCCCAAGAGTTATATTTCTATATTCTTCCACCACAAGCACTACATAGACTCATCCCCTTAAGATTTTGATGAGGAGGTCACATCTAAGATCCCATCCCAAATTGTCCAAACCAAGGCACCCTAGATAAGGACTCACTAAGGGTACTTTTCTACTAAATATTAGGATTAGACTCATATACCTATTCTTATTAACATCTAGGAATTTTATCAACATATTATGACATCATATGAGGAGCTTTCTATGAGGTATTTTACTCATAAAATTCACGTCCCACACTGGTAAATACTAATTATGATCGAGTTTCCTACCCCAATCACCTATCCAAGAATATAAAAAATTAATAATCAATGAGGGAAATCTACAATCCAAAAGTATTACTCTATCAAAATGGATATTAACACCCTTTAGGATCATTGTTATATTCTAACACTGGCCTAAGGACCAACCATATCATTATCAATAGGAGAAAGAAAATATGACTATAAAGGTACTCCTCATACTACTATGATCATTAACT
This sequence comes from Viscum album, assembly GCA_963277665.1. Classification (NCBI taxonomy): domain Eukaryota; kingdom Viridiplantae; phylum Streptophyta; class Magnoliopsida; order Santalales; family Viscaceae; genus Viscum; species Viscum album. The sequence continues at coordinate 1,985,338,234 of OY728122.1, forward strand.
CTAGAGGTCCTCCTTAGAGTGCCCATCATGGAGTTCCTCTACATGATACTCAATATATCATCCATGAAGGTCCTTATCATGGTATTAAGTAGAAGATCATTATCCATGAATGACCTCCCCATAGGTAGATGAAATTAGGAAGCTCTAAATTGACTCCTCAATGCACCTATCATGAAGTTCCTCCTATTAGAAATTTGAAGTTTGTTTATGAAGGTATTCTTTGTGACACCAACTATGGAGGTTTTTTCCACAACATGAAACTAAATGAGTAAGGAAGTCCTACCCTTTTAAACTCATGAATAGTAAATAAACATTGATTCCCTCTCCAAATAAACCAAGTCAATAACTCTTCATATCCTCTATGGAGAATGCGACATATATTTTCTTTCTATGATAAAGGAAATCGTCAATGTGAAGGCCCTCCCAATAAAGAGAACTAAAAAATCAGAAAACATGAACCCCCCCCCCCCATGATAACTAGGATAATAAATATAGAATTCATCTTTAGATAATTTTTTGTAGATGTTAATTCAGTGATAATAGAAATAGAAGATGTGATGGTCCCCCCCCCATAAATTCAATCAATAAATCGTTAAACAGGGAGGCCCTCCCCATGGAAACCAAGTTAATATCTTTAGTGGTACACCTTAGGCCTAGTGTTTTAGAAGTTCTTTCTATAATAAATAAATAAAAAATAAATTTAATCCCCATAAATGCTATAACTAAATCAGTAAACATGGATTCCATCCCCATGGAAACCAAGTTAATAACTATATAGGTCCTCCATAGGTAATCTGTTGTGGATGTTCTTTATACAACAAAGAATATAGCTAACATAAAGGTCATCCCCATGAAGGAAACTAATAAATTGGTAACCATAGAGGACCATCCCATGGAAAATAACCTGATAACCCTAAAGGGCCTCCCTAGAGAATATACCATAGAGGTATTCTCTATAGAAAATAGGTTATCCATAATATAGGTCTTCAATATAATGAAGAATCAAGAATTAACCAAGTATTTTCTCCCCATGGAGATCGTTGAGAAGTCCATACTTATAATAACACATATTTTATGCATTGAGGCCATACCCTTGTCAAATTTACTCTGAAATTTCTATCATATCTTGGGGAACTTGAGAAACCTAAATCACCTAAATTAGAAACCTCTTCACCCATCACTGGCCTATTATCCTAGTCAAGGTGTAATATGAGGAAATGATTATTATTTGTTCCTCACTAGGACTTTTAACTCTTGGAGGTGATGGAGGAAAACTTGAATGATCCTAATCCTCCTAACAATGTAGAGAATAAATGAACTTTATGGTTAGATGAGGTCAAAACCCCTCCTTGAGAAGGAAGAGAACTCTATAGACATGTGGAAATAATTGTTTGAAGATATAATACCAGTCTAGTTTCATCCCATGGCCACTCCATGGTATGATATACCCAAGGCATTAAAAATGGAATTCATACCTCATTTTGGTAATTACTTATTGGAAAATCTCTTTCATCTTTAGGAATGATCCCTTTTATATGGGGAGTATGTTAACCATATTAAGACACCAAATGAGATTTTCCACCATGTTTATCTGGATACTTTTTCAGCTTCTCAAAAACCTTATATTAAGGAAATAGTGCAAGTGCCTCCAACATTCTCACCTCAAAAATATAAAGTAACTATAACAAATAATCACTCACACCCTACCTAACATGCATAAAATTAGTTGGGGTGAATGCAGTACACATCATTTTACTCTGCTCACTGACCAACAAGGTTTTCTTGAGAAAGAATCTTATAATTTCATTTCTTCAGGATAAGTCATAAGTATTAGGTCTATATATTCTAGTTGTTATATCCAACAAAGCCTCGTTTTCCATAAATCCTAGAAATGGAATACTCAGTGGGAGTGATTCATCAATAGAATTCTACCTTAGTCCAATTAGAATGTCAAAAAGGCCTCTCTTTTGAGGATATTAATTCCTATAGCCACAAAATAATCCTCAATAGAAATCACCTCTCAACCTAGAAAGGAACTACATCCATAACATGCTAGGATAGAATCCTAAAAGGATAAGAAGGCTGATGTATCATTATCCACAATGGTAGTATAGGATCAGCCCATCCCTAACTAATGGGGGTTTTAAAACCACTAACAACCCTTGAATCATCAAATTTGTATTGGAAAAAGTTTGTGATGATAGAAAAGAAAAATTAACCACAACTTATAGGTTTTGGGGAATTATTACCTCCACTTCTCCAGGAAGGTTAGTAATTTCTAGGCTAGGTGTGGAATCATAATAAGTCACCCTAAGGTTTATTTTTATTCACAATTCATATACTTCATTAGGAGTTAATTAGTGAGAGTTTTGTGGGGATCCATCAAGATTACCTTCTACAAACATCTTATGGTAGATCACCAAGAAGAAAAGGAAAAACCTATTAGGGGTCTTAAGTCAAAAAGGTTTTCCAAGAAAATGGATATTAATGAGGATAATGATATATAACTAAAAAATATATTTAGAGAGTTTTGAATGACATTAATACTATTACACAGATGTGTATTTGATTCTTTTTTCATGATTCAAATTAATAAATGTTATTAACATTAACCCCACATATAATATGGATCATGATTATGAAATAAAGGAACATAATAAGGGGGAATCTCTTCAAAACATAGTACACACCAAAATGTATAAAGAACGTTTTTTCACCAAATATTAAAGGAAAATAATAATATAGAAGTTACTTTAAACATCCAACCACCACCTACTCAGCAAGATTTGGCTATGGATAAAGAGAAATGTGTAGTTGCATCTATAGCCCACCTAGCACCCAAAGAAGTTAAGGCTCTTTTTACTAAGGAAAATATTTCATAATATGAACACAAGTTAGAAAAGATGAGGTTGATAAATTATTAGTTTCTCATAGGAAATATACCTACTCAGGTAAACTCCTAAGTTGAGGCCAATATCTATCCTCTAGAACCCCCTCCCCAAATTAGAATAAACCACTCGACTAATGAGAGAAGATTCCATTCATCCATCCTACCAATTTTTAAAAACAATTGTGAGGAAGAATAAATTTATGGGTTCTATGTCAACCCTCACAAAGATTCCCAATATAATCAAAAAATTTAAGCTCCATATGAAATCACAAGACCATTCCATAAAAATTTTAAAATATTTGATCCATTCCCCTATATAACTTACATTCAATAGAAACTTACTTCTACTTTAGATCATAATTTATGGTATCTTTAAAGAAATTTTTTATCATATAACATGTCTTGATATGTTCTTCTAACTTTATATTTACATAATTAAATCCATGAATAAAAATAATATCTTGTTTATAAATCCATTCCTCGTTTCATTATTTATTATAACTTGTAGATCTCTTTCATACATCATGTTATCCTATTCCTTTATTACATTGTTGGTAAAATCATCTTCAATAATATCTTATTTATATTGCATTAATAGGTCCAATTTAATCATTGGCTCACTACCTGATTTTATAGTCTGATGATATTTCTTTTTTGTCCTTTATATAACCTCATAGAACTTTATTTCTGCATCTTCTTCTAAAGTGATTTATTTTATGTTGGCCCAAGGTTTTGGATCTATTTTATCTGGACCTATCAGGTCCAACCCATCTTCCTTTACCTTGCCTTCCTCCTCCTTCCCTATTTCGTTTTCAAAATAACATTTTTTTACCAAGAACATCTTTAAGAGGCCATTTTTAAGGATATTTCTCATGTGAATTTGGACCTAGATCTTTCTTTGTTTACTTAGTAAGCATTGGTTTGGGTAAATTAGAGTAGTCATTCCTAATTTTGGTTTTTCTACCTTTGAAAATTGAGTATCTCCCCAAGTCAAATTTACCTTTTTTAACATTCCTTAAACTTGAATGAAAGAACTATATAGTATGGTCATCTGATTAAAACTTAGTGGAATATTTTCCAGATTCCTTTAATTGGAACTATTCTATATGAATCACCTGAACGTCCTTAATAGTTACTTTATTCCTCTTCCTCTTTGACTTTAGGGTATCTCATCCCTTTGGATCTTTAATGTCCAAGTAAACTTCACCTAATCTCTTAAAACTATTATTCAACATGACCACAACACCTATATCCTTCTAATCAACATTTGTACTGTAATCTATTTTTTATTATGTATAAAAATTTTACATTCTGACCTAGAAGCCCCACCCTCACACATCCTCTAGCCCCGAGGAGCTAGTAAAGAACTCTCAATATTCATGGTTATAATTTTTATGTAATCATTTCTAGATTCCAAAATTTTTGTTAAAATCAAGGATGAAACCTCACTAACTATAGGAAACAAGCTACTCAAATATACCCTATCTTTTATTCTAGTCAAAGATGATATGCCTTGTGAATTCAAGGATTCATTCCTTACAAATTGATCATAGTTCATCATACCAATTGAATATCTTGGATTGGTTGTTGTTGGAAGTATAGTCACAGTATCCACATTATTTTTAGGTCCATTCTACTAGATTAAAGTTTCCTAAGGGATCTTGTATAACACATTCAGCATAAATTTCCTTAGAAAACTTAATTGTTGTGAGACCTTTAGGAGGATCATCTTGATCTGCACAATGGAATTTAGAAAGATCATAACCCAAATAAATTTATGATGAATAGAAGTATACCTAAGATTCAAAGAATGCATTTTTATTCCAATTAATATCACCATTTATCTCAATGAAAATAAAATCCATTAGTTCCTTTAAAACATCAACTTTAATGAAAATTTGAAGAGATATAGGGTGGAAGAAAGAATGAGTCCAATTTTTTACACTTAAGAAGTGGCCCACCATATATTCAATCAACCTAAGGCTCTCCATATTATGGAATGAGAGAATTAATCTAGGGATTAATATCCAAATCACCATGGTGGGATGTTCACACTTCAAGTGAAAATAAAAGACAATAAAAACAAGTAGAACCGTAAACCATAAAAGGCATGCAAAACATTATCTCAAGACAAGATTAGTTCATACTTAGATGAAAATAATATTAGGATATAATGTGATTGAATAATCTTGTTTCATCGCCATCTCTTTAAAATCCCATGAATTAGATGAATACCTACCAAAATAATTAATCGAGGGATGATGCTTGAAAAATAAATCCTACAAAAGAGGTTCAAAATCACTAAATCATTCATGAAATTCATGAAGAAGACTCGATGTAACATCCCATATTTTCTCAAATGTAAGGACTGTTAATTTTTTGTTCTATTTTCTTTAAATATACCTAAATATTATGCCTAAAAGGTTCAAGTTGGTATCAGGTGTATCCAGGGATCATTCAGAGCTCGGAGCCCTAAAATGGGAAGAAAAGATTGGGCTGCATGGTTAGGAGAAATCGTGCAGCCCAGCCCACAAAGTTTCCCTAAACTATATGGTTTTAGACAGTGGGAACCTAGGGGCCTCATGGATTGTTTTAAATCATGCATCCTAATGCACACAACCATGTAAACCATCTACAATTCTTGATAGAGTGGGTTTTCATGGTTTCCACATGGTTAAGAAAACCATGTGGAAAACTGTTTGAGTTTCCCCCTTTTAGCAGTGGCTTGGTGCATGGTTGGCACAGAGTTTTTCCAACTGTGCATCCAAACCATGCACATCTATGGTTATGGGTTAAATTCCTATTTTTCCCACTAAAATGATTTAATCATAAATCTTATTCCTCCCTTATATTTCTCTATCAGACTCTCTTCTCCCCACACATATGAGCCTCCTTCCCTCTATATCTAGGGATCAAGATACCACCTCCATTAGTTTTCTAATTAGCTCACCATCATATACAAAAAAATTCTATATGTGATATATTTAATCCTCCCTAATCTATTTTAAGTTATTTTTTTCATCTATTTTTTTATTTGGGTGAAAACTCGTTTCCCCATTTCCATGTCAATTTATGTTTTCTTATTTTTCTTCCAATCTAGATTGAATCAAATGTTGACACTAGACAGGGGAATATCTATAAGGATAAGTTATGTGTTCTAGGATATTTTATCTCATTTAATTGACTTCTATAAATTGTTACATTATGCCACAAGCCGGACCCTTCTATTTTTGCCTCTAAATGTGTAATTAAATTAATTGGATAGCTTTTTGTGCCTTGGGCGACCCGAGACAGTGGATAATTGAACCCTTGGGTTGATCATTGTGAGTTATGCCATCTAATTAGGTGTGTTTTACCTATAATTCATAATCACCCCTTTTTTCTTATCTATTTTAACATCCTTAAGGGGTTTTTCCTTATACTAAGTTCCATTAGCTTTATATTTAATTGTTTAGGTTGTTGAACCTAGTGGGAAAACCCTTTCCCCCATGACCCTTATAAATTTTTGGGATAATTAAAATAGTTAAGAGCATGTGGCTTGTTCCATGTGACTTAAATGATATTGATAAATGGTTTGGCCTTTTCCATTGAGACTTTTTCAATGAAAATTCTTGAATTAATGAGATGATCCTTTGTTTTACATGTTATAAATATGTATTTCTTGTTCATCTGGTTCACCTTATTATTGAGGGTGATGCAAGGGGTTCCGATTTAAGGACACCCTGGATGGAATCTCGTGCCTTTCTATCAAAATTTTTAATGATTTTTAAACACGTCGAGGGTGAAATCAGTGGTGCTTGAGATGGGATCATCATGAATTATTCATTATTTTCTACATAAGAGTGACACCAGTTCCCGAAGGGAAACCCCTTGGATAGGCTCTATGGAATGATCATTTGTACCATGCCACGAGAGGGACTCGATCCCCTACATGTGATACTAGGTATGGACTTGGAGGTTTTTTAGTCTTTTATTTTTATCACACCATGACAACAATGATACAAGGGACTTCATCCTTGGGTAACCTTATATAGACTCCTTATCATTAAAATTTTATCGATCCCTTTGACTGATACTTGGAAATTCCCTCCCGGTAGACATGGATGGGATCAAAGTGTCTTGACATATTTTATAAATGGGTGATTAAAATGATTTCAAAAGTAAATAAATGTTTTCAAATTATAATTGGTCAGTTGGTTTAGAAAACATAGGGACATGTCCTATAAACCCAATCATAATCTTGGGGATATTCTAGCCTATGGAACAACCCTACTCACTTTACCATTTTAGGATCTCTCGGTTCAGACACACCAGTTTAAGCTGAAGTAGTTAGATCGAGAGGTTCTCCTAGTGGAACCTAGTCCAATGTGTTTATTTATTTATTCTATCTTGAATTTAATTATTAATGCACACTTCTTATTTTATATTGCATGAAATGGAATGGCCTAGAAACCTTAGGGGTCGGCCTACTGGGATTTTTATCTCACACCCAGCTTGAGCACCTTTGGTACCTGAGTAGACTTTATTATTAAAGGTGTGTAAAAATGTTAAGTATCCAGCTTCCAACTCTTGATTTATTTACATTAATATGATGGGGTTTTGGAGTAGAGGACCAAGCCTATTCTTACAATACTAGTCATAGAATATTTTGGCCTTTTTGTAAATTTTGTCAGCATGTTCTATAAGCTTGTACCCCCTACCCCCTGCATGTTCATTTTGTATAACATTATCTTCATGTTGTATCTATTATTATTCATCTTCCACATATTGTATTATTACCTTGTATGATTATGTTTTTTTATTTTCTACTACTATCTATTGTGGGTTTTTTCTTCTACTATTTCTTATTCTACATATATATATATATATATTATTGTTCTTAACTCTGATTAATGAGGTAATAGTCTTTTCACAGACTTACCTAAGGCCCACACTACTAGTTATTAGCCTCTGGATTTTTGGGAGACGTGCTTGAGATCTTGTGTCCAATAGTCTAGGGGCACCAGTGAGTGGTATCCGGGGTGGGATGCTACAAAGTGGTATTAAATCATATTTTCCTTTTTTTCTTATGGATTGAATTTATAAAGGAGGATGTGAATATTGGAATTTAGTTATGATAATGTGCTTGGGAGTAGATTCCCCATATATAGGGGAAACCCAAATTTCTTGGGGAGGGTAATTGTTGTTATTGCTTGTTATTGTTATGGTTTCACTGGATTTCTCCATTGGGTGATACACTTATTTTATTTTGTTAATGATGTTGAAATTATTTAATTGGTTTTTTTAGACTAGGAACGATATAAGAGGGTTTTTTGAAGCATGCATCATACTAGGCACCATAATAATTAAAATTCCATGCATTATGCCATACCATATCAATCTTCTACTTACATTTCCAGTTTTGCATGTGATTTATGCTATGCCTTATGTGCCTTGGATGATTAATATAGAAATTTGATGTTTCATTCTTGTAGTAATGATAATAAAAAATTAGAACTTAAAGAATATACCTTAACCTAATAGTTTTTTCCTGAATAGGTTAAAGTAGATGCCTTAAGAAGCTAATTGCAGCATGTTTTTTCATGGAACATTGTCGCATGAGATGGAATGTGTTGTGGTTAGGATTAAATGGGCACCGCCATCTAGTCTATAAGATGTATATACCCTTATAAACTGGATATAGTGATCCATTAAGTTCAACCACCTAAAGGGAATTTAATTACATAAATAAATTAAAATGAATGAAACCCTTAAAAATGAAATGGTTACTCTATAATGGAAATGTGAGACTTTAACTTGACCCGACCTTAGTAGGGGTTATAGGCTATGTCTTCTTGTTTCTTTTTTTTCTTGATATTCTTACACAGGCTTGTCTCTAAGAGAAGTCATAGGGGTATGCTTCTTTAGTGTTATATCCTTGTGCCTATCTATTCTTGTCACTTTTCCAGTATGTTATAAATCATTTTTGAGGTATGTTCTTGGAATTCGTAGAGATATGCCACCGTGATGACCTCATGTTGTATGCTAGGAAAGTAGTGATGTGCATACTCTTGAGGTGGTGGTCCCTTATCCACCCATGATACCTCTTGTATTTATACATGAGGCACCTCCTTTAGATCTTCCACTAGGAATTGATGCTCGGTTTCGGGATATTTTCCTTCACTTTATGCAATTGGTTTAGGGTGCACCTCAACCCGCCCATTCTATGTCAAATATAACCCATGAGTTTCAGAAGAGAAATTATCCCACCTTCTTGGGAAATGGTGGTCCTAAGGTTGTGGAATCCAAGATAGAGGATATGTTATCTATATTATAGAACATCAATATTCCTCCAGAGCGGAGGGTAAAGCTTATGATCTACATGATACCTGACTCTGCCAAGCGTTGGTGGGACATTCTATCTTAGGTTGGTTGAAATTAGGGTATGGTTTGGGTAGATTTCCAGACATCCTTCTTCAATTACTTCTTCTCGCAGACCTTGAGAACAGATCACATCCAATAATTCATGCACCTTTAGAAAAGTGATGGAATATTCATCTCCCTTCAATAAATTACAGAGTTTTGAACCAACCTTGACTGGTGAAGAGATGATAACTATGATAAAATTAGAGGATGTTCTTGTGTATTTCATTATCTTGTATTTTAATGTCTTTTGACTGACCATAATTTCAAAAATAGTCAAACAGTCCCTCATCACTAAGCGGAACTTGATGGAATCAGGCAATGTGAGGCAGAACAGTTCAGCTTCCAGGCAGAGCAATGGTTTATCCAGCAGCAAGAAAATATGCTTCAAGGTTACACATAGGGGGTAAGTACCAGCCAGGTGGAATGCACTAACACCAATGTAGTGTGTCACCGGTGTGGAGGGCCAGGTCACAAAAAGCCCCAGTTTATGAGGAACCCAATCAAGTGTTGGGCTTGTGGAAGGATGGGTCACCTCCATCATTTTTGTTTATCCTTTCCTCCAGTTCCAAGTGAGTGGGGATCTGTGGTAGAACCTCCTTTAAGTGAATCATAAGCTACTCCCCATAAGGAAGGAATTTGATTTTATATAGGTCATTCAGGTTGAGCAGGTGGTCATGGCTGAGGAAGTTAGGCTTTAGATTTTCAACGGTAGTAGAGTGGGCCTACTTAGGCTACTTAGGTAGCATATTAGGGTCGTGGTTCATGCCACATTTATGTTTTCAATCCTATTCTAGAGTGTAATATTCTATTACCATATACTATTATAGTAGCTATCCGAGTAGCCTCTAATTTAGTATCTGCCTTATTTGATGTAGGTGCATCCCACTCCTTTTTGTATGCTGAAACTATGGGAAGTTTGGGCATAGTGGTGTAGTACACTAGTTGTGTTATGACCAATAGCACTCCATTAGGATTTTTATAAGAGGTTATATTCTAATGGAAGAAGTTACCTCTGGAAATAGGTGTGTACCATTTTTAGTGGAGTCTCTTCGTCCTTGAGATGACTAGCTTCGACGTTATTCCCGGTATGGATTGGATTGTGCCTTATCAATACTAGGTGTATTACTATCACAAATGGGTATCATTCATATCACCTGAGTCAAATATTTATATCTATAAGGTAGAATGGGATCTCCAAGAAAGTTGAGTTGGACTCAAGCATACTAGGATAGGTGAAGTAATAGCCTAGATGGCCAGTCTCTTTATGAGTGATCAGGAGATACAACTCATGGAATTATCTTTAATCATGGATCTATTCAAGTGTGTATTCCCTAATGATTTCTTTGTATTACCTATCTTAATAGAGGTTGAGATCATCGTATAGTTAGTTCTATGTGTGGAACCATTTTCCATTCATCCATATAGGATGGCACCTAAAGAGCTCCAGGAACACAAGAACCATCTTGAAGACCTTGAGGCTAAGGGTTTCATCAAACCTAGCACATATCCATGGGGTTCACCCATCCCTTTTGCAAATAAGGTAGATGGTATCCTCATATTGTGTGTGGATTATAGATGGTTGAACTAGCTTACTGTGAAGAACCGTTATCCATTACCTTGTATCGCCAACCTCTTCAACCAGCTCTGAGGAGAAACTATTTTATCTAAGATTGATTTGAGGTTGGTATTCCATCAAGTATGAGTGAGACCATCAGATATACCATGTACAACATTCTAAATTACGTATGAATTGTATGAGTATTTGGTTATTCCATTCAGTCTGACGAATGTGCAATAGCCATTATGGATTTTCTGAATCGGTTTTTTTCACCTATATCTTGATTCCTTTATGGAGGTCTTCACAGATGGAATATTAGTCTATTTGTGCACCAAACATGACCATTCCAATCATCTCGAGATCATTTTGAATACAATGATAGAGAACTATCTATATGTGAATATTAGTAAATGCCACTTTTGGATCAGTAATGTTCACTTATTGGGTCATATCATACCAGAGGCAGTTGTATCTATTGAACCAGAGAAGGTGAGCATCATAGTTTCCTTGGAGTACCCCAATAATATGTTTGACCTGTGAATATTCTTAGGGATTGTTTTCTATTATAGTTGTTTCATTTAGGACTTCTCATTCTAGGTAGTTCCACTTGTAGGCTTGACCCAAAAGGGTGTGAAATTTGACTGGACTGAATCTTTTAAGACAAATTTTTAGGGGTTAAAGGGAATACACACTTCAGCACCAATATTGATTATACCTAAGCTAGGTAGAATCTATATGGTATATTATGATCCTTCAGGAATCGAACTGAGTGCAGTTTTGATTCGAGGTGACCTATTCGTAGAATATAGATCCTTCCAGCTGAGGTCTCATAAGCAGAACTATCCTACACACGACCTCAAGATAGCAGGCATCATTCGTTCTCTATGATATCATAGACACTAATTATTGGGTGATAAATTCATTATTTACACATATCATAAAAATCTCAAATATATCTCCACTCAATGAGACTTGAATCTGAGGTATCGCAGGTGGGTGGAATACCTACATTCATTTGAATTTGAACTTGCTTACACACCCGATAAGGGAAATGTCATAGTTGATTACTTGATCTATAAAACTCAGACACAGCCATTCAAGGAGGCCATCAGTGAGTGTAAGTTTATGGATTTATTCTATTATATGCATCTTGAGGTTTAGGAATAGCACGTCAAACCATTTTTAGTAGCTATAGCAGTGACATCCTCCCTTATGAAGTGGGTTCAGATGAGGAAGTTGTCTGATTCTGAGGGCCTTATTTTAAGGGAGAGCATCACAAGGGAGAAACCACCTCCCAGTTGGGTTGTTGATGGAAGTGAAACTATACTATTCTATGGTTTTTTTTGGGTGCCTTATGATATACGGGAAAGTATTACGAGGGATTCACATGCCTCTGTATGGGCAGTTTATCCTGGTCTTTCCAAGATGTATCTGGATAAACATCGTCAGTATTGGTGGCCTAGTATGAAGAGGAAGATTGCAGGATTTATCACTTGGTGATCCAATTTTTATTAGGTTAAGAAAGAGCATCAGTGACCTTTTAGACTTATATATCCTCTATCCATCACTGAGGTGTAATGGAATGACGTCACAATGGATTTCATGATTGGATTTCTAAGATCTCATCAATTAATTTATGCAATATGGGTGATTATTTATAGTTTGAACAAGGTTTCACACTTACTAGAAATTCGGGAAACATTCTCTATTTATGAGTTTGTAAGGCTTTATATCTGGGAGATAGTGTGACTTCATGGTGTTCCCCATTCTATCATTTCTGACCGAGACCCCTGTTTTACTTCATGGTTCAATAATGGGTTGAAAATTTCACTGGGTTCATAGGTTATCTTGAGTATAAAATATAACCCTCAGACTGGAAGGCAGTCCAAGAAGACAATTTTGGTGTTATAGGATATGTTACAGGCATATATCTTTGATTTTGGAGGTTTATGGGATAAGAGTATTCCTCTGGTTGATTTTTCCTACAATAATATATTTCAGGCAATGATTCATATGGATCTATATGAGGCCCTCTAAGGTATACTATTTTTTCACCTCTATGCTGGCTGGAGGTGGGTGAGGTAGCTCTACTAGGTCCTCATCCTATTCAGGAGATTTCATAGAAAGTATAACTAATTCAGATACATATGGCTACAGCATATTCTAGGCATAAGTCCTATACCGATTGTCACCACATACCTCTAGAGTTCAAGGTGGTACATTGATTTTTTCTGTCTGTTTCACCTATATTGGGTCATAGAATAATTCTAAGATAGGGAAAGTAATCTCCTCGATATGTCAGGCCTTTCAAGATATTAGAGAGAGTAGGGTTAGTAGCCTTTTGGTTACTACTTCCTCAGAGGTACCATGCCATGAACGACATAATCCATGTATCTCAACTTCAATAGTATCATCTTGACCCATATAATTCATTTGATCTCGAGGATATCGATCTGGAAGTGGATGTGTCCTTATAGGAGCATCTGATATGTACCGTTGATCATAGAAAGAAGGATCTTTGAGGCGGTTTTGTTCCTCTGGTTCAGGTGTTATGGTTGCACAGGCATCAGTAGGAAAAGACCTAGGAACAAGAGGCCAATGTATCTATGTAGTTTCCATAAATCTTTTCAGATGACGTTCTATAACCCTTGTAAGGGAAACTCATGGACGATTTATCTTAAGGAGGGGAGGATGTAACGTCCTGATATTTCTCAAAGGTACAGACAATTGATTTGTTTCTCTATTTCCTTTAAAAATTCCTAAATATGATTCCTAAAAGGTTCAATGAGGTATCATTTACATCCATGGATTTTTCAAATCTCATAGACCTGAAATGGGAAGAAAATACTAGGCCACATGGTTAGTAGAAACCATGCAGCCCAGCCCACACGGTTTCCCTAAACCATGCAGCTTTAGATAGTGGGAACCTGGGGGATACACGGTTTTTCTGAAACAATGCATCTCGAGGATCATGGTTGTGAGAACCATCTTCAATTCTTGACAGAGTAGTTTTTCATAGTTTATACATAGTTAGGAAATCCATGTGGAAAATTGTGCAAGTTTCCCCCTTATAGCAGTAGCTTAGTGCATGATTGGCGCATTGTTTGGTCAATTGTGTGGCCAAACCGTGTGCAGTTATAGTTTTGGGTGAAATTCCCATTTTTCCCCTATTAAATTATTTAAAACTAACAATTATTCCTCCCTTCTATTTCTCCATCGAGATCTCTTCTCCTCCCATGTATGATCCTCCTTCCCTCTCAAGCTAGGGATCAAGATACCACCTTCGTTCTTCATCTAATTCGCTTGTAGTTGGATCCAACAGAAAGCTAAAGGTTTGATCTTTAATCTTTACTAATCTATTTCAATTTATTAGTCCCATATATTATTCTATTTTTGTGAAATCTAATTTTCCCCATTTCTAAGGCATTTTATGGTTTCTTCATTTTATTCCAACCTAGATTGAATCAAAGGTTAACACTGGATGGGGGAATCTCTATGAGGCTAAGATAGACCGTCTAGGTTCTTTTCCCTTATTTCATTTATTTTCATAAATTACACCATTGTGACATAAGATAGACCCTTTCATTTTTTCATCTAAATGTTTAATTAAATTAAATTGATAGATTTTTCATTCCTTGGGAGACCCGAGCTAGTGGAAAATTAACACCTTGGGTTGGTCACCTTGAGTTATTCCATCCAATTGGATATGCTTCACCTAAAATTCATAATCACCCATTTTCCTTAGCTTAATGAACATACTTAAGGGGTTTTTCCTCATATCAAATACCATGATATTAACATTTAATTGTTTAGGGTGTTGAACCTAGTGACAAACCCTTTTCCCCATGCCATATATAAATAGTTCTGCTAATTGAATTGTCCAAGTTATTATGCCTTATTCAATGTGACTTAAATGAGATTGATAAATGGTTTATATTTGACCTTTGAGCCTTTTTTAATGAAAATTCTTGAATTAATGAGATGATCATTTGTTAGACATGATATAAATATATATTACTTATTCATCTATTTCACTTTTTTGTTGAGGGTGATATAAGGGGTTTCGATTTAAAGACCCCTTGGATGGACTCTCATACCTTTTTGTTAGAATTGTTAATTATTTTTAAACACCATGGGGGTGACATAAGTTATGATGGATATGGTATCGTTGTGCATTATTTTTTCCTCCATAAGAGTGACACTAGCTCGCTAGGGGAGAAACCTTGGATAGGCTCAATGGAAGGATTTGTTATATCATTCCACGAGAGAGACTCAGGCCCCTATGAGAAATACTAGGTATAGACTCAGAAGTTTGTTTGTATTTTATTTTTATCACACCATGCCAAGAGTGATACATGGGACTTCATACTTAGGTCACCTTGGATGGACTCATTGGCATTAGACTTTTACCAAGCCCTTCGAGTGATACTTGGAAATTCTATCCATATTTCCATGGACAGGCTCAAAGTGTCTCAACATATTTTATAAAGGGATGATTAAAATTATTTTGAAATTGAATAAATGTTTTCAAATGATAATTGGTCAATTAGTTTAGAAAATATAGGGACATGTCCTCCAATATCAATCGCAAGCTTGTGGATAGTCCATCCTATGGAAGTTACCCTAATCACTTTACCATTTCATGATCTCTTGGTTCAGACGCATTAGTTTAGGCCAAAGTAACTAGATTGGATAGGTCTCCTAGTGGAACCCAGCCCAATTTGTTTATTTATTTATTCTATCCTATATTTAATTATTAATACACACTACTTATCTTATATTGCATGAAATGGAATGGCCTAGACACCATGGGTTCCAGCCTACTAAGATTTTTATCTCATACCCTGCTCGGGTGTCTTTCATACCAAAGTAGACATTATGGTTATAGGTTTATAAAAAGGGAAGAATCTAGCTTCCAATGCTTGATTTATTTACATTTCTAGGATGGATTTTGGGAGAAAGGACCAATATTATTCTCAAGTTTCTAGTCATAGCATATTTTATCATTTTTTTATATTTTGTTAGTATGTTTAATATGCTTGTATTCCTTACCCCCTTCATGTTAATTTTATAACATGATCATCATGTTGTATCTATTATTATTCATCTTCTTCATATTGTATTATTACATTGTATGATTATGTGTTTTTATTTTCCACTATTATCTATCATGGGTTGTTTCTTATTCTATTTCTTATTATATATATATATGTGTGTGTGTGTATATGTGTCTATATATATATATATTGTTGTTATCCACTCTGATCAATGAGTGAATAGTCTCCCCACTGACTTACCCAAGGCCCTCGATGCTAGTTGGTAGCCTTTGGCATTCGAGGAGGCGCGCTTGAGGTCTTATGTACAACCATCTTGGGGTAGTAGTGAATGGCATCTGGGGTGGGATGTTACTCTATAATCTTGGTAAAAACATCTTCTAGAGATGTTTATTTATGTAAAACCTTGATTTTTGGAAATATAGGTAGAAGATTCAGGTTGGTAAAGGGAATGAATGGTCAGTGTCAAGGAGATGAAGGATCTAAGATGATTCCCTCACCCTCTAGAGAGGGAGGGATTGGAGGGGTGTCCATGATGTAAATTTGGGACCTATAAAACTATCCAAATTGAACTTGGTGGTCATTAACTATCAAGAATTCCCTCCCTTAAGGAAACAACCACTACTATTTCAAATTATCTACCCCATGATAACTCAAGCAGGTTATCAACTATAGGAACTGGTGAGCCGACCTTGCCAGGTTCCACCCACTTCCTCAACTTGAGCATCAGCCAAGGTAAAAATTTCCCCATAACTCCATGAATACATTGAGTCCCTTTCCACTCAAATGGAAGTTTTGGAGGGGTGACATGCACTAGGGAATTTGGGGACAAATCAATATCTCGAGTGGGTTTATGTGAATCCTCCTACACCAAAATTTAAAAATACCACATTCCCAATATTCAATGATATGTGGGTTCTAAAGAATAACCTCACATACTTAAAATCCTAATTCATTTACCTGATGGGAATTCCATAGAAGTATAATCAAGAAAAGATCAGTTGTTGCATAAAAATCCTAGAGGAACCAGCAGTCATCTAGTAATAAAACTACTAGATAGGTAAGCCTAAAATTAAATAAATATTAAATAGAATTTACTTTTATAATTCATATCCATATTGAAAGATATGATGGTCCCTAACCACTCAAATTGACAACAACATTAAAATGAGAAAGTTTCATACATTATCTCTATGTGTAAAGGTTTAAATTATTCACTAAATATGAAATTTACACGAGGGAAACTCTTATAGATATTCATATAAAATAACCATGACGACTTATAAATGTTTCTCATTATCTTGAAGTACCCTTATGGTTTTTGAAATTTGGTATCCATAACACAGTGCCTAGAATATTTCATTTTTCATTCCAAAGAAAAATCTCAGTCGACACTATTAGAACACTAGAATAAATCTATAAAATCAGATCCCAAAATAATCATTCCCAAATTAGCACCAATTCAAGATTCAACACATAACCCACTCAATATCATATGGTTCCTCTCCTTAAACAACCAAATCAACAAACAGCACCCTCATATGGATAAAAAAAGAGAAAATCATTCAAACTTCAATGACTAGAAGGATAATGTTTATTCTTTAAAAATTGTATATGTTATAAGATTTTTTATCACTTAAATAGAGAAGAAGTTGGTAAAATTTCTTTAAATCAAGAGACTTGATTACATCGGTCTGAATGAACACTAAGACAATTATCCCTTCCACCAAATATTAAGGAATAATATTCAATAATGCTTTGTATTAAAGGATATCACCAAGAATATGATTGAATCTAGGAATGTAAAGTTTGGAAAACCCCTAGAGTATATGAATAATATCTCTTTCACTCCAACAAAAGAAAAATAAGATTGAAAAGGAGTTATTGAACATACACATACAAAATTTTAATGATTATATGACTAAGAAATAGATCATTCGAGAACATGAAATACTTAGGTCACAACTAAATCCACCAGATGTAACCCCAATTACCTATATAGTACATGAGGAGAAATCTTCATCATCTCAATCATTCAAGAGTCAGTATAATCACTACTATCCAAATAATACATAAGAATGTGATCCCTTACCAGTACCCAATCTGGTCTAGACTCTCATGGATTTCTTACCTTCATCATTGGGAGGACAATCACCACCCCACTAAATGTAAACTTCATCTAATAAAGATCCATAATATGGAACCATAAATACCATCTATTTGATAGTCCCCATTTCAATAAAGAGGACCCATATAAACCTAAGTTCCCCATCAATGATTATAGAAGAGGTCATTGGGGTCGGGGAAGATGAAATCATGGTGGACCCTTATAGTTATGAATTTTTATTTCTAAATCTATATATACAATCAAAACCCATAGATAGGAACTAAAATGATCTCAACAGAAACATAAATCTAATACTAAATCATCTAGGGATAATTTAGACCCAATTATAATAGATTACTAATTATATGATATAAAATTATCCAATAAACATTAAAATATTAAAATTGAAGTTTATCCTGAATCGCAGATGGTGAGGATTCCCCCTAGTTCCAATCAAGTAAAGGAGTTTTTACATAATTAGATTCAACCTCTAAGCCTAAAGCTGAAGAGAAACCTCATATTAGGAAGCATATAACAATAGTTATAAGTATGCCATTTGGAAGCATCTCATTGTCATCCCAACCAAACAAACAATATTTTATATCTGTTATCTTTCAACAGAGCTCAAGTAAGACCTTATTAAAGATTTTTAAATCATCAATAGTTCAAGTTGTATCCAATACATATTGCATAGAGACTGTGTCAGTTGAATTCCACATAGTCATTTCTTTCTTAGAAAAGACTGGGAAGCTATCAGACATGGGAATTTTAGGACCATGTATATATCTGGAAAGCTCGATGATATCAATGTTTTTCAATCCCTAGTAAATAATGGTTCTAGGATCAACCTCATCCTAATATGAAACCTATTTCATCTAGGTCATGGTAAGTATGAGTTATCTCCCTTCAACCTGAAAATTTAATGGTATGAAAAAAGTGAATAGAGGCCTCTTGGGAGGTTCAATTTGAGGACTCAGTTTATAGTCATCATTTATAACTTTTAATTCATGATGGTTTTTAGAGATATGGATTTCAATTTCTTACCATTAAGGTCACAGTTTCATATGCACATAATAGTGCCCACGTTATATCCCCAATGCAAAAAATACTCCATTAATAGAAAATTCAAGCAATAGTATAGTGATATTTGTTATTTTGAGTGCTGTGAAGATCAATACATAGACGTAGGGTACTAAAAAAGGAATGGGAAGCAGATAATGGTAAATAACACCATATTAATTGCTACTCATAATGGCTTATAAATTTCTTTTATCAATCCATGGAGTGATATTGGTGAATATTTCTTGTTTCCCATCAACCGAACTGAGGTGAAACTTATAGATCTCAAAGAACACTGGGTTGTATTTCCTAATGATAATAACCCTCCAATAACCTTTCTCTCATATGATTTTAAAGTTTATTATACCATTAAATAGTCTCCACTAATATAGGAAAAGACCTTTGTGCAATCCATGTCGGTCAATCTTGCAGTCGAGCATCATTACTCAAGTGAAAGTCTAGGTTATATTTGTATGATATATCCAAAACTATTTGATTGGAAAGAAATGAATCCTAGAAAAAATAACATAGGGTTTAGGCATATTCAATTCATTTTTCATTGTGTCTACTACACTAGATGAATCTGATGAGTGTAACAATGCCCATTCATCATATCCCAGATCTCAAACTACCAATAAATCTTTCACCCTAGATAGTTGTGGATATGGGGATAAAGAAATCAAATATTATTCCTTAATATTTGAGTAAGGTGTCTCTAAAACCTTTGATGAACACGACAAGTGAATTTGGGTATGAAGGAAGATCAGTGGAATACACTGATCAGTGCCACCATGAATCCTGGAGAACTAGAGAAATGCATTTCTTTCCTTAAACAACAGTGACATGTATTTTCATGAAATTATATAGAAATTACAAGGTTGGATCCCCAAGTTTATACCCATTATTTGGGTCCATCGGACAACTACTATGGATATAAACATATAGAACATAGAATTAATCCAACCCATGATACCAAATTGGATGAATAAGTTGATCAGATGGTCAAAGAAAACTCTATCCAGGAAGTTCAATAATCGAAATTTCTCACTAACTTGTTCCTATTAATAAAAAAATGGTATAATTCGAGTCTGTATTCAAATTATGGATCTCAATTATCATTTTCCAAAGGATTATTTCCCAATCCTAATCACATAATTGTTGATAGATGACACAGCATGTATTCAATACCTCACCTTTATATATGGGTATTCTAAATATAACCTAATTTAGATATCTCCTAAAGATGAGGAGGCCAAAATATATATGGAACCCCAAGGGGTATACTATTACCAGGTAATTCTCTGTGTCTTATAGAATGATGATGCTACATATCAACGTTCCATGAACCATATTTTAAATTCTTTTATAGGGAAAACTATATATTACTACATGGGAAATATGGTGGTCAATTCTCAACAATGTTATGATCACCTTACTAATCTTGAATCATTTCCCAAAAAATTATTTCAACATAGATTAAAGATTAATCCTCTAAAATTTACTTCTAGGGTGACATTAGGAATGTAACTCATCTTTGTGGTATACCATCATAGCATTGAAGTTGACCCCAAAAATAAAAATTAAATACTTAATACGATTCCTCCACAAAACATAAGGAAATGATAGGACCCCAAGGAAATCTCATCTATATTATGAACTTCATATCCAATATTTATGGTAAGTGATTTCCCTTCACAAATTTAATGAATAAAGTGGTCACTTATGAGTGAGATGAAGATTTTCAGAAATATATCAATGATCTCAAGAAGTATCTATTACACCCAGCAGTCATGATATATCCCATAGTAAGAAATAATCTCATTTTCTATGTGGAAACATTTAATGTTCACTCAGTTCCCTCTTTTATCATAATAATGATACAAGAAATTATAAAATTCTTTATTATCTTAACAAAATAATGTTTCATATTGATATTCTAATATCTAGAAGAACTACCCTTGATTTTCATATTATAGAAAATGAGTCACTCTTTAAATAACCATGTGGTCTATATAGTCTATCATATAAATATACTCAAATATATCCTTAATAATCCATTGTTAATTATGAATCTAACATGATGGGTGGTTATTCTACAATAGTTTGACATCCAATTTTTATCTCAGAATGTAATCAAAATGAAAGAATTAGTAGATCTCCTCATAGAAAAACCTATCCTAGAAAATTAATTATTGGATATATAACTCCCAAAAAAAGAGGCCTTATCCAACCATGAAACCTTCCAATCACGAGATTTGTACTTTGATAGTTCATATTGAATCCCAAAAGGTATAAGGACAGAAAATTGGAAGCTCTACAAGGTCAGATTGAGGATTGTATTTTTCTCTCCAATGAGAGGGAATATACCATGTTCCTTACCTCTATTCGAAGGATGTATTAATAATTAAAAAAAATATCTAACTCTCATTATGGTCTTGGAACTTCCCCTACAAATAATTGTAGATAAATAAATATTAAGGGTGATTTTGATTTCCTGATCAAGAAATTTAATGGTGACTATGAAATAAATAAGGAAGATTTTATTCCCTTGATTGATTATATGTGAGGGTTGAAGGATAAGTTCCCCATGGATCCAACATTGTATCACATCTTGAATTTAGATAATGACTGAGTAGATGCGCTAGATAATGTGGTTATAGATGTGGTTGTTCTAGATTAGGATGAGATAGTAATTCACATAACACATTATAGGGTGGTATCTCTATTTATCAATAATGATATGGATGAAACTAATGAAATTAATGAAACCATTGAACAAGGATATCATTTTTATAATTGATTTATTTCATAATTAGAAGGATGTATCCTATAATAGAATACTTCTAAAACAGGGTTCCATGATAGGATAGTTCTAATAAGGAATAAATGTATTAATATATAGTAAATTTGATCTTTTATAAAATCTTACATTCCAAAAAAATACTCTATAAACAAGGATTTCATGGGGTTTCCCTTAGGTTCACTAGAGGAGGAGAGACCCTTAATATTATTCCAGAAGACAACGGTGTAACTTATGGCACCCATCAATTAGGAACCAATATCTTCCATTAAACAAGGAGACTTGGATATTTTTTTCTATTAATGATGTAAGACTATATGGAATTTATAAATAAATTCCTTTCTTATTATATATATTCCAATTTTATCCATAAACTACCATAATTGTTGCACATAACCAAATGCTCTTATCCATTTATTTTATCAAGGATAGATGTCATGGGTCCTTACCCTTCAAACATGGTCAAGAAATTCAAATTCATCCTTATTTCCACCAAAATATTCTCAAAATGGGCCAAATTTATACACCTCATGGAATTTAAAATGAAAGTTTTTATCAATTTCATGATGTTTAATATTACACAATATTTTCATAAAAATGAATCAATTTATGTGATTCTAAACTGAAGAGTCTATATCAAGAGAATGATATAAAATTCAACCATTCATACCTATATCATTTAGGGGTAAATTTATATATATAGGCCTTCAAAAATACTATATCTAATTTCCTTTAAAATATGGTGGACAAGATAAGAATCCATGTATAGATAAACTCCTACATACTTTGTGGGATTATCGCATCATGATTTGTACCACTATACAGTCAAAACCATATTTTTTTGTATGCGATGTAGATAGTTATACCCTTTTTAGTTTAGTTTCCCTCAATTTTCATCACCATATATGATCAATTATCTGAATATGATCATTCTCATATGCAGCTTCATGAATTGGAGTTACTTAATGTGAAAACATTTCACACACTACACAACCTTGAGATCCAAAAAAATGAAGTCACACAAGTTTTCAAGAAGAATATTTCTCTGTACACATTCATCTAAAGATAATTGCTATTAGTTTTTGAGAACTTCCATGATACCTGGGAAGAAACCTCTAAATTTGGAACTGATGTAGGGAGTAACTTACACCATAAATAAGGTTTACTTAAACAGAGCATATTCTTTATTACAATGGATGGAGATCATATCACTCCTACTTCCAATGCAAGTTTTATCAATAAATACATTACATATATCCATGATGGGATCTTATAGTCCATTACACATGAAAATATATTTATTGTAAATGCTCCATGTCATATGACCTTAAACAATAAGACTTTTTTTACTTATCAGATGAAATTAAACTATAAGCTATATGATCTATACTGTAAGACCTTAAACTAACTAGAGTGGTTTTTTTATATGATTTGATTCCCTTGTGTATAAATCATATCTATATAAGATTTCTTAGTGTATGGGTTATCCCCATTCATGTCAGGTTTCCTTTAATATCCCCTACACTGTGACAAAACCATCTCATACTTCAAAACTATATGTGGATTGATTCTTATTATCATAGGATATGTAGTGACACTTGAGCCTCGTACTCCAGGTCCATACATAAATACCATATAATTTAATAATAATTCTCAATCACTTACTCATTCATGTTGGGTTTACCATGATATATGAGAACCAAAATGAATCTTCCACACTTTCCCTTATAATTGAGCCAGATCTGTGTAGTGATCCTTTCATAGATATATGTATGGATTGATTCATATCCTCATAGGATATGTAGTGATATCTAAATAATCTATCTCATACTCAATCATAAATTCCATCCCATATGAAACTCCTACTTTAACTTGATATTTGATACTTAATAATTTTACTAACTTAAAACTAACATGAAGCCATTTCATTTTACACATGAGTCAAACTTGTGCAAAAAAAATATGTATAAAGTTTCTCATTATAAAATATTAAAATTCATGGTGTTTGAATCTTGTCTTCATGCAATTAAAATTCACAACATATGGTTAACTCTTCATTGACCTTAAACTTATTAGGGTGGTTTATTTTATATGACCTGATCTTCTTATATGAGAACCAGATCCATATAAGATTCCTTGTTGCATGTTTACTTGTCCATAAATATATGTAAGTATAAAATCCTCCCTACTACCAAAAATTATATCATAGTGTATGTGTCTTCTCAATTCACATTGAGTTTTTTATTCTATATCCCAACACTTGGATAAGAATCATTATATGATTCCCCTATACATGATCTAGATCTGTGAAGAGATCATCAATAAGAACTATGTGTGGAAAGATTCTTATTAACCTAGGATGCATAGTGATTCCCAAATTGCCCATACCAATTCCAATTGTAGATTCCATTTCAATTTCTACCTTTTCCCCAGTGAAGATACCATTACCAACTCAAATCGAGTTTTGGATTTCATTTTTCATTATCTCTCTAGAGAACCTATATATTTATTCCATCAAATTTTTTACTTGAGCCATATCTAGGTAGAGGTACCTTTCCCAGAACTACATATGGATTAATTCCTATTATCATAGGAGACATAATGACACCCATATCTCTTATATTGGGTTTATCTATAAGATCTCTCCCTAATTTATTCTCCAATCCATTCTAGGGTATGGTTTCTCCCAATCTATGTCAAATCTAACCCAAAATCCCTAAACTAAGATGAAACCATTTTATTTCACTTCTATGCTTATATTAAATCTAAATATAGAAACTATATAATAATAATGTCTGAATTTATTCCTATTACTGCAGGATACATAGTGATGTCTATGTTACCTATCTTGGGCCCAACTATAGATTCCATCAATTTTAAATCCCTCTTCAAGTATACAGTCTCCCCATTCACATTGATTCATTCTACATTATAATTTATACTAAGATGTCATATATTTGATGCAAAAAATGTGTAGCTTGATTCAAATTATTTCATGATATCTAGTGACATCCAAATCATATATCTCAGACCCAGTCACTGATTATTTTTCAATTCTACCCCCACTCAATGCTCTACAATATTATAAACATGGTTATTTTTAGATTGGATCATTCCCTTCTCTTTTGAAGATACCCTTCCCATATATCACACCTTACACTATAAGTGTTTGAATCACCATAAAGAATGCATTGATATTGGTAATGTGTGTATTCAATTCCAAAAAGGGAACCTCCTCTTGGTAATGATATTTGAGCTGTATATTCATCCTGCTAATCAAAGGTATGTTTTCATCCCAGGGAGAATTTCCTCTAACCCCATGTGACCTTAACAATATTTCCATAAAATACTTCATCAAATTTGGTCAGCAATAATTCTTAGCATGCTTCTTCTATTTCATCACTTTCTGACTCAAATACCTCAAGTTATGGTTTACAGTGTTTTCATCCCTTGTTCAAAAGTGTTAGAGAAATCCTAAATCTTGATCCCCGTTTAGGTTATCAAATCAAACCCTTTATCATTTATCCAAACAATATGTCCTTAAACTACATACACCATTTCCAACCTAGGGTTTCATGGAATGGAATTAGGACTTCATTCACATTGGTTCAATCCTACTCTTACCTCCAAACATGGAAATTCTTCTTCGTTAAAATCTATATGACCTTAAATATCAGTTTAATTAGTCTAAGAACTATGGTCTTAAGCTTTGTGAACCCATCCCCAAGGTCATATATATTGATATAAAACCCTAATAATTCACATAAAGTTATCACCTTACCATTATCACTAAATAGAACTCCTTAAATTTTCATTAGTCTGAGAACTATGACCTTTAATTTCATGCTCCAATGAATGAGATTTTCTATAAAAGCATCAGACTCTCAATTCACATCGGGTTTACCTCACCCATACTATATAGAATATATCACCATTTTTTCAGAGCTATATGGCCTTAATATCCATCCTCATTTTGGTCAAAGATGCACAAACTTAAACATCAGCTTCATTTCCTATCTTGAATGACTGTAAACTTCCCAAAGGAAGATATATGGAACTTACCAGGATAAAATATCATAAATGGAATCCTAGTAAAAGTGGTCTCTACTTTCTATTTTGATACCTCACATAGCCTAGGATAAATTTTTATCTTTTGAATAGTAAAAGGAACAAAAAAATCGGGTTTAAAATCCACATAAGGTGTCTATAGAAAAAATTGATCTTCTTCCCAGTATGCCTCTCCCCATCCACATCTGTGGAAAAAATTATGGCTAATTTAAAAACCTATAATACTTTTAGGTATCACTATTCATCCATTGAAAATACAGATATATGCTTGTTAGGCCCATTATCCTAGGAAAACGTTATATGAACCTTTTTCTCCTAAAATATATTGGTTCATAAGATTTGTGTGGAATGCATAAAGGTGTAATTTCAAGGTACTTTATCTCCTTTAGAGAATTTAAATCCTCATGAAAAATCCAAATTCATGATTTTTATTATGATGAGTAACTCACTCTCTAAAATCAGAATGGACTAACCCTGACTTATATTGATGATAAATTTGATGCATATATGGCCTGGAAATATCTTTCTATGAGTAAAAGTTCAGGAGGAGACCAAATTTTATAGTCTTTTATCTCATATACTTTCCCTAAATTATGGTGAGGTTATATTTGTTGCATATTTGGATGCTTATATCCATATGAGGGTATCCACCTTGATGAAAATAAATTAATTTATACATTTAATCATTAACTCGAGTTTTTTGAAGTTCTAATTTACCCAGATCCATTCCCATACAATCTTTAGATTGATTCAATTATTATGATATTAATTTTTGAATTTCATAGATTTTAATGAATTAATAATTGAGATGATACAGAATTTCAACAAAGTAATAATATTTTGAGATGGAAACTTTTTTCATTCATTAAAAAAATAGAGGTGTATCCATAAACTTAGATATTCTTCCTAATTGATTAAAAAATAATAGGTGGACATAATATTTATACATAACTACAATAAATGTTCTATTGAATATTGATGTTGGGTAATTGATTTCACTAATTCATAGACATCTCAATTAAGTATATCCATATTTGTGATGTCTACCTATTCCTATAAAAAAAAACTTATGGGCTCTGAGGGAAGCATGCTCTCCCACCTACTTAGCTTTTTCAATTATCATATCATGTTCCATTATCTGCTCCTAAACATTAGTTAGCTGCTGATAGATACAATTTTATAAGTATAACCCTTCTACAATAAATTTTAATTATTATCCTACCATTTTAGAATGTTGAGGTAACTCCCAAAGTGTAATGACCCTATTCTCTATGGGGTGAATATTATATTCATCAATTTCATACTCCAATCAAGTTTTATTGAACTAATCCTACTCAAAAATAGTTTTTATCATGATGGAATTGATATCTCAATAGTTAAATATATCATACCTTAGAGTGATTAACATAAATTAGATCTTGGTAAATTGATGGTATAGTTATCCCATGTGGGTCTCATGGATCAGCCGTTGGATTTCCAATAACACCAAATGTCTCATGGACCATTGAAAGGAAAGAGAGATCAGATTTAAACTAGGTACCATTAGGGATATAAGGATATAATATGGAACAAATTAACTTAATATAAACATTATCTCAACAATTACCATATTATTTGATACCTTTTATAAATTTAACATCATGGTAGTAACCTTTTCTACTTGGCTCTCCATGCTTTCTAGTGATATTACTATGGCTGGTCGCAAAGAAATATATACATCGGTAAACATATATGAGAATTAACAATAAGAAATTTCAGTGCATAACTCCATTTTCATGAATGTTAATTACCCCCATTTCATTTATATTTTATAAAGAAATATAGAAACGTCCTCTATGATTTTTGTATCCTTCTCATCTACTGCATTAGTCTGGGAAAGGGATATAATCTCCCTACCATCTCTGACTCATCAGATAGATTTATCAATTCATCTACACTAGGTATACCTTCCCCAAAATCCTTTTACAATGATTATGGATATCATTGAAGAGTTATAGAATGATATGGTATATCAATACCCATGATCTAACTCACACCTTCTTCAATATTTTTGAACCTCGCAACTTTTTTGGAGCTTTCTTTTGAAGAAGATTAGTTTTATCATAGTTTTTAATTGATAACTCTAAATCACACACTGAAAAGGTCTAATTTCTTATCACTGGAGATTCTTATAGAAGAAAAACTTTTTATATCATCCACTAAATTCATATGATCCAAGTGATTCATGCAAACTACCATTATCATGGTCACTCTCTACATGACTTAGTTTGAGAAATTATGGCCTCATTATCAATAAGGAAAGATTATTCTTGGGAAACCAAGATTTAACCCTTGTAGTTGAGGCATCTTCCTCAACATCTTGAATTTTTTGGGTTTCTTGGTGCTCAAGGAACTTTTTATCTTCATTGATTGGTGAATAAGGCACTAAAATTATAAAATAACAGTGTCAGTATCTCAAAAATAAATATATCAAGGAACCTAGTTTGTAATTAGCATCAGATTTACCAAATAAGGATTAATTACCCAATAATATAGGTGGTTATACTTCCTCATCCATTATTTCTTCATAATACACCCTTTTAGAGAAGCAATATTCTGTATATAGAGAAATGTGATATCAATAACTAAAGAGAAAGGTGGAAATGGGGATCCAAAACTAACCTCCTTCACCAATTAAGATATGGGTGGAAAATATGGAATAAGTTTTTCAGTTCTTTCCCAGGGATGGAGGGTAGTCAGGTTTCACCTCTAGGATAGATGGTTCCATAACTTATAAGTTATAGATAAATTCTCACCCCTCAATCTTTAGCATCATGATATGAAAAAATGAAAGTTATCCTTCTTATGGGGTGTATGACCCTACATCATTGTTGATTGGAGTTCCACCCTAAATATATTTAGGAGACTCAATGGGTGCCTAAACTACTTATATCCACTGTAATAAGAATATATAAAAATATATCATAAGTGATTTATAAAATTAAATACAATATTATTATAAGATCTTCATTATGTGTCTTTAGGGTCGAGGGAATCAATCCACTCTTCATCAGTTGATTTATTGAGTACCCATTAAATATTCCCATTGTACAACATATCCCTCACACATTAGTAGATGAGGTTTCTTTTATAAATAGTATTAACCAACATTTCCATATCATTTATGTATATAACAACTTCTAATGAATTATTCTCAAAGGTGATTCTAGAATTATATTTTATGTTCCCTATTTCTTGTATTTGTATTCTACCTTAGAGAGAAATAAATGGGTCTTCAACTTTATCATTAAAAAGATATTTTATTGAGAAATATAATAAACTAATGTATAAATAATATATATAATAAATTTAAGATCCTAATTTAGTCCTAGAAGAGGTTTTAGACCCCTTCATCTTTAGTTTCTAGTCTAACATATGACCTTATGATTCATAACTATCTTTTTGATTCTAGATTGTTCACTCCATTACAGGTTCTTGATGCACTGAATCCCTAATAACATCCTACTGGGATGACCAAGTGTGTTACTAGATTAGATGATCATACTCTTATACTTTATATTTCCCCTTTCATGGATTCCTAGTCTCCTTATTCCCCATGTTAGTGGAATCTTATATGCTAAAATTCTTGGATAACATATTATAAGGATAAGATGAAATACATGCATTTCCATCATAATATGTTAACCCAATGCTAGATTCTAGTGAAGGCAAGCTGATTTTAACTTAGGTTTCATCCTAAATCATCAATTACCAAAGTTATATAGCCAACATAGTAAGATTATCCATCCTAGAATCTGAAAATGGTGTCAAAATTCATTGCTTCACAAAATTTAATTGTCGAGTGAACAGATAGGATGTGTAGACATCACAAGTGATGAAAAAATTGATTCATCATGATAATACACAGTCACACATGGACATTATATATGATCATTCTCCATATAATCTATGAGCATCATCCATGATTGTTTTTATTAGGAAATTTCTGTATGAGAAGCATTTATACTCTAAGTGTATCCCTAGAGTCTTTAAAATGTTTTACTTGCTATCAGTAGTTCCCAAAATACAAAGATATATTGAATGAAGGGATTAAATATACACATCATTATATTAATAATTTTATGAAATTTACATGCCATGAAATGTGATTCTATCTAACTATACTAAATTTAGAATGGTCTAGAGATATGAAATAGGGACTTCCCTCCTATAAACCTATAGTAGACATCTGTATATCAAGTCTAACATCGGAACCACCAAACTAATTGAACTAAGGTTCTCATATGCCAAATTCACTACAATAATGAACATTCTTGGTCTCACACCAGTATTTGAATCATGTATTGTCATAATATATCCACTAATCCATGCATCCAAGAATTTAATAAGATGGACTCTAGATTCTATGTATGTATTAACACTATATACCTATCATTTCTACTAAAATTTCTCCAATTCACGTTAGTAGGTAGATGGGGTTCCCCTAATATGCATGGAGGGGAACACTATTGGGAAATAAGAGGTCATTCTTTCATTATTCTTAACCAAGAATACTTTCATCCACATCTCAAATTCCATTTCAGTGTGAGGGTGAGGTTGCATCATAGAAACTTTCTAATATTTCTCCAAAAAAGCACGTCCCATTTGTGGAATCTACTCATAATCACCTTAGGAATCCTTATGGAGGAGTAATTCATTATAAATATCTATAATTATTGGTTCCCAAAAAATCATATACATGTCTCACAGACTAATCCCTACCTCTATATATGTTAAATGGAAGGTGTTCATCTATGGGATTTATCGAATGAGAAGATCTAGAATGATGTATGTATTATTTTAAAGATATGTTTATAGCACCCAAAAAAACCAAATATATTATTATGGATCAAATTTAGTTCTTGAACACTGTAAACATTTTCTAGACTAAGTAATCCACTTGATATTGAATCAACCTCTGGAGTGAAGGTCCCAACCCTAATTCAATCTGAAGAGTTGGTCGATATCTTCCTGAAGGTAGATCGGTGGGTAATATTGTGACTACCAAATTAGTTATGTTTTGTGATTATTGATAGAAGTATTCATGCACCACATGATGTAGACCAGTAATTCCAAATACTCATTGATAAATACACCATTCATTAAACATTTTCTTACACCATACTCAAGTAGCAAGTAAACCAAGATGATGATGGGTTGTGATCCATTAATATCTAGGACACCTATTAGGTTTATGTCTCAACCATACCCTATCATGTTTATTTAATAACAAAAAATATTAACCAAAAAGGGTTTACCATGTGTAAGACCCATAAAAAACTAGTTTTTAGGAACCTTTCACCTATTAGACTTATCTGAAAGACTTTAAGTTGTATGGTATATAGTATATTTTTCATGATTTTAAATTTCTCGGAATAAATCATAGGCTTGTGACCCTAAACTATAACACCTTATGGTTATAGTTTCATAGAATTATAAGTTTAATCATTGGTCCAAGTTAGATGAAAATAAAATTCACATTATTTTTCATGGATCCATGACCTTAAATGGCACCACAATGGTCCTTATATCATGAATTTAAAAGGTATGATGTTTCCCATTAAGTGATGCAGATATATGTAGGTTATGATTCCCTTCATGGGGAAACATAGGAATCCCCTATCATAGTTCATATCTCAACTCCACAATTCCTACCATCTCCTTGTATGGAGATTAATTTTAGAGTGACCATCTATGAAAAATTAAACTATAATATTATCAACTAGTTAAGATAAAGATAGAGAACATTTGATATATACATATGTTCATGTTAATTCATGTAAATGATCAGTCATTATCACAACCAATGTAAATAGTATTATTACTAGGAAGTATTTAATGAATACATTTTAAATCTATAATAGAGACTTTGACTATGAAATAAGACCCGATTATGGGATGGTCTGACCTTATATACTCTTGACCAATGTGCAATCCAAAGTGTCATTGGAATGTATTAGAAATAACCAACCTATAGAAAGTAGGCTTTTAATGAAACAAAACACATAGGTATAGGTTTTGAAAGGGGGATAATAGTTTTTGAAAAATAATCCATTAAATAAAATATATAAATATAAGTTATAAAAAATTCTTTATAATACCTTTGTGAATAAAAATTAAAATTAAAATAATATATAAAACAATATGAAATCATAAAAACAATTAAATATCACAAAAACATAATAATTGAATAAAAATATTAAAAAAATAAAATCATACCAAACACATCCTTGAGATAATAAAAAAATCCTTAAAATGTGAAATACACATCTTAAAAATTCTTTAGAAGCCCAAAAAACACTGTAAAAATCATGTTTATTCAAAAAGTTCCTCATAGAAATTTTTATAAACATCAAGATTTCATGAAATCTAGTTTTTAATATATGAAGATTAGAAATCCATAAAACACCCTTAATGTCAATCATGGAAAACTCAAAAAAAATATGCATAGAATTTCTTCAAACATATCAAATAGAAGTTTAATATTTTTGAAAATTGTAAACAGAAATCACAAGAACTAGATGACATGTTGAATAAAATGAATTTCAAAGAAACACCTTCCTTAATTTGAATAGATTGATCTTATTTCGATTGATGATAAGATAGTTGGTTAAGAGAAAATATTTACATGCCCTAGAAACAAGAGTCCTCATAAATTTTCCAAAATATATACAATAACATGGAAATCATAGTATTTAGGTAAGAAAGAATAATAATAACATGAGAGGAGAGGAGAAGGATAGAAGAGAGTAAGAGGAAAATAGAAAAATTACCATGGAAATCCACTCAAGAATCACAAAATAGGAGAATGGATCCTTAGAAGAAGTATAGGTGATCCACCCTTGGATTCCTCTAGAAGAATTTCCCAAATGAGAAAAAAGTTAGGAGGATACCTAAATGAAATGGTGGAAGATAATTCAAGAATTTTAAAACCTAGATAGGATGCACAGTTAGCCTAACCATATGTTTCACCATGTGTAGATACTAAATTTAAAGGGTGGAATTCATAGTTAGGGTAACCATGTACCCTAACCATGCATCCTAGAAAAAGTCCCAAAATTTCAAAAATTTCACCCAACCTCCAAAAATAGTTAATAAAATAAAAAATAAAAAATTATATATTAAACTAAGCTCTCATGGGTTCTATAATTCCTCCCACTATGACACTTTTCTGCCATGAATTCATTGGATAATTTTGAAACTAAATGAGAGATAAGACTCTAAGCTCATTATTATATATTTCATCACTATGTTTATTTAAGATACTCAGAATGTGATTTATTCACTTCTCAAAATAAGAATCATATTCATGTTATAAACTTAATCTATTAATAATGCATATATATTTTGAAATAATACTTCACTAATCATATGTACTAGAAGAATTTCTCAAAAAAATCAATTAAGAAGAAAATATTAGATGGAATACTATCTTTATAACCATAACAAAATTGAAAATACTAATATATCACCCCTCAACAATATATCTACAAAGAACCTAAATTTAATTATTAAAAAGAAAACCAATATAAAGAAGACATGTGATTTACATCAATAATTCAATAAGAAAATAAGACTTGATATAGGTCTCCCCACCATTTATAATTTTTCTTATAGAAGAAAATAAAATAAATTTTATCACCATAATAACTTATATAACTAAACACAACTCAGTCAAACAATAACAATAAAAATTTAATTAGACATTTTATTAAAATATAATATAATAGCACACCAAATATATTTTTACATCAGATCAAATGAAATATAGACCCTTATATAACAAGTATATAAAATGAAGTTTAATCAAGAAATAAATACATAAAATGATACATTATAGGAAGTACCATGAGTTTTTTCAAAATGAATTTTTTTCACATATATTCTATATCAGAGACTGTTGCCTGGATCTAGGATATGTTATTTATTTCTTCCTTCAATGATAATTCAGCTTATATAATTTATAAATATATTCTATTTAGACACATCAAAAATGTGTTCTCAGAGCCTTCACACAATAGAGATTAGAACACTCTAATTTTCCATGATGGAATCATACATGAAATTGATTCTTTATCAGAATAGTAGAGACATAATGAGAGGGTATCCCTAAATTATCACCACTTATTTTTTCAAACTCATTTCTCTTTAGGTAATAAGTAGATATATTTTCATCATGACCATTAATGGGAAGGAACAATTAGTGGAAACTTTCTTCCTTTCTAAGTTTTCTTCTACCATTATGTTCTTTTTGAAAACTTATTCATAAGAATTCATCACCAACTTAAAACCCACTAAACCAAGGTCTAAATGAAGACCTATTTCAAATAATCATGCCTTTAATGAGTCATTAATAAACAAGTTAGATGAGAAAAACACCATCCCATCAAATCATCCTATATATTCCTTTATCATTCAATTATTCTAGTGGAGACCCATCACTTAAATCACCTTTTCCACTTTCACATTTTTAGGATAATCCCATAGAATAAATATATTCCTATAATATTACCAATTCATGTATTTAAGTGTTTGAGTTTTAATAGTGTTTTCCTGTCATTCCTGACTCATTCTATTGAAAGTGGTTGTGTTAATTTCCTCTTTCCAAGGTTTAATATTTCTTAAAAAATTAAATATTTCTTCAATATTCTCTAACCACTCCACTACCTATTGTGGAACTTGATAACTATAGAAAGTAGGGGTAATTGTTGTAAAAGAATTATTAATCATGATTCACATATTGAGATGTATTTTACCCCACCACTCTATTAAGAGTCTAGTTATAGTCAAAAACTTGAGAAATTATATCTAAATTATTACAATAACCAAACTAAAAAACATTCCCAATAATATTATTCCCCTTTTCATATGGAACTTTTTCGAGAGGCATATTCAAACATAGTAAAATATATATAAAACTTAATCAAAATATATTTCAAAATTTAAAATAGTTGAAACTAAAAGTAATCAATAAAATATATCTACACAAAAAAAACTCATTATATCAAAATAACATGTGATAGTCATCTATAAACATGTAAAGTATGATTCAACTTCCAAAGGAATTAATTAAAAGTACAAGAAAATATTGTTTCTACACACCAAAAATACCTGATAGGAGTTTATGAAATTTTTTATAAAATAATATATTTTATAATTTAAGGAATCATCAAAATAATCATAAACAAAAAAAATATCATGAAAATACTTTTTATATTAATCATAATCCATAGATTGTATATGCAATTTTAATAGCTATAAATTTTCAAAAATAAACTTTAAATTTCAATTGATGTAAAATTTATAATCTGGAATTAAACAGCCTCATCCAATTACCCTTTTCTATCAAAAAATACGAGTCATATCATTATAATAATCAATATAATACATTTAAATGGTCTGTTTATATTATTATTTACTAAAATTAAGATATAAACATAAGAAAATACCATTTTATAACCATAATGTGTACCATGAATCTCATTAATATAGTTTGAAAACAAAAAAAACAACACTATTTATCAAATATGAATATAAATATTACATTTATTTAAATAAATTCTAAACATTTTGTAAAACCTTTTGTAACAGAATAACTATGTTATTTGTGAATTTAAAACACAGTAATAGAATACAATATATTAATATTACCCAATCAAGTTACTTGAATATACTAAAAACTATTTCTAATTGATTTCATATTAACTATAATCAATAACAAAAATAAATATCAAATAATAATAAATAAAAATATCACAAAATAATTAAAATTCATAGATTCATGGTTTTCCAACCATGAACCTAACCATGTATATATATTTCATATAAAATGGATTCACATGCTTAACTTTCATGGTATACATGAAACACATACTAATCATGATCACCTCAAAATATCTAACTCTTTTCTTTAAAGATTAGGAATTTCCATAATAACCCATTTTACAATATTATAAACCATATAATAATTATTATAAATCAAAACATCTTGAAAAATATTAATAATCAAATAATAAACCTAAAATTCAAAATGAACATCCCACATACCCATGGTTACGCAATGTTTAGCATTAAAAGTGTTGTCCAGACATTTCATTGCACCTTCCTTCTAAGTTATAATGGTACTATCTTCAATCTAACTTGACTTACTAAATAAAAAGATGGATTTTATATCATTTTTTACTAAACCAACCCATATCATCAAATCACATCACCCAATTCATCTGGATACAAGGCCCAAATTACATTCCCAATCACCATGGCCCAGTGATAATCATTGAGTGTATCAAACATACACCTTGGGAATGATTTCACACTCTGAATACATATCCTTATTGAGAATCTAGAATTATGTATCCATACATTGGACACACATAAAAACCAAATAAATGGTTCTAAAATTCAAACAAAACAAAAAAAAAGGTACTTCTATAACATAATAAATAATGCATTCCATAAACAAACTCAACATGGAAATACATAACATGAAGATTTATAGAAAACAAAAGGATAAAGGATTAACTGATGTGGTTGGTACACTATACATCCTGAATCATTCATACCACATGTAATATCATATGACATCTCATTGTGACTCAAGGTCGCCTCTACATTCCAAATACAATGAGCCAAAAACATACTAGAAAATAAAATCCATCAAAGAAACCATCACCCAGTTTCTTTTATAGAGACATAGAAGCTACATACACACCAGTGTGTGTATTTAGGGTTTGATATAAACATGACCAATAGGATTCCCCCAATGATTTTATAAAATATCTTTTAAAGGATATTTCATTTATGTTAGTTTAAACTATATTTATAAAATACTTTTATTTTATGTGATTGGGTGAGGAAAATAAATAAAAACTTTCCTTATGATTTAAAATCTTTATTGCAAACACCTTTATATAAATTAAAAACATAAATGTCATTTAAAAAACTCTCTAAAAAGATTTGGTAAGTGAATATTGTTTATTAAATGATATTAAATAAAGATAAAATTATAAATCATTAGTTTGAATGAAAATCAACCCCAAAAATGATTAATTGTCAAAGTAAAAACCATAAAAACTATTTCCACAGAATATGATATATAGGAAATAATAAAACTTTAAAGAAAATGAAAAAAAAATAGTAATGGAATTTAAAAGTATAATGTAACCACAAGAAAATTTAAAGACAAGTAAACCCCACAATGACACAAATATGAGATTGAGTAATTATAATATAAAAAAATAATTCAATAATTTTAAAATAAAATCTAATTAATCATAATAAGAATCATATGAAAATCGCTAGGTTTTAATGAGTGGATCGTATACATACTCAAGTGGGACCATAAATTTTTCTATGATGTGTTCCTACCAAAATAAACCCCAACTTACTCCA
The DNA here is from genome assembly GCA_963277665.1 of Viscum album. Taxonomy (NCBI): domain Eukaryota; kingdom Viridiplantae; phylum Streptophyta; class Magnoliopsida; order Santalales; family Viscaceae; genus Viscum; species Viscum album. The sequence continues at coordinate 1,985,375,605 of OY728122.1, forward strand.
AAATAACCTCATCAAGAAGAACACTCTATAGTCAGAGAATCTAGTACTATAGAGGATACTCGTCAGAGAAGACTCATAACAAGCATATAAACTATATCACTATAGTGAAGAATACTTTTTATACATAATTAACACATCTTAATAGTTTAATATTCAATGCATAACATTGTTATCCCTTCAAGAATCGTATAGGTTTAGTGTCTTTAGAAAATTTGATATATAAACAAATAGTTCATAAGATATATACATCATCTACCACTAAGTTCTTCATAATTAGAACCATTCTTAAGCATATCATACTTAAAACCTTTCTTCCTAACCTAGGGAAATGAAACATAATAAAGGGTGATCTCATATGCTCAGTAAGGGTAAACAAGGGAGGTATAAGTGATCACTTAATCATAAAATGAGAATAAGTGTATGAGAACATGAGAATAAAAATTTAAAATCATACCCATCATATCATATATCATAATCTTCGGTCATGGAAAAAACAAAGTGGTTCATATGACGTAAATCATAAACGAATCAAAAAAATAATCCATGAGAGCATAGAATTGGCATAAGACATAAGTTTTTGGCATACACATAATCATAGAAAATAATTTTCTTTGTCAAGGATCACTTCCAAGACTAACATATTAGATTTTATTCACTCCCCATTCCATCATATCCTTGATCATGGTTAAATCCCAAGACTATTATAGTGAATAGTTTCCCTTACTAAACTAGGTTCACTCCCCATTTTAGTCTTTATTATCTCATGGGATATCCATATTTACCTAATGAATTGGAGGCCTATATAATTTTGGTAGCACATATCACATAATGAAAATCATATGTATGTGTTCCACAAGATCATAAAACATTGATCATTTCATAACCCATAGAAATAAAATGGGTTCCATAAACATTTCATCATAGCATCATAACATAACCTGTAGAAAATAAAAGGGTCTCATAAAGTTTTAATTATAAATTAATTAACCCATGGGAAAGAAATAGGTTTCATAGAATCATCTTTAAATCATCATCGGCATAATCTATCCAAATAATTAAAGTGGAATGAATTATTTGATCATATCCCCAGTAAATAATAAGTAACATCAAAGGATTTTGTAATATATGAAAAATGCCTTAAAATATCACAATAATGTTTCCTAAGGAAAATAACATTTTCACTTTTAAATCACTTATTTAAAATCTAAAAATTTCCCAAATAATAAAGAAATTGTTTTCTTTGAAAAGATCAAAACATATAAATAAAGCTTCAAAACATTGATTGTTCATTTAAGTGGGAAATTACATTCATGCAGTATATGTTAAAAGAAATATTCCTTTTACATTTTCTATAAAAATTCAAAAGTATCTTGTTCAGAAAATGAAAAGAAGATTTATTTTAGACCATTTTGTAAAAATATATTCATGGGTAAAAAATAATTTAAAAATAATAGGATAATATTAAAAACAATCTTGAAAATATTTTTAGAAAACATTTATATGGAAAAAAATGATTTTTTACCAAAGAGAGAAATAAAGTTGGTTTTCCTTAAAAATATCAATTCAGTATCGTAAGTACTTAAAGAGAAAAAAATAGTATAAAAATAGGTAATTTATTAAAATAGATAAAGTAAAATAAAATTCATGTTATTATTGTGAGATAGGTCATAAAATTTCATAATTAGAAACTTGATCATAAATTATCTCGATAAATAATGAGATTATAACATAAATCTCTTACCTCTATTTTTACTTATATTGAAAGTTCTCTAAACTCATGTATAATAAATTTAAATTTATTATAATTCTATATTAGGATCATGCACTTTAATGACCTGAAAATTTTAAATGATATTTTTTTCCTTATAAAATGTGTGTTATATTATACCATACACAACAAAACGATATCTCTTAAATAAGAAAGTGAGTATAGCAGGAAATGTGACCATCGAGATTCAACAATTTTTTACCATTGTTCAAATATGACCATTTGTCAGTATGAACATTGGAAACTATACTCTTGGTAATAATCTTTTTAATTATAATTTGTAATTAGAAATGATAAAGAATAATTAATGCAGAAAGGAGAAATGTTGACCTTAATCAGTAGAGTCGTGTCATATGAAGCCCATTTGTTGGAGTTTGGGAGGGAGGTAGCATCAATGGGTTTCTCTATTGACAAATACTGATATTATCTTTAACAAGTGAAGCTGGAATGAAATCGCCTATGGGATAATTTCAAATTAGTGGAAATTACCACTCAGGCGATGTTAGCCAAGCTACACCATAAATCTATCACCAACGCACACCTTACCCTTATGTCATATTTGGTTGTTATAAGGGGTTATGTGTCGAGTCCCTAATTACTTAAATTTTAATTCCATTTTATAAATAAAATTATTATTTCATCAATTTAGATTTAATAATAGTTTTTCTTAATAAAATTGAGATCAAATTTGATAGATTGATTTTTCAGAAAGAAGTTGTACTTTTTGAAAAAATTATAAATATTTATAATAAACTAATATAATATGAATAACACTTATTTTAATGAAATTTTATGACAAAAACAATCTTATTTAAATATAAATGATAAAATGATTTTATTTTTTTCATGTGTTGGAAATTTTACTATGTATTTTCAATCCACTACTATTTTTAATAAAAAAGGTTTTTTTATTTAAAAGTTATAATTGTAATATTTTTAGAATTATTATAATAAAATAAATACATTTTTTTCAATCATCATTCTAAAATTACATTAGGGTGAATTTATGATAATTTTCTAAAATACTTTATTTTTTCATTAATAGTAAAAATATCATTTGAGTTTTTCTGTATGTTTAATGAATTCATAATTATGTCATAATGATGTAATAACTAATTAACCATAATAAATGAACTAAAATATTTTATTTTATTAATATAAAGTATTTTAATACATTTTAATCAATTTCCAAACCTATAATTTACTTTCCAAATTCTAAAATAGAAAATTTAACATTAAAAATTTATTTTTATGGAAACATTACTTTTCCATGGAAAAAGAAGTCATATAAAATAATTATCAACTATTATGGATTAAAATAACATAAAATATGACCTGATTATATAAAATCATGGGAAAATATCTTTTTCAATCTCATGGTATTTAATTTTCCACAACCTACGTTTCTAAGGCCTATATTTAGAAATTAATAAACAAATCCTCCACTTTTTCTATAAATACCCACCCATTTATTCATTTCCTTTAAATATAAATCATTAATCCATGAATATATGGTAGTTTTACCTCAAATGGAGTCCTTAAAATGTTTCATCAATCCCCAGGGTCCCAATCCTCAAATTTTAGGATCAACTCTTCAAGGTAAGAGAAATCTCTGCTTTTGTTTTCCATTCAAGTGACCTCTTTATGTGGTATGTTTTCCAATTTCCAAACTAATTTATTTTTTCAATTTATTTTATAAATTTTCTATAATAATATTATTTTATGAGTGGTATAACCTTTTTTCCTTTCATTAAACCATTTTCTAAAACCAATTCTTATACTAATTATGCTGCCAAATATACTTCTCAAAATTTATCTTTTCTCCAAAAGAAATTATCTTTTATTTTCTTTGGGTGAATACCCAAACCTATTTATTTTCTAGTGGTATTAACCTATATATAAAAATGATTTATTTTATTTGGGTATTAACATACATAAAATATATATTCCCTTTCTATGGGTTAAAAATGACATAATGATCTTGTCTTCAAGCACTTTTCAAAATGCCATGTTTTTTATATGAAATCGGTTTCTTTTATTTTCCATGAGTTACTTATGAAAGTTTTTATTATGATATATGTATATCACATTAATTAATACATATTAAGGGTGTTCCCTAATATTACACCAATGCATTTGGTAAGTAATTTAATCTCTAGATATGACATGTTTTGTGATACCTTAGTGAATAACCATGGTAATTTTAATGAAACCTCGGTGAAAAACCTTGGTGGTATGCTTATAAATGTATCATTTAAATGTTCATTTTCATATTATTATTAATTTAATTTTTATTATTATATTCCAAGTGTTATATTTATCACTCCATAATGATATTCCTCATGTTCTTATTGATATTCCTCAAGATCACTTGTAAATTGTTTCCCTTACTTTCCCTTATTAGGCCTTATGATTACCCTTTCTTTTGATATAAATCCCAAGGTTATGAGATGAAGTAAATGTACTTATTATAAAACATTTAAGAATCTTTTCAAGTGGATTAGAATAGTTTTTTAATTTTTTATGTATTATGTAACTTTTTTCCAAGAAACTAAACTTTAAAAGATACTTTGTTTGTACAATGTAATTAAAGGTTATGTAATAAAAAGGCGAGATGTCATATTTGGTATCAAACTAGGGTTTATTTATTTGTGTAAATTAATATTTTAAAACTTTAGGAAGAACCCTAGATAAAAGTTTAAATATAAGAAAACATCTTAGTATTTTGGTAAAGTAGTAAGTGATTTCTGAGCAATGAAATCCCTATCTAGATATAAACAAGGGAATCTAGCTCTGAAACATATGTATCTAGAGGTAAAAAATGAAAACACCACTTTTATCTAGACTCTAATGGGAAAAGTTTCATAAAAACGAGCCTTGATTCACTCATGTTTTGACACTCTCGGGGGTTATTTTTGGTTAATCTTAATCTTTTTATGAACCATTATAAAGGATTTATAGAAAATAAAATTTTTATTAAAGAATAACATATTTAAGAAAGATGTTTTAAGACATAAAAATTCCTTTAGAATTATAATATTATTAAAATAAACATGTTTCTCACTAACGTTTGGTTTTTTTAGAAATTTGCGGGAAATAGGAGGAATCGTGTAAATGGTGAGTGCAATGGATCATATGATGAAGGCCCTCTGATGGAAGTCATAATGGAGAAATTCAAGGCAATTATGAATAAACTAACTCAAGTTATGAACAATAACTTGAATTAAGATAAGAGACTAGATTAACCTCAAAGGGAAAAAATTTCTTTTGAGTCCTTTATGCATTAATATCCACCTTCTTTCAATAGATCTAGTGACCCATTTATTTTTGAATAGTAGATAAGATCTATAAAAAATATCTTTTCTATAATCTGTTTTTTAGAACAAGAGAAAATCACCCTGGTTGTGTACTACTTAGAGGGAGAATTTGATCAGTGGTGGAACTAATTAAAAACAAAAATCCAAGAAGGTAGATTGATGTTATGAATTGGGAAGAGTTTAGGGGAACCTTTTTCAAAAAATATTTCCCTTGTTTGATGCGAACCAAAATAGAGAAGGGATTTCTCGAGAATAAGTATACGAAAAAAAAAAGAATATTTGGGAAACTATGAGATAAAATTTACAATAATTTATTTTTAAACCTATTTATTTTTCATGGATCCTAATGGAAAGTATGATAGTTTCTTCTATGTACTAATACCCCATCTACGAAAGAATCTAGCCAATTGAGACTATGACAGTTATGTGGAGATAGTGTGGACTGTTGTAAAGGTTGAACTTGAGTACAGAGAGACACAGTGGTCCCATGGATCTAATGAAAATAAGAAATCAATAGATCCAATATTAGGGAAGAACTTTGATCGTGGAAGAGGAGGAAAGAAAGTGAAACTTCCCATGTGCAACAAATGTGGGAAGAATCATTTAGGGAATGGATTTCTTGGGAGTGGGAAATGTTACAAGTATAGAAGAGATGGCCATATTTCTCAGCCTAAACTTCTAAACACTAATGACAAAGGGAAGATGGTACGGGCCTATCCTGAGGTCCAATTCTTAAAGTGTTGACATCTTGTGCACTTTTCCAATAATTATCCAAATCAAAACATAATGTAGGGGAATCACCATCAACCTCAGCATAGTCCAAGAGATAAAGGTTGGGATTTTTCTATCATGCTAACTGTATTTTAAGCTCCAAATTATGTGGTAGAATTTACTCTCATAATTATCTCAAATCTATCAAGAAATTTGTTTGATTTTAGTTCTAAGTATTCCTTTGTTTCCTTAAATTTTGCAAAGAATGTAGAATCAATACTTGAACTACTAGAAGTAGAGTTATCCATCAAGACTCTCGAAGGGATTATAAAAGCATCAACTATATATAGAAACTATAGTATTTTCTTTGGAGAGTGCAATATCATCACAAATATTGTAGTTATTCCCATGATGGAATTCGACATTATAATAGGGATGGACTGGATCTTAAATTATAATGCTAAGATCAACTACAGAAGCAGGTAAATATTAGTACTCTTTAATGGACAGCCTATAATTATTTTAAAAGGATAGATATCACGAATTAAACTTTATCTAGAAGCACCTCATGTAGCCTTCTTTATAAAGATGATCAGTGAGGAGGAAGAATGAAATGAAAGTATATGAATAGAAAATGTCCCCATCATGCAGGAATACATTGATGTATTTCTTGAGGAGTTACATAGACCTCCTCAAGAAAAATAGGTAGAGTTGTCCATTGAACTCATGCATGGATACAAGCCAATATCAAAGACTCCATATAGAATAGAAAATGTTAAGATAGAGGAATTAAAGAAAAGGCTTCAAGATCTTTTGGAGAAGGGGTTTATCCAACCAAGTGTGTCTCCTTGGGGAGAAATTGTTCCCTTTGTGAATAAAAAGGATATATCAATATGGCTATGCATTGATTATAGAGAACTTAATGGGATCACAATAAAGAACAAGTACCCTCTCCCAAGGATTGATGATTTATTTAACCATCTTCATGGGGCTCAATTATTCTCCAAGATTGATCTTTTATCTGGTTATCATCAATTGAGGGTGGAGAAAGAAGATATTCCAAATAATACCTTCCCATCAAGATATGTGCATTATGATTATTTTTAATGTCATTCTAATTGACTAATTCTCCCACCATATTTATGGATTTTATGAATAGAGACTTTAAGAAATACCTTGATAAATTTTTGGTAGTTTTTATTGATAAGGTTTTGATATATTCTAAAATTCATGAGGAGTATGAGGATCATCTAAGGGTTATATTTAAAACTCTAATAAAGGACAGGCTATTTGTAAAGTTCATAAAATGTGAATTTTGGTTACAAAAATATTCTTTCTTGGGGAACATTGTAATCACTAAAGAAATCTCAGTTTACCCTGCCAAGACAAAGGTTGTAGAGGAGTGGCCGCATCCTACAACAGTAACTCATATTAATAGTTTCCTTTGTTTATCGGGATATTATAGGAGGTTTGTGAAAAACTTTTCATGAATTTATAATCCACTAACCAAGTTAACTTGAAAGGGGGATAAGTTCATCTGGCTAAAGGAGTTTGAAGAAGGATTACAAGAGCTGAATAAGATATTGGTTACTGAGCCTGTGTTAACTCTACTGTCCATTTGAGAAGAATTTGTTATTTTTATTGATGCAAATATAAAAGATATTGGGTGTGTCCTCAGGAAAAAATAATAGGTGATTTATTATACATATTGATAGTTGAAGCCTCATGAGTAGAATTATCCTACGCATGACCTGGAGATAACTGCAATTATTTTTTCTTGGAAGATATGGAGGCACTGTATTTATGGGGAGAAATGTGATATATACACAAATCATCAAAGTATGAAGTGTATTTTCATGCAAAAGGTATTGAACATGAGATAGATAATATATTTGGAACTTCTTAATGACTATAAATGTTCAATTAATTATCACCCCATAAGAGAAAACAAAGTTTTTGACGCATTAAGTAGGAAAGACCCTGTTGTTTTTGCAATGATGAAGATTCAAGGAGGTCCATTGATCAAGGACCTAGTAAGTTTGGATATGGGAATCATGAGTAAAGGGGAATAATCAACCCTATCCCAAATGATTTATCAAACACCATTACTAGAGAATATCAAGAAATATCAAATAGAATATCCTTTATTATATAAGAATATAGAGGATGTGAATAATGGTAAGTTTTCTGAGTTCAATATTGATAAAGAAGGTGTACTAAAATTTCATACAAGGCTATGTGTTCCATCAATTCTATAAATAAAGAATGAGATTCTCTATATTCTCTATTCATTCTAGAAGCACTAAAATTATACGGACCTTCCTAATCATTATTGGGGGGATAATATGAAAAGGGATATTGTTGACTACACTATAAGGTGCTTGGTGTGTCAAAAAGTTAAGATAGAAAACTTACTAAATGGGTATTACAACCACAACCCATACCAACATGTAAGTGGGGAAATATCACTATGGACTTTGTCACTAGTCTCGTGAGAATGTCCAAAGGAAACAATGTGATATGGGTTATAGAGGATTGTCTCACCAAGACTACCCATTTCATCACTATTCTAGAATATTTCTCTCTTGACCAAATTTCCATGAATTACATAAAGGAAGTGGTGAGGTTGCATGGGGTACCAATTTCTATCATTTTTTATTATGATCCAAGGTTCACAACAAAATTCTAGAGAATTATTCAACATGATCTGAGTACCAAATTGAATTTCAATAGGGTCAATCACCCCCAAACTGATGGATAATATAAAAGGACTATTCAAACACTTGAGGACATGCTGAGAAGATGCTCAATGTAATTTTAAGGTGTATGGTATCAAAATATCTCATTAGTTAAGATATCATACAATAACAGCTTCCATTTGAGTATTCAAATGGAACCCTATGAAACCCTATATGGGAAGCGATGTAGAACTCCTACTTTTTTGGATGAAGTTGGTGAGAGAAAGCTTATTGGGATTGATATTGTGTAAGAGGTGACAGAAAAGGTTCATTACATCCAACTACACATTAAGGATTATTAGAGTCGACAAAAGAGCTATGCTAAAAATAATTGAAGGGGATTATATTTTGATGTTGGTGAAAAAATTTTCCTTCTAATATCACCATGGAAGAGAGTCGTGATTTTTGGGAAGAAAGGAAATCTTAGACCCAGGTACATTGGACCCTATGAAATCTTTGATCACATAGGATCAATATCCTATCGACTTGCACTTACACCAAATGTAGCTCAATTTCATGATGTATTCCATGTATATATCTTGAGGCAGTACATATTTGATCCCTCACATGTTATGAATCCTAAGGTGTTACAACTGGAACATGACCTCTCTTATGAGGACCAGCCGGTGGAGATATTGGATTGTAGGGACAAGGTTCAAAGCAACAATTCTACCCACCTCATCAAGGTGTTATGGAGAAACCATATATTTAAAGAAATAAAGTGGGAACTAGATGAGGAAATGAGATAGAAGTACCCACACCTTTTCTCAACTGAATGAACAAATTAAAATTTTGGGGATGAAATTTCTTGATGGTGGGAGAATGTAATGACCGGAATTTTTTAAATGATATTTTTTTTATGAGAAAATGTGTGTTATATTGTACCATATACAAAAAAATCCATATAAATTTAATAATTAAGTGAGTATAAAGGGAAATGTGACCATCATGATTCGACCATTTTTTACCATTGGTCAATATGACTGTTGGAAGCTATACTCTTGGTAATAATTTTTTTTACGTTATTATTTGTATATATAAATGATAAAAAAATAATACATAAAGAAGAAATGATGGCCTCAACCAATAGATTCATGTCATATAAATCCCATTTTTCAAATCTTGGGAGGGATGTAGCATCACTGGGGTTCATTATTGACTAACCCAAGTCGAGTTTCAATAAGTGAACTTAGAATGAAATCACCTATGGTAGAAGTTCAAGTTCATAGAAATTACCACTCAGGTTATGTTAGTTGAGTCACCCCATGAATATATCACCATCGCACACCATACTCTTAGGTCATATACAAGTGTTATAATGGGTTATGTGTCGAGTTCCTAGTTACTTAAAGTTTAATTCCATTGTATAAATAAATAAAAAATTCCATCAATTCTGTTTGAAGAATAGTTTTTCTTAATAAAATTGAGATGGAATTAGATAAATTGATCTTTTGGACGGGAATTGTACTTTCTGGAAAAGATATAAATATTTATAATAAAGTAATATATTATGAATAATACTTATTTTAATTAAATATTATGATAAAAACACTCTAATTTAAATATAAATGATAAAATAATTTTATTTTTTCAAGTGTCGTAAATTTTACTATTCATTTTTAATCAGCTATTATTTTTGATAAAAAAGTATTTTTATATTTAAAAGTTATAATTATCATAATTGGAGAATAATTCTAATAAAATAAATATCCTTTTTAAAATTATCATTCCAAAATTAGTTTACTATGAATTTATGATAATTTTATAAAATACTTTATTTTTTTATGAATAGTAAAAATAGAGTTTGAGTATTTCAGAATGTTTAATGACTTTATAATTATTTAATAATGATTTAATAACTAATTAAACACAATACACGACATAAAATATTTTATTTTATTAATATGAAATATTTTAATAGATTTTAATCAATTTACAAACCTAAAATTTTATATCCAAAGTCTAAAATGGAAAATTTAACATTAAAAAATAATTTTGTGGAAACTTTACTTTTCCATACCAAAATAAGTAATATTAAATAATTATAGACTCTTTTGAATTAAAATAACATAAAATATGATCCAAGTGTCCAAATACATGGGAAAATACCGTGTTCAAGGCCATGTTTTTTTATTTTCTACAATCGAGGTTTCCAAGGCCTATATTTGGAAATTCATAAAAAATCCTCCACTTTTTCTATAAATACCCACTCATTTCTCCATTACCATTCACTCCCAATCCATAATTCATTAATATATGGTAGTATTGCCTCACAAGGAGTCCTATAAAGTTTTTCTCAATCCCCAAGGTCCCAATCCTCAAGTTTTAGGAACAACTCTTCAAGATAAGGGAAATATTCACTTCTCTTTCCATTCAAGTTCCCTCTTTATGTGGTATGTCTTCCAATTTCAAAAATAAGTTATATTTTCCCACTTTATTTTATCCCTTTACTGTAATAATATTCTTTTATTAGTGGTATAACCTTGTTCCCTCTCATTTTACCATTTTCTAAATGCACGTTTTATACCCATTATGTTATCGGATTTACTTCTTAAAAGTTATCTTTTCACCTCAAGAAATTGTCTTTTTTTTCTTTTTTTGAATACCCAATCCTCTTTATTTTCCATTTTTATTAACATATATGTAAAAATTATCTATTTTATTTGTTTATTAATATACATGAAACCTATATTCCCTTTTCGTGGGTCAAAAATGACAAGATAATCTTGTCTTTAATCACTTTTTAAAACACCATTTTTTAAATATGAAACCCATTTATTTTATTTTACATAGTCTATTTATGAAATGATTTATTATGATATATTTGTATCACTTTAATTAAGAAATATGAAGGGTTCTCCCAAACAGTGCTCTTATGCATTGGGTGAAGAAAATAATCTCTAGAGATGACATATTTTACTATATCTTGGTGAATAACCTTGGTAATTTTTATCAAACCTCAGTGACAAACCTTGGTGATATTATTATTAATGTCTCACTTAAATATTGTATCCATGTTTTAATTTTATTATTAATTTCATTTTTATTATGATATGCCTCATGTTCCCTTTCTCTTTCCATAATGATATTCCTCTCGTTCTTATTAATATTCTTCAAGATCACTTGTAAATTGTTTCCCCTGATTTCCATTAATGGGCCTTATGATCACTTTTTCCTTTGGTTTATGTCCCTAGGTAATGAGATATAGTAAATTTACTTAGTATTAACCTTTTAATAATCCTTTGTATTGGATTAGAATAATGTTTTATGTTTTCATGTATTATATACCTTTTTATGAGAAACTAAACTTTAAAAGATCCTCTATTTGTACAATGTAATGAAAATTTATGTAATAAAAAGGTGGGATTCTATATTTACATAATTATGACATCATATAATATCCACTTATAACATTTAAACATCTATTTATTAATTATTACTTATTAAAATCTCCGTTTTTAGGTGTTAATTGTTTTGTTTTTCATGAGAATTTTGGTTCAATAGGTGTAGTACTTGTACTTTGATCATGGTTCCATCATATCCAGAATGTTATTCGTGATATTAATATCATATATATTCATTATATACATATTTATAATCATCAATAAAATTTATATATATATAAATTAATTACCTCGTTCATGGAGATGGTAGATAATATGTACACATGAATATTGTTTTTAATTTTGATGGAATGAAAGAAAGGTGAATAAAAATTCACCTTTATAGAATCATTATTATATAATTTATATCATAAATATTTATTAAATATATCCTTTTTACTATCCATTTAAATAATAATTGAAAAATGAATCAAATCGATTCATGGAGGTGGTAGTCCACACATACGCACAAGCGACGTTATCATTTTCTAATGGATTGGAAAGTAAGAAGTTAGATATGATATTATAATTAAAAAATCATAATAATGTCATAAATATCATTTATAATTAATAAACCCACTATAATAACCATCTATGAAATATGGTGATGGAAAATGAATTGAATCTCTATGTAGAGGCGGTAGTCCACACGTACGCATGAGTGGTATTTTCACTTCCCATTTTATGGAATATAGGGTAGATATTAGTAGTTCCATAATCATAATAACATTTTAGTATATTTAGGATACAAAATTTATTATTTTATGATGAATACCATAGATTTATATGAGTTATAAGATGAAATAAATTGAAAGATGTGGGTGAGACGATTAATTCTTCTTTGGTAGGCCTCCTTTAGAACCTTCCTCAAGGACCTTTTAAATGGTTTTTTTAAAAACCATTACACCTAATTCATATATATGGAAGTTTAAAAGATAATTTTGAAGGTTTTGGTTTATATATATGACTCAAAGTTGTGTAAATAAGAGAAATGAGGGATGTCCTTTTATAAGTGGGGGAGTGGACACACTTGGAATTTCTTAAAAGATTAAAACATAATAATGTCATAGTCAATCGAAATGGTTTAAAATGGATATAGGTTAGAATTTGAGATAGTATGGGGTATAAATATGTCTTGAAAATATAATTTAGACAATTTTAATTCTAAATATTACCCTTATCTCTTAGATTAACCCCCCACCCCCCCCCCCCCCACCCACCGGTAAACTCATTTTAACTTTAATTGTGGTGAATTTGTTTTACTTTTTTTACTATTCATTATGAACAAAAATGAAAGTGGACTCGTTAAAAAAAATTAAATTATAATTCCAAATATGTAATCCATTTTATCAAATTCAATTCATATAATTGGTATAATTTAATTTTAAATTAAACCAACAAAACATGACGAAAAGAAGTTTTCCTAAAAAAATGCTTCCTTAAGTAAAAAACATTTTTATATCATAATCCAACATAAAATTAATTATAATAACCATACTTGGATTATTAATTATATAAGTGAACTAATTTTAATTTTTAAATAATTTTAAAAAAAAATGAAACTTTGTAAATGCTAAAAACAAAATATAGTTTTCAATAAAAATCAGTATTTTTTACTATTCAATGAATAATTAATCTTTTCAGAAAATTCTCAAAACAATTACTCAAAGATAATTTTGAAATGATGATTTAAAAAATTGATTTTATTTTAAAAAAACAATTTATAAAAGTTTCAAAAGTTAATTATATTATTTTCTCACAAAAATAATTAAAACCCATTTTTGAGGAAAATGTATTTTTAAAGAATATAATAAAATTACTAAAAATTGAGTACTTGTTTATCAATATATTTTCTCTACCTAAATATTTTATATATAATTTTTAAAATTTGATTATTCATATTCATTCCTCTAATTTAACGGCTAAGTTATTATGACTCATTTAGACTTGGGGGTGTATGTATTGCAAGCTATCAAAGAAATTTAATTTATTTGAAGAGAAATATATCAAAAAATCTCAACATGTTACACTCTTGGTCTCCCACTTTGATATAAAAGTTTATTATGAAATGTTATAATTTATATTAGAAAAAAACACATTATCTTTCATAACATCAATGAAATAAATTAATATAAAATAATGTTCAAACCCCACATCCTAACACCCCTTTCAAGAAACATCCCCATTTACAATTATATCAAAGTATAAAAATTTCTCATTATAAAAATTCTATAGTCACATCCAGAATTATAGAAAAATAAATACATAATAGGGTGGAAAGTATATTAAGAGTAATCCATTTGTAGTTTTTTCTAAATGGGCCTTTAAATCGCATATAAAAATCTTAATTATAAAACATTATTTATAAAAACTTTTGGAAATAAAATAATATAAAATCAAAACAACACTTAAATATCTCCAAAATATAATAAGTGAAAAATAAATCTCAAAAATAATGTACTACCTACTATACACACCCATAAATTAAAATAAAATCCTTGAAAATAAGAAATACCCTTCTTATAAATCCTTTGGAAATCCAAACATCATTGTAAATGTCTATTTAAAAAAACCTCTTGTACATTTTTACAAAAAACTATAGTGAATTAAATATAGTTTTTAATATATAAGTTTTGGAAATTATTAAAATACCCATTATTTCAACCATATAAAACTAAAATAAAAAATTTATTCATATAATTTATTCAAAAATATCACATTTAGGTTTAATATTAGTGAAAAATAGAAATAGAAAACATAATCACCATATGACATGTCAAATTGAAAGAATTACACAAAAAATTATACCTTAGGCTAAAGATATTTATATAAATTTGAATAAAAATGAGAGTGTATGTTAAGAGATAAGAATTATGTTCCCTAGAAACAATAATCCTCATGAATTAGATAAACCCTATGCTAGAACATAGACACCATGGTCATTAGGGTGAGAAGAAGAAGAATAAGAACATGATAGGAGAAAATAATATGAGAAGGGAGTAATTTTAAAAGAGTAAATTTACCTAGTAAATACACTCTATAATCAAATAATAAGATCATGGATCCTTAGAAAAGGAGGATTATTGACACCCTTGGCTTCCTCTATAAGCATCAGCCAAATGAGATAAAGTAAGGAGGATCCCTATATGAAATAGGGGAATAAAATTTCATAGTTTGTAAACCTGGTATTGATGAATAGTAAAAAATGAATGGTTAACCCCACCATGTGTCTAAACATGTATATCTAATATATTTAAAGGGATATAGATATGATTAAAAAGCATGGTTAGGGTAATTATGCTTCCTAACCATGAAACCTGGGAAAAGACCCAAAATTTAAAAAAATAATCCAAACTCCATAAATATTTAAAATAATAAATTATATACTAAACATTGACTTCATGGCATAAAAATTATCCCCACAATGCCACTTTATTCCCCTTTAAAGTCATCAGTTTATTTCATAAATAAATGATAGATAATACAATGACCTAATTATAAGAGATTTTGTCACTTTTTTTAGTATAGAAACTTGAAATGTGATTTGGATACTTATAAAAAGAAGAAATATATTCATATACTAAGATTAATTGTCTAATAATACATAGAGATTTAGAAATCATACTTAATAATTAGATGTGCAAAGATAATTTTGTAAAATAAATCAATTATAAAGAGAAAAACATATGGAATACCATCTTTCTTTCCATCATAGAATTAAAAATACTAGTAGATAAAAACTCAATGATGTCTCTAATATAAAACCCTCTATAATTATCCTAAATAAAAATGATTTAACCTAGAAGATTCATAGGCATAATTCAATAGGAAATTGAGACCTCATATAGGTTTTCCCACCATTTAGAGTTCACCTTATGGAGGAAAATTGAACAAGGGTTATCACCATAAAAACTTTTATACCTAGACCCAACTCACTCACACAATAGAGATAATAATTGAATCAAAACCTTCATCAATATAGAATATAACATCACACCCAAAATATAATGATATAATATTAACCAATCTATAGTCCCTTATACAACTTGAACATAAAATGATCAAAAATTAAGTAAGAAATATAAAAAAAACATTATCATAAGTACCTTAACTTGTTTTTGGTCAAATTATTAGTTTTTTAATATAATATCCATTAGATAATATTACCCAGATATGGTTTGTGTCAGATATTTCTTCCTTTATCGTTAATTCATATTAAAAAAATATTTAAGATATCCAAATCCACCAAATTAATGACATGATTTTAGATATTTCACCCAGGAATGTTTATAATGCCATAATTTTACACATTATAAGCATACAAGAGTGTTTATTTTTCATAATATTGGAGAAAACATGAGATGATATCCCTAAACTATCACCACTTCTTTTTTCAAACTCATATTGCTTTAGCTTCTCACTGGATAGATCATACTCATAACCTCTAGAGGGTGAGGGGCCATTGGCGGGCATAAGTTTACTTTAAAAGTTTTCTTCCACCATTATGTCTTTATTAACCAATTCTTTATAAGAATTAATTCCTAAATAAAAAACCATTGAACCAAGGTTAATATGAATACCTATTTCAAAGAATCGGGCCTACAATGAGTCATTAATGACTGAGTCAATAGAGAAAAATACCATCTTATCGAATCAGTCTTCATATTTATTTATCGTTTGATTATTCTACTAGAGACCCATCACTTCTGTGGATTTTTTAACTTTCAAATTCTAAGGATAATTTAAATGAATAAAGAGTATTAAAATATTCCTACTACATGTCTCTAAGTTATTGGTTTTGAATAATGGTTTCCCACCATTCATTATTCATTCCATTGATTATGACTGTGGAAATTTCAATTTTTTATGGTTCAAAAGTTATTAAATAATTTATGATTTATTTAATCTTCCTTAACCACTCCACTACCTTTTTTCGACCATTATCTCCATGTAAAATAGGCAGATTCCATTTAAGAAACTATTGAACATTCTTCACATATCATAATGGATTTGGCCCCACCACTCTATATATAGTCTATGTAGAGTCAAAAATTAAATAAACTATATATGAGTTTCTAGAATGACATGATGGAAGGAAATTCATGAGAATATTCTTCCCTTGTTTAGCTGACATATTTTAGGGAGTTATATTCTAAAATAATATAAAAATGGAACTTGATGAAAACATATCACAAAATTAAAAACATTTGAAAATAAAATTAATCAATGAAATATATCAAAAAAAACATAAAAAAGCTCATTATATCACAATAACATTTGATAATCATCTATGAACCTATAAATTATGAGTGAAATTATAAATTAATTGATATAAATAACAATAAAATATTCATTTTATACACCAAAAACACATGATATAAGTTTATTAAAATATTTATATATATATATCATTATCATTTTCGGAAACATTATAATAAAAATAAATTGAAAAAGAATCATGAAAATCCCCTTAATATTAATCATCATTTATTCTTAGAAATTACCTTTTAAATAGGGGTAAGTGTATAAAAATAAATATTAAGTTCAATTGATGTGTAATTTAAAATCCTAAATTACACAAACCCATCCAATTAACCTTTAAATATAAAAAAAATCTAAGGTATGTCATTATAATAATCAATAAATTATATTTAAATAATTATTAATAAAATTTCCTCCTAAAATTAGGAGATATACATAAGAAAATTTCTTTTTATAACCACCGTGTATTCCTTAAAACTCATTAAAATAAGTTGAAAGATACACAAATCAATACTAGTTATCAAATATAAACCTAAATATTACTTTTATTTAAATTAATTATATATACTTTGTAAAACACTCTATAATAATAAAATTAATTTCTTTATGAAGATAAAACCAATTAATAGAATACAACATATTAATATCATCCAATCAATTGACATCAATACCCTATAAAAATTATATCTAACTAATTTCATAATAACTAAAACAAAAAAAGATATCTAGAATCTTAATAAATAAAAATATAAAAAAATATGAATTTATTCATAGAATCATAGTTTAGATATATGGTTTTCCCAACCATGAACCAACTGTGTATTGCTTCTGGATCCAAAATGGGGTTTCATAGTTAATTTAATGTTCTATAACCAAAGAATTATAACCATGCTCACCTAGAAATCTGAAAATCTTTTCTTCAAAGCTTAATAATTTATAAATAACACTTATAACTTTAATGTATTTCATAATATCATTAATATTAATCAAAAAATTATAGAAAAAAATAATAAAAAATAGTCCTAAAATTCAAAATGAACATCCTACCTACCCATGGAAAGTCAAGGTTTGGTACTAAAAAGTATTAGAACGAAATTTCAATATACCTTCCTCCTAAGTTTTAATAGTCACATATCCAATATACCTTGAATTACAGAACAATAATAGGTATTTTTCACCACTTTTTAATGAACCAACCTAGGTCAACATGCTATGTCACCCAAGTCAATCCACTATAAGTCATAAATCATGTTCCCAATTATCATAGGATATTGATAAGAACTGAGGGTGTCAAAAATATTCTTTGGGGATAACTTCACACTCTAAATATGGATAAATAAACAAAGAATACTTACTAAGAACCCCACATAATGTATCTATATTCTATACACTCATACAAACCAAATAAAAAGTTTCCAAATACAAACAAAGAAAACATGGTATAACTATAACACACCAAATAATACATCTTGTGAATAAAATCAACATTGTAATACATGAAATAAAATTTCATAGAAAATAAAAAGATAAAAGAGAGGCTGATGTGGTCAGTACACTATACCTCTTCCTCCTATTAAAATTTTTAATTTTATATAAAATCACTTTTTGGGATTAGTGGGAATTCTAATAATCCATAATTACAAACATCCATAAAACATATCTAAACACCAAAATAAAAAAATCAAATTTAAAATTTTTAAATTAAAAAAAACTAGAGCTAGGTTTGGGATATCAGTTAACTAGATGGTCATGTGGAAAGGACAAGGATAAAGTCCATGTCACACCTCACCCTACACCTATCACAATATCCAAGGAAAATCATCATGTTATTCACATCATTAACTACCTCTCATCATAGATTTCACCTTCCCCAACAGAATATCCATCACCAAATAGGAATAAACACGTTTAGGAGCAACTCTGTTTAATTTTTGTCACCAACTCTAAAGATGAAACACCAATTAAATCACACAGTAACATCTAGCATCATCTACTAGATAAACAACATTCACTTAAAGTGGTATCAATGATAAATAAACCTCCAATGTCACTAGGCCATCACTTTCACCACTATAAAAATAAATTTTCTCTGTATAAAAAACAACATCGATGAGATAAGACAAACTAAACTATAAAAAATCATAACACTTTAGAAAATAGAGGTCTCTTTTATCATACCCTCATTGCCTTTCATTGTGTTAATTTCTTCATAGGCTAACACAAAGAATGTTTCCACCTAATATTATTTACATAAATAAGAAAATAAATTAGAAATGAAACTTGCCTAAAATAACATATCACTACTAAAAAGTAATGAAATGGGAATATATAACATTCAAAACTAGCTCTACCACAAGCCCATCCTACAAAGCCTTCAAAAAATTCCTTAAAACCCCATCATTTCACACTAGAGATGGGTTATAGAATAATGGGATGGGAAATAAGGTTATAGGATGATCATTAGAAACTAGAACCCCAAAAACACCACCAAGAAAGAAGATGTAAAAACAACAACAGATTCTACCACTAATGTTGATTCAAACACCTTGAACATTAACATGTTAAACCAAGTATGGGGTATAATGTGGTGGGATAAGAGAAAAGATTATAATTGAGATGAATCATGGTAACTTTAAAATCCCTAAGTCTATGATCCAAAAACATCAAAGAACATGAAATCCATCAAAGAAACCAGCACCCAGTTACTTTTATATATACATAGAAGTTACATACACACCAAAGTGTTCATATAGGGTGTGAGGTAAACATTCCCAATATGATTCCACCAAAGAGATTATATAATTACTTTGACAAAAAATTCCATTAATTTTAGTTTGAAATACATTTATAAAATAGTTTTATTTTATGTGATTAGGTAATGAAACCAAATAACATATTCCCTTTTCGCTTAAAACCATTACCACTCACACCATTATATAAATTAGAAACCTGGATTTCATTTATAAAAGTATTTAAAAACATGAGGGAATTGGATATTTTTTTTTAAAAGATAAAAAATAGTCATTAATTTTTAACTTATTTTTCAACCACATTTAAAATTATTGGTTTGAATAAAAATCAACTCCAAGAATGTTAAATTATCAAAGTGGAAACCTCAATATCCATTTCAAGATAACATTGTATATGGAAAATAATAAATCTATATATAAAATTTTAAATTTTAGGAAGATAATTTCAAAGGTAAAAGTAACCACCAATATCATCAAAGATAAGTAAACCACACAATGACACAAACATGATATTGAGTAAGTATTAGATAAAAGCATGATTCAGTAATTTTAAATATAAATTTAATCAATCATACTAAGAATTGTGGGAAACTAATTGGATAATAATCAGAAAATATGATACATACTTGGATAGAAAAATATATTTTCATATGATGTGTTCTTAACTAAATAACCCTTAACTTAATCTCATCTAAAATCACTAGGAGGCACTCCTAAAAGTCAAAGAATATCATATACTATAGTATACTAATCAAATTAAAATCATAAATAACATAAAAACTATATCTAAATCACAAACTTAGATACCCAGGATACCTATGAAATATTCTAATATAGGTGAGGAAAAAATCCCATGATATTTCATAACACCAATGAAATAAATTAATATAAAATAAATCTCACACCCCTACTCTTAATAACCTTTTTGAAAACCAACTTTGTTCATAATTATATCAAAGGATACTTATTTTTTATTATAAAATTTTCATATTCACATCCAACATTATATAATGGGGAATCTATAATAAGGATGTATATTATATCATGAAATATCCTTCCATAGTTTTTTTAAAATAAGACTTTAAGTCATATATAGTAATAAAAATTATAGATATTTCTTTAAAATACCTTGAGGAATCAAAACATAAACTATAAAAATATGAAATAAAACCAATAATTAAATATATCTAAAACTTATCAAGTGAATAAAAAAGATAATAAAATTAATTCATACTAAATAAACCCTTAACATAAAAGAAAAAATATGAAAATATGAAATAACCATATTATAATTTATTTGGAAACACTAACATCATTATAAAATTCATTTATAAATGAAATTATCCTCTTAGAAATTTTTAAAAAATACTTAGAGTACATGAAATATAGTGTTCAATATATGAGTCTTGGAAATAAAAAATAATACCCTTTATATAAATCATAGAAAACTCAAAGAAAACTTTTACATGTATAATTTATTCAAAAATATCACATATAGGTTTAATTTTTTCAAAAAAGGGAAATAAAAATCACAATCAACACAGGACATGCTGAATAAAAGGAATTTCAAAAAAAACTACCTTAGGTTGAAGATATTAATCTACCATTCAAAATAACAATAGAGAAGGTTATGAAAGAATAATTATGTTCCCAAGAAATAATTTGTAACATCCTGTTACCGATCTGTTAGGTATATCCTTAACTTCATTGTGGTTTTCCTTTTTCATTTTCTGTATAGGGCCAAGAAGGAATTGATATAATACCTATAATGGTGAAGTCATAATTTTTTTGGAATCTTAGCTTTAACTAGGATTTTCTATAGGTTGTAGGAATATTTCACACTATGTAACTAGGTTACATGACATGTAAGAGTAGTTGGATGAAATTCAATAAAGGTTTCACACTGTGAAAGGTCACATGATGTGAAGGACCATTACATGTCGTGATTTAATAAAAGGTCATACTTTTAACTCGAGGTGATGGGTTTCCTAGCATATGTGAGACTTTGATGATTATATGTCATGTAACCAGGCTACATGTTGTGTAACACCCCATGTACAGTTTTTAAAATAGGCGTGTTGTTATTTTTCTTTTGGTTATTTCTTCGGACTTACTTTCTCTCAACCTAGGTAAATTCTAATGTTCCCGAGCGCAGTGGAAGCTCGTGGGTGGATGTTCCCACTTGGATTTTTTTCATTAGCAATGATCAATCCAGGATCAATATGACGATAAATTCCAGACTCCATGGATAGAATCACAAAAATAGGCAAAGAAGAAGAATATTTCCTGAACCACAAAGGAGGATCATCACAGGTTGATTATAATTAATTTAATTAATTGACAAGAAGTACCTTTTATGGCGTTCTTTCTTCATTGATATTTCTGATCATGTTCCAATGTGATTTGTCATTGTGTCATAGAATCCAAGTGTATACTTCCTCAAGTGGTAATACACATGTGCACCACGTATCTCTAAACATTGGCAAAGGAATATCTGGGTGCTAGCGTGGAGAATCCTTTGCTTGCATTGTCCGACTTAGATTTCCTTGATCCGATGGAGGAGGATCTCTCTCGGTCTTGAGATTGTTCTTGGAGGAAGGAGTTCTTTTGGCCTTGAGATAATTCTCCAAAATTATTGTGCACAATGATTAGGGAAAAGTTTTGGGGTTGTGAGAATATTTATAATCGGGTTTGAGGTTATAGAGTTATGACAATAAATAAACATGTTACGCATTTTATTTATTTCATTAACTCTTATTGAAAACCCCCCATGTAAAATCATTAATTCCTTGACATGTGCCCATGCTGATTATAATAAATATCATTTAATAAAATGATATTATTTCCTCAAAATCCCGACTGTAAAAACTACACTTCATGTAATCATTAATACACGGCATGTACTTGTTTTTCATTTCCTTTCTTAAATGAAAACTACACGGCGTGTACATTCCA
The DNA here is from genome assembly GCA_963277665.1 of Viscum album. Taxonomy (NCBI): domain Eukaryota; kingdom Viridiplantae; phylum Streptophyta; class Magnoliopsida; order Santalales; family Viscaceae; genus Viscum; species Viscum album. The sequence continues at coordinate 1,985,398,489 of OY728122.1, forward strand.
TGTACACGGTGTGTATATCTTGTTTTCATTTTATTCTTCCTCCAATATTAAAACAATTTAGGATTCCTTAAATAATTATTAAACCACATATGGGAATAATCTTTATTCTACTTGATATACTTAGATACACTTAGTGTGTGACCCTCTAGGCCTCTTTCTCATTGGCATTAGGCGGGCTTGCCTAAAGTCCAAGATTGCTGTCTAGCAATGGGTCAAGGAACCCAAGAGAAATAAGTTGACGCCGCATTTACGTGTCACCTCATACAAACTCTTACCATGTAATTTAATCCATTTGTCTTAATATCTCATCAAGAAGGTTTCATGGTAGTGTCATAAACCTATATGTTTGATCTGTCATTCTTTGACTTACAGAAATAAACTCATCGTGACACCATAGCCATGGAATTTGGGTGACATTTCTATTTCAATCAAAGGTCTCAAGATATCTACTTCTATAAATATGGAAGGTAAAAATCCTTCTTCAACTTATCCATTAACAACATGTCATTTGTGACACACCCAACGTACCCTACTTCCCACCAACTATCTTCATGACGGTTTTCGTTAGCAAATCTAAGTGTGAGAGTCATGAAATGAGTTAATGATAATCTTACAGTCTAAGGACCATTACACACACTCATAGAGAGAAATGTCCGATGACACCAAGACATGTGGAATTACTACTGGCGGGTCTTTTCTTATAATCTCACATCTTGGAGATTACCAAGTGTGAACTCCATGAGAGAGAGTCTTGTCTTCTTATGAGTACTCACACATGACGGTCTGTATACTATGTTTCCTATCATAGTATGTCATCCAACCGTAGAAATTTATTTAAGAATATTTTTATAGCATTTTAAGGTTCTCATAATAGCAGGGTTCTTCCATGACCTTATTAATGCAACAAATATTCTAGGACATTATTAAATTATAGTCATGCAGAACAATGAACAATATATAATAAGTTTACATTCATTTAATAAAAGTATAAACAACTGGTTATTAGAAGACCAAATCTAACAAACTCCCACTTGGACTAGATCCAACTACCTATGACTTTTAGTCTGATAGACCTCACATGATGATCATGTTTCTGCTGAGTCAAAGCTTTAGTCAAGGGGTCTACCACATTATCTTCCATGGAAATACTGCTCACTACAACTTCACCTCTCTGAGAAAAATCCCTCAAGAGATGATACTTCTGATGTATGTTCTTTGTCCGTTGATGTGACCTTGGATCTTTTGTAGGTTCCACCGCTACAATATTATCACAATAGAGTGTGATAATATATTTACTGTTAGGTACTACATCCAGATCTTGGATGAAGCTTTGCATCCATACTGCTTCTTTAGATGCCTCAAAAGCTATGATATACTTGGATTCTGCTGTAGAATCTGCGACCACACCTTGCTTTGAGCTCTTCCAGCTCACTGCACCTCCATTCAAATTGAAGATGTATCCAGTCTGCGACTTCATGTCATCTTGATCAGTCTGGAAACTAGCATCTACATGTCCTCTTATGACTAGTTCCTCATCTCCTCCATAAACCAGGAACATATCCTTAGTATGCCTCAGATACTTAAGGATAGTCTTGTCTGCCATCCAATAGTGGTCTCCTGGATCAGCTTGATATCTTCCTACCGCACTTAATTCGTAAGCAACATCTAGCCTTGTACATAGCATAGCATACATGACTAACCCAATTGCGTATGCATAAGGGATCCTTTCCATTTTCTTTCTTTCCTCATGTGTCTGAGGACACATTTTCTTGGAAAGATGAATGCCATGTGACACTAGCAACAATCCCCTCTTGAATTGTTCCATACTGAATCTCTTTAGTGTCTTATCAATGTATGTACTTTGACTCAGGCCCATCATTCTCTTAGATCTATCACAATGTATCTTGATCCCAAGAATATATGTTGCCTCACCCAAGTATTTCATAGAGAAGCATTTATCCAACCATTCCTTAACTAAATGTAAGACAGGTACTTTGTTTCCAATTAGTAATATGTCATCAACATATACTATTAGGAAAACAACTGCACTTCCTCTAAACCATTTCTAGACATAAGGCTCATATTCTTTCTTAAAAAATCCAAATTCTGTTATGGCTTCATTAAAATGAATTTTCCATGACCTTGATGCTTTCTTTAATCCATAAATGGATTTCTGCAACTTATATACCTTGTTGGAATCCTTTGGAGTCACAAACCCTTCAGGTTGTGTCATCTAGACATCTTCCTGGAGGTTCCCATTAAGGAATTCTGTTTTGAAATCCATTTTCCAAATTTCATAGTCATGGTAAGTGGAAATAACCAATAGGATTCTGATGGATTTCAGCATCGCAACTGGTGAAAAGGTTTCATCATAGTCAATTCCTTGACACTATCTAAAACCTTTTGCAACCAGTCATGTTTTATAGGTGTTGAATTGTCCCTCCATGTCTAGTTTCTTCTTGAATACCCATTTATTACCAATAGTCTTTACATCAACTGGAGGATCTACCAAAATCCAGAATTGGTTTTGGTACATGGAATCCATTTCAGAATTCATGTCTTCTTTTCACTTGGCAACGTCTGTGCCTTCAACTACTTCCTTGTTGGTAAGAGGATCATCATTGTCAACCAATAATGAGTCACCATCCTTAGTGATAAGAAAACCATATAGTTCTGGTTCTCTCACCTCTTTCATGCTCCTACATAGTTCTTGTGTCTCTAGAACAAATTGTTCTTTCACTGGGCTTTGTGGAATTTGTTCGTATACTAACTCTTGTGTATCTTGAGCCTCAACTTCATCGAATTCTATCGCACTCCCACTATCTCTTTTGGAGATGTGATCACTCTCAAGGAATATGGCATGTCTTTCCACTGTAACCTTTTTATCCAAAGGGTTGTATAGGTAATATCCCCTTATTTCCTTGGGATATCCTATAAAGGTACACTTTGTGCCTCGGGGTGCAAGTTTTTTACCTGAAGAGGCCTTAACAAATTATTTTCTACCCCACACATGTAAATTTGATAACATGGCTTTTCATCCACTCCATAACTCATATGGAATACCATTTATCGATTTAGTTGGTACTTGGTTTAGTATGAGTGATGTTGTTTGTAATTCATATCCACAAAAGGATAATGGAAGGCTCGTATGACTCATCATTGATCTCACCATGTCCAATAGGGTGTGGTTCCTCCTTTCACTTACACCATTCCACTGATGCATGTAAGGAGGAGTGAGTTGAGATAGAATCCCAAACCCCCATAAGAAATCAATGAAGTCTTGATTACGATATTATCCTCCTCTGTCTGAGCAGAGTTTCTTAATCTTCTTACCAAGCTGGTTCTCAACTTCATTCTTGTATTCTTTGAACCAATCAAAAGAATATGACTTATACCTCATTAAGTAAATATGTCCATATCTACTAAAATCATCAGTAAAAGTTATGAAGTACAAGAACCCACCACTTGCTTCAACTGGAAATGGTCCACACACATCTGTGTGAAATAATTCTAGAAGCTCTTTATCCCTTTCACCTTTCCCGCTAAATGGATCGTTGGTCATTTTGCCTTGTAGACATGCATGACATACACCAAGTGGTTTTAGTTCAAAAGAATCTAAATACCCATCTTGATGTAATTTTGTCAAACATTTCTCATTGACATGACCTAGCCAGTGATTCCAAATTTGGTTTTGTTATGAGTCATGTGAATTAGCTTTTTCATCGATTTCCATTACTTGGTTTTTGTAGTCTAACACATAAAGGTCGTTATATAAATGTTCTCTACCAAAACAAATGTTATCTTTATAAAAGTAGCAACATTAATTTCCAAACTTGAAGATGAATCCATTAGTATCTAATCTGGATACTAAAATAATGTTTTTGGTTACAGAGGGTACATAATAACATCCTTTTAATACCAAGACCATCCCAGTAGTCAATGTAAGGTGGTAGTCTCCGACAGCTACAGCAGTGAGTCTGGCTTTGTTGGCTGCTCGCAGATCCACCTCACCTCGGTCAATCTTTCTGAATCTACTTGGTTCCTATATTTGGATATATATGTGAGCACTACAAGCAATATCTAATACCCAATTGGTAGAAATAGATAGATTTCATTCGATAAAAAACTCACTTGAAGCTTCCCCTTGCTTCCTTGGCGGGGTGCATTTTTTTTTCCAGTGGCCCTTCTTTCCACAAGAGAAATAAACAACCTCTTGTTCTCTTGGCTCCCCTTTGATCTTCCTTTTCTTAGAAGGCCTTGAAGTAGATTTGGTCTTAAAGCTCTTCACATTCCCTTTCCTTTTATTCACCATAAGGACAGAAGGATTTTCACGCTTCATATCATTTTCCACTTGGTGAATGAGGATATGAAGATCAGATAGTGACTTGTCAATGTTGTTCATGTTGAAATTTACAACAAAGTTAGAGAATCTTTGGGGGAGTGATGAATGAATGAGATCGGTACCCAGTTATTTGGGGATTTTAAACCCTAGAACCTCCAAGCGCTCAATGTAGCCAATTATCTTGACTACATGAGGCCCAGCTGGGGCACCCTCTCCAAGATTTCTCTAAAATAGAGCCTTGGATATCTCAAACCTTTCTTGTCTTTCTCTCTCCTGGTATAGACCACGGAGGTGCTCAAGCATACTATAGGCATCCATGACTTCATGAGACTTCATGATCCCACTAGACATTGATGACAGCATCAAACATTGAACATCGAGTGCATCATTAAAATGTTGATCATAGACTAGGAAATCTTCATCACTCACCCCTTGGGCAGGAAAATCAGGAAGTGAGGACTCTAGCACGTTAAACTTTTGTTCATGGTGTAGGATAACCTGAAGGCACCTAAACCATTCCTAAAAGTTACTGGCGGTGAGGATATTGTCTTTATACAGAATTGATCGCAAAGAAAATGTGGTTGACGAGTTTTTCATATTGATTTTACAAATTAAAAGAGCATATTTATCAGTGCCTTATGATTACATTTTATGAAAAATAATAAATTAATTTATTAATTATCCCACTATTTTATCATGTCCCAACAGCCCCCACCATTGAACTTGGAATGCCTAATTTCTATGACATTCTAGTGGAAAGGATCCATATTCCCCTTCGCATAACCCCAACAAGGGTTGGTCAAGCTATTTAAAGGTATTTAGGTAGGTAGGTCTTTGCCAACTGTGAGCTTACAGTTCCTTGATCTGTTGAGTGGACTCCCCAATCCTGAAATCCTAACTCGGATTACCACAACACTTGCCTCCATTTTACAACAAGTCTAGAAATGGATACTCCACTTGATGTAAAATGTTTAAGTCAACCCAAAACTTTCATAATAGATTCCTTTATAAAAGTAAGTGCCCCAATAAGGGTTGGTCAAACACATAGTTTTATTGAGTCTTACCTTTAATCAAGTAACAGAAGGATTGGTATGACTTAATATGGTATTTTAGGGATTTCAATCCTTTATGCATAGTTTCTCATTATCACATTCATGTTAATATTAAGTGATTCTTGCTTAAGTTATTAACCATGTTCTGATAATGCTTACGCATAGTCCGGTTTTTATTTTATTCCATCTTTGCATGCTTGTTTATTTCATTTACTATGTGATCGAGACAACTCATATAGAATAAGTAAACCATGCAATTAGACTGAAATAAAATAATATGGCATAATCATGAGCTTCTATTGGTTATATTATCTAACAGTTTTGATAAGATAACCCTAACCTAGGGAAAAACACCTTGAACCCAATGGTTCATGTTTTCCAACTCCCACATGTCCACCTTTGTATCTTCTTGGGTTGGTTTTTCCTCAAATTCGGATTTTGAACCATCTTCTATGGCTTGGGAGATCCTCCATTACATGGGGTTTACATTAAAGAAACCATGGGCACACAGGCTCTACATTTTATTGGAATAAGGCTTGCAGGACAACAAATTTAAATTAAATAAATTTAAATGAAACCATACACACAAAAAGGTTCTTTGTTCTAACTCATTATCATCCATATCATGCAACGACATTTATGCATATTTAGTATTCAAATTATTTTAATCGTTCAAGATAAGTCGTGCTTGAATTCAATTAATTGTGATCTTATAATTAATCAATTATTTATCTTAAATTCCTTTCTGAATTTCCTTAAGATTATTCTCATCCATATTCCTTGTACGGGTCTTTGTACTTTGGAGGAAACTTGGTCAAATTCCATTTTTGGAAAGTACACGGCGTGTAGGCTATATTACACAGCATGTATTTATTTTCACCCTTTATCCAAAGTACATGTCGGGGGATTTGGTGTGTTTTTTGTACTTTGGAAATTTTGGAGTACAGGGCATGTAGATTAATCTAACACAGCATATACTTCCTTGTTAAACAGTTACCATCCTGGAAATCTCATATACGCAATTACACGGCTTCTACTTGTACACAGTTTCACCTAGGCTAGATCAGACTACACTGCGTGTTGATTCAATATACACGCTGTGTATTCCAGTTTCCACACACCATTCAGTTCTGGTCAACACAATGTATTAAAAAACTTAGGTATGCTCAATTCACATGGCTTGGTTTGGCATACTAGTACCGGTTCATTGAACCTAAGTACATAATGTGTAGATTTCACTACACGTCATGTATTCCTGTGTTGTATAGATAGAATGAGTGGCTCCTCCGGATGAGTTCCTCATTTTTATTTTAATCAAAATTAAAATTAAAAGGTCCTTTCTATAATGTGAATCGAGAAATGGAGGAGGAATAATAGATCTCATTCATTTAGTTTTATAGAATGATTTATATTGAATTGAATCAAATATAAGTGCATAAATTATCAATGAAAAATAAATAACTATAATCAATGTTGTGACTGCTCTGATACCACTTTAAGGTCTCAGGAACAGTAGAAGATCGTGGGTGGATGTGCCCACTTGGCTTTTTTTCATTAGCAATGATCAATCCAGGATCAATACGATGATAAAATCCAGACTCCACAGATCGAATCACAGAAATAGAAAAAGAAGAAGAATATTCTAGGAACCATAAAGGAGGATCATCACAGGTTTATTATGATTAATTTAATTAATTTACAAGAAGTACCTTTTATGGCATTATTTATTTTTTGATATTTCTGATCACATTTCGATGTGATTCATCATTGCGTCGCAGAATCCAAGTGTAGACTTCCTCTAGTGGTTATCCACATGTGAACCATGTATCTCTGGATATCGCCAAAGGAATCCCTGGGTGCTAGATACTTTATATGAAACACTTAGATGGGATCCTATTGATCCAGTTATCTTACACCCTACGCACCTCTTCGATGGTTTGTAGACCAATTTATGTCTTCTAATGTAGAGAAATGAAAGGAACTACAGTGAGGCATTGAGGTTTCATGTCATCTAGGTTGGGTTTCTAGGGGTGAGATGGTGGGATTTCTTCCATGAAATCACATGGAGTAGCTATTTAGTTTTGGACCTTTACAGTTGGACTTGTCTTTTGGAGTTTTTGGCTACTTTTATAGCTGTTTTTGTCTCTCTTATAGTTATGGCATATATTTATTGGATTTTTTCTATTCCTTCTTACTTTTTGTATATATATTCCATGTGTTTGTTCTGGTTGGGAGAAATCATTCCCTATGGTTTTTCGTTCGATGCATGGGTGCTTGTCACTAGCCCATGGGGATCGGGAATTCCCTTTGGGTATGTGATGGATCGGGTTGGGTGCTAGGTTTAAGGGAAATATGGGTCAGTTCATTACAATTTGGTATCATAGGGGGTATGTCCTCAAGAGTCCTTGTCTTGGGATTTCTATTAGACTGGAGATAGTATTTTCAGGACTTGAGAAGTATATCATGATAAGTTCCTAGACAACTCTTGTCGTGAAGAGGCTCAAGTTACCATGGGAAGTTGGGATATGTGTCTCTAATGTTGGATTTTATTTTTAATATCAGTTTTTGATTATGGGTTTTCTAGTTTAAACTAAGATTTATTTTGTTGTCTGATCATTCTTATTTTTCGGTATGTAGTAGTATTCCTCTAAGATGTCTTCCATGAGTTCCTTAGGAGTGTGTGAATGATTCTCCTAAATGGAATCTGCATGTAGATCATAATATCATTGAAATTATCATACAGGCAGTTCTTTCTATTGATTAGGATGTACCTCTAGTTTAAAACATAGTTTTTGAACTACAGAAAGGTGTTATAGGAGAGAGATATCGGTCATGGGAATTCTTGCATGAGAAGCCACCATCCTTTAAAAAAATTAATGAACCTCAAGGGGCATAGAAATGGTTGGATAGGATCAATTAAATCTTTGAATTCCTTGAGACACCTGATAATATCAAGGTGAAATTTTTAGTGTTTCGTTTTGAGGGTTCCAGTAAATGATGGTGGGATTATATGGTCCAGGAAGATAGACATGTGGACTTGGAGTGGAAGGGTTTCAAAACCCTATTCTTATAGTAGTTTTTTATAGAGTTGTCGATGCTGTAAAAGTCTCTAGAGTTACTATCTTTAAAATAGGGAGAGTGTTAGGTGTTCTCATAGACCAGTCATTTTGTTGAGCTTGTCCATTTTTTTGGATGTGGTGATGATTGAATAGTTGAAGGAATAGAAGTAACTATAGGGTTTGAAACTAGGTATCAAATCATAGGTATTTATGTTAAAACATTCTACCTATGAGAAGATGATAGATAGAGATGTGATGGTAGAGATGGATATGGTGGAAAAGGTTGGTTTCCCAACCCTTATCTTCCATCTAGTTTTAGTTTCAGTGGAATGCATGGGAATAAGAGGAAGTGGTGGGATTATGGAAAAAGTGGTGGATGTGGGTATCAACAGTGAGCCTCTTTGCACCGTCTGCTATAGCTATCAATGTTCCTCTGACTTTCTACTAGTGTGGAAAGGTCGGACACACCAGAAGTTTTTATCCTATGCCCATGAAGACGTGAAACAACTGTGGGTGTGTTTTTCATTTACAACATTTATTCCAAGATATGACTATGCCTCATTATGGTCAGGGTGTTTTAGGTTCAAAGGTTATTTTGGTGAAGTCAAGAAGCTTCAAATATTATAGGGATCCAGCCATAGGCCTCATAAGTGAAGCACTTTCACGTAGTAGATGAGTTTTCAGCAGAAGTCAATGCAGGTCTGAAAATAGTGAGAGGTACTATCCTTATTGAAACTTTATTAAAAATTTCTTTATTTGAAACTGGTTCCTCCCACTCATTTATATATGCATGTTTTGTTGATATTCTTAAACTTCCAACAGAACTTATTTCCTTTGTAATGGAGTTAGAGACACCTCTCAGTAAGATGAAAGAGAATGGGTTTCAGTGTCCTTTTTTATTAATGATAGCTGATATGGAGTTGGTCTGGGATTTTCTCATTCTTGATCTAGATCTATTTAAAGTCATCACCAGTATGGATTAGATTATCTCTCATCGATATGAGGTTTATTTTTATCATCATTGTGTTTAATTTCTTACTATCAATGGGATCTATCATGTGTTTCAGGTGGAGTGGGACCTGAGGTCTGGTTGTGCAGGACCTTCCCACCCAGAGCAAAAGAGTTTTTTTTTATTGTTGTGTTTTATCCTAAGGAAGTTTATTCTCTTGTAAATTTTATTATTGTTGTTTGGGAAAATTTTTATGTTTTCCCAGATGAAATATCTAGTCTTCCTCCATAGAGATTGGTAGAGTTTATGATTAACCTAGTGTCAGGTACGCAGTCGATATTGATACCTTCTTATTGTATAGAACCAATGGAGATGAAAGATCTCAAGATTCAGTTGGATAACCTATTGGAGAAAGTTTTCATTCACCCTAGTATTTTTCCTTGGGTGGCCCCTGTGCTCTTCACCAAGAAGGCAAATGGTTCGCTTAGATTGTGTGTGGAATATAGGAAGTTGAATTGGGTTAAAGTTAATAATAAGTATCCTTTTCCTTGTGTGTATGATTTTTTTATTAGTTAAAGGGGGGAAATGGGTTTCAATGATTGATCTTTAGTTAGGTTATCATTGGATCAGAGTTCAAGAGTCTGATATATTGAAGACAGATTTTATGAGCAAGTATAGCCATTATAAATATGTTGTGATTCCTTTTGGTCTGACTAACGCTCTTATATTTTTTTTTGATTTGATGAATTGGATATTCTATTAATATCTTGATACTTTTGTGGTAGTGTTCATAGATGATATTCTAGTATATTTGAAATTTGATCGTGAGAACGAGTACCATCTAAGTTTGGTACTATAAATTCTAAGAAGTCACCATTTGTGTGGAAATATTTTGTAATGTAGTTTTTGGATTCAAGAAGTGAATTTCATAGGTAATACTATTTCTAAAAATGTCATATCAGTTGATCTTAATAAGGTGAATGTTGTCTAGTCTTGGAAGGAACCATAGAATGTCTTTGAGATATGAAGTTTCATTAGTCTTGCTGGATACTATCGATAGTTTGTTAAGGATTTCTCAAAATTGGAATCACCTTTGACTAATGTTACCAGGAAATTGGTGAAATTCACATGGGATGTGAAGTGTCCTTATTATTTTGATGAACTGAAAAGACTTTGGATGTCATCTCCTATTCTGATATTGTCTAATCCCGATAAGGGGTACGTGGTGTTTTGTGATGCTTTGGGTTCTATTTTGGGATGTGTTCTTATAAAATATGACTATGTCATAGCTTAAGGCTCTCTTCAGCTTCAATCGCATGAGAAGAATTTCCCCACTCATGATTTAGAGCTTGATATAGTTATACATGTTCTTAAATATTGGTGGTACTATCTTTTGGGGGAAAGGTTCACGGTATTCTCTAATCATAAGATCTTGAGTTATTTCTCAGAAATACTTGAATCTCAGATAAAAATGATGGGTAGAATACCTTCAGATATTTTACTTCAATATTTACTTCACCCCAGGGAATGGAAATGTCATTGCAGATTCTCTTAGTAGAAAGGTACCATCGCAGGTTGTTCTAGAATCAAAGGAGTGGAAACTTATGAGGATTTTTTCTCATTTTCACTTGGATTATCATGAGGATGTTTCTATTATGGTTCTCAACAATGTTCAATTATTATAATATCTCCTAGAGTCTATTTTTTAGAGTCATAATTAGTATGATGAGTTTAGAAAAAAATTGACAAATCCTTTATGGTGGGGAGATTGTTTATAGTTGGTCTCTTTCTTTAGATGGTATGCTCCACTTTGGGAAGTGTGTTCTCTTCCAAGCATCTGTGAGTATTTTAGTCTTGTTTAATTGTTATAGCTCTTTGGGGTTCATTAATCCAAGTACTATAAAGATGTATTGTGAAATGAGATGACGATTATGGTGGTTGGGTATGAAGCATAGCATTGCAGATTATGTGTCATGTTGTTAAACCTACCAATAGATAAAGGTAGAGCACTTGAAACCCTCTAGTTTGATTTAGCCTATTCCACTCTCGGTCTAGAAATGGGATGAGATATCCATGGATTTTTTTTTGTTTTATTACCATGGACTCCCTGAGGGAGTAATTCTATCTAGGTGGTTATTGAATGGTTGACGAAGTCTGCTCATTTAATTACGATCAAGGATACCACTAAGGTTGAAGATCTAGGTAAGATATATGTACATGATATTATGAGGTTACATGGAATTCCTTCTGCTATTGTTTTTTATAGGGATCCTAGGTTTACCTTGAGGTTCTGGAGGATCCTCCTAGAGTTAATGGGAACTCAGTTCAAGTTAAGTACATCTTACCATCCACAGACAGATAGTCAGACGGAGCGAGTAATTGAGATCCTGGAGGATATGCTTTGTGCCTATGTTTTTGATTTCAATGGATCATGGGATAGCCATCTGGGACTGGTTTAGTTTGTTTATAACAATAGTTATCAGTTATAAATCATAATGTCTAACTTTGAGGAATTTTATGTTCTTCCGTTCAGATTAACTCTTTGTTGGGATAAGGTAGGAAAAGTAGATTTGGTTGCACCAAGTTTGGTTTAGAATATTTCTGTGAAGATTCAATATGTACATCGATGTCTGTTTATATCCCAGAGTCTAGAGAAATAATATCTATATCAGTGACATCATCCTATGAAGTTTTCTATTGGTGACTGGGTTTTCTTGAAAGTTTCTCCTCGGTTGGGTCACCTTCATCTTGGAAAATATGGAAAGTTGGCTCTAAGATATGTGGGACTATTTAAGGTCACTGAGTGACTTGGGAAGGTTTCTTATCAGTTGTAATTTCTAGTACATTTGACAAGTATTCGTGATTTTTTTCACATGTCCCACTTCAGGAACTATCATCCTGATCCTACTCACGCTTTGAGTTATGAAAAAATTGAGTTAGAGCCAGATGTTTCTATTTAGAAGAAACTAGTTGATATCATTGAATCTAAAGTGAAATTCTTTCATGGGAATTAGATTCTATTATTCATAGTTCTATGAAAACATAGATAATATTCTCATGAAACTTGGGAACCTGATTCATTGATGAGGGAGCAATGGCCTCATCTTTTTCCAGGGATTACATCTTCTATATGACTTCTCGGGGATGAAAAGTCTTTATGGTGGGGATTTTGTAACATCCTATTACTGATCTGTCAGGTATATCCTTAAACTCATCACAATTTTCTTTTTTCATTGTTTGTATAAGGCTGAAAAGAAATTTTAAATATACCTATAATGGTGAAGTCATGGTTTTTTGGGCCTCTTATCTTTAACTGACTTTCTCTATAGTCTGTAGAAGTATTTCACACCATGTAACTAGGTTACATGATGTGTAAGAGTTTATGGATACAATTCATGAAAGGATTCATGATGTGAAAGGTTACATGGCATGAAGGGCCTTTACATGTTGTGATTTAATAAAAGGTTATACTTTTAACCCGAGGTGACAGGTTTTCCTATGTATGTGGTACTTTGGAAGTTACACATCATGTAACCACGTTAAATATCATGTAACACCCTATGTACAGTTTTTAAAATAGGTATCCATCTATTTTTGTTTTATTTCTTTCTCCAGAATCCCTTTCTCTCGACCCAGATCAATTATCAGGTGATTTTCGGAGACTCTTCTCCTTCTAGATCGATCTGTTCGACGTTTGATCTCTGTTGCAGTTGTGGTGTGATTATTTGGGTAAGAAAGCTTTCTACTTCTTTATTACCATTTATCATGGTAGCACCCTTGGGTTGTGTTATCGGATCTAATGATCTAAATTGTTGTATCTTCTTGTCTTCTTCCAAGATCCATTTTGCAATATCATTACGGAGGTCATTCCTTTGTTGATCATGGTGTAGAGAGTGTTTTTTCTTTAGGTATGTGGTATTTACTCTTCTCCATAAACCCTATTTATCAATTGAATCAATCCTAAGATGTGTGTATTGGATTCTAGGGTCTCTATTGGTGTTTTTGGGTTTTTTCATTGGTGGATCCTGTTAAGGGCATGTGCGACCCAAGTTTTGAGGTAAGTGGTTTCGTCTCTAGCCTATTTTTGATAAACTGTATTGTTACATTTTTATAAATTAGTTTATAAATAAATTGGTATGAAATTGGCATGATTGTTTGGGTATATTGGAATGATATTTTGAATAAAAGTGGTTTTACCTTGGTTTTTGATAAATGGAAAGAAAAGGGGTATTTTCAAATAATTTAAAAGGATTTTGTGAAATGGTTTTGAAATGATTTTATAAACATTGAGATGATTGTGAAAATGAGAACATGGGTTACCTTGGGTACTAGGTGGAAGGTTTAGCTTGAGGTCATCATCAATTGTGGGGTTTCACTTTTTGGGTGTTCCTATTGTCCTAGAGTGTATATTATTGGCTCTTGGAACATATATGATGTTGGGGTTTCACTTTATAGGGTGTATCCTTAGTCATAGAGTGTATATAATTAGCTTTAGGTACCACAGTGCATAGTTCATCTATTTTTTTGGTATGAGTAGTCTGATGCTTGACTTGTTGTATTCATTGGTGTTGTGATGCCTATGTTTCTCCTGATGTTTTTTATTGATTGTATTTTACTATTTTAGCCTTGATATGCATGTTGATGATTGTTAAAGATGATATGTAAAATGTGCTTTGGAATTCATATAACTGCTTTTGTTTTAGAACTTTGATAAAGAGGAGATATTTATAATTTTTTCTATAAAAGTGATTTACTACTTATCATTTCATGTTTTATTTAAAATGAGCATATAGTAATTGTTATAGATATACTTTATATGGAACACCTAGGTGGAATCCTATTGAGCCTGTAATCTCACACCTTTTTCACCCTTTCAGTCATGGGTCGACCTTTAAATGTCATAAAATGTAGGGAAAGGCAAGGATCTGTAGTGAGGTGGTGAGGTTTCATGTCAGCTGGATTAGGTAGCTGGTGGTGAGATGGTGGGAGTTTATCCATGCCATCACATGGAGTGTCTATTTGATTTTGGTTTTTTATAGTTGGACTTATCTCTTGGAGTTTTTGGATACTTTTATAGCTGTTTTTTTTTCGCTGTCTCTCTTACATTTATGGAATATATTTATTGGATTTATGTTGTTCTTATTTATTTGTGTATATATATTCCATTTTTTGTTCAGTTTGGGCGAAATCATTCCCTCTGGTTTGTTGTTCTATGCTTGGGTTCTTGTCTCCAGCCCATGGGGATCAAGAACGCCCTTTGGGTATGTGATGGATCGGTTTGGGTGCCAGGTTTGAGGGCATCTCAGGTCGGTTTGTTACAAATTAACCCTTATGAATAATATAGACCATATATAATAACATATACACCATGGTTTTTGGTGTTATAAGAATAATAATAATAACATGGGAGTGGAGGATAAGTGGAGAAGAGGTAAAAGTAAAAAAAGATGTAATTTAGCTATGAAATCCACTTGAGAATCATAGAAGAGGATCATGGATCCTTATTAGAAAAGGAATAGATCCACCCTTGGATAAATTTTTAAGCAATAGATAAATGAGATAAATGAGTGATGGATGAGCCTAAAATGAAATGGGGGGAGAAAATTATATAATTTTAAGACCTGGGTAGGATGCATGGTTAGTTATTCATGGTTATCCTAACCATGCTGATAACCATGAATAGCTAGTGGATTCAAAGGGTGACACACATAGTTACTAGGAATTGTTAGGTTTAATAATCACCTTAACCATGAAACCTGGGAAAAGTCCCAAAATTACAAATTTTTTACCCAACCTCCCAAAATAGTTAATTGAATAAAAAATAATAAATTACATAATAAATAGAGACATTGATGTTGTCATAAGAACTCTTCGATCAGGTCGAGATGGAGAATATTTGAGTCAATAATTTCATCACTATCTAGAATATTGTGGTGTAGTATTAAAACTCACTCCACTTAGATTATTTGAAAGAATAAATCAAACATTGTTTGTCATGGTTTCATCAATTATGATTCATATATATATTTATATTTCCTTTTAGGATTATTCTCTTGAAAATTTTTCATTTACACTAAACTATAATCCATAAAAGTCTATTCAAAAGACCTCACATGAGATGTATATTAAGAAGTTACCTAATTTTTATTTTATGAAGATTTAGGTTTGTGGGTAATATGTGTGATGTATTATCTCAAGTAAAATAAAAACCAAATTAAATAAATGTCTATTTTTCACTTATCATAAAGAGATATTGGGTTATTATTTTTATAATCCATCATATCCCAAAGTGTTTGTAACTCAACAAGTCATCTTTCTAAGAAGGAAATATATTTCCAAAATAAATAGTAAGGGTAAATTTAAACTTGATGAAATTCAAGGATGGCAAGTTAATGTTATTTCTGAGATGGATGAGAAGGAAACAAAAAGGTTTATGAAAAATTAATTGGATCTGTATACATAATAACTAAAAATGTCTGATATATTTCTTCAAGAACCTAAGAGGTATGTATTTCTCTTTTTTAATGAGTTTAACATAGCAATCATATAATATGATACAAAATTATACTAAGAATACATCATGAACTCTAAATCTAATAAATAATTAAAATCAATGGAATCTAAAATGAAATCCATGTACACTAATAAAGTTTGAAACCTGGTAGATCCACTTTAATAGATAAAACCCATTGGCTTCAAGTGGTTATTTAATAAGAATACTGACATGGATGGTAGAGTTTCTATCTAGAAATATTTCTTAGTAGTTTAAGGTTTAAAACAATTTTATTACATTGAATATGAGGAAACATGCTCTCTAATGTCTATGATCAAATCTGTTAGGATTATTTTATCCCTAACAAAAAATATGTTTATTAGATATATAAAATGTATTTCAACACTTCATTCCTTTATAGGAATTTATTTTAGGATGTATATATGATATAATCTAGAGTTTTTTAAGATCCATAAAATTTTGATAATATTTTTTAGCTACAATGATTGATTTATGGACTAAAACAAGCCTCTTGGTGTTGGAATATTCATTTTTATGAATCTATCTAAGAGTTTGATTTTATAAAAAAATGATGATAAACCCTATATATATAAATGGGTTACTAGGAATATAGTCATATTTTTGGTGTTGTATATTGATGGCTTACTCCTAATTGGAAATAGAATCCTAATGTTACAATCAATGAAAAATTGGTTAGGAAAATTCTTCTTGATAAAGGATCTTGGTGAAGCTAGATACATGCTAGGTATAAATATATATAGAGATAAATTTAAATGAATGATTAGACTTTGTCAAAACACATACAATGGTAAAGTTTTAAAAGTATTTATCATGTAAAACTATAAAAATGATTCATTACCAATGTTTCATGGAAAGAGTTTTACAAATACCAAGTTTCCTTCAATTGTTTAAGAATAAGAACACATTAGTAAAATCCCATATGTGTCTTCAGTTAGATCAATCATGTATGATTATTTGTGAGTATGACTAGTAAATTCTAATAAAACCCTATAAAATTCATTAGGTAATAATAAAAAATATCATTTAGTACTTAGTCTTTGGTACTAAGGAAGATCTCGTTGTAAAGGTTTACATCAATGTAAATTTCCAAACTAACAAAGGTAACTTTAAATCTCTATCAGAATTTTTGTTGTGCCTGAGTAGCAAAGTAGTAATATGGAAAAGTTTCAATCAACTAACATTTTTTTATTATATAACAAAATATAAATATATCACAATATATAATTTAGTTAAATAAGATTTTTGGATAAGGATGTTCATAACTAAACTATGGGTTATATTGAGTATCATGGAATTATTTCATAAGTTAAGGTTCCCAAGTCTCACCAAAGATCCAAAAATATTCATCATCAATTTTATCTCATTTTTTAGATTATTTAAAGAGTCGATATTAATATGTGTAAAGTTATTATAGAGTATAATATTGTGAATCCCATAAAAAATTACATTACACAATAAAAGCATTGAAAACCACACTGAATGTCTTGGTATTAGATACATGGGTGACTTGATTTGGTGAAAGTGGAAGATTATTAGTTTTAATGCACTAAATTTTTCAAGTTTAGTTGAATTAGGGAAATTTTGAATCATTATATAAATATTAATTTAAATACTTTAAAATTAATTTATGTTTTTTATCAAACATTGGAGATGATATGATAACAACCCTCTCTGTAAGAACCTGGTTTTTCACTCAGGTATGGATCCTTTTTAATTTGTTCTAGTTATTTATTTTTGGCCTAATATGGATGTCTAATGAGTTCACAGGTGTCTTGGGGTGTATGGTCTTTGTTGGGATCCCAAAACACAGCTTTTTGGGAGAAATAGGTCAGTTTCATGGTTAGTAGAAACTGTGTGGGGTGGGATGCACAATTACTTCTAATAATGAGAGGTTGGATAGTGGGGTGATATAGGCTGAATTTTTTTCCCTAACCATACTCTAGGGGATTTACGTCCATAAAAAAATAGCATACATTTTTTTAGAGGTGTTTTACATGGTTGGTTCATGGTTTCCCTAATCGTGCAGCCTAACTGTGTGAAATGTCCCTCCCTATAATAGAAGTCGCATGGTTGGCACACGGTTTGGAAAACCTTTGGGAAAACCATGTGATTCTTTTTTTTGGTGATTTTACAAAAATACCCTTAAATGAAATATTTAAACAAACCCTTTGTTTCTAATTTCTCTATAGTAGACAGTAGGATCTCCCTCCTCCCTTTTGAGCTCCTTTGAAGGCTTAATCAAGGAATTGAGAGAAATATTTTTTCTGAATCCTAGTCGAGATTTCTTATATCTCATTGGATTCCTATTGTTAATTACTTGATTCATTTTTATTAGTTCACCATTCTTCTTTATATCAATGATGTTATATTTGATGCAGACTAATATTCCCTATTTTCAGGGTGTTGGTATGTTCCTCATATCTCTTTCGATCCAAGACAAACTAGAGGATGATACTAGATGAGGAGAGTTTTAAGAGTATGAGGTAGGTGGTATATAACCCAACCCTCAAGTTTCTTTGTTTTATAAATTTCGATGTGTGCATGCCGATTTCATCGGGTGTGACTAATTAAATTTTTGTTCCTTTCTTATAGTCATTAGAACCATGTTCTAAGGACCTTTTTAATTATTTTAATCATTTTGTGTGGTTATTTACACAATTCAAACCACCCCAAGTATGTTGTTTTCCTTAGTTATGCCTTAATGGGTTTTATGATATTTTTCTCCACCGTTCGGGTGTGCGGTTTGACCCTGCTAATGGAAATTCCCTTTAATTAAATGAATTTTGAATTATTAAAATGGATAGCACCTTGTAGTTTCTAGTTGACCCTTCTAAGGTAAGTGTTCCAATTAATAAATAAATGTTTAAATTATTAATTTGGAAATTATACTAATTCTATGTCTTAGAATAATTGAATTTAATTGAATGGATAGGTTTCATATCCATATCACCCCTTTTCATGTCTAATGGAAGGTAGCAGAGTGAACCATATTAAATAATTATGAATTAAATGAATTAATTAAATGGTAGAATGCCTAGTTATCCTTTTCACTCTAATGAAATTAAATGTCTTAGACCAAATGAATTATCAAATTCATTGATTAATTACATGTAATTAATTAATTAATCAATCAATCATAAGGTTCTTATTGTAGATAGACCTTAACATTATTATAGGATTGGTCATACTCAAGCTCACCTTGGATTCCCAATGGAATTCCTTGAGCACTCATGGATGTTATTTTGATTCAAGGATGTCGGTTACCAAGGGTGAGACCCACCTTGGAACATGATCCTCATCTATTAGTGGATTCCTGGTATGACACCATAGGATCCATACTTCATTATTTTTATAGGATTCATTGGATACACTTCATGGATCCAGCATGACATCTACATACATGAGGCTCCATGGATACACCCTTGGGCCTATTCATTTCTTATCCCATTTTACCTTGGATTAATTCTTTGGACACAGTTATAATTACATGATTGTGAAATGACTTGGGTGATTCCCCTTGTATTTCACTCTTACCTCTATATCTAGGTTATATTTACTACCTGAGTTGACTTAAACCTTGAGGTCAAGGTTTCCTTGTTTTTCACCTTGGAACCTCATCATTATTAATATCATCATGGATTCCTTGTTAAATCTTGGATCCTTCATTATTATTATCATGTTAGGATATTAGTGTTGGTTATACCTCACATGACTTACATATATAAAATAAAACATAATTAATTAATGAACTGGTTACATGTTCAAATACCAACTAAGTATAAATAAGGTACTTGGGTATTTACATTACTATACTACTTTACTTTTATATATGCATGCTTTCACACTATTTTAGTTCATATTACACGTAATGGATGTTATAGATTATTTTGGTGGTGGACTACTGAGATTTATCTCACACCCTACCTAGGCCTCCATTGGAACCCAGGAAGATTACATATATGCAGGTGTTGACAAAGGGTAGTATCCTTCTTTGGACACGTGATTTCTTGATTGCTTAGGATGGAGATAGTAGCTGATGACCGAGATGGAGCTCGAGATTCTTGGATAGTTTTTAAATTATTTTTCCCTACTTTTTGTAGCATGTATTTCCTACTAATTTGTATCCATTTTTTAGATCTTTATAGATACATTACATATATCATCATCATATTTTCAATATTTATACTGGTTGCTTCTTTTATTTATTACTTCAGTCTTCTTTCTTTGGAATTTATTTACTTATATCACTTCCCCTATTTACCAGATATTACTTTTAACCATTTTTCTACACTCTTGTAATGATGGAATAGTCTCCCCATGGACACACCCAAAGCCCTCACTACTAGTCAACAGCCTTTTTTGTTATGGGAGAAGCACTTGAGGCCATGTGGCCAATCGGTATTAGGGAACCTTTGAGTGGAACCTAGGTTTGGGATGTCAAAAAGTGGTATCATAGTGGTTCCTTTATTTAAAATTTATAGACAATAGACATAACATTATTAATTCTTGGAACTTAGTTCTAAGTCATTCTTGGGTATAGTTAACACATGTTCGGGTTAAATAGAAAGTTTCCCAAATTATTATTGTTCTAGTTTTCCAATTACAATTGATATCATTTAACCATTGGGTGACATGCATGTTGTGTTGTGATTATTATTATTATTCTGATTTGGATTCTATTTCTTCCTTGGCCTGATGATGTGAGGGTATGGAGCATTGTCACATGCATCATCGTAGGCACCTAAAATTTACATGTCATGCATATGCCATGCCATATAGGTGTATTTCACTGCTTGAATTTTCTTGATATTCTTTCAATTGTTGAGTTATACTTGTTGATATATATGGTTATACCTCTCTTGTATATGATTGAGTGATTTCTAGTTTCAATTCATTAGGTTTTAAGGTCCCTCATGGGTTGGAATGGTTAATTTACTGAGTTCATTTATTAGGTTAAATTAAATGAGTGTCGATTTCAGTGATAAGGTGTATGGACCCTAATTCAATGGGAATGGAGATATATTTAAAATTAACCTTGATATATATGTAATAATAAAATTAAAACTATAAAAGTGAAACTTGATTTATAAAATAAAGTGGTTTCTAGTAAATGAAGAGGTAAAGTACTATTGACATTTAACCTACTAGAACCCCTGTAATTTAAACTTGAACACATACCAATACATAGCCTTCTAAGTGGGTAGTTTGGGTAGTATTTAATGGGTAGTGAGCCATTTTATATCGTTCTTATTCTGCTATTTCTATCTATCTTATTTAAGGTTGTTATGAGTCATGTGCTTTTTATTTGTAAACCAATTCTGCCATGACGTCCTTGTGTCATGTGCCAAGAGGGTGGCGACGACCATGCTCCAGACATGGTGGGCCCTGAGCCACCAGTCTTACCACCAGGAGTTCCACTTCAGTAATTTCCTACTATAACTTATCTAGGAATTAATGTTCAGCTTCATGATAGCTTCCTATGTCTGATGAATTTCATGCAAGATTCTCCACGACCTACACCTATAATGGTTGATATGACCCATGAGTTCCAGTAGCATAATCCTCTTACTTTCTCAGGGGATGGAAATTCAAAAGCTACATAGTATTGGATAGAGGCTACCATGACTATATTTTAGCATCAGGAGATGCCTCTAGAATAAAGGTTCAAGCTTGCTGCATACATGCTGCATGATTTGGATAAGTGCTGGTGGGATGTAATTACCTAGGCTAGTGTCTATTAGGGCATGATTTGGGCTAAATTTCGGACTGCTTTATATGGTCACTTCTTTCCTCATACATTGAGAGATGATTTATCTAAAGAGTTCATGAATCTATAACAGGTTTCTATGTCAGTTATGGAGTATTTATCAGGTTTCAGTGAGTTATAGTGCTTTGCACTGCTTCTAGCCAGCGATGAGATTTCACATGCTATATGATTTGAGGTTGGGATCATGTATGTCATCCATACTCTAGTGAATTTATTTCACCAACCTACCTTCTCTGAGATAGTAAATCAATCTCTTATCACTGAGTGAAACTTGAGGGAATGTGATAGTACTGAGCATAGAGGATCGGTGTCACAGAAAGACAGTAGTTCTTTTGGTAGCAGAAAGAAATCCCTAGAGGTTTCTCATTGGGGAAGTGGTATCCATAGTACCTATATTGGTATCTCTGTGGTATTCCATCAGTGTGGACGATAGGGTAACCTGAAGCCTTAGTGTGATAGAGAACCTATAGAGGGTTGGTCTTGTAGCTTTATAGTTTTCCTTCAGAGATTTTGTCAAACCTTTCCATAAACTTCTAGTGTAAGAGGATCTACACTATCTCCACCTTTAGGGGTAGGTTCTTTTAAACCGTGTTAAGTGGGTAGTTAGAGTAGAACCAACAAAACTAACTGAGGAGGAGTTCATGTTTGTGGTATCCAGACTCCTGATCATCAATGCAAGTATAGTGGTCACACTCATGGTAGTAAAGCTATAGCAAAGGGTCATGGATTAGGACAGTTTCATGCTTTACAGCTGATACTCAAAGATTAGTGTACTGGAACATCTACAATACAAGGTACTATTATAGTAGCCTCCACTATAGTATCATCTTTTTTTTATAAAGTTGCTTCACACTCCTTCATCTCTTTATATATTGTGTAAAGTCCTAGGATAGAAATTCAGTATTACTATGGTGTAATGACCCTAGATACACCATTTAGAGTATGGTCAGAGGACATAGGCTAGTGTAGGGAGAATCCCCTTGAGGTAGGAATTTACCATTTCTTATGGGACCTCTTTGTTCTTCAGATGTCAAACTTCAATTTCATTCTCGAAATATATTTTTGGGTCATGTATAAAACCTTTATAGACTACCATCACCTTAGGGTATCTTTTACATCACTAGAGGGTATCATTTATCTACACAATGGTGAGTGGGATGTCCAGGATAGTAGAGAGGGACCAAAGTATCATGGCCTAGGTAGAGTGACCCTCCAGATTTCTAGTCTCTTTATGGAGGAGTAGGGGTTACCCAAAATTTATTTCCCTCCATATTATATCATTTTAGGGATGTCTTTCCTGATGATTTTTTTGGCTTACCTCCTGATAGAGAGTTAGAGTTTATGATTTATCTCATTCCAGGAGTAGCTCCAGTGTTCATACCTCCATACAGGATGGAACCTAGTAGGCTCTAAGAGCTCAATAATAAGTTACAGGATTTAGAGGCCAAGGGTTTTATATGGCCCAATACTTCCTCTTAGGTTTCACGCATTCTTTTCACCAAGAATGCGGATATGACACTTTATTTATGTGTGGATTACAAATGGTTAAACTAGCTTATGGTTAAGAACCAGTATCTACTACCATTAATAGATGATCTATTTGACCAAATCTGAGGAGCTAGGGTATTTTCAAAGATCGACCTGAGATTGGGATATCATCAGGTGTGAGTCAGGACATCAGACATACCTTGTAGAGATTTCCATAGTAGGTATGGTTTGTATGATTATCTTTTTATGTTGTTTGGTATTATGAAAATTCCAACCATTTTCATGGCTATGATGAATATGGTGTTCCACCCATATATGGATTCTTTTTTCATAGTCTTTGTGGATGACATCTTATCGTATTCTCACACTTATCGTGACCATGCTAAGCACATTCAGATCATTCTGAGTACACTTAGAGAGCATCATATTTATGCCAATCTTTCTAAGTGACACTTCTAGATTTAAAAAAGTTAACTTTTTAGGTCATATTATCTTGGAATAATGAATATTTTTTAACCCATAGAAGGTGAGTACTATGGTTTCCTGGGAGTATCGCAAGAATGTTTTTGATATACATGGTTTTTTGGGGATGGATGGATATTACAATCATTTCATATAGGAATTATCATGCCTTTCTACACCTATTATTAGTCTTATAAATAAGGGTGTCCAATTCCAATGGTCAGAGGAGTATGATAAATCCTTTCATTATCTAAAAGGAAGGATTTTCCCAGCACCTATTCTGATTTTTCCAAAGCCTGGTAGAGGATATATAGTATTCTATAATGCATTAGGAATCAACTTGGGAATAATGCTGTTATAAGAAGATAGAGTCATTGCATACAGATCTTAGTATTTGAGGCCCCATGAGAGGAATTACCTAATGCACGACCTTGATCAAGTAGTAGTTTTCCATGCCTTATGTTACTAGAGACACTATCTAATGGGTGAGCGCTTTGTAGTATATATAGACTGTAAGAGCCTCAAATATATCTTTTCATATCATGACTTGAATATCATATAGTTATTATGTGTCAAATATCTTCATTCCTTCAATTTTTGGGCTTGCCTATATGCCTATAAAGGGAAATGTAGTAGATGATGCACTGAGTCAAAAAACTCAGGCACAAGCTGTACTGGAAGCTAGTGATGAATGGAAATTGATGTCCCTATTTTATGAGCTACATCAAGATTATCATGATAGTTATGACAATTATTATTTAACAATCTTGATAGTTACTTATTCCCTCCTTGAGAAGGTGAAGATAATGTAGTTTTCATATCTTGAAATCTTGGTTCTCTATGAGAGTATTTTAGGAGATGACCCACCGTCAGATTGGAATGTGGATAGAGACAACATCCTATATATATATAGACATATTTGGTTTCCTAAATATATGAGATATGAACTGATACATGAGTCCCAAGCTTCTTAGTGGGTAGTTCATCTAGGAATATCCAAGATGTATCAAGATATGTGATGCTAGTATTGGTGTCTTGGGATGAAATTTCATATATCAACCTTTATTACTAGGTGTTCTACCTCTCAGTAGGTCAAGGTGGAGCACCAGAGGCCTTATGGATTGTTACAACAACTATTAGTCCTGGAATGGAAATGGGATGATGTTTCCATGGAATTATTATTCCACTTATTGAGGTCTCCAAGAGGTAGAGACATTGTATGGGTAGTCATTGATCGAATGATGAAATTATCTCACTTCTTTTCTATCCAATGGAATTTATTAGTTGATGATCTGGGAAGATTTTATGTCTGTTATGTTATCTAACTACATGTGGTCCCTCATATTATCATTTCAGATAGGTATGTTCACTTCACATCACAGTTCTGGAAAGGGTTGCATAAGGTTATGGTTACATAGGTGCTTTTGAGCATGGTCCTTCACCCATAGACCGATGGATAGTCGGAATGGAAGATACAGGTTCTAGAGGACATGCCCTGGTAATGTATCCTTGATTTTATAAGTTCTTGAGAGAATCATATTCCTCTCTTTAATCTATCCTATAATAATAGATTTCAGGTGACAATGACAATTCAAATGGATTATTTATAGGCCTTGTATGGTCGGTTGTTCTGTTTACCCCTATGTTAGCTAGAGGTAGGATAGGTATCCCTACTAGGTCCTAGTCTCGTGTAGGAGTCTTCAGAGAAGGTTTAGCTGATTAAGAAGCATATTTATACTACTCATTCTAGATAGAAATGGTATTTCAATCATCATCAGTGACCTATGTAGTTCATGTTTAGGGATTGTGTTTTCCTATTGGTATTTCCCAGGCTTAGGAATAGACAGATATGGAGTAAAGGAAAGTTTTCTCCTCATTATGTAGGGTTGTTTGATATCTTGGAAAGAGTTGGGTCGGTAGCCTATCGGTTGCTATTACCTAAGATGTATCATTCCATGCATGAAGTCTTCCATATTTCATAGCTTAGTCAGTATCATGATGACCCATCTCACACTTTTTGATCATGAGGAAGTTGAGCTATATGTTGATGCTTCATTTGAGGAGTATCGGATACACATCATTGGCCATAGAATGAAGGCTCTCCAAGGTCATTTTATCCCTTTAGTATGGGTTCTATTGAATAATGGATGTTTAAAGGTCAACAACTGGGAGTGGGAGGCTGATGTACATTCCTAGTGGCCAGAGCTATTCTCAGATAATGTTTTGAAACCCTTGGAAGGTGAACTTAAGGATGAGTTCCTTTAAGGGGGTAGACTATAAGAACCTAGTTTTTCTCTCAGGTATGCATCCTTTTTAATTTGGTCGATTTATTTATTTTTTTCCTAATGTGAATGTCTAATGATTTCAAGGGTTTTTTGGGGTGTATGGGGATTGTTCGGATCCTGGAACCCATCTTTTTAAGAGAAATAGGTTGGTCACATAGTTAGTAGTTCTGTGTGGGGTGGTATGTACTATTGCTTCTAACCATGAGAGGATGGATAGTGGGGTGATACAAGATGTACAGTTTTCCCTATCTATGTTCCAGGTATCACACATAAATGAAAAAACTACAGACATTATTATAGAGGTTTTTTGGACAATTGGCACATGATTTCCCTAACCATGCAACCTAACCATGAGAAATCCCCCCCAGCAGAAGGCACATGGTTGGTGCACGATTTAGAAAACCATGTGGCCAAACCATGTGATGCCTACTTTTGGGTGATTTTTTGAAAATTACCTTAGATGAAATTTTTAAACATACCCTTTATTTCTCATTTCTCTATAGATAATATTAAGAGATCCCTCCTCCCTTTTGAGCTCCTTTGAAGGACTAACCTAGGAATTGAGATAACTCCTCCATCTGAAGCCTGATCAAGAATCTATTTTTCTCATTAGATTTATATTGATAAGTAATTAATTCTTTTTTAGTTTTTTATTGTCCTTATTTCTATTAGAGATTCTATTTTCAATGTAATCTCATATTCTCAATTTTCCAGGTGTTGGTTTGTTCTTAAAATATCTTCTGATCAAGTCCAAAATATAGGTTGATACTAGATAAGGATATTTTTATGAGTATGAGGTAGGTGGTCTATAAATCATTACTAAAGTTTCATAATTTTATAAATTGTTGTGCATATGCACCAATTTCATAGGGTTTGGCCTATTAAATTCACATGCCTTTATTATAGTTGTTCTAACCATGTTCTCAGACCCTTGTTAAATATGTTAATCATTTTTTCTGGTTACTTCCACAATGTCGTCCACCCTAGGTAGGGTGTTTTCCTTAGTTATGACTTAACGGGTTGTTATAAAGTTTTCCTCCATTGTTCAGGTGTGAAGATTGACTCTGTTAATGGTAAGAACCTTTAATTTAATGAATTCTGAATTGTTAAAATGGATAACACCTTGTATTTACCACTTTACCCTTTTAAGGTAAGTCTTCCACTTTATTAATAAATGTTTAAATGGTTAATTTGTAAAGTATTCTAATTATATGACTTTTCCTAATTGAATATAATTGAATGGATTGGTTTCACATCCATACCACCCCTTTCCATGTCAAATGGAAGGTTGTGAAGTGAACCATATTAAATTATTATGACATAAATGAGTTAATTAAATAGTATCATGTCTGGTTAGCATTTTCACTCTAATTAAAGTAAATAGCTTGGACCAAATTAATTATAAAATGGAATGAGTAATTACATGGCCTTAATTAACTAATTAATCAATCATAAGGTTTCTATTTCACACAGACCTTGAAATTATTATAGGAGTTTTCAGACTCTATCTTTCCTTGGATTCCTAAGGGAATGCCTTGACCACTCATGGATGTTATTCCAATTCAAGGAGTCGGTTTCCAAGGGTGAGACCTGCCTTATAACCCAATCCTAATCTATTAGTGGATGCCCAATATGACACTATAGTATCCCTCCTTCATTATTATTATTGGATTCCTTATATACACTCCTCAGATCCAATGTAACTTCTACAAACATAAGGTTCCTTGGATTCACCCTTGGCCCTAGTCATTACTTATCCTATTTTACCTTGGATGAATTCCTTGTAATCGGTTAGAATTACATGATTGTGGAATGCCTTGGGTGATTCCCCTTGAATTACACTATTACCTCTATATCCAAGCTATAGTTACTACCTGAGTTGGATCAACCCTTGAGGTCAAGGTTGCCTTAGTTATCACCTTAGAACCTCTTCGTTATTAATATCATAATGTATGCCTTGTTACATCCCGGATCCTTTATTATTATTATCATGTTAGGATGTCAGTTCAAGTTATACCACACATGATTTACAAATATAAAATAGAATATAATTAATTAATGAACTTGTTACATGTTTAGACACCAATTGAGGATGAAGCAGGTACTTGGGTGTTTACATTATCGTACGGCTTTACTTTTATAGATGTATTCTTGCATACTATTTCAGCTTATATTAAATGGATTAGATGTTATAGACATTGTTGGTGGTATAATACTGATATTTATCTCACACCCTACTAGGTTTTCCATTAGAACCTGGGAATATTACATGTATGAAGGTGTTGGAAAAGGGAAGTGTCCTGCTTCATAAACTTGATTGCTTCATTGCTTAGGATGGAGCTGGTAAGAGATGACCAAGCTGAAGCTCAGGATGCTTGGATAGTTTTTGGATTCTTTTTAATTATTTTTTATATCATGTATTTATTTCTGATTTTTATCTAGGTTTTCCATCTTTATAGATACATGACATATATCATCATTAGTTTTTATATATTTATACTGGTTTCTTCAGTTATTTTTTACTTCAGTCAGCTTCCACTATGGTATTTGTTTACTTATATTTCTTTCTCTATTTACCTATTATTACTTTTATATATTTTTCTACACTCTGGTAATAAGGTAATAGTCTCCCCACAGATACAACCTAGTCCCTCGCTTCTAGTTATAAGTCTCTAGTGTTTAGGTAGATGTGCTTGAGGCCATGTGTCCAACCAGGCTCAGGACAACTTTGAGTGGAACCCAGGTTCAGGATGTTACACTATCAAATATATATATTAATAGGTTTTTCATGATTTATGATTATCATATTGGGTTTTGATGTTATTTTTAGATCAGTATGAGTATGATCACTTGTATAGAGATGCAATTGATCACTCTTGAGATACATATTGGTGAAACTGTATTGAGATTGATTCAATTAAAGTACACCACTTGGATTGTCATAAATTTTTCATTGGAGTTAATTAAATGAACATTGGTTTTGATTCCTTCAACTTAATATTGTCCAAATAGGTTACCTACTTGTTATGTTTCATATTTAAACACCTATCTAAAGTTATTTTATAATTCTATTAATAAATGGTAATTAGGTGTGATGCTAATTATGTAGAGGGATTTGATTAACCAAGATATTATGTGTCCTCCCATTTGATGGGATTAGAAAATTCATGTCCCTCAATAGAGTTTTGACTAAGATCATGTTCCTGCCAAGATAATTACATGTCATGCAATTATTTAAGATTTAGTCATCCAGGGAAATAGGTAAAAATAGATGTGATATTTCGGATTGACATTATATATGTCTCATTATTAATCTTGATGTCATGGATAAAGGAACTTTTCTAATGTAAATGTGGTCTATTATATCACACTAAACCCCTTTGTTATTTGGGTAGCTATGGTGTGTTTTCTTATATTTATCTTAGTTTATAATAATTAATGAGATTAATTATCATTTCCAATTTTACACAGGGCCCTTTGGGTCACATTTAATATAGTTCTAATTGGGATTTTTGGACTAATATGATTATTCCATGTCTAAAAATATTGTTTTTTATTATAAACACAAATAGGATGTTGTTTTGTGTGTTTAATGTTTTTAATTACATAATTATTATATAATAAAATAATTAATATGGTGTCATGATATAAATAATGAGTTATTTATAATATTAAAACATAAACATGATGAAATAGAAAATCCCAAATGGGATATGGGCTTAGGCTCGGAGTAATGGTCTTCCAAGGCCTACTATATGAGGGAAACTCGAAGGTCTACCTAAATAGGCCATTTAAGAACCACCATGGATTATTTTAACCCATTCAAAGGATCATTAATGAACCTCTTAATGTGTTTTTGGACTTAATACACTTTTATAGATTATTTAATACTCCAAATTACCTTGGGAGTCAATTTATTGGACCTACTTAGGTTTACTATGTGATTATCTTCCTTTAAGGATATTAAATTCCTTTATTACTATAAATATAAAGGATTAGGGGTGTATTATTCATCCCACTAAGAGAAAACAAATGTGTTACTTATATTTCTCTAGTTTTCTTTACTTAAGATAGAATTCTATAGTTTTAAACCTCTAAGAAATTTCTCTAGTTTTACTTATCTATGGTGTCAACTAATGTATTACCCATCCTTTATTTCATCCATTGGATATATAGAGGGGTTTGAATCACTTAGAAATAAAGATATTACCACCAAGGTATTTTTTATTGGAATTATCGATAGTTATTGAAGGAGGAATTTATTCAACAATTCATGCTTGATATAAATATTATGAACCTTTTAAAAAATATATTTTATTATTGTGTTATTATGTTTTTAATATATTCCTTGTGATCTTAGATATGTTTTATTAATAATTCCATTGTGTTTGTAGTGTCAATATCATTACCCTAAATTGTTTGACCATCAAATTTCTTCCATGTTACATCACATATAGTGTTTTATCCTCTCTTGGGCTTAAAAGGTATGATTTTGGGTTTACACAGCTACTAACACAACTTTCTAAAAATAATATCTTGAAATAAAAATTTTAATAGGATATTTTTTACCATATTTTTTCACATTTCATTTATGTATTCCAATGGAATCATTTTTTTATACAGTTATCAGGGATAACACTTTATGTTTGATACAATGTTTCTCCAAATAATATTCCACCTCAATGGAAGTATTATATATATTATTTTCTGATCAAGTAGTTTTAATTGGTATTTAAGTTTTGTTCTTATATCTCCATTTAAACCCTTTGATTAATTCCATCACCTCTCTTTTGGCTTCCATAAACACAATTCAACCCATCCTATTATAATCATCTCTCTCACTAATCTCTTTTTTATATTTTCAAATAGCCAATTTGAGGTTAAGTGGGAACCACATACATATATGAACTCTTATTAAGAAAATATAAAACTAAATATCACCCAAATAAACTATAGATCACCAAAAAAATATAACTAGTATAAACTATTTTGGGTCAAACTAACCAGCCTAAGCCCATCCCAACCCAGTAAGGAACATCGATCATGGGTCCATGGGTAGAGATCTATCAATTCCTCAATATCTATTATAAATGAGATACAAGATTTCTTGAGCTATACACCTCTATAAAACATCACTATATTTATATCTCATTTTCATTGTTGTGTTAGTTCATCTTCATCGATATAAACACCTCCCCACTAGAATCCCTATTATCTTCAAAACATATAACACTAGTAATCATTCATCAGAGAACTAGATTAGTAAAACCACTAATACACATTAATAGGAACCAAATAAATAAATTTTGAAGATATTTTTTCCCTTTTTCTTATAGGGATTCCTCACCATATTCCCCCTTATTAAAGAATCACATGTCTTTTATCTATCTTGCATCAAGTTTATAATATTAATAAATGCTTTAAGATTTAGCAGATTCTCAAAGTTTTTTTATTTATTTACCCAAGCCTCTAATTCCAAAAATTTTTCTCCTCTTTCATAATGAGAATAATTTTTTATTTGTTATCCAATTGATACAAATTGTCATTTTTTTCTTTATCCTTTCATTATAAAATTTATAGCCTTACCTTTTACTAAGAAACCTTTTTTATTAAATGTGTATTTTAGCCATGAGTTGAATAATTAAATTACACTAAAGTGATTGGGTCTAATTTTATCCACATAAATAACTTTATTATTTTTCAATTCATCCCCATAAAGCCTCTTTTTTCTAATTAAATTTATTTTCAAAGTTCTAACATTTACAAATCGAATTGTTCTATCAATATAACCATTCACATTCTTCAAGAAGTGCATATTCCAAGTCATGTGAGATGATCATCCACTATAAACAATATACATGTTATTATTATTTGTATCTTTAAAAGAAATTTAATCTAGGATATCCTTCTCTTTTGTATCATTTTCCTTCCATGATAGTTCATTTTGAATAGAGATATAAGGGGTCTCTCCTCATCCCTTCCAGTACTAGCAGCACCATACTATTATACCTCTTTGAAAGGGGAAAAATTAAAATGGAATCATGTTCATCGATGTCACATATATTCTCCTTGAACTTCCATAAATTATATTTACCCTCCTTATTTTCCAAAAATAAATAGCTTTATATTCAATGTTTGATAAATAAAAACAATTCCCATAAAAATATTTTTTTTTTGAAATATAGAATATTTTATCATTATCCTTTGTTAGATTCTAGGAATATCACCTTATATGGAACTTTTAGCTTCCTCATAATAGGTCATAGGGTGATCTAAAAATACAAAAAAATACCCTTAATTAGGAGAAATATTTTGAAAACTAATCCATATAGTTTTATACTATAAATTACTTCTTGGTTTTTTATAATCACTCAATGGTTGGGAGTTATCTACAAACTTATCCTTCCTTTTTTACTTAATATTTTTAGCCTAATATTTTAAATATTAAATATAAAATCTAATTTAAATTTTAACAATGTTTTTTATGACTTTAATTGTTCAAGAATTTCTCAACATTCCTCATGCCTCTTTCATCTCTTTCATTTAATTATTCATCCAAGAATTTTCTAATATAAAACTTCTTCTTGAAACTATTTTTTCTCATTTCAACTTCAATAATTTTCCATAATGTAACTACTTTATCATCAAGGATTTTAATCTTATTTTTTCACTCCTTAATATGATAATTAATTTCATTTATTACCTTATATTTCACTTCCTCCTTTTTGAAATTCATAACTTCTCGTTGATTTTTTTATAAAATACTTTGTTCATAAACTACATACTCTAACTGATTAATATCATCAATGATTTGGTCAGTATATTATAAAGACACCTTTATTTTTTCACTTGTTTTCTTTTTCTTATTCTTATTCATTCCAATTTACTAGAAATAACATTTAAGTTATACCTTAATATCAATGAAACATTTTTTGGTTTATTTTATTATACAATTTCATATTGAGTTTTCTTAATAATTTACATCATACTATCCTCCACATCTGATTTAAACTTTATCTCATCCCCTTAAAAATAATTTTCTTTATTACCTTATTCCTTTATTACAAATATTTTCATTTAAAATATCCTCCCAGCTATATTTTTATATTTGAAGTTTCAAATTGGGTAAACCTTTTATTGGTGTTTTTGAGAGTAATCACTCTCATTATCATCGTCAAACTTTCACTAACTTCTCATAGAAATGTATCTTACATTTAAAAAATTAAAAAAACTAATGGTAGATTTTTATTAAACATTCATTGATGTCATATTTCTTCATATATTTAAATTACATATCAAAGGATGAATAACTCTTCATTGATTTTGGGTCTAAACGAATCCCATATAAAACTAAAATAATTTTTAAAATCATTAAGATAAATCTTTACCAGATTTATTTTCTCAAGAATTGACACATTTTCATGATACAAGTGTAGAAATATACATAGGATTTTCTTTACTATCTTTATGTCATTGATTTTATCACCAAGACCATGGATAGATCCAATGACCTTGATGATTAAAATGAATAAACCATCAATATTTTCATTCAATATCATCTTTAAAAAATTTAATTTTATGTGAAATACTTGAAACTTAAACTATTTATCCTTATTATCTCCTTTATAGATATTGTTCAATTTTTTCTAACTCGATTTAGAGAACATAAAACTCATAAGCCTCATATAGATATAATTTCATATTGTTCTATATAAGGCATTTTGTGACATTACATATACATTTATAAAATTCTTGATTATCCTAGTAAAATAAAACTCCACAAGATCACTAATATGAATTCCATAAAATACAATAGAGAAATCATAAAGTCTAAGAGATCATAGTTGTGATATCATTTGGTTTTTCTAAATTTGAGAGTTGAATCCATCAAGTGATGTATCTTATTTACCATTCACAATGTTATCCATGTTAAAGATAGTGTTCTATAAAGAAATTAAAGAATTAATTCATGAATCTTATACAAATTTTTACGATAAAGGTCCCAAATACACCGTATGATTCATGTGAATTATGGCGTGAATTGTTTTTAATCTCAAACGAATCTTGTTCATGATTTGTAAAGAACAAAATTAACCTATAAAAACTAAACTCACATCCAAATAATCCAATTATGAATAATAAATTTTTTGAAACAATGATTTTACTTGGTTAATCACAAAGTGCTGTATCCAAGGGTCATTCACACTATGATTTATTGATGTAACAAAAACCACATTTCACTTTATGTGATTAAAATATTTAAGTAAGGATCACTACCAAACTAAAGTCAGTTATTTCTATCTTTCTATTCTCACAGTACTTTAAATAATGTATTAAGAATATATGATATATAGTTCACTCATAATAAATATTATTAAATATTCAAACACTGATATTGGTCGGGTGATTTTTTTATTCTTTAGCCTCTTTCCTCAAATTTGGATAATCAATGAAGTTATTCACAAAATCAATTTCTCTCTCACACACATAGAATTCCACATATAGTAATTCTATCTTATTATATCTAATATGTGTCTACTAATATTCCTAAAATATTCTTATTTTTATTTTTAATAATTTATTCTTTAAAAACTATCATCTAATGAATTTTATATTTCATCCCTTTATTGGTCATCAAATTTGTTCACTATAAATGATTTAAAGTCACCAATAAAAGATATAAATTTATAATTATTTTAAATCGATAAAATCCCCAATATTACTAAATATTTATCAACCATAGCATGGACACATCCCACCATAAAGAAACTAAGTCAAACCTGCACATTGATCCCAAAATTCATAGTTTTCATATTAAAAATTCTTGATATTTCTGAATGTTTCCAATTTTTAAAATTCCATATCTCAACACACTGTAGTGTAGTGTTCTTCCAAAACATCATGACCCAACCTTACCCAACTCCAAAACTATTCCCCAAAAAAACTTCAAGCTCTATATTTGTTAAAATGATATGTTTCCCATTTTTCATAGAATGTCCAACCAAATTGCATGTTTTTCATCCTTATTTCCCATTTATAGAAATAATTAAAAACACTTATATTCTCAAAAATGACCACTAATAAAACATGTTATAAGATAATTACTTCTTTTACTTATCATTCTTATAAACCATAACTATCTTCTCCTTCAAACAATTATTTATTACTCATTTTTCATTTAACTGTGACTAACATCATGAAGTGTTATACCATCTCATGACCTCCAATGATTTTCTCC
Source organism: Viscum album (assembly GCA_963277665.1). Taxonomy (NCBI): domain Eukaryota; kingdom Viridiplantae; phylum Streptophyta; class Magnoliopsida; order Santalales; family Viscaceae; genus Viscum; species Viscum album. Next base: position 1,985,433,666 of record OY728122.1, read on the forward strand.
AATAAAATGGTTTCCACCATGATCATAATTACCATACTTAATCATGGTTAATAGGATCATAACATGTTCAAAACTATTATTTTTTCCTATAAACATCCTTTAAAAAAACTTTATTAAACCTTATCCACTCTATGTAAAGATTCTCACCATATCAAATAGTATTCCTCAAACTCAATTACTATCCTTGGATTGATAATAAACACAATACTTGATAGAAAATAATTTTAATCAACTATATAAATCAAATATTCTCTCATTTATAAACCTATTTTCTAACATTAATCTCCATTAATAACCTAGGTTCTAATAGTATTGAATCACTTTTTCAACTTCATTTAATTTGTTTCAAAAAACTAAATTTTCTTTGATGATATTTTTTGTCTATTTTCCAAAAAAAACTTAAATGTCTCATTATTCTCTAATTTTTCAATCTATTTATCCATTTCATTGACCCAAACCTTTTTCATTATTTAATATTTAAAATATATTGGTTCAGTAAGATAAATAAAAATTATTTTTTATGAAGTATTCATTCTCTTTATTTGAATTGGTATTCTTTTGTTTATAACTAAGTTATTCACATTAATTATTTTTTGGATTCTTGATTTCTAAAAATTTTTAATACTAATGATTTATTATTATCAATGTCATATTCATAATATACATTTAAAATGCCTTATTTATATTCATAATTTATTGAAAAATAGTCTCTATCATCATTATCTTCAAGAATCTCTTCACTATTTAAGTGATATTAATGCTTATTTTCACCCATATTGACTAATTTTTTATATTTTTATATATATTTTTAAGTTCATTTTTATTTTTGGTTGTATTTATTTTCAATGTAATTATTGGAGAAAATTAAATGTGTGATGATGATAGGTGATGGAATAAGAATCCACCCACTGAAGACAAAGATTAGGATTCCCATACATAAATGGGTAAAGGATATTGAAGATTTTTCCATCATAAATAGAAAAGTATTAATAATAAACTTAGTGAGAATCCATTTAAATAAAAATATTGATGAGTTTTTCCTCATGAAAATTACAAATTTTGAATTCTAAGAAAGAAGCATTATCAACAATATGTCACAAGAAAAAGAGAAGGTGGATGCTAAACTAGCTATGCTATATAGCTTGTATAGATGTATTTATAAAGATTAGAATAGGTTAAAATGTTGAATAAGATCTTGATAAATGATGTATAATCCATCCATATGTTTCATTGATTTAAGGTTATTGATCTTAGTGAGGAACTTCACTTGAATAAAGGATAATGTGGTGAGCAATTTGAAATAATGTAAATTTAGTATACATGTTGGAATGTACCTTGGAATAAAGATAAAAATGTCTGGAATTACTTATATAATTATTAAAATTATTTTATCTATTATGAGGTGTTTTAATGTGGTTTAGAAGTCCTGATATAATTTTTATTGTATATGGTATTCTTTGGAGAAATTCCTAAATTTATGTGTTTAAGATAAAAAAATGTATAAGTATGTATATTTTTGTATGATTTATTTTAGAGGATAATGTGTCAATGTATGAGTCATTATTGACTCTATGTATGAGTCATTATAAGCAATATATGAGTAATTTTGGGTTTTGTATAATTCATTCATTCATATGATGATGATGATGGTTATTGAAATGTGGCAATGTATGAAGTTTCATATGAGTGAATAAGAGTCTATATATAAGTCATTATGAACTATGTATGAGTCAATATGAGTTGTGTATGTGTCATTGTTGTAATATTTGTGAATCAAATGAAAATATGGCTAAGTCTAGACCATATATGAGTCATCTAAAGCTATATACAATCCATTATGACTTGCATATGAGTCATCTCGACCTATATATGATTCATATGGATATATGTATAAGTGATTTCAAGCTATGTACAAGTCATATCTATATATTCATGATTCAGGCATTAGAGAAATTTTTATATTTATGAATAATGAGAACTTTAGTTTTGATAATTAAATCCTGAATAAGTAAAATAATATAATTATGTTGTCATCATTATTAATTATTTAACACATCATAAAATAAATTATGATTAAAGATGATTTATTGAGAATATGATCATCATGGGTTTGACTAATAATATCAAATTTGTATGAGTTTATAAGAAAACAATGAAGCTAAAATGTAATACTTACAGAATTAATAAATCTATAAATGAAAAATGTGATGATGCATGTGTTCAAATTAAAATGAAATAAATATCATAAAGATAGTTGTGATTCTATTTGAATGAGAATAACATGAGGCTGAGTAGCTAGTGGGATTGTGAAGACTCGTTTATGAGTCTATACTAGTTTTGTTTATAATATCATGTTTTAAATGGGAAATCTATGTCACAACTACAGCTATTGTATTTTTTTTATACAGTATCAACAGATGATTAAATATGGATTTTAGTGTATTTTTTGTGAAGAATAAAATCAAATATTAATTTACAAATATCAATGAATATTTTTTTCCAATAGAAATGATAATGTAAAATGAAAAGTGTATTTATAGTATTTAATTGTGTAAAATTGTTTGAGGAAAAAAGTATAACTAAGAATGTGGGGACACACCCATGTGGAAAAGAAGGAAATGGGAAATGTAAATTTTGGGAGACACCCAAGTACAATCCATTTATAATAAGGTAATATAGATCATGGAATAAAATATTATGGATTATTTTCTATATTTATAAGGTATAAAATACATTATTGTGTCTTACATATAAAAATCTAAGAAGAAAGAGAATATTTTGTGTTTGGATTTGAGCTCAAGAGAGTGAAATCGAGAAGAACATGTATAGATCTTTAAGGAAATAAAATAATAGCCAAATACCAAGTTGATGTATAAGTTCAAATGTTTATTTAATAATATTATGATGATGATGGTGGTGGTGGTGGTGTTGGTGATGATAATGATGATGATTATGATGATGATGATGATGATGATGATGATGATGATGATGATGATGATGATGATGATGATGATGATGATGATGATGATGATGATGATGATGATGATGATGATGATGATGATGATGATGATGATGATGACGACATGGTTCTATATATAAAATTTAGTGTTTCAATGGTGAAAGATAAGAAGAAGTGCAGCTTAGGATACTCTATATTATAGATATATTGAGATATAAAAAGGAAGAGTAAGTTTGAGATATAATTTGATACTATTTATTTTATTAATATATTATATTTATATTCTTTATATGTAAGGAACTATTGGCTTTAGAGATTATAGGATCTCAAGTTTGATATATTTCATCAAGTAGTTTCTAAATAAGAACTATGAGTTTGGTAGAAAACAGAGACTGAGTTTTATACAATTGTTCTTAAAAATCATTAGGGATTCAAAAACTCTGATAGGGGAGAAGGATATCTGAATATGTTAATTTTGTGACATCCAATGCTGAGTGAAGATCTACTTTAAAAGGTTGGAAGTAAGTTGCAAGACTGGTCGTGAGAATATAGTGTAGTGTGATATTACAATTCCAGTGGGATGTTGGACATGTAAATGGTTTCTGAATGATATTTGACTCCCTATGAAGTGTAGGGAAAACACTAGAGTTTAGGATAACCCTTAACTAGTTCCACTTGTATTTATTATAATATTATATTGTAGAATATGTGACTCGGGCATCCTGAGAACATTAATGATTAGCTTTCTCGGGAGGATTCAAACCATGTAAAAACATGGTGTGTTATATTTAATTTACATACTATATTTCATTTTTTGTTAATTGTTTGTTAAAGAAAATAGATTCATATTTCTTAACCATAAATATAGGTTTAAATAATAAACGGGTTAAAAAGATAAAAGAATATTTGTAATTTGGTAAAATAATTTAGCCACACCTAATTCACTCCCCCTCTCAAGTGTCTTCACCGGCCCACTGGGACTCAAATATGGTATCATAGATAACCAAGTTCACTCTGGTGGGATATATTTTATACCCAAGTTTGTTTTTACTAGAATATATGATTTTCATATTTAAAATATTTTCTGAAGAGTCTCATATAGATAATTTAGTTTCCATCCCTATTAGTGAAAAATTGGATTTTTTTTTCAAAACACTAAAAAACATAAAGAGAATAGAAGCCAATGAGCTAGGGAATAATTCAAAATTGAAAGAGGAAAAATCACTAAATAAAATTACTTAGGGTGACAAGTGTATTAATAAATATATTTAAGGTTATTCCTTTGATTAATCAATCACAATTTTTTATGAATATGAGTTCAATGAATCCCTTTTTGAAAACTAGTTGGAAATTAAATATTATCTAAAGAAGTTTCCTATCAAAATATTTACATATATATTTTCATAAATCAAGGTAATTCATTATGAAAAATCATAAATTAAATTTGAATTTTATTCCATGGAAGATGCATTAGCCAAAAAGATAATCAAATGAAACACCCTCACAAAACTAGTGAAATCCATCAAAAAAAATATTTTTCTTTTCAATAATAGATATTCTTGAGCTGATAAATAATTTAAAAGAGTGGTTTATGAGAAGTTTTTGGTTAAGAATTTTTTTATATAAGTTATCTATGAATTTGATAAACAGTAAAAAGTCCTCATAAAGGTCAAGGATTTTGAACTATGAATTAAATCAAAGAGGATAAGATATCTAGATAGTTATATACTAAATAAAAATCATATATATGAATATTAGATTATAAAATTACAAATATAATGTGAAGAAAGTTTGAAAATACATGAATACTAGAATTACTTTCTCAATATGAAATGACTAGAGTTGGATGTCAAGTTCAAAAATCCCCTAAAAAATCTTCATAATTTGTTTAAAGAAAGAATGATTCCAAAAAAGTATTTGAAAGGATTATTTCATCTAAAAAGACTCAAAATAGTGTAAAAAGATATGGGAATCATCTAATGATATACCCATAATAAGCTCTTTGAAAAAGTTAACCTATAATTCAGTTAACTTTTTTCACTAAATCTCTTTTGACTATAAGTGTATAATTAAAGTCAAAATATGGGAAAATATGGAAGGAAAAAATGATTATAATCACACTAATATTTCAAGGGTATATGTTAACCAGTAAAAGAAAATAATCTCCCAATATTATTCCCAAAATAGTGGGGTTTCAACCTAAAAATAGAAAGCTTCATATTATACTGAGACTACTATTAAAGTGAAAAAAACATGGTTGTTGGCCACTATTAGTGATATTGTATATTTGGGAATAAGGCCATTGAATTCCAGAATAATATTTCTATAAATTAAAGTTATAAAAGGCCTATATTTAGAGGGACTATAGATAAAACTCATAAGATTAATGCTATATAGGTGCATTTTTCATAGAATGGGAAGAATATATCTATGAAAAATAGATTCAAATTTTTGGATAAATTTTGTGATTATTATAACATAGGTAGTCTCTCTATAAATAATTTTTTCATGTATTAATCAAACAAAACTCGTATTCCACTAAGAAAATAATACCACAACGGTATTCAAAAAAATAAAGTAAAATAGATAAGTATACCTTAGGGAACAAACAAAATAAATAAGCTAATAATTTTATTACCAAGAATTCATAAAAGAATATTGATATGGGAGTCATGAATATAAGAAGAGGATACTTATACTATAGTAAAATAGGCTACATCATGGACTATTTTAAAGTGTCCTTGAACATCAAGAAAGAAGGGAACAAGCTGGAAACAACAATAATATAATCAATCTAATAGATATATAGCTGAATTGGTTTATTTATTTACATCCCTAATGAAGAGTTTGAGAGGATTCCCAATAAGGGTAACCTAAAAGATAAAGATGTGTGTGAAATGTGAAATTATGCAAGACACCTTACTACTAAATGTATGACTATTTTTCCTAGACAATTTAAAGCTAATGGGAAAGAAGAAATGACTTCTAGTGTGAAATATTTCACCACTAGAACAGAATCCACATTCATAAAGAATTATTATCATGTGAAAAGGGAATTCATAATAATATGGCCATCCTAGTTGGAAATTTATAAGAAAATGGAGGAGTCATAAAAGGGTAAAATTTCCTTTCTAGATAAAGTAAAGAAGGTTTTTCTAACTAAAAAAAATGTTGAAAAATGGGATAATCTCATGATTCAAAAAGTTGAATGGATTTTTAATATCAAGGGTGAAGGAATCATAAATAGATCTATACATTATACAGTTTCATAGAATAGTGTACCTAGTTTGATAAATATTTCTTATCTCTATTCTCACATTGAAGCACTGGTGAAGACCCGCCTTATTCTCTTATCTTGGTGGAAATGAATCATAAAAGAGGGAATTAATTGTGAATAACATGAGAGATAATTAATTATGGTTGTTATGTCAATACAACAAGAGAATTTCATCCATCACGGTGTTTTGAAATTTTTGTATCCTTACAATGAATTCATTTTAATTAATCTATTGATATCATGTCTTAACTAGTATCATAAATTATTAGAGACTATCTATAAAAATAAAATCAACCATGGTGAATAATGGATATTATCCCTTTAAGGGGATCAATCAATGTATTGAAACTAAAAAATTTATTATTTATTGTTAAATATGAAATTTTTGATAGCCCCTTCAGAAATGAATATGATTTATTATTTTCACTCTCTAAATACTATCTTTGATTTTGTTTAATATATATATATATATAATGGGGTGAATATCTTACAAAATAGGGAGAAAATTTTCACATGAAATATTCTGATGTGTTTTTTTAAATTGAGTGTAAGTTTAAAAAAAATATTTAAAATATATTTGGTCATCCCTAAAAAGTGAAATTTTTTTTTGGTATCTCATTGTAGTTTTTATATGGATATCTCTATTTTCTAAATTGATCATTTATATTTTCTACACTAGGATAACCCAAATAAACTTATAGATGAGTGTTTTATGGCATATTACTAAGAGAAATTTGATTCCACCCTTCTCTCAAATATAATTGACAACTTCTCTTAAAAGTCGGGAGAATAAAGAGAAGATGGGGAGATAGTTTTAAAAATTTATAAAATAAAGGGGGATAATAATTTTCACTTGAAATACTTACCCTTATATTTATGGAATCTCAATAAGGGGTAAAAGATCCTACATTTAACTTTTCATTTATTATCAATAAGGATGAGAGGAAAAACAAATTGAATTTGGACATGAATTTGGTATAGAAAACATATTCAAATGGGGAGAATGAAGTTTCCTTTAGATTGTGGTTTTATTTTTTGTTAATGTAATTATTTTAGGAAAGTCAACATTTGATTAAGATGGGTGATGGAATAAGAATCCACCCACTAAAGAAAAAGTGAAGGTTATCCATACATTTATTAGTAAATTAGATTGAGTATGTTTCTATCATAAATTAAAAAGTATGAAGAAGATTCTTAGTGGGATAATATTTAAATTAAATGATTTATGATTCGATCCTCATCTCAATGATAAGTGTTGAAGGCTAAGAAAGAGGAATTGTTTACAATATTTCAAAAGAAAAAAACAATCTATTGTATTGAATATCTTGGAAGAATTGTATATTTCTAGTTATAAATATTAAAATAGGTTCAAAGTTTGAATAAGATCTATGTGAATGGTGGAGAATCCATCCCTATGTCACATATATTTAAGGTTAGTGGCTTCGGTGAGGAAATGTTCTTGGATGAAGGAGAAGGCAGTGAGCTATTTAAAATACTCTAACTTGATTATTAATGATCCAAAGTACCTTGGAATCAATTTTAAGAGGTTTGGAATTATTTTTATAATCCCTATAAGCATTTGAAACTATTATGAGGTGATTTAAATTAATTAAGAAGGCCTAGGATAATTTGAAGTGACTCTGGTATTATTTAGAGAAAGTTTTAAATCTATGAGTTTAAGATAGAAAATTAGATAAGTATATATATCTTTGTATGGGTCATTTCATAGGAAAAGGTGTTAATATATGAGTTATTTTTTACTCTATGTATGAGTAATTTCAAGAAACATATGATTAATTTGGAGTTATGTACGATCAATTCACTCATAAAATGATGATGGTGATTGAAATGAGGATAAGTATAGAGCTATATATAGGTGACTTTTAGTCTATTTATAAGACATTTTGAATTATGTATGATCCAATATAAGCTATGTATGTGTCATTGATTCACTTTGTATGATTCAACTAAAAATAAATCTAAGTCTAGACTATGTATGATTCATTTAAAGATACGTATGAGTAATTGTAACTTGTGTGTGAGTCATCTGGACCATCTTTAAAATCATATATCTCTATATATAAGTTTTTTAAAGTTGAGTATGATTCATTTATATCTATATGTGAGTAATTCCTTAGAGAAATTTTGAGATTTTGGTGGAATGAGAACATGAGTTTCCAGAATTAAATTTTAAAGAAGGAAAATGGATAGGATAATGTTGGTACCATTCTTAATTATTTGAAACATCACAAAATCAATTATGATTCAAGATTATTGACTGAAAAGTTACTCATCAAGTCTATGAAGAATAATATAAAATATGGATGAATTTTTGAGAAAATAATAAATATGAAATAATGTACTTCTAGAATTAATAAATTTGAAAATGAAAATTGGGATGATTCTTATATTGGTCTTAAAATGAATTAAATAACATAATGAGATTTTTTATTCAAGATAAATGATAAGAAGATAAGGTTTATTTTCTAGTGGAAGATTATATACTCAATCATAAGTCTATAGTAGTTTTATTTATGCTCTCACACTATAAATGGTAATTTCATTCCAAAAATTATTACTTCTATATTTTTTATACAACTATGAAGAATGGATAAATTTGGATTTTAGTGGGAGTGTTTTTGGAATAAGAAACTAGAATCCAACTACAAAAATATCAAAGAGTATTTTTTTCAAAAATATAAATGAGAAAGTAAAATGAAATGGGTATTTCTGTTATTTTACTGGGTACAACCATTTGAAGAAAAAAGAACAACATATACTGTGGGAACATGCCCATGTAGAAAATCATGAAAAATGAAATGAAATTTTGGGAGATAAACACATGAAATAATTGGAGAAAAAGTGAATGGATATCATGGAATATTTTATGTATTTATAATATATAAAATACATTGATGTGACCTATGTAAAAAATATGAGAATAAAGAGAAGGTAGTGAGTTTGGAGTTGAGCTTGAGAGTGTGATCTGAGAAAAACTAATAGATATATCTAAGAAAAAAAGTGAGAACTTAATATCAAGATGAAGTACATGATCATATATGTATCAAAGAAGAAGAAAAATAATAATAATTCAACTTAGTTTTTTAGATTAAATATAGTGAAACAAATATGAAATAGAAGATGAAGATAAGCCTGTAATACTATATATTATAGATGTAGTGAGAAAAAATTAAGAAAAATAAGTTTGAGAGAGAGTGAATAATACTTGTAATATTAATCTTATCTGTTGTTTCAATCCATTCTATGTGAGGACCTTCTAGTTTTAAAGATCATAGGAGATCGATTTTGAGTGATTCTAATGAGTGGTTTTGGAATATGAACTAGGACTTCTGTGTAAAATAGATATTGAATTGTATGTACTAGTTCTTAAAGATTAAAATAAATTCAAAGAATGTAATTGAGAAGAATGAGGTCTAAATATATTGATTTTAGGATATCCCATGTTAATTGAATATTTACTTCAAATAATGGAATAATACTAAAATACTAGTCATGAGACTAAAGTGCAGTGGAATACTGCAAGTCCAGTGGGATGCTGGATAAAAAAATGGTTTCAAGATGATACTTGACACCATTTAAAGTGTAAGGTAAACAGTTTGGTTTAGAATAATCCCTACATAACTCCATTTGTATTGATTATAATATTATAGTAAAGAATATGTGACTTGGACATCCTGATCATAGTAAAGAGTGGGTTACCTAGGAGGGTCCAAACTATATAAAAATACTATGTTTTTCATTTACTTTTCATAATGAATTGAATTTGTGTGTTTATTTTGGGTTAAAGAAAACATATCCATATGTACTAACCAAAAATATAGGTCCAAACACCAAAGGGAAATAATATTTGGAATTTGGTAAAAGAATTTAGCTACACCAGATTTATCTCCCTAGGTGTTTGCACCAGTCCACTTAGACACACAATTAATAAGTATTTTAGTATAATTAATATATATTTAATATTAGATTATTGAAAATAATAACATTTTAATTTTATGAAGTAAATATTGAGCTTAATATAAAAAATAATCTATTTTTTTAATTTTATTTCATAAATAATTATTTGGTTCTTAAATATTGAAGGATAAATTTTTAAATGTGTTATTGTTGATTTTCTAAGAAATGGGTAAAATTATACACACGATCATAGGGAATATGAGAAATACTAAAGTGTGAAATGTGTATAATACATAAGATACATAGTAGTAATATATCATATGTAAGATTTAACTTTTTAGATGTACTGATGTGTAAGGAATTTAGCTTGGTATGTAAGATATTTTGATGGATATGTAAGATATATTACCTTTTTCACTGAGAAAAAATGTTTAACTCATATGATTAAATTTTTAATATGAATCTCACATCATATTAATATTCCTTTTTGTATGATAAAATTATTTTCCCAATTGGTGGCCTAAGGTTTTCCAATTTGTTAAGTAATAATAATTTCAAGCTTTGGGAACCCTGCTATATATCACCTTTAGAAACTCTGCCACACAAGTTATACCTCTCAATTATTTTCTATGATCTCACCACTATTCATCATCCTCTTAACTATAATCTCCTATAAATAAAAATATCTCATAGTCATTGATCCCTTTTTAATCCAAATTTCCTCCATACATGAAATCCTCAAACAAAAATTTTATTATTTATCATACTATGTGGCAAAATAGAGAAATTTCCAAATGAAGATCCTATATATTTCACATATATAAAAAAAGTATCAAAAAAGGATCATGGGGGAATTAAAGATTTTGGAAGAAACTAAAAGATTTATATATGGGAAAATATGTTTTATTCACTGCTATATAGTAAGGATCATGGATTTTTTATAGAACCAACATTGCATATAAATTTTTCCTCTTGTAATGCTTATAAAGGATTCATATCATGGACAAATTAGCATATTATTTTTGTTGTAATTCATTTTCTATAATTTTAATATGATAGTAGTCTCTTTTACCTCTATTTCTTTGTGTTCTCCAACTATTCCTTCTCAAAATTTTATGATGATGGATTGTTAACCCAAGGTTTGATCTTGGTGGAGGATTTCACACTGTAATAAATTCGATGATCCTTATTCCTTTATGTTCTAATTTAGCTGAGATGGAGAAGTTATTTTTATAAGATTTATTATAGTAATTATATTCTTTCTCAATGTATTTCAAACTCCCTCATTTCATCCTTAACCGAAAATTTTTCCCTCCCTTATCTCGAAAAATTTTATATACAATGGAATGAGGTGGGTTAAGACATTAATGATGTATGATGGGATGGGGTGTTCAAGGGTGGGATGTATATAGTCATAAAATGTTCATCACCTAACAAAATTTAGGAGGTGAGCTTCATTGTCCATAGTTGATTTCTAAAAATTCACTGGATTTTAAAATCTTTGATGAGGGTAGTGATCCATGAATGATATCGATTAGATCATTAATGAATTTTGAGAAATTTAAATATACAATTAAGGGCATATGTGGATAAACCTTGGATTAATCCTCTTTCCCCTCTAACACTTCTCTAGGTTTTTAGTTTCTTTTATTTATTTCAAAAATTTCCCACACACCACAAAAAACCCCCAATTTCCCTTATTTTCAAATATATTAAATTTATATATACATATAATAAGTGAATTAGAGTGATGGGTGATTGTCGAATCTCCTCATGATTTTAAAAGGACCAATGTTATCACTGATAGGGGTGAATCGGTGATCTATTTCTTTTTACAATTTCTAATTTATTATGAAACAACCATATCTTCATGTTAAAGAGTTATAAATTTGATGAAAAATAAGAATCTAAAAACAACCATAGGAACATAATTTTTTACAAGGTTCACTACTTAGAAAGAGTATCTAGTCCTCGGAATGGTTTGAAAATAAGCTAAAACATCACAATTCACTATAAAATAATCATTTTATGTGGTTACAACAAGAATGGAATATCCATACACTTTTATAGCACTATAATCAAAACAACAGTGCATGTTCTTTCCACATAGATAAATATGTAGCAAGGATTTCATAATAACTTTTATAAACCTTCACCAACGGACTCATAATGTTGTCACTATGTTTCCTGGAAAAAGTTTACTTTTTCTATTCCTAAAAATCTTCTTCAATTTCTTACCCAATATTAATTATTAAATTATTTAGTCAGTTGGATATCCTTATGGAAAGTTCATCCAAAAATTTCTTGGAATGTTCATTTAGAAATCTTGTCTGGTTCCTTATAAAAAACTCTAAAAATTCCTTACATATGGTTCATCATATTTATCATGATATAAAATTCCTTCAGTGAACCTTTATCGCAACTTCACTATTCATTACAAACTTCTTCTTCACTTCAACCAACATATTTCTTGGTTAGAAAATACCAGCTCAAAACTCTAGCTACTATTAGATCATATAATGTCTCTGTATGAAACTAAATTAGTAGTAATTTATCTTTTTTTCATGCATAAATAGTACATTTATACTTTTTTTCTTTCACCCCTTTATATAGTAACATTTTAGGGAGAATGGGAGGGAAAACCAATTTAGTTTCCCGCTCAACAAAAACTCAAAATTAAAATCTTTCACTCAAACCAATTTCCTGAATTCTTCTTAGATATTCTAGACTATTATTAAATATTTTTGAAATATCTAGAAACTAATTCCTTTTTTGAATTTTATTAACTTCAGTGTTAAACAATTTTAATAAAATTCCATAAACTCAGCATGATAACAAACTTTGATCGCCCAACTCCAGCATTGGTATATTGAACAAAAACTCTATCTGGAAAATGTTTGTCAGGAACTTATTTAAGAAACTATCCATCTCATAATCCTTCTTTCTCTCATAGATAATTTTTTGATCAATAATGAGTTCATCCTAAGAACCCTCTTCATTTTTTTCAACTGGTGACCATCATATAAAGCATTCATCCTATGGATTGGTGTCAAATGTTTATCCAATAAACTTCCTTATAGAAATTTTATTGGATAGACTTGATTCATTTTCCTTTATTCTATAATACTTTTCATGATATATTATTTATTGAAATTTTCTCACAGATTTATACCCATTTTTTATTATTTTTTCACTTTTTATTCATTTAAAATTTCTCATAAACACAGAAACCTAGCTAAAAAAACATTAACCAATTATGTTGGTCTGGTGAAAAATATAAAAAATACTTCAATAAAGGTTATCCTACTTGATATGTATGATCAATAACTTTGGACTTATCTCCCACAATTCTTTCATGTACATAAATTTATCACTTTTCCACATTTCCAATTTTCTTACCAATTCTCTCTCTAGTGAGTTATAGCTTTGTACGTCTGATAAAAGTTCATCTGGAAATGTGTGTCTAGAATTCAATTGAACTTCTCATTTAAAAAATATTAAATTATAACTCCATATACTTTTTACATAATTTTTTTCCTATTTTTTCATCCTGTAAAATCTACTATTCTAAAAAAATGTTTGTCTGATTTTTTTGGTATTGGAAAATCAACTCTTCTCAAAAAATGGTTTTTTGAAAACTCAAACTTCTTCTTTAATCCTTCAGTTTAAACTTTTCACAATTTTTATAATTGTTTAAAAACTTTGATTAAATAATTAATTCTTCATTATTTGAGGAAACATTTATGAAAAATATATCATCATTGGATTTTGTTTGTTCAAAAAAAAAATTTCAAACCTTTTAATGAAAAACTTATGGCACAAAAACTTTGATAGATGAACTTTGTTACAAAAACAACATTTGATATTTTTTCACATCAAAAAACATTTTTTATCTGATCTAAACTTTATAAAAACTTTTTTTTATTCTCTTAATTTGATTCCAACACTATTCAATCTCCATTTTTGGAATCTTTAACAAAGTGATGTTATTTTTTCAAAGAAAACAAAATACAATTCTACCAGAAAAATTATTATGACTAGAAACTTCATAAATTCTTCAAAAACAACTCTAAAAACCTTAGGAAAACCTTCATATAACTTGGTCCCAACAATATACCCTTTTCTATTTTTTTTTCAACCAATAATCATAAATCACTAAAACTTTGTAACTAAAGATATAGATTACTTATCCAAAAATTATAAGCCTACGTGAGAAAAAACGATATAGGAAAAAGGAATCATTAAATAAAAGAAAAATGTTTTCTGTAAGTAGAGAGTTAAGAAACTCATTCTTCAATATATCCTTAGTACCCTTTTCCTTGACCTAAAAATTTTATAAATTTTTTCTATAAGAAAAAGTTTTTATGTATTCACTTCAAAAAAAATATTAAAAAAGTTCACACATGCTAAAATCATATCTTACCCCTTTTAAAAACTCCCCATAAGTATATCTATTTATTAAAATGATAAGAACATACTAATGGATATATTTATATAACTTTATCTCCTCCTTGAAAACACTATCCAAATACACGATGAGATAGGGGATGAAAACGCATACCCTAGACTTGAAGAGATAGATGGTGTACACCCATGTTCAACCTTAGTTTATAAAAATTTTCCTTCAATAATTTTTTGGTGAATATATTATTAATTTATTCTATTATAGGAATATACTCTGGTTTCAACTCATTATTCATCACATTCTCTTTGATTAATTGATATTTGATATCAATATTCTTTTAACAAGAATTTTTCACTGGATTTTTAGTGAGATTTATAGAAATTTTATTATCACAACCCAAGATAATGGATAACTTCAATTCAACTAGAAAATATTCCAACTAAGTCCTCATCCATATAACTTATGTTATAGCTTGAGTGGAAGACACATAATAAACTTCAGTTGTATTTAGAGTTAAAAAATTATTATTATTATTCCACATTATACAAATTTCTCCCAAAAATAAAACTCCACAAAATATAGATCTTTTATCATCATCACTTCCTTCCCAATCAAAATCTATATAACCAAACAAATCAATCTTTCCTGAGCTAACAAATTTTATACCAAAATATGTTGTGCCTTTGATATATTCAAGAATTCATTTTCCTTCCATCAGATGAGATTCTTTTGGAGTGCTTTGGAAACTTACACAAAATGTAATAGTATATACAATATATGTCCTTGAATCTATCAGATATAGAATAATTCAAAATAACTTCCTAAATATATTATAATCAAATTCTTTAACTTATCTATCTTTCAAAAACTTGGTTCCCATTAAAATTAGTGTGGAAAATGTTTTTGAATATTATATTCCAAACTTCCTTAAAATTTACTTAGAATAATTTTCTTGATATAAGAAAATATATTTATTCTTTTTTGAAATTTTTAACCTATGAAAATATATCATCTCTCTAAGAAAATACATTTCAAATAAATTCTTCATCTCCTTTATAAAATTTTTACAAGTTTCATCATCATTCCCAAAAAATATAATATCATCAACATAAATAATCACAATGAGGGAAACCTCTTGATTTTATTTAATGTAGATATTACTATCAATTATTCCTTTCTTGAATCAAATTCCTTAAGAAAGTTTCCAATTTGAAATACCAAGCTCCCAGATCTAGTTTTAACCTATACAAATCCTTCTTCAATTTACACACATAAATTTCATATTTCCCAATCAATAAGTCATGTGGTTATTCAATATAAACTTCTTCATTAAGTTATCCATTAAGAAAAGTTGACTTTACATCCATCTAAAAATTTCTATAACTTCATTGTGCGGCAGTAACAAAAAAATCTGATAGTTTCTAATCTTTATACTAGAGAAAAATTTTCATCAAAATCAATTCCTTCAATTTGTAAGTAACCTTTACAAACCAATCATACCTTTTTTCTTATCACTTCACTATCTTTATTCAATTTGTTTCGGAACACCCACTTTGTACCAATGAAATTTGTAGTATTTGGTTAGGGTACAAGTTACTAAGTATTATTCTTCTCAATCTGATCCAACTCTTCATTCATATCATTAATCCACTCTTGATTCTCAAAATCTCTATCAATATTTTTTTCCTTTACTTTTGAATATAAGGAAGTATGAGAAACTAAACTTGGTGTTATTCTGGTCTGAACCTATTCTTATTGATCACCAATGATGTTTTTAACTTCCAACCACTTTCTCAACCTAGGATGAGATGTACAAATTTTTTGTTCCTCATCACTATAAATAGTTGAGTCAGAGTCTTTATTTTGAAGAATTTTTTCACTTTTCTAAACTAAAATTTCATCATTATTCATATCTTACACATATGCATCTATTTTTGAAAATTTATTGTCATGTTTTTCGATAACATTTACATTTATAGAACGATAATGTCTCAGTATTTTAAAAATAAATACTATGTTTGATATAATATAAGATACACAACATCGAAATTAAAAGAAAAACGAATTATT
The DNA here is from genome assembly GCA_963277665.1 of Viscum album. Taxonomy (NCBI): domain Eukaryota; kingdom Viridiplantae; phylum Streptophyta; class Magnoliopsida; order Santalales; family Viscaceae; genus Viscum; species Viscum album. Next base: position 1,985,450,295 of record OY728122.1, read on the forward strand.
ATTATTTAGATTTTATTGTTATAACCTAACCATTAAATTGGTGGGAATGAATATTATTAACCACATTATGAAATATATAATGGTTATACTCATTGATAATATATTAAATAGTTATTTTTAAATAAGCACTTTATTTTTTAGTAAAGTCATTTTATTCTTAAAAAATATGTTTTCTTCAAAAATGGGTTTTCTTACATTTTATGATTGAATATTATAATTAATTTTTGGAAATTTTATAAAATTAATTTGAAAAAATTAATTTCATTTTTAAATTCACCTTTCCAAAATTGTTTTAGGATACATTTTTTATAATTTTCTAAAAAGATTTATTTTTCAATGAATAGTGAAAAATATTGATTTTTGTTATAATTTGTATTTTATTTTTAAGTATTTACAAAGTTAAACTCCAATTTGGATTAGTTTTAAAATTAAATTAGTTGATTTTTATTTAAAATAATCCAATAATGGTTTTTTAAATGTATTTAGTAGAAAAACTTTTTATATTTTAAAGGACCATTTTTTCTAAAAAACCATTTTTCGTCGCGTTTTGCAGTTTAATTCTAAATTAAATTATGAAACTTATCTATTTTGAATTTTGAAAAATGGATTAAATATTTGGAATAATAAATTCCAAATTTAGTAAATATTTTTATTTTATTACTTGCAACACCCCAAGATTTCATGGTATGTTTCTTTTTAAATAAATTCAATAGTTTGTGATGCACGCAACACTGAGTTCGAGCGCACTATGATCTATCAAACTAGCCGTTTAAAAAGAAGTAATTAATAGTATTAACCACATTATGAAATTTATAAATTTTATTTTTAAAAATATAATTCATTTTTTAATTCAGAATATCAAAATTAGCTTAGGGTGAATTTTTGATATTTTTTCTGAAAAGGTTAATTTTTTGATGAATAGTGAAAAACTCCATTGTAGTTAAAAAATAACTTTTTATTTAAATAATTATTATACATTAAATTGATTTTTAAAGTCACAACATATTAATAATATATATATTAATCCAATATAGGTCATTAGAAATATTTTATATTAAAATTAGATATAAAAACTTACTAAACTTTTAAACATCTCTTTTACCCATCTTCTCACCACATTAGCATTAAACTTAATTTAGCCACTCCTATGGGTAGAATTTGGAAAACTATACATACATGGTTGTAATTATAATGATATTTAGAGTCTAATAGGATCATCTTAATTTTTTTGTGAATAGTAACTTTAGTAAATTTTTATTTATTTACCACTATTAAGGTTAAATAGGGTAATTTAAGTCAATAAAAATATTTTAATATTTAAAAGTTACCCTAACACATTTCATAATTTCATTGGATAAGTGGGTTTTGATCAAAATCAACCTTAGGCTGAAATTATGATCTTTTTAAGCCACTTGAGTTAGAATAAAACTTTTATTATACTTTATTTAAAGATAAGTTAAAAATGACATACGCATAATTTTAAAAATTGTATCATTTTTAATATAGGGTTATACATAATATAAATTTTACTATAAATAATAATTGGAAATAAAATAAATTTATATTCATCATGATATTTTATTTTTAATTTTTTGAGAAGAAATAAGTTAATTAAAGGCTTGTATAATAATGATGTAGAAATTGTTTAATTAATGGAAATATCAAATAAATGATATTAAAAATATTAAAACAAATATAATTTTACATAATTAATGAAATAAATGAATTTTTTAGAAAAATTATACATGTTAGATATATATTAGAAGTGTTATTTCTAAGTTATCATGTTATTGATATATTTGTAAAAGGGAAAATAATAAATAGTATCAAAATTGACATAAATGATACTTTAAAATAGATAATATTTCATTAAATGATAAAGAAATTATAAAAATATATATTTAGTCCAAATAAATATTATAATGTTAAATATGTCATAAATGATCCAATTGGGGTTCGTTAATCATTTTATAGTAACTATATTAACCCTATAGTGTAAAAATACAAGTTGTCACGGTAAGAGTTAAATTGTTTAACTAAGGGTTAAAGCCAAAATATAAGGTTAATATTGTGATCTAAAAATGTATAAAATTTATTTTTTGAGATTATTTTGACCCATACTCATCTTATCTTATAAATAATTCTCTTTTTAGTTATTTTAAATCGAAAATAAATTTATATTAAATTGATAGTTTTGAAGTTTATAAAAGTGCCACTACCCTCTATTATAAAAGGGAACCTCTCCTTCTCTTTTATTCACACACATAAATCCCTTTTTCTCTGCCATACCTAGACCATTTCTCCTAAAAAAATCTCTCACTTTATCCTAGAGGCCATAATTTTGGAATAAATCCAACCTAAGAATCTATTTTGTGCAAATCAAAAGGAGATACTCAAAGAAGAGGTAATTATTTAACAATTCAATTCAATTTCTTTTATAATTATACATCCTATTCCTATGTCGTTTCTATAATAAAGTAATAAATTAAATATAATATATTTTATTATATTTTATTATGATTATTTTACAACCATATTCTTCCTTTTATCCATCCTATGAATAAAAATATCACCATGTGTGTGTGTGTGTACAGCTTACCATCTCCACGATGTGGTGTAATTTTTTTTTCATTACCACTTTATTTGGATGGGTATAATTATGAATATAATAGAAATAAATAATAAATATGAAATTATATTTATTATTTATAATTAACATACCATCCATTTCCTTTCTCATTTACCATTAAGGGAATGATATCGTCGCTCGTGCGTACATACAGCCTACCGTCTCCACGACACAATGAGATTCATCTTCCACATTAACTATTCAAGAATGATTATAAAAATATATATAATGATAAGTATGAAATATATGACATAATAATTATACTTTAATAATATATATATATATATACATATATATTTCATTTACTTTCTTCCATTCAATACGATAAGAAAATGGAAACTGTGTTCATGTGTACGTACGACCTATCATCTCCATGAACGGTGTATTCCATTCCATAAATTTTATATATATATATATATATTGAATATATATGATATATAAATCATTTTTTACATTATTTAAGTAATTAAATCACGGTCTAAGTAATATTATCAAGAATAACAAGTCAAAACATGTACGATTAACAAAGAGGTTATTACCCAAAATGTTGTTTTAACTTACAATTGTTATTAAACGGGTAATATAAATTCATAAATGAATCATATATGATATCATAAATAATGTATATGGTTCTATAATAAATTAATAACATATTTTTAACCATTATATTAGAGTTTAAAGCACATCCAACTAAACTAAAGTACAAGGTAAGGGTTAATTTCCCAATCTCATTATTATCCGACATTGTTTATATATAAGTATTTATTGGGAAATATTTATCATCCATATAGGAATATTTTTAAGGTTTTATGTAAGGAATATTTAACAAAAACATTGTTTAAAATTTTTCAAAGATTTATTCTTCTAAATCTTTCTCATTCATGTCCATGTTTTCAAAATGGGTTTTATGGATTTATTTTTAAGGAATGAATATTTTAAAATGTTAACTTTTTAATTTCTCTAAAATATTTTAAAGTGGTATGGGAAACTAGTATTCAAAAATATCTTTTTAAATTTATTATTTTATAAATTTGTGGATTTTTAATAAATGATTTCAAATTAAAAATAGTATTTTTCTAAAGAAATTTATAATGATTTTATTAAAGTATTTTCATCTATGTCAACATCCTTTGTTGGATATTATGTTTGATTGAGGTTTATCTCTTATGATTTCATTTACCATATTTTATTTAATGTTTTATGATTCTTTTTTACTCTGGATACATTATTTTGATACCATTCATGCTTTATGGTTAATGTATTAACATTTTGTATACTAGTTTTAATAAAAATGTTTATGTTAGTTATGTTTCACCCCTTTTTATATGAGGAATGCATTGGAATTAGTTAGTGATGTGTTGGGGACCGGTTAATGAAATAACTATGGGTTGGAGATTGGTTAATGAAATACCTACAGGTTGGGGACTGATTAATGAAATCCCCTCGATGCATTGATATTTCTCAAGAGACAAACTAGATATGGACTTGGCCAAGGACTTGCCCGTTTATTTTCAGATGTAGATTTGACTGAGGCCTTAACCATTTATTTTCAGATGTCTTGGTTGAATCCTTGATGGTATGCTTCGGATGTCTGGCATTATGCATTCCCTCATTATGATATTAGTTATTGATATTACATGTGATTATTCTACTATTATAATATTCATATGAATTTTTAAATATAATTATTTTTTTTATTCTTGTCATATTATACTCAATATTATGTTTAAAAGGCTTGTGTTTCAGTTTTATACCTTGACTTAAAAGTTTATACTTATTTATGAAAGATTTTTTTGTATTATTTACCCTTACTGAGCATCTGATCTTACCCCTTTCTTATGTTTTATTTTCCTAAGATTCCAAGATGTGTATTATGATTGATATGTAGGGTTAAGCTAGGAGAATAATGGAATTATCAAATAATTATCTATGTTGTCTTTTATATTATGAATTATAATATAAATTTCATGTATGTAATCTGGCATTCCAAAACTGTTAAACTATTCGGTCCTTTGGGATGTGTATACTTGTATAATGTAGCAATGTAATATAGTAAGGCATCAACTCCGAACAACTGGGATCGCAGTCATTACAATTGGTATCAAAGGAAGTTTACTAGAAACCTTGGAAACTAGATTTAGAAAACCTATATTAGGGAACATAACCCTAATATAGACTTTGAGGATAAGTATAGAATAACGTCCTAAAATTTTGGTAAGGTATAGATTATGTGGGTATTCCTAGAAAATACATCCATATCTGGATACTATAAGTGGATGTGGTTCTAGCACGGATATACCTATGAGTAATAACTATGATAAGGTGTTCCAATCCTGACTTAGGATAACCCGGTACATGACAACGGGCCTTACTGTGCACCTATTTTAAAACTCTATGGGAATATACTTAGGATAATTCACATTCTCTTTACAAACCATTATAAAGGATTTAAAAGTAAATATGTCCTCAAATAAACCATGTTTATGAGATTAGATATGTATAAATGTTTTAATTTATGTTAAGAATTTTTTTAGTTTATGGATTATATATTGTGATATGATCTAATATAGAGTATGTCATTATTTAGAAATGGCGCCTAATAGAAGCATAGTAAACCTCACCAATTCGCGTAATCCAAAGATTAAGAATGATCATATCTTTCTGGTATTAATCCAATATTTCAAAGGGAAATAGTCTCCCAAGAATTATCATCATATGAGGATATTATATTATCTGATAACATGACATGTAAATATTACTCTAAGTATCATTGATTTAGAGAGAATCACAAGAATAAGAGGAAATCTAGGAAAAATATGGATAAAGGGAAGAAGGGAAATAATTATTTTCCCACATGTAATAATTGTGGAAATAATCACTCTAGTACTTGTTTAAAAGGAATGGGAGTTTTCTACAAGTGTAGAGAGAAAGGCCACCATACTTGGGATTATAATGATAAGAAAATGGTTTATAATATATAATGATTCAACTGAAAGTAGATGGGACCCTATGAAAATCAATGTCTTGTGAATCAAAGAAGTATACCACAAAAGAGGCTAATGGAACATGGTCAATATTATACTACTACTATAGACAAAGAGGAATGATTAATGTACTTATTTTGGGATTCAAGAATTGTGTAATTTGAATATTTTATCCAAGATGTACTGGTTATAGGAATTATGGGATATATGAGGATTATACTATAATACTATTTCATTAAAGATTTGAGATTGTATGGTACCAAGAAAAGTGACTTTGTAGAAAGTTAAACTTTTTGGAAAACAAATAGTTGAGGGAAAGATAACCCTTAATATGTTCTTGATACTGAGATAATGATATCAGAATAAAAATATGATTGATTTGGATAAAGTAAATTGGATAGTATTGAATACCTTAGAACTGATTAATTCTTTTTTGAAAAATTGGTTTATGCCATCATTGATGGATTTTACAACATTTTTGGATTTAGGGAGTATATCCAATAATCTATGTTCTATTTAAGGAATAAGGAAGGATGCATGTTTTCAATGAAGTTTTACTATAATTAAAGTTATTACCATATTTCAACGGAATAAATGATGAAGGTATTCACATGTTTGGCTTGTGATAAAAAGATCTACATTATTTTATGTTAATTTTATAAATTTAGTGACCTTATAAATTTTTGGACTGAGGGTTTGGACAAATGTATTTTGGAAGAGTCTTAAGGGTGGAATGGATTAAGTTGAACATTGGATATTATTGTTTTAAGTTAAAAAATTTATTTAATAATTGAATATAATAAGTTTATTTCTGGAATGTTATAATAATATAGTTTTATAAAAAGTACAACCCATAGATCGGGTGATAACCTATCGCGTCTGGAAAGGCCGCGAGACTTGAACTCATAACCGAAGGGTAACAAGGGTGCAACACCTACCACTAGCCTACGTGATGTACTAGTTAGTATAACATTGTTTTATTTATTTAAAAGGTATTATATATGAAGTATAAGTTAATTTTTAGAACCCTGTATGATTAAGATAAATAGAATATATTTTAATTTTATTACCTTTTGTAGAGAAAGATGAGTTTGTGGTAGAAATTAGTTAAAGAATGAAACTCTAATTATCAAGTAAGTATGATTCCTTGTGTTCATATTCTATAAAGTAAATTAATTATTAAACTCTAGGGAAAGGATATTGAAACCAAAAATGCAATCCAATTAGTTTTTATAATGAATGAAATGGTCCCTTTGATCATCACAAATTTAGAGCTTGTGATTATAAAATTTCTCATAATGATGTTCTCTATCACTCTCCATCAGAACATGGTGGTTAGATTTTTATTTCATGCCCATTTTTTCTTACATGGAAACCTTGTATGTGTTATCATTGGTAACCTTCATACTTACCTTTCTTTATTTTAAAGTGTTTGTTTTATCAACCCTTGTTATGATGTGGGATTTAAATAAAGAAATTTTGAGTATTCAAACCTTAGTTACTGAACCCAAATTCGAAAATTAAGAGGATGTAATTTATTAAAGAAGGGGTTAATGTAACATCCCAAGATTTCACAATATGTTTCTTTTTAAATAAATCCAATAGCTTGCGCTGCATGCAACACTGAATTCGAGTGCACTATGATCTAACAAACTAGCCGTTTAAAAAGCAGTTACGAATAGTATTAACCAAAATTATGAAATTTATAAATTTTATTTTTCAAAAAAGTCTTCTTTTTTTAATTCGGAATATCAAAATTATCTTAGGGTTAATTTTTTGTATTTTTTCTGAAAAGTTTCATTTTTATGAATAGTGAAAAATACTACATTGTAGTTAAAAACTGAATTTTTCATTTAAATAATTATTATACATTAAATTTATTTTTAAATTCATGATATATTAATAATATATATATATATTAATCCAATGTAGGTTATTGGAAACATTTTATATTAAAATTGGATATAAAAACTTACTAAACTTTTAAACGTCTCTTTTACCCGCATTCTCACCAAATTAGCGTTAAACTTAATTTAGCCACTCCTATGAGTAGAATTTTTAAAAACATATATGAATGGTTGTAATTAGTATAATATTTTTATTCTAATAGTATCAACTTAATGTTTTTGTTGAATAGCAACTCTAGTAAATTTTTATTTATTTACCGTAGTTATGGGTAAATCAGGTAATTAAAGGTAAAAATAATATTATAATATTTAAGTTACCCTAACACTTGTCCTGGTTTCATTGAATAAGTGATTTTTTACCAAAATCAACCCTATTCTAAAATTATGATCTTTTTAATCCCCCTGGGTCAAAATAACAATTTTATTATATTTTATTTAAGATAAGTTAAAAATGTCAAACTCAAAATTTTAATAAGTAAATAATTTTTAATATAGGGTTATACATAAGATAAATTCAACTATAAATAGTCATTGGAAAGCTAGTAAATTTATAGTAATCAAGATTTTTTACTTTTAATTATTTTAAAATAAATAAGTTAACTAAAATATGGTATAAAGATGATGTTGTAATTGTTTAATTAATGGAAATATCAAAAAAATAATATTAAAAATATTAAAACAAATATAAGTTGACATAATTAATGACATAAACTAATTTTTTATATAACTTAGACATTTTAGAGATATATTAGAAGTTTTATTTTTAATTTATCATGTTGTTAAGATATTTTTAAAAATTAAAATAATAAATAGTATCAAAATTGACATAAATGATACTTTATAATAAATAATATTTTATTAAATGATATAAAATTTATAAAAAATATATATATTTTATCCAAATAAATATTATAACTTTATATATGTCTTAAATGATCCAATTTTGGTTCCTTTTACATTTTATAGTAACAATACTAACCCTATAGTGTAAAAAGACAAGTAGTCAAGGTAAGAGTTAAATTGTTTAAATAAGGGTTAAATCCAAAAGATAAGGTTAATATTATGACCTAAACATATCTAAAATTCATTTTTTGAGAGGATTTATCACAATACTTATCTTATACTCTAAATAAATCACTTTGGATCTATTTTAAATAAAAAATCAATTTATATTAAATTAATAGTTTTGGAGTTTCCAAAAGTGTCCCTCCCTTCTCTTATAAAAGGGAACCTCTCCTTCGCTTTTATTCGCACCTCTAAAGGCTATATGGATCCGAAAAAACCTGAAAAGTTATCCTCCCAACTTCCCTCACTTCATCCTATATGTCATACTTTTGGAATAAATCCAACCTAATAAGTCCTTTTGTACAAATCAAAAGGAGATACTCGAAGAAGAGGTAATTGTTTTACCAATTCAATTAAATTCATTTTCTTCTTCAACTTCATATTCCTATGTGGTTTACATAATAAATTAATAAATATATTATCATCTATTATTCTCATATTATGGTACAACCATATTCCTCCTTTTATCCATCCTATGAATAACAATATCACTATGTGTGTGTACGTACGGCTTACCGTCTCCACGCTGTGGTGTAATTTTTTTTTCATTACCAACTTATTTGAATGGGTATAATGATGAATATAATGGATATAAATCATCAATATGAAATTATATTTATTTTTTATAATTAACATACCATCCATTTTGTTGGACTCCTCCTGTTTGATCATGTTTTAATTCTCACAAATCATGCAAATCATGCAACTCATTCCAATTATGATAATCTTGTTTAAATCATATTTGAATTTTGTTGTTCTTCTTATGATTCCATGAATATAGGTTCAAATTCATAATCTCACTATTTATGATTAATACTATTCTATTATGTTTTATTATACCTATAGTTAAGTTTAAACAATTTTGTGAATATTACTACTTAAGACTGTTTGAAAATATTTGGCTAAGTCTAAGAAACCATAATTCTGACTCCGGTTATAGATTTTGGATTCGACCCAGACACTGTGACTAGACACCGTGACCAGATACTGTGAATAGACACCGTAACGCTGATATCGTGACTCAAGCACCGTTCAAAGTTTTAACAAAGGACTAGACACTGCTACCAGAGACATTGTGATCCTAACACTGCATTTGTGCTACTGGTTCTAGGTGTTAATGCAGCTGTGGCACCATGACTGTCTCATCACTCAAAGGAAAAGGAGAAGATAATGTTTCCCTGTGACATCGTTTTCAAGTGACACTATTTCAAGACAAACTGTGACACCGTTATTTTATCTTCTTTTGTCATTTTCAACTTAATTTCTAATGGTAATATTAAAGTTATTAAATGGCATTGATAGCATTAATGTTTCTTTGTAGACATGTCACCTGATAGTATAGGGTACGAGGTGCAAAATACATGCATCATGTCGGTTCCAAAATGTGTGCCCCCAATTAAAAAGTATATAAGCTCTGCTTCTGATATAATGACAGAGAGACGTGTGATAATTTAAAAAAAAAGTAAACTCGTGTATGAAACATTCTACTAAAGAACACATGAAGCACTCTTGATCCCTGAAGGCTAAACTACCATAGATCATAGCCTCAAACATCTTCACGGTACCAACTAGAATAACACAAGCTACATAGCTCAGATCTTCAAATTGGAAACCAGAGAACCAGACTTGTGATACTCTTTTTTTCACAATAGGACTCAATACTTTCATATGCTTCATCCTACAAGTATAGAGTTGCATAGAATAAAACTCAGAGCACTTCTAACTCGTTTTCATCATCTTTTCTATGTTGTGTAGTGTTTTTATATTTTGAGTAGTGTGTGTGTGTGTGTGTGTGTGTGTGTCTATATTAAAAAATCACACTATCTTCTATATTAAACTGAAGGATATAAGATATCCTTCCTCTAATATCTTCTTAATTGTGTTTACTCCCACGGATAAGTGTGGAAGAGGTCCTTGTGTGACCGGGTAGTTTATACCCACAAAGAATAGCGGAAGAGGTCATGTGACCTAGACAGTTCTATGTATTGTTATTTTACCCCAATCTAGGGAATAGATCAATATCTTATCTATATGTACTACTTGGTGGTAGGTGATCACCAACTGGTGTGGATTAAGTCTCAGCTTGAGACTGAACCACTTGTTTTATCCACTATGTCTTTCAATTTAGTTTTTCTCTGTTTTACTTTATATTTCAGAAAACTAGATATTAATTTGATAGTTATTCTCGGATAGAAGTTATAATTGTTTTACCCTATTATAGTATCTTCAAAAGTTGTATCAATAACTCACATTTATATTATTGAGAATTAATCAATCTTCTGAGAATTTATTTAAATGGTCAAACTATTATAAAATTTTTACCTTGATTAACTGGAATGTATTCATTTTTATTAGGGAATCCTTTCAAGAGAAATTTTTAATAAAAATTTTTATAGATACTCAATTCACCCCCTCTTTAGTACTCTACTCTAACAAAAATTTGGTAACAGAGGAGTTATCCTTATTAAGGCTCTATCATTTTTAAATATTTTTAACTGTGATTTTAGTTGTAATTTAAAGATATGTAAATTTCTATTAGTTATAAATTTCAATATCTTTAAAAGTATTTATTTACTATGGATAATATACTAGAAGGTGATGCTACCAACATACCACCATTCTTTAATGGAACTAATTATGCCCAATGGAAAATTAAAATGAAAATTCATTTAGAAAGTATAGGCTTTGAAATTTGGTCTTCAATTGTAAATGAGTATAAGATTCCTGATACTGCTAGAAATAATTGGGATGACCCAACTAAGACAACTTATAACAATAACTACAAGTCCATTAATTCCTTATACTTCTCTTTAGGAGATGAGGAATTTAACACAATATCTCCATGTAAAACTTCCCATGAAATTTGGGATACTCTATCTGTTTCACAATAGGGAACCACTAATGTGAAAGAAATGAGACTCAATACTTATACTATTAAGTATGATAAATTTAAAATTAAGCTTTATGATCCTATTTATGATATTTATATCAGGTTCAATGAAATTTTCAACACAATGATCTCTCTTGGAAGATATTTCACTGCCAAAGAAAAAATCATGAGGAGTCTCATATGCATATCTGATAGATGGAGAGGAACTTCTTTCTCCATTGGAGAAACATGTGACATCATCAAATTACCTGTAAAATAACTCATTGGGAAATTGATGATGTATGAAGAAGAGATGAAAATAAATAAGGAAGAGGAGGATGAACCCAAAAGAAAGTCTATGGAATTTTAGACCACCACCTCTAAACACAAAGAAAAGGAGAAACTTCCAGTCTCTCTAGAAAGTTCCAATAGTGAACAATATTCACCTGATAGTGATGAGGATATGGCTCAATTATCCAGAAGGTTTAAGAAATTTTATAAAAGGAATAAATTCTTCAAAAATCCTAACTTCAAAGGAAGATATGATAAAAAAAGGTAGCTAGAAGAAGGATTGGAAAAGAAATGACAAGTCTGGTGGTATAGTATGTTATAAATGTAAGAGAAATGGATGTGTAAAGGTTGAATGTCCCAAGATCAAGTATAAAAGGAAATATTAGGACAAAGATATAAAATATAAAAAGGAAATGCAAGAAACTTGGAGTTCTTCTGAGGATAGTTCAAGTGACTCAGAGACTTCACATGATGAACAAGCTAAAAAATCCAATATGTGTTTCATGACAAACACATCTGAGGTAACCCTAGAATATCCTATATAGAATTCCTATTATTCTATAGATGATAGTGATTCTGAAAATATGTCTAAATAATAAAGGTTTTAGTATTTAAATATGCTTGAAGAGACATGTAATTAACTAAAAGATAAATACAAGTCTTTAAAGAAACAGTATGCTCTAACCTCAACTGTTAAATCTAAAATTATTGTAGAAAGAGATAAAAATGGTCAATTACTCAAAGAAAACAACGAATTAAAGCTATCTAATGAGAAATTAAAAAGGGTCATTGAAATCTTTACTAATGGTAATGGTAACTTGATACAAATACTAGGTAAAAAAAATTCCCCCAAAATAAACTACTGGTATTGGATATGAACCTGGTGAAAGAAATTTTGGAAAAACCAATTTTGTTTCTAAATCTATAACACACAGATTTATTCCTATTTCAAAAAAAACATTCTGCTAGTTCAAACTATGATACATCCTCTATTGTATCAAGATTTTCTGGGCCAAATGAAGTTTATTTCTCAAATATTTTACATAATTCTTATAGGAAACCTATGAGGTGGATGTGGGTTCCTAAAGTAATAGTTACTAATATTACTGGACCTAAATAAATATGGGTACCAAAGTCTGTCTTTATTTGACTATTTTGTAGGAAAATTATTTGAAGAGATCCTGTAAAATCTTATAGTTCTTGGACAGTGGGTGTTCAAGACTCATGAAAGGATACTATTCATGCTTCAAGAACTTAATAAAGATTAATGGTTGACATGTCACTTTTGGTGACAATTCCAAAGGAAAAATCATCAACCTGGGCCAAATCAGTAACTCTAACTTAGTATTAATTTCTAAAGTACTTTTTGTTGATGTAATAAAATATAATTTGTTTAGTATCTCACAATAATGTGGTGATAGATTTCATGTTAAATTTGAAAATGATTCTTGTAATGTTTTTAATTATAAAAATAAATTATTATTTTCTTCATTAATAAATGAAAATGTATATTCTGTTAACTTTGAATCTTTAGTTTCTCAAACTTCTTCATGTTAAAGTGTATTTCACAAAGATTCTTAGCTCTGGAATAGAAGACTAGGACACTACAATATTCACTCCCATATAAAGATAACTAGAAAAGTTTAGTCAAAGATCTACCCAAACTAGAGTTTCCAAATGATAAATTTTGTAATCCTTGTCAAAAGGGAAAGAAACACAAAATTTCCTTCAAACCAAAGAAATAAGTTTCAACTTCTCAACCTCTCAAGTTGGTTCACATGAATTTGTTTGGGCCATCTAGAGTTTCTTGTTTAAATGGAAAGCACTATGTTTATGTTCTTGTAGATGACTTTTCTAGGTATACTTGGACCTTCTTCTTGGCTCACAAAAGTGAAGTCTTCTCTCACCCCACCAAGTATGCTAAAACTGTAGAAAACCTTAGTGGGCTTAGAATCAAATCTCTAAGAAGTGACCATGGATATGAGTTTTAAAATCAAGAGTTTGAATCATTTTTCTCACAAAATGGCTATAATCATAACTTCTTTGCCTCTAGAACACCTCAACAAAATGGAGTTGTAGAAAGAAGAGATAGGACCTTGCAAGAAATTTCTAGAACCATGCTTAGTGAATATGACTTACCTATTTATTTTTAGATTAAAGTTGTAAATACAGCATGCTGCATTATTAATAGAGTGTTGATTAGAACTATTCTTAAAATAAATCCATATGAATTGTGGAACAATAGAAAACCCAAAGTGAACTACTTCAAAGTCTTTGGTTGCAAAGTCTATATCCTTAATAACAAGGAAAATCTTGACAAATTTTCATCAAAGAGTGATGAAGGAATATTTATAGGATATTCAATATCTCATAAATCCTATAGAGTTTTTAACAAAATAACTAAATGTGTGGAAGAATATATCTATGTCAAGTTTGATGAGACAGATCCACATGATCCAAAGACCTCTCTAAAGAATATTGAGGATGATATGTCAAATCTAGATATTAATGATAAATCCTCTAACTATCCTATAAAGGAATCTGTAAAAACTTCAAGTTCTAGAAATACTCCAGAATCTATCCATAATGAACCAGAACCAAGTAATGAACCTAAAATAATTACTAGTGCAAAGGTCAATGGCATTAATAATCATCATCAACCCTCATATTCAAGCACTAGTTATCATAATTTTCATACTCATTATAATTATATCACTAGAGTTTGGGTGGTACATTTTTTGATATTTCTTTACATTTGAATCATTATCTAACTTCTTCCCATTACTTCATAATTTTATAATCTTATGACCTTATTTTCCATACTTAAAACATGTACCAGTCCCATTAATAAAATTTCCTCCATGATTCTTTCCATAATTCTAGCATAAAAGAAAAAATAGGATCTTGAAAGAAATTGTTAGAACCATTCTTAGTTAACATGACTTACCTATTTATTAGGCTAAAGCTATAAATACAACATTCTATATTATTAATAGAGTGTTTATTAGACCTATTCTTAAAAGTACTCCATGTGAATTGTGGAACAATAGAAAGTAAACTTCTTCAAAGTATTTGGTTGAAAATTTTATATCTTTAAAACCAAGGAAAATCTTGAAAAATTTGAATCCAAGAGTGATGAAGGAATATTTATAGGATATTGAATCTCAAGTAAATCCTATAGATTTTTTAACAAAAGAACTAAATTTGTGGAGGAATCTATCCATGTCAAGTTTGATGAGACAGATCCACATGAGCCTAAGATCTCTCTAGATAATCTTGAGGATGATATGTCAAATCTAGACATTAATGTTAAATACTCTAACCATCCTATAAAGGAATCTGTGAAAACTTCCAATTCTGGAAATTCTCCAGATTCAATCCATAATGAACCAGAACCAAGTGATGAACCTGAAATAACTATCCCTACCTTATCTAGACCAACTATAACCCTTAAGAACCATCCCTTAGATTTTTTAGTTGGATATCAAGATAGAGGAACACAAACTAGATCTTCTCTTAGAAATTAGGTTGAAAATCAAGCCTTCTTATCACAAATTGAACCTAAAAAACATCAATGATGCTATCAATGATGAATTTTGGGTGATGGATATATAAGAAGAACTTAATCAGTTTGAAAGGAACAAAGTTTGGAAACTTTTTTATAGACCCAAATACATTTTTACCATAGGCACTAATTTGGTTTTTAGAAATAAAGTAGCTGAAGCTGGTAACATATTTAGAAACAAGGCAAGATTGGTTTCATAAGGCTATAGTCAAGAAAAAGGAATTGACTATGAGGAGACATTTTCACCAGTAGCTAGACTTGAAGCCATTAGAATCTTTCTTGCATATGTTGCACATATGAATTTCAAACTGTATCAAATGGATGTCAAGAGTGAATTACTGAATGAGTATATAAATGAAGATGTTTTTGTTGAATAAACCCCTAGTTTCATAAATTATCACTTTCCAAATCATGTTTTTAAATTATCAAAAGCTTTGTATGGTTTAAAACAAACTCCAAGAGCTTGGTATGATAGATTAAGTACTTTTCTTATTTCCAAAGGTTTTACAAAAGGTATATCTGATCCCACTATTTTTATAAAATGAATTTCCAATGATGTTTTAGTAGTTCAAATTTATGTAGATGATATTATTTTTGGATCTTCAAAAAATTATTTATGTATTGAGTTTTCTAAAATGATACAAAATGAATTTGAAATGAGTTTAATGGGTGAACTAAAATTATTTCTTGGATTTCAAATCTTTTAAAATAAAGATGGTATTATTTTAAATCAAAGAAAATATACTAAAGATATTCTAAAACGTTCTGTATTGGATAGTACTAAAAGCAGTGATACTTCAGTGAGTACTACTTGTACGTTGGATCTTAGTGAATATGAAAAATCTATTAATCAAACCACTTATAGAGGAATGATTGGGATATTACTCTACTTAACTGCTATCTGACCTGATATTATGTTTAGTGTATGTATGTGTGATCTCTTTCAAGAAAAACATAAGGAATCTCATTTAAATTCTATTAAAATAATTTTCAAATGCCTCAAACATACACCCAATCTAGGATTGTTCTATACAAAAGGAAAATAATTTGAGTTAGTTAGCTATTCTGATACTGATTTTGGTGGTTTTAAGTTAGATAGAAAAAGCACCTATGGAACATGTCACATTTTAGGAAAGTCTTTAGTGTCATGGTGTAGTAAGAAACAAAATTATGTTGCATTATCTACTGCCAAAGATGAATACATAGTTGTTGGTAGTTATTGTGCACAAATTTTGTGGATGAAACACACACTACTAGACTATGGATATCAATTTATGCATTTACCTATAAATTGTGATAATACAAGTGCTATTAACATTTCAAAGAATCATGTTTCACACTCCATGACAAAACATATTGATGTAAGACATCACTTTTTGAGAGACCATTATCAAAAAGGTGATATCACTTTGGAATTCATTGTAATGGAATATTATCTTGTTGATATATTCACCAAACCATTAAATTATTAAATGATAGATTACATAATACATGAATTAGGGATGATAAGTCTTAAGTGAAAGGATTACAGGACTTACTGTTTCACAGCTTACGGTTTCATGCTTTACAGTTTCACATGTTACTATCTTGGAAATATTGTCTCACTTTTATAGTTTCACAAGATTACTGGTTTGAAGTTACTGTCTCATGTTCATGGTCTCATAGTTACTATCTCTTGGTTACTATTTTTTCACTTACTATCTCAATGTTATGGTGGAACCGTTTTCTATCAAATCATAATTATGAAACTGTAATGACCTATTCTGGTCTCACATTAAAGACCTATACATATATTTTTTTTCTTTCTCTATTGTATCATTGAATGCAATATTTCACTTTACTGTGCTTTTTTTTAAGACATTTGGACATCCTAAATTATAAAAACCCAATATTTTTCACTTCTCTCTTCACTCGATCTTTCCTCTCTCGAAACCTATGCCCTTGCCTTCCAAATCTCCCGCTCTCCTTTAACTCATTCTCCTTCTTAAACCAGTTGTTTTATTCCCAAAATAAAGAGACCCTATTTTTTGACTCCTGAGAAGTGAAGGTCTCACAAAAAGGAAAGAAAGGTATCGTGAATATAACTAGAAGGACCGTTGAACCCTGTTCTTTTAAATAGAATAGTCGTTCCTGAAAAAGAAATATGTCTGAAGTGGCTACTATCAAGTAAGTCACTTCTCTTGAAAGTTCTGACTGAATAAGGCTGGTTGGACTAGTTAAATAAGGAAAAATCACCCATTTATCCAAAACTTGTTTCTCAGTTTTATCAGTATGTCCAGTTTTCTTTTGATACTGAAAATGATTTTTTGTAAGAAGATGGATTAATGGTCAAAGGTGTACTTTTTCCTTGAGGTTATGGGATGGCTACCTAGGGATAACGCATGAAAGAATATGTGAGGATCATCAGTAAGAACCCCATCCTAACAGTGATATTTTCACCTTGGAAGAAGATTTGGGAAGCCTAACTAGAAATAGAAAGAAAAGAAGAGAAACTGTTGGTTAGTTGGATGGTGAGACAAGGCTGTTGTTTAAGTTTATTCAGGATCTTATTATTCCAAGAAAAGGTGATTTTTCTACTCTTAAGTATCAATATGTATTCTTGATACATATTATGAAAAATGGGAACAAGATTAATCTATGTAGGTATATTATAATTCACATGTGTGAATTGATCAAGACAACTTCGATGTTTACCTCTTTGTTATATTCAAGAGTAATCTCTGCAATGATGTCTGCTAAAGGAGTAGTTGGACAGAGTTAAAAACTCATTAAAGGTTGAGTTCTGTATCTCAAAGGATACAATCATAAGGATGAAGATAAGTTGGAATACTTGGTAAAAGTCCTGGGTAGAGGAAAATGAAAGGTCTTATGAAAAGTTTAATCCCATTTAAAATCCCTCTAGATCTAAATACAAGCATGACCCTGGCTTAGAACCTGATGAGTTGGTGGAATACTCAATTCAAGAAGTAGAGGATGCAGAAGCTGCACTTGTGGATAGAACTATCTTAGAAGAATAGGACAGTGGCTTACCTGAACCACAAGTTGATGAACAACTAGTTGGTGAACAAATATTTAATGAAGGCTTTATTGATAAAAAAGGACCTACTAATGGTCTGGAAGTGTAATATGTTCTTGAGGAATATCTAGAATAACTTTTTTTTGATAAAGGTACTACAGTTTTAGAAAGGTATAGAGAACAAGATGAGCCTAAATTAATCCTATCAGCTGAAGAAAGAATAGACCAAGCCTTTCGGCAAGCTAGAATAGAGATGGGTGAGCCTCATATTGATGAAATTTTATAAATATAGAAAGATACTGGGACTCTCACTCTTATAGATGATACAAAAATTAAGGGGGAGAAAACCCACATTCTAGAAACTACTTAAGCACAAAGCTCTACTGAGACAAGTCCCATATACAATGTGCATAAATTACCTAGCTATTTTTATGTCTCGGATTCTCAAGTGGATTCAATGAGAATAATTGATATTAAAACAGCTTTTCAATTGAAATATTTTTCTCTACCAGGTGTAATACCTGCTAAGGAGCCTAAAACTATTGAGTTCTCTAGACCTGAGAGTGCTCAAGATTCCCCAAGCTCTGTAATCTATGAGGATTTAAAGGTGTTTGGATAAAATATGTTGGATGGATTTGAGAAGATTTTGAAAGCTCAAAATCTTCCTATAACGCGTCTAAGTAAATAGGATGCTAGTATGATTTTATAGAAACTTATATGGTAAACTCAACCTCATATGTTGCAAGAAATTTAGGAAGTAATAATTGAAAATCAGCACCTAAGAGAAGAAGTAAAATCTTTAAGGTCTTTGGTTGAGGAACTAAAGAAAGAGTTTCAAACTTTTGAATCCCTTGTTTCTCTATTTAGCATAGAAGATGCTGACAAGATAGATATAAAGGTTTCAGCACTGATTAAACCAAATCTAGTAGTTGTTTTTGAGAAAACAGTAGCAAAAAATGACAAGCTGGCAGAATAAGTTCAAAAATTAGCATCCTCAAATGATGCCTTTCCCAGTATTTTCAAGGACTCTGTTGAAACTGTTTTCAAGACCCTTCATGAACCATTTTCATCCATATCAACTCCTTCCTTATCGGCTAAGCCTTCTCAATCATCTCAGTTGTCAAAAAGTGCAGTTCTGAGAAAGGTTATTCAAGAAGAGATTAAATATTTGAAAAGTCCTTTTGTTCAGGAAAGTATCTCTAAAATTATTCAAAATAGTGAGCATGTCCATGATATGGTTCGCCTGTATTCTAAGGAAGCTTCTATGGAATATGATTATATTACAAAGAAAGTAGATTTCTACTTCAAATGGATTTATAAAAAGCATAAATTGACAAGTTATTTCAAGTACCTTGTGGAAAATTTGAAAATAACTCATGTGACTCAAGCATTTAAGGACCAAGTGTAGAAAATAAAAGAGTTCACGCCTGCCTTGGAAAAGTTTCTTGAGAATAAGGATGACTTTGAAAAATCTATACAATAGGGTAGCGAGGTCATCATTGATTTCATCAATCTACTGAAGCCCTATCTCCATGTGCAAATCACTACCATTGTGGATCCTACAGCTGCTCCCTTGAAGCCTGGTTTCACCCCTTCTTCATCGTCTACCTTTGCTCCTAATACCATGTCTATCTCTCAAGCTTTGAGCCAGATCTAGCCTATTATTATTGAACAATCTTTTCCTCAGTCTCAAACCAAACCCACTCTTTCCCCCTTCTGTTTTTGAAGGTGTGCTTCTTCTTTCTCTCACCATTGGATCCCTCTCAACTATCACCTCCTCTTCTGCTCATGTGGCTCCTCCTGCTGACTCTACCAAGGGAAAAGAGAAGTATGCTGCTTCTGAAGAGAAGTGAAGGATTTTTACTTGATGATAATGTTCTATTTTTTTCTTTTTTGTTATGTATGTATTGGATTTTCTCTTATTTTTCAATGGAATGTTCCTTGTTACTATTTGAATTTAGCTTTAAATTTATTCTCTTCTTATTTTTTTCTTCTTATTTTCTTTTTGATAATCCCAAAATGGGGAGAAATAAGAAAAACTTTATTTATTTTTAGATAGTTCATACATGCCATGATTTTTTATCATCAAAAGGGGGGATATTGATGGACTCCTCCTATTTTATCATGTTTTAATTCTCAAAAATCATGCAAATCATGAATATCATGCCAATTATGTTAATATTGTTTAAATCATGTTTGAATTTTGTTGGTCTTCTTATGATTCCATGATTACTGGTTCAAATTCAGAATTTCACTGGTTATGATTAATCATATTCTATTATGTTTTATTATACCAATAATTAAGTTTAAACCATTCTGAAAATATTACTACTTAATACTTTTTATAGATATTTGGATAAGTATGAGAAACCGTAAGCCTGAAACTAGTTTTAGATTTTGGAAAAGACCCAGACACTGTGACCAGACACCGTAACCCAGATATCATGACCAGATACCATGACCAGACACCATAACACTGATACCATGACTCAAGCACCGTTCAAAGTTTTAACATAGGACTAGACATCACTACCAGAGATACTGTGATCCTAACACCACATCTATGCTACCGGTTCTAGATTTTAACGTAGTTGTGGCAACGTGACTGTCTCATTGCTCAAAGGAAAAGGAGAAGACATTTTTTCCCTGTGACATTGTTACCAAGTGACACCATTTCATGAAAAACTGTGACACCTCTCTTTTATCTCCTTTATTTGTTTTTATTTTAATTTATAATGGTCATATTCAAGTTATTAAATGGAACTGATAGCATTAATGTTTCTTTTTAGACATGTCACCTGATAGTATGAGGTACAAGGTGCAGAATGCATGCATCCTATCAGTTCCAACATGTGCACCCTCAATTAAAAAGGAGATAAGCCCTGCTGCTGATATAATGACAGTGAGACATGTGAGAATTTTTGAAAAAAAAAGTGAACTCATTCATGAAACATACTACTTAAGAACACACGAAGCACTTTCATTCCCTAAAGGATTAACTACCATAGATCATAGCCTCAAACATTATTGTAGTACCAATTAAAAGAATACGAGCTACATAGCTCACATATTCGAATTGGAAACTAGATCACCAGACTTGCAATACTCTTTTTTCACAAGAGGAATCAATAATTGAATTTTATTCATCCTAAAAGTCCAGAGCTACATAGAATAACACTCAAAGAACTTCTAACTCTTTCTCATCATCTTTGCTTTGTTTTGTATTGTTTTTAGCTTTCGAGCAATGTGTGTGTGTGTCTGAATTAAAAACACACATTGTATCCTATATTAAACTGAAGGATACAAGATATCCTTCCTCTCATATCTTCTTAATTGTGTTTACTTCTATGGATAAGTGTGGAATAGGTCCTTGTGTGTCCTGGTAGTTTATACCCGCGAAGAACAGTAGAAGAGGTCGTGTGACCTGGACAGCTCTGTGTACTGTTGTTTTACCCTGATCCAGGTTGTGGATCAATCTCTTATCTATATAGACTGCTTTGTGGTAGGTGATCACTAAGTGGAGTAGATTAATTCTCGTCTTGAGACTGAACCACTTGTTTTATCTGTTGTGTCTTTTAATTTATTTGTTCTATGTTTTACTTTATATTTCAAAAACTAGATATTACTTTGATAGTTAGTCTTATATAGAAGTTATAACTATTTTTCCCTATTAGAGTATCTTCAAAATTTATATCAATAACTCACATTGATATTACTGATAATTAATCAATCTTCTAAGAATTTATTTGAATAGTAAAACTATTATAACCTTATTACCTTGATTGACTATCATGTATTCATTTTTATTGGGGAATTTTTTTAAGTTAACTTTTTAATAAAAAAATTTACAGATACTCAATTCACCCCCCTCTTGAGTACTTTACTCTGACCAACACATTTTCTTACCCCCTTTACCATTGAGGGAATGATATCGTCGCTCATGAGTATGTACGGCCTACCGTCTCCACGATGCGATGAGATTCATCTTCCATGTTGACCATTCAAGAATGATTATAAAAATATATATAATGAATAATTATGAAATATATGACATAATAATTCTACTATAATAATAATATATATATACACATATGTCATTTACTTTCTTCCATTCAATATGATAAGGAAATGGAAACAGCGTTCATGCGTACGTATGGTCTACCATCTCTATGAACAGTGTATTCATTTCCATATATTTTTTTATATACTGAATATATATGATATATAAATCATGTTTTACATTTTTATAAGTAATTAAATCATGATCTAAGTAATAGTATCAAGAATAACAAGTCAAAATATATATGATTAACAAAGCAGTTATTACCCAAAACATTGCTTTAACTTGGAATTGTTAATAAACGGGTAATATAAAGTCATAAATGAATTGTATATTATATCATAAATAATTTATATGGTTATGTTATAAATTAATATCATATTTTAAACGATTATACATGAGGTTAAAGCACATCCAACTAAAGGAAAGTTCTAGGTAATGGTTAATTTCACAATCTCATTATTATACGAGATTGTTTATATATAAGTATTTATTGGGAAATATTTATCATCCATGTAGGAATCTTTTTAAGGTTTTATGTAAGGGATCCTTGACTAAAACATTGTTTTAAATGTTTTAAAGATTTATTGTTATAAATATTTATCATTCGTGTCCATGTTTTCAAAATGGGTTTTATGCATTTATTTATAAGGAATAAATATTTTAAAATGTTAATTTTCAAATTTCTCTCAAATATTTCAAAGTGGTATGGGACACTTTGATTAAAAAATATCTTTTTAAATGTATTATTTTATAAATGTGTGGATTTTGAATAAATGATTTCAAAGTAAAAAAATGGTGTTTTTCTAAAGAAATTTGTACTGATTTAATTATATTATTTTAATACTATTTCAATATACTTTTTTGGATCTTATGTTTGATTGAGTTTTATCCCTTATGATTTCATTTAACATATTTCATTTGATGGTTTATGATTATTTTTTAATATGGATGTGATATTTTGATACCATTTATGGTTTATGGTTAAGGTGTTAACATTTTGTATACTGGTTTTAATATTAATGTTTATATTGGTTATGTTTAACCCCTTTTCATTTGAGGAATGCATTGGACTTAGTAAGTGATGGGTTGGGGACCGGTTAATGAAAGCCCTACAAGTTGGGGACCAGTTAATGAAATCCCCTTGATGAATCAGTAGTTCTCATGAGACAAAACAGATATGGACTTGGCCAATGCCTTACCCATTTATTTTCATATATGAATCTAGCTGAGGCCTTAACTATTTATTTTCAGATGTTATGGTCAAAGCCTCAATGGTAAGTTTCAGATGTCTGGCATTATGCATTCCCTCAATATTAGATTAGTTATTGATATTAAATGTGATTATTATACTAGTAGAATATCTATATGAATGTTTAAATGGAATTATTTGATTTATTATTTCCATTTTATGCTCAAGATTATGTTTAAAAGGCTTGTATTTCAGTTTTATATCTTGCCTTAAAATTTTATGCTTATTTTTGAAAGTTTCTGCTGTATTATTTACCCTTATTGAGTATCTAATCTCACCCCTTTATTATGTTTTATTTTACTAGTATCTCAATATATGTAATATTATTAATATGTAGGGTTAATCTAGGAGAATATGGTGTTCTCAGATCATTATTTATGTTGTATTTTAAGTTATGAATTGTAATGTAAAGTTCATGTATGTAATTTGGCTTTCGAAAAATGATAGATTTTTTGGTCCTTCAGGATGTGTTTCCTTGTATAATTTACCAATGTAATATATTAAGGCACCGACTTTGGGAAACCGAGGTTGGGGTAATTACATTACTAGTCAAAATGAATAGTAATCTTAGTAATTTTTGTTACCATGGTTAATGGTAAATTAGGTAATTTATGGTTAAAAATAAAATGATAAAGACTATAAAATTACCCCCAAAACTTATAAATATTAATTATATGAGTCCATTTCGTCTATATGAATCCAAGATTCAATTATATGACCTTTTTTTATTTGGTAATGATTATAACCCTTATAATACTTTATGTAAAGAAAAGTTAAAAATGTCACACTCTTATTTTTAATAACTATAATATATTTAACATAGAGATAACCAAAGGATATGTAAAGTTATAAATATTAATTTGAAATATAAATGATTTATCTTCAGCATAGTAATTTATTTTTAATTTTTAGTAAAGAAATAATTACATTAAATTCCTACATAATGCCGACGCAGTAATTATTAAATTAATAGAAAAATCAAATAAATGATATTAACAATATTAAAAGTATTATACTTTGATATTATTAATGTGATCAATTAATTTTATATATAAACATGAAATTTTAGGGATGTATTAAAAAATCTAATTTTACTTGTTTTCTTGATGTAATTAAAGTCAAATTAATGAATAGTTCTACAAATTGATATTATTGATATTTTATAATAAATGATATTTTATTAAATGATATAAAATTCCTAAAAATATTAAATTCATACAATTAATTAGTATATGTTTTATAAAATAAACTATGTTCCATTTATGGGTTGTTTGTTCATTTTTAGAAATTATCTTAATCCTCAAAGAGTGAAAATCCTTATTGTCACAGTAAGTGTGAAAGGGGCTAATGAGGGGTTAAAACCAAAAGATAAGGACAAAAACATAGTCGAAACTTGTCTAATTTTTATTTTATGAGGGTATATAGAAAATTAATAATACTATATTTTAAATAAATTATTTTTGATCCATTTTTAATTAAATATTAATTGATATTAATTTAATATTTTGAGAAGTTCCAAGAGTGACCCCTCCCCTCTCTTATAAAAGGACGTCTCTTATTCTCTTTATTTTACACTCCAAGAACCATTTTTTCATCCAATACCTGCCCAAATAACTTCTTTTAATATCTTCACTCATTATACAGGTCTTTTTTAGGCATAATACCAACCTTATAGGTCTTAAGGTGTTAATCAAAGGAGACTTTCCAAAGAAGAGGTATAGTTTTAACCTTATGTTTTAGTTTTATTTCTTCTTCCCATTTCTTAAAATATTATTGAACCATGATAAAATAATAATAATAATATCATCCATAAATTTATATGTTATTATATTAATGTAATGACATATATCCATCTTCGCTTACATCAAATGGGAAATGAAACCATCATTCATGTGTATGGCGGGTTACCGCCTCACAAACTGATGTAATTTTTTTCATCACCATCTCTCATAGATGGATTATAATGATAAATTTAAGTTATATATATAATATTCATGATATATTTATCATGTTTTAAATATAATATAACACATGTTTTCTTACCTTTCCATAAAATGAAAAATGATAATGTCGTTCGTGCGTACATGTGGACTACCACCTCCATGAAGAGATGTGATTAATTTTTCATCACCACATCACATGGATGATAAATATAAGTATAATTAAAGAAATAATATTATATTTAAGTTATTATTATCATTATTTAAAGATAAATTTATAATTAGCTTCTTTCCATAATGATCATTGAAAAATGGAAATGTTACTCATGCATATGTACAGCCTACCATCTCCAAGATTATAACATAGTTCATTTTTAATAACCATATTTAATGATTGGTTTTAAAAGTATAATTTATTTATAAAAATTATAATTATTACATTATTATTATTCTTTATATGATGGAATAATGACCTCTTTGACCATAGTTGACTTACCAAATCCATTTTGGACCTATGAAACAAATATCATCAAAAAATTTGATATGAATTTAATTAATTAAATAATTAAATATAGAATGGTAAGAGATAATATGAAAGTAATAATAAACTTTAAAAATTTTCTTAATTAAGTAAATATTTATTCAAATTTTATTATTTATGAAGATAAAAATTGCACATGACGATTCGGACTCAAGGTAAGGGAATTTCTTTTAAAAATCCTCTTAAATTTTACCTCAAAACTCTCTTTTTCTTCAATAAACATGTTTTTAAAGTTATTTATGTTTTTATATGAACATAAAATATTTATAGAGTACATTTTATGTCTCTTTTACATTATTTAAATGGTTTCAAAAAAGGGGTATTTTTATATAATGTTTTTATGTTCTTTAACAAAATACAAAAGGATTGTTTTATTTTAACAAATACAGCAATGATAACTTTTCCCAATGCCATAGTTGTTATTTAATATTTGGATTCCTTTAAAATATTTCATGTTTCCTTAAAATAAAAAACCTCTTTCATTATTTTCTGATTATTTTTCAAAAAAGGTTTTAAAATTTAATAGATATTTCAATATCTGAAAATATTTTCTTAGGGGTACAAATAATGTTTTTATGGTGAAAGATTTTATGTATTCTGTTATGGTTCTTGGGAATTATTTATGAGTATGGGAAGTTAATTTATAAACCAAAGGTTATTGATACCATTATATCTCTATAATTCATTGGTTAAAGAGACATATTTAACCTATTAGGTTTATTTTAAGAGATTATCGGAATATATTATGATGTTTATTCTAAGTATAAATATATAGTTATTTCAAGTGTAACTATGATGGTTACCCCAATTATAATCGTGATAGTTATTCTATGTGTAAGTAATAATGATATGAAAATTATTCCTAGGGTTACCTACATGATATATCTATGCTTTCTAGGAGATTTTATGGAAATTTTATGATTTTACATGGTAAAGGAAATTATATATTACTTCATAAGGTTGGAAATTATAACTTTGTGAAAAAGTTATTATAAGTTTTTAATGATTTCAAAAAAACCACTGTGATTTTTTATTTTTCCTTTAAGATTTCTTATGAAGTGTTTTATGAAAATATTCGGATAGATAAGTTTATTTATTAGGTAAGAAAATTCTTATTTAACCCCAAAAGTTTATTTTTAAAAAGGTAAAAAAAATTAAGTATTTGTGGACTAACATTTTGTTTCTTTATTTTTATGTCCCTTGCTGATATTTTTGTTCTCATCCCACATTTTAAAATTTTTTCATGGGGTTTAAGGAGGGGTAATGGAATATAACAAGTCAAGTTGAAATTCATGATTATTTTTCATGAAAATAAATCATGTTTTATTTTAACAAATTTACATTGTGAAAAAAATGGATACTAATAAGAAGTGTCCACTTTATAAAATATAGTTTTTTTATGTAAGAGTTATGACCTAATTATCTAAAAATCTAAACCTAAAATATCTTTGGTAACATAATAAAGTAAATTCTAGTTTAAATTCACTAGAATATGAAATGTTTAAGGTGTGGTCCTTACATATGGTATGAGAGAAATGTTTTTATAAATTTATAGGATAGTATTTTATTGAAGAAAAATTTAATAGTCGTCTACAACCACAATGATAAGTATGTTAAGGAGGATCATAGTTATTTTGGATAAATCGTAAGAGTTTGAGATAACATGAATAAGGATATATTAGTGTTTATCCTCCTCATAGGATGGTATATTATAATTTTATTGATATGATCACACTAATTTTTTTGGTTTTAGTAAATGGTTGGATCCATCATGAAGCGAAGTAATAATGGATGTGAAGGAAAATGTGTTGGTTTTCTAAATGATAAATAAAACAGAATGGGAGCTGTAGTGAGAACGCTTTTGGTTATTCTTAACAAAATTTTAAGAGTAATAATTAATAACTTGAACCTTGGTAAGTTTCCTAATGCATCAAATTTGAGAGAAATGAGGCCCTATGGAAGTTCAGGTGATAATGATCGTAAAGATAAATAAATTCAATGAACTGTGTGTTAAAAATGTAGAAATAATCACCTAAGAAAATTTATTAACAGGAAGATGTTTTATATGTGGTAAATGAGGTCATAAATAAATAATATACCATGTAAAAATGAAGCATTAAATTAACTCTATGAAGGGGAATAAGTTCTTCCCAAGGTATCAATTTAATGTTTCAAATGTCGGGAGAATAGACATTATACAAATTGATATCCCATGGGGAGGATCATGAATGGGATCAGTAATAATATACATATATCTATTTAGAAATACATAATTCTATTACATTTTAAGATGAGGAAACTAAAAATGATATATGAATGGTTGGATTATTTCTTGGATTATGTTTTGACATTTTTTAATCTTAGGAAATGATTCATATTTTTGTTTTTAGGAAAGTAGTATTAAGGAATAAGATTGAAATTCATGGTTAATGGATTATAAATAAATATGAATGATTAATATGTCTATATATAATCTATTCAATAGTTATGGTAGATTTAATAAGGATCATAAGTTTAAAATAATTAATACACTTTTGATGATTGGAGTTCTTTGGGAGACTTTTATTGAGTTTTGATTGATGTTTGAGGTATATGTAAACCTTAAGTTTATCATGTGAAAAAGTTATTTGATGAATAATTATCTTTTTATTTTTTTTGTACATATGTTTAAAGGTGTTTATAACCTTTAGGGTTTGTATGATCTTTTATTTTTAGGTAGTTATGGGTTATTACGTTTTTGGGGATGCAAAATGAAAGTTATGAGATAACATTTGAGGTTAAAACATTTATTTAATATTGAATATATTAAGTTCATTTTTTATGATATTTATAACATTTATGGGAATTTTATAAGGATTATATTAATATAGTTTTATAAAAATGAAAATCTGTAGGCTGGGAAATAACCTGTCTCATCCAACAAGGCTATGTGGCTTTAACCCACAACTGAAGGGTGACAAGGGTGCATCACCTACCTCTAAACTGCATGAATTCCTAGTTTGTATGACATTGTTTTTCTTTATTTAAACAATATTATAGATAAAATTTAAGTTCATTTTGGGAATATATGTTTTATTGTATAGATAACCATGAGATTGAAAGTGATTTAGTGGTTATGTGATTAATTTTATTTCAGAAAAAGTTCACTATTTTGGAAACCCTGTATGATTATAGTAAATAGAATATTATAGTATTTTATTTGAGTAATAAAGGTTAAATTATATTTTAGAATCATATATTATTTTAATGTTTCCTAATATTGATTTAGGTTATGATTATAATATCATGTAGATTATATGATTAGGGAATATACTTTTTTGGAATGAGGCATTAAGAGTGATTGATGTTATTTAGAGATAAATGTTAAACTAATATTAGAAGAATATGTGATCAAATCCTTGTGAAATTTGGGTTTCAATATTTGTTTGTAATATTTTAAGGAATTTTAAGGATAGTTATTTATTGAATGATCTAAGTTGAACTTTGGGTATTACTGTTTAATTTTGGAAATTAAAGTAGTTTTTATTTTTATGAAGGTATATTCATTTTGAGAATAAAATTATCTTATCCTAACCATTTTTGGTTTTAGTCTAAAGATAGGATTAATATATTTATAACCTTTTTTGTATTATATGATCTATTATAAGTTGATTCTAGTATGAAAAAATCGTCTTAAATACACATCATTTGGAGAAAAAAGATGAATTTGTGGGAAAATTTGATTAAAAGATAAAATTATTCTTAACAAGTAAGTATATTTTCTTATGTTCTTAATTTAGGAAATAAAATAATTCATCGACTTTATAAAAAGTATTTTGAAATAAAAATTTTATTCATTTACTTTTATTACTAAGAAATCAATGGTCTTTTAACCCATCAGATATTTACAGTTTTATGATGGTTAAATTTATCCTAACCATGTTCTTTGTCACTCTTTATCAGTCCTTGTGTGGCACCCTGACCTGATTTTCTACCCAAATAGTGCTTTAGGATGAGTTCCACTTGTCCTTAAGTGCGCCTCCCCATATGCCAAATTTATCGACTAGTAGTGAGGGTGTAAAGAGGTGATAGTGGGGAGACTATACCCTTTGGTGATGATATAATAATGGTCTAATACATATATATTAGCAGAAAAGAAAGACCAAACTGACATTGGACTAGTAACCTGCCCATGACAGAAGCACAACAGTAGCAGAATAAGCAATAATAATAACAAAGTTCAAAAACCAATTTTCAGAATGAAACATCGCAACATAACATTTGTAGCTAATCAAATAGAACATGCATACCTAACAATTCATATAGACAATAATAAAAAGTTTCTTCGATGACTAACCTCAGTATTACATATATAATAGCATGCTGATATAGAAAGAAAACAAAAATTAAAATCCATCTAATTAAATAACCCATGGTCCCTTGCCTTTTATCTCATGCTAACTCAACACTAATATCCAGGTCCTGATCCTGAATCTTTACCTGAATGAAAATCCATAAAATCTACACACATCCCGAAGGGCCCATATAGGGTGTAATAAAGAATCTCAATAGGCCACCACCAATGTGTTCATATCTTACATTTGTGATTATGCAGTTGTGTAATAAAATATAAACAAAACATCACTGCACACATGAAAAATAATAACCCACTTCCCTTGTGCTCAACATCCATAAGAAATTTATCACCTCCTTTGGCCAAAACTGGTATACCGTAGTAGAGAGCATCCTTAGCCTAATCCCAAGGAATCCCCTAATGAAAATCAGTCCATGTGAACCCTTAGGTTCCACCTAAAATAAAATCACCCAAAACCTCATGCCAATCGACACCTCATGTCTAACAATATACGACACCCCGATGGAATTCCCCAACCAAGTATCTATTCCCTCATAAATCTGCTCATAAGAAACCATGTTGGATCAAATCATTACATATAAGGCATAGTGATATTTGTCCTCCAAATAATAACAATGTCATCTCAATAGCCGATGTCCCAAGGAATAGCAATATTCATCCTCCCAAATGATCCAGACTCAATGGCCTCAAGTATTGCAAGCTTCATCCCCCAACTGACGGTCTCAACACCATCAAATGATGTATCCTCTCCATCCCCATGTATTTATATAGAAATCAACTCTAACCATTATCCTAATACACAACTAAATGAGTCCTCTACCCATATGAGTGGTCAATACAATATCATCATCTGAGTCTTACTGTGTGTACACGGTTCCAAACGGTGCATTGGACAACACGAGTGGGTGGAAATCACAAAATAAGTCCCTAATATACACCATCTGGAATCTCATTCCCTCAATCTAATTTCCATCTCCATCCAAAATTGCACATGCCTCTCCCATATCCTGATGACATTATCACCTCATCCCAATAACCAATTCACCCTACCAATGATCAGTATCACCCAATATGCCTTGGTCCATGTCATCCTGATGACTGCATCACCTCAATATATATGGAAAACAACACCTCAATCCTTAGGTTGATCCCATCACATTCACATGGAACTCATAATCAATTCATATATATATATATATATAATTCAATTCAATTTAAATAAAAGAAATGCCCCATCCTAAACTGCCCAAGGTCCCAACCTCTCCCCAAGCCTAAACCACCTGTAAACTTGTGTGGTAATTCCCATAGGCATCTCACATGGTCAATTTAATTAATTAAACACAAGTGATTAAATTCATATGGTCTCGATTAGTCAACACAAGAGTGCACTCAAAGTTGCACACCCAAAACACTCTTGGAATCACAAAGATATATAAACACCATCTATCTCATTTTGGTAGACGTACTCTCATACCATCTTAGTATCTAACTTGATCTGATTTGGAATAAATTAGTGTTTTAGATGAATGCCATAAAAATATGTTAAATTGGATTGCATGGATTTAGCGCACTTTATGGTGAGGGAAAAGGGAAAAGGAAGAAATAGGATTCAAGAACTCACCGATGTAGTTCTAGAGAACCCGACGGATCAAGAAATGGAGTCCATATGAGAGGTGTGTCTCAATGCCTAGAGGAGGATGAAAAAGAGATCTAATTATACTATATGTGACAAAAGGAGGAGAAAAGAGGAGGAAAATAAGAAATATAGGTAAGGGGTAAAAAGTAAATTCCCCACTTTTAATGGGTCACACGGCTAGCTCACATAGTTTGGATAACTGTGCGCAAACCGTGTGTGATCCCTCTATCAAAAATTATAGAAATGGTCTCATGGTAATGTGTACCCTTCTAAAAGGTTTTCCAAAATATGCACAGTATACCTATAGGGTCACACGGTTTATCCTAATAGGTTGCACGGTTTGTCCAAACTATGTGCCCTATTCTACGTACCCTTAGAAACTTGGGTTTTGAGTGTCTGATGCACCCAAAACCCAACCAAAACCCTGAAACACTATCCAAGAATTAATAATCATCTAAAAACAAGTTCTTGGGTAAAATAAACTCTCATAATTAAGTTACTATAATCAAGGAAAGATTTGGTCTACTCAGCAAACTTTGAAAATTTAAACGGGTTGAGAATTTTGACCCTCTCTAAAAACCTGGAATGTTACGATCTCCCCACCTTAACATAGATCATCCCTAAGATATAAAACAAAACACATAGATGGTACTAAATGTAACCATCTTAATAAAATTAACCTGGACTACCCCAGTCTAAAAAACATAGGTCAACTACCTCAAGGTTCTCCCCGTATTAGGATTTACCTACCTCGGTCACTTCCTGGACCAAAAATAAAATAAAACCAATGGTATATTGGCCATACCTAAACTAAAAATTCCTCCTGTGAAGCATTGTCACTCCCGCACCTCATCAAGTAATCACATCATGCCCATATCACATCAAACACCCATCAAATACTGCATCTCCTTAGATGCCCACCTTGTTCCCATCACGCACATGAAACCTATGAGGTCATGCATCTCATCAGATTTCTGCCTCATGTCTATGTCTCACATGAAACCAATGAGTTATCCCATCTCATTAGATTCTCAAAAATCATCCTCAGTGTCTTACACCTCAAACAAGTCCTGTATCACAATAATTCCCAGATGCCAACACACCTCAAAAGCCATGCACCCAATGGTGATCACATATAAAACTTGATACCATGCATCTCATTTATATATATATATATATAATGCATCTAAACTGATTTCAACCTACTAACCAGCATCTAGTTAGTCTATAGATTCATCCCATGAACCTTGTGTAGTCAAAATAGAAAATCCTACACAAATTTTCATGCTAAGAAAACAAAACATGGTCACACCCATGGCATACCTCTAACTATAACTAGCTCCATAGCCTACTCTAACCCTTCTATCTCAATGTCATGAACCTATCCTAGAGCCCAACTACCTTAGGTTGAACTCCCTGTAGTTCTATAACAACCACTAGCTACTATCCTCACTATTAGGTCTCACTATCTCTTCTACAACCTCTATGTGCAGCTGAATCCCAACTACCATCTCCTAAAACCACTCCTAGTATGACCTCATAACCCTGAGTCTACCCCGGTCTCAGACTATTGGTTTTGCGGGAAGTATTCCTACATAACCTCTCGAGATTTATGACATATCTAGATGCTCATAACTCCTTCGATTCCCGATCAAACTATGTATACACATGACCTGACTTCCCGCATTGGAAGTACATTATTGATGATCCACTCCTTGGTGGTCTACTCGAGTCTCTAGCCTACACACCTTTCTAAAAATCATCTTGGATCCACTTCCTACTATATGATTCATCGTCATTTAGGTCACATAAACCCGAATGTAGTGTCTTAAAAAATCCTTGAAACACCTCACCCACAATGTGTTTTCACCCACCATACTGAGTGTGAAGTGAGACAACTAGGTGAATGTCGCTGTATAGTCCATGATGGACATGTCTCTCTATTGTAGGATCAAGAACTCCTAAGCTCTCTCTTCCCTCAACATCTCTAGGAAGAAGTGATCAATGAACCTAGACTCAAAGTCTTTCCAGGACAGTTCCTCATGTATTTCCTCTTGAACCTGCACTTCCCACCAGTGCTTAGATGGTCCTCTGAGCATGTATGTATTTTTCTTCTCTATCCAACTTGAGGGTGTCTCAAGCTACTTGAAGATCATCTGCATCGACTCGATCTAGTTCTCAACCACCTATGGTTCACCCTCACCCTGAAATAGTGGTGGGTGATGCAAATAGAACTCCTGAGTCAGGTATTCTAGAGAAGGCTCTCCTCCTTGATCTCCCCTATCAATCCCCTAGATGACATGTACCATACTTTCTTCAAGCTGCTCATCAATCCACAGCCTAAATACTATCAAATATGGCAGTTTTCTCACCGACACTAAAGCCATTAATTGTGCCTGTACTCATATCTCATGATCTTCTTGACCCTATGGGGCCTCATCCAGACCCTTAATGGTGTCAACTCGTGCTCACTCAAGAGGAACCAAATCATCACCCACCCGACACTCTATTGGAGCCTATCGAGCTGGAATCCCAATGAATACTAATATAATGGACAGACAGCCATAATAATGTAGATACATAATGTAGATAAGGAAAGTAGTAATAAGAATTTCAATCTCACTACTCTTACCCTTCCCCATCATAACCATGTCTCACGACATCCAGCCTCTTGGACCCTTACCCACCCATATCAGAGCTAGGTATCACAAATAAATCCAACCTCATGGACCCTCACCTATCCACATCGGATTTAGGCATCAAGTATTAGTTCAAGGTAGCTGAGTAAATTTCCACCAAAGATAATCTAGGAAAGAAAACATTGCTTATCTTCCTTTGTTAACGTTTTAAGAAGATCACCCCCATATGCCTCGGGCTATGCCCATCTTGACGAACCATGTTTCCTCAATCTGATTACCATGTTTCCCAACCTAGTGATCAAAATCACCCCATATCATCATCCCTTCCATCTCCCATAAGATCTATACCCATACATATGTATCTTATCACATATCACATAGCAATTTATCATAGGCACATACATATATATATATAATCCTATGTGCCTATAAAAATCATAAACAATCATCCCTTTCCATACCGAGCCAAGGGTCTCATTCCATAATAGATAATATCTCACATATAAGTGAAACACTTGATGTGGAAGTCATATCAATTGTAAAAGTGCAAAATAGAATAGAAATTCACACCCCTGGTAACTTGGTTCAACCCCCGTGCATGGGGTAGTAGGCACCCAAAAACGAGCTCTAAACCTAGTTATGAAAACATACTGATATTATTTCTACCATAAACCAAATGCTAAGACCCAGAATAGGTAAAAAGAAACTCCTCTGATACCATTTTCTAGTCCCCAACCTGATTTACCACATGAACAGTGCTTCGGGCTGAGTGCCACTGGGCCTTAACTACGCCTCCTCGTACTCCAAAGGATTTAGACTAGTATAGAGGGTGTAAAGAGGTTATAGTGGGGATATTATACCCTATGATGATGATATAATAATGGTATAATACATATATAGCAGCAGAAAACAAAGACCAAACAAACATTGGACCAATAACCCACCCATGGAGGAAGCACAACTATAGTAGCGGAAGAAATAATAATAAACAAGTTCAAAATAAACCATTTATAGAATGAAACATCACAACATACCATTTTTATCTACTAAAATAGAACATTCATACATAACAAGTCATATAGACAATAAGTAGAAGGGTCGTTGATGGCCAACCTCAGTACATATATATAATAGCATGTTGATACAGAAAGAAAATAGAAAAAATAAACTCTAACTGAGGCAATAACCCATGGTCCCTTTCCTTTCATCCAATTCTAACTCAACACTAAGATCCAGATCCTTAGCCTGAACCTTTACCTTAACACAAATCCATAAAATTTATACGTGTCCCGAAGGACCTGTGTAGGGTGTGAGAAATAATATTAGTAGGCTACCACCAATGTGTTCCTATCTTACATCTCTGACTATACAGGTGTGTACTAAAATATAAACAAAACAATGCTTCACACATGAATAATAATAACCCGCTTCCCTTGTGCTCAGAATCTACAAGTAAGTGATCACCTACTTCGGCCAATGTCAATATACCATGGTGGAGAGGATCCTTAGCCTAAGATCAAGGAATACCCTAATCCAAATCAGTCCAGGTGATCCCTTAGGTTCCACCTCTAATAAAATCACCCAGAACCTCGTGTCAACCGACACCTTGTGTCCAACAATATATGATTCCCTGATGGAATGCCCCAACCAAGTACCTTGTCCCTCGGACCTCAGCTCATGAGAAACCTCATCGGATTAAAGCATGATGTCTGAGGCATAGTGATATATGTTCTCCAAATAATAACATAATCAGATCAAGAGCCTATATCCTGAGGAACAGTGATATATATCCTTCCAAATGATCCTGTCCCAATGGCCTCAAGTATGGAGAGCCTCAACCCCCAATTGATAGCCTCAACACTATCAGTTAATGGCTCCTCACCATCCATGTAGCTTTCTACGACAAGCACCTCCAACCATCACCCTAATATGAAACTATAGAGGCCTCTTCCCATAAGAGAGTTCAATGCCACCTCATCATATGATTCCTAATATGTGAACATGACTCCAAATGGTGCATTGGACAACATGAGTGAGCGCAAATTATCAAATAAGTCCCTAAGACACACCATTCAGCACCCCATGCCTCTGTGGTCATGTTGCTCAATATGATGGCCATATCTATCCAAAATCACATGAGCTTTTCCCATATCCTGATGACATTGTCACCTTATCCTGATGAACCAGTCTCCCAACTGGTGATCAACATCACCCAATATGCCTTAGGCCCATCCTGTCCTATTGATCACATCGTCTTAATCTAGATGGTCAATGCCCCATCAATCCTCAGGACAAGCCCATCACATTCCCATGAAACTCATAAGAAATTCATATATATATATATATATATAATTAAATTAAATTTAAATAAAATACACACCCCAGGATAATCTTCCCAAGGTCCCAACCTCTCACCTATCCTCAACCATTTGTAAAATTGTGTGAGCATGTCCATAGGTATCTCATATGGTCAATTTAATTAATTAAATAAAAGTGATTAAATTAATAGGGTCTTGTTTAGTAAACAAAATGGAGTGCTCAATTACACACCCCCAAAACACTCATGAAGTCCCAAAGAAATATAAGTACCACCTACCTCATTTTGGTAGGCGTGCGCTCATCCAATCTTAGCCTCTAACTTGAGATGATTTGGAATAAATTGGTGTTTTAGAACAACACCCTGAAAATAGGGTAAATCAGCTCACATGGATTTAGCACACTATATGGTGAGATCAGAGAGAAAAAGAAGCAATAGGATTCAATAAATCACTAATGTGGTTCCAACACACCTGATGGATCAAGAAATGGAGTTTGAATGAGAGGTGCAGCTCAACACCTAGAAGAGGGGGGGAAAGAGAGCTCCCCGCTGCTATACACGAACAAAGGAGGAGAAAAGAGAAGAAAAATAAGAAATATAGGGTAGGGGTAAAAAATTAATTTACCACTTTTAATGGGTCACACAGTTTGTCTAACCATGTCCAAACTATGCGACAGCTACTGCCCAAGCACCAGGATCACACGGTTCATGCGCACTATTTTCCAAACCATGCAAAAACCGTATGTGTTCCATTTATCAAAAAATATAGAAATTTATACATGATGGAACACCCCCTATTATATGGTTTTCCAAACTATACATAGTAGACCTGGAGGGTCTCATGATTTCTCCTAAGAGGCTGAACGGTTTGTCCAAACCGTGCGCCCCAGTCTGCGCACCCCCAGAAACTGGGGTTTTCAGCATCCGATGCACCCAAAACCCAAAAAAAACAATGATACAATTACCAAACATTAAGATTCATCTAAAAAAGGTCTTGGGTCAAATAATCTCTCAAAATTAAGTTCTAATAATCAAGTAAATAGTTGGTCTACCCACCAAACTCTGAAAATTTAAACGAGATGAGAATTTTGACCCGCTTCAAAAACCAGGGATGTTACACCTGGAGTGTTAGTTTTTTCTTATATATCCATGATTTCACTTCCTAATAATGTTAAAATACTTGGAAACACACTATGTTTTATTTCATATGACCTTCATACTTCCCTTTCTCTCTTTTCAAGAGGAAATTTTATTGACCCATTTTACAATGTGGGTTGTCAACAAAGGTATTTTGAAAAGTTAAATCATGGTTACCAAACCTGAGTTCAAATTGTGATGATGAAATTTATTAAAGGGGTAAAAATGTAATATCTTCAGATTTAAAATATAAATACTATGTTCGATAGAGTATGACATACCCAACACTGATCTTAAAGGAATAACAAATTATTATTATTTAAATTTGATCGTTATAACCTAGATGTTAAATTGAAAAGAATGAATAGTATTAACTGTAGTATGAAATATATAATGATCATACTCATTTATAATGTATTAATTAATTGTTTTCAAATAATTACTCTATTTTTTATTAAATTCATTTAATTCTTCAAAAATATGTTTTCTTCAAAAATGGGTTTTCTTGCTTTTTATGAGTGAATATTATAATTAATTTTTTATAATTTTAGAAAATTGATTTGAAAAAATGAATTATATTTTTGAATTCATCATGTCAAAACTAACTTAGGATGAATTTTTGAGAATTTTTTAAAAAGATTGATTTTGTAATGAATAGTGAAAATACTAATTTTTATTAAAAAATGTATTTTATTTTTAAGTATTTACAAATCCAAATTATATTTTGGATTAGTTTTAAAAATTAATTAGTTATTTTTTATTTAAAATAATCTAATTGTGTTTTTTTAAAGTGGATTTTGTTCTTAAATTTACTATAAAAACATTTTATATTTTAAAAGGTTGTTTTTCTGAAAAATCTTTTTTCACCACATTTTTCCAGTTTGATTTTAAGTTGAATTATGAAAATTATATATTTTGAATTTTTAAAAATGGATTCTATATTTTTAATAATAAGTTCCAAATTTGGTAAATAGTTCAATTTTATTTATAGTCATAATGAATAGTAATCTTAGTAATATTTGTTATCTTGGTTAAGGGTAAATTTTGTAATTAAGAGTTGGAAATAAAATGATAAAGACTATAAAATGACCCAAAAACATGCCTAAATTTTATTTTATGAGTCCATTTCATCCATAATCATCTAATATTTGGTTTCATGGCCTTTTTCCATTTTGGAATGATTATGACCCTTATAATATTTTATATAAAGAAAAGTAAAAACTGTCGCAATCTTTTTTTTAAAAAATATAATATTTTTAACATTGAGATAACCAGAGGATATGTTTGGTTATAAATGGTAATTTGAAATCTAAATTATTTTTATTCATTGTGTTAATTTATTTTCAATTTTTAGTGAATAAATGATTGCCTAAAAGTCTTACACAACGCTAACACGGTAATTATTAAATTAATGGAAAAATTAAATAAATGATATTAAAAGTATTATAATTTCTGATAACTAATATGATACATGAATTTTATAGATTAAAATATCATGTTAGGGATGTGTTAAAATATTATTTTTTTAATTTTACTTGTTTTCTTGATGTTATTAAAGTCAAAGTAATGAATAGTTCTATAAATTGACAATATTGATATTTTATAATAAATAATATTTTATTAAATGATATAAAATTACTAAAAATATTATATTTGTCCAATTAATTAGGATATTGTTGATAATATCAATCATGGTCCATTTATAGGCTGTTTTTTCATTTACAGTAACTATCTTGACCCTCAAAGAGTAAAAAACTTTGTTGTCAAGGCAAGTGTGAAAGGGGTTGATGAGGGGTTAAAACCAAAAGACACGGGTAAAAACATAGTTAAAACTTTTCTAATTTTTATTATATGAGATTATTTAGACCCATAATCATCCTATATTTTAAATAAACCAGTTTTAGTGATTTGGAATTGAAAATTAATTTATATTAATTTAATATTTTTAGAAATTCCAAGAGTGCCCCTCCCCCTCTCTTATAAAAGGATATCACTTATTCTCTTTAATTCACACTTAATGAACCATTTTTTGGACAAAAACTATCCAAATACCTTCCTATAATACCTAAAATTATTAAATAGGCCTTGTTTTAGGCATAATACTAACCTTAGAGGGCTTAATGTGTTAATCAAAGGAGACTTTCCAAAGAATAGGTGTAGTTTTAACCATATATTTTAGTTTTATTTATTCTTCCACCTCCTTAAAATATTATTAAACCATGATAAACTAATAAAACCAAAATCCTCCATATACTTAGATGTTTTATATTAATGTAATAACTAATATCCATCTTCTATTCCATAAAATTGAAAATGAAACCATCATTTGTGTGTACGGAGGACTACCACCTCACGAACCGATGTAATCCATTTTCCATCATAGTCTCTCATGGATGAATTATAATGATGGATTTAAGTTATATATATT
Source organism: Viscum album (assembly GCA_963277665.1). Lineage (NCBI taxonomy): Eukaryota > Viridiplantae > Streptophyta > Magnoliopsida > Santalales > Viscaceae > Viscum > Viscum album. The sequence goes on from OY728122.1 coordinate 1,985,490,925, forward strand.
ATATTAATAACATATTTATCATTTTTTAAAGATAATATAACACATATTTTCTTACATTTCCATACACTGAAAAATGATAACATCTTTTGTGTGTACGTATGGATTACCACCTCTATGAAGCGATGTGATTCATTTTTCATAACCACGTCACATGGATTATATATATAATTATAATTAAAAAAATAATATGCTATTTATGATATTATTATCATTCTATAAAGATAAAATGATACTTACCTTCTTTCCATAATGATCATTGAAAAATGGAAACGTTGATAATGCATGTGTATGGCCTACTGTCACCATGATTGTAGCGTAGTTCATTTTTCATAACCATATTTAATGATTAGTTTTAAAAGTATAATTAATGTATAAAAATAATTATTATTTCATTATTATAATTCTTTATTTGATATAATAATGACCTCTTTGACCATAGTCGACTTACTGAATCCATTTTGGACTTATGAAATGAATATCATCAAAACATCCAATGTGAATTTAATTAATTAAATAATTAAATATATAATGGTAAGGGATAAAATAAAAAGTTAAAATAATATTTTAAAAGGATATTAAGAAGTTAAATAATTAATCTAATTTTATTATTTAGGAATATAAATAATATATGTGATGATTCAGACTCAAGGTAAGGAACTTTATTTTAAAAATTCTCTTTTAAAGTTTCCTTTAAAACTATCTTTTTCTTCCATATCCCTATTTTTAAAGTTTTGGATGTTTTTATATAGAAATGAAATATTTATAAATTAAATTTTATGTATCTTTGACTTTCATTCAATGGTCTTCAAAAAATAATATTTTTACAGAATGTTTTTATGTTCTGTACAAAAGGAGAAAAGGAATATTTTATTTTAACATATATGGAAACAACTACTTTTCACGCCACCATAGTAATTATTTAATATTTGTATTCCTTTACATGATTTCATGTTTTCTTAAAATAAAACCCATCTTTCCTTATATTTTGGTTATTTTTCAAAAATGGTTTTAAAATGGAATGGATATTTCAATATTCGTAAATGTTTTCTTATGGGTACTATGAATGATTTTATGATGAAATATTTTATGTATTTTATTATGGTTATTGGGAATTATTTATGAGAATGGGTGGTTCTGTTATATACCAAATGTGGGTGATCCCATTATATCTCTCTAATTAATTAGGTAATGTGATAGATTTAACTAATTAGGTTTCTCCTAAGAGGTTATGGGAATATATTGTGATGGTTATTCTAAGTATAATTGTGATGGTTATTTCAAGTGTAACAATGATGGTTACTCCAAGTATAATAATTCTGGTTATTCCATGTGTAAGTAAGAGTGATTTGAAAATGATTACTCAAGTTAGATACATGATTTATCTATTCTTTCTAGGTGCTTTTATGGAAATCTTCTGATTTTACAAGGTAAAGGAAAGTATATGATACTTCATAAGGTTGAAAAGTATAACTTTGTGAAAAAAATTATTATGAGTTTTTCATGATTTCAAAGAAACCTCTATGAGTTTTTATTTTTCCTTTAAGATTTCATATGAATTTTTTTTAAGAAAATATTTGGACAGGGAAGTTGATTTCTTGGGTAAGAAAATGTTTATTTGACCCCCAAAGTTTATTTTTGAAAAAGAAAAATTTTTATAGGTATTCATGGACTAATAGATTATTTATTTCATTTTATGTCCCTTATTGAGCTTTTTTTCCCATCCCATATTTTAAAATGTTTTACATAGAGTTTAAGGATGGGTAATTTAAAGTAAGAAGTCAAGTTTAAATTCATGAATATTTTTCATGAAAAGAAATCATGTTTCATTTTTAAAGTTTTATATTATGAGAAAAAATGGATACTAATCAAAAGTGTCCACTTTGTAAAATATGGTTTTGTTATGTAATATTTATGGCTTAATTCTATAATAATCTAAACCTAAAATATCTTTGGTAAAGTACAAAAGTGAATTCTATTTTAAATTCACTAAAATATGAAATTTTTAAGGTCAGTTCCTTATAAGAATCAATAAGTTTATAATATTATTTATTAAAAAATTCGTATCATCTACCATTATGAGTGTATCCAAGAAAAATTCCATCAATACCTTATCTTATAAAACTTCCCAAGATTTCTACCTTTGACATTTATAATGTTGGGACTGCCGAACACCCTTAGGTTCTTCAAACTTAGGGTTTCGTTATACAAAATTTTTTAGGGAGTCATACTAGAATTTGGTCTATAAAAACATCAATTATGAATATAAATTGTTATATTGACATCTTTATTCCAAAAATATGAGAAGTATCATGCTCGATCAACATTATTCTCCCCATTTCCAGTAGACTTATGTTCTTTATTTCTGTAATACCATTTTTTGTGTTTACAGTGCACTAAACTCATGATTAATGCCATTTTTTTCAAGATAATCTCTGAACTCTTCATTTTTATATTCAAAACCATTATCAGTTTGTAACTTCTTCAAAAAATATCTACATTCTTTCTCTGCACTTCTACTGAAATTTGTAAACATTTTGAGATCCTCTTATTTATATTTTAAAAACATAATTCTTGTAATATAATTAAAGTTTTCAATGAAATAAATAAAGAACTTATATCCACGTGTTGATTATTTACTCATTGTCCCAAAAATATCAGAATATATCATCTCTAGGGATCAAGTTGAACGAATCTCAATTTTCTTATATACTAAGTTTGTAGTCTTCCCTTTTTGATAAATGGAGAAACAAAAATCTCTTCTTCTTTTCATTTCAGGAATATCACAAATACTATCTATTTTTATTAACTTGATCATATTCCTTTGACATGTGTGCCCCATCCTTTTATGTCAAAGCTGATTTTCTTTAATCATGTTAAGATAACAAGAACTTTCTGCACAACCATCTTGAAAAAAAACATTGGTTCTTTATCCTTTGGTAACAAAATTCCTATCATCTATTATTTTCAAAAACACAATCTTTCCTGAAAAAAACTTTATTTCATTCATTACAAAGTTGTGAAAAAATTAGTAAATTGTGTTTCAACCCATAAATAAACAATTTTATTTTTTATTTTAACACTTTCTACCAGTGATGGTAGATCTAATTACCTTGATTTTGAGTGACTCATCGTTACCAAAATTCACAGTACCTTTATTAAAATCTTTCAGATTCTTCAAAAACTTCAAATTTCCTATCATGTGTGAAGAACACCCACTATCCAAAATCCAAGTTCGTTCTCCTCTTATAGCTTTGAGAGCAGTTTCAACAATAAGAGATTTTTTTATTTTTTTTCTTCACATTTGGCTTTTGATATTTGTTATAAAAGTTTTTTTGTGAAATAATTATCAAAAAACGTCATTTTAAAAGATGTCTAGGCTATTCACACTTTTCAAAAATAGATTCCATGGGTTGGAATCTATTTTCAATTTTCACACCAACTTTCTCTAGAAGCCTTGTTTGAGTGGGTTGACTCCCAGTAAAACTTTATCTCTAATTTTTCTTAGGATTATTGTAATTTCATTGGTTGAACTAATAAATATTTTCTATATATTTTAATTCACCACAATACCAGCTGTATCTATATAAGGAATATTTTCCTTTGTAACTTTCATACTGTCTAGATTTGTAAACCTTCTTTCTATCAACTTTCTTACTTTACACATTGGAACTTTTTTCACCCAAAAGTTTTTGTTATCAATTGAGACTTTCTTATTTAGCTTAAAATTATTTTTAACCTAAATATAATCACTAGTAGTAATTTTGGTTTCATACATCAAAATGTTTAAAACTTCAAATTTTCCAACTTTATTGATTTTGGCTACATACATGAATTTATCAACTTTCTTACTCTTTTGAACAACTTAATCTTTCTCATAAACCTTTTAGGATAAATTTTGTTGTCCTCATTAATTTTATACATATTAAAACTTTTACCAACTTCTATAACTAATTTTTGGAAATTTTAAAATCATTTATTAGTTTTAGAAAGATTTTTTTGAGTAAGTTCTAACTCTTCCTCCTTTACCTTAAATTTTTATTCAAGATCAAAATTGATATTTTCCTTCTCATAAACCAACTTATTTATATTTTATATCTCTCTCAATAGATTAGATTTTTATTTAAGAACATATTCTTGATTTTTTACTATATTATTTTCCTTTTTTAAAATTTTTTTATCTATCTTTCAATTCTTACAATATTTAGAATACACTCTTTCAACTCTCTTTTCATTGAAAATTCCAATTGAGTTTATTCTTCTTCAAAACTACTTCTTTTATCACTCAATTTTTCAATAAAATTATTTTTAAAAGCATCCTCGTAGAATTTTTCAACTTCTTATTCATTATTATGATCTTCATCATCATTAGAAAAAAAATATTATCCTTTTGGATTTAAGGAAATTTCTATTTTTACCTTGGAATAGGATTTGGACTTATCTGTATTCTTATTAAAATATCTTATTGAAATTATTTCATCTCTACTACTTTCTTTATTTTCCTTTCTTCATGGTCAATTTGCAGAAAAGTGACCAATAACTCTATAGCCAAAAAATTCAGCGATAAATTCCCTTTATATGTTCTTATGTCCCTTTTCACATTTTTATAAAACAAGGACATGAATTCATCAAAAAATTACTAAACTCACCTTCAGTTTCAAAGTCACTAACTTCTTCATCTTCAATAACTTTTTTGTATTCTCATTTATTAGCATCTTTGAAGGAAATTTCTTGATCATCCTTTTCTTTTCTTTCCATAACTTTCTCTCTTCTTATTTCATACCTGATGAGAGTGCTATATAAATCATCTATAGATAGTGTTTCAGGATATCTATCTTCCAGCAATGAAACTTTGGCATCAAACTTATCTTGAAGAGTTCGTAAGATCTTTTCAAAAATGGTTAAATCTTCCAAATTCTCACCAAAACATATTATGGTGCTTATAATTTCATTCACCCTTGTAAAGAAATCACCAATAGATTCAAAATAATCCAATTTTTGATCTTTGTACTTTAGAATCCATGTTTCTAACTTAGCTTTATTAACTTTTTTATTTTCTTCATAGATGTTCTTAAAATTTTCCCAAATTCCTTTATCATTTACAACTCTTTTTACTCTTAGAAACTCACTTTTAGAAAGTGATGAAAGTATATAATTTCTAGATCTCCCATCATTCTCCAAAATTTTCTTATCAGCGGCTATTAGAGGAACATTCTCAGCATGAGGAGGGAAACCATCTATTTTAGCTTCAAGAACTGCATAACCAAGATACATAAGATATATCAACATTCTATCTTTCCAGATATGATAGTTATTTCCATCAAAAATCAAAATTCCTTTACTATTCATATAATTATGAACGTCCATAGAAATTTCTCTATTAAAATAACTTCAAAAAAGAGTCAACAAATGGAACCTTCACTCTGATACCAATTAAAAGGACCAATGTTACCACTAAGAGGGGTAGGGGTGAATCAGTGATCTTTTTATTTTTACAATTTCTTCTTTCTTATGAAACAATCTTCAACTCCTGTTAAATAGTTATAAATTTGTTGAAAAATAAGAATTCAATCAAAACTATAGGAACACTATTATTTATAAGTTTGACTACTAAAAAAGAGTAGTTAGTTCTTAGCATGGTTTGGAAATAATCCAATACCACACAATCCACTAGAAAATAATCCTTTTATATGGTTATAGAAAGAAGATAATATCCATACACTTGTATATAACTATGATCAAAACAAAAGTGTATGTTATTTTCGCATAGATAAAGATTCAACAAAGATTTCATAACAAATTTTAAAAACCTTCAACAATAGGCTCGGAATATTAACATTGTGCTACTTAAAAAAACTTCACTTTTTCTCTTCTTGTAAAACTTATTCACTTTCTTATTCAGTAGCAGGTAAGAACTTATTTAGTTAGTTGATGGTCTATCTTCAAAGTTCATTTGTAAAAGTCTATTCAGAAAGTTCCCATAAAGTCTATCCGGAGAGCTCATCCAATGCCCTCTGAAAAACTTTACAAATTCCTTACATCCAATTCATCTAATTTTTTCTAGTATAAAATTTCATCTAGGGAACCATGACCATAGATTCTTTGTTTGTTACAAACTCCTTCTTCACTTTAACCAAGATATTCCTTGGTTGGAAACTTCCCTGCTCAAAACTCTGGTTATTAGTAGTTTGTTTGATGTATTTATATGAAACCAAATCTACATCACTTCAGCTTTTACACATGATGATGATTGAAAGAGATCCAATATTTATGGATTTATAGAATATAGGTCATGAAATCATAAGGAAAGGGTAAAGATATTATCTTTCTCAGATGAATGTTCAACCATCTATCCATGAGAGGATTAAAAAGGCGTAGAAGGAATATATGTAATTACAGAAGAAGATTAGGAATATTCCTGAGTTCAACCATGTTCATGTTGGAATGATAAGGTTCAAGAACCAAGTATGTGTCTCATAAATACCATAGTTTAAAATTTATTAGTTAGATTAATCTCATAGTTCATCATTCTCTATTCATCCTAAAATTATGAAAATGTATAGAGATCTGAAAGAGTATTTATGGTGGGATAAGGCAAGTCAGGAATCTGGAACCTTACTCTATCCTCCTACCAATAGGCTTAACCAACTCCATAGAATATGGCATAAGCTTAGTCAGGAGTTTTAATAGATCCAAAATATAATAAGAAACAAATGATTTAGAAGCACTTGTATCAAATAAAGCAACTAACATGTATGATGCAACAAGAATGGTACCTTGAACTATCACAAGACCTGCATCTAATTCCACTGGTGCCTGATCAATGGCTTGTATGTACTTTACCTATATCTATATATGTGTTCTACCATTGAACTGAAATTATTCCTTAAGATAAATTTTCCTAAAGGAAGATCCATCCTTTCCACCACATACACTAGATTTAGAACCTATATCCCTGGATGTGTTAGAAGGAGCTATTGTTCCTCTAGGAACTATAGATCTTACACTTATCTAAAGTGGGAAGGAACTTCTCCAAAATATATGCAAGTTTCCCATGAATCCTCACTGATGGGATGACTTGGGTTGGCCCGAACATGAAGACTGAACATGTCCATATTTCCCACACTAATAACATGTAACAGCTCCACTGTCGGCAATAGCTAATGAAAGCAATTGTGGAGGATATCCAAAGTTGATACCACCCTTATTTTCCTTCTCCTCATGATTCCTCTTCTTCTAATATGATCCAACCCTACTCTAGCTCAATTCCAGAAGCATCCCAAATGTGCCTGATATACCATTCCAATTGATCTCCACCATTAGAGCATGGTTAACCACCTCAGTATAAGTCTTTGACTTGAACAAAAATACTTGAGATTTAATATCTGATCATATCCCAATTTAAAACTATTGAGATTTCAACTTTTCATTAGAAACAACTTTTAGAGAAAAGAAGACCAACTCTACGAAGCAGTTGGCATAATTCAACACTGAACACTCCCCTGATAAAGGTCCAAGAATTATTGTATCTTGGAAAAGGACAACATATCAAGGTATTACTATTCATTAGAGATAAACTAGAAATACTTCTATCCCAACTGCTCTTACTGCTCTTCCTGAACCACTGGCTCCCAATATTGGAAATGGGGGCCTTCCATTAAAAACACTACACACTTCACTTTTACAACATCCGGAGTCCCAAGGAACTCAAATATCATCTCAAACTTATCTATCTAGTCCTCTACTTTCTGGGGGTCCATGTTTCCCCGAATGAAATGGGGTTTACACTTAAGGAACTCTTGAGATTAATCTTTTCCCAAACCTAGTTCAGTTACCTTAGCCTGAGTAGGTTCAAATCTCAATCCCTAATCCATAGTCTAGACAACCCAAAATACTACCTCAACAAATCTATGATCAACTAGTGAGGAAGAACTCTCTATGGACTCCTCCTATGGTTGTACAAGAGGTCTCCAGGGAGGCATGTTACTTCACATGCCAACAAACAATAGAAAGGAACCATTGGTATATTCCACATAAAGATCCATCATACAACTTAATAAAACTCCCATATAGGTCATTATAGAACCAATATGACCCAAACTACAAGTCAAACCACGCCACCCAACCTTGGTGTCCATGCACAGTCTATAGCCAGTGTATTGCACCTGGAGGAGGAGTCAAACCAAATTCCTGACATCCCATGGTAAACCAAAGCTTTTCATGAGGTGTGTTGGCCAGACACCACACTTGTGACTAGAACCCTCAAGCCCCGACAATCCCAGATCCTATATATCCTAACTTTCCCAAATAACATAACCCAAAGGAAGGGAAACCCCACTCTGATATCACTTTTTCATGAACCGGTCTAGGCTACCATCCAACTCAACACCCAACCTAGCCCATGGCATGGTTCGAAGGGCATTCTCAATCCCCGCAAGCTATAAACTAATGTCTAGGCATCAAAGAACTTCTTGGGAATGATTTTACCATAAACCAGAACTAACATCCATACCACTTATCAAAATAGCCATGGATAAACATCAAAAACACCACATGTACATAAACATCACAACCAAAATCTATAATAAACATATAAAAAATATGCATGTATAGGTAACAAGGTTCCATTTATATTTTTAACCAAATCCAAAAATGACCAAAAAGGTGAAACAACTAACAAAAGAAACACCAGCCTCCTTGTAAAATGAGGTCCAACATCACTACATCACTGCTATCAACCCCTGCCATAAGAAGACCCCACTATCGAGAGAATATACTACCACTCACATAATAGGACTTGCCTTTACTTGAATCATACAATATGAAGTCTATATATACCCAACAGGTATATGTATGGTGTGATATCACTTTCATAGTAGGATCCCACCAGATTTTCCACGCATAGACATTATAAAATAAATAAAAATTCCAGTTTTTAAGGAATTAAAATTGTTTTGTTTTGAAAACATGTTTTAGTTTTGAAATAAAGATAAATGGTGCGAAAACAACTGAATATGAGAGAAAATAGCATAATCACCTTGTCTCATCCCCTAATCAGCTAGGTATCATGGGTTCTAGTATCCTCTTACTCTCAGTGATCAATCACAACTATATCTCTCCTCATGCACAAGCCATTATAGAGGTTTTCTCCAAATTTCTAGTGGTACCCACAACATCATAATCATGTTTAGTTACTATTGTAGCATCACCCTGATAAGAAGACTGGGTTAAACCCTGCCAAATCTCTCCTAGCATACTAGTCATTAGCCCACCCACCTAGATACCTAGGGTTATAAAGTGATCTATTCCAATTTAAAATAAATTCCAAACCATTTCAATCCCCTTTCAACATACCAATGCATCACATGCCACAATACTCCATTTCCATCCATCACCCAAAGGGTAAACCATTTCAAGAGTTTTACACACACCAAAAACCTTGAAAACAACCATTTACACACACCACTATTTTTCCTTTAAAACTCCCATAATAACTATGGGACAAGAGAAAGTAAAAAAAAGGGAAAATTACTTGAAATAACACCATGAGTGTGACACTTCTAGTTTTATGGTCTCAATTGAAAAAAAAATATAATTATTGATAAAACAATGCGACCTTAGAACTGTTTAATGAACATTTGAGAGAAGGTGAACATAATGATATTATCATAATAAAATGATTATAAACAAACATAAAATAATAATAATAAATAAAATATACCTAAAAAGGTTTATTAATAAATTATTTAATAAATTTAATTTTATTATTCAGGAGTTTAGAAGAATGTACCAAACTAGTCTATGTCCAAAGGTAAGGACCACCCTCATTACTTTTGGGTTACACATTCTCTTTATTTTTCTTCATTTGCCTTTTTTCCCTGTTTATATACTTATTCTATACTTTTTATATATATTAATTACATATATACCTAGTTTAACTTACTTTTTTCATTGGGGATAGTACATGTTCTTCAAGTTCTCTTCTCAATTCCTTCTTTTAATCAAACTTGTTTAAAGGGAACTTGTTTATTTATTATCTCTTTTTATGTACCACTCAATCTAATGTTTTTAACCTTTTATGGTTTTTAAAAACACTTGTTTTTTATGGAAAACCATTTGGGTTCATTTTTGGTTTTAATGAAATTATTATCTTATTGACCTCTTTAAAGATACTTTAACCTTTTTCTTAAAACCCCCTTAGGAGGTTCATTTCAAAACATACTTCACTACTCTTTTTTTATTCCTTCACTTAACTTGAACTTAATTTCCATGATATATGATTATTTATTCATTTATGAATGTATAAGAATGTTTTAATACCTTATTTTATGGGAATATTTATGATATTCCATTTGGTTATTCTCTAAGACAAGATTATGTAACCCATTTCCTTTTCATGGGTTTTTCTTATGCCTATTCCATGTGATTGATTTCCTTATATGGAATACATATGCATGTATATGTTATGAATGTGATGGGTGGGACCAGAATTATACATCCCCCCAATGGATTGGGTAATTTTTTCATCTCATAAGATACTGTGTATGGTACACAGATCATGAGACTAGCACACTATGTTATGTTGTCTTGGTAGTGAGTCTTGAATTATGCTTATGATGTCATGTTTTGTGTTGTTTTCACATTCTTATGATGTCATGATCCTATAATATCATCAAATTTATGACATTATTTCATGTGAACATAAATTATCACTCTCTTTTATGTTATCATGATATACCTTTTGTCTCATATGTATTACTTTTCATCGTGATTTACTTTGATTATTCCCTTACCAAACTTTATAGCTCACCCCCTTTCTTTATATATTCCCTAGGATATATTATGAAGTAAAATAAGTTCAATGAGATTTAAGATAACTTCATAGATATCAAAATAAATATGATTTGTATTATATTTATGTTTTTGAATTATGTTGCTAGTCTCTCAGAGACACTATACCTATAGATTTATAGGTTGTATTTTATGGAACTTTATGTTAAAAATCATGAAATAAAATGTATAAGAGAATTGGGTTGCTATACACTATGTGGAATCATTAGGAATTAAAACAAAATTTACACTCAAACCCTTCAATGATGTTTGGTGACTGATAATTTTTTGCTCTATTTTCGAGGACATAAGTTAGACATCTCATTTTTCTTTTCACTTTGAAGATATTCTCATTGTTTTATTTTTATTCAAAAATTAAAAAAAATGTAATCATTGTTTGAATCACCATATCATTTACATAATATTATACTATTATTAGCTGTATGGGTGATGGGAGTCCAAATCTCAAACTATGGAGAGGAGGAATTCAAGGAGCTCATCGAGGATCCCAGAGAAGACCTCGAATAACCATTGTTAGAATACTTAACCAAGTTTCTCTCTGAGCTATAAGAGTACTAAATGAAGTTACATTAACATGTGGTTGAGGAATAAAAAGATACATCCCCTCTAATATTTGAAGAAAACATCATGGAGGTAGAAGCTACACTACACAACTCTTTTCTCTCACACAATTATATAATCCTCTCAATGGTCGTGCAAGAAGAACCAACACATAAATTTGATCAGTTGGAGGGGGTGGAATAAACCATAAACACTCTTATCATTGATTTTACCTTGTTATCAAAGCCTGCTCACTACCCTTGTCTTTTTTAGAATCAATGCATGTTCTTTACCTAGAGAGTGTGATGATGAATATGAAGAAAAAAACACCCATTGAGGAGAATATAGTGTGGAATTTAGAAGAAGAAACCAATAAAGAGGTGTTGTTGCGAGAGGAAAGACAGCCCGAGGGGTAAGTGGTTATGTTACTACCACCTCAACAACAACATGCAAACTATATAGAGGATCACACCACTCAGGACAATAGGGAATACCCCTTCCTTCTCTTTCCCCCTATTCTTCTTTCCTTTTCTCATCATAGGGGTGATATCATTTATATTTTTTATTGGGGGTCTCCATTCTTAGTGTCCACTAATGGACATCCAAAAGAATAATATGTAGTGGTCCATTCCATGAAAACCACATCCACCTTTGAATTGGGGTAGACCAAATAATTTTATGGTTTCATAAAGTAAAAATACAGTAGCCACTTTGAGGAATGACCCAAGACTATTTTCTCTTCCTCTTTCCCATTTTACTTTTATTTTTTAATAAAATTTATCACATTTTTTTCTTGTGAAAGGTGAAGAAAGTGTCATTAGAAGCATAAATCGATCCACTGGGTCAAATAAAAAGTTTTTATCTCTCCATTCCACTATTTTTCATTTACCCATATTGTGAGTTTTTTCATTAACAAGGGTGGTGAATTTCAAGTGTGGTGAATTTCTAACATGTTTTAGGGTTTTTGAATGAGTTTTCCTTTCCTTTTTTTCTATAAGTAAAATGGTTTGGACCATTTTATCCACTTGAATACATCCTATTCATGATTTCTTTAGGTTTTATGATTCATTTTTGAAAATCTATAATACCTTGTTTGAAAATTGGATAATTCATTTTAATTAAAAAAGGATTTAAGTGGATCATAATTTAATATGCATACACTAGATAAAGGAGATTTAATTTGAGTGAATCACTTACTAATGAAAGTAAGAATTCAAGGAATCATTTTTAAACAACCAATTACATAAATTCATTCGAATTAGAGAAGTTTTTGAAAATAGGATCCAAAGTGAAGTTTCTCAAAATAAGATAATGGATTTTAATTGAAAATGGATTTATGTGGATCACAATTTAATAAGTATACACTAGATCAAGGAACTTGAATTTGAGTGAATTACTTACAAAAAAAGGTAACAATTCAAGGAATCATTGTTAAATAACTAATTATATAAATTCATTTTAATTGGAGTAGTTTGTGGAGTTGGGATTTGAACTTAATTTTCTCACCAAAATATTTGTGTGTGTGTGTGTGTGAAAAATAAAATCCATTAATAAAGATTTAGAGAAATTTGTAATTCGGTTGTCCAAACCTTTCTTCCATGGATCGGGTATCACAAATAGCCTCAGAGGATGCCTACTATTTGGAATTTATAGTTCCGGATTAACCCTACTCACTTAATAAGTGATATGCACATGAATGGCTTAAATAAAAATGTGTGAATGAGTGATTGATTATGGAGAGAGATGGAAGGGAAGGTGAATACTAAAATTGAATGAACAAGAGGAAAGTGAATTTATTTAATCTAATTGTATAGTGATGAATCAATGTTTGTGAACTTTTTAAGTATATAGAAAGGGATGAATAAAAGGAGATGGAAAAGGTGATTTTAAGTTAATATTGAGATTTAATAAATTCCATAATAATTAAAATTCATTTTTCGAGGCTTTAACATGGGATAAAATGGATTTAGAGTGAATATAATTGTTGAGAATCATTTCTTGAGGGTAAGGAATAATTCAAGTGTGTCAGAATTGATCGTTCTATATTTTTATATATTTTTAATAAGTATTTTAGTATAATTAATATATATTTTATATTATAATATTGTAAATATTAACATTTTAATTTTATATTATAAATATTGATCTTAATATGAAAACAACCTGATTTTTAAATTTTATTTCTTAAATAATTATTCTATGCTTAAATGTTGAAGGTCGAACATTAAAGTGTGTTTTTTGATTATTTTCCAGGAAAAGGGGTAAATCTTACGCATAATCACTGGGAAGATGCATAAGATTCAAGTGGAAATTGTGTATAATGCCTAAGATGAAGAAGAGAAATGGACCATATGTAATATTTAACTTTGAAAACTCACTAATATTTAAGGAATTTAACTGGGTACATAAGATATTCAGCTTGATACATAAGATATATTGACTTTTCCGCTGAGAAGAAATGTAAATTTGTGTGTGATTAAATCTAGAATATGAAGCTCACATTAAATCAATGTTCCCCTGTGTGGGATTAAACACATTTCCCAACTAGCGATGTATGGTTTTCTAATCTATCATGTGAGGATAATTCCAAGCATTGGGTACCTCATGAAATATCGCCTTCAGCGACTCCACCACACAAACCACTACCCTCAATTGTTTCCTATGATCTCACTACTATTTAGCATCCCCTTTGGTGCACTCTCCCAAATATCCAAGATCCCAAACCCATCAATCCCTTCTAAATCCATGTTTCTGGCATGCATGAAATCCTCAAACAAAAGGAAAATTATCCATCGTGATCCATGGCCAAATCGGAAGATGGCCAAATAAAGATCTCATGTGTTGCTTATCCGTGAAAGGAATTGATAAAGGATCATGGGGGAATTCACGAGTTGTGAAGAACCTAGAAACTTGTTGTGTGGAAAAATATACCCCTGACTGATGCTACGTGGCAAAGATCCGTGCATTTCGAAGGAACCACCATAGCCTATAAATTTTCACTCTCGTCCCACTTGTAAAGGATTCATCTCTTGGATGAAGTAACGTAGGATTTTCATTATAATTCATTTTTATAATTTTAATATAGTAGTAGCGACCTTAACCTCTATTTCTTTGTGTTTCCCCACAGTGCCTTCTCAAAACTCCATGATAGTGAAGTGCTAACTCAAGGTTCTATCTTGGGGGAGGCTTTCACGGTACACCCAAGTCCTTGATCCTCATTTATTTATATTTTAATTTATATGAGATGGGATAGTGAGTTTTCCAAGAGTTAGTGTGATGATTGTCTACTTATCAAGTAATTCCACATTGCCTCATTCCACCCATAACCAAACATTTTTCCCTCCCTATCTCACCTCATTTCATATACGATGGGAATGGGGTGGGTTGAGACATGAATGATGTACGATGGGATTGGGTGGAGGGTGGTGGAATTTTTATAGTCATGGAATATTCATAAGGGTGTAACTTTGGCCCGAATCGACCCACCGGGTTGGTTCAGGTCTGCCCTCCAAAAAATCAGGCCGCAAACCACTATTCAGTAAGGGTTAGTCTGGGTCGAACAACCCCATGAGGCGGCCCGAGCCCGACCTCAGGCCGGCCCAAACCGTCGGTTCGGGCCCTAGGCTAGCCCTTACAGGATTTTATTATTTTAAAAATAAAATATATAACGAGTTAAAAACCTTTTTTTAAATTTTTATTTTAATTCATTTTATTTAATTTTTATTTTAAAATGTTTCTTAAATGTTTATTTTAAAACATTTTTTTAAATTTTTTTAAACATTTTTTAAAATGTTATTTAAAAAAAAATTAATCATTTTTTAACGTTTATTTTAAAACATTTTAAAAAAAATATTTTTAAACTTTTATTTTAAAACGTTTCTTTTAAAAAAAATTCTAAAAAAATTTCATTTATTTTAAAACCATTATTGTAAACGTTTTTTAAAACAATTTTTTAAAATGTTTTTTTTAAATGTTTTTTTTTAATTTTTTTAAAACATCTTTTTTTAAACATTTAACATTTTTTTGTAAAAACGTTTATTTTATTTTTTTTATTAACATTTTTCAATTTAAACATTGTTCATTTAATTCTCAATCATTTTACATGTTTTAAATTGGTCATTTCATGCGTTTCATAAGAACCTTCAACCCCAACGTCACATGACTATTATAATTATAATATTTTATTTTATTTAGTAAAAATATAAAATATAGACCAATTTAGAAAATAATTAAATCTTAAATAATTTATATGAAAACTTCCAATAAAAAACGAATTTGTAATGACTGTCATGTCTAAATAAATAACATTCATCATAATAAATAACATTCATAATAATATGTGTCAGTTGTAAAAAAATGAGGGGTCAAGGTAGTGAGAAAAAGTGTGTGGATATGTTAATCTTTTTTCTAAATAGATTAATATATGTGAATCTATATATATTACGTGCAAGTTGTAAAAAAATTAATGAGGGGTTGGGGGTGTGCAATAGTGAGTGGGTTAATTTTTTTTTCTTAATAGATTTATATATGTATATATAGTATATATAATATATGAAAAAAAATTAAAAAATAATGAGATTGAGGGGGTGCGCTAACATGAGTGAGTGTGTGTTATTTTTTGTTAATATATAGTAAGTTATTATATATATATATATATATTATGTTAAATCGTTGATATATGTGTATATATATATAGTTTTGTAATTCTTAAAGAGGCACATTATCTAGTCTAGTTGGTTTAGTCACATCCTAGAATACTTGTCGTAGGGGGTTCTACACTCCCTACTAGTAGCTTTATAGTTTTTTTTAAAGCAGACAAGCTTTTACGAGATGGGCTTTGCTGGGTCGAGCCGGTCTAGAATTACACCCTTACATTTATTCATCACTTAAAACCATGGAGGAGGTGAGGTTCATTATGCCTAAGAGATTCCAAAGAGTGATTTTACAGTCAAATATTGATACAATATCTATAACACCCCAAGCTTCCACAATATACTTATTTTTAAATAATTCAATAGCTTGCGCTACACGCAACACCAAGTTTGAGCACACCACGACCTATCAAACTAGTTGTTTAAGAAGTTGTTATGAATAGTATTAACCATGTTTTGAATTTTATATATTCCATATAATTTCAATATTCATCTTATGTGTTTCTTATACATAATATAAAAATAAATTCAATTTTTCATATAAAAGAAGTATTTTTCAAAAATGCAGTTTTACCACCTTTTAATGGAAAACTCTTTTTAAATCCAATATTTGACACTTTTAAATATTTAATTTGAAAAAATAAAATTCTTATTTAGAATCAGGACATAGAAATTTAGTTTGGATAAATTTTTGGTGTTTTCTGATAACTTTCATATTTTAATGAATAGTGAAAAATACTGCATTTTAATTCAAAACTGTTTCTTCATCTAAATTATTTATATAGATAGATTATATTTTTAATTGGTTGTAAAGTGTAATTGTATTATTTTTTTATCATTTAATACAATTTTGGTCATTATAAACAATTTCACATTTAAATGGGACATAAACACATGTCAATCTTTTGATAGTTTTTACTTCTTAAAAACTAGCTTTCTAGTTTTGACAATGAGAATTAATTTTAAATTAATTAATAAAACTTATGTATTTTGAATTTGGAAAATGGATTTCATATTTTTAATCATAAGTTCCAAATTATTTAAATATGTATCTTTTATTTTTGGGCATTATGAATAGTAACTTCAGTAATTATTTTTATTTACCACGGTTAAAGGGTAAATTAGGTAAATAAGGGTAAAAATAATATAGTAAAAATATAAAACTACCCTAAATGTGTATTAATATTATTGTATGAGTCATGGAAAACCAAAACAATCCTTAGGTAAAATTTTTGGCATTTGGGAGTCACTTGGGTGTGATAATGACATGTTATAATAATTAATTTAAAGTAAAGAAAAATATAACATAAACATGTATCTTTTTAATAAAATAGTTTTAATACATGGTTATATAACTGATCTCTTTGACTATAAATAATCATTAGAAATCTAAAAATATTTCCTACATCATAGTATTTTATTTATAATTTTTATACATTGAATAAATAAATTTATTTATGACACAATGATGATGTAGTGATTACCTTATTAATAAAAGAATCAAATAAATGATATTATAAATATTAAAATAAATATTATTTGAAATAATTCATGTCATACATGAATTTTATGGATGACTATGACATGTTAGGGATGATTTAATGCTTTTTTTCAAAGGAATCAAGTTGTTATGACTTTAACAAAAATCAATTACTAAATTCTATCAAAATTGACATAAATGAGTTTTTAAAACAAACTCTATTTTATTAAATTATATAATAGTCATAAAAATCTAATATTCGGTCAACTAACTTAAATAGTATTAAAAATGTCATTAATGATCCACTTGAGGTTCTCTTGGCATTTTTTAGTAACTATATTAACCATATAGTATAAAAATACAAGAAGGCATGGTAAGAGTTAACTTATTTTACTAAGGGTTAAATCGAAAAGATAATGTTGATCTTATGACCTAAACATGTCTAAAACCTATTGGTTGAGAGGATTTAGACCCATCCTCATCTTATCCTTGAAATATATCACTTTGGAGCTATTAGAATTCTAAAATAATTTTATAATAAAATAATATTTCAAGACTTTCCTAAAGTTCCCCTCACCTCTCATATAAAAGGGTACTTATCCTTCTCTTTTATTCACACATACAAATCCCTTTGGCTCGGCCAACCTCTACCCAAATCTCCTTCCAACTTCCCTTAATTCATCATAGAGGCCACACTTTGGGAAGAAAACCAACTTAAGGAGTCCTTTTGTGCAAATCAAAAGGAGACACCTGAAGAAGAGGTAATCATTTTATCACCTCTTTCAAAGTTATTTTCTTCTTTTACTTCCTCTTTCTATGTTGTTTCCATACCAAAGAAATAAATTCAGTATCGTTCATCTACTGAGATGTTATTATAATCATGGGACAACAATATTCATTATTTTATCCATCCTACGAATAACAATATCACCTTGCATGCGTACGTACGGCTTACCATCTCCACGTCGTGGTGTAATTTGTTATTCAACATTACTTGATTTGGATGGGTATAATGATTAGTATAATAGGCATAAATAATGAATATTTTTAACATCTTGTTACCTTGATTGGGTTAGTTTTCTCTCATTCTAAGTTCCCTTCTGGTTTTAAAATTCTTTTATGTGATTTTTCTGGGTTTACTGTAGACTACAGAACAGGTAAATGTCATGTACCTAAAGTACACATCGTGTACTTGGTGTTGGTTGCATGTTGTGGCCTGGGAGAACATGTCGTGAAGGGGAAGGTCGCGTTTTCAACTTGTACACATCGTGAATGATGGGTACACGTCGTATAGGGTGAAAATTTCAGTTTTTAATTTGATGCGACGGGTTTTTCAGCATAACTTATCTATCATGGCCTTCAGGTCGTGACCAAGGGGTACACATCGTGATCCAGCCTACGCACAGTTTAAATTCACACATTTGGGAGTTTTCTTGGTCCTTTTCTCTCCAAAATTCATGGATCTCGACCTATGGTAGTTCTGGTGCGTTTTTGAGAGACTCGACATATTCTGGATCGATCTGATCAGCTCCTGTTCATCGTTGTTTCTACAGTGTGTCTCTCCAAGTAAGTTTTCTCTCTGATTCTTCCTTGTGATTGATCATGATAGCGCCATAGACTTGCGTTATTAGATCCAATAATCCAAGATGGATGTTTCTTGTCGTCTTCATATAGATCTGTTGTGAGATCTCATTCTGGAGACCTTTTTTCCTTCATTGGTTGTGGTACGGCGGGTGTCCTTCTTCGAGGTATGTGGTTTTCCTATCTTCTACAAACCTTTTGTGTTTATGTTTGAATCAATATTTTCATGGATTGGATCCTAGGGTCTCTGTTGGTACTGTTGGGTTTCATTTTTAGTTTTGGATTCCGTTGTGGGCGTGTGAGACCCAAACTTTGAGGTAGGTGGTTCCGTCTCTAGCCTACGATAATGAACCTGATTGTTTTGATTTGCTAATTGCTTTATAATTTGATTTATGGAATTGGAATGATTGTTGTGTGTGTTGAAAAATGTTTTTGAAAGAAAAATGGTTTTCCCTAGATTTTGATAAATGGATTATAAATGGTTTTGAATGGTTTTCAAGACATTGAAATGGGTTTGTGAAAAGGAGAACATGAGTTACCTTGGGTACTTAGGTGGAAGGTTTAGCTTGAGGTCATCATCCATTGCTTTGTGATTATCAAGGAGGTTTGTCTTGGAGCTTTCCTCTGTTAACTAGGCCTATTGTTATAGGGGACCGATATTGACATTTTAGGGGGTTTACTCATGGGTTATTCATTTGATTCCTAGGCTCGTTGTTCTAGGATCAGTTTTGTACACTTGATTATTTTGGTACGAGTATTCTGCTGTCTAGACCTGTAATATTCCTTGGTGTTGTGACACCCGTACTTCTAGTTTATACTGCTTGGATTTTGGAGTTAGCCTTGATATGCATGTTGATGCTTGTGAAAAATGGTATGGAAATATGCTTTGGAAAATGATATACCTTCTTTTGTTTAGAACTGTGGAAAAGGAAAGTATTTACCATGTTTTCTATAAAACCTCTTACATCTTATCATGTCATGTTTTATTTTAAAAATGAGCATACATGATTTGTTATATAGAGACTTGTTATGAAACACATGGGTGGGATCTTACTAAGCCTGATAGCTCACACCCTATGTACTTCTTTGGTGGTGCATAGACCTTTATTTGTCTTCCAATGTAGGGAAAGGCAAGGCGCTATAGTGAGGTGGTCAGATTCGTGTCAGCTAGGATGGGTAGATGGTGGTGAGATGGTTGGAGTTTGTCTATGCCATCGTTGGAGTAGCTGTTGGTTTTGAGTCCCTTGTAGTCGGACTTGTCTTTTGGAGTTTTTAGATATTGTTATAGTTATTTTGTTTCCGCTGTTTTCTTACAGTTATGGTATATATATTTTTCTAGTCTTTCATTGTTCCTTTCCTTCCTTGTAAATGTATGTCATGTGGTTTTTCAGGTTGGGAAAAATTGTTTCCTTGGTTTTGTCGTTCGATGCCCGGGTGCTTGTCACCAGCCTGTGGGGATCGAAAACGCCCTTTGGGTATGTGAAGAATCGGGTCGGGTGTCGGGTTTGAGGGTAACCTGGGTCGGTTCGTTACAGTTTGGTATCAAAGGAGGTATATCCTCAAGAATATTTTCTTGGGATGTCTGTTAGACTGGAGATAGAATTGTTGGGACTTGAGTGGTATGTTGTAATGAGTGTTTGGCCATCTCTTGTAGTAATGAGACTCAAGTTACCATGGGATGTTGAGATATGTGTCTCAAGTGTTGGTTTTTTCTTTTGAAATCTCAGTTTATGCTTATGGGTTTTCTAGTTTGAACTAAGATTTTTTCTGTGTTTGATCATTCTTATGTTTTGGTATGCAACAGTATGCCTCCGAGACATCTTCTGCAGGTTCCTCGGGAAGGTGTAGCTGATGATCCTCAAGGAAATCCACCTATGGATCAAAGTCTCATTGAGACTATCGTACGGGATGTTCGTGTTGTCGATCAGGATGTGCCATGAGTTCATAATGCAGTGGTTGAAGCACAACCAGGAGCTGGAGGAGAAGGAGATCGATCATGGGAGTTATTGCGCGAGAAGTCACCGTCCTTTAAAGGGATGACTGAACCTCAAGAGGCGGGGGGATTTTCTAGACAGGATAGATAAAATCTTTGACTTCCTAGAGACACCTAAGAATATCAGGGTGAAGTGCACAGCGTTCAGACTTGAGGGTTCTGGAAAGCGTTGGTGGGACTCTATGGTCCAGGCAGACAGACATGTGGGCTTGGATTGAAAGGGTTTCAAAACCCAGTTCTTTCAGTAGTTTTTTCCAGAGTCTTTGATGTTGGAAAAATCTATGGAGTTCCTATCATTGTAGCAAGGAGAGAATACGGTGTCACCCTACAACAACCAGTTTGCTGAACTTGTCCATTTTTCTCCTGACGTGGTAAGAAATGACCAACTAAAGGCACAGAAGTGCCTAAAGGGTTTGCAACCGGACTTTAGATCGCAGGTGTTCATGTTGAAGCTTTCTACCTATGCAGAGACAGTGGACAGTGCAATGATAGCAGATATGTACATTGCAGGAAAGGTTGGCGCTACTGCCTCTTCTCTTCCAACTAGTGATAGCTTCAGTGGTGTGCATGGCAAGAAGAGGAAGTGGCAGGACCGTCACGGAAGTGGTGGAGGTGGGTCTCAGTAGCGAGCCTCATCTGCATCGTCTGTTGCATCTAGAAGTGTGCCTCTAACTTTCTACCAGTGCGACAAGGGGGGTCACACCAGACGTTCTTGTCCTATGCCTGAGAAGACGTGAAATAGTTGTGGATGTGTTGGTCATCTACAGCGTCTCTATCATGCTATGAATACGCCTCGTTATGGTCAGGGTTCGTCGGCTTCAAAGGCTACTGCAGTGCAGTCAAAAGCTTCAAAGACTAAAGGGATCCAACCACAGGTCTTAGGAGTAAAGAATTTACACATAGTAGATGAGTGTCCAATGGAAGTTGATGCAGGTCCAACAACAGTGAGAGGTAAGCTCCTTATTGCAGCTTCAGTAGCTACTGCTTTGTTTTATACCGGTGTCTCCCACTCGTTTATATCTGTACATTTTTTTGATATGCTTAAACATCCAACAGAAATTATTCCATTTACAATGGAGTTAGAAACACCTCTTGGTAAGAGGAAAGAGTAGGGGTTCAGGTGTCTTTCTTATTCATTCACAATAGCTGACACGGAGTTGGTCTGGGATTTTCTCATTCTTGATCTGGATTTTTTGATGTCATCATTGGTATGGATTGTCTTGTCTCTCATTGAGCTGAGGTTGGTTTTTATCATCGGTGTGTTTTGTTTCTTACTGCCGAGGGGAGCACTCATGTGTTTCAGGGAGAGTGGAACCTGAATTCAGGTCATGCAGGACCATCCTGCCCAGAGCTCAGGAGTTTGTTGTTTATTGTTTCATTTGATCCCAATGAAGTTTCTTCTATTGAGGATCTTCCTGTTTTTGTTTGATACTTTCCTGGTGTTTTCCCAGACGAATTCTCCAGTATTCCTCCAGAGAGAGGGGTAGATTTCATGATTGAACTGGTACCAAGTATGCATCCGATATCGATGCCTTCTTATCGTATGGAACCAGTGGAGTTGAAAGAGATCAAGATTCAGTTGGAAGACCTGTTAAAGAAGGGTTTTGTTCATCCTAGTGTTTCGCATTGGGCATCCCCTGTGATTTTTTCTAAGAAAGTTGATGGTTCACTTCAGTTATGTGTGGACTATCGGAAGCTGAACCGGGTAACGGTTAAGAACAAATATCATTTGCCTCATGTGGATGATTTGTTTGATCAGTTGAAGGGATCAAAGTGGTTTTCAAAGATCGATATTCGATCGGGTTATCATCAGCTCAAAGTCCGGGAGTCTGATATACCAAAGATAGCCTTCAGAAGAAGGTATGACCATTATGAATATCTTGTGATTCATTTTGGTCTGATTAATGCTCTTGTAGTTTTTATGGCCTTGATGAATCGGATATTCCACCAATATCTTGACACTTTTGTGGTAGTGTTCGTGGATGATATTCTGGTTTATTCAAAGTCTGAGCGTGAGCACGAGCACCATCTGAGTTTGGTTCTAAAGATTCTGAGGAATCATCATCTGTATGGAAATCTTTCAAAATGTAGTTTCTGGATTCAAGAAGTGAAATTCTTGGGGCACAGAATTTTTGAGCATGGCTTATCAGTTTATCCAGATAAGGTAAAAGTTTTTTTTTTTCCTGGAAGGAACCATGAAATGTGTTTTATATATGAAGATTCCTTGATCTTGCTAGATATTACTGACGGTTCGTCAAGGATTTATCTAAGCTGGTGTCGCCTTTGACTAATCTTACCAAGAAAGCAGTGAAATTCTCATGGGATGCAAAGTGACAATCTTCTTTCGATTGACTGAAATGAATTCTAACATCGGCACATGTTTTGATCTTACTTGAGCCCGGTAAGGGGTATGTGGTGTTTTGTGATGCATCGGGTGCTGGTTTGGGATGTTTGCTTATGCAGGATGATCATGTGGTAGCTTATGGGTCTCGTCAGCTCCGGCTACATGAGAAGAACTACCCCACTAATGATTTATAGATTGGTGCGGTGATGCACATGCTTAAGTGTCGGTGG
Source organism: Viscum album (assembly GCA_963277665.1). NCBI lineage: Eukaryota > Viridiplantae > Streptophyta > Magnoliopsida > Santalales > Viscaceae > Viscum > Viscum album. Next base: position 1,985,514,593 of record OY728122.1, read on the forward strand.
CACTATCTCTTTGGGGAGAAGTTCACGGTTTTCTCTAATCATAAGAGTCTGAGCTATATCTTTTCCCAGAAGGACTTGAATTTCGGATAGAGTTGATAGGTAGAATACCTTTAGACATTTGACTTTGACATCGCCTACACTCTGGGGAAAGGGAATGTAGTTACATACACTTTAAGCAGGAAGGTACCATCACAGGTTGTTCTAGAATCGAAGGAATAGTGGAATCTTATGGATCTTTTCATTCAGTTTTACTTGGATGCTCAGGAGGATGTCTCAAGTATGGTTATGACTAGTGTTTAGTTTTCATCATCTCTCTTGGAGTCTATCTTTCAAATTCAACAACAAGATTATGAGTTTTAGAAGTTTTGAGAAAACCTCTATGGTGGGGAGACAGTTCCTGGTTGGTCTCTTTCTTCAGATGGCATACTTCTCTTCGAAAAGAGAGTTTTCTTTCCAACATCTGTGAGAAGTTCAGTCTTGTTTGATTGTCATATCTCTTCATGGGTCGTTCATCTAGGTGCTACAAAGATGTATTATGACATGAGAAGACAGTTCTGGTGGCCGAGTATGAAGCGCGACATCGCAGATTATGTGTCTTGTTGTTACACCTACCAACGGATAAAGGCGGAGCACTTGAAACCTTTTGGTATGCTTCAGCCTCTTCCAGTGCTGGTTTGGAAGTGGGATGAGGTTTCCATGGATTTTTTTGTTGGGTTTTCACGGATTCCCCAAGGGAAAAATGTTATCTAGGTGGTTATTGATCGGTTGACGAAGTCTTCTCACTTCATTCTGATCAAAGATACCACTAAAGTTGAAGATCTAGGTAAGTTGTATGTGTAGAAGATCGTGAGGTTACATGGGATTCCTTTTGCCGTTGTTTCAGATTGGGATCCTAGGTTTACCTCAAGGTTCTGAAGGAGTCTTCAAGGGGAAATAGGGACTCAGGTCAAGTTGAGCACAACTTACCATCCACAGACAGATGGCTAGACGGTGCCTGTAATTCAGATCCTAAAGGATATGCTTCGTGCATGTGTCTTGGATTTCGGTGGATCATGGGATAGTCATCTGGGACTGGTTGAGTTTATTTACAACAATATTTACTAGTAGTCGATTGGAATGGCTCCTTTTGAAGCGTTGTATGGTCGCCTGTGAAGATCACCTCTTTGTTGGGTAGAGGCAGGCGAAGTAGTTGCGGTTGGACTAAGTCTGTTTAGGAGACGTCGGCAAATATTTAGGAGGTGTGACGATGTCTAGTTACAGCCCAAAGTCGAGAGAAATTGTATGTAGATCGGCGGCGGTGGCCTTTAGAGTTTTCCATTGGTGAATGGGATTTTTTCAAAGTTTCTCCTCAGTTGGGTCACCGTCAACTTGGAAAATAGGGAAAGTTGGCTCTGAGATATGTTGGACCATTTGAGATCACTGGAGGCCTTGGGAAATTTGCTTATCAGTTATCACTTTCGGTTCAGCTGAAAAATATTCATGATGTTTTCCACATATCTTAGCTCAGGAAGTATCACCATGATCCCGCTCATGTTCTAAGTTGGGAAGAAATCGAGTTAGAGCCAGATGCTTCTATTTTAGAGAAACCAGTTGAGATCGTTGACACTTAGAAAGTCATGCGTGGGATGTTGATTCTGTTGGTCAGAGTTCTATGGCAACAAGGATTGGATTTTTAAAGACCTGAAAATTTCAAGGAAAAATTTTTCTTAAATACTTTGGAATTTTACGAGTCTGTGGCTTCTAACGGCACTTGATTCTGAGGCCCGGTGTGCCCAGAATCAATTTCCAAAGTTTAGCTCGGGTACGTTCAGTAAACGAACGAGCGTGTTTTTCTATCTTTTGAACCGGTGCTCGGAATTGAAATCTAAGGGAACCAATGAGATCGTAGTGCCGGTAATTGCTTAAGGGAACATTTACCACAGTTGCGTTTTAAGCGGGTTGAGAATTAATATTTGGGGAATTAGATTAAAATAAATAAAATTGGTGTAACACAATTTTATTTTTAAGGATGGTGGTTATATCCTCCCAAAGGGAGTTAGAGGTGGGGACCACACCCACATAACCTCCCATGAGAGGATATTTGTGGGGTGGGGCCCACACGTGACCTAAACCCTTGAACTTCCCATAACTCTCATAAACCCCCATTAAACTCCCTTGTTTAATGTTGACAACTCTCCCATTAATTCATGCCAACGCCTTAATTAATAAATTGAATCCTCCAATTTATTAATTAAGTGTTTGAATGTTTGAATTTTAAATGGCTTGTGTTAATAAAATAATAGGAGTAGCTTATTATTTTATTTTGGGGGGGCTTTCGTTGGGTAAAGGGAGAGAGCTCTTGAGAGAATAGTTTTCTTCTCCAAGGAAGAACGGTTTTCTTCTCCAACGAAGAATGCTCCTCGGTTCTCCAATTCTCTTCTTCCTCCGCATCAAGGAAGGAGACACCGCCACGGGGAACTCGCCAATGACGACGCACCTTATATTCTTTTCTCCGCGACAAGAGGGGAGATGCCACTTCTTCGGGTACACTCTGACGACAACGGAATCGACACTGTCATCCACGACGCTCGGCTACCATGAATCTTTTTCGAGGTAGGGGGTTTGCTTAATTTATTTTAAATAAATTACTCCCTCGTTCTTGTTGTAATCAAGTGAGCACCTTGGTCGATTGTTACCGCCTAACGCGGAGGGCGTGGGCCGAACAAACACGGTCTGACGACCCTCCGTCGTTTCTTGTCTTATTTGGAATCGGGAAGCGGCGACGATCGAAGGCGGCGGCCACGCGCCGACCGCATGTGGAGGAACTGCGGGCCGCTCGACCGAGGAAGAACCGGCTGGCCATAGCCGGTCAGGCCGAAGGGCGAAACTGTGACGCCGCACTGTGGGAACCGCGGCCCGCATAGGGTGGTTCGGTTCGGCAGAAGAACCGGTCGGCCCGTCGGCTGGCCGGGCGGAGCAAAGACGCGACGCCAGGAGGGCGCTGCGCTGGAGAACTTGCGGCCCGCCCGAGTGGGCCGCTTGCGCCAGAAGGCCGGCCGGCTCCAGCCGGCCGGTTAGGGAGGGCGGCGCCACTTGGCGCCGCCGGTTCGGGCAGCCCCCCCCCCCCCCCCGAACCGCTCGGCCTTTGGGTCGAGCCAGCCGGGTCGCGCCCAGTCGGGCCGCGTGAATCTTCGGGCTGGTCCGACACCCCTACCGGGTCGGACCCGCCAAAACTGGGTTAACCCGACCCGTCGGCCCACTGGGCATAATGGGTCGGGCCCGTTTCACTTAAAATTGAATATCTTGAAGACCGTACATCTGAACGATGCACCGTCTGCGGCACTAGGACCCTTTCGACGAGGCGGTCCTTTTGAGATACTCTAAGTGAGTTTAGGATGACCTTGGATAACGGTCAGGTTAAAAACGAGCGTGTTTTTAACCGGGCCCCTGGAACGGAAAATCCAATATCTCTCAGACTGGGCATCTGATTGACGCGTCATATGTCGCGTTGTGTTCCTTTTGACGAGACAGAACTTCGGGATACATCAACTCTGGACTTCGTGGCAGTTGATGTATCGACCCCCCTTTACTCGAGGAGAGGACCCTCCCGGAATCAAGTGTGCTGAGTGCGGGAACCCTAGAGATGGTTGTGACTGCGACGACTACCGTGTTGGGATCCTCCATGGGTTCGACGACGATGACGACTGTACTTGGATCCTCCGTGGGTTCGGCAGCGAGGACGACTGTACTTGGATCCTTCATGGGTTCGGCAGCAATGACGACTGTACTTGGATCCTATGTGGGTTCGGCAGTGATGGTTATTGTACTTGGATCCTACGTGGGTTCGGCAGCGATGACTTCTGTACTAGGATCCTACGTGGGTTAGACAGAGGAGATGATTCAGAAGCTACATCTAATCATCTCCACCCTTCTTTGTGAGTAGTATACCTATGTGAGCTGAGTCTTGACTATTCAATCATTACCATTGATGTGATTGACTTCTTTCCTGTGTGGATCGGGTTCTGCTTGGGCTCGGGAGTTGGAGCCAAACTGGAATTGATGACTTAGGTATATGTATGGGCATATACCTAAGTAGAGTTGGTTGATACTTCGTGTTTGTATATTTCCTTTGTGGTTTACCCTTCGTGGATTCTGGGAGACCTTCGGGGGTCTCAGGGTCCCTACTGAGTATCGTTATACTCACCCCTGCACGGGCAATGCCCTCACTACGTTGTGTTGGTTGTAGACGATAGACAGCACTGATTGTGGTTGAGGCTTGTGGAGATGGACGGTATCCGGAGGTGGACCACCTGGCGGGACATACACAGAGCGGACGGACAGACCCGAGGTACCGACGAGACTATCTGTACCCACCCTTTAGGTGGGATTCCCAGAGGACAACTCGGTGGTTGCTGCTTTACTTTACAGCTATTGTACTTTCTTTCTCAGTTGTACTGTGCTTTCAGTTGGGTTTGTATACTGGCTCATTTACTTTCCAGCACTTACTTTTGTACTCAGTTTTACTTAGTGCTTACTTCACTTGCATACTTTGTTGTGTTTGTTTACTTTTATAAAGGCAATTTCTTCCCTTTTTATCGGGATTTACGCCTTTGGTGCTAGTCTCCAGCCCCTGACCTATGGCAGGAGGGCTTGGGATAGTCACGGCACGGGGCCCGAGGACGGGTCGTGACAAATTGGTATCAGAGGAGTCGGTTCTACCGCAGAACTCAGGACTCTGATAATTTCTTCTCTGTGAAGCAATAGTGCTAAGGGTATTGAGTGTGGTTTTCAATCCAGGGAGACCAGTGTTGGTGCGGCGGCCAACGTATCTATACACCAGGACTCTGACTTCTGATTTCTAACTCAGTACACAAAAACATTGATTGCATGTGTGTTTCAAAAGTTTTCTTTGTGATTACTTTGTGTCAGCTCACCAGGTATACTGTTTGATCGTGGCGCACCTGTTTCTTTTCAGGATGGCCCCACGAAGGCAGTCGGCTAGGGTTCTGAGCTACGTGTGAGATGGCAGCCCACCAAGTGATGAGGCCTCGGTGTAGGGCCCCATTACAGCGGAGGTACCAGTGGTACCACTACCCGCTGGGCCACCGATACCACCATCCCCAGCAGTAGAGAGTGCATGCCGCTTGAGTGCGTTGCACGAGATTCAGCGACAGAGGCCGCCCAGGTTCCGCGGAGAGATGGACCCTTAGGCAGCCGAGGATTGGCTGGAGGCTATCGTTATAGTCTTCAGATTGGTAGGGACACCGGCAGACCTTATGGTGATCCTTGTTGCGAGTCTCATGCACGCAGCAGCAGGTAGATGGTAGAGCCTGATGCTCCAGGTGCATGACGAGGCATCACTACTTTGGACGGACTTCGATAGCCTCTTCCACTCGGAGTTTGTTCCAGCCACCCTTTGTGTGGTGCGCATCCAGGAGTTACTACATCTGCGGCAGGGCAGCATGACAGTAGCCCAATACTCGGCGAGATTTACCGACCTCTCGCGCTACTCCACGGACATGGTACGGGACCCATTCTTCCAGCCCCGGACCTTTGAGCAGAGACTGAGGCATGAGATCAGGGCTTCGATGATCTCCCTCAGCATTCCGGCGCAGGCAGGAGTACTGAAGCGAGCCCTTCTTGTGGAGAGCTTTCTTACTGAGCCAACGCCAGCAGCGAGACCCACCGCAGGGCGACACGTAGCGGAGTCTTCTGCAGCCGGCAGTAGACAGATGTCGCAGAGGTCTAAGAGGAGCAGGCCATCAGGTGGGTGACCTCAGGATACTGGTTCGGATGTGCGGGGCACACGAAGCAGAGCCATCCATACGAGGGGCAGACAGTGCTATGCATGCGGCGGGCAGGGCCACATGGCTCGTGATTTCCCGACCCGCCATGCAGATGAGCAGCAGACAGTGGAGGGACCTCCCAGACAGAGGCAGAGGTTCGACTGTGGCGGTCCGTAGGGAGCAGGAGAACGAGGCAGAGGAGCTGGCCGAGCAGTGGTTGGTGGATGACACTTCAAGGCTCTACCACCACCACCACCAGGAGGACCACCCCAACCACAGGGAGCTGGCAGATAGGGGTAGCCTCAGCTCCAGGCAGTCGAGGCCTATGACCACGATGCACCTGAGATGATTCGAGGTACTATATGTGTCTACTCCACCCTTGCTGTACTTCTTATAGACACAGGAGCGATTCATTATTTTATTGTCGCTGCCCTTCTTCGGAGCTCAGAGATTCCGACAGAGTCGTTGGCTCGATCCTTACGGCTAGAGACTCCTACGGGAGCAGACTCGATGATTACACATTGGTGCCGGCAGTGTGAGCTTCCTCTAGGAGGCGAGAGCTTCGTATGGGATCTTCTTGTAGCGGCATCGAGGCCTTACGACGTCATCTTAGGTATAGACTGGTTGTCTACAGTCCATGCTCAGATTGACTGCATTAGGCGCAAAGTGTGGTGTGTCCGCACAGATGGGAGCAGGTTTACCTTCACCGGCGAGAAGGGAGTTTTTGCAGTGCATGATGGACTTACGCAGAGGAGAGGGCATCCGATCACACATTAGTTGGCTAGTCTCATCCTAGGAGCAGTTGATGTGCGGAGTCTGAGTTTTCCTGTTGTGGTGGATCAGTACGCGGACGTTTTTCCTGACGACGTTTCAGGACTACCTCCTCGCAGAGAGGTAGGTTTCTACATTGACCTGTACCCCAGGATAGCACCGATATCTACTCCAGCATATTGGATGGCACCCGCCGAGCTTCGTGAGCTGCGGGTAAAGCTGGAGGAATTGTAGGGAAAGGGATTCATCTGACCCAGTGTTTCACCCTGGGCTTCTCCGATTTTATTCTCCAAGAAGGCGGATGGGAGCTTACGACTATGTGTCGACTACCGTCGCCTGAATCAGGTGATCGTGAAGAACAATTATCTACTCTCGAGGATTGACGGCCTCTTTGATCAGCTCAAGGGAGCACGATGGTTCTCGAAGATAGACCTCAGTTCAGGCTATCACCAGCTCAGAGTTCGAGACAATGATGTGCAGAAGACGGCATTCCGGTGTTGGTACGACCATTATGAGTTATTGGTTATGCCCTTCGGCGTGACCAACGCACCAGCAGTGTTTATGAGTCTCATGAATAGGATCTTCCAGCCTTACCTCGATCGGTTTGTCATAGTCTTCATCGACGACATACTGATTTACTCGACTACTAAGGAGGATCACACCTACCCCTTGCGGGTTGTACTGGACAAACTCCGAGAGCACCAGCTTTATGGTAAGCTATCGAAGTGCCAGTTCTGGATTCGAGAGGTTCGCTTCTTGGGGAACGTCATCTCGGAGGCGGGAGTTGTGGTGGATCCTGTGAATATTGAGGCAGTACTTTCTTGGGAGCCACCTAGGAGCGTGACGGAGGTTCTGAGTTTTCTGGGACTGGCTGGGTACTATCAGAGATTTGTTCTAGACTTCTCCAGAGTTGCAGCACCACTTTCAGCTTTGACGAATAAGGGGAAACCCTTCGTGTGGTCAGATAGATGCCAGCAGAGCTTCCAGGAGCTGAGACAGAGATTGACCAGTGTGCCCATCTTGAGGCTACCGGAGCAGGGTGTTGGGTACGTGGTTTACTGCGACGCATCAGGGACCGGACTCGGGTGTGTCCAGATGCAGGAGCGGGCAGTGATCGCCTATGGTTCACGACAGTTGAGGCAACATGAGCAGAACTATGCTACCCATGACCTGGAGTTAGCAGCAGTGGTCTTCGCCTTGAAGATGTGGCACCACTATCTGATGGGCGAGCGCTTTACAGTCTATTCTGACCACCAGAGTCTCAGGTACATTTTCTCGCATAAGGACCTGAACCTGAGACAGCGGCGATGGCTCGAGTTCCTCCATGACTATGACTTTGAGATAGTCTATACTCCTGGGAAGGGGAACGTAGTAGTTGGTGCTCTCAGCAGGAGATCGGGCATTCAGCTACTTGGAGAGGCGACGGAGCAGTTAGCCGCTTTGCAGATATCCTTTGTGGATAGAGATGGGGCAGCTTTTCTACAGTCCCTCACAGTTACTGCTCCACTACTTCAGCGAGTCAGAGAGGCACAGCGTGGGGACGTTGACTGTGAGACGCGACGTGCTCATATTTCCACAGGACAGGCTCCTGATGGATTTTCTGAAGGAGGAGAACACGTCATCCTCTTCAGGGGACGTACCATGGTACCAGGTGCACTGTAGGAGGAATTGTTGAGGGAGTTTCAAACTTCCCCTCTAACGGTATATCCTGGAGTGGAGAAGATGTACCAGGACCTCAGACGATAGCACTGGTGGCCGGGTATGAAGAAGACTGTAGCAAAGTTCGTTTCACGATGCCTCACTTTCCAGCAAGTGAAGGCGGAGCACCAGGTACCAGCAGGCTTGGTACATCCCTTAGAGGTTCTGAAGTGGAAGTGGGATGGGATATCCATGGATTTCATGATGAGGCTTCCACGTACTTCCAGAGGACACAACTCCATCTGGGTGATCGTAGACCGACTCACCAAGTCGGCCCACTTCCTTCCGATCAGAGAGCAGGGCTTGGTAGAGAGCTTGGGACGCCTCTACATTCAGGAGATCGTACGGCTTCATGGTGTGGCATCGTCTATCGTCTCTGATCGAGATGCTCGCTTTACTTCCTGGCTTTGGAAGGGGTTGCAGGAGGCATTTGAGACGCAGCTACGCCTGAGCACCGCCTTTCATCCTCAGACGGATGGTCAGACGGAGAGGACCATTCAAACTTTCGAGGACATGCTCTGTGCATGTGTCCTTGACTTTGGTCGCAGCTGGGAGGATCACCTACTCTTGGTGGAGTTTGCGTACAACAACAGCTACCACTCCACCATCGGGATGGCACCATACGAGGCACTGTACGGCCGACCTTGCAGATCACCTCTGTGTTGGACTGACCCTGGGGAGTCAGCACTTGTAGGACCAGAGATGGTTCAGGCTACGACGGAGAAGGTGCAGATCATCTAGGAGCAGATGAGGACTACACAGAGCAGACAGAAATCCTATGCTGATAGGAGACGGATACCAATGGAGTTCGAGGATCGCGACCACGTTTTCTTACGGGTCTCACCTCGACGTGGATTTCGGAGATTTGGCCGGGGCGGCAAGTTATCTCCTTGCTTCATCGGGCCTTTCCAGGTCCTCAGCAGATTAGGCGAGGTGGCTTACCGCCTGGCCCTTCCACCTCAGTTGCACGGGGTGCATGAGGTCTTCCTCGTATCTCAGCTGAGGAGATACGTGCACGACCTGACCCACATCATTGATTATGGGGAGCTGGACATCGATGACGGGGCTACATTCACGGAGGTCCCGGTGGAGATCGAGGATCGACAGGAGCGGGTCCTACGTGGATGTTCGATTCCTCTGGTGCGCATTCGTTGACAGCACGGGAACCTCCAGGAGAGCACATGGGAGCGGGAGGCTCAAATGCGTGCTCAGTACCCTCATTTGTTTCCCTAGTTTATGTTGTAGCTTTACAGGGACGTAAAGCCCTAAGGTGGGAGTAATGTAAAGACCCGGAAATTTCAAAGAAATTTTTTTCTTCAATACTTTGGAATTTTACGAGTCTATGGCTTCTGACGGAACTTGATTCTGAGGCCCGGTGTGCCCGAAATCAATTTCCGAAGTTTAGATCGGGTGCGTTCAGTAAACGAACGAGCGTGTTTTTCTATCTTTTGAACCGGTGCTCGGAATTGAAATCCGAGGGCACAGATGAGCTCGCAGCGCCGGTAATTGCTTAAGGGGACCTTTACCGCATTTGCATTTTAAGCGGGTTGAGAATTAATATTTGGGGAATTAGATTAAAATAAATAAAATTGGTGTAGCACAATTTTATTTTTAAGGATGGTGGTTATATCCTCCCAAAGGGAGTTAGAGGTGGGTCCCACACCTACATAACCTCCCATGAGAGGATATTTGTGGGGTGGGTCCCACACATGACCTAAACCCTTGAACTTCCCATAACTCTCATAAACCCCCATTAAACTCCCTTGTTTAATGTTGACAACTCTCCCATTAATTCATGTCAACGCCTTAATTAATAAATTGAATCCTCCAATTTATTAATGAAGTGTTTGAATGTTTGAATTTTAAATGGCTTGTGTTAATAAAATAATAGGAGTAGCTTATTATTTTATTTGGGGGGGGGGGCTTTCGTTGTGTAAAGGGAGAGATCTCTTGAGAGAATAGTTTTCTACTCCGACGAAGAACGGTTTTCTTCTCCAACAAAGAACGCTCCTCGGTTCTCCAATTCTCTTCTTCCTCCACATTAAGGAAGGAGACATTGCCGCGGGGAACTCGCCAACGAAGAAGCGCCTTCTATTCTTTTCTTCGTGACAAGAGGGGAGATGCCACTTCTTCAGGTACACTCCGACGACGACGGAATCGACACCGTCATCCATGACGCACGGCTACCGCGAATCTTTTTCGAGATAGGGGGTTTGCTTGATTTATTTTAAATAAATTACTCCCTCGTTCTTGTTGTAATCAAGTGAGCACCTTGGCTGATTGTTACCGCCTAAAGTGGAGGGCGCGGGCCGAACAAACACGGCCTGACGATCCTCCGTCGTTTTCTTGTCTTATTTGGAATCGGGAAGCGGCGACGATCGAAGGCGGCGGTCGCGCGCCGGCCGCATGTGGAGGAACTGCGGCCCGCAACCGCGGGCCGCTCGACCGAGGAAGAACCGGCCGGCCATAGTCGGCCGGGCCGAAGGGAGAAACTGTGGCGCCCCACGGCGCCGCGCTGCGGGAACCGTGGACCGCATAGGGCGGGCCGCTTCGGCGGAAGAACAGGTCGGCCCGTCAGCCGGCCGGGCGGAGGGGAGTCGTGGCGCCAGGAGGGCGCCGCGCAGGAGAACCGGTCGGCCCGTCGGCCGGCCGGGCGGAGCAAAGCCGCTGCGCCAGGAGGTTGTCGCGTTGGAGAACCCGCGGCCTGCCCGAGGGGGCCGCTTGCGCCAGAAGGCTGGCCAGCTCCAGCCGGCCGGTTAGGGAGGGCGGCACTGCCTGGCGTCGTCGGTTCGGGCAGCAGCCCCCCCCCCCCTCCCTCGGACCGCTCGGCCTTCGGGCCGCGCCAGCCGGGTCGCGCCCAGTCGGGTCTCCCCCAGCCGGGCTGAGCCACGTCGGGCCGGGCCAGGCCGCGCAGGGCCGGGCCGGGCCGCGCCCCCTCGGGTCGGGCCGCGCCCCGCCGGGTTGGGCCGCACCCCCTCGGGTCGGGTCGCGCCCCACCGGGTCGGGCCGCGCCACGTCGGGTCGGGCCGCGCCCTCTTCGGGTCGGGCCGCGCGAATCTTCGGGTCGGTCTAACACCCCTACCGAGTCGGACCCGCCAAAACTGGGTTAACCCGACCCGTCGGCCCACTGGGCTTAACGGGTCGGGCCCATTTTACTTAAAAGTGAATATCTTGAAGACCGCACGTCCGAACGACGCGCCGTCTGCGGCACTGGGACCCTTTCGACGAGGCGCTCCTTTTGCGATACTCTAAGTGAGTTTTGTATGACCTTGGATAATGGCCGGGTTAGAAACGATCGTGTTTTTAACCGGGCCCCTGGAACGGAAAAGTCAATATCTCTCAGACCGGGTGTATGATTGACGCGTCGTCTGTCGCGTTGTGTTCCTTTTTACGAGACGGAATTTCGGGATACATCAACTCTGGATTTCGTGACAGTTGATGTATCAAACCCCCTTTACTCGAGGAGCGGACCCTCCCGGAATCGAGCGTGCTGAGTGCGGGAACCCTAGAGCTGGTTGTGACTGTGACGACTATCGTGATGGGATCCTCCGTGGGTTCGACGACTGTACTTGGATCCTCCATGGGTTCGGCAGCGAGGACGACTATACTTGGATCCTCCGTGGGTTCGGCAGTGATGACGACTGTACTTGGATCCTACGTGGGTTCGGCAGCGATGGTTACTGTACTTGGATCCTACGTGGGTTTGGCAGCGACGACTTCTGTACTAGGATCCTACGTGGGTTCGGCAGAGGAGATGATTCAGAAGCTACATCTAATCATCTCCACCCTTCTTCGTGAGTAGTATACATGTGTGAGCTGAGTCTTGACTATTCAATCATTACCATTGATGTGATTGACTTCTTTCCTGTCTGGACCGGGTTGTGTTTGGGCTCGGGAGTTGGAGTCGAACTAGAATTGATGACTTAGGTATATGTATGGACATATACCTAAGTAGAGTTGGTTGATACTTCGTGTTTGTATATTTCCTTTGTGGTTTACCCTTCGTGGATTCTAGGAGACTTTTGGGGGTCTCGGGGTCCCTACTGAGTATCGTTATACTCACCCATGCACGGGCAATGCTTGTACTACGTTGTGTTGGTTGCAGACGATGGACAGCACTGATCATGGTTGAGGCTTGTGGAGCTGGATGGTATCCGGATGTGGACCACCTGGCGGGACGTACACGGAGAAGACGGACGGACCCGAGGTACCGACGAGACTATATGTACCCACCCTTCATGTGGGATTCCCGTAGGATGACTCGGTGGTTGCTGCTTTACTTTACAGCTGTTGGACTTTCTTTCTCAGTTGTACTGTACTTTTAGTTGGGTTTGTATACTGGCTCATTTACTTTCCAGCACTTACTTTTGTACTCAGTTTTACTTATTGCTTACTTCACTAGCGTACTTTGTTGTGTTTGTTTACTTTGATAAAGGCAATGTCTTCCCTTTTTATCGGGATTTACGCCTTTGGTGCTAGTCGACAGCCCCTGGCTTATGGAAGGTGGGATTGGGTTAGTCACGGCACGGGCCCCGAGGACGGGTCGTGATAGGATTCTCATGAGACTTGGGAACGTGAGTTGTTGATGAGGCAGTAGTGGTCTCATCTCTTTCGAGAGGATACTTCTTCCACATGACTTCCAAGGGATGGAAAGTCTTTATGGTGGGGAGTTTGTAACATCTTGTTACCTTGATTGGGTTAGTTTTCCCTCATTCAAAGTTCCCTTCTGGTTTTAAAATCCTTTTATGTGATTTTTCTGGGTTTACTGTAGATTGAAAAACAGGTGTGTGCCTTGTACCTGAAGTACACGTCGTGTACTTGGAGTTGGTTGCATGTCGTGGCCTGGGAGACCATGTCGTGAAGGGGGAGGTCATGTTGTGAGCTTGTACACGTCGTGAATGATGGGTACACATCATGTAGGGTGAAAATGTAGGTTTTTAATCTGAGGTGATGGGTTTTTCGGCATAACTTATCCAGCATGGCCTTCACGTCGTGATCAAGGGGTACACGTCGTGACCCAGCCCGCGCCCAGTTTAAATTCACACGTTTGGGAGTTTTTCTCCGTCCTTTTCTCTCCAGACTTTGTGGCTCTCGACCTATGGTAGTTCTGGTGTGTTTTTGAGACACTCAACATCTTTCGGATCGATCTGATCAACTTCAGTTCATCATTATTTCTACGATGTGTCTCTCTGGGTAAGTGTTCTCTCTGATTCTTCTTTGTGATTGATCGTGATAGCGCTCTAGCCTTGCGTTATTGGATCCACTGATCCAAGTTGGATGTTTCTTTTCTTCTTCTTCTAGATTCGTTGTGAGATCTCGTTCTGGAGGCCTTTTTCCTTCGTTGGTTGTGGTGCGGCGGGCGTCCTTCTATGAGGTATGTGGTTTCCCTCTCTTCTGTCAACCTTTTGTGTTTATGTTTGAATCAATCTTGTCCTGGATTGGATCCTAGGGTCTCTGTTGGTGCTGTTGGGTTTCATTCTTGGTTTTGGATTCCGTTGCGGGCGTGTGCGACCCGAACTTTGAAGTAGGTGGTTCTGTCTCTAGCCTGTGATAATGAACCTGCTTGTTTTGCTTTGTAAATTGCATTATAAATTGATTTATGAAATTGACATGATTGTTGTGTGTGTTGAAAAAAGGGTTTTGAAAGAAAAATGGTTTTCCCTGGATTTTGATAAATGGATTATAAATGGTTTTGAATGGTTTTCAAGACATTGAAATGGGTTTGTGAAAAAGAGCAAATGGGTTGTCTTGGGTACTTAGGTGGAAGGTTTAGCTTGAGGTCATCGTCCATTTCTTTGTGATTATCAATGAGGTTTGTCTTGGGGTTTTCCTATGTTTCCTAGGCTTGTTATTCTAGGGGACCGATATTGACATTTTGGGGGGTTTACTCAGGGGGTATTCCTCTACTTCCTAGACCCGTTGTTCTAGGATCAGTTTTGTGCACTTTATTATTTTGGTATGAGTAGTTTGCTACCTAGACCTGTAGTATTCTTTGGTGTTGTGATACCCATGCTTCTAGTTTATACTGCTTGGCTTTCTAAGTTAGCCTTGATATGTATGTTGATGCTTGTGAAAAATGATATGGAAATATGCTTTGGAAAATGATATACCTGCTTTTCTTTAGAACTGTGGAAAAGAAAAGTATTTACCATGATTTCTATAAAACCACTTACTACTTATCATGTCGTGTTTTATTTTAAAAATGAGCATATAAGAATTGTTATACAGAGACTTGTTATGGAACACCTGGGTGGGATCCTACTGAGCCTCTTAGCTCACCCCACGCGCACTACTTCGATGGTGCGTAAACCTTTATCTATCTTCCAGTGCAGGGAAAGGCAAGGCGCCACAGTGAGGCGACGAGGTTCGTGTCAGCTGGGATGGGTAGCTAATGGTGAGATGGTTGGAGTTCGTCCATGTCATCGTTGGAGTAGTTGTTGGTTTTGAGTCCCTTGCATTCGGACTTGTCTTTTGAAGTTTTTAGTTGTTGTTATAGTTGTTTTGTTTCTGTTGTTTTCTTACAGTTATGGCATATATATATTGTTAGTCTTCCATTGTTACTTTCTTTCCTTGTATATATATGTCATGTGGTTTTTCAGGTTGGGTGAAATCGTTTCCTCGGTTTTGTTGTTCGATGCACGGGTGCTTGTCGCCAGTCTGTGGGGATCGGGAACGCCCTTCGGGTATGTGATGGGTCGGGTCGGGTGTCGGGTTTGAGGGTAACCCGGGTCAGTTCGTTACAATATGACATGATTATGATTTTGTATAATTAATATACCATCCAATTCCATATTATTTGACCATTAAAGGAATGATATTGTTGCTCGTGCGTACGTATGGTCTACCGTCTCCACGACGCGATGAGATTCATTCTCTACATTAACCATTCAAGAATGATTATAAAATTCATTTGATGAGTAAATATAATATTTATGAACTTAATATCATTCTGGATATAAATAAAATAGATCATATGCATAAGAAACGTGACTTACACGACAGAACATGCATAGAGAAACGAAGCAGTTAATACCCGAAACAATGGTAATACTGAAAGATTATTAACAAAATGATATAAGATGATCATATATGATATCATAAATATGGATATGGTTATTTTATAATTTAATAACATACTTTAATCATTATACAGGAGGTTAACGCACCCTCAACTAAAGGAAAGTACAAGGTAAGAGTTAATTTTGAAATCTCATTATTATCTGAGATTGTTTATGTATAAGTGTTTACTGGGACATATTTATCATTCATGTCCATGTTTCTTAAAAATGTTTTCAAAATGAATATTTTTAAGGTTTTATGTAAGAGATGTTGGTCGGAGAGTGATGGCAAGAGGGGGGGTGAATTGCCTTTTAAAAAATAATTAACAATTTAAAAACAATTTATAAATGCAGCGGAAATAAAAAGGGGCAAGAAACAATTTGATAACGGAGTTCGGCTTAAACCAAAGCCTACGTCTCCGCTCCCAACTCAACCGTTGAGAGATTTACTTCAGCTTGCTTTTTAATGGTTGTAGCAAGAAACCCACTAGTCGTTTTAAGGTAGGCTAGATCACCTTCGTACAGCTTGCTTTTTTATGATGGTCGTAGCAAGAAACCCAAAATGAAAGTGAGGAAGAAAAGGATGGTTTGTTTTAATACAAACCCAATGAATAACTAAACAATTGAAATAAATAAATTACAACAAACTTGAGGAAGCCTTGAGCGCCAAGAGTGTGAGAGTAGTTGATGTAGAGGCAGCCCAAGCTTCAAGGATGGAGATGGATCACAAGTAGCCTTGGAGATTTGTCGTTAGAGCTTTAAGGGATCAAAATATCATTCCAATGTATCGGTATTGTTCCCGGCATCCATCCTCGTCTATTTATAGGAGAAATATCCCCAAAAACTTCAATATAGCCGTTGGAGGTCTTCCGGAGCCGTTGGGGGTCAAAAGTACAAGTCTGGTCAAAGCCCAACGGCTAGTTTGACTGGGCTTACCAGCTGACCGGTGCTTGCCCACCGGCTGGCCGGTGCTCCAGACAGAAGGCAGAGCTTTCTGTCTGGGCTCCACCGGCTGGCCGGTGCTGGGCCACCGGCTGGCCGGTGCTGGGCCACCGGCTGGCCGGTGCTGGGCCACCGGCTGGCCGGTGCTGGGCCACCGGCTGGCCGGTGGTCCAGACACCGGTCGGCCGGTGGCACCTGGCAGTAGGCAAGGCCTACTATCTGGTTCCACCGGCTGGCCGGTGGTCAGGCACCGGCTAACCGGTGGCACCTGGCAGAGAGCATTGCTTCTGCCAGAGACCACCGGCTGGCCGGTGGTAATCCACCGGTTGGCCGGTGGACTCAGAGAGTCCTTTTCCAGTCTTCTTGGGCCAACTCTTTGGCAACCTTTTTCCTATCATCAAACAAACTTGAAAACAAGTTAGAACACGATGAGAGTGATTGTGATCATTAAAATCTAAGAGAGAGGGGTACAACAATCTCCCCCTATTTTGATGATCACAATCATAAAAGAGAAAGCTTTTTAAAAAGGATATGCCAAGTAAAAAAAAGAAATAAGAAACTTGGACATGGAGAAATTTTAGTGATCATTTTAATACAAGAATTTCATAGATGTATCATGTATTGAAAATGATATTAATCTTGTAAGGATTGAAATAAAGAGAATGGTTCATTTTGAAAGTAATAACTTAAAATTGAACTTTTAAAAAGAGCACTTAATTAAATGAAATAAGTAACTAAGTAATAGAGAGTTTTTCTCCCCCTTTGGGATTATCAAAATAGGAGGAAAAGTATGAAAGAAAATTAGAAAAACAATAATAAAGAAGTAAGCAATGACAATAAGGATGGATAGATAAGACAACTTGAATTTTATAAAAGTTGAAACGTTACATAGAAAGTTCAAAATACAAATACAAAGACAAGTCAAAAACAGGAACGGCTCTATTCACTCCTAGAGGGCCGAGAGTGACGACGACGCCGGAAGGTCGGCGGAGCTGGAGGAGCCTGGACCGCCTCAAAGCGACGATCAAGAGAATCGATCCGAGAGTGGAGCTGATCAAACTGATAGCTGAAGTAAGAAAACTGTAAGTCGAGCCGGGTCTCAATCTGATCCTGGAAGCGAAGGAATTGATCAGTCGTCACCGACAAGCCACCAGAATCAGCGGGAGGGGGAACAGCCTCAGCAGGCTCCAGTGCATCATCACCCGCTCCATCTCCCTCATCAGCAGCAGCAGCTGCTGCCTCACCTTCGTTGTCACCACTCCCTTCTTCTCCATCAGCACCACTGTCCTCACTATCTGAAAGAGGATAGGCAGCGGCAATGGCAGGAGGCATGGCATGGGTAGGAGGGTGTGAATGTGTCTGAGGGGAGTAAGCCTTGAGAAGGCCCTCCTTGTCAGTAATCCACTCCTGACGCCAAGGATGCCAACGAATGTTCATCCGTTGCACCATCATAAAATTGATGATTCTATCCTTCTTTGGCTGCTCGAAGGAGGTAGCACGGAGAGGGACATCAAGAAAGGTAAATATTTTGGTCAACAAGCGCCCGTGAGGTAGAGTTTTGGACCGGCGCGGGTGCTCAGCCACATAAGACATAGCCCGGAACAGGAACCGGACCAAATTGAAATGAACGCCTCTGGTGATATAAGAAAGAAGATAAATATCAATAAATTTCACCGTATCGTGATCACCGATACGGGGTGCAAGGGTGGTCTGAATGAGGCGCTCAATGATGCGATGGTTAGGGGAGAGCTGGGAGAGCTTGACAATGGGATCGGTGGGCTGCCCTGTGAGATGCTCAAGAGCGACAGCAAGATCAAAATCAGGGTCCCGAGAAAACTCCCCCTGAGCAAATGCATGAGGTCCAACATGAGGAACCCCTAGCATCCTGGCAATCTCCAAAGAAGTGATAGTGATGGGTTGCCCAAGAGCGGTGGTAGAAATGGTATCGACGTCGTCAGAAACCGACCACGTCAGGTGAGCATAAAATTCTTTGACAAGAAGGGGATAAATAACATCCTTCTAAGGAGGTTCAAAAAAAGAATGTCAGTGTTGATATTCAATGATGGAGAAAAGCTCGAGACGAGCAGAAGAAAGCCAAGAATAATCAATTACTCTACCCGGCAGAATGACTTTGTCATGCCAAATGTCCGGAAGTTGAGGGATTGAAGGAGGAGGAGGTGCCTCTTGAGCGATGCCCTTTCCCTTGCGTGAAGAGCGAGGACCCATGATGGCAAAAGGAAAAAAAATTGAGAGAGATTGAGAGAAAATGGAGTTTTGAGAGGGCAAGGAGGAGAAGGGAGCCTAGGGCAAGGAGGAGGCGCGGGTTAGGAGGGGCCGCACGAGTGAGAAAGAAGAAATGAAGGGGAAGGGTTTTATTTTTAATTTTAACCCTTCCTCCGGCCGTCCCAAAAAAGAAAAACCCGACACCACCGGTTAACCGGTGATGTACCACCGGTTGACCGGTGGTATTGAAATTCATAAAAAAATAATAATAATAATAATAAAAGAGTTTAAATAACTTAAAAAGAAAAATAAGCAAGCCAAAAAGAGTCAAATATTTAATAGTGCTCATTGACGAATCATTCCTAACTCCCCCTTAATAAAATCAAAACATTCAACCGGGAGCGGTTTGGTAAAGATATCAGCTAATTGGAAATCAGTAGAAATGAAATCCAAAGTGATATCCCCTTTTTGAAAATGGTCACGAAGGAAATGATGTCTTAAATCTATATGCTTAGTCCTAGAATGTTGTATTGGATTCTTAGAAATACTAATGGCACTAGTGTTGTCACACCGTATAGGGACATGATCGTAGGAAAGGCCATAATCCAAGAGAGTGTGCTGCATCCAAATAATTTGGGCACAACAATTACCAGCTGCTACGTACTCGGCCTCGGCAGTAGAAAGAGCAACACAGTTTTGCTTTTTGCTACTCCATGAAACAAGGGACTTGCCTAGCAGATGACAGGTTCCACTAGTACTCTTACGATCTAATTGACATCCGCCAAAATCAGCATCCGAATATGAAGAAAGTTCGAAAGAAGTATTAGAGGGATAAAACAAACCAATGTTTTTGGATCCTTTTAAATACTTAAAAATTCTTTTGACCGATTTAAAATGAGATTCTTTGGGATTGGCTTGAAAACGAGCACAAAGACAAACACTGAACATGATGTCAGGACGGGTCGCAGTTAGGTAAAGTAGACTCCCGATCATACTCCTATAAAGCTTGTTATCCACCAGTTTCTCGGCTTCATCTAATGTAAGTTTACAAGAAGTACTCATGGGGGTACTAATTTCCTTTACTTGATCCATACCAAAATGACTTAAAAGTTCGTTTGTGTATTTGCCTTGGCTTAGAAAAATACCATTTGAATTTTGAAAGATTTGAAAACCAAGAAAAAAATTTAATTCCCCCATAAAGCTCATTTCAAATTCTTTTCTCATTAAATCTGAAAAATCAGTACAAAGTGATTCTTTGGTTGAACCAAAGATAACGTCATCAACGTAAATTTGGACAATTAAAAGATCTTTGGAAGTGTGTTTTAAAAATAGGGTACAATCAGCTTGACCCATTTTAAAATCATTTTCTAAAAGAAATTTTGTTAACCGCTCATACCAAGCTCGAGGGGCTTGTTTTAAGCCATATAGAGCCTTGGTTAACTTAAAAACATGATTTGGAAATTTTGGATCTTCAAAACCGGGGGGTTGTTCAACAAAGATTTTTTCTGAAATAAAACCATTTAAAAAAGCACTTTTAACATCCATTTGAAAAAGTTTGAAATTTAAGTGAGCAGCGAATGCCAACAAGATCCTAATGGATTCCAATCTAGCAACGGGCGCAAAGGTTTCACCATAATCAATTCCTTCTTCTTGATTATAGCCCTTAGCTACTAGGCGAGCCTTGTTCCGGGTTATATTTCCTTGATCATCAAGTTTGTTCCTAAAAACCCATTTAGTGCCAATAATTGGATGATCATTGGGTCTTTCAACAAGAGTCCAAACATCATTTCTAGAGAATTAATTTAGTTCCTCTTGCATTGCAAGAACCCAATTCTCATCATTAATGGCATCATTAATGGTTTGAGGCTCTAGTTGAGAAAGAAAGGCTTGATGTTCAACCTCGTTGAGGATTGATCTTCTAGTTCGAGTACCGGCTTGAAGATCACCTATAACATTTTCTAAAGGATGGTCTCTAGAAGGTTTTCAAACCTTAGGCAAGGTGGAAGGCGAAGAAGGTGAAGAGGGTTCTTGATGGTCATCCTCCTTGGGAGGAGAAGAGGAATCATTCAAATGAAGCTTATCAAGCTTATCTTCAACATCTTCAATGACCGGGTGAGGTTTTGGAAGAGTTTCATCAAATTTGACATGAGATGATTCTTCGATGGTTTTTGAACGTTTATTGAAGACACGATAGGCTTTGCTTGAGTTGGAGTACCCAAGAAAAATACCTTCATCGGATTTGGCATCAAATTTCCCTAGGTTATCTTTTGTGTTAAGGATAAAACATTTACAACCAAACACTTTAAAATAACCAACTTTGGGCAATTTGTCTTTCTAAAGTTCATAGGGGGTTTTCTTAAGAAGGGGTCTTACAAGGACTCTATTGATAGTATAACAAGCAGTGTTTACCGCCTCGGCCCAAAAATATTGAGGGAGGTTGAATTCACTAAGGAGGGTTCGAGCAATTTCTTGGAGAGTTCGGTTTCTCCTTTCAACCACTCCATTTTGTTGTGGAGTCCTAGGGGCAGAGAAGGTGTGATTGTATCCTTGAGAGGAACACAATTCATCGAATTCTTTGTTCTCGAATTCACCTCCATGGTCACTACGGAGCGATATAATTTTATATCCTTTTTCGTTTTCTACTTTCCTAGAGAATTTCAAAAAGGTTCTACAAGCATCATTTTTATGAGCTAAAAAGAAAACCCAAGTGAAACGAGAAAAGTCATCTACTAGGACAAAGGTATAGGATTTTCCACCTAGACTTGCTACAGGGGTAGGACCAAAAAGATCAAGATGAAGGAGCTCAAGAGATTTTGAAGTGGACACTTCCTTCTTAGTTTTGAAAGAAGATTTGTGTTGATTGTCAAGTTGGCATGGCTCACAAATCAAATCTTTCTTAAACTTAAGTTTAGGAAGGTCACAGATGAGCTTGTTCTTATTAAGCTTTAGAAGTGAATGAGAGCTACAATGCCCCAACCTTCTATGCCAAAGCCAAGACTCATTGTCAAGAGCACTTAAACATTTAACATTTTGGCTAGCTAAAGACTTTAAATCAATAATGTAAACATTTTGAAAACGGGAAGCAGAAAATATCAATTTGTTTTGAAAATCAAACACATTGCATAAATCATTTTGAAAATTCACCGAAAAACCACTATCACAAAGTTGACTAATGCTAATTAAATTATGTTTTAGACCTTTAACAAATAAAACATCTTTAATTAAGGAGGAGCTACCAAAACCAATGGTACCTATTCCGACGATCTTTCTTTTTGAATTGTCACCGAAGGTGACGTATCCTCCATCGAATTCTTCAAGGGAGTTGAACTCGGAGGGATCGCCACACATGTGCCTCGAGCATCCGCTGTTGAGATACCACGAGCCTTTCGAAGGCCTACTTCTTTGGTGTTTATCCTACAAAATCAAGAGAGAATAGATTTTGGTACCCATATAAGTTTGGGTCCGGAAAGATTAGCTAAAAGAGACTTTTGAACCCATACTTGTCTAGAGGGATACATCCTAAGATATTCATCCGAGTAGGTAATGATTTTGGGGCGGCCATATCTAGCATTTTTACAATCGCATTCATAAATCATATGTCCGGTTTTTCTACAATAATTACAGAATTTATTTTGAGAGATCCCCCTTACAAAAGTAGTGGGTGCTCTAGAAGAGGTGGCTTGCTTGTTAAAGCCAAGTCCATGTGTGGTTCTAGCCGAACGTTGAGAACCTAGCAATTTGGTCAAATTTTGTTCACCTTGGGTGAACTTGGCAAGAGATTCCCTTAAATCTTTAATAGTTGAATTCAAAGAATCAACATTTGGAATATCTTGGACCTTAAGGGCAAGTTCCTCATTCTTTTTGAGAAGTTGATCTTTTTCAGAAATTAGAATTTTGTGTTTCTTTTCTAAGGCCAAAAATTTAGAAGTAAGTTCGTGAAAACCTTCCTCTAATTGATCTCTCGCATTTTGGAGATCTTCATAAGACATGTCATTATTAAAAGAAGAAGATGAGGAAGAGGAGTCGGAAGAAGATACCTCATCAAATGCCATTAGGCATTTTCCACCTTCATCGCTTGAGTCGCTTGAAGACATGGATTCATCGCTTGCACTCCATGTTGACGCTTTGAAAGCCTTCTTGTTTTTCTTTTCCTTTAACCTTTTCTTGAAAAGAGAGCACTCCGGTTTGATGTGGCCTTTCTTTCCACATTCAAAGCATGTAACTTCTTTTTCTGCTTTTGGCTCTTCATTTCGTGCCCTTTGAAAATTCTTCTTTTTCTTCATGAACTTGCTCATTTTTCTTGCAAGTTGAGCAATCTCGGATCCGCTATCATCGGAGGAGCTTTCTTTCTTTGCTTTGAATGCTATGTTCTTTTGCTCCTTGAAGATTTTACCTTCTTTATCGGCTTGCCTCTTCATGGTAATCTCATAGGTCATAAGTGATCCAATGAGTTCTTCAACCGGCATTTTCTTGACATCTTTCGCTTCTTGGATTGCCGTCACCTTTGGAGCCCATGAGCTTAGTAGGACCCAAAGAATCTTCTTGACCATCGTCTCTGCAGAAACATCATCTCCAAGAGACTTTCTCCCATTACACACATCAGTAAAGCGAGTAAACATTTCCGTAATAGATTCGTGTGGGTGCATGGTGAAACTTTCAAAGTCTTGACGATACATATCTAATCTAGTGTCTTTGACTTTGTTAGTGCCCTCATGGGTCACTTCCAAAAGCTTCCAAATTTCATGAGAAGTGGTGCAAGTAGAAATACGATTAAATTCATTACGGTCTAACCCACAATGAAGAGCATTCATGGCTTTGCCATCAAGCTCAAAATTAGCAATGTCTTCGGGGGTCCATTTAGACTCATCTTTGCTAGAGAGAGTGTAGCCTTGCATAACAATTCTATATATAGGATAGCCAACACTTCTAAGAAATGTAATCATGCGAGTTTTCCAATAAGTGTAGTCGGTTCCATCAAAGAATGGAGCCCGAGTCATGGAATACCCTTCGGGTGCTTGTGAGGAAGAAGCCATCACTATGGATTTTAGGTTTGTAACCGGTTAAGGTATTACACAAACGTCCCTCTGATACCAATTGTTGGTCGGAGAGTGATGGCAAGAGGGGGGGTGAATTGCCTTTTAAAAAATAATTAACAATTTAAAAACAATTTATAAATGCAGCGGAAATAAAAAGGGGCAAGACACAATTTGATAACGGAGTTCGGCTTAAACCAAAGTCTACGTCTCCGCTCCCAGCTCAACCGTTGAGAGATTTACTTCAGCTTGCTTTTTAATGGTTGTAGCAAGAAACCCACTAGCCGTTTTAAGGTAGGCTAGATCACCTTCGTACAGCTTGCTTTTTTATGATGGTTGTAGCAAGAAACCCAAAATGAAAGTGAGGAAGAAAATGATGGTTTGTTTTAATACAAACCCAATGAATAACTAAACAATTGAAATAAATAAATTACAACAAACTTGAGGAAGCCTTGAGCGCCAAGAGTGTGAGAGTAGTTGATGTAGAGGCAGCCCAAGCTTCAAGGATGGAGATGGATCACAAGTAGCCTTGGAGATTTGTCGTTAGAGCTTTAAGGGATCAAAATATCATTCCAATGTATCGGTATTGTTCCCGGCATCCATCCTCGTCTATTTATAGGAGAAATATCCTCAAAAACTTCAATATAGCCGTTGGAGGGCTTCCGGAGCCGTTGGGGGTCAAAAGTACAAGTCTGGTCAAAGCCCAACGGCTAGTTTGACTGGGCTTACCGGCTGACCGGTGCTTGCCCACCGGCTGGCCGGTGCTCCAGACAGAAGGCAGAGCTTTCTGTCTGGGCTCCACCGGCTGGCCGGTGGTCCAGACACCGGTTAGCCGGTGGCACCTGGCAGTAGGCAAGGCCTACTGTCTGGTTCCACCGGCTGGCCGGTGGTCAGGCACCGGCTGACCGGTGGCACCTGGCAGAGAGCATTGCTTCTGCCAGAGACCACCGGCTGGCCGGTGGACTCAGAGAGTCCTTTTCCAGTCTTCTTGTGTCAACTCTTTGGCAACCTTTTTCCTATCATCAAACAAACTTGAAAACAAGTTAGAACACGATGAGAGTGATTGTGATCATTAAAATCCAAGAGAGAGGGGTACAACAAGAGACTCTTTAACTAAAACATCGTTATAAATGTTTTAAAGATTTATACTTCTAAACCTTTCTCATTAATGTCCACGTTTTCAAAATGGTTTTAACGATTTATTTATATGGACATAAATGTTTTAAAATGTTAATTCCTTTCAAAAGTTTCAAAGTGATATGGGGCACTTTGATTCAAAAACGTCTTTTAAATGTCTTCTTTTATAAATTGTGCAACTTTTAATGTTTTCAAATTAAAAAGGGATATTTCTCTAAAAGAGTTTTAATAATTTTATTAAATTATTTTCATCTATGTCAACATCTTTTGTTAGATTTTATGTTTAATTGAAATTGATTTATTATGATACAATCTTTCATATTGTATTGAAGGGTTTATGATATGTTTGACTGTGGATGTACTATTTTAATATCATTCATGCTTTATGGTTAAAGTATTAATGTTTTGTATGCTAGTTTTAATAAGAGTGTTTATGTTATGTTTCACCCTTTTTATATTAGGAATGTATTGGACTTAGTAAGTGACAAGCGGGGCTCGCTATAGCTCATTGATGCATCGATAGGTCTCATGAGACAAACTAGTGTATTGACACAAGACCTTGACAGAATATTTGTGTATGGTCTTAACACGATGTCTTGACGTAGTGGTTATGATATCCGACATTATGCATTCTCTCATTATGAGATTAGTTATTGATTTTACATGTGATTATTCAACTAGTAGGATATCCATGTGAATGTTTAAATGACATTATTTGATTTATTATTGTCATGTTATGTTGAAGATAATGTTTTAAAAAACTTGTGTTTTAGTTTTGTACCTTATCTTAAAAGTTTATGTTTATTTGTAATAGGTTCCGCTATATTGTTTATCTTTACTGAGCATATGAGCTCACTCTTTTCTTATGTTTTATTTTCCCAGGATGTCAAGAAGTGTTTTATAATTGATATGCAAGGTTAAGCTATAAAAAATAATAGTGCTCTCAATGGATTATTTATGTTGTATTTTATGTTAAAAATTGTAATGTAAAGTTCATATATGTAAACTATTTTCCTATACTGTTAAACTGATCGATCCTTCGGAACTTAATTCTTTGTAATCATGTTAATGTATTAAAATAATGTACCGGTTATAAGTGAATTGGGTCGGAGCGTTACCATATCTAATGTTTTTCAAGATGATCTTCCGCCATTTGCTTTGAAAATTTTGAGTCATCGTCGAATCTCAAAGTGAGGATCTTTCAAACACACATCTCCCCTATTATCCTCCTATATCTTCTATTGCAATCATGAAACTTAGATTTGTGTCATATCAAAGTTCCCCAAGTCACTCTATAATAGTCATCAATGAATAAGATATGATACATGTGATATCCATAGATTTTGGGACACATCCACATGAACATCCAACAAGTCCTTGGAATATTTTTCCTTGAACTTGCAAGTCTTCCAACAAATTTTACCATCTTAACAGGCACCACAAGCATGACAACAATCTCTTCATTGTGGGTATGTCTTTGGATGCATGATACCTCCTACATGGAATGGTGGGTTATATGACCTACTCTTTGATGTTACAAGTTGTTTTTGTCGTCGTTTTATCATCTATAAATTTAGTAAAGATTGCATCTTATCTTTATTCCCTTCATAACAATACCTTCATCTCTTCATTTGAGAGTGGAAGTATATATTGCATGATTAGAATCACAAAGTTGACTCATATTTAAAAAGATTATGTCTAAAATCTTATAGATTTGAAGTTGAGGGAAAATGACAATCCGGGACCACCACTTTGGGATCAAAAAATGGGAAAATGACAACAAAGGACCAAAAAGATTAGGAATTTAAAATTTAAATTAGATTCCACTTTAGTCTGAAACATAGGAGGACCTTAACTGGAATTAAGGGCCTCTTTTGATCCTACTGTCATTGCCCATACCGAGATTCCATGAGGGCTGGGAGCTGAAGCCTCCGCACCCGAGCCGAGCATCTCCCATCGTCATTTATAAGGATCAGAGTTTCTCATCTTCAAGCCATCGACTGCATCCACTAGGCTCTGCACACGCTGCACCTGTTTCAGAATCACAAAGTCAAATAAACCATTGCATGAGAAAAACTTGCTGCTGCTGAAAACAAAATTAACATTTACATTCCATGAGTAAAGCACTTTAAAAAGTAGCAAAAAAACATTTTTTTAGTGAAAGTGTTGACAAACATAACCTAGATGCGAAACATAAATGATGTGGAAAGCAAACAAAGGAGCAACCTAAGGTCCTCCACTTAATCCAGACCTCATTCTTCCGTTCCACCCTTGCTTTTCCTTCGGCCATGATGCCATCCAGCTTTAGCAATTGTACCATCAACAACTCCGTTAAAATAACAAATTCCTTGTCTGCCAGCTTCGTGCCGCCACACACAGTTAATTCTATAGAAGCAGCCTAAGAATCAATGAAGCCAAGTTAGCCTCCAACAGCCAGGGAAAATAGCTACACGGGAAGGGCGAATCTACCTTTGCAGTTAAGAGGTCAACCTCTTCCCTCACATCTGCTACTGCATTGCAAGCAATTGATATCTCATTCTTTCTTTTCATCTCTTCAAGTTTTTTCTCTTTGCTAGCGGGGTTCTCCAAAAGGGCCAGCTTTGAGTTATCCTTCACACCCGCTGCTTGCAAGTAATCATCATTATCCTTCTCATTCCCCCGGAACAAAAGTCTCTGATCTTCCGGATCCAAACCAGTAAGCGGGCTAAGAATTTTCTTGAGATCCCCTTTTATGAGAACAAATAAAGCAATACATATAAATTGCAGGAAGCCCAAATTGAATCCATCAATGTTTGGCCAAAACTAATTAACAATGATGCAAACGTAAAGAATTTGCCTTCCCAGAGACTTCCAAAAGAAAAAAAGTCAGAAAACAAGTTACCAACACAACTCCATGACGCAATTGAAGAAAGTGTCAAAAGACTGCCACAATTCCCATTCGCAAATGCTTAGTTTTAAAAAATGTTGAAATTTCGTACCCAAGCGCAAGAGGATAGGATTATGTGGGATCATTATGGACCGAAATTATGGTAAGGATTATCATTCCTAATTAAGAGCAGGATGCTTCAACAAGTGATAAACAAGACGATAGTCTAATCACACCAAACGTTGAATAAGAGCTGCAGTAAAAGTTGCAGGACTCGGCATAGGTCTCCCATGGATAACCTCAAAGACAACGTCTTAGAATTTCACGATTATTAATCGGAGATGATCGATTGTCACCAACAGCACAATCACAAATACCATAAAATAGTTCCGATTCACATCGATTCATCCTTCTCGTTCAATCAATTTTCCAGAGAAAAACCCGGCTGGATAAAAGGGATGTAGGAAAAGAAACTTTGTGCAGCTAATAAAAAGAAATAGAATACCAAAACGGGCTGGAGCAGGGACAAGAAGCACGTGCTGGGATGACCTGTGATAGACCTTGATCTTAATCAGAGGCCCACCCTCCCCACAAACACCGCCACCATCAACATCGACATCACCGTTGCTCTTCTGAGCAAACATGCCTGTAGCTCTGATTTCGCAGTCGAGCTGAAAGACAAAGCAAGTTATCGTCCCCAACAAAAGTCAAAACAGCCCAATCGGAACCCTAGATTGATGGAGGGGAGGTCGTCTGAAAACGGCGAAGGGTTTCCTTCCGAGAAACGCCGCGACGACAGACGGATCTCCCCCACAACGAAGTTCGCCGCCGAGGTTTTTTATGTGTGGATGTGAAGTATATATTTACAACTCTCTCCTTTATGAAACACTTCATAGCGGACAGACTTTTGAAACTTTGACCCTGATCTTTAACTTTAACTCTTTTTACTTCTTTTACATTACAACGTTTTATTAATCATCACGAATTATTCGTATACACTTCACCTACAGTAGAATCATACATTTTCAATTTTGAAATTTTTCACGTTTTCAATCGGTATTCGATTCGTTGCATTATTAGCATGATTGTCACCTCTATATTACGCATCATGATGACGTTGCATCCATCATTGACAAGATAACTATTACATGGAAAAAAGTTAGTCTTATTTTATATATCATACATTGTTATATTTATTTTCCTTCTACCGATAACATTGGAAAAATATATGAATTATTTTATTAATCTTTTATTATGGGAAAAATAATGAGCTCACGGAAAGGAGTAATGATGCACGACTGACGAATTTCACTCTATTCCATGAAGTGATTGTGATTGGTTAATGATTCACGTGACCCATGTCAAGACAATCATCATTCATCCAATGAGAAAAAAGAAACAATGTTGTCAGAAGTGGTCAAATGATGAACATCACGTATATATCGTACGCCGCATCACCGAAATAAATTTTGTTAATCTTGCAATGGACCATGATGGTGACATGATAAAATATAACATCTCCTATTTCTTTGTACACCTTGAAAGTGTTGAGTTTTAATATGATGTATAAATGTCTACGATGGAGATGATGTTTATTTTTCTATTTTGAAATAAATATAGTATTGTTTTATTTATTTTTTGTTTCGTTTAATTTTGTGAATTAATGAATTAATTCATTTAGTTTTTATTTAAATTCATTTTAATATTCTGTTTTAACACCGCATGTTGTTGTTTCGTTTACTCTCCCGTATACTTGAGGTGCCATGCTGGCAATCCATATCTGGCCGCCCGTTGCTTCTCGACCGCTGATCATGATCATCGCCCAATTAATCCTGGGCGTCCACCTGTTCTGGTTTGTTGTTCAGTTTTGCGTTTGTTGGGCTTCGTGGCATCCGTAGGTACCGGGGGCCGTTTCGCCGAACCGTCGTTCGCAGAGGGTTTTACCACCTCTGCTTCGACTGTCATCGGTTGGCGGAATTCTTTGGGGTTACACTCTGTTTGCGCTGATTCCCGGAGACGACAGCAAGCCTTCCTTGACGATCTTGGATCCTGGCTCTCGAGCCCGTGCAGGGTTACCTCGGTGGCAACAGACTCCGCGGCACACAGCCTGTGTACCGCATCTGGTGGAGCTCCGTCACGACCATTCATTCGGCGACAACACTCCGACGGCCAGCCCCGAGGTCCTTCGAACCAGATCCGGCGTCATCGGCATCATCGGCGTCATCGGTGTCATTCGGAAGAGAACAGGACGGCCGGGCGATTTACAGCCCGGCGTTGTGAGTATTTCTTTCTTGCGGTTTATTGAAACCTAGATTGTTATCCCTGTTGCTTATGTCTGTTCGGCTGAATCAGTTCTTTGTAATTGTTTCTTCTTTAAGAATTAATAAAATGCGTGTGTGTGTGGGGTGTTCTTGCCGTGCAGTAGGACCCAACGGGTCCGAAGCACGTTAAATCTGCTTGTCCCTGTTTTTTCTTGCACTGCTTCGAGTTATCTTGCTTGTTCGGTCTTTCGTGCACGACTCCAGTGATCCGGTTCCTTTTGTGGATGTTTTGGAATTGCTCTTGTTACTGTCCAGACACCACAACATGTGGTATCAGAGCCATATCTGGCTGTTGTGCGTTCTGTTTACATTTCAGTATTTCATGCGTTTAGGTTCTTGAAATTTTCACATCCTGTCTTGCTGCCTTTTGCTAACAGATTGACTAATATAGTGAAAATTGCATATTGCTGAAATCCCTCTGTATCTATCCTGTTGTTTTCTTTACTTGCTGGTCATATTAGCAAAATTAGCTTGCAATTGCAGTCACATACCTTTGTTTTTATATGATTAAATAGGTCCTTTTCTTGTCTGCTATAGTTCGCATGCTCAATTTTGCTTATGATCTTGCCCGCACCATAACTGCTACCGTTTTAAAGGTTTGTGTTTTAATTTTTTTCTCATTCTGATTGGCTGCCAATTCTCGGCAACCCCCCTCTACTGCTTTATACTTGAAGAATATGTCTATTCAGGTTCTGTTTCAGCCTTCTTGCAATTGTTGATTGCTGTTTTCTGGGTTACAGTCCAGCCTGCCACTAATTGTGCTAACAAATTGGGTTTTCTGTATTCCGCACCGTTTATGTTTAATTCTGCCATTTTATATTGCTGTCCTTTAAATCTCTTTTAAAGACCGAAATTATTGTCTTCACCAAATACCCTTTTTTGTTTTTCATTACACATTGTACAGATTTATTTCTAGTGAGTATTGGCCAGTCTTTTGGGGGCGTACGCTCTCGTTGTCCCCAATTACTTGGCATCTAACTCGCTGTTTATAAATATGTCTACAATGAGGTATGAAATCGAAAAATTTGATGGAGATAATGACTTCAATTTATGGCGTATTAAAATGAGGGCATTATTAGTCCAACAAGGTCTCATTGATGCCCTGTCCGGGCCTACTAAACCCATAACAACTGTTAATGAAGCTGGTCAACCCGTAGCTGAACACCAACCGATCCCTGATGACACTCTAGTCAAAGCCCATAGTTCCCTTTTACTGTCCTTAGGAGATAAAGTCCTTAGGGAAGTGGCCTTCGAGTCCACTGCTGCTGGCATCTGGCTCAAATTAGAGAAGCTCTACATGACTGCCTCCTTAGTTGGTAGGCTCTATAAGAAGCACCACATGTTTACTTTCAGGATGAGACCAGGCTCTTCCCTGAAATCTCATCTTGACGAGTTCAATAAAATCATGCTTGACTTAGCTAATATAGATGTCACAGTAGATGACGAGGATCAAGCTATTATTCTACTTATCTCTCTAGACCATAGCTACAGCACTTTGGTCGAGACCTTGATGTATGGTCGTGACTCCTTGACTCTTGAAGAGGTCAAGTCCGCCCTTCTGTCTAAGGATCTTCATTCAAAACCCAAGGCGAAAGGCGAGGCTGAGAGTTTGTTCACTAGGGGTAGAACTCAGGTTAAAAGCAAAAAGAAACACTTTAGCCGAGACAAAAGTAGCAATAGTAAAGAACCAAGGCACGAGCGAAAGACTAAGAACAATGATAACAAAGACAGAAAAGTTACTTGCTTCCATTGCGGGAAACCTGGGCACATTAAGCCCGAGTGTAGGAAGCTTAAGAGAGAGCAAGAGCGCGCACATCCCACTGACCAGTCTCTTATTGTTGACTCTGGTTATGACACAGCCGAAGTTCTAAATGTGTCCAGCCATACACTCGACCGCGAGTGGGTCCTTGACTCTGGCTGCTCCTTCCATATGTGTCCCCATAGAGAGTCCTTCTTAGAGCTGGTCGAGAAAGTGGAAGGGGACGTCCTATTAGGGAATAACAAGAGATGCAAGGTTGAGGGAAGAGGATCTGTGTTGATGGAATTGGATGATCATTCCATCATCACCTTACTTGATGTAAGGTGGGTCCCCAACTTGCAACGAAACTTGATTTCCCTAGGAGTCCTAGATCAAAAGGGATATACCTTTAGATCTGAGTCTGGTACTATCAAAGTATCAAAAGGATCGCGAACCATCATAAAAGGATCCCTTGTAAATGGTTTGTATGTCTTGAATGGCAGGACCCATTCAAGACAGTTGGGTAGTGTTTACACCACGAACACTGACAACACTATGCTCTGGCATAGAAGGCTGGGGCATGTAAGCTCCAAAGGCCTAGAAGAACTTAGCAAACAAGGATTGCTGAATGACATCACACCTGCAAATCTCCCGTTTTGTGAGGATTGTGTGATGGGAAAGGCAAAAAGAGTGACTTTTAATAGATCTTCCTTCAAGGCAGCCGCCCCCCTTGATTACATCCATTCGGATTTGTGGGGGCCGGCCAGGACCCCCTCTCATGGTGGAGGCTTCTATTTTGTCACTTTTATCGACGATTACTCCAGGAAAGTTTGGGTATACATCCTTAAAAATAAATCTGATGTTTTCCAAACATTCAAAACCTGGAGAGCCACCGTCGAGAATCAAACTGGGAAGAGAGTTAAGACCTTGAGGACGGATAATGGGCTTGAGTACCTATCCACCGAGTTCATTCAATATTGTGAGTCTGAAGGTATCAAGAGGCATAGAACTGTTAGGGAAACTCCCCAGCAGAATGGGCTAGCAGAGAGGATGAATCGTACTATCCTTGAAAGAGTCCGTAGCATGCTTGCTCACTCCGGCCTCCCTAAATCCTTTTGGGCCGAGGCCACAAGCACTGCTGTGCATCTGATTAACAGGTGTCCCTCCTCTGCGAATCAATTCATTACTCCGGAAGAACTATGGACTGGGAAGCCCCCATCATATTCCTACTTAAGGGTCTTCAGGTGTACTGCTTATGCCCACATCAAGACTGACAAACTTGAACCAAGAGCCCTCAAGTGCATCTTTGTTGGTTATCCCGATGGAGTTAAAGGATATAAATTCTGGGTGGATAAACCGGGATACCAACGATGCATTATTAGTAGAGACGTTGTTTTTCATGAGTCCTCTGCTCCTAAGACCAGGATTGAGACACCTGGCAGTTCTGATCCAGACTTTCATAAGTCTGATGAACATGAGCCATTTACTCATGTTGAGACTGATGTTCAGTCTATTCCTCCTCCTCATCAGCCCACTGATGTGGCTGACTCTGAGGCGAGTTCCGGTTCAGACTCAGACTCTGGACCTTCCACCGATCATCAAGATTATCAATTAACCCGAGATAGACAAAGGAGAGTCTCTAGACCTCCTGCTCGGTTCAGCCAGTATGATATGGCATCATATGCTTTTCATGTGGCCCAGGATCTCATCGACGATGATCCTCAATCGTATAGGAAAGCTTTAAAGGATAAGGATTCAAATCATTGGATCATAGCCATGAATGAAGAGATGCAATCTCTAAAGAAAAATCACACCTGGACTGTTGTTCACAAGCCTGTGAATGCTAAAGTGATTGGGTCCAAGTGGATTTATAAGAGAAAGGAAGAAAACACAGAGGGAAATAAAGTAAGGTTCAAAGCTAGGCTAGTCTCCAAAGGATTTCTTCAGAGAGAGGGAATCGACTATGCTGAGATTTTTCCCCCATTGTCAAACACTCTTCTATTCGGCTCTTGTTAGCCTTCGCTGCCTATCTCGATCTGCACATCGAGCAACTTGATGTTAAAACTGCCTTCTTGCATGGGGATCTGGATGAAAAACTCTATATGAAACCTCCTGACGGTTATTCAAAGGAATTAAAATCTAACCAAGTGTGCCTTTTGAATAAGTCCTTGTATGGTTTAAAACAGACATCAAGGCAATGGTACAAGAAATTTGATTCCTTTATGTTAAATAACCAATTTACCAGGAGCCAGTATGATGCTTGTGTCTACTTCAAGTCAATTCAAGGTTGTATGATTTACCTTCTGCTTTACGTAGATGACATGCTTGTCATATGTAAGAATATGAGTTTTATCACTTCAATTAAATCCCAATTGAAAGGCAACTTTGAAATGAAACACTTAGGTGCAGCTAAGCAGATTTTAGGTGTTGAAATCATTAGAGATAGACCTAATAAATTGCTCTACTTATCTCAGCATGCTTACATTTTAAAGATCTTGAAGAGGTACATGTTTGAATCTCTCAAACCTGTGAATGTACCTCTTGCTCAACACTTTAAATTGTCTTTGACTCAAGCACCCACTGCTGATGATGATGTGCAATTTATGTCTAAAATTCCATATGCTAGCATTGTTGGTAGTATAATGTACTCTATGATTTGCACCAGGCCTGACATTGCTTTTGCTATCTGCACCTTGAGCAGATTTATGGCCGCTCCTGGGAAGCCCCATTGGCATGCTCTCAAATGGCTTCTCAGATATTTATCATGTTCATCTAATTTGTCTTTATGTTTTGGTAAAAATGTTGATACTTCTAACATTTTGGTAGGCTTTGTAGATGTTGATTATGCAGGTAACATTGATACCAGAAAATCATTGACTGGATACGTGTTCACTGCCTGTGGTGGAGCTATTTCATGGAAGTGCAACATGCAGTCCGTTGTTGCCCTCTCCACCACTGAGGCCGAGTACATAGCACTCACTGAGGCGGTAAAGGAAGCCTTGTGGCTTAAAGGCTTGTCTTCTGAACTCAAGCTCTTTGATTCAACTATTAATGTTTTCTCTGATAGTCAATCTGCATTACATCTTTCTAAAAATTTAGTTTTCCATGGAAAATCAAAGCACATAGACATTAGATTACATTTTATTAGAGATGTGATAGAACAAGGAACCGTGTGTGTCAATAAGATACACACTGATAAAAATCCAGCTGATAGTTTGACTAAAGCTGTAATTTTATCAGAGTTCAAATATTGCCTAGATAGTTTGAATTTGGTTCCTGTTCCGTAGCCCTAGGTGCAAGAACATCCCTGAATTTAATTAAAAATGGTGGAGTTTTGTGAATTAATGAATTAATTCATTTAGTTTTTATTTAAATTCATTTTAATATTCTGTTTTAACACCGCATGCTGTTGTTTCGTTTACTCTCCCGTATACTTGAGGTGCCATGCTGGCAATCCATATCTGGCCGCCCGTTGCTTCTCGACCGCTGATCATGATCATCGCCCAATTAATCCTGGGCGTCCACCTGTTCTGGTTTGTTGTTCAGTTTTGCGTTTGTTGGGCTTCGTGGCATCCGTAGGTACCGGGGGCCGTTTCGCCGAACCGTCGTTCGCAGAGGGTTTTACCACCTCTGCTTCGACTGTCATCGGTTGACGGAATTCTTTGGGGTTACACTCTGTTTGCGCTGATTCCCGGAGACGACAGCAAGCCTTCCTCGACGATCTTGGATCCTGGCTCTCGAGCCCGTGCAGGGTTACCTCGGTGGCAACAGACTCCGCGGCACACAGCCTGTGTACCGCATCTGGTGGAGCTTCGTCACGGCCATTCATTCGGCGACAACACCCCGACAGCCAGCCCTGAGGTCCTTCGAACCAGATCTGGCGTCATCGGCATCATCGGCGTCATCAGTGTCATTCGGAAGAGAACAGGACGGCCGGGCGATTTACATCCCAGCGTTGTGAGTATTTCTTTCTTGTGGTTTATTGAAACCTAGATTTTTATCCCTGTTGCTTATGTCTGTTCGGCTGAATCAGTTCTTTGTAATTGTTTCTTCTTTAAGAATTAATAAAATGCGTGTGTGTGTGGGGTGTTCTTGCCGTGCAGTAGGACCCAACGGGTCCGAAGCACGTTAAATCTGCTTGTCCCTGTTTTTTCTTGCACTGCTTCGAGTTATCTTGCTTGTTCGGTCTTTCGTGCACGACTCCAGTGATCCGGTTCCTTTTGTGGATGTTTTGGAATTGCTCTTGTTACTGTCCAGACACCACAACAAATTTCTTGTAAAATATTTGAGAGAAATTAAGTGTTCATGAAGAACAATGCGAATATATTTTATTAATATTCATTCCTCAAAGTGGATGAAAATGTTGAATTGATTATTCATGATATTGCCTCGAGGACATCATAAAACCAGATCAAATATTTTTATTTCATTTCCCGAAGTGAATGCAAATATATGTGATTTTATTTTAAATCAAGTTCATGATAACTATGATATATATTTTGTGATGATCATTGTGCCTTATTTATTTATCACAAATAATAAAAATATAACCGTCAGAAGTGGTTTGATGAGATGATCATTGTGCCTTGTTTATTTATCACAAATAATAATAATATACCATGCATAAGTGATTTGATGAAAATAACTATTTAAAGATCACACTAAATTTTATTAGTATTTATAAAATAGTACATCCTTGAAGATTGATATGAAAATAGTGTATTTTGACATCATGTTAAAGAATA
The DNA here is from genome assembly GCA_963277665.1 of Viscum album. NCBI lineage: Eukaryota > Viridiplantae > Streptophyta > Magnoliopsida > Santalales > Viscaceae > Viscum > Viscum album. Next base: position 1,985,550,890 of record OY728122.1, read on the forward strand.
TTTTCCATCTATCAAATTTTACTCATGCACCACCAATATAAAGAAAAAAATATTATCATTCATCCCATGCTTATTGATTATTAATATCATCTTATGAAATTCGTTCAATATGATTCCCAGAAGGAGATGTTATTCTCCTTGTAGTGCATAGATGGGATGACATAATTACATAACTTTTATAATCTAATAAATTTTATGAAAATACTTTTACTACATGAAGTGGTTAAATAATGATTATTATGATAAATAAAATAAGCATTTTCATACAAAATGATCGTTATTGATAAATGATTAATTTTCATTCATAAATCATGATATCTAATGAATGAATGAATTCCCTGATGCGAATGTAAATTTGATTGCTTTTATTTCATTACTTGAAAATAATGAAATTATTCATAAAAAATGATATAATTTGCGTCACTAGTATTTGAATTTTTAAAATTTGATCAAATGATTTCTCTTTTACATGATGATGTAAATGTTGTTATAAAAATTATTCTATGAATTATAGTTACAAAACATAAAATAATCATTTAGGTGATGAGTCTAACCCATTATATAAGGTTGATTACATCTGCCACCACAGAACACAATGCAAGGAAAGAAAACTGCAACAAACACACGTGTCTGGGGACTTGACCCCACGACCTACCCATTACCCCCTCAAACCCAAACCACCCTACTACCAATTGTGAGGCGAGTCTAACCCATTATGATTATATTATGAACTCATTAATTGATGATCAACCACCAAAGTGGGAATTATATTGATGAATATGAGTGGTTAAATTTTTCATCACATGCCATGAACGTGTTAGGTATACACAATGAGAGATCTTGGAGATCTTATGTATGCTAATCCCAAGCAAAGGTTTTGCAAATACTATTTTTATTAAATGCTTTAAAAGAACTTATATGTGATCATTGTTGATTAGAAATCTAAAAGAGTTAGTATATGCCCATATAAGTACATTTACTAGTAGTGCAAATTAATCAAAGGCTCTAGAAGAGTGAATATATTCCTACCCGGTGGTACAAAATTTTTAATCACTAATGTTTTGTTATATTTGAAGTCTCAATGAAATATATTTAGCATTAATGATATTCTTGAAAACGAATATCATATAGAGACATTGGATAAAGGTGTCTACTACCTCTATATATAACAAGCATTCATAATAGATAAAATTGATTCTAAAAAATTTATTATGTACAATCAAATCAATCATGTAAGCCAAAATTTTATCAATCCTGATATATTAAATATATAACATAATTATTTAGCTCATTAAGGATCAATTATAATGAAAAATATTGATACAAGTATGCATGAGCATCAATTTGTCGATAAAATAGTAGAGACCCATCAGGGGGAGAATGATGAATTTATTTAATAGATGTTTATCTACAAAATTACCACCTATAAGAGAATTATTTATTTTTGTTGTTATGAATGCCCCCTGTATGATGATTTATCCAAGTTATCCATTATTTAGGTAAATTATTTATATGGTCATCCACTATATTGGGAGTGAATGTCCAACATTTATATGAAGTGTCACTACAAAAAAAATTGTGTTTAATGGCGGTTTCAAAAACCACCGCTAAATGTTTTTAAAATGTTTTTTTATTTTATTTTTTTGATTTTTTTCAAAGAAAAAACCTTATTCTTTTAGCGGTGGTTTTAAAAAAACCGCCGCTAAATTAAATGATTTTTTTTAAATATTTATGATTTATGATTTATTATTTACTATTTACTCTCATATATAGTTTATTATTTATAATTTTAATGAATTATCATGTGTTAACTAACAAATATTTATTATTATTAGTTAATAATAACTTGAAACTTAAAACAAATCTACAAAAAACTAAAAAGCATATTTCGGCATGAAACGACCATAACTTCTGATCCAGGAGCCCGTTTCAGATCCACAACCAGTCAAATCGAAGTTTATGAAATAATATAAAAGCACATGAGATTTAAATCGTGTGATAATAAAAAAAATACATTAAAATTTCAAAAAGACTGAAAATCAAACTTGAACTTCAAACGACCATAAATTTTGATCCGGGTGTCCGTTTGGGCTCTACCACATGTCAAATCGAAGCATGCGACAAACTCTATGTCGTGTGGATCTAGGTCCATATCTTTGAGAATTATACCTCTTTTATTTTCCACAGAAAGGCCCATAAGGCCTCTGAAAATAGAGTTTTTAGTCGCCGACCCCGATTTCTTAAAATTCAAACAGCTATAACTTCTGATCCAGGTGTATGTGTCACGACTCGTCCCCCGAGACCCATGTCGTGACTACCCCAAGCCCGCCTCCCATAGGCCAAGGGCTGAAAACTAGTGTTGAGTAGGCATGTCTCAAACAAGTGGGAGGCATTTTCCTAAGCACTTGTACACACACACACACAACTCCATTCCATAGATACTGGAATAAGAATACACTAAGTAAACAAACACAAGGTACGTCAATAGAAAACTGAAGGTAAACGAGGCCGAAATACAAGCCCAACTGAAACAGAAAATTAAAAGTACAAGTCTCTAGAACTCCTCCACAGAAAACCCTACCTGAAGGGTAGGTACATAAATAGTTGTCTGAAGCCACAAAAGCACATCTCATCTTTCGGGTCACTCTAAGCACCACCTGTCCCCGGTCCACCAAGGACTCCGTCAAAGTGTTGATCATCTGTACAAGACATGACACGTGCAGGGTGAAACTTGTGCAAGGGTGAGTAAAACAATACTCATTAGGGACCCCAAACCATAAAGGTATACCACACAGAAATACACAAAGCGGACTACCAAAGAGGTACACAAAGTGTAGCCTTTAAGAAGTACAATAAAGAGAGTCACTAGAGTCAGCTCACACAGGTATAAACTAAAGTATGAAAAGCAAGACTATGAGTCGTAAACACTGAACACCTTGTACTACTGAGGCACTCATCCCCGATGAGTCACTTAGGCCCATTGGGTCACCTAGACTCGCTCATCACTTAGGACTATTGGGTCACCTAAACCCGCTCGTCACTTAGACCTGCTGGGTCACCTAAACTCGCTTGTCACTTAGGCCTGATGGGTCACCTAAACCCTCTCGTCACTTAGGCCTTCTAGGTCACCTAAACTTTCTCATTATAGTCTTCTTGTCACAGCCAGCCACATGATTCCCGCTCGTAGTGTGTTTGATTCCGGGATAATCTACTACTCAAGACACCAGTCATATCACAACTTCTAATAAAACTCACTTAGAGTATATCAAAAGGACCGCTTCATCGTGAGGGTCCCAAAGCCGCAAATGGATCGTCAATCGGACGTAGGTTTTGGAAGATATGAGCTTTTTAGTAAAAAGAGGTCAGTTGGGACCGGGTCCGGCCCAACTCGGTCGGACTAACCCAGTTCGGGGTCCGGACGACCCGACCCGCTGGGCCTGACTGGACTCGACCCGGTTCACTACGCCGGCTCGGCCCACAGAAGTGGGTCGGTTTGTTCCGCTTGGGACGCGACGAGCACTGCGTCTCCGAACCACCCCGCGGGTTGCTGCGAGGTCCTACCGCCACGGTCCAGCTGGACCGCGGCTCGCTACCGCGTCCGCCAAAGCCACCACGAGCGCGCGCCAGTGGGTTCTTCCGCGGGCCACCAGACTCACCCCGGTGGTCCATTTTCCGAACCGTGATCACCTCTAGGATCCTTGGGTCGTCGCTGTCACTGTCGTGTGCTCCAAAGCATCTTGTCGTCGCTCGGGGGGTCCGGCCACATTCAGGGCCTCCCGACAAAGTCTGACGCGACCACAGAGGTCTGTCAACAAAGAACGCAAGAACAAGGGGTAGGAAAGAATACCAGGAACACCCAAAGAATGATCCAAGTCTTTGCTCATGTCGGCCTTAGATCATTTTTGTTAGCAGGATTACAAAGAATGTACATAAAGGTAGTAATCACAAAGATCTACTTCCCGTTAAATTCCTGCAAAACAATTCCCAAACCCGCAAGAATGATCGAATCGTGGATCAACTTGTTAGTGAGTTGATTCACGTTCTTCATTTAGAAGGGAAGAATAGGGAAAGGTAATGACTTATAAATAAACCTCTACTTGGGTTTGGATTGATCGCTGACAAAGTGTGAATCATGCGTTCATCGTTCGTCAATCCACCGACGTCTGATCTGAATCCATTTGTTGATCTGTCATCGTTCGTCGTTCGTTGCCGCTCTTCGTTCACCAATGAATTTCTTCCAAGGATTCATAGAAAACTCTAGGATCCTCCCCTGATCTCATATCTCTGTTAATCAACTTAATGGAGGAAACACGTTTCAGTGTTTCTGTTACACTAAGTCACCATGTCGTTACACTGCTTCATTTATGAAATGAAACAGCTGGGTCGACGCTGCGTTGCAGCGAAACATTTTTGAATAAAATAAACTTTTTAAGTTTATTTTATTTTTCTGTAAAACGCCAAAAAATTAACTTTTACCCTCGAACCGCATTGGTTGAGGTTAGGCCCTGACTCTGGAAAACACACCCTCACGAGCTCAATGGTACTCTCATATTTCCAATCTGAGTTACCGTTTATGAGTTATAGGATTTGAAAATAAAATAATCTTTATTTAATTATTTTATTTACGGTCACGTCGCAAAAACTATTTTCTACAGTTGACCCGCGTTGGCTAATGTTAGGCTCCGCCTAGGGAAAACACCCCATTACAAACTCAACGGTGGTCTCAGATTTTTAATCCGAGTCACTGTTCATGAGTTATAAGGATTTGAAAAATAAAATAACTTTATTTAATAATTTTATTTATGGTTACGTCATTTTTGAGTTTTTTCAGTAGAGGTCCACGTCGACTAAAGTTAAGTCGCGCCTAGGGTAAACCTATTATCCTAAACGTAAAGGTACCCTCAGATTTTTGATCCGAAAAACCATTTAAGATTTATTCCACTTTTTCAGGGAAACTATTTATGTACGCTATTTAAAAACTTAATATTTTTCAATGGACCATTCTGGGCACACCGAGTATCAGATTCACACGCCATCTCAGCGCCTGATCTCAAAATTTTCCTAAAAATTTTCTAAAAATAAAATTGAGAAAATCCGAGTCATTAAAGTTCGTTTGTTCTGTACCACATATCATATCAAAGATCGTTTCATAATCTTCGGGATGTGTGAACGATGCCCTTGGGATTTCGTCGGACGACGTGGATCTTACAGGTGACGACTGAGGCATGCTGTAAGGATGGTGGTTGGATGTAGGTTGCGTTTTGCGAGGATCATGGGATCCTAGTGGAGGAGCAGTATGGCGCTCGAATTCAGGGATGGGCGGTGGTTCGGAGCAGGGCGACGACGGTACTGTTGTGGGTGACGATGACCTCTGTTTTGTGTTGCGGGTATGGGACTCAGGCAGTGATCTCGGGACGCGGTTGGCATCAGGCTGGCGACACAGGGATAGAGGATCAGGGCTTGTGACCGATGTTGTAAGTAAAGAGCAGGCCAACAGCAAGAGGCCGATGACGTCCTTGGCCGAGAAGCCTAGGGGCGACCATTTCTCAGCGACAGTTACAACACGACAGTTGAGCGGTTTCGTTGATGCAACGGACCGGAGAATCCTAATGACGATGAAGGCTCGACGAGATGAGGTAGGTGTCGACGATCGTCAGCTGGCAGAGCAGATCTGTAGAAATCTCAGGGGAGACTTTTCAGTTGAGCACAGGATGTGCATCAGCCACATGGTGGCGATGGGGCCTTGATGGCAACCTGGCAGTTTCGGGGGTTGTGTACTTGAGGCGACCTCGGGAGCTGGTTTGAGGTGCTTTGTTTACAGGGTATTATTTTCTTTGGGGTATGAGTGTTTTTAGGGATTTTGGCCTATCTTTTGGGTGTTTATTTGAGGGTGGTTTTTGTGCCACTTGTATTGTATGTTTGTGTACTCTTTTATTTTTCTTAATAAATTTTTAGGACCGAGTATGCTCGGATCCTAAACTTTCCTGATAGGGTTTGTTTATTTATTTATTAATTTTCTATTAATTAGTTATTAATTATTTTTAATTATTTTTTAATTATTAATTAATTAATTAATTAATTAATTAATTAATTATTAAATATTAAATATTAAATAATTAATTATTAATTAATTAATTATTTAATATTTATTTATCTACTTTCTACTATCTACTATTTATTATTTTTTATTTATAATTTATAATTTATAATTTATAATTTATTTAATATTTAATATTTAATATTTTTATTATTATTTATTAGTTATTATTTATTATTTATAAATTATTTATTTTTTATCACATTATTTGTTTATTTATTTATTTACAAAGAGAGTCCGAGTACAGGTTAACAAACCAACTCATACCCACAAATTTTATTAGAAAAAGGAAATTACAGCAGAAAGGATGAACAAGTCAAATAAAGAGGCAAACCCACATCCAAGAAAGAAACTACATATGAAGAACTCGAGTCTCATTATTTATTTATTATTAGTTTATTTTCATTATTTATTTATTATTTATTTATTCATTCATTCATTCATTCATTATTATTTATTTATTTATTCATTCATTTATTCATTCATTATTTATTATTTATTATTTATTATATATTATATATTATTTATTAATTTGTTAATTATTTATTTATTACTAGTTTATCATTCATTATTTATTTATTTATTTATTATTTATTTATTTATTCATTATTTATTAATTATTTATTATCAATTATCAATTAATAATTAATAATTATCAATTATTAATTATCAGTTATTATTATTTATTTATTTATTTATTAATTATTAATTATTTATTCATTATTCATTATTTATCAATTATTTATCAATTATTTATTTATTAATTATTAACTATTAATTATTAAATATTAACTATTAATTAATAATTATTAACTATTAATTATTAATTATTAATTATTAACTATTAATTATTAATTAATAATTATTAACTGTTAATTATTAATTATTAATTATCAATTATCAATTATTAGTTACTATTAATTATATATTATTTATTTATTTATTATTTATTATTTATTATTTATCTATTAGTTATTTATTTTTCATTATTATTTTATTATATTATTATTTATATATTATTTATTTGTTTATTATTAATTTACTATTATTTTATTATTAATTTATTATTAAAGTCTTATTTATTATTTATTTATATTTCATTATTATTTTAATATTTATTTCTTATTTATTTGTTTATTATTTATTTATTATTTACTTATTTATTTATTCATTGTTTATTTTTTATACCTCAATATATATATATATAAGTATATTAATTTATATTTATTCACCACATGAAGATGCTGAAGTGGTAAAGTCTTTGGAGAATAAACAATAGGTAATGGGTTCAAATCTCACCCAACACAGAATTTCTATATATGGCTTACACATGTGCATGTGCATAATAATAAATAATAATAAATTAATTAATAGAATTCAAAAATTAAAAAATGAAATAAAATAATAAAATAATAAAAAAATAAAAACGAGAATAATAATAAAATAATAATAAAATAACCATGAGAATAATAATAATAAATAAATAATAAATAAAAAAATAATTATATTTTTTTTTAATTTTTTATTAAAAAACCACTGCTAAATGAATCCCTTGATTTTAAAAAACTGCCGCTAAATCGTTTTGTAACAGTTTTGAAAAAACACCACTAAATAAATACCGACACATGATTTAGTGGTAGTTTAAACAGTCGCTAAACAAAAAAAACCGTCGTTAAATGCCTATTTTTGCGTAGCATGTTAATTATGAAATATAAATATGGGTGCACCCACCTACCATGAGAAACTGTTTAAATATTATATAAAAGATGCATATATGGTCACACATATATAGTAATTTTCTAGTGAGTATACATCACCTACTATTCATGCTGATTAAAATAAATATTTATCATCATATACCATATATAAAATGGTTCAATAGAACCATTGACAAGATACTCACAACACTTACATGAATAATTTAGATGTAAAATGTTGAAAATCAACAGTATGATTATATGCACCAAAAGTGTCGTAGAATTGATTATATAAAATCATTGTTAATCATGAGTAGAGCAATAAATATATTTTCCCTTGAAGAGTAAAATGAATGTATTGACAATAATATTTATTTTTTAGAAATTGTCCCTGAAGTGATATTGGCACCGGATAAGTCATGAGATTTCATTCAATGTTGATGATATATTTTGAATTTTTGAATTCTTTCAAAACTCATCAATGACAATGAATTTTGAAATATGTCAACATCAAAACAATTGGCCAAAAGGATTAAAGGAATATGTATGTGTTTAACATATAAAATTTTGGTTTGGTTATCCAACTACAAAGACTATTGAATATATATATACTTATTATAAGAAATGATCTTCCTTATAATTTGGATATTTAAATTTGGATTATGTCTATTTAATGTTGTCATTGTTTATCTATATAGTAGCATTGATTACAACATATATATATGAATCCGTGAAGGATTCACAATGCCTAAGGCATATTCAAAATTATGAAAGTTTCACCAAATTTGATAAATTGTTATATGGGGTGAACTAAATAAGATATATTTCATGTATCCATCTAAGATATATTCATATAAGGAAGAATAAAAAATTGATTTTATCATCCCATGGTTTGTATAAATCAATATATTTAATCATCATGTTATCAAGATATTTTGAAAACCATAAAAACATCAAAAGAGTTTATGAAAGCCATATATTGTTTGTTCATAAAATTGGATGTACTTGTATTTTTTAAAAATTAATCATCGAGAATATGAAAACATGAATTTTGGAATGATTTTACATATTCATGAAAATACCCTTAATAATTAAATCACTTTCTTCCAAGAGCAATATAATCACAAGGGGATAATTAAGAGCTGATTTATCCAAGAAGGATTAAATATAAATTCACATTTTATTTATCCCTAAAGGATATACATGTTCATGTCCATATATACCTTTCAAATAATATTAGGTCTTATTATAATGAATTTGATGCAAGGTAGTATTATCCTCCAACTCATTGAGATTTAAAGAGTATAAATAATTACTCATTCCAAAATTTTAAACCAAAATTGGTTAATTATGTCACTGCTGGATATTTATCTGATCCATATAAATCCATATCTTAAACATGATATTTGTTTAAATATGGTGGAACTTCCATTTCATGGTGTTCTATAAAAAACCATTTCAATGACTTCCTCTAATTATGTTGAGTGGAAACTAGTGCAAAAAATTCCTTTAACATTGGTTTTTTACCTTTTAATGTTGGTTAAAAGGTGACGTTAATGTAGGAGATGTAAAAAGTTTGGTTTTCACATCGGTTTTTCTAAAAACGACATCAAATGTTCTTCTAAAAATGACATATAAGAAGGATTTCAACGTCTATTTTATTAAAAACCAACATTGAATGTCCTCAGACATGATTTTTCATGTTTGTTTTGAATAAAACTGACATGAAAAGATCTTTTGATGTCAGTTTTAAGAAAAAATGACATCAAAAGCTCCATGTGAAAGGATTTTGATGTCAGTTTTATGAAAAACCCACGTTGAAATCTATGCACTCATGACTTTCAACATGGTTTTTTCTAAAATTGATGTTAAAAGTTAATATTTTTTTAAATAACATTCTAAAATGAATTATTCTAGACCTGTAAAATAGAAACAAAATCACCAAACAACACAAACAATAATAACAAAACTCATTGAAAATTTTTACAACATCTTTTACAAAGAATATACACAAAAATAAAACTGCATCTAAAAATTATTCAAACTTAAAAATATTCTGCAAATAAATTTTGAAGGTGTTTTAAATCATTTAGCTTATACAGAGAGACATCATAAAAAATCTATAACATAAAGTGTTATGAATTTAAAAATACAGTATATATGTTTAAATTATTGAAAATATATTGTTGTTCTAGTCATGATTATCTCATAAATGAATTATAAAACATAATACCTGCATTCAACACATCCTCTTTGATGATGAAACTATGTTTATAAAACAATATTTTTAAAATTTAAATACTATATTTGTAGGAAAAACAAGTATTAACTAATATAAAATTTATCTACTTGAACTTTCACATATTCAATTTTGTTTGGATCCATTATTGAAAGTGAGACCTATTGAACTCAACCATGGCATGCTAAAATTTCAAATATTAATTATCAAAACATATGTAAAATGAAAATATTAAGATTAATGAACTAAAAGAATAGAATGATACTTACTCATTTAACAAATTTTTAAATATTCTTTAAACACCACCCAATAAAGATCATAACCAATATGTCTTGCATCCATGTGTGAAAAATACGCATAACATCCAATTTCCACTAAAATATAAAAACTCAAAATTAATAATAGTATAATAAACAGTGGTTCATAGCTATATATGTGTTATTACCTATCAAATAATGGAAGAAACCAATATGAAATCTTCTTGTTTTTTAATATTTTAGATATATATTGAATTCCAGCATGCTTCTTTAGGTATTTTACAAATATTGAAATGTATTTTGGATTCATAAAACCATAAATACAAGTTCAATAATATTGTATAAAGTGTGGAGATACCTGATTAGTGAAGTAATAAATTAAGTTAATATAACATATGTTTACTTAAAGAAATGAAATTTATAATTTAAATTCACTTACATGGAAAACAACTACAACACGAGTATCGTGAGATCCTTACCCTTTATAAAATTAATGATGTCATTTTTAAATATATTTAACATATAATATCAACAAAAAATATCAACATTCATAAAAAAAGTATAATAATTATCTAATATATAATAAATATGTGTTAACTTTGTTATCCCATCAAGATCATGAAGAGTATCTGAAGGTGATGGTTACTAAAAATTTCCTTTCCATTATTGTGATTCCTTCAATTTCATACACTCCCATATAAGGTAAGTGTATGAAAAAATTATAAGTAATTTGAATTTAACACTAAATAAAAAATGTAAAAAATCATACCTCATATGTTAACTGATGATAAAGACTACCTAGACAAGGTAAAAAATGACTAATAATCTGTCTAAGTATGGTTACCTCCCCAATAGGTAGCGACATTAGAGAATTCAGATCAATAATATCATTTAACACTACTCTTACATGACCCAACCACATAAGTTGATGATGTAAATAATCCCTTAGATGATTTATAATATTGTACGGTACAATATGTATATGGGGATCCCCAGTATAGAACTCACAATATATAGATGAGTTTGAATGAGGAGATGGAGGATCTGGGTAGGTAGGTAGTGCAAACTATATCTGTCTCATCTTTTCCACAAACATATCATATAAATATGATTTAATTATATCATTTATTAACTCATTCAACTATTATAACTCAACCTTCAAAGAATCAATTTTCCCTTATATTTTTCCTCCATTGATGTTGTACTAGGGCAGCTAAAAACTTTTTCTAAAACCGATACCCACCTTATAACCTCTGACATGGCCTAGGTATTATGACCTTCCTAAAGAAGTTGTAAGAATATCCATACTGCCCTCAAGGATAAAGGTCTCATGTGTTTATTTCTCCTAAATGGGATCCTAAAATAATATTTTCAATTGTTCTATTAGTGGGATGAATTTACAAAATACTAATATTGAAGAAAAATAATAATCAATTTCTTATAATCTTATTATCTATTTTTTTTGTTGGATTGGTAATAAACTTACTTTTTTTCATCATTTCCCTTTTCCATTTTTAATGATGAGGGGGAGGAGATATAGGTTTTTATTAAACCTTTTTAGAGTTTCTACTTGACTTGGCTCTTAATTAATTAAAATTTTTAGCAATCATTTACTCCTCAAATAAAGGCTACCCTCTATGTGACAATGTATGAGGGTATAAATTCTAGGACTATATCTCTTGGTGATATTTCCTAGAGTCTTGTTTCATAAGAAAAAATTAATAAGTTATCTAGTAATAAAAATAAAATTAACAAATAAATTTTACAAACAACAATTACATACCATAAATGATTCCTCCCATTGAATGAAGAAAAATTTATGTCATGTATCTGTATCTATAAACCCATACTTAATGCATGGATCATGATTCATTTTACTCCTAAAAATATAATATGAAGTCAACTTTGTCTTAAAATCTCTCCATCTGGTTTCCACAAAGGATAAACACCTTTTCTTAATTACTTTCATCTCTTAAAAGTTAAATGTCATATTTAATTAAATAGATTAAATATTTTATGAAATGTATAATATTTAAACCATTAGAAAAATAAAAAAATAAGTTTATAAATTTTTCCATTATGTACTCTCATAACTGATCTTTAATTGGATGGTCAACACTCCTATAATCAAGAAATAAAATACACATCTAATAACGAATTTGCATGGACAATTAACCCCTAAACTACTTTCTATGTGGGCTAGCTGAGTGGTCATTATTATCGAACTCAATTATCAACAGTTTCTCTTCACATGCAAGTGAAAATTTTGATAAATGTGTAATCCCATGCCTACGAACATTAGGTATCATCATCTCTGGATAAAAAGAAGATCTTCACACAATTTCAAGAAATATATGTTTAATTTCATTAACTAATTTAATTACTAAGGATATATTTATTTAAAGAAATGTACATACCTCAGTTCCATTCTCTATTGTCTATCATTTAGAAATATGTATGACACTTTAATGAAAGTTTGAATACCTGTATTTTATTAAAATTAAATAATTATTATAAATAAAAAATTTATTGTTTATAATAGAAATAAAAACATTGAATGTTATACTTTTAAATGAAAAAATGTGCAACTAAATCTAATGAATATAAAAATTAACAAAAAAATGATAGAAATGATTACCATCTAAAAATGTGTAATTTTTTTACCTATATTTTATTAGAAATAAATAAATTTTATAAGTAAAAGAATGTGATTTTTCATAATAGGAATAAAATTATAAATATTATTTTGAATAAAATCATCTACATGAGACTGAAGAATATAAAGAAAATAGTCAAAAAATGATAAAGATAAAAATTTTCAACCAAAAAATTGATATATGAATCTAATAAATATAAAAATTATTATAAAAAATAGTAGAAATTCTCAACATCTATATATTAAAATATCAATGTTAGAAAATAAAGTTTTTAACTATGTTTATTTCATAAAAAATAGATATTTACCTAATTAATTAGGTGATCAATGGAATGTTTTCCCATATCCCTTCTATGTAATCATTTCATGTTGCACATGTTATGTCTACATTAAAATCACTGTTATCCTTAGGTAATTGTGTAATAGATAAATAAATTTCACATAAGTCTTCAACATCATTAACATTATCATCACCAAAATGATTTTTTTCTCTTTCAAAATGATGGATCATTGATCATTTGATGGGTAAACAACATAAAATTTTTTTTCCATGCATATCCATGATAAATGATTCCTATTCGCAACTAAATATTTTCAAAACAACAAGTTTAAATCCAAACTAATCATATTACACACCAATTTTTGTAACATCCTGACACAACCCATTGGATTAGGAATGACTAAAATTACACTAACCTTAGGCAATATCCCCAAGAAACTAAATTCTGACAATAAATGTCATGGGATTTACCAAATCATGGGGGTGATTTTCCCTTCTATAAACAACCAATAAGTAAACCATGATAAAGATACATTATGATTCATGATACAAAACAAGAATAAACTCTAAAAGCATATCCAAATAATAATTAGAGTAAAAATGGAATAAACAAAAATAAAATAGAAGTCTAAAATACCAAGACAAATAAAACTCAAGATAAAAAAGACTCAAGGCACTAAGGCAGAACCACTCCTAACTCCAAGACTCAACAGTCACCTCAAGCTGCAACTCCCAGAATCCAAGACCACAACACCATGAAGATCCTCTAGAAAAATAAGAAATATTATACTTACATGTATCATGATAAATAGTGTAAACATATGAACAAAGGTTCTTAGATAGGGGGTGACTATACAACCTAGTAGGCTAACCATGAGACTTCCCTCAAATTCCACTAAAATAAGAAATAAGTTAGCAAACATTTTATTTAAAATAAAAGACAAGCATAAGCATGAAGATACATGAAAAATAAATATATATCCATATAGCTATGAAACTATGAACACTAAAAACATACCCATGGAATGAACCCACACACACGTGAAAAAAACCAACCAATATAACCACAACCCGAAGGAAACTTCTAAATAGTACAACTCATGAGTGGTATCCATCCCTCTAGTCCCATGTCATCACTCGATGTCATAATACAATGTGACATAATATTGGCATTGTGATCATGTCTAACCCACATGGACCTTTCCATATGAATATGAACACACAACCACCAAATTCATGTCAAGTTCCCACATTCAAAACCTTTATTTAAAATAAAATTCATTTAATCATTTAATCAAACACCTTGCGGAAATCACCCACAATTATAGATTTTAGGACCAACAAATAAAAGAGGATTGTAAGGACCCATACTTAAATATTACATATTCTAGTGACTTTAAAATACAATTCACTTTCTTACATTCCCAAAGATCTTTTAGTTTTAGATTATTAGAGAGATAGTGGTCATAAATATTAAATAACAAACCCACATATACAAAAAGTGGAAAATTCTAATCAATATCCATTTTCCCATAATATAAAACATTTAAAATAATTTTTTTTCTCTTTTTATGACAAATCTTCATGACTTTCAACTTGGCTTCTTCTTTTCCATTACTCATCCTTAAACCCTTTAAAAAATATTTTAAAACATGAGATAAACACAAAATGACTAGTAAGTGATATAATAAGAAGAACTCTATTAGTCTAGTGAAAAATATAAAAACCCATAAAAACCTTTTCTTAAAAACATACCTTTTTATTAAAAAATTTCATTATTTTTCCTTTTAAAGGATCATTATCTTGCCTTTTTAAATCAAATTATTTCTATAAAAATTCATTTTCAAGGATAGGAAAGTCATATAGGTTCCTTGGGATATCATAATATTAAAACCCTTACAATTGGAATAGTAATATAATTGACTACTAATATATTTTTTCAGAGAACATAATCACTACCCAATTCATTGGAGCGCTATCTGGGCACACCAATTGTATAAGCTATATCGGGCTCACCCATGAGATATAATGGATCTAAACCCTTTGTATAAGTTGTATTGAGCTCAATAATGAGCTATAATTTGGATAAACCCTTCATAAAAATTGTCCAAGGACCATATCATGAATAAAATCCTTGAAAATCTCTTTTAAATTCATGTGAAAAACACTTTTAGATATCAAAATACCCTTTTATTTTAAAAACTCATTTTCAATACAAAAATAGAAAAAAAGGTAAATAGGGTTTTTATTTGAATAAATAATGAAACCTTGTATAGGAATACAAACTTCAAATAATGGTTATGATGGTGGTAAAATTCATTGTTGCTGTATCAGTTAAAATGAAACATTCTTTTTATCTTTTGTAAAGAAAGTAAAAAACTCTGTAAAAAGATTACTTTTTGAAAACCTTTAAAATAAATTGGCATAAAATTTAATTCATAAATATTTTATATCCATATAAAAATATACATAAATTTAAAAATATGGATGTGGAAGAAAAAAATAGTTTTAAGGGAAACTTTAAAAGATGATTTTTAAAAGAAAGTCCCTTATCTTGAGTCTGGATTGTCAATTACGTTCTTTATCTTCCTAAATAACAAAATTATTTTAATTTTATACTTACTTAAGAACCTTTTTCAAGTTAATTATTACTTTATTTCATTTAGTAACATGTTATATACAATTAATTAATCGATTAAATCCACGTTAGGCATTTTGATGATATTCGGATCATATGTCAGAAATGACTTCGATAGGTTGACTATGGTCAAATAGATAATTATTCCACCATATATAGAATAATAATCATGAAATAATAATCATTTTATACATCAATCAGAATTTTAAAACCAATCATGAAAGATGATTATGAAAAATTAACTACATTATAATCATGGAGACAGTACTCCGTACATACACATGAGTAACGTTTCCATTTTTCAACGATCATTATGGAATAAAGGTAAATATTATTTTATATTTATAGAATTATAAAAATATCATAAATATTATATCACTAATTTAAATATACTTATATATCATCCATGTGATGCGGTGATGAAAAATGAATCACATTGCTTTGTGGAGGTGGTAGTCCACATGTACACATAAACGATGTTATCATTTTTTAGTGAATTGAATGAAAAGAAATTAATGATATATTATCTTTTAATAATGATAAATATGTCATGAATATAATATATAAAAATTAATTCCATAATTATAATCCATCCATGAGATACAGTGATGGAAAATGAATTACATCGGTTCGAGAGGCTGTTGCTCGCCATACACACAAACGATGGTTTTGTTTCCCATTTGATAGAAAAGGAGATGGATATAGGTTTTTACATAAAAAAAACTAATTATATGGAAGATAATGGTGTTATTATATATGAATTTTTAAGGAATAATTTAATAAGTTGGAGGAATAAATAAAATAGAAACACTTGATTACAAATGATACCTTTTTTTCAGACAACCTCCTTTACTTAACACCTTAAGACCACTGAGGTTGGTATTATTCCCTAAATAAGGCCTCTAGAACATGGGGATAAATTTTAGGAATGGATTTTTTCTGATATTTTCAAAACCAAATGAGTTTTTAAGTGTGAAGTAAAGGGAAGAAGATATGTCCTTTTATAAGAGAGGGGAGAGGAACTCTTGGAATTTCTCAAAATATTAAATTAATATTAAATAAATTTCAATTAAAAATGAATAAAAACTAATTTATTTAAAATATAGGATGACTTTGGCCTGAAATTTTCTCATCAAATTAAAATTAGACAAGTTTTGACCGTGTTTTTACCCTTATATTTTGGGTTTAACCCCTCGTTAACCTCTTTCACACTTACCGTGATTTAATGATTTTTAATCTTTGAGGGTAAATATAGTTACTATAAATGATAAAACGACCCATAAATGTAACATGGTTGATATTATCAACTATATCCTAATCTATTGGTTGAATATAATATTTTTATGAATTTTATATCAATTAATGAATTATTATTTATTATAATATATTATTAAAGTAAATTACATGTCATTTTCATCTAAAAAATTCATGCATCACATTAATTATCTCAAAATATATTACTTTTGTTATTTTTAATATCATTTATTTGGTTTTTCAATTAATTGAATAATTACTATGTTAGCATTGTGTAAATTTTTAAGGTAATTATTTTTTCATTAAAAATTAAAAATAAATTACCTTGATTAATATAAATAATTTATATTTAAAAATAATATTTATAACTGAACATGTCCTCTGTTTAACCACATATTAAAAATATTATAGTTATTAAAAACAAGAGGGTGATATTTTTGACTTTTCATTAAATAAAATATTATAAAGGTTATAATCACATCCAAATGGAAGAAAAAGGTCATATAAATAAATTATGGATGATTATGGATGAAATATACTCATAAAATAAAATTAATTCAAGTGATAGGGTCATTTTATAATCTTTATCATTTTATTTTTAACTTTAATTATCCGATTGACCCTTACCGTGGTAACAAAAAGTACTAAGGTAACTATTCATATTGGAAAAAAATAAAATGGACTTATTTACCAAATTTTTACCTTATTATTTAAAATATAGAATCAATTTTTCAGGATTAAAAATAAACAAGTTTCATAATTTAATTTAAAATCAAACCGCTAAAACGCAATGAAAAAAAGTTTTTCCGAAGAATGTCCTTTTAAAACATAAAATGTTTTTATACTAAATTCAAGTATAAAATCCATTTAAAAGAAAATAATTTGATTATTTTAAATAAAAAGGAAATAATCACACTTTAAAATTAATCCAAAATATAATTTTACTTAGTAAATACTTAAAAATAAAATACAACTTTTAATAAAAAAATCTGTATTTTTCACTATCCATTGGAAAGTCAACCCTTTTAGAAAAATTTCAAAAATTCATACTAATATAATATTAAAATTATGAATTCAAAAATTAAATTAATATTTTAAAATAAATTTTCTAAAACTTTCATAAATTAATTATAATATTCACTCGTAAAAGTTAAGAAAAACCATTTTCCAAGAAAATGTATTTTTGAAGAATAAAACAACTTTACTAAAAACCAAGTGCTTAATTTAAAATAATTAATTAATATATTTTAAATTAGTAGAACCATTATAAATTTCATAACTTTCTTAATACTATTCATTCCCACAATTTTAATGACCAGATTATAACAATCACATTTAAATAATAATATTATGTTGTTTGTTTAAGCTCAGTGTTGCGTATATTATACGGTATTGAACATAGTATTTAATTTTAAAAATATCAGGATATTACATTCTCCACCATTTAATAAATTGTGTCCTTTCAATTTAAAATCAGGCTCGATAAACATGATTTTAATTTTCAAAATATCTTTGTTGAAAACCTACATTGTAGAAAGGGTCAATAAAACTTCCTCTTGAAAAGAGAGAAAGAGAAGTATGATGGTAATATGAAATAAAAAATTAGGTTTAAAAATATGAGAAAATCAATGGGAAGTAAAAACATGGATATTTAATAAAAACCTAACTCATAAGGACTGATAAAGAGTGATATAGAACATGGATATGAGAAAATTAACCATCACAAAACCCTAAATCTATGATGGGTTAAACCATTTATTTCTCATTAATAAAAGTAAAAATATATTGTTTTTTGTTTCAAAATCCTTTTCCTAATATTGATGAAATATTTTACTACATATAATAAGAAAATAAGTAAGTAAACTTACTTGTCAAGAATAATTTCATCATTTAATAAATTTCCACCACAAACTCATCTTTTGCTACAAATGATGAGTATTCAAGATGAATTTTTCATGCTTGAAGCAATAAAATAAACTTTTAACCAGTCACATAATACATTATAGAATAAAAATAAATTCCTCCTATCTTTAACCATAACCAAAATTGTTATCACCTGATAAGATAATTCAAAAAATGAATAAACCTTCAAATAAAGAAAAACCACTTTAATCTCCAAAATTCAACAGTAATACCTAAAGTTCAACTTTGATCGTTCAATAAATAACTATTCTTAAAATTCCTAAAAATATTACACACTAAGATTAAAACCAAATTATAAGTATTTGATCACATATTCTTCCAATATTTATTTAAAATTTATCTCCAAATAACATCAATCACTCTTAATGTCTCGTTTAAAAAAATATTTTTTCTAATCATACAATCTCTTATATATGTTAATCATTTATATAAATAACCTGAATCAATATAAAGACATAATAAAATAATATATGATTCCAAAATATAATTCAACCTTTATTCCTCAATTAAAATCCCATAATATTTTGTTTACCTCAATCGTATAAGGTTCCCAAAATAGAGAAATTCTTCTGAAATAACATTAATTATATAATTACCAAAATAAATTTTCAATACCAGAGTTATCTATATGATAAAACATTTTTTCCCCAAAAATAAACTTAACCTTTATCTATTATATCATTTAAATAAATAAAAACAATGTCACACTAATGAGGACATCACGTAGGCCAATGGTAGGTGATGCATCCTTATCACCCTTCGGTTGTGTGTTCAAGCCTTATGGATTTTCCGGATGTGACTATTTGTTGCCCGAACTGTGGGTTTTCCTTTTACTATTTTTTTAATATAATCCTTATAAAATTTCTATAAATGTGATAAAAATACTAAAAAATAACCTTAATACATTCAATATTAAATAATGTTTTAACCTCAAAGGTTATCTCATAACTTTCATATTACTTTCCAAAAAATGTAATAACACATAATTACCTAAAAATCAAGGATCATATAAACCCTAAAGGTTACTCATACTATTAAACTTATGTCCAAAAAAATTAAAATAGCATTATTCCTCAAATAATTTTTTCACATGACAAACTCAAGGGTTATATATAGCTCAAACATATATCAAAACTCAATAAAAGTCTCAAAAGTACTCCCATTATCAAAATTGTATTAATGATTATTATCCTTAAATCTACCACTACATCATAACTCTTGAATCCTTTATATGTATAAATCTTAATCATTCAATGATTTTCATAATTCATAATCCATTATTTTCCATATTATTCCTTAATAATTCCTTCATAAGAACAAAAATATGAATCATGTCTTAAGATTAAACAATGTAAAAACTTAAGACAACAAATAATCCATACCTTTCATATGTCATTTGTAGTTTCCTCATCTTCAACTGTAATGGAATTAGGTATTGCTAAAAATATATCTGTACAATCATGTTGATCCCATTCATGATCCCCCCCAGGACATTGATTTTCATAATGACCATACTCCCCATATTTAAAACATTCAATTGATACCTTAGGAATAACTTCTTTCCCTTCATATAGTTAACTGAGCACTTTTTTTCTTGGAAGATTATTACTTTATAACCTCTTTATCACATATAAAACATCTTCCCATTCTTTTAAGACATTTTTCCAGGTGTTTCTTTCCACATTATTGACACATAGGTCATTGAATATTTTTACATTTATGATCATTATCACTTGAACCTCCATGGGGCTTCATTTCTATCATATTTGAT
This sequence comes from Viscum album, assembly GCA_963277665.1. Lineage (NCBI taxonomy): Eukaryota > Viridiplantae > Streptophyta > Magnoliopsida > Santalales > Viscaceae > Viscum > Viscum album. Next base: position 1,985,571,702 of record OY728122.1, read on the forward strand.
GCATTAAGAAACTCACCTTGGTTAAAATTATTAATCATTAATCATAATATCTGGTTAATAATAACCATAAGAGTTATCACAATAAATCTCATTTAGTTCAGTGGATCTTTTATACAACCATTGAATTTTCTTTCACATACCTTGCTAATTTGGTTCATGATGAATTCTTTTATTTACTAAAACCAAAAAGGTTAGTGTGAGTGTATTATAATAAACTATCTTATAAGGAGAGTAAACATTAAAATATCCTAATTCATATTATCTAAAACTATTTCTATCTATCCAAAATAACTATTATTATCCCTAATATACAAACCATTGTGGTTATAGAAGACTTTTAACTTATACTCAAATAACATCCTATCCTATAAAGTTATTTGAACCCTACTCTGATACCAATTGTAAGGAACTAACCTTAAACATTACATATTCTAGTGACTTTAAAGTATAATTCACTTTTTTATAATCCCAAATATCTTTTAGGTTTAGAGCATTAGAGAGTTAGGTAATAACTCTTACATAAAAAACCCATATATACACATAGTGGGAACTTCTAATTAGTATCCATTTTTTCCACAATATAAAACTTTTAAAATAAAACATGTTTTATTTTTTATGATAAATCTTCATGACTTTAAACTTGGATTATTTTTTCCCTTACCCATCCTTAAACCTTATGAAAAACATTTTAAAATGTGGGATGGGCACAAAACTCTTAGTAAGGGACATAATAAGAAGAAGTTTTTTAGTCTAGTGAAAATATGAAAACCCATAAAAACATTTCTTAAAAGTATACCTTTTTATCCAAAAAGAAAATAAATTTTACTTTAAAAGGATAATTATCTTACCTTTTAAAATTAAATGATTTCCATAAAAACTCATTAGCAAGAATAGAAAATACACATAGGTTTCTTGGGACATCATCATCTTAAAACCCTTACAAAACCATTACAATTGGAATAACCATATGATCAACTTCCAATAAAATTATCCAGAGAATATAATAATTACCCAATACATTGGAACACTATCTGAGTGCACCCATCATATAATCTATATTGGAATCACCCATGAGATATAATGGGGCTCAACCCTTTGTATAAGTTGTATCGGGCTCACCTGTGAGCTATAATGGGGCTCAACCCTTCATAAACAATGTCTAAAGACCATATCATGAATAAAACCCTTGAAAAACTCTTTTAAACTCACGTGCAAAACACTTTTGGATATCAAAACACCTTTTAAAAAACCCATTTCAAAACCAAAATACCCAAAAAAATGGAAATAGTATTTTCTTTGAATAAAACATGAAATCTTGTAATGGAATCCAAACTTTAAAAAATGGTTACAATGGAAGAAAAAGTCGTTGTCACTGTATATGTTAAAATAGAAAATTCTTTTTAGCTTTTGTAAAGAAAGTAAAAAATTCCGTAAAAAGATTCATTTTTGATTTTTTTTGAAATAAAATGTAATAAAATTTCCTTTATAAATCTTTTATATCCATATAAAAAATCCATAATTTTTAAAAAATGGATATGGAAAAAAGAGAGTTTTAAGGGAAACTTTAAAAAATTATTTTTAAAAGAAAGTCCCATACCTTGAGTTCGATTCATCACACACATTATTTATATTACTAAATAAAAAATTATATTAATTTTATAGTTTCTTAATAAACTTTTTCAAGTTCATTATTCATTTATTTCATTTAGTACCATGTTATATACAGTTACTTAATCAATTAATTTCACATCGGGTGTTTTGAAGATATTCGAGTCATATGTCAGAAATGAATTTGATAGGTTTACTATGGTCAAAGATTACATTATTAAACCTTATAAATAATAATAATAATGACATAATTATTATTTTTATACACCAATCATACTTTTAAAACCAATCATTAAAGATGATAATGAAAAATGAACTGTGTTACAATCATGGAGACTGTAGTCCGTACATACGCATGTGTAACATTTCCATTTTTAAATGATCATTATGAAATGAAGGTAAGTATTATTTTATATTTAAATAATGATAAAAATATCATAAATATAAAATTAATACTTTAAATATATTTATATATCATCCGTATGGTGTGGTGATGAAATAAAATCACATCGCTTCGGGGTGGTGGTAGTCCAGACATACACACAAACGATGTTATCATTTTTTAATGAATGGAAAGAAAATAAGGTATTGATATATTAAATTTTAATAATTATAAATATTTCATGAATATAATATATAAACATTAATTCCATCATTATAATCCAACCATGAGAGATGGTTTTAGAAAATGAATTACATCAGTTTGCGAGGCGGTAGTCCGCCGTACACACGAATGATGGTTTTATTTCCCATTTGATTAAAGAGGATATGGATATAGGTTGTAAAATTAACATAAAAACACCTAATTATATGGAATATAATAGTGTTATTATATATTAATGGTTAATAAATATTTTAAGGAAGTGTAAGAAGAAAAAAAATAGAAAAACTCAATTAAAAATGATACCTCTTCTTCAGACAACCTCCTTTTCTTAACACCTTAAGACCACTAAGGCTGGTATTCTTCCCTAAATAAGGCCTCTAGAACATGAGTATTAATTTTAGGAAGTTATTTAGGTAGATATTTTCCAAAAAAAGGGTTTTTAAGTGTGAAGTAAAGGGAAGAAGAGATGCCCTTTTATAAGAGGGGAGGGACACTCTTGTAATTTATCAAAACATTAAATTAATATAAATTATTTTTCAAAATTCTAAATGGATCAAAACTGATTTATTTCAAATATAGGATGAGTATGGGTCAAAATAATCTCATAAAATAAAAATTATAAAAAATTTTACTATTTTTTTACCCTTATCTTTTTGTTTTAACACCATGTCAACCCCTTCCACACTTACCGTGACACAATGATTTTTACTCTTTGAGGGTCAATATAGTTACTATAAATGAAATAATGCACCAAAAATGGACCAAAAATGGACCATGGTTGATATTATCAACCATATCCTAATCAATTTAACGAATCTAAGTTTTTTAGAAATTTTATATCATTTAGTAAAATATTATTTATTATAATATATTGTTAAAATCAATTTTTAGAACTATTCATTACTTTAATTTTAATAACATCAAGAAAATAAGTAAATTTTTTCAAAAATATTTTATTACATTTATAAAATGTAATTTTCATCTATAAAATTCTTGGATCACATTAATTATCTCAAATTATATTACTTATAATATTTTTAATATTATTTATTTGATTTTTTCCATTAATTGAATAATTACTACATCAACATTGTGTAAATTTTTAAGGTAATTATTTATTCACTAAAAATTAAAAATAAACTAACATGATTAATATAAATTATTTAGATTTTAAAATAATATTTATAATTGAACATATCCTTGGTTTTAACCTATGATACAAATATTATAATTATTAAAAAGAAGAGTGTAACATTTTTTTCTTTTCATTAAATAAAATATTATAAAGTTTATAATCACATCCAAATAGAAAAAGTACATATAACCAAATATTAGATGATTATGGATGAAATGGAATCATAAAATAAAATTAATTCATGTGTTAGGGTCATTTTATAATCCTTATCATTTTATTTTTAAATTTAATTGCCCAATTTACCCTTACCGTGGTATCAAAAATTACTAAGGTTACTATTCATATTGGCAAAAAATAAAAGGGAATTATTTAAAAAATTGGAACTTATAATTAAAAATATATAATCTCTTTCTTCATGATTCAAATCACATAAGTGTCTAAATTTAATATAAAATCATATTAGAAAAACGCGATGAAAACAGTTTAAAAAATGACATTTTAAAATATAAAATGTTTTTATACTAAATTAAAGTATGAAATACATTTAAAAGAACATAATTTGATTATTTTAAATAAAAAACAACTAATTAAATTTTAAAACTAATCCAAAATGTAATTTTAATTTGTAAATACTTAAAAAGAAAAAATAATTTTCAATAAAAAATCTGTATTTTTCAATATTCTTTGAAAAATAAATATTTTTAGAAAATTATCAAAAATTAATCACAAGATAATATCTACATCCTGAAATAAAAAATGAAATTCGTTTTTTAAAATTAATTTTTATAACAATTTCCAGAAACTAATTATAATATTCATTCGTAAAGGGAAAGAAAAACTATTTTTGAAGAAAACATATTTTTGAAGAATAAAATGACTTTACTAAAAATCAAGTATTTATTTAAAAATAATTAATTAATACATTATAAATGAGTAGGACCATTATATATTTCACAATGTAGTTAATAATACTCATTAACACCAATTTAATGACTAGGTTATAATGGTCACATTTAAATAATAATATTTTGTTGTTCGTTTAAGCCCAATGTTGCATATATTGTCTGCTATTGAATATAGTATTTCCTTATAAAAACCTCGAGATATTATAGAGATTATAATATATATTTAATAACATCTTTATTACTAAAATAATAAGAAATTTATTTAGAAAATAATGAGCATTCATGTTTTAGGAAAAAGTAGAAAAAGAAGAGAAGTCACTTACATCCAATGCATTCAACACGATGAATTATCTCACACTCTCAAAGATCTAGGGTTCCTAATCCATTAATTCAATTAATAACAAAGAAGATTTATTAAAAAAGGATCAAACCAATATATACAGTAAATTCAAACCCAATCTAAGTTTCTTATTTATAGAAAATGGAAGGATCAATGAGAGAGAAGAATGAGTCTCTTACATTAAATTTCATAGATATAAAACTCTCTAATACATTAAAATTAACCAAAAAAATGAATAATATCACTAAAATATCCTAGGTGAGTGAAAAAATTTAAGAACATAGGTTAGAGGAGAAAGAATGAAGGGTTTAGGGGGAGTTTCAGGTCTTAAAACCAGTTTACAGATTTAATTATTTCTTTTGCATGGTTTGGCTGCATAGTTTGGGAAACTATGAACCAACTATAAATATTGAAAATATTATGAAAATTACCAAGTTTTATGGTTTCTATAAGTTTTTTTCAAACCACATTCCTACTCAAAAGACCCCTCTAGCTCTTGCACAAGTACCTAGAGAAAACTGCATGGTTTCCCTTAATTGTTCTCAAACCATGCGTCTCCTAAAACCTTCCCAAAACATCCCAAAACCAACCAAATGATTATGGAACTAAACTTTAACATTACGTAACTTGAAAATACATAATAAAAGAGATAAATACCTCAAATTGTGTGTGTGTGTGTGTGGGGGGGGGGGTGTTACACTCTCCCCACCATGGATATTTTTTTCCTCAAGAAGCTGGATGTTGGCATTTCCTTAGAAGAGTTTAGGACATTATCCAGCATGAACGTATCCCACTCCTAAGATTCCTCCTGAATCATACCATTCTATCATAATATTCATACCAAATAGATTCATATTCCTCGAAACTGCTTTTCTTATTTATCCAGAATATGAATCATGGAATAAATAAATGTAGCATATGGTTCAAGGGTAATATGGTCCCAAAATATCATATAGATAGGGTTAGGTTGGTACTTATTTAACTGAGAGACATAGAAAATGTTATGGAAAACATTGAGTCTTGGTGGTAAGGAAAACCGGTATGTAATTTCACTAATATGTTCCAAAATCTCAAATGTCATGATATACCAAGGATCCAATTTTCCTTTCTTTCCCAACCAATGGTGACCCAGACTTAGAGATATTTTCAAGAATATATGGTCACCTACCTTGAAAGACAAGGGTAATCTGTGATGATCTACATATGATTTATAATGGATTTGGATGATTTACATTTGTTTCCTGATCATCTGAATTTTAATAGTAGTTTTATAGACAAGACTTGATCCGATCAATAAAGTTTCCCAAGTATCCACCCAATAAATAGGAGATCAAAAAAATGGCCATACAAAGCCTTGAATGGATATATTTTTATCATGGCTTGATAATTATTTTAATATAAAAACATACACCAAAGGAAAATGATCTTCCCATGAATGACTGAAATCCATAACACATACTTAGAGTATATCTTCTAATTTATGGATCATACATTTTGACTGACCATCCATTTATGGATGACATGTCATGATCATGGTTAAATAAGTACCAAGGGATTATTTTAAGGATATCTAAAACCATGAAGTGAATCAAGGGTCTCAATCAGAGGCAATCGATATATGTACTCCATAAAATCTAACCACTTCATTGATATAGAGCTTTGACACAACTTCCACCATATTAGACTCTTGAATTGGAGTTAAATGATTTGACTTGATGATTTGGTACACAATCATTTAAATAACACCATAATTTTGAAGTGTACATGGTAGAATTGTGATAAAGTCCATGAAAATGTATTCCCATTTCCAAATAGGTATAGGTACTAACTACAACTTTCCTATTATCCATTGGTGTTCAGCCTTTACCTGTTAGAAAATGATATATCTCATAACATTATCTATCAATTTCTGTTACATGTCTAACCACAATAAGTGGTTCTTAATTGACCTACAAATATTTTGAATACCCAGGTGAACCACCCATTTTGAATATTGATAAGTATAAATAATTTGTTCTTTTCATGATAAAGGAACCACACTTCGATTCCAAATGTGTAACATGGAGTTTGAATCCACTTACCAAACCTCAATGGTCTCCCCACTATTGAGTTTTGAACTTATAGAAAGGTAGGATGGGTCTGATTACTGAGACTTCTTGATTAGACTCACTAAATTAATAATAAGTGTATTTGGAAAGAAGATCATATCCTAATTATTTTCCTTAAAATTTAAATACATATTGGAAATTACCCCATAAGATTCCACTGGTCATGAGAGTCTCCAACCACCATGTTATATGAATTGCAACTCAAAGCACCCACCAATGAATTTCCTTTCCCTGGTGTATAAACCAAGTCAAAATAGAACATATGTAGATATTACATCCATAAACCTTGCCTTAGGTTCAAATATATTTGTGAAAATATGTTTTTTAAGATTTTATGATCCATAAACATGGTTAACTTTTCACCAAAGATGTAGTCACTACCATAGATCACGCTAAAGACAGTGCTAGAAAAATCCTTTAACAACGCTAAAAAAACACTATTTTCCTAAGAACCTTTAAAAGGGTTCCCCCTTTATCAGTACTATAAATAGTGCTGGTGAAGGCCATACTACTACAATGTGCTTTTGATATTATATCACGCTACAATAATAAATAGGAAACAAATACAGGCAGTAACACCAACAAAAAATAGAATATGGAAAATTAGTAATTTAATTGAAATAAAAATTACATCACAAATACAAAAAAACTATATTATAGAAATTTAAAACATTGTTTTGTATAGTTAAATTTTCAAGTACAATCTATCACAAAACATTAAAAAATGGTTTCATTGTCTTTGGCACCCAAACCCCTTTCAAAAAGCCCGATCATGGTATCAGTTGTTGAACAAACCACCCCAACTTGAGAAAAAGAATCCTCCTGTATAATAAAACAATTATTATGTTATTAATACTATAAAGAAATAAATTAAATATAAATATGCTATAATACATTAATAAAATTTCAATTTTAAACTGATAATGAAAAATTTATGTCATACTGGGAGCACCGAGTGTCAGATTGAGGTGCGACGAATTCTTATAGATAAAAAATGACTTATGGATCATTTTCCTAAAGTATAAAAACAATCTGAATTTTTCTTGGTTTTGAGTAAGTCACTTTTCTTTTTTACTAAAATTTTAATTTTAAATAAAAAGTCACACTTAGAGTCATATCGGTCACACTGTGTGTCAGATTGAGGAGTGGATGATTCCTACACTTCACAAATGACTTGTAGATCATTTTACTGAAGTATAAAAACAATATGAATTCATTTTCATGGTTTTGACTATGTCACTTGTGTTTTTTACTAAAATGTAATTTTAAACTAGAAACACACACTTTGAGTCATACCAATCACATCGTGTGTTGGTTTGATGTGTGATGTGAGAATGATTCCTACACATAAAAAATGACTTATGAATTATTTTCCAAAATTATCAATATAATTTTAGCATGTTTTCTCATTTTTCAGTGATTGAAACATGTTTTGAACTAAAATATCAATTTTAAACTGACAATAAACACTTTGGGTCATACCGGGAACATCATGTATCATATTGAGGTGAAAATGACTCCTACACATCAAAAATGATTTATGGATCGTTTTCCTAAAGTATTAAAACAATATGAATGAATTTGATTAGTTTTGAGTATGTCACTTTTATTTTTTACTAAAATTTAAAATTTAAATAAAAAGACACACTTGGAGTCATATCGGTCACACTATGTGTTAGATTAAGGTGTAGCTAATTCCTACATGTCAAAAATGACTTATGGATCATTGTCTTAAATTATCAAAAAATTATAAATGTCTTTTCTTGGGTTTGAGTATGTCACTTGTCTTTTTTACTAAAATGTTATTTTAATCTGAAAACAAACACTTTGAGTCATATTGGTCACATTGTGTGTCGGTTTTGTAAGAACCTGGATCTTATTTTCAGGTATGGATCTTGGTTTCAGGTGGCTTTGAGAAATAGGGGAGAATTTGGAAATTTTATAAGTACACATAATGTACTTAGGAGTACACACTGTGTGCTAGGTTGTCGTGGGAATTTGTATACTGGCCATTTAATGACCGAGTACATGTTCGTGTGGGGTGACCTGGAGACCACCTAAAGCGGGGGCCAATTGAGGCATGTACACTGCGTGTACATTAAATGAACATGCTGTGTACTTTTCTTTTTATTTGATTAATCAGAACGGGGTCACATCTAATCTCTAGAATCATCTTCTTCTAGCCTTGGTTCATACTGGAGTGATTGAGAGAAATGAATCTTCTCTAAGCCACCGTTTCTCTGTCCAAGGTATGATCCAAACTCTAGTAGGTGCGTTGGAATCCCACCGGCGAGTCCTTCCTTCTTCTAGAGCCTCTCTTCCTGATATCTTCTCTCTCTTAAGTTATTCAAGGTTGAATTTTTTTGATGTTTTTGTAAATACACGATGTTCTAGGTTGATTAAAAGGCTGAGGTTAAACTATATTGATCATAAAATGTCAAGGTAGGTGGTTTGTTTCCTTTCATTGTTTGTATTTTAGTTTTATATGCCAAAGTGCTGATTACCCATGTTTCAGGTATTTTGGGTTAAGAAAATTAAACCCTATTTTATCTGCCCTAGATTTATTGTTGGATTAAGGGTTTTTTGATGTGATATTATGTAAAATTGCATGTTTAAGGAACACCCCATGGGTGTGTTTCAATGTTTGACTGTTTAGGGCCGTTTGGTCTAGGTTGCCTATGAGGCAGACCTTATTTCATTGCCTTGCTTGATAGGATGGAACTATTTGACTTTTAATACTTGTTAAATGCTTGTGATATGAATTGGAATTATTTATCAATATAGTAGTTGAGATTACCTTGGGATACTTGATATTATTTATGCGTTATTGAATTGCACAGGGCTGTGAGAACCTAGTGTAGGTAGACCACATGGGGAATTGACATTGAGTGATTCCTCAAAGTGTCTGTTATATTTCATGCTACGAGACCACAAGGGGTATTGATGGTGAGTGCTCCCTCAGAGTGTCTATAGTTTACCTTACAAGACCACATGGGGAATTGACATTGAGTGCTTACCCAGAGAGTTTGTAGTTATATAGAAAGACAAAATGGGTAATTGACGGTGAGTGCTTCCTCAGAGTGTCTTTGCCTTTTTATTTCATTACTTGGCCAGAGGGGATAGACTGTGTGAGATACCCAGAGGGTTAATATAAATATTTAATGTTTGTAATGCGTCTTCCAATCCAAAGCACAAGCTTGGATTCATCCCTGTTAGGTAGTCTTCTGAGATACCTATTGTGATACTTGATTAAATGATGAACATTAAATTCTAATAAATGTAAATAGAAACTGTATGATTTGGTTACTTTTTTGTACTCCTAGTTCCTTTGTTTCATTTTCATTATTACCTTCTATATATACTCACTAACAGTTAGGCACATATCTTATGGTGGTTTCCTACTGGGATTCGTCTCACACCCTGTTTGGGTCATGATTTTGGACCCAAACCGATTATATGGTTGCAGGTATAGATAAGGGAAAGTGCCCTTCATCATCAGGTACTTGATTGTTGTGGAGCTGAAGAGCATGTGACCAAGCTGAGGCTTGTGATGCTACTGGAGTTTACTTGTTTTCTTTTGTATTTTGGTTTAGTACTGTATTTCTAGCATTGTGACTTGTTTGGCCGCTTTCCTAGACATATGTGATATGCATCATTTATATATGTTCTCTAGTTGTTTATTTACTTTAGTCTTCCATTGTTTGCTTGTGGTTTGGTATTAATAATTCCGCTACTATTTATTATATGTTATTCCATTGTTCATACTCTGCCAATGAGGGCATAGTTTTCCCACAATCACACCCAAGGCCATCGCTGCTAGTCGGTAGCCTCTGGAGTTTGGGGAAATGTGCTTGAGGCCATGTGACCAACTGGGCACAGGGCACCTTTGGGCGGCGCCTGGAACCAGGACATTACAAAGTGGTATCAAAGGAAGTTCTTTTCTGATTTTCTTACTGTTTGGAGCCTATATACAGGTATAGGAAAGAATGGGTAGTTGTTAACAAGTTATGCCCGAGATTAGCTAACTCATGTATAGGGAAAGTCCAATTTACCTTGATAATTGAAATTTTCTAGTTTTTCAATTGTTACAGTTGATTTGATTTCACCATTGGGTGATTCACATGATTTGTGTTGTTATCATTGATATTATTGAGGTTCTATTTCTGTTGTAACCCGATGAGATGAGGGTATGCCATCTCATGCATCATATAAGCACTTGATAGGGATCACATGACATGCATTATTTTTCATTCCATTTAGGATGCATTACTGATTTCATGTTTTTGTGATAGATGTTGTGCTATATATGTATGCTATTGTGATAGATATCGTGATATAATTCCTACTATTTTGATAGGGTATTGTAATACACAAAGTTTCATTTGGATGGATGCCAGACTTTGGTCCCTGAAGTGTTATTGTCCCTCTTGGATCAGAATTTGGTGGATCATATTGAACTTTAACTGAATTATGTTATGATATGACATGAATATGATGCCAATCCTTGATTTGCGGGGAGTATTAGCCCCCAATGATCGGAATTTGGCACTTTAATGCTTGTTTTAGTGTTTTTATGGGGTTTTGGAGTAGTTTTTGAGGCCTACTGTCCAGAAAAACCCAGAATACACGATGTGTGATGATGAATACACACCATGCATCCTTCTGTTCAGGAATAAAATGTTTTTCTTAAGTACATGTCGTGTACTTGTTCTACACACTGTGTATTCTTTGACCATGTGACTAACTGTGTGGGCAGAGACATGGGGTTATGAAATATTTGGTGGAACACACCGTGTATAGGGACTACACGTTGTGCTGTAGAGACCATGTATCCGGTCGTGTGACTAATGACACGGGTGGATGAACTTCGGGTATTACACGCCGTGTCCAATGCGAACATGCAATGTGGAAGTTGACCGTGTCTCCAACCATGTGACCAATGACACAGGTTGGTAAAATCCTTCTAGTACATGTCGTGTCTAACTTAAACATGTCGTGTAGTTTTGTTCTAAGGGAAACATATAGTTCTATTCGTGTAGAAGAACTTGGGAATGAGTGAAAATTCAAGTACACACCATGTCATAGGATAAACACGCCGTGTGTAGGGGTGTTACATGACCAGTTTTGGAAGAAGTACACGCCCATGTTGAAACCTAAGGGAACACACTGCGTGGAGGGTATATATGTCATGTGACCCTATTTTTTAAAACTTGAATGTTTTATTCTCCTATTCCTTTCTTTCACTTCTAAGTTTCAGTACTTGATAATATTTAACTAAGGTGTGTGCTTGACCTTGTAGAGTCATGCCACCGAGACATCCTTCAGTTGTACGCCAGATATAGGGAAACGATTAGACATCAGAAATGGTAGATCAGGGACTACCAGTAGATCCTCTTGTTATGCATATCTTGGCACCAAATGTTATACCAGACATAGGTGCTGAGGTACAGTTCCATGAAGGATTTATGAGGATGATACATACCTTCCAGGGAGCACCGAATCCTGCCCCGTTTATGGCAGAGTTGACGCGGGTTGTTCAGCAGCAGCATCCTCCCACTTTCTCAGAGGATAGAGGACCTCAGGCTACAGAGTCATGGTTAGAATCCATCCTATCTATCTTTGAGCATCTCAAGATGCCTCTATAGAGGAGGGTGAATCTTTCTACTTACATGCTTTGGGATTCCACCAAGAGATGGTGGGATGTGATATCACAGGCGGGACGCCAGCATGTTATGTTTTGGGATGAGTTCCAGTGAACCTTCTATGATTACTTCTACCCATAGACCTTGAGGGCTGACCGAGCCCAAGAGTTCATGAGTTTGGAGTAGGGTACTCTCTCAGTCATTGGTTATTCTTCTCACTTCACAGAGCTACAGTGATTCACACCCATTCTGGGGGGTGATGAGTTATTTCTGGTAAGGAAGTTTGAGGATGGTATCTAACATGTCATCCAATCCCAGGTGAACATATTCAGATTGAATTCCATATCTTCTATAGTCAACCAGGCGCTGATCACCAAGCGCAACCTGATGGATTTTGGAGCTGTGGGCCAGGGCAGTTTATCATCCAGAGTTGGTACTCTTCCAAATGATAGTAGGAAGTTACAAAGGGAGTCTATGCGTGGAGATCTGAGTAGGTGGTATTTTCCTTCAAGTATTCAACTGGTGTGCTACCAGTGCAGGAAGGGAGGACATAAGAAACCTTAGTGCCCGAGAGACCCAGTTGAGTGCCGATCTTGCGGAAAGATGGGACATCTTCAGCGTTTCTACAATGTCCTCCTTCCAGCAACTAGCGAGGGAGGATCTTTTTCAACTCCTCATACCAGAGCAGGACCACCAGTCCCACATTAGACTAGGGGATGGAGTTCTTCAGGCCATTCAGGCTGAGGTGGTGTTCATGGCCGCAGTGGTCAAACACAGGGTTTTCGATAGCCATAGGGTGGATCAACTCAGGGATCTCAGACAGCTTCACAGGGCCGCGGTGCAGGTCAGGATTTTGCACCGGAGAAAACCTAGAAGGAGCAGGATCCCATACCCTCTACGGTTAGAGGTATGATTTTGGTTGCCTCAGTTTTAGCTTCTTCTCTTTTTGATACAGGGGCTTCCTATAGCTTTATATTTTTGTCTGTTGTGGAGAACCTTAAGCTCTGTATCTTTACTTATACTGATATCTTAACATTTTAAACTCTATTGGGTACTAAAACGACTAGTGTATGTTAGTTCAAGGATCTCCCTCTTGAGGTTGGTGGGTGTCACTTCTTATGGGGACTTTATGTCTTAGAGATGATGGGCTATTACGTCATTCTCAGAATAGACTGGTTAGTTCCCTATCAGGCTTTTTTCGATTTCTATCACCATAGGGTGAGTTTCACATCACCAGAGGGTAGATTGTTTCTACATAAGGGAAAATGGGATGTCCAAGCGAGAAGAGATGGACCCGAGCATCATGGGTTGAGAGGTGTTAGAGACCAAATTGCTAGTATGCATCTTGATGACCAGGGGACTTCCCAGATGGAATTTCCTACGGTGGTCGATCATTTTAAGGATGTATTTCCAGATGAATTTCCAAGTTAACCTCCAGAGTGAGAGGTAGATTTATCTATTGAACTTGTTCCAGGGGCAGCACTGGTGTCCATTCCTCCTTATAGGATGGCTACACCAGAGTTACAAAAGCTCAAGAAGTAGTTAGAGGAGTTACAGGAAAAGGGTTTCATCTAACCCATTACTTCTCCTTGGGGTTAGCCTGTCCTGTTTGCAAAGAAGGTGGATGGTACCCTCAGACTTTTCATGGATTATCAGAAGCTGAACCAGTTTATGGTCAAGAAACAATATCCCTTTCTGAGGATTGATGATATCTTTGATCATATTTGAGGATCCCGAGTGTTCTATAAGATTTACTTGAGATTCAGTTATCATCAGTTGTGTGTTAGACCATAAAATATACCTATTACATCCTTTCAGAGTAGGTATGGTCTATAAGAGTATGTGGTTATGCCGTTCAATCTCACGAATGTTCCAGTAGTTTTCATGGAACTGATGAACCCAATGTTCCATACTTACTTATAATCCGTTGTGGTTGTTTTTGTGGAATATATCTTGGTGTACTCTCACACTCAACATGATCATGCCACCCATCTTGAGATCATTTTGAGTACACTGAGAGAGAATCAGTTATATGCTAAACTCTCAAAATTCTACTTTTGGATGGACTAGATTCACTTCTTGGGTCATGTTATCTCAGAGACAGGAGTATCAGTAGACCCAGAGAATGTGAGAGAAGTAGTTTCCTGGGAGAATCTGAAGAATTTCATTTAGGTATGGAGTTTTTTGGGGGATGGATGGTTACTAAAGATGCTTTATACAAGAATTTTCATGCTTAACAGTGCCATTGATGGGCTTAACTAAGAAGGGTGAAAAGTACTTGTGGACATATTTCTACGATTCATCCTTTCAGGTGCTAAAAGGGAGGTTTACTTCAACACCGATACTGATCTTACCAGATCCTGGAAAGAGTTATATTGTTTACTGTGATGCATCAGGTATCGGGCTGGGTGTAGTACTTATGCAGGGGGAAGTATTTGTTGCGTACATGTATTGAAAGTTGAGGCCAAACGAGAGGAATTACCCAACGCACGATCTTGAGTTTGCTTCAATTGTGCATGATTTGATCTGTTGGATACATTATCTTTTGGGAGATCATTTTGTGGTTTTCATTGACCAAAAAATCCTCAAGTATATCTTTACTCAGCATGATCTGAATTTGAGACAGTGAAGGTGGGTTGAGTACCTTCAGTCCTTTGACTTCGAGCTTGCCTATATTCCTGGGAAAGGCAATGCAGTGGATGATACGTTGAGTAGGAGGACTCAGATAAAGGCAGTTCATGAGGCTAGAAGTGAGTGGTAGCTCATGGATCTGTTCTCTGAAATGAATTTGGAGGTGCACGATAGATAGGGAGAGAATTTTATTTCTTATATAGGTGTTACCTTTATTATTCTAGATCGAGTGAGAATGAGTCATCTATCAAATTCTGAAGGCCTATTCCTATAGGAGAGTGTGTCATAAGAGGACCCTACTCTTGGGTGGACTGTAGGCAAGGATGAGATCTTGCATTTTCATGGGCATGTATGGGTTTCATCAGACATATGTGAGGATCTGATGTGAGATTTTCATTCCTCGGTTTGGGTAGTTCATCCTGGTGTCACCAAGATGTATCGAGATTTACACTGTTAGTATTAGTGCCCCAGTATGAAGAGATATGTTACTGGATTTATTTTGAGATGTTACACCTGTCAGCAGGTGAAGGTAGAGAATTAGCGACCAGAAGGGCTTTTACAACAGTTAACCATTCCCAAGTGGAAGTGTAATAATGTCGTGATGGATTTCATGACAGGTTTACCGATATCACCTCGAGGGAATGATGCAGTTTGGGTTGTCATTGACAGACTCATGAAGGTTGCACACTTCTTACCGATCAAGGATACCTTCAGTTTTGATGATCTTGGAAGGTTGTACATCTGAGAGATTGTACGTTTGCATGGGGTTCCACACTCTATCATTTCAGACAGAGATTCCCGCTTTACTTCTCATGTCTAGAAGGGACTACAGAGGTCTTTGGGTATATAGGTACTTCTGAGTATAGCCTACCATCCCCAGACAGATGGCCAGGTAGAGCACACGATTCAGGTTCTAGAGGACATGCTTTGAGCATGCGTCCTAGATTTTGGAGGTTCTTAGTATAATCACATACCTCTGGTGAATTTTTCCTATAATAATAGTTTCCATCCAACTATTCAGATGACACCTTATGAGGACTTGTACGGTAGGCCATGCTGATCACCCCTATGTTGGATGGAGGCAGGAGAGGCAGCTATGCTAGGAACTCATCTTATCTAGGAGACCACAGAGCAGGTGGAGTTGATTCGGAAGAAGATGGATACTGCACAGTCACGACAGAAGTCTTACGCTAATCTACAGAGATGACATCTGGAGTTTGATGTTGGAGATCAGGTTTTCCTACGTGTCACACCGAGGTTGGGACATAGGAGGATTAGGAGACAAGGAAATCTTTCACCGAGATACGTCAGTCCGTTTGAGGTTTTGAAGAGAGTCGGGCTGGTTGCCTATCGGTTACAGTTACCTCAAAGGTACCAGGTTATGCACGACGTCTTCCACATTTCTCAGCTACAGTGTTACTTCACAGACTCATCTCATGTTTTTTAACCTGAAGAGGTTGAGTTGGAGGTGGATGTATCATTTGATAAGCATCCTATCCAAATTATTGATCGAAGTATGAAGGTTCTTCATGGCCAGTCTGTTCCTCTAGTATGAGTGCTATAGAAGTACGAGCAAGTATAGGATGAGACTTGGGAGAGGGAGGCCAATGTGCGATCGCAGTGACTGGAGCTATTTGAGGATTCTTCTTTACCACCTTATTAGGGAAATTCAAGGACAAATTTCTTTAAGGGGGGAAGTTTGTAAGAACCTGGATCTTCTTTTTAGGTATGGATCTTGGTTTCAGGTGGCTTTGAGAAAAATGGGAGAATTTAGAAATTTTATAAGTACACGCCGTGTACTTAGGAGTACACGTCGTGTGCTAGGTTTCCATGGGAAGATATGTAATGGCCATGTAACGGCCAAGTACATGGTCGTGTGGGTGACCTGGAGACTGCCTAAAGTGGGGGCTAGTTGAGTCATGTATATTAAATAAACACACCATGTACGTTTTCTTTTTTATTTGATTAATCAGACCGAGGTCACATCTAATCTCCAAAATCATCTTCTTCTAGCCTTGGTTCATCCAGAAGCGACCGAGAGTGATGAATATTCTCCAAGACACCATTTTTCTATCCAAGGTCCTATCTGAACTTCGGCGGGTGCGTTGGAATCCCACCGGTGATTCCTTCCCTCTTCTAGACCCTCTCCTCCTAATTTCTTCTTTCTCTCAAGTTATTCAAGGTTGAACATTTTTGACATTTTTGTAGATCTACGATGTTCTAGGTCAATTCAAAGGATGAGGTACAACCATATCGATCGTACACCATCAAGGTAGGTGGTTTTCTACCTTTCATTGTTTGTCTTTGATTTTTATATGCCAAAGTGAATATTACCCATGTTTTGGGTATTTTGGTTTAAGGAAATTGAACCCTATTTTATATTCCCTATATTTATTTTTGGATTAAGGTTTTTTTGATATGATATTATATGAAATTTCATGTTCAAGGAACAACCCATGGGTGTGTTTCCATGTTTGACTGTTTAGGGCTGTTTGGTCTAGGTTGCCTATGAGGCAGACCTTGTTTCATTGCCTTCCTTGATAGGATATCACTACTGGAAAATATCCCTATACCCATGGTTTTAGGGAAAACCGTGGGTATAGGGGTTCCCTATATCCACGGTTATCGAAAAACGTCGGTATATGGATAATATGGGAACCTATACCCACGGTTTTGGAAAACCATGGGTATAGGTCAACTATACCGATGGTTTTGGACAAAACCGTGGGTATAGGTTTTTTTTATGACCTATACCCACGGTTTTATAAAACCGTGGGGAAATAAACACCTATACCCACGGTTTTGGCTAAAACCATGGGTATAGTTATTTTCCCCGAAGACCTATACCCACAGTTTTAGAAAACCGTGGGTATAGATTTCCCGCGCAATGGCGGGAAAAAAAAATTGGCGGGGCACAAAAAAAAATTTGGCAGGAAAACCTATACCCATGGTTTTCCCTCCTATACCCACGGTTTTTATTGTTGGAGTTGGTGGTCTAGAACCAACTACTTTGTACTTTATTCATTAAATAAAAAAACCTTATCACATCTTGATTGTTCTTCTGCGTGACATGTCATGTGATAATGTCCTAAGGACAACTATTGCATTAAAGGGTCATAGCGGATCCCTGCTATGATGAGAACCCGGAAGTGCCATAAAACTGTTCTTGAATGTATGTTATATGGACGGATGATATTATTTGAGGGACAAAAATAATACAGGTCATTAGGGGTGAGGACTCATAAAACTTTGAGGTACCTTCTCATGGTGTGCGCCCTTGGTAATATCTAGGAGGATATTATGAGAACAAGACCCGCCAGTAGGAAATCCACATTTCATAGTGTCATTGGATGTTCCTATCTGTGGACATGTGTATTGGTCCTTAGACTTTAAGATTATTATTAATGGGTATTACAACTCGCGCACTTAGATGTATTGACGAAAATTGTGACGACACACTGTTCGCAGCGAGGTAGGATACGTTGGGTGCGTCACAAGTAATATCGCATTAATAGATAATGCGAGAAAGGATTCGTCCCTTTCGTTCCATAATGGAAGTAGATATCTCAGGCCCTTTGATGGAATTGATATAGCCTAAATAAATCCATGGCCATGGTAAGGTATGGGAAAGTTCAATTCCGGGAAGTCAAAGAAAGAATAATCAAGCACATGGGTTGATGGTACTAGCATGCAACCCGCTTGATTGGAGATATCGAGACAAAGGGATTATATTACATGGTAAGCGTTCGTAGGAGGTGACACGTCATTTCAGTGTTAACTTCTTTCTCTATGGGTGCCTTGGCGTGTTTCTAGACACTAACCTTGGACTTTGGGCAGGCTCTGCCTAATGCCACTGAGAAAGAGGCCTAGAGGGTCACACACTAAGTGTGTCCATGTATCTCAGTTACATATTAATTTAACAATTTGAATAAAGATTATTCCCTATTGTGGTTTAATAATTATTCAAGGATGTATGATCGCATTTATTTCAACACTAGTTATTCGAGAGAAAATATTGTGGGCAAAATAATATATATTTATTAGCGAGTAATGCAGTTACATTTATTTAAGAAATAAATAGCCATTACTCAAGGTCTAATAAATGAGGTGGAGGAAAATAAATAAAACTGGAAAAATAAAAGTACACGCCGTGTATGATTATACATACACGTCGTGTAGTTTGTTTTTTCGGGATTCGTGAGAAAATATTGTTTATTTAATTAAATGATATTAATTATGATACATTGGATGCATGTTAAGTAATAATGATGGTCAACTGTCATTATTAAGACATGGGATATTACTAAGAATTAAATGAAATAATTAAATGCTTTTGGGCAATTAATTCATTTTGTTATTCTAAGTATTATAAATCCCAATTACATCATTCTCAATAGGGGTTAGCCATTTTTGGTTGTGCACAACGGATTGGAAATACTCTCAAGCCAAGAGAGAATTCCCTTTTTACCAAGAACGCCCTCAAGTTACAAGAGCAAGATCCTCCACCGGATCAAGGCGGTCGAAGGCGGACATCGCAAGCGAAGGTTCTTCTGCGCTAGCACCCGGAGATCCCTTCGGCGATGTCTGGAGATACGTGACACACATGTGGATCACCGCTAGAGGAATCCTACACTTGGATTCTATAATGCAACGACGGATCACTGAATCGTGACCGGACAGATCAACGAAGAAAGAATTCCAACGAGGTAATTCTTATGCATTAATTAAATTAATTATAATCAACACATGAAGATCCTATCTCAAGGGTTCCAAGACTCTTCTTTTCTTTTTTGTTCTTTGTTCTATTCCGAAGATCCGGCGTTTTATATCATGACGGATCTCGGATTGAACGTCATCTAACGCTAAAATTAAAGTTGGGAAAACCCACCAACGCGCTTCCACTACACCCGGAACCTACAAGTGGTATCAGAGCGGGTCATATCATTGATTATAATTATTTAGTTTTTCGTTGGTGATTTACGCATTTAATAATTTAGTTATTTCAATTCATGTTTAATCGTTCTGGAAATCTGAATATCGAGATCCGTTCCTCCTCCCTCGTTTCTCGTTCACCTCACAGAAATGAATTTTTCTTTTAATTTTGATTAAAATAAAATAGAGTAACTCATCCGGAGGAGCCAAACGTTTCTGGCCGTACAATACCAGAATACACGGCGTGTATTCATATGTACATGCCGTGTAGTCTAGGTTCAATGCATTGACCGATCCTCCAAATCGGGCCGTGTATTAAGGTCATTTATGACACCGTGTGTTGACCAGAAATAGGTGCCACACGGTTTCCGGATTACACGCCATGTGGTCCAACTGAACATGGTGTGTAGTCCCTTCGGGTTCGGGTTGGGCCGTGTACCCCGTACACGACTTGCCCGGCTGGAAACCGTGTAACGCGGAAACTACACGGCGTGTGTCCAAAAGAACACGCCGTGTACTCCGAAAATTTCCGAAGTACATTTACACGCCATGTCCCCAGGCGTGTACTTCGGATGGACGGTGAAGAAAAGTACACGCCGTGCAGTCGGAACTACACGCCGTGTACTCACCCAAATTATGCAAATTTATTAAAATTTAATTATTATATTATACAAACCCTTGAGACGTGTCCCATAGTGCATGCGTAAAGCTAAGGCACAACACGTGATAGGTGTTTTATATATGTGTGTTTAATTTAACATCTGCGTAATGAAATGGAACTCACCGGGTTGCCTCCAAGGTACAAGTTACGTACAAGGATAATTTTAAATGAATTTATTTGTTTAAAATTATGATGGATGAGAATCTCAAGGAAATTCAGAAAAGGGATTTAAGATAAAAGGATTGATTAATTAAAGATAATTAATTGATTCAAGCGTGATTTATCTTAAACAAGAATGATTAAAGAATTGAATGCTAGTTTTATTTATGCGTAAATATCGTTGCATTTATGGATGATCATGAGCTAGACTGAGACCTTTTTATGTGAATGGTTTCTTTTAATTTATTTATTTAAATTAAATTTGTTGGCCTGCGAGCCATCTCCTCATTAATATGTAGGGCCTGCGCGCCCAAGGATTCTTTTATGTAAAAACCCCTTTTACCCCTCACCTGCATGTGAGATAAATGCATATGTAATGGATGGAGCTCCCAAGCTAGTGGAGGTGGCTCAAGTCAGGAGACGAGGTGAAACTAGTCCAAGGAGATACAAAGGTGGACAGGTGGAAAGCTGTAAACATGAACTCTCAAGGTTCAAGGTGTTTCTCCCCTAGGTCTTGGGTTAGTTTATCAACCGCTAGATAAACTAACCAATAGAACAAGATCATGATCATACCATTTATTTTATTTTTGTTAGTTGCATGGTTTATTTATTGTGGGTGTGTTGTCACGATCACACAATTAATGAATATAACAAGCATGCAAGATGGAACTAAAATAAAAACTGGTTTATACGTAAATATTATCTTAGACATGGTTAATAACTTAAGTATATCCCACTTAATATTAACAAGCATGTAATCAAAGATAATAAAATGGCAATTTACGTATAAGGATAGAATCCCTCAAAAGAAATATTAAGTCGGTATAGCCTTCCATAATCTTGGTTAGAATCGAACCATAGTTCAAAGTGATTGACCAACCCTAGTTGGGGTGCTTTCAATTATCGGGGAATTCTAATTCAAGGTTTTGGGTTGACTTGACTTGGTTCGCATCAAGGGTTGACTTCCACAACAGGACTTGGTGTGACCAAGAGGCAAAGGTTGAGGAAATCCAAAATAAAAGGATTTTAGGATTGGGGAGTCCACTCAGCGGATCAAGGAGCTACGAGTTAATGCAGTTGGCATTTGGAATGCCTACCTAAAACCCTTCAAGTTGCTTGACTAACCCTAGTTGGGGTAATGTGAAGGGAAATATGGATCCTTGTCACTAGAATATTCATGAAATAGAATATTCCAAAGTCAATGGTGAGGGCTATTGGATTTCGATAAAATAGTGGGAGACTAATAAGTATTAATTTATTTATTTGTCTCAATTTTTTGTAATAAAGTACTAAACCTTTGCTCATATTAATTTGTATAAACGGAAAGAAAATGACTTCAAACATATCATTGCACACCATAATTGAGAAGGAAAACCTTCTCACTGGCACCAATTTCCAAGAGTGGTAGAGGCGTTAACGCGTCGTCCTTCGCCACGAAAGGAAATTGTATGTGCTAGAAGATCCTATTCCAGTTGCGCCTGGGAAAGAGGCTAGTGATGAGGAATTATCTCTCTACATGAAACACATGGATGATGCCATAGATTTCCAGTGTTTCATGCTATCAGCCATGTCTAATGAGCTCTTGAAGCAACATGAAAACATGGACGCGTATAGCATGATGTCTCACCTTAAGGATCTCTACCAAGAGAAGGTGAGATAGGAGAGGTATGAGATCTCCAATGCTTTGTTCACCATGAAGCTTGGAGAGTTTGCGCCAACTGGGCCTCATGTAGTCAAGATTATTGGCTACATTGAATGCCTGGACATCTTAGGGATTAAATTCCCGAATGAGTTGCGTACAGATCTCATCCTATCATCACTGCCCAAGACCTTCTCTAGCTTCATTATCAACTATAATATGAGCGGCAATGAGAAGAGTCTATCAAAGCTTCTGACCTTGATTCACCAGGTAGACAAGGACATGGGGCGTGACAAACCCGCGGTCCTTATGGTGAATAAGAAAAGGAAGGACAAGGCAAAAGGGCCAAAGACTTATAAACGGTCTGAAGCCCCCGAGCACCGTCCCTACAAGAAGGGGAAGATCCAGAGGCAGGGTAAGGAATGGGAGGCGGTGTGTTTTGCATGTGGAAAGAGGGGACACTAGAAGAGGAACTGCACCCAGAAGCGTGGGGATGCTAAAGGTGCGTTCGTTATCGAGTGCAATATTTCTATTTCTACGCATTGGGTATTAGATACAACTTGTGGGGCTCACATCTGTATTCAAATGCAGGAACCAAGTAGATTTAGAAAGATCTCCATAGGAGAGGTGGATCTTCGAGCTGCCAATAGCGCAAGGCTGGCTGCGTTGGCTATTGGCGACTACCACCTCTCATTGCCGACTGGGATGATTTTCGTTTTTCATAACTATTATTATGTGTCTAGTGTTACCAAGAACATAATTTCTGTATCTTGTTTGGATATGGATGGATTTGTTTTCAAATTTGGAAATAAGGGTTGTCTCTTTTATAAGAACGACGTATGTTATGGTATGGCACATTTAACTAATGGTTTGTATGTATTAAATTACGAAAACCAAGTGTTGTCGATCGATAACGAAACAAAATCACATGACTTATACATCACCCAGTTATGGCATCACCGCCTTGGTCATGTAAATGAGAAGAGTTTGACAAAGCTCTGCCAAGATGGCTATTTAGACTCTACTGAGCTAAAACCACTTGATAGATGTCACGATTGTTTACAAGGAAAAATGACCAAGCCGCCCTTTGGTGGACAAGGTGAAAGGGCCAAAGAGCTTCTAGGATTGGTACACACGGATGTGTGTGGACCATTTCCAGTAGAATCTAGAGGTGGATATTCTTACTTCATTACTTTTACTGATGACTTGAGTAGATATGGCTATGTCTACTTGATGAGGTATAAGTTAGAAGCCTTAGAGAAATTTAAGGAATTCAAGAATGAAGTAGAGAATCATCTTGGTAAGAAGATAAAGAAGCTTCGATCAGATCGAGGTGGAGAATATCTGAACCAAGAGTTCATCAATCTTCTACGGGAGTCTGGGATTCTATCTCAGCTCACTCATCCGTATACACCATAGTGGAATGGTGTTAGTGAAAGGAGGAACCACACCTTGTTGGACATGGTGAGGTCGATGATGAGTCATGTAGATCTTCCATTATCCTTTTGGGGATATGCATTACAAACTGCAACATACACATTAAACTGAGTACCAACTAAGGCGGCAAATGGAATTCCATCCGAGTTATGGAATGGAAGGAAACCCACTTTGTCTCACACATGTGTATGGGGATGCGAGGCATTTGTTAAGGCCTTATCAGGCAACAAACTAGCACCCCGGGGCACGAAGTGTATCTTTATAGGATATCCCAAGGAAACTAAAGGATATTACCTATATAACCCTCAAGACAAGAAAGTGACTGTCACCAGACAAGCCGTCTTTCTTGAGAGGGAGCACATCCTCAAGAAGGATAGTGGGAGCAAGATTGACTTCGAAGAAGTTGATGCTCAAGATACATAGGAGTTGGTACAGGAACAAGTTCCATAGGTCCCCGTGGAAGAGGTTCCAGAAACACAAGTACTGCATAGGAGCTCAAGAGAGGTAAGGGAACCAGAGAGATTTGGTTTCCTAGTCACTGAGGATGGTGAATCATTATTATTGGACAATGATGAACCTCTATCCTACAAGGAAGTAGTAGAAAGCTCAGAAGCTGCAAGATGGCTAGAAGCTATGAATTCTGAGATGGATTCCATGTATCAGAACCAAGTTTGGGTTCTGGTCGATGAGCCAGTTGATGTAAAGCCTGTTGGATGCAAATGGGTATTCAAAAGAAAGCTGGACATGGAAGGTCAAGTTAGCACCTATAAAGCATGGCTAGTGGCTAAAGGATTCAGACAACGTCAAGGAATTGAATATGATGAAACCTTATCTACAGTTTCCATGTTTAAATCCATAAGAATCATACTTGCCATAGCAGCTTACCATGACTATGAGATCTGTAGATGGATGTCAAAACAGCATTCCTTAATGGGAACCTTCAGGAAGATATCTATATGACACAACTAGAAGGGTTTGTGATACCAGGTGAAGCCAAACGGGTTTTCAAGTTGTAGAAATCCATTTATGGATTGAAGCAAGCATCCAGGTCATGGAACATTCGATTTGATGAAGCCATAAAGGAATTTGGTTTCATTAAGAACGAATGTGAGCCTTGTGTTTATAAGCGGTTTAATGGGAATGCTGTCGTCATCCTAGTGGTATATGTTTATGACATATTGCTTATTGGAAACGACGTACCAACCTTACAGTCAGTTAAGGACTGGTTGAACAAGTGTTTCTCCATGAAGGACTTAGGAGAAGCAGCCTACATTCTAGGGATCAAGATCATTCGTGATAGATCCAAGAGGCTACTTGGACTAAGTTAGGGTACATACATTGAACAGATACTAAAGAGATTTAGTATGGAAAAATCCAAGAGGGGATTGGTTCCAGTGTCACATGGCTTACATCTTTGTAAGAAAATGTGTCCCCAAACACAACAGGAGAAAGATAGGATGAGTAAGATCCCATACGATTCGACTATAGGATCCATCATGTATGCCATGTTATGTACCAGGCTTGATGTTGCCTATGCACTGAGCATGGTAGGCAGATATCAAGCAGATCCAGTAGAACAACATTGGACTGATGTTAAGACTATCCTTAAGTATCTGAGAAGAACTAAGGATATGTTCCTGGTGTATAGAGGATACGAGGAGCTTGTCATCAGAGGGTATGTTGATGATAGCTTTCAGACAGATTGGAATGATTTGAAGTTGCAATTTGGATATGTTTTCTGTCTCAATAGAGGAGCTGTGAGCTGGAAGAGTTCAAAGCAGCCAGTTGTCACCGATTCTACAGCGGAGTCTGAGTATATAGCGGCTTCTGATGCAGCCAAGGAAGCCATCTGGATTCAGAACTTTGTCCAGGAGATTGATGTGGTGCCTAGTAGTAAAGATCCCATTACACTGTATTGTGATAATACTGCAGCAGTGGCTCTTTCAAAAGAACCAAGGTCACATAAACGGACAAAGCACATACTCTGGAAGTATCACCTCTTGAGGGATTTCTATCAGAGGGGTGAAGTTGTAGTGAGTAGAGTGTCCACAGAAGAGAACGTGGTGGACCCCATGACTAAAGGCCTCTCTCAGCAGAAGCATGAATATCATGTGAGAGCTAGCAGGTTAAAGGTTGTTAGCAGTTGGCTCTAGTCCAAGTGGGAGTCTGTTGGAGTTGGTGGTCTAGAACCAACTACTTTGTACTTTATTCATTAAATAAAAAAACCTTATCACATCTTGATTGTTCTTCTGCATGACATGTCATGTGATAATGTACTAAGGACAACTATTGCATTAAAGGGTCATAGCGGATCCCTGCTATGATGAGAACCCAGAAGTGCCATAAAACTGTTCTTGAATGTATGTTCTATGGTTGGATGATATTATTTGAGGGACACAAATAATACAGGTCATTATGGGTGAGGAATCATAAAACTTTGAGGCACCTTCTCATGGTGTGTGCCCTTGGTAATATCCAGGAGGATATTATGAGAACAAGACCAGCCAGTAGGAAATCCACATTTCATAGTGTCATTGGATGTTCCTATCTATGGACGCGTGTATTGGTCCTTAGACTTTAAGATTATTATTAATGGGTATTACAACTCGCGCACTTAGATGTATTGACGAAAACTGTGACGACACACTGTTTGCAGCGAGGTAGGATACGTTGGGTGCGTCACAAGTAATACCGCATTAATAGATAATGCGAGAAATGATTTGTCCCTTCTGTTCCATAATAGAAGTAGATATCTCAGGACCTTTGATGGAATTGATATATCCTAAATAAATCCATGGCCATGGTAAGGTATGGGCAAGTTCAATTCCGGGAAGTCAAAGAAAGAATAATCAAGCACATGGGTTGATGGCACTAGCATGCAACCCGCTTGATTGGAGATATCGAGACAAAGGGATTATATTACACGGTAAGCGTTCATAGGAGGTGACACATCATTTCGGCGTTAACTTCTTTCTCTATGGGTGCCTTGGCGTGTTGCTAGACGCTAACCTTGGACTTTGGGCAGGCTCCGCCTAATGCCACTGAGAAAGAGGCCTAGAGGGTCACACACTAAGTGTGTCCATGTATCTCAGTTAAATATTAATTTAACAAGTTGAATAAAGATTATTCCCGATTGTGATTTAATAATTATTCAAGGATGTATGATCGCATTTATTTCGACACTAGTTATTCGAGAGAATATATTGTGGGCGAAATAATATATATTTATTAGCGAGTAATGCAGTTACATTTATTTAAGAAATAAATAGCCATTACTCAGGGTCTAATAAATGAGGTGGAGGAAAATAAATAAAACTGGAAAAATAAAAGTACATGCCGTGTATGATTATACATACATGCCGTGTAGTTTGTTTTTTCGGGATTCGTGAAAAAAATATTGTTTATTTAATTAAATGATATTAAATGTGATACATTTAATGCATGTCAAGTAATAATGATGGTCAACTGTCATTATTAATACATGGGGTATTACTAATAATTAAATTAAATAATTAAATGCTTTTGGGCAATTAATTCATTTTATTATTCTAAGTATTATAAATCCCAATTACATTATTCTCAATAGGGGTTAGCCATTTTTGGTTGTGCACAACGGATTGGAAATACTCTCAAGCCAAGAGAGAATTCCCTTTCCACCAAGAACGCCCTCAAGTTACGAGAGAAAGATCCTCCACCGGATCAAGGCGGTTGAAGGAAGACATCGCAAGTGAAGGTTCTTCCGCGCTAGCACCCGAAGATCCCTTCGGCGACGTCCGGAGATACGTGACACACATGTGGATCACCACTAGAGGAATCCTTCACTTGGATTCTACAACGCAATGACGGATCACCGAATCATGACCGGACAGATCAACGAAGAAAGAATTCCAACGAGGTAATTCTTATGCATTAATTAAATTAATTATAATCAACATATGAAGATCCTATCTCAAGGGTTCCGAGACTCTTCTTTTCTTTTTCGTTCTTCGTTCTATTCCAAAGATCTGGCATTTTATATCGTGATGGATCTCGGATTGAACGTCTTCTAACGCTAAAATTAAAGTTGGGAAAACCCACCAACGCGCTTCCGCTGCGCCCGAAACCTACATGTATTAATCTATTTATGTAAATAAAAGTATATAAACATATAAAATGATTAGCCTTGTTGGTGAGGCGTCGTTATCTACAGACCGAAGACACGGGGTCAAATCCCGCTGGATTTGTTTTTCTAATACAACGAACAACATTAATATATTACGCAAAATTAATATTAAAATAAGCAAAAGGCGCGTAGCTTAGTTGGTCAGATGCGATTCCTTTCATCTGACAGATGCAGTATCGAATCCCGCTCGGTTTTTCTTTCTTATACAGAGAACTGAATTAATATATTACCCATAATTTATATATAATAAATCATGAGTCACGTAGCTTGGTTGGTTAGACGGAATTTCGTAAATGGACAATCCCGGGCGGTCGCGGGTTCAACACCTACGGTCTCTTATTTTTCAATATTTATTCCTACAATTTTAAAACCGTGGGAGATAGATTTGATAGCGTGGAATTGCATGAGGATTTGAAAAAAATCTATACCCATGGTTCTTATAAACTGTGGGTATAGTTTGGGGACCTATACCGACGCCGTTCCAGCCCACGGTTTCCAAAACCGTGGGTATAGCCTATACCCACGGTTTTGGGGGCTATACCCACGGTTTTGAATCGTGGGTATAGCCCATTTTTCTAGTAGTGATGGAACTGTTTGAATTTTCTACTTGTTAAATGCTTTTGATATGCATTGGAATTGTTTATAAATGTAGTAGTTGAGATTATATTGGGCTTCTTGATATCATTTATGCATGATTGAATTGCACAAGTCTGTGAGAACCTGGTGTAGTTAGACCACATGGAGAATTGACATTGATTGCTTCCTCAGAGTGTCTGTTATATTTCACGCTATGAGACCACAGGGGGGATTGACATTGTGTGCTCCATCAGAGTTTATATAGTTTACCTTACGAGACCATAGGGGGAATTGATGTTGAGTGTTTCCCTATAGTGTATATAGTTATCTGGAAAGACCAAATGGGGAATTGACGGTGAGTGCTTCCTCAGAGTGTCTTTGCCTTTTTATTTCATTACTTGGCCAGAGGGGATAGACTGTATGAGCTACCCAGAGAGTCTGTAGTTATCTAGAAAGACCATATGGGGAATTTACGGTGAGTGCTTCCTCAAAGTGTCTTTTCCTTTTTTATTTCATTACTTGGCTAGAGGGGTTAGACTGTGTGAGATATCGGGAGGGTTAATGTAAATATTGAATGTTTGTGATGCATCTGCCAAGACAAAGCACAAGCTTGGATTCAGTCCTATTAGATAGTCTTCTAAGATACCTATTGTGATACTTGATTAAATGATGGAAATTAAATGCTAATGAATGTAAATGGAAACTGTATGATTTGGTTACTTTTGTGTACTCCTAGTTCCATCACTGCTTTTTCATTATTACCTTCTATATATACTCACTGATAGTTAGACATAGATCTTGTGGTGGTTTCCTACTAGGATTCGTCTCACACCCTATTTGGGTCATGATTTTGGACCCAAATAGATTATATGGTTGCAGCTATAGATAAGGGAAAGCGATCTTCATCATCAGGTACTTGATTACTGTGGAGTTGGAGAGCATGAGACCAAGCTGGGGATTTCAATGCTGTTGGAGTTTAATTTTTTTATTTTGTATTTTGGTTTAGTACTATATTTATAGCATTGTGACTTGTTTAGATTTTTTCCTATACATCTATGACATGCATCATTTATATATGTGCTCCAGTTGTTTATTTACTTCAGTCTTCCGTTGTTTTCTTGTGGTTTGGTATTACTACTTCTGCTACTGTTTATTATCTGTTATTCCGTTGTACATACTCTGCCAATGAGGGTAAAATTTTTCCACGATCACACCCAAGGACCTCACTGCTAGTCTGCAGCCTTTGGCATTCATGGAAATGCGCTTGAGGCTATGTGACCAACTGGGTACAGGGCAACTTTGGACAACACTCGGAATCAGGACGTTACATGTTTGATGTTAGAATGATACCTAAATGTAAAAAATTACTTATGAATCATTTTACTAATTTTTAAGACAATTAGATCACTTTTTCTTGGTTTTCAATGAGTGACACATGTTTTGAACTAAAATTACAATTTTAGACTGATAACAAACACTTTGAGTCATACGAGGCACACCATGTATCATATTGAGGTGAGGATGATTCCTACACAACAAAAATAAATTATAGATCTTTTTCCTAAAGTATCAAAACAATTGGATTGATTTTTCATAGTTTTGATTATGTCACTTTTCTTTTTTACTAAAATGAAAATTTTAAATAAAAGACACACTTGGAGTCATACTGGTCACACCGTGTGTCTGATTGAGGTGCGACTGATTCCTACATATAAAAAATGAACTATATATAATTTTACTAAAGTATCAAAACAATACAAATGTGTTTTCTCATTTTTGACTATGTCACTTTTATTTTTTACTAAAATGTCATTTTAAATTGAAAACATGTATTATGAGTCATATCGGTCACATCATACGTCAGATTGATGTGAGACTAATTCCTGCATATTAAACATTACTTACGAATCATTTTCCTAAATTTTAAAGACAATTAAAGGTTGTTTTATTGGTTTTTAGTGAGAAACACATGTTTTATACTAAAATTTAAATTTTAGTCTGATAATGGGTACTTTGAGTCATATGAGGAACACCATGTATCATATTAAGTTGTGAATAATTCTTACACATCAAAAATGACTTATGGGTTATTATTCTAATGTATAAAAATAATCGGAATGCGTTTGATTGTTTTTGAGTATGTCACTTATCTTTTTTTAATAAAATGTCAATTTTAAATAAAAAGACACTATTGGAATTATATCAGTCACACCGCGAATCAGATTGAGGTTTGGATAATTCCTACATGTCAAAAATGACTTGTGGATTGTATTCATAAAGTATCAAAACAATACGAATGTGTTTTCTTAGTTTTGACGATGCCACTTGTCTTTTTTACTAAAATGAGATTATAAACTAGAAACACACACTTTGAGTCATATCGGTCACGTCATATGTTGGTTTGATGTGAGATTGATTCCTAAATGTCAAAAATTACATATGAATTGTTTTACTAAAGTGTTAAGAAAATTCAAGCATGTTTTCTTAGTTTTCAGTGAGGGGCACATGTTTTGAACTAAAATGTCAATTTTAGACTCATAACAGACACTTTGAGTCATATGGGGTACAATATGTATCAAATTGAGGTTCGACTAATTCTGACATTCCACAAATTAATTATGGATCATTTTCCTAAAGTATCAAAACAATTCAAAATGTGTTTGCTATGTTTTGATTATGTCACTTTTATTTTTTACTAAAATGTCAATTTTAAATAAAAAGACACACTTGGAGTTATACTGGTTACACCATGTGTATGATTGAGGTGTGGACAATTTCTACACATTACAAATAACTTATGAATCATTGTCCTAAACTATCAAAAAAATATGAATGTGTTTTCTTATTTTTGAGTATGTGATGTGTGTTTTAAACTAAAATGTAAATTATAAACTAAAAACATACTCTTCAAGCTATGCCGAGCACACTGTATATCAGATTGAGGTGCGGATAATTGAGTTGTGGTTGATTCCTACACTATTCAGGACAATGTTCATGAAAAATATTTTGGGAATTCATAATTTGTATTCAACTATTAAAAAATCCCTTGGTAGATTCATCCTTACGATTTAGTTCGCATTTCAGGATGCATGGGGTTTCCTCTTCCATCTGAAAGGAACATTATCTCTCTTTTCTAGATTATTGCAGATACTTGAAAGAAAAATAAGACTTCACAAAAGATATTTGAAAAAAACTAAATAAGTATTAGATAAAAATGATAAGGAAATTAACTTTAAAATATTTGATAAAATGATAAAAAAATTTAACTAAATAAGTAGTTGGAATTCACCTTTTCATGATGTCTATATACATTCTTGACTCATTTCCCTATTTCCATTATCTCAATTGTAGACTTAATTTCCAATCTATCATGAGTACAAGTAGCTTTGAACAAACCACCCCAGCTTAAGAAAAATAATCCAACTGTATAAGAAAACAATTCTTATGTTAGTAATACTATAATGAAATAAATTAAACATAAATATGAAATAATATATTAATAAAATGTTAATTTTAAAATGATAACGGACACTTTGTGTCATACCAGGAACATAGGGTATCATATTGAGGTGTGTCTGATTCCTATACATCATAAATGACTTATGGATCATTTTTCTAAAGTATAAAAACTATCCAAATGAATTTTATTGGTTTTGACTATGTCACTTGTCTTTTTTACAAAAATTTCAATTTTAAATAAAAAACACACTTAGAGTCATACCAATCACACCATGAATCTGATTGAGGTGATTCTGATTCCTACACATCAAAAATGACTTATGGATCATTGTATTAATGCATCAAAATAATCTGAATGTGTTTTCTTAGTTTTCAGTATGTCACCAATTATTTTTACTAAAATGTCATTTTAAATTGAAAACATGCACTTTGAGTTGTACTGGTCACATCGTGTGTTGGTTTTATATGAGACTGATTCCTACACATCAAAAATAAATTATAAATAATTTTCCTAAAACATTAAGACAATATGAGCATGCATGCTCAGTTTTCAGTGGGTAACACACATTTTGAACAAAAATGTCAGTTTTAAACCGATAACAAGAACTTTGCACAACCTGCATCTGATTGAGGTGAGGCTAATTCATAAACATCAAAAATGAGTTATGGATCATTTTAATAAAGTATTAAAACAATATGAATGAATTTTCTCAGTTTTGAGTATGTGACATGTGTTTGGAACTAAAATATCATTTTAAACTAAAAACATAAGCTTTGAGTCATACGGTCACATCATACATCAGATTGAGGTGTGGATAATTCCTACACATAAAAAATGACCAATGGATTTTTTTATAAATTATAACAATAATCTGAATGAGTTTTCTCAGTTTTGAGTATGTCACTTGTGGTTTTTACTAAAATGTCATTTTAAACTAAAAACATGCACTTGGAGTCATACTGATCACACCATGCATCAGATTGACGTGAGCTTGATTCCTACACATAAAAATTGAATTATGGATCATTTTACTAAATTATAAACATAATAAAAATGTTTTTTTCTTAGTTTTGAGTATGTCACATGTCTTTTTTACTAAATTCTCAATTTAAACTGAAAACTCATACTTTGATTCATACTGGTCACATCATGTGTCGGTTTGATGTGAGACTAATTCCAACACATCAAAAATGACTTAGGAATAATTTTACAAAATTATTAAGAAAATAAAAGTGTGTTTTCTTAGTTTCAATGGGTGACACACATTTTTAATTAAATTGTTAATTTTAAACTAATAACAGACACTTTGAGTCATACCAGAAACACCGTGTATCCGATTGAGGTGCGAGTGATTCCTATACATCGTAAATGACTTATGGGTCATTTTCCTAAATTATTGAAATAATATAAATGATTATTATTAGTTTTTAATATGTTATGTGTGTTTTGAACTAAAATTTCATTTTAAACTAAAAACATAAACTTTGAGTCATACTAGTCACACCTTATATCAGATTGAGGTGCGAATAATTCCTACATGTTACAAATAACTTATGGATAATTTTTATAAAGTATTAAAACAATCCAAATGTATTTTCTTAGTTTTGATTATGTGACATATGGTTTCAACTAAAATGTCAATTTTAAACAGACAACACGCACTTTGAGTCATAATGGACACACTGTGTATTAGATTGAGATGTGGTTGATTCCTACATGTCACAAATGACTTTTGGATAATTTTATTAAAGTATCAAATAAAAATTATAAGGAAATTAACTAAAAAAACTAGAAAACATGATAAGAAAATCAACTAAATAAGTAGTATATTTTCACCCTTTCATGATGTATGTATACATTCTGATACTAGGTATATTTCCCATTCATTTATAAATAAATATATTCCCTCTTGTGAATATGAGGATTGTCGAATATCTTGGTAGTACTGGAAAAATATCAATAAATAAAGTATTAATAAATATTTTAAATGAAATTGTAATTATCCTTGAAAATGTCTCTTCGGGGATGCTAGTTTATTGATGGAATATGATATATTTTATAAATTTTTAGACATAATAACCACAATATTTTCCATTGGTTTGTTTCAAATACTACAAAAACATTGATAAAAACAATTAATTTGTTTTGATATATGTTTTCATACTGAAATCTTATTATATATACCCGAAAACTTATCCACTTGTGGAAGTCAATAGGCTCCTAGTATTCACAGATTGTCCTCATGCCATGCTTTTGATGATACTTAAACACCACCTTATCATAACATAATTTTCATTAAAAAATAATATAAAATATATAACTTGAATTTTAGTTGTAAAACATTGTATGCAGTGTATTAAAAATTGATAAACATCATCATGTGTAGTCGATTTTTTGGGTATCCATGCATTGAATTCAAAAAATAGATTTTCAGAGTATCCAAATTGATTACAATGAGTAACCAATGATTCCTAAAAAATGAATAATTAATGAAATTATTGAAAATATATTTGATATGATTAACTTGTAGAGTTTTACCCCTGCATCATGGGTATTAAGAAGAGTTTTTCATTTGTAATTTTTCTTTCAAACTTTGTGGCCAGTTTATCCTCTATTACTTTAATTTTATTTGGTTCCAATGAGAATTCTTGCGTAGAAGTGATGTGAGGACGAATGAGTCCAAATTTATGTTCACAAGGTTTTCCCTTCAAATAGAATTCATATATACACCTACAAAAATATGAATAAAATTCAGTCATAATTAACACAGTAGATCAGTTATTGGACAAAAAAATCTTGAAAACACACCTCATATATACATTTACAACCGATAATCCTATACATTCATGCATGAGTATTTAATTTAAATTCTTAAGACCAATATAGTCTATAATGGCCTCTCCATACATCTTTTCTTCACAATCAATTGGTTTCATAACACCATTTTCTAACATTGTATCTGCATGAACCTTTAATGTTAGTGAATGTAGAAGTTGAACAGGAAGGGTAAAGGTAATTTATGAAGATATTTTTGATTTTATGGTTAATTATTTAGATATTTTTGATTCAACCATCCATTTCACCCCTTCCCTTTTTCTTTATGTAATAAAATTCATCGGTTTAGACTTTTTTCATTAATTGTTAAAGGGTTTTTGTGAAAAATAAATTAGAAATGAATACCTCCTTATTGATATGTTTTTTTAGAAGATATAAAAACAATGATATGAATGTTACAATAGCTTACTCGGCCATATGACTATCCACATCAGCAAGTAGAGCAGGTAGCTCAGTGCTCATCTCTTGAGCTACGTTAATCACCACTCTCACATAACCTATTGGAAGTTGTCTGTTGTGTAGGATAACTAATTGAAAATTCCATTTTTTATTTTCAAGATAACCACTTTAAGGATAAGAGGTAACCACATACAACATGTGGGAATCCAAAGTTACAAGATCTTAAACAAAATTTTAAATTCAAAACCCATCACCAAACCCAAGGAGGCCTCTATCCAAGAGTCACCGCATCAGCCGGAATCATGTCACTGTCATCCTCTATCATCACCAAGGTATGCCACCATCATCATCGACATCGACATCGCCCAAAAATCCATAGATGAAGACCAGATAAAGAAAAATCAACTAGGGTCAAACATCCAAAACACTATCTTTGTAGACAAACACAATAAACCTTCACCGCTTGGATATTGTACATGGTACCCATCATAACTAGGTGATGAATGGGTATTTATAGATATAAATCACAATCATTTTAACCCTATATAATATCAGTACAACAAAGGTATCAGTGTATTCCTTATTCACATTTCATAGAAACAATTATAAAAATATTGGTTACCTCTTCTAAGATAGCTCTTTGAGGGGAATAGATCACCTCAAAGATGGTGTGTGTGTGGGGGGAGGGGAGGGGGGTCTTCCCATAGTAGTTATTCTTACATTGTTTCTTCTCTTTGATTCATTCCCATAACATTTTCTAAAAACTCTAACTTCAAATTAAATTTTTATTCAAGATCATCTAATCATTCCTGTAACTCTTCCATTTTCTTATCTTTACCCCTATTCATTTCTTTTCTCAAAATATGTTGGGGGTGACACCCCAAAACCCGCACCACTGACACGACCATACTGTTCTGGCACTTTAAGGCCACTAATAGTGGATGTTCATTGGATATATATGATGATGATTCTTGTGTCTAAGTCAGATAAAAAATATAGGAAAATAAGTAATTATTATTATTTAATACTGAGTTAAATCAATTTTTTTATTATGTCATACTTACACATGTTCCCCACACTTTTTTAAAATTTTCATCAATTAGTATCCATTTTTTATTTACATGTGCATCCATCCATAATAAATTCCATGGGATGGAAGTGGATTTGGATTTTTATTCATTAATATAAATATAAACCGAGGAACATTATTTTTTTTGTTGTTTCATGTCACACAAAATTATTACAGTAGATTTAAAATACATATCATTTTATTTTCAAGTGAAGAATACCCCATCCTTAATTTATGGTAAGGGTACATTGGTTTTTCTTCCCATTTCTTATTTTTACCACTAAGTTGATGTTTTATAAATTAAAAAATCTTAATCAAAGCAATTAATACATGTATTTTCAAGAAATTTATTACTAGTCACAATGTACTTGAAAAGATATTTCCTCATGATGACCAATAATTGCATCCCATGCTTGTTGGTTTATCAAGTGTTCATACATATATGGAGGGTCCAAGTTTATTTTACCTTATACATATTTGAGATAAAACTTCATAAGAATTGTGAAAAATCCTCATTAATCCTTTCTAGTGAGCATTAATAAAAATTTAAATCGAGATTCATATACTATAAATGAAATTTACAGGGGATAATGAATAGAAAGTCAATGTTTCATTATTTTGTTTTTAGTAAAGTAAATTATATCATAATGTTACAAAAATATCTCCCAAAATCAATGTATTAAGAATGGACACAACATTGTTCGATGAATCTACATCAATCATCATGAACATGTGAGTGGTGAGCCCAATATAACCACTGAACATGGACTTGTTAAGGTTAACAGGCTAGCCACATTCATTTTATCCAACCTCAAATTTGATGCCTTTGTTTCTCACCTTAATAAATTTTTATAATACCATCAAACTATGATGCTCCTATTTTTCTTGGACACTAATTGTTCATCGTATACCATTTCCTCATCTTAAACATCATCAATATGTTTTCCTCTAGATTGGTAGCATCAATATGTGAAAAAGGTTGTTGTTCCTCTGTATTGGGAGACCCA
Source organism: Viscum album (assembly GCA_963277665.1). Lineage (NCBI taxonomy): Eukaryota > Viridiplantae > Streptophyta > Magnoliopsida > Santalales > Viscaceae > Viscum > Viscum album. Next base: position 1,985,609,011 of record OY728122.1, read on the forward strand.
AAATGTTGAGAAACCTATTGTTCCTTGGGATTGGGAGCATCAGCATGTTCATAAGTCATTATCTATAGAAGTGGTTGAACATTTAATTCATGTTACATAAATGTAGCAGTGAAAATATAATAATATGTGGTAACACAATGCATATTAAAAAAAATATAACTTGATTAGTAAACTCTATTTTTTAAAAGGTTGAAGTGATTTGACCCCTCTATTGAGTATCCAAATCCCTTCATTGTGGTCTCCTATGATATACAATACCCTATCTACATTGGGAACAATACAAAATTATTATGAAATTCCAATTAAAGCGTCAACCTCAATTGAATTGAAATATGACCCTTCAGTGGTTTTGGTCGATAACAGAACAATTGACCACTTTTGGTTAGTTGGATTTAGAACATAAAATACATATAATACTAGTGATTCCATTACAAATAGTTCATCTTTGCACTCTTCCTTACTCAAATCCACTTTCACGAATCCCGATTCATCTATTTTAATAGCACTCCCATTATCAACCCACTTGTATTGAATAATAGACACTTTGAATGTTGTATAATCTAACTCCCATATTTTTTTTGATGATTCCAAAGTATGAAATATTCACATAAATTCTATTTTTTTCCTTAATACCAGATGCATTCATCGTTTCAACCATAAGTGTAACTCCACTATTTTTCATGGTACTGAGTTCATCATGTTCATTTGTATAGAACATATAACTATTAATTATATAACCATTATAAGATAATAAATGAACAATTAGTCCTCTATCTAGCCATCAAAGTCATTCTGAAATTGAATCAGGATTTTCAATTGACTCTTTAAAAACATGGTCTCAAAACCATCCTATAAACTGTTGATTGTGTGTATTTTATATTCATTTTTCATCCCTTGATGGATTAAAATGCATAATAATAACTTTATAGGTTTCAATATATGGGGAAAACTATATATTATTATGCAAATCATAAAGTTGGTCCTACTCTCGATCCATAACAGTGATTGTGACAACATCTATTCCAGAAATTCCCTCACCCACAAGCCTCCTAGTGTGACAATATTTCAGTAGACCAATGCCTTACACACTGGATAGGTAAGCAGTATAGAATTCAATAGATTCCTCAACAATATATCACTTCAAAATACAAGATTTTGTCCAACTATGATTTTTTACATACCCTTGAAAATTTTCATATACCATTCAATGGGGTACATCCATCTATAATGTATAGGAACACATAGTCGAATCTCTCTTACCAAGTGAACCATCAAGTGAACAATCATATCAAATAATTATAGTGGGAGGAACATATCTAATTCACATAATATGAAATCAATTTCTTTTTCCATAATTAGTAATTTCTTTAGGTCTATAACTTTGTTTCATATAACATTGAAATAGAAGTAGATCCTCGTTAATGTTTGATGACCATTCTTGGAAAAAATTTAATGTAAATCTATAGGCATTATATCTTTCATAAAAACATAAAAATAATGTGATTTTATAACCTTTAGCTTTAAATTAGTCATTGAAATGATATTCTTGATATTAAATGAATACCCCTATGGAACCTTTACATCATTAAAGAAGTTCCAATACTGATATCTCTCTTTTCTAGAAAGAGTGTAAGCATATGGAAGAAGAAAAGTTCATTTTTTACCCTTTACTAGATCCAACTCTTCATGTATTCCCATTTCAATCATATACAGCCTAGCCTTAATTCCATCCTTTATTTTTATAGGTTAATTTAGTAAATTTCCAAAGATACTATCACATACATTTTTTTCAACATGCATGACATCAAAAAAATGCATGACGTACAAACAATTCCAGTATAATAATTCAAAAAAACAATCTCTTTTTTCAACTGGGTTTTTAAGGTTTTTAGAAAATGGTTTACCAAAAGTAGCATCTATATATTTTACTTTCTCAAATAGTTGATCACCTACTAGTAGAGATAGTTCTGTATGTTCTTCTAAAATACCATCTAATCATGTCATCCAAGATCAGTACTTATGTCACTAATGTGGAAATATACAATGTCTTAGAAACATAGTCTTCGATAAATGTTTCAAAATAATTGACTTTATACCTTGTTTACAAATGTGACATCCTTAAGTTACTTTAATTCTATATCCTAATGAATTTCCAGAAAAAGGAAATTCATTTATCATCCCATAAAACATGGATATTAATGTGAAATCTTTATTACTATAAACATTATACAACACAACACTTAAATCCCATAATAATTTCAAATCTTTGATCAATGGATTCAAATAAACATTAATAACATTACCTAATTTTTTTGGTCCTCATATAAGAATAGATAACATAATGTATTTTTGTTTCATACATAACCATGGTGATAAGTTATAATTTACCAACATAGTCGACAATATAATGTGAGTGTTACTTTGAAAACCAAAAGGACTCAATCCATCTATAGATAGCGCAAGATGAAGGTTTCTTGGACCATTTCCAAATTTAGGATACTCGTGATCAATTTTATTCCACTGAGGAGAGTCTGTCAGGTGATGAAGTTTCTATAAGATTTGGTGTCCTAGAACCAAATAGTTGTACTTTGATTACATGGACATTTAATGTATTTAAATATTAAACATATTATTACATATTGTTCATTATTCTGCAAGTCTATGATGTAATAATGTCCTAGTGTATTTGTTGCATTGATAAGGTCATGGAAGTTCCCCACTATGTTGAGAACCTTGAAACGCTATAACAATATTCTTAAATTTAGTTTTACAGTTGGATGACATACTATGATGGGACACATAGCATGTATACTATCAGGTGTGAGTACTCATAAGCAGATGAGACTTCCAATCATGAAGTTCTCACTTGGTAATCTCCAAGACAAGAGATTACGAGAACAGAACCGCCAGTAGGAATTCTGCATGTTTTGGTGTCATTGGATATTTCTATTTGTGAGCATGTGTAATGATCCTTAGACTTTAATATTATCATTAATACATGTCACGACTCGCGCACTTTGATTTACTAACGAAAATCGTCATGCAGACAGTTGGCGGGAAGTAGGGTATGTTGGGTGCGTCGCGAGTGGCAGGTTATTAATGGATAAGTCGAGGAAGGATTTGTCCCTTCCTTTTATGGAAGTTGACATCTCTTCCCTTTGATTGAAAAAGAACTGTCGCGCGAAATTCTATGGACATGGTGTAACAATGAGTTTATTTGATGTAGTCAAAGAACAACGTATCAAGCATAAAAGTTGATGACACTACCACGAAACCTGCTTGATGAGATATTGCAACAAAGGAATTATATTACACCGTGAGCGTTCCTATGTGGATGTCGTTGTTTTGACTTTAAGTTCTTTCTCTTGGGTGCCTTGACCCATTTCTAGACAGTACTCTTGGACTTTAGGCAAGCTTGCCTCATGCCAACGAGAAAGAATCCTAGAGGTTCACACACTAAGTGTTTCTGGTGGTCTCGATTAAATTCTATTTGAATTTAATTAATAAATATTATTCTCAAGACAATGGAATAATTTTATTAAAGTTAAAATGATTGTATAAATTAAATAAATATTTATTCACCAAATTATGGGTAAAATATATTTATTTATTTTATTGAGAATTTAATAAATATTTATTTACTAGTTTGTAAATAAAATATTTATTTAAGAGAATAAATTATTTATTTATTTATTTAGGTGTTCAATAAATGGAAGTAGAGTTCGAGAGGACCAAGGCTAGTCCGATATTAAAATAGTTATTTGAAAGACAATAAATGATTATTTAACTAGCTGACACAAATTAAAATAACGTTGCTATTATTTTGTGACGTGGAATTTTATTTACAATTCTATTTTTCACAAGTTAGCGCACCATAAATAATGACGCGGTATTATTATTAATATCATGGGTTTTCTCTAAGGTTATAAATATATTTAATTGATGTTATGTAATTAAATATTGTAATTAAAGCCTCATGTCAATAAATAGACACATACATCTATTGTGCCATGTACTGAACCACACACCCATTGAATTGAGAATTTTTGAGCTAAACAATTTCTCTCTCGAATCCTCTTCCCGCCCCTCTCAAGAATGAGATACGTTCTTCATGGCAGAAGAACAAGCAATCAAGAACGACCGACACAAGACACTCACTTTTCCACACTAGCACCCAGAGAATGTGTGGATCACCGCTAGAGGGATTCTAGTTTGGATCCTTACAATCACAACAAGATAATCCAGAAGGGTCATTCCAGGTGATCAACATCATCAATGAAGAAAATACCGAAGATCTAGGTATTATTTTATTTATGAAATTAATTAAATTAATTTTAAATATGATGTGCAAGATCCTCTCTAAAGGTTTTGGGCCTCATCCTTATTTATTTAAATCTTTGATTCTATTCTATTGATATTGGTGTTCATCTTCATATTGATCCCAGAATATTCATTGATCATGGTAAAAATCAAAGTCGGGTTCCATCCCAACCATGCTTCTACTGTGCCCAGAACCTTCAAGTGGTATCAGAGCGGTTACATGATAGTTTATAAATATTTAAATATTTGTTTTATGATTTACACATTTAATAATTTAGTTGTTTCAATTCAAGTTAATCATTCTGCAAATCTGAATCTCTAGATCTGTTCTTCCTCTTTCGTTTCTCATTCACCTTACAGAAACGATCTTTTCTTTTTAATTTTGATTAAAATAAAATAGAGGATCTCATCCAGAGGTTTCAAAGGTTCCTGGTCGTACAAAAAAAGAACACATGACATGTCTTTGGCAATACATTCCATGTAGCCAAGGTTCAATGCACCGGGTCTGGTCTGCCAAACCAAGTTGTGTCATTAGAGTTTGTCCAAGTCTTAATGACTCTATGTGTTGACCAGGAATAAGTGGCACATGGTTTCTATATTACATGCTTTGTGGCCCACTAAACATGACATATAGTCCCTTCGGCTTAGGGTTGGACCGTGTACCACGTACACAGCTTGCCCGGCTGGAGACCGTGTAATGAGGAACTACACGACGTGTAGCCTACTAGACACACCGTGTACTCCAAAGATTTACAAAGTACACTCACACGCCGTTTCCTCGGGCGTGTACTTCATATAGATGGTGAAAAATAGTACACGCCATGTAGTTGGAACTAAACACCATGTACTTATCCAAATTATGCAGATTTATTAAAATTTATTATTATATTATACAAACCCTTGAGATGTGTACCATCATGCAGGCATAAAGCTGAGGCACAACACGTGATAGGTGTTTTATATATGTGTTTTTAATTTAATATTTGTGTAATGTTCATTTCTACTTATTGGGTAGTTATGAATAGGAATTCACCGGTTTGCCTCCAAGGTACAAGCTACGTACAAAGATAATTTTAAATGAATTTATTTGTTTAAAATTATGATGGATGAGAATCTCAAGGAAATTCATAGAAGGGTTTAAGATAAAAGGATTGATTAATTAAAGATGATAATTAATTTATTCGAGCATGATTTAACTTAAACAAGAACGATTAAATAATTTAATGCTAGTTTTATTTATGCGTAAATATCGTTGCATGTATGGATGATCATGAGCTAGACCAAGGCCTTTGTATATTGATGGTTTATTTTAATTTATTTATTTAAATTAAATTTGTTGGAATTTGAGCCTTCTCATCATTAATATGTAGGACCTACATGCTCAAGGTTTCTTTTATTTAAAACCCCTTTTTAACCCTCACCTACATGTGAGTTAAAAAAAGGCATATGTAATGGATGGAACTCCCAAGCTAGTGGAGGAGGTTCAATATTGAGCCAATACAAAACCAATCCCAAGAGATACAGAGGTGGACATGTGGAAAGCTATAAACACAAACCCAAAAGATTAAATATGCTTCTCCCCTGGGTTAGGGTTAGTTTATCAACTTCTAGATAAACTAACCATTAGAAAATATCATGATCATTATCTTTATTTTATTTCTATCAGTTTCATGGTTTATCATTATGGATGTATTGTCACAATCATATAATTAATGAATTAAACAAGCATGTAAGATAAAACTAAAATAATGAGACTTATGCGTAAATATTATCAAGACATGGTTAATTACTTAAGTAAGTTCCACTTAATATTAACAAACATGTGATAATGATAATAAGAAATTCATGTATAAGAGATAAAAATTACACAAATAAAATATTAAGTCAGACCAAGCCTTTTGTTACTTGATTAAAGGAAAAACTCAATAAAACTATGTGTTTGACCAACCCTTGTCGGGACACTTACTTTTATACAGGAATCCCTTATAAAAGGTTTCAGGTTGAATTAACCATATTCCATCAAGAGGAGTAGCCCTTGCTAGACTTGGTGTAATATTAGAAGCAAGAGTTGAGGAAATCCAAATTCATGATTTCATTATTGGGGAGTCCACTCAATAGATCAAGGAGCTGCAAGCCCGTAGTTGGAAACGACCTACTTACATAAATACCTTCTTATAGATTGACCAACACCTTTTGGGGTTATGTGAAGGGGAATATGGATCATTTCCACTAGAATGTCATGGCAACTGGACATTACAAGTTCAATGGTGAGGTCCATTGAGACTTTATAAAATAGCGGGAGACTTAATAAAAATTTATTATTTCTCATAAAATATAATCAATAAAGTAATAATGATCTGCTCTTTTAATTGTAGAATAAAAAAGACAAGCTCATCAACCACACTATCCCTGTGATCAATTATGGATAAAGACAACATCTTCACTGGCAGTAACTTCCAGGAATGGTTTAGACTCCTTCAGGTTATCCTATGCCATGAACGAAAGTCTTAAGTGATGGAGTCATCATTACCTGATCCGCCTTCCAAATAGGCGAGTTATGAGGATTTCATGGTCTATGAGAAACATATGAATGATACGGTCGATGTTCAATGTTTGATGCTATCATCAATGTCTAATGAGCTCATGAAGTCTCATGAAAACATGGATGCTTACAACATGCTCGAGAACCTCCGTGGTCTTTACCAGGAGAGAGAAATATAGGAAAGGTTTGAGATCTCTAAGGCACTCTTTCAGAGTAAGCTTGGAGAATATTCCCCAGCTGGGCCTCATGTAGTCAAGATCATTGGCTACATTGAGCGCCTGGAGGTTCTAGGGTTTAAACTCCCTGAAGAACTGGGCACCGATCTCATTCTCTCATCACTCCCTCAGAGCTTCTCTAACTTTGTTGTCAATTTCAATATGAACAACATTGATAAGTATCTATCAGATATTCTTATCCTCATTCTCCAAGTGGACAAAGATATGAAGCGTGAAAAGCATTCTATTCTTATGGTGAATAAGAGGAAAGGGAAATCTAAGAGCTTTAAGCGCAAAGCTTCTTCACGACCTTCTAAGAAAAGGAGGCTATTTGTTTCTCATGTGGCAAGAAGGGCCACTGGAAGAAGAACTGCACCCAGCCTAAGAAGAAATGGGAAGCTTTAGGTGTGTTTTTTATCGAATGAAATCTATATGTTTCTACAAATTGGGTATTAGATACAGCTTGTAGTTCTCACATATGTATCCAAATATAGGAACCAAGTATATTCAGGAAGATTGACTGAGGGGAGGTAGATCTAAGAGAAGCCAACAGAGATAGACTTCCTACTGTAGCTATTAGGGACTACCACCTCATGTTTCCAACTGGGATGATCTTGGTGTTAAAGGGTTGTTATTATGTGTCGTCTGTTACTAAAAACATTACTTTTGTATCCAGATTAGATACAAATGTTTTTTTTCAAGTTTGGAAATAAATGTTGCTTCTTTTACAAAGATATAATTTTTTTGGTAGGGAACATTTATACAATAGTCTTTACGTGTTGGATTACACAAACCAAGTAATGGAAATCGATAAAAAATATATTTCACATGAATCATACCACACCCAACTTTGGCATCACCGACTAGGTTATGTAAACGAGAAAAAATTGACAAAGTTACATCAAGATGTATATTTAGATTCTTTCAAACTAAAACCATTTGGTGTATGCCATGCATGTTTACAAGGCAAAATAACCAAATCCCCATTTAGCGGGAAAGGTGAAAGGGATAAAGAACTTCTTGAATTGGTTCATACCGATGTGTGTGGACCATTTCCAATTGAAGAAAGGTGAAGGTACTCATACTTTATAACTTTTACTGATGATTTTAGTAGATATGTATATATCTACTTAATGAGGTATAAGTTGGATTCTTTTGATAAGTTCAAAGAATACAAGAATGAAGTTGAGAACCATCTTGGTAAGAAGATTAAGTAACTCCACTCAGATCGAGGTGGAGAATATCTTAATCAAAACTTCATTGATTACTTATGAGAGTTTGGGATCCTATCCCAACTCACTCCTCCATACACACCTGAGTGGAATAGTATGAGAGAAAGGAGAAACCGTACCCTATTGGACATGTTTAGATCAATGACGAGTCATGTGAGTCTTCCATTATCCTATTGGGGATATGCATTACAAACAGTGGCACACATACTAAACCAAGTACCAACTAAATCGATAAATGGTATTCTATATGAGTTCTGTAGTAGAAAGAAAGCCATATTATTAAATTTACATGTGTGGGGAAGTGATGTATTTGTTAAGGCCTATTCAGGTAACAAACTTGCACCCTAAGACACAAAGTGTACCTTTATAGGATACCCCAAGGAAACAAGAGGATATTACCTATACAACCCCTCAGACAAAAATTTTATAGTGTCAAGACACCCCATATTCCTTGAGAGGGAGAAAATCTCAAAAAGAGATAGTGGGAGAGAGATAGACTTCAATGAAGTTGAGGCTCAAGGTATACAAGAGTTGGTACAAGAACAAATTCCACAAATCCCTATGGAAGAAAGAACTGTTCTAGAGACACAAGAGCTGTGTAGGAGTACAATAGAGGTTAGAGAATCGGAACTGTACATTTTTCTAGTTACTGAGGATGGTGACTCATTATTAGTTTATAATAATGATTCTCTAACCTACAAGGAAGTAGTAATTGGCACAGATGTTTCCAAGTGGCAAGAATCCATAAATTCTCAAATGCATTCCATGTACCAAAACCAAGTCTGGATTTTGGTAGATCCTCTAGTTGATGTAAATCCTATTGGTTGAAAATGGGTATTCAAGAAGAAACTGGACATGGAAGGAAAAGTCAGAACCTATAAGGAATGACCGGTTTCAAAAGGGTTCAGACAAAATCAAGTCATTGACTACAATGAAACCTTTTTACTAGTTGCAATGCTGAAATCCATCAGAATTATATTGGCCATTACTGTTTACCATGACTATGAGATTTGGAAAATGGATTTCAAAACAACATTCCTTAACGGGAACCTTAAGGAAGATGTCTACATGAAAAAATCTTAAGGGTTTATGACTCCAAAGGATGCCAATAAGGTATTCAAGTTACAGAAATCCATTTATGGATTAAAGCAAGCATTCAGGTCATGGAACATTTATTTTGATGAATCCATAACGAAATTTGGTTTTATCAAGAACGAATGTGAGCCTTGTGTCTACAAACGGTTTAGTGGGAGTGCAGTCGTTTTCCTAATAGTATATGTTGATGACATATTACTTATTGGAAATGAGATACTAGTCTTACAGTCTGTTAAGGCATGGTTGAATCAATGCTTCTCTACGAAGGACTTGGGTGAGGCAACATATATTATTGGGATCAAGATCCATCGTGATAGATCCAAGAGATTGTTGGGGCTAAGTAAAAGTACATAGATTGATAAGATACTGAAGAGATTCAGTATGGAACAATCCAAGAGGGGATTGTTTCTAGCATCACATGACATTCATCTTTCCAGGAAAATGTGTCATCAGACACAAGAGGAAAGAAATATAATGGCATGGACTCCATACACATCAACGATTGGGTCAGTCATATATTCCATGCTATGTACTAGGCTGGATGTCGCATACGCATTGAGTGCGGTAGGCAGATACCAAGATGACCCTGGTGACCGCTATTGGATGGGAGTCAAGACTATCCTAAAGTATCTGAGGTGTACTAAGGATATGTTCTTGGTTTATGGAGAAGATGAGGAACTAGTCATTAGAGGATATGTAGATGCTAGTTTCTAGACTAATCAAGATGACATGAAGTCGCAAACATGATACATCTTCACTTTGAATGGAGGTGCAATGAGCTGGAAGAGCTCAAAGCAGAGCGTGGTCGCAGATTTTACAGTAGAGTCTGAGTATATAACAACTTCTAAGGTAGATAAATAAGTGGTTTGGATGTGAAGCTTCATCAAGGAGTTAGATGTGATACCTAGTAGTAAAGATCCCATCACATTGTACTGCTATAATACTACAGTGGTGGCTCTTACAAAAGAGACAAGGTCACATCAGCGGATGAAGCACATACTTCAGAAGTATCATCTCTTGAGGGATTTTTCTCAGAGATGTGAAGTTGCAGTGAGAAGTATTTCCACAGAAGATAGTGTGGTGGACCCCTTGACTAAAACCTTGAATCAGTAGAAACATGATCACCATGTGAGGTCTAGCAGACTGAATGTCATAGGCAGTTGGCTCTAGTCTAAGTGGGATTTTTTAAGATTCGGTTTCCTATAACCAACCAGTTGTACTTTTATTACATGGAAATTTAATTTATTTAAATATTAAACATATTATTACATATTTTTCATTGTTCTGCATGACTATGATGTAATAATATCCTAGAGTATTTTTTGTATTGATAAGGTCATGATAGTCCCCGTTATGATGAGAAAATTGTAATGCTATAACAATATTCTTAAATTTAGTTCCATGGTTGGATAATATACTATGATGGTACGCATATCATGCAGATCGTCAGGTGTGAGTACTTGTAAGAAGATAAGACTTCCTCTCATGAAGTTCGCACTAGGTAATCTCCAAGATAGAAGATTATGAGAACATACCCACCAGTAGGAATTCTAGTGTTTTGGTGTTATCATATATTTCTATATGTGATCATTTTAAATGATCCTTAGACTTTAATATTATCATTAATACGCGTCACGACTTTCTCACTTTTATTTACTGACAAAAACCATCACGCAGACAGTTGGTGGGAAGTAGGGTACATTGGGTGTGTCATGAGTGGCATGTTATTAATGGATAAGTCGAGGAAGGATTTGTCCCTTCAATTTATGGAAGTTGATATCTTGACCCTTTGATTTAAATAGAACCATCACGTGAAAGTATATGGCTATGGTGTAACGATGAGTTTATTTTAGGTAGTTAAAGAACAACGTATCAAGCATAAAAGTTGATGAAACTATCATGAAACCTACTTGATGAGATATTGTGACAAAGGGATTATATTATACAGTGAGATTTCGTATGTGGATGTCATTGTTGCGACTTTAAGTTCTTTCTCTTGGGTTCCTTGACCCATTTCTATAAAGTACTCTTGAACTTTAGACAAGTCTGCCTAATGACAACAAGAAATAATCCTAGAGGGTTACACACTAAGTGTTTCTAGTGGTCTCGGTTAAATTCTATTTGAATTTAATTAATAAATATTATTATCAAGTTGATGGAATAATTTTATTTAAGTTAAAATGATTTCATAAATTAAATAAGTATTTATTCACCAGATTGTGGGTAAAATATATTTATTTATTTTATTGAACATTTAATAAATACTAATTTACTAGTTTGTAAATAAAATATTTATTTAATAGAATAAATTATTTATTTATTTATTCAGGTGTTCAATAAATGGAAGTGGAGTTTGAGAGGACCAAGGTTGGTCTGGTATTAAAATAATTATTTTCAAGATGATAAATAATTATTTAACCACTTGGTACAAATTAAAATAACGCAACTATTATTTTGTGATGCGGAATTTTATTTATAATTCCGTTTTGTGCAAGTTAGCGCACCATAAATAATGATGCGGTATTATTATTAATAGCATGGGTTTTATATAATGTTATGAATGTATTTAATTTATGTTATGTAATTAAATATTGTAATTAAATCCTCAAGTAAATAAATAGACACATACGTCTATTGTGCCACAAACCGAACAGCACACCCGGTGAATTGAGAATTATTGATCTAAAAAATTTATCTCTCGAATCCTCTTCCCTCCCCTCTCAAGAATGAGAGACGTTCTTCAAGGATGAAGAAAAAGTGATCAAGAATGACCGACATAAGACACTCACTTTTCTGTGCTAGCACCCGGAGAACAAACGATGTCAATCAGAGGCCATCAAAGCATGTATGGATCACTGCTAGAGGGATTCTAGTTTGGACCCTTTCAAGAACAACAAGATAATCCTGGAGGGTCATTCCGGATGATCAAAATCATCAATGAAGAAAATACAGAAGATCCAGGTATTATTTTCTTTATGAAATTAATTAAATTAATTATAAACATGATGTTCAAGATCCTCTCTAAAGGTTTCAGGCCTCCTACTTCTTTATCTAAATCTTTGATTCTATTCTGTGGAGAATGGTTTTCATCATCATATTGATCCCAAAATAATCATTGAACATGGTAAAAATAAAAGTTGGGTTTTGCCCCAACCATGCTTCTGCTGTACCTGGAACCTTCAGTTTCCCATGTTTATTTCTTGTATTTGTGTACTGCATCAATTTTCTTGCAGTCTTCTCACTTCAATATATGCACCTAAAAATTGTAATGACTGGAAAGTACCATACAACTTTTGTAGGACCCGATTCATATTTCTTTTATCGATATATACCACACTTTGGGCATTTTTAAGTGATTTTTAGTCCTTGTGAAATTGTATAAAATCATTTGGACAGACATGTATTCTTTTAGAGATCATACCCATTGAATGTAGCATTCATCTAACATCATGTGTTTAGAAAGGAATCTCATTATCTCCATGGATCATATCATTAAAGATATCAAGTAGTTTAGTAAAACTAACATCTTTCCATCCATTTCTAGATTTTAAATTTTACAACTTTAGTATGACTAACAATGCTGTATATTTAGTATAACCAATATATAATAACATCTTTGCACAACTCTTTAACTTCTCAAACAATTTTGGACAAACATAAAGTTTATCTTCAACTATCATGATCATTTACTCAATATGATCTTTATCATCATTCACACCTGTAATCACATCCTTGATATAGTATTCATCATTTTCCACACTTTTAATCATATCAGATGATCCATAAAACATAGTATTATCCCAATCACTAGCTACATTCTATTTTCCCTGTGTTTATTCCAACATTTATAAATTCAATATATTCTATGATAAATCAAGTATTCTTACAAATACTATGGAATAATTAGTCTTGAATAATGATAGTGTAAACACGGACAAAGTATTTGAGAAGGGTTATATGCACGATATTTTTCAAAACTTGACAAACTCTTCACCCCATCCTCATACTCTTTTGTCATGCAATTGACATCCATACATTTTTTATTAATATCCATCGTATTTGATTTGGTAATATTAATATTTTACAAAATAAATAAAGTATAAAAACCATTTCATAGAAAAATTCCATCTTATGATTAAAATATTATTGTAAGTTAAGATTATTAATGGTTATGACTTTAAATACATAAATTGGTTTATTAATGGTTATGATTTTACTAACATGAATATTTAATCTTTTCTATATTATATGAACCTAATATACCATCTATTTCACTAATTAAGGTCCCAAGAGAGACCGCACCTCTATCAGAACCCAACATAGATTTGATCAATATATGGCCTTTAATAAAAAGATTCAAAACTAGCTATCTACGTCAATGCTTGATAAATTTTTTTATACAAAAAATTAAAGTTGAGGGGATTTAAACTTTTCTCTCTCAACGTTTGGCACAATATACTTTCCATATTTTGTTTTCCTGAAAAGAAGATAATATTGTAAGATGATACTCTAGTGGTCACTAAAAAAAATACACAAGGTAATGAAATGTTTTAAAAAGAGATTATAGTTTTAATCCATGGGAGTAGGAGGGATACTCAGAAGAAAATGGGTAGAATTGTTTGATTTTAATCCATGAGAGCAGGAGGGATACTTGGAACTTGTATTTTATTACTAGATGTACACTGCAAAAACAATACCTACTTATCATTTTTAGTCTACACCTTACACGATAAGTGGGAAATGTTTTTGCAGTGCACAACTAGGATCTCCATGAAATCAGAGTGAGAAATAATGATGAGTGAAAATGAATGAGAAGTTGAGGGAGAGAGTGAAACAACAATGAATCGAGGAAAAATAAATTGGGTGGAACATGAGAGCAATACAGTTACTTGTAACTTGGAGTCAATTACTAGTTGTGCACCATAAAAACTATGACTACTTATCATTTGTAGTCACCACCTTACATGATAAGTGGGTAGAGTTTTTTCAATGCAAAAATAGGATCTCCATGCAATCAAAGTGAGAAATAATGACGAATGAGTGAAAATGAATGTAAAGTGAAGGGAGAGGGTTAACCAATAATGGTTTGAGGTAAGAGAGATTAAGTGTACAATCAATGAGGTAGATTGGGGACAAATAAGATCACTTATGCATGTGTTGTTCAAACCATTTGGGAAAAGTAAAAACAAACAAAGATGTTTGAGGGGGGGACAGATCACAAGTGACCACATTACCTTGATTTTAATATGTCATCATAATTTTAAGAAAAAAAATAGATAAACTTTAAACTATGACAAATATATTAATACAAATTTAAAATTTTAAAAAAATGTTTAAACAAAGAAATGATTGTAATTTTAATTTCTGTTCATTTTTTTCGATGTGAAATTTATTAAAAGAAAATATTTTTTTTAATTTATCTCTATCTTATTTGGTGACAATTTTTAAAATAAAATAAAAGAAATGTTTTGGAAATAATACAAAAATAACAATTATTAAAAATATAGTTTTCCAATACTCAATTATTCCAAATTAAAAAATATTATAATTTTTAAATTTTAACTTTTATTTTTAAATAAATAAATATATTTATTGTAAATAAATAAATAAATTTATTTATTTATTAAAAAAATATCTATACAATTATAAATATATATATTTATAAATATATTTATATGATTATATATATATATATAATATATTTTTTACACATAATTAAACAAATATGCATTCATAGATGCAATTGGGGTGGTGCCTGAGTGGTAAACCCAATAATAATGCATCCAACATACCATGGTTTGAATCTTGGAAATCCCCATAGGGGATTTATGTCACAGGCAGTGACGTATGAATGATGCTGGCTGGTGGTGATGTAGGCATGACGCAGACAAACAGTGATGCAGGCAGGATGATGCAGGCATGACCCTGTAGTTGACATTTGGGTCATGTTCATGAGACACTTAGTCTTGGGCCTATGGGATATGTAATGTGTTTCCCTCTACCCAGAAAAAAAGGAATTTGCTTTTATAATAAAAAGAGGCTTCGACCCCAACTTTAAAAAAAAATGCATTCATAAATATATATATTTACAAATAAATTTATAATTATATAAATAAATATATATTTTTAATATATTAAATTAATATTTAAAAATATATTTATTATTTTTTTATTATTTATAAATTATATTGCACAAAATATTTATATACACATAATAAAAATTATTTATATACACATAATCAAAATTATTAATCCAAGGCAATCAAAACTATTTATAAATTATTTATATAATTTATTAATTCAAAATTATAAATTCAAGACAGTAAATAATATTAATTCAAAATAAATATTAATTTAGCCAATGAAGGTTCGATTGGTTGCAACAAGATATGGTGTGATGGGAATGAGATCAGGTGCATCGAGAAACCATCCACCAATTTAAAATGCCGCTATGAACCGCAAATAAATAAAACCACCCCCGACCCACCAAATATGGACATGAAACTAGTATAATTCTATTGACACTCTGTTTTCTCACATGGATGAATGGGTGATGAAGGGAAATACCTTAAGGAAAAGATAAGGGAAGAAGTGGAAAATGTATAGGTTTGCAAAGGCCCCAAAGGATGTTCACGCAAGCCCCCCAAGTACCATCGGCATATAAGCTACTTGCATGGAACCCTGCATGACTGACCTACACACAAAACCTACGTGAGATTACAAATTCACCCAGGGTCTGATATTTTCTTATAAATAGGACCCTCGGGTATTCATTTGTACGGACGAAATTCCATGAAGTCCAACCAACGCTCTGATCTCTCTAGTGCTTCGCTCAAGCCCTATGTTACCTTATAGGTAGTTCTATAACACCTGAAGAAGAGGTAATTAAAGAGGAATAGTGAAACTAAATTCCTCCTAATGTTTCAAATAAACAACACCTACATGAGGCATTCACCCAACCCTTGATTAACAAATACTAGCATGAGGTACCCTTCCTCAAATAGGGACCTATGTTACTTACTTCTGGGAACACCTATAGAGACCCCTAAAGGCTTGAGAAAAGTCTTGCCTAAGTATAGTAACCCAGGTTGTATGTCACCCAAGGTGCCATCAGTTATCCCAGATATACCTACGTGAAGCACCCCTTGTGTGAACCTCATCGATTCTCCCTAACCTCTAGCCTACATGAGCCATTCACGAGGATTTATTCAAAGCCATCCATGACGGGGCCTCTCCTTCTTTGGATCCCTTATCTGAAAGGGACAAAGTGGAGACCTCCCCCAAGACTTCTAGACTTACACAACCATGGATAAAATAATACCTATGTGTCTCCCATTTGGATTTTTATTTCTATGGTCAGAGGTTTCCCACACTTGTACTACCAGTGGTTTGGATGTGAAGCTTCATTCAGGAGCTAGATGTGATACCTAGTAGTAAAGATCCCATCACATTGTACTTTGATAATACTGCAATGGTGGATCTCGCAAAAGAGCCAAGGTCACATCAGTGGATGAAGCACATAATTCAGAGGTATCATCTCTTGAGGGATTTTTCTCAGAGAGGTGAAGTTGCAGTGAGAAGTATTTCCATAGAAGACAGTGTGGCGGACCCCTTGACTAAAACCTTGACTCAGCAGAAACATGATCACCATGTGAGGTCTAGCAGACTGAAAGTCGTAGGCAGTTGGCTCTAGTCTAAGTGGGATTTTTTTAAGATTTGGTTTCCTATAACCAACCTATTGTACTTTTATTACATGTACATTTAATGTATTTAAATATTGAACATCTTATTACATATTTTTCATTGTTCTTCATGACTATGATGTAATAATATCCTAGAGTATTTTTTGTATTGATAAGGTCATGATAGTTCCCCGATATGACGATAACCTTGAATGCTATAACAATATTCTTAAATTTAGTTCTATGGTTGGATAACATACTATGATGGTACACATAGCATGCAGACCGTCAGGTATGAGTACTCATAAGCAGATGAGACTTCCTCCCATGAAGTTTGCACTTGGTAATCTCCGAGATAGGAGCTTATGAGAACAGACCCACTAGTAGGAATTCCGAATGTTTTGGTGTTATCAGATATTTCTATCTGAGATAATTTTTAATGATCCTTAGACTTTAATATTATCATTAATACGTGTCACGACTTGCTCACTTTTATTTACTGACGAAAACCATCACGCATACAGTTGGTGGGAAGTAGGGTACATTGGGTGCATCATGAGTGGCATGTTATTAATGGATAAGTGGAGGAAGGATTTGTCCGTTCCATTTATGGAAGTTGATATCTCGACCCTTTGATTGAAATAGAACCATCACGTGAAATTATATGGACATAGTGTAACGATGAGTTTATTTTAGGTAGTTAAATAACGACGTATCAAGCATAAAAGTTGATGAAACTATTATGAAACCTTCTTGATAAGATATTGTGACAAAGAGATTATATTATACAATGAGCATTCATATGTGGATGTCATTGTTGCATCTTTAAGTTCTTTCTCTTGGGTTCCTTGACCCGTTTCTAGACAGTACTCTTGTACTTTAGACAAGTCTGCCTAATGACAACAAGAAAGAATCCTAGAGGGTTACACACTAAGTATTTCTAGTGGTCTCAGTTAAATTCTATTTGATTTTAATTAATAAATATTATTATCAAGATGATGGAATAATTTTATTCAAGTTAAAATGACTGCATAAATTAAATAAGTATTTATTCACTAAATTGTGGGTAAAATATATTATTTATTTTATTGAACATTTAATAAATAATTATTTACTAGTTTGTAAATAAAATATTTATTTAATAGAATAAATTATTTATTTATTTATTCAGGTGTTCAATAAATGTAAGTTTATTTTGAGAGGATCAAGGTCGGTATGGTATTAAAATAATTATTTTCAAGATGATAAATAATTATTTAACCAGTTGGTACAAATTAAAATAACACTGCTATTATTTTTTGATGCAAAATTTTATTTATAATTCCATTTTGTGCAAGTTAGTGCACCATAAATAATGACGCGGTATTATTATTAATAGCATGGGTTTTCTATAAGGTTATGAATGTATTTAATTTATGTTATGCAATTAAATATTGTAATTAAATCCTCATGTCAATAAATAGACACATACATCAATTGCGCCACATACCGAACCGCACACTCGGTGAATTGAGAATTATTGATCTAAATAATCTATCTCTCAAATCCTCTTCCCTCCCCTCTCAAGAACGAGATACGTTCTTCAAGGATGAATAAAAAGTGATCAAGAATGACTGACATAAGACACTCACTTTTCTATGCTAGCACTTGGAGAACGAGCGGTGTCAATCGGAGGCCATCAAAGCATGTGTGGATCACCCCTAGAGGGATTCTAGTTTGGAACCTTTCAAGAACAACAAGATAATCCTGGAGGATCATTCTGGATGATCAATATCATCAATGAAGAAAATACCAAAGATCCAGGTATTATTTTCTTTATGAAATTAATTAAATTAATTATAAAGATGATGTGCAAGATCCTCTCTAAAGGTTTCAGGCCTCCTCCTTCTTTATCTAAATCTTTGATTCTATTCCGTGGAGAATGGTGTTTATCATCGTATTGATCCCAAAATAATCATTGAACATGGTAAAAATCAAAGTTGGGTTCCGCCCCAACCATGCTTCTGCTTTGCCCAGAACCTTCATTTTCCCATGTTTATTTCTTGTATCTGTGTACTGCATCAATTTTCTTACAGTCTTCTCACTTCCATATATGCACCTAAAAATTGTAATGAATGGAAAGTACCATAAAACTTTTGTAGGACCCAATTAATATTTCTTTTATCGATATATACCACACTTTGGGCATTTTTAAGTGATTTTTAGTCCTTGTGAAATTGTATAAAATCATTTGGACAGACACATATTCTTTTAGAGACCATACCCATTGAATGTAGCATTCATCTAACATCATGTGTTCAGAAAGGAATCTAATTATCTCCATGGATCATATCATTAAAGAGATTAGTTAGTTTAGTAAAACTAACATCTTTCCATCCATTTTTATATTTTAAATTTTACGACTTTAATATGACTAACAATGCTGTATATTTAGTATAACCAGCATATAATAACATCTTTGCACAACTGTTTAACTTCTCAAACAATTTTGGACAAACACAAAGTTCATCTTCAACTATCATGATCATTTAATCAATATGATCTTTATGATCATTCACACCTGTAATCACATCCTTGATATAGTATTCATCATTTTCCACACTTTTAATCATATCAGATGATCCATAAAACATAGTATTATCCCAATCACTAGATACATTCTGTTTTCCCTGTGTTTAGTCCAACATTTATAAATTTGATATATTCTATGATAAATCAAGTATTCTTACAAATACTATGGAATAATTAGTCTTTAATAACAATAGTGTAAACATGGACAAATTATTTGAGAAGGGTTATATACACGATATTTTTCAAAACTTGACAAACTCTTCAACCCATCCTCATACTCTTTTGTCATGCGATTGACATCCATACATTTTTTATTCATATACATCCTATTTGATTTGGTAATATTAATATTTTACAAGATAAATAAATTATAAAAACCATTTCATAGAAAAATTTCATCTTATGATTAAAATATTATTGTAAGCTAAGATTATTAATGGTTATGACTTTAAATACATAAATTGGTTTATTAATGGTTATGATTTTACTAACATGAATAATTAATCTTTTCTATATTATATGAACCTAATATACCATCTATTTCACTAATTAAGGTCCCAAGAGAGACGGATCCCCTATCAGAACCCAACATAGATTTGATCAATATATGGCCTTTAATAAAGAGATTCAAAACTAGATATCTACGTCAATTCTTGATAAATTTTTTTATACAAAAATTAATGTTGGGGGGATTTAAACTTTTCTCTCTCAACGTTTGGCACAATATACTTTCCATATTTTGGTTTCCTAAAAATAAGATAATATTGTAAGATGATACTCTAGTGGTCACTAAAAACAAAATACACAAGGTAATGACATGTTTTAAAAAGAGATTATGGTTTTAATCCATCGGAGTAGGAGGGATACTCGGAAGAAAATAGGTAGAATTGTTTGATTTTAATCCATGAGAGCAGGAGGGATACTTGGAACTTGGATTTGATTACTAGTTATACACCGCAAAAACACCACCTACTTATCATTTGTAGTCTCCACCTTACATGATAAGTGGGAAATGTTTTTGCAGTGCACAACTAGGATCTCCATGCAATCAGAGTGAGAAATAATGATGTGTGAAAATGAATGATAAGTTGAGGGAGAGAGTGAAACAACAATGAATCGAGGAAAAATAAATTGGGTGGAACATGGGAGAAATATAGTTACTTGTAACTTGGATTCAATTACTAGTTGTGCACCATAAAAACTATGCCTACTTATCATTTGTAGTCACCACCTTACATGATAAGTGGGTAGAGTTTTTTCAATGCACAAATAGGATCTCCATGCAATCAAAGTGAGAAATAATGAGGAATGAGTGAAAATGAATGTGAAGTGAAGGGAGAGGGTTAACCAACAATGGTTTGAGGTAAGAGAGATTAAGTGTACAATCAATGAGGTAGATTGGGGACAAATAAGATCACTTATGCATGTGTTGTTCAAACCATTTGGGAAAAGTAAAAACAAACAAAGATGTTTGAGGGGGGGGGGACAGATCACAAGTGACCACATACCTTTATTTTAATATATCATTATAATTTTAAGAAAAAAAATTAGATAAACTTTAAAATATGACAAATATATTAATACAAATTTAAAATTTTAAAAAAATGTTTAAACAAAGAAATGATTGTAATTTTAATTTCTGTTCATTTTTTTCGATGTGAAATTTATTAAAAGAAAAGATTTTTTTTAATTTATCTCTACCTTATTTGGTGACAATTTTTAAAAGAAAAGAAAATAATTTTTTTGGAAATAATAAAAAAATAATAATTATTGAAAATATAGTTTTCCAATACTCAATTATTCTAAATAAAAAAATATTATAATTTTTAAATTTTATCTTTGATATTTAAATAAATAAATATATTTATTATAAATAAATAAATAAATAAATTTGTTTATTAAAAAAATATCTATACAATTATAAATATATATATTTATAAATATCTTTATATGATTATATATATATATAAATATATTTATTTACATATAATTATACAAATATGCATTCATAGATGCGATTGGGGTGGTGCGTGAGTGGTAAACCCAATAATAATTCATCCAACATACCATGGTTCGAATCTTGGAAATCCCCTTAGGGGATTTATGTCACAGGTAGTGATATATGAATGGTGCAGGCTTGCGGTGATGTAGACATGATGCAGACAAACAGTGATGCAGGCAGGATGATGCATGCATGACCCTGTAGTTGATATTTGGGTCATGTTCATGAGACACTTGGTCTTGGGCCTATGGGATATGTAATGTGTTTCCCTCTACCCAGAAAAAAAGGACTTTTCTATCATAATAAAAAGAGGCTTTGACCCCAACTTTTAAAAAATATGCATTTATAAATATATATATTTACAAATAAATTTATAATTATATAAATAAATATATATTTTTAATATATTAAATTAATATTTAAAAATATATTTATAATTTTTTTTATTATTTATAAATTATGTTGCACAAAATATTTATATGCACATAATAATAATTATTTATTTACACATAATCGAAATTATTAATTCAAGGTAATCAAAACTATTTATAAATTATTTATATAATTTATTAATTCAAAATTATTAATTTAAGACAATAAATAATATTAATTAAAAATTATTAATTCGAAATTATTAATTCAAAATAAATATTAATTTATCCAATGAAGGTTCGATCAGTTGCAACAAGATACGGTGTGATGGGAATCAAATCAGGTGCATCGAGAAACCATCCACCAATTTCAAATGCCGTTATGAACCACAAATAAATAAAACCACCCCGAACCACAAAATATGGACATGAAACTAGTATAGTTCTATTGAAACTCTGTTTTCTCACATGGGTGAAAGGGCGATGAAGGGAAATACCTTAAGAAAAAGATAAGGGAAGAAGTGGAAAAGGTCAAGGTTTTCAAAGGCCCCAAAGGATGTTTACTCAAGCTCCCCAAGTACCATCGGCATACAAGCTACTTGCATGGAACCCTGCATGACCAACCTACACACAAAACCTATGTGATATTACAAATTCGCCTAGGGTTTGATATTAGCTTATAAATAGGACCCTCGGGTATTCATTTGTACGGACGGAATTCCATGAAGTCCAACCAACGCTCTAATCTCTCCAGTGCTTCGCTCAAGCCCTATGTTACCTTATAGGTAGTTCTCTAACACCTGAAGAAGAGGTAATTAAAGGTTAATAGTGAAACTAAATTCCTCCTAATGTTTCAAATAAACAACACCTACATGAGGCATTCACCCAACCCCTGATTAACAAAGACTAGCATGAGGTACCCTTCATCAAAAAGGGACCTATGTGACTTACTTCTGGGAACACCTATAGAGACCCTTAAAGGCTTGAGAAAAGTATTTCCTGAGTATATTCACCCAGGTTGTATTTCACCCAAGGTGCCATTAGTTATCCCAGATATACCTACGCGATGAACCCCTTGTGTGAACCTCCTTGGTTCTCCCTAACCTCTAGCCTACGTGAGACATTCATGAGGCTTTATTCAAAGCCATCCATGGCGGGGCCTCTCCTTATTTGGATCCCTTATCTTAAAGGTACAAAGTTGAGACCTCCCCCAAGACTTCTAGACTTACACAACCATGGATAAAGTAATAACTGTGTGTCTCCCATTTGGATTTGTATTTCTATGGTCAGAGGTTTCCCACACTTGTCCTACCAGATGGTTAGGATCCTTAGAGCACATGTATATTTGTTTATCTATGGTCATGAGAAACCCTACCCTAGGGATAGTGTTAGGAAGTTCCTAGTCTCATATATAAGGGTTAGGAACATGAAATTCTCTTCTTATATCAGATACCTAGAGCCTCCAATTCCTAGTGAGGAGGGTGAAGATTACACTTACTTTTCCATTCAACATGGAATTAGATTCTTATCCCACCGCAGAACCAATTTTAAGGTATCCCTCTTAAAGTAAGTCCATAGAATTTCATGTAGGAGGTGTCATTATTACTCCTATCTACCTCAGTTTCCTTCACCTTAATTCACTCCTTAGGGAAAAGTGAAGATGTGGAAGTGTTGTAACCTCTAGCTCTTCCACCCTCATCCTCCTCCTCTTCCATCAGTAGAGAAGGAAAAGTGTGTGGATTGTTAGGTCTTTCACTTCCTCTTGTTTATCACAATGAGCATGAATCATGTAGGCTTAGGGGTTAATGGTGATCATGAAATCCACATGATTCATGCCATGTATTGAACTATTAGAACTCTGATTTTTGATTACAATCAAATTAGGATACGTAGGATGCCTACTTAGGGACCAAGATCAATAGGAATACTCCTCATGAGTAATCCCCAATCATAATTTCCTTAATCTCAACATCCTCCTTAGGAGTAAACCCTGAGTTAATCCCCCAAATCACCATGAGTTAATACATTCTTCATGGTCCCTTTTACAAGGGAATCCTCTTCAAGAATAAGCCCCAACTTAATCTACTAAAAGGGACATACTCCACTATAAAACATTCCCAAACTATGTGGGCTTTGATTATCATACAATTGGGATATGTAGGAAGCCTCTTTGAGGTTCAAAAATAGCACCCCAAATCAACCATGTTCCCTCTGGTCCATATTCCAAGTAGGGTCTAATTCAACTTGGAAATTCATATCCCTTTTAGGTTCCTTGGGAAGCTTCGACATAGGTCCCACACCAAACCTTAACTAAGAAACTTCCACCTAAATGTCCTTGACACATGATGTTAAACTATATGGTTGGGTCCTTATCACATGACCTTAAAATGTATGATGTGCGCCATTAATAGACACTGAACAATGTGGGTTCTAATTCATTTCACAAGGATACGTAGGAAACCCATTAATGGGTCTGATACCAACATCAAAATAACTCCTTTCTCCTTAGATGAAGATAAAATACAAATTAACCTTAGTTTTCTTGTATGACAATAAACACAAGAGTGCCCCACTATGTGGCTAGAAAACCATAATTGTTGTGATAATGACCAAAGAATATCTTATTAGTATATAAGAGGATACCATTTATGGAGTTTTTTTGATATATAATGATATCTCCATTGATTAAGAACCTCAAATACATACGGATGATTCTAAGATCTATAATTGCTAATAATTGATTGTTAACTCTAGGATGAACTACGTCATACTTGGGAATTAATGAAGGATTCATAAATATATCTTAAATCTATAAGAGTGTAAAGACCAGTAAATTTCAAGGAAATTTTTTTCTTAATTTTCTTTGGAATTTTACAAGAACGCAGTTTCTGACGGCACCTGATTCCGAGGCCCGGTGTGCCCGGAATCATTTTACGAAGTTTGGCTCGGGTACGTTCAGTGAACGAATGAGTGGGTTTTTCTAACTTTTGAACTGGTGCCCGAAATCGAATTCTGAGGGCACCGATGAAATCGTAGCACCGGTATTTTCTTAGAAACGCCTCTTCCAGAGTTGCGTTTGCTCGGGTGTGGTTTTTAATTTTTGGGCTTAAAGTTTAGAAATAAAATAATTTGTTCGACAAACATTATTTTATTTCACTTAAGCCACTTGAAGCCACTTGAAAGCCACTTAAACTGAGTTAAAACGGATAAGGTGCTATCCAGAAATATCCTACCCCCTTGGTAGGATATTTGTGAGGTGGGGCCCGCACGAGCCCCACCATTTCTTTCCGCTAAGTAACGCACCCGCGAAAACCCGTCATTATGAAAGTCAACTGACACGTTTTCTTAAATCCTTAACGCACCATTTAATTGGGCGGTTTATTTCGTGAATTAAATGGGCGGTTTCTTTCGTTGAATTTATTCAACGAATTGATGGGTCGTTACTTACCCTTTTCGTTTGTTAGCGTAATAATAAAATAAGACCAACAAGTCTTTTTTGAGGATTATTTGTTCAGAGGTTTTGTCAGAGCCTTCATCCTCCTTCGCGAAGAACGCGAAGAACGCGAAGAACGCGAAGAACGCTGGCCTCTGACGAAGAACGCCGAACCTACGGAAGTCGACGACGCGACGCCGTGTTCCGCGACGCCGACGTTCCCTTCTTGCAACATTCTTCTGCGACGTCTCTTCCTCCGCAACGAATCTTCGATCAGCTGTTTGAGGTAAGAGACTTCGAGATTCTCTTAAATCTCCCTTGTGTTTTTCTTTAACAAAACACGGATTTAATTTTATATAATTAAATTAAATATGTTGTTTCTTGGTCCGTTGAGTTTGCCGACTCAACGACGGATTCCGCGACGACGCGACGCCCTTCCGCGACGACGCGACGATTCCCTCCTTCCGCGACGAGCAATTTTGCGAAGAACGTGCGTGCGATGACAACTACGAGGTAGGGGTTCTTGTGAATTTTAATTCCTTTTTCCCGTGATGGTTTCTTTTAAAAGTGAAGAACCGGACAATAAGAACAATTTTAATCCTTTAAAATTGTTGATTCATGTGTTGAATTTATGTCTCCCGTTGTTTATCTCTAACGCGGAGGGTGCGGGCCAAACGAACACGGCCCGACAACCCTCCGTCGTTCTTCGTTGTTGGGCGGATTTGACGGGCGATGACGGAACGTGCCGCAACGGAAATTTGATGGTTCCGCAGTGAAGAACGGGTCCCGGGAGGAGCAGCGGCGCAGACGGGAACAGAATTGGACCACCGGAGCGACTCCGGTGGCCCGCGGAAGCCGCCGGCAGCGCGGGTCCAGCGCTCACGGACGCGGCAAAACCGCGTCCGGCTGCCCAGGGCGACACCCCGCGGGTGCCACGGGGGTGTCACGCGGGGGCGGCACGCGGGGGCGGCGGCTCCCCCCCGCGTCGCTCGGCCGCTCGGCCGAACCGGGCCGTGCCCTGGCCGGGACGGACCGGGTCTGGACCGGTCGACCCGGTTGGGCCGACCCAGGGGGGGTCAGGCCGGGTCGGCCCGGGCCCGGACCCCCCGTTTTCGGACCATTTTCGGTCAAATGCCCGTAACTTGAGCTACGGGACTCCGAACGACGCGCCGTCAGCAGCAATGCGATCCTTGGATCGAGATGGTCGTTTCATTATATTGCACTCAAGGTTTCGGAATACTTTGGGTTCGGCTGGGTTGGTTCGTACAAGAAACCAACCGGGCCCTCAGAGCGGAAACACTCATATCTTGAGCTACGAACGTCCGATTGACGTGCCGTCGACTTCGTTGAATTCCTATAAGTGAGACGGATCTTTTGGCTCACTCCGCCCGAGGTTTGGATGCAGGTGGAGTATGGTCGAGTTGGTTTTTCCTTAAAAACCAACCAGGCCCCTAGGATGAAAAAGCCAATAACTCTCAGTCCGTGCATCCGATTGACGCGCCGTCTACGACGTTGATTTCCTGTTGATGATACGGAACTTTTGGATACATCAACTTCTAAATTTGTGTCAGTTGATGTATCAGCCACTCGGCTCGTGGAGAGGACCCTCCCGAACGAGCTTGCTGTGTGCGGGAACCCTAGAGCTGGCTGCGACTGCTACTTCGACAGCGACGACCGTGCAGAGATCCTCAGTGGACTGCGGTGACGACCGTGCAGAGATCCTCAGTGGACTACGACGTCGACTGTGTAGAGATCCTCAGTGGACTGTGATGACTACTGCACTCAGCGATCCTACGTGGATCAGTGCTACAGGTCCTGTGTGGGCCCGATCCTGTGTGGGTCCGATCCTGTGTGGGTCAGCGCTCAGCGGTTCTGTGTGAGCCAGCTTCTACAGGTCCTGTGTGGGCCCTATCCTGTGTGGGTCTTTTCGGGGGTTAGTACCTATCGATTCTTTGTGGGTCCGACGACTTAGATGGATCAGTGATCATCTTTATCGTCATTCGAAGAAGTATACCTGTGTGAGCTGAATCCTGTGTTACTCTCCTTTGTGGATTGTGTTGAGCTATCCTGTGTGGATTTACTGTTTACTCTCCTTTGTGGATTGTGTTGTGCTATCCTGTGTGGGTATATGTTTTTGCTTTCCTGTGTTGACTGGGTTGTGCTTGGGCTGGGACGTTGGAGCCGAACGGGAATTGATGACTGAGGTATATGTATGGGCATATACCTAAGCCGTGTCAGATGTTACTTCGTGATTGTATCTATCCTTTATGGATTATACTTTGTGGATTTTGGGAGACCTTCGGGGGTCTCGGGGTCCCTACTGAGTAGCTTATACTCACCCCTGCATGGGCTATGCCCGCACTTCATTGTGTTGGTTACAGACGACGGACAGCGCTGATCGTGGTGGAGGCGTGCGGAGTAGGACAGTACATGGAGGTGGACCAATGGGTGGGACGTACTCGGAGCGGTCAGGTGGACCCGAGGAGCAGTGGAGGCTATCTGTACCCACCCTTCAGGTGGGACTTCCAGAGGACGGCTCGACGCTGCGGCTTTTCCTTTCAGTTGCTGTTTTTCCCTTTCAGTTGTACTTTACAGTTGGGCTTGTACTTCCGGCCCCCTTTACTTTCAGCACAACTTGTTACAATTTTTACTTAGTGTTTACTTTTCCGCTTGCTTACTCTGTGGTGCTTGTTTACTATTCAAAGGAAATGCCTTCCCTTTTTCCGGGATTTACGCCTTGGTGCTAGTCACCAGCCCCTGGCCTATGGAAGGCGGGCTTGGGGTAGTCACGACACGGGCCCCAAGGACGGGTCGTGACAAATTGGTATCAGAGGTGGTCGGTTCTACCGCAGACTCTGATCTTTCTTCTATGTGAAACAATAGTGTTTAGCGTATTGAGTGTGGTTATCAGTACAGGGAGTCCAGTGTTGGTGCGGCAGCCGACGTATCCATACACCAGGACCCTGACTTCTGATTTCCGACTTAATGCACGAAAACATTGATTGCATGTGTGTTTCAAGTTTTCTTTGTGATTACTTGTGTCAGATCACCAGGTATACTGTTCTAACCATGGCACACTTGTTTCCTTTTCAGGATGGCCCCATGACGGCAGCCATCTAGGGTTTCGAGAGTAGAGCGCGACGACAGCCCGCCAAGCGACGAGGCCTCGGTACAGGGCCCATTGACAGCAGAGGCACCGACAGTACCTTTACCCACCGAGCCCCCGATGCTTCCAACGCCGACCGTTGACGATGCACGATGCCTCAGAGCTCTACACGAGTTCCAGCACCAGCGACCACCCAGGTTCCATGGGGAGACGGACCCCCAGGCAGCCGAGGACTAGCTGGAGGCGGTCGTCCGAGTTTTCAGGCTAGTGAGGACACCAGCAGACCTCATGGTGATCCTCGCGGCGAGCCTACTGCACGCAACAGCAGGACGATGGTGGAGCCTGATGCTCCAGGTGCACAATGAGGCCTATCTCATATGGACGGAATTCGAGAGCCTCTTCCGCTCAGATTTCGTCCCGGCCACCCTCCGTGCGGTGCACATCCAGGAGCTTCTTCAGCTGCGGCAGGGCATCTTGACGGTCGCCCAGTACGCGGTGAGGTTCACCGATCTTTCTCGCTACTCGACCGACATGGTACGGGACCCCTTCTTCCGGGCCCGGACCTTCGAGTAGGGATTGATACACGAGATTAGGGCATCGCTGATCTCCCTCAGCATCCCGACCCAGGCAGGGGTGCTAGAGCGAGCCCTTCTGATCGAGAGCTTTCTGGCTGAGTCCACAACGAGACCTACCGCAGGGAGGCAGGTAGCGGAGTCTTCGGCAGCAGGTGGCCGACAGATGACTCAGGGTTCCAGGCAGACCAGACCTTCCAACAGACGACCTCGGGACACTGGCTCAGTAGTGCGGGACACACAGCGCGGAGCCAGTCTTCCGAGAGGCAGGCAGTGCTACGCGTGCGACGGGCAGGGCCACATGGCTCGTGACTGCCCGACCCACCGTACCAAGGAGCAGCAGACGGTGGAGGGGCCACCCAGGCAGCGGCAGAGGGTTGACCGTGGCGGTCCGCAGGGAGGAGGCGGACGAGGCAGAGGAGTTGGCCGAGCAGCAGGTGGTGGGCAACGCTTTGAGGCTCTGCCACCACCACCACCAGGAGGTCCGCCCCGACCACAGGGAGCTGGCGGGCAGAGACAGGCACAACTCCAGGCAGTAGAGGCCTACGACCACGACGTGCCAGAGATTATTCGAGGTACGATCTGTGTCTATTACACCCTTTCTACAGTTCTTATAGACACAGGAGTGAGTCACTCTTTCATAGCTGCTGCCCTTGTTTGGAGCTCGGAGATTCCGACAAAGCTGTTGGCTCGATCCTTACGGCTAGAGACTCCTATGGGAGCAGACTCGACGATTACGCACTGGTTCCGGCAGTGTGAGCTTACTCTAGGAGGCGAGAGCTTCAGCTCAGATCTTCTTGTAGTGGCGTCAAGGCCTTACGACGTCATCTTGGGCATGAATTGGTTATCTACGGTCCATGCACAGATTGATTGCATTAGGCGCAAGGTGCGATGTGTGTGCACCGATGGGAGCAGGTTCACCTTCACCGGCGAGAAGGGAGCCTTTGCAGCACATGATGGACTCACGCAGAGGAGAGGGTAACCCATCACTCATCAGTTGGCTAGCCTCATCCTTGGAGCAGTGGACGTGCGGAGTCCTAGTTTTCCTGCAGTGGTGGATCAGTATGCGGACGTCTTCCCCGACGACGTTCCAGGACTACCTCCTCGCAGAGAGGTAGACTTTTACATTGACCTGTACCCCGGGACAGCCCCGATATCCACTCCAGCGTATCGGATGGCCCCCGATGAGCTTTGAGATCTACAGGTACAGTTGGAGGATTTGTAGGGCAAGGGGTTCATCCGACCCAGTGTTTCACCCTGGGCTTCCCCGATTTTGTTCGCCAAGAAGGCGGACAGGAGCTTGCGACTATGTATCGACTATCGTCGCCTGAACCAGGTGACAGTGAGGAACAAGTATTCGCTACCGAGGATTGATGACCTCTTCGATCAGCTCAAGGGAGCACGTTGGTTCTCGAAGATAGACCTCAGGTCAGGCTATCATCAGCTCAGAGTTCGAGACGAGGACGTGCAGAAGACGACCTTCAGGTGTCGGTATGGTCACTATGAGTTCTTGGTTATGCCTTTCAGCGTAACCAACGCTCCAGCAGTTTTCATGAGCCTCATGAACAGGATCTTCCAGCCGTACCTCGATCGATTTGTCGTGGTCTTCATCGATGACATTTTGGTGTACTCGACCACCGAGGAGGAGCACGCCTACCACTTGCGGGTTGTACTAGACAAACTCCGAGAGCACCAGATTTATGGAAATCTCTCGAAGTGCCAGTTCTGGTTACGTGAGGTCCACTTCTTGGGGCACGTCATTTCTGAGGTGGGAGTTGCAGTGGATCCCGCGAAGATCGAAGCAGTGCTAGCTTGGGAGCCACCCAGGAGCGTGACGGAGGTGCGGAGTTTCTTGGGTCTTGCCGGATACTATCAGAGATTTGTGCCGGACTTCTCCAGAGTTGCGGCTCCACTCTCAGCTTTGACGAAGATAGGTAAACCCTTTGTGTGGTCAGACAGATGTCAGCAGAGATTTCAGGAGCTGAGGCAGAGATTGACCAGCTAGCGCACCTATCTTGAGGTTTCCTGAGGAGGGAGTTGGATACGTAGTCTACTGCGATGCATCAGGGACCGGACTCGGGTGTGTCCTGATGCAGGAGCGGGCCGTGATTTCCTATGGATCACGTCAGTTGATGCCGCATGAGCAGAACTACGTTACCCATGACCTGGAGTTAGCAGCAGTGGTCTTCGCTCTGAAGACATGGCGGCACTATCTGATGGGCGAGTGATTTACAGTCTTTTCTGACCACCAGAGTCTCAGGTACATCTTCTCTCAGAAGGACCTGAACCTGAGACAGCGGCGATGGATCGAGTTCCTCCAGGACTATGACTTTGAGATAGTCTATACTCCTGGGAAGGGGAACGTGGTAGCCTATGCCCTTAGCAGGAGGACGGGCATCTAGCTACTTGAGGAGGCGACAGAGCAGCTATCCGCTTTGCAGATATCCTTCGTGGATAGGGATGGAGTATCCTTCCTTCAGTCTCTCACAGTCACTCCTCCACTACTGCAGCGGGTCAGAGAGGCACAGCGTGAGGATGCTGATTGTGAGACGCGGTGTGCACAGATATCCTCGGGATAGGCACCTGATGGATTCTCCTTTGTAGCAGAGCACAACATCCTTTTCAGAGGACGTACCTTGGTACCAGTTTCTTTACGAGAGGAGGTGCTGAGAGAGTTTCACACTTCTCCTTTGGTGGTACATCCTGGAGTGGCGAAGATGTACCAAGATCTCAGACGACAGCACTGGTTGCCGGGCATGAAGAAGGATGTGGCAGAGTTCGTTTCATGGTGCCTCACCTGCCAGCAGGTGAAGGCAGAGCATCAGGTACCAGAAGGCTTGGTACAACCCTTGGAGGTCCCGGAGTGGAAGTTGGACGGGATATCTATGGACTTCGTGACTGGACTTCCACGCACTTCCAGAGGTCATGACTCCATTTGGGTGATTGTTGACCGACTCACCAAGTCGGCACACTTCTTACCCATCAGAGAGCAGGGCTCAGTGGAGAGCTTGGGGTGTCTCTATGTTCAGGAGATTGTACGGCTTCACGGTGTTCCATCGACTATCGTCTCCGATCGGTACACTCGTTTTACTTCCCAGCTTTGGAAGGGGTTGCAGGAGGCATTCGGGACGCGGCTACGTCTGAGCACCGCCTTTCACCCTAATATGGATGGTCAGACGGAGAGGACCATTCAGACTCTTGAGGACATGCTCCGCGCATGTGTCCTCGACTTTGGTCACAGCTGGGAGGACCACCTACCCTTGGTGGAGTTTGCGTACAACAACAACTACCACTCCAACATCGGGATGACACCATACGAGGCGTTGTACGGCAGGCCTTGAAGATCTCCTGTGTGCTGGACAGACCCTGGGGAGTCAGCACTTGTGGGACCAGAGATGGTCTGGGCCATGACAGAGAAGGTCCAGGTCATCCAGGAGCGGATGAGGAAAGCTCAGAGCTGGCAGAAGTCATATGCCGACAGGAGGCGGAGGCCACTAGAGTTCGAGGATGGCGACCACGTCTTCTTGCGGGTCTCACCTCGACGTGGTTTGCAGAGATTTGGCCGAGGCGACAAGTTGTCTCTACGCTTCATCGGGCCTTTCCAGGTCCTCAGCAGGATTGACGAGGTGGCTTATCGCCTGGCTCTACCACCTCAGTTGCACTGGGTGCACGACGTCTTCCACGTATCTCAGTTGAGGAGATACGTGCATGACCCGACGCACATCATTGACCTTGGTGAGCTAGATGTGGATGATGGGGCGACTTTTGCGGAGGTCCTAGTGGAGATAGAGGATCGACAGGAGTGGGTCCTACGTGGGCGATCGATTCCTCTTATGCACATCAGATGGCATCATGGGAACCTCTAGGAGAGCACGTGGGAGCGGGAGGCTCAAATGCGTGCTCAGTACCCACATTTGTTCCCCTAGTTTATGATGTATCTTTACGGGGACGTAAAGCCCTGAGGTGGGAGTAATGTAAAGACCCGTAAATTTCAAGGAATTTTTTTTCTTAATTTTATTTGGAATTTTACAAGAACGTAGTTTCTGACGGCACCTGATTCCGAGGCCCGGTGTGCCCGGAATCATTTTCCGAAGTTTGGATCGGGTACGTTCAGTGAACGGACGAGCGAGTTTTTCTAACTTTTGAACCGGTGCCCGGAATCGAATTCTGAGGGCACCGATGAAATCGCAGCGCCGATATTTTCTTAGAAACGCCTCTTCCAGAGTTGCGTTTTCTCGGGTGTGGTTTTTAATTTTTGGGATTAAAGTTTAGAAATAAAATAATTTGTTCGAAAAACATTATTTTATTTCACTTAAGCCACTTGAATCCAGTTGAAAGCCACTTAAACTGAGTTAAAACAGATAGGGTACTATCCAAAAATATCCTACCCCCTTGGTAGGATATTTTTGAGGTGGGGCCCGCACAAGCCCCGCCGTTTCTTTCCGCTAAGTAACGCACCCACGAAAACCCATCATTATGAAAGTCAACTGACGCATTTTCTTAAACCCTTAACAAACCATTTAATTGGGCGGTTTATTTCGTGAATTAAATGGGTGGTTTCTTTCGTTGAATTA
The DNA here is from genome assembly GCA_963277665.1 of Viscum album. NCBI lineage: Eukaryota > Viridiplantae > Streptophyta > Magnoliopsida > Santalales > Viscaceae > Viscum > Viscum album. The sequence goes on from OY728122.1 coordinate 1,985,642,726, forward strand.
ATTCAACGAATTGATGGGTCGTTACTTACCCTTTTCGTTTGTTAGCGTAATAATAAAATAAGACCAACAAGTATTTTTGGAGGATTATTCTTTGAGAGGTTTTGTTAGAGCCTTCATCCTCCTTCGCGAAGAACGCAAAGAACGCGAAGAACGCAAAGAACGCGAAGAACGCCGACCTCCGACGAAGAACGCTGAACCCGCGGAAGTCGACGACGTGACACCGTGTTCCGCGATGCCGACGTTCCCTTCCTGCAACGTTCTTCTGCGACGTCTCTTCCTCCGCAACGAATCTTCGATCAGCTGTTTGAGGTAAGAGACTTAGAGATTCTCTTAAATCTCCCTTGTGTTTTTATTTAACAAAACACGGATTTAATTTTATATAATTAAATTAAATCTGTTGTTTCTTGGTCCGTTGAGTTTTCCGACTCAACGCCGGATTCCGCGACGACGCGACGCCCTTCCGCGATGACGCGGCGATTCCCTCCTTCCGCGACGAGCAATTTCGCGAAGAACGTGCGTGTGATGACGACTACGAGGTAGGGGTTGTTGTGAATTTTAATTCCTTTTTCCTGTGATGGTTTCTTTTAAAATTGAAGAACCGGACAATAAGAACAATTTTAATCCTTTAAAATTGTTGATTCAGGTGTTGAATTTATGTCTCCCGTTGTTTATCTCTAACGCGGAGGGTGCAGGCCAAACGAACACGGCCCGGAAACCCTCCACCATTCTTCGTTGTTGGGTGGATTTGACGGGTGACGAAGGAACGTGCTGCAACGGGAATTTGATGGTTCCGCAGTGAAGAACGAGTCCTGGGAGGAGCAGCGGCACAGACGGGAACAGAATCGGACCACCAGAGCGACTCCGGCGGCCCGCGGAAGCCGCCGGCGGCGCGGGTCACCGGCGCGGTGGCGCCGGCAGCCGGAAGCGGTGGCGCCCCAGCGCGCCGCCGGACAAGGTCGCCGCGGCCGCGCGGGTCCAGCGCTCACGGACACGGCAAAGCCGCGTCCGGCTGCCCAGGGCGACACCCCGCGGGTGCCACGGGGGTGTCACGCGGGGGCGGCGGCTCCCCCCCCGCGTCGCTTGGCTGAGCCGGGCCGGACCGGGTCCGGACCGGTCGACCCGGTTTGGCCGACCCAGGTGGGGTCGGGCCGGGTCGGCCTGGGCCCGGACCCCCCGTTTTCGGACCATTTTTGGTCAAATGCCTGTAACTTGAGCTACGGGCCTCCGAACGACGCGCCGTCAGCAGCAACGAGATCCTTGGATCAAGACGACCGTTTCATTATATCGCACTCAAGGTTTCAGAATACTTTGGGTTCGGCCGGGTTGGTTCGTACACGAAACCAACCAGGCTCTCGGAGCGGAAACGCTCATATCTTGAGCTACGGACGTCCGATTGACGTGCCGTCGACTTCGTTGAATTCCTCTAAGTGAGACGGATCTTTTGGATCACTCCACCCAAGGTTTGGACGCAGGTGGAGTATGGTCGGGTTGGTTTTGCCTTAAAAACCAACCGGGCCCCTGGGACGAAAAAGCCAATAACTCTCAGACCGGGCGTCCGATTGACGCGCCATCTGCGACGTTGAGTTCCTGTTGACGATACGGAACTTTTGGATACATCAACTTCGGACTTTGTGTCAGTTGATGTATCAGCCTCTCGGCTTGTGGAGCGGACCCTCCCGAACGAGCTTGCTGTGTGCGGGAACCCTAGAGTTGGCTGCGACTGCTACTTCGACAACGATGACCGTGCAGAGATCCTCAGTGGACTGCGGCGACGACCGTGCAGAGATCCTCAGTGGACTGCGACGACGACTGTGCAGAGATCCTCAGTGGACTGCGACGACTACTGCACTCAGCGATCCTACGTGGATCATTGCTACAGGTCCTGTGTGGGCCCGATCCTGTGTGTGTCTGATCCTGTGTGGGTCAGCGCTCAGCGGTTCTGTGTGAGCCAGCGCCTACAGGTCCTGTGTGGGCCTGATCCTGTGTGGGTCTTTGCGGGGGTTAGTACCTATCGATCCTTTGTGGGTCCGATGAATTAGATGGATCAGTGATCATCTTTATCGTCATTCGAAGAAATATACCTGTGTGAGCTGAATCCTGTGTTACTCTCCTTTGTGGATTGTGTTGAGCTATCCTGTGTGGATTTACTGTTTACTCTCCTTTGTGGATTGTGTTGTGCTATCCTGTGTGGGTATACGTTTTTGATTTCCTGTGTGGACTGGGTTGTGCTTGGGCTCGGATGTTGGAGCCGAACAGGAATTGATGACTTAGGTATATGTATGGGCATATACCTAAGCCGTGTCAGATGTTACTTCAGGATTGTATCTATCCTTTGTGGATTATACTTTGTGGATTTCGGGAGACCTTCGGGGGTCTCAGGGTCCCTATTGAGTAGCTTATACTCACCTCTGCACGGGCTATGCCCGCACTTCGTTGTGTTGGTTGCAGACGACGGACAACACTGATCATGGTGGAGGCGTGCGGAGCAGGACGGTACCTGGAGGTGGACCACTGTGCGGGACGTACTCGGAGCGGTCAGGTGGACCCGGGGAACAGTGGAGGCTATCTGTACCCACCCTTCAGGTGGGACTTCCAGAGGACGGCTCGACGCTGCGGCTTTTCCTTTCAGTTGCTGTTTTTCCCTTTCAGTTGTACTTTACAGTTGGGCTTGTACTTCCGGCCCCCTTTACTTTCAGCGCAGCTTGTTACAGTTTTTACTTAGTGTTTACTTTTCCGCTTGCTTACTCTGTGGTGCTTGTTTACTATTAAAAGGCAATGCCTTCCCTTTTTCTGGGATTTACGCCTTGGTGCTAGTCGCCAGCCCTTGGCCTATGGAAGGCGGGCTTGGGGTAGTCACGGTACGGGCCCCGAGGACGGGTCGTGAAAAAGAGAGTCCCAAAATAAGAAATAATTCCCCCCAAATGGGTGTGATGATCCCGACCTCCCATCCTCTCAACCAATGTGAGTTATTAAGCATCGTTGGCCAAAGTCCCTAATGAGTACCTACCTTTGGAAAGTAGGTCCCTTAGGATATAGAACCATTGGGTGTTTCTAGCTCCATGAACAAACCCATTGAAAACTGTTCAGAAATAGAAAATCATCATGAGGCATGAATTATAAGGGGAATAAAAAATGGTGAACCCAATGTAAATCCTTAACCAAGATAATAATTTCACCCACCGATCATGAATCTTTTCACTTGATAAGAGAGGGCTAGACAAGGAAATCAATCATGCATTTGTTTATTCAAATGAGATTCTACTTTGATAGAGTTTCTTGTTTGTGTTTATCATATATATAGGCACTTCTTTCCAAGAACTCCCTTCAATCCAATGTAATCATTAAGTATCTCACCAATGAACTCATTGACTGCTACATGGACCAGGTCTTCGTCCACAAAGAAGATACCATTGCCCACCCAACGTCTTCAATGTTGGGTCTCTAAGTCACTGGACCAGGAGTAATGTCAAAATGGTATGATCCCAACATTGGAGGCTGTTTGATAGGACCTCCAAATCAACAAACACTACTGATCTTCTGGTCAATAATGATCGGTGGTCTTGAACCAAATGGAACCAACCGCCTTCTTTAAGCATTTCAGGAGCTTATCCCTAGAACGCAATAACCAGTCCCTCTCGTATCTTAGAGAGGTGGATCAAGAGGCCATAGATGGACTCATACAGTAGAGATAGGGGTCTTTATCAAGAGATCCTTCCATAAATTTCCATCACTAATTCCATACAGTAGTGAACCCTCAACCTGATGAGGGTGTTGTTCTCAACTTTATAACCCATATCCTTCAAACCAGGGCATGCAAGATAGACCACCGAGGATGAAAACTGGTCAATAGAGAGTAGGGTCACACCTATTCACCCTCCAGAGAATCCCACCAACCTAATTTGTTGGAAAATTGTGAGTGACCACATACACCCATCCTCCTTCATTCATCCTGCCAATAGACTCGCCTGGCGGCATTCAAAGAAGCCCACCAACCAAATATGGTGGAAACCTGCAAGAAGGAACATACACCTGCATTCACCCACCAAGACTACCATTAGACTCATCTAGAAGCACTCAAAGAGGTTTTTTGACCATGTTTGGAAGCAAGCAGTGAGCAGGTACACACACCTACTAGTATTCATCAAGCCTGCGAGTAGCCTCATCTGGCAGCACCCGGGGAAGTTAGGCGTAAAAGTCCTGACGACAAGAAGGGGAAATAATAAACTCTCTACCACCACACATGAGTATTATTAGTATCCACTAGTAGAAAAAAGAGGATAGGAGTAGGCAGATATACTTACTCTAGATACAGAATAGACGTATATCCCCATTCCAGTCATTGAAGTCACTAATCATATCCTGGTAGTGGTAAAAGGACAGATGAAAATTCCTTCACATATCATGCAGATTTACCAAGATATCATAACAGTGACAATAGTAGTTCCTAAGGGATAGACACATAACTCTATCCCCACAAATAGGGTGGCTAGTCATCATAACATCCCAACACAGACACACACCACTTCTCTATTTCAGGAGGGTCATAGGGAAAAATCCTCCATACTATATGGAAAACCGAATTAGGAACATACACCTGCTCCAATTGGAGGTAATCAACCTATACCAATGACCACTCCAGTGTAGACACAAACACATACCCATGAAAACCATGTCTCCCAACAAGTGACCCTGACCGCTCATAAGAAGACACCCAAGAAGAAGCCTCAACAAACAAAATTAGGAGATCAAGAGTTGATCTATGATCTGGATCTACTTAATGATGGATTTATTGAAGCCCTAAAATTTTTATCTGTGGTAGATTAAGATTCTACCCTCCCATTACTAGATTATGGGACCAGTAGCAGTAATTCTAAAGGTCCCTTCTAGATACTTCACCATGAAAGATTAATTTATGACAACAATCCGGTCGATCTCGAGAGCCTATCTCTTGATGAGAGCCATAACAACCCTCTATGTGGCTAGAAGTATAAGGAGAAAGAGGGTTTTCCCCTTACTGTAATACATTTTAGCGTTACTCCCCATGATGGAGTTCGCTACAAAATTTCTCTTATTAGTATTGTTTCTCATTGTCTACAGAATTCTCTAATTGGAAATGTAGTGATGATAAACCAATCCTATCGTGAGGAACTTGAGAACATGAGGCCAGTCATGTCTGATGCTTTTTCACTAGTAGGTGAAATATTTTCTCAACTAGAAGACACCCCAATGAGATGTTCATTTTCCAAGCCTCCTTTGGATCATCTATCTTCCAACATAATAGAGGAAATCTCAACCAATCTCACTACCTATGATAAAACAATAGGAAAGAGGCCACTTTGGTTAGACCAGGTAGAGGAGAATCTAAGAAAATATGAGGAAGAAATTCTAAATATGAAGAAAAAACTAGATAAAGATGAGATACCAGTCATGTTATAGCCTTTATCCACCCCTCAATGCAACATTCCAGATGTGCTGCTAGAAGATTGTATGCACGACATCCACCTCAACATATGGAAAACTCTTCATCACCTAAAATCAAAGGTATTACCCTATGATGAGTATCAAAATTACATTAAGGTAATATAAGGGTTGTTGTTCCAACTTGAATTGGAATCTATCCTAGCTTCATGACATACAAAGATCGAGAAACAGCAAGGGGACCTTCAACGCGCATGTCTCAATGCATTAATGAGGTTGCAAAAACTGATCGAAGATACCCCATATGGTGTTCATATTATAGGATGGGGTGAACATGGAGAATTTCATTTCACCACAATCCTTAACCATAAAAGTTTTATAAAGGTTGTATCATGCAATGTCATAGCCCCAGTCTAGCTACAAAAAATGGAATTTGTTCATGACTGAAGATATGCTCAATAAGAATAGGCCACGACTAACTCTCACCAATGTCGGGTCAAAAGAGAGTAGGATGTTGAGATACTTTTTCATCAAGAATCTGAGAACATTAGGCAGGAATCCCACTTAGAGGATGTAAGCCATCATATAGCACAAATTTCAGAAATAACACAACAATCTTTCAAAATAGGAGATTTAAGTGCATGTCAAATGATGCACCCAACCCACATCTGAACAAAACTTTGTAAAATTAGAAGAGCAGTCATTGTGATATCAGCCATGATAGTTTGAGATCAACCCCAGCTCGTAGGTATGGGGTATTTTTTAAGCCAACACTCAAGATCAATAAACTCGACCTGAATGGTTGTGAAAATAGAGAAGGAACAACCCCAAACCTTAGGAATGGTGGATTTTCACCCCAGCAACCCAATACTCATAGGAAATCAGTTTTCTCCCAATTAGGGAAGATACCGCAGAATGAATCCTCCCAGTTCGTACCATCCTATGATCCAATACCTTCACTTAGAGCATGCACAATCGAACTATTTGTAGATTCCCTTCAGGTTACTATTTTCCAAGAAGCTCATAGGGAATCAAAAAAGGAGAGTAAAAGGAATCATAAAGGATGTAGAAAAAGGTGATCTCATAGAGATACTAATGAAATACTCACAATGCATTACATGTCAATGAACATCATCAATGATTTCATTGAAAATACTTCAAAACATGAGTCTAGTTTAGAGGATTCTGAAGAGGAGGCTCCGGTTCATAATGTGGTACACACTGAAATAGATGAAGGAGGTGTACATACCTAAAATCAAAGGCTTTCCCAGAATCTGGGCATTCCCCCAAATAATCCACCACCTCATCAAAAGGCACCTAATGGGGAAAAGGTTAAGGGTCAAATCGTACCTCACCACCCTTTTGGGGAGGTTAAGCTCCTTTATCTGGAAGAAATATTTTCTTAGTAAGAGGAGGATATGAAATAATTGAGGAGAATCAATGAATAACTACTTTGAGGTAGCCTTTCTGCTAGATATGTTCCGCAAAAAAATCCTCAACTCGCGCTTCTAGTTGGCGCACCTCAACAAAGAGTGTTTTTCTCAGCAATTGAGGTAGAATTGAAACATTCGCTCAATGTGGGATATCAACCACTGATATATTCGGATCTCAAAATAGCAGATTGAGAATTACCTCCATTGGATACACAACTAGAATATGGTCAGACACATCCTTACAAGCCCAACCCTATGGGTTACCCATGACAAGTGCTAGCAGTGTTTCCACCAATGATCCTACCAGTTGCTGCACCTATTTAGGCTCTAGTCACTGCACCCTCCTAGGCTCCATCTTAGCCAAAATTTCTCTAGATTATCATGAAAACCATTGAGTCATTAAAAAATCAATTGGAAGCCATGGAGGAATGGTGTGCACTGATACATCCAGAAAAGAAGGCTTACCCTGAATGGGTAGATCCAACTCTTTCACCACCAAACTTTGGGAATCCTAAATTTCCAATATTTAATGGATCAGGAGATCTGAAGTAGAAATTGATGCATTTTGTCTCTTGATGTGATCCCGTGATGGTTAACCATGAACAACAGTAGGTAGTGAAACCCAGTTGTTTCCTGAAATCACTACAGGGACCAACCTTTGTGTGGTACATGGGTTTACAAGCTCAGCCAATCATGGGGTGGGAGGACCATTTTCAGAAGTTTCTTTTCTAGTTCAGCTCAATGCTATAGAAAATAATGGTCTTCTATCTTACAAACTAAAAAGACGGAATAATGAAAGGGTCTCAGATTTCATTGCTTGGTGGAAAGTATTGATATACTCCTTAAACCTACCACTCCCTTAAAAAGAGTTATTGATCATTTGTGTAGAAAATTTTCATGATGAGTTGTGCACACCGCTAATCCCTATAAAATACATAGGAGGGTTTTGGGACCTCATTGAGATTTCTCAACAAGTAAAAGAATCAATTACCGAGACCAAAGCCAAGTCTCAAGTAATTCCATCAATTCAGGGAAGGATAATAGGAAAATAATAGGCCACTACAGTTACACTTAAGAAATCCAATATACCTAATCCTACTTCAAATCTTGTACCTATCATATGACTACACTCCCCGAGCATTAGCAGTACCGCCTATCTTATCAATATGATCAGAGAGACCAACAACGAAAGAATTTTAAGGAGATGAAAAACAAGTTCAACTCTTTTCGAGATCACCAAGTCACTGGCTACTTCATCTCAACATTGGAAAATAACTTAATCAATTTTCCAAATCCCAAGAAGACTAGCAAGGAAGTTGATGGAGATTTCTCAAATTATTTTCACTTTCATCAGATGTTGGGGCACTATATCCAAGACTTTGTTTTTCAAATACCACCTATAGAAGATGGTAGACTCAGAGCAAGTGAAGTTGAAGAATTCACCTGCTCAGGTGGCATATGTTTCCACCACTATCCCATAAGAGAATGAAAATGAATAACAAGAAGTTAAGATAAAGAGTGCATAAAAGTTTGGTGACCGGATGGTTAGAAAAAAATAAACCTTACTCATGCTATTCTACAAACATAGTTGAAACGACCAACTATGCCTCCTACCACTCCGGCTACATCACAACCAACTTCATTGGTATCTCAGTCCTCCCAATTCCAATATTCCAAAAAGGGACATGGACATCAAGATAAGAATAAAACACAAGAAGATGAAAATAAAATGAAGATGAAGTTGTTCTTTACTTTAGAAGATTTCATGCCTGTAGTCCCAAAAGCACAGGCACCACCCCTCCAAATGGTACAGAAAGAATCGGCCCATCAAACAGAATATTCATTTGATAATGAATTGATATTTGGTTACATTAATGTTATTTATTTGATGGATAAATTTATATATGATGATTCTGATTATGAATCTTAATTCCTTATTCTTGATTGGGAAACAATAGGAAGAATCCATCAAAATCGAGGTTACAGAGGAGGAAATGGTCATTCCAGAAGTCATTAATTTAACCATGCCCCTACATGAACCATCTATACATATGAAAATCATGGGAAATCCCTTTAGAAAACTTATAAATAACAAATGAATTCCCACACGCATGACAGGGTTTTCCCTAATTCAATTATCTTAGAAGATTTATGTAACTACCTAACCCCAGTTACCTAGAGTCGGTGCATTATTACATAACATTGGCATGATCACAAGAAAGATCAAATCTCGAAGGACTGATTAGTTTAGTAGCCTTGGAAACACTAGATATATTCATAAAGTTTACATTACATCATAAAATGAAAACTACAACAATATAGTCTCCATAGTCAACACTCTTATCCCCTCATACTATCCCAGCAGGTCATTCATAAATTAATTATTCACATACTGGGAAAAATAAAACATAGAAAAGGGGTGAGCTCAAATTCCCAGTAAGGATAAAAATATAGCGGAAACTTTCATAAATAAGAATAAACATTCAAGGCAATGTATAACTAAAACAAAAGCCTTTTAAACTTGAACTTCAATATAGTATGTCAAAAATAAAATGAAATAATGTCATTTACTTATTCACATGGATATTCTACTAATCGAATAATCACATGCAATATCAATAACCACTTTCATAATGATAGAATTCATAATGCCAGACTATCATAACCACATAGCCAAGGCATCATGCCAAGACTACAAATAATATTTTTCCAAGGCCTTGTGCCAAGACACTAGTTTGTATCATGAGATCTACCGATGCATCGAGGAGCTATAGTGGGATCCACCCGACATATATTAAGTCCAATGCATTCCCATATGAAAAGGTTTAAACATAACATAAACATTCGTATTAAAACTAGCATACGAGATGTAAATACTTCATCCATAAACCATGAATAGTATAAAAATAACACATCCACAGTCAAACATATCAAAAAACCTTCAATACAATATATAAGTTTTGTATCATAATAAATCAACTTTAAATAAGTGTAAAATCCATCAAAGGATGTTGACATAGATGAAATCAAAACTCTTTTTAGAGAAATATCTCTTCCTATTTTGAAATCATTTAAGAGTCATATATTTATAAAATAAAACATTTCCATTGAAAATATTCTTATAATCTTGTAAGGGAAGCTTCGACGATTTTATAATGGAGGAAAATAGCCGCACCCGCCGTATAAGTTAAAAAAAACATTCTTACCTTAATTTTGTCGAAAAGGTTAAAAAGGAACTTGTTTGAAAAATGACGGAAAGATTCCTTTATAAACCACTTATAAAAGTAAAAAAGCGTATAAATGAATTTAACCCATATTCTAGTAAATAGGAAAAATGTTTTGAAATACATTTTAAGAAACATGGATGTGGATGATAAAGAAGTCCCAGTAGATAATCACGTATAAACAACCTCGGATAAAGAAGAGATTGTGAAATAAACCCTTACCTTGTACTTTTACTTGTTTGGGGTTGGTTAACCTCCTGTATAATGGTGAAATAATTGTTATTAAATTATACAATAATCATATACATTAATATGATATCATATATTATCTTTTAACATTGATTTGTTAATAATATCTTAGTATTATTGTTGTTTCGGGTGTTAACTTACTCATTTTCATTTATATGTTTTGTTACGTAAGTCATGTTTTTCATGGATAGTTTGTATCTTAATCATATCCAGAATGATGTCAAGTCCTTATATACTATTATTAATCATCAAATGAGAATTAGACTTGAATGGATACGATGGAGAATGAATCTCACCGCGTTCGTGGAGACGGTAGTCTGTACGTACGCACGAGCGACAATACCATTCTTTTGATATTAAAATAATATATAATTGGATGGTATATCATATATAAAGAATCATTATCATGTTATATTTATTATTTACATGAATTACACATCATTATTATACCCATCCAAATAATAATTTATTGAATAACAATTACACCACGATGTGGAGACGGTAAGCCGTACATACGCACGTATGGTGACATGTTATTAAAATGATGGATAGAATACTGAATATGGTTTTACCATATTTATAATAACATCACATTATATATAATATACTAGAGTTATTATTTTATAGTGGTAATAACAAAGAAATAAGAAGTGGAAGAAGAAAGGAACTTGAAAAAAAGTGGTGAAATCATTACCTCTTCTTCGGGTTCTTCCTTTTGATTTGATCAAAATGGCTCCTTAGGTTGGCTTTATGACTAACGAAAGGCCTCTAGGATGAAGTGAGGGAAGTTGAGAGAGTATTTGGGCAGATTTTGACCGAGCCAAACGGCTTTGAAGGTGTGAATTAATGAGAAGGGGGAGTGCCCTTTTATAAGAGGGGTGAGGGGAACCTTTGGAAAATCTAGAAATATTATTTTATAATAAATTCATATTCGGTTTCTAATGCCTCAAAAGTGTATTATTTAAAGGTTAAGGTGGGGATGGTTCGAAAACCACTCAACCAATAGAATTTAGACAGGTTTGGGTCATTATATTAACCTTATCTTTTAGTTTTAACTCTTAGTTAATTAGTTTGAAACTTACCATGTCACTTTGTATTTTTATATTATATAGTTAATAAACTTACTATATACCTCCAAGGGACCCCCAAGTGGTCCATTAATGATACACCTATCATGATATAAGTCTCTTGTCTGAACATTAGATTTTTAGGAATTGAATATCAATTAATAATATAATATTTTTTTAAAAAACTCTTTTATGTCAATTTTGACACTATTTGGAAAACTGATTTTTGTGAAAATCATAACAGAATGATTACTTCGAAAAAAGTTAATTAAATCATTACCAACATGTCATATTAACCTATAAAATTAGTTTAATTCATAAAAAGTCTCAAATTATATTTATTTGGGTATTTATAATATCAATTATTTCAATGTTTCACTATTATGGTAATTACTGCATCATCATTGAGTCATAAATAAATTAAATTATTTAATGTCTAAAAATTATAAATAAAATATAATTATGTAGGAAATCTTTTTATATTTCTAATGAATATTTATAATCAAATTTATCTTATGTGTAACCCTATATTAATAATGTTTTAGTAAATAAACTTTGATTTTAACTCTTTTAACTCTTCTTTGAATTAAATAATAATAAATGTCCTAATCTAATCCAAGTGGACCTAAATGATAATATTTTATTCCCAAGGTTGTTTTTGGTCGAGATACACTTTTCCAATAGAATTAGGACATGTGTTAGGGTAATATTAATATCATTTTTACCCTTAATTACCATATTTACTTTTAACCGTGGTAAATAAAAGTAAAAAGTTACTATTCACCAAAAATTATTTTCATCTCAATGAACCACATTTTAGTCCTTGATATTAACCATGTCTCTCGGATTTTTGAAATTCCACTCACAGAAGTGGTAAAATTAAGTTTTATGAAAAATTCAGTTTTTTAACTACCACTTAGTGGTTTCACTATTCATTAAAAAATGAAGTTTTTCAGAAAAATACCAAAAATTAACCCTAGGCTAATTTCAATATTCCAAATCCAAAAATGAAGTCCATTTTGAAAAATAAAATTTATAAATTTCAAAAAGTGGGTATTACTATTCATAACGGCTAGTTTGATTGGTTGTGGTGTGTTTGAACTCGATGTTGCGCACAACACACGCTATTGCATTATTCAAAAAGAAGAATATCGTAGAAGTTTGGGGTGTTACATTCTCCCCTCCTTCAAATAATTTCGTCCTCGAAATTTCTAGAATACTACCGCATGAAAAGACTCGGGTGCTTCTTCATCATAAGTTCCTCGGGTTCCCACGTTGCCTCTTCCATCTTATGGTTTCTCCACAAGACTTTTACCAGACAAGTCGTCCAGTTTCTCAGTACTTGTTCTCTCGTATCAAGAATCTTGACGGGCTATTTTCAATAAGACAGATCAGGTTCCAGTTCTAATTCCTCATAGGTGAGTACATGCGTTGGGTCAGGCATGTATTTCCTCAACAAAGATATGTGGAACACATCGTGAACTTTGGACAGACTTGGCGGCATTGCCAATCAGTAAACTACAACCCCAATTCGTTCTAGAATTTCAAAAGGCCCAATGTACCTGGGACTCAATTTACCTTTCTTACCAAAATGTATGACTCCCTTCCTTGGAGATACCTTCAGGAAAACATGATCACTGACTTGAAATTCCAAATCCTTCCTTCGATTATCAGCATAGCTCTTCTACCTACTTTGAGCTGCTTTGATATGGTTTTGGATTACCTTCACCTTTTCCATCGTTTCCTCCACCAGTTCTGGGCCTACAAGTTTTCTTTCACCAACGTTATCCCAAAAGGTTGGTGTGCGACATCTTTTTCCATATAATGCTTCATATGGTGCCATATGAATACTCGAATGGAAGCTATTGTTATAGGAAAATTCTACCAGAGGTAAATATTGATCCCACATACCCTGAAAGTCAAGTGAGCAGGATCTCAACATGTCTTCTAAGGTTTGAATAGTTCGTTCTGATTGTCCATCTATTTGAGGGTGGTAGGAAATGCTCAAATGAAGTTCAGTATCCAAGTCTTTCTGAAGACTTTTCCAAAATCTTGAAGTAAAACGGGGATCACGATCAGAAAAAATCAATAGGGGTACTCTATGAAGTCTCACAACTTCATTAATATATAGTCTTGCTAGTCGTTCAAGTGGTAAATCTTCTCTTATAGCAAGAAAATGTGCTAACTTGGTAAGACGATCAACAACGACCCATATTGCATCATTCCTTCTAGGAGTCTTTGGTATCCCCATGACAAAGTCCATCGTAATATTGTCCCATTTCCACTCTGGTATGGGAAGAGGTTTCATGACTCCTACAGCCTGTTGCCTTCCAGCTTTCACTTGTTGACAAACCATACATCTTGACACAAAATCGGAAATCTCCCTCTTCATGTTGTCCCACCAAAAATGTTCCTTCAAATATCTATACATTTTGGTGCTCCCAGGGTGTATAGAGAAATTGGAACTATGAGCATCATCCAGCAATTCCCTTTTTAGATCAGGTATATCGAGAACGCAAATTCTCTTCTCAAATTTCAAAATTCCATCTTCATACACAAAGTTTCTCAATCTCCCATCATTCACAGCTTTAATCTTCTTTTTAAATTCTTTATCATCGGTCTGAGAACTCTTAATCATTTCTAGTAAAGATGGTTTGGAAACCATTTGAAAAATAATTGATGTTTCACCTTCCCTAGTTATTCCCATGTCCATCTTCACTAGATCCATGAAAATTGGATCCCTTTCAATTCTCATATTGTTCAAAACTCCATGGTCTTTTCTGCTCAAAGCATCTTCCACCTTGTTTGCTTTCCCCGGGTGGTAGTGTATCGTGCAATCATAATCCTTGAGTAATTCAAGCCATCTCCTTTGCCTAATGTTGAGTTCTTTTTGTGAGAAAATATACTTAAAACTCTTGTGATCAGTATAAATATCACATTTTTCACCATAGAGGTAGTGCCTCCATATCTTCAAAGCAAAGATCACATCTGCTAACTCGAGATCATGAGTAGGATAGTTTTGTTCATGAATTTTCAACTATCGTGATGCATAGGCAATAACCCTATCATTCTTCATAAGGACACAACCAAGTCCTTTCTTCGATGCATCACTATAAATAACAAACCCATCATTCCCCAATGGTAGAGTCAATATAGGAGCATTGACTAATCTTCTCTTCATTTCTTCGAAACATTCTTCACACTCTTTTGTCCAAAAAAATTTAACCCATTTACATGTGAGCTTCGTTAATGGGTTAGCCAATCAGGCAAGATTCTGGACAAAACGTCGATAATAACCTGCCAAACCAATAAAACTGCGTACCTCAATTATACTCGTAGGTGCTGGAAATTCTTGGATTGCCTTGGTCTTAGAAGGATCAACAGAGATTCCATCTTTAGAGACAATATGGCCAAGAAAAGAAATCTCATGAAGCCAAAATTCACACTTGCTAAACTTCCCATATAATTCATGTCTTCTCAGAGTCTTCAGAATAATGCGCAAGTGATTTTCATGATCTTCGTAGGTTTTGGAGTATACCAAGATATCATCAATAAATACCACCACAAATTCATCAAGATATTCCTTGAAAACTCTATTCATCATATCCATGAATACAGAGGGTGCATTAGTCAATCCAAAAGGCATTACTGTAAACTCGTAATGCCTGTACCTAGTTCGAAATGCTGTCTTCGGAATGTCTTCCTTCTTCATACACAACTGATGGTATCCAGATCAAAGGTCAATCTTTGAAAAGTATTGAGATCCATGCAGTTGGTCAAATAAATCATCAATGCGAGGTAAGGGATACTTTTTCTTTATTATTATAGCATTGATCTCCCTGTAGTCGATACATAACCTCATAGACCCATCTTTCTTTTTAACAAAAAGAACAGGGGATCTCCATGGAGAAACACTAGGGCGAATAAATCCCTCATTACTCAATTCCTCTAGTTGTTTCTTTAGTTCAACTAATTATACAGTGGCCATTCTATAAGGGGTCTTCTATATAGGCCTTGATCCAGGAATTAAATCAATGGAAAACTCAACTTCTCATTTTGGAGGATGCCCAGGTAAATCTTCCGGAAACACATCTACATATTCATTCACAATAGGTACATACTCAATTTGAACATTCCTTTACTCACCCACTGTAATTTCATTCTCTTCCTCCCCAATAATTGAATTTAGTTGAGCTACTGGGGGTGGATCTAGATAAGAATTAGGTGGTGATGATTCTGCTCTAAAGATAAGGTGTTCCTTATCATCATCATCAAAAATTGTAACCTCATTCTTCTTACAATAAATCTTCGCATCATGGTCTAAAATCCAATCCATACCGAGGATTATATCAAACTCAATCATAGATATGACGATGAGATCAACGGATAAAGAACACTTATGTACTTTAATGGGGACTGATTCACAAAACTTTGTTGCAATGATACTTCCCTTAGGAGTTTTAACTGAAAAATAATTTTTTAAATCAAATTGGAAATATCTAATTTTCTTAGAAAACTGGGAAGATATGAAACAATGTGATGATCCATAATCAAATAATGCATTTTCTAAACTTGAGGAAACCATTAAATTACCTGCCACCACATCTTTTAGAGCTTCTACCTCAACAGTAGTGATAGCATAAGCTTGGCCTTGATCCCTTGGCCTTTTCTGAGGTAAGTTCCCCTGACTCTTAGGACATTAATTTGCATAATGTCTCATATCCCTGCAATTTTAGCACTGAACATTGGTAGCTTCCTTCTTCCCTTTGCAATCACGAGCTTGGTGGACTTTTTCACCACACTTGTAACAGACACCCATTCCCTTCAAGCAAGTACCGGGGTGTTTCTTCCCACATTTACTGCAGGATGGATATTCAACTTTTCCCTTATTCCCTTTATTTCCATTCCCAGATTGATCAGAAGATCTCTTCTTCTCTTGATTTGCTTTAAAGTCATAAGACTTTGAGAATTCTTTCTCTGTCTTGATAGCACATGAGACAATGTCTTCATACGAATAGAAGGATTGTGAGACTAATTCTAGACGGAGAAATGGTTTTAACCCATCAAATAAATGATCAATCTTACTTATTGGGTTATGTATATAATCTCTAACATACCTTTCTAGCCTTGTAAAGTTAGCCTCATACTTTGCGACATTCTCATCCTTTGTCTCAGACTCAGAAATTGTCTTTCCATATCTGTTCGATGGTCACGAGGAAAGTATTTTTCTAAAAATAGATCTTTGAACTCCCTCCATTCCATATTTTATACTTCATCATCTTCCTTCGTGTTTTGAATCAATGACCACCATTGATCATCATCTCCAATGAGGAGGTAAACTGCCATGATAACTTTTTCCCTTTCACTACTCCCCAAATCCTGAAATATTTTCTCTAGGGAATTTATCCATTGCTCAGCTACTAAGGGATTTGTACTCCCATTGAACATTGGTGGTTGTTGCCTCATAAAGTGATCTAACATTGATCCTCCACACTGCGGATCAGGGTGCTCCGTATGGGTAAAGTTATTATTCATAACCTGAGTGAGTTGTCCCAGTATGGTGATTAGCTGATCGACACCAGTTTCATCCCCAGCTCCACTATAATTATCTTGAGCAGGAGGGCAATCCCTACATGGAGTGCGTGCATTGATATAGTTTCCATTTCTTCCACTAGGCGCCATTTCTAAACAATGGCATAAACTAGATCAGTTTCTGAATCAAAATACATAATTCCATACTTATAAAACACTTAACATAAATTGAACTATTTATGGATATAATCCATAATCATAAAAAAAATTTCTTTGAGGAAGTATATACTCATAAACCCTTTATAATTATTTGTAAAGAAAATGAGAGTTATCCTAAGCATATCCCTCGGGAGTGTCGTAACCAAGAGTGCAACAAGGCCCGTTGTCGTGCACCAGTTCCCGTTCTAGTCTAGCTCAAAGCGGTGTTTTCGGGTTTTACCCCTAGGTACATTTGTGCCAGAGCCGCCTCTACCTGCTCGTATCCATACAGGGATGTATTGCTCGGAAAACTCACAAAATCTCTACAATACCAAAATTCTAGGAAGTTCTTCTACACTAATCCTCAAAGTCCATCTTAAATCTATGTGCTCTAATCAGAGTTTATCTAAATATATCTTCCAAGGTTTTTACTAAACTTCCTCTGATACCAACTGTAACGCCCTGACCCCAGTTACCTAGAGTCGGTGCATTATTACATAATATTGGCATGATCACAAGAAAGATCAAATCTCGAAAGACCGATTCGTTTAGTAGCCTTGGAAACACTAGATATATTTATAAAGTTTACATTACATCATAAAATGAAAACTACAACAATATATTCTCTATAGTACACACTCTTATCCCCTCATACTATCCCTGTAGGTCATTCATAAATTACTTCTTCACATCCTGGAAAAAATAAAACATAGAAAAGGGGTGAGATCAAATGCCCAGTAAGGATAACAATATAGCAGAAACTTTCATAAATAAGAATAAACATTCAAGGCAATGTATAACTAAAACAAAAAAGCCTTTTAAACTTGAACTTAAACATAGTATGGAAAAAATAAAATTAAATAATTCCATTTACTTATTCACATGGATATTCCACTAATCGAATAATCACATGCAATATCAATAACCACTTTCATAATGATGGAATGCATAATGCCAGACTATCATAACCACATAGCTAAGGCATCGTGCCAAGACTACAAATAAGATTTTGCCAAGGCCTTGTGCCAAGACACTAGTTTGTATCATGAGACCTACCGATGCATCGAGGAGCTATAGCGGGCTCCACCTGCCACATATTAAGTCCAATGCATTCCTATATGAAAAGGTTTAAACATAACATAAAAATTCGTATTAAAACTAGCATACGAGATGTAAATACTTCATCCATAAACCATGAATGGTATAAAAATAACAGATACATAGTCAAACATATCAAAAAACCTTAAATACAATATATAAATTTTTTATCATAATAATTCAACTTCAAATAAGCGTAAAATCCATCAAAGGATGTTGACATAGATGAAATCAAAACTCTTTTTAGAGAAATATGTCTTTATATTTTGAAATAATTTAAGAGTCATATATTTATAAAACAAAACATTTCCTTTGAAAATATTCTTATAAGCTTTTAAGGGAAGCTTAGACGATTTTATAACGGTGGAAAATAGCCGCACCCACCGTATAAGTTAAAAAAAACATTCTTACCTTAATTTTGTCGAAAAGGTTAAAAAGGACCTTGTTTGGAAAATGATGGAAATATTCCTTTATAAACCACTTATAAAAGTCAACAAGAGTATAAATGACTTTAACCCATATTCTAGTAAATAGAAAAAATGTTTTGAAATACATTTTAAGAAACATGGATGTGGATGATAAAGAAGTCCCAGTAGATAATCACGTATAAACAACCTCGGATAAAGAAGAGATTGTGAAATAAACCCTTACCTTGTACTTTTCCTTGGTTTGGGTAGGTTAACCTCCTGTATAATGGTGAAATAATTGTTATTAAATTATACAATAATCATATACATTAATATGATATCATATATGATCTTTTAACATTGATTTTTTAATAATATCTTAGTATTATCATTGTTTCGGGTGTTAACTTACTCGTTTTCTTTTATATTTTTTGTTACATAAGATGTGTTTGTCATGTATAGGTTGTATATTAATCATATCCAGAATTATTTAAAGTTCTTAGATACTATTATTAATCATCAAATGAGAATTAGACTTGAATGGATACGATGGAGAATGAATCTCATCGCGTTCGTGGAGACGGTAGTCCGTACATACGCACGAGCGACAATATCATTCTTTTGATATTAAAATAATATATAATTGGTTGGTATATCATATATAAAGAATAATTATAATGTTATATTTATTATTTACATGAATTACACATCATTATTATACCCATCCAAATAATAATTTATTGAATAACAATTACACCACGACGTGGAGACGTTAAGTCGTACGTACGCACGTATGGTGACATGTTATTAAAAGGATGGATAGAATAATGAATATGGTTGTAAAATATTTATAATAACATCACAGTATATATAAGATACTGGAGTTATTATTTTAGAATGGGAATAACAAAGAAAGAAGAAGTGGAAGAAGAAAGGAACTTGAACAAAAGTGGTGAAATCATTATCTCTTCTTCGGGTTCTTCCTTTTGATTTGATCAAAATGGCTCCTTAGGTTGGCTTTCTGACTAAAGGAAGGCCTCTAGGATGAAGTGAGGGAAGTTTATAGAGTATTTGTGCAGAGTTTGTCCGATCCAAATGGCTTTGAAGGTGCGAATTAATGAGAAGGGGGAGTGCCCTTTTATAAGAGGGGTGAGGGGCACCTTTGGAAAATCTAGAAATATTATTTTATAATAAATTCATATTCGGTTTCTAATGGCTCCAAAGTGGATTATTTAAAGGTTAAGGTGGGGATGGGTCGAAAACCACTCAAACAATAGAATTTAGACAGGTTTGGGTCATTATATTAACCTTATCTTTTAGTTTTAACTCTTAGTTAATTAGTTTGACACTTACCATGTCACTTTGTATTTTTATATTATATAGTTAATATAACTCCAAGAGACCCCCAAGTGGTCCATTAATGATACAAATATCATGATATAAGTCTCTTGGCCGATCCTTAGATTTTTAGGAATTGAATATCAATTAATAATATAATATTTGTTTTAAAAACTCTTTTATGTCAATTTTGAAACTATTTGGAAAATTGATTTTTTTGAAAATCATAACAGAATTATTACTTCGAAAAAAGTTAATTAAATAATTCCCAACATGTCATATTAACCTATAAAATTAGTGTAATTTATAAAAAGTCTCAAATTATATTTATTTGGGTATTTATAATATCAATTATTTCAATTTTTCACTATTATGGTAATTACTGCATCATCATTGTGTCATAAATAAATTAAATTATTTAATGTCTAAAAATTATAAATAAAATATCATTATGTAGGAAATATTTTTATCTTTCTAATGAATATTTATAATCGAATTTATATTATTTTTAACCCTATATTAAAAATGTTTTAGTAAATAAACTTTGATTTTAACTCTTTTGACTTTTCTTTGAATTAAATAATAATAAATGTCCTAATCTAATCCAAGTGGACCTAAATGATAATATTTTATTCCCAAGGTTGTTTTTGGTCGAGATACACTTGTCCAATAGAATTAGGACATGTGTTAGGGTAATATTAATATCATTTTTACCCTTAATTACCCTATTTACTTTTAACCATGGTAAATAAAAGTAAAAAGTTACTATTCACCAAAAATTATTTTCATCTCAATGAACCACATTTTAGTCCTTGATATTAACTGTGTCTCTCAGATTTTCAAAATTCCACTCACAGAAGCGGTAAAATTTAGTTTTATGAAAAATTCATTTTTTTAACTACCACTTAGTGGTTTCACTATTCATCAAAAAATGAAGTTTTTCAGAAAAATACCAAAAATTCACCCTAGGCTAATTTCGATATTATGAATCTAAAAATGAAGTCTATTTTGAAAAATAAAATTTATAAATTTCAAAAAGTGGGTATTACTATTCATAACGACTAGTTTGATTGGTTGTGGTGTGTTTAAACTCGATGTTGCGTACAACACACGCTATTGCATTATTCAAAAAGAAGCATACCGTAGAAGCTTGGGGTGTTACAATTTACTATAGGATATGCCACTGCCTAACCAACCTCAACATGCAGGAAGACCCTACCAACCCAATCCACCAAGAGTAAAATCACCTTAATCTCCTATTACAAAGGATGGTCCATCCACATCTGGAACATCAACTCCCAAAGAAGATGTGAAAGAATACCCCCATGTGGGGAAACTTAGGCCTTTAGGTCAAAAATATGTTGTCTTGAAGCAATTAGACCACGTTCCGGCCAAGTTTTCAATCTTGGATGCTTTGAGACTGTCAAAATACCCCCCGAGAGGCACTCATAGAGGTCTTATCAATCCCTCAGGAGTTTTAAGTCAAGGTTTTTACTGCTAAAGTGTATCGTGAAGAGAATGACCCAGCATAATTCCATACGGTCATCTCTTTCATAGACCAAGATGAGGATGCTGTCATGAAAGGACATGTTATTACCTTGTAAATTTATAGAAAAATAAATGATATTTATATCCAATGAACCTTTATTGACAATGGATCAGGATTTAACCTCATCTCGATTGGTACACTTCACCAATTGGATCTCAATGAATCTCACTTTCCCCCCTCCACTCTGATGTTATAGGGTTATGACAAGAACAATAAAGAGCCTATTAGTGAGATCACACTAGGAACTTAGTTTGGATATCTAGTTTCAGGCATAGAATTCATGGTTGTTCAGTAGGATACAACTTTCAATGTCCTTCTAGGAATATTTTGGCTACATCATCATGTATCCATTCCTTCATCATATCACCAATGTCTCAAATATTGTATAAATGGTCAATTTGGGACATTTTATGGTAACAATTCCTCATTCAAATCTTATGAGTCACAATATATTGACATAGGATTCTATCACATGGGAGGTAAACATTAAATGGACAATGATGTTACTCGAATAAATTCCCCAAATGGTCTAGAGATGATCTCAACTGACCCTTTCAAGCATCTCAGCAAGGATTACATGCTACCCATTAATCAAATTGAAAGGGTGTGTGTAAGATCTCAGATCATGGAAAGGTATGTTCTCGTTTAAGTTTTGTCTTTAATCCCTTGTATTGGTTAATTGAGTTCTTAACCAAGTCCTATAGGAGGTTCAGGGGTGTTTCTAGGGTTCGGGACATGAAAAGTGGAGAAAAGGGGGTTTTCTGGGTAGGTCGCACAGTATGCGCACGGTTAGTGCTAACTGTGTGAACAACCCAAGAAACCGTGAAGGATGTGTGTTTTTGGAAAGTGGATTCCACACGATTTGCACATGGTTTTTAAAACTGTGCGGGTAAACCGTGCATCCCAGAAACTTCTAAAAAATTATAATTTTTCCACTCTGGGATTTTTAACCCCAACTCGGGAATTCCTCCCATTTCTCCTCTCTTCACCCTAGGGATGAACCAAATCTCCCAAGAGTTCCAAGAGATCAATCTCCCTCATTTATAAGGTGTTTTTGGTGCCGTTGGTTGCGAATCGAAGCTCCGGGTAAGTTTAATCCCATCCTTACTTCTCTTTTGAGTTTAGGGTTTGTATCTTCTTCTCTTATCTTTCCAAAGCTCTAAAACCCTACTCCTTGGGTGATTTTTAGGTTTAAGCTTCAAAGGTTGGTTGAAGTGGAATCTAAGGTCTTGATTAAGAGTGCATTCACATGCAAAATCGAGGTAGGTGGTCTAAAAGTTATATCCCATTGTTTATTTGAGGATTTATGCATGTGTGGTTTTTTCTTGGGTGTCTCTTGGTATGTTTTAACTACCCATGGAATGTTTTGGTAAAATGGTTATTAATAAGGTAAATGGAGACCCTCACGATCCCCATAGGATGCGTCGAGGGTAATGACACTAATCTAGGGCCACCCATGGGGTGTTCCAACTCCCCAGAACCTAGGGATTTGGGAAGAATAAGTGATATTGTTGTGTAATCATGTAGAACCCTTGATAAACATGTTGGGGTGACTATTAGTGTTGGGTTAGAAGCTAGGTGGTGCACCTAAGCTTAGTAATAACCTAAGGGATGTCGTGTTAATATGTGTAAGTGATTAAAGACCATAAATGAATGGGTTATGAGCATGGTAATGAAGCCTGGTGAATTAGGCATAATGAACCAAGCCTAGTGAGATAGGCACAATGAATGAATGCTTAGTGAGATAAGAAAAATAAAATGGAATTGGGATAAATTGTTAAATGATGTGAAATGTGGTAATTGTGTTAATGGGTTAAGGCATGGTATTAACCCTCATGTTATTGTTATGGTTTATGTTTTCCTTGAGAAATGGTTGTGATGTTGTGTAAATGGTTAATGGTTACATATATGTATAGAATGTGCACATAGCTTGGTAGTGTGGGGTATTGAATGAGGTTCTATGCCCATGGGTCAAGTTGGAATGAGGCTCTAAACTCCACCCCTAATGCATGGTGTAGGGATAGGACTGATGCTCTATTTCCCTATCAGTTTCATCCACCCAGACTGATGCTTCGAGGTGAGGATATGGTTAACATGAAGAAGTTGGTCCTAGTAAGATAGGACAACTGTGTGTTTTTTCCTCATGTATGTGATTGTGTACTTTGATCCTATGTAACTTGTTGTGTTGATGAATTCATGATAAATGTGTTGGAAATGGTAAGTAATGGGAAATGGGATGAAGTGGCAATATATGGAAATGGTAATAATTGTTGGTAATGGACCTAAACTAGCTAAGGGCACTTAATATTTCCTTGTCATTTGTTATTTATTTCCCTTTTTCATGCACAATTGTTTATACTTGATATTTTTTAGACACCGTTGGTGGTGGCCTACTGATTTGTACTCACACCCTGTCGGGCCGTGTTGGGTACCCAAGCAGACTTCATGTTTGCAGGTCTGGAGAAGGGAAAAGGCCCTTGCTAGGTAGTTGGGTTGGCATTGGTGTACGTGGAGGAGGACCTGGACTTGGTGTTGGGACCATTTTGGGGATTTTTCAGTTTGTCTTTATTTTTGGGTTTTGTTTACCTTTCCACTTGTAGCATGGCATGGCATATTTACTCTTGGACCTGGTTGTAACCCATTTGGGAATGGTTGTTTATGAATTCTCTTGTAATATTGATTATAGTTCTACTATTTTGTTTATTTTCTGTTGTGGATTACTTTGATAAAATAGGGGTATAGTCTCCCCAATTGATTATTCATAACCCCACTGCTAGTCATCAACCTTTGGTGTACGGGTAGGCATGCTTAAGGTCATGTAACCACCCAGATTGGAGCACCGGTTTAGTAGATTCTGGGTCGGGGACGTTACCGTGGGACTGAATTCAATCACACACTTGACAAATTCTGTAATGTCATTCATGAAAACCAATCCAAACATTGTAGGAGAAGTTACCAAATCTCTAAATAGTGATGAAATCCTAGATAAAAATGTATCCATTCTATCTCTCGAGCTTGAATAAATCTTTGTTTCATCAATTGGACTAGAATAAGTCTCTTTGTAAATGGGGAAAATGAATATTCTCATCCCCAATCCCTTGTTTCCCCTATAGAGCTCTGGAGAGACCTAGAGCCACCAGTTGAGCTAGGGATGATCGCTTCATCTTTTGGATGTCCAAATAACAATTCCCACCATAACTCTGAGATTATTTCTTCACTGCCTACCTCCTAAGAGGAGGTTAAAGAGGTAGGAAGAATAAGAGGAGGGAGACCTCATGTATTCCCCTCCATCCTTTTAAGAATGTGTCTCCACCACTCTAGACGAACTTAGAGAAATAAATATGGGTACAAATAAAGATCCACGAACCACTCTGATTAGTGTGACTATGAATTCCAAAGAACATACGGTATATACTTTCTTTATAAAGAAACATTTAGATGTGTTTACCTAGAATTACAAATATATTTCAAGCCTCGATCCCAAGGTGGCCACCCATCACTTGGTTTTTCCATAAGATCATCGTGGATACAAACAGGCAGCTAGAAGGACATACCTGACTCAGGCCTCCAAGATTGATGTTGAAGTGGATAAACTCATCAAGGACGACTTCATCGAAGAGGTTCAATATCCAAAATAGATATCCAATATTGTCCTTGTGAAAAAGAAAAATGAGAAAATAAAGTCTATGTTGACTTTAGAGATCTCAACCGTCGTTTTCCTAAATATGACTTCCTAGTTCCTATTATAGAACTCCTGATTAATGCAACAAGTAGTTATCAATACCTATCTTTTATGGATGACTATTCTAGGTATAATAAAATCTAGTTTGCCTCATAAGATGAATAATCCACAGCCTTTAGATCCCCCTATGGAGTGTTCTGCTATCGGGTAATGCCCTTTGGCTTAAATAATGCTGGAACCACATATCAATGTTCCATGCATCACATATTTAAACCATTTCTATGAAATTTTTTCAAATGTTATGTTGATGATTTAGTGGTCGAGTCATGGAAATGTTTTAACCACTTGGATGACCTATAAATCATCTTCTGTAAGCTATGGAAACATAGCTTGAATATGAACCCCTTTAAATGTGATTTTAGGGTAACCTTAGTGAAGTTTCTTAGTTTTGTTGTACTTCATCATGACATCAAAGTTTATCCTAATAAAACTAAATATATCCTTGTCATTTCACCTCCTCAAAACTATAAAGAGTTGAGAGGACTTCAAGGACACTTGGCCTACATCTGGTGCTTCATAGCCAATCAGGTAGAAAAGTGTTTTCCCTTAACCAAATTGATGAAGAAGGGGGTTATATATCAATAGACCAATGAATTCAAAGAATAATTTGATACCCTCAAGAAATACCTCTTGATTCCACCAGTATCGATGGCACCTATTAAGGGAAATCCACTCATTCTGTATGTGACGGATCTAGATCAATCATTGGGCGCCTTTCTTATGCAAAAGAATAACACTCAGAATGAAAAAAAAACTCTATTATCTTAGTTGAACCATGATTAACATAGAGACTCGATACTCAGATATTGAGAAGAGATTCCTAACATTAATCTGCACAATTCAAAAGTTAAGGCACTATCTACAGCACCATGAGGTCAAAATGGTCTCTAGCAATAACCCACTCAAATACATCCTTAGTCATACTATATTAATAGGGAGTCTAGCATAGTGGATGGTTATTCTGCAATAGTTTGATATAAAGTTTGTTCCTCAAAAAGTAGTTAAAGGCTAGGCCTTGGAAGATTTAATGGTAGAGCACCCATCTGCAGAAACATCATTGTTAAATACTGAATTTCTATACGAAGAGGTATTTTCCATTCAGGAAAACCCTCAAACATGGGAAATGTATTTCTATGGTGCATTTATGAGCCCAATAGGGAATATAATGGAATACTCTAAGCTCAAAAAAGTTGGGTTAGGGATTGTGTTCATTTCCCCAGCAAAGGTTGTCTTACCGTACTCCTTTCTATTTTCAGAAGAATGTAGAAACAATGAGGCATAATACCAAGCCCTCATTGTGGTTCTAGAACTAACACTCCAAATACCAGTGAATCATCTGGAGGTAATGGGAGATTCAGAGTTGGTAATTAAACACATCAACGAGGATTAATTCATCAGAAAAGGAGAGTCGATCACCCCTATTTGACTATGTTTGAGGGTTGATGGAAGATTTCCCCTCATAACCAACATTTAATCACATCCCATGATCAAAAAATTCCCAATTTTATGCATTGGAAAATTCCACCACAGCTTTGGAAGATCCAAATTTGGATGAAATGATCATCACCATCACCCATTGCAAAATGGTCTCCCCTTTTGTTCGAATCAAAATAGAGGAGATCAATGAAGTCATCCCTATCCCTATGCCATATAGACCTACCACTATGTGGATGATGGCAATTATGTAATACCTTTAGGATGAATTACTCCCACCATATAGGGCTATAAAAGATAAAATCCAACAGCGAGCAGCCAACTTCACTCTATATGATGGCCTGAATCGCCAAAAAGTTTTTTATAAATGAGGATTTGATGGAGTCCTTCTTAGATGTATTGATAGAGAAGAGACTGCAGCAGTTATAGATGTAGTACATATTGATTCCTACAATGCCCATCATTATGGATATAAGCTTTCCCACCAAATTTGAAGGCTTGGGTATTATTGGCCTTTAATGAAACAATATTGCATAGAATTCACTAAGAAGTGTCATTATTTACAAGTTCATGCCAACTTCATTCATCAACCCCTGGATATTTTTCATACAACCAAATAATCATGGCCATTTTCCATACGGGGAATGGATGTTGTGGGACCATACCCAACAGCTATGGCCAAACAGTTAAAATATAATTGTACTACTACTGATTGCTTCTCTAAATGGGTTGAGGCAATACCCCTAAAAGAAGTCAGAACCAAAAGCATTTTTGTATTCTTAAAATCCAACATCATTACCATATTTAGTGTCTCTCATGTAATATTGATGGAAAATGGCACCAATTTCTGTTCTGCTGAGGTGGAAAAGTTATATTAAGAATATGATATCAAATCCAACCATTCATCCCACTATCATACTAATGGATAGATAGAGGATTTCAACAAGACCCTGTCAAATATACTCTAGAATATGGTGGAAAAAGATAAAAATTATTGGCTTGAAAATCTCTTTCATGCCTTATGGGCTTACCAAACTACGTCTTGTACTGCAACACAGACAACCCCATAATCGTTGGTGTACAAAACAAAAGCAACCTTTCCTATTGAAGTTTAGTTACCATCGCTCCATATTTCCATCTATGACCAGCTATCTATAGATGAAAAGTCTCAGAAATGGATGGATGAATTGAAGCGATTGGATGAAAATAGACTACACACCTTGCATCACTTAGAGGTCTACCAGAATCGAATAGCATGTACTTTTAACAGGAAGGTTTTCCTCTGATCATTCCTCTAAGGAGAGTTGGTTTTGGTCCTTAGGACTCTAATGATGCCATGAAATAAGCCTATGAATCTTGAAACAAAGTGGTACGGACCTTACTCCATACATAAGTTCCACTCTAATGGAGCTTATTCCTTAATCTCAATGGATGGGAAACTCACTACGAACCCAACCAATGAAAGGTTCCTGAATAAATATTTCATGTAATTACATGATCAATGTCCAAGATGTAAGACATTAAATTACATAGTGGTTCTTTATCATATGACCTTAAAATGAATGACATAATGTCCTTATCACATGATAATAAAATTCATGACATAATGTACTTGTCACATGAAAATAAACTACAATACACCCTTTTTCCTTACTGCATGACATTAAACTACATGGTTAACATTATTTTCATTCAATGTTAAGAAACACCTAGCATACCACGATCTGATATATCCTTCATGGTCCTTTAAAAATTGGGCTTTGTTTCATGTGTAGGTCCTGATCACATCACTCTAACCCCTTAGTGGGTTGAGATGCCCTCTTGACCAGACTTGAGGAAGAAAACTAGGCTACCCCCATGCATAAGTCTCACTCAGATCATCACCACTCCATAATGGAATTTGGGCCCCTTTTATAGGTATAAGTCCCAAAAAAAATACATCCTTACCACAAGATGATAAATTGTCTGACCAAAATCCTCATCATTTGATGATAATATACATGATTCGTTCAAGAACTATGTGTGGATTGATTTTTATTCTAATGGGATACACAGTGATACTTAGATATCCAATCCTAGGTCCAGTTGTGATTTTAGAAAAGAAAACCCTCTTCCTTTACCTGTGTATGAACCATATCTTCATAGGGAACTTTTCTAGAACATATGACTTGATTATCATTACAATGAGATTCATAGTGGCGCCTAGACTACAAGTCTTGGGCCCAACCATTGTTCTAGAAAGTACCGTAATCCCCTTTTCTCACGTCAAAGTTTGACTAGTGTGGAGAACTTTTTTCAAGAAATACATGTGGATTGATTATCATTTCAATGAGATACATGGTGGTTCCCAAATATCCTATTTCGGTTCTATCCATGAAAACAATATAGACACTTTTCCTTATGTAGTAATCGGATCTTCACAATGATCCTTGAAGAACTACGCATGGATTGATTCTTATTTCAAAAAGATACGTAGTGACACCCAGATCTCTAATCTCAGGTCCAGCCACAACATTTATGTTCTTTCATGATGGCCCATCTTTGTCCTTGAAACATGACATCAAACTTAATGGAATTTCAAGAACTATATATGGATTGATTCCTATCATTATAGGATATGTAACGACACCCAACATTTTCATCCTTGGGTCCAACCACATTACCCCTTTTCATGTTGGGAAGTCAACATCCTTACCACATGATGTTAAACTACATGGTTCCTCAAGAACTATGTATGACTTGATTCTCATCCTAACCACATGATGTTAAACTGCATGGTTCCTCAATATATCATATTTATATTAGTTATATAAATGCATTTTGTAATTAATGTATACAAATAAACATTAATTTTTGAATATAAATATGATGATTTTATATATATTAATAATATTTTTTATTAAGAGTTTTTTATCAAAGCTAAAAAAATCACTGATAAAGATGAAAATTTATTAGTGCTAAAAAAAATCGCTGATAAGTGTACCTTTTATCGATGTTTTTTTTAGCACTGATAAAAGTTACCATTATCATAACTGATAAAGGTTCAGATTTTATCAGTGCTTTTTTTAGCGCTAATAAAACATAACGTTGGCTAAAGAATAATTTGTGGTAGTGAGTGGTGCCATGTTTTTAATATGTGGACCACTGTAGATAATTCTAGGTTATGCAGATAATTATTTTCATGATTTTTCAAATTCATTGAGACATAAACGATGACATGGTCTCCTTACATAAGAACACAACCCAATCCAGATCCAGAATCACAATATACCACATAAACTTGTTCTAGTTCTGGAAAGATAATGATAAGGGCTAAAGTTAGCTATGATTTAATATTTTGAAAGGATTTATATAAATCCTTATTCTATTTGAATGGAATACCCTTTCTAGTCAGAGCAGTCATAAGAATCACATCTTAAGAAGTCCTGAATAAAGTGATGATAATATTTTGTTAATCCCATAAATATTTGCATCTCAAAAAAATTCTTAAGAGGTTTTCAAGAAATAACTGATTTGATATTTTTAGGATCAACTGATATGCCTCTTTCAAAAATCACATGATCAGGTAAATAAACATCTTTTATCCAAAAGTCACACTTAGAATTTAGTATAAAGTCGATGCTCATAAAATGTACCTAATACAATCTCTAAGCGATTCTCACGGTCATTTCGAGTTCAAGAGTACATTAAAATATCATCAACAAATACCATGGTATATGAGTCGAGATACTTATAAAAGATACGATTCATTAAATCCATGAAAATTGTAGGTACATTTTTAATTCCAAAGGGTATGACTATGTAGTTGTAGTGACCATAGAGAATTCAAAAATCTATCTTTGAAATATCCTCTTTCCTAACTTAGAGTTGATGATAACCAGGTCTTATATCAATTTTGGAGAACCATTCTATACCCTTTAATTAAACAAAAAATTCATCAATTTTAGGAATATGGTACTGATTATTGATCATAACTTGATTTAGTTGACAATAGTCAACAAATAAATGAATCAAACCAACCACTTTCTTTATGAAGAGGACTGAAGTGACCCAAGGTAATGTTCTTGGTCTAATGAATCCCTTACTTTCTAGTTCTTCTAACCAGACCTTTAATTCTCTCAATTTTTTTGGTGCCATTCTATATAATGAAAATGAAATAGGAATTTCTCTCGAAAGTAGACCAATGGAAAATTTATTTTCTCATTTAGGTGTTAGCCTAGAGAAATCATGCTGAAAGACATCAGGGTATTGGTCTACTATAGCAGGAGGACTCCCAAACCCATTTTCTTTGATCACACGCTAATTCATTGTAGCCAGTTGAGAATATATGGTTCCATATACTATCACCAAAAGGCCCTAATCTACCAAAATTCATATCCCAATCTCCTTTAAATAAAAGAATAACACTATATGGGGATGTGGAAGTTACTTGTCCAGCATAATAGTCACATATGATTGGAATTCCACTATCTAATCCATTCCAAAGATAAAATCAAAGATATCCATTTCTAGGACTATAAAAGCTCAAAAAAATTTGAACTCATCGATGGTGTTGGGATAGGATGGACACTTGAATCCTCTATATTCCCACTAACCAATAGGTGTTTTGATGCTCAAGACACAAAGCATAATTTCTACTTGCAACCACAATTGATTTACCACATGTGATGTAATAATAGAGTGGGATACGCTAGTATAAAAAAAATCATTAGATTAGAGTTGAGAAGAATGATACCATGCACTATTGAGGGACCCAGTTTCTTAGATATGATTTTCTGTACAACTCTGTACAATTTTTTGGCTAACTCCCACTATGTAGTCCTTAATTACTTGCTGTGACGGTGTTGGTTGGATGTCCGAGGTGTTCCTAGAATCATCCCAAGTTACTCAACTTTGAGGGTGAGAACTATTTTGATGAGACATTGTAAAGACCCATAATTTCTATGGATTTTTTTTTCTAAAATACATGGGAATTTTACGAGTCCGTGAAAATTGACGGCGCATGATTCTGAGTCCCGGTGTGTCCGAAATCAAATTCTAAAGTTTTGTTCGGGTATGTTCAGTAAACGTACAAGCGTATTTTTATAACTTTTGAACTGGTGCTTGGAATTGAAATCCGAGGGCACCGTTGAACTCACAGTACCGATATTCTCTTAGGAAGACTTTCACCTCGATGGCAGTTGGTCGAGAATAAAGGATAGTTTTTGGGGTTTTCAGAGATTGAATTAAATAAAAATAAAGTGTGTGAATTTATTTTTATTTGACGGTTAAAATATCCTCATGGAAGTTGGAGGTGAGACCACCACACCTTAACCTCCCATGAGAGGTTCTGGTGGTGGGGCCCACCCGAACCCAACCTCCCGTGAGAGGTTATGACGTGGTGACCACACGAGGCTAAACTACCCTATTAATGGCGGGAGCGGAAAACCTCTCTACTCCCATCATTAATGAGGGAGAGTTTCTCCACACCCTCCCTCTATTAAATTGTGCCAATCCTCCACATTAATTAGGTGGAACCAATTAATTTATTTCACCATTTTGAATTCTGTGCCAATGAAATAATAGATAAACCTATCTAGTATTATTTTTCTTTGGCATATTGGTGGAAACTTCGGAGAAGAGGGAAGAACTCTCCCAACGAAGAACGAAGAACGCCAACCTTCTTCGACTTCTTCCTCGGAGCTTCTACCGACGTGGGACATCTTTAACCAACCTACCCTCCGCATTGTCTTCAACGAGCCGACGCAGCTTGGGATTGGAAGCGTGCAACGGACGCGGCGAATGATGATCTTCTTCGTCTACTTTTCGCGACTCCGTCAACGAACGACGAACGACGAACAAAGGTACGGGGTTTTTACATGTTGATGCTTTCCTTGAATCTCTTTCAATTGTTGGAAAGGAATTGTTTGTGGGTGAGTTGTTGTTCATCCTCTTACTTCTTGATGAGACAATTGATAACACCCTAAACGCGGAGGGTGCGGGCCAAACCAACATGGGCCGACCCCTCCGCCGTTTTTGTATGTAACGATCTTCGGCATGGTGATGAGGCGACGGAACGACCAAGGCGGCGACGACAAAGGCAGAGCTACCCGCGACCTCTGCAAACCGCGCCACTCTCGCTGCGCTCCGGTGCTCTGGGCCGAATCACGACCCTCCGGCCAAGCCACCTCGGCTGCACCGCCGCTGGCCCGCGTCCCCCGGCTCCAGGCTGCCTCCCGGCCCGCCTGGCCGCACCCTGCCCGGCCGCCCGCCGACCCGCCTGATGCCCTGCCCGGCCGCTCGTCGGCTCGCCTGGCCGCGCCCTGCCCGGCCGCACACCGGCCCGCCTGGCGCCCTGCCCGGCCGCCCGCCGACCCACTTGTCGCCCTTCCCGGCCGCCCGTCGGGCCGCCTGGTGGCGCCCTACCCAGCCACTCGGCGGCTCGCCTGGCCGCGCCCTGCGTGGCCCGCCCACCGGCCCGCCGGCCCGCCTGGCGCCCTGCGCGGCCCACCTGCCGACCGGCCCGGCCGCCCGGGCCACCACTCAACCGAACCGGCGCCCTGGCCACGCCGGCCTCCCGAGCCAGCCCGTGACCCCCCTCGCGACGCCCTGGTTGAACCGGCCTGACCGCACCCTCCGGGCCGAGCCGCGCCGGGCCGCGCCCTCGTGACGCTCCGGGCCGAACCGCTCACGCGGCCCGCTGGGCTGGGCCAAACTAGCCGGGCCGAATCTAACAGGCTGGCCCTCCCAATGGGCCGGTCCAGACCCAACAGGTCTGACCGGGTCGACCCAGACCGGGTCGGTCTAGACTAAGTCGGGCCAGGTGGGTCCGACTGGGTCGGACCGGACCCGGGCCCACTATCGACCCCTTTACTTTTTTTGGCCATAATTATGGCACCAGACGACCGTTTGACGAACCGTCATCGATGCTGGTATTTTTGGAGCGCGACGATCCCTTTGAGTATACAGTCAGGTTGGATCATTCACGTTTCCAACCGGGCCCCCGGGACTAAAAGGCTAATAACTCACAGACCGAGCGTCTGATTGACGCGTTGTCTGTTGTGTTGAGACCTCTATGACGTGGCATACCTTTGAGATACTTCTTCATGGCACTTCGTGACAGTTCGATTATCGACCAGTAGCTCATGGAGCGGATCCTCCCAGAGACGAGCGTGCGTAATGCAGAGACTAGTAGCTGGCTGAGACTTGATGACTGCTGACCGTTTTGACTCGGAGTGACTCTACTAGCCCAGCAGGGAGCGCCATGGTGTCATGCCATAACCGTAGTGGGGAGCGCCTTGGTGTCGCGGTAGACCCACAATACTCGACCGGAGGAGTACCTCAGCAGGCTACGAGGGGGAGCGCCTTGGTGACGCGGCATACCCATGGTGGGGAGCATCTTGGTGACGCAGCAGACCCACTGTACTCGATAGGAGGAGTACCTCAGCAGTCCAAGGTTAGTGGGAAGCACCTTGGTGTCGCGGCAGACGCACTGTACTCGATAGAGGAAGAGTTCTCCAGCAGTCGAGGTTTCGATAATAAAAATCCTGGTTGAGCTGAGTCAGTAACTTTTGTGTTTACCTCATATTTGAGATGGATTACTTGATAACTTAGGTATATGTATGGGAATATACCTAAGTGGATTTATCTATTGAATTCATACTTTGTGGTTTATCCTTGTTGGATTTTGTGAGACCTTGAGGGTCTCGGGGTCCCTACTGAGTATCGTTATACTCACCCCAGCACGAGCTATGCCCGCACTCGTTGTGTTGGATACAGACGACGGACAACGCTGACTGAGGCTGAGGCTAGCAAGATTGGATGGTACCCAGAGGTGGACCTTACGACGAGTCGGTACATGGAGGAGACTGACGGACGTGGAGTACTGAGGAGGCTATCTGTACCTACTCTTCAGGTAGGAACTCCAGAGGATGACCCAACAACTGTTTTACCTTTCTTCTGTTGTACTTGTTTTTCAGTTGTACTTCTACTTTCCTGTTGGTCTTGTATTCCAGCCCCTTTACTTTCAACACTCTCTTATGTTTATACAATTTACTTAGTGTTTTGTATCCAGCTGTGTGCTCTGTTGTGTGTGTTTACACTTTAAAAGGGAATACCTTCCCAGTTTTATGGAATTACGCCTTTGGTGCTAGTCGCCAGCCCCTGGCCTATGGAAGACGGGCTTGGGGTAGTCACGACATGGGCCCTGAGGGACGGGTCATGAAAAATTGGTATTAGATGAGTCGGTTCTACCACATAACTTAGTACTCTGATCTTTTCTGTGAAACAATAATGTTAATTGTACTGAGTGTGGTTTTCAGTTCAGGGAGTCCAGTGTTGGTGCGGCGACCGACGTATCGATACACCAGGACCCTGACTACTGATTTCCGACTCAGTGCACGAAAACACTGATTGCTTGTGTGTTTTCAAAAGTTTTCTTTAAGTCAGCTCAACCAGGTCAGCTCACCAGGTATAATATTTTGACTGTGTCGCATCTGTTTCTTTCAGGATGCCTCCCTGCAGACGACCAGTGAGAGTTTTGAGAGTTGTACGCACGGATAGCCCACCGAGCGACGAGACCTCGGTGCAGGGCCCTTTTCCAACGGAGGCACCAGCGGTACTACTTCCCGTTGGGCCACCGATGCCACCAGCCCCAGCAGCAGAAAATGCACGTCACTTGAGCGCGTTGCACAAGTTCCAGTGCCAGAGGCCACCCAAGTTCAGGGGAGAGACGGACCCGCAGGCCACTGAGGATTGACTGGAGGCTGTGGTGAGAGTCTTCAAACTGGTAGGGACACCAGCCGACTTCATGTTGATTCTTGCTGCCAGCCTTCTACAGGCAGCAGCGAGCCGATGGTGGAGTTTGATGCTCCAGGTCCATGACGAGATGACACTACTCTGGGCAGATTTCGAGAGCCTGTTTCGGGCGGTATTTGTCCCAGCCACCCTAGGTGCAGTGCGGATACAGGGGCTACTTCACCTGCAGCAGGGTAGCATGACAGTGACACAGTACTCAGCGAGGTTCACCGATCTCTCGCGCTACTCCACAGATATGGTGCGAGACCCTTTCTTCAGGGCTCGTACCTTCGAGAAGGGGATCAGGTGAGGGATCAGGGCTTCAATTATCTCCCTCAGCATCCCGACGCAGGTAGGGGTGTTGGAGCGAGTCCTCTTAGTGGAGAGTTTCCTTGCTGAGCAGTGTCCAGCAGTGAGACCCACCAGTAGTCAACATGCAATGGAGTCTTCTGCAGCTGGTAGTAGACAGATGCCGCAAAAGTCCAAGAGGACCAGACCTAAAGGTGGAAGACCGCATGACTGAGGATCGGTTGTGCGGGGCACCCGAAGCAGAGACATACATGCCAGGAGCAGGAAATGTTTCTCATGAGGCGGGCAGAGTCACATGGCTTGTGACTATCCGACCCGCCATTTGGATGATCAGCAGACGGTCAAAGGACCGCCCAGGCAGAGACATAGATTCGATTGAGGCGGTCCACAGGTCGCAGGCGAACATGGTAGAGGAGCTAGTTGAGCAGCTGGCAGTGGTCGACGTTTCGAGGTGTTACCACCACCACCACCAGGAGGTCCATCCCGACCGCAGGGAGCAGGTGGACAGATGAGAGCTCAACTCCAGGCAGCTGAGGCTTACGATCATGGTGCTCCGGAGATGATTCAAGGTACGATCTGTGTCTACTCCACCTTAGCTATAGTACTTATAGACACAGGTTCCAGTCACTCTTTCATTGCCACTACCCTCGTTCGGAGCTCAATTATTCCTACGGAGCCGTTGGCTCAATCCTTACGGCTAGAGACTCCTATGGGAGCAGACTCGATGATTATGCACTAGTTCCTGCAGTGTGATCTTACTCTAAGTGGAGAAACCTTCGGCTGGGATCTCCTTGTAGCGGCGTCGAGGCCTTACGACGTCATCTTGGGTATGGACTGGTTATTTACAGTCCATGCTCAGATTGACTGTATTAGGTGCAAAGTGCGGTGTGTCCGCACGGATGCGACCAGGTTGACCTTCACCGGCGAGAAGGGAGCCTTTGCAGCACATGATGGACTTACTCAGAGGAGGGTGCAGCCGATCACTCATCAGTTGGCCTGCCTTACCCTCAGAGTGGTGGATGTGGAGAGTCCGAGCTATCCTGTAGTGGTGTACTAGTACGCGGATGTTTTTCCTGATGATGTCCCAGGTCTACCTCCTCATAGAGAGGTGGAATTCTACATTGACCTGTACCCTGGGACGACACCGATATCTACACCAGCATATCATATGGCTCCCGCAGAGCTATGCGAGCTACGGGTACATCTAGGGGGCTTGCAGGGGAAGGGATTCATTCGGCCTAGTGTTTCTCCCTGGGTAGCCCCGATTCTGTTCGCCAAGAAGGAAGATGAGAGCTTGAGGCTTTGTGTTGACTACCGTTGCCTGAACCAGGTGACCGTGAAGAACAAGTACCCACTCCCGAGGATTGAAGACCTATTTGATCAGATGGAAGGAGCACGGTGGTTCTTGAAGATAGACCTCGGATCAGGCTATCACTAGCTCAGAGTTCGAGATGAGGATGTGCAGAAGACAACTTTCAGATGTCGGTACAACCACTATTAGTTCTTGGTTATGCCTTTCGGCGTAACCAACGCTCCAGCAGTGTTCATGGGACCCATGAATAGGATTTTCCAGCCATACCTTGATTTCTTTGTCGTAGTCTTCATCGGTGACATTTTGATCTACTCGACTACTGAGGAGGAGCATGCCCACCATTTTTGGGTAGTATTGGACACACTCTGAGAGCACTAACTTTATGGTAAGCTCTCAAAGTGTCAGTTCTGGATCTGAGAGGTTCACTTTTTGGGATATGTCATCTTGGAGGCTGGAGTTGCAGTGGATCCATCCAAGAATGAGGTGGTACTTTCTTGGGATCCACCTAGGAGTGTGACGGAGGTGCGGAGTTTCCTGGGTTTGGCTGGATACTACCAGAGATTCATTCTAGACTTCTCCAGAGTTGCAGCACTAATATCAGCCTTGAAGAAGAAGGGGAAACCCTTCGTGTGGTCGGAGAGATGCTAGCAGATCTTTCAGGAGCTGTGACAGAGGCTGACTAGTGCCCCCATCTTGAGACTTCTAGAGGAAGGCGTTGGGTATGTAGTCTACTGCGACGCATTAGGGACCAAACTCAGATGTGTCCTGATGCAGGAGC
Source organism: Viscum album (assembly GCA_963277665.1). Lineage (NCBI taxonomy): Eukaryota > Viridiplantae > Streptophyta > Magnoliopsida > Santalales > Viscaceae > Viscum > Viscum album. The sequence continues at coordinate 1,985,680,589 of OY728122.1, forward strand.
AAGAAGTGATCGCATATGGTTCTCGACAACTGAGACAACACGATCAGAACTACGCTACCCATGACCTGGAGTTAGCAGCAGTGGTCTTTAATTTGAAGATGTGGCGACACTATCTGATGGGCGAGCGTTTTACCGTGTACTCTGATCACAAGAGTCTCTGGTATATCTTCTCTCATAAGGACCTAAACCTGAGACAACGATGATGGCTTGAGTTCTTCTAGGACTATGACTTCGAGATAGTCTATACTCCTAGAAAGGGGAACGTTGTAGCAGATGCACTCAGTAGGAGATCTGGTATACAGATGCTAGGCGAGGCGACATAGCAGCTGACTACCTTAGAAATATCCTTTCTGGATAGAGACATAGCAGTCTTTCTACAGTCTCTTACAGTCACTCCCCCACTTTTTCAGCGATTCAGGGAGGCACAATATGGGGACGCTGACTGCGAGACATGACGTGCTCAGATATCCACAAGGCAGACACCTGATGGATTTTCTGAAGGTGGAGAGCATGCCATTCTCTTTAGAGGCCATACTATGGTACCAGTGTTATTTCAGGAGGAAGTGTTGAGGGAGTTCCACACATCCCCTCTAGAGGTACATCCAGGAGTGATGAAGATGTACCCGGATATCTGACGACAACATTGGTGGCTAGGAATGAAGAAAACAGTTGCAGAGTTTGTCTCTCAGTGCCTCACTTGTCAGCAAGTGAAGGCAGAGCACTAGGTACCAGCAGGCTTGGTACAACCTTTAGAGGTTCTAGAGTGGAAGTGAGATGGGATATCCATGGACTTCATGACGGGTCTTCCACGTACATCCAGGCGTCACGACTCGATTTGGGTGATCGTTGACCCACTCATCAAGTCAGCCCACTTCCTACCGATTAGAGAGCATGGTTCAGTAGAGAGTTTGAGACGCCTCTATGTGCAGGAGATTGTGCGGCTACATGGAGTACCTTCATCTATTGTCTCCAATCGTGACGCACAATTTACTTCCCAGCTATGTAAGGGGTTGTAAGAGGCATTCGGGACATAGCTTCGTCTGACCATCGCCTTCCATCTACAGATGGATGGTCAGACTGAGTGGACCATTCAGACCCTCGAGGACATGCTACGTGCTTGTGTCCTCGACTTCGGTCGCAGCTAGGAGGATCACTTACCCTTGGTGGAGTTTTCATACAACAACAGCTATCACTCCACCATAGGGATGACACCTTTTGAGGCGTTATACGGGTGACCTTGCAGATCACCCTTATGCTGGACAGACCCAGGGGAGTTAGCACTGGTGGGACCAGAGATGGTACGACCTACCATAGAGAAGGTGCAGATCATCCAGGAGCAGATGAAGACTGCACAGAGCAGGCAGAAGTCATATGCTGACAGTAGGTGGAGGCCTCTGGAGTTTGACGATGGTGACCACGTCTTTCGACATGTCTCACCTCGACGAGGACTATAGAGATCTGGTCAAGGTGACAAGTTATCTATGAGATTCATTGGACCTTTTCAGGCCTTTAGCAGAGTTGATGAGGTGGTTTACCGCTTAGATCTTCCACCTTAGTTGCACCGGGTGCACGACGTCTTCCACGTATCTCAGCTGAGGAGATACGTGCATGACCATTCTCACATCATCGACCATGGAGAGCTGGATGTTGACGATGGAGTGACTTTTACAGAGGTTCAAGTGGATATTGCAGATCGACAGGAGCGGGTCCTACGTGGACGGTCAATACCTCTGGTGCGCGTTCGCTGGCAGCACGAGAACCTTCAGGAGAGCATATGGGAGCAGGAGGCTCAGATGCGTGCTCAGTACCCCCACTTGTTGTCATAGTTCGAGTTGTAGCTTACGGGGACATAAAGCCTTGAGTTGGAGAGAATGTAAAGACCCAGAATTTCCATGATTTTTTTCTTAAATACATGGGAATTTTACGAGTCCGCAAAAATTGACGGCACATGATTCTGAGGCCCGGTGTGACCGGAATCAAATTCTGAATTTTTGTTCGGGTACGTTTAGTAAACGTACGAGTGGGTTTTTATAACTTTTGAACCGGTGCTCGGAATTGAAATCCAAGGGCACCGTTGAACTCGCTGCGCCAGTATTCGCTGAGGAAGACTTTCACCTCGACAGCAGTTGGTCGAGAATAAAAGATAGTTTTTGAGATTTTTAGAGATTGAATTAAATAAAAATAAAGTTTGTGGCTTTATTTTTATTTGACGGTTAAAATATCCTCATGGAAGTTGGAGGTGGGACCACTACACCTTAACCTCCCATGAGAGGTTTTGGTGGTGGGGCCCACCCGAACATAACCTCCCGCGAGAGGTTATGACGTGGGAACCACACGGGGCTAAACTCCACTATTAATGGTGGGAGTGGAAAACCTCTCAACTCCCCTCATTAATGAGGGAGAGTTTCTCCACACCCTCCCTCCTTTCTGGTGCCACCTTCCCTTTAATTAAATTGTGCCAACTCCCCTAATTAACTTGTGCCAATCCTCCACATTAATTAGGTGGAGCCTATTAATTTATTTCACCATTTTGAATTCTGTGTCAATGAAATAATAGATAAACCTATCTATTATTATTTTTCTTTGGCATCTTGGTGGAAACTTGGGAGAAGAGGGAAGAACTCTCCCAATGAAGAACGAAGAACGCCAACCTTCTTCGACTTATTCCTTGGAGCTTCTACCGACGTGGGACGTCTTCAACTGACCTAGCTCGGGATTGGAAGCGTGCAGTGGACGTGACGAATGGCGATCTTCTTCATCTACTTTCCGCGACTCCGTCAATGAACGACGAACGACGAACGACGAACAAAGGTAGGGGTTTTTTACATGTTGATACTTTCCTTGAATCTTCTTCAACGGTTGGAAAGGAATTGTTTGCGGGTGAGTTGTTGTTCATCCTCTTACTTCTTGATGAGCCAATTGACACCACCCTAAACGCAGAGGGTGCGGGCCAAACCAAAATGGCCCAACCCCTCCACTGTTCTTGTTTGTGACGATCTTCGGCATGGTGATGAGGCGACAGAACGATGAAGGCGGTGACGACAAAGGTTGCGCTACCCGCGACCTCCGCAAACCGTGCCGCCCCCGCGGTGCTCCGGTGCTCCGGGTCGAACCTCGGCCCTCCGACCGAGCCACCACGGTCGCGCCGCTGCCGTCCAGCGTCCCCCAGCTCCTGGCTGGCTCCCGGCCTGGCCGCGCCTTGCCCGGCCACCCGCCGGCCCGCTTGGCGCCCTGCCCGAACGCCCACTGGCCCGACCGCCCGCGCCCTGCCCGGTCACCCGCGGGCCCGCCTACACCCTACCCGGCTGCCCACTGGACCACCTGGCGCCCTGCCCGGCCGCCCGCTGGACTGCCTGGCGCCCTTCCCGGCCGCCCGTCCGCCCGCCGGCCCGCCTGGCGCCCTGCCCGGCCACCTGCCGGCCGGCCTGGCGCCCTGCCCGGCCGCCCGTCGGCCCGCCTGGCACCCGCTCGGCCGCCTGCCGGCCCGCCTGCGCCCTGCCCGGCCGCCAGCCAGCCCGCTTGCTGCCCTGCCCGCCGGCCCGCCTGCCGGCCTTCCCGGTCGCCCGCCGGTACGCCCGGATGCCCGCTGGCCCACCTGCCGGCCTACCCGGCCGCCTCCTGGCCGCTCGGCCACCTGAGCCACCACTCGACCGAATGGACGCCCTGGACGCTCCGGCCTCCTAAGCCGGCCCGTGACCCCCCCTCGCGGCGCCCTAGCTAAATCGGCCCGGTCGCGCCCTCCGGGCCAAGCCGCGCCCTCGCGACGCTCCGGGCCGAACCGCCTGCGCGGCCCGCTGGTCTGAGCCCAGCGTGCCGGACCGAATCTAACAGGTTGGCCCACCCAATGGGCCGGGCCATACCCAACAGGTCTGATCGGGTCGACCCAGACCGGGTCGGCCCAGACTAAGTCGGGCTGGGTGGGTGGGACCGGGTCGGACCGGACCCGGGCCCACTATCGACCCCTTTACTTTATTTGGCCATAACTTTGGCACTAGACGACCGTTTGATGAACCGCCAACGACGCTGGTATTCTTGGGCGTGACAGTCCCTTTGAGTATATCTCACTGGAGTTCAGGGTATAGTTGAGATACAGTCATGTTGGATCGTGCACGAATCCAACCGGGCCCCCGAGACTAAAAGGCTAATAAGTCACAGACCGGGCGTCCGATTGACGCGCCATCTGTTGTGTTGATACCTCTATGACGTGGAGAGACTTTGAGATACTTATTTGTGGTACTTCGTGATAGTTGGAGTATCGACCAGTAGATCGTTGAGCGGATCCTCCCGGAGACGAGCGTGCGTAGTGCGGAGACCTAGTAGCTGGCGGAGACCTGACGACTGCTGACCGTTTTGACTCGGAGTGACTCTACTATCCCAGCGGGGAGCGCCATGGTGTCACGGCAGACCCGCAGTGGGGAGCGCCTTGGTGTCATGGTAGACCCACAATACTCGACAGGAGGAGTACCTCAGCAGACTATGAGGGGGAGCGCCTTGGTGATGCGGAAGACCCACAGTGGAGAGCGCCTTGGTGACGCAGAGGACCCACGGTACTCGACAGGAGGAGTACCTCAACAGTCCAAGGTTAGTGGGAAGCACCTTGGTGTCACGGTAGGCTCACTATACTCGATAGAGGAGGAGTTCTCCAGCAGCTAAGGTTTCGATAATAAAAATCCTGGTTGAGCTGAGTCAGTAATTTTTGTGTTTAACTCATGATTGAGATGGATTACTTGATAACTTAGGTATATGTATAAGCATATACCTAAGTGAGGTTATCTGTTGAATTCATACTTTTTGGTTTATCCTTGTTGGATTTTGTGAGACCTTGAGGGTCTCGGGGTCCCTAGTGAGTATCGTTATACTCACCTCTGCACGGGCTATGCATGCACCTCATTTTGTTGGATGTAGACGACAGACAACGCTGACTGAGGCTGAGGCTAACAGGACTGGATGGTACCCGGAGGTGGACCTTATGACGAGTCGGTACACGGAGGAGACTGACGGACGTTGAGTACTGAGGATGCTATCTATACCTACCCTTCAAGTAGGAGCCTCAGAGGACGACCCAACAGTTGTTTTACCTTTCTTCTATTGTACTTGTTTTTAAGTTGTACATGTACTTTCCTATTGGGCTTGTATTCCAGCCCCTTTACTTTCATCACTCTCTTTTGGTTATACTGTTTGCTTAGTGTTTTGTATCCATTTGTGTGCTCTGTTGTGTGTGTTTACACTTTATAAAGGCAATGCCTTCCCAGTTTTAGCAAATTACGCCTTTGGTACTAGTCGTCGGCCCCTGGCCTATGGAAGGCAGTTTTGGAGTAGTCACGACACGAGCCCTGAGGGACGGGTCATGACAACCATCTTGGTTGAGCATGAGATATATGAGACTGATTCTAGACATCTGCACCCGTTGGCTTCGCGGGTCTTGTACAATAATGATTGGGATGCCCTTTCTGACCAAAATTGCGACATTCTTGAGGTGTCATTATACAATCCATTTTCTTGTGTGTGAACTATTAGGTTTGGTGTGAAAATTATTTTATGGGTCCTATGTTATAGCTCCAAAAGTTCAGTCACTAGTAGAAACACTTTGGAGGATCCATATGGAGGCAACACGACATCACCATGAATGTTTAGGTTCAATATGTTAGTCACTTCATTAGAAATTCAGAAGGTGGATTAGTCAGTTCACTAGATGCAACAACGTGATTCGAACGAATGTTCGATGGGAGTGTCAGGGTGTGAGATCAATGAATGTACACTCTATGGTGCGTGATCATCAAAATTTCAGTAAAAACAGTTAGACAGATGAGTTTTGTGGATGAATCACAATAAAGGATCAGTATGGGAGTGTTGAGGAGGAACATCTACCAATGCATATAATTGTGGAGTTGGACATAGATCTAGAGGATACAATGATGAAAATGGTAGGGGTAACTACCGATAGACGAACAGAATTTTGGAGGACTAATGAAGAATGTGTGAGAGTTTATGACTTGCATGCAATCACTAATGATAGGACATGGGAGCTTTCCTCAAAAAGGAAATGTTCATAAAAAAATTAATGTGGAGCGAAAGATGGAATGCACTATTAATTGGGAGTTAGTGGTCAATGCATTCATTACTACATGCAATCGGAGTTTGCACAATGCAACGAAGGGATGCCCACATCTATAGGATATTGGTGCTGACTAGATGACCGACTGAGGCCCTTTATAAGAAGGATATTGGTCCACATGTGTATAGCGATGAATGAATGATGACACTAACATGATTTGATAATGGGTTAACGAGGTCATACCTGAAGGTTGAGGTGGCTCCAGAAGGAGCACACCTGGGAACATCCAAGTGATGGAGGATGAAATGCCAAAGGCCGAGGACCAATGGGAGGAGAAATTAAAAGTTTCAATGGCCAACAAGAATTTCTGAGATTTATTTTGGTAGTCTGAGTATGGTTTTAAAATGTTGAACAACCATTATAACTAAAATGTACTTTTAATAGAATGAAATATATTCTACCGTTTCTCCCATGGTTGTAGGATGAAAGTCTAAACCATGTAATCCCTTCAGTGTATTGTGTTTTTACATTATACTTGCATGTGTGTGGGTTTTTCGTGTTCTTGTTCGCATGTGCGTTTTTCAGAAGAAGAATCATGATGTGACCAATACTAGAGGATGATGAGATTAAGGAATACTTGATGTAGTGGATGGGGTGGGAGGTCTTCCTAGTTACAATATTCAAAAGTTATGGGGGTGGTGGGTAGAAGCATTGGAAGTTGTGATGCCACCACTAGTTGAAGTTCCATAGCACTGGATAACCAATAATACGAACTACCAGTGTTCCTAAAAAGCACGACCATCCCCAAAAAGTGGCATAAGAGGTTGAGTATAGAGCATTTCTAGTGGAGTAATTTTTCAAGGACTCATAAGGAGATTGGAAGGAAGACTGTAGGGTTCCTCAATGATCAGGTGGTCCATTAAGGATGTCACTAGAAGATGGTGTTGATACCAACAAGTTTTCAAGAAATTGAAAGTCTTCTTTTCCATAGGAGTCATGCGGTGTGTTCTGTTAATTGAGTGAAATTTTGAATCTTGGTGGAAGATCATTGAAATTATGAAGGATACTGTGATTATTCGATGGTGGAAGTTCCAAATCTTAGAGGATATTGGTTTGTTACTCCCGGAGGGTTTGTAGTCAGCTAGAAGATAGCCATTTGGAATGCCACAACAACAAACACAAGGATTTTTATAGAGGTTGTAATCATAGATGATGCATGTTCCTAGAAGGAGCTATTAGATGTGAAGTTAGTCAGGTTGAGGACAATCAGTGGAAGGAAAAAAGGTTAATTTCTTGTAAGTTCAAATTTTGGAGGTTCCACAACTTGCAGTTGAAGTAGGTGATTGAAAAGTTATGAAGTGTTTTCTTGAGCCCATCTTGAGAAGATATAGTGTGGAACAGTTCCCATGTTCAAAAGAATATGACCAGTTGAAAATCAGGAGAAATGTGGAAGATCATAGAGGAATTTAAAATGGGGGGATTCCTGGTTATTACAAGTGTGGATAGGGTTTAAATCTCCAGAAAGTGATGACCAAAAGGGGTGATGACATGCCTGGGAAGAGATGATTGGAAGATGGAATTTGAGGCATGGTTTTCATGAGTGAATTGGTGCAAGATAATAGAAATAATGATAATTCTTAGCTGTGTGAAGTATTGCTAGAACACAATGATATAGACCACAATCTTCACCGGGCATAATGGAAGTTCAAGTTTCATTGGAATATCTTATAGAAATCCATTTCCTTAAAAGTAACTTTGAAAAAAGAAGAACAACCATGATATAGATGGACTTTAAGTTGGTCCAGAGGATGATAGTGATGATAATTAGTTGAAATTTTAGAGGATTCTCCAGATTTCCTATTATTGGATAGTTATTCTCTCATCTGTAAGTCATTAGAAGATGATGAATTAGGTTGAAATGAAGCCAGGGAAATGACACACCCTAATTCATGGTGTGTGTTTCATTGTAAGTATTTTTTTGACTCTATGGAATGATCTTTGGAATATTTTCAAAGTATTTGAAGGGCCCCTAGAATGGAGTTGGGATACTTATAGGATCAGGACTAGGTGAAGCAATGGGAGAAAAGGACCACAAAGTATTCAGTTGCATTGAGAAAGGGTCTTAGTGGGAGTTCATCAAGCCAATGACATCAGAATTTCTAGTAGTAGTACTGGATAGAGGTTAGTTTTGATTATTTTGATGAAGTTAAATGTACCAAAATCTCTTGGGTTGTAGGGACACGATCAGAGTGTCAGAAGCAGAAATTTGGAAGGGTAGGGCCATGGACCCAGTGCATGATGCAGCTTGTTGACCAGAAGTTCAACAAATCCATATGATGAAAACTCATTTCCTATTTGATTTAGAGAAATTCCATAGAGGCATTAAAATGAGTTTCATATATGAAGTGTAACAATAGATCATGGTTTTGAAGGATTGAGAAGTTTATTTGGTGGAAGCCTGGACAATTGAAAAGAGAACGACATAGAGAACCATGATATTGCTACAAAAGCATGGTGAATAGAAGCTGTCTAGAGGGACTTTGGTGTGATAATGAGAATATTCTTTCAGTGGAAAATTGTTAGACTCAACCCGTGAAACCAATTATCAAGTGGGAAATTGTTAGTTTTGGTGTGAAAATTGTTTTTTGGGTCAAGTGTCAGAGCTCTAGAAGTTCAATCACTGGTAGGAACACTTGGGAGGATATAAATAGAGTTAATTCCCCAACACCATATAAGTCCAAGTTCAGGCAACTTAAGAAACTTCACCATAAATTCAGGAGGTGGATGAGTCAGTTAATCGTATGCAGTATCGTTAGTTGAACATAAGTTCGACGAGAACCTCAAGGTGTTAGATCAACAAATGTATGATGGATAGTGTGTGATCATCATAATTTCTGCCACAATAGCTGGACAAATGAGTTTAATGGATGAAGCACTGTGGAGGTCAAGTACGAGAATGATTAGGAGGAACATCTATCGATGCATATACTCAGGGATTCGGTCATGGATTCATAGGATGTAGTGTGGTGAATGGTAGGGACGACTACCGATAGCTGAAAAGAAGTCCAGAGGCCCGGTGAAGAAAGTGCGGGAGTTCTTGACGTTCATGAAGTCACTAATGGAAAGATGTGGGAGCTTTACTTAAAAATGGAATGTTTATAAAGGAATCAATGTGGAGCATAATATGTAATGAACTATTTACTAAGATTCAGCGGTCAATTCATCCATCACTATAGGCAACCATAGGTTGCACAATGTAATGAAGGGACACTCACATCTATTAGATGGTGGCGCGGACTAGATGACTGGCTGGGTCCCTCTATAATAAGCTTATTGGTATACATGTGAAGAGAAAAAAATGTCTGACAACACTGAAATAATATGATATTGAACTAACGGGGCCATGCCATAAGGCTGAGGTGGCTCCAGAAGGAGAGCTCCTGGGCGTATCCAGGCATTGGAGGCTGAAATGATGAAGTCCCAAGACTGAAGGGAGGAGAAACTAGAATGTTTAATGGATATTAGGCATTGGTGATACTTATTATGGTATGAAATAGGAGCATATATTTGGATCATTTAGATTTACTTTTAACAGAATGAAAGAGATGATGCCGTTTCTCCCATAGATGTAGGATGAAAGTCCAAACCACATAATCCCTTGTGTGCGTTGTGTTTGTAATTTATGCTTACATGTGTGTGTTTTATTCACGTTCTTGATCACATGTGAGTTTTCAAAGGAATAATTGTGAGGTTACCAATACCAGAGGAATCCAAGATGAAGGAAGACTCAATGTGGTGGTTAGGGTGAGAGTTCTTCCAAGTTTTAGTCTTAGAAGTCATAGGGTATAAAAGCATCAGAATCTATGCTGATAACTCTAGTTGATGTTCTGATATGATAGAGAATCGGTAGTATTAACTACCAGTATTCCATTCCATCAACCCCAACATGAACAATTCACATTGAAAACAACCTAGTTCCGTACTGTGTCATGCTGGAAAAGAGAATTTGTCGGTGTTCCGATTCTATGGTGCTTAACTTTCCTGGGAGTAGGTTTCCCTTCTATTGTTTCAATCATTGGATTTTCCACCCATTTATGTAAAAGAAAAAGGTTTTTACTCCACTAACATTCATAGATTTGTCACTTTCTACCACCATCGCCCTATTGACCATGTTTTTTTAATCATCAATTAAGAACACGACCACCTTATAATGAATATCTGATCATTTCCATACCTATAATATATGCACCTTCAGATGTGTGCTAGCTGTTACCCCTAGAGAAAAATGAAATAAGTTCATAAAATTAGCTACATACTCTATCATGGATAGATTTCCTTTCATGTGACTAAAGAAATTTTTCATTTTGATTACTTTGAATGTATTTGAATAATTTTTTTTATCGAACAATTGTTTGAATCCCCCCAAAGTAATTCCTTGGTAAAGTTTAGCTTAAAAAACTAATTCCCACCATTTACATGAGAGATCCTCTAATATATATACAACTTTCCTCACCTTTAAATTAGTCTACTTTTTAAGGAAATTAAATATTCAATCGATCCTATTAAGCTATATTTCTGTTTATTCAGGTCCCGAATCCCCCTAAACAATTGGTGGATTCTGTTTCTAAAACTGTAAGGCATGATTATTATTTTTTGGTTCTCTAGTTCAATTACCATTTTATATAGCTGGAACACTTGCACAATGTTCTGAACAAGTTTCTGATTCACTTGTGGTTCAGGTGTAACCACATTCTTCGACAGTCCCTCTTGTTAGTTTCTAGGTCTTCTAACTGGTGCCATTGTTCTAAAACCATTGTAATATTCTCCAGCTAATTATTACAAGTTTCTTTAATTCTCAATTGTAGAGTATATTACAACACATCAAGCAAGGTCATAGTAACATAATTTCAAAATAAGTTACTTGAAATAACATATGAGTGATGCAATCATAGTGGGAAGTCTCTTTACCAATGCATGATACCAGCCGCTCATCGACTGGACCCATGATGATGAGTTGAAGACATGTCTAGAAGTGGTTATCAACACTTTATGCACCTTAAACCTCTAGTATCTTGAAGTTCAACATAAAGAGGACAAATATGTTTTTTTATAATATACATTTCAAGTCCCAAAATATCTTATATCCTTGCTACCATCCCAACTGACGGACCGTAACAAACTAATACTATTTGTAACATCCTAACACAACCCATTATCTTGGGAATGACCAAAATACCGCTAACCTTAGGCAAAATCCCCAACTCACCAAATCTAATAATAAATGTCACAGGATTTTCCAAATCATTGGGGATGATTTTTCCATTTATAAAAAACCTGCAAGTAGACCATGACAAAGAGACACAATATGATGCATGATACAAAACTAGAATAAACTCCAAAATCATAACCAAACAATAATCATATTAACAATGAAAGAAACAAAATAAAATAAAAGTCTATAATTCCAAGAAAAATGAATATTAAGATAAAAATACTTAAGGAACCTAGGTACCACCACCACTGACTCCAAGACTCGATAGTCGCCTCAAGCTCAAACTCCTGACATCCAAGACCAAAACATTACAAAGCTCTACTATAAAAATAAGAAACCTCACCATTACCTGTATCATTATAAATAACATCTATATACACACCAAGGTGTATATGCATGGGGTGAGTATATAATCCATTGGTGAAACCCATAGGCTTCCCCCAAATTCCCCTAAAACAATAAACATGTTAGCTCACATTTTATTTAAAATAAAAGACAGGTAGAAGAATGAATATCCATGAAAAATAAATATATATCCATAAGGATGTGAAACTATTCAAACCAAAAACATGCCCATGGAATGAACCCACACGCATGTGAAAAACATCAACCAATGCAACCACTACCCAAAGGCCACTCATGAATAATCCAAATCATGAGCGGTATCCATCCCTTTAGTCCCAAGTAATCACCTGATGACATAATACAATATTCCACAAGATTGTCACCATGACCATGTGTAAAACATATGGTCCTTTCCATATCAATATAAACACACACCCACTAAATTCATAGCAAGTTCTCACATTCAAAACCTTTATTTCAAAAACCAAATTCATTTAATCATTTAATTGAACATCTTTTGGGTGAAACCAACAATTCTAAATTTGAAGACCAATAAAGAAAAAGGTGATTTAAATGGAGATTTAAAAATGGTTTTCCAGCTAAAATTGTAATCAATTTATTTATAAAATAACGAGCCTTTATGTTCTAGGAGAAGGTGGAAAAATAAGAGATTCCACCTACCTTCAATGCATTTTACATGAAGAATTATCTCACAATATTGATGATCCAAGATTCCTAGTACATTACTTAAATGAATCCCAAAGAATATTTATTAAAACAAGATCTAACTAATAGATTTTGGCAAGGTAGGCCTGATATAAGGTTCTTATTTAGAGAAAATGAAATGATCATGGAGAGAGAAGAAGAATGAGTCTCTTACCTTCAATTCACTAGATCTAACGCACTAAGATCCATTAAAATCGACCACCATAAGGAAGAAGATCATCAAAATATCCAAGGAGAGTGCTAGAATTTGAGATCCTATGTTATAGGAGAAAAAATGGGGAGTTTTAGGGAAATTTTGGGTTTTAAAACCAATTTTTGGATTTAATTATTCCCATTACTTGGTTTGGCTACATAGTTTGGAAAATAGTGCACCAACTGTGTGAATCACCTCTATTCTGAAAATTACTAAGTCACATGTTTAGGAAAAACTATGTTTCAACCACGTGGCTTTCTAGAAGACCCATCCATCTCTCACATGATTACATAGAGAGAACCACACAGTTTTCGATAAACATTCTCAAACTGTGTGCCTCCTAAAACCTTCCCAAAACATCCCAAAACCACCCATAAGATTATGGAACTCAACCCAAACATTATGTAACTTGAAAATACATAATAAAATAGGAAAATAACTCAAACTGAGGGTGTTACACTATTATTATCCACTCATTTACACTACTAGTACTATAAATTTAGTATAATAAATCTCCCATATATCCTCAACAACTCCAAAATATGTTGATGATATATAAATTAGGTTTATATATTTGGAACTCAAAAAATTTTGTGCTTCATCGATGCCCATTACTACAATATTTTGAATGGTAATTTTTTTGTGTAAAATATTTAACCATTAATATCAAAATCAGGCTGTGTGATCACATTAACACTTGGTCCCCCAGCTAACCATTTTAATTTTTCTGATATGGATAAATCAGTGTTGAATCACTAGTACAGAAAACGTTATTTACGTCGGATATTTTTCATTTTTTACATCGGTTTTTAGCCGAAGTTAATATAGATGATGTTATAAATAACATTTTTTACATCGGTTATTTAAAAACCGATGTAAAAAACATAACATCATGGTGTTGATCACGTCGGTTAATTAATAACCGACGTGCAAAAACCCGGGGGGGGGGGGTTATAACGTCGGTTATTATATAACCGACGTTATAAACTCGGGCAGGGGATGTTTATCACGTCAGTTATTTAATAACCCACGTGATAAACCATTCCACAGGTGTTTATCACGTCGGTTATTAAAAAAAACCGACGTGATAAACCCTTCCTAATTTCTTTATCACATCGGTTATAAAATAACCGGCGTGGAAGACAATTTTTTTTTAAAATTCGAATGCAGTCCTCTGCTCTCCCCAAGAAACAACCAGAAACCAAATCAAGAATTCGTACCACAAAAACAGAAGTAGATCAAAATAAGAACTAAAGTAAAATTAAGCATTTACATTGATAACATATAAAACTTACCCCACTTGACAGCCCCCACCACACCCCTGGACTGCCCCCCGACCCCCTGGATAGCCCCAAACACCCCGGGACAGCCCCAAACACCCCGGGACAACCCCCAACCCCCACTGGACTCCCACCACCCCCTGAACAACACCCCCTAACCCCACTTGATAGCCCCCACCACACCCCTGGACTGCCCCCGACCCCTTGGACATCCCCAAACACCCCGCGACAACCCCCCCCCCCCCCCACCATCCTGAACAGCACCCCTCACCCCACTTGACATCCCCCACCACACTCCTGGACTGCCCCCGACCCCCTGGACAGCCCCAAACACCCCAGGAACCCCCACCCACCCACCCTCATGTATACCCCCCACACCCTGGACAACCCTCCCCCACCCCATTGGAGCCCCCACGACACCCCTGGACTGCCCCCTGACCCCCTGGACAACCCCAAACACCCCTGGACAACCCCCACACCCTCATGTATACCCCCACCCCCCTGGACAACACTTCCACACCCCTGGACAGCCCTCCCACACCCCTAAAACAGACCAAAAAGTTACCGAAAACAAACCAGAACCCCCTCACCCCACTAGACTGCCCCCACCACACCCCTGGACACTCTCCCCCACACCCCTGGACATCACCACCACCCCATGGACATCCCCCACCCTCCTGTAGACCCCCCATCCCCTGGATAGCACTCCCACATCCTTGGACAACCCTCCCACACCCTTGAAACAGACCAAAAAGTTACCAAAAACAGACCAGAACACACTCAACCCACTAGACAGCCCCCACCACACCACTGGACTGCCCCCCATCCCCATGGACACCCTGGACCCCCCCCACTGGACAACCCCCCACCCCTAGAAACCCCCCTCACCCCACAAGACACCCCTGGACACCCCCTGGACAACCAACCACTCCCCTGGACAACCCTTCCACCCTCCTAGAAATGCTCCCACCCCCTGGACTGCCCCCCACTCTCATGGACACCCAGGACCCCCCACTCCACCAGACAGCCCTCCCAGACCCCTGGACACCCCCCACCCCACTAAACACCCCCACCCTTGGAACCCCCCCAGACCAGAATCCATACCAGAAAAACCATCATAAGTAGACCAAAACAAGAAGTAGAGCAAAATTAAACATTCACATATATAACATTCAAAACTTACACTGTCAACTTCAAAAAAAACTAAATCCAACCTAAAAAACTACCAAATACACAATTACAACAAAAATATTCATAATTACATTTTACATTACAAACAACTAAAATTCAATCAAACCTGTAAAATAATTTGACCACTCCACTTGTAAGTGTTTGATGTCTTCAGCAGTATAGGGTTGAGGGTCATCAAAAAGCTACAAATTAAAAGGATTGTAGTTAACGTGTATAATGAATAAATCAAATTGAAATATTATGGAAAAGTTTAAGAGGAAATATTACCAGGTCAAAATTCACAACTGTCCCAGTTGTTATTATTTCATACATAAATATTAACATATAATATCCGCATTCGATGACGCCTTGTTGTTCATGAAAATTCTGTTTGAATGAGTGTAAATTCAATATATTATTTTTATGTAATAAATCAAAAAGTACAAATTATAAATGGATATTTACCTTCGCATTTACATATTTGATCTTTGCACTCCTTTTCTTTGTGTTTTTTCGAAAGTAGGCCCATGCCCTATTAGAAAATAATACTAATGAGGTAAATTTAAAATTCATTATAATATATAAAATTATTGAGAAATTGAAACTTAATTTTCCAATATATTCTTAAAACTTTTCCGCACATCATCATGGACAGAGCATATCCAATAAAGTGTTTTCTCCTTTGGGAAAAAAACCCCTAACATCCAATGATCACTGATAAAAGGAAATTTAAGGTTAGTGGTTTTTTATGTTAAAAGATAATGAACTCTTTGAGAGAGATGTGTTTTATACCTCTCACAAAAATTCATCATCCAACATTGTGTGACTATATTCTTTTCAAGTCTTTCAGCAATATAAAGCATTCTTTGTTCCTCATCTAATGCACATGCTTCAGAGGAAATCAGTTGCAGGTCCATGAATCCATATACATCTGTCAGCTCATTCCTCTAACAAATTTTATAAAGATACCTAATACAAAATAGACATAAGTATACATTTTTAATAAATATAACATAGGGAAAAGGTGTTAAGACTTACATGGAAAAAAATTTCACCACGTTGATTCGTAACTTATCTCCAGTAAAAAGATCCATGATATCAGTTTTCATAACCCCCACACTTATTGCACGTCCACAAACATGAGATTCCATTGGAAACTCATAATGAACCGCCAACAAATTTGAATATCTTGACAATCTGTCTAGACTAATAGAATCTATATCTGATGTCATAGCCATTTGTCTTTGTTATTGTCTATACAATATTTCTTTACCTTTGAAGTATTCCTGTAAAAATAAATAGAAAAATATATTAGTTTTCAAATGATAAAACAACTTTAATAAAAAAATAAAATAAAAGATATAACATTCATACCTCTATGGTAATGAGTCGAAGAAGTCTGGATGGCCAAATTAAAAAATGGCTGATACTATGTCCAACTATCGTCACCTCATCCATAGGTAATGGTACTCGAGCTGATCTATCTATAATATCTTGTACAGTGACCCTCTGATTCTCTACCTCTAATTATTGATGATGAACTGTATCTCCTATACAATATACCAACCCATATGCAACTATATGATGTTGAGGATCATCAACATACAACTCGCAATAAGTAGGAAGCTGCGACGGAGGAGTAGGATAAAAAATGGGGTCCGCAAGCTGAGGTGGGGGAGTGGGAGCTACTGGCGGAGGTGGATGATAAATAATGGGGTCTTCAGGGGGAGGTGGAGTAGTGGGAGCTGCAGTCTGAAATTGTCTTTTCATTTCTGAAAACATAGATTGTACCGACGCTCTAATCTTTTCCACCATCGTCGCATTAATATTATGAACTTCAGCCTCCAAGGATTCTATTTTTTTATAAACCCCCTCAACGTTAGAAGTTAAAGAACGTGGAAACACTTTTCTTACCGATACACCTGTCGGATATCCTCTTACATGACCAGGATGTTCGGGCTTTCCCAATGCTACAGATAAAATAGCTTGCCTCCCAGTAGCTGTAAATTCCCCCTATGAACTCTGCTCCTCAAGAGAGTCCTGTATTAATTAATTGTACATTTCTGTAATGATTGAAATTATATGAAGAAAATAGTTAAATTAAATAAATAAAATAGATATCTTACAATCCTCTCAGCTACGATTCTCGATTCTTCCAAAAGATATATCCCTTTTTTTCCCTTCCGAGCTCTCTTCCATTTTTCATGTCTAGATGGAGGGGATGGAGGGTCCACCTCTCCAGATATTGAAGACTCAGCTCTTAGTTGTTGAAATTTTTCCACCATCATTTGTTCTTCCAAAAATGCATACCCTCCCTGAGATAAACTATGAGGGTATACATTTTTAGATTGGATCTCTTGATGAGCTTTCCTTGTTTGCTGTAAATTAAGAATAATAAATCATTAACAAAACATTAATAAGATCATTTATATAAGAAAGCTTATAAAAGTTTACATTGCCCTTACCAAAAATGACTCTTTTCTTCTACTTTCATAAAACTGTCTCCATGTGTCTTCATTTATAAAATGATATATACGACATGGATTTTCATGACTCTTATGACCATAAATGAAATCAGATGAGAGGGTTGATTTGAAATCCCTCCATCTCCTGGAATCCAACAATAATCATTTCTTCCTGACTCCTCCAGTGTTAGGAATATCAAATGTCATCTGATAAAGAAGAGGTTAAACATATTATATATACTAGAAACATTTAAAGAATAGTAAAACAATAGAAAAAGATCTTACCAAAATCTTCTCCCACAACTAAGAGATTATCTCTTTATCCACACTTCTCTAGTCATCATACAGAATGATTACTTTGCTCTTAGCCCGAGTTGATACAAAAATCTTAAAATCTTTTGCATTTGGACCTCTAGGAATATAATCATCATCAAACTCAACGAGTATCCTCTGATCCTGCGTACGAGCAAGTGCTAATTTTGGTAAACCTGTGAACCCACGTTTACCAACCTTTAAACTCTTTGTCATAATAGGAGCATGTGAATGTTCCTCCCTAGAGGTATAACCAATATGCTCATCTCTAGAATCATGTGGTTGATCAACTGAATGATTTGTCATTATCCTTCAAATTAAAAAAAACAAACATTAGTTCACAAATATACAAATTCAAATATTTTAATACTTCTGTAATCAGAAAATATAAAAGTGTACTAAGTTACGTAATAGTAAACATTGTTAATATGGTAATCATGTTAAACAATGGTAAAGATGGTCAACATGGTAAACATGGTAAACATGGTAAACACGGTAAACCTGGTAAACATGGTAAAATAATTGTCACTGAACAAAAATAATAGATATATAATTCATGTAATGGTAAACATGATAAAGTAAACTAAACAAACTTAAAACAAATAAAAACTTATACTTATTTTGTTTTAATAAAGAAAAAACTTACAATATCTAACATTTTATGAAAAAAATAAATGTAAAAAAGAAATAAACATATGTTACCTGTAATTTTAGGAATGTACAAATGGATTGTTTTCCCAAATTCCTTAATCGTGATCATTCCTTATGGCACAAACCATGTCTTCAACATGCTCATCATTATGTTCTTCTAATCTTTCCATGGAAGTAGGGATCTCACATAAATCAACATCTTCATCAAGTTCATCCTCACCAAAATATTGTTTTTTCCCTTGTAAAACAACATCCCACTGCATATCTGATTGATCTACTATATAGAAAATTTGTTTTTCATGCGTTTCCATTATAAAAGAATCAGCTATGTCTTCCAATCTATTCAGATTAACAAGTGTCATTCCAAATTCATCGTGTCTGACACTATTGTTACCGATAAACCATTTACAGTTAAAAACATGAACTTTAATTTTAAAGTAATCAACTCCCATATGTCTTCAATCACTCTATAATATGCACTTGATGCAGAAATTGGGTTTTTGTCCTCAGCACTCGAAAAATGCATTTCTTCTGCAAACACCAATACACCACTATTCTGAACTGCACTTATGTTGTCCTGAGATTTTGTATGAAATGTATAGCCATTAATGTTATAACCGGACCATGTTATCACATTTAAACATGGACCACCCACTATTCATTTTAATATTTCTGATACATCTGATCTACCAATCAAGGTCTTTTTAAACCATGACAAAAAAGTTTTGTTGTGATCATTCAAAATCCACATTTCTTTCTTCTTTGGATGACATTGTTTCAAATCATTAATATGCAATGTGATATACGGTTGAGCATCAGCTATGTTATTCAAGATGTATGATTCTAACTTCTTCATCTGTTCAACTGACAATGATTTGACTTTCAAGCCACGAATCCCATTTCCCTCATTATTAACTCTTTCATGGTGAGATGGAGGCAAACCTATGTGTTGCGCCATAGCCATGTAGCTCGTACAAAACTCTGCTACCTCCTCAGAAATATACTTTTCAATAATTGAGGCTTCAGGTCGATATGGATTTTTAACATACCCCTTTAATATTTTCATATACCTTTCAAAAGGGTACATCCAAAGAAGATATACAGGTCCACAAAGCTTTATTTCTCGAACCAGATGAATCATTAAATGCACCATTATATCAAAAAAAGTTGGAGGAAAATACATTTCCAATTGACAAAGTATAAAAATTGCATCCTTTTCCAAAATATTCAAAGAATTCACATCAATCACCTTGTTAAAAATTGAATTGAAAAAATAACACAACTTCATTATAGTCTTTCTGACACGGATGGGCAATATTCCACGCAATGCAACTGGTAGAATTTGTTGCATCATGATGTGACAATCATGTGATTTCATACCTATCAACTTCAAGTCCTTCAATGAGACAAATTTTTTTACATTTGAAGAATAAGCTTGAGGCACTTTGATATCATGAAGACACTGAAAAAAGCTAATTTTCTCCCTCTTCGATAATGTATGACAAGCCGGGGGAAGAAATGTTCATCTTCCTTTAGGAGTGGGAGCTAACTCCAAACGTATTCCCATTGATAGTAAGTCTAATCTTGCATTCAAACCATCTTTTTTCTTTCCTTTAATATCTAACAATTTTCCAATCAAACAATTACAGATATTCTTCTCCACGTGCATGACATTGATATTATGTTTAACTTCATGATACCTCCAATATGGTATCTCAAAAAATATTGACCTTTTCTTCCAAATATGTCTATCATTACTAGATTTATTTGTCTTTCCCAATGTCACATCAAGGTTTTTCACCCTCTCAAAATACAGATCAGGGGATAAAGGTTTTAGAGCAGTATCAAATTCTTGTGATCCATTTAATGACTTTTTTAATCTTCTATAAGGGTGATCCATAGGCAAAAACTTTAGATGACCCATGCACACCGTTTTCCTCCCATGATGCAATTGACAATATGACTTCTGTTGTTCACAAATTGGACATGCTTTATACCCTTTAACACTGTATCTAGACAAATTTCCATACGCTGGGAAGTCATTTATAGTGAACATAAGCACTGAATGCAGTTGAAAATATTCCATTTTATAAGAATCATACACCATAATACCATCAGCCCATAACAGTTTCAAATCATCAATCAATGGTGACAAGTAAACATCAATATCATTGCCAGGTTGCTTTGGACCAGAGATCATTATACTCAAAATGACATATTTGCGCTTCATACAAACTTCAGGAGAGATTTTGTAAATTACCAATAAAATAGGCCATGAACTATGTGTGCTACTGAGGGTTCGGTATGGATTCATTCCATTTGTGCACAACCCTAGTATGAGATTTCTAATTTCATTTCCAAATGTAGAATACTGCGCATCAATTTTCTTCCATTGTGGACAATCAGCTGGATGACACATTTTTCCATCACATACCCACTCATCAGCATTCCATCTTAACCCTTTTGCATCATGTGAATTAGCAAATAAATGTTTGAAACGATGAATTATAGGAAGATACCAAAATACCTTTGAAGGGAACTTTGTAATCTCTACATCAGCCTGTGATTTTTCTTTCACCTTATACCGTGATGTCCCACATTTAGGACACTCTGAAAGAAATTCATATTCCTTCCTATATATAATGCAGTCATTCAGACAGACATGTTTTTTCTTGTATCCCAATCCCATCGGGCATAATATTTTCTTGGACTTATAATGTGAATCTGGAAGATCATTATCTTTTGGTGAAATGTATTTCATAAATTGTAGCAGCTCTGTAAAACTTCAGTCACTCCATCCATGTTTCGCCTTCAGGTTAATCAATCTTAACACCGCCGAAAAAATTGTAAAATCTGTACAACTGGGATATAATGGTTTTTCAGCATCACCATATAGACGCGCAACTGTCGGTTCTATCTCAATTTGTTCTGCTACAATATCGCGAATCATTTCTTAAATTCCATCGGAGTTACCATCTTGCAAATCATCATCATCAGTGACATTCCGTCCAGTTTAACCATGCTAAATCCAAGGGCTGTAACTCGGATTAAAACCATGACAAATCAGATGATCTTTTATCACTCTACTTTTCAACTTCTTTATATTAAAACATTTCAGGCATAGACAGAAAAAATGTCACTACTTGGAACATTTCATTTAGAAAATTCCAAAAAGGAATCAACACCTTCCTCATATTCATTGCTCATTCGATGTGCCGTAAACCAACTTCGACTCATTATTACCTATGACAAATATAAAAAATATTTTTTTAGATAAGACAAATATATGTTTATATGAAAAAAAATCATAATTTGAATGTAAAACAATTTTGAAATATAAAAAAAAAATCTATGCGTATTTAAAAAAATATGCTTGAATATTATTTTAAAAACAAAATATAGTTAAATATAACAGTTTTAAATTCCATTGAATCAAAGAAAACCATGGGGCCTACAATGGTTGATAAAAAATTGGAGAAAATGGAGTAAACCTGAGAATCAAATCAAATTTAAAATAAAAATTCAGATGGAGAAAATCACAATGTAAAGTCAATCATCACAACACAATCATCATGTCATAATCTCAGAAACCACGATGCAATAGTCAATCCCAACTGACACTTATCCCCCACCCCCTTGGACACCCCCTTGTACAGCCCCCCCACCCCCTGGACACCACCCCCCACCCCCTTGGACACCCCATGGACACGACCACACCCTTGGACAGCCCCCCCCCCCCCACCCCTCCTGGACACCCCCACCCCCTGGACACCCCCAACCCTCTAGACAGCACCCCCACCCCTCCTGGACACCACCCCCACCCCTACCCCCTTGGACACCCCCCTGGACAGCACCCCACCCCTCTAGAAAGCACCCCCACCCCTCCTGGACACCACCCCCACCCCTACCCCCTTGGAAACCCCCCCGGACACCCCCCAACCCTCTGGACATCCCCCCCTGGACAGCCCCCCACCCCTCCTAGACAGCACCCCCCACCCCTCCTAGACACCACCCCCACCCCCTACCCCCTTGGACACCCCCCTGGACACCCCCAACCCTCTGGACAGCCCCCACCCCCTGGACAGCCCCCACCCCTCTAGACAGCACCCCCACCCCTCCTGGACACCACCCCCACCCCCTACCTCCTTGGACACCCCCCAACCCTCTGGACATCCCCCACCCCCTTAGATAACCCCCAAAACCCTCTGGATAGCCCCCACCCCCTTGGACATCCCCCCACACCCACCCACCCCCTTGGACACCCCCTGGACACCCCCCAACCCTCTAGACAGCCCCCACCCCCGGACAACCCCCCAAACCCTCTGGAAAGGCCCCCATCCCCTTGGACAGCCCCCACCCACCCACCCCCTTGGACACCCCCCTGGACACCCCCAACCCTCTGGACAACCCCCACCCCCTGGACAGCCCCCACCCCTCTAGAAAGCACCCCCACCCCTTATGGACACCACCCCCACCCCCTACCCCCTTGGACACCCCCTGGATAGCCCCCACCCCTCTAGACATCACCCCCACCCCTCCTGGACACCACCCCCACCCCCACCCCCTTAGACACCCCCTGGACACCCTCCAACCCTATGGACAACCCCCACCCCTGGACAGCCCCCACCCCTCTAGACAGCACACCCCCACCCCTCCTGGACACCACCCCACACCCCTACCCCCTTGGACACCCCCCTGGACCCCCCAAACCTCTGGACAGCCCCCACCCCCCGGACAACCCCCCAAACCCTCTGGACAGGCCCCCACCCCCTTGGACATCCCCCCACCCACCCACCCCCTTGGACCCCCCACACCCCTAGAATTCCCCCCACCTCCATGGACACCCTAGACAACCCCCAACCCCCTGGACAGCCACCAACCCTCTTGACAGCCCCCCAAAACAATGATATTTTAACCTCAAGCTACTAGTTTTGGCATATCTAGAGATTTTAACCTCAAGCTACTAGTTTTGGTATCATTCCATTATTCAAAATGAGAACCATGAATTGTATCTCCTACTAGTCTAAAATGCTCTATTGTGCAATGAATCGGTTTTTAATAGCATATGAAGACTTATAATAGTCCACGAAAATAAGGGACGTAAATAGATTATGGAACAAAAAAAAAGTGATACCCAAAATAGAAACAACCAAGGATCCAAAACAAACATTCCACCATGAAAAACCATATATAT
This sequence comes from Viscum album, assembly GCA_963277665.1. Classification (NCBI taxonomy): domain Eukaryota; kingdom Viridiplantae; phylum Streptophyta; class Magnoliopsida; order Santalales; family Viscaceae; genus Viscum; species Viscum album. Next base: position 1,985,704,252 of record OY728122.1, read on the forward strand.
ACTTATAAAATAAATCAAACTGGTATAAGAAATGGGTGTATCAAAATGGTTTACATATAAATTGCAGTAATATAGGTGAATGAGATCATTAGTTGTCAATAACAACAAAAATTACCATCAATGTCGGGCATTCGCGAAACAAAAACAAACGAAATAGAAGTAGGTGTGGCTTATGTGAATATTGCGAGTCGATCTAATAGATATGGGGATAATAAATAAGATGATGATGGAAAAATGAGGTAAGAGGGTTTGAAATTGAAGAATCTTACCTAGTTTAAACAAAAAAATCGCAAAACGTAAATATAGACTATCCGAAAAAAAAAAACGAACGAAATAAAGTTGTGGGAGGCTTACGTAAGTGTTGTGAGTTGAGATGATAGATCCGAGGAGATTAAAGATGATAAAATATGATGGAAAAATGAGTTTAACACAACGAGATCAACGAGTCGATTAGGGTTTACCGTGCGAGAGAGACGAATCACCAGACTGTCGATCGAAAAATCGTAAATGACAATCCACGGGGCGTGTTAATTTTTTAAATGTTTTATAACGTCGGTTATTTAATAACCGACATTATAAACTATTTTTATTACATTTATAACATCGGTTATTATAATAACCAATGTTATAAATGTATCAGATACAGCTTTTTTTACATCGGTTTTTTTATAACTGACGTAAAAAAATCTGTGTGTTGGTTTTTTACGTCGGTTATAGAATAACCGACCTAAAAAATACATCAGAAATCACAGTTTTTTACATCGGTTATTTTATAACCGACGTAAAAAATTTTGCGGGTTATTTTGTTATGTCGGTTATCAAATAACCAATGTCAAAAAGGCCTCAAAAGCCACTTTTTTTACATTGATTATTTTATAACCGACGTAAAAAATTCGTAGATAACTCATTTTTTACATCGGTTATCAAATAACCGACCTAAAAAACACCGCGCTTTAATTTTTTACGTCGGTTATTTTATAACCGACGTAAAAAACCACATTTCAAAGATTATCTATCACGAACCCCTCCCACCAAAGATGCCCCTCCTGAGCTGGCAATGGTGAAAGGGAGATAATGACCCCTGAGTCCCGCCTCCAGTAGGCCCCGAGGTGGCGACTAGCACCAGGGTATGAGTTTTCACAAATATGGGAGGCATTACCCTTTTTATTATTTAGGATCGGGAAATAGGACAAGTCAACCACCCAAAAGGAAAAGAACAAGTGTATAGAAATAAACCCAAACCAAGCCCACATGCAAGTTTAAACAATTTTATAAAAAGGTGCAAGTACAAGAAAGCTCAAAGTACAATACCAAAAGAAAACAAGAGTACAACAACTGCAACAACTCCAACTGTCTGACTAGTAGGGTCCCGCACGACCCTGGTAGTCCTCCTGGAAACCTAAAAGTAAATGTAGGGTGAGCATACAAGTATACTCAGTAGGGAAACCTAAAGCTCTCATGCACAAGTGGGGAGACATCCTAACGTCCCGTGAGAACAATAGAAGAAACCTAGCAAGGAATTCTATCCACCCAAACTCACCAGCCACACTCACCAAAACACAATCACAACAGGTAGTAGTATATAAGAACAAGATTATTGGGTACCCCGCACCATTTCACTCTAATTAGCTTCTCTTCCTAACGGCGAACATACTGACGCTGCCACACTCTCCCCTCCCACACACACCTGGGCCTCACAAAGCACACATCCCGCCCGCACACACCTGGGCCTCACAACCACGTATCCTGCCCACACACACCTGGGCCTCACAACCACGTATCCCGCCCGCACACACTTGGGCCTCAAAACCACGTATCCCGCCCGCACACACCTGGGCCTCATCCCAAAGATTCTTGGGAAACAGTAGAACCTGCCCAAAGAGTCTTGGGCTAAAACCACCCCAATCGAATCTACCCAAAGAGTCTTAGGTGTAAGGTCGCCTCAAGCCATCACAGCCTAGAGGAGAAGAAGTAGGAAGGAGCTAGTAACTAAGGAAAAAACACCCTCTCCCATGAAATGAGAGTGTTCGACACTAAGTTCTCAACATGGGTGGGGTGTGATAAAACACAAAAGATACAGATATATATATGTATACCAAACACACATCCCAAACTATGGCTTCTAAACAGAGAAATAGAGCATGTGCCTCGGCACTTCTACTACGAAGCATGCATACAACAAACAATCCCAACCCCATTTAGGTTTTCACATTTCAGCAGAAATAGTTTATTTAGTTCCTTAACTACTGGGCAACTATCCACAACCAACCACATCGATCGTTCGTAAAACATATCTCTGCCATCCACAAATCAAGTTAGAAAATCACAACAAATCCCTTCTTATCAACCAACCAACCCATTGATTATTAATCCCGTTCCATTACCATGACCTACTATTCATTAACTCTTCCACTTGTATTTATTATTCACAACCCATAGTCCATACACATTCCAACCCATCCCTGTAGCCCCGCTGCCAACCGCCATAACCACAACCAAACCGAAACCCATACATCATCATCCCTTTGATAGCATTTATCAGAGCCCCGCTTCCCGTTACCAACATAACATTTACACCAACCCACACCCAAGCTAACCGTAGCCCCGCTGCTCACCCTATCCACAACAACCCACAAAACAAGGTTCGTGCCACATCATCGCCCCTTTAACATCATTTACCGCAGCCCTGCTGCCTGTTCTATTCGCAACAACCTAGAATTCACCCCTTCCTTTCACACACCAGTAACCAAGCCAAAACCCACATGTTCATTATTCCATTTTTTTTAACCGGGGTGATCACACAAGGCTTCCAGATTTTAAATAGCCAACTTTACGTGATTAACCAATTTCCACATTCCACAAAGTTTCCATCCACAAAATGGTCTAGAAAGATAGGGAAACATTTAATTGCGCAAGCAAATGCCCCCAACGATCGTGATTTTCAGTAGGCATAAGACTATTCAATTCAAAACATATCAATAGGATAAACAAAGATAAACATAACAACTTTATCATCCCCGTTATTTAACCAGTTATTGTCTTTATTTAATGGTTCAACTGTTTCTCATGAAAACAAGAGGATACCCACCCCGCATGATGCACCAATTAGAGAGACGAATGTAAGATCCCTACCTCAATAGGTTCTGGTCACAACACTCCCCTGGATCAACCTTAGAAGACGTATGTCGGCATCTGTCACTTCTATCTGGTCTTGGAAGAACCTCCTTGGGTGGAAGTCAAAAAGGAAAGGCTGAAGGAAAGACAATGGATCCAAGCTCGGAAGTTACGCCTCATCGTTACGATCTCGTGGCTGCTGACGGATCGTAAATTGGAGCTCAGACGAAGAAGTTATGGAAGAAAGAGCCTTCGATTATCTTGGGAGAACTTTGCTCAGAGGAAAGGGGGGGAGAGGGGTGAGTTGAAAAGGAGGAGGGGACCCCTCCTTTTATAGGCGAGAAAAGAAAAAGTACATGGCGTGTACTTTATTTTACACGACGTGTACTCGGTTATTTCACACGGTCTTCACGTGGCTTTCAACACGGTTCCCCGACCGTTGACTGGTCAACACACGGTTTGAGTGTAACACATACGCGGGGAAGGACTACACAGCGTGTAGTTCGGACACACGGCGTGTAGTTCGGACACACGGCGTGTACACATTTATTTCACACGGCTCCAACACGGCTCCAACATGGCACACGACCATTGACTGGTCAACACACGGTAACACGTACGCGGGGAAGGACTACACGGCGTGTAATATTGGATACACGGCGTGTACCCATTTATTTCACATGGCAAGGACATGACCTTCGACACGGGGTATACCTGGAAAGGGGGTACACGGCGTGTACTCAAACTACATGGTGTGTAGTTTCAAAATTCTGGAAAGTGTGGGAAAAGTCCATTTTCCCTCCAAAACACTTTATGGCCTTATTTTGACCAAGGAATGCGCCGGAGAGGTCCGGAACATTACATCAGATACCTCTTAAAACATTCTCATCCCCGAGAATTCAGAAACCAACCCAGAGGAACCCAACAAGATATATTTTAGGGTTCTCGTTATAACAGGAACCCAACCAACAACCCTAATCATATGTGTTAGGAATTCCTTCTCCTATGTCAAGATATTATCCGCTTTAAGCGGCACTGACTCGCCTGCACGGGTTTAATCGCATCCTCATTAATGCGTCTCGATTATGAATTGGGTCTTCCCACTTTCATACATTAGGATTTTACAACTTACACTGCCCCTAACACCATACAACCCACACATTGTCCGAACACGTGGTTTGGGGAAAATTCCTTTTTCTATGTCTGGATATTATCCTCTTTAGGTGGCACGGACTCGCCTGCATGGGTTTAATCACATCCTCATTAATGCGTCTCAATTAAGAATCAGGTTTTTCCCTTCCCCCACACATCCGGACATGTTAAACATTACCAGGGAACAAGGAAACAAAAGGTCTCACAACCGAAAAGCCAAGCATTCCTTATATCAAAGGTACATAGTACAACATCAACACAAAGCTCAGGAGAACAAGGGAAAAAACAAGTCAAAAGAACTTCGGGTACTGAGCTTGCATCTGGGTCTCCCGCTCCCAAGTGCTCTCCTCGAGGCCGACATGCCTCCACAACACACGAACCAATGGAACGGTTCATCCACGGAGCACCTTCTCTTTACGATCCTCGATTCTGACTGGTCGTTCCTCGAAGGTCACGTCGTCTCCCATATCTAACTCTCCCCAGTCGATAATGTGGGAGTCGTCGTGTAAGTACCGACAAAGCTGGGTGATGTGGAAGACTTCATGAACCTTCTCCAATTGAGGTGGTAGGGCCAGCTGATATGCCACCTCGCCGACTCACCTCAGCACCTCAAAAGGTCCGATGAACCTAGGGGAGAGCTTGCTCCCTTTCCCAAACCTCCACTGCCCCCGTCGAGGGGAAACCTTCAAGAACACATGATCTCCCACCTCGAACTCCAAGGGCCTCCTCCGACGATTGGCATAAGACTTATGTCGGTCCTAAGCCGATTTCATCCTCTCACGTACAAGCTGGACTTTCTCCGTGGTGCTCTGTACAACCTCTAGCCCAAGAGCACCTATCTCACCAACATCTGCCCAGCAAATGGGTGAACGACATGGTCTTCCATACAAAGCCTCAAGCAGTGCCATGCCAATAGTAGAGTGGAAGATGTTGTTGTAGGAAAACTCTACTAAAGGCAAATGTCGTACCCATGATCCTCCGAAATCCAGAACGCATGCTCGCAACATGTCCTCCAACGTCTGGATTGTCTGCTCTGTCTGCCCATCGGTCTGGGGGTGGAAAGCAGTGCTAAGGCGTAGCTGGGTGCCAAAATAATTCTGTAACCCCCTCCAGACTCGTGAGGTAAACCGAGTATCCCAATCTGAGATGATAGTCTTTGGGACTCCATTCAACCGCACAACCTCGTCTATGTACCTCTGTGCTAAGGTACTCACCGGGCCTGACTCCTTAATTGCTAATAAGTGTGCTGATTTCGTCAGTCGATCCACCACTACCCAGATAACATCATAACCACCCTGAGCTCTGGGTAGTCCTGTGACGAAGTCCATTGAGATTTCATCCCACTTCCACTCGGGGACATCTAAAGGATGACATAAACCACTGGGAACACGGTGTTCAGCCTTCACTTGCTGGCACACTTGGAATTTAGCCACAAACTCCGCCACTGTCTGTTTCACCCTTAGCCACCAAAACTGTTCCCTCAGGCCTCGATACATTTTTTAAACTCCTGGATGTACCGCCAAGGCTGAGCTATATAAATCACGGAGAACTCCCTCATGAATTGTCTTCGGAACAAACAAACTTCCATGGAAAAGCATCCGATGTCGGCTGTCCTCTGACCATCCCTCTGGAGTATTTCCATGATCGACATGATCCCACATCACTTCCACCTCGGAGTCCCACCACTAAGACTCTTCCACCTGCTGCAACAAGTAGGATTGCACCGTCATCTGAAACAAACAGCCTCTAACACCTTCTACCATTGCATCCAAGGGCAAGGAGGCCAACTCTCCCATCGCTTTCCAAGCATCAGTGGATTCCCGAACCAATTCCTTATGCGACTTCCTGCTCAGGGCATCAGCTACAACGTTTCCCTTACCTTCAGTGTAAGAGATCTCAAAGTCATAGTCTTGGAGAAACTCGACCCATCTCCACTGCCGTAAGTTCAGGTCATGCTGGGAGAAGATATAACGCAGGCTCTTGTGATCTGAGAAGACCAAAAAGTTCTCCCCAAAGAGGTAATGTCACCACAAATTCAGTGCGAACACTACTACTACAAGCTCTAGGTCATGGGTGGCATAGTTACACTCGTGAGGGCGTAACTTCCTAGACCCATAAAAGATCACTCCCTTCTTCGGCATCAGCACACACCCCAGACCAAGGCCAGAAGCATCACAAAACACCTCATACAACAACCCTTCCTCTGGAAACCTGAGTACGGGACCACTGAACAACTTCTCCTTCAGGTAGTCGAAAGATTTCTGGCACTGATCGCTCCATAGGAAGGCCTGGTTCTTCCTAGTCAAAGTTGTCAATGGAGCAGCAACTCGAGAGAATTCCAAAATGAACCTCTGATAGTAACCTACTAACCACAGGAAACTACAAACTTCTGCCACGCTCTTGGGTGCTGCCCAAGAAACAACTGCCTCCACCTTCGACGGGTCCACCGACACTCCCTGCTGAGACACCACGTTCCCAAGGAAGTGTACTTGCGTTAAGAACTTACACTTCGACAATTTCCCGTATAGATGGTGGTGTAGAAGGACTTCTAAGACTGCCCTGAGATGCTCAACGTGATCCTCCTATGATCTTGAGTAGACCAGGATGTCATTGATAAACAAAATGATGAACTGGTCCAGAAACTCTCGGAAGACAAATTTCATAAGTCCCATGAACACAGCCGGTGCATTTGTAACTCCAAATGACATCACTACAAACTCGAAGTGCCCATACCTTCACCTGAAATCCGTCTTCGAGATGTCACTGTCCTTTACCCTCAGCTGATGATATCCAGATCGTAGATCAATCTTGGAAAACCAACCTGCTCCCCTCAGTTGGTTGAAGATATCATCTATCCTTGGAAGGGGGTAGCGGTTCTTGACCGTTACCTGGTTCAACCTTCGGTAGTCTATCCATAGCCTGAGACCACCACTTGCCTTATTCATGAACAAAACTGGAGCACCCCATGGCGATATGCTGGGTCGAACAAAACCCTTCTCCATCAGATCGTCAATCTGAATCCGCGACTCCCGCAACTCCGAAGGTGCCATCCGATAAAGGGCCATCGAAATCGGACGGGCACCAGGCTGTAAGTCTATCCCGAACTCAACGTCACGTCGGGGGGGGGGGGGGGTAGAGTCACAACCTCCTCAGGAAAAACATTGAGGAACTCCCCAACAACCTCTGGGACATCCATCATCTTTGTATCAGCTGGAACCACTGATAACACGACTAACAAGGAAAGGAGAGGCTTCACATGCTGGCTTCCTACCTGATAGCTCCTCTCGCCAACAAAAGATACGTACTGCCCATCCACGTCGGAGAACACGACTCTTCTCCAGAAGCAGTCGATAATGTCACTAACAGAAAACAACCAGTAGATTCCTAGGATGACATCGTATGGCTGCATCTGTAACAGAAGAAGGTCCCCACTAGATCGATGTGGTCCCAACGTCATCCCACATCCCTAGAAAACACAAGATACGCTGGTCTGGCCTCCAACTGGCATACTCAGCACCAGTGGTACAGAAAGTCTCTCTATATTTAGTCCCAAAGCATGGGCTAGACCAGGGGTAACAAAGCAGTGCGAAGCTCCCGAACCGAACAAAGAAGAAACAAGAGTGCTGAACAAACAAATCGTATCTCGCACCACCTCTGGTCCTGCTGGAGCTGTCAACTCTGCTGCGTGCAACTGTCTACGCCTAGCTCTTCTGCCTCTATGATGTCGTCCACCTCCCCGAACACGCCCTGGTCAAGGTCCCTAAGGAGCACCCAGAGGTTGGCCTCCTCCCGCAAAGTCTGCCCTCGGAGGAGCATGGTCCTGCTACTGTTGGAAGGGCCTCGTCGGCAACTGGTGCTGTTGAGGTGGGCGCTGAACCTGCCCACCTCCAACGTACTGAGCTCGGGTCGGGCATTGACTCTGAACGTGCCCGATGTAACATCCCCAAATGATAAAGGTTTAAATGACCAGATGATATGACTCATGTCAACAAGGTGCACCTTCCTTTTTGGGAGTCTGTCTGATTAGAACTCCACAGTTAAGTATGCTTGGCCTGGAGTAGTGATCAGGATGGGTGACCTCCTGGGAAGTTTCTCAGGGTGTGTGTGAGTGAGGAAAAAGCACACTGGAAAGGACATGTGTTGGCTTGTGGGGACTATCATTAGTCAGATGACCCGTTCAGGCACGTGGGTGGACCCTGGAGTGGGCCCCACGTGTCTGCGGGGCAACTGGTGGTACCTGGTGGGCCAGGACCTGACGGCCATGTTAAGGCGGGGTGGCTATGCTGTCACCGGGACCCGATTGTCACATTTGGTATCAGAGCAGGAACCCAGCCTTAAGTGTGTGGTGCACTGCCTGGGTTGAGATGTAGGGCCCACAACGAGAGCGTTGTGCTCTAAGGGGGGGGGGGTGATTGTAACATCCCCAAATGATAAAGGGTTAAATGACCAAATGATATGACTCATGTCAACAAGGTGCACCTTCCTTTTCGAGAGCCTGTCTGATTAGAACTCCACAGTTAAGCGTGCTTGGCCTGGAGTAGTGATCAGGATGGGTGACCTCCTGGGAAGTTTCTCAGGGTGTGTGTGAGTGAGGACAAAGCACACTGGAAAGGACATGTGTTGTCCTGTGGGGACTATCATTAGTCAGATGACCCGTTCAGGCACGTGGGTGGACCATGGAGTGGGTCCCACGTGTCTGCGGGGCAACCGGTGGTACCTGGTGGGCCAGGACCTGACGGCCATGTTAAGGCGGGGTGGCTGTGTTGTCACTGGGACCCGGTTGTCACACCCAAAACCTCCACAAGAAAAACACTTTTGTCTTGGGCTCGTGAAAAAGGGACGAGGACCCGAAGATCTGAACTGGAACTGCTGGGGCCTGCTCCCCACTGGCCTGAACCTGGAAGGTCCCGTCGCAGGAGACCTGCTGCTGACTGCCTTCCCCTTCGACGAGACCAGCTGGATTCCCTCTCGGGGTGCACCTCCCAGCGAGTGCATCCTCTCTACAACCTCTGCCTTCTTCTGTACCGCCAAGTACGTCAGAAGGGTGAAGGGGGTGACATCATACTGGAGCGAAGGACAAAGCGCCTCCTCCAAATGTCTCGTCCGAGACTCCTCATCCGGAAAGAGATCTGGAGCAAAGCGCAAGAGATCCTTGAACTTGATCCCCAACTCTCGTACTGAAATAATCCCCTGCTGAAGGGCGAGTAACTCCTGCCGCTTCTCCGCCTTGATCATGGAAGAAAGGAATTCCTCTTGGAATTCCTTCTCAAAGTCAGCCCATGGAACCTCTGCCTCTATCCTCTCTCCGAGGTAGAGCGTCCACCACTGTCGCGCCGCACCTCTCAGCTGACTGACTGCTAGGGGAACCCAGTACTCCCTCAGAGCATGAATCAAGGTAAAAGCGATCCCTAGCTCCTCAAGCCATCCCTCCGTCTCCGTATCCGAAGTACTACCCTCGTACTTCTTGAGGGTTTGCCGCTAGAAAGAACAGAGAGTCTTCTGCCAATGGCTATCTTCCTCCTCTCGGTCAATCCTCAACTAATCGACTGCCTGAATCTGCTGGGCCTTGGCCGTCTGAGCCACCCAGGGACAACGTCCAGGTGCCATAGCTGTACGGTAAACAAAGATCGCCTAAGCCCAAGTAGTAAGGAAATTTCTCAAGGTTTTATTTTATCATTTTATTTCAATTTCTTTCCCAGAACACCCAAATCAAGTAAAACACAATCATGATGATTCATGTACCTTCCCTAGGTTCTCTACCATGCAATCAATGTAGTCTCACTTGGTCGTTCGTTAGGCTCAGAGTCCTTGCATCGGATCACGGGGGGCCCTAAAATCCCGTGTCCTAGCCGGTCTTCCCTGGCCTATGTCACACACCAAGATTAACTAACATTGTTTCCCTACCATCCCATGCAATACTCACTGTGCCTAACTCTAGACTCCATCCTATATCTAAACCATCACCTTTGATACCATTCTATCATGACCCCCTCCCACCAAAGATGCCCCTCCTGAGCTGGCAATGGTGAAAGGGAGATAATGACCCCCAAGTCCCGCCTCCAGTAGGCCCCGGGGTGGCGACTAGCACCAAGGGTATGGGTTTTCGCAAATATGGGAGGCATTAACCTTTTTATTATTTAGGATCGGGAAATAGGACAAGTCAACCACCCAAAAGGAAAAGAAAAAGTGTATAGAAATAAACCCAAAACAAGCCCACATGCATGTTTAAACAATTTTATAACAAGGTGAAAGTACAAGAAAGCTCAAAGTACAATACCAAAAGAAAACAAGAGTACAACAACTGCAACAACTCCAACTGTCCGACTAGTAGGGTCCCGCACGGCCCTGGTAGTCCTCCTGGAAACCTGAAAGTAAACGTAGGGTGAGCATACAAGTATACTCAGTAGGGGAACCTAAAGCTCTCGTGTACAAGTGGGGAGACATCCTAAAGTCCCGTGATAACAACAGAAGAAACCTAGAAAGGAATTCTATCCACCCAACCTCACCAGCCACACTCACCAAAACACAATCACAATAGATAGTAATATATAAGAACAAGAGTATTGGGTACCCCACACCATTTCCCTTTAGTTAGATACTCTTCCTAACGACGAACGTCCTAACGCTGCCACACTCTCCCCGCCCGCACACACCTGGGCCTCACAACCACATATCCTGCCTGCACACACCTGGGTCTCACAACCACGTATCCCACCCGCACACACCTGGGCCTCACAACCACGTATCCCACCCAAAAACACCTGGTCCTCACAACCTCGTATCCTACCCGCACACACCTGGGCCTCATCCCAAAGATTCTTGGGAAACAATAGAACCTGCCCGAAGAGTCTTGGGCTAAAACCACCCTAATCGAAACCTACCCAAAGAGTCTTAGGTGTAAGGTCGCCTCAAGCCATCAAAGCCTAGGGGAGAAAGAGTAGGAATGAGCTAGTAACTAAGGGAAAAACACCCTCTCCCATGAAATGGGAGTGTTCAACACTAAGTGCTCAACATGGGTGGGGTGCGATAAAACACAAAAGATACAGATATATATATGTATACCAAACACACAGCCCAACCTATGGCTTCTAAACAGAGAAACTGAGCACGTTCCTCGACACTGCTACTACGAAGCATGCATACAAAAAACAATCCCAACCCCATTTAGGTTTTCACTTTTCAGCAGAAATAGTTTATTTAGTTTCTTAACTACTGTGAAACTATCCACAACCAACCACATCGATCGTTCGTAAAACATATCCCTGCCATCCACAAATCAAGTTAGGAAAGCACAACAAATCCCTTCTTATCTACCAACCAACCCATTGATTATTAATCCCGTTCCATTACCTTGACCCACCATTCATTAAATCTTCCACTTTTATTTATTATTCACAACCCATAGTCCATACACATTCCAACCCATCCCTACAGCCCCGCTGCCAACCTCCATAACCACAACCACACCGAAACCCGTACATCATCATTCCTTTGATACCATTTATCGCAGCCCCGCTGCCCGTTACCAATATAACATTTACACCAACCCACAACCAAGCCAACAGCAGCCCCGATACTCACCCTATCCACAACAACCCACAAAACAAGGTTCGTGCCACATCATCGCCCATTTAACATCATTTACTGCAGCCCTGCTGCCTGTTCTATTCATAACAACCCAGAATTTACCCCTTCCTTTCACACACCAGTAACCAAGACAAAACACACATGTTCATTATTCCATTTTGTTTAACTAGGTGATCACACAAGGTTTCCAGATTTTAAACAGCCAACTTTATGTGATTAACCAATTTCCACATTCCACAAAGTTTCCATCCACAAAACGGTCTAGAAAGACTGGGAAACATTTAATTGCGCAAGCAAAGGCCCCCAACGACTGTGATTTTCAGTAGGCATAAGCCTATTCAATTCACAACATATCAATAGGATAAACAAAGATAAACATAACAACTTTATCATCCCTGTTCTTTAACCAGTTATTGTCTTTATTTAATGGTTCAAATGTTTCTCATGAAAACAAGAGGATACCCACCCCGCATGATGCACAAATTAAAGAGACGAAGGTAAGATCCCCACCTCAACAGGTTCTGGTCACAACGCTCCCCCAGATCAACCTTAGAAGACGTCTGTCAGTGTCCGTCAATTCTGTCGGGTCCCGGAAAAACCTCCTTGGGTGGAAGTCAGAAAGGAAATGCTAAAGGAAAGACAACGGATCCAAGCTCGGAAGTTCCACCTCGTCGTTACGATCCCGTGGCTGCTGACGAATCGTAAATCAGAGCTCGGACGAAGAAGTTTTGAAAGAAAGAGCCTTCGAGTCTCTTGGGAGAACTCTGCTCGGAGGAAAGGGGAGGAGAGGGGTGAGTTGAAAAGGAGGAGGGGACCCCTCCTTTTATAGGTGAGAAAAGCAAAAGTACACGGCGTGTACTTTATGGTACACGATGTGTACTCAGTTATTTCACACGATCTCCATGCGGCTTTCAACACGGCTCCGCAACCGTTGACTGGTCAACACACAGTTTGAGGGTAATGCATACATGGGGAAGGACTACACGACGTGTAGTTCGGACACACGACGTGTACCCATTTATTTCACATGGCTCCAACACGGCACACAGCCGTTGACTGGTCAACACACGGTAACGCATATGCGGGGAAGGACTACACGACGTGTAGTATTGGATACACGGCGTGTACCCATTTATTTCACATGGCAAGGACACGGCCTTCAACACAGGGTATACCCGGCAAGGGGGTACACAACGTGTACTCAAACTACATGGCGTGTAGTTTCAAAATTCTGGAAAGTGTGGGAAAAGTCCATTTTACCCTCCAGAACACTTCGTGGCCTTCTTTTGACAAAGGAATGGGCCGGAGTGGTCCGAGCCATTACATTATCACGTCGGTTATATATAACCGATGTAAAAAATAGTGACATAAATAACATTTTCTGCACTAGTGAATTTCTCCTTAAACCATGAAAAAAGCATTTTTATGTTTATTTATCAACCACTTTTCATTTCTTATTAGAAATCATACATTCAATCTAGTAATATGTAATGATATATATGGTTGAATCTCATCTATGTTGTTCAAAATGTATAAATGTTCATTAATCACTTCATCTTGTGGAATTAACTTCACCTTTCGACCATCGATCCATTTACCTTCACTATCTACTATAAAATAATTAGATATAGGGTGAACAACATGCTTCAATTCAAATAAATAATTTTTATAAAACTCAATCACCTCTTGAGATATATATTTTTGAACAATAATAGCCTCTTATAGATGTAGATTCTAATATATCCCTTCAATTTTTTTATTATATTTCAAAAGGATATATCCAATGTAAATAAATAGGCCCACATATTTTTATCTCTCACACCAAATGAACCAGTAGATGAACCATTATTTCAAAAAATGATGGTGGAAAATACATTTCTAGTCGACAAAGTTTGAGGATGGATTCATTTTCCAACACATCTTACAAATATGGATCCTTAGATTTATTGAAAATAGAATTGAAAAAGTAACACCCCCAATGATAGAATTTATGTCAGGTATCAAGAGTATACCACATAGTGTAATCGATAACAACTATTGAATCAATACATGACATAAAATAGATTTCAAACCTATTAACTTTAAATACTTAAATGATACCAAAATTTTCACATTTGAAGAAAACACTCTAGGTACTTTAATACCATAATGGCATTGAAAAAATATTATATTCTCACTCTTTCTTAACGTGTGAAAATCTAGAGGAAAATATGTTCTATTTCCATTTCATAGTGTGAGCTAACTCCAAACATATTCCCATGGTTATTAAGTCTAGTCTTGCATGCAATCCATCTTTTATCTTTCCTTTTATTTTTAAAAAAGTTCTAATCAAAATATCACATATGTTTTTCTCGACATTCATAATGTTAATGTTATGTTTTACCTCTAAAAAAATATAATGAGGTTGATCGAATAAAATGGACCATTTCTTCCATGTATTTGTTTGAAAATAAGAACTTCCTTTCTTTCCAAATATGACATAGATGTTTTTCACCTCTCCCTAATATTATTAAGATAATAATGGTTTTAGGGAAAAATAATACGCTTGTAAACTGTTAAATACCCTTTTCACCTTTGATAAGGATGATCCATTTGCAAAAATCTTCGATGTCCCATGTACACTATCTTTATTCCATTCTGAAACTAATGATATGAAGTTACCTCTTCGCAAATTGGACAAGATTTATGTCTATTAACACTATATTCAGATAAGTTTCCATATACAAAAAATTAATTTATAGTGAACACTATCATAACATATAAAAGAAATTAATTCTTCTTGTATTCATCAAATACTATACCACCTCTCTCCCATAGAAATTTCAAATCATCAATAAATGGTGATAAATGAACATCAATGTCATTTCTGAGTTTTTTTGGTCCAAAAATCATCAATCTCATCATCATATATTTTCTATTCATAAATATCTATGATAAAAAGTTGTAAACATACAACATAACAAGCCACAAACTATGTTGGCTCTGAGGCTCTGATATGGATTCATTCCCTTTGTGCATAATCCCATTATGTGATTTCTAACTTGTCATGACCTGGCCCACTGGGTATCTATATGGACTAATGATAAGTTGAGCGTGATACCCCAAATCCACCTTCAATAGGCTAAAGGATAGAGACGAGCAGATATAAGGGATATTAATCACATGGTGGGCCTTTTCCTAAACATCATGTAGTAGATATAAACCATCAATCCAACACGGAGCCAACCACACAAGACATATATAACCAGCTGAAAAGTAAAATATGCATGAATGTACCTGATAACCATCCAGTTATATACAAAGAAAAAGATGATACAATAGAAATAATACAAGGCCCAACAAATCAAGGTTCAAACTTCCAAAACCGCTAGGAGAAGGTCATATCACCACACCATGCCATCCTCTTATTTGTGCACCATCTGCAACAAACCCTGTCAGATGCCTACACACTGGATCGACCATCTCCACTCGATCAACCATATCTATGCACTTGGAAGACACCATTGAATTATATTCCCCCTTTATAGACATAAAAACTATGGGGAACAACTCCTATGTGGGGGTGAGTATAAATATACCCAGTAGGACTCCCCAAAAATAAAAGGGCAACATGGTTAAAGACCGGGACACAAGTAGGGCCAAACCACAAGACCACTCAATGCAACCCAGGGGGATTCTAACTCAGAGAGAAGCCACCACTTGACTTCCATAAATGATTGCCACCATATATGACTGGGGGAAACTAGGGAAAACCCAACTGCTCACACATCTGCACTGTGGGAATACCCCGAACAGGTCCTATTCCTCAAGGGAAGACACCTCCCACGTTCACTATAAAAGACCAAATCGATTGGTCTATGAAAAAGGGAACCACCTATAAACGCCCTCAATGCACCTAAGTGAAACTAATGAGTTTCTCTGTCAATTAAGGTACACTAAACCATAAACCAAAAGGTTCCCACACTATAAAAAATAGTAGATTAGCAATGGTTATTTAAAGGGGGTTATGCACAACCCCCTCTAAATTCATTTTCTGTATAAATTAGAGGGGTTTATGCACAACCCTCTCTAATCATTGAATTTAGAGGGGGTTCACAAACACCTCTATTTTTTATCATTTAAATACTCGTTTGTATTTTAGATGCGGTTATGCCAAAACTTCTATTAATTTAATAATTATAAATTCTATATATATAATATTCAATTGGATTTTAGAGGCATTATATATATATATAATAATTTTTTTAAAGAAAATAGCGGGGTTTCACAAACCCTCTAATTTAAGATATTCGAGAGGGTTGTGAACCCCCTATTTTATTAAAAAACAAATTCCTTAATATATATATATATATATAATTAAAACAGAATATATAAATTCATTTAAATACATTATATGAACATATTATATAAATATATAATTTATATGATTGTATTTAATCATATTTATATGTATACATAAATATAATTGTATAATGTTTACATTAATATATATTTATTTGTATAAAATCGTATTTCATATAATATTAATTATAATATAAAAGCATAAATATATTATATAAATATACACATAAATTTAATTTATTTTAAAAATGTATCATATAAAAACCATTGTACTTTTTAATTTATATAATAATAATAATAATAATAGATTATACGGATACCTATACACACATGCATATAAATAAACATGTATGTATTATATAAATAATGTATTTCATTGTCTGTATATTATATATGTTTGTATACACAATTATAGTTGGGGTTTGACTTAGTGGTAAGCACCCCACAATACTACATGAAAAATGGGGGTTGAAAACCCATTGGGCGCAGGTTATCGTAGTATTACTGTAGTGGTACTGTAGCAGTGGAGGCATTGTAGCAGCAACGAGCATTGTAGCAGTAGCAGACAGACACTGTAGCAGCGGTGAGTACTGTAGCAATACTATTCATAGAATGAGCCTTGAGCAAAAAAATTCGAGCCTACGAGCCATGTAATGAGCTACATGCTCACTCGGTCTTCGGGCCAAATATATATGATGTAATAAAGTGGGTAGTTGGGTGAGTTATCCCTTGGGGGGGCTATGACCTGCCTTTTAGGCCCGTGTGTGTGGTATGTGTGTGTTTGATGTAATTGTACCCCAAAGAACCTAATATAATATATATTTGTATACACAATACACAATATAAATTATTTTAATTATATACATAAATATGTAATATATTGTATACATACATATATATACAAATAAATATATAAATACAATATATATATAAATAAATATATAAACACAATATATATATACAAATAAATAAATATATATATATATACAAATACATTACATATATACAAATAAATATATAAATAAATATTTACAAATAAATAAATAAATTTATATTAATATACAAATTTATTTAATTAATATATTAAATATATATTTTTATACATAATATAAATATAAATATAAATATAAATATAAATATATGTATGGATATATTTATATATGTAAAATATATTTATAAATAAATATACATAAAATTTTATCTGTATAGAAATATTATATTATATGTATATAATAATAATATTAAACATATATAATATTAATTGTATGTATATTAAATATAATATAATATAAATATATTAAATTGTATACATTTATAAATATAATATATATATATATCTATATATATATAAATGTATTTAAATATATAAATATAATATAATATAAATATATATAAATATATATGGATTCAATGGTGATTAGGGTTAACAGGGCTCGCTCATGGATTTTCTGAGGGATGATGCAGTTGAAATGGAGAATCTTCTTGCTGGAGGATGTGTTTTTATTGGAAGGGCTAGGGATTATGAAGAACAGGAAGCAACGCATCAGGTTCAGCTTTTGAAAGAAGGTAAAAGTTTAAATCACAGGTTATTTTCCTCGAGTTAGAGTTCTAAAAATGGTAAGTTTGTTAAAAAGGGAAATGTTGCATGGGTTTTTTCAAGAAAGGATGCGATTGTGGTCGACATTCGATAATTTCTAAAATTTTTCTTTCAAAGGATGATCATTTTTGAAAACCCCATATTTGATTCAAAGGATTTATTTGATCTATGGTTTTTCAGATTGTAAATATATCCCACTGAGAAGGGGATACGTTCACATTCTCTTCCCAAGTGATGAAATGAAACAACGATCATGGGGCTTCGAATTGGTCTTGCTAAAACCTGGCTCTCTGAGAATCTACAAATGGAGTTCTAACCTCAACCCATTCAAAGTTAAAAACTCCTTTTCACATGTCTGGGTCGAGATCTTCGGACTGAATTAGATTTCATGGCATCCAAACATATTATTTTAAATTTCCTCTTCAACTGGTTTTCTTATAAAAATGGATAAAGAAACAAAGAGAGTTAGGTATGGCTATTTTTCTAGAGTGCTTGTAGAGGTGGACCTAATCCTAACTCTTACCGATAAGGTGATCCTTTCAACCGAATCTGATGAATTGAATTTGAAAATTGCTTATGAGAAATTTCCTACATTCTGTTTTAAATGAAAGATTATAGGCCATTCTTTGGACTATTTACATAGGGCCACAATGTTTTCTTTTTTCCTGAAAAATGGGCATGACTTTTCTATTTGCAGAAAGAAGCAGAGGGAAGATATCGATGTACTGGGTGATCAAAATATTATAGTAAAGGGAAATGGTGAAATTGGAGCTGATTTAGTGAGCAGGGACCGGTAGAGTTGGTCGTTACTCAGTCAACCGGACAGAAGCAAGGTGTTTCCTCTCCTTCATCTGAGAAGAGTCCCTTTGATACTAACATTAACTTTGGAAGAGACAAGGATGGTAGTGTTTGTTATGATACAAATTTAGTAACATAGAGAAACTAGGATTCTTTTACAAAGGCAACAAATGGTTGTACAAATATTGCTGGAACTCATCGGGATCACCAGTCTAGTAGAGTAAAATCCACCGTGAAGTAGGGTATTTCATTTAAGTACTCCTTGGTCAGGAGTTATTTGGGGTATAGGTAGTGCAATTCTGGAGATCCACGATATGGATGGTGATGGTTTGGGTGAGGAAGAAATGGAGATCCAATACATTGATAAAGATTCTGCCCAAGAACTGACTGATCAACATTTGATGTAGGAACAAATGGTTTCTTCAAGGGATCATAAGAGAAAGAATAAAATAGATGCTGAAATTCCATAAAAAACTAAGAAGTTCTCTTAGGAGCCTTAGGTTGGTGGGTAGGCTGGTCCTGAGGTGAGTGTGCTGACATCAAAGGGGACATATTTGGATGGTCCTGATGGAAGGAGATCCTTAGCAATGGAAGGTTACCCTCCTACTAACCAGGATTCTACCAAGTTGGACCACCCCAAAGGCAGAGACTTAACTGCTAATTTCAATAGTAGTGTGGAGTCCCATACAGCTAGTGGTCTAGACGGAAAGAAAGCATCTTCATCCAAGGTTATTTCAGTGGATGATAAGGGCTTCCAATTGGTCACTTTTAAGAAGTCCAGACCACTTTCTTCCAAGCCTGTAAATACTTATCTTACTGACTCTTCAAGTGATACGACATTATCCCCTTTGGTGCTTCCTCTTCAAATGTATCCTCCATCATGCATCCCCACATGAAGGCAGGATGGTTTTGACCTTCCAGTTGTCTCAGGTGACCCAACAATAAAAAATGTGAAGGGGAAGGGGACTTAGGAAACATCAGGAAAAATGCAGGTGTCTACTCACAACTTTATGGAGTGATTGACTCTACTAATGATGTGCAAGAAGGAAGAGTACAGATAAATGTGGTTCATACCCACACAACAAAAGGTATTGAAGATACCATGCTTGATGACCCTTCTAAGCAGGTGGAAGTACAATCAGGTGTTGGGAGATATTTCTTAGAGGACACTGAAATTAAAGGCCACTTGCAATAAGTGAAAACTTAGCAGAGGCCATCACCCCAGAGGTTGAGGTCGTGGGGGCAGACGAACTGATTGGAATGCTATACATAATGAGTATCACTCTACCCACATAAAAAGAGGTATTTTCTTTCATAATAATAATATATAAATATATAAGTATATAAATATATAAATATAAATATATAAATATAAATATATAAATATAAATATATAAATATAAATATATAAATATAAATATATAAATATAAATATATAAATATAAATATATAAATATAAATATATAAATATAAATATATAAATATAAATATATAAATATATAAATATATAAATATAAATATAAATATATAAATATATAAATATATAAATATATAAATATATAAATATATAAATATATAAATATATAAATATATAAATATATAAATATATAAATATATAAATACATAAATACATAAATACATAAATACATAAATACATAAATACATAAATACATAAATACATAAATACATAAATACATAAATACATAAATACATAAATACATAAATACATAAATACATAAATACATAAATACATAAATACATAAATACATAAATACATAAATACATAAATACATAAATACATAAATACATAAATACATAAATACATAAATACATAAATACATAAATACATAAATACATAAATACATAAATACATAAATACATAAATACATAAATACATAAATACATAAATACATAAATACATAAATACATAAATACATAAATACATAAATACATAAATACATAAATACATAAATACATAAATACATAAATACATAAATACATAAATACATAAATACATAAATACATAAATACATAAATACATAAATACATAAATACATAAATACATAAATACATAAATACATAAATACATAAATACATAAATACATAAATACATAAATACATAAATACATAAATACATAAATACATAAATATATAAATATATACAAATATAAATATATAAATATATAAATATATAAATATATAAATATATTAAATATAATATAATATAAATTTATTTGAATATATTATACAAATAATATTTATTTATATAAATATTATAATATATATAAATATCAAAATGCATATAATAAAATGAAAAATGAAATATAGTATAGAGGAAAAGTTATTGCCTAGTCGGGATTCAGTCACGGGTTTGATTTTCCCTTGATATAAGGATTTCCTTGTCCATGCCTTTTTTAAGGCGGGATGAATAGTAAGCACATATTCCCACCCCACATCGGGCTGAAGGGAAGTTTGAGAGCACTTATAAGTTATCGTGGACCCCTGTACTGCTAGAAGTCCGTATCGGGGTCTAATCCCAAACTCCCCCAGCCCCACCCCATGCTGGAACCGTCCTTCTATATGCTACCCACCCACAATGTAGTTTCCCTTCTCTTGTTTGTGCACATGCATGAGCACTCACCTAGGCCACCACTCATGCTAGCCGAATGTTGTTGGCTCTCGAGCATAGTTAAAGAGACTCCCACAGGTGTCCTGGTCGAGTTGACTGGTTTGGAAAGTGGGTGTGTGGGGTGCAGGGTGGTGGAGAGATGGGGTGGGTGATGGGTCACCAGTGGGAAACGACCTTATTGTTTTTAAAAAACATTTAAGGGTGATTTTAACTACCCCTAATATGATGTTGATAAAAAAATTATGGGAGGTTAGAAACCGCTCATAATCTAATTTTTAGAAATTAATTAGGGGAAATTTCCAACCAACCATAAATGTTTTTTTAAAAAATAAATTAGGGGCAGTTTGGAATCGGCCCAAATTCATCTATTTCTAGAAAATTTAGGGTGAAATTAGAATGAGTTTAAACCCCCTCTAAAATAACCACCACTAATTTCACTATTACTTTACCAGGATTTAATCAAAACTGCCCCTAAAAATATAAGGAGGGTTGGGAGAGATATGGGGTGGGTGATGGTGTAACACCCCGAGATTTTGTGAAATATATTTTTTTGAATTAATTTTATCTTTTCGATATTCTGCATTTCACACAAAACTGAATATAGCTTGTGTTATATGAAAGCACTAAGTTTGGCTTACATTTCACGCAACACCAAGTTAATTTTGTGCGACACAAAACACTTATATTGTCTTTTCGTATATGTAACACTATGTTTGGATTTTGTTACACACAATGCCGAGTTTATTTGATAACTTATGTTACATGCCAGACCTAGTTTTACAAAACTATAATGTATTATTGATAATATTATTAAAATATTATTATAGTTGTCACATAGCCAATGGAATGGTGGTTATGAACAAGAATAATTAAATTATGAAAATATGGTTTACACATGTATATAAGAAGAATTATTTGGTGACCAATTAACTAGAAATGAAAATAAAACCCTTTTGAAAATATTGAAAATCTTTTGCTGGAAAACTATATTTATGAAATCAAACATGTTTTACCTCAAAAAATTAATTAAAAAAATTTTGATAAATAATTTTAATGAAATATATATATATATATATTATATTCAATCAACTATTTAACATTCATTTTACATGTTTTCTATAAATAAGATAAGAATAAAACCAATTTTATGCATAAAGATATATATTTTTATAAAAGGTAATTTTACCACCTTTTAATGACGTGCCTATATTAAATATAATTTTTGACACTTTTATAAATTATATTTGATAAAATAAACTTCAGTTTTGAAAAAGGAATATCACAATTAGCTTAGGTTAAAATTTTGGTATTTTTTTGAGAAGTTTCTTTTTTGGACGAATAGTGAAAGATACTGAATTTTAATTGAAAACTATTTTTTTGTCTAATTTATTTATATAGTTAAATTATATTTAAATTTGGTTTTAAAGTATAATTATATCAATTATACATAAATTAATATGATTTAGGTCATTGGAACCAATTTCACATTGAAATTGGATATAAAAAATTTCAAACATTTGAACCTTTTCACTTTAAAAACCTGTCGTCTCGTCCTGTTTATGGGATTAATCTTAAATTAATTTCTTCCACTTATGTTATTAGAACTTGAAAAAAATGTATTCCATATTTTTAATTGAAAAAAATTTATAATGAATAATAAGCTCAAATTTGTTTTTGACAAAAAATATTAGTGAAAATAATTAAAATTAATTACAACGATTAAGGTAAAAACAAGATTACTTAGTGGTTGAACTTTAAACTTAAGGTGTAAAAATGGTCATACACTTGTCCAACACCCATTTTCTATCCATATTTTAACATTAACCCTTCATGGATTGAATTTTTTGTATCATGGAAGCCTATTGGTAGGTAAAAACATGGGGATAAGACAATTATTTTTAAAAATTCCAAGAGTGTCCTCTCCCTCCACTTATAAAAGGATAGTCACCCCCTCACTTCTTCACACATCTGAAGACCTTTGGATTGGCCAAACCCTATCTAAATATTCTCATAAATTCCCTTCCTTCATCCTATAGGCATCAATTTGGGTAGAAAGAAAACCAAGGAATCTCTTTGGTGCAAGCCAAAAGGAGTTACTCAAAGAAGAGGAGGTTTGAACATGTACGAAAAAGTCAAGACTTAAGGTAAGAGTTTTCACATATCACTTTTATTTCTGGGAGATATATGCTATATTCATCACTTATTCTTATTTTTTGGTATAAATACTAACCTATGACATGTTATATCATTAATTTCCTTTATTTCATGATATTTAAAGTTTTAATTGATGTTATTCTTTTATGGGGATCATGATTCAAAAGTTACTCATGTAGTAAAGGGATTTCTGCTCTCACTTTTTTTTTTGCGAGACTTATACCATATTCACCAGTTGTTTATTTTTTGTGGTGTATATACTACCCATGAATGTATTCTATGATTCTTATCCTTAAATTTATGATTATTTACATATCCATTTGATGATCTCTCTTTCATGAGGTTTATGGTTCAAAAGTTACCAAATCGATAAAGTAATTTTGTCTCAATTTTCTTTCTTTGAGACACATGCCATGTTATGAACCTATATTATTCTACGAGGTGTATATACTTCCCTTTAACATAATATATCATGAATATAATTATTTTCATGATATTTTAAGTTCCATGTAATGTTATTATTTCATGGGGATTATGAGTCAAATTTACCAAAGTGGTAACAGTTTATTGCTACAATCTCATCGTTTATCGGGATTGTTTATGATTACACTTATGTTGATGATATATTATGATCCATATCTCAATAAATCTTAAAAATTTTATTCTACTCTGGTTATTCATGATATCTTCATGTATTGAAACCATTTTCCCAATCTTTGTTACTTAATATGATTAAGAAAACATTTTTAAGAAAATCCAACTTTATCACACTCTTCAATCAAAAATTTGTTTTATTCAAAAACCATATATCATAAAAATGTTTTAATTTTTTTAAATGATATTTTAAGATCATTTTCAAGGAAAAGGATTTTAAATTTTTTTATGTTTTAAAGGGTTGAAAAGGTTTTTTAAAGATTTCTGTATAAGTTTTCAAGGTTGTTTTCAAAGAAAATGGTTTTCAAAATATTTTATGTTTTAAAAATAATTTTTCAAATAAAAAAGGATATTTTAATCAAGAAATGTTTTAAATTATTTTTAAATATCAAATTATAAGTTTTCAATGAGGTTTTCAAAGAAAAGGATTTTGAAAATGTTTTATGTATAAAAATATTATTTTTAAAGAAAGGTTATTTTCCTTAAGAAATGCTCCAAGTGATCTTTCAAAATCCCTCTCCATCTAAGATAACACCCTTTGATATATTTAATTCTTTATTGGGGATATTATCTAAGGACACCATTCTTATTCTTTCTCTAAATGTTTTATGTTTAATATGACAAGTTGTTTATGAAACCCATTTCTCTTCTATGGGTTATACCATAATAAAATGATTGTGAAACCTGCTTCATTTCATGGGTTATTATATGATTAAATGATTATGAAACCTATCTATTTCCTATATGTTATGATATGATTAAATTTTTATGATGACCATTCCATTTAACGGGTTATGATATGATGCTTATGAAACCCATATCTTTTTATGGGTTATTATATGATGAATGTTTTATTATCTTGTGGAACACATATGTATGATTTCATTATGTGATAGGTGATACCTATATCTCCATCCAATGCATTGGGTAAAGATTTATATCTCATGAGATAATGACGAGAAACAAGTCAACATGCTTAATCCACAATGGGAAATAGATGTGTCCCGATCCAAAATGGGAAACAGGTGTTTCCTAATCCATAATGGGAAACATGTGTTTCCTGATCCAAAATGAGAAACAGGTGTGTCCCAATCCACAATGGGAAATAGGTGTGTCTTGATACACAATTGGAAATAGGTGTATCCAGATCCACAATGGGAAACATGTGTGTCCTGATCCACTATGTATATATTCTTGGGAGTGAACCTTGACTACTATGATATTATGTGTGAACCTGTTACATGTTCACAATGTTATGCATGGACCTGGTTTCATTTCCATAAATTTATGCAGGGGCTTGATTTCATATTCTTAACTTAATGAGTGAACCTATCTCTACTTATACATGTTCACAATGTTATAAGATGGTGTGTATGCCACAAATATATGTCTTATGTCTATGATATGCTGACATAGTTCATGTTATTGATTATCTTATGGTTCGTGTCTTATGAACTGCCAATATTTATTCCATTAATCTTGATTATGATCTTTGATACGCAGGGTATGATCTTCTAATGTTATGATCATGTTATCATACCCTTATAATCATGATTATTATTACACATCTACTTTTTTACCCTTACTAAGCATCTAATCTCACCCTTTATTATGTTTTCTTTCCCTAGGTTATGAAGAAAAGTTTTATGTAGGAGTACTAAAGGGGGAGATCTTTATGGGATACTTTGAAGATCTTATACCAAGTTAGAAGATATTTTGTTCAAAGCTTCCAAATATACTAACCTATTATTTTCCTTGAGCATGTGTTTTTGTAATGTGCTAAATATTCATCTAAAATGATATGATATCTATGTATGTTAATCCTATGTCATTATAGTTTATATCAAAGGAAAGGTTTATCCAATGTTTGGAAACTAGGATGAGAAAACTTTAGTGAGATACCTAGGGATATTTCTAAGGATATTTCTAGGTGTGTCTCCAAGGATAAGCCTAATGTGTTATAGATTTAAAATTAGGTATCATTATTTAGGCATCATATAAGTAATTTTTCATGATTATGTGGTTTTTTTAAGATAATTGTTGCTCACACTATGCTTTCTGGTCTTATTCAATAGTGTAAACTAGAAGGAAATGGGTTAACATTGAATGTTTTAGATGTGGAAAGTATGAGAATTATACAAATAGATGTCTTAAGTGGAAACATCATGAAGAGAATTAGGAAGGTGGTATGAGTATTGGCTATACTACTGAGGATAAAGAGACTGCAAACAACATGTGAAAGTTATGGGATGTTCTAACAATATTGTTTACATTAAATGAAAGAAGCATGATTAGATTGAGGTTGAGGAACCTTAAGAAATGATTCATATTTAATATTCTAGGAAAGGGGTATTAAGTAATAAGACAATGAAGCCTGAGTAATGGTTTAATAATAAAGTTTTATGATTGAAGTGTATATGTTTTGGAATTCAAAGATTATGTTATACAAATCTTGAAATATATAAGTATTTTTAGTATAAGTTTTTCATTAAGTATTGAAAAGGATATGTTGAATGGTGATGAAGACTTAGAAATGCGATTTAATGGAAATGTGATATTTTTATTAAGGGAAGGTAACCTTTAATGTGTTCTTGAGGATGAGAAAATGATATTTATTATGGATAAAGAGATGAGGATATGGACAAAGTAAATCGGATAGTATTTATAACCTCAGAACTGATAAAAGGATTTTTTGAAAAGGAGTTTTTCACTATCATGGATGGAGATTACGACATTTAAGGAATATATCCAATGATCTTTGGAATAATAAAGTATGAATGTTTTCAATAAGGATAAATGATAATTCAGGTTATTACCATGTTTCAAAATAATACATGATAAATGTATTCACATGTTTGGAATGTCACAACCAAGAGATACCTTATGATATATGGTGGATCAATTTTAATATTATTTACTAAAATTCTTTCTAAAGTTTTGGATTTTCATATTTCGGAAGGGTTTCAAGGTTTACCATTTATGGAATGGTTTAAGTTAAACTTCATATGAGGTTTTAGAGATTAAATTATTATCTCTCCATATAAGGATTTATGCATATTAGATAACCTGTGCTAACTTTTTTTACTGTGATGATAACTAAAGATAGATAGAATGAATTATCATTATACATATGGATATTATGATCCATTAGTGCTTGATGCACAACAAATTCACCTTCATTTTTAGAGTAATAGATGAAGTGAAAATTGGTCAAAGCATAACCAAAGGGTGAGATTGTGCATATGAAATGGAATTAAATCAAGTAAGTATATATCCTTGTGAAAATTCTTCAACTGTAAGAAAATTAACTTGGAATAAAAATGTTATCCTAGTACCTTCATTTTTGATGAATCATATGGTCCCTTAGATCATTGTAGATTTATGCTTTTTTGATTGATAACTTTCTCTGGATCCCCCACTTCTACTGATTAATGTTATCTATAACTTTCCATCAGAACTTGATAGTTATATTTCTCTTTTATATCCATGTTTTCACTTTCTACCTATGTTATCCTATGTTTAAACCTAGTTATGATTTACTTTGGGTAACCATTATGTTTCCAAATTTACCTTTTTAAAGGTAGTTTTAGTATTTATTTTTACAATGTTGGTTTCTATGAAAGGAACTTTCAAGTATTAAAACTATGATAACCCAGATGAATTTCAAGTGAAAAATTCATTTTAAGAGGGGTATAATGTAACACCATGAGATTTTGTGAAATATATTTTTTCTAATTTATTTAATCTTTTCGATATTCTGTATTTCACACAACACTGAATATAGCTTGTGTTATATGTAAGCACTAAGTTTGGTTTACATTGCATTGAACACCAACTTAATATTGTTCTACATGAAACACTTAGATTAGATTGATATACATGAAAAACTATGTATGGATTGTGTTACACACAATTCCAAGTTAATTCAATAACTTTTGTTACACGCAAGACCGAGTTTTACAAAACTATAATGTACTATTAATATTATTATTAAAATATTATTATACTTTTCACCTAGATGTTGGAATGGTGGTTATGAATAATAATAATTAAATTATGTAAATATGATTTACACATGTATATAAGAAGAATTATTTGGTCACCAATTAACTAGATTTGAAAATAAAACCCTTTTGAAAATATAGGAAATTTTTTGGTAAAAACCCATATTTATGAAATCAAACACATTTTACCTCAATAAATTAATTAAACCACTTTTGATAAATGATTTTAATGATATATATATATATATATTATTATATAAAACATTTAACATTCATCTTATGTGTTTTCTAGATAAGAGATAAGAATAAAACCATATTTACGTATAAAGATATATATTTCTCTAAAAGGTAATTTTACTACCTTTTAATGGCATGCCAATTTTAAATCTAATTTTTGAAACTTTTATAAATTTTATTTGATAAAATAAAATTCATTTTTGAAAGTATAATTTCAAAATTATCTTAGGGTGATTTTTTTTATTTTTCTGAGAAGTTTATTTTTTTGGATGGATAGTGAAAAATACTGAATTTTAATTGAAAACTGCATTTTCATATAAATTATTTATATAGTTAAATTAATTTTTAATTTTGGGTTTAAAGTATAATTATATCAATTATACATAAAATAATCCAATTTAGGTCATTGGAACCAATTTCACATTGAAATTTTATATAAAAACATTTCAAACTTTTGAACTTGTTCACTTTAAAAACCCATCGTCTCATCCCATATGTAGGATTAATTTTAAATTATTTTTTTTCCAGTTCTATGATTAGAATTTAAAAAAATGGATTTTATATTTGGAATTAGAAAAATTTATAATGTATAATAAGTTTAACCAGGTTTTTTACCAAAAACATTATTGAAAGTAATTAAAATCAATTTCATCGATTAAGTTAAAAACAAGATTACTTAGTGGTTAAACTATAAACTCAAGATATAAAAATGGACCTATACTTGTCCAACACCCATTGGATGTCCATATTTTTACCTTATCACTTCATGGATAAAATTTTGTGTATCATGGAATCCTCTTGGTAGGTAAAAACATGGGGATCACACAATTATTTTCAAAAATACCAAGTGTGTCCTCTCCCTCCACTTATAAAAGGGCACTCACCCCTCACTTCTTCACACCTCTCAAGACCTTTGGCTTGGACAACTCCTATTAAAATATCCTCTAGAATTCCCTACCTTAATACCAGAGGCCTCAATTTGGGTGGAAATCCAACCAAGGAAGTCATTTGGTGCAAACCAAAAGGATTTACCCAAAGAAGAGGAGGTTTGAACATGTATGGAGAAAGTCAAGACTTAAGGTAAGGATTTTCTCATCTCACTTTTATTTTTGTGAGATATATTCTATATTCACCACTTATTATTATTTTGTGGTGTATATTTTGATATGTGACATATTATATAATGAATTTTATTTATTTCATGATATTTAAAGTTTTAATTGATGTTATTCTTTCATGGGGATCACGATTCAAAAGTTACTCATGTAGTAAGAGGATTTCTAGTCTCACTTTTATTTCTATGATACTTATGCCATATTCACCACTCATTTAATTTTTTTGGTGTATATACTACCCATGAATGTATTATATGATTATTATCCTTAAATTTATGGGTATTCATTTTATGATATCTCTTTCATGGGGTTTATGGTTCAAAAGTTACTAAATCGGTAAAGTAATTTTGTTTCAATTTTACTTCTTTGAGAAATATGCCATGTTATGCACCTATATTCTTTTATGAGGTGTATATAACGCCCATATAAATTTTATATCATGAATATAATTCTTTTAATGGTATTTTAAGTTCTATTTAATGTTATTATTTAATGGGTATTATGATTCAAAGTTACCAAAGTGGTAATATTTATTGCTAAAATCTCACCATTTATCAGGATTTTTTATGATTATGCTTCCGTTGATGAAATATTATGACCCATATCTTAAGAACTATCATTAATTTTATTCTCCTTTGGTTATTCAGGATGTCTTAATGTATTGGTACCGGTTTTCCACTCGTTTGTACTTAATATGATTAAGAAAATGTTTTTAAGAAAATACGACTTTATCGCCCTCATCAATTAGAAATCTATTTTATTCAAAAAACATGTTTTCTAAAAATGTTTTCAATTTTTTTAAATGATATTTTAAGTTCATTTTCAAGGAAAATGATTTTAAAATTGTTTTATGTTTTAAATTATTGAAAAGGTTTTTGCAAAGCTTCCTTCATAAGTTTGTAAGGTTTTTATCAAAGAAAATGGGTTTTAAAATATTTTATGTTTTAAAAAGAATTTTTCAAAGTGGAAAGAATATTTTCATAAATAAATGTTTTAAATTATTTTAAATATCACTTTATAAGTTTTCAAAGTGGTTTTCAAAGAAAAATATTTTGAAAATATTTTATGTCAAAAAATGATTTTCTAAGAAAGGATATTTTTCTTAAGAAATGCTCCAAGCGATCTTTGAAAATCCTTATCTATATAAGATGAAAAACTTTGATATATTTAATGAATTAATGTTGATATTATCTAAAGAAACCATTCTTATTCTTTCTTCGATTGGTTTATGTTTAAGATGACAAGTTGTTTATGTAACCCATTTCTTTTCCATGAGTTATACCATGCTAAAACGCTTATGAAACCTACTTCATTTCATGGGTTATTATATGATGAAATGATTTTGAAACATATATCTTTTCTATATGTTATGTTATGATAAAATTTTTATGATAATTATTTCATTTCATGGGTTTTGATACGATGTTTATGAAACCCAGATCTTTTTATGGGTCATGATACGATGAATGTTTTATTATCTTTTAGAACACATATTCACGATTTATTTATGTGATGTGTGGGATCTATATATCCCTCCAATGAATTGGGTAAAGATTTATATATCATGAGATAATGATAATAAACAAATACTATTAATCCACAATTGGAAACATGTGTGTCCTGATCCAAAATGAGAAATAGGTGTGTCCTGATCCACAATGAGAAACTAGTGTGTCCTAATCCAAAATGGGAAATAGGTGTTTCTTGATCCACAATGAGAAACAGGTGTGTCCTGATCCATAATGGGAAACACGTGTGTCCCGATCCACAGTGGGAAATAGGTGTGTCTTGATCCACTATGTTTATAGTCTTGGGAGTGAACCTTTACTACTATGATGTTATGTATGGACCTAATTACATGTTCAAAATGTTATGTGTGGACCTGGTTGCATGTCCATAAGTTTATGAGAGGGCATGATTTCATGTCCTTAACTTAATGAGTAAACATTTTTCTACTTATAAATGTTCACAATGTTATAATCTGATGTGCATACCACAAATCTATGTATTATGCCTATGATATGCACACATGGTTCATGTTCTTGATTATCTTATGATTCATGTCTTATAAAATACTAATATTTATGACATGACTCATGATTATTATCTTTGATATGCAGGGTATGATCTTATAATATTATGATCATGTTCACAAACCCTTATGCTCATGATTATGATTACATATCTTCTTTGTTTACCTTTACTGAGTATCTTAGCTCACCATTTCTTATGTTTCCTTTACCTAGGTTATGAAGAAATTTTTTAAGTAGGATTACTATAGAGGAAGATATTTATTGGAGAATTTAGATATATTTCACCAAGTTAGAATATATTGTGTTCCAAGTTTCCAAAGACACTAAACTATTACATTCCTCAGGCATGTATTTTTGTAATGTCCTGAATATTCATCTAAAATGATGTAATATCCATGTATGTTAATCCTGAGTCATTATAAATGGGGTTTTAGTGGAAAGGAAGCCTTATTTCTTATTAAAAAACTCAGGGGTGGTTCTAACCTCTCCAAATACGATGTTGAGAAAAAAATTAGGGGCCGTTAGAAACTGCCCCTAATTTGATTTTTAGAAATTAATTAGGGGAAATTTTCAGCCTCCCTTAAATGTTAAAAAAAATAAATTAAGGGTGGCTAGAAATTTTCCCTAATTCATCTATTTTTGGAACATTTAGGGTGAAATTAGAATGGGTTTAAACCCCCTCTAAAATAATCGTCGTTGATTTCACCGTTACTTGACCATCAGTTAATCAAAACTACCCCTAACAATATAATACGACCACATTTGCGGTGATTCCTATAACTACTGATAATATATTTAGAGGGGGTTATAACCCCTTTAATACAAAAAATAACCCCCTATAATAATTATATATTTTTTAGTGCCAACTGAGCCACCAATGACATGCAGGGTGAGTGACATGAACTACCACCACTCCATCATTCCTGTAATGAGGACCAGTTCTTCACCAAGTTCACCAGAGCATGCTATAGATAGTGCGCAGTTCTCATGACACATTCAAGGAAAATATGATGCTTCTAAAAATCCCAAGGGAAATATATTCCTTATCCAAACAACACACTATGTAGGAACTTAGTGTCCCCAATGCACTTCGGGGTTAAAGGAGAAAAATCATTGGAAGAGTAACCACTAAAAGAACTTAATACTCTCTATAAAGTGAATGGTGAGGGAAAGAACTAAGGAACCTCATACCCCACAACCCACTATATTCTCATACCATCCATAGGTGTCACCCATCATCATCACCATGCCAAGAAATCTAAAACCATCATGGAAGACCCATTCATCACCAGTTCACGCAACTTGGTCAAGAAGGTACTAACTCTGGACCTCGATTTGTATATGTTAAACAAATACTACTAACATTGATCCAATACTGTGACCACATCAAGGATCCCATTCCATTCCAAGGGTGAGATCAACTATTAATATCACCACAATGGTCCATAAAAGGAAAACCCACACTTTACAAAAAGGGGCTCTAAGAAATCACAGTCTAGTAAGAAGGTTCCCTACCAAGATAAGGGGTATTGACACCACTAGTACTATAAAAATCTTTCTTCTCATCCCAACATACATGCCCATGGAAAGTATCTAAAACTATATACCATGCCATAACCACTACATATGCATAAAATCTGATGGCCCAGTGAAAGGGACAATTGTGAATGCTCTAAAAATGCCACTCTATATCCTTCATTCATAACTCAAGATACAACATGAGCGAGAGAGAGAAGACATCTACCATCGAATAATGACTATACATGGAGGCCATGATGACTAAGTATGTAACATACAACTCCTCCTTTCTCTGAATCCAATCCAAAATCACTAACACAAACTCTGGGGTGCATGGGGAGAATGGGAATTCCTCTATGAGTACTACACCATACTAAGTCCCATAGACCTCCTTTATTGAGAAGAGGGAACCACGCATACCTATCCAAACAACGACATCCATGAACCACCATAATATTAGGTAGCACATCCACCGATAATCCTCAGAGTTCATTGATCTCTAAAGACATGTGAGGGACCATGCCTGATGTTTGATTGCATCAAATGAAAGTCTACAGTCCTTATACCTACTTTTCTCTAACATATGAATCCCAATGTTATTGTCATCAAGCTATTAAGCTCTATAACCAATCCTCAATCATCTCAATAACTAACTCTAATATCATTAAGGACTTTTCATCACACTCCATGCAGAAAGATACTCAGAATGGAATTATTCTATGTCCAAAACCATCTCCAGGGTGGGAAATGCACCACCTAGAAGAAAAGGTAGGTACACGATGTGCAATCCCAAACGCCCATCCTTGAGCATGTACCTAGGACAACCCGACTTGTACTTCCCTAGTATACGAGGTGTCTATAAAACACATAGTTTCTAGGACACAATGGGGCCTATCCATGTACACTAATCTAACATATGTTGTATTGAACAATATGGAATGTAAAAGTACACACACATGTGCCGCACATAGGTGTTTATATGTGTACATGGATAGACCCCGTGTTGTGTTCCCTAGGTTCCTAATTGGAATGTACATATGACCTAAAATCCGTGCATACCCCATTTCTAACCTGATATAGAAAATTATGCTATGTGGTATGTGTTCTTGAGACCACACATCATGTAGTTGGAAATCCTAGATGTAGAATGATCTAAAGAACTTAATTTAGTCCAAATACCCCTCAGATTCAATCCAACATCTAAGGTAATGCAAAAAATAGGAAATATATATTCCAAAACAAATTTAAAGAATTATAATTGAATTAAAATGATATGAAAATCAAAATAACAAGTCTTAACTTGTATTAGATTGTTGGAACATTGTTATTGCATGTTTCTGATCCATGGTCCATGGTTGTTGCATCTAGATTCACGCTCGGATCATCCTAGGATGAAGGTTTCCTCCTTGATTGCCTCCTCTCATTTTTCCACATCAACAATGGGTAAGGTAAGAGGGGCGGACTTCACATACATGCATAGGATGAGGGAAGGGATAAGAATAGGGTTTTAATAAAATAAAATCCTAATTAAACATAAATGAATACATATAAATGGGCTCGATCTAGGCCTGCAACCCAAACATAGATTATACCTCACCTAGGTAAAACTCCCAGCCCCAGATTCAACTGCGAAGTCATAATTAAAATATGACTCTTTATTTAGGAGATATCATCATTCAAACCCACCGAACAAATTAATATGTACTTAAAAAATATTAAATACTCCAAATAATTGATTGCACTAAAATATCACCAAATTATTTCTCTAGGATAAATTTCATATTCCAAAATCAATAGAACCATCAATTTTTTTCTACGATCGTTTGACAGGAAAAAATCACCATTTTACCCTTGAAAAAGGCCTAGGGCTCTAAAACTTTGAAACATGATAAGTCTTATTTTTAAGAAAACCTAGATCATTACATTCTACCCACCCTAAATCTTTTCATCCTTGAAAAGGGAACAACCACCACAACTTACATAGAAGTCCTAAAGCTAATCTCATGTGAAGAACCGGTGCACCACCACCTAAATTCCTATAGACTCTGAGGTCCATTGCACGAAGGTATCCCAAACAAATCACACTCGAGAGAACATAATTTCCAAAAAATATGATCAAGGATACCACATACAAGACTATCTTTCCTCTATACCACCATATCAACATTCAGTTCAACCCACCATATGGGAATCTTTCAACCCACAAACAACTCATCTTGTGTAAACTCACCAAGGATTCCCAATAATAGTCTTTTTTCATTTGATGAAGAAATTACCAACTATCCCATTATGTAGTAAAAACATGAACCAAAGGTATATATGAAATACATTTTTTTCACCAAGTCACTTCCCAAGGGTATTATATTTCCCACCTTCAAAGGGGGAAACCACATGACTATCTTTTAGATACAATCCAAATGCATTAACTCTACTCTCATGCATCTCTATAGGAGCACAACACCACACCATGAGATCCTATCACCCCTTATACTAATTAGTAGTTAGGAGAACACATCAACACCATATATTTTAGGGTATTAGGGTAATAACACCCCTCTCATACTTATCCCACAGATGGTTGTAGGGACAAAACATCCACACCAATGAACTCATTTAGGCCCCCTTACGCAAAAAATGAACTACTCTAACCACTCTAGAACCTAATGTACACATATGATCAATTAAAAACTTCCAAAATATTACCATAAAAATGATCTGGCATACCCACATCTTTTGAGAGGTCACAAGGAATATCCATCATAACCATATGTCACACCAGAAAAGAGGAACATAATCATGGTTATTGGAAGATAGTTAGCTTGATATGAATGGTTATTGAACTCACATGGTCCAATGTGCCTCCATACAAGTATATAGTAAGACCTAAATATAAGTAAATTATAGGGTACTACACACGTACTTTCATTCACATACAACAAAAAATAGAAGTATAGCTTAATACCTACTTTTTCTCCTGGAAAATATTAGAAGCAAATCCAAACCAAGCCCACCATATCATAAAGGATTGAGTTACAACCTCTAAGGGTTGGTCTCACTCATTATCCAGGTCCCACTCCTGATTCATTTGACTAGATCCATCGACTCAATCAACAAAACACCTCAAAAATCTAGTCATACACCCAAAACCTATCCAAGGGTGACTACCTGTCACCACAAACACCACCAGGTATCTCTCTATAACATGGTGGAATCCCCATGAATCTTTCCATTAAAAACCCTCTAACTATCATTAGAAACGATGATAAACAATAACTTCTAAGGGATACCTCTGATCTCATTGCACTAGTCTAAAGGCCCTAAAGGGATCTCTGACACCTCGATCAGTAATGAAACAAAAAGAGAAAGAAAATGAGGGAGATAATGAACACACACACACTCAAATAAATGGTTTTAGAATGCACCTTAGTACTTATGGTTACTTCTTAGTCCATACATCCATTGACCATGTCAAATGATAAACATTATAGTGATAATCATCTACCCTCTGTCTACCATCCATGAGACAATACATCAACACAAAGGATGCTCCACATGCTTGAGGGGAGCACTCACCCAACTAGGGTTATAAATCCTTCATTAAAACTCATCATACTCATCACTCTCTAATCAAAAGAGCCTTTCAAGTTTCATCAACCTAAAATAAGGATCATTTTAGACAGCACTCTTGGCCAGGAGGTCACACTAAATATCACAACAAGGCAAACTCACATCGATCATTGAGCTATGGTGAAAGACCCACACCACTTAGAGTATCCACAATCTAGTCAAGGGGATACCTACCTCACCATTGGTGGATCTCTCACCCTAAACTATGAGGGAAGTATCACACTATAAAGTTAGAAAGATCATACCCTACATCGTGTCAAAAATTATCCTCTATAGATGGAGGATCCACGCCCTATATTACAGGGGTACCAACTCCACTATAGTATGAGGGAAACACAATTCATTTGGATTTAGGGGATATCAACCTCATTTTTGAATGGAATGTTAGTAACACCCTGAGATTTTTTCAATTATTTGTTTTCTAATTAATTTAATATTTTTGATATTTTTCACTTCACATAACACTGAATATAGTTTTTTAAGCACTAATTTTGGATTGTGTTATACACAACAACTTGTTAATCTTGTACAACATATAGAAATTATATTAGCTTTTTGTAAATGAGACACTATATTTGTATTGTGTTACACACAATGCCTAGTTCCTTCAACATCTTTCATAATATGTAAGGACTAGTTTTTATCAAACTACAATATGCTATTAACCTGATTATTAAAATATTATTATATATTCCACCTAGTTGTTGGAAAGGAAGTTACGAATAAGAATAACTAAATTAGGAAAATATTATTTAAACATGTATATAAAATAAATCATTTGGTTATCAATTAGTATAAGTGAATGTAAGAACTATTTTAAAATAAAGAAATTACTTCTCTAAGAAAACTATTTTTCTATGTACAAAAACAATTTTATCTCAATAAATTAAAAAAACCAATTTGGATTAATGTTTCAATAAAATTTATATATCATATATTCAATAAATATTTTTGATACTCATCCAATAGATTTTATAGGTATAAGATAATAATAAATCCAATTTTATGAATAAAAATATGTATTTTTCTAAATGCTAATTTTACCACCTTTTAATCTAGAACCCATTTTAAATATGATTTTTGAAACTTTTATAATTTTTATTTGAAAAAAATAAATTTTATTTTTTAAATCGAAATATCAAAATTTACTTTGGGTGAAGTTTTGGTGAATTTTAATTCAAAAATGCCTTTTCATATAATTTATTTATATAGTTAAATTATATTTTAATTTGGTTTTAAAGTTTAATTAAATAAAAAATACATCAATTAATCCAATTTAGGTCATTAGAACCAATTTAACATTGATATTGGATATAAAAACATTCTAAACTTTTGAGCCATTTTACTTTAAAAATCTGCTTTGTCATCTCGTATGTAGGATTAAAGTTAAATTAATTTCTGACACCTATGTGATTGGAATTTGTAAAAATGGATCAAATATTTGTAGTAAGAATAATTTATAATATCTAATAAGGTTAAATTAGTTTTTGATAAAAAATATTAGTGAAAGTGATTAAAATTAATTACACCGATTAAGAGAAAAATTAGCTTAACAAACACCTAAGCCTTAAACTTAAATCCCAAAATGACTTAGAATATTTTCCAAAATCCATTATATGTTCATATTTAGAACCTATACTCATTTTTATTATATTTGGACCATTATTGGAGCCACTTTACATGGGAAAAATGTTGGTGGAATTCTCTTTCAAAAAATTTACAAGAATGCCACTCCTCCTCCACTATAAAAAGACACTCACCCCTCCCACTTATTCAAACCTCTAAAGCCCTTTGGATCACCAAAAATATACTCAAATTATCTCCAAAAATCCCTCCATTCATTCTAGAATCCTAATTTTTTGAATAAATCCAACCAAGGAATCCCTTTGGTAAAAACCAAAAGGAGTTACCCAAAGAGAAGGTAACATCCTTCCTCAAGCTCTTTTGTTTTATTTTCATTCTCCACCCCTAAAATATTATTATTAAATGATTATATAATAAAATAATTATAATAAATATACTGACATGTTTTATTCTAAGTTTTTTACCTACACTTACTCACACTTCCATCTAATGGGTAACAAACTTACCATTCTTGTGTACGACGAACTACCGCCTCACAAAACGATGTTGTTCGTTTTTCCTTTACCATATATCATGGTTGGGAATTATGATTGAAAATATGTTTTTATGTGAAATATATGATATTTATGATTTATTTAATCTTTTTTAATCATTATATAAAATATGCCTTCATGCTTTCCGGTTTGTGTAAATACGATAACTTCGTTTGTGGACGTGTGGACTGCCGCCTCCTCAAAGTGATGTGATTTTTTCACACTTTACATAGAATATATTAAGGGATAGTTTATTAAAATTATATGATATATATGAAATAATAATTATATTTTAATGATATTATATATATATACACATATATGTCATTTACTTTATTTCTTTCAATATGAAAATAAAACGGAAACAATGTTGATGCATACGTATGGACTACCATCTCCATGAATGATGTATTCAATTTCATATTTCTAGATTTTATAGATTATTATAAATATTTATATACTGAATATATATGATATTTATATCATGTTTTATTTTTTTTAAATAATTAAGTCATGATCTAAGTAAGAGGATCAAGAATAATAAATCAAAACATGTATGAAAACAATGCGGATATTACCCGAAGCGTAACATTAACATGGAATTGTTAATAAATGGGTAATATAAAGTAATAATAAAATCATATATGGTATTATATATAATAACATGGTTCTTTAATAGATTTATAATAAACTTATATTTATTATATAGGACGATTTTACGAGTGTGACGAGAGTCAAGACATAAGGTAAGAGTTTTCTTGTCTCACTTTTATTTTTCGTGAGACACAAGCCATGTTAACCTCCTATTTATTATATGTGGTGTTTATAATACCCATGGATGTATTCTATTATTATTATACTTAAATTTATTGATATTTACATATCCATTTTATGACATTTCTTTCATGGGGTTTATGTTTCAAAAGTTACCAAATTAGTAAAGTAATTTTGTCTCAATTTACATTCTTTGTGATATATGCCATGTTATGCACCTATATTTATCTATGAGGTGTATATACTACCTTTGAAATGTTATATCATGAATATCATTATTTTCATGATATTTTAAGCTTCATTTAATTTTATTATTTCCATTTTATTATGATTCAAACTTACCAAAGTGGTAACAGTTTATTGCTACAATCTCATCATTTATCAAGATTGTTTATGATTATGCTTCCATTAATGAAATATTATGATCCATGTCTCAAAAACTATAATGAATTTTATTAAAATTTGGTTATTCATGTTATATATAGGTAAGGGTATCATTTTCTCACTCTTTGGTACTTAAGACAATGAAGAAAATGTTTTTACAAAAATATGAATTTATTTATCCTTTCGGTGAAAAAACTATGTTCTTTAAAAACAATATTCTTTGAAAATGTTTTCAATTTTATTTAATATTATCCTATTATATTTAAAGTAAATTTTTACCTATGTATTACCTTTTTACAAAATAGTTTTAAAATGAATCTTCTTTTCATTTTCTGATCAAGGCGCTTTTGTAAACTTTTATGGTGAAAAAGGAATGTTCAACATGTATGGACTTATCCGCCATCATGAACATCATTTCCTTAATGATTATTTATAATTTTACAAGGTTATTTTTTAAATAAAACATTTTTCCTAATATTTTGG
Source organism: Viscum album (assembly GCA_963277665.1). NCBI lineage: Eukaryota > Viridiplantae > Streptophyta > Magnoliopsida > Santalales > Viscaceae > Viscum > Viscum album. The sequence goes on from OY728122.1 coordinate 1,985,744,570, forward strand.
ATATTTTTTTATTTTAAAATGGGTTTCAAAGAAAAAGGGTATTTAATTTTTTTTTATGTGTGAAAAGTGTTTTAAATGATTTTAAAAGCTTCATTTATATGTTTTAAAAAGGTTGTTTTCAAAGAAAATGATTTCAATGATCTAAAATATTCTTTTATATGTTTTAAAAGTATTTTCAAATAAAAATATTTTCAAAATATTTTCAAGATTATTTTATAAGTTTTCAAGGAAAATGGTTTGAAAAATGTTTTCAAGATTCTTTTATAAGTTTTCAATGAAAAATATTTTGAAAATATTTTCAGGCTTATTTTATATGTTTTCAATAGAAAAGGTTTTAAAAATGATTTCAATACTTATTTCTAAGTTTTCAAATTATTTTCAAATAAAATGGTTTTCAAAAATTTTTATGTTTTAAAAATATATTTTCAAATAAGAAAGGATATTTTCCTCAAGAAATGTTTGTAAAAGATATTTAAAAATTATTTTCTATCTAATAAGACATCCATTGATGTTACTCATGAATTTTTTGGAAATGATCTTAAAGTTTCATTCATATTCTTTCTCTGAATGGTTTATGTTTTGATGGCATGATGTTTATGAAACCCATTTCTCTTTCACAGGTTATATTTTTATGAAACTTGTTTACATTTCATGGGTTATATGTGTTTGAAACCCACCTCTTTTCATGGGTTATTATTTGATGAAATGATTATGAAACCTATCTATTTTACATTGGTTATGATATGATTACATGTTTATGATACCCATTTCATTTCATGGGTTATGATATGATTACTCATGATCTTCCGACACATGTATTTATATTTCATTATGAGATGAGTGTGACTTATATATCTCCCTAGAATATATTGGTTAAAAATTTATATCTCATGAGATAGACATGGTTGGAACAGGTAGTGAAATCCATTCAGTAAAGGAATTTTTCTACTAAGATGGTCTTGGGAGTGAACCTTGACCATTAATATAGTCATGAGAGTGAACCATAACTACCAAGATGGTATGGGGAGTGAACCCATACTACTAAGATATCCTTGGAAGTGATTCCTTGACTACTATGGAAATAATTTTTTTGCTTATGTTTCTACCACAAATTCTATGTCTTATTCCTATGGTATGTTGTAATGGATTTTGATACTGATTCCCTTATGACTCATGTATTATAAAATTCCAATATTTATGCCATGAATCATGTGTATGATCTTTGATATGCAGGGTATGATCTTATAATGTTATTATAATGTTCTCATACCCTTATGTTCATGATTATGATTATGTATCTCCTTTCTTTACCCTTATTGAGAACTTGAAATCACCCCTTTCTTATATTTCCTTTCCCCAGGTTATGAATAAAGATTTTAAGTAGAAGTACTAATAGAGAAGATATTTGTGGGAAACATTGAATATATTTCACCATGTTAGAATATTTTTTGTTCTAAGTTTCCAAGACACTAAACTATTATGGTCCTCGAGCATGTATTTTTGTAATGTCCTGAATATTCATATAAAATGATGTAATATCCATATATGTTAAGCCTGAGTCTCTATAGTTGGTATCAAAGGAAAGGTTTAATCAACCTTTAGAAACTAGGATGATAAAACTTTAGTGATATCCGTGGGGATATTTCTAAGGATATATCTAGGGATGTCTCTAATGATAAGACTAAGGTGTCTTAGATTTAAAATAAGGTGTCATAATTTAGATATCTTATAAGCGATTTTTCATGATCATGTGATTTTCTACTTTGATAAGTGCTTCTCACACTATGCCTTTTGGTTTTAGTTAATGGAGAAAACCAGAAGGAACTGGGTTAATAATGAATGTGATAGAAAATTTGCTGATGAGAAGTAAAATGGGATGATAAATGGTGTGAAGGATATTGTGATCATGCCTAATTAGTTTTCATAGAACATGATTAACAACATTTACCTTAACCAACTCTCAGACTCACCAAATAATAGTAGTAAGGAGTTCATTGAGAGTCTGAGTAATATAGACCATGGAGGAGAGAAGATTCAGTTTCCTTTGTGTCAATAATGTGGAAAGAATCACCCAAGTGAATGTCTTAGAGGAATAAAAATATGTTTTAACTATGGAAAAGAAGGAAAAAAATAAAGTAACTACAAAGGAAAAATGAAGGGTTCAATTAATGCAAGGGATGGGAATATTATCCTCCATAAGACATCATTGAAGGTTAAATGATTTAAGTGTGGAATAAATGGTCTTTATGAAAATCAATTTCCCAAGTGGAAATATCATGAAACGAATCAACAAGGTGGTATGAGTAATGGTTATATTTATGATGATGGGGATACTACAAGTGAAATGTGAAAGGAAAGAGGTATTAAGTAATAGGATGAGGTAGCCTTGTTAATGGATTAAGGATGAAGTGGAATAATCAAAGTTTTTATGTATTTGGGTTTAAGAATTATGTTATATTAATGGTGAAATATACAAGGACTATTCAGTTTATGTTTTTTTTGCTAAGGATTTACAAGAATATATTGAATGGTTCTAATAGACTATAAAAGTGATTTAATGGCAAGGTGATGTTCATAGAAAACACATGATTAAGGTAAAAATAACCCTTAATATTTTTCTTAGGTTAAGATAATTTTCTTTGGATAAAGATATGTTGGATATGAAAATTGGATGGTATTGATTACCTTGGAACTTATTAAGGACTTGTTAACTAGTGGTTTATGCTATCATTGATGATTTTTACACCATTTTTGGATTTAAGGAATATATTCACTATACTTAGGAATAAGTAAACATGCATGTTTTCAATAAGGATTTATGGTAATTCAGGTCATTACCATGTTTCAAGAGAATACTTGATGAAGGTATTCACATGTTTAGTATGTGATAGATAAGAGATACAATATTATATATGGGGGATCAATGTTAAGATTATTTTGAGAAATATAGTGACCTTGTTTCTAGAGTTTTGTACTTTCATCTTCCAAAAGGGTCACAAGGTTAACCATTTATGAAATGATTTATGTTAAACTTCATATAGGGTTTTAAAGATTAAAGTATTATCTCACCATATGAGGATTTATGCATATTGGATAACTTTTTCCAACCTTTTTTTGTGATAAAAATAGATGGAATTACCTATCATTATATTCATGGATCACATGATCTATTAATGATCCAATAATGACAAATTCACCTTCATTTCTTGGAATGAGTGATGAAGTGGAAGTTTATAAAGTCACAAAAAAGGGTAAGGTTGTCTTGAAATCATATAAATATATCTTTTCATGAAAATTATTTTACTTTAGGAAAAATGATCTTGAAACCAAAAAATTTATCCCAGTACCTTCATTTATGATGAATGAAATGACCCCTTAGATCATTGTGGATTTTTGGATTTGTGATTGTTAAATTTATCCTAACCATGTTCTCTATCACTCTCTATTATAACTTGATAGTTATATTTTTCTTCCATGTCAATTTTTTCACTTCCCACCTATGTTCTCCTATGTGGAAAACTAGTTATGTGTTACTTTGGATAACTGTTATGTTTCATACTTTCCCCTATTAAAGGAAGTTTTAGTATTCATTTTTATGATGTGGGTTTCTATGAAAGGAAATTTCAAGTATTTAACATTTGATAAACCAAATGAATTTTAAGGGGAAGACTCATTTTAATGGGGGTAAAATGTAACACCCTGAGATTTTATGAATTATTTTTTCTAAAATAATTTAATCTTTTTGATATTTTTTACTTCATGAAACATTTAATATGATTTTTTAAGCACTAAGTTTGGTTTTCATTATATGAAACACCAAGTTAATATTGTTACACACACAACACTTATGTTATATTGTTGTACACACAACAATATGTTTGTCTTGTGTTACACACAATACATATTTCCTTCAATATCTTGCATAACACTCAAGGCCGAGTTTTTATTAAACTACAATATACTATCAACACGATTATTAAAATAATATTATAGCTACTACTTAGCAGTTGGAAAGGAATTTATGAATAAGTTTAACTAAATTATGAAAGTATGATTTACACATGTATATAAAATAAATCTTTTGGTTATCAATTAGTACAAGTGAATGTAATAACTATTTGAAAATAAAGAAATTACTTCTCTAAGAAAACTATTTTTTTATGTACAAACATAATTTTATCTCAATAAATTAAAAAAAACCACTTCTGATTAATGTTTTAAATAAAATTTATATATTATATATTCAATAAATATTTTTGATACTCATCCAATATATTTTATAGGTATAAGAGAAGAATAAATCCAATTTTATGAATAAAAAGATGTATTTTTCTAAAAGGTAATTTTGTCACCTTTTAATGGAGAACCCATTTTAAAAATGATTTTTGACACTATTGTATTTTTTATTTGGAAAAATAAAATTCATTTTTGAAATACAAATATAAAAAATTACTTTGGGTGAATTTTTGGTATTTTTCTGAGAAGCTTCATTTTAGATGAATAGTGAATAATACTGAATTTTAATTCAAAACTGATTTTTTAACTAATTTATTTATATAGTTAAATTATATTTTAATTTGGTTTTAAAGTTTAATTATGTCACAACCCGTACCCCGGGGCCCTTGTCGTGACTAAACCAAGCCTACCTTCCATAGGCCAGGAGTTGGCGACTAGCACCAGAAAGGCATATCCCTAAAAAGGGAAGGAATTGGCTTTAAACCCATACAAACACATAGCCCAAGAACACAATAAGATGAAACTACAAAGTACAACTGCAGTAGTAAAAGTGTGTACTGAAAGTAAGGGTCCGGAATACAAGCCCAACTGAAAAGATACCACTACAATAGAAAATAGGAAAACAACTCCTGAGATCATCCTCCAAGGATCCCACCTGATGGGTAGGTACGACTCAGCTCCATAGCTCTCCATGTCATCCAATCACCTCCATGTACCGCCTGGTCCTAGCTTATATAGTCTCAAATGAGCTGCTCTTCGTCTACACAAGACACAACAAGGTGTGGGCGAAGCCCGTGCAAGAATGAGTATAATAATACCCAGTAGGGACCCTGAGGCCCCCGAAGGTCTCTCAGAATTCCAAAAAGGAAAACCATAAAGCATGATCTCAGTCAAAAAGCACAAAGAAAAAGACTCATCTCAAACTAGGTATAACTTAAGTACATAAGTACGGATGATTAGTCGTAAAGCTAGATCATCTTATTCTGTCAAGGTTTCTGCTGCTGATCCACACAGGATCGCTCAGGGCTAATCCACACAGGATCGCTTGGGGCTGATCCACACAGGATCTCTAGGTGCCGATCCACACAGGATTGCTAGGTGCTGATCCACATAGGATATCTAGGTGATGATCCACACAGGATCGCTATTCATTCTTCACATCTCAGCTAGCCACTGGATTCCCGTACAAAGTATGCTTGATTATGGGAGGATATACTCCTCAATCCATCAGTCATACTTCAACTAGAACTAAGTCCCATGAAGTGGTAACCTAATGATCTGTCATGTCACAAGGATTCCAACATAATAGACGGCGCGCCAATCAGACGCTCGGTCTGAGAGTTATAGGCATTTTAGGTTTAGGGGCCTGGTTGGATTCAGTTACGATCCAACCCGTCTATACTCCAAATTTCTCCAAAACTTAGGTGGATTATCTCAAAAGGATCATCTCATCCCAAGTATTCAAACGCCATAGACGGCTCGTCAAATAGTTGTCTGGTTTTTAAGAGACGACCTTTTAAGCGTATCTGGGATGAAGAGGGTCTGGGTCCAGTCCGACCTAGTCGGACCGACCCGACCCGCCCATCTTGGGCTGACCAGACCTGGTCCGGGTTCGACCCGGCCTGGCCCAAACCGGTTGGGCCACGGACTGGCCTGGCCTGAACTGGCTGGGCCGCAGCGGGCTCGGCCCACTGGGTAGCAGACTGGCCTGGTCCACTGGCTGGGCACGACCCGCATGATGGGTCGTGCGACCCCTCCTTCCCGAATGGCACAAAGATCCATTTGAATCCTCAACCAACGACACCACGTGGCACTGCCTCACTGTCTGTGGGACCCGCAGGGCACAGGTCCCCCTCTATTGTGACTTCGAAGCTGCGAACTCCACCTGCGGAGCGCGACGACGCGCTGCCCTTGCACCAATGCGGCTGGCCGCCCCTACTGGTTCACCGCGACACCACCCCCTTCCGTGGCCGGTGAGTTCTGGCCTCCGCCTTCACCCGCCGGCGCCGGTTGGTGGCACCACCGCACCAATGCCACGCCGGAGGGTCTTCCACCGGCCACCGGGTGAGCTCCATTGGTCCGATTTCCCTTCCGAAAGCACCTACGGGCCTCCCGGGATGCCGTCGTCACTGTGTGACTCCATAATTCATCTTGCTGCTATGATTAGAAATTCATCCCCAAAGAACGAGACAAATACCGAAGTGGCAGAGGGTCCATGCCTTATTGATTTGGCTCGTGCCCTTTACGTTAGCATTATATCAAGCGGTTAATAAACAATTCATCACAAAGATAAATTTAATCCCGTTCAAAACTTTCCTAATTCATCATTCTTTAAGAATGCTGCAAAGAAACAATTCTCAAAAATTTAGAAATAAACAACCCCTACCTTGTAATTGGAGGTTACTTCACAGTTGTGGAAGAAGAATTCACGCTTGATGAAGCCATCGACGTTCATCGATCTCAGATCGTTGTCATCCAAGATTCCATTCTTTTTCGATGGAAGATGTCGCGGTAGTTCGCCAGAGGTTCCTCACAGTAGTGTCAAAAACCCCATCTCATGCCTCAATTAAATAGAGGGGGAAAGGAGGTTAATGCAATGAGATATTAATGAGGTTCATTAATGAATGAACCTCTTAATATCTCAATGGTGTGGTTACAAACTGAATATTCAATCCATTAAATGGCTTGACAACGCATCGGTCTCACCACCGCCACTCAACTGGAGGTAGGAAAGTAAAATAAAAATTTTTATGTTATTTTATTATTTCTTTAAAAGTCGCAAAAACTAACGTTTTCACCCAACCTACTGCGGTCGAAGTTAAGACTCCCTTAAGCGAATCCCGGTGCTGCGGATTCAATGGTGCCCTCAAATTTTTAGTCCGAGCACTGGTTCAAAAGATAAAAAATGACACCCACGCGTTTATTTAATGTACCTTAAAAAAAGTTCAAAATTTTGTTCAGGGCACATCGGTCCTCAGAATCAAGTGCCGTCAATTTTCACAGACTCGTAATAATCCCAAATAATTAAAAAATATATATATGGAATTTATGGGTCTTTACATTCTCCCCACATTATGGATTTTCATCCTCAAAATCTATAACAAATCTAGGGGACAAATGGGTGTACTGACCACGTATCTGAGCCTCCCACTCCCATGTCCTCTCCTGGAGATTCCCATACTGCCAACAAACTCACACTAGAGAAATCGACCACCCATGAAGGACCCGCTCCTGTCGATCCTCTATCTCCATAAAGAATTCTGCAAACTTTTCCCTATCATCGATGTCCAGATCGCCCCAGTCAATAACATGTGATGGATCATGCACGTACCTCCTCAGCTGTGACACATGGAAAACATCATGCACTCGGTGCATTTGTGGGGGAAGATCTAGACTGTAAGCCACCTCTCCTACTCTGCTGAGGATCTGGAAAGTTCTGATGAACCTCGAATATAGCTTTCCACCCCGACCAAACCTCTGTAATCCTCATCGGGGTGAGACCCGTAGGAAGACATGATCTCCCTCCTCAAACTCCAAGGGTCTTCATCTTCTATTAGCATGAGACTTCTGCTGGTTCTGTGCAGTCTTCATCTTCTCTTGGATGATGTACACCTTCTCCGTGGTAGCCTCTACCAACTCTAGACCCATAAGTGTTGACACCCTTGGGTCTGTCCAGTATAGTGGTGATCTGTAAGGTCGCCCATACAGGGCCTCAAATGGAGCCATGTCGATGTTGGAGTGATAACTGTTGTTGTAAGTGAACTCCACTTGTGGAAGGTGGTCCTCCCAAATGTGGCCAAAATCAAGGACACAAGCATGAAGCATGTCTTCAAGTTTTTGTATGGTATGATCCATCTGACCATCTATTTGAGGATGGAAGGCGGTGCTCATGAGTAGCTGAGTCCCGAACGCCTCCTGTAATCCCTTCCAAAAACGGGATATAAAATGAGCATCGTGATCTGAGACAATCATCGATGGAACCCATGTGAAGTCGTAAAATATCCTGTATGTAGAGGCGTCCCAAGCTCTCTACTGATCCCTGCTCTCGGATGGGTAGGAAGTGGGCCGACTTGGTGAGTCGGTCAATGATCACCCAGATGGAATCATGGCCCCTATATGTACGTGGTATCCCTATCATAAAGTCCATGGATATACCATCCCACTTCCACTATGGTACCTCAAGTGGATGTGCTAAGCCTACTGGAACTTGATGCTCGACCTTCACTTGTTGACAAGTGAGGCATCGTGATATGAACTCTGCCACTACTTTCTTCATCCCTGGCCACCAGTACTGAAACCGGAGGTCCTGGTACATCTTCGCCACTCTAGGATGTACCACCAAAGGGGATGTATGGAACTCCCTCAACACCTACTCTCGTAGCATCACTGGTACCATATTGCGTCCTCTAAACAGGATGACGTGCTCCCCACCTTCAAAAAATCCATCAGGAGCCCGTCCTAAGGATATCTGAACACATCGGGCCTCATAGTCAACATCCCTAAGCTGTGCCTCCTTGAATCTCTAAAGGAGTGGGGGAGTAACTATCATATACTAAAGGTAGTGTGCTCCATCACTATCCACGAAGGATAACTACAACACGACTAGCTGATTTGTCACCTCACTCAGCAACTGTAAACCAGACCTGCTGCTGAGTGTGTCTACTACTACATTCCCCTTCTCAGGAATGTATACTATCTCAAAGTCATAGTCTTGGAGGAACTCTAGCCACCATCGTTGTCTCACGTTTAGGTCCTTATGAGAGAAGATATACCTGAGACTCTTGTGATCAGCGTAGACTGTAAAATGTCCGCCCATCAGGTAGTGCCGCCACATCTTCAGCGCAAATACCACTACTACTAAGTCCAGGTCATGGGTAGTGTAGTTCTAATCATGTTGTCTCAACTTCTGTGAGCCATAGGAAATCACTACTCTCTCCTACATCAGGACACAACCTAGTCCGGTCCCTGATGCGTTGCAGTAGACTACATACCCAACACCCTCTTCTAGTAGTCTCAAGATGGGGGCACTCTTAATCCTCTGTTTCAGCTCTTGAAAAATCTGCTGGAATCTCTCTATCCACACAAAGGGATATCCCTTCTTTGTCAAAGCTGACAAGGGTGATGAAACTCTGGAAAAGTTAGGTACGAATATCCGGTAGTACCCAGCCAATCCCAGGAAACTATGAACCTTGGTCACACTCCTGGGTGGCTCCCAAGAAAGCACTGCCTCTATCTTTTCCAGATCCACTGCAACTCTATCCTCCGAGATAATGTTCCCTAGGAAGTGGACTTCCCATATCTAGAACTGGCAATTCTATAGCTTGTTATAAATCTAGTGCTCTCAGAGTGTATCTAGAACAATATGTAGGAGCATGGGGTGCTCCTCCTCCGACGCTGAGTATATCAAGAATTCATCAATGAATACCACCATGAAGTGATCGAGGTAAGGCTAGAAGATCTTTTTCATGAGCCCCATGACTGCTATGAGAGTTTTGGTCACATTGAATGGTGTCACCAAGAACTTGTAATGGACATACCGACATCTGAAGGCTGTCTTCGGTATGTCCTCATTCCGTACCCTGAGCTAGTGATAGCCTGATCTAAGGTCTGTCTTTGAAAACCGTCGATCTCCCTTTAGCTGGTTGAAGTGATCATCAATCCTTGGGAGTGGATAATTTTTCTTCACGATCACCTAGTTAAGGTGCCGATAATCCACACAAAGCCTCAGAATCCCATATGCCTTCTTAGAGAACAAAATCAGGGATGCCCATGGAGAAACACTAGGCCTTATGAACCCATTCTTCTACAAGTCCTCCAACTGTACCCGTAACTCACGAAGCTCCGTGGGGGCCATCCGATATGATGACATAGATATCAGTGCCATCCCAGGGTAAAGGTTGATGTAGAAGTCTACCTCTCTACGAGGAGGTAGTACTATAATATCATCAGGAAAGAAATTAGCATATTGGTCCACCACTACAGTATAACTTGGACTCCTCACATCAACTACTACAAGGGTCAGGCTAGCCAACTGATGAGTGATCAGCTGCACCCTCCTCCGAGTAAGTCCATCTTGTGCTAAAAAGGTTCCCTTCTCCCTGGTGAAGGAAAACTTGATCCCATCCTCACGGACACACTGACTTTGCACCTAAAACATTCAATCTGAGCATGGACTGTGCATAGCCAGTCCATACCCAAGATGACGTCGTAAGGCCTCTGCACTGCTACTAGGAGATCCCAGCCGAAGCTCTCACCCCTATAGTGAGCTCACACTATCTAACCCAGTGTTTAATCGTCGAATATTATCCTGTAGGAGTCTATAATTGTAAGGATCGGGCCAACAGATTCGTCGGAATCTCCGATCTCTGAATGAGTGATGTGGCAATAAAAGAGTGACTGGAACCTGTGTCTATAATAACTACAACTAGGGTGTAATAGACACAGATCGTACCTATAATCATATCCGGAGTTCCATGGTCATAGGTATCTTCCACCTGAAGCGGAGCTCACCCCTGTCCACCTGCTCCCTATGGTTGGGGTGGACCACCTAGGGGTGGTGGTGGTAGAACCTCAAACCATAGTCCACCACCTACTGGATGACCTGCTCCTCTGCCACATCCGCTGCCCTATGGACCCCCTCACTCGAACCTCAAACACTACCTCGGCGACCCCTCATTTATCTACTGATCATCTATGTAGGGATTCAGACAGTTGCGAGCCATGTGTCCCTGTCCGCCGCAAGAGTAACAAGCTTTAGTCCTCAGAAGACCTCCTATGCCTCATGAGCTCTGCACCTCCGACCCTGCATCTTGGGGTCATCCACTGAAAGGTCTGGACCACTTGGACCTCTGAGTCATCTTCCTATTGCCTTCTATAGATTACTTGGCTACTTGTCATCCGGTGGTGGATCTCACCATCGGTGCCTACTCAGCTAAGAAGATCTTCACCAATAATGCTTGCTCGAGCACTCCAGCCTGCGTTGGGATATTGAGTGATATCATCGATGCTCTGATCTGCCGCCGGAGACCCTGCTCAAAGGTCTGGGCCCTAAAGAAAGGGTCTAGTACCATGTTGGTGGAGCATCGTGAGATGTTAGTGAATCTCTCCAAGTACTGGGCCATTGATAGGCTACCCTACTGTAAGTGCAACAACTCCTGGATACACACTGAGCGTAAATTCACTGGTACGAACTCCGCCCTAAAGAGGGTCTCAAATTCCAACTAGGTGAGTGTTGCCTACTCATGCATATGGAGAGTTATACTCAACCATCTCCCTAATGTGCCATGGAATAGGCTAGCATCTAGAATCATCATCTTCTATTGTGGTGTCTCAACTAGGCAGAAAACCCATGCCACATCCTCCAGCCAATCCTCAGCTGCTTGGGGATCTGTCTCGCTTCGAAACCTCATAGACCTCTATCTCTGGAACTCGTGCAACATGTTCAGTTGGTGTGCACGATCTGCCAGTGGAGCTGGTGGAAAATTTTACCCTCCGAGTGGTGGTATTGCTGGTACACCACCCGAAGGTGCCAACACAGTAAGAGGAAGCTGCACCGAAGCCTCATCTCTCTGTGGGTCATCATCGTGTACTCTCACTGGAATCCTAGCTGGTTGTCTATGTAGCAGCATCCTGAAAAGAAACAGGTTCACCATAGTCAAAAAGTTATACTTGGTGAGCTGACTCAAAAGAGATCAAAAGCAAAACATTTCCAAAACACACGCAATTAGTGTTTTCATACACCGAGTCAGAAATCAGAATTCAGGGTCCTGGTGTATAGATACGTCGTCTGTCGCATAAACACTAGACTCTACGAACAAAAAACCACACTTGAAACACTTAACACTATTTCTCCATTAGAAAGATCAGAGTCCAAGTTCTTCAGTAGAACCGACTCCTCTGATGCCACTTTGTCATGACCCGTCCCCCGGGCCCATGCTGTGACTACCCCAAGCCCGCCTTCCATAGGTCAAGGGTTGGTGAATAGCACCGGAAAGGCGTATACCTAAAATGGGAAGGAATTTCCCTTAAACCTGTATAAACACATAGTCCAATAACACAAAAAGGTGCAACCAAGAAGTAAAACTGTAGTAGTAAAAGTGTGTACTAAAAGTAAGGGGCCGGAATACAAGCCCAACTGAAAAGATACCACTACAACAGAAAACAGAAAAACAACTCCTAAGATATTCCTCCAAGGATCCCACCTGATGGGTAGGTACGAATCATATCCACATCTCTACACATCAGCTAGTCACCTCCATGTACCTCCTGGTCCTAGCTCTTATAGTCTCAGCTGAGCTGCTCATTGTCTGCACAAGACAAAACAAGGTGCGGGCAAAGCCTGTGTAGGGGTTAGTATAATAATACCCAGTAGGGACCCTAAGACCCCTGAAGGCCTCTCAGAATTCCACAAAGTAAAACCACAAAGCATGATCTCAATCACAAAACACAAAGCAAAAGACTCAGCTCAAACTAGCTATAACTTAAGTACAGAAGTAGAGATGATTAGTCATAAAGCTAGATCATCTTATTCTGTCAAGGGTTTTGCTACTGATCTACATAGGATCGCTTGGTGCTGATCCACATAGGGTCACTAAGTGTCGATCCACACAAGATCGCTAGGTTCTAATCCACACATGATCACTAGGTATTGATCCACACAGGATTTCTAGGTGCTGATCCACACAGGATCACTATTCATTCTTCACATCTTAGCCAACCACTGGATTCCCGTACAAAGTACACTTGATTCTGGGAGGATATGCTCCTCAAGCCATTGATCATAATTCAACCAGCATGAAGTCCCATAAAGAAGTAAAGCAATGATCCTTCATGTGATAAGTATTCCAATATAATAGACGACGCGTCAATCAGACGCCCTGTCTGAGAGTTATAAGCATTTTAGTGCCAGGGGCCCGGTTGGATTCAGGTACGATCCAACACGGCCATACTCTAAATATCTCCAAAACTCAGGTGGAGTATCTCAAAAGTATCATCTCATCCCAAGGATTCCAACTCCACATACTACTCATCAAATGGACGTCTGGTTTGTAAGATACGGCCTTTTAAGTACATCTATGCCGAAGAGGGTCCAGGTCCGGTTCGACCCGACCCAACCATCCTAGGATGACCCGAACCGAACCAGGTCTGACTCGGGTCCGACCCAGCCTGGCCCAAACTAGCTGGGTCACAGAACGTCCCGACTCGAACTGGCTGGGCCGCAGCGGGCTCGGCCTTATGGGCCGCGAACTGGCCCGACACGAACCGGCTGGGTTGGGCCACGGCGGGCTCGGCCTACTGGGATCGGCCTGTTGGGTAGCGGACCAGCCTGGCCTAATGTCTGGGTGTGACCTACGTGAGGGGTTGTGCGATACCTCCTTCCCGAATGGCTCAAAGAGCCCTTCGACTCTTCAACCGGGGGCATCACGTGGCGCCACCTCGCTGTCCGCTGGACCCACAGGGCGTGGGTCCCCCTCCGCTGTGGCTTTGAAGCCACGACCTCCACATGCGGTGCATGAAAGTGCACCACCTATTGGAACCATGGTCGTCCTATGCATGAATTGGAGTATGGTTTGTGTTTGTTTTCAATCCTCAGTGGAAGTTTAGAATGTTTGCCAGCAAAGTGATCATACAGAACAAGCATATAACAGTATTGAAGGTGGCACCGTTTTCCAGTGTTTGCCAAATTTTTGGGCCTGAAAATTGATAAATGGAGAAAAGTGGTTTTTGGCAAAGAGACTTGAACACCGCTAAATTGAAGGAGATGAAACTTGCGCGCCATTTTTTTTTCAAGATCAGAACATGAAAATATGGAAAAGGGAGAAGGGTGCCTAAGCTTTATGTTTGGTCGTGCAAGTGACTTGTGTGGCAGAGACTTGCGCACCGAAACTTGCGTGCTGAGGGAAGACTTGTGTGCCGTCGTGCAGGGTATCCAAATGCCTATAAATAGAGGTCGAACCCTCCTCATTCTGTACAAAGTTCAGACTTAGAGAAAATCAGAGCTCCCGTCACGCAGGTGTTGTGGTCGTGCAAGTGGTGGTGGGTCGCGCAAGTTGAAGTTGTGCGATAGTTGTTTGCTACGCGTCTAAGGTGTTTTGGGAGAGAAAGGGTTTAAGTAGACCAAGTTTGGATTTTGTGGAGGAGGTGTCACGCAGGTGGTTTGGTGACACTTGCGCGCTAGGATTTGAAGAAGTGCGACAGTTCATAGTTGCGTGCTAAAATCGGTTTAGGATTAAAAGGATGTGTGTCATGCAAGTTTGAAGTTGAAGAAGTGATAAGTGGGAGAGGTGAACTTGCACATCATCTTGAAACTTGCACGCCGGGCTTGGAGAAGCACACCAGGTGTGGTTGAAGTACGCCAATCTTTCTGGGGCTGGACAAAAGCTGGAAGTTTTCCCGATACCTTTGGTGCGAAGTGAGATTAGTATACGGGTGGAAGTTGGACCTCAAAAGAGCATCTACATATAATAGAGGATGTATTCATTTGAAATGATTAAGAGACCTTCATGTCTATAAACTAAGCGGGACTTCACCAAAGGTAGTGATCTAGGGGGAGTCAATGAGAGTGACTCAAGGGATGTAGTAGGCTATCCCTGAACAGTTGTAAAGGCAGTAAGCCTGGGACAGAGTGACTGTCCCCAAACCTTTTTAATCCACAACGAGTGAAGAATAGTGGAATTTGGTATGACTGAAAACCTGTTGACGTATGCTCCTTGGATGTAGCCCTTAGTGGTGAACCAAGTAAAATGTGACGTGTCATCTATTTGCATGTGAATGTTTTATTTATTCTCATATCCATCATACAGGTTAAACTAGTTTCTATCAACGTGGGAATAAGATCTGTAATTTTAAAAGAAAAAGTTGACACCCTGATTCACCCCTCCCCTCTCAGGGTGTCCCGAGGTGATACATCACCCTTCTTCCAATGTGGCTGGCCAAAAACCGGATTCCCTTGCTATTTTTCCATGGCGTTGACCGCCGCCTTTGGCTGCCGACGTTGGTGCCGCGTCGGTGGGTCTTCTACGGGCCACTGGGTGAGCTTCGATGGTCTGATTTCCCTTCCAAAAGCCCCTATAGTCCTCCTTGGATGTCGTCGTCACTGCGTGGCTCCCGGATTCATCTTGACACTCTGGTTGGAAATTTGTACCTGAAGAACGAGACAAATACCGAAGCAATGAAGGGTCCGAGCCTTATTCGTTTTCCCCGCGCCCTCCGCGTTAGCATTATATCAAGCGGTTAATAAAAAATTCATCAAAAAGATAAATTTAATCTCATTCCAAAACTTCCACAATTCATTATGCTTCAAGAACGCGGCAAAGAAACAATTCTCATGAATTTAGAAATAAACAACCCCTACCTCATAATTGGAGGTGATGTCGTGGTTGTGGAAGAAGAATTCACGCTTGATGAAGCCGCCGACATTTGTCGATCCCAGATTGTTGCCGTCCAAGCTTCCATTATTCATCGGTGGAAGATTTCATGGTACTTCACCAGAGGTTCCTCACAGCCGTGTCAAAACCCTAACCCAAGGCTCAATTAAATAGAGGGGGGAAGGAGGTTAACGCAATGAGAGATTAACGAGGTTCATTAATGAATGAACCCGTTAATCTCTCAATGGTGTGGTTACAAACCAAAGAGTCAATCCATTAAATGTCTTGAAAACCCATCGGTACCACCACCGCCGCTCAACTGGAGGTAGGAAAATAAAATAACAATTTTTATGTTATTTTATTATTTCCTTAAAAGTCACAAAAACTAACTTTTTCACCCAACCTACTGCAGTCGAAAGCCTCCCTTAAGATAATCCTGGAACTTCGGATTAAACAGTGGCCTCGTATTTTTAATCCGAGCATCGGTTAAAAAGATAGAAAATTCCACCCACGCGTTTACTGAACATACCTTAAAAAAAGTTCAAAATTCCGTTCTGGGCACACTGAGCCTCGGAATCAAGCGCCGTCAATTTTTACAGACTTGTAATAATCCCAAATAATTAGAAACAAAATTTATATAGAATTTCTGGGTCTTTACAAATTAGATCAAATATAAATAAATTAATCCAATTTAGGTCATTTTAACAAATTTCACATTGATATTGGATATAGAAACATTCCAAACCTTTGGAAATTTTTACCTTAAAAATCCTCTTGGTTGTCCCGTCTACAGGATTAAATTTAAATTAATTTATGCCAAATCTATGATTGGAATTTAGAAAAATGAACTCTATATTCAGAATTAGAATAATTTATAATGTCTCATATGGTCAACTTAGTTTTTTACCAAAAATATTAGTGAAATTGATCAAAATTAACTACAATGATTAAGAGAAAAATTAGCTCAACAAAGAACTAAACCTTAAACTTAAAGACAAAATGGTATAGAAACTTTTCCAAAATCCATTGGATGTTCATATTTAGACCCTATCCTCCCTTTTATTATATTTGGGCCATTATTGGAGCCACTTGATATGGAAAACAAATGTGGGTGGAATTCACTTTCCAAAAATTTACAAGAATGCTACTCCACCTCCACTATAGAAATCCACTCACCCCTCCCACTTATTCACACCTCTCAATCCCTTTGTATCGACCAAAATATGCTAAAATAAGCTCCAAAAATCTGTAAAGTCTTTTTAGAATCCTCCCTTTGGATATAAATCTAACCAAGGAAGCCCTTTGGTACAAACTAAAAGGAGTTACCCAAAGAAGAGGTAATATCCTTTAGATCTTTTGTTTTATTTTCAATATCCACCCCATAAAATTTTATTATTCCATGATTATATAATTAACTCAGTATAATAAATACACTGAGCTGTTTTTATTCTAAGGGTTATACCTACACTTACACATACTTCCATATAATGGGTAACAAACGTACTGTTCTTGTGTACGGTGAACTACCACCTCATGAAACGATGTTGTTCATTTTTTTCCTTTACCACCTCTCATGGTTGGGAATTATGATGGAAAATATTTTTTATATGATCTATATGATTTTTATGATGTATTTAATCTTTTATAATTATTATATATAACATACCTTCATGATTTCTATTTTTTATAAATATGAATAACTTCGTTTGTGGATGTGTAGACTACAACCTCCTCAAAATGATGTGATTCATTCACACTTTACATGGAATGTATTAAGGATGATTTTAGTAAAATTATATGATATATATTAAATAAATATTCTACTAGAATGATATTATATATATATATATACACATACATGTAATTTACTTTATTTCTTTTAATACGATAATAAAATGAAAACTATGTTCATGCGTACGTACAACCTACTATCTCCATGAACGATGTATTCCATTTCATATTTATATATTTTATAGATTATTATAAATATTTATATAATTAATATATATGATATTTATATCATGTATTATATTTAGGAAATAAGTAAGTCATGATCTAAGTAATATGATCAAGAATAATAAGTCAAAACATGTACGAAAAACAAAATAGATATTACCCGAAGCGTAACATTAACATGAAATTATTAATAAAAGGGAAATATAAAGTCATATTAAAATCATATATAGTCTTATATATAATAATATGGTTCTTTAATAGATTTAAAATAAACTTATATTTATTATATAGGATGTTTGTATAAGTACGATGAGAGTGAAGACATAAGGTAAGGGTTTTCTCATCTCACTTTTATTTTCCATGAGACACAAGCCATGTTCACATCCTATTTCGTATATGTGGTGTGTATAATTACCATGAAATTATTATATTATTCTTATACTTAAATTTATGGGTATTTACATATCCATTTGATGATATTTCTTTAATGGGGTTTATGTTTCAAAAGTTACCAAATTGGTAAAATAATTTTCTCTCAGTTTTCCTTCTTTGAGATACATGCCATGTTATGCACCTATATTTTTCTATGATGTGTATATACTGCATTTGACATGTTATATCATGAATCTAATTATTTTCATGATATTTTAATTTTAATGTAATTTTATTCTTTCGATTGTATTATGATTCAAAGTTACCAAAGTGGTAACAGTTTATTGCTACAATCTCATCATTTATCGAGATTGTTTATGATTATGATTCCATTGATGAAATATTATGATCCATATCTCAAGAACTCTCATTAATTTTCTTAAATTTTGTATATTCATGTTATATCCAATTAATGGTACCATTTTCCCACTATTTGATACTTAAGATAATTAATAAAATATTTTTTATGAAAATATGACTTTATTTATCATTTCAGTCAGAAATATGTGTTCTTTAAAAACCATATTTTCTAAATATGTTTTCAAAAATGTTTTAATATTATTCTATTATGTTTAAATTAAATTTTTACCCATGTATTACCTTTTTAAAAAACTGGATTTAAAAGGAATATTCTAGTCATTTTTCGATCAAGAAACCTTTATAAACTTTTAAGGTGAAAAAGGAATGTTCAACATGTAAAGACTTACCATCCCCCATGACTGTCATTTCCTTGATTATTTATTTGTAATTTTATATGGTTATTTTTTTAAATAATTTTTTTACTAATATGCTTGAAATTTTTTTATTTTAAAATCGATTTGAAAGAAAAAGGGATTTCAAAAATTATTTTATGTTTCAAAAGTGTTTTAAATGATTTTAAAATCTTTCTTTATATGTTTTAAAAAGGTTGTTTTCAAAGAAAAGGATTTCAATTATCTCAAAGATTCTTTTATAAATTTTCAAAGTATTTTCAAATAAAAAGGATTTAATTTTTTTCAAACTTCTTTTATAAGTTTTCAAGGAAAACTGTTTTGAAAATGTTTTCAAATTTCTTTTGTAAGTTTTCAAGGAAAACAAATTTCAAAATATTTTCGAGATTCTTTTATATGTTTTCAAGGAAAAAGGTTTTCAAAATGATTTCAAGCCTTCTTTATAAATTTTCAAACTATTTTCAAGGATGTTTTTTAGAAGGTTTTATGTTTTAAAAAGTATTTTTCAAATAAGAAAGGATATTTTCCTCAATAAATATTTTTAAAAGATGTTGAAAAATTATTTTCCATATAAGATGACATCTTTTTATGTTACTCATGCATTTATGGGAAATTATCCAAAGGTTACATTCATATTATTTCTCTAAATGGTTTATGTTTTGATGGCATAATGTTTATGAAACCTTTTTTATGGGTTATATGTTTATGAAACCCATTTACCTTTCATGGGTTATATGTTTATGAATCCTGATTCTCTTCACAGGTTATTATTTGATGAAATGATTATGAAACCTATCTATTTTCCATAGGTTATGATATTATTACATTTTTATGATACCCATTTTATTTCATGGGCTATGATATGATTTATTATGATCTTTTGGAACATGTGTTTATGATTTCATTATGAGTTGGGTGAGACCTTTATCTTCATCCAATGCATTGGGTAAAGATTTATATCTCATGCAATAGAAATGACTGGAATGGGGAGTAAACTCAGTTCAGTAAAGAACTTTGTCCGCTAAGAAGGTCTTGTGAGTGAAGCTTGACTACTAAGATGGTCATGGTAGTGAAACATGACTACCAAGGTTGTTGGGGTGTAAAAAAATACTACTAAGATAGCCTTGGAAACTATTCCTTAAATATCATGGAAAGCATTTTATATGCTTATGTTTCTACCACCAATTCTATGTCTTATTCCTATGTTATGATTTTATGTCTTATACTCTAGATTCACTTATTATTCATGTCTTATGAACTAAAAATATTTATTCCATGACTCATGTGTATGATATTTTATATGTAGGGTATGATCTTATAATGTTATGCTCGTATTCTCATAGCATTATGTTCATGATTATGCTTACGTATCTCCTTGTTTTACCCTTACTGAGCATCTGATCTCACCCAATTCATATGTTTCCTTTCCCTAGGTTATGAATAAATATTTTAAGTATAAGTACTAATGATAAAGATCTTTGTGGTAAACATTGAAGATCCTTCACCATGTTAGAATATTTTGTTCCAAGTTTCCAAATACACTAAACTATTATGGTCCTCAGATATTTATTTTTTTAATGTGATGAATATTAATCTAAAATAATGTAATATCCATGTATGTTAAGCCTGGGTCACTATAAAATTCAAAAAATTAGGGGAACCCTACCCCTTCCATGAAGGACCCACACCCTTCCCAACATGGGGATACTAACTCACACAGAGAAAAGAATAACATCCCATCTCATTACAACCGCTAGTCTTTATACATGGAGTATCCATGCCTTACCCGGTAGGGGGTACTGACCCCTCTCAAAAGTAAGAGGGACCCACTCTTTATCATAATTAAGGGGGTATTGAACCCATGTACAAATAGAGGACCCACACCCCACAAATATTAAACATCACCCTTGTATCTATGGGGGATACAAAACTATACACTCTTATAAAGGGGGCCCATGCCTTACATACTAACATATGATAGATGAGGGGATATTAACCCCAATGAAGGATCCATATCCCATATGATCTCTTTAGATAGGTGGAATAATAACTCTAAAAATATATTATTCCAAACCCCATGTAAAATTAGGAGGTTGACATAATGATCCTATCTGAAGATGGTATCAACCATAAAAAAAATTAGGAGATCTTCTCTTGAAAATCCCACATGTTTGCGAGTAGTCTCAAGGCTATTATCATCCATAGAAGATCAATTTCACAAATATAGTGAATGAATTTACAATAGGTAAATAAAAATCCTCATTTCATAACACAAACATCTCAATAATATGTCACACCATGAATTCAACAAATGCATAAACCGCTACATGATGCATGAACCAACATAATTGTACTCTACGATCGATACCATAAGCACTCAATTTAATCACCCATATTATCAAAGTAATTTTGTTGGAATGCATCAACTATAACACCCTATTTGGGTTCCCTAATTTGATAACTAATCTTAAGAATCCCAAGCATTACTACTTGCATGTCCCGAACTAAATTCACTATACACTTATCTCTAATCTCCGTCCCTTGGAAGGAATAATTGTGATACTACTCTGTCATGAATCGTCCCCCTGAGGCCCTACCTATATTTCCAGTAAGACAAGTGTGACACCCCAATCCCACCTCTGATAGGATATAGGATAGAAATTAGAACCAATAAAGAATAAAAATCACATGGGATTCCTTATCCTAAACATCCTATAGGATATATGAACCACTAATCCAATAAGAAGGATAAAAATCACACAATACATGCAAAACCAATAGAAAAATATAACATGAATTAATATAAATAATAATAATTTTTAAATATTCAAAGTAAAAGATGGTATAAGGGAAATAATATAAGACCCAAAAAAACAAGGTAAAAATTGACCAAACCTCCAGGTAAAGGGTATATCACCACACCATGACATCCTCTACTCCATGAACCATCTACAATGAACCCTGTCAGATGTGTGAATTTACTAAGCCAGCTCCATTCCCTATAAAGATATCAATAACCTATACTTAATCTACATAGACACACCATGTGTGGGGAATATGTCACATTCATGTTTTCATTTTGAGGTATTTTTTTCTATTTATTTTTGGTCTAGAATTTGTCTCTTGTAACTCCCATGTGTTTTTGGAGAAAAAATGGTGAAATTGGTCTTGGAATCATGTGGAACATGGTTAGGGGAAACCATGAGCCCCTTCCCATGTAACCATGTGACATATGTGGGTTTGGATAGTAGCTACCACATGGATTTCACATAGTAAGTCAGTCCATGCGGGCTAACCATGTAGTCAGTGCCTCTTGGACAGTGAGGGACGCACGATTGCTGCACAGTTTGGAAAACCATGTGGGAAAACCATGCAACATGTCCAGGTCATTAAAAATTTGAAAATTAACTTTGTTTCCTCTTAGTTTTTAACCTTAATTCCTCCCCTTTATCCTCTAGAAAATGTACCTCTCCCTACTCTCCTTTCTTCCATGGATCTTCATTTTTGGGGGTGGATTTGGTGTGTTTTCTTCAAGGATCTCCAAGTAAGTGCCTTTCTACTTTGATTTCTTCCTCTTTCTTGGGTTTCTCCACCCTTATTCTTATGTTTCTAGTTTCCAGTGGGTTATTTGACCTAGGGAGGTTTTGATATTGTATTTTTGGGGAAGGTATTGATGATTGTTGTTAAATATTTCCTTGTTAGGGTCTTGTGGTGGTGAAGTTGTGGTTTCACACCAATTTATGGTAGTTTCCAATTGAGAGGTAGGTGGTTCCATGATTTTACATTATTGGATGAGCTTGTCTTTATTTATTGGCTTTATGAATTTGTTCTATGAATTGTTTTTGTGGTGCGAAATTTGTTTTGGAAAGATTTTGTCATGCATATGTGATGAAAATGGGATTTTGAAAGGAAAATGATTATGTTTTCATGTGTAAATTATTGTGATACTTATTGGAAGTGTTTTATGATTTGTTTGAAAGGTGATAAATGTGTTTATGAAGGCACTTGTGGTTCAAATGTATTGAAAATGGTTTCTTAAAATGAAATGGATTTTATGGAATGTTGGATTCTTTGTTGTGCACCTTTAAGGTGATGTGTGAATCATGTAAATGATGAGAAGCATGTTTTAAAGTGAAATTGGTTTATGTGTGGGTTTGGAAAGGGATTGGCCCATGGAAATGGTTGAATTAATTATGTGATTTTCTTATAATTTTTCTAAATGGGTTTCATTGATTTTTCAATTTATGGAAAATGTGTATTCAAATGGTTTTGGTATGTGTAAAATGGAAAGTGATTTTGGTTGTGGAAAATGGTGGTTTCCATGTGTTGTTTTTGAAAGCGGTGATTTCCTTGTACAATTATGTGTCTCAGAATGTGTTTGAAAAAATGTTGGTTATGTGGTGTGTGAAATGGAATTTGAGTACAAAGTGAATCCCAAGTATCTAGGTGGGTTAACTAGAACCAGTACGCTAGTGTTTCAGAAGTAGAAAGGCCCGAATTCACTTAGTAGGATTTATGCCTGCAATATTAATGAAACATATGATATGATCAGAGACCACTAGGCCCTTGGTATGGTCCCTCCTAGTGCATCATGCATGAGAACGTGTTGGCATTGGCTTATTATATAGAGACCACTGGGACCGTGGGATGGATCCCTCCAAATGGCTCATGCACGGGAAAGCTGTTGGTAGTTGAGTTGGAGGATATTGATCACCAAGGTATGAGGTTCTTAGTGACTCCCTTATGCTAGATACCCTTAGGGATTTACCCATGGTGCACTCTCTTGTGACATGATACCTATGTGATATGGTGTTAGCTATTGGTGTAACAACCCAAACTTTTGAATAATATTTTTGTTTCCTAAAAATGTAGGGTTTACTATATCAAAATCAATAAAACTATATAAGTATAATTGAAATGTAACCATTGATTTTTGACCGTTATATGACCATTGGTTAATATGACCATTGTAAACAATAATAATATTTAATGTTATAATTATTATTTATAAATATAAATGATAATGGATAATTAATGTAGAAAGAATAGTTGATGGACTCTACCAGTAGAATCGTGCCATATGAAGCCCATTTATAGAAGCTTGGGAAGGAGGTAGCGTCACTGGGATTTACTCTGGACCAAGCTCAAGACAAGCTTCAACATGTTAAGCTTGAATGAAATCAGTTATGGGATAAGTTCAAGTTGATAGAAATCACCACTTAGACAATGTTGTTTGATCTACCCTAATATTATATTACCATTGCACACCTTAATCTTAGATCCTATGCAAGTGTTATATAGGGTTATGTAACAAGTCCTTAGTTACTTTTTGTAATCCATTTTTATAAATAAAATTGGTATTTATTATTATAGTAAAATAAACATCATTTTTTATTTTCAAATGTCAAAATTAATATAGGATGAATTTTTAGTATTTTTATAAGAAGTTTCATATTATTGATAAATATTGAAAAAATGAGTATTTTAAAATATTTTTTATACTTTAAAAAAATTGATACTATGAAATGATTTTTGAAAAATGGACATACACGGTTGTGATCAGTAAGAAATTTAGAGTCTGATAAGATCAACTTAATTTTTGGTGAATAGTAACTTATGAATAGTAATATTACCCTTATGAATTGTAATATGACCAATGGAATAGTAACCTCACCTAAGGAATTATAAATGTAATTTAGTCATCTTGAATGGTAATGTGATATAATAGTATAAGTAAATAATTATTTTAGAAATTATTAGTTAAGTATTAGTATTTTTTTGAGTAATTAGTGATTTTACATAAAAATTAAATTTCTAATATTTAGAAAATTATTTTCATAAAATTGAGGTCATGTTTTAATTCAGAACATCAATATTAGTCTAGGGTGAATTTACAATATTTTTATAAAATGTTTAGTTTTTCGCTGAATAATAAAAATACAGTTTTTGAGATTTCAGTGTGTTTTATGAAATCATAATGATGTAATATGTAATTTAAAATGATTTTAGGATAATTTGGATTAAAATATTATATGAGGTGTCCCAATTGGCCAAAACCATGGGAAAATACCATGGTCAAGCCCATGGTTTTGCAAATACCACCTATGAGGTGTCCTCAAAAATTAATTTAAAACTCCCTCTCTTTTAATATAAATACCTAGACATTACTTTGTTTATATTCATTAAAAATTAATCCTAAATGAAGTTATGATAGTTATACCTCCCAAGGAGTCCTTCTAAGGTGTCCTCAAGCCCTCAAGGTCCCGATCATAGAGTTTTAGAAGTTACTCTTTAAGGTAAGAGAATTCTCAACTTCTCTTTTTTCCATTCAACTTCTCTTTTATGTGTTATGGATTTAAAATTTCCATAACATGTTCTAATTTACATTTTATTTTGTAACTATACTATATTATGAGTGTTTTATGAATTATTGACCCCTATACCCTCTCTTTTTAATGTTTTTAAAACCATGTTTTATAGCCATTATGCTGTAGAATTTTCGTCTCAAAATATCTCTCTTTTTCTCAAGAAATTATCTTATTTTATTTATGTGAATACCCAAACCTATTTAATTTATAGGGGTATTCATAAATACATAAAAATGATATATTTTATTCTTGAATTGACATACATAAAACTCTCATTCCCTTTCCATGGGTTATAAATGACATAATGATCATGTTTTTAAGCACTTTTCAAAACATCGCGATTTTGATATAAAACCCATTTATTTTATTCTCTTTGGGTTATTTATGAAATGTTGATTATGATATATGTGTCTCAAATGAAAATAAATACATATTAAGGGTTCTCCTAGATAGCGATTCAATTCATTGGGTAAAGAAATTAATCTATAGAGATGATAAGTTTTATGATACCTTAGTGAATAACCTTGGTAATTTTTACGACACCTTTGGGATGAGCCTTGGTTATATGACTATGAGTGTCTAAATTAAATGTTTTATCCACATTTAAAAGTTATTAATAAAGTTATTATTATTATTATATGCCTCTTTATCATGCCTTTACACTATTCCTCATGTTCTTATTGATATTTCTCAAGTTCACATGTAAACTGTTTCACTTGTTTTCTTTATTGGGCCTTCTGCTCACCCTTTCCTTTGATGTATGTTCCTAGGTTATTAGTTGGAGTAATTTTAAATATGATGAAAAAATGAAGAATCCTTTCAAGTGGATTATAATAATTTTAAATGTTTTCATGTATTATGTACCTTTTTTACAAGATGCTAAACTTTAAGGATCCTTTATTTGTAAAATGTAATGTAAAGTTATGTAATAAAAGGGAGAGATACCATAGTTGGTATAAAAGGATAGTTTAGTTATTTGTGGAAATTATGATATTAAAACTTTATGAATAAATCTAAGGAAAAGTTTAAATATAGGAAAAATTCTTGGTATTTTGGTGAAGTATTAAGTAAGTGGTTTTCGAACAAATAAGTCCCTATCTGGATGCGAATAAGTGGATGTGGCTCTGGCACATATGTATCTAGGGGTAAAACCTGAAAAAACCACTTTGAGCTAGACTCGAATGGGAACTAGTGCATGACAAAGGGCCATGATTTACTCCTAGTTTGACACTCATAGTGGATATGTTTGGTTAATCATAATCTTTTTATGAATCATTATGAAGGATTTATAGAGAAATGTAATTTTTGTTTAAGCATGAAGTTTTAAGACATAAAAATCATTTATAGATAAAATATTTGTAAATGAAATAAGTTTTTCACTAAGGTTTTTTTTCTTTTATAAAATTGTGGGAAATAGGAGGATCCGTGCAAATGGTGACCACAACGGACCATGCACAGATGACCCTCCAATGTAAGTATGAATGAAAACTTTCATGAGAATAATGAACCAATTGACTCAAGTTATGGGAAATAACTTGAATCAATCTAAGAGACCAATTTCACCATGAAGAGAATGAATCTATATTGATTCCTTTATGAATCAAAGACCACCAATGTTCATTGGATCTACCAACCCATTGATTTCTGAATAGTGGATCAGCTCTATCGAAAAGATATTTTCTACACTTCATAGTTCTGAACAAGAAAAAATCACCCTGGATTTTTACCTCTTAGAGGGAGAAGATGATCAGTGGTGGGTACTTATTAAAAACAAGGCCAAGAGGTGAGATTGAAGCTATGGAGTGGGAAGAGTTCAGGGGTATCTTCTTTAATAAGTATTTCCCTCATTCAATTAGAATGAAAATGAAAAAGGAATTTCTTGAGCTTAAGCAGAAGGAGAGTGAATATGTGTGAAGCTATGAGATGAACTTCACAAGGCTTTTACGTTATACCTATAACTTTTTGATGGATCCCAATGGGAAGTTTGATATATTATTTGGTGGATTAAGACATAATCTTTGTAAAAATATATCCAACCGAGACTTTGATAGCTATAAGGAGATCATGTGGAATGCTAGGAAAGTCAAACTGGAGTTTGGTGAGATGTAGTGGTCTCACAAATCCAATGAAAAGAAGAGATCAATGGAGCCAAAATTTGGGAGGATCTTTGATCAAGTAAGAAGAGGAAAGAAAATGAAACTTCCCACATGTAATAAATGTAGGAAGAATCGTTTAGGGAACTACTTTATCGGGAGTATAAAGTGTTATGAGTGTGGAAGAGATGGATATATCACTCGGAATTGTCATAGTGAGGTGAATCCTCAACTTCAAAACACTAACGACAAAGGGGAGATGGTGTAGGGCCTACCTGAATTCCAATGATTCAAGTGTGGACAACTAGGGAAATTTTCCAATCACGGTCCAAATCTGAGGGTAGTGGAGGGGAATCACCTTCAGCCTCAGTATAGGCCAAGGGAGAAAGGTCATGATTTTTCTATCACGATGGTAGAATTTGAAGATCCAAATGATGTGGTGGAAGGTACTCTTGTTATTCTATCAAATCTAGTAAGTACTTTGTTTGATTCTGGTTCTACACATTCCTTTATTTTCTTCAAGTTTACAAAGAATATAGAGTCAATCCCTGAACTTCTAAAAGTAGAGTTATCAGTAAAGAATCCTGGAGGGATTATATAAGAATCATCAATGTTTATAAACTATAGTATTTACTTTAGTGAGCACAATCTTATCACAAATCTAGTAGTCATTCCCATGTTGGAATTCTACATTATACTAGGTATGGACTAGCTCTCAAAGTATAATGCTAAGATAAAATGCAGAAGCAAGGAAATCTCAATATTCTTGAATGGGAAACCTACAGTTATCTTTCAAGGAGATATTTCTCAACTAGAGATTCGTCTAGAAGCACCTCCTATAGCCTTCTTTAGGGAGATGATCAGTGAGGATGAAGAAGGAAATTATAGTATAAGGATACAAAATGTCCCCATCATCCAGGAATACATTGACATATTTCCTGAGGAGTTACTCGGACCTCCACCAGAAAGATAGGTAGATTTTTCAATTGAACTTGTACCTGGATCTTATCCGATATCAAAGACCCCATATAGAATGGAAAATGTGGATCTAGAAGAATTAAAGAAACAACTCCAAGATCTTTTGGAAAAGGGGTTTATCTGACTGAGTGTGTTTCCTTAGGGAGAACCTATTCTCTTTGTGAATAAGAAGTATGGATCAATACGACTATTCATTACTTATAGAAAACTGAACAGGATCACAGTGAAGAACAAATACCCTCTTCCATGAATTAATGACTTATTTGACCAGCTTTATGGGGCCCAATTCTTATCCAAGATTTATCTTCGATCTGGTTATCATCAATTGAGGGTGAAGAAAGGAAATATTCCAAAAAATTCCTTCTGATCAAGATATAGAAATTATGAGTTTGTTTTTATGCCCTTCATCTTAACTAATGCACCTTCTATTTTTATGGATTTGATGAATAGAGTCTTTAGGAACTACCTTGATAACTTTGTGGTAGTTTTTACTGATGATATTATGATATATTCTAAAAGTTTAGAGAAGCATGAGGATCATATAAGGGTTATTTTGAAAACTCTATGGAAGGAAAGGCATTTTTGGAAAGTTCAGAAAGTGTGAGTTTTGGTTACAAAAAGTTTCTTTCTTGGGGAACATTATAACCAATGAAGGAATCACAGTTGACCCTAAAAAGACAAAGGTTTTAGAGGAGTGACCTAATCCTGTTACAATAACTGATATTCATAGTTTCCTTGGATTAAAGAGATATTATAGGAGGTTTGTGAAAAACTTTTCATGAATTTATAATCCATTAACCAAGTTAACTCAAAAAGGGGTCAAGTTCATTTAGAAAATGGAGTGCGATAAAAATTTCCAAGATCTGAAGAAAAGATTGGTCACTTCACCCATGTTTACTCTTCTATAAATTAGAGAATAATTCATTATTTTTAATGATGCATATCTAAAAGGGCTTGGGTGCATCCTCATGAAAAATGAAAAAGTCCTTGATTATTCATCTCAATAGCTAAAGCCTCATGAGAATAATTATCCAATGCATGATCTTGATATGGCTGCAGTTGTTTTTGGTATGAAGATATGGAGGCACTATCTTTATGGGGAAAAGTGTGATATAGACGCAAGCCATCAAAGTTTGAAGTATATTTTCACACAAAAGGAATTGAACATGAGAAAGAGGATATGGTTGGAACTTCTTAAATACTATGATTTTTCAATTTATTATCATCCCAGAAGAGAAAAAAAAGTCACTGATGCATTAAGTAGGAGAGACCCTGTTTTTCTATCCATAATGAGGATTCAAATAGATCCCTTGATCAAAGACCTAGTGAAACTGGACATGGGAATTGTAAGGGAAGGGACATCATCAACCCCATCCCAAATGATTTATTAACCATAATTACTAGATAAGATCAAGAAATCTCAAAAATAGGATCCTTTGTTACTGAATAAGTTTGAGGCTGTGAAGTATGGTAAGTTTCCTGAGTTTAATATTGATCAAGAAGGTGTATTGAAATTTCATAAAAGACTATGTGTTCCATCTATTC
The DNA here is from genome assembly GCA_963277665.1 of Viscum album. Lineage (NCBI taxonomy): Eukaryota > Viridiplantae > Streptophyta > Magnoliopsida > Santalales > Viscaceae > Viscum > Viscum album. The sequence continues at coordinate 1,985,774,254 of OY728122.1, forward strand.
TTGAAATAAAGAAGGAGTTTATGGATAAATCTCATAGCTCTACATTATCTATACATCCTGGAAGCAAAAAAATGTATAGGGACCTTCATGATCATTTTTGGTGGGATAATATGAAAAGGGAGGTTGATGACTACACTACAAGGTGCCTCGTATGTCAGCAAGTGAAGACAGAGTGACAACTTACTAAAGGGGCATTATAACCACTACCTATACCAGCATGGAAGTGGGACAATATCACTATGAACTTTTTCACCGGTCTCCCAAGAACATCCAAAAGAAACAATGTGATATGGGTTATAGTGGACCATCTCACCAAGACTGGCCATTTTTTCTATATTTAGAAAGATTTCTCTCTTGATCAAATTTTCGAGATTTATGTGAAGGAAGTGGTAAGGATGCATGGAGTTCCACTTTTTATCGAATCTGATTATGATCCAAGGTTCACATCAAAATTCTAGATAAGTCTTCAACATGCTCTGTGTACCGAATTGAATTTCAGTACGACCTATCACCCCCAAACTGATGGAAAATCTGAAAGGACTATTCAGACACTTGAGGCCATGCTGAGAACATGCTCAATGGAATTTAAAGGTGGATGGGATCAACATCTCCTATTAGTTGAGTTCTCATACAACAAAAACTTCCACTCAAGCATTCAAATGAAACCCTATTAAGATCTATATGGAAAGTGATGTATAACTCATACTTGTTGGGATGAAGCTGGTGAGAGAAATATTCTTTGACCTGATCTTGTGCAAGAGATGATAGAAAAGGTTCATTCCACCTAACAACACATAAAGGCTGCTCAGAGTCGGCAGAAGAGTTATGTTGACAACCATCAATGGGACTTATACTTTTAGGTTGGTGACAAAGTCTTTCTTCAAATTTCACCTTGGAAGAGAGTCATGAGGTTTGGGAATAAAAGGAAGCTCAGCCCTAGGTACATTGGACCCTATGAAATCCTTGATCACATAGGAGCAGTGGCCTATCGGCTTGAACTTCCTCCAAATATAGCATTAGTTAATGATGTATTCCATGAATCCATCTTGAGGTAGTACATACCCAACCCTTCACATGTACTAAATCTAGAGGTGGTACAAATGGAACATTACCTCTCTTATGAGGAGCATCCAGTGGAGATGTTGGATTGTAGAGACAAGGTTCTACGCAACAAGACTACCCACCTTGTTAAAGTGTTGTGGAGGAACCACAAATATGAAGAAGCCATGTGGGAACCATAGGAGACTTTGAGGAATAATTACCCACACATTTTCTTTTCTGAGGGTATGAGTTGAAATTTTAGGGACGAAATTTCTTAAGGGGGGAAGAATTTAACGACCCAAACTTTTAAATAATATTTTTGTTTTATGAAAATGTATGGTTTACTATGTCATAATTAATAAAACTATATAAGTATAATTGAAATGTAACCATCAAGTTTTTACTATTATATGTGTTGGAACCGGGCATGCAGTGGAAGCCCCAAATAGGTGGGTTTTAAATATTTTCCACCAACGATCGACATAAACTTTTCGACGTTGGTGAACAACAGCCCGATCTTAGCTGAGGACCACAGATGAAGGATTTTAAGCACAAAAATAAACCGTAAAATTCCTGGTTTAATTTTAAAGCTACGCACAACATCTTCTCATCATTTGCGATCACTGCTCAAAGAATCTGACATCGAACTCCTCCAGATCATCCACACACACTTCAAGAAATTCGCAGGAGCACTATTCGTTGTAATCTGGGTGCTAGCGTGGAATTGCGATGATGCCTTTGATGATCCAATGATCACTGCATCCCTTCACAAGAGATTCCTGAGAGAGTGCTTGATCCATGATATTTGGATCCAGAGCCTCTCTCTAGATCATGGGAGAGAAGAGAAGAGAGAGACACTCCATGAATAGTGCTTTGAAAAAGCCCCTCATCTTCTATTTATAATGGTTAATTTAAATACCCAGTATCCCCTTGTCGACCTTGAATACTTGATGCACTATCAACGACATTTTATGACTACTAAACTGATTCATAAATATTATTATCATTTACTTGTAATATGTTAAAATTTATTACATAATAATAATTGGGTCATTAACTCGACTCATCGTTCCCATAAATATTAATTGCACCTTGAATAATTTAATATTCGTCAATTAATATTTTTTCATGTATTTACTAAAAAATCATAAATAAATTTAATAAATAAATTCAATGATCATTATTCTAAACTTGAATAATATGAATTTATTTATTACATTGGTGATCATTTTTTCTTGGACAAATCTCGGACCCCAGTGGTGGGGCCCACCATCTCCAAAACTCCTATTCAACTAAATAGGGCAGATTCTTGAATACGCTATTGTGTGTGACCCTCTAGTCCCTTATCTCAATAGTAGTGAATAGTATTCATAGACTAAGAGTGGGATCTAGCAACCCATCATGGCCCCTGAAGAGATAAGGATTGTCACAGCAGCGACAACCAACCTAAGAACATGCACTGTGTAATATAATCTCTTTGTCGGTAATATCTCATAAAGAAGGGAGCACTCACATGTCATTTCCCTTTTCTTGATTTATTATTTGTTGATTTAATTAGATGGATTTACCCTTCCACTTCCATGGAAATGGTCTTATAAAGGTACTTCCATCCTTATTAATATGGCCTGAGATATATTACTTCCATAAACCGGAAGTGATAAATCCTTTCTTGACCATTCAACCAATGCCATTCCACCAACGATGCACCCAACACAAACTACCTCGCCACGACTTCATTTCCATGGTTTTTGTCTTGCATCAAAGTAAAAAATCAAATGATATACATTGGTAACGATCTTGAGTCAGGATACCATTACACATGATCATAGATAGTAATATCCAATGACACATGAAACATGTGGTGTTCCTATTGGCAGGTCAGTACTCATGATCTCACTACTAGAGATCACCAAGTGCGAACTTCATGAGAATAAGTCTCAATGCTTATGAGCCCCGAGCACCTGATAGTCTGACATCTACTGTGTCCAATTAGTAAGATGTATCCATACCATAGGACATATATTTAAGATTAATTTCAGTGTATCTTGAGGTTCTCATTATAGCCTGGGAACTACTATAACCTTTCAATATGACAATTAATCTTTGGACATTACCATTATGTAGTAGTGGATGTAGAAAAGTCTACCTCGTAATGGTAAGATGACATCATGTACAACTAACTGCATACACGATATGGTAATCAAAAGCACTGAATAGTTGGGTCTAGGGCACCCACTATTTCAACACTCCCACTTGTACTAGATCCAACTTGCTAATGTCACGACCCGTCCTCGGGGCCCGTGCCGTGACGACCCCAAGCCCACCTTCCATAGGCTAGGGGTTGGAGACTAGCACCAAAGGCGTAAATCCCTAAGCTGGGAAGACATTGCCTTTATAAAAAGTAAACACACACAATCAGAGTACACAACTAGAAGCAAAACACTAAGAAATACTGTATACAGAAGAAGTGCTGGAAAGTAAAAGGGGCCGGAAATACAAGCCCAATAGTAAAGTACAGGTACAACTGAAAGAAAGTACAACTGAAAGCATGTAAAGCAGCTACTGGTTCGTCCTCCAGGGTTCCTACCTGAAGTGTAGGTACAAATGGCCTCCTCAGCACTCCATGTCCGTCTGTCTGCTCCATGCACCGTCACTCCGAGTGGCCCAGCTCCAGGTACCATCTAGTCCTACAACTCTCTGCCTCAGTCAGCGTTGTCTGTCATCTGTAACCAACACAACGAGGTGCGGGCATAGCCTGTGTAGGGGTGAGTATAACGATACTTAGTAGGGACCCCGAGACCCTCAAGGTCTCACAATATCCAACAAGGATAAACCACAAAGTAAAGAATCAACGGATAACCCTTACTTAGGTATATGTCCATACATATACCTAAGTTATCTAGTAACCCATCTCAATCATGAGGAAAACACAAAATTCATTGACTCATCTCAAAAACAAGATTTTGTTCTAGGGGTGGTAACATGTAACACTCCCAGTCAAACTGCCGAAACCTCGGCTGGTGGTGTTCTCTTACTCTAAAAAGTAATGTGGGCCTGCCGCCTCACATAGAGGCACTTCCCACTATCCTGGACTGCTGTGGTACTCCTCCTGTCAAGTACCGTGGGTCTGCTGCATCACACAGAGGCGCCCCCACTGTGGGTCTGCCACATCACATAGAGGTGCTCCCCCTCATAGCCTACTGAGGTACTCCTCCTGTCGAGTATTGTGGGTCTACTGCGTCACACGGAGGCGATCCCCACTGTGGGTCTGCCGCGTGACATAGAGGGGCTTACCACTGGGCTAGTCAAAACACTCCGAGTCGAAAGGTCTGCAGTCGTCAGGTCTCATCCAGCTACTAGGTCTCCATACTCCGCTTGCTCGTCTCCGGGAGGATCCGCTCCACGAGCTACTGGTCGATACTCCAACTATCACGGAGTCCCATGTAGAAGTATCTCAATGGTCTGCCTCATCATAGGGGTCTCAATGCAACAGACAGTGCGTCAATCGGACGCCCGGTCTATGAGTTATTTGCATTTCCGTTCTAGGGGCCCGGTTGGTTTTTAGGTTCAAACCAACCCAACCATAACATAGCTATGTGAAAACCTCAAGTGGGGTATGAAAAAAGAACCGTCTCGCTCTAAGCTTTCCGTCGCCGCAGATGGTTTGTCGATCAGACACCCGTAGCCCAAGATATGGTCGAAAAGGTGAAAAACTGGCCAAAGCGGGTCTGATCCGACCCAGTCGGACTGACCCGGCCCAACCTGGGTCCAGATCCAGAGTCTGACCTGGTCCGTAGGTCTAAACGGTCTGAGGGGGCGGCCCAAGCCGAGGGCGCGGCCCGGCCCGACGGGCTGACGGCCCGCGTGGCCCAGCTGGATGGCGGCTCGCGTGGCCTGGCTGGCTAGCGGCCCGCATGGCCCAGCTGGCTGGCTAGCCCGCGTGGCCTGGCTGGCTTGCCCGCATGGCCCGGCTGGCCACACGTGGGGGGGGGGGGTGCCGTGCCCCCCTGCTTGTCGAACGGAACCGACGCTAAGCATCGGTTCAGAAGTCGTGGGACCAAGGAGGGTCCTACCTTGTCTGGATGGTTGTGCGACCAGCCAGTTCCGTACCACCAGCGGCCGAACCGACACTGGCCACCCCTTCACCTCCACCGTGGCCCTCCTTGGTCGTGGTTCTGCACCACCGGCGCCGCGCGATGGTGTCGCGCCCCTCCACCACGGCCCACCCTGGTCATGACTCTCCTCTTCCGCGCGGCGTGACGGCGCCACGTCCTTTCGCCGCAGCCCGGCCTGGCCATAGCCCCCTTCTCATCCTCATGGCACGGCGGTACCGTGCCCTTTTGGCTACCCGGTGGCCTTGCGCTTCCGGTTTCCTTGCGGCCAACCCGACGCCGGCTGCCATTGCTCCGCCTCCATCGTCAACAAATGAGAACAATCAAAGGGGGGGGGTCGGGCCGTGTTCATGCAGTCCGAGCCCTCCATGTTATGTTGATATCAATCAGCAAATCTCAATCCATAAATTGAAAGACGTAGAACAGGAACAAATTCAACTCAAACCCCTACCTCGAATGATGAGGATCGTTGACGAAGTCGCGGAAAGGCGGCGTCGATTTGTCAATGCCGGAAGAGGAAGAGGATATCCATCGTTGGTGGATAAGCATTCAGAGGTGACAAAGTCGAAGATGGTGTTCCTCACAGTCGACCCATTCTCTTTTGGCATGGTTGAAGATCGAGGAAGATGCCCATCGTTTTTCGTTGGAAGATATTTCTCCAAGGGTCTTCCAAGTTCTTCCAAATCTCCCCAAATGAAAAGATGCCAACCAAAATGAAATAATAGCTTTGTCTATTATTTAATTGTTTGCATAAATTCAAAAGAATTCAAAAGGTGTCAATTAATTAAATGAAAGAGTTCAATTAATTAATTGTGAGGGTTGACACATTAAATTAGTGGGAGAATCTCAAGGGTCTCACCACTTAATTGGGGGTTCCAAGGGGTTACAACCCCCGGGTGGTCCCCACCAAAGATATCCTCCCAAGGGAGGTTATGTGCGGGTGGGCCCCACCACCATAACCTCTCATGGGAGGCTATGGTGTGGTGGACCCTACCTCTAACCTCCCCTTGGAGATTTTAACTGCCAAAATAAAAATAAGCTACACTTATTTTTATTTAACTTTATTCTTAAAAAACACCAAAAACTAACTTCCATTCTTGACCAACTACCATTTAGGTGAAAGTCTTCATAAGAGAATATCGGCGCTGCGAGTTCAACGGTGCCCTTGGATTTCAGTTCTGAGCACTGGCTCAAAAGTTATATAAACCCGCTCATACGTTTATTGAACATACCAGAATAAAACTTCCGAAATTGATTTCGAGCACACCGGGCCTCGGAATCAGGCGCTGTAAATTTTTGCGGACTCGTTAAATTCCCATATATTTAAGAAAAAAAATCCACAGAATTTCCGAGTCTTTAAATTCTCCCCACCTCAGGGATTTACATCCCCATAAGCTACAACTCAAACTATGGAAACAAATGGGGGTACTAAGCACGTATCTGAGCCTCCCACTCCCATGTGCTCTCCTGGAGGTTCCCGTGCTGCCAACGAATGTGTACCAGAGGTATCAACCATCCACATAGGACCCGCTCCTGTCGATACTCAATCTCTACTATAACCTCCGTGAAATTTTCCCCGTCATCGATGTCCATCTCTCCATGGTCGATGATGTGGGAAGGTTCGTGCATGTATCTCCTCAGCTGAGATATGTGGAAGACATCATGCACCTGGTGCAACTGAGGTGGAAGAGTTAAGCGGTAAGCCACATCGTCTACTCTGCTGAGGACCTGGAAAGGTCTGATGAACCTCAGAGATAACTAACCACCTCAACCAAATCTTTGTAGACCTCGTCGACGTGAGACCCATAGGAAGACGTGGTCGCCATCCTCAAACTCTAGAGGTCTCCATCTCCTGTCAGCATATGACTTATGTCTGCTCTGTGCAGTCTTCATCCACTCCTGGATGATCTGCCCCTTCTCCGTGGTAGCCCGTACCATCTCTGGTCCCACTGGTGATGACTCCCCTAGGTCTGTCCAGCATATTGGTGATCTTCAAGGCTGACCATACAAGGCCTCAAAAGGTGCCATCCCGATGGTGGAGTGATAATTATTGTTATAGGAAAACTCCACCAAAGGTAAGTGATCCTCCCAGATGCGACCAAAGTCAAGGACACATGCATGGAGCATGTACTCAAGGGTTTGAATGGTCCGCTCAGTTTGACCATCCGTCTGAGGATGGAAGGTGGTGCTTAAGCGAAGTTGTGTCCGGAAAGCCTCCTGCAACCCCTTCCATAGCCAGAAAGTAAAATATGCATCACAGTCGGAGACAATAGAAGAAGGTACTCCATGTAAATGCACAATCTTCTGCACATAGAGGCGTCCCAATCTCTCCACTGAGCCCTACTCTCTGATCGGTAGGAAGTGGGCTGACTTGGTGAGTCGGTCAACGATCACCCATATTGAATCATGAATCCTGGACTTAAGTGGAAGACCCATCACTAAGTCCATGGATATCCCATCACACTTCCACTCTGGGACCTCTAAGGGCTGAACCAAGTCTGCTGGTACCTGGTGCTCTACCTTCAATTGCTGACAAGTGAGGCGCCGAGAGAAAAACTCAGCTACTACCTTCTTCATACCTAGCCACCAGTGTTGTCGACGAAGGTCCTGGTACATCTTCACCACTCCTGGATGTACCGCTAAAGTGGAAGTGTGTAACTCCCTCAACACTTCCTCCTGAAGTACTACTGGTACCATTGTACGTTCTCTGAAGAGGATGACGTGCTCCCCACCTTCAGAAAATTCATCAGGTGCCTGTCCTATGGATATCTGAGCACGTCGTGTCTCATAGTCAGTGTCCCCATGATATGCTTCCCTAACTCACTGAAGGAGTGGGGGAGTGACCGTAAGAGACTGTAGGAATGTTGCTCCATCCCTATCCACAAAGGAAATCTGTAAGGCAGCCAGCTGCTCTGTCGCCTCTCCTAGAAGCTAAATATCAGTCCTCCTGCTGAGCGCATCCGCAACAAAATTCCCCTTTCTAGGAGTATAGAATATCTCGAAGTCATAATCCTGGAGGAACTCAATAAAATGCCATTGTCTTAGGTTCAAGTAATTCTGAGAGAAGATATACCAGATACTATTGTGATCAGAGTACATGGTAAAACATTCGCCCATCAGATAGTGTCACCACACCTTAAAGGCGAATACCACTACTGCTAACTCCAGGTCATGGGTAGCGTAGTTCTGCTTGTGCTATCTCAGCTGCCGATAACCATACGCAATCACAGCTCGCTTCTACATCAAGACACACCCGAGTCCGGTCCCTGATGCGTCGTAGTAGACTACGTACCCTACGCCCTCCTCTGGAAGCCTCAAGATGGGGGCACTAGTCAGCCACTGCCTCAGCTCCTGAAATCTGTGCTGGCAACTCTCCGACCACACGAAGAGTTTCCCCTTCTTCGTCAAGGAAGATATTGGTGCTGCAACTCTGGAGAAGTCTGGAACGAACCTCCGATAGTATCCAGCCAAACCCAGGAAACTCCGTACCTCTGCCACACTCCTGGGTGGCTCCTAAGCAAGTAACATCTCAATCCTCACTGGATCTACCGCAACTCCAGCCTCTGAGATGATGTGTCCTAAGAAGTGAACCTCTCGAATCCAAAACTGGCACTTCGAGAGCTTACCATAAAGCTGATGCTCTCGGAGTGTATCTAGTACTACCTGCAAATGGTAGACATGCTCCTCCTTAGTAGTCGATTATATCAGTATGTCATCGATGAAGACCACGACAAAGCGATCAAGGTATGGCTAGAAGATCCTATTCATGAGACACATGAACATTGCTGGAGCATTGGTTATGACAAAGAGAATAACCAAGAACTCGTAGTGGCCGTACTGACACCTGAAGGTCGTCTTCTGTACATCCTCATATCAAACTCTAAGCTAGTGATAGCCTGATCTGAGGTCTATCTTCGAGAACCACCGTGCTCCCTTGAGCTGATCAAAAAGGTCATCAATCCTTAGGAGTGGGTACTTATTCTTTAAGGTCACCTGGTTCAGGCGACGGTAGTCAACACAGAGCCTCAAGATCCCATCCGCCTTCTTGGCGAACAGAATAGGGGTTGCCTGGGGAGAAACACTGGGCCTGATGAATCCCTTCCCCTGCAAGTCCTCCAGTTATACCTGTAGCTCATGAAGCTTAGTGGGAGCCATCAGATATGATGGATTAGATATCGGTGTCGCCCCGAGGTACATGTCAATGTAGAATTCCACCTATCTGCGAGGAGGTAGTCCTAGAACATCGTCAGGGAATACATCCTCGTACTGGTCCACCACTATAGGGTAAATCGGACTCTCCACATCAACTGCTTTGATGGTAAGGCAAGAAAACTGGTGAGTGATCAGTTGTACCCTCCTCCAAGTAAGTTTGTCCTGCACTGCAAAGGTTTTCTTCTCACTGGTGAAGGTGAACCTGGTCCCATCCATGCAGACACACCACACTTTGCGCCTAATACAGTCGATATGAGCATGGACTGTAGGTAACCAATCCATACCCAAGATGACGTCATAAGGCCTCAATGACGCTACGAGGAGATCCCAGCTGAAGCTCTCGCCTCCTAGAGTAATCTCACACTGCTAGAACCAATGCGTAATTGTCGAGTCTACTCCCGTAGGAGTCTATAGATGTAAGGATCGAGCTAACGGCTCTGTCAAAATCTCCAAGCTCTGAACGAGGGCAGTGGATATGAAAGAATGACTGGAACCTATGTCTATAAGAACTGCAGCTAAGGTGGAGTAGACACAGATAATACCTCAAATAACCTTCGGAGTGTCGTGGTCATTGGCCTCAGCTACCTGAAGATGAGCTCTCCCTTGTCCACCCGCTCCCTGCGGTCGGGGTGGACCTCCTGGTGGTGGTGGCAGTAGCACCTCGTAACGTTGTCCACCACCAGTTGCTCGACCACCTCCTCTGCCACATCCGCCTGCACCCTGCGGACCGCCTCAATCGAACCTCCGCCTCTGTCTGGGAGGTCCCTCAACTGTCTACTGATTATCTGAACGGTGGGTCGGACAGTCATGAGGCATGTGACCCTACCCACCGCATGAGTAGCATTGTCTACTCCTGTCATATAATTCACTGCCCTGGGTGCCCCGAACAACTGATCCTGAGTCATGCGGTTGTCCACCCGTGGGTTTGGTCCTCTTGGAACTCTGCGTCATCTGTATACTGCCAGCTGCAGAAGACTCCGCTGCAAGTCAACTAGTGGTGGGTCTCGCTGCTGGTGACTGATCAGCAAGGAAACTCTCCACTAGGATGGCTCTCTCTAACACCCCCGCCTGCTTCGGGATACTGAGGGAGATCATTAATGCCCTGATCTCTCGCCTGAGCCCATGCTCAAAGGTCTGGGCACAGAAGAATGGGTCCTGCACCATATCTGTGGAGTAGCGCAAGAGGTCGGTGAACCTTGCTAAGTACTGTGCTACTGTCATGCTACCCTGCTGCAGATGAAGTAGCTCCTGTATCCACACCGATCATAAAGTCACTGGAAAAAACTCCACCAAAATAGGCTCTCGAAGTCTGTCCAGAGTAGTGCTGCCTCGCTGTGCAACTGGAGCATCAGGCTCCACCATCTGCCTGCTGCTGCCTGAAGGAGACTTACAGAAAGGATCACCATGAGGTCTGCTGGTGTCCCTACCAGCCTAAAGAATCTCACCACAACCTCCAGCCAATCCTTAGACCCCTGTGGGTCCATCTCTCCCCAGAACCTAGGTGGCCTCTGGCATTGGAACTCATGCAACACGCTCAAGCGGTGTGCATTGTCTACTGCTGAGGCTGGTGGCTTCAGTGGCCCAAAGGAAAATGGTACCACTGGTGCCTCTACTGGTAAAGGGCCCTACACCAAGGCCTCATCGCTCGGTGGGATGTCAGAGTGTATGACTCTCAGGGCTCTGCGGGGAGGCATCCTGAAAGAAACAGATACGACACGGTCAAAAGATTATACCTGGTGAGTTGACCTGGTTGAGATGACTTAAAGAAAATTTTTTGAAAACACATATGCAATCGGTGTTTTCGTGCACTGAGTCGGAAATCGGTAGTCAGGGTCTTGGTGTATGGATACGTCGGCCACCGCACCAACACTGGACTCCCTGAACTGAAAACCACACTTAGTACCCTTAACACTATTTCTTCACAGAAAAGAATGATCAGAGTCCCAAGTTCTGCGGTAGAACGAACTCCTCTGATACCAATTTGTCACAACCCGTCCTCGGGGCCCATGCCATGACTACCCCAAGCCCGCCTTCCATAGGCCAGGGGCTAGCGACTAGCACCAAAGGTGTAAATCCCTAAGCTGGGAAGGAATTGCCTTTATAAAAAGTAAACACACACAACCAGTGTACACAACTAGAAGTAAAACACTAATCAATACTATATACAGAAGAAGTGCTGGAAAGTAAAAGGGGATAGAAATACAAGTCCAATGGTAAAGTACAGGTACAACTGAAAACAATTACAACTGAAAGCAAGTAAAGCAGCTACTAGGTCATCCTCCGGGGTTCCCACCTGAAGGGTAGGTACATATGGCCTCCTCCGCACTCCACCTCCGTCCGTCCGCTCCGTGCACCGTCACTCCGAGTGGTCCACCTCCGGGTACCATCTAGTCCTACTACTCTCTGCCTCAGTCAGTGATGTCTGTTGTCTGCAACCAACACAACGGGGTGTAGGCATAGCCCGTGCAGGGGTGAGTATAACGATACTCAGTAGGGACCCGAGACCCTCAAGCTCTCACAATATCCAACAAGGATAAACCAAAAAGTAAATAATTAAAAGATAACCCTTACTTAGGTATATTCCCATACATATACCTAAGTTATCTAGTAACCCATCTCAATCATGAGGAAAACACAAAAGTCATTGATTCAGCTCAAAACCAGGATTTTGTTCTAGGTGTGGTAACATGTAACACTCCCAGTCAACCTGTCGAAACCTCGGATGGTGGTGTTCTATTTCTATAAAGAGTATTGTGGGCCTTCCGCATCACACAGAGGCACTTACCACTATCCTGGACTACTTTGGTACTCCTCCTGTTGAGTACCGTGGGTCTGCTGCGTCACACAAAGGCGCTCCCCACTGTGGGTCTGTCGCGTCACACATAGGCGCTCCGCCTCACAGCCTGCTGAGGTACTCCTCTTGTCGAGTACCATGGGTCTACTATGTCACACAGAGGCGCTCCCCACTTTGGGTCTGACGCATCACATAGAGGCGCTTCCCACTGGTCTAGTTGAAACACTCAGAGTCGAAATGTCAGCAGTCGTCAGGTCTCAGCCAGCTACTAGGTCTCCGTACTTCGCTCGCTCGTCTTTGTGAGGATCTGCTCCACGGGATACTATTAGATACTCCAACGGTCACAAAGTCCCATGTAGAAGTATCTCAAAGGTCTGCCTCGTCATAGGGGTATCAACGCAATAGACGGTGTGTCAATCGGATGCCCGGTCTGTGAGTTATTGGCATTTCCGTTCTAAGGGCTCGGTTGGTTTTCAGGTTCAAACCAACCCAACCATAACCCAACTATGTCCAAACCTCAAGTGGAGTATTTAAAAAGAACTGTCTTGATCTAATATTTTTGTCGCCGCAGACGGTTTTTCGATCGGACACCCGTAACCCAAGATATGGGCGAAAAGGTAAAAAACACGCCAAAGCGGGTCCGTGTCTGGTTCGACCCAGTTGGACTAACCTGACCCGACCCGGAGTCCAACCCGGTCCGCGGGTCCGACCCAGTCCGAGGGGGCGGCCTGGCCCGGGGGCATGACCCAACCTGAGGGGGCGGCCCGACCCGACCCATGGGCGGCCCGGCGGGCTGGCGACCCGCGTGGCCCGGCTGGCTGGCTAGCCCGCGTGGCCTGGATGGCTGGCCCGCGTGGCCTGGATGGCCACGCGTGGGGGGGGGGGGGGGGTGCCGCGTGCCCCATCTTGTCAAACAAAACCATAGCTAAGTGTCGGTTTAGAAGCCGCGAGACCCAAGAGGGTCCCGCCTTGTCCGGCTAGCCGTGCAGCCAGCCGGTTCTGCACTACTGGCGGTCAGCCTGACGTCGGCCGCCCCTTCACCTACGCCGCGGTTCTGCACCACCGGCGCGGCGCGACGACACCGCACCCCTCCGCCGGGGCCCGCCCTGGCTGCGGCTATCCTCTTCCACACGGCCTGACGGTGCCACACCCTTCCGCCGCATCCCGGCCTGGTCACGGCCCCCTTCTCATCCACGCGGCACAGCGGTTCCGCACCCTTTCGGCTACCCGGTGTCCTTGCGCCACCGGCCGCCGTTGCTCCGCCTCCATCATCAACAAACAAGAACAATCAAAGGGGAGGGTCGGGCCGTGTTTGTGCGGTCCGAGCCCTCCACGTTTTGTTGATATCAATCGGAAAATCTCAATTCATCAATTGAACAACATAGAACGTGAACAAATTCAACTCAAACCCCTACCTCGAATAACGATGATTGTTGATGAAGTCGCGGAAAGGCAACGTCGATTCGTCAATGTCAGAAGAGGAAGAGGATATCCATCGTTGGCGGATAATCTTTCAGTGGTGATGAAGTCGAAGACGACATTCCTAGCGGTCGACCCCTTCTCTTTTGGCACGGTTGAAGATCGAGGAAGATTCCCATCATTCTTCGTTGGAAGATATTTCTCCAAGGGTCTTCCAAGTTCTTCCAAAGCTCCCCAAATGAAAAGATGCCAACCAAAATGAAATAATAGCTTTGTCTATTATTTAATTGTTGGCATGAATTCAAAAGAATTCAAAAGATTTCAATTAATTAAATGAAAGAGTTAAATTAATTAATTGTGAGGGTTGGAACATTAAATTAGTGGTGGAAGCTCAAGGGTCTCACCACTTAAATGGGGGTTCCAAGGGGTTACAACCCTCAGGTGGTCCCCACTAAAGATATCCTCCCAAGGGAGGTTATGTGTGGGTGGGCCCCACCACCATAACCTCTTTTGGGAGGTTATGGTGTGGTGTCCCCCACCTCTAACCTCCCCTTGTAGATTTTAACCGCCAAAATAAAAATAAGCTACACTTTTTTTTATTTAACATTATTCTTAAAAAACTCCAAAAACTAACTTCCATTCTCGACCAACTATCGTTGAGGTGAAAGTCTTCTTAAGAGAATATCGGCACTGTGAGTTAAACGGTGCCCTTAGATTCCAGTTCCGAGCACCAGCTCAAAAGTTATATAAACCCACTCATACATTTACTGAAAGTACCCAAAAAAAAACATCAGAAATTGATTCCAGGCACACCAGGCCTCAGAATCAAGCGTCGTAAATTTTCGCGGAATCGTAAAAAGCCCGTGTATTTAAGAAAAAAAAATTCCCAAGGAATTTTTGGGTCTTTACAGAGAACTAAACTTGTTGGATACTCACATGATAAAGATCATGTTTCTTCTAAGTAATGGCTTTAGCTATTAGGCATTCCACGGTTCCGCCACATGGCAATTATACTATAGAGACCTCATCTCCTTGAGTAAAACTTCTCAAGAGATGGTATCCCATGTATATCCCACTTATCCACTGTTGTAACTTGACAGATTTTATAGTAAGAATATCATAATTTACATTATGATAATACTTTTCTCACCAGGTGCGATTCCAAGAACTAGAACAAATTGTTGCGTTTATCTGCTTCTTAGCTGCCTTAGAAGCTGCAACATACTCAGCCTATGTAGGTATGGCTACCACTGGCTGATTTGAGCTTGACTCACTCATCTTCTTTATCCTAACTGTGATAGTAGATCACATTGATCTATGGAAGACTATTTTGTATCCCCAAAAACTACTATCCTTCCTCTCTATTTACCAGGTACATATCTTTTGTACTTACTAAAGTACAATTAGATGGTTCCAACTTCATCCCTTGCAGTTCTCTTGGATATAACTGATATTTTCCTACTGTAAAATATACCTTATCAATATCGGTTCTTGTACATATCATGGCATACGTGATTGTTCCATCGCTCCGACGTATGGATTTCAACTCATCATGTTTATCTCTTACCATGTCCTAGACATGTCAACCTGAAGAGATTATGCCCTGTGACATAGGCAACAATTCATTTCTTGAATTATTCCAACTTGTATTTTTTCAATACAATGTCACTATATGTATGATTGAATTGGACCAAGAAACCTATAGATCTACCTCAATAGATCCTATTCCCTATAACTTAGGTTGCTACTTTAAGTCAATCACTGGAGAATAAATTTCATTTTGGTGTTAACTAACTGTATGACCAATGTTTGTTTTTCCATATGTTTCCAAACATAATTTACTTGGAAAACCTTGATTCTCACACTAACCTCTCATAGACACATGGAAATCATTTTTTGCAAATGTATATTCTATGATCATGTTGGTTACTTTAATCCTAAACCGGATTTTAGTAACTTGCAACCTTTATTATCATTCTGTGACATGACCATCCCTTTCGAGTTGCGTCATATAGACACCATCCACAATTGTTGGTCATGAAATACAATGCTAAATAATTTGATCATAGATATTATCTATGATAAGTAAAATTCTAAGGGATTTAGTCATAATGATTTGGTCAAACCAATTGAGCCTTATTGGTACTACACTTTTACCATCCATGTATCAACTCACTTGAATACCCACCATAGTATTCAAAATAATAATTCCCTTTTGACTTTGATACATGGAATCCATTAATTGAATTTTAGTTAGTCTTATCAATTTCAGCTAATTTCCATACACTGCTTACTTGTAGGAAATATTATTCCCATTGAATAAAAGATCACCGACCATGGTAAATATAACACCATCACCATGGTTTTATCCTTCCTACACAGTATGTGTCTCTAGAACATACTCTATTCCACATGCGCTTGTGGAACTAGTTCCTATGCCAACTATTTTTTCATCTTGAGCATTGACTAAAAACAAGTCAATATAACTCCCACTATCTCTAATAAAGATGTGCACCCTCTTATAGAAATACAGTCTATAACTTGACTATATCTTTTCTATGATAGAGATTTATGTAATATCCTAAACAACTGTTAGGATAGTTACATAGATGCACCATGTGTTTAACTTGATGCATGTTTGTTTGTATCCAAACAAACTATTTGCATCCAAACACATGTCCTTATGACATAATGAATTTACATCATACTATGACTCATATGATATCCATTTTTCATTATAGTTGGAATATGGTTGTGGTATGTCACCATTATTTGCAAATCCCGTCATGAAATATAATGGAAGTTTCTACAAGTTGAAACATTGATACTACTTACATCAAAATTTTGATGTATAACATATGCATTTAGGAATTACTCCATGCTACATGTTTGTTGATCAATGTTGATATGTAATACTTCATCATCAATCCTCCTCATTAACATCAATGTCATGATGTCGATAAGGTAACGTGCATTTAAGAATTACTTCTCACTACATTATCATGATTGATGAATGCTTGGTCAATATATTCTTCAGTATCTCAACCCGAAGCAACTCATATCTTCTGACCATGAATATAATTCACTTTATTGTTCCTTAATTACTTAAAGGAATCTTATGAAGTATATATATATACCTCTAGCTTTTGCTTGGAATAGTTCACGTTTACTTGTTGAACTATTTCCAAAAGTTTTGTGACATACCCTTATTTATAAAGGCTCCTTTTTCCAAACTAAATACATCGATAATACCAAAAGTATTTAGTTGTGCTGAGCCTAAATACCATACTTGGTATATTGATGACATCCACTTTTAGTATTACTTGTCAAAGAATTATCTTATCACAACTGGGTATAAGACTTACATTTAAATTCATCACTAATTGCCTATGATTCATGTACAACTGAACTAGTGATTGAGTTTACCAAAAACAACATTCATTCCAGAACATGAAAGAATGTCTCCTTGCATCCAAAGATACATGAGATTAATGTTTGTGGTTATAATCAATAATTTTTCAACATGAATCTTTAACTTGGTAATAAAAGAAGTCATGTACTTCTCACCACTGGCCTAGGTATCACCCTTTCCTATCCACTTGGAGAATACACCTAACTTACAGTAATGTTTCTATACTTTCTTGGTAACTATATTTAAATACACATATGTAAAAAGCATATAGTATTAAATACCCAAGTAGTAAAAGGAAACATTAAATTAATGAATATTCCTGATTTAGAAGTGAAAACTTGCTTCTTTAAATCAGTTTATTTCTTTTAAACTTCCAAAGTATTATTTTATGATATGCAATGAAAATAACCTTTGTTAATACCTCATCAATTGAAGGACGTCACAAATGTACCATTGGAATTAATTTTTTTTGACCTTTCTACATTGTCTTTCAATTTATTCGACATAAGAATTAAAACTTAACCGTCTTTTATTCTTATCCACTTGGCGAACCTTACCTAAATAGGTAATGGAGCATTTACTCAATACTTGTTCATTTTGTAACTTAAAATGAAACTTGAGTAATGTGGTAAAAATGATATGAGAAAGGGATCCATTTAAAGATCATGATCAATCTTTTAATTTACACATGCCGGTGCAACATCACCTTATTCATATCATTGCTTCGCTTTCTCCTTGCAAACATCTCAGAGATGAGACTTCATGTTATATCAGGCATGTCTTGGAGTAGCAACCGCAACTGACACTGGACGTTGATGAAAGCATAATGATATAACTATCATATGCTTTGTATATTAGTCTCCTATAAGCAATTTTCACCCTCTCTTAGTGAGGTAGTTTAATAGGTGTTGGGGACACTAGCACCTTCAGTTTCCTATATCATAGTACTATGCGTACGCGCCTGTACTATTCATGGATACTCGTGTTAGTGTGGACATTTAGTTTGTCCAATATTTTTTGCAGTTTAAACTTGTGGTATAACTTTCAATTTTTCTACAAAAATGAATTTTAGCAGATGAGTGGCTTTTATTTGGATTACCGGTTAAGACATTTTGATTAAATAATCAATTAAATCATTTAATGTCTCCCACTATTTTATCGGATTCTAGAAACCCTTTATGCTAGAATCAGAATACTCTATCATTTGAGTATTCTAGTGGAAATGATCCCAGAACCACCCCTCATAGTCTATAATCTATGTCTACACCACTACTTGGAGGGTTCAAGGTGGGGTTTTGACTGGCCGACCACTTTAAATTGTAGTTCCTTGATTTGTTGAGTGAAATCACAGCTTCTAAAATCAGAACTTTATTTACTCAATGCTTGCCTCTAAAATTACAACAAGATAGCTATGGATATTTCTTTGTTGTAATTTTAGTTAAGTTGACCCGTTATTCTTATAAGGACTCCCCGTTAGTAAGAGGTACCCTCAGCTATGACATGACCGACACCTCGAACAGCCGGTTTTGTTCAAATTTGAATGACAGAAGGCTGTTATGACTTAATATATCTTTTGAGGGTTTTATTATTTTTAATGTGATGAAAGAAATCATTTTCTATTTTTATAAGAACATACTATGTGATCACACTCACAATTGACCGCGTAAGAAATAGAAATTTCATCGCGTCACATGTTCATTTTATCTTTCATGCTTGTTTATTATTATACTATGTGATTGTGCAATAAACTACACATGAACAAAAATATTAAACCATGAAAAACAAAATGAACACCTGATCATGATCCGATACTATTGGCTGATCCGTTGAGTGAATAACGGAAAAAATGATTCCCTAGGGACAATACCTTTAGTCGCGTGACTTGCAACTTGAATAGAAACGTATGCTTATCCAATGCATCCAACTCTTGTCTAGTGCATCGCCATCACTTGGCGCGAAGTGTGTCATACGTTGTCTCGTCATTATATAATTGTACTCACACGTAGGTGAGGGGGTCTTGGGGTATAAATATACAACTCTGAGAATGAGCACGCAGGCCCTTATACATATAATGACACTTGAGATGACACACAAATCGTCTTTTATTTAATTAAACTAATTTTTACAATACCATGAAATGATTAAATAAATAAATTAAATAAATAATTAAATGAAATTCACCAGACAAACATTGGTCGGTATCTAGCTCAGGATCAACATACACATTAAACTAGTGTATAAGGACTAAATGCAGAATAAAAATTAAACATGAATTAAAAAAAATAAATTTTGGGGGAATTATTTATTGAATTAAAATTTCACTCTAATTTTAATTCAACAAATATCGTCACTCGGTCTAGTTTAATTAATTTAATTTTAGAACTAAAAATTAAATTAATTAATTAATTTAATTAAACACCAATTAAATTAATGATTCCATATTCATTTTTAGTAACAAAAATTAATTATTTAATTAATTTATTTATCGATTGTAATTAAATTAATTATTTAAATTAATTTTGGATTTACTTAAAAAAAAAATTGAGCCCCAAAAAACTGGGCAGGGCCTGGGCAGGTCAGGCTGAACCCACACAGACCCATCCTGGGCTAAGCCGACCCGGTATGAGGCGATCTAAGCTCTGTAGGTCTCCTCACGCTCGTTTTTGGAATGGGTAGACCCACACAAACCCGTTTCGAGTTATATCAGGTCCAAAAAACTCGTAACTATGGTTACCTCAGTGAGTAGTCACCGGCAGGGGGATAAGTGGATCGCCAGGTTCGCTGGCTGACAAATAGAAAAGAGCAACGGAGCTGGTAGGAACTTGGTGAAACCGTGACAGGCTGGGCGGCTGGGAATCCAGGTTCGGTAGGACCTGATTGAGCTCGCGGTAGTGGGAATTCCTAAAGAGGGACCAAAGGCGGCGACCGGTGTGGCCCCGTGGTGGTCTGGCGGGGTGCCGATTTGGTGTGGGGTTTGCAGCTAGGGAAGGTGTTCTGCGAGTGGAGGTCGAAGGACTGCTCAGGGAAGGAGGAGCACGCCGGGTGTGTTCCGGCCTGGTTTCGAATCTGTCCGGTGGCTGTGGGGGGTGAGTGGGATGGCTGGTGGGATGGAGAACATACTAGTTGGCGGAGGCCGTATGGTATGGGAGGCGGCTCTGGTGCATGGAGCTGCCAGCGTGGCACACTTCCGCAGGAGGCGGGTAGCGGCAGTGTGGGGAGGGAGCTGCCATGGGAGGCCGGCGAGGGAGAGAGCTGTCCGAGCAGCTGGCCAGCCGCGGGTGGCCTTGGTGCACCGCGGTGCTGTGGGGAAGACTAGAGGGCCACGAGGGCCGCTGCGCCTGGCCTGGTACGACTCTTCGGGAAGAAGGCGGAGTCAACCCAGCAGGGGCCGCCACACACTGTATAAGGGAGACCCGCTCAGGTCTTCCACCTCTTGTTTTTTTCTTGACCTGCACACGCAGGCCACCCCATTTTTTTATCTTTTTTTTTCCAGGTAGCGTCCCCTCCTTTCCCCATTTTTTTCTTGACGTGCTTTGGAGGTCCTTCATATTTATTTTTTATGTTGTGGGAGACCTGCAAAGGAGGTCTCCCCTCTTATTTTTTGATTGATTTCTTCAGTCTATAGTTAGATTAGAAATTATAAAACTTATAATAATAAAATATTATTATAATAGAATATTATAATAATAAATTTATTATTATAATAGAATATTATAATAATAAATTTATTATTATAATAAAACTATTATTATTATAATTAAATAATTATAATAATAATAATCATTAAGGTTCACCAGAAAATACTATTCGGGTAATCGAATGTCCACCTGGTGATCGTTTATAAAACAACCGGTTTAACTCCGATTATAAACTTCAGATGACCACAGATGAGTCATCCGATATCAGATTCAAATGCGGTATGCGGTGTTGGGACCGTAATGATTCCATCTTCATATTTTAATGCAAATTTAATTATTTTGGATTAAAATTGATACACGTCCTTCTGATACCACTTGTTGGAACCGAACGTGCAGCGAAAGCCCCAAATAGGTGAGTTTTAAAATGTTTCCACTGATGATCGACATAAACTTGTCGACGTCAATGAATAGTATCCCAGTCCTAGTCGAGGACCACGTGTAAATTATTTTAATCACAAAAATAAACTATAAAATACCTGGTTTAATTTTGAAGCTGCGCACGATGTCTGCTCATCATTGGCGATCACTGCTCAAAGAATCTGACATCGAACTCCTCTAGATCGTCCACACACGCTTCAAGAAATCCGCGGGAGCGCCGTTCTTCATAATCCGGGTGCTAGTGTGGAATTGCGACAATGCCTTCAATGCTCTAAAGATCACCGCAGTGCTTTGCAAGCGATGCCTGAGAGAGTTCTTGATCCATGCTCTTTGGATCCAAAGCCTCTCTCTAGATCATGGGAGAGAATATAAGAGAGAGAAGTGCCATGAATAGTGCTTGGCAAAATCCCCTCCTCTTCTATTTATAGTGGTTAATTAAAATACTCACTATCTCCTCGTTGGCCTTGAATACTTAACGCACTATCAACGACATTTTATGACTACTAAACCGAGTTATAAATGTTATTATCATTTACTTGTAATATATTAAAATATATTACATGATAATAATTGAGTCATTAACTCGACTCGTCATTCTCATAAATATTAATTGAACCTTGAATAATTTAATATTCGTCAATTAATATTTTTCATGTATTTACTAAAAACTCGTAAATAAATTTAATAAATAAATTCAATGCCCATTATTCTAAACTCAAATAATATGAATTTTTTTATGACATTGGTGATCATTTTTTCTTGGAAAAATCTCGGACCCCAGTAGTGGGGCCCACCATGTCCAAAACTCATATTCAACCGAATAGGGTAGATTATTGAATACGCTATTGTGTGTAACCATCTAGGCCCTTATCTCGATAATAGTGACTAGTATTCAGAGACCAAGAGTGGGATCTAGAAACCCATCATGACACCTGAAGAGACAAGGACTTTCAAAACAGTAACAACCAACCTACAAACACACATTGTGTAATATAATCTCTTTGTCTATAATATCTCATAAAGCAGGACACACTCACATGTCATCGCCCTTTTCTTTCTTTATTGTCTGTTGATTTAACTAGATGGATTTACCCTTGACTGCCATGGCCATGGTCTTATAAATGTACTTCCATCTTTATCAACATGTCCTGAGATATATTACTTTCATAAACCGAAAGCGACTAATCTTTTCTTGACCATTCAACTAATGCCATGCCACCAACGACGCACCCAACACAAACTACCTCTCCACAACTTCATTGCCATGGTTTTAGTCTTGCGTCAATGTATGAAATCAAATGACATACATTGGTAATGATCTCAAGTCACGAGACCATTACACATGATCATAGATAGGAACATCCAATGACACCCGAAACATGTGGTGTTCCTATCGGAGGGTCAGTCCTCATGATCTCACTACTAGAGATCACCAAGTGTGAAATTCATGAGAAGAAGTCTCAATGCTTATGATCCCCTAGAACCTGGTAGTTAGACATATACTGTGTACAATCAGTAATATGTATCCAGACCATGGAACATGTATTTAAGATTAATGTCATAATACTAGAGGTTCTCATTATAGACTGGAAACTAATATAACCTTTCAATACAACAATTAATATTTTGAAATTACCATTATGTAGTGGATGCAAAAAATTCTACACTATAATGGTAAGATGTCATCATGTACAACTAACTGTATACATGATATGGTAATCAAAATCACTGAATAGTTAGTTCTAGGGAACCCATTATTTCAACAATATGACCGTTGGTTGATATGACTGTTGGAAACAATAATAAATTTTAATGTTATAATTATTGTTTATAAATAGAAATGATAATAGATAATTAATAAAGAACGAAGAGTTGATGACCTCTACCAGTAGAATCATGCCATATGAGGCCCATTTTTCATAGCTTGGGAAGGAGGTAGCATCACTGGGCTTTACTCTGGACCAAGCCCAAGCTGAGCTTCAACATGTTAAGCTTGAATGAAATCCCATATGGGAGAAGTTCAAGTTGATAGAAATCACCACTCGAGAAATGTTTTCTGAGCCGCCCTAAGATTCTATCACCATTTCACACCTTACTCTTAGGTCTTATGCAGGTGTTATAAGGGGTTATGTAATGAGACCTTAGTTACTTTGTGTAATCCATTTTTATAAATAAATTTTTCATTTATTATTATGGTAAAATAACCATCATTTTTGAATTTCAAATGTCAAAATTAATATTGGATGAATTTTTAGTATTTTTATAATAAGTTTCATATTATTGATGAATATTGAAAAAAGGGTATTTTAAAATATTTTTTATACTTTAAAAAAATTGATACTATGAAATGATTTTCGAAAAACGGACATGCACGGTTGTGATCAGAAAGAAATTTAGAGTATGATAAAATCAACTTAATTTTTGGTGAATAATAACTTACAAATAGTAATATTACCTATATGAATAGTAATATGAACAATGGAATAGTAACATCACATAAGGAAGTATAAATGTAATTTAGGCATCTTGAATGGTAATTTGATATAATAGTATAAGTAAATAACTGTTTTAGAATTTATTAGTTAAGTATTAGTATTTTTTCGAGTAAATAGTGATTTTGCTTAAAATTAAATTTCTCATATTTAGAAAATTATTTTCATAAATTGGAGTTCATTTTTGAATTCAGAACATCGATATAAGTCTAGGGTGAATTTAGGATATTTTTATAAAATGTTTTGTTTTTTTGGTAAATAGTAAAAATACAATTTTTGAGTTTTCGGTGTGTTTTATGACATCATAATGATGTAATATATAATTTAAAATGCTGGTAGACGGATGTGGATTATAATATTATATGAGGTGGCCCAAGTGGCCAAAATTATGGGCAAATACCATGGGAAAACCCATGGTTTTTCAAATACCACTGATGAGGTGTCCTCAGAAATTAATTTAAAACTCCCCATCTTTTACTATAAATACCAAGCCATTCCTTTGTTTATATTCATTCAAAATTCATCCTCCACTAAGTTATGATAGTTCTAACTCCCAAAAAGTCCTCCCAAGGTGTACTCAAGCCCTCAAGGTCCTGATCTTAGAGTTTTATAATTTACCCTTCAAGGTAAGGGAATTCACAACTTCTCTTTTTTCCATTCAAGTTCTCTTTTATGTGGTATGCCTTTAAAGTTTCCATAAAATGTTATAATTTCTATTTTATTATGCAAATTTACTATATTATTCGTCTTTTATGAATGGGTGAACCCTTTCCCCTCTCTTTTTAATGTTTTCTAAAACCATGTTGCATAGTCGTTATGCTGCATAATTTTCATCTCAAAATCTATCTCCTTTTCTCAATAAATTATCTTATTTTATTTATGTGAATAACCAAAACTATTTAATTTCTAGGGGTATTTATCAGGACATAAAAAAGATATATTTTATTCTAGAATTTACAAACATAAAACCCTCATTCCTTTTCCATGGGTTATAAATGACATAATGATCATGTTCTTAAGCACTTTTTAAAACGTCAAAATTCTAACATAAAACCCATTTCTTAAATTCTATTTGGGTTATTTATGAAATTTTGATTATGATATATGTGGGTAAAATGAAAATAAAGACATATTAATGGTTCACCCTGATAGCGCTCTAATGCATTGGGTAAAGAAATCAATCTCTAGAGATGACAAGTTTTATGATACCTTAGTGGATAACCTTGGTAATTTTTATGACACCTTGGGGATAGAATTTGGTGATATGCTTATGAATGTATAAATTAAATGTTTTATCCACATTCTCAAGTTATTAATCAATTTATTATTATTATTATATGCCTCTTTATCATACCTTTACACTATTCCTCATGTTCTTATTGATATTTCTCAAGTTCACATGTAAACTGTTTCACTTGTTTTCCTTATTGGGCCTTCTACTCACCCTTTCCTTTGATGGACGTCCCCAGGTTATTAGTTGGAGTAATTTTACATATTATGAACAAATGAAGAATCCTTTCAAGTGGATCATAATAATTTTGAATGTTTTCATTTATTATGTACCTTTTTTCCAAGATGCTAAACTTTAAAGATCCTCTATTTGTAAAATGTAATGTAAAGTTATGTAATAAAAGGGATAGATGAAATAGTTGGTATAAGACAAAACTTATGTATAATTTTACTTCAAGTAAGATTATTTGGGAAATTTTTTTTCTTTAAAATGGTTTCCTTAAAATGTTTCTTAGAAATGTTTCAAATGTTTTAAATGAAATATGATTTTTAATTTCTCTTCTAATGTTAAAGCATGTAACCTTTTCTTTTGGGTGGCATCTAAATGGGATTTGTCTCACCTCCTGCATACACATTTGAGTGTATATAGACTTTGTTATGTATGACCCAAGTAAAGGCAAGATGTGTCGTGGAGATGGTGGATCTAGTTTCTAGAGTATACTTATTGCAGGTGTTGGTGGGGGTGACTTGAGGGTGATGATCCTCTTATTATGTGGAGATTTTTGGGATAGTTTGGTTATACCCTTTTTATTATAGCCTTCTTGGTTTTTGGTTAAAGTTGCAAACCTTGAATCTGAAAATTATTATGCCTTGTTTGGTTATGGTTATCTATTATTTTGATGTTTATTTCTATTTGTTATTTATTCTTATACAATAGGGTGAAATCATTCCCAAAGAATATTATTGATACCCAGGCTCTGGTTACTAGCTCAAGGGTATTGGAAATTCCCTTCAGGCCATGTAATGAATTGGGTCGGGTGTTGGTTTGGATGGAATCCAGACTTGGTTTGTTATAAAATGGTATCAAAGAAGGCCACACTCTTTTTGGTTCAAGTTAGTTGGGAAATAGTTTTGATAGACAGCAACTAGGATTGTTGGGGATTGAGGTTTTGGTTGTGAGTGGGGTGCATGACCAACACACCTCATGACAGAACTCAAGTCGCCATGGGATGTTGTGGTTTGATTTAACTTCTCTTATAGGTGATATGTACAGGCTCTAGACTGTATATATACACTGGGTGGGGGTGGAGTAGTTTTTCCTTTATTGTTATTGTGATGGATTTGGTTATGTTTTGATTTATTCAAATGTTGGTATTTGTTATTATTGCTAATAATTTTAATAATGGTTGTGTTAATGGTTCCTCCTTATAGTTTGTTTTATGTTTGGAAAATGAAGTGGGAGTTGGTCTAGTAGTCACCATGAGGTCTCATGGCCTGGAAATTCATGGGGAGTTGGGTACATGGTCCTAGAAGACTCTACGTGATGGTGGTGCGATTGGGGTATGACTGACAACCATATAACCAAGTCACCCATCAACACTAGTTTCCCCTTGAGAATTTTTTTGGGTCTTCCCTAATTTTGAAAACCATTTTGAGAAACCTTGTTTTGGAAATTGTGAAAACTAGATTTTAAAGTGGAAATGGTTTGGTTTTGGAAAGTTAGAAAATTATTTTTTGGAGTCTTTTTGAAGGATGCTTTAGAAAAGTGGATTTTTGTAGAATAATTTTTTAGTAAAGTGGGAATGAGTTTTTTTGGAATTAAGTATTTTCAACCAAAAACTGGGGATTATAGAAATTGGTTGTTTGGAAAACATAATTTATTTTCAAAAGGGTTTTGGAAACCTGTTTTTAATAAGAAGAGATGGGTTTTTAATTGAATAATTATTGATGAAATGAGATTTGTTGAGCTGCTGAAAAATGTTTTGAATGATATAAAATGGATTTCTAAATGGAATCCATGGGATTTTATTTTGAGAAAAGGTGAAATGATTTTATGTGTGGGATTTGAATGTTATTTTTGACTTGTGGTGAGTGAGATTTTGAAAAGTTTTATGAATTTTGAAATTTTAAGTAAATTGAGAAATTAGAGACATGGGTTGAATGTTCTATTTTGGAAAGTGGAAAATTTTAGTTTTGACCTTTGGTATTTACATGAGTGACCACATTCATGGATATGTGTGGAAATATGGATGGTCAATGACATGAGTGGATGAGTGCCTAGATGGATATGAGGTGATGGGTGCTCGGTTTGGCATAAGAATATGCATGTTTGAGGCTCCATAGAGTACCATTAGTGAGTGTGCAACCCAACCAACTTGTTTTCTTTTCAAAAGTGATTTTAAGAGAAGAGGTGATGTTTTAATAACCAGTAGTTTTGTGGTGTGTCTTGTTGTAATTTTTGAATGTTTCTTGTGAGGTGTTTTGATTTTGAGAATTATTCTTGTTTAATGGTGTTTTAAGTTTGATTTCTTGTCGATGAGATGATTTTTAAATTTTTTTAGTGTATTCTTTTGAAAAATGTTTTGGTAAGCCTTTGGTTTGGTTTCATTTTTTGTGTTCAGTGTTTGTTTGTCGTAAGTTTTAGCCGATGGATTAGTATGATTGGGTTATTAGTTTTATTGATTAGACAGTGTACTCCCCCACAAAGATTCGATGGATATTCAAAGTATGACCATAGGTACTTAATCGTTGGCATACCCTCCAATTGATCAACCCATAAAATTTCTTCTTGAGTTTTAAAGGTTGAACTCTCCTCTATTATGGTCAAGTGGATCCTCTGGAAGAAGAAAAGTGGATGAAGATAATATAAGGAAACTTAATTTTCCTTGTGTTTCCCGAGTCTTTAAATATGAAGTTAATTACCTTTAT
Source organism: Viscum album (assembly GCA_963277665.1). Taxonomy (NCBI): domain Eukaryota; kingdom Viridiplantae; phylum Streptophyta; class Magnoliopsida; order Santalales; family Viscaceae; genus Viscum; species Viscum album. The sequence goes on from OY728122.1 coordinate 1,985,801,970, forward strand.
GATTGAATGTTTCAAAGTTTGATTTGACCAGTTTTTATGATGTGGTGAGGTATGTGGTTCATGTTGAAACTATGTTAAGTAGGAGTGCTTGAGGTGGCCGATTTTCCTCTAGTATCTAGAAGTAGTAAATGGAGTGTCATTAAAGAGATAGGGAATCATCCTGAATCTATTAGTGTTGGTTGAGAGATTTAAAAGTCCACTTGATCTTTCATTAGCTACTTTTGGGCGTAGGATCATGTTGTTCCTTCAATGTGGAAATTATGGTCATAAGAATCCATCATGTCTAAATGATCCAAATACCCTCCATGCCTGGTGATTCCTAGGTTACTTGTAAAGGTTATTCTGGGGTGTTTCCAGGAAGTTTCATGGATCTAGGTCCACCTCTTCAAAAAAAACACCCCTCATTGTTTGTAGGAGTAGTTTGTTGTTTGGGAATCTTTTTAAACTCCCTTTCTTTGTAATGATTATTTGGTTGTAATGGTCATGTTTGGTGGTGTTTTTAAAAAAAATGAAAAAGTGGATGTTGTGGAACCTTTTATGAACTCTTAATTTAATGGGAGCATGTTTTTACTATATAAAAAATAATTCTGGAAATTTTTCCATTTTAAACAGAGGTGTGTTCCTTGGGAATATCATTTCCATTGTTTCTTGATAGAGGTGAAAGAGGATGATGCATGTGCATCTTATAAGTCCATATCTTGGTGAAAGTTCCATGTTGAAGAAAAGTGAGTCTCATGGGGTGTTGTGTTCTTTTGTTTATAAATGGAGTGTTGTGTGCTCGCTCATGAAGTCAAAAAGAAGGAGTCCCGACTGGGGATCATCAAACTATGACTACGAGGCAGGAGATTCTTCAAACATTAGGGATCAAGATATAGTCCTTGGAGTGAATATCATGCATAGTAGGGAACCCCCAGGGTGTGGGGGGACCTTGGTCTAGATTTTGTCTCCAATGATATAATAGATACAATTCAAGTACCCTATGGTAGTTTCTTCACTATGGAAAGTTTCCCTTTGAAGAAAGGGCATTGAGGCCTTATTTATTTATTATGACCATTGAGGTTTTTAAATTCTTTATTGGTTGTAAGGAGGAATGGTAGTCTCATTTTATTAAGATTCTCGTGGTTGAGATTTTTGTATGTAGATCCCTGTTTGGTTATCCTTGTATATTTGGACTTCGTGAATTGGTTTTGGTATTATCCTATCTCATGGGTGGGTGTTTCCATCATAAAGTTTCTTTTCCCATGTTGGAGGGGTTTGTTATTTCATGTTTTTTGGTATGTGTGGAAAGTTCCTAAGTTTTCCCATTTCAGGTTTCCTATTTTGATATGTGCCAGTTGGTTCTCATGGTGGGGAGACCCACCATAGGTCTCTTTGAGATTTCTTCTAGAGTGAATCGATGATAGCTCATTTGAAATTGCAGGGAGTCCATTTAGGACTCCCCATGATGATAATATAGTTTAGATTTTGGTGTTGTATTGGAAGTGGTTAGTCTTATTTTGAGCTATCAAATTTCGAGTTACTCTCTTGAGTAAACATTGGGATTGGAGTGCACCCAATGGTTTTGTTGAATCAATGTTGTGATTTTTTTGAGAAGTGGTTCAAGTTCATTTTTTAATTTTAGATAAAAGGTATGAGTTTTTTTTGGTAATGTATGAAGTGTTCTTGTCTTGAGAGGTTGGATTATGAGATTTGGGAATTCCTTTTCTATTAATTGATCAACTGGAGGTATCATGGATTTCTGGGGGTAGAAGGAATATAGTGGGGAGTCCATTATAGCCTCCCAAGTTAAATCTTGTAAAACTCTATTTCCATTTGAGGTGTTCTTTTTCTCTCTCCCCATTTTGATGTTTGTGAGTAATTTACTTGATTTTTGGAGGAGTATCAATTTTTGTTTTCAGAACAAACCTTGGAATGAATTTCTGATGGTGGAAAGTTTTCATGGTGGGGAGAATTGTCACATCTGTGTTTTCATTTTGAGGTATTTTTTTTCTATTTATTTTTGGTCTAGAATTTGTCTCTTGGAATTCCCTTTTTTTTTGAGAAAAATAGTGAAATTGGTATTGGAATAATGTGGTGAATGATTAGCGTATGGTTAGGGGAAACCGTGAACCCATACCTAGGTAAACGTATATAAGATGTGGGTTTGGATAGTAGCTACTACATGGCTCACACACGATAAGTCAGGCCATGCGTCCTAACTGCTTGGTTAGTGCCTCTTAAATAGTGAGGGGTGAATAGTTTCCACATGGTTTGGAAAACCATGTAGGAAAACCGTGCGCCTTTTCCAGGTCATTAAAAACTTTAAAATTACCTTTGTTTCCTCCCAGGATTTAACCATAATTCCTCCCCTTTCTTCCCCATTTGGGACTATACAACCTATGTGCCTCTCCCTCATATCCCTACTCCCTTGGATCTTCATTTTTGTGGTGGATTTGGTGTGGTTTCTTCAATTATATCCAAGTAAATTCCTTTCTCCTTCGATTTCTTCCTCTTTCTAGGGTTTCTCCACCCTCCTTCTTGGGTTTCTAGTTTCTAGTGGGTTATTTGACCTAGGGAGGGTTTGATCTTGTTTTTTTGGGGAATATATTGACAATTGTTGTTAAATATTTCTTTATTAGGGTCTTGTGGTGGTGTATTTTTGGTTTCACACCAATTTCTAAAATTTTCCAAGTGATAGGTAGGTGGTTCCATTTTATTACATTATTGAATGAGTTTTGGATTTATTTCTTGGCTTTATGACTGTTTTTTATGAATTGTTTTTGTGGCGAGAAACATGTTTTGGAAAGAGTTTGAGATTAATATGTGATGAAAATGGGATTTTGAAAGGAAAATGGTTATGTTTTCATGTGTTCCTTGTTGTGGTACTTCTCGGAAGCATTTTATGATTTGTTTGAAAGGTTTGAAATGTGTTTTTGAAGGAACTTGAGGTGAGAATGTATTGAAAATGTGTTCTTAAAATGAAATGGATTTTATGGAATGTCAAATTCTTTGTTTTTCACCTTTAAGGTGATGTGAGAATCATGTAAATGATGATAATCATGTTTAAAAGTGAAATTGGTTTATGTGTGGATTTGGAAAGGGCTTGGCCCATGTAAATGGTTGAATTAATTATTTTTTTTCTTATAAGGTTTCCTAATGGGTTTCATGAATTTTACAAGTTATAAAAAATGTGCTTTGAAATAGTTTTGGTGTGTTTAAAATGGAAAGTGATTTTGGTTATGGAAAATGGTGGTTTCCATGTGTTTATTGTGAAAGAGGTGATTTCCTTTTGTGCCTATGTGGCTTGGCATGTGTTTCTAAAAATTATGGTTATGTGATGTGTGAAATGTAATTTGAGCATAAAAGGAATCTTAGGAACCTTAACTAGAACTCGTACACTAGTTTTTCAGAAGTGTAAAGGCCTGGATTCACTTAGTAGGACTTACTCTTATAGAATTAACTAAACATATGATAGGATCAGAGACCATTAGGCCCTTGGGATGATCCCTCATAGTGGATCGTGCACTATAATGTATTGGAATTGGATTATTATTTAGAGACCACTGATCCCATGGGATGGATCCCTCCTTGTGGCTCATGCACGAGAAAGCTATTGGTAGTTGAGTTTGAGGATATTGATAACTAAGGTATGAGGTTATTAATGAATCACTTGTGCTAGATAACCTTATGGATTTACCCATGGTTCTATCTCGTGTGACATGTTACCTATGTGTTATGGTGATAGCTATTGTCATATGGTATACCTTGTGTATACTTTTACTTCAAGCAAGATTATTTGGAAAAAAGATTTTTCTTTAAACATTTTTTCCTTTAAAATGGTTCCCTTAAAATGTTTATTAGTAATGTTTAATTTTTTTTAAAGGAAATGTGTAGGTTAATTTTTCTTCTAATTTTATAGAATGGAACCTTTTATTTTGGGTGGCATCCTATTAGGCTTTTGCACACACCCTACATACACCTTTGGGTGTATGTACACTTCATTATATATGACCCAGGTAAAGGAAAGATGTGTCATGGATAGGGTGGATCCGGTTTCTAGAGTCCACTTATTATAGGTGCTGTTGGTGGTGACTTGAGGGTGATGCTCCTATTGTTATGTGGAGATTTTTGGGATAGTTTGGTTGTTCTCTTTTTGTTATAGCTTTCTTGGTTTTTGGTTATGGTTGTAAACGTTGAATCTAAAAATTATTTTTCCTTGTTTGGTTATGGTTATATATTATTGTGATTTTTATTTATTTTGGTTATTTATGCTTATACAATTGGATGAAATAATTTCCAAAGCATATTATTGATACCCATGCACTGGTTTCCAGCCCCTGGGGATTGGGAACACCCTTCAGGACATGCCATGAATCTAGTTGAGTGTTGGGTTGGATGACATCCTGGCTTGGTTCATGAAAAAATATATTCCATATAGGGGTGAATATAAAAATATCCATTAGGATGACCTAAAAACAAAAGGGAAATAGGGTCAAATATCATCACAAAACTAGGGATGAACCACATGACCTCCCAAGGTAACCCAAGGGAGCTCTAACTCAGAGATAATCCATCAATCAACTTCTATGAATGATATCCGTCCTATAAAACTAGATGAAATTAGGTATAACCCAACCAATAACTCATACATACCATGAGAAAACCCCAAATAATTCCCATTGCCTCAATTGAATACACTTTCCTTCTCAACATTCTCCATAGAAGATCAAGTTGGCCAGTTTGGGAAAAGGGGATCAACCTCTCAACACCCTCAACTTATCTAAGGTAAACCGATGAGTTTCCTAGTAAATAATGGTAAACTGAAACATAAACCATAAGGTTCCCAATCAAAACACCACTAACACACATGGAGAGTGGCTAAAAATATCATCATTCCATTGTTCTCATAATGAGGCCCCACGCTTTAATAAGTTCACCAAATTATGCAATCAACATTGCACAATGCTCATTTCACATCAAAGGAAAGATCATGATTCATAAAATACTAAGGTAAATATAAGCCTTAGTTAAATGATGCACAAGGTAGGAACCCTACTCCCCATACCAACTTAGGGGTTAAAGGAGAATAATCATTGGAAGAGTATCCACTTCTGAAACTTACTCCTATCTAGAAATAAAAATATAAGGAAAAAAACTGAAGCACCTTGAACCCCAAAAACCTATACATACATGGACTATCCATGGGATCCAACCATCATGATCAATAAGACAAGTAGTCTGAAATTTTCATGGGATACCCACTTCTCACTGATACACAATACCTGATTGAGGGGGTGCTGAACCCGGGTACTGATATATCTCTTACAAACAATCGATGATAACACAAATCCAAAACAATGACCAGATCAGGGATCCCACACTATGCCAAGGGTTATATTAGCTAATAATAAAACCATAACTATCCATTAAAGGACATCCAATGCCTCACAAAAGGGGATTTTAGAAATCAAATCCTAATACAGAGGAACCATGACCTACTCAGTAGTGGGGGTACTGACTACACCAGTTCTAGGTGCATCTTGATCCTTGACATAACATACATTCCCATAGAAAGAATATGAAACCATATAATGCACCTCAATCACTACATGGTCAATGAATTTTATAGTTTAGTGAAAGATACCATGAATAATGCCCTAAAAACACTTTTCCATCTCCTTTGTTCATGACTCAAGATGCAACATGAGGTAGAGAGAGAAGATATCTACCATCGAATGAAGATTTTCCACATAGGACATATCTAATAAGGAGAGAATTTACAAATCCTCCATCCTTTAGGTCCAAGACTCATGCAACAACACAAACTCTAGAGTGTATGGTGAGAAGGGGGATTCATCTATGAGTCCTTCATCTAACTAAGACTCGTTGAACTATTTCACAAAGAAGATAGTACCACTCATTCCAGGATGAACATAAATTTCTATGACCCACCATAATATAAGGTAACACATCTAATAACAATATTAGGAGTGCATAGATATTTTAATACATGAAAGGGATCTATGGATAGTGTCTGATTATATCATGGGAATGTTTACAACCCTTACAATTTCTCTACTCTAACATTTGAATCTTATTTTCATCATAATCAAGGGATTAATCTTCATAATTAATCATGAATCATCTCATAGACATAATATAATAGCATAGAGGACCCTTATATATCATTACATGTGGAAATATACTTTTAATGGACTTATTCTATGCAAAAAACATCTCTAGGGTGATAAAAGAACAACTTAGAAGAAAAGGGAATTACATAGTGTGTACTAGTGGTACACGACAAGCACTCCCAAACGCCAATCCTTGGGCACGTACTCGGGATAACCTAGTGTTTAATTCCCTATTATATGGGGTGTGGACCACACATATTCTTAGATATGTACCCTAACCCAACTCATGTAATGTTTCTTAATATAGCAATTACAAGTACACACCCATGTTCCGTACATGAGTGTTATAACAACCCTTCTCTTTGTTACACACTTAAACATGATCTATTACATATAGTTTTACTTAATAAAACTTAGATTATTGATATCTCTAGTGAATTTGGGGCTTAGGAACATTACATAACAACTTAAAACATAAACCAAAACATTTTATTGAAAAATTTATTTACATGACCACATCATTTCTTTGTACTTAGCATTGCATGAGATAACCTGAGGACATGCATAATAAAAGGGTGATCTATAAAGCCCAGTAAGGGAGTAAAAAGGCATAACATTAATAATAAAATACATGTTAGTCAATAGTAATATCAATGGATCATAAGAGATACATGAACATAAAGGCATGACATAACATGATTATCATAACATGGAAATGTGGCAACAACACTTAACATGGTATTAGAATGATCCAAGGATCATTGAACATGGATCATAAGTAAACTATCATTGAACTTGAATTATCATGAGTAAACCCTCATTGCACTTGAATTATCATGATACTAATCTTTACCCAATGCATTGGAGCGCTATTAGGGCACACCCTTCTTAAACATTTCATTTCATGCATAAGTGTGACACATAGATCATACAACATGGATTCATTAAACATAATAATTTATTCCACAATAAAGTAATTTGGAATTAATACATGAAACTATATAATAAATAATTAAATGTTCATAAATATGAATACACTTGATAGATAAATGGGCATGGTATTCACTACACAATGACTTTGGCTTTAGAAAAATCATGGCGCAATTTCATCAACATAACGACGTGACATAAGAATTAATAAAATGGTTGATGTGAGATAAAGTGTAATCTCATCATATTTAAATGAAATGTACACTAATTGGGTCATATATATACATGTCCCAACAAATGTAATGGAATTTAGATTCATAATACAAAACAATTGCTTGAATGTGAATGAGAAGAGGGAAATTCCTTACAGAATTTCAGCATGGTAACGAGTGTACATGGGAGGCATTGATGAGAGAGAAATAGGTCTATCATTATTTCAAAAATAGGTAGGGGAATATAAGTTAGGTGCGAAATAATATCCTAACATTTTTAATTGAAAGTAAAGGGGTATTACAACATAAAGAAACTTGGATAAAAATAAGAAAGGAAGGAATCCCTTACTTGGAAGTGTGACCACAAAGGCTTGGGAGAGGCTTGAGAGAGGCTTATTGGGAGTTTAGGGAACCTTGGGAGGATTATAGATAGAGTAGGGAAGAGGTTTAGTCAAGCTCAAAAGGCTTTTAGTGAATAGGAAGTGGGAGCTTGGGTGGGTTTATATAGGAAAAGGGAGGGAATTATTTATTATTTAGGTTTTGGACACCACACATTAAACAAATTAAAACCACAAACCAGACCATGGTTTTTGCCCATGGTTTTTTACAAAGGGGAGAGGAAAAACAATATTTTATAAGGCCAATTTCCTAACTTCTTAAAATATTAGGCTTTCTTATGTGGAGGTGAGTCACACTCTCAAGGAAATTAATTTAAAAAGTTAAAATATTTTATAAGTCTTGTAGGGTCCACTAAAGCTTTGTAAAATAAATCAAACAAAACTAAAATCACATTATTTTAATGGTAAAACATATATTGGCTGAACATAATGTTTATAGTATTTTATTGCATCACTATTTGATCATTATAATGTCATAAAACACATTATATATTTAAATGTTATTTAATTTTTACCCACAAATTCAACTATCTCATAAAATTTTGAAAAATACACCGTTGGATAATTTGAAGTCCTAATTCCAAAAACAATATTCATTTTATCTAAATAATTTTCTATGCTTGTAAATTTTTACTTTTAAAATAAAAACAACATTTATAAAAAATTCATGGGTTTCGACAAAAATGACCTTCAAACCTTAATAAAAATTACAATTGTATTCATAAAAATTATACAATCATTTATATTTAATAAAAATAAATTTATTAATAACATTTTATTAAAATATTATTTAATTCAAAAATCCATTAATTCATCAAAATAGATTTCTTAATTGAATATTAACTAAAAATATTATTTGTGCTTTAAAAACTATTTACAAAGTAATAATAATAAAATGAATGTATATTATTTATTATATACAAAAATAATTCACATAATCATAGTGCTAAGGTCTTGTTACATAACCCCTTATAACACCCACATAGCACTTAAGGGTAAGATGTGCGATGGTGACAAACTCTTGGGGTGGCTCAGATAACATCGCTCGGGTGGTAATCTCTATCAACTTCCACTTATCCTGTAGGTGGTTTTGTTCAAGCTTAACGTGTTGAATCTTGGCTTTAGTTTGGTCAAGTGTGAATCCCAATGACGCCACCTCCTTTTTGAACTCTGACAAATAGGCTTCGTACAGGGAAAGTCTACTAGATGAGGCCATCGCTTCCTTTATCTGAGTAAATTGGATTTGGTAAAGCCCTATATTTATACTAATCACATGATCACTCTTCAACAACTATATTATAAGTGTTCACAATTCTTAATGGTATTTTAAAATCCTAAAACATAAAACCAAGGAAATTCATATGTTTTACATAACCATTTTTCATAATAAGACATTTAATTAAATCTAGAGGAATTTTCATTTATGAAAGTTTGGGTCGTTACAGTCTTCCCCCCCTTAATAAATTTCTCCCTCGAAATTTCCTTTTCCCACACTAAAATAGACAAGGGTAACTCTTCTTTATTACTTCCCCTGATTCCCACATCGCCTCTTCAAACTTGAGGTTTCGTCACAACACTTTGATAGGGGGCATTGTCTTATTTTGTAGAACTTTTTCCCTATGATCTAAGATCTTCACTGGATTCTCTTCATAGGAGAGGTCATTATCTAATGGTACCACCTCTGGATTGAGTAAATGCGATGGGCCAGACATTTACATTCTCAAGAGTGATACATGAAATACATCATGTACTTGAGATAGGTTCGGTGGGAGTGCTAGTCGATAGGCCACTGCTCCAATGTGATCAAGGATCTCAAAAGGGACAATGTACCTTGGACTAAGCTTTCCCTTCTTACCAAATCTCATAAATATATTCCACAGTGATATGCCAAGGAATACCATGTCTTCTACATCAAACTCTAGGTCTTGTTGATGATTACCGGCATATCTCTTTTGTCGACTCTGAGCGGCTTTAATGTGCTGCTAGATGGTATTAACCTTCTCCACCATTTCTTCGACCATTTTTGGACCTAGGAGTTTTCTCTCCCAAACTTCATCCCAACATGCTGGTGTTCTGCACCACTTCCCATACATGGCTTCATAAGGATCCATTTGGAATCTTGAGTGGAAACAATTGTTGTAAGAGAACTCAACTAGAGGAAGATGTTGATCCCATCCTCCTTTGAAGTTCATTGAGCATGCTCTCAAAATTTCCTCAAGTGTTTGGATAGTCCGCTCAGATTAGACATCGGTTTGAGGATGATAATCTGTACTAAAGTTCAATTCAGTATTCAGAGCATTTTGAAGTCTCTTCCAAAAATTATAGGTGAATCTTGGATCTCGATTGGATACAATAGATAGTGGTAATCCATGCAGCCTTACCACATCTCTAATGTATATCCATGCCAGTTGATCTAATGAGAAATCCTATCAAATTTCAATGACGTGTGTAGTCTCTGTAAGATGATCCATAATAACCTAGATATCATTGTTTCCTTTAGATGTATTTGGAATTACAGTGACAAAGTCCATGGTGATGTTCTCCCATTTCCATGCTGGTATGGGTAATGGTTGCGTCATCCCCTTAGACTTCTTCCTCTCAGCCTTCACTTTCTGACATACCAGGCACTTTGATGTATACTTAGAGATCTTCTTGTTTATGTTATCCCACCAATAATTCTGTCAGAGATATCGATACATATTTGTGTTTCCTAGGTGAATGGAGAAATTTGAACTATGTGCATCATCCAAAAGTTCATTCTTTAACTCCGGATTCGATGGAACACATAGTCTTGACCCAAATCTCACAATTACTTCTTCATTGACATTGAACTCTGAGGATTTCCCTTTTCGGATAGTTCCTACCTTCTTCTGAATTCCCACATCATCCTTTTGAGCATCCTTTAACCTTTCCAAAAGAGAATATTGAGAAATAATTTGTGAAAGGATTGACGATGTTCCCTTATTTATTATTCCCATGTCTATCTTCATCAAATCTAAGAATATTGGATTATTTTCAATTCTCATCAATGATAGAATTGCTCGGTCCTTTCTACTTAGAGGATCCACCACCTTGTTCGCTTTCCTAGGTTGGTAATGGATTGAGAAGTCATAGTCTTTGATCAGATCTAACCATCTTTGTTGGCACATATTAAACTCTTTCTATGTGAATATATACTTGAGGCTTTTGTGGTCTGTATATATCTCACACTTCTCCCTAGAGAGGTAATGATGCCAAATTTTCAAAGTGAAGATAACTACAACCAACTCCAAGTCATGTGTTGGATAGTTTTTCTCATGAACATTCAATTGATTTGAAGAATAGGCAATGAATTTTTCATTTTACATTAACACACATCCCATTCCCTTCTTTGAAGCATCACTGAATAACATAAAAAGTTCTCCACTTGTGGGTAGTATGAGCTGAAGTGCCATGATAAGCCTCCTTTTCAACTCCTTGAATCTCTCTTTACATTCATCACTACAAGTAAACTTGACTCCCTTTCAAGTTAGTTTGGTAAGAGGGTTCACTATTGGAATTAGAGGTATTTGCGATGGGCTATTTGCGACGAGATTTCGTCGCAAATAGACTGTAACACCCGAGACTTTTATGAGAAATATTTTGTTTTTATGTTATATAAATCATCAAAGGAATATTTCACTACACACAACACTATCTTGTCTTTCTTTACATGCAATCGCGACCTTCCTCGATAGCTTGCGTCGTACGCAATACCGAGTTTCACTAAACAACGATATGCTATTAAAATATTATTAAAACTAGCCATTATGAATAGTAATACCCAATTTTTGGAATTTTTTAAATTTCATATTTCAAAATAGACTTCATTTTTGGATTCAGAATATCGAAATTAGCCTAGGGTGAAATTTTTGTATTTTTCCGAAAACTTTCAATTTTGGATGAAGAGTGAAAACACTGGGTTACTATTTAAAAACCGAATTTTTATTTAATTAATTAATTATTTTATTTAAATTTATTTTAGGTCAAAATTGATACATAATACCTATATAAGTTCAATGCAATTCATTGGAGTCATTTTATAATAATTTTAGATATATAAAAATTTTATTGAACTTTTCACCGTCTTTTACCCACCTCCTAGGAGAATTTGGAAATTCACATAAAACTTAATTTTACCGCTTCTGTGAGTGGAATTTCGAAAATCCGAGAGACATGGTTAATATCAAGGACTAAAATGTGGTTCAATGAGATGAAAATAATTTTTGGTGAATAGTAACTTTTTACTTTTTTTTACCACGGTTAAATGTAAATAGGGTAATTAAGGGTAAAACTGATATTATTCTTACCCTAACACATGTCATAATTCTATTGGATAAGTGTAATTATACCAAAAACAAACTTAGGAATAAAATATGACCATTTAGGCCCACTTGGATTAGATTAGGACATTTATTATTAATTTATTTAAAGAAGGGTTAAAATAGTTAAAATCAATGTTTAATAACTAAATAATTTTTAATATAGAGTTATACATAAGATAAATTAGACTATAAACATTCATTTGAAATATAAAAAGATTTCCTACATAATGATATTTTATTTTTAATTTTTAGACATTAAATAATTTAATTTATTTATGACACAACGATGATGCACTAATTATCTTATTAATGAAATATTGACATAATTGATGTTATAAATACACAAATAAATAAAATTTGAGACTTTTTATGGATTAAAATAATTTTATAGGTTAATATGACATGTTAGTATTGATTTAATTAACCTTTTTAGAACTAATCATTCTGTTATGATTTTCAAAAAAAATCAATTACCAAATAGTGTCAAAATTGACATAAAATAGTTTTTTAAAAAAATATTATATTATTAATTGTTATTTTATTCCTAAAAATCTAAGGTTCAGCCAAATGACTTATATAAGGTTATATATATTAATAATAAACAACTTGGGGTTCGTTTGTCTTGTTATAGTAAGTTTATTAACCTTATAGTGTAAGAAAACAAGAAGACACGGTAAAAGTTAAATTATCTAACTTAAAGTTAAATCTAAATGATAAGGTTAAAATAGAAACCTAAACTTGTCTAAATTATCTTTTATGAGAGTATTTCGACCCATCCCCACCTTAGATTCTAAATAAATCAATTTCGAGCTATTAAAAACCGAATATGGCTTTATAATAAAATAATATTTTTTGTTTTTCCAAAGGTGCCCCTCTCCTCCCTTATAAAAGGGCACCTCCTCCCTCTCTTCCTCACACCAATTTGAGCCTTAAATATCGGAAAAACCCTGAAAAATTCTCTTATCCACTTCCCTAGAAACATCCTAGAGGTCCTGGTATTCTTAAAAGACCAATTTTAGTGCCCTAAGAGGAGGTCTCAAAGAGGCGCTTCAAAAAAGAGGTAATGTCCGTTACCGATTCTTTCAACTTTATTTCTTATTCTTTAGTTGTTTCATAATGAAGTAATAACATCAGTATCACTAATATACTGATATGTTATTATAAGTATGAAACAACCCTATTTCACCATCTATCCATCCTACAGAAAACGAAATCACCGCGCGTGCGTACGTACAGAATACCATCTCCACGCCGTGGTGTAATCTATTTTCTACCACCACCTTACTTGGATGGGTATAATGGTGTAAAGAATAAATATATATGATTATTTTAAAGTGATATTGATTCTAAAATAGTATACATACACTCCAATACAATTCCATAATCATGGGAACGATATCATCGCTCGTGCGTACGTACGGAATACCGTCTCCGCGATGTGATGCGACTCGTTCTACATGATCTTCATTAAATAATGATTATATAAATGAATTAAATGAATGAATATGATATATATTACACTAATAACATTCTTTAAATGAGGTATCTATAACCTAAAAATAAGAACAAGAATTTATTCGACAAAACACGCATAAGAACAAAAAGTAATAAACACCCGAATAACAAGTAGCAATGAAATATTACTAATAAGAAGCTAATAATATGCCCATATATGATATAATAACAATGAGTATGATTCTAGAATAAGTCAATGACATTATTTAAATCATTATACAGGAGGTTCGGACACTTATAAAGCAAATTAGACCTAAGGTAAGGGACAATCTCGCAATCTCAATTTTTTATCCGAGATTGTTTATACTTCAGAATTTACTGGGGAATATTTATCATCCACATACATGTTTCCTCAATATGTAATATTATTTCTATCCTAATACAATTGTTTAAATCTAATTTTACCCTTCGGTGAGTTTTTAGTAAAAGATATGAAAGGAATCTTTTGTCGTTTTTCGTACGAGGTACTTTTTGACTTTTTCGGCCAAAGTACGAGAAGAATGTTTTTTTAACTTATACGGCATGAATGGATTTTTAGAGAATTATTTCCATGAAGATTCCTTTACAAGTTTTCAAGTTTATTTTTAATCAACTTCTTTTAGTTTAAAATTGTATGACATGTTATGAAAGGAAAAATGTTTTTGAAGTAGAAAAGATATTTTCCTCAAGAATGAAGATCAAGTGTTTTATAAAAATTATTTTCCATATAAGATAATATAGGGTTCTGTTTCTATCCCTATTTTTACATTTATTTGATTATGTTATGATGGAATTTATTTTTATGATGTACTTTTATCTTATATGGATTATGTTATGATGACATGATGTTTAAGAATCCCATTTTTTATTACATGGGTTATTCTATGATGTATGATTTATGATATTGTGGCACACATAAGAATGGTATCATTATGAGATGGGTGAGACCTATATCTACCTCTAATGCATTGGGTAAAGATTTATATCTCATGAGATAGACATGGCTGGAACAGAAGGTTAAACCGGTTCAGTGAAACAAGACTGAAATGAGGAGTGAACTCGGTTCAGAAATGGACATTGTCCACTAAGATAGTCTTGGAAATGAGTCTTGACTACTAAGAAATGATTTTATATGATTATGTGTGTATTCCACAGATCTTCATGTTTTAAGTTATGATTATTTTAATTACATTTCACTTCTATGATTTATCCCATGTTATGATCTCTTTTGCAAGATAAGATTTTCAAAATGTTATGTTCTTATGAATATGATATGTGTGATATTTCTTTTGTTTACCCTTACTGAGCATTTGAGCTCACCCTTTTGTATGTTTTCTTTTCCCCAGGTCAGGAAGAAGGATATTAAGTAGGATATGCCAAAAAAGGGACTCTAGATATGATGAAATAAATGGAAGACAATGTAGATGCTTTATGAACCAGTTGTTTATGTTTCCCAGTTTCTAAAGAATCTATACCTATACGGTCCTTTCATGGTTTTGTTATATGTTGTAATAATTGTACTTAAATTTTGAAGTATTAACAATGTATTTAAAGTATGGGTCGTTATAGTTGGTATCATAGGAAAGGTATAGTCAACCTTTGGAAACTAGGATGTGAAAGCCTTAGTAAGAACCCTAAGGATATATCTAAGCATAAAACACAATCTTAGTGTTTTATAAATGGCCATGAATAACCTATGATAAGACCTTAAGTGTAAAATTTTATTCTTGATTATGTGGTTTTCCTATTATAATTAGTGTTTCTCACACTATTCTTCTTGGTTTTAGTCAATGGTTGGAACCTGAAGGAATTGTGTTAATGCAGAATGCGATGAGCAATGTAATGATTTCCCCCCCTGAGCAACCAAATGTTATGGGAGATGGAATGCAAAATCTTGTAGCCATGCTCACATAACTTTCTCAAGCTATAAATCATGGAGGACTTCCTAATGAGAAAAGGAAGGAGCAACATTCTGTTGAATCCTTCATGAGGCAGCATCTGCCCTCATTCAGCGGGTCTACTGATCCATTAGTGTCTGAACAATGAATCAGTACCACTGAAAAGATATTTTCAGTTCTTCAATGTTCTGAACATGATAAAGTCATCTTAGAAGTTTATTGTTTGTAAGGTGAAGCTGGTCAATGGTGGAATCTTATCAAGAATACGAGACAAAGGGATGAAATTGAGTCCATGGAATGGGACGAGTTCAAGAACTTATTTTTCAATAATTACTTCCATCGTATTCTCTGAACAAAGATGGAGAAGGAGTTTCTTGAACTAAAGAAAAAGGATGATGAATCTGTTGGTACCTATGAAGCAAATTTTACAAGACTTGCAAGGTATGCTTCTGGGATTATTATCCAACCCGAGAGTAAGATCGGTTGATTCTTTAGTGGCTTAAAACCAAGTATTTGAAGGGCATTATCCATAAGGGACTTCAATAGATACTAGTAAATCGTTCGATGTGCTCTGAAGGTTGAGATGGAGATTGGAGTAACCCATCAGTCATATGGGTTTGATAAGAAGAGGAAAATGGAATTCAAAGGAAAATATAAATAGCACACTGAAAAGAATATGAGTTTTCCCTTATGCTCAAAGTGTGGAAAGAAACATGGAGGGAGTTGTCTTAAAGGGACAAGTAAATGTTTCAAATGTGGAAAGTAAGGTCATCGTGCATTTGAATGCTGCAATGATGGGAAGAAGATGTCCAGTGACGTGAACAAAGAAAAGGCTACACAGAGTGTACATCCTACACTTCAATGTTACAAGTGCAAGGAAATGGGTAATTATGCCAATCAATGCCCTAATCCAAGGGTTGTTTATGATGATCGACATCAAAAAACTCTTAAGGCTAAAGACAAAGGAAAGTCACATGCAATTTCTATTAGCGATGTGGAGTATGATAACGAAGTGGTGAAAGGTACACTTACCATCCACTCTAAAGTAGCAAATGTTTTATTTGATTTTGGATCCACCCACTCTTTTATTTTTGAAGAATTTTCTAAGGGTATCACTGTATTACCTCAACAATTAGATGTTGAGTTAGCTGTGACAACCTCTAATGGCACAACAGTCGCATCAAAGGTTTATAATTATTCTCTGATTGAATTTTGTGGGAAAGTGCTTCCTGAAAATCTTTTGATCCTTCCTATAGTGGAATTTGATGTGATTCTTGGCATGGATTGGCTTTCTTTATATGGATCTCATATCAATTGCCAAAGAAGGGAAGTCACATTTCATATTCTAGATCAATCTATGATCATCTATCGATGAAAGGATGAACAAAACCTTCCAGTGGAAATTTCTTCCATCTTATGGGTCTTGATTCCACTAAATGAAGGTTATTTATCTCAAATGGTTGGTGAGAAACTCACAATTAAGAATATTCCCATTGTACGGGATTTTGACGATGTCTTTCCGGAGGAATTGATGGGTCTTTCACCAAATTGTGAAGTAGAGTTTTCAATAGAACTCGTACCGGGTGCTTTACCTATTTCAAAGACACCTTATAGAATGGCCCCAATTGAGTTGCATGAATTTAAGAAGAAACTCCAACAGAATCTTGATAAGGGATTCATATGCCCTAGTGCGTCACCTTGGGGAGCACCTGTTCTATTTGTTAAGAAGAAAGATGGATCAATGAGACTCTGCATTGATTATTGAGAACTTAACAAGATCACTATCAAGAACAAATATCCTCTCCCACGCATTGATGACTTATTTGACCAACTATACGGAGCTCATTACTTTTCCAAGATTGATCTTTGTTCAGGGTATCATCAATTAAGGGTCAAAAGAGAGGATATACCAAAGATGATTTTCCGTACAAGGTATGGACACTATGAATTTATAGTGATGCCATTTGGTCTTACTAATGCCCCTTCTATCTTGATGGATCTGATGAATAGAGTCTTTAGAGACTATATTGATCAGTTTGTGGTAGTCTTTATAGATGATATTCTTGTCTATTCAAAGAGAAAGGAAGAACATGAAGATTACTTGAGAATTATATTGAAGACCCTGAGAAAGGAGAATCTTTATGCCAAATTTACCAAGTGTGAATTTTGGCTTCAAAAAGTTGTATTTTTGGGTCACATAATCTCAAAAAAGGGGATATCTGTGGATCCAGCAAAAACAGAGGTTATCGAAAGATGGTTGAGACCAACAATAGTAACTGAGATATGAAGTTTTCTTGGTTTGGATGGATATTATCGACGTTTTGTGAAAGATTTTTCACGATTATCCAATCCACTCACCAAGTTGACTCGGAAAGGAGTTAAGTTTGTTTGGACGGAGGAATGTGAAGAGAATTTCAAGGAGTTGAAAATAAGGTTATCTAGTGCACCTGTACTCACACTGCCTTGTAGTGGAGAAAGGTTTGTGATCTACAGTGATGCATCCAAGAAGGGGCTGGGATGTGTTATTATGAAAAATGATATGGTGATAGCTTATGCCTCATGATAGCTGAAAATCCATGAGCAAAATTACCCAACTCATGATTTGGAGTTAGCTGTGGTAATCTTTGCATTAAAGATTTGGAGGCATTATCTTTATGGAGAAAGGTGTGATATTTATACTGATCAAAAAAGTTTAAAGTATATTTTCACACAAAAGGAGCTGAATATGAACCAAAGAAGATGGTTGGAGCTGATTAAGGATTACGACTGCTCAATTCATTACCACCCTGGGAAAGCAAACAAGGTGGCAGATGCATTAAGTTGACAAGACCATGCTAGCTTATCCATGATGAGGATCACAAAAGATCCAATATTTATGGATTTACAAAGGATGGATCTTGGAATTATAATGGAAGGGAAAAAATCGTATCTTTCTCAAATGAATGTTCAACCATCTATACATGTGAAGATTACAGAGGCACAAAAAGAATATGTAGAGTTACAAAAGAAGGTGAGAAATTTTCCTGAATTCAACCTTGATTGTGATGGAATAATAATATTCAGGAATCAGGTATGTGTTCCTCCCATCCAAGAAATAAAGGAGCTGATGGATGAGACTCATAGTTCTTCATTCTCTATTCATTCTGGAAGCACGAAGATGTATAGGGACCTGAAAGAGTACTTCTGGTGGGATAGCATGAAAAGAGATGTTGCTGAATATGTCTCTCGATGCTTGGTTTGTCAGCAAGTTAAAGCTAAGAGACAGAAGTCTAAGGGGATGTTACAACCATTACTCATAACCGAATGGAAATGGGAAAACATCACTATGGACTTTGTCACCAGACTTCCTAAAATATCCAAAGGTAATAATGTTATCTGGGTCATAGTTGATCGTCTTACAAAGTCTGCACACTTCATTGCTATTAGAGAGGATTTCTCTCTAGATCATCTTGCCAGGATATATGTAAAGGAAGTGGTAAGATTGCATGGAGTACCACTTTCCATTATATCTGATCAGGATCCGAGGTTTACCTCAAAGTTCTGGAGAAGTCTTCAGCATACTCTGGATACAGAGTTGAGTTTCAGCACTGCTTATCATCCTCAGACAGATGGTCAGTCTGAGAGGAAAATTCAAACTCTAGAAGATATGTTGAGAGCTTGCTCTATGGATTTCAATGGTGGTTGGGATCATCACCTACCTTTGGTGGAATTTTCTTATAATAATAGCTTTCACTTCAGTATTCAGATGGATCCTTATGAAGCTTTCTATGGAAAGAAATGCAGGACTCCAACTTGCTGGGATGAAGTTAGGGAAAGAAAGCTATTAGGACCTGATCTTGTTGATGAGATGGCAGAAAAGGTCAGATCTATTCAACAACACATAAGAGCAGCTTAGAGTCGACAAAAAAGTTATGCCAACAACCAA
Organism: Viscum album; assembly: GCA_963277665.1. Taxonomy (NCBI): domain Eukaryota; kingdom Viridiplantae; phylum Streptophyta; class Magnoliopsida; order Santalales; family Viscaceae; genus Viscum; species Viscum album. The sequence continues at coordinate 1,985,821,283 of OY728122.1, forward strand.
AGAAAATACCTAGAGTTTGAAGTGGGTGATAAAGTGTTCTTACGAATATCTCCTTGGAAGAGAGTAATGAGATTTGGAAAGAAGGGAAAGCTAAGCCCTAGGTATATCGGTCCTTTCGAAATTCTGGATCGTGTTGGGAAGGTAGCTTACTGATTGACGCTTTTACCAAATCTCTATCAAGTTCACGATGTGTTCCATGTATCTCTCCTGAGAAAGTACATACCTGATCCTTCACATGTACTTAGCTCAGAAGTTGTACCACTGGAACAAGATCTTTCTTATGAAGAATAGCTGATAGAGATTCTGGATCGTAGTGAAAAAGTCCCGCAGAACAAGACCACTCGCTTGGTGAAAGTTTTATGGAAGAACCACCAATTAGAAGAAGCTACATGGGAGCTTGAGGATATGATGAGGGAGAGGTATCCTTATCTGTTTGTTACAAAGTGACGAATTTCAAGGGTGAAATTCATTTTAAGGGGGGTAGAATGTAACACCTGAGACTTTTATGAGAAATATTTTGTTTTTATGTTATATAAATCATCAAAGGAATCTTTCACTACACACAACACTAGCTTGTCTTGCTTTACACGCAATTGTGACCTTCCTCGATAGCTTGCGTCGTACGCAATACCGAGTTTCACTAAACAACGATATGCTATTAAAATATTATAAAAACTAGCCATTATGAATAGTAATACCCACTTTTTGGAATTTTGTAAATTTCAACTTTCAAAATGGACTTCGTTTTTGGATTCAGAATATCGAAATTATCCTAGGGTAAATTTTTTGTATTTTTCTGAAAACTTTCAATTTTGGATGAAGAGTAAAAACACTGGGTTACTATTTAAAAACCGACATCTTATTTAATTAATTAATTATTTTATTTAAATTTATTTTAGGTCAAAATTGATTCATAATACCTATATAATTTCAATTCAATTCATTGGAGTCATTTTATAATAATTTTAGATATATAAAAATTTTATTGAACTTTTCACCGTCTTTTACCCACCTCCTAGGAGAATTTAGAAATTCACATAAAACTTAATTTTACCGCTTCTGTGAGTGGAATTTCGAGAATCCGAGAGACATGGTTAATATAAATGACTAAAATGTGGTTCAATGAGATGAAAACAATTTTTTTTGAATAGTAACTTTTTACTTTTTTTTTACCACGGTTAAAAGTAAATAGGGTAATTAAGGGTAAAAATGATATTATTATTACCCTAAAACATGTCCTAATTCTATTGGATAAGTGTAATTCGACCAAAAAAACCTTAGGAATAAAATATGACCATTTAGGCCCACTTCGATTAGATTAGGACATTTATTATTAATTTATTTAAAGAAGGGTTAAAATAGTTAAAATCAAAGTTTAATAACTAAATCATTTTTAATATAGAGTTATAAATAATATAAATTCGACTATAAATATTCATTAGAAATCTAAAAAGATTTAATACATAATTATATTTTATTTTTAGTTTTTAGGCATTAAATAATTTAATTTATTTATGACACAATGATGATGCAGTAATTATCTTATTAATGAAATATTGACATAATTGATGTTATAAATACCCAAATAAATGTAATTTGAGACTTTTTAGGGATTACACTAATTTCATAGGTTAATATGACATTTTAGTATTGATTTAATTAACTTTTTTAGAACTAATCATTCTGTTATAATTTTCACAAAAATCAATTACTAAATAGTGTCAAAATTGACATAAAATAGTTTTTAAAAAAAATATTATATTATTAATTGTTATTTTATTTATAAAAATATATGGTTTGTAAAATTGACTTAGATAAGGTTATATATATTAATAATAAACAACTTGGGGCTCGTTTGGCTTGTTATAGTAAGTTTATTAACCTTATAGTGTAAGAAAACAAGAAGACACGATAAAAGTTAAATTATATAACTTAAAGTTAAATCTAAATGATAAGGTTAAAATAGAAACCTAAACTTGTATAAATTATATTGGATGAGATTATTGCGACCCATACCCACCTTATCTTAGAAATAAATCAATTTGGAGCTATTAAAAACCAAATATGTCTTTATAATAAAATAATATTTTTAGTTTTTCCAAAGGTGCCCCTCTCCTCCCTTATAAAAGGGCACCTCCTCCCTCTCTTCCTCACACCCCTTTTAGACTTCAATCTTGGCCATACCCTTCAAAATTCTATTATTGACTTCCCTAGAAACATCCTAGAGGTCTTGGTCTTCTTAAAAGACCAATTTTAGTTCCCTAAGAGGAGGTCTCAAAGAGGCGCTTCAAAGAAGAGGTAATGTCCGTTATCGATTCTTTCAATTTTATTTCTTCTTCCACTTCTTCTTTTTTAGTTGTTTCATTATGAAGTAATAACATCAGTATCACTCATATACTGATATGTTATTATAAGTATGAAACAACCCTATTTCACCATCTATCCATCCTACAGAAAACGAAATCACCGCGCGTGCGTACGTACAGAATACCGTCTCCACGCCGTGGTGTAATCTATTTTCCACCACCACCTTACTTGGATGGGTATAATGGTGTAAAGAATAAATATATATGATTATTTTAAAGTGATATTGATTCTGAAATAGTATACATGCACTGCAATACAATTCCACGATCATGGGAACGATATCATCGCTCGTGCGTACGTACGGAATACCGTCTCCACGATGTGATGCGACTCGTTCTACATGATCTTAATTGCATAATGATTATATAAATGAATTGAATGAATGAATATGATATATATCACACTAATACCATTCTGGAAATGAGGTATCTATAACCTAAAAATAAGAATAAGAATTTATTCGACAAAACACGCATAAGAACAAAAAGTAATAAACACCCAAATAACAAGTAGCAATGAAATATTACTAATAAGAAGCTAAGAATATGACCATATATGATATCATAACAATGAGTATGATTCTGGAATAATTCAATGAAATTATTAAAATCATTATACATGAGGTTAGGACACTTACGAAGAAAATCAGACCTAAGGTAAGGGACAATCTCGCAATCTCAATTGTTTATCCGAGATTGTTTATACTTCAGAATTTACTGGGGAATATTTATCATCCACATCCATGTTTCCTCAATATGTAATATTATTTCTATCCTAATACAATTGTTTAAATCTAATTTTACCCTTAGGTGAGTTTTTAGTAAAAGATATGAAAGGAATCTTTTGTCGTTTTTCATACGAGGTACTTTTTGACTTTTCCGGCCAAAGTACGAGAAGAATGTTTTTTTTAACTTATACGACATGAATGGATTTTTAGAGAATTATTTCCATGAAGCTTCCTTTACAAGTTTTCAAGTTTATTTTTAATCAACTTATTTTAGTTTAAAATTGTATGACATGTTATGAAAGGAAAAATGTTTTTGAAGTAGAAAGGATATTTTCCTCAAGAATGAAGATCAAGTGTTTTATCAAAATTATTTTCCATCTAAGATAATATAGGGTTCTGTTTCTATCCCTATTTTTACATTGATTTGATTATTTTATTATGGAATTTATTTTTATTATTTCCTTTTATCTTATATGGATTATGTTATGATGTCATGATGTTTAAGAATCCCATTTTTTATTACATGGGTTATGCTATGATGTATGATTTATGATATTGTGGCACACATAAAAATGGTATCATTATGAGATGGGTGGGACCTATATCTCTATCCAATGCATTGGGTAAAGATTTATATCTCATGAGATAGACATGGTTGGAACGGCAGGTTAAACCGGTTCAGTGAAACATGACTGAAACGAGGAGTGATCTCGGTTCAGAAATGGACATTGTCCACTAAGATAGTCTTGGCAATGAGTCTTGACTACTATGAAATGATTTTATATGATTATGTGTGTATGCCACAAATATTCATGTTTTAAGTTATGATTATTGGAATTACATTTCACTTCTATGATTTATCCCATGTTATGATCTCTTTTGCAGGATAAGATTTTCAAAATGTTATGTTCTTATGAATATGATATGTGTGATATTTCTTTTGTTTACCCTTACTGAGCATTTGAGCTCACCCTTTTGTATGTTTTATTTTCCCCAGGTCAGGAAGATGGATATTAAGTATGATATTCCAAAAAAGGGACTCTAGATATGATGAAATAAATGGGAGACAATGTAGATGATTTATGAACCAGTTGTTTATGTTTCCCAGTTTCTAAAGACTCTATACCTATACGGTCCTTTCTTGGTTTTGTTATATGTTGTAATAAGTGTACTTAAATTTTTAAGTATTAACAATGTATGTAAAGTCTGGTTCGTTATATAGACTTTTGTGATGGGGCCCCGTTGCAAATATCCCATTGTAGAAAACGGCGTCGTAAATACATTTTTTGCAATGGCCCCGTCGCAAAAAATAGCTTCTGAGACGGGAAAGTTTCCCGTCGCAAAAAAAATTCCGATTATATACATTATATATCAATAAACCTTTTGCAATGGGCCCGTCGTAAATAATATTTACGATGGGTAAGTTCCCCGTCGCAAATAAACATCCGATTATATACATGATATATATAGATAAACATTTGCGACGGGCCCGTCACAAATACGAATTGCGACAGGCCCATCGCGCAATCGCAAATATTATTATTAAAAATTATATTTAACTTATTTGTGATGGGAGCCCATCACAAAATCCCCCGTTGAAAATAGTAAACATAATAAAAAAAATTTAAAAAAATTATTATTAATGAAAAAATTATATTATTATTATTAAAATAATAAAAAAATAAAAAATATTATTATTAGTAAAATAAACAAACATTAAAAAATATAATACTAAAAAAATATATTTAATAAAATTATGATTAATAAAAAATTAAAATAAATATTATTAAAATAATAAAATAATAAAATAATAAAAAATTATTAAAATTCTCAATGTTTACAAAAAAATATAAAAAAATCATAGCACCAATATAGAAGACATAAACTGTAAATAGTTCATATTATTACAAATATTGAATTCAAATGTTTTTTTAACATAAAAAACAAATCACTGGGGGGGTCGTCTTCTGGAGGAGGTGGAGGAGCAGTGGGAGATGGTGGAGGAAAATCCATCCCTAAACTACAATTCAAATGACACATATACTCCATCTGCTCATGATTCTCCTTCTGTCGCTGCTACTCCAATCGACGCATCTCCTCCTCGTGATGCTGCTGCTGCTGCTGCTGCCGTCGACACATCTCTTCATGCTGCTTCTGCAAATTCTCTATAAGCTCAGCATGAGTTCGCAACTGCTCCTGATACTGTGATCCATAAGATGATGCCTCTTCACAAGCTCCTCTCGACCTGGACGCCGACATCACAGTAGTACCATAATAAGTACCAAGAGTCAAATGAGAGCCGATACCAACTAATCGGCCCTTCTCAAAGCCATACTGAGTCGCCTGCATCCATGCCGCCTCATCGAAATGGTGGGCACTAGTCTACTCAGTCGTCTCGTCCTGACCCTCAGCCTATGTCTGAGAGGTCACAACCTCATATGACTCCTTCAATTCAATTTGAAATTAAAATTGTGAAAATATTATATGTAGTTAATTGTAAAACTGAAAAAATAATACTAACCACAATCTGACGCTGGAGATCACCACTAATCTCTCCAGTGGCTGGATCACTATACATCCTCCAATAAATGTCGAACTTTGTAATATCAGGATACTCAACTGCCTAAAGTAATTTAAAATAAACTATTTATATTTAAAGTTATATAAAATATTTAAAAAATATACTTACCAGATTCTCTCTATGTGAACTGAATGTACAACTACTAGCTCGATGAATCACTTCCTGTCTCCCCCAGTTCTGCCATCCTAATGAAGATCTCCTCTGAAATCCACCACCCAACCAGTGTAGACATAATCCATCCTAAACGCGAGATGAAATTTAATCTGGTCGGTGGGCTCTACATGACTCATCAAATTCTTTCACTCCTACTTTCTTAATGGATGTCCTTCTCAAATTGTGCAAAAACTGACGAAAATGGTCATGCATAAAAACCTACCATGCTGCGTGGATAACATCGCACATGCTATCATCGATAGGATAACATAAACCCTAAAAATAATTTATAATATCAAGTTATTAATAAAATAAATTTCAAAATAAATATTATTTATTTATGTACCATCCAATGATAGAACATGTCGCGCCGCACATCAACGAGAATCTGTTCCCATGTGATCCATGGCTGAGAAAAATAATTGCGCAAGGTAGCGTTCCCCTGTCTAATAGCTACATGCGCAAAACTGTAAAAATAAATAAATAATCAAACAATTAGTATATATATAAATAAATTAATGAAAGATAATTAAAATATATAGGTTACCATACCTCCATGTGCATGGATTGAAGCCAAGACGTGGACATCACTCAGGGATAGGGTCATGAATCATTAGTCACACAAGACTGCACCCCCTTCGCGTACCCCCTGAACCACCAGTAGGCTAAGGGTCAGATGCTCCAAAATCCCCCTCATCCAACGATAGATCAACCTCCTGCAACTCGTGAAATAGATCATCATCTATCTGAAACACAAAATGATTGTTGTTAGAAGATATTTGAAAATAACTATTATATATAGATATATATTAGTTATGATTATAACCAATATTTAATTGTGTCTATGTGCATCTTCATCCTCTTCTCCATAGCTGTCAATTTCAATGTCTTCATCTTCCTCCTCAACATCATCAATATCCATATGAGTTTCAGTTTCATCATCTCTTGTCATTTCAAATTCATTTGTAACATCTTCTTCATCATCGATCCTTAATTATGGGGTGCCATAATCGATATTCACATCTCTTTGTGAATCAGATGGATTTTGAGCAGTCTCTTTAAAAATTTCAATTCCTTCCACTTCAGCAGAACCACATTCAGTTTGAGTAAACTAATTTTCCCGAGAATTCAATTTTTTTATTCTCCACCAATCGCTCAAGTCTCTTAAAGTAGCACAGTAATTTGCATAATAAATTTGATGTGTCTGTTGAGCCATTAAAAATGGTTCATTTACTACAAGATGAATTTTATATTTAATATCGACGATTCCATGTGTCAGATGAACATGAAATACTCTCTCAGTATCTAACCACTGACATTTAAACATTGTTATGTAATTCTATCCTAGATAAAACAACTCAATAATTTCATCCAGAATTCCATAAAGGTCAACTTCAGTTTCTCTGTGATGCGATCCTCTCAAGAAAACTCCACTGTTCATTGTTTTTTTGATTTCCCATATGCACTTGTATGAAATCAAAAACCATTCACCACATATGAATTATAAGATTTAACCATTTTGGATGGTGGGTTACTCAATATACACTATCACTTATCAATTTTATCAGCATATTGAGACACCTAATTTTTTTTAAAACAATTATCAATATAATAAATAATAAAAGAAATTTATATTAAACCATCAATAATTTAGGTTACCAGTTTTTGAAACCATTGAGAAATTTTTTTTGTATGCGTTCTTCAAGAGAAGCTATGTAATTTGTGGAAGTTGTTTCTTGATATGATTATCATATAACCTAAAAATAAAATAAGTTTACATACTGTAACATAAATGATAGAATAAGTGATAGAAGCACTCACAGGAAAAATGATGTCATTTCTTCACAGTTGAGCAGAACATATGTATGACCTCTGTGATGTTCATCATCTAAAAACAATCGTTCATGAACTCCACCAAAACCAATATTTGGATGATTAAAAACTGCTAATTGATTTTCCATTTCATCATTAAAATTACCCTTGTTTTTCCCCATGCGATTGTGTTTTGAGGGATATTGAGATTCAAAATAATGATATAAAAAAAATCAATTTCCTCTTGAAAATAAGCTTAAGAAATTGAGCCTTTAACTGATGCTTTGTTACATACTTTTTTCTTCAATTTCTGTATGCATCTCTCGAATGGGTACATCCATCGAAACTGTACTAGTCCTCCACATTTAGCTTTATGTGAAAAATGTAATATCTGATGTTCTATTGAGTCAAAAAAAGCCGGTGGAAAGATTTTTTCCAATTTATATATAATTACAACAACATCTTCTTCCAATTTTATTAGCGCATCGTAGTCTGTTGTCACTGCACAAATGTCTAGAAAAAAATATGATATGTCTATTATCAAATCCCAAATCATAGAATTCAACAAACCTATGAATCCAATCAGCATAAGTCTTTCCATTATAACATGACAATCATGACTTTTTAATCTGGTAATATAACTATTCTTAACACATCTTCCCAAATTGGAAGCATAGCCATCTGGAAGTCTCAAATCTGCAATCCACTGAAAAAATAATAAGCGACTCTCTTTGGACAATGTATAAGCTGGTTTTGGCTTCATTAACCTCTATGATCTGACATTTTCAAATAATTCAAGTTCTGGTCACCTAAAAATTTGAGCAAGATCTAATCATGCCTTTATAGTATCTTTATTCTTACCTGGTGTATCCAAAACTGTATGAAATAAATTATCAAAACAATATTCTCAATATGCATAACATCAAACATGTAGCGGACCAACAAATCAGACCAATATGGAAGATCCCAAAAAATGCTCCATTTTATCCAATTATGTTCTTTCCCAAAGCCATGATTTTTCTATTGGTTTACTGTTGACCCAAATGTGATGGGAGGTAATGAAAATACAACTGATTTTAACTCTGTACCTGAGATCATCTTTGGAGGTTCATCCCTTTCAATTTTACCTTTTCTGAAATGAGATTTGTTCCTCTGAAAAGGATGATCGGTTGGAAGAAATCTCCGATGACAGTCAAAATAGCAAGGTTTTTTTCCATTGAAGAGCATAAAGGATTTGTTGTCTTTCATATAGTAAGGACATGATTTTGGACCATGTGTACTCCAACCATATAATATGCCATATGCCAGAAAGTCACTAATCGTCCACATCAATGCAACTTTTAATATGAAATTTTGTTTCGCAGCAACATCATATGTACTAAAACCATCACTCCACAATTCATTGAACTCATCAATCAATGGTTTCAAATAAACATCAATATTCTTTTTCAGATGTCCTAGGATTAATAGAGTCAAAAAGATATAGGGCTCCTTTATCAATATCCATAGAGGTAAATTATATGGAGTTATAAAGATAGGCCAACATGAATACTGACTACCATAAGAACCAAACAGATAGAAACCATCAGTAGAAAGACCCAATTGCATGTTTCAGGCTTCTAAATCAAAAGATGGATGTAGATGGTCAAAATGTATCTAAAAATTACCATCAGAAGGATGATTCAAGCATTTATCAGTTGAAATCTTGGTTTTGTGCCATGAAATCATTGACGCTGTGTTTTGAGACATAAATAAACATTACAACCTGGGTGTAAGTGGAAAATATCTCAACTGTTTTACTAGAATCGATCCAGGATTCCTTGGTTGAACTTATTTATACCTCGATTCTCCATATGTGGGAAAAATATCCAATGACCCATTTTCACCAGAATATAAGATGCAATCATTTGGACATGCATGAATCTTCTGATAACTAAGGCTCAGATTATGAACTAGCCTCTTGCTCTCATAGTAATTTACAGGAAACACATTTCCTTCAGGTAACAGTGTTTTAAACAATGAAAATATTTGATCAAAACAGTTGTTTGACATTGTATTATCTAATTTAATAGCCATAAAATTTTCAACCGCTTCTAATTTTCTTATCTTGCAACCAGGATATAATACATCCTCAACAGACCTCAACAACTCATAAAATTTGGATGGTGCCAACTCAGGAGTTAAATAAATATCATCTTGAGTTTCAGTTTGTTGAACATATGGTCCTACAACATCATGTACTAAATTTTGAAACCGTGATGGATCCAGAATCAAGTTATTAGTATCTTCTTTGGAACTCCATTCACCGTTTTGATACCAAAAAACATAATCTGGTTGAAAACCAAACCACAAGAGATGTCCCCCAACCTTTTCAAATATGTCAAACATTCTCAGAGAACATTTTTTACAAGGACACTTTATTGTGACTTCTGAAACATATTCTGGTTTTGATGATGCAAATGATAATAAAGCTTCAACACCCTTAATATATAAAGGATTTAAACCAGAACCATTTGGATTTCTGCGCTGATTTATCCAAGCGTGATCATCTAATAATGACTGATGTTGATTTCTTTGTTCCATATTTTTCTATAAAATCTAAAATCATATTTTTTTTGAATAATTTGAAATTATAAAAACACTATCTGAAAAAAGAAGATAAATAATTACAACTCCTTCTTAATAGTTACCATTAAATTTGGGCAACACAATTTCTAGTGGATTGATGACTACTCTTTTGTACGATGACTCATTTACTTGCATCTTTCTCACATTGAAATCACAATGAAGAATCTACTCGGAGGTACGCTTATTCATACTCATATGAACGAGAATGAATAAGCGTACCTCGAGAAAATTATTCATTGTGATTTTAGTGTGAAAAAGATGCAAGTAAATGATCCATCAGACAAAAGATCCCCCTTTTCGTCGATGAATCATCTTCTTGCAACTGTCACCGCATGAACACATTATAAAAAATGAGGTCCTACAAATGCATATTCAAACTCGTGCATATGAGATTGGATATATATACATAGAAGCATACTTTTCATAATGTTTTGAGTCGATGAAAGTTGAAAGGAGAAGAGTCATTGAGCAAAAGGAGTGCCGTCAATCCACTAGAAATTGTGCCAAGTTATTACAAGTTATTACAAATTATTACAATTGATTTTCTTCCTAATTGTTCCTATTTATTTCTAATTATTTCTAATTATTACTAATTATTCCTATTTATTACTAATTATTCCTATTTATTACTAATTATTCCTATTTATTACTAATTATTCCCATTTATTACAAATTATTCTTATTTATTACTAACTATTCCTATTTATTACTAATTATTCCTATTTATTCCTAATTATTACTAATTATTCCTATTTATCAGTATTTATTACTAATTATTCTTATTTATTGCTAATTATTCCTATTTATTACTAATTATTTTCATTATTACTAATTATTACTAATTATTTCTAATTATTACCAATTATTCATATTTATTCCTAATTATTGCTATTTATTGCTAATTATTCCTATTTATTGATAATTATTCCTAATTATTGCTATTTATTGCTAATTATTTTTAATTATTACTAATTATTCCTAATTATTTCTAATTATTGCTAATTATTCCTATTTATTACAAATTATTCCTATTTATTACTAATTATTCCTAAATATTCATATTTAATCCTATTTATTCCTATTTATTACAAATTATTCCTATTTATTGATAATTATTCCAATTTATTACTAATTATTACTAATTATTCATATTTATTACTAACCATTCCTAATTATTACTAATTATTCCTAATTATTACTAACTATTCCTAATTATTACTATTTATTCCAAATTATTCCAAATTATTACTATTTATTTCTAATTATTTCTAATTATTAATATTTATTAATATTTATTACTAATTATTATTATTTATTCCTAATTATTCCTATTTATTACTAATTGTTCCTAATTATTCCTATTTATTCCTAATTATTGCTAATTATTGCTAATTATTCATATTTATTGCTAATTATTCTAATTATTACTAATTATTCCTATTTATTGCTAATTATTCCTAATTATTACTAATTATTCCTAATTATTACTAATTATTCCTAATTATTACCAATTATTCCTATTTATTACTAATTATTCCTATTTATTCCTAATTATTCCTATTTATTACTAATTATTCATATTTTTTACTAATTATTCCTATTTATTATTAATTATTCCTATTTATTACTAATTGTTCCTATTTATTACTATTTATTACTATTTATTACTATTTATTCTTATTTACTCCTAATTATTACTATTTATTCCTAATTATTCCTAATTATTACTATTTATTTTTAATTATTCCTATTTATTGATAATTATTACTAATTATTACTAATTATTATTATTTATTCATAATTATTACTAATTATTACTAATTATTCATAATTGTTAATAATTATTCATATTTATTACTAATTATTACTAATTATTCATAATTATTACTAATTATTACTAATTATTCATAATTATTACTAATTATTCATATTTATTGCTAATTATTCCTATTTATTGGTAATTATTCCTATTTATTACAAATTATTACTAATTGTTCCTAATTATTCCTATTTATTACTAATTATTCCTATTTATTCCTAATTATTGCTAATTATTTCTATTTATTACTAATTATTCCTAATTATTACTAATTATTCCTAATTATTACTAATTATTACTAATTATTCCTAATTATTACTAATTATTACTAATTATTTTTAATTATTCCTATTTATTACTAATTATTCCTATTTATTACTAATTATTTCTATTTATTACTAATTGTTCCTATTTATTACTAATTGTTCCTATTTATTACTAATTATTTCTATTTATTACTAATTCTTACTAATTATTACTATTTATTACTATTTATTAATATTTATTTCTATTTATTTCTAATTATTACTAATTATTCCTATTTATTTTTAATTGTTACTAATTATTAAGAATTAATATTAATAATTTCAATTTATTATTACAAATAAATATGGATAACAAAACAATTTAAATCTAATTTAATTACAACTAATCAACAATAATTAAAATTAACATAAAAAAATGAAATAATTATTATATTAAATAAAATATAAATACCTTTAAACTTGATCTCCTATTGATGTAAGCAACTTCATAACTTCTCCGCAAAAAAAAACTAAATCAGAGAACTTCTCACTCTAAAAATAGAGTTTAGAAAGAGAGAGAACAAGTGAGAAATGAGAGGAGAAGAATGAAAAACGGAGGGGGTATGTATAGGTTAGATTAGTTGCGATGTGACTATTTGCGGTGGTATTACCGTCGCAAAAGGTACTTTTTGCGATGAGGCCCATCACAAAAAACTTCGCCCGCATTAATTGAAGTCGGTGGTTGAAAGGATATTTGCGACGGGTCCCGTCGCAAAAAGTGACATGCCGACACATCTTTTGCAACGGGACAACATCCCGTCGCAAAAACCCATTTACCGCCGCTGGTATTTGTGATGAGACCCGTCGCAAATACCCTTCGACCCACACACTATTTGCGACAAGGGGACCCCCCATCGCAAATAACCTGTCGCGCGCTTTTGCGCGCCATCTATGCGAAACTGTGCCATACGTGTTGCGACATGATCCGAAATCCTGTCGCAAATAACCATTCCCGTGCTTTGGCGAGCAACCCATGCCAAACCGCGCATTATTTTTTGTGATGGAATCCCAAAACCCCTCGCAAATAACTTCTTATTTGCGATGGGGCGAACCGCCTGTCGCAAATAACCTATGGGATGGACTTTTTGCGATGGGATTAATTCCCGTCGCAAAAAACCCGTCGCAAAAGCGTGTTTTTTCCATAGTGGTTTGACAATCGTGATAAATTTCTAACAAATTGGCGATAATATCCAGGTAACCCCAGGAAGCTATGAATATCCATTACTGATGTTGGCCTCATCTATCCCTCAATTACAGCTGTCTTGGAGGGATCCACAGATATCCCATTGCTTATGATGATATGACCCAAGAATGAGACCTCTTTCAACCAGAACTCACACTTACTGTACTTTGCATAGAGCTTCGCCTTTCGCAAGGTCTCTAGTATAGTTCTTAGATGCTCCTCATTCTCTTCCTTGGTTTTGGAGTATACTAGAATATCATTTATAAAGACTACCACAAATTTGTTGAGGTAATCTCTAAAGACTATATTCATCAATTCCAGGAAGATTTTTGGAGCATTAGTGAGTCCAAAAGGCATTACTATGAATTCATAGTGCCCGTACCTTATACAAAAAGCAGTCTTGGGTTTATCCTCCTTCTTCACCCTCACTTGGGAATATCCTGACCGAAAATAAACCTTATAAAAGTATTGTGCTCCACATAGCTGATCGAACAAGTCATCAATTCATGAAAGAGAATACTTTTTCTTTATCATTATTTTTTTGAGCTCACGATAATCAATGCAAAGACTCATTGACCCATCCTTCTTCTTGACGAAGAGAACTGGTGCACCCCATAGTGAAGCACTTGGGCGTATAAACCCTTTATCTAGATTCTCTTGTAGTTGTTTCTTCATCTCCTCAAGATCCAAAACAACCATTCTATATGAAGTCTTGGATATAGGCAATGCCCCAGGTATAAGATCAATTGAGAATTCAACATCTCATCTAGGAGGAAGACCAACCAATTACTCAGGAAACACTTTAGCAAATTCCATCACAATAGGCATGTCTTCAAGGATGGTTGCTTCCTTAGAATCAATCATCTGATCCAGATACGCATGCTCATAGGGTAGTAATATCGACACTTGAGATGATGGTGCTAAGAATATTCATCTTCCTCCTTGTACTTGTACAGAATCAGGGGTCGATTCTCCATATGGATAGTGATTTACCTCTCACGACAATTTATGTTGGCTCTATATAAGGAAAAAAAAATCCATGCCGAGAATTGCATCAAATTCCACCAGAGGGAGTATGAAGAGGTTCACTGGGAAGTTCAATCCACAAATTATGATTGGGGAAGAGTTATATTCACAAGATGAAATGATTTCCCCATTTTTTGTACTCACCTACATCTCAACTTCCATGATTTGTGGTGGTGTTGGGATTGTTCTACTAAACTTTCAGGATATAAAAGAATTCATATAACTAGAATCAAAAAGTACTTTCTCTATTCTTGAATTAATAACTAGTGTAGCTATCACCACTTCGTTGTTGGGGTTCACTTCGGTGGTAGTGATGCCAAAATGTCACCCTTACTGCCTTGGAGGTTGTTGGTTGCCTCTGAAAAACCTTTGATTAGGGAACTGATTTATAAGGTTCCCTAGTTCTTTGTAGTTGAAGAAATGAACAACACATTGAGGGTCAAATGGAGCATTCCTATCCTCTATCGCAGCCGTAGGTTTTTCTTATCAGTAGTTAACGGATAGGTGCCCTTCTCTTCCACGCCTATAGAATTTACTCATCCCCTTCAAGCAATTTCTGGGGTGCTTCTTTCTACACCTTTGGAAAGTGGGGTGCTGGATTTTCTTAGCACCATTGGATTTATCCATCAGACCATCATAATTGAAGTCCACCTTATTCTTCTTATCCCCATGATACCCCTGAGATTCTTCGATCTCTATTTCGACCTTGAGGGAACATTGGACAATTTTCTCATAGCTATCGAAGTCACAAATCACCAGGTCTTTCTGTAGGCTAGGTTTTAGACCACCAAAGAAGTGGTCAACCTTGAATTCGGGGGTAATGACAAAGACAAAGGTGTATCATGCAAGACTTGTGAAGTTTTCCTTGTATGCTCCAATGGATTCGTCATCTTTTTTCTTGAGGGAAAGAAATTCCCTTTCTATCTTAAGTCAGAGGGTGTGAGGAAAATATTTTTCAAAAACCATTTTCCAGAAATCCTTCCATTATAACGCCTCGATTTCCTCCTTGGGCTTCATATTTTTGATCAATGTACACCATTGATCAGTTTCACCCTCCATATGATAAGCATCCAGAAGTACCTTCTCTTGTTCAGAACATTGAAGGATGGAGAAGATCTTCTCAATGGAGTTGATCCATTTTTCGGCAATTGATGGATCAGATAATCAATTAAATGTAGGAGGATTTTGTCTAATGAAGCTCTCGATTTCGAATTGTTCTTTCTTGGGGAGGGGGGTAGGGGGTTGAACATTCCTCTTGACCCATGTTTCTATTTAAATATTGAGTTAACTGAGAGGGTATTGTGATAAAGTTTGTGATTCTCGCTTCCATTGGATTGGGAATCTCATTAGAACAGTCATCACATTGATCTTCACATCGGTTGTTAGCCTGAGTCCTCCTATTAGCGTCCATTGGCTGGAATAAAAGGAAAGTTAGCGGTAACACATAAAGGGTAATCCAAGGAAAAACGGATGACTTATAAATAACTTTTATTTCCTTAACTTATGAATCTATAGGCTTCAATCCATGTTATCCATGATCTAATTCCCAACATTTATTCTTAGGGCAATTTTTTTATTCCCTTAACAATGGTTCATACTAATCTTGTGAATTTACCAAAGCATATCCCCCCGAAGTGTTGTAACCAAGAGTGCAACATTGCCTATTGTCATGTACCAGGATACCCCCGGTTAGGCCCGAAACTCCTTTTCGGAGTTTTCACTCCTAGGTATATATGTGCTAGAGCCGCCTCTACCTGCTCGTATCCAGACAGGGATGTATCCTCTTGATAAATCACTTACTCAATACTCACCAAAAATTAGGGATGTTTTTATTATACTTAGTCTTATCCCTAAGGCTTTCACTAGGGTTTTCTAATCCTAATTCCTAAAATAACTAAACCTATCCTTTAATACAAAATATAACAACCCTGCTATTTATTACACACTTAAACATGTTTTATTATAAAAAATTTCACTTAATAAAACATAGACAATCCATAGATCTAGTGTATTTGGGGCTTAGGAACATTACATAACAACTTAAAACATAAAGCACAACATCTTATTGAAAACTTCTTTTACATGACCACATTATTCCTTCGTACTTAGCATTGCATGGGATAACCTGAGGACATTCATAATAAAAGAGTGAGCTATAAAGCCCAGTAAGGTAATAAAAAGGCATAACATGAAGAATAAAATACATTTTAGGCAATAAGCATATCAATTGATCATAAGAGATACATGAACATAAAGGCACGACATAACATGATTATCATAACATGAAAATGTGGCAACGACACTTAACATGGTATTAGCATGATCCAAGGCTCATTGCACATGGATCATGATTAAACCCTCATTTCACTTAACATATCATGATACTAATCTTTAACCATGCATTTGAGCGCTATCAGGGCGCACCCTTCTTAAATATTTCATTTCTTGCATAAGTGTTCCACATAGATCATACAACATGGATTCATTAAACATCATAATTTATTCCATGATAAAGGAATGTGGAATTCATACATTAAGCTCTATAATAAATAAGTAAATGTGCATAAAGGTGAATACCCTTGATAGAGAAATGGGCATGGTATTCACTACACAATGACTTTGGCTTGAGAAAAATCACAGTGCAATTTCGACAGCATAATGATGTGACATAAGAATTCATAAAAAAGGTTGATGAGAGATAAAGGGGTGTCTCATAAAATGTACATGAAATTTAAATTAAGGGAGTCATATAGATACATTTCCTAACAAATTTAATGGAATTTAGATTCATATTACAAAACAATTTCTTGAATGTGAATGAGAAGAGAGAAATTCCTTACAGAATTTCGGCATGGTAACAGGTGTACATGGGAGGAATTAATGAGAGAGAAAGAGGTATCTAATCATTTAAAAAATAGGTAGGGGAATATAATTGAGGTTCAAAATCATACCCCAGAATTTTTAATTGAAAGTAAAAGGGTATTATAACATAAAGAATCTTAGATAAAAATAAGAAAGGAAAGAATCTCTTACTTGGAAGTGTAATCCCAAAGGCTTGAGGGAGGCTTGAGAGAGGATTATTGGGAGATTGGGGCACCTTGGGAGGATTATAGAGAGAGGAGGGAAGAGTTTGGTCGTGCTATAAAGGATTTGAGGAAAGAGTAAGTGGGATCTTGGGTGGGTTTATATAGGAAATGGGAGGGAATTCTTTATTATTTAGGTTTTGGACACCACACATTAAACTAATTAAAACCACAAACCATCCCATGGTTTTGTCTATGGTTTTTTCCAAAGGGGATAATAAAACATTATTTTATAAGGCCAATGGACAAACTTCTTAAAATATCAGGCTTTCTTATGTGGAGGCGAGTCACACTCTCAAGGAAATTAATTTATAAAGTTAAAATGTTTTGTAAGTATTGGAGGGTCCACTAAAGCCTTGTAAAATAAATCAAACAAACCTAAAATCACATTATTTTAATATAAAAACATATATTTGATTAAAATAATTTTTATAGTATTTTATTAAATCACTATTGGGTCATTATGATGTCATAAAACACATTATATATTTAAACGATATTTAATTTTTACCAAAAAATTCAACTGTCTCTGAAAATTATGAAAAATTTACCATTGGATAATTTTGACATCCTGATTCCAAAAATAATATTCATTTTATCTAAATAATTTTCTAAATATGTGAATTTTTACTTTTAAAATAAAAACCGACATTTATTGAAAATTCATGGGGTTTGACAAAAACGACCTTCAAACCCTAATAAAAATTACAATTATATTTATAAAAATTATACGATCATTTATATTTAATAAGAATATATTTATTAATAATATTTTATTAAAATATTGTTTAATTCAAAAATCCATTAATTCATCAAAATAGATTTTTTAATTTAATATTAACTAAAAATACTATTTGTGATTTAAAAACTATTTACAATGTAATAATAATAAAATGAATTTATATTATTTATTGTATACCAAAATAATTCACATAATAATAGTGCTAAGGTATTGTTACATAATCCCTTATAACACCCAAATAAGACCTAAGGGTAAGGTGTGCAATGGTGACAAACTCTTGGGGTGGCTCAGATAACATCGCTCGGGTGGTAATCTCTATGAACTTCCACTTCTCCCATAGTTGGTTCCGTTCATGATTAAAATATTAAAGATTGTCTTAGACTTGGTAAAGAGTGAAGCCCAATGATGCCACCTCCGTTTTGAGCTCCAAAAAATGGGCTTCATACGAGGTAAGTCTACTAGATGAGGCCATCACTTCCTTTCTCTGAGTAAATTAGATTTGTTAAATTCCTATATTTATACTAATCATGTGATCACTGCTCAACGGTCACAATTATTAATGGTATTTTAAAATCCTAAAAAATAAAACCAAGTGAATATGTTTTACATAACCATTTTTCATAATAAGACATTTAATTAAATCAAGAGGAATTTTCATTAATGAAAGTTTGGGTCATTACAGGTGTTTGACCATGTTCATGGCCTAACCCGTTCCATGTTCCATTGGGACCTACTTAGCCTATACATATGATCTATACACCATGAAAACCATATATTTTACCCGAGATAGAAAAATATGCTACATGGAATGTTCTATTGAGACTACACACTATGTAGTGAGAAATTCAATATGTAGAATAATGTAAAGAACTCAATTCTACCCAATCTCCCCCAGATTCAATCCAACATTAAAGGTAATGAAAAATGAAAGAAATATATATTATTAAAAAAATTTAAAGAACAAAAATAAAATAAAAATTAGGAAAAAACCAAAATTACACGCCCTACCTTATGGTGAATTTTCAGATCTTCATTATCACACATTTCTGATCCGCGATCCATGGTTGTTTCATCTATATCCAAGCTTAGATCATCCTTAGATAAAGTATTCTTCCTTGATCACCTCCTATCAGGTTTCTATCATGTCAAAAGGTAAGGGGTATGGGTGTACTTAACTTATGTGAATATAGAGAGGTAAGGGAGAGGAATAGAGTTTTAATAAAATAAAATCCTAATTAAACATTAATGGATACACGTAAATGGGCTCAACCCATGCCTGAAACTCGAAAAAATATTATACCTCACATAGGTAAAAAACCCATCCCAAATTCAAATGTGAAGTTATAATTCTAATATGGAGCTCTATTTAGGTGATATCATCATTCAAACCCATTGAGATAATTAATATGTACTTAATAAATATTAAATATTCTGAATAAATTTTCTGACTTGGAATTTCACCGAACTCTTTCCCTAGGGTAAACGTCATATTTTGTAATCAATAGAACCATTAATTTTTTTCCAAGACTGTTTGATAGGAGTAAATTAATATTTTACCCTTTAAAAAGGTCAAAGTATCTAAAAATCCAAAACACACTAAGTTTTCCATATAGGAAAACATAGATCATTACAAAACCTCATTTACAAAATCAAGAATTTTATGATCAAATCCATTCCATTGTGACGAATTAGCAGGTTGAGGTAGGTTTCTATTAGGGATTCACTCACTTGTATTACATTTTTCTCTTTTCATCATTTGAATTTACAAATATACTCTTAAAATAAAAAATCATTGGAAGATATAAGATTAGTTTAGTGAGAGGTTTTTTTTCTTATTCTTGAGAATGAATCACGGTTTGAATTTTCATTTATTTTTATATTATGATGTCCCACATTTATGAAATTCTAATAAAATTTAATATTCCTTCCTATAAATCATGCATTCATTTGGGAAAGTATGTATCTCTGTAGAACTCAATCCTATTGTGCATAATATTGTTTCCTCATAATTGGAATCTAGAATCCAATTTTTTATAAAAGTAACTTTATTAAAAGTTAGAGAAATTCCATGAAAATTTTATCACTCCAACCATTTATTTATTTCATGTTAAATAATATCAGCACTACTGATAACACTATAAATTTAGTGTAACTTGAGAATAGTTTTTTCCCAAAATCTTTGTACAATCATTCAAAACTTATTGTTTTTTCAATTATTTCAACACCTACGTCATGAATTAATTCTTCAGGATGATCCCCTATCTTATACTGAATATCTTCATCATTAGATCTCGAATTATTTTTTATTTCACCCTTCCAAATACAACATTTATAATTATAACGAAAACCATAAAAAATTAGATGGTATTTGATTTCACTACTCCCTAATTTTCTCATAGTCAAACACTTCACACATGGAAAGGAAATCAAAAAATTGTTTTTTAGATTTAATTTAAAAAATTTCAAGAAATTTTCAAACCCTTTCTTATATTCATTGTTAGCTATTCATTAATTTAACCAATTAAAATCCATTAATTACCTATGCCTCAATATAATAGATGAATATATTAAAAAATAAAAAAATTTAAACACATATATAAATAGATAAATTTAAAACATATAAACATATAAACATATAATAGTGTATAAATTTTTAATAAACAATTTATATCTAGAAAAAAATTTAAAAATGAAAAAAAATTTCTACCAGAAAATTTTTATAACAAAAAGTAATTATAAAGAAAAAAATCAATTTATAATTGAAAAAAATTAAGAAAAAAATGATTTTAAGAAAAAAAATTATAACAATTTTTTATAAATAAAAATAAGTCTAAATGAAAACAATTACAACTATAAAAAAATTATACCCATAATTTAAAATCACAAAAATTTTATAATAATAAAAAATTATAACTTTAAACAAATTATAACATTAAAAATTTATAATTTACAATGGTATACATACAAATGAATGAATGAATGAATGCAATTTATAACCAAAAAACTAGTAATTAATTTTTAAAAATAATAACTTATAAACTATAGAGGCTGATTATGGAAAATAGATTTTGAATTTTGATGATTCATTTGAGGGAAGTGGAAGTAGGGAAAATGATACAAGATTGAGGAGAATTTTTTTTTGGAAAAAAAGAGTTAAAATCGATAGAACAAAAAAGTTGGAGCATGAGTGTGATTACAAAAAATTAGGGTTTCAATTGATTGAATGAAGTAAAGGGATGTGGAAGAATGAATAATAATGAAATATTGAGGAGAAATAATCCAAAAAATGTATAAAAATTGGACAAATATAGAATATCCAGCATGGGTGGATTGCATTCAAAAGTTGAGAGTATGAGGGTTTAAGAAGGATCATGTCAAAAAAACTAGGATAATGTCATGCATATTAGATTTTGTAAAATATTTTAATGTCATTTATGCTAAAATGACACTAAATCATCTTTTTCTACTAGTGTGATTGTGATTCCTAAATAAATTTGAGAATGTGTTTAGTTGAGATAGATTATTCATCATATAATAAATAATTATGGATTATATAATGATATTACCACTAAATTATATGAAGATAATATTGATTTTATAACACAATTTAATGGTGGGTATATCAAAGGGGAAAAATATATCTCAGGAAAACTATTTTTTCACTCATGAACTTCAAAAGAGTGGACAAATTGATATCCATCAAATATTTTTTTGATAATGTTTATGATTTGTTCATAAAGTCATTATTAATTTAAAAATTGATTTATAAAATTAGGATGTGAAGACTAAAAAGTATTTCATGATTTTATAAGGGGGAGTTTGGAATGTTTCACTCTTCTTCCTTTTATTTGGTTTTTCCCATTGGGTTTTCATGATATGGTTTTTAATAAGGGAGCATGGCATGGAATCTAATTACTTTGGATTCACTTGTTTTTTCCCACAAGTTTTTTTAAAGTGAATATTATATAAAATTATATGAAATTATAACATCTAAGGGGGAGTGTTATAAATTATCATTTACTATGTGTGGATGTAATAAGGCTACATTTATGAAGACTTCTGATTTTCTAAACCCTTTATAATGGAAAACCTTTTAATTTATTTAACCTTTGAAATTAAAACTATTGGATTAGATATGGTAGTGATTATTATCAACCATTGGATAAAATATAGGGTACTATATATATAGAGAGATAAATTAATGAATTTTGAAAACTTTAACCCTCTATTTTTTCTCTAATTACTCTGTACTTATTCTATATTACTTATTTTCTTTCAGCATTTCCATATGAATTATTCAATGCACATTTCATCAATAATAAGATTCACCTATAATAGATCACACATTTCTAGTTTTGAAATTCTTCTCAATTTCACTCGGTGTTTGATCCATTTCACATCAATTTGAATATTTTTTTATAACATAATTAAATAAATTAATATGAAATGATAAATTTATTTTTTAATTATTTATCAGTTCCATATCATGACTCAAAAAATCAATGATAGATAAATTTGAAAAAGATATTTATCAATAATTATTTAATAAATAAATCCATTCATCCTCTACAAAAAATAAGATATAATTTAATTTCCATGGAATGATTCCAATTTTTGTTTGATTAAAAATTGAAAAATAATTATATTAAATCAGTTAGTGTAAAATGAGAAATTAAAGAAGGAGCTGCACCACCCCATACAAAATCACCCAAACAAGAGGAAGACTGAGAAATAAGATGTGTAACTCTATTACCATATCATTTAAAAAAAGAAAACATATAATGTGGAATAACCCAACACTTAAAAAGAATATGATATATCAATATCCTTAAAGAATATTGATAAGAAGAATCATGGGATAATGCTAAAAACACCAAGGGACAATCAAAATCAAAATCCCAATGGGGCTAACCCAAAGTTTTCACTATGTAAATCTCATAAAAAATGTCCTAAAATTTTAAAAAATAGACACTGCAAATAGATTATGAAACATTAATTCTTTTAAAAATAACATCACCATTATAACTATTAAAAACTATACTAATAACTATAAAAAATTCAATCTAGATCATTACATAAAATTTAATTTTATTCCATAGAATCTATAGTTTAGTATATTTCAAAGGAAGATCAATAATATTTCTCCCTCTGATAAAATTATTTATTTTCCTCCATGAATCTAAAATTTTCCAATCATATTGAATCAGTAAGGATTTAAGAAGACAATTATTTTTCATAAGTTGATCATTACTTTTTTTTCTAAATAATATAAGGATCAGGGTAGAGTATGTCACTACAAGGGGGTGAATTAGGGGTTACCAAAAAACCAAATCTTGATCAATGTATTCCCATAATTGGTTAGTACTATTAGATCTCAAATGTGATGATGTGATGATGAGATTTATAGTGAGAAAGAACACAAAATGAATATAGGTTTTTATAATGTTGACTCTTTTTTGTAGTCAAGTTGCTATCCTTGGTGAACAATTATTTTGATCCTGCTATGTAATATATTATTATATTATTGAAATGTACAATAAATAGAACAGTAATACATTCCTAAACTTTGATTACAAGAGAGAAATAAAATCATCAATAAGTCAATCAATCTTCACTTCCTAAAATTACGCACCTCTAGAATTTGGATTATATGTGCACTCTTATTCTTCTCCCTAATCCCAACCAAAATCTCCCTAGAATGGGTGGATAGTTATCTCAAATTTCTATATACTTTTCATCACACACAATAGATGGGGGATACCCTATTCATATCACAACTATCTTATGGTAAACCCACCACAATATATCCATTGAAAATTTTATGGCAGAAAAAAGTTCCTATAGATAATTCTGCACTATAGAGACCAGAACATTAAATAAAATCACACCAAAATCATCCCATAACAACATAACAAATATATCAAATAAAAAAAAGAACATTCATAAGATAATGATTGTAATATTATATGTTAGAATAAGAACATAATTAATTTGGTTTAGATGTGAGCCAACTTCATGGGGGGAATATAACTTCCCTTTTAGTGGCAGAAACAAGTATGATTACAATTTCTTTAGGGATCCAAGTTTATCAATCATGAGTGACACAACTTACTAAATATTATAGATTCTACTTAATGAAACCTATATTCATATATTCTTATAATAATGAAAAGTACATCCACATAGATCTTATATTCACAGTTATCACTAGGTTCAGTCAATGACACCCACCACCTCAACTCCCTCAGCTTGTTATCCCTTTGAAACTCTTGTGATTTTACCCTTTTCCCTTCACTTACATTGACCATGTTAAGGTGATAATTTCGGATTCACCTTCCTATTATACCTTCTAGATAACCAACTCGTAACTACTGATTATCCATGCATCATATTCTCTATAAATATTAGTGTGCCATTATCCAGTCACATGGAACCTAGTCACCATATCTTCATCATTTCCATCCAAAACTGTCAAATATTTCCCCATCAAAATTTCTCCTTCTAAAAAACTAATATCGAGACTAGAAAGTGATTTTCCTAGATGAACCTAACAATTTCCCTGTTGAAAATAATTTTCTAAGCTTCACCACTAAGTCCTTCATAAGATCTTACAAACCTCCTTTAGTCCTTAATATTTTTAGGAGCTTTCATGGTCCCCCACTATGATTTTGGTCAACCTAACCCAACCAAGGTGAAAATTTTCTTAAATACATCCTAGAATGTAACCTTTTTCATCATATACATTAGAGTATGATCCACATTTTTCTTTTATTGATCCAATAATATATTCTATAATAAATTTTGTATAAATTGATACTTCAGTTGGATGTGATTCTTCCTTGAATTAAACATCAGTTTTTAGGCTAAGTGAATCGCACTTCGTGAATCACAAATTAGAACCTCATAATATTTCCTCATTTTGAGATCATCTATTTTTCCTTTCATCCAGATTAAATACTTCCCATATTTTTTTAATGAGTTGTACTCTACTTCTATTATAGAGAGTGAAACCACCAATTGAAGTTTCAACATCTGGAAAACTGTCATTCTGAAAAAAAATGAACATGTATCTGGTTGTTCTCTTTTGAGTATATCTATCTCTACCAAAGTAAGAGTCAACAAAACCTTGAAAAGAATATTTTGTTCCAAATAAAATTTATAAGCTTATATAACCATTTAGGTATTAGATAATCCACTCTATAGCCTCAAAATGTTCTATTTTTGGATTTAACATGATCCCACATATAACTTATAATACTTGTGAAATGTCTGACAAAGTATAAACCATAGAGTAAATCAGATTTCCAACTACTAATGAATAGGTAATTTTTTCCATGTACACTATTTATGCTTTCTTTTATAGTAACTTATCCTTACTCAACTTGAAATGTTTATCATTGGGAGTTGTCATCAATTTTTTTCTCATTCAAAAGAGTTCCACCATATTCTAGATATAATTAGACTTGATGAGGTATAGAATGTTGAAAATTAAGTCCCTTATAATAATTTTCCCTAACATATATTTATCCAAACCAATATCCTTTATCTCGAATATTTCATATAATTTAAGGTTTATCTCATCAAACCTTTCCTTCGTAGCACCAATAATGAGAATATCATTAACATAGAGAAGTATGATGATAAAAATCCCATAATCACACAAACTCCAGTAAAAAATGGATAAAATTGATCTATATGAACTTCTAATACAATTTTAAGTCATTAAAATTTATATTCAACTACCTTTTCACATGCTTCAAATAGTAATGGTTTTGATTTAGTTTTTACACAAGGTTCTGGTTCCAATGTTTCTAAAAATAAATCGGTATCTCCATATAGAGCTCCTCATCTAAGTCCATGCGAAGGTATAATATCTTCACATATAACTATTATATATAGAAATTATATATTAAAACCAAACTAAGTACCATTCCTATAGTTATATGTTTAACTATTATTGAAAAGATATTCGAGAAATCTACACCTTCTATTTGTTGAAACCCTTCTATGACTAACCGCTCCTTATACCTTTTTCTACCACCCACTTCCTCCTTTAGCTAATACACCCATTTATTCTAGAATAATTACTTATTTATAGGTTTTTTATTAGATCCTATGTTCTAGATATATAGATAGAATCAATTTATCCCTCATGGATAACTCCCATTATTTCAAGTCTTTCAGATATCTAGCCTCTTATAAGCTCTCTATCTCCCCCTCATCTATTAGAATCTAGTAGTTAAATCACTTACATACCTATAAACATGGTACCTAACTCTTGTGGATCTCTTTAATTCCATATATATATCAACTTTTTTCTATGATCCATATAATAGATCTCTTTCCCTAGAAACTATACCCCGTGCTTCAACAGTCCAAATTAATTATATTACCTTAGGAATTTCTAATAACACAAGAACTTTAATACTATATTCTATATCTTTAATATATTTTGGTGTTCCAGATATAGACACAATTCTTGAATTCTCTCAAACATCCATAACTTACAAACATCCATTCTCATAAAATTTATCTTCTAATGATACTTTTCTCCCAGAAAAATTCCTGGATAAGTTCCAATATTTCCATAGGATCACTTTATTGAAAATCACATTTTGACTTTTGACCACCTTCCAATGGTTGTTTTATCAAAGTTAAAAACCAAAACCTTCATTTATATATCCTATAATGTAACACACTCAGGATGTGCTTCCAAGCCTATCCATTTCCTTGGAACCAACTTGGATATAAGTGAGTGAATTGAAGACTTTGGGACAGGTGAATTTAGCCTTGT
The DNA here is from genome assembly GCA_963277665.1 of Viscum album. Lineage (NCBI taxonomy): Eukaryota > Viridiplantae > Streptophyta > Magnoliopsida > Santalales > Viscaceae > Viscum > Viscum album. The sequence continues at coordinate 1,985,848,503 of OY728122.1, forward strand.
GGAATAATAGGCTTCCAATAGATCTAACCCCAACAGAGATGAGGGATTACTATTGATCATGTATGCTACAAAATTCACAAATTCTGTCCAAAACACCTTGGGAAATACCACATGAATTCTCATAATCCATTCCCTTTCAACTAATGTTCGATTCGTCCTCTTTATTACTTTTTATGTTCTAGAGTACTTGGGAAAATCTTCTCAAATCATATTCCCATCAAACACTAGAATCTATAGAACTTTATACTTCCCTACCCCCACTATTATCAAGATTAAATCACTTAAGATTACTACCAATATATTTTTCTACCATGGATATCCATTAGATAAAGGTCCGAACACATCAGACTTTTTATTAAAAAATAAAACAAACACTTTCTATGTTTCATCATTAATGAAATATATAAAAAAATGACCCTTCACAAGAAAAAACTGGATCCGGCCCCCATACATTGATTTTTAGAAACTTTATGTTACGTTTCTTTAGTGATATACCTTATATTTTGAAGGGTTCCTTTCACTAATTTATAAATATGAAATCCTTGAATGTACCATAATCTATGCTATAAATAATTGAAAAACCTTTTTTGGTGATTATTTTAATCCCTTTCATTCCATAACTTTATAGAAATTTATTCTTCAGCATACATCATAACTTTCAATACACCTATGTGGTATAAAATCCCATCATTCCCTCCATTGTCCACAACCATAAAACCATGTGAATTCTTCTACACACCATTCAAAAATATAACATCAAAACTTGCATCATCTAACTATCTAATTGAAATTAAGTTCTTCCTTATTCCCTATTTGTATGTATGTTGGAAATTTAAGCTATATCCACGGACCTATAGCCACGGTTTTATAGGTATGTGGATATAGCTGGTTTATAGCCACGGTTTATTTTTTAATCTGTGGATACACAATTCCATTCCCATCTTTTTTTCAATTCCCATCGGGCTCCGCCTCCATCCCCGATATGCGTCCCATTTTTTTTTCGATTCCAATCGGGCCCCTCCTCCATCCCTGATATGCGACCCTCTCACCGCGGCACCCTCCTCCCCCAATGGCCTCTCCTCCTCCCCGACAGCCTCTCTCACCACGCCCTCCTCTCTTCCCCTGTGGCTTTCCTCTGTCGCCATCAGTGCTGTCCTCTATCGCTAGTCCTCACCAGCTTTGGTTCCTCAATCCTTCTCCTCCTCCCTCCGAATATCCAGTTCTCATCACCTCATCCCCGCCGAATCTCCAATTCCCATCTCACAAGACCATCTCACCCCTCTCCTATCTGTCCATGTGCGCCACCATCCCTCTCCTGAGTCCTCTTCGTCCTGTTATTTCACCGGATTTATTCCGGTTCTTGGTTGGAGTTTCTAGGTAAGCTATCCTCTTACATTCTTCTTCCTCTTTTTTCTGATTTCTATTCTCCCTGTCACCCTATTTTGTTCGGCCGAACCCTTGTTCATGGGTTAACTAGATTCTTTTTATTTTGTTCCATTGTTAGGGCAATCAATGAGTCTCTCGGGTCAGCTTAGGGTGTGTTTTAGCATTTTCCACCAAATTCAAAGAAAATCGGACTTTTTTGGATTGCCCACCACCGTTTTGAGGTTGGTTTGCATCTTCCTTTTCTTTTATCCTAGTTTTAATTACGGTTTTTGTTATTTTTGGGTTTCTAGAACTTTTTTAGTGTGCAGTGGTCTTCCTTGAGATATGTTTTGATGTTATTTATTATAAATGTGTGTATAAATTCAGATCATTTGGAATTATTTTACAAATAACATCCACATGATTATATTGTGAAGAAATTAATCCTACAACACAAAGAACATGATGGTCAAACATATAGATTGAATGATATTGATGAGTGTTGTTTTCTTGGCTTTAATGTTGGATTCATGTCTAGAGACATAGATTTCTTTGGTCATTTTGCTGAGAACTAACAATATTAGTTTTGAAGAAAAATTATACTATCACTCTTCAGGTATTTGGCTTCACATAGTGGAGGATGTTGGCACACCCTCCTCAAATTCTTGAGCACTGTTGAATATACATTATGTATCATAGTTATCCTTAGTGAAAACATAGAACCTTATTGATATATTCATCTTCTTGTTTGGAAAATGTGAAATAGAATATTGAATGATGATCAAATTTATAGATTATGTTTGGTATTTTCAACTCCCTGATAATGATTACTCTCCATGCTTAACTTGTAGATAATATATTTGTTTGGAATTAATGTTATGGAATTCTAGGAATGTGCATGCTTTATGCCATGTTGATATGATATCTAGTATATCATTGAGATGAATGTCCAAATTTTTATGTTGATAAGAATGATTATTAGTATACTAGATTTATACTTGAAGCATGATAAATCATTGATATGTCATGATCAAGATAGAAGGGGTATGTGTGTATCTGTTCTTGTTATTATAAATGGTTAAAGTAGGTTAGTAAAATATTGACATACCGGTACATTATATGGAATAGTTTTTTTGAGCTCTTATTCAGTATATGCCTTACCCTATTCTACAAGATGGTTTTTGGAACTAATTTTATGCACACTTCCCTCTTTCCTTGCACTAGACTTATGGACTTATTCTAGAATTGCACCTGGGTGGGATGGGATGCAAGACAACCCAATCCCTGGATGGATGTGTGTTTTAGGTCATAATTAGAATATGTCCTATCAATTCCTCTGAATTATCTACTCAATGACATCCAGAATCACATTTCATCTAGTCACTGTAGCTGATGAACATGTTAGTTAGGCATATATTTCTATAAAAATAAACTGAAATTTTATATTTTTCCTTTATTCATAGATATTTTTAATTGGTATTTTAGGTATCTCAAACTCAATCTTGAAACTACTTTGGCAAGAGAATCTATTTCAGGTGGTTGGTTTTCCGATGGTGGATAATTGCATGAGAGGCTACAATAGTTTCATGTTTGTATATGGAGAGGTTATTAAATTATATTTTTATTCTGTTTCTTCATTTCATATTTATAGAAGTCACATCACTTATAATAAACTTTATTTGGTAGATGATGGTCTCATTGAGCACAAAAATGTGAGGTTTTTTACTTTTGCATCACTGGACACCAATAGATATACCCACGGGAGATCATCCCCTATGACAAATCGCTTCCGTCAATTTTTATCCTCACTCGGGCTTTTCCTCTCCCACTCACTCACCCAATCCCTCCCTCGAAACCCTTCTCCACTGATCTTCCTTCAAAACCCATCTCCTCCGATCCTTACCCGACCAATTTCTCCCTCATCCGATCCTCACCCAACCAATTTCTCCCTCGTCTGATCCTCACCCGACCAATTTCTCCCTTGTCCGATCCTCACCGGCTTCTCCTTCACGGTTCCACCATCCCTCACCGGATTCCATTTGCGTCCTCCATTCATGGATTATCCATTCGCGGTTCCTCCATTTGAATCCTCTATTCATGGCTTCTCCATCCCTCGACCAATTTGACGCCATGTATGTTTTCATATCTTTTCACAGTAATTATTATATTTTTCTGTATATATATTAAAGCACATAGAATTTTTTTCCACATTGCACTTTTTTATTTAAGTGTGCTTAAAAACCTATATAGATTATATGGTATGAATTTAACTAGAGAGTTTTCACCCATCGGTGATGAGTCCTTCACATCTCAAATTAGATTTTCTCAAATTCATCCTTAACAGACTGATATTTGTCCCATTATATTGACATTCAAATCTATATTTATTACCCCCATTTCATTCTTTGTGATTATCTATTTTTTTCATTCATTTCCTTATGCTCAAGGACCATTAGCCTTGTAATCATAGGTGGACCAACGATAAATGATTGAGGTTCTATTTGGTTTTTTTATACAATGCACATGAAAATCGGAAATGATCACTTGTATGATGTATTATTTTTAATTTAGACATGGGAATGTTTGTGTTTCCTTATTTATATATCATTTATTCTGAATCTGTTTTGAATATATTATGTATTATGTTATGAATATGTTATGTATTATGTTATGAATTTGTTATGTAATATGTTCTTTTTAAAAAATTTAACATTATAAGTCTTGTTATGAAATTTTATTTAAATTTAAACTATTATAATCTATTTTTATATGGATTCTAAACATAAATTTAGGTTATTATTGATTTATATGGTGCGGCTCTTCAGAATCTGCATTACATTGTCGAGTTTTTTATTTTTTGATAAATGCTCTGAAGAAGTTAAAAGATATTTTTAGTCTGGAAAACACTTTCAATCATGCATTCAAAAATTTCCAAAATATATTTTTAATTCATCCAGTTCCCTAGTTGTCTAGTTCTTCATGTTTCTGCTCACATTTTTTTTTCAATCGGTGTTATATAGTAGAATTGTTGATTTCAGTTTTAGTTTTACATTCTAGATTTGAAAAAGTTGGTTTCACCAGTGTTCTATAATGATTTCATAAGTTATATTGATCATCTAGTGAAACATCCATATGCAAAGGTTTCCATATGATTTAGCCAGCTAATTAATCAATTTATTTAGTATTCACCTATAAGTTGTAGCACTTTACACATTTATTACCAGTTTTGTTGAATGATGAACCATTTTTGACATGGTAGATTTTATTCCAAGTGACTCCCATTGATATTACATCAAGCTAGTTAGAGTCATATTTAATTGGAAAATATTTTTTCATATGTCCAATCCAATTTTCATTTTCATTACAACAAACACGACTTTTTAGTTTAATCAAGCTTGTTGGTGTAGCTGATTCAGTCTAGGATATTTAAAAGGACATTGGCAACACTACATGATGAGTAGATCTATAAATTCTAAACAGAAGTAGTGTGTTTCATTTCTTCAAGCAACCAAGCAGTGTTCAACTTCATGTAGAACCAGATTCTATTGATTTTTCAGGCCGGTATTTTTAGGAGTTTAAAAGTTCTATGTGCTAATATTTTTATTTCTTTTATATTTTTAAGTTAGGTGGCTTATAATAATTGACATCTTTGTTATCTAGCTTGAACATAAATCTCCTAGAGATTCATTCATTCAAAATTCTTATTTATCAACATCTTCATTAGTTTGTTTCTTTAATTTTTCATTGCTTTCATCTCATTTTTTTGATAGTTTTCTTCCTACTATTTAGCATCTAATTTATTTTTTTAGTCTCTTTTCATCCTTTACCTTGACTATTTATCCTCCTCTTATGGTAATTTACATGAATCCATATATTGAATTTTCCCCAATTGTATTAGGAATATCCCCCTTATATATCATTTTGTTTTTCCATGAAATCCCCCCCACTTTCATTTTTAGATTATGGATGCTTGAATGACTACCCTGAATTAACCAATCAGGACTTGAGAATATTTGGTTTTGTGCATTTCATAAAATCATTATTGATTTGATTATTTTCTATCTCGTATATCTTTTTTAATGTATTCTAAGTCCCTAGATCCTCTTGGGATGAATTTCAAGATTGATTCCCTTATATTTTATATTGAATCCTCTTTATTCTAATCAGATCGAATTATGATTGGGTAATTTTTTGGTTCATGAAAAATTTGGAAACACTTTGAGATGAAGACCTATATAGAATAATTCCAAATTTTTACTTTTTCATCAAAAGGATCGTTCACTATGTAAAACAATCAATGAAACTATGAAGAAATTTATTGATGCGTGCGTTATTTCTGGTCAGTTTGGACCCCTTATTTTTGGTTGAAAGGATTTAGGTAGCTCAGGTGTCATTTAAGGGAGAAAGGTAACACCCTCAGGCTATTAACAGTTTTCTTTATGGCCTTTGTTTTGTGGCGTTGATGTAGTGATCCACGCTGATGCACATCAATTTTTTACAGTAGTAGTTTCATAAGTCCCAGAATAAACAGATACTAACATTTCTTATAATTACACCCCAACACACTTTTTGAGAAGTAATTTCATGAGGCATGAAGTTTGAGAAATGACAGTATTTATGATCATCTACTTAGTGAGAATTTCTTTGGAGATTACATCCCTAATGCAGACATTAATTTAAGTCTAAAGAGAGTGGGAAACCTCTTAAAAAATATCTTTGGGTCCATGGTCCACTCATAAAAAATCCTTGTAGGCTGGATTATCTTGAAGACTCCATAAGACCAATGTTCAATAGACCTATGCATATCTGGTTCCATGATGAATGCCTAATTCTTGATTCAGATGTAGCACTGGATGGAGTCCAGATAATGGCTTTAGACTCCGGAGGAAATCTATGCAAAACTGAGAGGGGGGATGTTCAGGGGGGATTGGATTGGGGGGGGGGGGGGCTTTGCAGGGGGTAAAGATTCAGAAAATGAGGGGGGGGGGGGGGTTTGTCCAGGAAGGTGTGGGGGGGGGTCTGTCATGAAGGAGTGGGATTTCAGCAGTCCAGGGGGGGTGTCCAGGGAGGGGGGGGGCTGTACAGGGGGGGGGGGCTGTAGTGGGGGAGGGGGTTGGGGGGGGGGTGTCTAGGATGGGGTGGGTGGGTGGGTGGGGGGGGTCTGTCCAAAAGAGAATTCTCGGAACTTGGATCTTCTAACCAAACAACTTGGAATTCTTATTTCTGGAAGTGCCAATGTCTAGCCATGTGCTGAAATGAAGCTGGTATGGGTCCCCTTTCACACAAATATATTTAGAGACAAATATATAAGAAATTAAAATGGAAACTGGTAGTCTACCAGTTGACAACTAGGTATTCACCAAAGCCTCATTGCATTTCAAGGGAATTTGGTTATCTTTTTTATGGTTATAGTCATAGTAATTAGAAACCATTCCCTCCTCTTTTTGGCTCAACAGAATGCAGTATTGTGGTACAAATTTTGCAAAAGCTATGCATGAAGCTGGGGGGGGGGGTTCTTAAATGAAAGTTTCCTTGTTTGATTGAATTATTATATTGGGAATATTTGTTTCAAGAATGATTAATCCTTTAGTTTTCAGGTTTGTTATCTGTATTAATAGTTGTAGCATATGATGACTGAACTATTGGTTTATTAGTTGGATATGGTTCTATCATGATTAGTGGGTTCATGTTTTTGTAAATGTAAATGCTAGGTGGTAGAGTTTTGTTTTGTTTTCTTGTTTTTTTTGTGTCTCGTAAATATCAATGGGCCTGGACACATATCCAGGGGGGTGCAGGGTGGGGGGGGGGGGGTATGTCCAGTAGGGGCGGTCTGCAGTTGGGGGCCTGGACACATGTCCAGGGGGTGCAGGGTGGGGGGGGGGTCTATCCAGGGTGGGAGGGGGGGGGGGGGTCTGTCCGGAAGGAGTGGGGGGGGGGGGGGGGGGGAGTCTGTACAGGGTGGAAGGGGGGCTGCGGGGAGATAAAGATTTAGAAAATGCGGTAATAAGGCTGGTAAATGGTATTTCACCAAGGAATCCTCTCATTTTTGAAATGCAGAGGAAAATATTGATGATTCTGGGCATGAACCATTAAAATAGCAATTACATCCCCACAACACAAGCTACTGAGATATCTTCCTAGTTTTTCATCCCCATAGATTTCATATATACCCTATTTTAGAGGCAGTGGGAAACATGAAGGAATTATCTGCCTATTGATGGGATCTGAAGTTTCCTTCAAGGGAAAGAAAACATTCTGAATGGGTATTGAGAAATTTTAATGCCTTAGAGCATTTCTTACATGAAGCATCCTGATATTGTGTAAGATTACATGCTGGACTTGAAAACACCTACATTTATAGTTTTAAATATATGAACTCCCTCACATGGCCAAGCTCCATCACCACTCTTTGTCCACCACATCACATTGTCAACATGTCTAACTCAAACTCACTTTAGGGGTGTCCATTAATCTCCCCATATTTTCAACAAATCATCTTGGGAAAAGTCAACACATTTTGTCAAAAAATACAACACAACCCAAGGGGTGTCAAACTGCATCACTATCCCCTCATATCTTTCTCTTTCCCATCTATAGTGGCACAACCTACTCCATTATGGAATACTCAGCATATATAGAATAATATTACTCCAATGCTTCTCTTGTGTATGTATTGACTGAAATCGGATTTCATTTGAACAAAAAGCCTTTATTAACGATCATGTTATTCAGTATTGGGATTTACATATCAATCTGAATATTCTTTGTTCATTTTTTATTATGGAGTTATGTATCATTTATCATTTACATTTGACACATTGATCACATATATATAATAAGTTGTTATATCTCACTCTTTTTCCTATTATTTACTTACAGGTGGTTACTTATGATGAGGTCGATTCTACCGACCACCATAGAAGCCAGTGAGTTCAACATTGGATTCAGGTAAGGATTCTTCCATTTTTATTCTTTGGCTCAATTTTAATTTGGGTTTTTGTGACTTTTGGGTTCCCTATCTTTTTGCAGTGCGTTTTGGATCTTGTTGAGGATAGTGAAGCACCACATGACTGGGATATCCTCTCAACCTGCGGGCATTAGGCCTTCTAAAAGTTCATCATAAGGCCTGACTCCTTGGTTCAGTTTGGGCCAGGTTAGGTTTTCTAAGTTATTTGTTATTGGGTTCATTTTTTTTGGTTTATGTTAATTTTAACAGGTTCATTTTGTTTGATTTGGGGCTATTCAGTTCAATTAAATTAATTTTAGAACCAATCAGGTATGTTTCAATAGTTTCATTTTTTTCATGCTCAATTATGATTTATTGAAGTCAGTTTTGATTGGTTTGAGTCAGTTTGGTTACATTATTTTTAGTTTGGTTCAGTTTTATCTTTTTCAAAACCATTTGGTTTGGTTCCACTTTACTCAAATTGGCATGATGATGTTTGATTTAGTTCTAGTCATATTAGTATGTTTTTGATTAGTGTAGTTAATTTGACTGGAATTTTTTGTATAATACCATATATTAGCATGTTTTTGGTTTTCGCAATTCAATTGCCCCACCTCCTACCGCTCCCTTCACTCCTGGCCAGAAGATGCTGCCCCCGGATGTCGCTGGACCGAGCCAACACGTCGCGGTCACGCCACGGTCACGTCACGGTCACGCCGCGGTCACGCCGTGGTCACGCCACGGTAATGTCGTGATTTGGCCCTGCTCCAGCCACATCTATCCCACACCACCCCCTTCCACCTTCATTTCAGCCCGCTACCACCAACATTCCAGCCCGCAACAGCCCCCCTTCCACCTTCGAATCAGCCCGCACCATCCCCGCAGCACCTGCAACCATCCCCCTTCCACCAGCATTCCAGCCTCCTCCCGCTCCCTTCGCTCCTGGCAGAAAGATGCTGCCCCACGGATGTTACTGGACTAGGCTAACACACCGCAGTCACGCCGCAGTCACGCCGCGTTAATGTCGTGATTTGGCCCTGCTCCATACACATCCATCCCACAACACCCCCTTCCACCTTCATTTCATCCCACTTCCACCAACATTCCAGCCCGCAACAGCCCCCCCTGCCACCTTCGAATCAGCTCGCACCATCCCCCCAGCACCTGCAACCAGCCCCCTTCTACCAGCATTCCAGCTTCCTCCCGCTCCCTTCGCTCCAGGCCGGAATATGCTGCCCCGTGGATGCCGCTGGACCGGGCCAACACGCCGCGGTCACGCTGCGGTCACACCGCGTTCACGCCGCGGTCTTCCATTATGCTATTTCTTTCCTCTATTTTGACATACAAGCAAGTCTTGTTTGCATGAATCTAAGTTTTTATCCTTCTTCCATGATAGAAGAACCGATCCTTTTATATTTATCATTTGGCTTAGACTTCTTAGGTTTATTACCGAAGGATGTATGATCTGCCTTCTTTAAAAACTTCTTGGGAATAGTGTTTCCAGCTTCATTTTTTTAAAATTTTCCAAAGGAAGTTTCCTTCCATTTTTCATCATCAGTAGTCTTCATTATCCATTTGTTTTTAACACATTCTTAGATGATCATGCTCCATTCTAAACCTGTATGTTTCAAATTTCCTTATGAAGTAGCGACCCTTAATTCTTTGATTCCTTTGTGAGAGAAGTATATTGCAATGGCATGATGAGGATCCTAATCTGATGAATGGAAGGGATATGAAAGAAATACCTACAAGACCGCCTCTAACCCTGAAAACATCACCAGGACAGGTATGGCTGAGAATCAGGTATTTAGTTCAATCTCCTCAACTTTTTTAGATTTGTGAATATCAATCACTACTATTTATATTTGGTTGCAGTGGATAGTTGCATATGGATTTCACTGTACATGAAATATTTAATGCAATTTGAATAAATATTAGGTTTTAAAACAATCCAAATCCTCTATTTACGCAACAAAAGGGGTTAAAAATTCCAACATAAAGGATTATCATGGCCTCAAGGAGTTCAATTAAAAGAGGATTCTTCTCTTTTTTTCTATTTGGTTTATCAGGTGATTCTTTTGTCTTTTATTATTCATTTGTGTTATTAAATCATTACAATTAGGTATAAAATTTAAATCATTCCAATTAGGAATATAGTTTATCAAGCATACACATTTAATGAACTTTCTTTCAATTTTCATTTGTGTTATACAGTTTTTGCAATTGGTTTAACAAACTGAATACATAAAGTTTATTGAATAAACTGTATGAAACATATAGATTTCATACAAATTATTGAATCAACTATATAGAATTTATCCGATAAACTGGATGCCTAAACTAAATAAACTATATAAACTGTATGCAGTTTATTCAATAAAATGAATGCAGTTTACTAAATAAACTATATAAACTGTATGCAGTTTATTCAATAAACTGAATGCAGTTTATTGAATAAACTGAATGCCGTTAAACTATATTAACTATATGCATAAACTGAATACATCTTATTGAATAAACTATGTAAACTGTATGTATTTTTTTTGAATAAGAAATCTAATCAACTTGATGCAATAATTGATTTCAAAGATGTAAGTTGGCATTGATCGAACTGCCACTAATAATGGTTTTGGGGTGAGCTCTGTTTACACCCAGCCCTATACCCGGTATTTATACCTTGAATATTTTTTCTTTTTAATCAATAATTCTTATTTTATTTGTGTAATATGATCTTAAACAATGAAATATTTATAATCTAAGCATGTTTTCTACTGGGTTATTCCTCTACATGTATTACATGAGTTTAGATGATATATAAACACACAAATCATCTATGGCATCTTATAAGTGTGTATATGTATCTTTAAGAACATGAATCTTTCCAAATATCTGAACTTTATATGATTATAAAGGGGTTGGGCAGGGGGGATGGGGCTGGTAAGGGGGGAGGGGCTGGTGGGGGAAGGGGCTGGGCAGGGGGGAGGGGATGAGAGGGGAAGAATTGGGCAGGGGGAGGGAGCTGGTGAGGGCTGGGGATGGGCAGGGGGGATGGGGCTGGGCAGGGGGGAGGGGCTGGTGGGGGAAGGGGCTGGGTAGGGGGGGAGGGGATGAGAGGGGAAGAATTGGGCCAGAGGGAGGGGGCTGGTGAGGGATGGGGCTGGGTAGGGGGGATGGGGCTGGATAGGGGGGAGGGGCTGGTGGGGGAAGGGGCTGGGCAGGGGGGAGGGGATGAGAGGGGAAGAACTGGGCCGGGGGGAGGGGGCTGGTGGGGGATGGGGCTGGGCAGGGGGGATGGGGCTGGGCCGGGGGGAGGGGCTGGTGGGGGAAGGGGCTGGGTAGGGGGAGGGGATGAGAGGGGAAGAACTGGGCCGAGGGGAGGGGGCTGGTGGGGGGTGGGGCTGGGAAGGGGGGTGGGGCTGGGTAGGGGGGATGGGGCTGGGTAGGGGGGAGGGGCTGGTGGGGGAAGAGGCTGGGCAGGGGGGAGGGGATGAGAGGGGAAGAACTGGGCAGGGGGAGGGGATGAGAGGGGAAGAACTGGGCAGGGGGGAGGGGGCTGGTGGGGGATGGGGTTGGGTAGGGGGGAGGGGCTGGTGGGGGATGGGGCTGGGCGTCTTCCTCCATTTCAAGGAAAATGAAGTCAGAGAAGATATACAACTCTCTTTTTCATACTGGTAATGTATCTAGATTAATATACCATTAATTTCATGTTCATAATAATTTCCCATTGTATATTTCATATTACACATTCAAAATATTATTTATTTTCAATTTTATACCCAACTGTTGATTGTGTTTTCATTTCTTTGTGCTATGATTTATTAATGGTTGTTTTTTTAGAATGAAGCAAAAAATGATTTGTATTTTACAGTCACCCTTATGTTGTAAGTGGGTCCATTGTAGGAGTCCACTGGATTGCAACTGAAGAGATCTAATGGATGGATGGGTTCTTTTGGTTAAGCTGGTTTGTCATTGCCTTCATTTTTACTCATTGCTAGAGTTGTGTATTACATCTTTTTTTCTTGGTGTTTTACTGCTCCTACAATTAGAACTACTTTAGTTATCTTTTAGATTTTTCGGGTTATGTTCGAAACAAGGCTAATTGAAATTATGGTAAGATTTAAATGGCTGAATGGTTTGGGGGGGTAGGACTGGCAGGGGGAGGGGAATCTGTCCAGGGTCTGGGGGGAATCTGTCCAGGGTATGGGGGGGAATCTGTCCAGGGGGAGGGGGATCTGTCCAGGGTCTGGTGGGGTGTCTAGGGTCTGGGGGGGCTGCTGTCTAGGGGGTCCAGTAGGGGGCTGCTGCTGTCCAGGGGGGTCCAGCAGGGGGGGGGGGGTGCTGTCCAAGGGGGTCTAGCAGGGGGGCGAGGGGTGTGCAAGGGGTGCAAGGGATGTGTGTGTGTGTGTGGGGGGGGGATGACTGCTGTCCGGGGGGGGGATGGTTTTTTTATGAAATGGGAAGATGACTTTGTTTATGTTCATGGGTATTGGAAAAGAAAAGGATGTTGTCGAAATTGTCATAAATAATTCATGCACTGTCCTCCAGCGCTCGCTTTTTCCAGCTGCGATCGCATCACAGCTGTGCTGGTGTTGTCCAACAGCAAACAAAGGTCTCACAGTTATCTCTCTCCTTGATCGGGTACTCACAAACAACTTCCCAAGTAGTCCATTGACTGCATATTCCTAAGATGTCTATATGGCTTGACAAAAGAAGATATAACGGCCTTTCTGCCCAGATCATAACTGAAGATCTATCCTTTACTTATATGTGGCAAGCATAAGATTCCCTCACTTCCAGAAATGAGAAAGATATTTATGGGATTGTCTAAATATACAATGTAATTTAAATTCTAGTCAACTTTGATCATTAGGTTGTCACATAAGGAATAAAGTGACATTATTAACTGATGTCCAAATGGAGATGGAATCAAGAACAAGATTCATGGGCATGTGTTAATTATATAAGAGAAATTTTTGGATTGGTGTTGCCTGATCCAGTTGGGCCAAATTATTGTGGCCCGCAAAGGTGACCGCCATTCACTGTAGCACTTTTGACAAAGGTGACCGCCGTTCACTGTAGTGACGCAGGGGTGGGGGACCAGGGGAAAACAGGTAGGGGGACTGGAAGGGGGCAAATCCAGATGGAAAATAGGGGGGGGGGAGACATGCAGGGGGGGTGGCAGGGGGGGATGGCAGGTGGGTGGAAGGTAGGGGGACTAGCAGGGGGCAGGGGGGACTGGCAGGGGGGTGGCAGGGGGTAGGGGGGGACTAGCAGGGGGACTAGTAGGGGGTAGGGGGACTAGTAAGGGACTGGCAGGGGGGTGGCAGGGGGGACTAGCAGGGGGCAGGGCAACTAGCAGGGGGCATGAGGGACTGGCAGGGGGTGGCAGGGGGCAGGGGGCGGGGACTGGCAGGGGGCAGGTGGGGACTGGCAGGGGCAGGGGAGACTGGCAGGGGGGGACTAGCAGGTGGCAGGGGGGAATGGCAGGGGGGTGGTTGGGGACTAGCTGGGGGTAGGGGGTGGAAGGCAGGCCTACTGTGTTTTTTTATTGAACTTTGATCTATAGCCACAGTTTCTAATCGTGGCTATAAGGCTTGTTTGTGTTTTACCTTCTGCCACGGTTTCAAACCGTGGCTATAAGGCTTTAGCCATGGTTTTAAACCGTGGCTATAGGAGTTGGCCTATAGCCATGCCAATACCATCCACGGTTCAATGAACTGTGGATATAACCTATAGCCACAGTTTTTGGGCTTATAGCCATGGTTTCAAACCCTGGATATAGCCTAAATTTCTAGTAGTGTTTCATTCCTTATCCAAATAGATATGTCACCCTTTCTAAAAATATATAGATCCTGATCATCTGTAAGATGAAACATTCTATATATTCTAGAAATATAATTCTTTATACTTTTCTTAGATGTTCAGTGAAATGAAGATCCTGAGTCTATAATCCAAGATTTAATAAAACCAGAGACACTCAATAGTAGACCATTCTTATAATCTTATACGATATTCAAAAATCTAATTTCAAAAGTGTATATTTTAGAATTTACTCTCCACTTATTACAACCCTTATTCTAGTGACCTTTCTCCCCACAGTTCCAACACATGTGACTACCTTCCATCATGTTACTCATACTCTGACTTCTTCCTTTCCCTTTTCTTTGATCATTCCATATAGTGGATTACCCTCTTCCTTATGCACTATAAGTATTACTGGAATATGAATATATTTACAATGAAGTTACTCATTTAATATTAGGTCCCCAATATCTGTAAACACTAAGTAAACCTTTCTAATAGAACTCCTCACAATGGCCACCATCACATCCCATGACTCATAGAGGGATGAAAATAATAATGAAACCCACTTTAGATCTCTAAAGTTCACCTTCACTGACTCTAACTAACTCTAGATCATATTGTATTCATTGATGTGATATATCATTGGTTTACCTTTCGTCATCCTTATAATTCTTATAATTATTTCATATAGTATAAATCACATAAAATCACTTATCGAACACAATAAAAATTTTATAAAATAATAATGAATTAAATAAGAGGTATTTATAGAAGTTAAGGATCCTATACTGATTAAATAACAACTTGAACTTAGGAATAGTAATATGACCCTTATGAATAGTAAACTATCCAAATGAATCGTAACCTCACCCGTAAAATTATAAATAAGATTTATACATATTATAATTTAAATTATGATATAATTATATCATATTATAAGTAAATGAATATTTTAAAAATTATTAATTAAGTGCTGGTATTTTTATAAGTCATAAATATTTAATTAAAACATTTTAATTAATAAAATGATTAAAAAGAAAATTTATTTTCATAAAATGTATTCATAAATTAATATTTATTTTCTTATGATTTTAATATAATTTTCGGATACCTTATTTATTTTTTTAAAGTGTTATAAAAGCATTTATAATATTTAAATTGGCATTTTTCGAATAAATGATGATTTTAATTAAAAATTAAAATTCTCATAATTAGAAAATTATTTTTATAAAATTTATTTCATTTTTTAATTCAAAATGTCAAAAAATGGTTAGAGTGAATTTTTGGGATTTTTCTAATATACTTGAATTTTTGGTGAATAGTAAAATACGGTAAAATAGGGTATCAATACATTATAAGTTAAATAAACTATTAATTGAGTAATATATGATTTAAGAACTATAATCTAGAACTTACCTTCATTATTTTAATATATTTTATGATAATTCTCAATCTATTCATAATCTTGATCCAAAATAATAAATAAATGAATAAAATATTCAAAAAACACCCATCTCCTCCACTATAAATACCACCCCTCACCAGCTCTTCTTATAACACCATAGAAGCCTTTATCCTTGTATAAATTCTACCCAATAATATTACCAATACCATACCACACTTCTAGGAGCTCTTGGTCTCATAAAAAGACCAAAACTAATCCCCTGAAGGAGGCTCTCAAGGAGGATAATTCAAGAAGTAAAAATCCTATTTCTTTTCTTTTATTTTCTTTTCAATTTATTTTATTTTCTTATCCTTATTTCAAATACCCAGTCTAAGGAGACATGATAAATAAAATATAATTTATATAATATTATTATATCATGTTAATGGAAGACCCATCATCAAACTCCTTTCTCTCTCTCTTATATTCTATAAATGAAAACATCACCCGTGTTGTGTCAATTTACAGACATTATGGACGATGCATTTTTATTTTCCATTAATTCCTTCAAGGATATTCATAAAACCATAATTATGGTTAGAAAATATTTTATTATAAATATTATAAGTTATTTACTATTCTAGAACCAATATATATACATGAAATTAATTAATAAGACAAAACTATTTCGTGAGGATCAAAAAACCACAAAAATGATATAAACGATTATCATTAAAGTTATATCTAGTGAATCATCCTCATATATGAAAAAAAAATATATTAGGACATTAAATCTGATTTATTTTCCTTAATAACATTTAATTCCACTCCTATATAATTATACCCATTTTACATGAACTTCATTACTTATAAACAAGCGAACCGATCATGAAAACCAAGAAAATGAATGCTCCTGAATGATGAAATTAAACTATATAACTCATAAAAAAGGTCATAAATGATATTAATAAAAATATAAATAATAAAATACATTTATAAAAAGTTATTAATTAATTAATTAATGGATTTAATTTGATTATCCAGGACATTAAGGTTAAGTGTAGAACACATTCGGACATAAGGTAAGAGTTTCTTCCCGAACCTCCATTTTCATTTAGGTTTTTTCTCCCGATATACACTAATTTAATTATTAATTTATTTTATATACTTATTATAAATTATTATTATATGTCCCAAAATAATTTATTCTGATTATTTCATCTTTCTTTTGTGGAAAATACATGTTTTACAAGGACCCCTTCTCAATTCTTCCCGATATGCAAGCGCGAATAAAGGGAAAACCTCAATTTCTTACCCATTTTCAAGTTTAATTTAGAATATTTTTTAAGAATCCATTATTTTTATAAAATAATTTTTTTCATGAAAAGATATTTTTTTCATTTCTAGTATTATACAAAAAATCATGAAAAATACAAATGATTTTTCCAAGAAAAATCTTCTTTGCAAAGTAAAAGGGGTATTTCTATCAGGAATTCCTTGATGGTTTTATTATATTATTTTCATATATTTCAACACCTCTATTTAATTTTATTGATATATTATGATTATCATCTACCATATTTTATTAAATGGTTTATGATCATTTTTATTGTGGATGTTCTATCTTGATACCGTTCACCATACTGCTCCGAATGGTTAGTGATAATGTTTATAGATTGGGGAAAGTTATTTACATATCATATATATATATATATGGTTTATGTTTAACCCCATTCATATGAGGAATGCATTGTAATTAGTAAGTGATTTATGGGGCCCACTATATCCATTTGTAATATCACTAGCTCTCATGAGACAAAATAGATATGGACTTGGTCGAGGCCTTGCCCATTTCCAGATATAGTTTTGGCCGAGGCCTTAACCATTTATTTTTAGATATCTTTGATGAGGCCTCAAAGGTATGTTTTAGATGTACGTTATTGTGAATTACCTCATTAGGGAATTTTGTATATGATAAATCATGAGATTATTCGACTAGTATATTATCCATGGTTAAGTTTCATATGATTATTTATATGGAATTATTTATTCATCTTTTATTCTTTCCATATTCTTCTCATGTTTATGTTCTAATGAAATGTTTTTTTCAGTCATTCACCAAGACTTATTGTTTATATTAGCTGACACTCTATTACACACCCTTACTGAGCATCTGAGCTTACCCCTTTATTATGTTTTATTTTCCCCAAGGATATGAAGATGAATATTATGAATGACCTGTAGGGTTAATCTAAGAGAATTTGGGTGTTACCAATTTATTTTCTATGTTTTTTTCCATTTAATTTGTAATTTAAAGTTCATGTATGTAATATAGATTCCAAAAACACTAAACTGATCGGTCCTTTGGGATTAAAGTCTTGAATCTATGCTAATGTATTAATGTAAGGCACCGAATCAGAGCTACTGGGACTAGGGTATTTACAATCCTTATGCCAAATAACCCCACAAAAATAAAACCTTATTTATTACGGTTGGATTATCATACAAGTTTGTGTTGGTCTTTATAAGCTCCAATGATGTTTTCAATTATATAATATTATAATAAAAATTTTTAGATATTGAAATCTATATCAACCCCAATGTTTTTTATCTATCCAATATCATTCTTCCTTCCTAATAACTTTCAACTTGGTACCCATCAACAGTGAATAAAAGTCCTTCTATAGTAGAAAATCCTATATCTGTATTTTCTATAATCCAAAATTTATGCTATAGAACATCACCATAAAGGCCTTACACTCATCTAACACCATATCACCAAAAATTGAGAACTTTAATAAATTTAAATTGATGTAAAAGGGATTTGAAACTTATTACCAATGTTCTATTATAATTAAAAGAAAAAAATTATGCTAATTTTAGATCTTCAAAACACCTTCCACTAGGTGTTGACTATTTTTGAACTCAATAGAAGATATGATACCACTTGTTGGGATCAATTTTTTTTTGGTATACCCACCATAATATGTAGTCTGAAACTTCTGAGGCGGAACAAAGTTTTGGAAGTTGATATCATTCCATGGAGACCAAAACTTGGAAGAAAAATACGCCCAAATAACCACACCAAAACACACAAAACATTTCAAATGAAACATAACAAAGAATAATATGAAGACAATGATCAAAATAATTCATTAAAAAAGTGTTGGTATTGTGAATAATATTTAAGTAACCTAATTCAACTTACCATAAGGAGTAACTCTATAAGTTCACTTTGGAATTTTCAAGGTAGTGGCAATATCATCTTCCATGAATTCATTTACTAGACGATAGTGTTATTATAATGGGATGAGAAAACTTACTTATGTTTATTATATGGGGGATATTAATAGTTGACCATATGTGTCAGTTGTGGTAGTGCTAGCTTCATTTAATTAGTTAAGTCAATGGATGACTGATCACATTTCTCAGATGGTGATGTAACCTATTTTATTTTCAACAAAACTCTATAAAATAGAGGTGGACCCATATGTTGATATGTGTGTGTATTGATTGAAGTACCTGTAACTTTCAATTTGAGTCTAATAACCAACTCTTTAGCTAAAGTGATTCATATCCTTGTATTTATAGTGAAATTAAATCTTTTTCAGTGTTCTCCCAATCATTTAGGATAAAAATTTAGACCACATAAATATATTTTCATCCTATTTATTTTCACATTGTTTCCTTTATTGAATTTATATTTATGAGTTATTTTAAAGAGCATGTCATAGGAATGACTTAACAGTGATTAAGGTGTAACAGGATTCCTAGTTCTAGTCTTTTAAGAGGTTGGGAAGTTTTGGTGGTTTTATTATACTATGAAAAGCCATCAGTGTGTACTTACTTATGATGAACTCATGATCTATCAACTATAATTTTTATGAAGGTTTGATTCCCAAAAATTGGTATAAGATCTTAGTTAGATAAAATCAACCAATTAGGTAACATTATCACTCGTATCAGTGTTATATTTATTTTAGTTGGGTATACTATCATCAGAAGGTACAATGATGAAAGAATAAAATGTTCACATTAGTTAGTTCAATGGAACTGACTATGGATTCCTTTGGATACTGATAAAATACTTTCTCATTCAAAAGTATCATGAAATTTTATTTAGTGGTGGGAAGACTAAAAAAATAAATAATGTGAATTAAAAAATTGGATAGAAAGGAACATGGATTAGTGAGGATGTAGTTGTAATGAAATGTTTCCTTCAACATCTAGGATAAGAAGACTACAACTAGATGATGGTGGCCTCAATGGAAATCTACGAGAAACTGAAGGCATTAAACAAAGTGTTCCTAATAAGGTGTTTGTTTATTTTGTGTTTATTAGAAGGAAGGTTAATGATAGATAATGTGAATGACTTCAACATGATCTAGAGATAACTTTAAGTAGTGAAATTTACATTCATATATGATATTTGATTTATTATTCTACTATCACCACCAATAGAATCATGGAATAGAATGAATACCGTAGTCATCAATTCAAGAATAAAGAATGATCTAGTTTATGAAGACATATGTAATTTGATCCTCAATGAGGAAATATGGAGGAGGGATGTCCAAGAACCTTATGGTAATTCTCTTAATTCTGATGGAAGGGGATACTCACCCCAGAGAAGGAACCATTTACAAGAAAAATATAGGTATAGGGAGGGGAGTCTAGGAAATTCGATTGGTCTATGTCTCACCTACTAGAATTTTAGGAATCATAAACATCTTCCAAGGAATTGTAGGAATCATAATGAAGTTACTATAAGGAAAACTTTTGGAAGTTAAAATTCCACTAGTACAATGGAAGGAGGCAATAATTAATTACTTAGTGTCCACATTCTGGTGACATCATGGGTGGTTGAATCCGAGGCATATTTTTACTCAAATATAGAATGAGGATGCATGGTAAAATACATATCACGAATCTCCAACAAATTCCACCAAGCATATGATAAATCTTTAGATGTTTTTGTAATGGGTGATTTAAACATCTGGATGAATAATGACAGTATTCTTTAGTTGAAGAAGTGATACACTTTCTAGGTGTCCAAAAGAATCTCATTTCAGTAGGGTAGTTAGATAATGCAGTATTCAGAATGAACTTCACCAATAGAGTTTATAAAGTTACTCAAGGGTCCACAATTATGGTGTGAGGAGTAAAGTATGATACTATTTATCAAAATTGAAGTTCAAATGGAAGTGAAATGGCTATAAGTACAAACTTGGAAGGTCAAAAGATCTGGTATTACAGGTTGGGTCACCTTAGTGAGAAGAATATTAAGGTTATAGTAGAGAGAGACATACTAAACTTTATCACACAACTATTTACAGTTTTTACAGTTGGGTATCAAGGAATAAAAAATAAGTGGCATTTAACTTTAATGAATTGAATCCTATAGCCTAGATGCTAGGGTTTTTTTCACTTAGATTAGTGGGGACTTTCCTCAGTCCAATCTCATAGAGGATCTATTTACTTTATAAAATTCATTTTTGATTCTATGAAGAAGGTATGGTTCTATTTACAAAAGAATAAATCTTATTTTTTCCAGTAATTTTGTGCAATGGAAATCTATGGTATAATTAGAAAGTGGTCGGAAGTTTAAATATCTTATATTATGCAACAATAGTGAGTATAGTGGAAATAATTTCTTGATATTTTTCTAGAAGAAGCGAATCAAGATTTATAGGATAGTACCAAGAACACCATATAAAAATGGGGTGGCAGATACAATGAGTCATACTTTTACTAAGAAGGAAAGATTCATGCATGTGCACTTCAGAATTCCCAAGACCATTTTTGATTTATCAATAAATATAGTAGCATATCTAGTCAATATAAGTCCAAATTTTATATTGGTAGAAATTCTACCAAAAGATATATGGTTCAATAAGTTACCAAATGTTTCTCACCTAATTTTTTTTGAAAATATAGTGTACACTCTTTTTAATGCGAAGGATAGAGACAAGTTGGAAACAAAGTCCATTTTTTTGGTTGGATATGGGAATAAAGACTATGGTTTCTAACTATGGGATGATGATACAAACCATGTCATTTGAAATTGAAATGTTATATTCAATGATAATATCCTATAAAAGTATAAAAAAATGGATTAATCAGAAGTTAAAGGGAAGAAACCAACTATTGATGTTCAAGTTAATCAAGGTCTTCTAATGCCTGAGGGAAATCCATGAAAGTTGAGAAATAAAAAGTTAGGGCATTGAAAATAATAGCATCAATGAAAGAAACTTATAAAGAAAGTTTGAGGAGGTTATATATATTTAGGCATCCAATCCAATGATATTAGGCTAATGCATAATTCCTAATTTTAAAGGATGATATTGAACTTGTATTCCTAGAAGAGGTAGAAACACTCAGTGATTTGAAACGGTGGGATTAATCTATGAAGGAAGAAATGAATTCATTGATTTTAAATGAAACATAAGAGTTGTATAAACTACTAAAATGAAATATATAATTAGAGAATAAATGGGGTTTTTATTATGAAGGAAGAGACTGATGAAATTATAAGATACTAGGCACAATTGGTGGTGAAAGGATTCCAATAGAAGGGAGAAATTAATTTCTTAGAAATATTTTCATTGGTAGTCAAACATACTACCATATGTACAATGTTAATTCTTATAGATTCCTATTATCTTCACTTGGAGTAGATGGATATTATTATTTCCTTTCTTCATGGTGAATTTGAAGAAGATATCTACATGAATCAACCTAAGGGTTTTGAAGACCGTTATAAGGAGGTACTTGTTTACAAATTGAATCAAAGCCTCTAAAAATTTAAATAGTAACCTTGACAGTGGGAAAAAAATTTCAATGCATTCATGATTGTATAAGGTTTCATGAGGAAGGAATATAATAATTTATGTTATCACAAGTTGTGGAATTATGGGATTTATATCATAACTTTACTCTATATGGATTATGAATTTCTTGTGGGTTCAAATATTCAAAAGATTCAGAATTTTAATTGTATTTTTCCAAAATATTTGAAATTAAGGAGGTTTTTCATGTAAAGAAAATTTTAAGGATGAGGATAAAGTGGAATATAAAATTAATTACTCAAATGTTTTCATAGAATTATTACATCAGAAAGATTATTGAGAAATTGAGGATGACTAGATATAAACTATCTCAACCCCTTTCTATATACTTCATTTTATCCAAAGAATATGAAACAATATTAAAAGATGAAGTTCGATACTTGGGAAAATTGATAGATGCCTCATCTTCCATAAGATTAATGTATGTGACCAGATATTTCCATTATAATGGGAGTAGTAAGTTGGTTTAGGTCTAACTCTAAAAGGGAACATTTAGAATCTAAGGAGTGGATCATCTAATTCTTGAAGGGATCAGAAGATATAAAACTTACTTTTGGCAAGATTTTTTTTGGGATTCATTGATGTGGGTTTTTATAGGGGTTCAGATACTCAAAAGAGTAAAATAAGATTCATGTTTACATTTGAAAAAATAATAGTTATTTGGATGTATTGGATGTATCATATGGTTACTTTTTCTATAATGGAAGAATAATATATAGCAGCTATAAAATCCATAAAATATTTATGCTAGTTAATATTCTTACTAAAAGATATTATAGATTCATCATAAGGATTAAAGTTATTCTATGATATTCAGAGGGCTATCCGCCTTACTTGGAATTTAGTGTTTCATATGGGAACAAAACACATTGACTTGAAATTCCATTTCATCTAGAATATACTAGAGGAAAAGGTGTTATATTTTTATAAGGTAGATGAGAATAAAAATCTATATAACATTCTCATAAATTTTTTATTCCATGAAAGTCTAAGGGAACACTATGCCTCAGTAAGACTTGGGTGAACAAAAGTGATGGAGAGTATTGTATATATGAGGAATGAGGATGATATAATCCAAAGTGTTATAGGATTATAAAGAGATAGCTCAAATAAATATTCAAGTGGGATATTTTTGGGTGTGAATCTTATTTAAGTCACCAAATTCAACATACCCAAAGTTATAACTCAAGAATTTCAATTTAGTCTTATCATGGTAGTAGAAAAAATGTCTTCAACACATAGTTTTAATTTACTAAAAGCTGGAGTTCTTCTAATATGAAGAGTAAACTGGTATATGTTTACTAGATGGGGGTGGTGATAATTACAATGACTCTATAATTTGAGGTATTATTGGCTTCAATAGAATGGTGAAGTTAATAGATGGACGATCATATTTCTCAAATAGAGGTGAAACCTATTTTACATAATATGAACCTTTATAAAATAGTTGTGGGGCCAGATATTGATACGTGTGTGTATCAATTAAAGTGATTATAACTTGTAGTTTGAGTATAATCACTATCTATTTAAATAAATGATTATTATCCTTGTATTTTCAGTGAAATTGATGTTTTTTTGGAATTCTACCATAGATTCAAGATAATATTATAAACCACATAAATGTTTCTGTATCCTTTTTATTTCACTATTATTTACTTTTTTGAATGTTTATTTGTGAGTTATCTAGAACTTCTCATGAGAGGAATGACTTAGTGGTGGTGATTAGGGTGGAAAAATCTTCATAGTTTTGGAAATCTAAGATCTAGAAAATTTATGGTGGTTTGATTATGTTGTATAAATCCATCATTGTGTATTTAATTTCGGTGAACTCATGTTCTATCAACAAAAAGTTATATGAAGGTTTTCTTCCCAATAAAAAGAACAAAAAAATTTACATGCTTCAGAAATGACTCTTACTCTATATGGGGAATAATGTTTCACTTTTTATTAAGGAAACATGGATTATTACAATTTATTTAGCACACAGAGTTTCTAAATCACAAGTGATCCACACCACTAAATATAGTAGATTCCACCCTGTATAACTAGTCATCCTGTATTCTAATCATCACAGTGAGTGAATCCATGTAGCTTCTATATTTTCAGCTATCTATCCATTTGATCAAAGCTTCCCATTGCATTAACTCCCTCATTTAGTACACTATACACCCTCTAGAGGTCTCACGAGTTTACCTTTTCACTTTACTTCCATGTTCCAAGTCAAGGCAGTAATTTCTGATGAAACTTTCAATTGTACCTTCTAAAAAACTGGTGTAAGATCCTAGACTTCTAATGAGGTACGTTCTTGTTTAAATTTTGGTTTGAATCACTTTTAGTTGGTTAATGAAATGTTTCCCAAGTTCACGAGGAGTCTCATTGGTGTCTTTTGGGTTTGGGAGATAAAAGAAGGGGAAAAGGACCCATCCAGGGTAGGTTTCATGGTTGGTGCATGGTTAGTAGAAACCATGCTCCATAACTGTACCTTCCTGGAGGAGGTAGTGCACGGTTGGTAAAACCATGCATGGGGAGGGACCAAATCATGTGGACTTGTATAGATCCATCCTGCATGTCAACTGCATGGTTTTTCAAATCATACGGGATCCCTAGGAGACTGTGCGACTTGGCCCCCCTCTTGGATAGAGGGTGGCACATAGTTTGGCCAACCATGTGGACAAACCCTGCACCTCATTAATAATGGGAAAATTTAACAATTACACCCCATGGGATTTATGTTTTATCACCTTAATTTCTTCCCCATTCTTCCTACAATAGCCAAGGATGATGAACCCTTCCTCCCAAAATTCCCAAGGATCGATCTCCCTTGTTTCTAAGCCATCTGGAGTACCATTGGGTAAAAATACAAGATCTGGGTGAGTCTAACACTCATATTTATTACTTTATCTATATTAGGGATCGTATAGCCATTCTTCTTCTTTTGAATACCTAAAACCCTATTTTCCAATAAATTCTAGGTTAAGTCTTTAAAGGTTTTTTGATTTCAAATCAAAGGACAAAGTTGGGAAATCATTCATCTATAGAATCAAGGTAGGTGATCCACAAGTTATATCCCATAGTCTTGGGGTTAAATTTATGTGTATATGTTTTTTCAATTATACCATTGTGCTACCCGTTTGGTTTCCTTGGTGCTGATTGATAAATGAGTTGGTTAAATGATTAATTGAACCCATCATGATCCATATTGGATGCAATGAGGTTTAATTGACTCATATAAATGCCTCTCATGGGGTGTTTCACTCCTTTAAACATGGAATTCAGTTATTTAAATAATTAATTGATGGGTTAATGAGATATATCCCATGATGATTATGTTTTCATGTTAACATGAGTTATGAAATTAAATTGGCGATGTTGCATCTAGATGATTAAAATGGTATAAGGGGGGGGGGGGTGTATAATGTGATCATGTAAATGAGTTATGATATGTAATTAGAAAATGTTCTAATTGGATAAGACATGTAAATGGTAAATGTGATAATGAGTTAATATATGAAATGATGTATGTGTTGAATGAGTTATGGTTTGTAAGGGGTATATGTGATAAGGGATTAAAGTAGCATGTGAAAATTTATTAATGGTATGAGCGGGGTATTGGACTTGAGGATCTATGTCCATGGGTTGGGTTAGACTAAGGCTCTATGCCCCACCCCTATATTTCATGGGTTAGGGAGTTGGACCGAGGCTCTATGACCCTAACGAATTCAAGTGAGTTGAATACCCATAATGAGTACCTAAGGTAAGTTGTTATGTTTTTTTTGTATGTGATGTTATCCCTTGTGATATAGGGAACTTGATTCCCCCTTATGCATATTTTATATGATCGGTATAGGATAAAGTGGGTTTGATGTAAATTATTAACCCATGGAACTAATGATGAAAGTGGATAATGTGAACCTTGTTAATCAATGGAACCCAATTTATCCTCTATTTATCTTGTTATTAATTATGTAATTGCATGAAATATTAGTTTATACTGGATATTTTCTAGACACCATTGGTGTTGGCCTACTAAGTTGTACTCACACCCTGCTCAGGCTTCCATTGGGAACCCAAGAAGACTTCATGGTTGTAGGCCAAGATAAAGGAAAAGGCCCTATGCTATAAGGTTAATTTGGGGATCAAGTATGTGGATGGATGAGGGATCCAAACTTGGATTTGGGACCCATTTTGGGGATTCTTTAGTTTTTATTATTTTAGACCTAGTTTTGGGAAATGGATTTGTGATGCATGTTTATGGTTTAACTTATTTTCATTTATTTTTTATTTTATCTAATATAGATTACTCTGATAAAGAGGGTATAATATTCCCACAAATTCTTCTAGATCCTCACTACTAGTTGGAATCCTCTGGCCTATAGTTAGGAATGCCTGAGGTCATATGGAAAACTCTCTCGAGGCACCAAATAAGTGACACCTAGGTCAGGACGTTACAATGTGATATCAGAGTGGGTTTTATTTTCAGTTTTCTTACTATTTGGGAATTGTAAATGGTAGACTAGGAAATTCATAGCCTTGGTAATGAGATCATTCATGGGAGTAGCTAAACCATGTATGAGGGAAAACCCAAGTACCCAGGGTTGGATTGTTGTTATTAATGTTTGTTGTTACGATTGGATGATATTTCACCTTAGGTGATGCACTTGTTGTGTATTGTGAATATTTTATGGTAGTTTTATCAAAGATAAAATGAAATAAGGTTGGGAATAGATGCATTATTTTTGGAATCTAGGGATATATGTGGAATGCATCATGATAGGAACACATGGAAAAGACATGTGGGATTTAATGGGTAGAATGATTTTCATTTTCCTTGAAATTTGAAAGAAGTGGTGTCTAATAAAGATGATGAAAATGGGTAAATATAAAGAATGTGATAAGATGATTAAATAATATATCCTAATGAAGAGTCATAAATGGTTTAAAATATTTTTATTAAAAGTTGTAAATATAGAAAGGTTCCTAAATGAGAAATATTTTTTGTGTAGGTAACATGGTTAAAAATGTGTCTAATTAATGCTTTGTTAATATATAAGTTAGTTTACACCAATTTTACTATGGCACATGGTAGGGATGGTTGAGGGTAGTGTTAGAAATGTGGATATATCCATCGGGATAATGTATGTGGAGTGGTCTGTTTATGGCTAGTAGAGAGACTTATTTTTCATAACCTGTGGAAGCTTTATGATATATGTTTTGATATGTGTTCTTAGCATTATAGAGATATGCCAACATTACGACATGTTCCAATTGGGAGACATGAGGATATCCCCGAGAACACTCCTCTAGTAGAGAAGTAAGAAACCTCATTGATCTAGGGTAAAATAGGGAAGGATAAGTTCCTTGAGGACATTACTGATTTTATGAAGATGATGGAATGAGACTTAGGGTAGGTTGTGCTGAGTATGTTTGACTTTACTAGAGAGTTTCAGTTGCAACACCATTTGATGTTTTCTGGAGAGGGTGGACCTAAGGTAGATGAGTTCTGGATAGAGTCCATCAAGATAATTTTGGATCACTTGGAGACTCCTCCTAAGAAGATATTCAAGTTAGTGGATTATATGTTATGGGGACCAGTGAAGTGTTAGTGGGATATTATGGTTCAGACTGAGTAGGATGATGGTATTCTATGAAAATATTTTTGGGTAAATTTTTTGTAACATTTCTATCTGGAGACATTGAGATATGATAAGGTTTTGGATTTTATGAGATTGACCCAGGGGACTATTTCAGTGATGGATTATGATGTCCTCTACAAAGATTCACAATTATTTATTCCAGTATTGGTAGGGGATGAGGTGGATATAATGAGATGTTTCTAAGATAGACATAGACATGAGATCAATTCCTGGGTGAATATATTATATTTAAATATGTTTTATGAGATGGTGGATCAGAAACATAATTCATAAGGGAACTTAAAGGAAGCTTCTGGTGGTGGATATGTGGTTCCAGTTGAGTGATAAAGTTGCATGACTTCTAATTGTAGGAAGTGATTTTTTGAGAGTTTTCACTAGGTTGGTAGTCGAAGGAGTATCCAAGGAAGAGGTTTGACCTCTCAGGGTGGTGACTAGGTGTTCTGTTATCAGTGTAGAAGACCAGGACACATGCATGGTCAGTGTCCCCGACCACCTCCAATGGCCCGAAGGCCTTCATTTTTTATTTATTTTATGATAATATACCTTTCAAGGGGTGAGGTAGAACCCTTACAAGGCCCGTAGGTGTAAGTATTACATGGATCGTAGGACTTAGAGGAATTCATTGCCTATAGGATTCACCAGTTGAGTGAAGAGTGTGCGGACGTATGGGTAATGTGTAGAGGTTATATAGGAACCCTCTAATGATGAGGAGTGATGGAGGATCAAGGCCAATGTAGAGTGTAGGAAGGGGGTAAGTTACCCCATATTAGGAAGGCAGTTGGAGTTCCACTAGTCATACCGATCAGGGTGGCAGATGCGGAACCCTAGGACAAGGCCGTTCTTATCAACAGGGTAGTGTAGCACTAATAACTTAGGAAGAAACCTAGGGTATAGGGGAAAGTCAGCTTCATTCAGTTCATCTTGCACCTAGAGGTGGTGAGGCTAGACCATCGACAACTCAAGGTACGATTCTTTTAGCTTCCATGCTTGCTAGTGGTTTATTCAATAAAGGTTCCTCACACTCTTTTATATCTTCTAATTTTGTAAATATTTTGGGTCTATTAGTGGAATATATGTGTGGGGTTATATCAATTGATACACTATTAGGAGTACAAGTAGAAAATATTCGGCAATGTAAGGAGTGTGTTCTTGAGGTTGATGGGTATTGTTTCCTATGGTACATGTTTGTGCTTGAGATGTTAGGTTTTGATATTATATTTTGGATGGATTGGATGGTGTTTTATCAATTCCATATTGAATATTACCACCATATGGTAACATTCAAATCCCTTGTGGGAGAAACTTATGTTCACCATGCGGAATGGGATATCCAGGTCATCTCTGCACGACCTGTTTGTCAACAATTGGGCAAGCTCCTGACCCAAGTGGCATGTCTTGTGCTTGATTATGGGGGAGTTGAGAAGATTGTATTCCCTCATATTATGTATTAGTTCCATGATGTGTTTCTAGAGTACTTCTTAGGGTTTCTACTTGAGTGATAGGTTGAGTTCATGATTGAGTTACTACCTAGAGAGAATCCTATTTCTATTCCGCCATATAAAATGGCACTGACAAAAATTTAGGAACTTAAAACTTAGTTAGAGGAATTAGAGAATAAAGGGTTTATTCATCTGAGTACATCACCTTGGGGGATCTCTAGTTTTTTTCCAATAAGGATGATGTGATGTTGCGGTTGTGTGTCGATTATTGGAAGAAAAATCAGATGATGGTTAAGAATCAATACCATCTTTCACAAATCGATTATCTATTTTACTAGCTTAGGGGAACATCTTTATTTTTGAAAAATCAATTTGAGATCAGGGTATCATTAGTTGAGGGTGAGACCTTTTGATATACCATGAACTTCTTTTAGGAGACGATATAGTTTATATGAGTTTTTTGTGATGCCATTTGGGATAACCAATGTTCCAATAGTGTTTATGTCCCTAATGAATCTAATATTTCCCTTGTACCTGGATCAATTTATAGTTGTGTTTGTGTATGAAATATTTTTGTACTTCAAGACTCATGATGATCATGAAAAACATATTGACATAATTCTAAGTACACTAAGAGTTCACAGGATATATGCCAAGATATCTAAGTGTCATTTTTAGATTGAAAAGGTACATTTATTCTATTACATAATATCTGAGGAAGGTGTGTTTTTGGACCCATATAAAGTTAAAGAAATTTTATCTTATAAGAATACCAAGAATGTTTTTTATATTTAAATATTTTTGGGTTTGGAAGGCTATTATTGACGGTTCTCCAAATAATTTTACCATTGGGAGCACCACTTTAGGGATTGACCAAGAAGGTAATCAAGTTTGAATGGTTTGGGGAATGTGAGAATGATTTCTAGGAGTTAAAGAAGATGTCAACTACTACAATGATTTTGATCCTACCTGATCCAGGAGAGGAATACATCTTGTTTTTTGATGTATTCGGTGTTGGAATTGGAGAATTACTGATGTGAGGTGATTGAGTTATGGCATATGAGTTACAGTAGTTGAGGCCCCATGAATGAAATTAACCTATGAATGATCTTGAGTTGTCCATGGTGGTTTATGATTTAATGTTTTGGTGGAATAACTTGTTGGGATAAAGGCTTATAGTGTATACTGATCATAAAATACTTAAGAAAATATTCTACCATCTCGATTTGAATCTTTAGTAGTGAAAATGGGTTGAGTATATGTAGTCCTTTGATATTGATCTAGTCTACACAGTAGGAATGTGAAACAATGTTTTAGATTATTTGATTCTAAAGACTCAAACCCATGTGGTTTAGGAATCTAGTTTTGAGTGGAGGATGATGTCACTATTTTATGAGATTAATCTAGAGGTTCAGGTTGGACAAGGGAATATATCCCTTGTATCTTTGGCAGTTGAGTCCATGCTTCAAAGCCAGATCAAGGAGAGGAAATATGAGGATCTAGAGTGTTTATCCTTGAGGGAAAGTCTTTAATGTGGGGAGTCACCTTCCAATTAGACTATTGATTTTGATGAGACTGTTTATGTTTGTGGACTTGTTATCATGACTACTTGTATATGGGAATAGTTTATACAAGAGTTTCATGCCTTAAAGTGGGCATTGCACCCTAGTTTAACCAAGATATACCGTGAGTTGTGTAGAAAATGTTGGTGGCCAGGGATGAAGAAAGTAGTTATAGTTTTCATGATGCAATGCTATACATATCAGTAGGTGAAAGATAAGAATTAGTGACTTGGTTGTTTATTACAACCTTTTACCATTTCAAAATGAAAATTGGATGATTTCACAATGAATTTTGTGGTAGGTATTCTGAGGAAACCTCAAAATAATGATGTGATATGGGTAGTTTTGGATTGTTTGACCAAGGTGGAACATTTCTTGTTAATTTGAGAGACTTTTACCTTTAACCGGTTGGGTGATTTGTATTTTTTAGAGATAGTGAAGTTTCATAGGGTCCCACAGACTATAATTTAGGATTGTGATATTTATTTTACTTCGTTCTTCTAGAAAGGGTTATAAAAGGTTCTTGGTAGCCATGTATTCCTGAGTATGGATTTTCACCCATAGATAGACATGTAGTCAAAGCGTACTATTTAGGTGCTGACGGAAATGTTTAGAGAATGTGTCCTAGAAATTTGTGGATCTTGGGATAAGAACTTAGTGATTTTTGAGTCATCTTATCATAACATTTATCAGGTGATTATTCCTATGGAACCCTCTGAGGAAATTTATGGCAGGCCATGTATATCATTGTTATGTTGGATGGAGGATGGGGAATCTGAGTTTTTAGGACTAAGTCTGGTGATGGAGACATCAGAATATTTTTAGTTGATTAAGAAACACATGGATATGACACAAAGTATGTAGAATTTATATGATGATCAATCTTTTCGACCTCTTGAGTTTATGGTGGGTGATCATGCATTACTCTAGGTTTCACCATGGATGGGTAACCATTGGATTCAGAAGAAAAGAAAGTTGGCACCTAGGTATGTGGGTCCATTTGAGATTGTAGAGAGGATTATACCAATGTTATGCTGATTAGCTCTCCCATAATGGTATAGTGTCATGCATAATATTTTTCTTATATCAGAGTTTTAAAAGTATCAAAATGAACCTTCCTATGTGATATATATTAATGATGTTGAGCTTGAGGTAGATGCGTCCTTTATGGAGCATCCGATTTTTATTGTGGATCATAGTGAAAAATTCTTACTGGGAAATCATGTTACATTGGTTTGAGTGTTATCAAAGAATGATAATTTTTAGGAGGAAACTTGGGAAAGGGAAACAGATGTACATACCCAGTGGCCTAATATTTTTACCATAGAGACTTAGTGATGTTTGGGAGTGTGTATTGAGGATGAGCTATTATAAGGTGGAGAGGTTGTAAGATCATGAACTTCTAATGAGGTATGATCTTTTGTAAGTTTTGGTTTCAATCTATTTAAGTTGGTTAATGAAATGTTTCCTAATTTCATGAAGAAGATTGAGGGTGTCCTGAGGGTTTGGGAAATGAAAGAATGGGAAAAGGGTCCATCCAGTGTAGGTTTCATGGTTGGCACATGGTTAGTAGAAACTATATGTCATAACCATGATTTCCTAGAGGTGGTGGTGAATGGTTTGTAAAACCATGAATGGGGAGGGACCAAACCATAAGGTATTGGAAAGATCCATCCTGCACAGCAACCACACAATTTTTCAAACTGTTCGGGCTCCCCAGAAGACCAAGCAACCTAGCCCCCCTCTTGGATAGAGGGTGGCACACTGTTTGGATGAATATACAGCCAAAATCCACGCCTTATTAAAAATGGGTAACTTTACCATTTACCCCCTTCAGGATCTATGTTTCCTCGCCCAAATTTCGTCCCCATTATTACTACAATAGCTAAGGGTGATGAATCCTTCCTCCCAAACTTCCCAAGGATTTAGGTCCCTTGTTTCTAAAATTCTTGGAGCACCGTTGGGTGAAGATTAAAGCTCCAAGTGATTCTAACACTACCCTTTCTTCATTTCTCTAGATTTGGGCCTGTATAAATGTTCTTCTTCTTTTTCTTCTTCTTACGAATCTATAAAAAACTCATTTTCCAATGGATTCTAGGTTGAGGCTCTGAAGGTTGTTTGATTCCAAATCTAAGGCCAAGTTTGGGCAATCATTCATCTACAGAATTGAGGTAGGTGGTCTATAAGTTATACCCCATATCCTTGTGGTAAAATTTACGTGCATGTGGTTATAAGTTTGTACCATTATTCTATCCGTTTGGTTTCTTTGGTGAAGATTGATAAATGGGTTAGTTAAATAATGAATTGAACCCCTCATGATCCTCATGGGATGAATTGAGGCCGAATGGACTAGGTTAAAGTCCACCCATGGGGTGTGCCACTCCTTTGAACATGGAATTGGGTTGTTAAAATAATGAACTGATGGGTTAATGAGATATATCCCTTGATAATTATGTTGGCATGTTAACACAAGTTATGAAATTGAATTAGTGATGTTGCATATAGATGATTTAAATGGTATAAGGGGGAATTTGGTATAATGTGTCATGTAAATAAGTTATGATATGTAAATGGAAAATGTGCTAATGGGCTAAGACATGTAAATAGTAAATTTGATAATGAGCTAAGATATGAAACAATGTATGTGTTCAATGAGTTATGGTTGGTATATGGTATATGTGATAAGGGATTAAAGAATCATGTGAAAATGGATTAATGGTTTGAGTGGGGTATTGGAATTGAGGATCTATGCCCACAGGTCAGGCTAGGATGAGGCTCTAAGCCACACCCTTATATTTCATGGGTTAGGGAGTCGGACTGAGGCTCTATCCCCTAACGAATTCATGTGAGTTGAATACATGGACTGATGTTTTTAGGTAATTTGTAATTTTAGTTTTGTGTAATGTTGTCCCATGTGATGTAGGGTACTTGATTCCCCTCTTATTCATAGTTTTTATGACCGATATAGGCTAAAATGTATTTGATGTAAATGATTAACCCATGGAACTAATACTAAAAGTGGATAACATGAACCTTGTTAATTAATGGAACCTAGTTTATCCTCTTTTTATCTTTTTATTCATTATGTACATACATTCACTATCTATTTATATTATATATTTTTTAGACACCATTGGTGGTGGCCAACTAAGTTTTAATCACACCCTGCTCGGGCCACTATTGGGTACCCGAGAAGAATTCATGGTTGCAGGCCAGGATAAGGGGAAAAAACCCTTTGCCAGTGGGTTGATTTAGGGATTAGGGATTTGAATGGATGGGAGATCTGTACTTGGATTCAGGACCCATTTTGGGGATTATTCAGTTTTTATTTATTTTGGATTTCCCTTACACTTGACAATGTATTAAATGACATAGAATATTTACTATTTGGTTGTGGTCTTGTACCCAATTTTGGGAAATGGATTTTTGATGCACATTTATAGATTTAACTTTTTTCATTTATTTAATATTTTATCTACTGATTTTTACTCCGATAAAGAGTGTAAATCCCCCCATGTGTTCTTCTATACCCTCAATACTAGTCAGTAGCATCTGGCATACAAGGAGGTTCACTTGAGTTCATGTGGCCAACTAGCCCGAGGAACCAGTTAAGTGACACCCAGGTTGGGATGTGACAACTGGCCTATAACTACTAGTGATTGGGGAAACATTTTTTTTGGAACTTATAGTGTACCATATTCCAATCATCCATACCTTGTTCATTTATTCTCCACCATCACCATCAAAAACTATAAAAAATTAGGCCATCAAAATTTCTCTTTCCACTGAAACTAATACATAGTCAAAATAGTTATTCTCAATGTTGATCATAAAAAACTCCTATTTTATTTATAGTTATATAACCACCATAGTGTAGAGACCCCAAAAATAGTGTGGTTATGTTGATTTCATCCATATATTATTTCACCATTTCATTTCAAGAAGCCATTTTATCTTCAAATACATATATTTATTTTTAGTTCAATGACATATAACGAATGATAAAAACTATAGAAGGATTATATTTCTACTTAAAAAATTCCATAAAATGATCATTTTCACACTAAAATACCCATGATATCACTATAATATTTTCTTAATTGAGCCAAAACTAGTTTACCTAAGCCCAGTTCAAAACACCTAGTACTAAATTTTTTTTTATCAAGACATGGAGCATAAATATTTCTTTATAGAACCATTGGATCCAAAAATCCAATTTAAAATTTGGTTCCCCATGTTTATTTCTCAACATATTCCTTGAGCCTCTAGGTATATCTTTATAACAATTCCAAGCATTACTATGGGTATTTTCATTATTGGAGAAAACATAAAAAAAATTAGAAATGCCCATTTTGGGATATCCCATGACATATCACCAGACCATCAAGACGTAACACCCAATGAAATGAATATTTTACCAGGAATCCTTGACAATTAATTTTGGATCTAATGCTATGAACATTTAAATGGATAACCAAGATATGTACAATGCCTCCTTAGAATTTTCTTGGATCCATTAAATTCAACTCAACTCTAAATAACCTCTCAATCATTCATGGTCATGTTATCAATAAATACAACAAAAAAATCTATAAAAATCATGGATGAATTGTCTCATGAAACAAGTAATAACATTACTTCTATGTAAAGGTTATCTAAATACTACACCATAATATAGAATGGTGTTTGTAAGAGTATTCCAACTCTAAAAGTAATATCAATTCTACATTAATCATGTTTGAGTTGATAAAAACTCACATCTCTCAATTTGTTAACTCAATTCATGATGGATTTTTAATAATCAAGAATCATCAAATACCCTAATAATCTACAATGTATCAGAAATTCTGTGTATTTTTTAATTATATGGAATTATTCTGAGATCGTACGCTCTTACGACATGTGATTCCGAGGCCTGGAGAGCCCAGAATGGAATTTTGAACTTTTTTAAGGTACGTTCAATAAACATGCAAGTGAGATTGTCTATATTTTGAACTGGTGCAAGGATAAAAAATATGAGGGGACCCTTGAATTTTGAATGTCGGGATTTTCCTAGAAATGACTTAACTTTAGTCAGCAAGGGCCGAGCCAAAAAGTTATTTTTCAGACTTGTTGAGAAAAATAATAAAATTATTTAAAGTAATTATTTTATTTCTTTACTCACCATTGGGTGGCGGAAAACGACGCTTTGGTGTAGTGACCCAACAGTGATGAGTCACATTAATTAGGCTCATTAATGGGACACATCATGCAGTATAATGATGAAATAAAGTAAGCGTAACAGTGATGAAATTTCATAAATGAAATAACGTAATGACGCAATGTTGCAGAGTAACAAAAACACTGAGATGTGTTTATTTTTATTAAACCAACATGTGGGAGAATGGGGAATTAAACTGCGGGAACCACCAGTAGTTTTCCTCTCCAATGAAGAATGATGAACACCAGCGAGACTTAATAATCTTCGACATGCCTTGAAGAACAGAGCCGAAAGCGATGTCGACATCGTGAAACCTCGAGGACGAACGCTTTGGAATCGAACACCAACATGGTTGGGGTTTATGTGTTTTAAGTATTTGAAAAGTTCTTCATCATTCTTGAAAATTAACAATGAACATGGAGCAACTGATTAAAAGGTTGATCTGCGAATCACTCATTCTTGCGAGTGGATATTTGTGCAGGGTTTTGAATTGGGGTTTCATTTTTGCTGCGTGGTTAACACTTTCCCCCATGATTAAACTCTGACGTGGAGGGCACTGGCCGACACAAACACGGCCCAGACCCTCCCCCATAGTTTTATATTGTTAATTATTCGTGAATGATTTCTCAAGATAGCGAAAAAGAGAGTTTGAGGCCGTCGTAGTGAAGTTGACGAACTAACAATTCCGTAGACACAAGAGGTTTGAGAAACAGACCACCTGAGCAACTCTGGTGGCCTGTGGATGGTACCTCTACCGCATTGGCGATGACCACAAGCAGAGGGTGGCATCACACCCATTGGTGCACCATGACTATATGGAAACAATTCTAAGAATATGCGGTGCCCGTTGGGGCTGCGTAGATGGTGTGGCCCGCATCCGGGCCACCCAGACGCGCTGAGCCGCGGTCCGTCGACCGCTGCTGGAGAAAGGCCCCGCACCACGTGGGGCCAGTGGAGGCCGAACATGGATGGATGCTGTGTCCCAGAAGCACCCCACAAGCCTCACTACGTGGCTCGTATTCGGGTGGTGGGCTGGACCCGTGCCCTTCGGACCGGGATAGAATAGACCGGGTCACTGGGTGACCCGGAGGACTAGACCCTCAGCCAAATCGGGATGGGTCTAGAGAGGCCCATTGGGCCTGGCCCACTGTCCAGGCCAGACCAGACAGACCCCGGCCTGAACCTAGTCAAGTCGATTCCATCTAATTGAACCAGGGGTATCTGGAACCCCTAGGCTGGGTTGGTTGGGTCGGTCTGACTGTGTCGGACCGGGCTTAGACACAACCAACCCCCTGTTTACTAAAATGCCCATATCTTTCAAAAAGAACGTACAATTCAGACATCGTCAGTGGAATTGGAACCCTTGAAATTGGGTGGTCCTTATGATATAATCCACTTGAGTTTTGGAAGAATTTGGAGTATGGCCTGTTTGGATCGGAATCGAATCCAACTGGACCCTTTTTAATAAAAATCCCATAACTTACAAACCGGGTGTCCGATCGACGCGCTGTCTGTTGCGTTGGGACCCTTACAATGAGACAGTATTTTGGGGTTACTATATGTGAGAATTCATGGAATTTGAGGTATGGATGATGGCTTTAGGAGAGGATTGTATGGGAATCATGCGTGCTAAGTGCAGGAATCCAATGGCTGGCTGTGACATGAAGAAGGAATAATGATCCTGTGTGGGTCAGCACCTAGAGATCCTCTGTGAGTCAGTACCCAGTGATCCAATATGGTTCAGAACATAGCAATCCTCTGTGGATCAGCACCTAGCAATCCTCAGTGGGTGAGCACCTAGAGATCCTCCGTGGGTCAACACCTAACAATCCTCTATGGTTCAGCACCTAGCAGCCCTGTGCGGGTCAGATGTAGAGCCTATCAAAAAAATAAGATGATCTAACTTTACAAATAATTATCTTTACTTATGTACTTAAGTTATAACTGGTGTGAGATGTGTCTTTTAATTTGTGCTATGTGTTTGAGATCTTTCTTGGTGGTATTACCTCTAGGGAATTTTTATTTTGTGGTGTTTTACATTGTGGATTACTAAGAGACTTTAGGGGGCTTGGGGTCCCTACTATGTATTGTTATACTCATCCCTGCATGGGTTTCTCCTGCATGTGTTGTGTCTGGTGTAGACGATCGATGTTTTGACAGAGGTGCACAAGAGGATGGGACTGATGGACGCTACGACGGTGGACTTGGTGGCCTAGGACTAGGTGGGGCCTAGTAGGACTGTGCGGGTAGAACATACTACTTCAGCTTCCAGTAGATTCACTACTTTAATGATAAGGTGGGGTTTTCAGCGGATGGCCATTAGAGTTTCCTTTTGTACTTTGCTGTTTTTAGTTCCTTGTTGGGTTTGTATTCTGGCCCACTTACTTTCACTTGTACTTGCACTCATCTTTGTTTTAGTGGTATACTTGTTTCCCCCTTTTAGTGTGTTGGGATGTGATTGGGATTGTGTGTGTATAGGTTTAAAGGCAATGCATTCCATTTTTGGGATATTCCTTTCTGGTGCAAGTCACTAGCCCCTGGCCTATGGAAGGCGGGATTGGGGTAGTCACGACATGGGCCCCAGGGGATGGGTTGTGACAAAGTGGTATCAAAGGGAGTTCGGTTCTACCATAAGAACTAAGAGTCTGTATTTTCAATGGGAGAAATAGTGTTAAGTGTATTGAGTTCGGATTTCAGTCAAGGGAGTCCAATGTTGGTGTGGCGGCTAACGTATCCATACACCAGGATCTTGAATTCTTTTTTCCGACTCAGTATTCGAAAATACTAGTTGCATGTGTTTTGAAAATGTTTTTCTCTTGATCTATTTTGAGTCAGCTCACCATGTATAACTTATTTACTATGAATCATCTGTTTCTCTATAGGATGCCTCCACAAAGATATCCATATAGGATTCCAGTGAGAGATTATGATGATGGTCCACTGAGTGATGAGGTGTTAGTGTAGGGACCTCTTACTGTGATAGCACCTTCAGGTGGTGTACCAGCACCACCACCACCTGTAGAGCAGCAATTTATACCATCCTAACCAGCAGATAGATAACACCAACTGACCGCACTACATGAGTTCTAGAGATAGTGACCTTTGAGGTTTCAAGGCAAGACAAATACTCAGGTAGTTGAGGATTGGAGAGAGGTAGTTACTCAGGTTTTTCGCCTAGTAGAGACACCGACAAACCAGATGGTAGTTCTAGCTGCTATCCCTTTTTAGGGTATGAAATGACAGTGGTGGAGCTTGATGCTTCAGACACATGAGGATACAACCCTTGTTTGGATGGACTTTGAGAGCCTCTTCAGGGAGAAGTTCATACCAGTGATGCTACGCTCAGTGCATATTCAGGAGTTACTACACCTAAAGCAGGGTAGCCTGACTGTGGCCCAATACTCAAGGAGGTTTACTAACATCTTCTTCTACTCCACCGACATGGTAC
Organism: Viscum album; assembly: GCA_963277665.1. Lineage (NCBI taxonomy): Eukaryota > Viridiplantae > Streptophyta > Magnoliopsida > Santalales > Viscaceae > Viscum > Viscum album. The sequence continues at coordinate 1,985,888,154 of OY728122.1, forward strand.
ATGACCCTTTATTTAAGGAATAGACCTTTGAGTAGGGAATTTGACAGGAGATTAGGGAGTCGATGATTTCTATTAGAATCCCGATGTAGTCTGGAGTGATAGAGTGATCCCTACTGGTGGAGAACTTCCTAGCCGAGCAGGCACTAACGGTGAGAGCCACCACTAGATGACAGGTGGCCGAGTCATCTGCAGTAGACAATAGGAAGATGAAACAGATTCCCAAATAGGACATACCTTCCAAAGGACAACCCCAGGATGCATGGTCAGAGGTGTGGAGCTTGCGAAGTATATGTGGTCATCTGAGGACTAGAGTTTGTTACTCTTGCAGTGGATAGGGGAACATGGATCATGAATGTCTGACTCCCCGCACGAATGACCAAAAGGCTGTTGAGGGACCACCAATATAGCAACAGAGGTTTGAGTGAGGAGGTACTAAGGGTGGCGGACATGGCAGGGGAGTAGGCCGAGTGGCAAGTAGTGGACGACGGTACAAGGTACCACCCCCACAACCCCCAGGAGGTCCACCACGAGCTCTGGGAGTGGGTGGACAGGGGTGGGGCCAGCTTCAGGCCATAGGGGCCTACATCCTTAGCGCTCTATAGATGATTATTGGTATGATATGTGTCTACTCCACCTTAGCTGCAGTTCTCATAGACACAGGTTCCGGTCATTATTTCTTTTCCACATACCTTATTCGAGGCTCAAAGATTCTGGTGGAGCTGTTGGCTCGATACTTACGATTAGAGACTCCTATAGGAGGGGATTCGACAATTACACACTGGTTCCAATAGTGTGATATTACTATAGGAGGCGAGAGCTTTGGCTGGGATCTCCAAGTAGCAGCGTCGAGTCTTTACGACGTCATCTAGGGTATGGAATGGTTATCCATAGCCTATGCTCAGATTGACTGTTTTAGGCGCAAAATGCAGAGTGTCCATGAGGATGGGACTAGGTTTTCCTTCACCAGAAATAATGGAACATTTCCAGGACAGGATGGACTTTCTTGGAGAAGGGTACAACCAATCACTCCCCAGGGTTCTAGCCTAACCCTCGATGCGGTGGACGAGGGGAGTCATAGATTTCCTATAGTGGTGGAAGACTATGATGATGTATTTCCAGAAGATGTCCCAGGACTACCTCCTCTTAGAGAGGTAGAATTCTGCATTGGATTATACCTAGGGACGACACCAATATCTACACCTGCATATTGTATGGCTCCCACGGAGCTTCGTGAGTTGAAGGTACAACTAGAGGACTTGTTGAGGAAGGGGTTTGTAAGGTCCAATGTTTATCCATGGGAATCCCTGTTGTTGTTTTCCAAGAAGGAATATAGGATCTTGAGGCTATGCGTGGACTTCAGATGCCTGAACCTGGTGATCGTGAAGAACAAGTATCCACTGCCGATGATTGAAGACCTCTTCGACTAGTTGAAGGGAGCAAGGTGGTTCTCGAAGATAGACCTCAGATAGGGCTATCACCAGTTTCAGGTATGATATGAGGATGTACTAAAGACAACCTTAAGGTGTCATTACGACCACTAAGAGTTCTTGGTGATGCCCTTTGGCATGAAAAATTCCCCAGTAGTGTTCATGGGACTCATGAAAATGATCTTACATATTTACCTCAATTGTTTCATGGTATTCTTCATTGATGAAATCTTGGTGTACTCAGCGTCAGAGGAGGATCATTCTACAAACCTGCAGATAGTACTAGATGCACTCTGAGAGCACTAGATTTATGGTAACCTCTCAAAGTGCCAGTTTTGGATTCGAGAGGTCCAATTTATGGGAGAAGTCACCTCAGAGGATGGAGTTGTAGTGGATCCTAAAAAGATAGAGGTAGTGATTTCTTGGGAGCCACCCCGGAGCATGACCGAGGTTTGGAGATTCCTGGGGTTGGATAGGTACTATTGGAGGTTCATACCCAACTCTTCCAAAGTAGCATCTCCCTTATCGTCTTTGAAACAGAAGGGACATCCCTTTTTGTGGACAGAGAAATGCTAGAAGAGTTTCTAGGAGCTGAGGCAGAGACTGAAGAAGTCCCCCATCTTGAGACTACCGGAAGAGGGCGTTGGGTATATAGTCTACTATGATGCATCAGGGATCAGAATGGGTTGTGTACTGATGAAGGAGAGAGCAGTGATCTTCTACATCTCATGGAAGCTGGGGAAGAATGAGAAGAAATATGTGACCCATGACCTGGAGTTAGCATCATTGGTCTTTTCCTTGAAGATGTGGCCGCACTACTTGATGGGTGAATGGTTTACTGTCTACTCTAACCACAAGAGTCTCAGCTATATCTTCTCACAGAAGGACCTAAAATTGAGACAGTGGAGATGACTAGAATTCTTATAGGACTATGAATTTGAGATAGTCTATACTCTTGGGAAGGGGAATGTGGTGGCAGATGTACTCTGCATAAGGTCTGGTTTGCAGTTGCTGAGTGAGGTGATGGAGCATCTAGCTGCAATGCAGATATACTTCTTGGATAGTAATGGAGCATCTTACCTATAGTCTATAACTATCACTCCCCCACTCTTATAGAAAGTTAGGGAGGCACAACTTGTTGATGATGACTGCAAGGCCTGACATGCTTAGTTATCCTTAGGACGGGCTCCTGATGAATTTTCGATAGGTGGGGAGCACATCATCCTTTTTAGATAATGCACCATAGTACCAGTGATTTTGTGGGAGGAGGTGTTGAGGGAATTCCATACACCACCTTTAGTGGTATATCCTGGAGTGACGAAGATGTACCAGGACCTCCGATGTCAGTACTGGTGGCCAGGGATGAAGAAATCGGTGGCCGAGTTCGTTTCGCGATGCCTCACTTTTCATCAAGTGAAGGTTAAGCATCAGGTTACAACAGACTTGACTCATTCACTCAAGGTACCAGAGTATAAATGGGATAGTATCTTGATGGACTTTGTGATGGGGTTTCCACGTACATCTAGGGTCCATGATTCCATCTGGGTGATCATTGAACGACTCACCCAGTCGGCTCACTTTCTACCCTTCTAGGAGTAGGGATCGGTAGAGGTATTGGGAAAAATCTACGTCCAGAAGATAGTGCAGATTCACGGGGTTCCTTTGACGACCGTCTCAGACCATGATGCACGATTTACATCTCAGTTGTGGAAGGGGTTTAAAGAGGAATTTGGGACTCAGCTATGTCTAATCACTACTTTTCATTCCCAAACAGGTGGTCAGATGGAGTAGACCATACCGACCTTGGAGGACATGCAACATGATTGAATCCTAGACTTTGGTCATAGTTGGGAGAAACACCTTCCACTGGTGGAGTTTTCATATAACAACAAATATCACTCCACCATTGGCATGAAACTGTTTGAGGCCTTCTACGGGTGGCCTTGCATATCACCCCAATGCTGGACAGACCCAAGGGAGTCAAAACTCATGGGTCTGGAGTTGGTACAGGCTACCACCGAGAAGGTGAAGATCATTTAGGAGTAGATGAGGACCACACTGAGTAGGCATATGTCTTATATCAACAGGAGATAGAGACCCTTCGAGTTTGAGGAGGGAGATCATGTTTTCCTTCAGGTCTCACCCCAAATAGGATTACAGAGATTTGGATGGGGTAAAAGCTATCTATGTGGTTCATCAGACCTTTTTAGATCCTAAGCAGAGTTGGAAAGGTGGCGTACTGCGTAGCTCTTTCCCCACAGATGCATCGGGTTTATAATGTTTTCCACATGTTGAAGTTGAGGAGATACGTGCATGATCCATCACACGTCATTGACTGGGGTGAGCTGGACAATGACGATGGGGTGATGTTTGCGGAGTTCTTAGTGGAGATAGAGGATCGACATAAGAAGGTCCTACGTGGGTGGTCGATTCCTCTGGTGCGCATTCGATGGTATCACAAGAACCTCCAAGAGAGCACATGGGAGCAGGAGGATCAGATTCATGTTCAGTACCCCATCTGTTTGTTTAGTTTTTGTTTTGGATTTTAGGGACGTAAATCCCTAAGGTGGAGAGAATGTAATGTATCATAAATTTTGTATATTTTTTAATTATCTTGAATTTATTTTGATATCGCACGCTCTGATGGAATGTGATTCTGAGGCCCAGAGATCCCAGAATGGAATTTTGAACCTTTTTAAGGTACGTTCAGTAAATGTGCAAGCAATATTTTCTATCTTTTAAACTAGTTCTAGGATCAAAAATCCAAGGGAACCATTGAGTTTGGAACACCTATATTCAACTTGAAATGAATTAACTTTGACCAACAAGTGTTGAGAGGAAAATTTATTTTTCAAATTTTCGAGAAAAATAATAAAATAATTTAAAGTAATTATTTTATTTCTTTACTCACCGTTGGGTGGCGGATGACGACGCTGCGGTGTAGCGACCGGGAGGTGACGAGGTGAATTAATGAGGCTCATTAATGGCCCATATTATGCAGCATAATGATGAAATAAAGTAAGTACAACAGTGATGCGGTTTCATAAATGAAACAATGTAATGACACAACGTTGTAGTGTAATAGAAACACTGCGACATGTTTCTTTTTATTAAACCAACACATGGGATAATGGAGAATTAAACTGTGGGGATTCTTTGAAGAACTGCTGGAAGTTTTCCTCTCCAACAAAGAAGGAAGAATGCCAATGAGACCTCGTTGTCTTTGACATGTCTTGAAGAATGGAACCAAAAGTGAAGTCGACATCGTCAAACCTTGAGGAAGAACGCTTCGACATCGAACATCAACAAGGTAGGGGTTTATTAATTTTAAGTATTTGATAATTTCTTCCTCATTCTTGAAAATTAACGATAAACATGGACCAACCGATTAATGTTTTGATCCATGAATCTCTCATTATTATAGGTGGATATTTGTGTGGGGTTTTGAATTGGGGTTTCACTTTTGCTGTGTGGTTAACATTTTCCCCCATGCTTAAAATCTAATGTGGAGGGCATGAGATGACATGAACAAGGCCCAGACACTCCACCATAGTTGTTTGTTGTGAATTCTTCATGGATGATTTATCGAGATGGAATCAAAGCGTGTTTGAGGTCATCGCAGTGAAGGTGATGACCTAACGATTCTGTAGAAACAAGCGGTTTGAGAAATAGACCATCGGAGCAACTCTGATGGCCCATTTAAGGTACCGCTGCTATGCTGACACCAGAAGTAGCCCACGATGGTGGCCGCGGGTAGAGGGTGGTGGCACACCTGTCGGCGTGCCGTGACAGCAAGGAGACCCAGTTCCCATTGACACCGTGTGGATTGGGTCACCCATGTATGTTCCACCCGGATGCACTGAGCCATGGTATGTTGACTGCAGCTAGAGGAAGACCCCTCATCATACGGGGCTAGCGGAGGCCAGATACGGCTGGATGTCGTGTCCTAAGAGCACCCCACCGGCCGCACTGCACCACTGGTCTTCAATTAGAGGGCTGGACCCACACCGGCAAGCCGGAACCACGCCTAGTAGAACAGAACCATGCCTAGTAGAACAAAACTACGCCCACGGGCCGGACCCATGCCCTTTGGGCTGGGTCGGATGAGACCGGGTCGCCGGGCGACCCTACGGGCTGGACCCTCGACCAAACTAGGTCGTGCCTAGCGAGCCCCATTGGAAATGGCCCACTGCCCAAGCCAGACTAGACTGACCCCGATCTGAACCAAGTCAGGTTGAGTCTGTCTAATTTAACCAAGGATATCTAGAACCCCTAGGCGGGGTTGGTCTGGTCAGTTTGACCTGGTCAGACCGGGCCCAGACACAACCGACTCCCTGTTTACAGAAACACTTGTATCTTGCAAACCGCACGTCCAATTGATGAACCGTTAGTGGAGTTAGGACCCTTGAGACGGGGAGATCCCTTTCTCTTGAGTTTTGGAAAAATTTGGAGTATGTCCGGGTTGGATCATACATGAATCCATCCAGGCCATTTTTACTAAAAAGCTCATAACTTACAGACCGGGCGTCTGATCGACGCACCGTCTTTGGAATTGGGACCCTTACGACTAGACGGTCCTTTGGGGTTACTATATGTAGGAATAAATGTAATTTGAGGTAAAACCGATGGATTTATGAACATATCCTATGAGAATCAAGCATGCTAAGTGCAGGAATCCAGTGGATAGCTATGACATGAAGAAATAATAGCGATCCTGTGTGGGTTAGAACCTAGAGATCCTCTGTGGGTCAACACCTAGCGATAACTTATGGGTCAACACCTAGAGATCCTATGTGGGTCAGCACCTAGCGGCCCTATACGGGTCAACAGTAGATCCTCTCGATAGAATAAGATGATATAGCTTCAAAAATAATCATATTAACTTCTATAATTAAGTTATTCCTAATGTGAGCTCTGTATTTTACTTTGTACTACGTGTTTGAGATCTTTCTTGGTGGCATTAAATTTGGGGTATTTTTCCTTTGTGGAGTTTTACTTCATGGATTACTGAGATACCTTTAGGGGTTTCTGTAGAGACCCGAAGCTTGACGTACATGGACATTACATTACATTTGCAGAATACTTAGTACATAACAAAAAAACACACACACAAGGATCGTAATAGTTTAGTGTCTTTGGAAACTCGGAACGTAATCTTCTAAACTTGGTGAAAGATCTCCAATATCTCCCATAAAGATCTTCCTTTTTTTTACCTGAAACCTTTCTTTATATCCTGGGGAAAAGAAAACATAAAAGGGTGAGCTCAAATTCTCAGTAAGGGTAAACAAAAGAAAAAAAAAAATCAATCACATCATATTCATAAGAACATAACTTTTTGGAAATCTTATCCTGCAAAAGAGAGCATAATTTCATAACATGGGATAAATCATGGCAGTGAAATGTAATCACAATAATCATAACTTAAAACATGAAACTTTGTGGCATTCACACATAATCATAGAGAATCATTTCTTGTTAGTCAAGACTCATTGCCAAGACTATCTTAGTGGACAAAGTCCCTTTCTGAACCGAGTCACCCTCGTTCCAGTCCTGTTTCACTGAACCGGTATAACCTACCGTTCCAGCCATGTCTATCTCATGAGATATAAAATCTTTACCCAATGCATTAGAGGGAGATATAGGTCCCACCCATCTTATAATGAATCCTTTCTTATGTGTGCCACATAATCATAAACCATACATCGTAGCGTAACCCATGTAATAAAAATGGGATTCTTAAACAACATGACATCATAAAACAGTTCATATAAGATAAAGGAATTCATAAAAATATTTCCATCACAACATAATCAAATCCATGTAATAATAGGGATAAAAATAGAACCCTTTTATTATCTTAGATGGAAAATAATTTTGATAAAATACTTGAACTCCATTCTTGAGGAAAATATCCTTTCTACTTCAAAAACATTTTCCTTTCTTAACATGTCTTACTAAAAGAAGTTGATTAAAAATAAACTTGAAAACTTGTAAATTAAGATTCTTGGAAATAATGTTTTAAAAATCCATTCATGCTGTATAAGTTAAAAAAACATTCTTCGTACTTTTGTCGGAAAAGTCAAAAAAAGTACCTCGTACGAAAAACGACAAAAGATTCCTTTCATATCTTTTACTAAAAACTCACCGAAGGGTAAAATAGGTTTTAAACAATTTTAGGTGAATGGAAATAATATTACATATTGAGGAAACATGGATGTGGATGATAAAATACACCCCAATAAATTTCAAAGTATAAACAATCTTGGATAAAAATGAGATTGTGATATTTCCCTTACCTTAGGTCCGACTTGCTTTGTAAGTGTCCGAACCTCCTGTATAATGATTTAAATCATGTTATTGACTTATTACAGGATCATATTCATTGTTATTATATCATATATGGTCCACTTATGACTTTGTATTACCCGTTCTTTTGTAAATTCATGTTAAAGTAGCGTTTTGGGTAAAATCGTCTCATTTGTCGTTCGTGTTTTTAACTTGTAATTATTCATATGATTACTTAGATCATGATTACTTAATTACAGAATATAAAACATGACTTATATATATATATATTCATAATATATAATAAATCAGTAAATGGAAAGAAATACACCGTTCATGGAGACGGTAGTCTGTACGTACGCATGAACGTTGTTTTCGTTTCCTTATTAAATTGAATGGAATTAAGTAGATGACATACATATAAATATAAATAATTCCAGTATCATTATTATGTCATATATTTCATTAGAACTTATTATATATACTTTATAATCATTCATGAATGGTTAATCATTGAGAATGAATCTCATCGCGTTGTGGAGATGGTAGTCCGTACGTACGCACGAGCGATGATATCGTTCCCATGGTCGTGGAATTGTGTTGAAGTGTATGAATACTATTTCAGTATCAATATCACTTTATAATAATCATATATAGTTACTCATTAAACCATTATACCCATCCAATTAAGGTGGTGGCGGAAAATAGATTACACCACGGCATGGAGACGGTATTCCGTACGTACGCACGCGCGGTGATTTCCTTTTTTCCGTAGGATGGATAGAAGGTTAATTAGAGTTGTTTCATATTTATAATAACATATCAGTATGTAAGTAATACTGATGTTATTACTTTATCATTAAACAACTAAAGAAGAAGAAGTTGAAGAAGAAAGAAATTGAAAAGATCGGTAATGGATATTACCTCTTCTTTGAAACGCCTCTTTGAATCCTTCACTTAGGGAACTAAGATTGGTCTTTGAAGAAGACCAGAACCTCTAGGATTATTCTAGGGAAGTGGAGAAGGGATTTTGGCAGAGTTTGGCCGAGCTTGAGTGCTCAAATTGGTGTGAGGAGGAGGGGGAGGAGGTGTCCTTTTATAAGGGAGGAGAGGGGCACCTTAGGAATACCTCAAAATATTATTTTATATTAAAGTCAAAATCGGTTTATAATGGTTCCAAAGGGTCTTATTTCGAAGGTAAAGTGGGTATGGGTCGAAATCCTATCAACCAATAAGATTTAGACAAGTTTAGGGTATTATTTTAACCTTATCAATTAGATTTAACTCTAAGTTAAATAATTTAACTTTTACCGTGTCTTTTTGTTTTCTTTCACTATATGGTTAATACACTTACTATAACATGCCAAACGAACCCCAAATTGTTTATTATTAATATATATATCCTTATCTAAGTCATTTGGCCGAACCTTAGATTTTTAGGAATAAAATAACAATTAGTAATATAATATTTGATTTAAAAACTATTTTGTGTCAATTTTGACACTACTTGATATATGATTTTTGTGAAAGTCATAACAGAATTATATGTTCAAACCAAGTTGATTAAATCAACACTAATATATCATAGTAACCTAGAAAATTAGTGGAATTCATAAAAAGTCTCAAATTACATTCATTTGGGTATTTATAACATCAATTATGTCAATATTTCATTAATAAGATAATTACTGCATCATCGTTGTGTCATACATAAATTAAATTATTTAATGTCTAAAAATTACAAATAAAATACCATTATGTAGGAAATTTTTTTAGATTTCTAATGAATATTTATAGTCGAATTTATCTTATGTATAGCCCCATATTAAAAATTATTTACTTATTAAACTTTGATTTTAACTATTTTAACCCTTCTTTAAATAAATTAATAATAAATGTCCTAATCTAATTCAAGTGGGCCTAAATGGTCATATTTTTATTCCTAAGTTTGTTTTTGGTCGAATTACACTTGTCCAATAGAATTAGGACATGTGTTAGGGTAATATTAATATCATATTTACCCTCAGTTACCCTATTTACTATTAACTGCGGTAAAAAAAAGTAAAAAGTTACTATTCACCAAAAAATTATTTTTATCTCATTGAACCACATTTTACTTACTGATATCAATCGTGTCTGTCGGATTTTTGAAATTTCATTCACAGAAGCGGTAAAATTAAGTTTTATGCAAAATTCAGTTTTTAACCTACAACTTAGTGGTTTCACTATTCATCAAAAATTGAAAGTTTTCAGAAAAATACCAAAATTTCACCCTAGGCTAATTTCGATATTCTGAGTCCAAAAATGAAGTCCATTTTGAAAAATAAAATTTATAAAATTTCAAAAAGTGGTTATTACTATTCATAACGGCTAGTTTTAATAGCATATTGTTGTTTAGTGAAACTCGGTATTGCGTACGACGCAAGCTATCGAGGAAGGTCGCGATTGCGTGTAAAGCAAGCCAAGCAAGTGTTGTGTAGAAAAATATTCCATTGATGATTCATATAACATAAACGTCTCGGGTGTTACATTCTACCCCCCTTAAAAAGAATTTCGCCCTCGAAATTCGTCACTTTGTAACAAACAGATGAGGATACTTCTCCCTCATCATATCCTCAAGCTCCCATGTAGCTTATTCAAGTTGGTGGTTCCTCCATAAAACTTTCACCAATCGAGTGGTCTTGTTTCGTAGGACTTTTCCACTACGATCCAGAATCTCTATCGGCTGTTCTTCATAAGAAAGATCTTGCTCCAGTGGTACAACTTCTGAGCTGAGTACATGTGAAGGATCTGGTATGTACTTTCTCAGGAGAGATACATGGAACACATCGTGAACTTGAGAGAGATTCGGTGGAAGCGCCAATCGGTAAGCTACCTTCCCAACACGATCCAGTATTTCGAAAGGACTGATATATCTAGGGCTCAACTTCCCCTTCTTTCCAAATCTCATAACCCTCTTCCAGGGAGATATTCGTAAGAACACTTTATCACCCACTTCAAACTCTAGGTCTTTTCTTCGGTTGTCGGCATAACTTTTCTGTCGACTCTGAGCTGGTCTTATGTGTTGTTGAATAGATATGACCTTTTCTTCCATTTCATCAACGAGATCAGGTCCTAATAGCTTTCTTTCCCCAACTTTATCCCAGCAAGTTGGAGTCCTGCATTTCTTTCCATAGAGAGCTTCATAAGGAGCCATCTGAATACTGGAGTGAAAGCTATTATTATAAGAAAATTCCACCAAAGGTAGGTGTTGATCCCAACCTCCTTTGAAATCCATAGAGCAAGCTCTCAACATATCTTCTAGGGTTTGAATTGTTCTCTCAGACTGACCGTCTGTCTGGGGATGACAAGCAGTGCTGAAACTCAACTCTGTATCCAGAGTATGCTGAAGACTTCGCCAGAACTTCGAGGTAAATCTCAGATCTCGATCAGATATAATAGAAAGTGGTACTCCATGCAATCTTACCACTTCCTTTACATATATCCTGGCAAGCTGATCTAGAGAGAAATCCTCTCTAATAGCAATGAAGTGTGCAGACTTTGTAAGACGATCAACTATGACCCAGATAGCATTATTGCCTTTGGATGTTTTAGGAAGTCCTGTGACAAAGTCCATAGTGATGTTTTCCCATTTCCATTCGAGTATGTGTAATGGTTGTAACATCCCCTTAGACTTTTGTCTCTCAGCTTTAACTTGTTGACAAACCAAGCATCGAGAGACATATTTAGCAACATCTCTTTTCATGCCATCCCACCAGAAGTACTCTTTCAGGTCTCTATACATCTTCGTGCTTCCAGGATGAATAGAGAATGATGAACTATGAGCCTCATCCAGCAGCTCCTTCTTTAATTCGGGGATGGGAGGAACACAAACATGATTCTTGAACTTTATTATCCCATCACAATCAAGGTTGAATTCAGGAACATTTCTCACCTTCTTTTGTAACTCGACATCTTCTTTCTGTGCCTCTTTAATCTTCACGTGTATAGATGGTTGAACATTCATTTGAGAAAGATAAGATTCTTCCCCTTCCATTATAATTTCAAGATCCATCCTTTGTAAATCCATAAATATTGGATCTTTTGTGATCCTCATCATGGATAAACTAGCATGGTCTTGTCGACTTAATGCATCTTCCACCTTGTTTTCTTTCCCAGGGTGGTAATGGATTGAGCAGTCATAATCCTTAATCAGCTCCAACCATCTTCTTTGGCGCATATTCAGCTCCTTTTGTGTGAAAATATACTTTAAACTTTTATGATCAGTATAAATATCACACCTTTCACCATAAAGGTAATGCCTCCAAATCTTTAATGCAAAGATTACCGCAGCCAACTCCAAATCATGTGTTGGGTAATTTTGCTCATGGATTTTAAACTGTCGTGAGGCATAAGCTATCACCATATCATTTTGCATAAGAACACACCCCAATCCCTTCTTGGATGCATCACTGTAGATCACAAACCTTTCTCCACTACAAGGCAGTGTGAGCACAGGTGCACTGGATAACCTTCTTTTAAACTCCTTGAAATTCTCTTCACATTCCTCTGTCCAGACAAACTTAACTCCTTTTCGAGTCAACTTGGTGAGTGGATTAGATAATCGTGAAAAATCTTTTACAAAACGTCGATAATATCCAGCCAAACCAAAAAAACTTCAAATCTCAGTTACTGTTGTTGGTCTTGACCATCTTTCGATAACCTCTGTTTTTGCTGGATCCACAGATATCCCCTCTTTTGAGATTATGTGACCCAAAAATGCAACTTTTTGAAGCCAAAATTCACACTTGGTAAATTTGGCATAAAGCTTCTCCTTTCTCAGGGTATTCAATATAATTCTCAAGTGATCTTCATGCTCTTCCTTTCTCTTTGAATAGACAAGAATATCGTCTATAAAGACTACCACAAATTGATCAAGATAGTCTCTAAAGACTCTATTCATTAGATCCATGAAGATAGCAGAGGCATTAGTAAGACCAAATGGCATCACTATAAATTCATAGTGTCCATACCTTGTACGGAAAGCCGTCTTTGGTATATCCTCCCTTTTGACCCTTAATTGATGATACCCTGAACGAAGATCAATCTTGGAAAAGTATTGAGCTCCGCGTAGTTGGTCAAATAAGTCATCAATGCATGGGAGAGGATATTTGTTCTTGATAGAGATCTTGTTAAGTTCTCGATAATCAATGCAGAGTCTCATTGATCCATCTTTCTTCTTAACAAATAGAACAGGTGCTCCCCAAGGTGACGCACTAGGGCGTATGAATCCCTTATCAATATTCTCTTGGAGTTGCTTCTTCAATTCCTGCAACTCAATTGGGGCCATTCTATAAGGTTTCTTTGAAATAGGCAAAGCACCTGGTATGAGTTCTATTGAAAACTCAACTTCACGATTTGGTGGAAGACCCGGTAATTCCTCCGGAAAGACATCATCAAACTCCCGTACGATGGGCATATTCTTAATCGTAAGTTTCTCACCAACCATTTGAGATAAATAACCTTCATTTAGTGGAATCAACACCCATAAGATGGAAGGAATTTCCACTGGAAGGTTATATTCATCCTTGCATCGATAGACGATCGTAGATTGATCTGGAATATAAAATGTGACTTCCCTTATTTGGAAATTGATATGAGCTCCATGTAGAGAAAGCCAATCCATGCCAAGAATCACATCAAATTCCACTAAAGGAAGGATCACAAGATTTGCAGGAAGCACTTTCCCACAAACTTTGATCGGAGAAGAATTATAAACTTTTGATGCGACTATTGTGCCATTAGGTGTTGTCACAGATAACTCAACATCTAATTGTTGAGGTAATACGGTGATACCCTTAGAAAATTCTTTCTAAATAAAAGAGTGGGTGGATCCAGAATCAAATAAAACATTTGATACTTTAGAGTGGATGGTAAGTGTACCTTTCACCACTTCGTTATCGTACTCCACATCGCTGATAGAAATTGCATGTGAATTTCCTTTGTCTTTAGCCTTAAGATTTTGTTGACGTCGACCATCATCATCAACCCTTGGATTTGGGCATTGATTGGCATAATGCCCCATCTCCTTGCACTTGAAACATTGAAGTGTAGTAGGTTCATTCTGTGTATCCCTTCCTTTGTTTGCGTCATTAGACATCTTCTTCCCATTATCACGACATTCAAATGCCCGATGACCTTCCTTTCCACATTTAAAACATTTACTTGTCCCTTTAAGACAAATCCCTCCATGTTTCTTTCCACACTTTGAGCATAAGGGAAAGCTCATCTTCTTTTCAGTGTGCTCTTTAGATTTTCCTTTCAATTCCATCTTCCTCTTCTTATCAAACCCATGTGACTGATGGGTTACTCCAATCTCCATCTCGACTTTGAGAGCACATCGAACGATTTCCTCGTAGCTATTGAAGTCCCTTATGGATAACGCCCTTCGAAGACTTGGTTTTAAGCCACTAAAGAATCGATCGATCTTACTCTCATGTTGGATAATAATACCAGAAGCGTACCTTGCAAGTCTTGTAAAATTTGCTTCATAGGTACCAACAGATTCATCATCCCTTTGCTTCAGTTCAAGGAACTCTTTCTCCATCTTTGTTCGGAGAATACGAGGGAAGTACTTATTGAAAAATAAGTTCTTGAACTCGTCCCATTCCATAGACTCAATTTCATCCCTTTGCCTCGTATTCTTAATAAGATTCCACCATTGATCAGCACCTCCTTCCAAACAATACACTGCGAGGATGACTTTATCATGCTCAGAACATTGAAGAACTGAAAATATCTTTTCAGTAGTACTAATCCATTGTTCAGCAACTAATGGATCAGTAGACCCGCTGAAAGAAGGTGGACGCTGCCTCATGAAGGATTCAACAGAATGTTGCTCCTTCCTTTGCTCGTTTGGAAGTCCTGCATGATTCATAGCTTGAGAAAGTTGTGTGAGCATGACTACAAGATTTTTCATTCCAGCTCCCATATCGTTTGGTTGCTCAGGGGGACAATCATTGCATTGCCCATCGCATTCCGCATTAACACGGTTCCTTCGGGTTCCAGCCATTGACTAAAACCAAGAAGAATAGTGTGAGCAACACTAATTATAATAGGAAAACCACATAATTGAAGAATAAAATTTTCATGCTTAAGGTCCTATCCTAGGTTATTCAAGGCCATTTCTAAAACACTAATATTGTGTTCTATGCTTAGACTTATCCTTAGGGTTCTTACTAAGGCTTTCACATCCTAGTTTCCAAAGGTTGACTATACCTTTCCTCTGATACCAAATATAACGACCCATACTTTACATACATTGTTAATACTTCAAAATTGAAGCACACTTATTACAACATATGACAAAACCACAAAGGACCGTATAGGTATAGTGTCTTTAGAAACTGGGATACATAAACAACTGGTTCATAAATCTTCTACAGTGTATCCCATTTATTTCATCATATCTAGGGTCCCTTTTAGCATATTCTACTTAATATCCATCTTCCTGACCTGGGGAAAAGAAAACATAAAAGGGTGAGCTCAAATGCTCAGCAAGGGCAAATAAAGGAAATAAAAATCATATCATATCTTTTTGAAAATCATAACCTGCAAAAGAGATCATAAAATCTTAACATGGAATAAATCATAGAAGTGAAAATGAGATCCCCATAATCATAACATGAAACTTGAAACTTTGTGGCATTCACACATAATCATAGAGAATCATTTCTTGTTAGTCAAGACTCATTGCCAAGACTATCTTAGTGGACAAAGTCCCTTTCTGAACCGAGTCACCCTCGTTCCAGTCCTGTTTCACTGAACCGGTATAACCTACCGTTCCAACCATGTCTATCTCATGAGATATAAAATCTTTACCCAATTCATTGGAGGGAGATATAGGTCCCACCCATCTTATAATGAATCCTTTCTTATGTGTGCCACATAATCATAAACCATACATCATAGCGTAACCCATGTAAAAAAAATGGGATTCTTAAACAACATGACATCACAAAACTATTCATATAAGATAAAGGAATTCATAAAAATATTTCCATCACAACATAATCAAATCCATGTAATAATAGGGATAAAAACAGAACCCTTTTATTATCTTAGATGGAAAATAATTTTGATAAAATACTCGAACTCCATTCTTGAGGAAAATATCCTTTCTACTTCAAAAACATTTTCCTTTATTAACATGTCTTACTAAAAGAAGTTGATTAAAAATAAACTTGAAAACTTTTAAAGTAATATTCTTGGAAATAATGTTTTAAAAATCCATTCATGCTGTATAAGTTAAAAAAACATTCTTCGTACTTTTGTCGGAAAAGTCAAAAAAAGTACCTCGTACGAAAAACGACAAAAGATTCCTTTCATATCTTTTACTAAAAACTCACCGAAGGGTAAAATAGGTTTTAAACAATTTTAGGTGAATGGAAATAAAATTACATATTGAGGAAACATGGATGTGGATGATAAAATACACCCCAGTAAATTTCAAAGTATAAACAATCTCGGATAAAAATGAGATTGTGATATTTCCCTTACCTTAGGTCCGACTTGCTTTGTAAGTGTCCGAACCTCCTGTATAATGATTTAAATCATGTTATTGACTTATTATAGGATCATATTCATTGTTATTATATCATATATGGTCCACTTATGACTTTGTATTACCCGTTCTTTTGTAAATTCATGTTAAAGTAGCATTTTGGGTAAAATCGTCTCATTTGTCGTTCGTGTTTTTAACTTGTAATTATTCATATGATTACTTAGATCATGATTACTTAATTATAGAATATAAAACATTACTTATATATATATATATTCATAATATATAATAAATCAGTAAATGGAAAGAAATACACCGTTCATGGAGACGGTAGTCCGTACGTACGCATGAACACTGTTTTCGTTTCCTTATTGAATTGAATGGAATTAAGTAGATGACATACATATAAATATAAATAATTCCAGTATCATTATTATGTCATATATTTCATTATAACTTATTATATATACTTTATAATCATTTATGAATGGTTAATCATTGAGAATGAATCTCATCGCGTCGTGGAGACGGTAGTCCGTACGTACGCACGAGCGATGATATCGTTCCCATGGTCGTGGAATTGTGTTGAAGTGTATGTATACTATTTCAGTATCAATATAACTTTATAATAATCATATATAGTTACTCATTAAACCATTATACCCATCCAATTAAGGTGGTGGCGGAAAATAGATTACACCACGGCGTGGAGACGGTATTCCGTACGTACGCACGCGCGGTGATTTCCTTTTTTCCGTAGGATGGATAGAAGGTTAATTAGAGTTGTTTCATATTTATAATAACATATCAGTATGTAAGTAATACTGATGTTATTACTTTATCATGAAGCAACTAAAGAAGAAGAAGTTGAAGAAGAAAGAAATTGAAAAGATCGGTAATGGATATTACCTCTTCTTTGAAACGCCTCTTTGAATCCTTCACTTAGGGAACTAAGATTGGTCTTTGAAGAAGACCAGAACCTCTAGGATTATTCTAGGGAAGTGGAGAAGGGATTTTGGCAGAGGTTGGCCGAGCTTGAGTGCTCAAATTGGTGTGAGGAGGAGGGGGAGAAGGTGTCCTTTTATAAGGGAGGAGAGGGGCACCTTAGGAATACCTCAAAATATTATTTTATATTAAAGTCAAAATCGGTTTATAATGGTTCCAAAGGGTCTTATTTCGAAGGTAAAGTGGGGATGGGTCGAAATCCTATCAACCAATAATATTTAGACAAGTTTAGGGTATTATTTTAACCTTATCAATTAGATTTAACTCTAAGTTAAATAATTTAACTTTTACCGTGTCTTTTTGTTTGCTTTCACTATATGGTTAATACACTTACTATAACATGCCAAAAGAACCCCAAATTGTTTATTATTAATATATATATCCTTATCTAAGTCATTTGGCCGAGCCTTAGATTTTTAGTAATAATATAACAATTAGTAATATAATATTTGATTTAAAAACTATTTTGTGTCAATTTTGACACTATTTGATATATGATTTTTGTGAAAGTCATAACAGAATTATATGTTCGAACCAAGTTGATTAAATCAACACTAATATATCATAGTAACCTAGAAAATTATTGGAATTCATAAAAAGTCTCAAATTACATTCATTTGGGTATTTATAACATCAATTATGTCAATATTTCATTAATAAGATAATTACTGCATCATCGTTGTGTCATACATAAATTAAATTATTTAATGTCTAAAAATTACAAATAAAATACCATTATGTAGGAAATGTTTTTTAGATTTCTAATGAATATTTATAGTCGAATTTATCTTATGTATAACCCCATATTAAAAATGATTTACTTATTAAACTTTGATTTTAACTATTTTAACCCTTCTTTAAATAAATTAATAATAAATGTCCTAATCTAATCCAAGTGAACCTAAATGGTCATATTTTTATTCCTAAGTTTGTTTTTGGTCGAATTACACTTGTCCAATAGAATTAGGACATGTGTTAGGGTAATATTAATATTATATTTACCCTTAGTTACCCTATTTACTATTAACCGCGGTAAAAAAAAGTAAAAAGTTACTATTCACCAAAAAATTATTTTTTTCTCATTGAACCACATTTTACTTACTGATATCAACCATGTCTGTCGGATTTTTGAAATTCCATTCACAGAAGCGGTAAAATTAAGTTTTATGCAAAATTCAGTTTTTAACCTACCACTTAGTGGTTTCACTATTCATCAAAAATTGAAAGTTTTCAGAAAAATACCAAAATTTCACCCTAGGCTAATTTCGATATTCTGAGTCCAAAAATGAAGTCCATTTTGAAAAATAAAATTTATAAAATTTCAAAAAGTGGTTATTACTATTCATAACGGCTAGTTTTAATAGCATATTGTTGTTTAGTGAAACTCGGTATTGCGTACGACGCAAGCTATCGAGGAAGGTCGCGATTGCGTGTAAAGCAAGCCAAGCAAGTGTTGTGTAGAAAAAGATTCCATTGATGATTCATATAACATAAAAGTCTCGGGTGTTACAGTTTCAGGGTCCCTACTGAGTGTTATTATACTCAAACCTGTACGGGCTTCGCCCGCACGTGTTGTGTCTGGTGCAGACAATTGATGTTTTGACCGAGGTGCTTAGGGGGATGGGACTGATGGACACTAAGACGGTGCAATTTGTGGACTAAGACTAGGTGGGGACCAATAGGATTGGGTGGGTAGGACATACTACTTCAGCTTCCAGTAAATTCATTACTCTCACAATCAGGTGGGGTTTTCCACAAATGGCCATTAGAGTTTCCTTTTGTACTTTGCTGTTTTCAATTCCTTTATTGGGTTTGTATTCTAGCCCACTTACTTTCAATTATACTTTCACTCAGATTTGTTTTAGTGGTATAATTGGTTACCCCTTTCAGTGTATTGGTATGTGGTTGGGCATGTGTGTGTACAAGTTTAAAGGCAATGCCTTCCCTTTTTGGGATATGCCTTTCTAGTTCTAGTCACCAGTCCCTAGACTATGGAAGTTGGGCTTGGGGTAGTCACAATACAGGCCCCGGGGGATGGGTAATGACATCATCATGGTATTTTCATTCCCCCATTTTTATTTTTTTGTAACATGTGAATCAACAAAATATATATTTCCCTAATATTTAGTGACCAACATCTCAAGTCTTCCCCTATAGTTAAAACAACTCTTCTCTACGCCCCCTTGATCATCACCTAAAAAATAAACTAGTATCTCACTCCCTTTGTAAGAAGATATCCCTTTTTATTATATACTTTATCAATAAATTAAATGGAATGAAATAGGGAAAATAAAATAGAAAACTTATAGGGATTTTGGGAGAGAATTCACTCCCAAAAACACTCTCAAGGGATGGAAGGCATCCTCCATTAATGTATTTTTCATGATATTCACAAATTTCTCCATGTTTGAAGCATAATATAATGAAATCTCACTATATTCCACCTTTTCCTCAATGAATTGGTACTTGATGTCAATATTCATTGACCTTGAATGTTGTAATTGATTATTTAGAAAGTTGATTTCACTTTGATTGTCAAACCCTATCATCAATGTGTATGAAACATCCAACCTCATGTCATTAAGATATAAATTTATCCAAATTATTTGTTTCATGGATTAAGATTCTATGAAATATTTATCTTTAATTGTAATAAATGTGATATAATTTTTATTCTTAGAGTTTCAAGAAATTCATTTTCCTTTGATAAATAATGCACCTACAAAATTAGGCTTTTAATCACTAATATCTCCAACACAATCTGAATCTAAATAGATATAAATCTGAAATGGTGTGTTCATGTCATAAGTCAAATCGAAATATAAATTCCCTTTAAAATATCATAAAACTTATTTGAATTCCCAAAAATTCAATTCCTTAGGATTTCTTTGGAATCATGCACAATGTATTGCTATAAATACGATGTCTTATTGATATGTTGTCATGTAGTATATGCTACTAATAAGCCTTTGAAACTCCATTTGATTTACAATCATTTCTTATTTATGAACTTAAAACTTATTCTCAGGAGATATAAGAGTATAGATCGATAGATATATTCCTTAAACCCCATACACACATATTTTTATTGCTACATCATAGGTGATGTTGGGTATATGATAAGGCAATAAATGGAGATTTCATGCCAATCCTTATCCAATTGCACTATATGAAAAGAAAAAATAATATTAAGTGTTATGAGTATAATTGTATTGTATAATATAAAATAACATCCTATAATTTCATGGTAGTAAAATGATAATTAATATCATTTAGGAGTCTTATATTCTTGGATATCGTTAAATGGAAATGTTTCATAAGATGAAATACATGGGAAGATCATTGAATTCATGAGATGAATGCATGGTTGTCTAAAGTATTACCTTATATATTATAAATGTATGAGTTAAATCATGGGAGTGACCTGATGGATATATAAGGAGGCAAACACCACCAAGATGGTGATCTCTCAAGCTTTCCAGAGCCTTAATAATTCTCTTCCACCACATAAAAGCTCTATTTATTCTTTATCCTTTTTATAGTGAGGTTACAATATTCCATGGATGTGAGGTTGATCACACCTGATTGTCAAGTTATTCTTTTAACCCGTGAATACACCATGTGGAAGGGATTTTGATGTCTAACTTTTATTATTCTTAATCAAACCATTTTAGTGGATATTATAGAAGTATCTTGACTGGTGAATGATATATAAAATTATTTATTTTATATCCACATGTTATATCTTTTTACTTGAGGTGTATAATATCTTCTACTAAGTGTTAATAAATCCATAAAAACCTTACAGTGGTGTTAGATAAATGGCATGTCATTTGATTCAAGAAATTATTGTTCCAATAGGATTATTTATCCACATTTAGAGGGGGGTATGGGGATGAATTAGTGTGATTCCTTTTACTACTTAAATCCTTTTCCCCTTATTTACATATACACATATTCAGTGAATGAATCTCCCAGTCATTCCTAACCATTGGATATTATGAATGTAGTATAAGTAATAAAGTAACAACACAACACACATAATTTTGTTAATGAGTTTCAATTCCAAGATGAATGACTACATTCTCGATGTATAGTGGCTGTTAACCCACACACACGTGACCCCCTTTTATTACCAAGAGAATTATTGGTCAAGGGAATATCCTTGGACTCATACTACTAATACCAACCATGTATAATGCAAGTACCAACTTGAATCTCATAAAATAAAAAAATTTTCTTGCACCATATTGGTGTATGAACAATAATATATGAATTAATAAAGGTTCTTGCCTCCTATATTCCCTAGATCTTATGAAATAGAAATATCATAAGCTAGAATCCACAATTCATTTTTTTGGTCGTGGGATATTTGGTAGTAGAAACGACGATCTCACTCTCTTATTCTTCTTCCTCAATAAAAAAATATGGTCATCTTATTATCAATGTTGGAACTCTTTGGTTTCAACACAAATTATTTTTTTAATGATAACAATTTCAATGTTCTCTCTCTTCTTAAACTCACAAAATATATATGATAATAACAGTGTCAGATTAGTGATAATATTTTTTTTTCTTAGAATATACATTATAAAACCGTATAAATTTTTCTCTATAATATTCACCACATTAATTATCCTACATTTTTAGTCATTATAATCATTAGAACTAAGCACATATCATATATTTAAATTCTTCTAAATATTCTCTCTTTTATCGCCCCATGATAATAGAATTACCATAACCTTATCTCTCTATGATAACCACACTATTTTCTTAAAACTTTTATGAAAACATATAGGGGTGTTTTTATGATTATGAAAATTTTTTCTCATGATTTGGATTTCAATAGTTTTTTATATGGTAAATTCCTAGAACCTCTTATTATAACTTTGAAATATAATGTCAATTATTTCTATTCCCATACCAATAATTCACCACAAAAAATCATTACATACAACTTTACCACTATATATACTTCATAAAAAACCATGACATAACACCCTCATCATGGCATGGAAACATCTTAGACAACAGATCCAGCTTTTACTTGCCTTTCCTCCTCAAACAACTCCATAGTGTGAAAACCTTAACCACAAAATTGAAAATATCTTATTTATTCTTCATCAATGAAATCATTTAGGCTTTAATCATGGATAATTACATTTAGTATCATGATATTTAATTCACTAAATAACTATAAAACATATTTGCAATTAAATATTCCTTATAACCCTCCTTTTAGATGTTATCTTCTTAATATCCCAGTTTAACTTCTAGAAAACTCACAAATTTAGAAATAGAAAATTTTCTATATAAGATATTTTTAATCATATGTACAACCATGTAGCTTATAAGGACTTAGAAAAATTTAAATAGTTTTATATGGGTCACTTTTATATATTGGAATGTTACCTTTATATGTTATAGGATTTCTCAAGTCTTTTTTAAATTTTTGTTCTACATAGTCCAAAAGACCCTTATGCAGTAAATGATTTTTTTAGAAATTTATAATATAAATACAATTATGTAAGAGTTTAATGACTCTTACATACATTAGTTTATCTCTAACACTATATTTAATTCTTATATTTGACTCTAGAGTTACTTTTATACATGCTTTAGATGACTCTAATGTATGAAATTAGATTCTAATACTTCATAAAATTTATCCAATTTAACTGAATGTCACTTTACATACCTTAGTGGGATACTATAAGGGATTATATATAATTTTTGAAAATTTGTTAATAGATGTTCTAAAATTACTCTTTCATATTCATCATTCCTCAGTCATTTTCCAATTTTCTAGAATTTTAGATATACTATGTATGAACTCAAGTATTCTCCAAACTATTCAAGTAACTTTAAATAATCTAAAATGAATTTAAAAATTCACTAGAATGATTCAAAATCTTATGAAACATATTAATAATCCTTATAGTATTTTAATGAACCTTCACTTACTCAAAAAACTTCATATTTTCCATAAACATTATCTAATTCATCATTAGTTTTCTTGCATTATAATCACAAGGATAAAAATTCTCAGATAACTTTATCATTGAGTTATTTTATTCAACAATCACAAACTCTACGGATAAATCCTTCATAAAATTCATAAAATCTACTTAAACTAATACTCCATAAATAATATCAAGTAGTATAACGTTAACCAGCTTCACCATAGAGATAGAATTCCCATAAATCTATTCACTTCATAAAACTGTTCCCAATTTTAGTGAATGGAATAATCCATCAAAATAAATTTTCACTTTAATTTTGAAAAATATATTCATACTACAAACTAAAAAATCCATATCATATTAAAAAAATCCTTTCTAAGTGAGTTATATCTATACAATATTATTATTGTAAATAACTCAAACAAACATCTTATACATTTTACATGTGAATGGATATATAATAATATCTAATTAAAGAACTTAATTTGTCTCATTATTTAAAATTAAATCATTAAATCGTTTTCTAGTAATTCATGGAAGTAACTTTTTCCCTATTATTAATAGTTATTTAGGCTGGATCAACCACGAGGGATCTTCTAAATTTCAGTTATAAGGTTCTCCAATATGCTAAACACAGTGTATATAAACAACCTATCTTGAGTTACTAAATATTCTTCACATAAAAATACTTGGGAACTCTAAAATAATTCCAAGATGTTCTCATTTAATACATATTGACATCATTCTTATTCTATTGACGATTATTAACAAAAAAGAAAATAAGCACCAAGAGGGTTCAACAATTTCCCTTTTCATTTTTTTAATTACAAAAATATAAAATTCATGTCAATATGTATTCTTTATTTTTCATATCTCTCCACTTTATTGAAACTAAATACAATTAATCATGAGAGTGGGTGGTTCTAATTAACTAAAATCTATATTCCATTAATTATTACACTCTGATTATACATGATCCATTATCAGTGTAAAAAATAATAGGGTTTAATTTATAAAAAAATCTATCTATAAAACAATAAGAATATGATACCAAATTGGAATTATCCTCTCAAGTTTTGTTTATATATTTCCATATTGGTACTAATTTTGTTGAAAATAATCTATATATTTTTTTCCAACATGAAGTCTTGAACATATATCAGAACATAGATTAAAACATTGAAACATAAAAAGAAGGTTTATTTTCAGAAATATCCCTTGAAATTATCAAATTCATGTATTTTATCAAATAAACTTATCCCCATTAATTTTAAAATTGATTATTAAAAAAAATGATAAGAGAAAAAGAAATCATACCTTTTAAATGACACTTACTAAGAATTTTCTAGAAATCCATATTCACATGAAATAATAGATTATAACAACTTCTAAAATTACCCCCCCTAAAGGTATAAGATTCATATTCACATCAACATGGTTGAATTATTTATCATGCATAAGATTCAAGATATAAAAAATGACATCATTCTAGGATAATGTCTTTCATTAAGTCTAGAATAGTTATTCTAGCTTGTTTAGTTTTTTAGATCTTCCTATAAATGAAGATCACTTTTAATTTCCTATATAGAAAGAATAAACACAATATATATGGGAATAAGATGGAAAATATTTTTATCCTTATTAAGATAAACAAGTTTGAGATTTTTTTTTCAACCAAGATAATACTTTATTTCCCTCTTTATTTTTCTTAAAATTTTGTGGTATAATTTTCTCAATTTTATTTGGTCATTTCTTGAATGATTTTTATAATAATGTATCTTAAATATGTCAAATTTTATTATAGATTAAAAATAATTTCTCAATACCATCAAACCTATTTTAGATAAAAATATTTTGATCATTTTATATGTTTTTTACTATGTCTCATCCTTCCCCCCATTGTTTTAGGATATATTTTTCTTATATAGGTTTACATATTATTATAACAATCAAGTTACTTCTGGTAAAACCTTTTAAAATAATATAAATAGAAAACAAATTCAATATTTTTCTCTAAGACATGAATTGGAAAACTTTTCTTCTTGCTATTTTTTTGTTACTTTGTACTTTTTTGGGATTATTTTAAAGGAATATTTTTTAAACATTATTTTATCCAACATATACATATTTTTGGGTTTCTCATAATTTTTATCAAAACATTTTTATCAAGAATTTAAAGTATGATATGCACTATTCATATAAAAAAATTTAGTGAATTTTTTTTTCCAAGACAAAGGGTCCTTTTTTATTAGATATTTCATGAGATTTATCATTAAAGGATCATATTCGATTTTACAACTAGTTAGAGATATTTTATCAAAAATATCCTCCTTGAAATTATTTATGGCACCAAATATTCTCTCATCTTATTATAAAGACTCAAATTATATCACTTACAGATTTCCAAGATTAATCTTTAATTCAAGACACTTCAGATTGAGGATATTTTTCTCATCTTACACTATTTATTTTTTCTTCACACTCCTTCCTATTTATCATAATATTTTTCTCAAAATCTACATGTATTTTTTTAATTATCTTATAATAAATTTTCAATAAATTTTATCTTATTTTCTTTAATTCTAGTTGAACATTTTTGATATTAATGATATCCTTTTTATTTTAAATCATTTCACAAGACTTATTCTTATACTTTTTAAGGATTATTTTTCTCTTGAGTTTCCTTAAGAAACTCATTTTTAAATCTAGAAAATTTTTCTCCAAGATAAAAATTACTTTTACTTTTGGCGTCTAGTTTTTTGGTGAGAATTTTGTGCACGAATTAATTTTATGAAAATTCTATTTTATTTATATCATATTATTTATCAAGGTGGGTGATGTCTTATTATTCTATAAAATAGAAAAAGAATAAACATATTCACACATTTGGGAGGCTCTTGCATAATTTTCTCTAAGTATCCATATGATTCATCATATGAATAATAAACTTTATCTTCAAAAGTGTGATGTTCCCCACTTGTATTGGATTTATTATAGGAATAATAATGATAAAAAATAATAGTTACCTCACCTACATGTAAATATTGTAAATCACCTAAGGTAAAAGTATATTTTATATTATTTATAGTTTATTTTTCAAAGAAATTGTTAATATTCATTATAGGTATAATATCATCAAGATTATATAAGGTATAAGATGAATTTTATTTCTCTTTGCATAAGAGGGTTGTTTTATTCATTTTTTTCAACTCACTTTCCAATTTATCAATTAGAGACTTGGAAGAGATATAATTTTGATTAGTAGTTAAAAATTATTTTACAAGTATTCACATCATAATTACATTTTAATAAAATCTTAAAATCTTGATATTGTTAAAAATACAATCAGATGTGGAACCATATATCTTATAAAAATTGTTATTCCACTAGCATTGGTGCTATATAATGAGGGGGATGGGGTGGGGGTAAATTAGTGTGATGTATTTTAATACTTAAAACCTTTTACCTATCTTTATATCCACACCTATTAAATGAATTGATCACTCACTCTATCCTCACCCTTGGTTAGAATGCATTTAGTATAAGTAGTAAAGGAATGATACAACACATAAAAGTTTATTAGCAAGGTTTACCTCTAAAATGGATGGATATATCCCTAGTGTATAGTTGTTGTTATCCCATTCACAGACAACTCCCCTTTTATTATCAAGTGAAATATTTTTTTAGGGAATATACTTAGTCATGTGATCTATTGCATATTCACTAAAAAAATAACCATCATGATGTGGTGGTTCATGAGAAGAAATGCACTAAAATGTGAACCATAACATCTTGGTGGTGCATGTGAATCTATGGTCTAAATAAACATCTGACAGATGATGTAAGGAATTTACTTTGATTGTTTAGCAACTAAGTTATTCCAAATTGATATCATTAAAAGGAAAATTTCATAATATGAAATATTTTAAGGAGTTTCATTTATTCATATAATTCATGAACTAGACAAAACATTTAATCATTCATGGTAGCGCTTGAGTAAATAAAAGCTATAGAGAAGGAGTGTCCTCGTGAATATTTAAAAGGACACTGTCACATGATTGTGGGTAGTTTGTGATATTGTATTGTTTCATGTAAATGAATCTCATAACATGAATATCCCTTTATCTTCATCCTTAGCATGTCTATGTTCTAGAACATTGTGGGTGGATAATATTCCTTCTCATGCGATGAATGATTCATTAGGCATGTGGATACCTATATAGATGGGAGGCCTTTATCTACCACTTTGGTGATTGTTAAAAACATCATATGAATATTAAGAAGGTAAAATAGGCTTCTTCAGTATATGGTATACATGTTTATTTATTTCAAGTTTTCATATGGTTTCATTTATCTTCTATATATATCCTATTTTTGTGGTTTCTATTGCTTTTACTTCTATGATTAAGTTTTAATCTACCCAAGGGTCTTCTTTTTTTAAGATTTGACTCCATGCTAACAAGAATGAGTGTGAATACTTCTTTTTAATATTTTATATATTTATTAAATTCATCTAAATCTTTTTTTGAATATCTTAACCATTAGGTTTCTCAAAATTTCAGTACCAGTCGATAAAATTTCTATCATTTAGCTTTTATTTGTTAAGGATTAATCTCAAGATCAAGTTTAAAGATAATTCCATTTATCTACAATAAATTATTTTATAAGATGATTATATTTTTTATAACCAATTAATAAGGAATTTTATTAAATATAATCCCACTAGAATGATGATTCCATTTAAAAACATTATATTTATTAGTATTCCAGGATTTATATTTCATCACAAATTACATCAGTTTGATCTTGAAAATAATCCATGATTATTTAGGTATGGAATTATCCCAATCACAATAGTTGTGACTCTTGGATAGTTTAGTGGATAATTATTGATCCAATCCTTAATATGGATAAACTAAACTCTATTATAATGTTATCCTAACAATTAGGGGTTCTTAGCTAGTGTTACCGAATGAAAATTCCAGGAATAATCTAATAAATAATAATTACGGTGGTACTAATTCTAAGATAAAAAAATACCATCAATATAATCTAAATTCTCTTATAATTGTTTTCCTTACACAAGATAATCCAGGGGTACTCATGCTGAGCTCGATAATACTCGACTGAATGATCGAGGTGTTGAAAAGTTCCTATTTGGAAGGAATCTAATGCTTAGTATTTTAATGGTATTTAATATCATTATATTATACTATGTTATTCCCTTTTGTATGCAGGATTATAGTAATTTAGTTTGGGATGTTATTCCCTCCACCAAATAAATATGTTCAAACCATATTGACATGTAACTCTTTACATGATCCATATGTATGTATAACTCAACCAAAATTATAATCCAAATACATTTACACATATCCAAATTCATCATAGGTATATCATACATGAACTTTTAATATAAAGTAAATATTTATATGAGATCAATAATCAATATATGAGTAATCCCAAAGTGACAGATAGCCAACCCCATTCACCTTTTAAGATGAGGCATAAGCATCTAGGATGATAGGTGGTCTGACCCCAAGTCCCACTACCCAGGGTGAATTTAATCAAGAGATAATTTAATTCATTATAACTCTATAACCTAATATGCAAAAAACTATATTAAAAAACTAAATTCAAGTTCATAACTTAAATTATAAACCAAGGTCACAACAGATGAAAAAACTAAATTCATTATGGAGTCATTCCTAAAATGAAAATGAAAGGATCAATCCTAGAATAAAGTTTTTATATAAATCCTAGCATACAAATAATCACAATATAAACAATTTCAAACTTTGAACAAAATAGGGAGTAACCTTAAAATAAAGGAATAATTAAAATACTTAAATATGAGATAACTATTTTTGAATATATCAAAAATTAAATCCAATTATAAACACTTTTATAATTGATTCTTTATTCATTATGGAAACACCATAACTATGAATGTTACAATTTATATTTGTTTGAATATGAATATTTCAAATTCATAATTATACGAAATTTCATTGAATATATGATACTTTCATGAATCATAAACAACTTTATAATTCAAGTTCTATTATGTAAATATTTTACATAATCTAAATATAATATACCTAGAATTTCAAAATAGTCCCTTATAAATTTTAAACAATTCAAAATAATTATAAATAATTATTGATTTAAAATATAATTTTTTTATATTTATACTCATTTATATAATTTATAGACTTTAAAAATTACCTTTTATGATTATAAAATAAACCTCTTTATTTATAATCTATAAAAAATGCCATATAAATTTTAAATGTTATTTTAAATATTAATATTTAACATTTAAAAATTATTTAATAATAAATGGATTATATTAATTAATTAATTAATTATAAACCTTTTCTAATTAATTAATTAATAAACCCTTTTTAATTAATAAATATACTTAAAACATATTTTAATCATAATTTTAAATACATTTATAAAATATTAATTTCAATTCAAAATTGAAAATGTAAAAAAATCATAAACACTAGGACTTGTGTTAGGCCATGGTGGTGACCATGGTAAAATTCTCCACTATAGTATACACTACACCATGTTTTTCATTATGAAATCATTTAGAATGAACTATGTCTTGTGCTATGCTATGTTGGACTTTTTGAAGTCATTTTGAAGAATAGATTCACCTATGTAAAATGATATCTATAACACACCCTTGTTGGACATGTCACATGGGTTAATTATTAATGTAAGAACCAAATTGGTTTATCAGTATACCCTGGTGAAAAATATCTAGCTATTTTGTATGTTTTTGATATTAAAAAATGAATAAAACTGGATAGCCCTACGGTGTGGTGATGGCTGGGAAAGTCATTACTAAAGGGTTTCCTTGGGGTTGATTAACAAATAATCATAGCTGTATAAGAAAAATAAAGTACAAAACCATGATCACCATGGAAGATAAATGAAATCTTGTGAAAACTAGAAATAAAGAAACATGTGTACTGTACACGGAAGAAACCTTTGAAACCTTATTGATCTTCATTTGGTGTGTTTGATGATTATCCCCAAAGTGGAAGACAAAATCCTCCCACCTTTGGTGGTATCTATGGGAAATATGATTTTTTTATCATATGAACAAGATTCTTCTTCACTCCATAGTATTCTAGTACCTCATTGTGCTAAGGAGGAATAAAAAGGGAGCTTTAGGTTAGGAGGAGTCATGACCATGCATCATGCTGACCACCACCCCCATTGTGATAACATGTATGTGGTTTATATAGGTAAAGGACACTACTTAGTGAAGCATTCATTAAATTAAGCATTATAACTATTGAGTTAATCTTTTTCCAGTTCATGCATTACACTCATGAATGGAACACCTTGAAACATTTAATCTTATAAAACAACACCTTTAATGATAACTAGGTGGAATAAATCATCTATTAAATAATAAAATCCAATTTAATGCATCATATGTAGGCATTTTTATTTTTGACCATGAAATCACATGCACCACCATGCTGTTGCAGTGCTTGTTTTAGTTCACTACTTCTCAGGCACCCCCATGACGTGATGGTGCATGTCTTAGTGCATATCTAATATTCTCTCACTTTCACTAAAGCCTCATAGACAATGTTTCATTTCACCTTATATTATATCACATATAATAACATGTAAAATCATATAAAAAATTCCATTGGATATCTTTCAAAACATTTTTGGAAAGCTATCATTAACTTCACCTTGCATCACATCATATGCAATAATTTTTGAATACCCAGCCAAAACACTTTTGGATTAACTATATTTTTTTGAGTATCAATATATATATAGTAAACATAAAAGTGTGATACCATAGGACATTATATCATTTTATATAAGTATAAATATCAAGATCTCTATATGTCAGAAAAGTGCTAGACATCTTCATTTTTTACGAAATCGTATTTTAGAAATGAAGAATGCTAAATAACGGAGCACCACATCAGATGTTGAAATGTCATGGATAACCATAAACATATCATATGGTTGAACATTTAAATTCATTTTTAAGAGTAAACTAATACAAAATGGCCAACCATTTTTCACTAGGGCATGGTGAGAAACCATTTCAATTCTTTCATTAACGCTTAATTCCTGAAAACTAGACAGCTAGGGCATGATGTATATTTCATTTTGCACAAGTGAATCATTTCTTCAAAATTACTTCAGAACGAACATCACGATGTAGTGAGAGCTATAGTGACTATAAAATGGATTCATAATGAGCACCATAGTGTAGTGTATTATGTTTCAGATCATTTTAGGATGGTCACCACCACGACCTAACACAATCCATAGTGTTCGGATTTTTTTTCTATTTTCAATTTTGAATTAGAATTAATAATTTATAAATGGTTTTTAAATTATAATTAAAAGATTTTTAAGGATATTTATTAATTAATAAAGGTTTAATTAATTAATTAATTATAAAGGGTTTTTAATTAATTAATAAATGTTTATAAATAATTTAATTTTAAATATTATTTGAATATTAAATTTTATTATTCAAAATAACTTTTAAAATTTATATAAAATATTTTATGGATTATAAATAAAATTTTTTATTTTATAATCATAAAATTCTATTTCTAAATTGTTTATAAATTTCATAAATTAGGCCAAAATATACGTTTTTTTATATTTTAAATTATGAATTGTTCATAATTATTTTATATTGTTAAAAATTAATAGGTCCTTATTTTGAAATGTAGAGACCCGAAGCCTGACGTACATTGAAATTACATTACATTTGCGGAATACTTAGTACATAACAAAAACACACACACAAGGATCGTAATAGTTTAGTGTCTTTGGAAACTCGAAACGTAATCTTCTAATCGTGGTGAAAGATCTTCAACATCTCTTATAAAGATATTCCTTTTTTTTACCTAAAACCTTTCTTTATATCCTGGGGAAAAGAAAACATAAAAGGGTGAGCTCAAATGCTCAGTAAGGGTAAACAAAAGAAATATCAATCACATCGTATTCATAAGAACATAACATTTTGGAAATCTTAACCTACAAAAGAGAGCATAATTTCATAACATGGGATAAATCATGGCAGTGAAATGTAATCACAATAATCATAACTTAAAACATGAAACTTTGTGGCATTCACAAATAATCATAGAGAATCATTTCTTGTTAGTCAAGACTCATTGCCAAGACTATCTTAGTGGACAAAGTCCCTTTCTGAATCGAGTAACCCTCGTTTCAGTCCTGTTTCACTGAACCGGTATAACCTACCATTCCAGCCATGTCTATCTCATGAGATATAAAATCTTTACCCAATGCATTGGAGGGAGATATAGGTCCCACCCATCTTATAATGAATCCTTTCTTATGTGTGCCACATAATCATAAACCATACATCATAGCGTAACCCATGTAATAAAAATGGGATTCTTAAACAACATGACATCATAAAACAATTCATATAAGATAAAGGAATTCATAAAAATGTTTCCATCACAACATAATAAAATCCATGTAATAATAGGTATAAAAACAGAACCCTTTTATTATCTTAGATGGAAAATAATTTTGATAAAATACTTGAACTTCATTCTTGAGGAAAATATCCTTTCTTCTTCAAAAACAATTTTCCTTTCATAACATGTCATACGACTTTAAAATAAAAGAAGTTGATTAAAAATAAACTTGAAAACTTGTAAAGGAAGCTTCTTGGAAATAATGTTTTAAAAATCCATTCATGCCGTATAAGTTAAAAAAACATTCTTCGTACTTTTGTCGGAAAAGTCAAAAAGTACCTCGTACGGAAAACGACAAAATATTCCTCTCATTTCTTTTACTAAAAACTCACCGAAGGGTAAAATTGGATTTAAACAATTGTAGTTGGATGGAAATAATATTACATATTTATGAAACATGGATGTGGATGATAAAATACACCCCATTAAATACTTACGAATAAACAATCTCGGATAAAAATGAGATTGTGATATTTCCCTTACCTTAGGTCCGATTTGCTTCGTATGTGTCCGAACTTCCTCTTCTTTGAAACACCTCTTTGAATCCTCCACTTAGGAAACTAAGATTGGTCTTTGAAGAAGACCAGGACCTCTAGGATTATTCTAGGGAAGTGGAAAAGGGATTTTGGCAGGGGTTGGCCGAGATTGAGTGCTCAAATTGGTGTGAGGAGGAGGGGGAGGAGGTGCCCATTTATAAGGGAGGAGAGGGGCACCTTAGGAATATCTCAAAATATTATTTTATATTAAAGTCAAAATCGGTTTATAATGGTTCCAAAGGGTCTTATTTCGAAGCTAAAGTGGAGATGGGTCGAAATCCTATCAACCAATAGGATTTAGACAAGTTTAGGGTATTATTTTAACCTCATCAATTAGATTTAACTCTAAGTTTAATAATTTAACTTTTACCTTGTCTTTTTGTTTTCTTACACTATATGGTTAATACAATTACTATAACATGCCAAACGAACCCCAAATTATTTATTATTAATATATATATCCTTATCTAAGTCATTTGGCCGACCCTTAGATTTTTAGGAATAAAATAACAATTAATAATATAATATTTGATTTAAAAACTATTTTGTGTCAATTTTGACACTATTTGATATATGATTTTTGTGAAGGTCATAACAGAATTATATGTTCGAACCAAGTTGATTAAATCAATACTAATATATCATAGTAACCTAGAAAATTAGTGGAATTCATAAAAAGTCTCAAATTACATTTATTTTGGTGTTTATAACATCAATTATGTCAATATTTCATTAATAAGATAATTACTGCATCATCATTGTGTCATAAATAAATTAAATTATTTGATGTCTAAAAATTAAAAATAAAATACCATTATGTAGGAAATCTTTTTAGCTTTCTAATGAATATTTACAATCGAATTTATCTTATGTAAAACCCTATATTAAAAATGTTTTAGTAAATATACTTTGATTTTAACTATTTTAACTATTCATTAAATAAAATAATATTAAATGTCATAATCTAATCCAAGTGGACCTAAATGGTCATATTATATTTATAAGGTTGTTTTTGGTCGAATTACACTTATCCAATAGAATTAGGACATGTGTTAGGGTAATAGTAATATCATATTTACCCTTAGTTACCCTATTTACTTTTAATTGTGGTAAATAAAAGTAAAAAGTTACTATTCACCAAAAATTATTTTCATCTCATTGAACCACATTTTACTTACAGACATCAACCGTGTCTCTCGGATTTTTGAAATTCCATTCACAGAAGCGGTAAAATTAAGTTTTATGAAAAATTCAGTTTTTAACTACCACTTAGTAGTTTCACTATTCATCAAAAATTGATGTTTTTCAGAAAAATGCCAAAATTTCATCCTAAGTTATATTTCATATTCCGAATTCGAAAATGAAGTCTATTTTACCAAATTCATAACATAGAAGTTGCATTAATTAATTTTATAATTAAATACCGCTGTTAAAACAAATAGCGTGTTTTTAAGAAACAATATCTATCAAAAGATTGACACTTGATTATGTCTGGTTTAAATGTGAAATTACATTCAATGACCAAAATTGTATAAAATTGTAAAAATATATTCTAAATATACTTTAAAACCACTCAAATTAATAATTTATCAATATTAATTATTTCGATTAAAAAAGTTGTTTTTAATTATAATTTAGTAATTTTCACTATTCATTAGAATATGAAAGTTATCCGAAAAGTACCAAAATTTCACCTTAGGCTAAATTCGATACTCCGAATCCAAAAATGAAGTCCATTTTGAGAGATAAAATTTCTAAAATTTAAAAAGTGGTTATTACTATTCATAACGGCTAGTTTTAATAATAGTATATCGTTGTTTCGTGAAACTCAGTATTGCGTACTACACACGCTATCGAGGAAGGTTGCGATTGCGTGTAATGCAAGGAAAGTCAAAGATGCGTGTTGTGCAAGCTCCTTTTGGTGTAGCGTACAACACAAGACATTAATAAAATTTAAAAAATATTTTTCATAAAATATCGGGCTGTTAGATTCTACCCCCCTTAAAATGAATTTCGCCCTCGAAATTCGTCGGGGTTATAAATGGTTTACTATTCGAAAGTTTATTTAATAGAAACCCACATCGTAAAAAGGAATACCAAAACTTGGCTTTAAAAACTAAAGTATGAAATGTAACGATTACCCAAATAAACTAATCACTGGGTTTCCACATAGGTGAAAATATGGATATGGAAGAGAAATCTAACCATCATGTTCTGATGGAGAGTGGTAGAGAACATGGCTATGGAAAATCCAGTAATCACAAATCCATAAATTTGTGATGATCTAAGGTACCATCTGATTAATCAGATATAAGAGCACTAGGATGACATTTTTGGTTTTCAAGATCGTTTCCCTAAAGTTGATGAAATTGGAATTAGAAGAAATACTTTCGTGATTTCGGTATAGTCTCACCACTGGTCGTTCTTTGGACAATTTCCACTTCATCTCTTAAAGAAATGAAGTTGAATTTGTCATTCGTGATGTGTTAGCAGATCATGTAATAGAATGATGGGTTATTCTCAAACAAAAGGTTTGAAAAGTTATAAGTTCATCTTATGGTTAGATTAATCGTATATGGTTCCAAAAATGAACTTATACTTCATATATCATACCGCATAATAAAATAAAACTAGTTTCTACTAAACAGGGACTTCCTGTAGGCCAGTGGTAGGCGATAAAGGCCAGTCGCATTTCGGTTGTGGGTTCGATTCCCACAGCATTGTCCGAAGCGATGGGTTGTCTCCCGTCCTGCAGGTTGTCCTTTTTCTAAAACTACATTACTATAACATCCCATCAATAATATCGAAAAAAACATCTATCCTTAAACAATACTCACTTATGTCCAACATAATCCATTTCAATCTTTAGGCTTATCCATAATACAGCAGTCCACTCTCATAATATAGTGAAAACGATTACCAGAGATTTAATACCATCGTTGATCCCCATATATCATAAGATATGTCTTGTTGGTCACATTCTAAACATTCAAAGTCCTTAATCATGTATTCTCTTGAATACCCATTGAACCTTAGTGAAAACATGAATGCAGTTAAACGTTAACACTTTCCACATACCAAAATCCTCAAAATTCTTTATAATCAAACCATGATATCACTTAGTCCTTATATCAATCATGAGCTCATGAATACTATTAAACATTTCATTTTCTCGTTTTCCCTTCATTATGCGCATATCATCTTATTTCCAAAAATATCTCAATCACTTTGAATACCACAATAGACCAATACATAAATATTTCAGTACACCATAAAAGTACCTCAACAACATTATTCTTGAATACCAATACATAAACACTTTAGTCCATCCACTTCAATGATTGTCCTGGAATAATTCCTTCCTTGATTTAGAAGTAACTTTTTAGGTCAGGGCATTGAGTTGGGTAATGCCCATGTTCTCCACAAATAAGACATTGAACTCCATAACAATCTGTCACTGTATGACCCTTTTCTCCACACAAATAACATCGGTCCCTCCATTTGAGGTATTCCTCAAGGTTCTTCTTCCCTTCTTTAGAAATCTCAATCTTCCTTTCTTTATGCTCCTCAACATGCGAACATGCATAATAGTTTATCTTCCTCTTCTTTGATGAATTAGCCATACCACTAAATTTCACCTTGTTAATCATATATCGCGATAACTGATTCGGCATAATCACAATATCTTTCTCTCTAGGAATTACCCAATTTTGTTGCTCATAGTCACCAATTTTTCCATTGGATTCAATCTTAACCAAATTCCTTCTGGTTCCCTCCATTAACTAAAACACAAAAAGAATTCGGTGAGAGGCAAAAATCATGCTAGGGAAAACAACATTATAAAGGGGGAGTACCCTCAATATCTAACATCTTAGGTTAAATTCTAAGATCGTTAGCGCAATTATAGGACTATAACCTATACGTATACTTAACCTTAGAGACATCCCTAGACATACCTTAGAAATATCTCTAGGGATCTCACTAACGTTTTCGCATCCTAGTTTCCAAAGGTTGACTAAACCTTTGCTCTGATACCAACTGTAGAGACCCGAAGCATGACGTACATTGACATTACATTACATTTGCGGAATACTTAGTACATAACAAAAACACACACACAAGGATCGTAATAGTTTAGTGTCTTTGGAAACTCGAAACGTAATCTTTTAATCGTGGTGAAAGATCTTCAACATCTCCTATAAAGATCTTCCTTTTTTTTACCTAAAACCTTTCTTTATATCCTGGGGAAAAGAAAACATAAAAGGGTGAGCTTAAATGCTCAGTAAGGGTAAACAAAAGAAATATCAATCACATCGTATTCATAAGAACATAAAATTTTGGAAATCTTAACCTGCAAAAGAGAGCATAATTTCATAACATGGGATAAATCATGGCAGTGAAATGTAATCACAATAATCATAACTTAAAACATGAAACTTTGTGGCATTCACAAATAATCATAGAGAATCATTTCTTGTTAGTCAAGACTCATTGCCAAGACTATCTTAGTGGACAAAGTCCCTTTCTGAATCGAGTAACCCTCGTTTCAGTCCTGTTTCACTGAACCGGTATAACCTACCATTCCAGCCATGTCTATCTCATGAGATATAAAATCTTTACCCAATGCATTGGAGGGAGATATAGGTCCCACCCATCTTATAATGAATCCTTTCTTATGTGTGCCACATAATCATAAACCATACATCATAGCGTAACCCATGTAATAAAAATGGGATTCTTAAACAACATGACATCATAAAACAATTCATATAAGATAAAGGAATTCATAAAAATGTTTCCATCACAACATAATCAAATCCATGTAATAATAGGTATAAAAACAGAACCCTTTTATTATCTTAGATGGAAAATAATTTTGATAAAATACTTGAACTTCATTCTTGAGGAAAATATCCTTTCTTCTTCAAAAACAATTTTCCTTTCATAACATGTCATACGACTTTAAAATAAAAGAAGTTGATTAAAAATAAACTTGAAAACTTGTAAAGGAAGCTTCTTGGAAATAATGTTTTAAAAATCCATTCATGCCGTATAAGTTAAAAAAACATTCTTCGTACTTTTGTCGGAAAAGTCAAAAAGTACCTCGTACGGAAAACGACAAAATATTCCTCTCATTTCTTTTACTAAAAACTCACCGAAGGGTAAAATTGGATTTAAAACATTGTAGTTGGATGGAAATAATATTACATATTTATGAAACATGGATTTGGATGATAAAATACACCCTAGTAAATACTTATGAATAAACAATCTCGGATAAAAATGAGATTGTGATATTTCCCTTACCTTAGGTCCGATTTGCTTCGTATGTGTCCGAACCTCCTCTTCTTTGAAACGCCTCTTTGAATCCTCCACTTAGGATACTAAGATTGGTCTTTGAAGAAGACCAGGACCTCTAGGATTATTATAGGGAAGTGGAGAAGGGATTTTGGAAGGGGTTGGCCGAGCTTGAGTGCTCAAATTGGTGTGAGGAGGAGGGGGAGGAGGTGCCCTTTTATAAGGGAGGAGAGGGGCACCTTAGGAATATCTCAAAATATTATTTTATATTAAAGTCAAAATCAGTTTATAATGGTTCCAAAGGGTCTTATTTCTAATCTAAAGTGGAGATGGGTCGAAATCCTATCAACCAATAGGATTTAGACAAGTTTAGGGTATTATTTTAACCTCATCAATTAGATTTTACTCTAAGTTAAATAATTTAACTTTTACCTTGTCTTTTTGTTTTCTTACACTATATGGTTAATACACTTACTATAACATGCCAAACGAACCCCAAATTGTTTATTATTAATATATATATCCTTATCTAAGTCATTTGGCCGACCCTTAGATTTTTAGGAATAAAATAACAATTAATAATATAATATTTTATTTAAAAACTATTTTGTGTCAATTTTGACACTATTTGATATATGATTTTTGTGAAAGTCATAACAGAATTATATGTTCAAACCAAGTTGATTAAATCAATACTAATATATCATAGTAACCTAGAAAATTAGTGGAATTCATAAAAAGTCTCAAATTACATTTATTTTGGTGTTTATAACATCAATTATGTCAATATTTCATTAATAAGATAATTACTGCATCATCATTGTGTCATAAATAAATTAAATTATTTGATGTCTAAAAATTACAAATAAAATACCATTATGTAGGAAATCTTTTTAGATTTCTAATGAATATTTACAATCGAATTTATCTTTTGTAAAACCCTATATTAAAAATGTTTTAGTAAATATACTTTGATTTTAACTATTTTAACTATTCATTAAATAAAATAATATTAAATGTCATAATCTAATCCAAGTGGACCTAAATGGTCATATTATATTTATAAGGTTGTTTTTGGTCGAATTACACTTATCCAATAGAATTAGGACATGTGTTAGGGTAATAGTAATATCATATTTACCCTTAGTTACCCTATTTACTTTTAACTATGGTAAATAAAAGTAAAAAGTTACTATTCACCAAAAATTATTTTCATCTCATTGAACCAAATTTTACTTACAGACATCAACCGTGTCTCTCGGATTTTTGAAATTCCATTCACAAAAGCGGTAAAATTAAGTTTTATGAAAAATTCAGTTTTTAACTACCACTTAGTAGTTTCACTATTCATCAAAAATTGATGTTTTTCAGAAAAATGCCAAAATTTCATCCTAAGCTATATTTCATATTCCGAATTCGAAAATGAAGTCTATTTTACCAAATTCATAACATAGAAGTTGCATTAATTAATTTTATAATTAAATACCGCTGTTAAAACAAATAGCGTGTTTTTAAGAAACAATATCTATCAAAAGATTGACACTTGATTATGTCTGGTTTAAATGTGAAATTACATTCAATGACCAACATTGTATAAAATTGTAAAAATATATTCTAAATATACTTTAAAACCACTCAAATTAATAATTTATCAATATTAATTATTTCGATTAAAAAAGTTGTTTTTAATTATAATTTAGTAATTTTCACTATTCATTAGAATATGAAAGTTATCCGAAAAGTACCAAAATTTCACCTTAGGCTAAATTCGATACTCCGAATCCAAAAATGAAGTCCATTTTGAGAGCTAAAATTTCTAAAATTTAAAAAGTGGTTATTACTATTCATAACGGCTAGTTTTAATAATAGTATATCGTTGTTTCGTGAAACTCAGTATTGCGTACTACACACGCTATCGAGGAAGGTTGCGATTGCGTGTAATGCAAGGCAAGTCAAAGATGCA
This sequence comes from Viscum album, assembly GCA_963277665.1. Lineage (NCBI taxonomy): Eukaryota > Viridiplantae > Streptophyta > Magnoliopsida > Santalales > Viscaceae > Viscum > Viscum album. The sequence continues at coordinate 1,985,928,694 of OY728122.1, forward strand.
TGTTGTGCAAGCTCCTTTTGGTGTAGCGTACAACACAAGACATTAATAAAATTAAAAAGATTATTTTTCATAAAATATCAGGCTGTTACATGAAATGTTAATTATATGATATTTAGATCATGTTAAATATTTACATAATAAAAATTGAATTATATAGTTGTTTTATAATTCACGATAGTATCAAATATTTAATGAAATTCCATATAATGATGAATATGAAATGTCCATATTAAAATGAATATTAAGTTTTATATTCAAAGTTATTGAATGTCCAGAATGAATAAATCATAAATTATAAAAGTTTTTATAATTATCTTTAATTTATGAAATTTTCATAAATGGTTATGTCATGTTTAAATATTTGAACTATTAATTTATTTAAAGGTTATTACCTATTTTTTTTTATAGTTATAAATTATTTATATTATGAATATTTTTATGCCAATATTTATATGAAAAATTACTTCAAGGATAGATCCTTGTATTTTTATGCTATGAATGACTGCACAATGTACTTAGTTTTTCATATAAATTATCATGAGTTTGTAAGTGAAGTTATAAACTTGAATTTAGTTGTTGAATATAGTTTATTCATATAAGGTTTTAGAGTTATGATAAATTAATTTATCTCTTGAGTAAAGTCTCCCTGTGCAGAGGGACTTGGGGTCAGACCACCTACCAGATTTGAGGCTTATTCCATGTCTAAGATAGTGAATGAGGTTGTATATATAATGTTATAGGCATAGTCATGTAGAGACTATAGATCTTATACAACTCTATGACTTTACATTAAGAGTTTATGCACCTTATTCATATGATGAATTTGGATATGTGTAAATATATTTTCCTTATAATTTTGGGTGAGTAATAGAAACTCATGGGTCATGTAAAGTGTTACACATCAATATGGTTTGGACATGTTGATTTGGTGGAGGGAATATGATTCCAAACTAAATTATTATAATCTTGTATACAAAAGGGAATAACATGAGATAAGGTGGTTAGATTAAATCCTATTAAAATACTAAGTGTTAAATTCCTTCCAAAGAGGCACTTTTAAAAACCTCAATCATTCAAATGGGCATTGTTGAGCTCAACATGTGTACCCCAGGATTATATTGTGTAAGTAAAGAAAGTTATAAGTGACTTTTGATTATACCGACATATTTTCAATATTAGCATGATTACCCCTTGATTATTCATTTTTCTCTTATTCTTGGAATTTTATTTATATTACACGATCTTGAAAACCCTAATGGTTATGATAAAAAATGGATGGTGTTGAGTTTATCCATATAATGGATTAGATAAAGTGTTATCCACTCAATTATATAAGATTCAAAATTTTTGTGACTAGGATGACGCACTACCTAAATAATCCTGGATTATTTATGAGATCAAATCAATGAAATTCATGGTGAAATATTAATATTTTACTATTAATAAATATAATGTTTAATAAAAGGGTTCATAATTTTAGTGGGACCCCATTTAATAAAAGTACTCATTAATTAGTTATAAAAATGATACTCATATGATAAAAGATTATGTTATATATAAATAAAATTATCATTAAAATCGACCTTAGGATCAATCCTTTTTAATGAAAAGCTAAATGGTTGAAATTTTCTTGATTGGTACCAAAACTTGAGAATATTTCTCAAATAATAAATAATGTTCTATGTGTTTGAATAACCTTTTACTATGAAATATAATGGTAAAGCTATCAAAAAAAAATATTTATATGACTTTAATAAACATATAAAATTTGAAAAAGAATTATCCACACTAATTCTTGTTACCATAGTTTCAATGTTTCAAAAACAAATGAGACCCTAGATTCTTATCAAATGATAGATAAACTTAAAAGGATATATTAGGAGTAGTCTAGGAATGATGGGTATAAAGTATCTAAATCACTTTTTTGGTATAATATGATGAAAGCAACCTTAGTCTCTAATAATGCGCTCAATATGATTGGGTACGTTAATGAATTTGAGAGACTGAGGTTACCTATTAAGCTTGATTTTTACTCTAATTTTATTCTATAATCACTACTGAAAAGGTTCTGATAGTTTTTTTGTGAATTAAAATGTGAATGAACCCAATAAACATTTATCATATCTCTTAAATATGTCAAGGATGGATAAGAATGACATGATAGGTAAATGATAAACTACTATGTTAATTTTATAGATAGATAAAGGAAAATGTTTTATCTATAAGGGAAATAAAATAGGCCATGTGTTGTCCACATTTCCAATTAAACCAAACAAGAAGAAAGAAGGACAATGTTTTCATTATGGAAATTTTTTCCATTTGTGATGAAATTTTCTAAATTACATGAAAGGATATAAGAATCCCATTGGAGATTCCACATTAGGTATAAATGCTATAGAATTTAATTTTATTATTATGATAGATGTATGATGTCAAATATATTATTTAGAAGTGTCATAAATAAATAGGAGTTTATAAGGTGATAAATAATTGATGTTTGAATCTTAAAATTTACTTTCAAGTTATGGAGAAAAGGTGTTATTTCATTGATAACTTGGATGAGTCACGATTTGATGTAATTGTTATAAGTTGTGTATTTTTTCATTTTTATTTTTATAAAATAATGAAAATAGTAGTTTTTTGAGTTATATAAGAGGGGTTTTTGTGATACACAAAGTAACAATTATATAACATTATTTGACGAAGATTAAAATGAATTATTCTTGTTAGGTAATTCAACCCATTTTAATTTATGGAAATGTTTTTAAAATATTATTAAATTCAATAAAATTTTACCTCATATTCTTAAAGTATTGAGAATAAGTGAACTAGTCATATGATTTCTAGGTTCTAAAGTACTATATTGACATAGTAGGTAAAAGTTAAAAAAAGAATAAGGAAAGTTGGTTGAAAGGTTCAATAATGTTTCTTTAATAATAAATTCAGAGTCCATATAAGATGTCTCTCAGAACTAATACCTCCAAATCATAGAAATAATCTATATTGATCTGGTAAAAGAGAATGGGTATAACTGATGTTGAATTCAGAGATACTAATCCCTTAGAATCCAGAACATATAAATTCATGTATAAAAAGAGTTCCATCATCCTCCAATAATTTCAAGACTCCCTCACTACCTCTATCTGTGTCTTCGAGATCAAGGAATCAGTAATGATGCTACCCTTTCCCAGTGTATAATCCAACTCAAATTCGAAAGACTATAGATACTCGACCCACCTCCTCTACCAAAGTATGAGGTCTCACTATGAAAAGGTGTACCTGAGGATCTTCTGGTTTGTGTACACCAAAAACCTCTCGCCCATAAGATAGTGTCTCTAACATCATAGGGAATGTACCACCATAGATAAATCCAGATCATGAGTAGGGTAATTCCTCTCATGTTATCTCAACTATCTAGAGGCATAAGAAACCATTAAATCATCCTGCATCATAATGATTGTGTGTCAAAATCTGAATGAATCACTATACACATTATATAATTTACTTGGCATAGGTAAAGTGATGATATGTTTCGAGGTCATCCTACTCTTTTGCTGCTAAAAATCTCTCTCATAAGCCTCCAACCAAACAAACTTCAACCCTTTCTTGGTCATCCCAGACATCAGTTCTTCTAGAAGGGAGAAATCCTGGATAAAGCACTGATAATAAACTGTTAATATTAAAAAAATCTAAGTCTCGAAGTCATTCTTAGGATGCTCTCAAGATACCATAGTTACAAATTTCTCTATGTCCACTTACACTCTAGTATTTGAGATACATGACCCAAGAAGTGAAATTTATCAATACAGAAACAAAATTTGGTTATCTTGGTGTAAAGAAAATGATCTCTTATTAAACTCAAGGTGATGTCAAGATCTTGGGCATGATCATAAGCTGACTGGGAGTACACTTAGATGTCATAAACAAAAACCACCATAAATTGATCCATAAAATGATGAAAGTTTTGATTCATCAAGACCATGAATACCACCAGCTCATTCTTCAATCCAAAAAGAATCATAACGAACTCATATAAGCCATACCTTCTACTAAAAGAACTATGAGGTATGTCTGATGATCTCACCCTCAAATGGTAATATCTATATCTCAAATCAATATTGGAGAATATCTTGTCACCTCTTAGCTAATCGAAGATATCATCAATGAATGGAAGGGGATGTCGGTTCTTAACCATCATCTAGTTCAATCTATGATAATCCACACATAAGCACAAAGTCCCATTATCCTTCTTGAAGAAAAGAACTATAGAACCATGCGGTGATGTTCTAGGCTATAATAAACCTTTAGCTTCTATATCTTCCAAATAAACTTTAAACTCCCAAATCTTTTATAGAGTTATCCTATAAGGTAGAATATAAATAGTTTCTACTCTTGAAACCAACTCAATCATGAAATCGATCTCTCACTCGGGAATTAATCCATAGAAATCATCAATAAAGATATATTGAAAATTGTCTACCAATAGAGGAAAAGAATCCAACTATATTCCTCCATAGTCCAGAAAAATATTTCTATTTGATCTGTGAGACAATCCAATCCACATTGAATTGTTCTTTCATGACCAGCCTGAAGATCCCACTCACCCTGGTGAGAATAGCTTTATACTTCTCAAGATAGAAAGGTAACTCTCTTTAGGAAATAGTCAACATGAGAATGGTATAAAACTAATAAATCTATACTAAGAATCAAATTGAAACCTTTCATTTCCAACAAAAATAATTACCCAAAGAAATGATAATCACTGATCTCAAGAGAACATGCCTTGCAACGTTTGATATTCTATGACCACACTCCCAATGGTGTATCAATGGTCAAAGAACCATCTAGTATTTACAAAACTAATACCAAAACATTTAAAAAAAGTAGATAAAAAGAAATGTGATGATCCTATATCAAAAAATAAACACAAGCAAGGGTAGATGAAATAATAATTGTACCTATAGAGGTAAAAGGTCCTTCATCAACAATAGTCAGAGTAGTCTACATAACATGCAACTAACTCTCTCATTTTCCCTAGGCTCCAACCTAAATCCCCCAAGCTATCCTCTATACCTTGTTTTTTCATTTCTGCACTGGGGTACCATGTCCCCTTTTTCAACTTGTAAGTCCTATGGAACTCTAGCTACCCATTTGATGATGAGTAGATAAGTCCCTCCCAAACTCTGGTACATGTCCTAATCCCCTTCCGCTACTATGCTATGAGAAGTTATGACAAAACTTCTAAAGATGGACCATCCCACCACAGGCATGGCACTCCAAATCAGAGTATGGATGATGAGGCTTCTTGTTGACCGAATTTACACACTAAAAAGGAACAAAGTTTGGATATGGATTCCCACTTCCCTGACTGCTCTACCCACTGTTTCTTTAGAGATAGCTATCTTAACAACTCTTCTTGTCTCCATAAGAAGAGCTTCCGGTTCACCCTATTGAAGTTTCCTAACAACTACTCAAAGACTCTCTTAGATTACCTTTCGTGATGAGTGATTGATTCATCATGTCTAAAAAGATACTCAGATAAAAAAAGTTCACCTATGAAATGATCTCATATTGAAGCCCATCTCAGAAATACCTCACCCTGAAGATCTCATGAGAAGATAAAGATGGTGAAAAACACTGTAGTTTAGTGGACTGTTCAGCGTAGTCCATCACTGATATTCCCTCCAATGTCAAATTCATGAACTTGTAATCCCTATCACCAATCAACATATCTAGATAGAAGTGGATCAAGAACTTCACCTCAAATTCCTTCCAAGACAACTCCTCCTACTACCCAGCCTAATCTAGAATATTCCACCAATGCTTGGAAGTTCCACAGAGCATATACATAGAAAGATTCAACCTTCTATCTATGGGTTTATCAAAGATATTGAGTACCATCTAGAATGAATCAATCCATAACTTGACTGCATGGGTCCCTCCTTCCCTAGTGAACATATGTAGGTACTATAGATGAAAATATCTCATAATCTCAGACATTGAAGGCACAATTCTCTCTTTCTATGGATCATGTGACCCTCAATAAGTTATCACGAAGTTGAACATCCATTTGATCTTCATAAGCTATGGGAAGATTCGAATCCCCAACATTAGAATCATGTTGATTTCCACTCTCCTAACACTAAACTTGAAGACAATAAGGATTTATTTTCTCTACAAGACAAATACACTTCTTAGAACACTGGCTATAATAATAAGTTCAACCTCAATAGGGGAAAAACAAAGAACCACCACACCTGGTCTCTCTTAACATAGATTACAATTGTTTTATCATGAAATAATAGTTCTTTAATTTTATTTACCAGATATAATAGGTATCTCGTATCACAGTTCATATAGGTAATTATATAACAAATACAATAAATATGTACCTATCATGAAAAATGCATCTCAATATATATCCCTATGTGCCTATCATGATGCATACATACTCATCTGACACCATAAAAATCCATGAGTATAAATCTAAAGAAAAAATATCATCATAAAACAATAACATAACACAATATATGAATCACCATAGGTGAAATAACATCAACCATAATAATTGAACATCAAGAACAATAATCCCATCCCTGGGCACTCATATTTTCTCCCATACATGGTTTAGATAATCCCATACACAAGATCACTACCAAGTCCTGAAACATCCTAGTATCCTTTTTAAATTTCTCAAATATTAAAGAAATAGAAAAGAAAAACATGTAACCTTGAATTCCACTTTTCAACGCACCCCAATTTGGCACTCTGTCACGTGTCCATAATTGGTTTTTTATGAGAAAACAAGTGCACCTACCCATATTCTAGAGGCTATCGACAAGCTATGGGGGTGCAATGAATATAGTGGGGAGACTATACCCCTTGGTATAGAGTTAAAACATAGTATAATAATAAAATTATAATAATATTAGAGTAATAAAGAACAACGTAAACCATATATCATACAATTAGAAAGTAAAGGAGAAACCAATAAACTAATAATGATGAATCACATAATGATAATATGAGATGTATCTAATTGTAAAAATAAAAAAAATACAATTAAAGAAATTAATTGACACAAAATAAACTCAAAATAATATGATCCTGAACCCTATATTGAACCCATCCCCAACCTCTAGACCATCCAGCAAGTAATAAACCAGCAACAAGTTCCTTCTCCTTTTTCCAAACCTATATCCATGTATCTGCTCGGGTTCCAAAAGGCCACCTGAATAAGGTGTGAGTATAACTCAGTAGGTCAACACCATCATTTCTAAAAAAAACCATTCTAATAACAAGTTCATGCAATAAATTGATATAGGTGTAATAATTAACCAATTAATACAATACATAAATCTACTAGATTTTGCACCATGACAGAATGTCTCTGAGCATGTAACACAAGAATTCCAACAATAACCATAAACCATGGCATAACCAAACAACCAGGTAGAGCCCTTTATATAATAATATCATCCTCCAGGCATATCCCAATATATAATCATTTTAAAATGAGTCACTAGTCATATTCTATTAGATAATCATTTCAACATGTATCATTGAATATATCCTGCTATATAATCATTTTAGCATATATAATTTGGTATAGCCCACTGCATAAGCATTTCAACATTTTTCACTGGGCATAGCCTTTTATATAATAATTTTAGCATGTGTCACTAGGAATAGATCACTATATAAGCATTTAAACCTATAAAAAAAATACATATATATAAGCATTTTGTCATCAACTAAAAAATTCATAATAGTAAGGATATCAAACTATTACATCATAATCCTCAATGGTTAATTATGAAAATTATAATTTTTATTTCATTTTCACTTTCATTTATATATATCAATTTAACAATAGACATATAAATATCCCATAAAATATTACTAGAGAAATTATATATCAACCAATCACCTATAATCTCTTGTAATTCTAAACAAACTTTAAACTATTAGACAAGTTCCTATTATTCGAAGGTTTTATCACCCAACAGGTAGCCATAAGACATGTCACATTAATAATTGAATCAAAAGGAATCAAACAAATATTATAATCCATGATTTACCATTGATAAATTATTAAATTAAATTAGAGCACATGTTTTAGTTGCACAATCATAATACTGAATAGAATTGACAATTAAACATACCATAGGGTTAGGTTTAGATCCCCTACCTTTATCCGGTGTTTAAGAAACAATTCCCATTAGAATTTATAAAAAAGAAAAGAGGTGAGGAAGATCACATGAAGGAACCTAGATCACATCAGATCAAGACTAAAACCCAAAACAAATGTGGTGAATATATTTACACCACAACGGTGTAGGGAAATGGAATAAGAGAGGGAAACCTAGGAAAGAAAACTCACCAGGGATCAGATGAGAAAACAGGACATACAGAATGGAAGAGGAGAATTTAGAATCACCTATAAATAATCCTAGGTCTGAGAGGTAAATGATTCACTTGAATAATGAAATAAATCATACACATGGAAGGTTTAGAATTGTCGATTGTAATAAATACTGGTATGTAACCCTATTTCGCATCATGTATTTATTATTTAAGAGTTACATAGAAAAAACCACCATTTCGACATAATTTTAACACTTCTCAAACATTAAAGGATGTGAAATAGGTTCACAATGTGTAACCACTTCACATCATGAACCAGTTCATGAAATGGGTCTAGTGACTTTTACATGTCTTGTAACAAGTACACGATGTGTAAATTCCCTGAAGAAAACTTTAATACCTCTTTCCATAGAAAATGCAAAATTTCCTCCGAATATTTCCAAAATTAGAGGAAACCCTCATAATCCCATTTATCATGTTTATAATTAGACTCCAATAATTTTAAAAATATACATCCCTAAACTTTAGGTCATTTTAACCAACAAAGGAACTCTATCTCCAAACAAGATTCAGCTAACAAGGTCTAAGAAAAAGGAAATCCCAATGAAGGATTTTTAATATAAAAATGAAATAGGGATGTAATTATAAAAAGTCATGAAATTTAAACCTTAAATAATCTATAGTTTCATTATGAATTATAATATTAGAAATTGATAGAATTATCTCTCAGAAATCCTCAATATGATTTTCTAATTAGAAAAATACATGAGTCATGAAAAAACTACAGTCCTTATGGTGAATAATCGGAAGGGAAATTAAAAGGGACCCAAGACCAATTATAAGTTTAAGGATTCATCACACCACCCTAATAAAATGAGGATGCTCTAGAGGTACGATAACGAATAATATGTAGTATTTTTTTTAATATGGTGAGAAGGGACATTAGAAGAATGATTGCACCCAGTTGAGGAAACATGGGGAAGCTTCAGGTGTATTTATTATCAAGTGTAATATTTTCATTTATATAATTTAGGTATTAGATACAACATGAGGTGATCATATTTTAAACAAAATATAAAAACCAAGTAGATTTATAAAGGTTTACAAAGGTGAGGTGGGTCTTTGAGTTTCCAATGATATAGGATTGGCTACCTCAGCTATAAGAAACTACCATATCACATTTCTAACATGAATTATTCTAGTATTGAAGAATTTTTATTACTTCAATGTTTTGTCAAGAAAATTTTGTTGTTGTCCAGTTTAGACATGGATGGTATTATATTCAATATTGGGAATACAAGTTTCCACTTTTGAAAATATAGCATATGTTGTGTTATGATACATCTTAATAACACACTTTATGTATTATAAGATGATAAAAAAGTGTTGGAAGTTGATAACAAATCAAGTTCACCAGAATTATATCACAACCAGTTGTAGCACCACCATATTGGTAATGTAAATGAGATTAATTTAACAAAAAACTTTCAAAATGGGTATTTATATTCTTTTGAACTAAAAATAATTGAAATATGTCTCGCTTGTTAACCTGGAAAGATGATCAAACCAACTTTTGGTGGAATGGGTGAAAGAGACACATGGATTCTAGAATTAGTACACATAGATGTGTTTGTAACTTTTCTAGTAGAATATAGAGGTTGATACTTGTACTTCATTAATTTTAATGACGACTTAAGAAGATATAGTTATATCTACCTAATGAGGTGTAAGTTCAAATAATTTGAGAAATTAAAGGAGTTAAAGAATGAATTATAGAATTAGAATGGTAAAAATATAAAGAATATTTGATCAAATAAAGTTAGAAAATATCTTAATAAAGAGTTTATTGACTATTTACAATATCTTGGGACTCCATCTAAAGTCATTCCTTCTTATACACCATAATGGAATGGTTTTAGCGAAAGGAGGAACTAAAACTTTTCAGACATGGTGTGGTCAATGATGAGTCATGCATATCTTTTGTTATCCTTTTTAGGATATGCATCACAAACTATGACATAAACACTGAACTATGTTCCAATTAAGGAAGAAAATTGGATTCCATTCATGTTATAAAGTGTAAATAAACCCATGTTGTCATATACTCGTGTATGGGGTTGTGAGATGTTTGTTAAAGATATCCGTAGACGAAAAATAACACCCTAGGGAATGAAGTGTATCTTTATGTGGTATCCCAAAGAAAAAAGTGATATAAGCTATACTAACCCTTAGAAAAAGGTAATAGTGGAAATAAAAACCATATTCCTTGACAGGGATACATCCTAAAAATAGATATTAGGAGAAATATTGACTTTAATAAATCTGATGCTCAATATACACATGAGATGAAATAGGAAAAAATTCCTTAAGACTACATGGAAGAGGTTGTTCCATAGGAATGAGTACTATGTAAGAGAACCATAGAGGTTAGAGAACTAGAGATATATGATTTTATAGTCACTAGGGATGGATACTAATTATTAATTGATAATAATGAACCTCAATACTAAAATGATACAGTAAATATCTTAGAATCCACAAGATGGAAAGAATCCATGAATTCTAAGATGAATTCCATATATCAGAACCATGTTTGGGTTTTGGATGATCTATCCATATATGTAAATAAAATTTGGTGAAAATGTGTATTTAATAATAAATTAGATATGGAAGGTAAATTTTGTACTGATAAGGCATGACTAGTGGCTAAAGGGTTTAAGAAACATTAAGGCATAGACTATGAAAAAACATTTTCTTCAATTTCTGTACTGAAATCCATTATAATTTTGATTACTACAATAGATTACCATTATTATGAGATATTTTTTAAATGGAAATCAAGATAAATTTCCTTAATAGGAATTTCATGGAAGATGTATATATGGAATAACAAGAGGGTTTTATGACTCCACATGGTTCTAGTAAGATATATACGTTTCATAGATCCATTTATATATTAAATAAAGCATCCCGATCATGGAACATTTACTTTGATGAATCTATAAGGGAATTTTGTTTTATAAAGGATGAATGTGAGACCTGTGTTTATAATAAGTTTAGTGTGAGTGTAATAACTTTCCTAGTTGACCTATTTGAAATGAGATACCAATCTTACAATTAGTTAAGATGTGGTTGAACACATGCTTCTCTATGAAGGACTTTGGGGAAGTAGCCTAAATTCTAGGGATCAAGATCATTCATGATAGATCTAAGAGGTTTCTTGTACTAAATTAGGGTACATACATTGAATACATACTAAGGAGATTCAGTATGGAACAATCCAAGAGTTGAGTGGTTCTAGTGTCAAATGGTATACATATATCCAAGGAAATTTGTACTCACACAAAATAAGAGAGAAAGGATTGGTAGAATATCTTTTTCATCTATGATAAGTTCTATCATTTATGAAATGATATATACCAGGTTTGATGTTTCCTATTCCATAAATGAGGTAGGATGATATCAATCAGATTCAGGAGAAAAACACTATACTAATGTTAATGTTATCCTTATGTAATCTAGGAATACTATGGATATATTCCTAGTGTATGGAGGAGATGTAGAGATAGTATTCTAGGGTTATACATATTCTAGTTTCAAAATAGAATAAGATGATATAAAATAACATACGTGATATTATTCTACCTTAATGGAGGAGTTGTGAGTAGGAGGATCTCAAACAGCCCATGGTCACCGATTATATAGTGTAATAAAATCATATTGTATATTTTGATGTAGATAAATAAGTAGTGTGCATACAAAACTTTATCCAAGATCTTGACATGGTTCTAAGTTTTAAAGATGCTATCACACTACATTGTGATAATACTTTTGTAGTTATTCTTGCCAAGGATCCCATACCATAACAATGAACAAAGAATATATTTTGAAAGTATTAACTCTAAAAGGATTTTTCTCAGAGGGATGAGGTCATAGTATGAATATTTTATACATTGGAAAATGTGGAATACCTATAAACTAAATCCTTATCTTAGTATAATCATGAACATCACATGAGAGATAGTGGACTTAAAGTTGTTAGTTGTTAGATTTATTGTAAGTGGGGGTTTTTTAGATCTGGTTCCCTAGAACCAACTATTTTTTAATTTATGGTTTCCTATATATTCATGGTATTTAATATTATTGATATATTATCACATGAGGAACATTATTTTTCATGTTATTAATGTGATAAATTCATTATATATTTTTTTCACATTAAAAGATCATAACAATTCCCCTATATGATGAAAACCTTAAAGTGATATGAAGCTATTATTAAATATATGTCCTATGGTTGAATGAAATCAGCTGAATGGAAATAAATTATATAAGATATCAGGGGTAGGGGGATTATAAGACATTGAGACTGATTCTCATAAAGTTTTCCCTTGGTAATATTTAAGAGACGAGGTTTTGAGAATTAACTTTCTAGTAGGAAATACACATGTTTTATGTGTCATTGTATATTATTATATTTTAATGTGTGTATTGGTCCATATACTTGAGAGTATTGTTAATGTATATCATGAGATTTATAATTTTATATATTGGGAAAAACCATGACAACATATTCTCACGAAAAGGTAGGATATACTAGGCACATCATGAGTGATATGAAATTAATGAATAAATCAATAAAGGACTTATCACTTCCATGTTAAATGGAATTTGATGTTTTGGGAACTTTTATGGAAATGTAAATTTTTGATAAAACATGTCCATGGATTTTTTTGGTGATTTCATTTTGAGAAAGTCAAAGAAAGAGATCTCAAGCATATTGGTTGATAACACAAGTTATGAAACTTTCTTGAATGAGATATCAAGATAAATTTATTATATTACATGTTAAACATTCATAAAAGTTATTAATAGCTTTTAATTATTCTTGTATCTTTAGGGGACATGATTTTTTCTAGATACTGCTTTAGGTCTATGATTTGGAATCACTACTATCTATATAGGTGCTTAAAAGGTAACACACAAAGTGTATTCACAAGCCCCACCAATTCAGATGAATTGAAGTTCAGGACTAAGTGGGCCTCATATATGGGGACCAATGGGTGTCTAATTGAATGATCAAAAGTATATTAATTCAATTCTATTATTCTAGTTTTTAATAATGATGATTTAATTTTTTTTCTCAAGGCATTCATAGTTTTATTTAATTATAAAAGAGAATATAATAAAGTATTATTTTTCAAATGAACATCACACTATTTCATATTAATTAAATAATTATGGAAGGAACAAAATTATTTAATCTCTTATGGTTCATAACATGAGTTTTATTTAATTTCATTAGATATTTTCAAAATTTTCAGGACATGTACGACACATTTACTTGATTATTCATGTCGTTTTGGGATAGTTTAATAGGATTAACTTATCCAAGTTCTTGATGAAATTTTAGAAAGTAAAACTTGACTATTTATGGTCATTTTTAGATATGAATAATAATACAAGGAATTTTCAATAATTTTTGATAGTTTTTATCTTCTCCTCCAATCACTTAAGCTTCTATAGAGATAAATATCAAATAAAAATTAATCCAAGTCTAAGGATTGATCACATGAACTTTTAACAATCGTACGAGCATTGTAAGGCCATTGATATTTAGTGATAGAACCTATAAATTGATTAAAAACATTCATGGATCTATGTTACACGTTTTTATGATCTATAGGGTATATACTTGGGTGTATTCATGCTATGGTGATCCAGAGAAGGGAGGATGTTAAAGGGATCATGGAATTCCAAAAAGGTACCATTTTGATTTAATTTTCATAATTAAATTAATTATCATGAGATCCTTGGGATAAATCTGGAATTGTTAATCAAAATAAAGTATATTATAATTGATTTAGTGTTAAAAATTAAAATTTCACTTACTTTCAAGCATCTGTTGCGTGCTCAATTCCTTTACATAAAGTATGACCCATACCAGTGATGACTCATGTATCTCTTGGATATATTTTATCTGATAACCTTTATTATTAGGATTCAATCCAAGTGGTTTCCTATTATATCTTTCATAAATTATGATATTTAAATTTCATAGGCAGAATCATTAGTTATTCTTTGGCCTGTGGGATCTTTAGTAGTTGAAAGGTCTATCTCTCTATCTCTCTGTCTCGATATCTTTTCTTATCTAATTCAAAAGGATGATAATCTTATTAGAAATTATGAAACTATATATCTTTGATATAAAGGGTTTCATCAAATGATATCAGTGTTGGGTGTTATTGATCATGTTAGACTCAAACAATATACAAGATAATAATAGAAATTGATCATTGTTTCTCTTTTTATAAAAAATATTTTCAAAAAATCAAATGAATATTTTCACTATAATATTTAGAATATTAAATATCATGAGTTTTTAGTATTCATAACTCATTAAAACCAATCATCTATAATATATTTTAATTCTTATGAAGAATCAATCATTTATATCCACATGATAATAGGATTATCGTGGCCTTATATCTCCATGATAACCACAATATTTTCTTAACACTTGCATGAGAATATGTTGTAAAATTTATTAAAGTTGTTAATAACTTACTCATGAATTAAAATTTGATAAATATTTGTATGATAATGTCATATAACCTCTTATCACGGTGTAATATATATCATCATTTCTTTCCTCTAATCTAAAAAATATTCATGGTTTGACATCACAAAGTGCATCTATCCCATGATATCTTATTTATAACGCACAATGTCATGGAACCATCATCACGACATAGAAACATCTTAACAAATATATCGATCTTTGGCTATTATTTCTTCCTCAGATAACTTCACAACATGGAAACCTTAATCGCGACATGGAAGATATCTTATTTAGTCTTCATCACCAAACTCATATATACTTGAATAATGGATAATAAAATTTATCATAATTGTATTTAAATCATATAATATCATCACAAAATCATCATAATTAAATCTTCATAATAATTCTATTTTCTTATTTTTATCTTTCATAGATCCCAGTTTAACTTCATGAAAACTGAAACATTTAGAAAAGGAAAGACTTTTAAATAAGATATTTTCACTGTTACATTCCTCAGTGAAGCTTCCATAGAATTTGGAAGATTTTAATAGTCTTATCTCAATGAATTTTACATATTAGAAAGTTACCTTTATGTAATATATGTTTTTCTGAGACTTTATAAAATTTTTGATCTGTAAAGTTTGAATGAGCCTTACCCATTTCATGCCTTTTCCACATTTTATAAATATAGAATATAAATTATATTATATATGTGTTCAATAATTTTTATATACCTATATGTATATCTAACACTTTTATAAATTCTTCTATTATGATATAGATTTACTTTTTACATTTGTTATAGGTGAATATTAAACATGTAGTTATCTTCCAATACTTTGTGGCATTTATCTACTTTAAATAAAAGTCAATTTTATGTACCTCTGTGGGTGAATCTATGAAATTTTACAAATTTGTAGAAATTTATTCATAGAAATTATAAAATTACTCTTACGCATTTACCATGCCTCATTCCTTTATCACTTTTTTGGAATTTCAAATATACTATGTTTGAATTCCATAATTCTCCAAACGATTTAAGTAACTTTGGAATGCCTTAAAATAAACTTCAATAACCACCACAATGATTCCAATGCTTATGGAGTATATAAATACTGATTAGAGAATTTCAATGAATCTTCACTTCCTCAAATGACTTTATATTTTCCATAAATATAATACACATCCTCATTGGTTTTCATTATTTGTAATCACAAGGATGAAAAATCTAATCTAGCTTCATAATGGAGGAATTATATTTAGTTATCACCAAAATATATGGAATACACCTTCATCAAATTAATTTAATATTGTTAAAAAGATTATCTACATAGAATTTCAAGTAATAGACTATCAACCGTCTTCTTCATAGGGAGGAATGTACACCAATCTACACACTCCATGAAACTCTTCTCAGTTTTAGTTAATGTAAAAATCCATGATATCAATCCTGTAATACAAGTATATAGAATATCTTCATGCTCTAACCAGTATCATACACATCATCTTCAACCAAATTTTCCATGTGATTATTCTCCATACAATATTATTATTGGTAGAAACTCAAAAAAACATATTTGACCAACATCATCCATATCATCTTTAACTAGTTTTTCTAAGTGAGTATTCTCTATAATTTTTATTATTATAAAATACTCAAAAAACATCATTTACCTTTTCCATGTGAATGGATATTCAATATTATATAATACCATAACTTTCTTGGTAATATATTTAATGATAATATATCATTCAATTCCTTTCTAATCATTCATGGAAATACCTTTAACCCTTTTATTGAAAATTCTTTATCACAGATCAACCATGAGGTATCTTCCAAATTCAGGTTGTAAGGTTCTCCAATATGCTCAATTCAGTGTATATAGACTAAATGGATTGGGAAAATCAATGTTCTTTACATAAAAATACTTGGGAACTCTAAAATTCTTCCAACATGTTCTTGTTCGATACATATTGATACCATGATTATTTCCTTCATTCTTATGGAAAAAAATACAAGAAACCCAAAGTGGGTTGAATAGAAATCATATTTAAAATTAAGAATATTTGATATAGTTTTTGATTTCATATTATATGTCATTAAAAATGATTTAGAATCTGAAATGTTCCAAGATATATGATATTTGATATCATAAAATGTTATGGGTTCATTTGATATATAAGACATCATACAGTGTGATCCAGAACATATTCAATGGTGTCTTTAAATCTTAGAATATGATATAGGATATCATATTCAACATTAGTGCCAATATGTATAAGAAAATAAGAGTATCATATCATTTATAAGGTATGTGTGATATTATATAAAATGATTTACAAGTGGGAGGTTAATATTACATAGTGGTTTATCATAGGCTACGATAGTCACAAGTATTTAGTTACTATTACTTGGACCTTTATCGCTAAGTTAATATCACACAACCCACTAGGCACTATTTTTATCTAACACGATCGCATATATCATATACTGTGATTATTGTGAACCATAAATCAATCTCACATATATATTCACACACCATTTCATTATTACATAGGGAATTCCAAATGCCACGATAGCTAAGTCGTGTGAGTTATTCCTATTCAAACCACCTTAAACTAGTTTAATCTTAAACAGATCACATTATCAATCATAATTTATTATTGATAATTCTTAAAAGTGGGTTGAAGTTCCACATTCCTATATTGTTAAATACAATATTAAATAAAAATTTAATTTTTCTTATTTTAAATTATGAATAAAATAAAATAATTTATAACATGTTTATAAATTATAGAAAAGGGTATTTCAAGAAATTTATTTAATTTAAATTTTTTATTAATTAATTATTAAATTTTTATATTTAATTAATAAATATTTATAAAAAATTTATTTAAAAAATATTTCGAATAATAATTATTAATATTAATTTTTTTCTTCAATTTATATTTCATGATATATAATTTAGATATAAAATATTTAAATGTAAATTATAAAAGAAATTTATAAAATGATTATAAATTAAAAAATAAAGAAAAAATATAAATTAGTTTATGTTTAACGTTATGAATTGTCCATAATATTTAATTTGAGATGTTCGAATTTAAGGCCTTATTTGAGATATTATTTAATCCATGTCAAAATGATTTTGGACCATTAATTTGATCAAGGTTTAAATAATATTAAATATTTTATCTTTAGATTAAATAAATTATTTACATAATAGATTTGTATTATAAAATTTTTATATTTAAATTAATATCATATATTCAAGTAATATTCCTTATAATGTATAATATGGAGTAGTTCATATTGTAATAAATATAAGGTGTTTATATTTATTTAATTTTTGAGTGTCCATAATGCATGTTAAATTATGAAGTATCTATAATAAATTTATTTATCAATTTTCCATAAACTATTTATCACATGTTTAAATATATGAATTATTCATTTATTTATTCAATACATTTCTTATAATTAGTATATATAATTTTTACATTATGAATATATGTATGATTTGGTTTAAGTTGTTAAACTACTTATAAATTGATATACATTCATATAAAGGGATACATGCTAGGTATGATAAATGCTTTAGTTTTTTATACATTTACTTTGGATTATACTTGGTTATAAGATTTAATTAAGTAATTTATTTTTATTTATACATATTTGGTATTAGAATTATGGTGGAATTGTGGTGTCTCTTGAGTAAAGCATCCATGGGTAGAGGGATTTTGGGTCAGACTGCTCATTATCTTGGAGGTATATTCTTTGTATAGAAATGTAGGGTTAACTATTTATCACTAAAAAAATACTATTGTGGTTACTATTAATTTTATATGATTTTAAACCTTTAAATGAAAGTGTTTTATATACCTTATGCATGGGATGCATTTGGATATGTATAAACATAGTTGATTTTAATTTGGGTTGGTAGTGAAAGCTATGAGTTGTGTAAATTCCTATACATTAATATGTTTTGAACATATTAATTTGATGGAAGGAATAATACTTAAAACTATGTTATTATAATCATGAAAACATGTTAAGGGATTACATGAGAAAATATGGTGTGATTAAATTCCCTTTAAATTTACTAAGTGTTAGATTCCTCCCAAAATAACACTTTTTATAACCTGAATCATTCAATATGGGTAAACCTAACCATTAAGTGTCCATGGGTATTATCATGTTAGGAAAGAAAGTAATGAGGTTACCCAAACCATTAGGTTCCTCTTTCTTGGCATATGATTTGGGGCACACTTAACTGGGAAACCCCAACTATTAGTATCACATAAGAATTGAGTTTATATTATCTATATGGTGAATTTTAAGTATATTTTATTATGAAATTATTTAAGATCCATAAATTACATGATTTATATGTTTTTCTACTAGATATATTCATGAATTATTTACATGTTTAACTAGTGTAAGTGAGGATAAAATCTGGATCATGGACCACTAATTGATATGATAATTTTAAAAGGGGTCATCATTTCAGTAGGATTTTATTTAATAAAATTCCTTATTAAATATTTATAAAATAGGATACTCATATGATAAAATATTCTATTATAGATAATTGTAACCCTCATCATCCTAGTTAACCTTAATATCAATATTTTTAAATAGAATTATAATATATCCAACTTATTAAATTGATATGAAACTTAAGAATAGTTCCTATGTAAAAAAATCCATGTTTTGGTAAAACAACTTATTTAATAAAAAACTATTGAAGTTGTTTGATAGGTTAATCTAGATACCTATGAGAAGCATACTTTGATTCACTCAAGGTTTCATTAAGGATTTTTTGGCTATAAAATTTATTTTTCAATTATTATAATAAATATTCTAATAAAGTGAATGAATTCAAGAAATGTTTACCCTATTTTCTCAAAGAATTGAGAATAAATGAAATAGAGAATGTGATGTCCAAGTTCTGGTGTTTTATCAACAATAAATGTGCTAAAAGTTAAAATTGTAAGAATAAAATTTAGTTAGAAAGTACAAAAATGTTTCTTATGGAATCCATTTAAGTTTACTAAAACCTTAAAAATATTTTAATAAGGATAATAATGATTCTATATGGCGGAATTTTCTATAATATCTAAATGGGTTTGAGAAACTCTATGTAATTTACATGTCTAGTACCAATGTTATAGAAATCAATTATTTTGTTTTGAATGATATATGGTAATGGCTATATGTTTTAAAAGTGGTGTAAATATATAGAAATTAAAAAAAAGTAAATAATTGATAGATATTATATTTTACATTTAATTGATGAATAAAATACTTGTTATATCAAATATTTGAATGAAAAGAAATTTATCTAGTTAAGATAGATCTAAAAAAATAATGTGTATTGTTATCTCATTTATCTTATACGATATTATAAATATTTAAATAAAAAAGAGATGGTATAAAAAATATGAGATTAATAAAAATGAATAATTCTATTACATACTTGAGAAAAAGATAAGTAGGATCAAGGATTTTATCTAGATGTTTATTAAAATATGATAGATATGATCTCACCACCATTATTGAAATATTTTAAGGAATGATATTACTTTTAATAAAATGATTCAAAACACATCAAATGAATTATATGATATAAAAATAACAGTTCTTCAAATATTCCCACTTAATTAAATAGGTGTTATTTTATAACACAAATTAGTTTTTTTATCTTTGCATGATATTCTGAAAACAATATAGTGTTTAAGAAACCAATATAAGTATGATCAGACTTAGAGAAGTTCAAAGTTAATATATAAAGGATTAGGGAAATAAAATAAATAAATGAATATACCTTTCAAGGTAAAAGTTTCATGGAAATGTTCCAAGAATGATAATGATAAAATTAGAAAAAGTTCTCAGTAATGAACATAATTCACATACATTGTTACATTTAATGTTGTAAAGTTTAGAAGTTTGAATACTTGTTTAAGGTGTTGAACATTAAGTATATGATTCCAAAGTTTCACCATTATTAAAACTATCTTGGTTTATATATGTTACTCAGTTAAGAGTTTAGTGCGAGGGTTTTATTAGGTGGTTATATAGGTATATTGTAGGAATAACATAAATATTTGATGGGTTTTAAAAAACACTTGAAAGTGTAGTTAACATAAGGATGATCTAATAGTCTATTATATGCAATTTTTTAGATAGGTTATTATGTATGTTTTTTAAGTATAATTAAATAATTTTAAGGATAATAAATTTATATTTTTATGAAAAATTAAATGTAAACTTTATTATTATTTCACATTGGATATATATATATATATATCATGAATTGAAATGATAATTGACCACTCAAAAGTTTAGTTATCTCTAACTAATGTTTATTATAGAGTATGATAGATTACAATTAAATTTTAAGGTTAACAAGATTATTATTCTTGTATTAGGATATAGATTATGCTCATAAGTCATTAAATGGGTTTCATGCACCATATGACCCATGAAGTATACCACATGTAGTATCCTAAGCTATGAATTTGGTATACTATGGGTGTATAGTTTATATTTGGATTAGCTAATACCTAATGTTAGTGAGATAAATATCATGAGATATTTTAATAATTGATACCTTTTTTATGAAATATTTGTGTATTAACTAATATGAGGTTGGTTGGGTATGATACCGATCATACTATCAGTTAGAGATTATCCAAGATGAGATTTATACTATCGTATGGAGAGCATGGAGTCTAGTCTCTCGATTGAGATAAACCGAGAAAGTGTATAACCATAACTCGATAAAACATATTATGTTACTACCTATTGGGTTATGGGAATGTGATGTGATAATCCATAAAGGTGTATGACATGTGATATATTCCTCAACCTGGTCAGACTATGCTTGAAGAATCGAGAACATGTGATTAGATATATGGGATTAACATACTCCTTGTACCAGGTTTACTTAACGTCTCAAAAAAAGGGATCCTATGAAAATTCATTATTATATATAATGAATCTCATGGATATAATTATATAGATACACATGCTTTATGTAGATCACACTAGATCCATTTGTAGTTTGAGTAGCACTGATGCTTCACTAGAGGCTCCTCTTTTCTTAAATTTATGAATTTAGGAATTTATGTTTGTTGGAAACACTAAAAATTCCTATGGGGTCACAATTTGTGGTTGATTGAATGGGTATTTATTTTTCCCATAGATATTATATTAATTTTTTTAGAGTATAGTCAAAATAAGTTTTAGATGGAAATTCATAAATTTTTATATATGTTGTGATACATGGTGAAGTTGATGACTGCTTTCAGCATTGTTTTAGAAGATATCCAAAATGTTTTTTGAATATGGTTTCATAAGTTATTGTATATGATACAAAATAAGGTGAAATTTCATTAATTTTATGAGGATTTACTATAAGTGGAACATTAAAGGAGATATTCCATAAATCCTATACACATATGATGTATTATGGTTATATTATAGGTGAAAATTGGGTATATCATAATGCATGAAATGAAAATTTCATTCCATTACCTTATAATATAGTAATATACAATTGGAAAATATTCTATGGAGTGTTATGAGTATAATTTATGATACAATATACAGTAACATCCTAAAAATTCTTGGCAGCTGAATGATAATTGTTATCATTTGGGAGTCTTCTATACTTAGTTGTCATTAAATAAAAAAAATTCATAAGATGAAATGCATGGGAAGATAATTTCATTAATGAGATGAATTCATTGTTGGAAAATTTATTAATTTAAATGTTATAAATGTCTGAATTGATACATGGGAGAATCCAGATGGGTTTATAAGGTGGAAAACACTATTGAGATAGTGACCACTTGAGCCTGCGTAAGCCTTGAAGATTATCTTGCTCCCTATAAAAGCTCTCTTTATTATCAATCCCTTGTTATGTGGGGTAATATAGTACCATTAATGTGAGGATGATCTCACCCAAGTGGAAGGTTATTATTTTAACATGTGGATAGGACATGGAGAAAGGAGTTTTATGGATACATTTGAGTGTTCTTAATGAAACCACTATGCTAGAGATTATATAAAAAAATATAATGGTGAAAGGTATATAAATTTATTCATTACAAATATGCATGGTTTAATTTTTATATTTGATAATGGAGACCTATATCGATTCTTCCATGATAATTTTTTTTAAAAACTCACAATCATACATTTATTTTTAGAAAAATATAAAACCTTCCATGTTTATGACTTACAAACCCAAGAAGAATACTATCTCACCATCTATATCATTAAATATTCACAACTTTTTACCTTTTATCTTGATACAACATGGGATACTGAATACCTTTAAACTCTTTTAGTTTTTATTATTACTAAATCATATCTCATATGGTGTGTCGACTGAAATTTGTTGGAGTAAACATTAATACAAGATATAAATAGTTACTGTTATGGATTTCCTATAAAATTATTTTTAAATTCCATGATCCATTAACATTATTATCCCCATTTCCACAAAACTATAGTTCATCCACTCATTTATTCTATTTTATTGTGACATATATGGGGTACAATATAAAATACTTATACCTTACTTCTTAAGATATGTCTCAAAGTCTCCATTTTTGAATTCAGATCCATTTTTACTAAAAAATTTTGATAGTACATATAGTTTGATTTTCAGAACACCATTAAAAGTGCTTTAATATCTAAAGATCTTCTGATTTACTCATCCTAAAATTGAAATAAGTCAAATTATTAAAATAATCAACAAAAATTAATGAAGTTATTTTCTCTAGTGGTTGAACTCAAGCTCACCATACTTCACACATATGAGTGCATAAACTCAATATGTTTCTTTATCTTGATCTATATCACCTTTTTACTCCTTTTCACCATATTTACTTTAATACATGAGTCCCAATTTTTTATTCCTTCCAAAATTACCCTCAATAGATTCCTCACAGGTTCATAATTGATCAACTTATCCATGTCATCTTAACCGAAATAGCCAATTATTCTATTCCATAACTGATTTTCCACTATTATACTCATGAAAAAACTATTTTGAGTATTCAAAATCTAAAATATATTATCACTTGTTCACTTAACCTTCATGATTATTGTTCCATCTTTTAACTTCCTTATGACATAACCATCCTTGCAAAATATCACCTCATTCTTTTTGTCATAATGATTAGAAACACTCAAGAGAATATCCTTCATCCCATTGATTAATAGAACATGATTGGATTCAAGTTTCTTCTCAACAATTTTAGTATATTTTACTCCTTCGAAATTGAGTGACCTATCATTACATAATGTGATAGATCCTCTATCATAAAATTATATATTTATCAAAATATTCTCATTATTGGTCATTTGTTGTGAGAAACCACTATTTAATAACCCAATATTCTCTTATTTTCTATATTTTTATACAACCCCAACAACTATTTCATAATATTAATTACTCCTATTTTTGATAAATCTAGAGTTCTAATTCCCTTTTAATTACATAGGTAGCATAGTGAGACACATTTTTGGTAGTGTGTTCAGGTTGATAAAACCTCCCAAAAGTTACCTCAAGAGAATAAAAATTATATTGTAACATTAAATTATCCTTGAGATATTTCCTAGGATGAATTTAAGGAACTTTTGGTTAAATCTCCAATGATTCATGGACACTATTCGATTAGGTAAGTGATTAATTGTACCACAACATATAATTATTGTTCCCTTACAATCCACAATTCCAATGGATTCCTTCAATGTAACATTTCTTTAAGATGTAAATAAATTATTCAAAATATTATTATTGATATTCCTTTTAATTTAAAATCATCTCCTTTTTTTCAAGCCTATCATGCTTAGAAGTTTATTTCTTTACAAGGGATTTTACCTTAGGATAATCCTTGATAGTACACTTTTTCTACACCTCATTTTTATTAGATGTTTTATAACCACCACTAAGATTTGAAATAGGTGTATTCTCCTCTTTGGGTGAGGTGATCACCCCTTCCCTTTATCACTACAACTATTATTTAGATTGAAAGCTTAGGTGTCCAATATAATTGTAAATTGTATAATGAGACAATCTCTATAGAATCCTGCTGACATAACCATATAATCACATGAATTAAAGTAAATATTTCATTAAAATATAATCCCAATACCATTTAGGTTTATATTTATAGATAATTAGGACAAAATATTAACTAGAAAGACCCATATTCATTGTATTAATTGGAAATTTACCCATTATATATGAAACTGATCTATCCATAATGAGTCTTCAACATCTCCCACCAATTATCCATATAAGAAAATATTCTTTATATCACATAATTTTCTTATATTCATAACCTAGAAAATAGAATCATAAGAAATGGGTGAGCCTGGATGCTTAGTAAAGGTAAACATAAGAAATAGAGAAAAGATGAATATATGGGTAAAATCAAGATACCTAAGAAAATTATAACCAATAAATCATAAATCATAAATCATGGAGAAATTCTTAGAATAACATAATATATGAATTAAAAGAGTGAGGAATCGATGATTCAATTAATATGATCTATGAGAGTATAACGTAATCATAATAAAGAGTATAAAACTATGAAACAAACAATAGTATAGGGAACATTACTTTCATGAGACACACCATTAGTGACCATGTTTATGAGAAACTAAAATGTACTTGAGAATACCTATCTCATGAGATATAAATCCTAAAACAATTTTTTTGGAGGGAGATATAGGACCCCAATCATCATTCATCAATAATTTTGAGTTCCACTTGAAAAATCATTCACTTATCAAATCATAAAGAACCCATGAAAATACAGTGGGTTTCATAATATATGAAAATGAAAGCATTCACATTTTAAATCCGAAATAAACAATAAAATGAAAATGGGTTTCATTTAGTAAATCAAATAACTTTCTAGGTAAATACCATTCAGTTAATATAATAAAGCATATGATATTTACACCATATAAAAAAGGGTATATGGTTAAGAAAATAATTTCCCTAATAAATAAATTTATAGAACCTTGGTGAACACCCTTCAATCAATGAAATAGAAAATAGGGTTTTCAAAAAGTAAAGGATTTGGAAGAAATGTTATTACTATTCACGTTGGATGGTTAGATAAGTAAAAGTAAGTGATGGATCATATATTTGATAGAGAAGAATTTTACCTATGACTTACAAAAGTATTTTTTGAAAATTTGAAGTGAAAGATTTTGAATTTTTTTGAAAACAATATCCAATAATATAACCATGGAAATGAAATAAGGTTTTCTAAAAAAAATGTGGATTTAAAGATAAAAAGTTTTATAATGAAAGGAAAAGAACCATTTTAATACTTTGATAATACCTTTGTTGAAAACCCAAATTATAATGAGTAATAATTTTTTTGTATTAAAAATTCAATTTCCCAAATATTATTATAAAATAACATATAATAAAATATTTTAGTGGAAGAACCAAAGCATGGAAAAACATTTTTAAATATAACACTTTTTAACTCAAAGAAAGAAAATTTGAGTTATGAATATCCCTTATGGGAAACATACTCAAAGAGTCATGAAATATTTGAATAAAGGATTATATTTTAGAAATGTAAAAAATGATTTAATAAAATATAATATAATTAAATTGAATAATTTACCCAAATTATATAGAATAAGTTCAAGATAATGATCATAACTCAGCGAATGAAAACTAAGTTATCAAAAATTCTTCTGATTGGGGAAACATTTGAGACAAAATCCATTTGAAAAAAATTAATTGATTTGGACTATTATAACCCATGAATTATAAGTAAATAAAAAATACAAGGGATATTAACTCAGTATAACACCATATAAATGAATTATGGTGTATAATATGTAACATGTCTCAAAGAAAAATAATTGATACTAAGAAAACCCTTACATCCAATGTAACTTTTGAATCAAAACCTAATGAGAGGTATGAAATTAAATTAAAAATTTAATATCATGAAATATAAGGGAGTAATGATAAAAAATGATAATGATTTAGTATTTTATCCATGAAAAATAAAACACCACGTATAACATAAAAATTTCTCAAGGAATTCAAATTTGAGACAGAGAACCCCTTACATAAATTTCAGATTAGTCGAAATGTGAACTAACTTCCTATATAACAAAAGTAAATATCTTAATCACCCAATTATGAACCTTTTTAATATCTATAACCTTTTATAAAATCAATTTATAAATTTTTTCTATATTCATATTATTTATTTAATATCTATTTTTGATATCGGGTGTGAGTAATCTTGATAATTTTGAACTAGTTTCATAATAGTGGAATTGTTAATTAGTATTCTCTAAAATTTAGTCCTTAAAAGATAATAAAAGGTATTTTAATTTATTTATTTATTATTATTTATAATTTTATAATTTCATTTTATTTTATTTTTGGTTACAATTATTAAAGATGAATTTGGGGATGAGGATGTTTTGATGATTCTTAGCATACAAGATGCATTTTCATAAATAATGAGTTCAATTTTTATATTACCATTACAGAACCAAAAAAATAATTATTTACCTTTTTATATCATATATTACTAGAAATTAAATTATTCTATGCATCCATAATATGAATTTATATCATTTTTCAAGTATGTGGCTAAACCGACCCAAAAAAGAATATATCATAATTAATGGATGATTATGAAGTGATATAGCTATAAAATCTTTATACCAGAAGCATACTGATATTTTATTGTGTTTATTAGTGTGATATATCAGAATTATAAATAATTATAAGAAGAATATAAACTATAAAAAATTATTTCATAGAATGAACAAATCATTTTTTTGCTCTTAGATTACTATTTTGGACAGTGGAAGTAATCATGATTGTTTATTGATCATATTGTTAATAAGTTATTCAATTTGTATTTAATAAGACATAATAATTTAATAAAAAAAATATTTTTCCTTTAAAATAATTATCATTACCATCCATGTAAGTTGTTAATGAAAATTACAACATAAATCAATCGTTCCAAGGAGGCAGTAGTCCACACTTATATATGGATGATGATTTGATTTTACATAAAAATAGGAAAAGGTGTAATATGGTTTATCATTTCAAAATATTAAATATGAAAAAATCATACTTATATATCTAAGTCAAAATTATTTCTATCCATGTAAGTTGGTGAATGAAAATGAAATACGTTACATCGTGGAGGCGGTAGTCCGCACAATGTACGGTTGATGATTTTGTTTTTCTTAATAGAAAAAGGAAAGGTGGTTAAAGCTTGTACAATAATTATAATAAAATAATAGTATACTAATATTACTTATTTTATAATTTTAATATGGTTTAATATAATTTTATAAAGAAAAGGTGCATATAAATAAATTGAAATGAGAAAGGAGCGGTTAGAAATTTGTACCTCACTCCTTTGATTATCACCTTTATAAAGGGGTTGAACCATTGAGGGATGGAATTTTGAAAATACCAAAACCTATTTTAGGTGTGCATGAAAATTTATTACAAGTTTGGTAATATTATTTTCCAAACTAATTGGGTTTTGGTGTGAAGAGAAGTGATGAGAGGAGATCCCCTTTTATAAGTGAAAAGTGATGATAGTTCTGTAAATACCTGATACTTTTCAATAATGGGAAGTCACTCTCAAGAAAATTAGATCTAAAATTGGGAAATAATGGAGATTATAAGTGATAATTTCAATAATGGCCTTAAAAAACATTCGCACAAATGTTTTAAACACGTTTGTTTTCTTTCCCTTTGGGCTAAACACTTTTGACCCCTTTTTATTTTTACCGATGTAACTATTTTTTACAAAACTAATTTATCCTTAATGATTTCAAATTAAATGGAAATTTTTAAATAATTTTAACCAAATGATTCAAAATTTTAAATCAATTTAATCATATTAAATTTATAAAGGTGATAAAACTTAATTTTAACATAATAAATGTATAATGTATTAAAAACTATTTTTAAAAACTATAACTCAGGTAATAAAATGTAAAATATGTGTTTGTAAATTAAAAAACATTTTTTAAATTGTAAATTCACTTATAAAACAAATATTCGGTCTTATAAAAAAGTTTCATTAATTTAAAATTCATAAATATAAACTAATAATGTCATAAAAGTCATGTTATTTGTAAAAATGATATTTTCCCTATTTATATAAAAATAAATATTTTTAAAAAAATTAAAAAAATTCATATGAAGATAATATTTTTGTGATAAATCCAAAAAATGAAATTAATTTTGTCAAAAAAAATCTCAAATATATAAATCTATCTTCTAAATTAAAATATAATATATAAAGAAAAACTTCTTTCATTAAAAAATGGACCTTTTAAACTTCAAGTGTCTTTAATTTTATTTCTTATAAATTTATAAATACAAATACAAATAATAAATATTTTAATAATATTTTATCTTTATTAAATTTAATTTTTCTAAATTAAAATAAAATATCCCTGCTTTAAAATGGTTATTTAAAATGAATAACATTTAAAATATCAATCAAAGAAACTAAAATTATATATTTATTTTAATTTATTATTATATTTTTATATACATATTATTATATTTTTCATGTAATTTTAATATACTATGGTTTTATTTAGTCACATGTTGTGTTAGTTTGATGTTTCATGTGACATAATATATTGAAGATAATATTTATATAAAGGATCCAAAACCATAGGTTATTGCATTCTCCTCCTCTTAAATTAATTACATCCTCAAAATTTTAATTATTCATAACTAATGAATGTAGGTGAGGGTATTATTAACATATTCATATTTTGGTATATAACATCTAATATGACCTATAACTTATTCTCTCAGGCTATATTAAGTTACATATCTTTTCTCAAACAACATTAATATTTCATAAAATCATATACTCAATTATTTATATATACCATAATAATATATTCTCTATAACATACCTTTCCAAAAACCATTTGAATCTCCAAGACATTAAACCAAAGTGAAAACATATATTCATTCAAATATTACCTCTATCTTTAACTATAACATGTATTAACCATTAGTTCATAAAGTCACACACACTAGTCAATATATATCATAATTACAAAAAGAGATAAAATTCATGAAAAATATCATGGATCACATTTTCATTAAATAAATAATAAATTTCAACGCTATCAATACTATCTAAATCAACTTTTTAAAAATAAATCAACCCTTCATTACATCAAAATCAAGCATATATTAAACCTAAGAGTTATTTATACCTAAAAATTTTTTTCTACTATAGTTATCCCAAAAAATATAACCTTTTCATAAAATCACTTTTCAATATTATTGATTAGTTTTAATATATGTTTCCAAACCTTTAAAGAAAAACTATTGGTGGGGAATCCTTGTGAGTTTTAAATAATCCTCATTACTTTTATAATATACTATAATATCATTGATAAATATCAATCAATAATGAAAATAGATAAAAGCGTCAAGATTTATTTTTTATTAAGATATCAACAACACTGCCTTATTTAAGACTTAGAATCTCACCTTTTCCATCAAAACAAGAATATATTAACATTATAAACCATTTAAGTATGCTCATTTATTTGGTTATAATACATAGTGGTTTCTAGATACATAATCTTCTCATCTAAATTTATTTGATATTGTTTCAACCATATAATAAAATCAAAAATGTTATGATAATATCCAAAATATGAATATGAAAACATTAATTTAAATATATATTATCTATTGAAAAATTCATTTAATACTTTCATACATTCTGTTAAATCTAATTTTATTTAATTTAGGTTTTCTTATACTACTTACGATAATCCCAAAAAGTTCTGTAAAAAAATATCATGAACTTTATTATAATATTCTAAATATTAAAATCATATAAATCTATTCTATTAAAGTTTAACTTACCCTTTATCCATAAAATTAAATTTCAATTAATATGTTCCTTAAGTAATTAATCTCTATATTTTAATCTAATTTATCCATAGTCATCCCATATTAGGTTTTATAACCTAATTAGTTAGCATAATACTCAAATCATTAACAATAGTTCATTAGAGAGAATGTGAATTAATCATTGCATATCCCACAGGAGTGTCAAACCTGGTGTATAGTTTAGCCTATTTTTCATGCATTACGTGATGAATGAGTTAGTACCCAACATTCAATTTTTAGGGTTATTAATCCTATGTATATTTCAGCTAGTTCTTGCATCCAATTGTAGTATTTATATAAGGTTGTTATTTTTAGGAAAACCATACAATCTCAACTTTACCAAAAATTTAAGATGTTATCCTATACTTATAATTTTACCGTATACTTATTCCTAGGGTTTTCACTAAATTTATCTAATCCTAATCCATATAATATTACCATAACCAACCTAAATGGTTATCTATAACTTTGAAATTATAATCAACCTTAACTTATCAACCTTTGATTATATTTCTAACTCCCAATTTACCCTCAAATGATATCATCCTAATATAAAAATTTATCTAAAACCTTATCTAATATCCACTATAGTAGCCCACAGATGAGACCTTCTAATTACATGAATTAAATAAAATATTTCATTATAATACAATACCATTAACTTTTCAGTTTATATTTTTACATAATTAGCACAAAAAATTAACCTGAAAAACCCATGTTCATTGTATCAATTGAGATTTTCCCTTATATACGAAACTAATCAATGCATAACAAGTCTTAAACATCTCCCAAAAATTATCCATAGATGAAAATCACTTAGATATTAAATAAATTTATTATCTTCATAACCCATGGAATAAAAATATAAGAAAGGTGTGAGTGAATATTCTCAGTAAGGGTTAACATAAGTGATAAAAAAATGAACATATGGTTATAATTAGAATACATAATAAAATTATACCCAATAAAGTGTGGATCATAAATCCTAGAAAAAGGCTT
Source organism: Viscum album (assembly GCA_963277665.1). NCBI lineage: Eukaryota > Viridiplantae > Streptophyta > Magnoliopsida > Santalales > Viscaceae > Viscum > Viscum album. The sequence goes on from OY728122.1 coordinate 1,985,960,608, forward strand.
GTCAGAACATAATACATGAATTAAAAGAGTGATAAAATAATGAGTAAACGAATATAATCCATGAGAGAATAACATAGTAATAATAAAAAGCATAATATCGTGGCATAAACATAAGTATAGAGAACAGTACTTTCATGATACACACCATCGGTTCCCATGCTTAAGAGAAACTAAAATATACTTATGAATACCTATATCAAGAGATATAAATCCTTAACCCATTCATTAGAGGGTGATATAATATCCCACACATCATTCATACATACTAATGAGTGATACTTGAAAAATAATCCAGTTATCACATCATAAAGAACCCATAGAAATAAAGTGGGTTTCATAAAACATTAAAATGAAAGTAATTCACTTTTTATTTAATAAAAAACCCATAGAAAGAAAATGGGTTTCATTCAATGAATCATATAAATTTCTTGGTAAATATCATTCAATCAAGATAATAAAGCATATAATATTTACACCATATAGATAAAGGTCATATTCTTAGGATAATAATTTTCCTAATTAATACATGTGTGTAACCTTGTGGAACAACCTTTAATAAATGAAATGGAAAATAGGGTATTCACAAAGTAAAGTCATTGTAAGAAAATTTATTCCTAATCATGGTGGGTGGTTATACCAAACAAAGGTAGTGATCGATCATATCTTTGATAGAGAAGAATGTTACATAATCCATCCATATAAATAAGGTCAATGGTTGAAAATTAACATAACCCCTGTGAAGAATTGGAAACTCATAAGAATATTTACATGAATGAAAAATATCCTTTTAAAAGAATGCTTCAAATGGTGTCACACAATAAGGGATCAAGAATCAAATTATTTTATATCGTGAGTTAAATCCCCCCAAATTATCAATATATATATATTTTTAGAGAATAAATAATGTAAAATAAATACCATGAGTGTAATTAATTTTGAATATCAAAAGGAAAATAGATGTGAAAACTTAAAAAAACTTTTACAAACAATTTTAACATTGACATAAAATAAAAACTCATATATAACTTTCAAAAGTATTTTTTTAAAAGGTGAAGTGAAATATTTTTAAAATATTTATTTTATTTTAAAAAATATTATCCAATAATGGAGCCTTGAAAATGACATAATTTTTCCTGTAGTAATTTGGGATCAAAGATAAAACATTTGATAATGAAAGTAAAAGAATGTTTTTAATACTTTTGAATATACATTAATTGGAAAACCACATTGTAAAAAGAATAATACAAAATTATTTTTATTAAAACTTATTTTTACTAATATGGATTATAAAATACCATATAATAAAATATTTGGGTGGAAGAACCCGAGCATGGAAGAACAATGTTCAAGATAAAACTTTATAACTTAAGGAAAGAAAATTTTAGTTATCAATATCCATTACCGGGAACATACTCTATGCATAATGAAATATTTGAATAGGGTTTCATGTATTAAACATGTAAACAATGAGATTGTACTATATAATATAATAGAAGTGTATAATGTACCCAAATTAAAGGATATAATTTTAATAGAACGATCATAACCTAGTGAATGAAAACCGAGTTACCAAAAACTCTTACGAATGTGGTAACACTTGTGTAAAAATCCATTTGAAGAAAATAAATCAATTTGTCTCATTATATCCCATGAATTACTATGAAATAAATAATTCATGGTAAATTGAATCATTATAAAACCCTAAAAAAGGATCATGGTGCATAACATGTAACATGTCTCAAAGAATCAGAATTGAGACCAATAAAACACTTATAACATTTATAAAATTTGAATAAAAAATCCCATGAAATATAATGCATTAAATAGAAAATTTAATGTTATTAAATATAATAGAATAATTATAAAAAATTATGATGGTGTATTATTTTACCCTTTAAAAATAAAACATGGTGTATAGTATAAACATTTATCAAGGAATTAAAATTTGAGACAAAGAACCCCTTACCTAAATTCCCACTTAGTCGAAATGTGATCTATACTCCTGTATAAAAACATTACTATATCAATAACCCAATTAATAAATTTTTTCATATCTATAAACCTCTATAAAATTAATTTATTATTATTCTCTACATGAATATTAGTTAGTTATTATAAATCTTTGATATTGGGTGTGAGTACACTTGATCATTTTAAACTTTTTTTTTGTAATGGTAGCATTTTTCTTCATTATTATATAAAATTTCATCATTAAAATATCATAAAAGGTACTATAATTGATTTTTTATAATTATTTATAATGTTATAATATCATTTTATTGGATTTTAGGTTATTATTCCTAAATATGAATTTGGTGATGATCATGTTTTGATGATTCTTGGAGAACAAATGATGTTTTAAAAAATAATGAATTAATTTTTTTTATATTGAAATTAAATAAAAAATAATAATTATTTAATTATTTAAATCATATATTACCATAAATTAAATTTCAATATTTTTATCGATGATAAAAATTTATACCATTGTTCAACTAGGTGATTAAATCGACCCAAACAAGAACACAATATAGTTTATGGATGATTATGGATTGATTTAGATGTAATATAATTATAATAGAAGCATAATGATATTATTTAGTATTTATTATAATGATATATCATAATTTTAATGAATTATAATAACAATATGACATACACAAAGTTATTTCATACCATGAAGGAATCATTTTTTTTCTTTTAGAACGCTCTATTGGATAGTTAAATTTAACAAAATTGTTTATTGACCACATTTTTAATATTTTATCCAATTTGACTTTAAAAAACCGTAATAATTTAATAAAAATAATATTTATACATTATAAAATAATTTTTATTTCCATCCATTTAAGTCGGTTATGAAAATAAAAATGGAAATCAATCGCTTCATGGAGGAAATAGCCCACAGATATGCATGAATAATGATTTCATTTTGAATAGAATGAGTAAAAAGTGTAATATGTTTTATTATTTAATAATTTAAAACATTAAATAAATATCATAATGATATATTAAATTATATATTAGGACCATCCTTGTAAGATAGTGAAGGAAAAAAAACGTGTTTCATCGCAGAGGTGGTAGTTTGCACAATACAGAAATGACAGTTTCACTTTTCTTAATAGAAAATAGAAAGATGGTAAAATCTTTGACCATATTTATAATAAAATAATAGTACAATAATTATAATGATTTTATAATTATATTATCGTTTAAATTAATTTAATTAAGAACAATTGTCATGACCCGTCCTCGGGGCCCTTGCCGTGACTACCCTAAGCCCGCCTTCCATAGGCCAGGGGCTGGCGACTAGCACCAAGGCGTAAATCCCGGTAAAAAGGGAAGGCATTGCCTTTGTAAAGTAATCCAAAAACACCACAGAGCAAGCAGACAGAAGTAAACACTAAGTAAAAACTGGTACAACAGTAAGTGCAGAAAAGTAAGTGGGCCAGTATACAAACCCAAACTGAAAGTAAAGTACAATTGGAAAGGGAAAACAACAACTGAAAAGTAAATCCGCAACGTTGAGCTCTCCACTGGAAATCCCACCTGAAGGGTGGGTACAGATATCCTCCCCTGCTCCTCGGGTCCAGCCGACCGCTCTGAGTACGTCCCGCCCAGTGGTCTACCTCCAGGTACCGTCCTGCTCCGCAAGCCTCAACCACGATCAGCGCTGTCCGTCGTCTGCAACCAACACAACGTAGTGCAGGCATAGCCCGTGCAAAGGTGAGTATAAGCTACTAAGTAGGGACCCCGAGACCCCCGAAGGTCTCCCAGAATCCACAAAGGATAATCCACAAAAGGAAGATACAATCACGGAGTAACATCCAACACTGCTTAGGTATATGCCCATACATATACCTAAGTCATCAATTCCATGTTTGACTCCAACATCCGAGCCCAAGTACAACCCAGTCCACACAGGAAATCAAAACGTAAATCCACACAGGATAGCACAACACAATCTACATAGGAAAGAAAAACATAAATCCACACAGGATAGCACAAGACAATCCACATAAGGAAGCAAAAGTAAATCCACACAGGATAGCACAACACAATCCACATAGGAAAGAAAAACATGATTCAGCTCACACAGGAAAACTACTTTGTAAGATGATATAGATGATCAGATGTATCCACTGATTCATCTAAGCCGTCGGACCCACAGAGGATCTGTAGGTACTAACCCCCGCAATGACCCACACAGGATCGATCATGAAGTTGAACCCATAGCTATTGTGAAACTCCTTCTCCATCAAGTACAATGGTTATGCTGCTACAACCAAGCGCTTCCCTCTTACCTTGGACTGCTGTAGTACTCCACCTATCGAGTACTGTGGGCATGCTGCTACAACCAAGCACTTCCCACCATGGTTCTGCCGCTACAACCAAGCGCTCCCCCTCATAGCCTCTAGAGGTACTCCTTCTGTTGAGTACCACGGGTCAGACGCTACAACCAAGCGCTCCTCCTTCGTGGGTCTGCCGCTACAACCAAGCACTCCCCCGTGCTGCTACAACCAAGCGCTCCTCCATCGTGGGTCTGCCGCTACAACCAAGCACTCCCCCTCATAGCATCCAGAGGTACTCCTTCTGTTGAGTACCGCGGGTCTGCCGCTACAACCAAGCACTCCTCCGCCATGGGTCTGCTGCTCCAACCAAGTGCTTCCCACTAGGCTATCCATAACACACCGTGTCGTTCGATTAGCAGTCGTCAAGTCTCAACCGGCTCTAGGGTTTCCACACACAGCATGCTCATTCCGGGAGGGTCCACTCCACGAGCCAAGAGGTCGATGCATCAACTGACACATAGTCTAGAGTTGATGTATCCCAAAAGTACCATAGTGGTCACTACCGAACCCACAGAGGATTCCCATACTGTCTTCATTGTCGTCGTAGACGCAACCAGCTCTAGGGTTCCCGCACACAGCAAGCTCGTTCGGGAGGGTCCGCTCCACGATCTGAGTGTCTGATACATAAAATGACACATACTCCAGAGTTGATATACCCAAAAGTTCTGTATTGTCAATAGGAATTCAATTTCGCAGACGACACCTCAATCAGATGCCCGGTCTGAGAGTTATTGGCTTTTTCGTCCCAAGGGCCTGGTTGGTTTTTAAGGCAAAACCAACCCGACTGTACTCCACCTGCATCCAAACCTCGGGCGGAGTAAGCCAAAAGATCCGTCTCACTTAGAGGAATCCATCAAAGTCGACGACACATCAATCGGACGTCTGGAGCTCAAGTTATGAGCGTTTCCGCTCCGAGGGCCCGGTTGGTTTCGTGTACGAACCAACCCGGCCGAACCCAAAGTATTCCGAAACCTTGAGTGTAATATAAAGAAATGACCGCCTCGATTTAAGGATCGCATAGCCGCTAACAATGCATCGATCGGAGGCTCGTAGCCCATGATATGGAAAAAAGACCGAAAAGGGTCCGAAAACGGGGGGTCTGGGCCCAGACCGACCCGCCCCAACCCCATGGGTCGGCCCGAACCGGGTGGACCCGACCCGGGTCCGAGTCTGACCTGACTGGATGCGACCCGGCCCGGCTGGCGTGGCCCGAACCGGTCTGGGTGGCCCGGCCCGGCCTGGGCGGCTGCGCCAAAGGGAGCCGCGGCCCCCACGCAGGGGCCGCTCCGTGCCACCGAACGCGACGCAAGGCCGCGTCCCTTCCCAATAGTCCCGCGCGGCCGTGGGACCGGCGCTCGCCGCCACGGCTGAAGCCACGATGGGTCTTTCCGGCCGCTGCGGGCCGCCGCCTCCGGCCGCCGGCGCCGTAGTGCCGGCGTGGCGCGCCGACAGGAACTTCTGCGGACCACCAAACGCACTCTGGTGGCCCGTTTTGCCTGCAGTTTGCGCCTACGGCTCTCCCGGGATCCGAACTTTGTTGCGAAGGCCTCCAATCGCCATTTTGATCCCATTTCGTAAACGCCGTTAATCCATGCATCAACGAAAAACTGCGGAGGGTTGTCCGGCCGTGTTTTTTTGGCCTGCACCCTCCACGTTAGGTGATAACAATTGGGAATAATAATCAACACATGAAAACATAACGAGACACAATTTTAATAAATTAAAATTGAACCTAGTTCCCAAAAAAAAACTATCGTAAATAAAAATTCTCATCCCGCATATAAAAACAAACGCGGATCAACTTGATGACGAGTTGATCCAGGTTCTTTGTTTTAGTAGGAAACAACCATGGGAATATATATTATTCTCAAATAAAACCCCTACCTCGTAGTTATCGTTGGACGTGAGTCCTTCATGGGATTGACCGTCGTGGAAGAAGATGATCGTCGCGTCGTGGAAGGGGCGTCACGTCGTCACAGTACACTGCGTCGCGTCGACGATCTCAAGTAGTTGATCAAAGATTTGTCACGGGAGGAGAATCGTCGGCATTCTTCGTCGCCTTTCGTCGAAGGCTGGAGTTCTTCGTCGGCGACGATGCGTTCTTCACGTTCTTCGTGAAGGAGGATGAAGATAGAGTTTCTCCAAATCCTCTCAACAATTCGCACCCAAGAAAAACTTGTGTTGGTCTTATTTTATTACTATGAAAACAGTTTGAAAACAAGTTAAGAAATGAACCATTAATTCGGTGAATTAATGGTAACGTCTTAACTTTCCAATTTATAGGGGTGTTAAAAGTTTTAGAAAATGCACCAGTTGACTTTCATTAAAGAGGAGTTTTCGCGGGTGCGTTACTTAGAGGAAAAGAAACGGTGGAGATCGTGCGGGACCCACCTCACAAATATCCTACCAAGAGGGTAGGATATTTTGGGTTCCACCCTATCCACTTCAACTCAGCTTAAGTAGATTTAAGTGGCTTTAAGTGGCTTTAAGTGAAATAAAATAAAGTTGTCGCACCACTTTATTTTATTTTCTTCACTTAACCCCAAAAATTAAAAACCACACCTGAGCAAACGCAACTCCGGAAGAGGTGTTTCTAAGAAAATACCGGCGCTACAATTCAATCGATGCCCTCAGAATTCGATTCCGAGCATTGGTTCAAAATTTAGAAAAACCCGCTCGTTCGTTCACTGAACGTACCCGAGCCAGACTTCGAAAAATGATTCCGGGCACACCGGGCCTCGGAATCACGTGCCGTCAGAAACTGCATTCTTGTAAAATTCTAAAGAAAATTAAGAAAAAAATTTCCTTGAAATTTACGGGTATTTACATCACTCCCACCACAGGGCTTTACGTCCCTGTAAAGATACATCATAAACTAGGGAAACAAAAGCCGGTACTGAACACGCATCTGAGCCTCCCGCTCCTAAGTGCTCTCCTGGAGGTTCCCGTGCTGCCATCTAATGCACACAAGAGGAATCGACTGTCCACGTAGGACCCGCTCCCATCGATCCTCGATCTCTATTGGGACCTCCGTAAAATTTACCCCATCATCAATTCCCAACTCCCCATGGTCAATGATATGCGTCGGGTCGTGCACGTATCTCCTTAGCTGAGATACGTGGAAGACGTCATGCACCCGGTGGAACTGAGGTGGTAGATCCAGGTGATAATCCACCTCACCAATCCTGATGAGGACCTGGAATGGTCCGATGAAGCGTGGAGACAACTTGCCGCCTCAGCCAAATCTTCGTAACTCACGTTGAGGTGTGACCTGTAAGGAAATGTGGTCTCCATCCTTGAACTCTAGTGGTCTCCGCCTCCTGTCAGCACAAGACTTTTGCCATCTCTGAGCTGTCCTCATCTGCTCTTGGATGACTTGGAACTTTCTGGTCCTACTCAAGCTACTGAGATTTCTTCTTTGCTGAGAAGATAAACCCGGTCTCATCCCCTGGATGAACCACGTTCTTCGCTTAATACAGTCAATCCCGTCATGGATGATATAATCCCATACCAAGGATGATGTCGTAAGGCCTCGACGCTACTACCAAGAGATCCAACCGTTAATCTCGCCTCCAAGGGTTGAGTCACATTGTCGGCATCAGTGTGTGGTCACTGGGTCTCCTCCAGTAGGTATCTCAAAGTGAAGGTCAAGTCAACGGTTTTTAAACTGGAACCTCTTAGTAACAACACAAAGAGAGGACATGAAGGTAAACACCAAAAGAAAGGTGTCTTTTATTACTATAGCTCAAAGTACAAAGACACAAAACATCTATAAACAAACATAAACAACGCTAGAAGTAACATAAACAAAAGTCTCCAGGTCTGGAGCTAGTCCCGCTCCTATCCATTTGCTCCCGGAGCTCTATGATCGTAGGCTTCAGCTGCCTGAAGCTGAGCTCTCCCATGTCCACCAGCTCCCTACGGTTAGGGTGGACCTCCTGGTGGTGGTGGTGGCAACACCTCGAAGCGTCGTCCACCTTCAGCTGCATGGACAGCTCCTCTGCCTCACCCGCCTGCCCCCTGCGGACCACCATGGTTGACCCTCTGCCTCTTCCTGGGTGGCCCCTCAACCGTCTGCTGCTCCTCGGCAAGGCGGGTTGGGCAGTCACGAGCCATGTGACCAACCCCGCCGCATGAGTAACACTGTCCGCTCATGGTAAGTCATTGTCCACCCCGAGTGCCTCTCACAAACTATCCTGTGTCACGCGGTCGACCACCGGTAGGTCTAGTCCTCTTGGACCCCTGCGTCATCAGTCTACTGCCCGCTGCAGAAGACTCTTCCGCAAGCCGTCTAGTGGTGGGTCCTACTTCTAGAGACTGCTCAGCAAGGAAACTCTCCACTAAGAGGGATCGCTCTAACACCCCTGTCGGTGTCGGAATGCTGTGAGAAACAACTAAAGCTCTGATCTCTCACCTAAGCCCTTGATCAAAGGTTCGGGCCCTGAAAAATGGGCCCCGTACCATGTCTGTGGAATAGCGTGAGAGATCGGTAAACCTCGTCGCGTACTGGGCTACTGTCATGCTGCCCTGCCGTAGCTGTAGTAGCTCCTGGATGTGCACCGCTCGGAGGGTGGCTGGGACGAACTCTGAGCGAAAAAGGCTCTCAAAGTCCGTCCAAATGAGTGATGCCTCGTCGTGCACCTGGAGAATCAAGCTCCACCATCTGCTTGCTGCCGCATGCAGGAGGCTTGCTGCAAGGACCACCATAAGGTCTGCTGGTGTCCTAACTAACCGGAAAACTCATAAAACTGCCTCCAGCCAGTCCTCGGCTGCCTAGGGGTCCGTCTCCTCGTGGAACCCGGGTCGTCTCTGGTGATGGAACTCATGCAGTGCACTAAGGCGACGTGAATCGTCAGCGGCTGGGGCTGGAAGCATCGGTGGCTCGACGGGTAGAGGTACCGCCTGTGCCTCTACTGTCAAAGGGCCCTGCACCGAGGCCTCGTTGCTCGGTGGGCTGTCGTCACTCTCAAATCTCGGAACCCTAGCTGGCTGCCATTGTGGGGCCATCCTGAAAGTGAAACAGGTGCGCCACGGTTAGAACAGTATACCTGGTGAGCTGACACAAAGTAATCACAAAGAAAACATGAAACACACATGCAATCAATGTTTTCGTGCATTAAGTCGGAAATCAGAAGTCAGGGTCCTGGTGTACGGATACGTCGGCCGCCGCACCAACACTGGGCTCCCTGGACTGATAACCACACTCAATACGCTTAACACTATTGCTTCACATAGTAGAAAGATCAGAGTCTGCGGTAGAACCAAAATCCTCTGATACCAATTTGTCACGACCCGTCCTCGGGGCCCGTGTCGTGACTACCCCAAGCCCGTCTTCCATAGGCCAGGGGCTGGCGACTAACACCAAGGCATAAATCTCGGTAAAAAGGGAAGACATTGCCTTTGTAAAGTAATCCACAAACACCACAGAGCAAGCATGTAGAAGTAAACACTAAGTAAAAACTGGTATAAAATTAAGTGAGGAAAAGTAAGTGGGCCAGTATAAAAACCCAAACTGAAAGTAAAGTACAACTGGAAAGGGAAAACAACAACTGAAAAGTAAAGCCGCAACGTCGAGCTGTCCACTAGAAATCCCACATGAAGGGTGGGTACAGATAGCCTACACTCCTCCTCGGGTCCAGCCGACCGCTCCGAGTACGTCCCGCCCAGTGGTCCACCTCCAGGTACCATCCAGCTCCGCAAGCCTCAACCACGATCAGCGCTGTCCGTCGTCTGCAACCAACACAACGTAGTGTGGGCATAGCCCGTGAAGGGGTGAGTATAAGCTACTCAGTAGGGACCCCGAGACCACCGAAGGTCTCCCAGAATCCACAAAGTATAATCCACAAAAGGAAGATACAATCACGAAGTAACATCCAACACTGCTTAGGTATATGCCCATACATATACCTAAGTCATCAATTCCATGTTCGGATCCAACATCCGAGCCCAAGTACAACACAGTCCACACAGTAAAGCAAAACATAAATCCACACAGGATAGCACAACACAATCTACATAGGAAAGCAAAACGTAAATCCACACAGAATAGCACAACACAATCCACATAGGGAAGAAAAACGTAAATCCAAACAGGATAGCATAACACAATCCACATAGGAAAGAAAAAAAGGATTCAGCTCACACAGGAAAACTACTTCGTAATACGATAGAGATGATCAGATGTAGCCACTGATTCATCTAAGCCGTCAGACCCACAAAGGATCTGTAGGTACTAACCCCCGCAATGACCCACATAGGACCGATCATGAAGTTGAACCCATAGCTATTGAGAAACTCCTTCTCCATCAAGTACAGTGGTTATGCCGCTACAACCAAGCGCTTCCCTCTTACCTTGGACTGCTGTAGTACTCCACCTATTGAGTACTGTGGGCCTGTTGCTACAACCAAGCGCTTCCGACCATGGTTCTGCCGCTACAACCAAGCGCTCCCCCTCATAGCCTCTAGAGGTACTCCTTCTGTTGAGTACCACGGGTCAGCCGCTACAACCAAGCGCTCCTCCGTCGTGGGTCTGCCGCTACAACCAAGTTCTCCCCCGTGCTGCTACAACCAAACGCTCCTCCATCGTGGGTCTGCCGCTATAACCAAGAGCTCCCCCTCATAGCCTCCAGAGGTACTCCTTCTGTTGAGTACCGCAGGTCTTCCGCTATAACCAAGCACTCCTCCGCCGTGGGTCTTCTGCTACAACCAAGTTCTTCCCACTGGGCTATCCGTAACACACCGAGTCATTCGATCAGCAGTCGTCAAGTCTCAACCGGCTCTAGGGTTTCCGCACACAGCATGCTTGTTCCGAGAGGGTCTACTCTACGAGCCAAGAGGCCGATGCATCAACTGACACATAGTCCGGAGTTGATGTATCCCAAAAGTACCGTAGTGGTCACTACCGAACCCACAGAGGATTCCCGTACTGTCTTCATTTTCATCGCAGACGCAGCCAGCTCTAGGGTTCCCGCACACAGCAAGCTCATTCGGGAGAGTCCGCTCCATGAGCCGAGTGGCTTATATATCAACTGACACATACTACAGAGTTGATATATCCATAAGTTTCGTATCGTCAACAGGAACTCAACGTCGCAGACAGCGCGTCAATCAGACGCCCTGTCTGAGAGTTATTGGCTTTTTCATCCCAGGAGCTTAGTTGGTTTTTAAGGAAAAACCAACCCGGACATACTCCACCTCCGTCCAAACCTCAGGCGGAGTAAGCCAAAAGATCTATCTAACTTAGAGGAATCCATCAAAGTCGACGACACGTCAATAGGACGTCCAGAGCTCAAGTTATGAGCGTTTCCGCTCTGAGGGCCCGGTTGGTTTCGTGTACGAACCAACCCGGCAGAACCCAAAGTATTCCGAAACCTTAAGTGTAATATAAAAAAACGACCGTCTCGATCCAAGGATCGCATAGCCGCTAGGGGTGTGTCGATCGGAGGCTCGTAGCCCATGATATGGGCAAAAGACCGAAAAGGGTCTGAAAACAGGGGGTCTAGGCCCGGACCGACCCGACCCAACCCCCCTGGGTCGGCCCGAACCGGGTCGACCCGCCCCGGGTCTGACCCGACTTGGCACGACCGGGCCTGGCCGGCGCGGCCCGGCCTGGCCTGGGCGGCTCGGCGGTGGCCGAGTGGCTGCGCCAAAGGGAGCCGCGGCCCCCGTGCGGGGGCCGCTCCGTGCCACCGGACGCAGCGCAAGGCCGCGTCCCTTCCCAACGGTCCCGCGCGGCTATGGGATTGGCGCTCTTCGCCACGGCGGGTCTTCCCGGCGGCGCACTGGGCGCCGCCGCTTCCTGGCGGCCGACCGCCGCTTCCTGGTGGCCGGCCGCCGCTGGCCGCCAGTGCCGCCGTGCGGGCGTGGCGCGCCTGCGGGAACTTCCGCGGACCACCAGACGCACTCCGGTGGTCCATTTTGCCTGCAGTTTGCGCCTACAGCTCTCCCGGGATCCGAAATTTGCTGCGAAGGCCTCCAATATCCATTCCGATCCCATTTCATAAACACCGTTAATCCACGGATCAACGAAAAACTACGGAGGGTTGTCGGGCCGTGTTTGTTTGGACCGCACCCTCCGCGTTAGGTGATAACAATTGGGAATAATAATCAACACATGAAAACATAACAAGGCACAATTTTAATAAATTAAAATTGAACCTAGTTCCCAAAAAAAACTCTTGTAAATAAAAATTCTCGTCCCGCATATAAAAACAAACGCGGATCAACTTGATGACGAGTTGATCCGGGTTCTTTGTTTTAGTAGGAAACAACCATGGGAATAAATATTATTCTCAAATAAAACCCCTACCTCATAGTTATCGTCAGACATGAGTCCTTCGCGGGATTGACCATCGCGGAAGAAGAGGATCATCGCGTCGCGGAAGGGGCGTCGCGTCGTCGCGGTACACGGCGTCGCGTCGACGATCTCAAGCAGTTGATCGAAGATTTGTTGCAGGAGGAGAATCGTCGGCGTTCTTCGTCGCCTTTAGTCGAAGGCCAACGTTCTTCGTCGGTGACGATGCATTCTTCGCGTTCTTTGCATTCTTCATGTTCTTCGTGAAGGAGGATGAAGATAGAGTTTCTCCAAATCCTCTCAACAATCCGCACCCAAGAAAAACGTGTGTTGGTTTTATTTTATTACTATGCCAACAGTTTGAAAACAAGTTAAGAAACGAACCATTAATTCGGTGAATTAATGGTACCGCCTTAACTATCCAATTAATAGGGGAATTTAAAGTTTTAGGAAACACACAAGTTGACTTTCATTAAAGAGGAGTTTTCGCGGGTGCGTTACTTAGAGGAAAATAAATGGTGGGGCTCGTGCGGGCCCCACCTCACAAATATCTTACCAAGAGGGTAGGATATTTTGAGTTCCACCCTATCCGCTTCAACTCATCTTAAGTAGATTTAAGTGGCTTTAAGTGGCTTTAAGTGAAATAAAATAAAGTTGTCGCACCACTTTATTTTATTTTCTTCACTTAACCCCAAAAATTAAAAACCACACCTGAGAAAACGCAACTCCAGAAGAGGCGTTTCTAAGAAAATACTGGCGCTGCGATTCCATCGGTGCCCTCAGAATTCGATTTCGAGCACTGGTTCAAAAGTTAGAAAAACCCGCTCGTTCGTTCACTGAACGTACCCGAGCCAAACTTCAGAAAATGATTCCGGTCACACCGGGCCTCGGAATCACGTGCCGTCAGAAACTGCGTTCTTGTAAAATTCAAAGAAAATTAAAAAATTTCCTTGAAATTTACTGGTCTTTACAACAATTTCATATAAAGAAATTGAAATGTGAAATGAGTGGTTATGAATTTTAACCTCAATCCTTTGATTATCTCCTTTTTCAAGGGGGTAAAGTCTTTGTGGGATGGTATTTTTAGAATAAAAAAAATATTTAAGTTGTATAAGAAAGTTTAGGAGTGTTTTGGGTATATTTTGGGATGAAATAAGTGGGTTGTGGTGTGAGGGAAAATGAGGAGAGGAGATCCCCTTTTATAAGTGAAAATGGATGGCTTTTTTGTAAATACCCAAAAATGTTCAATAATGGGAAGTCAATCTCAAAGAAATTGGTTCCAAATTTGAGAAATAATAGATATGAGAAGTTATAAGGTCTATAAATTCCTAAACTACGCATTCACACAAATGTTTTAAACATGTTTGTGGTATTTCCCTCTTTGTTAAACCCTTTTTACCCCCTTTGATTTTTTACAAAGGTAACAAGTTTTTATCAAAGTAATTTATCCTCAATGATTGAAAATAAAATAGCCATTTTTTTCACAATTTGTACTTAATAATTCCAAATTTTAAATAAATTTATAAAAATTTAATTTTAAAAAGTGATAAAAATTAATTTTAAAATAATTAATTTATAATGTATTAAAAATAATTTTTTGAGAAATATAACTTAAGTTATAAAATTTCAAATATGGTTTTATAAATTAAAAACACAATTTCTTAAATTATAAAGTCACTTATGAAATATATATTTGGTCTTATAAAGAAACTTCATTAATTTACAATTCATACTTATATACTAGTAATTTCATAAAATTAATGTTATTGTAAAAATGATATTTTACACTATTCACCTAAAAATAAATATTAATATAATATTACCATGATAAATAAAAAAATTAAATTAAAACTTTGAAATTAAAATTTTAAAATCTATATTTTTTTCATTTAAATGAAATTAAAATACATAATGGAAAGTGTCATTTAAAAAAAATATCATTTTTAAACATCAAGTTCCTTTAATATTAGTTCATTTAAATTTATAAATTTAAATTTAAATATTAACTATTATAATAAAATTTTAACTATAATCAATTTAATATATTAAAATAAAATTCAATATCCAATTTTTTAATTGGTTCTTCAAAAGACATCCTATTTGAAATATTCATTAATGTAACTAAAATAATATGTAATTAATTTAATTGGTTATTATATTTTTATACACTAATGATTATATTCTTCAGGAAATTTTAATATTTCATGGTTTGATTTAGTCAGGTGTTTTTTTTAATTTTTTTGTTTCACGCGACAACATATACTGAAGATAATATTAATATAAAGGATCCTAAATCTCGGGCCATTATAGTCTCCAAGCTATTTGGTAACTTTCACAATTTTATATTCTATTTTGGATCATTAACTAAATTATTTCATACAATGTTTAAACTCCACAATAAGTAAATTTCTTAAGGAAGTTTTTAGCATCAACTAACATCACCTCAAGATATTTAACCTCCTCATCTTTAGAAATTAAATTTGTAGTGGTAATCTCATGCATCTTATCTATAACTTCAATGATTTTATTGATAGATCCCATCATTCATGTGAACTAGATTTATTTCTCCACAATATATATGGATTTTCATTCATCAATATATTTGTTTAATGAATTATTCTCAAATTTAAATACTTTATTTTCTCCCTCAATATTCTTATTTTTATATAAGAACTCCATGAGATCTATTCTTTGTTGAAAATAATTTAGGGTTTTTTTTCATCGGTGATCTCTAATTATTCATGAGAGGGTTCTTTGAACTATTTTTAATTACCCATGAATGTCATAAATCCTTATACCTCTAAGTCATTTCTTTTACTTTTCCCACCCCAAGATATAGAATCTCGTATTGGGAGAAAATTCTTATTTATTTTTTTGTATTGGAATTTACTTTACCATTGAATTAATTTCCTTTATTTTAACATTATATGTATTTTTTTGATCCTAAATGACATTTGAGATTAGTCATATTACTCATATTCTTATTCCTTCCCAGGGAAATTAACTATTTTTTTTTAAATATTATCAAAATCAAAACACTTTAATGAAGGTTTATTCTTATATTTAACTTTCCCTCACTACATTCATATAAATAATAATGAAATGAATCCATAAAAATCCATGGAAGTAACTTTATAATTCATTTCTTCCTCAAGATTATTCATTGAGTCAATATGTTTTTATCCTTTTAAAGCTTAAAATATAGTCTCCTTCTCATATTTTTATTTTATCTTTAAGGATCTCCCACTACTTATCTCATATTATGTCATGGAATTGTTGAGATTATTGATGGTCCACTTATTAAAGTCTTATTTATCTAGGGGAAAAAAATTTTCATCAAATTTATCAAAGAAGATTCTCATTAGATTCTTTATTATGGTGGGATATTTAAGAAGTTAACAATTTTTTTAAATTGAGCTTATAATATTAACCACTTAAATAAAAAACTCATCCACTAATTCATCTTATCTCATTAAAATATCCTAAAATTGAGCTTGATATGTTTGTAAACATGAAGCCTTAACCTTTTTCCTCAATCATGGATATCAATGAGTTTCTTTAAAATACCATTTACTATTTTAATACCCATCACCCATGTAAAATAATTCCCTGATATATATGAGAGGGGCGCATTTCACATTCTCCCACCATCTTTGATATTCTTTTTGTTAAGAAACATGTAGGATTTCCCAACCTTGTGAGTGTGTACATCATTCTTGGTGATGTCAAGAATGTCCATGATAATAGAAAGTATATATGGATCAATCCTCTATTTTTGTATACTGAATCCATTTCAATCGATAATAACTCCTTTATTGTTGATGATATTTATATCCTCTATAGATCAATTAAATATAAAAGATATTAGAAAATAAGAACAAAACTCAGATCCATGAAATGTTACCTAGAACCACTTGATGAATTCTTTGATACCAAGTGAATGGCCTAATAGAGTGTATAAACCCACAAAGAGGGTGGTGGTGGTGGTGGGGTGGGAGGGGTGAATCAGTGGTTATCAAATCACTATCTATTAATCAACATATTCCCATCACTGGTTATTTGATTTTATCATGAACATGAGGATGAGATAATGAGGGATAGAGTGTGAAAGAATATACATGTCATAAGGGTCTTGACAAGGTTCACTCACTCTTTTATCAAGTGGATAATACTTGGTGAAAATTATTTTTGATCCTGTTATGCATGTTCTTATTTATTTTTGACAAGAAAAAAGAATAGAGTAGGAAGATGGTCTCAGTATTTGATTACAAGAGACAAAGAAAATCCTTAACAAGTCAATCAATCTTTTCTTATAGAACCTCAAGTGTAATGACCTAGAATTATATCAATGAAATTTCTATTCTTATAATTATTTTATAGAGTATAAATCACATAAAATCACTTAGATAACACAATAAAAACTTTATAAATGAATAATGAATGAAATAACAGGTATTTCTAGAAGTTAAGGAACCTATATCAATGAAATAGTAACCAGAACTTAGGAATAGTAATATAACCATTATAAATAGTAAATCAAAAAAATGAATAATAAAATCACCCATAAAATTATAAATAAAATTTAGTCATCTTATAAATGAATGTATGATATAATTATATCATAGTATAAGTAAATAAATATTTTAAAAATTATTAAGTGTTGGTATTTTGGTAAGTCATAAATATTTAATTACAATTTTATAATCAATAAAATTATTTAAATAAAAATTTATTTTTATAAAATGTATTCATAAATTAATATTATTTTTCTTATGATTTTAGGTTAATTCCATGAGACCTTAGTTAATTTTTTAGAGTGTTATAAAATCAGTTATAATTTTAAAATCTCTATTTTTCGAGTAAAATATTATTTTAAATAAGAATTACATTTCTCATATTTAGAAAATTATTTTCATAAAATTGTGATAATTTTTAAATATTAAATGTATAAAAATAGTTATCTTGAATTTTTGGTATTTTTTTGAAATACTTGAATTTATGGTCAATAGTAAAATACGGTAAATTACGGTATAAATACATTATAAGTTAAATAAAATATTCCTTGAGTCTTCGATGATGCAAGAAACATAATTTTGAAATTAAATTCATTATTTTAATATATTTTATGATAATTCTCAAACTATTCATATTGTTGAGCGAAAATAATAAACTAATTAATAAGATATTAAAAAAACACCCCTCTCCTCCACTATAAATACCATCCCTCCCCACCTCTTCTCCTCACTCCATCCAAGCCTTGATCCATGTATAAATTATTCCCAATACTTTTAAAAATCTCATAACCCATTTATATTATCTCTTAGTATAAAAAAAATACCAAAAAAACCCCTTAAGGTGGTTCTCAAGGAGGATAATTGAAGAGGTAAAAATCCTCTATATTTTCTTTAGTTTTCGTTCAATTTATTTTATTTTCTTATCCTTACTTCACCTACCATATAAAATGAGAAATGATAACTATAGTATAATTTATATACTATAATTATAACATGTTAATGGAAGATACATCATCAAAATCCATTCTCTCTCTCTCTCTCTTTCATTCTACAAATGAAAACATCACTCGTGATGTGTCAATTTACCGACATCATGGATAATGCAATTTCATTTTCCATTAATGCCTTAAAGGATGGTAATAAAACCATTTTTATGGTTAAAAAAATATAATATATTTATTAAAACCTATGAAATGTTCTATAACCATTATATACACATGATGTTAATTAAAAAATAAAACTAGTTTGTGACGATTGAAAAACCACCAAAATGATCTAAACGATTATCATTAAAGTTATATCTAATTAATAATCCCAATATTTGGAAAAAAATAATAATATATAAGACCATTAAATATTATGTATGTTTATTAATAACATGAAATTCCAATTAGGGAGAATTATACCCATTTTACATAAACTTCTTTACTTATAAACAAGTGAACCGATCATGAAAACTAAGAAAACGAATGCTCCCAAATGATGAAATTAAGCACTATAACTAATAGATAAGGCCATAAATGAACTAAATAAAAATATAATGAATCAAATACATATATAAACGGTTATGAATTAAATAATTAGTGGATTTAATTTGATTATACTGAACATTAAGGTCAAGTATAAAACAAATTCAGACATAAGGTTGGGGTTTCTTCCCAAACCTCCATTTCCATTTGGGTTTTTCTTTCTCCCTCTATAAACCAATGTAATAATTAATTTATTTTATATAATTATTATAAATTATGATTATATGTTAAAAAGTATTTTGTTATGATCATTTCATCTTTAATTTTGGAAAATATATGTTTTACAAGGACCCCTTCTAAATTCTTCCCGATATGCAAGCCCAAAAAAGGGGAACACCTCGATTTCTTACCGATTTTCAAGTGCCATATAAAATATATTTTAAGAAACCATTATTTTCATAAAATCACTAATTTTTTTCATGACACACTATATTTTTTTATTTCTAGTTTTATACAAACAATCAAGACAAATAGAACTGATTTTTCCAAAACAAACTCTTCTTTTCAAATTAAAATTGGTATTTCTGTCAAGAATTCCTTTATGATTTTATTAGAGTATTTTCATATATTTAAACACCTATTATTAATTTTATTAACCTATAATGATTATCATCTACCATATTTTATTAAATTTTTTGGACCAGTTTGACTATTGGTATAAAATCTTGATACCATTCACCACACTACTCAGAATGGTTATTGATTATGTTTACAGATTTGGGAAAGTTATCTACATATCATATGTATTTATTGTTTATGTTTAAAACCATTAATATAAGGAATGAATTTAAATTACTAAGTGATGGATTGGGCTCACTATATCCCCTAGATGAATTTTTATGTCTCATGATACAAAATAGATATATAATTAGCCAAGGTCATGACCATTTTCAGATATGGATTTGGCCAAGGCCTTAACCATTTATTTTCAGATTTCCTGGAAAAGGCCTTGAAGGTATGTTCCATATGTATAAAATAATGAATTCACTCATTATGATATTTTTAATTGATAAATCATGAGATTATTTATATGGCATTATTTATTCATCTTTTATTATTTCCATATTATGATCAATTTTATGTTCTAACGACATGTGTTTTTTAGTCATTAACCATTATTTATTATTTATATTCGCTTCCATTGTATTAATTACCCTAACTTAGAACATGATATCACCCCTTTCATATTTTTTATTTTTACCTATGATATGAAGATGAATATTATGAATGACTTACAGGGTTAGTCTAAGAGTTTTTGGGTGTTACCAATGGAGTTTCTATGTTTTGTTTCCTTTAAATTTGCAATCTAAAGTTCATGTATGTAATATGGATTCTAAAACTACTAAACTGAACATTACTTTGGGATTTGAGTCTTGTACCTATCTAAATTTAGTAATGTATGGTACTGGCTCTATGATATTGGGGTCGAGGTCTTCATAATTGTTATCAAAGTAATTTTTGAAGAAAACATGGAAACTAGATTTAGAAAAAATATATTAGGGAATATAAAACTAAGATATAATTTTAGTATAATCATAGAATAACATCATAGAATTTTTGTTAGGTAGAGATTATGTGGATATTTATAGAAATACATCCCAATCTGGATATTACAAGTGAATGTGGTTCTGGAACAAATGAACTCAGAGGTAAGAAATTTTATAAGGTGTCCTAAGCCTAACTTAGGGAAACTTGGTAAATAAAAACATTCTTTACTGTGAACCTTGTTTGACATTCTTGGGGTATATACTTAGAATAATTCTCATTTCTTATTTTCAAAAAATTATGACGGATTTAAAAGTAAATATGTCCATGTTTATGATTATGAGATTAACTATGCCTAAATTTCCAATTTATGTTAAGTGTTTTGATGGTTCAAAATTATGAATTATGATTAATAATATAATTTAGTGTATTCCATTATTTATAAATGGTGCCTAATGGAAGGAATGAAAACTGAATCAACGCACGTATCACATGTAGGGATTTCCCACCTTTGTGAGATAATGATATTGGTTCTGGAGATATGACTAGTACTGAGTAACTTATAACTATTCTAGGACATTTGAATCAGGTTATGAATTATAGAATTACCTGTATGGAGAATCCTAATCCAAAACCTGGTGCAGAAATGTTAGAACTTTTTATGAGATAACAACCTCCATCATTCAATGGGACTAGAAACACATTTCTATTAGAGTAGTGGATAAGTTCCTTAGAGAATACATTTATCTCTTTAGAAGGTAATGAAAGGGAGAAGGTTATCATTGAAGTTTATGTCACACCCACCTATTTTACATTAGATATTTTTCAATTTTTCTTGGTATCGGGGATTCTGGGTGAAACTCGACTTAAATTTTTGAATTCTTATTTAGAAACTCACTTTTCGGCCTTTAAGACGTTTAGCGCACCGCTGTCAAAACTGCACGAACTTGCTTGGGTCACCACGTGACCTCGCTCAGTTCTCCGCACACCTTCTTGGTGTGCAATTAATTCAACAAAAAGAATTATTGATAAATAAATAAAATTTAATTAGATGAATAATTTAGTTAGTGCAAAATAAAATGGGAAGAATAAAATGAATTATGAGTTCTAATAATAATAATAATAATATTGAGTTTATTATTATTATTATTATTTTTTTATTAATGTTTTAATTAAGTTATTAAGAATATTATTAAAATTATTATTATTATTGTTTTTGATTTTGTTTTTAATTTTTATTTAGTTTTCTTTTTATTCATTTTTTTCTCTTTATTTTTTCCCTCATGCGTCGTAACCTAGATCCCCCATTTCCTTGTTTTTTTTTCTTTCCCCATCGAAGGACTCCCCCCACCCTATGTTCTTCTCACGTCGCTCCCCTCTCGGGCCAAAACCTTACCTCTGACGCCCATCACTCCTCCGACGCTACTCACCTCCGACGCCCTGACTCCCCTCACCCCGCCTCGCGCCACCCCGATGAACCCCCTCGCCTGTTTGGCCGAGCCCCCGGTGAAGCAGCGCACCAAACCAGTCGCGCCTCCCTTCGGCAGCCGTGAGCTCACTGCCTCCCTCGTCTGACTCCGCCACCGCACGCGCCTTGCTCCGATAGTTTATTATTTCGTTTTGGGTAAATTTTTGATTTAAGGTTTTGTGTGTTTTGGCTTGTTTTTGATGCTAGTGGTCCGATATCTTTTTTTAGGGTTTGATCTTAAATTGTGTTGGTTCTATTTCATGATTTAAGGCTCACCTTTGGTTTGTTTATGGTGTGCATTAGGTGCAATTGAAGAATTCAACCAATTTTGGGTTAATTATTGATGTTTTTGTTCAATTGTTTGTTTTAGGGTCAATTTGGTGTTGTTTGAGTTGTGGTTGGTGGGCGCCGATCATTGCGCACAATGTTTGTAAAGTCTGCTACACCCGAGGTAGGTGGTTCCACATTTTAGACATTATTTAATGAATTAATTTTCTTTATTTGATAGTTTATAATTTTCATTGGTTAATTATTTTGGTTGCGGATTTTTTTTCTTGAATTATTTCACGTGATAGATTTGGTGGTAGTATGTTAATATGAGTGGGGGCGTTCATTGGTTGAAGTCACATTTCTAGTCAATTATTAGTGTTTAATAATATGTGTAGTTATCTTTTCTTTCATGCAAGTGGTGTTAATTGTGTTTCGATATGGCATTGCATATGTCTGGTTATAAGTTATGGTGTTGTGTTGGTTGAGTAGGTTGTTGCAGTGAAAACATTTGTTGAGCTGTCTACTAGTGTTTTATAAAGTGTGCGTTTGTTTTATGAAAATGTGCAAAGTGAAATGTTTGTGTTCTAGTGTTTTTATAAAGTTTGTGTTTGTTTTGTGAAAATGTGGAAAGTGTGCAATTTGTGTTCTTGATGTGGCGTTGGGTGTGTTTGGTCATGAAAGAGGGTTGAGTTGTTTTTGTGTGTTGAAGCCATGTTATGTTTCTTTTTAAAGAATTTTTTTACAAAGAATTTAATATGATTTATTAAAATTATTAATGATAAAAATTTAATATGTTTTTAATAAAAAATTATTATCAATGCGAACTTGTTTTAATTGAGTTGGGTAAAGTCTTTTGTCGTGCGTACTTTATCAAATGGTTTTCTATGTGTGTGAAAGTGTGGCATTGGGTTTATGTAACACCATGTTTGTTTTATTTGTCTGAGTTTGACATGAAATGTGAAATTGGAATATATTGAGCACAAAAAGGGGAAGCCTGGGTACTAGGTGGGTGGACTAGATCTAGCGTGTTAGTGATTCGGAAGTGGCTCTGGCCCGATTTCACTTAGCTGGTTTGACAATTACAATACTAACTAAACATTGGATGATGATTGAAGACCACTAGGTTATGGATTTGTTTCCCTACTAGTGGCTTGTGCACGAGAACATATTTTGTTGTGTTTCCTATACTATTCACCGAGACGCGATGTTCTAAGGTCCCATTCCCTTTTCTGGTACCTTTAGGGCCTCTCCCACTTTTGGTGCTCCTGGACTACTTTACACTCACCGTTGGCATACAGTGTAGCTTTTGGGTTTTTATCAAAGGTTTGTTTTTTTCTTAAATTCAAGGGTGTTTTTGTTTAATTATTAAAGTTGTTTTCTTTATAGAAACTATTCCTTTAAAATTGTGCAAGATTTGGCATCATTTCATTTATTTAGCCTGGAAATATATTTGTAATTTAATGTTTACAAGTGGATCCTTTTTATTGGGTGACGTCCTACTAGGCTTTTCACTCACACCCTGCATACACCTTCAGGTGTATATAGAACTTGTTTCTTGTGGTCTCCAGGTTGTGACATCCTGCTCAGTGATAGTGGTTTGGATTATTGTCGGTCTCCTCATGCAGTTTAGTGTGGGTATCTTGGAGGTATGACTTCTCATGTCGTTTGGAGTCTTGAGTTAGTTTTTTTAGTTTTTGGTGTTTGTTGTAGTTCCCTTTGGGTTTTAGTTGAATTGTAAACTCCAAATCTGGTTACAGTTTAAAGGCATGTTTGGTTTCCTGTATCCACTTTTAGTTTTTTATCTTCTTAGTTGTCTCTCTATCTTTTATATCGGGTAAATCGTTCCCATGTAATGTTTGATACCCAGGCACTTGTGCCAGCTCGCGGGGATCGGGAACGCCGTTCGGGCCTTGTCACAGACCGGATTGGGCGCCATGTCAGATGGTGACCTGGCCTGGTTCGTTAAGAAATTGTATCAGAGGGCGATTTTTTCTCTCTTGGGTCGTTTTATTTGGGAATAGAGTCACGGTAGACTGGAGTTAAGGTTGTTGGAACTCGACATCCTGACTACGAGTAAGATGCCTGGCCATCACACCTCGTGGCGGGACTCGAGTTACCAAAGTAAGTTGAGGTCTATCTAAGTCTTTGGCCTTTGCTATTAATCTTGTTTAGGGGAAATGAAAAGAGAGTAGGTTCAGTGGTCTCAATGGGCTCACAGGGCCTGGAAAGCCTTGTAGAGCTGGGGAAAATGTCCTAAAATTCTCTATGTGGCCAGTGGCGGGATTGGCGTATGGCCGCCAACCATATGTTCGAGTCACCAGCTGACACTAGTTCCCTCCTATATCATTCCCCATCTCTTTGTTTCGAATTCATGGAAATATGGTTTTTAAGGAAAAAAATGATTTGGTCTTGAAAAATGTTCTAAAATGAAGTGCTTTAAAAATAAAATGATGTGTGCGGTTTGAAAAGTGTGGGTTGAATGTTTTGGTTTTGAAGAAAAAAATGGAAAGGTTTGGTTTTTATTTTTGGTGTTCTCAAGGGAAACCACATGCATGAATGTATATGGGAAAGATAAAGGGTTAATGGAACGAGAGGATGAGTGCCTGGATGGACATGAGGTGGGTGCCGGTGTGGCATGAGAACATGCATGTGCAAGGCCCATGGGACACCATTGGTGTTTTTGCATCCCACTAGCTTGGTTTATTTTCAAAAATTTTGTTAAATTAAAATTTGGTGTGTTAATAACCAGTTATTGTGTGGTGTGTTCTTGTATTTTGGAAATGTTGGGTGTGATGTGTTCTGAGTCGAGGATCCCTTTTTTTACTGATTTGTGTTTTGAGTTTAAATTCTTATTTGTAAGTTGGTATGCAAGTGTGTGGTTAGTGAATTATTTTTAAGAGTACATCAGGGAGCCCTTGCAGTGGTCCCCCCTGCACGTTTAGTATTCACTTTCTATATGTCTTTTCCATTAGACCAGTTTGATTGGGTCCACGGTTCTGGCTAGTGTACGCCCCAATAAAGAGTTAATGTGCTAATGATGTGCAACCATAGATAGTTTGCCGTTGGCCGACCCTCCAGTTGATTTAAATAGGGAATCTCCCTTTTGAGCGATAGTGATAAGTTTGTCCCTTGTCCTTTTCGGTTAAGTGGATCCTCTTGCAGTGGCATGAAATACATGAGAGGAGTTGAAGGGGAATTTGGTCTCTTTGAGTTGTCTTATTTATCAAGTATGATGTTTGACATCTTTGTGTCTGAAGGTTCCCCATGGAAGTGGTGAAATGAATTCCAGCGGGGAAGGGCGAGGGTGGTTCGGAATTATCAGTGTTGACCAGTGTCTTGAAGGGCTTTGTAGTACTTTCATTGGCTACAAGGGTCATGTTTTTTGACGTCTTGCAGCGTGAGGTCCCTTTGATAGTCAACGGTTGTTTGGAAGTGGTAAAGTAGACTCCAGTGGAGAAAAGGTGGAAGAAACCTGGAGTTGTTGGTGTGGTATATTGTTCTAAATAACCCTTGGTCCTTCGTTGGTTTTGTTTAAGAAAGGGTATACATTAGGACACTAGTGTGGCAGAACCAGTCACATGGGGATGCTATGGTCGATTTCAGGAATCACGTGTTGTTTAAGACTCAGTTTAAAGTCCCTCTCCGTATAATGTTCCTCTCTACAGCAATGTTCATGTTCAGGTGACGATTTGTGGTGTCGTGTTCTCATTCAGTGTGAAAAAGGGTGATGTGCATGCACCATTTTAGCTCTTGTGTTGGTGAATATTCCGTGTACGATCAGTTGGATGTTGTAATGTATTGTGTTTGTTGGTGTTACCTTAGTTGTAGTGTGGTTACATGTGAAACCAAAAGGATAAGCTCCGTTCGGGAGTCTTCAATACCTGACTGCGAGGCAGGAGATGCTTCATACATCAGGGCTCCAGCTATTGGCCTCGGAGTGAAGCTGGCACGTGGTCAGGAACCCAGAGAGTGTATGTGACCCTGACTTTGTTTTGTCATCAGTGTTGAAAGTCAAATCATTTTAAATCATTTCTTGTAGTTTTTCTGTTCCAAACGAACCATTTGGGTGCATAAGGATTCTGTGACTATGCGGAGGTGGGGTCATCTCATTGACTTAGAGTCTTGGGGGTTGCGTTCCACTAGATGAAATTGCTTTAGTGGTCCTTATGGGATATGTTGGGTAAGTTGGTCTCAAAGTTAGAATAGTGCTCGTCCAGGGATTTGAAGATGTTGGTTTGTCTTGGGTCGTGGTTTTGACGCCCCAGTAGTTGGGCCCCGCCCTCCCCGACCCTTGTGGCGCGGTGTTTGGTCACCATCATGAAATTTTCAATGTTATGTATCTATTGTTAATTTTAATGGTGGGGAGACTCTCGTTGGGTCTCGCATGAATGTTTATGGAATGAAACGGTGTTGGACTTTTCTTTAATGGAGGGGAATCCTCTTGGACCTCCCTGTTTTGGTCTTCCAGTCTCGCCTTGGGTGTTGTAGGTTCTTAATGGTGGGGAGCCCCTCGGGTTTTCCCATGTTGACCTTTTGGTTTTTTTAAAGATGTCTTGGTGATAAGTGATAAGAGTGTTCCTTGGATGTGGTTTGAACTTGTTTGTTCATTCTAGCCAAAATGGTGTAGTTTTCATTTAATAAAGCTTGAGAAGTTTTGTCTTGTGAAGTTGGTTTCCATGAGTGCGAGAGTTCTTTTCCTTGACTAGTCAACTGAAGGCATTCTAGATCTTTGGAGAGGGAGACACATATCAGAAATTCTTTTGAGAGTTTCTTGAAGTTGTCTTTGAGTCACTCACTTTTAGCATGATAATTTTGTTTCTCTTTTCTTGTTGTTTGTGGGGATCCTCTTTGAACCTTAATGGAGTGTGGTTTTATGCTTTGGGGTTTGGTTCTAGTTGTGGCTTTCCGGGGACAGAAAGCTTTATGGTGGGGGAGAATTATCACACCCACCTCTTTTACATTAGTTATTTTATCAAATTTTCTTAGTATCAGGGAGTCTGGGTGAAACCTGACTGAAATTTTTGAATTCTTATTTAGAAATTCACTTTTTGGCATTTACAACGTTCAACGCACTACTGTCGAAACCATGTGACCTTTCTTGGGTCACCACGTGGCCTTGATTGGTTCTCCGCATGCCTGCTTGGCGTGCAATTAATTAAACAAAAATAATTATTGATAAAGAAATAAAATTTAAGTAAATTAATAATGTAGTTAGCACAAAATAAAATGGGAAGAATAAAATTATTTATGAGTTCTAATAATAATAATAACAACAATAATAATAAGAATATTAAGTTATTATTATTATTATTATTATTATTCTTTTTATTAATGTTTTAATTAAGTTATTAAATATATTATTAAAAATATTATTATTATTGGTTTTGATTTTGTTTTTAGTTTTTATTTAGTTTTCTTTTTATTCCTTTTTCTTTTCTCTTTATTTTTTTCCCTCATGCGTCGTGACCCAGCTCCCCCCCTTTCCCCATTTGTTTTCTTTCCCCGTCGAAGGACTCCCCCTACCTCTTTTCTGCTCGCGCCGCTCCCCTCCCGGGCTAAAACCTAACCTCTGGCACCCGCACTCCTCCGGAACTGCTCACCTTTGACGCCCCGACTCCCCTCACACTACCTCGCACCACCCCTACAAACCCCATCGCCTATTCGGTCGAGCCCCCGGTGAAGCGGCGCACCGAACCAGTCACGCCTCCCTCTGGTAGCCGTGAGATTTCTGCCTCCCTCGTGTGTCTCCGCCTCCGCATGCACATTCCTCCGGTAGTTGATTATTTTGTTTTGGGTAAATTTTTTATTTAGGTTTTTGTGTGTTTTGGCTTGTTTTTGATGATAGTGTTCCGATATCTTGTTTTTAGGGTTTGATCTTAAATTGTGTTGGTTCGATTTCATTATTTAAGGCTCACCTTTGGTTCATTTATGGTGCGCATTAGGTGAGATTGAAGAATTCAACCAATTTTGGGTTAATTCTTGATGTTTTGGTTCAATTGTTTGTTTTAGGGTCAATTTGGTTTTGTTTGAGTTGTGGTTGGTGGGCGGTGATCGTTGCGCACCATGTTTGTGAAGTCTGCTACACCCGAGGTAGGTGGTTCTGCATTTTAAACATTATTTAATGAATTCATTTTCTTTCGTTGATAGTTTATAATTTTCATTGGTTAATTATTTTGGTTGCGGATTTTTTTTCTTGAATTATTTCCCATGATATATTTGGTGGTAGTATGTTAATATGAGTGGGGGCGTTCATTGGTTGAAAGCACATTTCTAATCAATTGTTAGTGTTTAATAATATGTGTAGTTATCTATTCTTTCGTGCAAGTGGTGTTAATTATGTTTCGATATGGCATTGCATATGTCTGATTATAAGTTAGGGTTTTGTGTTGGTTGAGTAGTTTGTTGCGGTTAAAACATTTGTTGAGTTGTCTACTAGTGTTTTATAAAGTGTGCGTTTGTTTTATGAAAATGTTCAAAGTGCATTGTTTGTGTTCTAGTGTTTTTATAAAGTTTGTGTTTGTTTTGTGAAAATGTGGAAAGTGTGCAATTTGTGTTATTGATGTGGCTTTGGGTGTGTTTGGTCATGAAAGAGGGTTGAGTTGTTTTTGTGTGTTGAAGCCATGTTATGTTTCTTTTTAAAGAATTTTTTTACAAAGAATTTAATATGATTTATTAAAATTATTAACGATAAAAATTTAATATGTTTTCAATAAACAATTATTAGCAATGTAGAAATTGTTTTAATTGTGTTGGGTAAAGTATTTTTCCGTGTGTACTTTATCAAATGGGTTTTTGTGTGTGTGAAAGTTTGGCGTTGGGTTTATGTAACACCCTGTTTGTTTTATTTGTCTGAGTTTGACATGAAATGTGAAATTGGAACATCTTGAGCACAAAAAGGGGAAGCCTAGGTACTAGGTGGGCAGACTAGATCTAGCGTGCTAGTGATTTGGAAGTGGCTCTGGCCCGGTTTCACTTAACGGGTTTGACGATTACAATACTAACTAAACATTTGATGATGATTGGAGACCACTAGGTTATGGATGTGTTGCCCTACCAGTGGCTCATCCACGATAATGTATTTTTTGTGTGTTTCCTATACTGTTCACTGAGACATGATGTTCTAGGGACCCATTCCTTTTTCTGGTACCTTTAGTGCCTCTCCCACTTTTGGTGCTCCTGGACTACTTTACACTCACTGTTAGCATACGGTGTAGCTTTTGGGTGTTTCTCAAAGGTTTGTTTGTTTTTTTCTTAAATGCAAGGGTGTTTTTGTTTAATTATTAAAGTTGTTTTCTTTATAGAAACTATTCCTTTAAAATTGTGCAATCCTTGGCATCATTTCATTTATTTAGCCTGCAAATGTATTTGTCATTTAATGTTTACACATGGAACCTTTTTATTGGGTGACGTCCTACTAGGCTTTTCGCTCACACCCTGCATACACCTTCGGGAGTATGTAGAACTTGTTTCTTGTGGTCTCCAGGTTGTGACATCGTGCTCAGTGATGGTGGTTTAGATTATTGTCGGTCTCCTCATGCAGGTTGGTGTGGGTAGCTTGGAGGTATGACTTCTCATATCGTTTGGATTCTTGAGTTAGAGTTTTTAGTTTTCAGTCTTTGTTGTAGTTCCCTTTGGGTTTTAGTTGAATTGTAAACTCCAAATCTTGTTATAGTTTAAAGGCGTGTTTGGTTGCCTGTATCCAGTTTTAGTTTGTTATCTTGTTAGTTGTATCTCTATCTTTTATTTTGGGTAAATTGTTCCCATGTAATGTTTGATACCTGGGCACCTGTGCCAGCCTGTGGGGATCGGGAACACCCTTTGGGCCTTGTCGCGGACCGCGTCGGGTGCCGGGTTAGGTGGCGACCTGGCCTGTTTCGTGACAGTTTATATTCTCTTAGGAGATTTTGATCAATGATGATCATTTATTCAAAACAAAAAGGAGGAGGAAGAAATTGAAAATATGGAATTGAAATATTTTAAAGAATTTTTCTTAGAAAAGTATTTCCTTGCCAACAACGAGTAGATATAGAGAGGTAATTATTGAGTTTGAAACAAAAAAGGGGATCAAAACATTATGAAGTATGAATAAAACTTTACATGGTTATAAATGCATCCCACATACTATATACATAATCCAAGGATCAATATTTACTATTATTTGATGGAATTAAGCCAATTCTATGAAGGTCACTAGTTTTCAAAACATTCTTATCATATGAGGATATAGTCTCACGTGCTATCAAGATAGATAAAGAATTATTCAAGTCTTATGAATTTAAGGGAAAACAAGAGAAGAAGATAATGGTGTAGAAAGATATAGATAAAGGGAAATATAGAAATAAGGATTTTTCCACATGTTATAATTATAGAAAGAAACACCCTAGTACTTTCCTAAAGGTAATGGTAGTTTATTATAAGTGTGGAGAGAAAGGTCACCAAGCTCATGAATGTAAGGGAAATAAATAAGATATAAATGTTTAATGTTTTAACTATAAGGATATAGGTCACTATACAAATGAATGTCCCAAGCATCAATGAAATATAGCTTAAATAAATCAAAGAGATCAAGGACAAGCTTATATTGTTACCACGGTTGAAGTGTAATAATTAATGTTTTTTTTTGTTTTTGGATTCACAAGTTATGATATTATATTTATAAGAATCATAAGATATATAAGGGTTATAATGAAGTACTTATTATTTATG
Organism: Viscum album; assembly: GCA_963277665.1. Taxonomy (NCBI): domain Eukaryota; kingdom Viridiplantae; phylum Streptophyta; class Magnoliopsida; order Santalales; family Viscaceae; genus Viscum; species Viscum album. The sequence goes on from OY728122.1 coordinate 1,985,991,225, forward strand.
GATTTGGAAGCATTAATGTTTTCATTAAGGTTTTAAGGTGTTAAGGTATTCATATTTTTGGTATGTGGGATTAAGAGCTACATTATTTGGAGAACCTTATGCGAAGTTGATTTTGTAATTTTAGTGACCTTCCATCTAATTTTTGTTCATTTAATATGGAAAGACATGTTTTAGATGAGTCTATAGATTAAATACTTATGGAATGGATCAAGTTAAAACTTTTTAGATAATTTTAGTTGATAACAAATTCTAACCTTCTTGCTTTCATTAAACATTTAAAGGTTGAAGGAGTGAATTAAGGACTATATGATTCACTAAAAGTGCTTCAGGCATGAAAAATTCCTCTTAAACATTCATTTCTAGGTTTAAGGGATGTATTGAAAATAGATCAAATCACAACCAAAGGGTGGGATAATGCTTATGACATGGAAAGTAATCAAGTAAGTTTATTTTCTTAGGTTCTTATACAAATATTAAAAGAATCCCTCAACTCTAAGAAAAGGAGTTTGGAACAATTTTTTTTTTCTTTTTGAGAAACCAAAGTTATTTTAACCAATAAAAAATTTATGGCTTTGTGATGGATAAATTTCTAATGACAATATCTCCATGACTCTCCATATGAACTTGATAGTTAGGTTATTATTCTATGTCCATATTTTAATTTCGCACTAATGTTATCCTATTCGAATACCTAGTTTTTTGGTAACTTCTACATTTACCTTTCCATCTTATTAGGAAGATATTTTATTAAACCTATTTTATATGTGGGTTTCCGACAATGTAATTTTGAATTATCAAAATTTTATTTTTGGAGTACAATTTCAAATTATAAGGACATAATTTTTTATAGGATGGGAGAATGTAATGACCCAAAATTCTATCAAAGAAATTTACTTTCTTATAATTATTTCATATAATATAAATCACATAAAACAACTTATATAACACAACAAAAACTTTATAAATGAATAATGAATGAAATAAGAGGTATTTCTAGACATTAAGGCACCTTAACCGATGAAATAGTAACCCAAACTTAGGAATAGTAATATGACCCTTATGAATAGTAAATTTTCCAAATAAATAGAAAATTAACCCATGAAAGTATAAATAAAATTTAGGTATCTTATAAATGAAACTACGATATAATTATATTATATTATAAGTAAATAAATATTTTAAAAATTATTAATTAAGTGTTGGTATTTTTTAAGTCATGAATATTTAATTACAATTTTATAATTAATAAAATGATTTAAAAGAAAATTTATTTTCATAAAATTTATTCAAAAATTAATATTTTGTTGTCTTATTATTTTAGGATAATTTTATGAGACCTTAATTAATTTTTTAGAGTGTTATAAAACCAGTTATAATTTTAAAATTTGTATTTTTTGAGTAAAAGAATATTTTAATTAAAAATTAAATTTATAATATTTAGAAAATTATTTCAACAAAATGGATTTCATTTTTTAATTCTAAATGTCACAAATTTTTTAGGGTGATTTTTTTTGGGATTTTTTTGAAATACTCGATTTTTTGGTGAATAGTAAAGTATGATAATTTATAGTATAATTTCATTATAAGATAAATACACTATTTATTAAATCATAGATGATGTAAGAACCATAATATTGAACTTCCCTTCATTATTTTAATTTATTTTATGATAATTTTTAAACTATTCATAGTGTTGATTTAAAATAATAAACAAATGAATAAAATATTCAAAAAAACCACTCTCCTCCACTATAAATACCACCTCTCACCACATCTTCTCCTCACACCATCCAAGACTTGATACTTTTCTAAATTATACCCAATAATCTTCTCAATATTCCCCCACACTTATATGATCTCTTGTTCTAATAAAAATTCCAAAACCAAACCCCTTAAGGAGATTCTCAAGGAGGAGAATTCATGAGGTAAAAATCATCTTTCTTTTCTTTTGTTTTCTTTCAATTTCTTTTATTTTATTATCCTTACATCACCTCCCCTATCCAAGGAGACATGATAAATACAGTATAATTTATATAATATAATTATATCATGTTAATTTAATATACCTCATCAAACTCCTTTCCATATCTCTCTTTCATTTTATAAATGAAAACATCACCCGTGATGTGTCAATTTACTGACATAATGGACGATGCATTTTAATTTTCTATTAATTCCTAAAAGTATGGTCATAAAACCATTTTTATGGTTGGTTTTTTTTAATATATATATTAAATACTATTTAATGTTTTTGAACCATTACATACACATGATGATAATTAATAAAATAAAAATAGTTTGTGAAGATCGAAAAACCGCCAAAATGATCTAAACAATTATCATTAACGTTATATCTAATAAATCATCCTAATATCTAGAAAAATAATAATATATAATACCATTAAATATTATTTATTCTCATTAATAACATTCAATTGAATTTTTTTATAATTATTCCCATTTTACATGAACTTCATTACTTATAAACAAGTGAACCGATCATGAAAACCAAGAAAATGAATGCTCTCGAATGATGAAATTAAACTCTATAACTCATCAATAAGGACAAAAATGAACTTAATAAAACTATAATGTATCAAATAGATGTATAAAAGGTTATTAATGAATTAATGGGTTTAATTTTATTATCCATAACGTTAAGGTCAAATGCGGATATGGTTTTGGCTAAGGCCACAACTATTTATTTTCAGATGTCTTGGATAAGGCCTCAATGGTATATTTCAGATGTCCTATATTATGAAATACCTTATTATGATATTGGTAATTGATAAATCATGATATTATTTGACTATTATAATATCCATGGTTAATTTTTATGATATTATTTATATAGAATTATTTTTTCATCTTTTATTATTTCTATATTATTATCAAGTTTATCTTCTAATGACATGTATTTTTTAGTCATTCACCATCCCTTATTATTTATATTAGCTTCAACTATATTACTTTCCATTACTAAGCATATTAGATCACCCCTTTATTATGTTTTATTTTCCTCTATGATATGAATATGAATATTATGAATGAATTAAAGGGTTAATCTAAGAGTTTTTGGGTTTTATGAATAGAGTTTCTATGTTGTTCTTCCTTTCAAGCTGTAATGTAAAGTTCATGTATGTAATCTGGATTCCCAAAATACTAAACTAACTGGTACTTTGGGATTCAAGTATTTTATCTATGATAATGTATCAATATAAGGCATCGGCTAAGGGCTATTGGGGTTGGGGTATTTACATCAAGTGCATCTTGAAATTAGATCACATGTGCACCATTTTATACCCCACAATCCTATACAAATTATCCATCAAATGGTTGGAAAATTATCTTAGAGTTTTTTATAAATTTTGTTTCACATAACAGATTATGAAATCCCATAATTTATGTATAGAATTTTTTTTACCACTATACAAAGGTCCGAAAAACTGGCACACTGTTGGTGATGTTTTCTAGATCTTATTTATCTAATTATGTCTACCTTATATTTCACCAAATCAAAGAATAAACTTATCTTAAAATATATATCTTGATTTATTTCCCCACTACATAGACTAAATGACCATGGATATAGTTTAATTACATTTCAAATTGAAAAATTCACCAAAACACATTTTTTGATCCATATCTTCTTATAATATCGCTTTGTAATTTTCTCAGTTGAGCTATGACATAGTCACCCCAAGCATGAATCCAAAATTCCTAGAATTTCATCCATGTTTCACAAAGGTATGGAACATAGAAATTTCTTCACAACACTTGGGGATCCACAATTCCCATTTCAAATTTCACTCCCCATTGTCACTTGTCAACATCCCCCTTGAGCCTCTAGGTTGACCTTTAGCATACCACTCAAACTTACAACAGGAATGTTCATGGTTTTCCATGACATAAAGGCAATATGAAATGAATATTTTAGTCCATAATATGGTATTATACCACACCACCAAAAGGAAATTACTAATAAAACACCCATTTTACATTGAATCCTTTATAAGTAATTTTGGATCCAATTATATGTCTGTTTTAATGGATAACCACGACATATAAAAGGACTCTAAAGATTTTATTCATTCATTTAAATTTGATTCAACTTTAAACAAACTCTCAATCATAAATGATAATGTTTTTAATAATTTATTCATGGAAACATATCCAAAACTAAATAAATAATTTTATCAAGAGATAAGTCATAACCTGATATCCATATAAAGTTTATATAAACACAATGACATAAGATAAATTGGTGTTTGTGGGAATATTACAACCGTAAATGTAAGATAATTTATATATTGAGCAAGACACACTTGATAATAAACCATAGGTCCCCTTTTAACATTTCATTTCATGAGGGATCATCGATCATCAATACTCATTATCTCCTACAATCAAAAAAAGGATATTAAACTCCCCCAACCATCAAGGTATCTTAAAATAATCATTACGTAAACAAAAAAAATGATAAATACATCTTCAGTTAATTTCTTACTAAAATCCAAAATATGATAAAATTTTGTGCAATAATCATAAAGAATAAACAAAGGAATCTAATTAATTCTCCACCAAATACAAGTGAAACCATCATAGTATAACATTGAATGAATATTTTATTCCCCACCTCTATGAAAAATTTGAAACCATTATACTCAATAATGTTCCAATAACAATGAAATTCGCATGATAGAAGAAAAATATGATAAATACATCACTAAAAATCCTTCTCCCTTAGAGGAATATTTTATCTAAAAATAACATTTCATTATTATCATGAGAAATTATCCATATATTATTGTTCATGTATCTTGAACCCTCCAATTTTTTTAGTGATAAAAAATGTTTCAATTGGGTTTTGATATATTTTTTCAAAAATGTTATTAATATATATATATAAAGTGTAAAAAAGTGTTAATGTGCCTCAAATACATCATGGAATTCACCAAAAAAGTAAGACACATATAAGTGTTTTCTTCCATCCCACTGAAAGGATATTTGAACACCATTGAAAGGATAGTGTAAGGGATAAAGGTTACTATCTCTTCCATAATAACTTTGGTGAAGTACAAACAAAACTATTTCCTCATGGTGATGCTAACTATTTTTGGTATCTCAAAACTATACTTTGGCAGCATTTTTTTTAAAAAAGTCAACCCCCGATTTTGTTGGCTCCAATAGTTCTTTTCGACTCCCAATAGATATTTTCATGATAAAATATCTCTAATAATTTAAATAGGTATAGATAATTTATAAATATAACTTTTTATAGATATTACAAGTGTTGGCTAAAAAAATTGATTGTTATCCCAAATATTTCAGTCACTTTGAGATATAGAACCATAAAACTATTGATGAAATGAGATATAGACACTCGTGTGATCTATTTTTTGAAGAATATAAAAAAATTTAGGTTTTTTTTTTATTTTTTTCCATAAACCTTGATTTTAGTTTTTAATATTTTTTTAAGTTTAATTTTTTAGTTTTAATATTCAATAATTAAATTAACACTACTATTACCATCCATTTAGACTAGAAATTTGTATCAGATCCTCATTTGGTTCTAAAACATAACTGGTTATAAGGAAATATTATGAAGTATGAACTCTATATCTAACACCCATGGGGATCCTAAGGGATTCTCAATGGTCTATAATCAATTATTTGATGGCATAAACTATGATTATTATAAAATTTTTATGTCTACTTTTCTTAGTAGCATAAGATATATTTTATGGATAATTTTTATGCATGGATACACATCCACTAAGGAAGTAAATAATAGATGGACTCTCCATGACATAACTTCTTTTGAGCTTAATGGACAAGTTATAAATTCACTTTATTATAGCTTAGATAGGAATGAATTTTATCTTTTTTCTAGATGAAAAAATTCTAATGAAATATGAAAACTTCTTGAAGTCACACATGAATTCCCAAATAAATTCAAGGAAATTAGGCTTGACATGTATAAGAAAGATATTTAAAATTTTAGTATGCATGATAGTGAATCAATTACTAAAATGTTTAAACATTTAAAAATAATTTTTAATGATAAAAAAATATCTTGGTGATGTTATTTCCTCAGAAAGAATATTGAATAAAATCATTTGTGTTTTTCCAAATTATTGGTCACCCATGGAAATGAATATTTATGAATCAATGGACATAAATATCATGTACATAGAGGATTATATAGGTGTTGAGAATAAAAATATTGATCCAATAATTTAATTTGTTTTCTTAATGATTTTGATACTCAAAACACCCCAATTTTGTTTACTAATGAAGTTACTTTAAGTGAATTTTAAGATTATATTTATTGAAATATTTATTTTATTTCATATGAAATTATTTAAGTAATTGGGTTTATGTTTTACTAATTATTTTGGATGTTTCAAAGTAGTCTGGCATAACTATTTGGAACTCAATGTTTTAAGAATAATGTTAGGTTTGGGAACATAAATTTTGATAAGAAACACTACTCTTATACCCTATGTTTAAGTTGAATGTTTAGATTGGGAACTAAAATTTTATGAATAACCCTAAATTTAATTATATAAAATATGGTTGGTTAACCCAATGTTTGGAATAAATAGTATATTGTGAAGCAAACTTTTTAAGATTATGCACATAGAATAATCCCTATGATGAATCATACATCTATGGAATTTGAATTTGATATATTTTCCAAGATTTTAGCAATAGTTTCACTAGAATTAATATCTAAATAAAATAAATTCAAAGATTTATTCAAATTATCTTAATAAATGGATTAAATCATTCATATTTATAAGGGAAGTTATGATTTTTAGTGGATATTTAAATTCCAATTTCAAAATCACTGAGTGTTTTGAATATCATGATTTATCTGGTGATATTTTCAGATCTGTTTATACAAGCATCAAACCTAGATTTCTTAATTAATCTCAATGTATTCTATTTCCTATATGATGTGATTATACACATAGAAGCTGAATATATAGTGAATGAAAATTTGATAGAAAATTTGATAACCAAATATGCTTGAACGACTCTTTGTTTTTATAAAATCCTAAAAGATGAATCTATTCATAAATTCTATATGACTTAGTTTTTCATTATTACTTCTATATTTCCTATCCACTATTAATTCTCTATAACTATTTTTAAATCTTTTACGACCACACTTTGGAGACATACGTGTTATAATATGTTGTTGTGTGTTTTTACTATAGTAATGAAAGGTTATTATTTTATTGTTATATTTATTTGAAGATATTTATACAATGATAATATATTTAGATCTATAATTTATTGAATACTTTATTATCTAAAGAAACATATCCATTATCTTTTTGTTACAGAGGAAACTGTGAGTGTAACATCCCAAGTAAATAAAGAATAATACATTTTCATATTTATTAATATTTTTGAATTAAATATTAATATTATTTTAAAGGGGATTCTATGTTTGATGGAATACCTGATATGAAATAATGAGTTTCTTTTAAATCTTACGTTGCACACAACATTGAGTTATACTGAAAAATAATAATATAATATTATTATTTTAAATGGTAGTTAACGCCTAGCCATTGTAATGGAAATAATGAACATAACTAACTACAATTTTAATATACATGTTTGTTAAATGTTTTTACATTTATCCAAAAAAAGTTAGGGGCTTAAAATGTGAATGAATCTAATTTTAAGCATAAATACTCTAATATTCTTTAAATGGTCGATTTACCGCCTTTTAATGGAGAACCCTATTTAAATCTAGTTTTGGTCATTTTTATATGTTCTATTTGAAAAAATAAAATTCTTATTTATAATAGAGACATAAAAATTTACTTGGGGTAATTTTTTGGTATTTTTCTGATAAGATTAATTTTTTAATGAATAGTGAAAAATACTGTATTTTAATCCAAAAATGCCTTTTAATATAATTTATTTATATGTTTAGATTATATTTTTAATTGGTTTTAAAGTTTAATTAGATTATATTTTTACCATTTCATCCAATATTTATCATTGGAATTAATTTTACTTTGAAATTGGACATAAACAATTGTCAATCTTTTGATAGTTATTTTTTCTTAAAAACACGCTTTTTGTTTTGATAATGAGAATTAATTTTAAATTAATTAATCCAACTTCTATGTTTTGAATTTGGTAAAATATACATAATTTTTTAATTAGGAATATCAAATATATCTTATTCTGAATATTTGGTATTTTTCTGAAAAATTTCAATTTTTGATGAATAGTGAAAACACTAAGTAGTAGTTAATAAACTGACTTTTTCATTAAAATGAATTTTTACCATTTCTTCGAATTGAATTTCAAAAATCTAACATAAATTATTGTTATTATTAAGTAAAATTTGGTTTAATAAGATAAAAATAAATTTTTGCGAATAGTAACTTTTGACTTTTATTTACCACGGTTAAAGGTAAATAAGGTAATTCAAGGTAAAAAAAATATTATAATAAAATAAAATTACCTTAACACTTCTCCTAACATTATTGTATAAGTAATGGCTGACCAAGAAAATCTTTTGGTGAGACTTTTTTCCTTTGAAATCCACTTGGGTAAGATAATGATATTAATAACTTTTTATTTAAAGTAAAAATAAAAATATCATAAACATGTATTATTTTAATAAAATAATTTTAATTTGGGGTTATATAATTGATATATTTGACTATAAATATTCATTATAAATATAAAAATATTTCCTATATCATGGTATTTTATTTATAATTTTTATAAGTCAAATAAATAAAATTATTTATGACACAATATGGATTTAGTGTTTACCCCATTGATGAATGATTTAAATAAATAAGATTATAAAGATTAAAAAAAATTCAAAACCTATCCAATTATTATTGGATGATTTTATTTAAAAGAATAGTCATCTAAGATTGGACTTTAATGAGTTTTGGACCTTTAGAAACTGAAAATCATTATATAATAAAATAATATTTTCAAACTTTCCTAAAGAGCCTCTCCTCCCCCTTATAAAAATAATTCACCTATAACCCATTAATCACACCTCTCAAGCCCATTGGCTCGTCAAAAATTTTCCCAAATAAGCTCTCAATGACCCTCTATTCCACCTATAGGCCTTACCTTAGGCAGAAGACACTTTGAGAAATCCTCTGTGTTCAAACCAAAGGAAGTTACCCGATTTAAAGGCAACATCTTCTTTTTTAGTTCTTTTCTTTTATTTTACTTCTCCAACCCCCTAAAAGCTTTTTATTCATTTATTTTATAACAAAACCATCATCCTCAATATACTAGGTTTTTTTATTAGAATTATTCTAACTACACTTACACACACCTCCATCTAATGGGTAAAGAATATACTGTTTCTGTGGACGACAAACTGCTGCCTCACGAAACGATGATTGTTCAATCTTATCCTACCACATATTATGGTGGCCATTGTTATGAAAATATATTTATTTGTGATATATATTATATTTATATTGTTTAAATGCTTCTGTATTTTTCATTTATATCATACCTTTATGGTTTCCATAATGTGTAAACGCGATAATTTCATTTGAGGAATTGCAGACTACCGCCCCCTCAAAGTGATATGACTCATTCATGCCATACATGGAACATATAAAGGATGAAGTAAATGAAATTATATATGATATTATACTGGAATTATAATATAACTATTTATTTTTATGTTTTCATTAAATTAAAAATACTAAATAGAAATGAAAGTAGCGTTCATGCGTACGTACGGCTTACCGTCTCCATGAATGGTGCATTTCATTTCTTACTTCCAAATGTTATGTACTATTAAAAATACATATATATACTGGATATATATGATATATATGATATCTAAATCATTAATATCATTATGGAGATAATTAACTTTTTACCACATGGAAAACTTGTAAATATATGAAGTTCATTTTTGACTCAAGTACCAGATATCGACAAAATGACCATTATTAACTTAAATGATTATAACATGGAAATAAGTGATATAAAAAGATTAATAAACATGAAAAAGGTTCTTAAGTATGTAGAAATTAACTTTATTTTATTATTCAGGATATTAAAGAATGAATGGTTCAAGTCGGACACATGGTAAGAGACTTCATCTCAATCTCCTTTCATTAAGGAATATTTAGTTTTATACATAACTTTCTTTTATATGGTGTATAAACACCTTTGGGTTTTCATTTCATTCAAAGAAAATATTTTTCTACAAGGCGTTTTACTAAACAAAAAATAATAATGTTTCTTTTAATGTAAGCTGTGACAACGACATTTTTCTCCACCGTGTATTATTTGATCTATGGCTTCCTTAACAAGTCATAATGTTTTTAAAAGGAAAATAAATACAATATAATCTTTTACATATTTTGGTATTGAAAATGGATTTGATAATGGATTTGTTATGTCAGTATATTTAAATGATATATTGTGATTGAAATGTGGAAATGTTATCTTTCCTTTATGTTTGTTTTATGTGAATATGTTATGGTTCTTGGGAAATGTTTACATATATGAGTGGTTTTGTGATAAACCTAGGGTGGGTGCGCCCAAGATATCTCTACAATGAATTTGGTAAATGTGAATGTTTCTTCTAAGATAGGTAAATGACAAAGGTAAATGTGAATGTTTCTTCTAAGAGATTTAGAGAATATACTGTGATGTGTATTCCAAATGTGACTCCCTACGTAGGTGTGAAAGCTACACTGTAAGTATGTTATGGATGCCACAAGTTTCCTTTATGTTTTTTGATTACTATGTGTTATTCATAGATCTTATGATTTCACGAGGTATGTTAAAGAGCTTATGTTATGTATATATGAACTAATATTTTCTTTCTTTATTTTATAACCCTTACTGAGATTTTTATGCTCATCCCAAGTTTTGTAATGTTTTTCATAGGAATTAAAGATGAATAGGGTCTAGGATGGGATCAAGGAAAAATATTTCCGTCTAAGACATAGAAATAGACATGACTCTTTTTTCCAAGAGTTTTTATTTTATAAAAAAATAGAAACTGAGCAGAAGTGTCTACTTTGTAATTTTTGAGATGTAATGTAATAGTTATTGCCTAATTCTCTAAAACTTTAAACCAGAAAAGATTCTCAATGTGAATTATCCATTTAATTCAAGATTATGTAATGTTTTAAGGCTAGTTCCTTATAGTTGGTATCAGAGGTAAGTTTAGAAAACTTTAGGAGTTAGGATATTGTTAAATTAATATCCATAAATTAATTTATGGTGAGATTGAAATGATATAGCTTTTATAGATTACCTTGTTTCTTCACCTAAGATATTTCTGTGTTCAGAATGATTTTTCATAGAGAAAAAATGGTATTTGTGCAATGAAGGAATATAGAGGGAAATGACTTTCCAAATGAGCAACCTGAGATGTTCAAAATCATAACTGAACAGTTCGTTGTAGTGATGGAACAATTGAATCTGGTTATAAATGGTGGTTGTGTTTGTAGATGATACTTTGGTTTATTCTAAAAGTAAAGAGGATAATGCAAGTCATTTAAGGGTTTTCTTGCAAACCTTAAAAGAAAACAAAACTGTATTGGAAATTCAACAAGTGTGAGTTTTGGTTACAACAAATTTCATTCCTTGGACACATTGTTTCAAAAAAATGTCATAACTGTTGATCCTACTAAAACAAAATTAGTTGAAGAATGGTCAAGACCTACCAATATCATAGAGATTCGCAGTTTTATTTGTTTGGTAGGTTATTATCAGAGGTTTTTTGAAAAAATTTCATGGTTATCTAGCCCACTGACTAAGTTAGCTCGAAAAGGTGTTAAGTTCATTTGGAAAAAAATAATGCGATGATTGTTTTCAGGAATTGAAAAGAAGATTGGTGGATGCTCCTGTTTTGGAATTTCCTTCCAGAAATGGTGAGTTTGTTATCTACAGTGATGCTTTGTTGAATGGACTTGGTTGTGACCTAATGCAGAATGATCAGGTAATTTCTTATGCTTCACATCAGTTGAATCCTCATGAGTTAAATTACCCTACACATGATTTGGAATAAGTTTTTGTTTTTTTTGATTTTAAAATTTGGAGGCATCATTTGTATAGAGTAAAATTTGATATATATACTAACCACAAAAGTTTAAAGTATATGTTAACTCATAAATAATTTAACATTAAACAGAGGAGATTGATGGAATTAATCAAGGATTATGATTTCACGATCCATTACCATCTAGGAAAAGCAAATAAAGTGGATGATGCTTTGAGTCAAAAAAGTAATGATTTATTAACCATGAAACATTTGGAACGAGATCCTTTGGTTTTTGATTTGATGAACATTAGCATGGGAGTTGTTGGTGCAGGAAATTCCTCTGTTTTGTTTCAGGTGTTAGTGAAATAATCTCTATCAGACAGAATTAAGCATGCGCATATGGAAGAAAGTGAGTTGCAGATAAAGGTAGAGTTGATTCATAAGGGTAAGTTTCCTGATATTAACATTGATAATGATTTTGTTTTGAGGTTTGGGAAGAGATTATGTCTTCCTTGTGATTCAAAGTTGAAGAAAGAGTTATTATGTGAAGCTCATAGTTCTATGTTTTTAGTTCATCCTAGCAGTACTAAGATGTACTGATATCTTTGGGAGTATTACTGGTGGGATGGAATGAAAATAAATATTGCTGACTTTACTGTGAAGTGTTTGAATTGTCAACAGGTTAAAGCAGAGTGACAGTTACCGAAAGGGATGCTTCAGTCTTTACCGGTGCTAGAGTGAAAATGGGAAAATATATCCATGGAATTCGTTGTGGGATTACCAAATACATCTCAAGGTAATTAATACAATCCAGGTTATTATTGATAGATTGACTAAATCTGCTCATTTCGTTCCTATTCGAGATACTTTGTCTCTAAATCAAATTTCTCGGCTGTATGTTAAAGAGATAGTCAGGTTTCATGGAGTTCCCCTCTCCATTGTATCTTATTGTGATCCTAGGTTTACTTATAACTTTTGTAAAGGCCTTTAGAAGTAATTGGGTACTGAATTAAATTTTAGTTCAGCTTTTCAGCCTCAATCAGATGGGTAGTCAGAACGAACAATTCAGAACTTGGAGGATATGCTACATGCTTTTTCACTGGATTACTAGGGAAATTGGGACCAATATATTTATTTGGTTGAATTTTCTTATAATAATAGTTTTCATTCCAGTATATAGATGGCTTCATTTGATGCATTATATGGGAATCAGTGTTGAAATCTAGCTTTTTGGGATGAAGTAGGTGAAAGGAAGTTGATGGGACCAGAATTGGTAGAATAGATGGTAAAAAAAGGTTCAATTGATTCAGAATCATATGAGAACAGCTCAGAGTAGGTAGAAATGTTATGCAGATAACTAGAGGAAGGATCCATCTTTCTAGGTTGGTGATAACATCTTTCTCAAAGTTTCTCCATGGAAAAGTTTGATGCATTTTGGTAAGAAGGGAAAGTTGATTCCGAGGTTCATTGGACCTTATGAAATCCTGGAGAAAGTTGGATCAGTTACCAACAAAGAGGATTTACCTCCGAGTTTATCCTAGGTACACAATGTTTTTCATGTTTTAATGTTGAGAAAGTATATGCTGAATCCATCCCATATTTTGAGCCTAGAGGTAGTTCAGTTGGAAGAGAATCTCTCTTATGAGGAACAACCAGTCTAGATTCTTGACCGAAGAGAGTAATTGTAGAGGAATAAGGTAATTCATCAGGTAAAGGTTTTTTGGAAAAACCATATGGTTGAATAGGAAACATGGGAATATGAAAATGATATGAGGGATAAATACCCCAACTTATTTTACAAGTGAATAAAAATTGCGAGGACACAATTTCCAAAAGGGGGGGAATAATGTAACATCCCAAGTAAATAAAGAATAATACATTTTCATATTTATTAATATTGGTGAATTAAATTTTAATGTTATTTTAAATTGTATGCTATGTTTTATGGCGTACCCGATACGCAACAACGTGTTTCTTTGAAATCTTATGTTGCACACAATGTTGAGTTATACTGAAAAATAATAAAATTATAATATTATTTTAAATGGTAGTTAATGCATAGCCATTGTAATGGTGGGAATGAAAAAAACTAACTAAAATATAATTATACTTGTTTGTTAAATGTTTTTACATTTATCCAATAAAAATTAGATGCTTAAAATGTGAATGAATCTAATTTTAAGCATAAATACTCTAATATTCTTTAAAATGCCGATTTACTGCCTTTTAATGGCGAACCCTATTTAAATATAGTTTTGGTCACCTTTATATGTTCTATTTTATAAAATAAAATTCTTCTTTATAATATAGACATAAAAATTTACTTTGGGTAAATTTTTCGTATTTTTATGATAAAATTCATTTTTTAATAAATAGTGAAAAATACTATATTTTAATTCAAAACTACCTTTTAATATAATTTATTTATATGGTGAGATTATTTTTTAATTGGTTTTAAAGTTTAATTAGATTATATTTTTACCATTTCATCCAATTTTGGTCATTGGAAGTAATTTTAATTTGAAATTGGACATAAACAAGTGTCAATCTTTTGATAGTTATTATTTCTTAAAAACACGATTTCTATTTTGACAATGGGAATTAATTTTAAATTAATTAATCCAATATCTATGTTTTGAATTTGGTAAAATATACATCATTTTTGAATTAGGAATATAAAATATAGCTTAGGCTGAAGTTTTTGATTTTTTTTGAAAAACTTCAATTTTTGATGAATAGTGAAAACACCGAGTAGTAGTTAAAATACTGACTTTTTCATTTAAATGAAATTTTACCACTTCTGTGAATTGAATTTAGAAAATCCAACATACATGGTTGTTATTATCATGTAAAATGTGGTTCAATAAGCTGAAAATAATTTTTGGTGAATAATAACTTTTGACTTTTTTTTACCGCAGTTAAAGGTAAATAGAGTAATTTAAGGTAAAAACAATATTATAATAATATGAAATTACCTTAACACTTTTCCTATCCTTATTTTATGAGTAATGGACGACGAAGACAATCCTTGGGTGATACCTTTGGCCTTTGAAAGCCACTTGGGTAAGAAAATGATATTAATAACTTTTCATTTAAAGTAAAAATAAAAATATTATAAACATGTATTATTTTGCTAAAAGAATTTTAATGCGGGGTTATATAATTGATATATTTGACTATAAATATTCATTATAAATATAAAAATATTTCATACATCATGGTATTTTATTTATAGTTTTTAGACATCAAATAAATAAAATTATTTATGACACAATAAGGATGCAGTGTTTACCCCATTAATGAATGATTTAAATAAATAAGATTTTAAAGATTACAAAAATATTCAAAACCTATCCAATTATTATTTTATGATTTTATTTCAAAAAATAGTCATCTTATCTTCGACTTTAATGAGTTTTGGACCTTTAGAAACCTTAAATAATTATATAATAAAATAATATTTTCAAACTTTCTTAAGGAGCCCCTCCCCCCTTATAAAAAGACCTCAGCTATAACCAATTACTAACACCTATCAAGCCCCTTGAATCATCCAATATATGCCCAAATAATCTCTCAATATCCCTTTATTCCACCTAGAGGCCTTGCCTTAGGCATAAGGCAGTTCAAGAAATCCTTTTGGTTCAAACCAAAGGAAGTTACCCGATTTAAAGGTAACATCTTCTTTTAAGTTATTTTCTTTTATTTTACTTCTCCAACCGACTAAAATCTTTTTATTACTTTCTTTTATAACAAAAACAGTATACTCAATATACTATGTTGTTGTTATGAGAAGTATTTGAACTACAATTACTCACACCTCCATCTAATGGGTAAAGAACATACTGTTTCTGTAGACGACGAACTACTACTTCACAAAATGATGGTTGTTCAATCTTATCCTACCACCTCTTATGGTAGACATTGTGTTATAAATATATTTATATATTATATATATTATATTTCTATTGTCTCTATGCTTCTATATTTTTCATTTATAGCATATCTTTATGGTTTCCATAATGGGTAAATACGATAATTTCATTTGAGGATGTGCGGACTACCACCCCTCAAAATGATATGACTCATTCATTCCATACATCGAAAGTATAAAGGATGGAGTTAATGAAATAATATATGATATTATACTAGAAATATAATATACCTAATTCTTATTAATTTTTCATTCAATTAAAAATATGAAATAGAAATGAAAGTAGCGTTCATGCGTACATACGACTTACCGTATCCATGAATGGTGCATTTCATTTCTTACCTCCAAATGTTATGTACTATTATAAATACATATATATACTGGATATATATGATAAATATGATATTTAAATCATGAATATCGTTATGGTGATAATGGAATTTTGACCAGATGGACAACTTGTAAATATAAGAAGTTCATTTTTGACTCAGGTACCAAATATCAACAAAATGACCATTATTAACTTAAATGATTACATAATGCTTATAACATGGAAATAAGTGATATAAAAAGAATAATAAACTTTAAAAAGGTTCTTAAGTAAGTATAAATTAACTTTAATTTATTATTCAGGAGATTAAAGAATGAACTGTTCAAGTCGGACATGAGGTAAGGGACTTCGTCTCAATCTCCTTTAATTAAGGCATATTTTGGTTTATACATGAATTTATTTTATATGGTGTATAACCACCTTTTAATTTTCATTTCATTCATAGGGAGTGTTTTTATATGAGGCGTTTTACTAAATGAAAAAAATGTTTCTTTTAACGTAAGCGGTGTCAATGACCTTTTCCTCCGCCGCGAGTATTATTTGATCTATGGATTCCTTAACAAGCCGTAATCTTTTTAAAAGGAAAATAAATACCATAGACTCTTTTACATATTTTTCTATTGAAAATGGATTTGATAATGGATTTTTTATGTTAATATATTTAAATTATATATTGTGACTGAAATGTGGAAATGTTATCTTTCCTTTATATTGGTTTTATGTGTTATGAATATATTATGGTTCTTGGGCATTATTTACCTATATGGGTGGTTCCGTGATAAACCTAGGTCAGGTGAGCTCGAGATAGCTCTCCAATGCATTGGGTAACGTGACAGAGGTAAACATGAATGTATCTCCTAAGAGATTTAGGGAATATACTGTAATGGGTATTCCAAATGTGACTCCCTATGTAGCTGTGAATGCTACAACGTAAGTATGTTATGGATTCCAGAAGTTACCTTTATGATTTGTGATTACTATGTGTTATTCATAAATCTTATGATTTTATATGGTATGTTAAAGAGCTTATGTTATGTATGTATTAATGAACTAATGTTTTCTTTCTTTATTTTATAACCCTTACTGAGTTTTTTATGCTCATCCTAAGTTTTGAAATTTTTTTCAGAGGAATTAAAGGTGAATAGGGTCAAGTATGTGATCAAGGAAAAGTCCTACTATTTAAAACATAGAACTAGACATGAATATTTTTTTTCATGAGTTTTTATTTTATTAAAAAATGGAAACTGAGTAGATGTTTCTAATTTGTAATTTTTGAGATACAATGTAATAGTTATGGCCTAATTCTCTAAAACTCTAAACCTAAAAAGATCCTTAATGTGAATTATCCATTTAATTAAATATTATTTAATGTTTTAAGGCAGGGTCCTTATAGTGATATTAACCTATTATTCAATATATGTCTCATTTTTTTGGAGTGTCAACTTCTCACTCTAAGATATGTTTCTATGGTTTCATGTAAATGAAATATAAGGCCTTATAAGATACTTTTTGTAAATTTTAAACTACAAAAACTCATTTATTGAGGTCCCTAGTAAATTTACCTATTTAGTGAAAATAACTAAGCACAACGAGAGAGTGTTGATGGAGTGGTCTAAGGGATCTTTCTAACTTGAACCACTATAAAAATTGATGTTTTCGTCTTCTTTATATTTCCACTTATCAATCTATTTCATGAAAATAATAATATATCCCATCACATATGGGGATTAATTTTAATTTACCCAAGTGTTTTTAAAAGGACTGAATTCACCCCTATTGTTCCATCACATTTTTAACCAACAACTGGCATCAGAGGAGTGCTCTTTAAATAATTATGTTAAGTTCTTCCTAGCACGTGTTTAAGATCTATTTGAAGAAAATATATCTATTGATAAACAAAATTAAAGAATGTTAATGACTATAGTAACATATTTAAATAGAGGAAACTATGGTTTTTATAAATCCCAAAAGGTTATATATTTAAAGAATCTTAGTTTCAATGATTATATGAAGATTATCAATCATTATGGAATTCCCACACAACCAGAAAAGTTGGATAGTATAAAGGAAGTTGAATGTGATATAAAATAAAAATATATAAATTCTATCATATGTGGACTTAGTAATGATGAATTTAATCATGTTTCTCAATGTTATAATGCATATGAAATTTGGTAGATAATAACTATTTATTATAGAGACTAAATATTTTATAAAACTATGATACAACACTAATAAGATAAACTTTAATAACTTAAGGATATATGATGGTGAAATAATTAATCAAATTAATGTAATATTGGATAAAATAGTCAATGGTGTTACTGCCTTAGATACTATAATTCTAGAACCCAATTAGTCTTTTAAATTTCTTAGAGTTTCACCCTTAAAATGGAGTAGAATCTCTGATTCTATCAAAAAATATAATTCTGTTAAAATTTTAGTAATGAAGGAATTTATTGGTACATTAATGAGGTATGATGATGAAATGAAATATGAAGAATAATATCATCAATTGATCAATTGGTATAATACTTCTCTAAAAGTTACTTCTCCAAAAAGGGAAAACAAGATTAAGGAAGATGTTATATCCTCAAATTATTCAAGTTGGTAAAACTATGCAGAAGAACTGGATCTCATTGCGAGAAGAGTCAATAAATTCTAAAAGAAGAAATGATTCTTAAAGAAGTCCTATAATGATTCTAGAAATAATGATCATGGAATGAAAGAGTTTTTTTGTTATAAATGAAAACATATGGGTTATATCAGACTAGAATTACCATAGCTAAATGAGGAGAAACAAATATCAGAGAAGAAATAAAATAAGTACCAAATGAAATACTATAACAAGTACAAATACTAAAAGGCTATGAAGTCCACATAGACTGTTTCTGAAGAATCTATTAGTTTTTCTAAATCTTATTCAAAGAATGTGCCATAAAATCTAAAAGAAAACATGAGATTTATGGCTACGGAATAAGAGGTAAAAACCTATTATTATGTTGATTATAGATCTAAAGGTTTCTCAAATAGTAAATTAGCCTTATATTACTCTATTCTTGAAGATAAATATGATTCCCTTGTAAATAATCATAAATCGATTTAAAATATTCATAATTCTATTCTTAGTAAAAAATATTCCATGTTAAAACAACAACTTGATTTAAAAGAAAAATTATGTGAATCTACTTTAAGCTGCACTAAATGAAACCAAGATTAAAGAATTACTTGCTGAAGTAGAATCCTTTAAAAGTTTTGTGAGAAAATTAACTAAGGGATAAGAATATATAAATTTTATCCTTGGAAATAATGTTTACAGAAAATAAAAATTTAGTATTGGCAGTAATGCTGGAAAACCTAAGTTGTATATAAATAATTTTTTACCTATCTCAAAGAATGATAGAATGTCTAGGATTAATTATTTTTTTCTTTGGAATTAAAGACCATTATACTAATAACTGTTTCATGTGGAATCATTAGATCAATTGCTATAATAAATCCCTTATTTGTAGAAATTTATCTGGAGTTAATACTATAAATTCTAGAAAAATTAATCAGGTTTGTTTTCCCAGATCTTTTCTTACTGACACTACTAGACCCAATAGCATTTTGGTACCAAAATAAATTTTTGTTTGATGTTTTTTTAGGTAATAAGAAATAAGGATATAAGTATAATACATTATATGTATAATGGATACTCAAGGCATATGAGTGGATAATTTTCAAAATTCTATACACTATCAAAAGTAGATGGAGGATTGGTTACCTTTAGAGATAATTCAAAAGGAAATATAGTTGGAGTTGGATCAGTTGGGGATCTAAAAAAAGCCTAGTTAAAAAATTTCTCTATATTTATGGGATGAAGCACAATCTGATAATAATTTCTCAAATCTATGATGATGGGTTTTTAGTTGATTTTTCTATAAGTGCATGCTATGTTTTAAAATATAAACTGCTTAAGTTTAGTAAACCTAGAACTAAAAATGTTTATAATTTGGATGTTAGTTCCTTATGTATATATAAAGTGAATTTCTTAACTACTGAAATAAATTAATCATGTATATGGAATATTAGATTTATAAATTTTAATATATTTTCCCTCTATATGATATTCAATAAAAAATTAGTTTTAGATATTAAAAGTCTTAAATTTTATGAGAATAAACTTTCTGATGCATGTTAAATATGAGAGAACCATAAGTCATCTTTTAAATCTATTATCAAGGTTGCTAATTATAAACCTTTAGAACTTATCCGCATGGATTTTTTTGGGCCCTCAAGAGTATCAATATTTTTGTGAAGATTATTTTTTTTTGGTTTATGATTTTCACATATTTACCTAGGTTTATTTTTCAAAAAATTTAAATTGGATATTTTTATGATTTTATGAGTTTTTGAAAAAAAATTGGAATTGAAAAGGACTTGAACATAATTTCATTAACAGGTGATCGTGGAGGATATTTTTATAATTATAAATTTTATTCTTTTTTTTAAAATTTAGTATTAAATATAATTTCTCTACTCAATGAACACATCAATAAAATGGAATTATACAAAGAAGAAATAATATTATTCAAGAGATTGGAAGAACTATATTGAATGAATATAGTATCCCTAGCTATTTTTTGGTAGTATCTGTCAACACATCTTTTCATATCGTAAATAGAGTTTTGATAAGGCTTTTTATTAAAAAGACACCCCCTGAGTTATGGAATAACATAAAACCTAAAGTAGAATTATTTAAAGTTTTTGGATGCAAGGTGTATATCATGAATAGTAAAGAAAAACTTGGTATGTTTGATCCAAAATATGATCATGGAATCTCTCTAGGATATTATATTTCTTCTAAAACTTTTTGAGTGCACAATAAAAATTCAAGGATAGTAGAATAATATGTTCATGTGAAGTTTAATAAAAGAGATCATTTTGATCACAAAAAAATTCAAACAAATAACTTGAGACTTGTCTCTTATAGATATTTTTTTAAAATAAATTAGAATATGATAAGATTCAATCTAGTTCTAAAGAACATGAAGCTGGAAAACCTGAAAGTGCCTTACCTAAAAATTATGGAACCCTAAAATACCATTCTTTGAGACCTAAATGAAGGAGTTATGACTAGAATAAGTGTAGGAAATATAGACGAGTTCTCTCCCATTGTATCATAATTTGAACCTAAATTTTCATAATAATCCATAGAAGATGAATGTTGAATGATATCCATGAAGGAATAACTAAACCATTTTTTGAGAAATGATGTTTGGAAATTAGTTGATAGGCCTTCAAACCATCCAGTGATAGAAATCAAATGGTTTTTTATAAATAAAAAAGATGATAAAGGTATAATAACTATGAATAAGTCTATACTAGTTTTAAAAGGATACAACAAGGAGAAAGGAATAGATTATAAAGAAATTTTTTTCTTTGGTTTATAGGCTCGATGAAATTAGAATCCTACTTTCCTATGAATCACATATGAATTTTAAATTATTCCAAATTGATGTAAAATCAATTTTTTAAATGGTCATTTAGAAATGGAATTTTATGTTAAGAAACCTCCAAGTTTTTAAAACTGTCATCTACCAAATTCTATTTTAAAACTTACTAAATCTATTTATTTCCTTAAATAGGCACTAAGAGCTTGATAAGAATGATTGAGTTCTTTTCTTCTGAAAAATGGGTTTTTAGTGGTTTTGGAAGATCATACTCTATTTAATAAAAACTCTTATGATATTATGTTAGTAAATATATATCGAGAAGATATTATTTTTAGTTCAAAAAATCAAAAAAATTTGTAATGATTTTTCAAAACTTATGAAAGAAGAATTTGAAATGAGTATGATAGGAGAAATGAATTTCATTCTTGGTTTTTAAATTTATTAAAAAGTTTTTTAGAAATATTTTGAATTAAATAAAATATATTATTGATCTATTGAAAATTTTTGGACTCAATAATAGTACTAATTATACAACTCATATGTGTACTAATATAAAAATTGATTTGGATGAAGCTGGAAAACTAGTGGACAAAAAGTTATATAGTGGTATGATTGGTAGTTTATTAGATCTTACTACTTGTAGTGCTAACAATATGTTTTAAAATTGTATTTTCACGATATCTTAGTCAAAATTAATTGAATCCATATTTCTTATATTAAAATAAATTTAATATATTTAAAAGGAACAATTTTTCTATCTATGATTTATCTAAAAACTTATAATATTAATATAACTTCATATTCATATTCTGATTTTGGAATGTATAGGTTAAATAGAAAAAGTACCTCTGGTACTTTTAATTTTTTAGGAAAGTACCAAATTTAATGGTCTTGTAAGAAGAAACATTTAGTTTCATTTTCAATAGAAAAATATGAATATATTTATACTAAAAGTTCTTGTGCACAAGTGTTGTGGATAAATAACACATTTCTGGAATTTATAATTAAATTTAATCAAATTATTATTTTACATGATAATATAGGTGCTATTAATATTTCAAAAAATCCTATAAGTTACTATATGACTAAAAATATTAATATAAGGAATAATTTTCTAAGATACCATGTCTAGAAAATGGATATATCTTTAAAAAATTTATATACTGTGCGTAAACAGGCAGAGAATTTCACCAAAAAACTTCCCACTACTAGTTTTTTATTTTATTACAGGGGACTTAAGATAATTTAATTTTAAGTAAAGTCCTTAATTCTATTTTTAATCACATTTCAATTTACTAATTTTATTTTCTAATTTTTTATTTTAATTATTATTTATTTCTATTAATTATTTGGTTTCTAAATTTATTAGTTAAAATTTTTATCTACATATCTTATTTTTTGTGAAATTTCCTTTCCAATTTTAAAAATCCAAATTGAGTGCAATATTAATTATGGCTCAAGAAACTAAACATTCACTAAAAAAACCAAAGTAAAACCATTCCCACCCCAACCTTTGATTTTTTCCCTTTGAATTTTCTGAGCTCTCAATATCTCTCTCAACCCCTCATTTTCAAAACCTAAACCTTCCAACTCTCACCATGGATAAAACAAAGAGAACCAATGACTTTGGACAATCTATATTGAATAGGAAGAGGTCTTACAGTTCAAAAAGAAAATTTCTATTAGAAAAAGTCATATATTTTGAATGGATCATTCAAATGAATCTTCTATTGGAACATTTCCTAAGATTTTAAGGACTTAAATATATATTTATGGTTAATATATGTAGTATATTTTTTAGAATGCCGTGAAAGAGTTTTAAAAAAACATATAGTTAAATTTCAAATATTCATAGGTTGTTGTTTTATTAAAGGTAAATGAAAAGGAATTTTCAATTTTAATAGTTGTTCATGCATAGATTTTAAAATACGCCCATGAAAATGAGTTTCTCTTATGTTTATGGTCAATTTGGGATTGCGTCCATAAGTTAGATGACATAATGTATTTTATTTTTTGGACCTATCAAATCAGAAAGATGTTCATGAAGGGTCTATAGATATATCAAAAGGTTTTAATAATTTTTTTCAAACTACTATAATACCAATGTTAGATGAGTTAGAGAAAATTATTTTTCCAGATATTTAGGCGATGTTTTTGATGTTGAGTGATATATAATAGAACTCCAATAGGTTTATAATAAGAAACATATAATACTAATACCAAAGGGATTCTAGGATGTATTTATACCCTAATGGGATACTAGTTTCCATTTTTTTCTATACAATAAAAGAGTGACCTATGAGATTTAGAATAGACTATAATGTCACTATAGTAATATTTTCTTTATTGGGATGCTCAGAAAGTTTGGATTTTTATAAAGCATGGTCAAATTCAAGTTGATTCCTATTGGAACTGAAGATGAAGAAAATTTTGGATATCTTTCTCAGGGGTATCATAGAATCTTGAAGTTTTCTAGTTCTATAAGAATATGTTCTAAATAAATTAGTGAATCTCAGGTTAAAGGAGGAGATGGAAGAGCTCAATTGGATGAAAATTTGGAAGATTTGTCTATTAGTGAAACCAAAATTCCTTTTAGTAAATAGAGAATGAAAACACTGGATGAGAATTTCCCTAATAGGATAGGGGAGTTCTTTAATTCCCTAGAACATATCAAGATCTTTCTAGATAAATGAACAGTGAATTAGTTCTTATTCAAAGACCAAGAATAAAGGAAGAACCAATTGAGTAGGTTGTAGCTCCTGTGGTTGAAGAGGTTAATCAACCAATTCCAATTAATAAATAATTATTAGAGAAATATGGTATTAGAGTTTTTTTGAATAAATATTTGGGGATGTAGAACAATAATACTACGATCAAGTTTCTCCAATTGGGAAGTAGGTTGTTAGGGAAGCTCGTTTTGATAAGCATGTTAGTTGCCCTTTAGCTGGAATAACTCATTTGATCAGTGATCATACAATGTATCTTTTTGATTCCTTGGTAACGACTAATAAAATAAAATCTTGTGAGGATAATAAAGTTCTTGGAGATCTTACATCACCATCTAGTGGATAGTTTTAAGTATAATCACTTCAATTTGATAGAGATGTAGGTCCTTCTATAAAGCCATATTGAAGCTCCTAAGATACTAAATATGATCTCAATTTTAAGGATCATACCCATAAAATTTACTTGGATATGACTAAAAATTACAATAATTCGAAAGAAAAATCATTAATAATTCAAGAATATATAGATGTTTATCAAAATGCTTATAAAGATCTGGGGAATTCATTTGTTTATAGACCATATTTTGAATCTCTTCAAGATTATCTTCAAAATTTGAAAGAAATTTAAAATTTGAAAACTTATCCTGATGCCATAAAAAGTTAAATGGATGATTAAATTAATCAGATAAAAATTGAATATGTTTTAAAATATGACTTTATGAATCTTAATAAGTCTATGTGAAGCCAGTTTGAGTCATTCAGAGCAAGTTCAACCAATCCAGAGATTTTTATTTCAAGTGGAATAACTTATCTATATATGATAAAGAATTTAAAAGTCTCTTATTGGTGTTTTTAATTCATTAATGATATAATTTATAGCTTATGGTGTGATGTTATACCACTAAACACTATGTTATACAATCATTAAGATATTGTTTAGAAATTAACCTCTACCTAGCCTAGTGTTCAAAGTTTGTTCAATCAGTTGGGTGATATGATGGAAAAGTATGTAAAGTCAATGGAGTTTATTCAAACTAATCTAAAAGTGAATTTGGTGGAAGTTATTAATAAGTTACAATTGTCAAATTTGTTGATGTAGCAATGGTAATGGCTAAGGAATAGGAATTTTGAGCTTCTAATGGAGGTGTTAAAATTAATGCATTAGACGCTCAAATATTCCTTGACCATTGAATCCTCATCCTCAGAAGATCCTAAAAATGAAATATATCTTTATTATGAAATGTATCATTTAAAATCCATAAGAAAAGAATTTTTATAATCTGGGATATTTAATGAAAATAAATTCTATTTTTTATATTCTATTTTCTATCATTTTTATTACCTAAAATTATATGTTTTTGATCCTATTCATTTCTCAAAATTCATTTATTCTTAGCTAAATAAGAAATTCACTAATAGTTCAGTGCATCATTAAATGTGTTTTAATCTATCTATCTACTTTCATTTTGATATGAAAAAGGGGGAGAAATTTGGATAAATAGAACATTTCTTTTAACTATTATTTTTAGTTCTTAGTTGTTTTATTATCCTTATTCATATCAGTTTAAAATCCTAAAAGAAATTAATTTACTAAATATTCTTCTATTTGAATTGATAAATCTATACTTTTTTATTATTTAAAAACTATGTTTTTGTGTTTATTTTTCTATGGGTTTTGGGATCATCAAAAGGGGGAAATTATTAGGAATACAAATGTTGACCCAACAATTTCATTTGTTTTATCATTGATTTTGATGCTCACAAACACCCTAATTTGTTTTACTAATAAAATTAATTTAAGTTAATTTTAGTATTATATTTATTGAAATATTTATTATATTTCCTTTGAAATTATAGAAGTATTTGATTTATGTTTTACTATGTATTATGGATTTTTTAAAATAGTTTGGAATCACTGTTGTAAACCCAATATTTTAAGTAGAATGTTAGGTTTGGGAACCTAAATATGATAAAGAGTTCTATTCTTACACCCTACATTCTAAAAGATTTTATTGGGAAAACAAATTTTTTCAAAAACCCTATGTTCAAGTATCTAATGTATGATTGGTTAAACCAATATTTTGAATCAAAAGTATTTTTTGAACCACAATTTTGATGATAGTATGCAGACTGATCCCTATGTTGAATTAGTCATCAAAATAATTTGAATTCAAGATATTTTATATTATTTGAGCACTGATTTCAATGGAATAAATATCTCATTAAAATCCATTCAATGACCGATTTAGAGGCAATTAATCAATAGATTAAATTGTTCTTATTTTAAGGGAATTTACGATTTTTAGTGGCGATTTAAATCCAAATTTAAAATAAGTTGATCATTTTAAATATATTTATTTATCTAGTGATATTTTCATATTTTTTTAACCGAGGATCAAACCTATATTTCTTATTTATTCTCAATGGATTTTATCACCTATACGATGAGGTGATGTACATAGAAGATAAATATACAGTGAATGAAAATTTTATAGTGAATCTAAGACTCAAATATTATTGGAGGAATCATTGTTTTTCTAAAATCATGAATGTTTAATATCTTTATCATTTCAGTGGGACTTTATGAGGTGATTTTTATTATTACTACTATAACATACCAGACTAAATAAACACTAAACAGTTAGTTGGACCAGTTGGTCACATGGCCCCAAGCGTGCCTCCCCATATGCCAGAGGCTGCCGACTAGAAGCGAGGGTCAAAGGAGGTGATAGTGGGGATAATATACCCTCATGATTAGAGTATCACAAAAGTATATTAGGAAATAAATAAAATAAATAGTGGAAGCAATAATAAATTAAAGACATAACAGCTAAGGAATAATATAAAATGAATATAAAAGATGGAAAATGAAAATATACAATAGTACACGCATGTCCATATGATGATACATAAGATAAATAGTACACATATAATAGGAAGCATGATATAGTGCAATGCACGAATAAAGAAAAGAAATAAAAATCCCAAAGGGTGATATTTATGAGAATCCTGAGCTCCATCTCAGTCCCTTTCTTTTAACTCCCAGGTACAAACATATCAATGAAAGCATTAATATATGGTATTGCGACATGAAATACTCTCTTGTACCGTAGTGTAATGGTGGCCTGAGTAGGGTGTGAGATAAAATCCCTGTAGGCGACTACCCATGATATATATTGCTAATCCAGTTTGTGAATATAAACTAAATCCGTAAGGTGTAAAGAATAATAAATTGTACTAAAAAAATAAATACTAGCCTTCTCCGGTTCCTGAAGGACACATGAAATATCTACATACTTTGACTCATGGCCAAAATGAATGGCTTATAAGGAACTATATATATAGTAATAATATATATATAGTATAGTTATATATTAAATCCACCTATATAGACCAAGTAAATGTGTACACTAATGGACATATACATAGAATTCTAGGTGCTTACTATACCAGGGCATAACTTAGACATCCATAACCAGTAAAAATGAGCCTATAAGCTCCAATAGAGGGTACATTCCCTATATATCATAATAAGGGGGAGACATCATGATCGTCACTTGAGTTAGTGAGTGTGCCATCATGTTAACACTTGATTAGTTCTGAGTGTGCCATCATGTAAACACTCAATAAGGGACATGGTGTGCCATACCCATTGTCCACATAATATCATTGGTAAGAGACATCATTCTCAACACTCGATGTAAGGGAGTGTGATACCTCCATGCTCAACATAACCCTTACCATAATCCAAAACCTACGTGTAAGGAATAAACATTTAATAATAATAACAAGGCATTAAATCTTAAGTTAATCCACAATCCCAATATAAATAAAGGAATCACATTTTAATTATAGCATTTACTAAGCATGAAATGATCGGCGTGGCCTTTCCACCCTTTATAATTAATTCCTTTTAAAACATTCAATTCATTCATGGAAGGAAAACCATCATGCACATTCCATACCATTTAATAGATTTTATTTGATCTATTAACCATGTAAAATCATTTTACAAAGGTTTTATAGGTACTTATAATGTACTATTTTAATTTAGGAAATTAAATACATGGGTAATTCTATTTATAAGTCGGGTCAAGCATTTAGGAGGTGTTTTGGTTCAAATATGATTTATATAGAAGGAGGGAAACTCCATTTAAGAATAACTAAAGGGGTCCCTATGATAATCATGTTATATATCTATCAATAACATCAAATAATTTGGAAATACCAATGAAATAAGCCAAGAATGTTATAATTAACTAATCACCACTTTGTAATTTATAAGACTGGGAACCTCATCTGAGGGGTTTTGTTATAATACATGAAATTGTTTAATAAATAATTTATTTAATCATAAATAAGAACCATATTTAAGATTCATAATTCAATTCACTAAATGAAACATTTTAGGAATCCACCATACATGGATATTCAATTATAAGGTTCAACATGACACATAGGAGGTGTTATTATCTATTGGGAAATTCTATACAAGGGGAAATTGAATTATTAATCCAATCTGAATGCTTATATATCATTCCTTGCATTTTAATAATTAATTAAAAGGGGAAACATAATCCAGAACACCCAAGGGGTGTCTGTGACTGAGGTGGCATCCTCAAATTACTAACCAATGATCAAAGGGATTATATCAAGTTGTGTATACCAATATAAAATGAAGGAACCCACATTAAGGAAACAAGTGAAAAAAGATGATTTGTGGCACAATGGATATATTTATAAAACAATATAAATATGGGAAAAAATCTATATACCACCTATCTCATGCGTATGATGCTCCATTCATCCAATATCAAGGTTGGTTTGGACAAGTTTAGAAGAAATCGAAGAAACAAACATGCACCTAAAAATGAGGAAAATTTTATCGCACCACAATAACTTGGTCAAGAGGAAATTAAATGGATAAAGATTTAATTGGAATATATTTCTTACCTATAAGAATCCATAGATACCAACAGCCCTCAAATCCAACTTTAGATGAGGGAGTTATCGTGAAGCCTAGTAGAGGAAGGAGGAGAAACCCACACCACTAAGGAGGAGATGCACACGACTAGAGGATAAGAAAGAAAGAAAAAAGTGTTTAATTTGGTTTATTATGAAAAAATCGGTAATTAAAACCTCAAAACTAGGTCACGCGGTTTGGCCACACAGTTGGCCATACCATGCGACACCTACTACATAGAAACCATAACCCCGCATGGTTGTGCGACATGGTTTTCCATAAATGTATGCCAACCATGCAATGAATAGTGAAAGCATACTACCCATTTGGAACTAAGCATGTGGTACAGGTGAAAAGTTTGGGAAATTGTGCATAGCCAGTGTGCAACACACCTTATAACCTATACAAGTCAAACAGTTACTACTGGAGGGTCACACATTTGCAGAAATATCATTTTCCCCTTTCATCCTTCAACGATTTTGAGTTTTCGGGGTCCGATGCTCCCAAAACTCAATAGAGAAACTGAGGAACCCCTTATTACTTTAACCAAGTATAAAAGAAACAAATTCAAGTGTATGAAATATCATAATTACATTTCGAAGGCCAGTTCAAAGAATGTCCCACCCACTAAATGTCAAAATTCAAATTCCATTGGAATTCTACCTTGACTCAAAACATGGGTCGTTACAGCCTCCCAAACTTAAAACTTATTGTCCCCTATAAGTCTTGGGTAAATTATGAAATAATCCCCCAACCTATTGTTTTCATGAATTCTCATTCAAAAAGTTGCGTTTCATTCCCAAACATCCAACCCACCTACAAGAATTTCTTAAGGGTATGACACTTAAGCCATAAAAACCCAAGACAATGATTGTTTTCTGACTGAAACACCAAAATGGTTCTTACCAATTCTCATTTATCTAGAGACTTGATCATGTCATAATATCTTTAAACGTCTTTCCAATGGTACTCCCCACTATAGGATTTCTGCATTTAATGGAAAATTACGAACCACGATATTCCCTACAAATGAAATTTCCTTACAAAGAATGTCCCTAAGTGTTCTAATGATGCTCCTAGCATGTTTTTGAATCAGTAACACGGTCGATTCCCCATCGAACTCATTTATTTAGGTCAAGATGGATTTTCATGAAAATAACCATCCAACACATACCACAATCATATCCACCTAACGACATACCCCAATATAGTACTTCACCAATCATATTCCATAAGAAAAAATTAAACAAGTCAATCAACTACGACCAACTATTCTCAAAATACTTGTCTTGGATGGCCAGAGTACTACAAACTTGAACAAGACACCTTTCACTAAGACATATCACATTTACTACAAGCACATTCTCCAAATCCCATACTTGATTTCGGGTGACATTCCCTAATCAAACCACCACATAATCATTTAATCCATTACGCCTCAACATGAACAAGGGTGAAACTCAGATCCATCCCATTGGAATCATCACTCATTAAGCATTACCTCTATGCATGAAATATAGTCTAGGATAACCTCATATTCATTAAACTGGAGTCTATAGAACTAACCCAAGGTATTCCATACTCTATGTTTACAAGTGAGACATTGGTACAAGGACAAGACATCCACAACATTTCACTGACTGATCCTAGAGAGACATCCACCTGGAGGCCAAGCCAAAAGAAAACCGCTGGTGTCCAAGAGTCTATCCAAGGAATTCCTATACAGGAAACTAGGTATTACTCAGGGATAACATTTCTCAATAAAAACCCCATATCTAGTGTACCAATATGATAAATCCAATTTATTAAAATAGAAGGAAATTGAAACTTTTATATTAATATATAAACAATGCTCTCTTAGTGAATCTTAGACTACATCAAGATAGGATACATGATCATCGCTAAGCAAGAGTAAACTAAGAGGACATGAAGAATTACAAAAATATAAGAGACACTTCTATTAGATACAAAACTAAGTTCTCTATATGGTTTCCAACCAACCATGGCCAACTACTGGAAGGAAGAGTAGTTAAACCACCAATGGTCAACTTTTGGAAGAATCTTGGCTTCACCTACCAGCGTATTGTCATTAATTGATCACAAACCATTAACACTAATGTATATACATGAAAAACAATTTTTCTCAAGGGTTTCATACATATCCAACCACATCAATGTCATGCTGCTAAGAAAGAACCGACATTTTAGAAGACTCATCATCCCCATAGGAATTTGAAAAATGTATTGACCATTTTCAAATGGTCTTCTTTAGCCGTGTTCCTTCTACCTAGAAGGACCTATTTAGCAGAATTTACCCAAAACTCCTCACTTTAAGAGTGTCCCATCCATAAAAGGAGATATTGTCTAGACACTCATAAGTATGTTAGATCAGATTCACCTTAAACACATGCGTGAAAATTCTCCGATTCATGCTCAAAAACTTCAAAACGTTTAGCAGGAAATCTAAAAAGAATCTAATCAGTGTTTCAAAACACTCAATCTTCTTATCATATCATCCCGAGCATTGGGATGAATTAATTCCTTTAATGCCCAGGCCACTTTACTCTGGAGATGTCCTGAGAACGTACTCAATAGATCAAGGTTCAAAAACTTCTTTTAACAGAACCGGTTCATTATGTAATTGAGAGACTCTATAGGTACCATGCATATGAATTCACACAACCCCAATATTTCATAAGGAATATGAAATACCCTCGATATTATCCATAGGTTTTTCGGCCTATGAATCCAAGTATCCGGTGGTCTATACAAGAGATCTTACCTAGAGTTGTATTTCCCCATACGAGCATGAACTGAGATGATGACGCACCTAGTCCACCATAAATAAGGAATAATAGAGGGTCATGTGACCTAATAAGTGTCCAACCATTCCCTAGGAATGTCTAACATACAGAAATCGAGCTTCACTTGATAATCACACCCAAAAAAGGTCAAGGATACCACCTGAGGTTCCATTTTATGTTATTACATTGATTCTCATTCAAACTTTAAACATTTGAAATATTTAAAATAGAACACCAAGTACCAATTATAAAACAAAAGAACATAGTACCTTATTTAACTGACAGATCAAGGAAAAATAGGTAAGTCTTATTTAACATCCCTTTTTTAAAACATTATCCATTTATTGACATCCCATCATAATTAGGAAATCTATCAGTTAAATTCCTTTAAGTCATAATAGATAATTCAACCTATGAGGGTCCCATTAAGCTAACCTGGTTTTATCAGAATGAGACCCAATAAAAATTGATTAATTATCAAAGTTTTAAAACACTCTTAGAGGGTTATACCATAAGAAAATGACACAACTGACCTACTTGAGTCCAATTGTGAATTTTATAAGTTAATCATATGGATCACTATGCCCATTTTATAGAGTCTGAAACCATTATAGAGGTAACCAATTCATTTTAAAAAATAAAATAAATCAAATTTTATATTTATAACCATTTCAAAATATACCATGGTCATATATAATGGTTTAGTTATATGGGTTTCCATCTACCAATCTATAAAGTTCCCATACACTTTATTGGTTTTTATTTTCCCCCCATTAATCAAAATCAACCCACATTAAAATTTGAAATTTTACAACTTTTATATTTTAACAAGGGTCTAAAAATATATATACAAATCTCAAAGGATGGTTCGAATACACAGGTTACCTTTCCCTGACTATAATCCACCCATACACCTTACAATTCAAGACTACATATAGTTTAATCACAACCAATATATTCAGACCATACAACCATTTATATATAAAAAACATAACTAGGAATTTTATCATCATAAGTAAACATAGAGAAACATACTAAGTTACCAAGAAACATGGTATATAATTACCTATTCATGAAATAAAATTAACATGATAAATAAATCACCCAATCATTTTATATAAAAAGTCATGATAAAAAAATACCTAAATAGGTACAAAAATAAAAATATATCTAAATTACCTAATATGGTATATAACAACCAAGTTAATAAACACACATGACACATCATCACAACAAAATGTGGCCTACAAATATAACTTCATGGCATGGCATATGCATGACATGTGAATCTCTATGTTCCTATAATAATGCATGCAATGCTACTTATTTTCCAATTCGGGCCAAGGGTAAAATACCCTAAATTTTATAAATTAATACATAGAGGAAAGTACACTAGTCACTATAGGTGAAATAATAATGAATTATAATAGAAAAAGGCACGAAAAACAAACCCAGACCTGGAAACTTAGACTTTTCCCCATATGTGGGTTGATCACTCCCTGACATGCCTATTTACTAAGTTCCAAAACATTTAAATTCTTTTATATATAAACTCAAAATTGTAAGATCAAAGGAAAAAGAGGCTCTAATAGAACTTTGTAACATCATCGCCTGACTTCCCACTAAACCATTAGCTAGGCCACTGGGTCTCATGGACTCATGAACACCTCCCTATATGACAGAGTCTTCCAACTAGTAGTGTGGGTATAAGGAGGTGATAGTGTATGAGACTATACACTCATGATTAAAGTTTAACAATGGTATATCAAGAAATAATGAATAGAAAATTGTGGAAGATGTAATAATTGAAAGACATAGTAGTGTAAGAATAATATAAACTGAATATAAAATATGGCCAATGACATTATAAAATAGTGAATGCA
Source organism: Viscum album (assembly GCA_963277665.1). Lineage (NCBI taxonomy): Eukaryota > Viridiplantae > Streptophyta > Magnoliopsida > Santalales > Viscaceae > Viscum > Viscum album. The sequence goes on from OY728122.1 coordinate 1,986,025,326, forward strand.
TGTCAAGATGATGATAAATAAACTAAAATATTATACATATAGGGATCATGATATAGTGAAATGTACGAATAAAGAAAATAAATATAAATACCTAAGGGTAATGTCCACAAGCATCCTGCACTCTATATCAGTCCCTTGCTCCTAAATCCCAGGTACAAGCATAATAGTGCAAGCTACAATCCATGGTCCTATGATAATGAAATCTAGTGGTATGTCCTAGTGAAATGGACACCCAAGAAAGGTGTGAGATAAAATACCAGTAGACCACCACCCATGTTTTTTACAGCTAATACTGTATCGGAATATAAACTAAAGTAGTGTGAAAGTATAAAGAATAATAAAAAATACTAAATAAATAAATACCAGCCTGATTAGGTTCCTAAAGGATACCTAACATCTATACGTACTACATCTCACGGACATAATGAATTTCTAATCTGGAACTATATATATAGTAATAATATATATAATATAGTTATATATTTCATCCACCTATATGGACCAAGTGTGTGAATACGCTAATGGTTATATACTTAGAATACTAGGTGCTGATTGGACTGAGGTGTAATTCAGACATCAACAACCAGTATAAAAAATACTATAAGATCCAATAGAGGGTACATTCCCTACATCTCATAATGAGTGGGATACGTCATTCCCATCACTCGAGATGGTGAGTGTGTCATCATGTCAACACTTGAATAGTAGGGAGTGTGCTGTCATGTTAACACTCAATAGGGGATGTGGTGCACCATGGCCACCATCCAAAAAGTATCATTGGTGTGGGATGTTAGGCTCAACACTTGATTTAAGGGAGCGTGATACCTCCATACTTAAGAGTACACTTACCATCATCCATAACCTATGTATAAAGTGTGACCATTTAATAATAAAATTAAGGAATTACCACTTCAGGTAATCCATAAGGTAAATATAAATAAGGGAATAACATTTTAAAAATAGAATGCACTAATCAAGAAATGATAAACATGGACTTTCCACCCTTTAAAATTCATTTATTTTAGAACATTCAATTCATTCAATAAAGGAAAACCATCATGAACATGCCATATAATAACCTTGATCTTTATTACACACTTAATCATGATTTATTACATAAAATTTCACTTAATAAAACTCTGAGGATCGAGAGGTACAGTGTCTTGGGAAATTAGGAACATTACATTACAACTTATAACATAAAATACAACAACTTTATTGAAAAATTCTTTTACATGAACACACCATTCCTTATACTTGGCATTTCATAGGGTAACCTGAGGACATACATAAGAAATGGTGAGATATAAAGACTATTAAGGGAGTAAAAAAGGAATTAAATTAATAATAAAATACATGTTAGGCAATAGGAATATCAATGGAGCGTAAGAGAAACCTAAACATAAAGGCATGATATAGCATGATTATCATAACGTGGAGATGTGGCAACAACATTTAACATGATATTAGCATGATACAAGGATCATTGAAAATAGAGAATGAGTAAAAAATTATTTCACTTGAATTATAATGATTAAACCCTCATTCCACTTGACATATCATGATACTAATCTTTTCCCAATGCATTGGATCGCTATCAGGGTGCACCCTTCTTAATCATTTCATTTCAAGCACAAGTGTGCCACTTAGATCATACAATGTGGATTAATTAAAAATCATAATTTATTCCAAGAATAAGAGATGTGGAATACATAAATGTAATTCATCAATCAACAAGTACATGTTCATAAAGTTAAATACCCATGATAGATAAATGATTATGGTATTCACTTACAGAATGATTTTGGCATGGGAAATTTTGGTGTAACTTCGACATCATAACGACATCAAATAGAAATAGTAAAACAAGTTGATGGGAGGGAAAGTGGTATATCATAATTTATACATGAAATGGAATGTAAGGGGGTAATGTAACATAATATCCCAACATATTTAATTGAATTTAGATGCATAATATAAAATAATTTCTTGAATGTAAATGAGGAGAGAGAAATCCCTTACAGAATTTTGGCATGGTAACAGGTGTACATGGGAGTCATTAATGAGAGATAAATAGGTATATAATCATTAAAACATAAAGAGGTCAGTATGGTGGAGGTTTTAAATCATTGCACAAAATTTGTTATTGAAAACAAATGGGTATGACAACATAATGAAACTTGGAAAAAAATGAGAAAGGAAGAAATCCCTTTCTTGGAAGTGTGATCCCAAAGGTTTGGGAGAGGCTTATAGGGACCTTGGAGAACCATGGTAGGATTCTATAGATAGGATATTGGGGGTTGGTCGAGCTCCAATTGTTTTGAGTGAGGAGTAATGGGAGGTTGAGTAGGTTTATATAGGAAAGGAGAGGTAATTTTTTATTATTTAGGTTTTGGACACTACACATTAAACTAATCAAACTGCAAACCAAATCATGATTTTTCCCATGTGTTTTTCCCAAGGGGAGTGAAAAAAATTATATTATAACTCCAATGTAATAAATTCTTAAAATATTAGGCTTGATTATGTGGAGGTGAGTCACACTCTCAAGGAAAACATTTTAAAAAGTTAAAATATTTTATAAGTCTTGGAGGGTCCACTAAGGCACCATAAAATTAATAAAACATATATAAAATCATATTATTTTAAAGTTAAAACATATTTTGCCGAAAATAACTTTTATAGTATTTTACTACATTACTATTGGATCATTATGATGTTATAAAACACATTATATATTTAAACGGTATTTAATTTTTACACAAAAATTCGTCTCTCTCAGAAAATTATGAAAAATTCACTGTTAGATAATTTTGACATCCTGAATCCAAAAATGATATCAATTTTATCTAAATAATTTTTTAAATATGTGAAGTTTAATTTTTAAAATAAAAACCTATATTTATTTAAATTTCATGGGTTTTGACAAAAAAAGTTTTCAAACCTTAATAAAAATTTCAATTATATTCATAAAAAATTTTATGATCATTTATATTTAATAAAAGTAATTTAGTAATAATATTTTATTAAAATATTATTTAATTAAAAAATCCAATAATTCATCAAAATATATTTCTTAATTTAATATTAACTAAAAATATTGTTTGTTCTTTAAAAAGAATTTACAAAGTAACAATAATAAAATGAATTTATATTCTTTATTGTATAAAAAATAATTCACATAATCATAGTGCTAGGGTCTTGTTAAATAACCCCTTATAACACTCACAGAAGACCTAAGGGTAAGGTGTGTGATGGTGACAGACTCTTGGGGTGGATCAGATAACATCGCTTGGGTGGTAATCTCTATTAACTTCCACTTCTCCCATTGCCGATTCTGTTCAAGCTTAACGTGTTGAAGCTTGGATTGGGCTTGGTCAAGAGATAAGACTAGTGATTCTACCACCTTTCCAAGCTCCAAAAAATGGGCTACGTATAGAGAAATTATACTGGATGAGGCCATCACTTCCTTTGTCAGAGTAAATTGGATTTGTTAATGCCCTATATTTATACTCATCAAGTGATCACTATTCAATGACTATATTAGAAACGATAACAATTATTAATGATATTTTAAAATCTAAAAACACAAAACCAAAGAAGTGAATATGTCTTATATAAAAATTTTACATAATAAGAAATTTAATTAGATCAAGAGGAATTTTCATTAGTAAAAGTTCAGGTTGTTATAATCTTCCCCCCTTAAGAAATTTTGCCTTCAAAATTTCCTTTTATCACACTAAAATAGATGTGGGTAACTCTGACTCATCACTTCCTCTGGTTCCCACGTTGCTTCTTTAAACTTGTGGTTTCACCATGACACCTATATGAGGGGAATTGTCTTATTTCATATAAATATTTACCTACTATTTAAGATCTTCACTGACTTCTCTTCATAGGAGAGGTCATTCTCCAATGGTACCACCTCTGGATTGAGTACATGCAGTGGGTCTGGTGTAATACCTTGACCCTAGTTACCCAGAATCGGTACATTATTACATAACATTGGCATGATACAAGGAATAATTCCCCAAAATACCGATCATTTTAGTAGCATTTTAAGTACTATATACATACATAAGTTTTATATTACATCATGAAATAAGTAAAAAAACATTTTTCCCCTTTGAACACACTCATATCTGTAGGAATATCCCTATAGGTTAAACATAATATAATTATTCACATCTAGGGAAAAGAAAAAATAAGAAAGGGGTGAGCTCAGATGCTCAGTAGGGAAAAAATATAGATAGAACTATCATAAATAATCATAAATATTTAAGGCAATGTATACGACTAAAACAAAAGACTTTTAAATATAAACTTCAATATAATATGGAAAAGATAAATCGAATAATTCCATTTAGTTATTCACATGGATATTCTACTAGTCAAATAATCACATGCAATATCAATATCCAATTTCATAATGATGTAATTCATAATTCCGAACATCATAACCACATAGTCAAGGCCTCGTGCCAATACTACAAATAATATTTTTTCAAGGCCTTGTGCCAAGACACTAGTTTATCTCATGAGACCTACCGATGCATCAAGGAGATATAGTGGGATCCACCCATCACTTATTAATTCCAATGCATTCCTCATATGAAAAGGTTGAAACATAATCTAAACATTCACATTAAAACTAGAACACGAAATGTCAATATTTTAACCACAAACCATGAATGGTATAAAAATAGATCACCCACAGTCAAAAATAACCCATTAAATAAAATATGGAAGATTGTATTATAATAAATTAACCTCAATCAATAATAATGAAGGATGTTGACATAGATGAAAGTAATCATCAAAACTATTTGAGAGAAATATCCCCCTTTTATTGAAAACAATTAAAAGTATCACTATTTATCAAGAAGCTATTTAAAATAGATTTTTGAATCAAAGTGTCCCAAATTTTTTGGAAAGTTTTAAAAGGAATTTTAATTTTAAAACATTAATATACATATTAATAAATCCTTAAAACCATTTTTTAAACATGGACATTAATGATAAAGATTTAGAATAAATATTTACAACATTTTAAAATGATATTTTAATTAGAGTTCCTAACAAAATGAGAGACACTTGAAAAAAAATAATTGAGGTAATAAATACTTTATAATATCATGAGAATAAATGGATTCATGATATACTGTGTCAAAGTACATTATATACACCATATAAAAGTGAATTGGCATATAATAACAAAGAAGTCTCAAAGGAATGTAAGCTGAGATGAAATCCATTATAAAGATCGTATCCTTAGGTTAAGGATAAATCAATGACATAGTTATGTGTGAAAAATAAAAATACACTCAATATGATTGGATATTAAGTGTAAATCAATCAGAGTACATTCCCACATATTCTTGTAAAAACAACACCAATGACTTGAAGGTTTAACTCAATGAATAGAAATTGAGTTAAAATTACTCTTATCAAGTTCATATCGATGACTTGAGAATTTATCAATGGTGTGATTATGTGTATAAAAAGTATATCCACATGAAGGGGGGTTTAAATTACTACATAAGTAAATAAATACTGATTTCACACATAATCTTGGAGTAAAATAATCAATGAAGTTTACGTGAAATCGAATGAGAGGGAATTGAAATTTGAAATTCCATTACCGATTTGGTAACTTATGAAACATACACCCCATGAAATAAGGATCATACAATGATGATTTAAATACACATAAATTAAAGTATATGACACAATGAATACAATCGGGGGTAGTAAATACTCCACACAAAAGGTAATAGTGGAAAATATAGCATGAATCTCACTGAAATAAAAGTGAGATGAAAACCCCTTACCTTGTACTTTTCCTTAGTTGAGGGTACGTTAAATTCCTGTATAATAGTTAAATTGTTATTATTAAATTATAAAATAACCAAATACATAAATATGATATCATATATGATATTATAACATTGCTTTGTTAATAATATTTTAGCAGTATCATTGTTTCAGGTGTTAACTGATTCATTTTCCTTTACATGCTTTGTTACGTAAGTCATGTTTGTTATGGATAAGATTTATTTGATTCATATCCAAAAATATATTAAGTTTTTAAACATTTTTTTTAATCATAAAATGAAAGTTATTCTTGAATGGTTACGATGGGGAATGAATTTTGTGGAGATGGTAATCCACACACACGCATGAGTGACAATATCATTCAATTGAAGGTTAAATCATATATAATTGGATGTTATATCACATATAAAGAATAATTAACATGTTATATTTATTATTTAAATCAATTATACATCATCATTATAACCATCCAAATAATTAAGTGTTGAATAACAACTACACCCCGACGTGGAGATGGTAAGATGTACGTACACACATATGGTGATTTTTTCATTCATAGGATGTATTGAATAATGAATATGGTTGTACCATATTTATAATAACATAAAAGTATGTAGAAGGTACTGGATTTATTATTTTGGTAAGAAAAAAAAATAAAGAGGAATTGTAAGAAGAAGATAACTTTGAAAGAGGTGATGAAATTATTACCTCTTCTTCAGGTTCTTCCTTTTGATTTGATCAAAAGGGATCCTTAGGTTGGCTTTCTGAACAAAGGAAGGCCTCTAAGATGAATTTAAAGTTGTTGGGATGATATTTGGTCAAGGTTTGACCAAAACAAATGGCTTTTGAGGTGTGAAATTAAGAGAAGGAGAATTCCCCTTTTATAAGAGAGGTGAGAGACACTTTAGTAAAAGCTTGAAATATTATTTTATTATACAATCATTTTCGGTTAATAATGGATCCAAATGGATTTATTTAGAGGATATGGTGTGTATGGGTCAAAATTACTTCAAAAAATAGGTTTTATATAAGTTTTGGTCACCATATTAACCTTATATTTTAGATTTAACTCTTAGTTAATTAGTTTAACTTTTACCATGTCTTCTTGCATTTTTACACCATATGGTTAATAAACTTACTATAAACTACCAAGAGAACTTAAAGTGGTTAATTAATTATATATGTATATATATATATATCATTATATATGTACTTTTTCCAAACCATATATTTTTAGGAATATTATATCATTTAATAATATAATATTTGTTTTAAAAATTTATTTATGTCAATTTTGACACTATTTAGTATTCAGTTTTTTAAAATCATAACATCCTGATTACATCAAAAAAATTCAATGTATAAACCCTAACAAGTCATATTAATCTATAAAATTCGTGGAATGCATCAAAAGTTTCAATTTACAATTATTTGGATATTTATAATATCAATTATTTTAATATTTCATTAATAAGGTAATTACTGCATCATCATTGTGTCATAAATAAATTTAATTATTTAATATCTATAAATTATAAATAAAATACCATTATGTAGGAAATATTTTTTTTATTTATAATTAATATTTTTTTGTCAAATTTATCTTATGTATAAACCTATATTAAAAATGTTTTAGTTAATAAACTTTGAATTTAACAATTTTAACTCTTCTTTAAATAAAATAATAATAAATGTCCTAATCTAATCCAAGTGGGCCAAAAGGATCATATTTTATTCCTAAAGTTTTTTTTGATCTAAATACACTTATCCAATTGAATTAGGACATGTTTTTGGATAATTATAATATCATTCTTACCTTTAATTACCCTATTTACTTTTTACCGCGGTAAATAAAAATCAAAAGTTACTATTCACAAAAAAATTATTTTCTTCTTATTGAACCACATTTTACTTAATTATGTCATCCATGTCTCTTGTATTTTTTTAAATTCAATCCATATAAGCGGTAAAATTACATTTTATGCAAATTTGCTAACATGCTTAGAAGGTGGGTAAAAGACATTAAAAATTTCAACAAAATTTTATACATCTAATTTTATTATAAAATGACTCAAATGAATTGAATTGAACTAATATAGGTATTATGTATCAATTTTTACTTAAAATAAATTTAAATAAACTAAATAATTATTTAAATAAAAAGTCAGTTTTTAAACAATAACGCATTATTTTTCACTATTCATCAAAAATTTAAAGTTTTCAGAAAAATACCAAAAAGTCACCATAAGATAATTTTGATATTAAAAATTAATAGTTGAATTATATTTTACCAAATTCAAAACGTTGCAGTTGCATTAATTTATTTAAAATTAATTCCCGTTGTTAAAAAAAGAGGGTTTTTAAAAAGTAAAAACTATCAAAAGATTCCCATGTTTTTATGTAAAATTTAAATGTGAAATTACTTATAATGAACTAAATTTTATTAAATGATAAAATATAATCTAATTATAATTCCAAACCATTAAAATATATAATTTAACACTATAAATTATTTTGATTAAAAAAGTTATTTTCAATTAAAATTTAGTATTTTTTACTATTCACCCAAATATGAAAGTTATCAGAAAAATGCCAAAAATTTATCGAAACTAAATTTTTATGCCCCGATTATAAAGAAGAAGTTTATTTTTACAAATTGAATATATAAAAGTGTCAAATATTGGATTTAAAAAGGGTTCTCCTTTAAAAGGTGGTAAAATTGCATTTTCGAAAAAATACTTCCTTTATCTGAAAAATTATATCTGTTCTTATATTATATCTTAAAAACACATAATATGGATGTTAAAATTATATGAAGTATATAAAATTCAAAATGTAGTTAATAGTATTCATAACTGCTTTTTGAATGACTAGTTTGGTAAGTCGTGGTGCGCTCGAACTCGGTGTTGCGTGTAGCGCAAGCTATTGAATTACTTTAAAGTGAATAATTTACTATGAAATCTTGGGGTGTTACATTCTTACCCCTTTTAAAATTATGTTCTCGTAATTTTAAAATTGGGCTTGGGAACTTCATTGAAAGTCCCACATCAGAAAAAGAGTCAATAAAACTATCACTTTAAACGAAAGAAAGAGAAGTACAAAGGTCACCCGTGATAACCCATACTTGGATTCCATGTTGGAAAACATGGATATGGAAGATAAACTAAGTGTAAAGTTCTGATGGAGGGTTATAGAAAAATTGATTTGGAGAAATTTAATGACAAGAAAACCACAAACTTGTGATGGGATAAACGGTCATTAGTTTCCCAGTAGGAAAAGTAATCAAACAACATTTTTTTAAGTTCCATTTCATAAAGTTAAGGAATTTATTTATGATATTGACTAAGAACATAAAGAGATATACTTAATTTTTAATTAGAGTTTCATCCTTTAATAAATTTCTACCACTAACTCATCTTTTTTTCTAACGATGAGTATTCAAGATAACTTGGTCACACCTGAAGTGCTAGAACCAAATTTTAGAGAATCACATGACCCAAAAAGGATAAAATATATATTTCCCTTATCTTTAGAGATTAACTAAAACCAGAATGGTTAGTATAAGATCATATGATCCCCAAAAAGGATATTCATTTAGTGAAATAAATACTAATCTTAATTTCTATAATTAATCCAGCAATACCCAAAGTTCAATAAATTCCATTCAATAAAAAACTATCCTTAAAATCCTTCAATATGATCCAAACAAAGATTGAAACCCAAAACTTATAAGAATTTTATTACATAGTCTTCCATGTTAAATTGTATCTCCTAATAAAATCAACTACTCTTAAAGTCACATACTTAAAAGTAATTAACATTATCACATATTCTCTATGATAGGTTAATAATTTCCATAAATAACCCAAATCTCTATAAATCCACAATAAAAACATAGATAAAAATACACTATTACTCCTCAAATGAAATCCCATAGTATTATATTTTCCTTAGGCATATAGTGTTCCCAACAGAGTGAAAGTCTTCCAAAAATAACATTTATCACTTAATCACCAAATCATTTTCCTATACTAAGGATATACATTTGATAAGACATAATATCCCAAATCAACTTATTATTGATCAACAAAATCATTTAACTAAAAAGAATTAGTCACACTAACCAGGGAATTCACGTAGTCCAGTGGTAGGCGATAAATCCCAATCGCACTCTCGTTATGGGTTTGATTCCCACAGCTTTGTTCGACACGACGGGTTGTTACACAGTCTGCGTGCTGTCCTTTTTCAAAAACTACATTTTATAACATTCCCAAAATGAGATAAATTCCTCAAAATAACTATAACATAATTTAACCACAAATGTTATCTCATACCTCACATTTTTTTCCCAAAAATTAATAACTTGTAATTTCCTCAAATCCCAGGATCATTTAAACCCAAATGGTTATTTATAACAATATCCACAATAGAAAAGATAATTCTTCCTCAAATATCATTTTCACATAACGAACTGCAGGGTTACACATACAATAGAAAAGCCTTCCAAAGTAATCCCATCAACAAAGAGCACTTATACTTTTTAACATTTCACCATCCATTTATTTCCACATAGGTTCTTCCTTGACCAAGAGGTTATTCTATAGAATAGGGCATTCACTCAGGTAAAGCCCAGGTCCCCTACATTTACAACAAATGATTGTAAATGGATTCTTGGGATCATTTTTATTTTCTTACGTAGTACTATTTATTTTTCCTCAGTAATTATTTACTTTATGTCCTTTTTTTCCCACACATAAAGCATTTATTTGTTCCATTGAGACACTTTCCTATGTGTATCCTTCCACATTTCCTACATTATGGAAATCGAGATTTATTTTCTCTATGCTCTCTACTATTGGAGCTCTTATCATTCCCCGCCTTTCTCTTCTTTGTTGAGTCTGGGAGTTGGTTAATATATATTTTTTTGATCATATTTTTGGGAAACTGATTTGGAATAACCACAATATATTTTATGCCTATCAACATTCCATTTCATTTCTCATTTCAACCACCATTCCCACCTTGTACACAATGTTCAATGTTACTATGAATTCTATGGAATCCATCCACTAACAAAAACTAGAAAGCATTATGTGAGTAACAATAGTCATAAAATCATTTAGAGAATATTATGAAACCTTATTTTCAATTTAAAACACCTTAGGATTAACCAAGGTTATTTATTCTCATCTTATATTAAAATCCTACAAATCAGTTTGTAAATAAAATGTGAATTATCTAAAGCATACCCCCAGGAGTTTCATAACCAAGAGTGCAGTAAGGCCCATTGTCGTGCACCAGCTCCCATTTGAGTCTAGCTAAAAGATGTGTTTTCAGGTTTTACCCCTAGGTACGTATATTCTAGAGCTTCCTGTACCTGAACATATCCAGACAAAGATGTATTTCTTGAAAAACCCACATAATATTTACATTACCAAAATTTTTGGATGTTTTTCTATAATAATCTCAAAGTTTATCTTAAGGTAGTGTTTTCTAATCAGATTTTTTTCTAAATATAGCTTCCAAGATTTGTACTAAACTTCCTCTGATACCAACTGTAATGCCCTGACCCCAATTACCTAGAATCGGTGCATTATTACATAACATTGGTATGATACAAGGAATCATATCCCAAAAGATCGATCAATTTAGTATACATGGAAGTACTAGATACATACATAATTTTTACATTACATCATGAAATAAATAAAAAAACATTTTCCCCTTTGAACACACTCATATCCATTGGCCTATCCCTGATGATTAAACATAATATACTTCTTCACATCTTGGGAAAAGAAAACATAAGAAAGGGGTGAACTCAGATGCTCAGTAGGGATAACAATATTGAGGGAACTATCATAAATAATCATAAATATTTAAAGAAATGTATATGACTAAAACACAAGCCTTTTAAACATAATCTTCAGCATAATATGGTAAATATTAATCGAATAATTCCATTTACTCATTCACATAGATATTCTACTAGTATAATAATCACAAGCAATATTAATATCCAATTTTATAATGATGAAATGCATAATGCCGGACATCATAACCACATAGTCAAGGCCTCGTGCCAAGACTAAAAATAATATTTTGTCAAGGCCTTGTTCCAAGACACTAGTTTGTCTCATGAGAACTACCGATGCATCGAGGAGCTATAGCGGGCTCTACCCATCACTTACTAAGTCCAATTCATTCCTCATATGAAAATCTTGAAACATAATCTAAACATTTATATTAAAACTAGCACACAAAATGTCAATATTTTAACCACAAACCATGAATGGTATAAAAATAGCACATCCACAGTCAACCATAACTCATTCAATACAATATAAAAGATTGTATTATAATAAATTAACCTCAATCGAGAATAACGAAGGATATTTACATAGATGAAAATAATAATCAAAACTATTTGAGATAAATGTCCCCCTTTTTCTTGAAAACATTTAAAAGTATCACTATTTATCTAGAATATATTTAAAATATATTTTTGAATCCAAATTTCCCATACCACTTTGAAACTTTTAAAAGGAATTTTAATTTTAAAATATCAATGTCCATATCAATAAACCATTAAAATAATTTTTTAAGACATGGAAATTAATGAAAAATATTTATAATAAATATTTAAAACATTTTAAAATGATATTTTAGTTAGAGTTCCTAACCAAATGAGATATGCTTGAAGAAAAATAATTGAGGTAATAATACATTTATAATATCATGAGAATAAAGGGATTCATGATATACTATGTCAAAGTACAGTATATACACCACATAAAAATGAATTGGTGTATAACAATAAAGAAGTCCCTATGTAATGTAAGTTGAGATGAAATCACTTATAAAGACCATATCCTTAGGTTAAGGATAAAAAAATGACATAATTATTTATGACAAATTAAAATACACTCAATATTATTGGATATTCAGTGTAAATCAATCATAGGACTTTCACACATATTCTTGTAAAAACAACACCAATGACTTGAAAGTTTAACTCAATGAATATAAATTGAGTTAAAATTACTCTTATCAAGTTCATATCGATGACTTGAGAAGTTATAAATGGAGTTATTATGTGTATAAATAATATATCCACACAAAGGGGAGTTTAAATTAATATATAAGTAAATAAATAGTGATTTCACACATAATCTGGAGTAAAATAATCAATGATGTTTGCGTAAAATTGAATGAGTGGAAATTGAAATTTGAAATTCCCTTACCAATTTGGTAACTTATTAAATATACACCCCATGAAGGAAGTATCATACAATGATGATGTAAATACCTATAAATTAATGTATATGACCCAAAGAATATAATCATGGGTAGTACATACACCACACAATAGGTAATAGTGGAAAATATAGCATGAATCTCACATGAATAAAAGTGAGATAAAAACCTCTTACCAAGTAAATTTCCTTAGTCAAGGGTACGTTAAACTCATGTATAATATCTAAATCAATTTAATTAAATTATAAAAGAACCACATACATAAATATGTTATCATATATGATCTTATAATATTTCTTTTTTAATAATATTTTATTAGTATCATTGTTTAGGCTGTTAACTGATTCGTTATCCTTTGTATGTTTTTTACACAAGCCATGTTTGTTATGGATAGGATTTATTTGATTCATATCCAGAATTATATTAAGTTCTTAAAAATTATTTTAATCATAAAATGAAAATCATTCTTGAATGGTTACGATGGGGAATGAATCTCATCGCGTTCGTGGAGATGGTAATCCGTACGTACGCACAGGAGAAAATATCATTCAATTGAAGGTGAAATCGTATATAATTGGATGTTATATCATATATAAAGAATTATTAAGAAGTCATATTTATTATTTATATCAATTATACATCATTATTATACCAATCCAAATAAGGAAGTGTTGAATAACAACTACACCACGACGTGGAGTCGGTAAGCCGTACGTACGCACGTATGATGACTTTGTCATTCATAGTATGGATAGAATAATGAATATGGTAGTACCATATTTATAATAAAATCAAAGTATATATAAGTTACTAGAGTTATTATTTTTTTATGAAAAAAACAAATAAAGAGGAAGTGGAAGAAGAAGATAACTTTGAAAGAGGTGATGAAATTATTACCTCTTCTTCAGGTGCTTCCTTTTGATTTGATCAAAAGGTCTCCTTAGGTTGGATTTATGATCAAAGGAAGGAATCTAGGATGAAGTGAAAGTATTTGGTAAGATATTTTGTTAGGGGTTGGTTGATCCAAATGGCTTTTGAGGTGTGAAATTAAGAGAAGGAGAAGTGCCCTTTTATAAGAGAGGTGAGGGATACTTTAAGAAAAGCTTGAAATATTATTTTTATATATAATCATTTTCAGTTTATAATGTCTCAAAATGGATTTATTTCGAGGATAAGGTAGTTATGGGTCAAAATACCTTCAATAAAAAGGTTTTAGACATGTTTAGGTCACCATATTAACCTTATCTTTTAGATTTAACTCTTAGTTAATTAGTTTAACTTTTTCCATGTCTTTTTGTATTCTTACACTATATGGTTAATAAAATTACTATAAACTACAAATAGAAATCCAAGTGGTTATTTAATGATATATATATCATTATATATGTAATTTGGCCAAACCATATATTTTTAGGAATATTATATAATTTAATAATGTAATATTTGATTTAAAAACTCATTTATGTCAATTTTGACACAATTTAGTATTTGGTTTTTGTGAAAGTCATAAAAATATGATTACTTTGAAAAAAATTCATTGAATCAACCTTAAAATGTCATATTAATCTATAAAATTCATGTAATGCATTATAACTGTCAATTTAAATTTATTTTGATATTTATAATATCGATTATTTTAATATTTCATTAATAAGGTAATTACTACATCATCATTGTGTCATAAATAAATTTAATTATTTAATGTATAAAAATTATAAATAAAATACATTTATGTAGGAAATATTTTTATATTTATAATGAATATTTATAGTCTAATTTATCATATGTATAACCATAAATTAAAAATGGTTTTGTTATTAAACTTTTAATTTAACACTTTTAACTATTCTTTAAATAAAATAATAATAAATGTGCTAATATAATCCAAATGGGCCAAAAGGATCATATTTTATTTCTAAGGTTGGTTTTGGTAGAAATACACTTACCTAATATAATTAGGACATGTTTTAGGGTAATTATAATATCATTTTTACCTTTAATTATCCTATTTACTTTTAACCATGGTAACTAAAAGTCAAAAGATACTATTCACCAAATTTTTTTTCATCTTATTGAACCAAATTTTACTTACTGATGTAAACCATATCTATATTATTTTTTAAATTCAATCCAAATAATCAGTAAAATTATGTTTTATGTAAATTTTCCAACGTCCCTAGAAGGTGGGTAAAAGACGTTAAAAATTTCAATAAAATTTTATACATCTAATTTTATTATAAAATGACTCTAATGAATTAAATTGAACTAATATAGGTATTATGTGTCTATTTTGACTTAAAATAAATCTTAAAAAAATAAATAATTATCTAAATAAAAATTTGGGTTTTAAATAAAAACAAAGTGTTTTTCATTATTCATCAAAAATTGAAAGTTTTCAGAAAAATACCAAAAATTTACCCTAAGCTAATTTTTATATTCCAAATTCAATAATGAATTCTATTTTACCAAATTAAAAACATAGAAGTTGCATTAATTAATTTAAAATCAATTTCTGTTGTCAAAACCTAAAAATAGAGTTTTTAGAAAGTAAAAAACTATCAAAAGATTGACATGTGTTTATGTCAAAATTAAATGTGAAATTACTTATAATGACCTAAATTGTATTAAATGATAAAAATATAATACCATTATACTTACAAACCATTCAAATGTATAATTTAACACTATAAATTATTTTGATTAAAAAAGTTGTTTTCAATTTAAATTTAGTATTTTTCACTATTCACCAAAATATGAAAGTTATCAGAAAAACACCAAAAATTTATTAAAACTAAATTTTTATGTCCCAATTACAAATAAGAAGTTTATTTTGTCAAATTGAATATATAAAAGTGTCAAATATTGGATTTAAAAATGGTCATCATTAAAAAGCGGTAAAATTGCATTTTATGAAAAATACTTCCTTTATCTAAAAAATTGAATTTTTTCTTATATTATGTCTAAAAAACACATAATATGGATGTTTAAATTATATGGAGTATATAAAATTTAAAATTCATTTAATACTATTCATAACTGCTTTTTGAATGGTTATTTTGTTAAGTCATGGTGCGCTAAAACTTGGTGTTGCGTGTAGCGCAAGCTATTGAATTATTTTAAAGAAAATAACTTACTATGAAATATTGGGTTGTTACATCTAGTATTTACTTCCACAAGAGTGATACATGGAATACATCATGTACTTGAGATAGATTCGGTGTGAATACTAGTCGATAGGCCACTTCTCTAATGTGATCAAAGATCTCAAAAGAGCCAGTGTACCTTAGACTTAGCTTTCACTTCTTCCAAAATCTCACAACTCTATTCCACAGTCATTTACGGAGGAATAACATGTCTCCAACATCAAACTCTAGGTATCATCGATGATTATCAACATATCTCTTTTTTCGAATCTGAGCAGCATTAATGTGCTGCCAGATGGTCTAAACCTTCTCCACTATTTGTTCAACCATTTCGGAACCTAGGAGTTTTCGCTCCCCAACATCATCCCAACATGCCGGTGTTCTATAACTCTTCCCATAAAAGGATTCATAAGGAGCTATTTGGATTCTTGAGTGAAAACTGTTATTGTAAGAGAACTAAACTAGAGGAAGATGCTGATCCTATCATCCTTTGAAGTCCATTGGGTATGCTCTAAATATGTCCCCAAGTGTTTGGAAAATATGCTCATATTGGCCATTAGTTTGTGGATAATAAGATGTACTGAAGTTCATCTCAGTATTCAGAGCGTGTTGGAGACTCTTCCAGAACTTATAAGCAAATCTTGAATCTTGATATGATACAATCGATAGTGGTACTCCATGCAGCCTTACCAATTCTCTGATGTATATCTGTGATAGTTGATCTAATGATAAATCCTCTAGAATTGAAATAAAGTGTGCAGTATTTGTAAAAATATCCACAACAACCCATATATCATTGTTTCCTTTAGATGTCTTTGGAAGTTCGGTGAAAAAGTCCATGGTGATGTTCTCCCATTTCCATGTTGGTATGGGTAATGGTTGCATCATCCCCTTAGACTTCTGCCTCTCATCCTTCACTTGCTGACATACCAGGCACTTTGATGTATACTCAGTGATCTCATTCGTCCTTTTATTCCACCAATAATTTTCTCAAAGATCCCGATACATCTTTGTGTTTCCTAGGTGAATGGAGAAATTCGAACTATGTGCATCATCCAAAAGTTCATTCTTTAACTCTGAATTGGACAGAACACATAGTCTTAACCCAAATCTTACAATTCCTTTTTCATTAACATTGACCTCTAAGGATTTACCTTTTCTGATAGTTTCCAATTTATTCTGAATTCCAACATCATCCTTTTGAACATCCTTTAACCTTTCCTAAAGAGATGGTTGAGAAATCATTTGTGAAAGGATTGATGATTTTCCATTCTTTATGATTTCCATATACATCTTGATCAAATCTAAGAATATGGGATCCTTTTCAATTCTCATCAATGATAGAATCACAGGGTACTTCATACATAGAGCATTAGCCCCCATGTTCGCTTTCCCAGGGTGTTAATGTATTGAGTAGTCATAGTCTTTGATCAGCTCTAACCATATTTGTTGGTGCATATTCAACTATTTTTGGGTGAATATATACTCGAGGATTTTGTGATCCATATATATTTCACACTTCTCCCCAAATAGGTAATGCCACCAAATTTTCAAAGAGAAGATTTCTGTAGCCAACTCCAGATTATGTGTTGGATAGTTTTTCTCATGAAATTTCAATTTCCTTGAATCATAGGCAACAACTTTGTAATTTTTCATCAACACACAACCCAATACCTTCTTCTAATCATCACTGAATACCATAAAAAGTTATCCACTTGTGGGTAGTGTGAGCATGGGTGTCATGATATGTCTCTTTTTTCAAATCCTTGAATCTATCTTTACATTCATCACTCTAAGAAAACATGACACCCTTCCAAGTTAGCTTAGTAAGAGGGTTTGAAAATCATGAGAAGTTTCTCACAAATCAGCGAAAATATCCAGCTAACCCAAGGAATCTACAAATATCCATCACAGATATTGGCCTTGGCCATCCCTCAATTGAATTTTTCTTATAGGGATCCACAGATATCCCATTTCTTATGATGATATGACCCAAAAATGAGACCTCATTCAACTAGAACTGAGACTTGATGTACTTTTCATAGAGCTTATCCTTTCTCAAGGTCTCTAGTATAGTGTTTAGATTCTCCTCATGCTCCTCTTTAGTTTTGGAGTATATTAGAATATTGCCTATAAATACCATCACAAATTTGTCGAGGTAATATCTAAAGTCTCTATTCATTAATTATATGAAGATTTATGGAGCATTAGTGAGTCCAGAAGGCATTGATATGAATTCATAGTGCCCATACCTTGTAAGAAAAGAAGTCTTGGGTATATCCTCCTTCTTCACCCTTACTTAGTAATATCCCAACCACAGATCCACAGTGGAGAAGTATTTTTCTCCACATAGCTGATCGAATAAGTCATCAATTTAGGGAAAAGGGTACTTGTTCTTTATCATTATTTTTTTGAGCATACGATTATCAATGAAATGGAACATTGACCTCACATTTTTATTGATGAAGAGGACTAGTGAACCCTATGGTGAAGCACTTGGGCATATAAACCCTTTATCTAGATTCTATTATAGTTTTTTCTTCAACTTTATAAGCTCCACAACAACCATTCTATACTGAGTCTTGGATATTTCAAAGACCCACGTATAATATCAATCGAGAATTCAACATCTCTTCTAGGAGGTAGACCTGGAAATTTTTCTAGAAACAATTTAGAGAATTACCTCACAATAGGAATTTCTTCAAGGATGGTTTCTTCCTTAGATTCCATCATCTGAACAAGATAAACTTTCTAACAGGGAAGTAATATCCACTCTTGATATGATGATTCTAAAGAAGATTCATCCTTCTTCTTATACTTGTATAGAATTAGGGATCGATTTGCAATATGGAGAGTTATTTCCCTCTTGTGACAATTTATGTTGGATCTATATAGGGAAAGCCAATCCATGCCAAGAATTTCATCAAATTCCACCAAAGGGAGTATGAATAGGTTTACTGGGAAGTTAAATCCACAAATTATGATAGGGGAGGAGTTATATTCATGGGATGAAATAATTTCTCCATTTTACGTTCTCAATAACATCTTTAATTCCATGATTTGTGACGGTGTTGGGATCATTCAACTAAATTTTCTGGATATAAAATAATGTTTAGAACTAGAATACAAAAGTATGTTCTCTATTTTTGAATGAATAACTTATGTACCTATCACCACTTCATTGTTATGATTTGATTCGGTGGTAGTGATGGAAAAATCTCACCCTTACTGCCTTGGAGGTTGCTGGTTGCCTAAAAAAATCCATGGATTAGGTCACTAGTTTAAAAAGTGACCTAGTTATTTGTAGTTGAAGCAATTAACAACATGTTAAGGGTTTAGAAGAGCTTTCCTATCCTCTTTCATAGCCACGGGTTTTTCTTGTCAGTAGTCAATGGCTAGGTTCCCTTCTATTCCACACCTAAAGAATTTCCTCGTCCCCTTCAGGTAATTTCTGGGGTTCTTCTTTCCACACCTTTGGAAAGTGGGGTGTTAGAATTTCTTATCATTGTTGGATTTATTCATAAAACTGCCAAAATTAAATTCCACCTTTTTCTTCTTATCCCCATGATAACCCTGAGATTCACCGATATCCATTTCGACTTTGAGGGCACATCGGAAAATTTTCTCATAGCTATCGAAGTCACATATCACTAGGGATTTATGTAGGCTAGGTTTTATCCGACCAAAGAATATGTCAACCTTTCATTCAAAGGTAACAGAAAAGTTATAGGAATATCGTGAAAGCCTTGTGAAGTTTTCATCATACGCTCTGATGGGTTCATTGTCTTTTTTTAGGGTAAGGAAGTCCCTTTCCATCTTAAGTTGGAGGGTGCATGCAAAATATTTATTGAGAAACATTTTATAAAAATCCTTCCATTCCAACAAATCAATATCTTCCTCTGGATTCATATTTTTGATCAATGTCCACCATTGACCAGCTTCACCCTCCATATGATAAGCAGTCAGAAGAACCTTCTCTTATTTGTAACATCAAAGGATGGAGAATATATTTTCAATGGATTTGATCCATTGTTCGATGATTGAGGGATCGGGTGATCCATTAAAAGTAGGAGGCCTTTGTCTCATGAAGCTCTCGATTGCAGCTTTTTCTTTATTATGTGGGTTTGGACAATCCTCTTGACCCATGTTTCTATTCAAAACTTGAGTTAACTGAGAGATTATCATGAAAAAGTTCACGATTACCACTCCCATCTGATTGGGAATCTCATTAGAATAGTCATCACATTGATCTTCACATCGATTTTTAGCCTGAGTCCTCTTATTACTAACCATTAGATGGAATAAAAGTAAATTTATGGGTAACACATAAAGGGTAATCCAAATACAAGAATTGTTAACTTATAAAATACTTTTATTTCCTTAACTTATGAATTTATAGGCTTCAATATATGTTGTCCATGATCCTTTCCCAACATATATTCTTAGGGGAATTTTTTTATTCCCTTAATAATAGTTCATACTAGGCTTAATAATTTACCAAATAATATCCCATGGGAATGTCGTAACCAAGAGTGAAACACAACCCATTGTTGTGCACCATTTCCAATTCGAGTCTAGCTCAAACCGCTGTTTTCAGGTTTTACCCCAAGATACTTCTATGCTAGAGCCACCTCAACTAGTTTGTATCTAGATAAGGATGTATTTTCTTGATACACCACTTACTATATTCTCAAAAAAATTTAGGGATGTTTTTATTATACTTAGTCTTATCCCTAAGGCTTTTATTAGGGTTTTCTAATCCTAATCCCAAAAATAACTAAACCAATCCTCGGATACCAACTATAACAACCTTGCTCTTTATTATGAACTTAAAAATGATTTATTACAAAAAGTTTCACTTAATAAAAATTAAAGGATTGAGAGGTCTAGTGTCTTGGGAAATTAGGAACATTACATAACAACTTAGAACATTAAATACAACATCTTTATTGAAAACTTCTTTTACATGACAACAACATTCCTTCATACTTAGCTTTGCAAAGGGTAACCTGAGGAAATATGTAAGAAAAGGGTGAGCTATAAAGCCTAGTAAGGGAGTAAACAATGCATAAAATTAATAATAAAATACATGTTATGAAATATGAATATCAATGGATCATAAAATAAACATGAACATAAAGTCACGATGTAGCATGATTATCATAATGTGGAGATGTGGCAACAACATTTAACATGATATTAGCATGATCAAAGGAAAATTGCACATGAAGAATGAGTAAAACCTAATTTAACTTCAATTATCATGAGTAAACCCTCATTGGAATTGACGTATCATGATACTAATCTTTACCCAATGCATTGGAGTGATATCAGAGTGCACCCTTCTTAATCATTTCATTTCACATGTAAGTGTGCCATATAGATCATACAACATGGATTCATTAAACATCATAACTTATTACACAAATAAGATATATAGAATAAATAAATTTAAGTCCTTAATAAACAATTAAATGTTCATAATGGTGAACAACCTTGATAGGGAAATGGGTATGGTATTTATTTACACGATGATTTTGGCATGTGAAAGTGTTGAAGGTAAAAGAACCTTGAGAGAATAAATACCTTACATCGAAGCTTAAAGTGTTGAAGCTCATCTTGGGATTACATTACCTCCTTTAAAATCTCCTAAAAATGGGCTTAGTATGGAGAAATTCTACTGGATGAGGCCATCACTTCCTTTGTCTGAGTAAATTGGATTTGTTAAAGCCTTATATTTATACTAATCATGTGATCACTTTTCAACTGCTATATTACCAATGGTAACAATTCTTAACGGTATTTATAAATCTAAAAACATAAAACCAAGGATTTGCATATGTCTTATATAACCATTTTACGTAATAAGATATTTAATTATATTAAGAGGAATTTTCATTAATAAAAGTTTGGGAAATTACATGCCATACAATTTAATACATATCAATTGATCCATTAACTATGGAAAATCATTTTACAAGGATCAAGAGGTACTTAGAAGTTACTATTATCATTTAGTAAATTACTTACATGGTTAATTTCATTTATAAGTCAGGCCAAGCACATTGGAGGTGTTTTAGTTCAATTAAAATTCATATAAAAGTAGGGAAACTCAATTTATGAATAACTAAAGGGGGACATATTCTAATCATGAATTATATCTAACAATAACATCAAATAATAGATAAACACCAATTAAATAATCCATTCATGTTTTAAATAACTAATCACCACTTTGTAATTTAGAAGACAATGGTCCTCATCTGAGGGGTTTATTATAAAACATGATAATGTTTAACAGAAAATTCATTTAATCATAACTAATCATCACATTTAAGAGTAATAATTCAATTCACCAAATAAATTTTTTTATAAATCCACCGTACATGGAAATACAATTATATGGTTCAACATGGAACTAAGAGGTACTACTGGGAAATTACCTATAAGGTAAAATTCTATTATTAATCCAAGATGAATGATCGGAAGGAATTATAGAAATTTAAGAAATTAATTAAAAAGGGTCAACATAAGACAACACACCCAAGGGGTGTCTGTGATCATGGCTCGTATCCTCAAACTACTAAAAAACAATAAATAAGAGTATATCAAGGTGAGTATATCAATTTAAAATAAAGGAACCTATTTTAAGGAAATGTGCAACAAAGGCCAGTGTGTAGAAAAATGATGATATTTATAAAATAATGGAAACTTGGGAAAAAATCCATATACCAACTACCTAATTCATAGGATTATCTACTGAACAAATATCGAAGTTTTGTTTTTCCAGTTTATAAGAAATTGAAGAAAAAAATTCCACCCTGAAAATAGGGTGAATTAGATAACACCACAATAACCTGGTCAAGAGGAAATTAAATAGAAAAAGATTCAAAATTAATGTAGAGATTACCAAGAGGAATACATAAAGACTAAAAATGATCAAATATGACTTCAGATGAGGGAATTATTATAAAGCATAGTAGAGGAAGGAGGAAGAACCCATGATTCCAAGGAGGAGCCCCATATAGATGGAGGACAAGAAGGAAATAAATAAATAAAGGGTTTAATTATGTTAATTAAGCGAAAAAGGGTAATTTCACCCTCAAAATTGGGTCGTACAGTTTGGCCGGACGGTTGGCCAAACCATGAACCCACTATGCAACTCCTACAACATAGGAACCCTAACTCCTCACAGTTGTGACACATGGGTTTCCCTAACCGTACACCAACTTTTCCATGAACAGTGAAAGAATACAACCCATTTGGCACTAATAATATAGGCTAGTTTCATGGTCTGGGAAACTGTGAGTAGCCTATTCTCACCACACCTTCTCACATGTACAAGTCACACAATTACTACTAGAGGGTTTCATAGTTTCAAACTAACCGTGCACCCCTTTCAGTCTTATCCAATTTTGAGTTTTTTGGGGTCTGACACTCTCAAAACTCAATGGATCACCTAAAGAACCCATTCGACCTTTAACCAGTTATAAAAACAACATATTTAAGCATTCCAAATCTCAGAATTGTGGTCTAAATCTTGGTTAAAAGAATAACCCATCCACCAAATTCCAAAATTAAAGTTCTCTTGGGATTCTACTTTGACTCAAAACACAGGTCATTACAACCTCCCCACATTAGAGTATCCCTTCCCTAAGAAACCTTGGAGAAATGAAGAAAATATCATCTGACCTATGAGGTTCATGAAGTCTTATTCAAATAGTCACATTGTATTCCCAAATGTTTAATTCACCTATAATCATTACTTAAGCATATGAAATTTAAGCCATACAAACACGATCCAATGATCATTTTTCGACTGAAACACTAATACGATGCTTACTCAATCTCGTTTATAGAGTTAAATGGTCATATCATCATCTCTTTAAATTTTTTCCAATAGTGATCCTCGCCAAAGGCTTTCTATATTTAATGTAAAATTATGAACCAAAGTATGCCCTACCGTTATAATTTCCTTACAAAGAATTCCCCTAAGAATTATAACAATGCTCCTGGAATGTTTTTGAATCAGTCACATAGTCAATTACCCATGGAACTCATTTATCCTAGTCAATACATATTTTCATGAAAATATACTTACGACACATACTGTCCTCATCACTACCAAATGATGTGACCAAATATGGTTCTTCAGTGAACATATTCCTTAAGAAAAAAGGAAATAAGTCAATCCATCTAACTGAATATTATCAAAATTCTTGGAATGGACGTCCTGTATACTACAAACTAAAACAAGACACATTTCACCAAAAAATATCATGTTTACCAAAACATGTTCACTGAATCCCATGCCCAACTTCTAGTGACGTTCCCTGATCAAACCATTACCTAGTCATTTAATTTGTTGTGCCTTAGAAAGAACAAGTATATAATCCAAATCTAGACCACTAGAACCATCACCTTTTAAGAATTACCTCTTAGCCCAATAAAAAGTCTAATATAACCTAAAATTAATTAAAATGGAGTCCAAATAACTAACCCAAGGTAGTAAATACTCAATGTTTACAAGAGCATCATTAGAAAAAGGATAAGAAATCCACAAAATATCAATGACTGAGCCTAGAGCGGTATCCTCCTAGATTCTAAGTCAGAAGAAAATGACTGGTGTCCAAGAGTTCATCCAAGTTATTCCTACACGAGAACCTAGGTATCACTCAGGACTAACCATGCCTCAATAAAAACCTCTCATCTAGTACACCACTCTGATAAAGACTATTTATTGAAATAGAAGGGCATTGGAATTTTTAGCTTATCTTATAACTGATCGTCTCTTAGTGCATCTAGGATGATGTTAAGATAGGGTAAATGATTGTTTCTAAGTAAGATTACACTAAAAAGGATACTAATAATTCCATAAATATTCAATAAAATTCTATCATATCCAAAAAAGATCTTTTTATAGTTTCTAACCAACCATTCCCAACTACTGGAAGGATGTGTAATCGAATCACCAATTTTCAACTTTGGGATGAAGCTCAGCTTCACCAACCAATGCATTGTCATTAACCATTCATAAGCCTTTACAACTGAAGTCCATCCATGACCAATGGGGTATATCAAGGGTTTCATACATATCCAACCACATAAACTTCATGCTTCTGAGAAGGTACCAAAATTTTACAAGACTCATCATCCTCACAAGTATTCAAAAATCGCATTGTCCAATTCTAAATGGCCTTCCTCAGTAGTGTTAATTCTACCTAGAATGAAATATTAAACAGAATTGACGTGAAAATCGCCACCTTAGGAGTGTCCAAGTCATTAAAAAGAGAGATATACTAGCCGCTTATAAGTGTGTTAGATCAGATTCACCTTAAACAAACTCAAGACACTTCTCCAAGACAATCTCACAAACATGAAAACATATGGAATGAAATCTAAAACCAACCTGATCAGTGTATAAAAAAACTCAATCTATTAGAAATATTATCCTGAGCATTGGGATGAATTGATTAATTTTATTCCACAACCTTTATAATTTAGAGAGACCCTGAGAATGTACTCAACAGCTCAAGACTCAACGATTCCACCAAACTCAATCGGTTCATTATTTCATTCAGTAACTCAACATGTACCACATATATGATCGCACACCACCTAAATATTTCAAAATCAAGATGACATACCCTCAATACTATCCATAGCTTGTTCACACTATGCATCCAAGTATCAAGTGGTCTGTATAAGATATATAACCTAGAGTCATATTTCCCCATATGACCATTAACCAAGATTCTTATGCCCTAAGTCACCAATCAAAAAGGAATAAGATAGGGTCACATGACCTACTAAGTAGCCTACAATTCCTTAAGCATGTCTAACCTACTGAAATCGAGTATCACTTGATGCTCACACCTATAAAAAAGGACAAGGATAACAACTAAGGTTCCATTTTAGGTAATTAAACTGATTTTCCTTCAATATTTAAAAATCTGAAAGATTTAAAATCGAACACCAAGTACCCATTATAAAAAAATCACTTGGTACCCAATTTAACTAACAGCTCAAGGAAAAATAGGCAGTTCTTATCAAACTTTCATTTTTAAAACATTAACCATTTATTGACATCCCATCATAATTATGAAATTTATCACATAAATTACTTTAATTCATAACAAATAAGGCAACCTACGAGGGTCCTGTTAAGATAACATGGTTTTATCAAAATGCGACCCAATAGCATTTTCTTAATTATCAAAGTTTTAGAACACCCATAGAGGGTTATATCATAAGAAAATTCCCCAATTGACCTAATTGGGTCAAATTATGAATTTTAGAAGTTAATCATAAAAATTTACATGGCCATTGATAGAGTCACAAACATTTATAGAGGAAACCAATAAATTTAAAAAATAATAATCAACTTTTACATTTATAACCATTTCAAAATATACCATGGTCATATATAATGGTAAATTACACAAGTTTCCATTTGCTAGTCTATAAAGCACCCCTAAAATTTACATGTTGGAATGCATCCCCCATTAATCAAAGTCATTCTACATTAAAATTTTAACTTTAACCACTTTTAAATTTTAACAAGGTTCTATAAATATATATACAAATCTAAAAGGATGGTTCGAATACACATGTTACCTTTCCCTAATTATAAGGCACCTAAAGACCATAAAACTAAAAACTAACTCCCATTTAATCACAACCAATATATTCGGCCTATGGAAACATTTATATATGAAAAATATATTTAGTCATGTTATCACAAGCAGTAAACATAGAGGAACATTCTAAGAAACCAAACAACGTGGTATATAATTACTTAATCATGGAAGTAGATTAGCATGCTAAATAAATCACCCAATCATGTTATATAAAAAGGTGTTCTAAAGAAATACCTAAACAGGTAAAAAATTAAGCATATATCTAAATTACCTAACAAAATATATAACAACCAAGCTAATAAACACACAAGGAAGATCATCACAATAGTAGGAATCCTACAAATGAAATTACATGGCATGGAATATGCATGGAATGTGAATATCTGTGTGCTTATAATGATTGATGTACTGCTACTTCCTTTCTGTTCTGGTCCAAGGGTAAAATACCTGAAATTTCATAAATCAATAAGCAGCGGAAATCACACTAATCACTCTAAGTGAAATAATAATCAACTATAATAAAAAATGACATGAACAATAGTCCCATCCCTGGACACTTGTACTTTTTCCTATATGTGGATTGATCACTCCCATGCATGAAAATTTAAAAACCGACAAAATGTTTCTATTCACTTGTATATCAACCTAAAAGAGTAAGACATAATGAAAAAGTGGCCCTGATATCACTGTAATATCCCAGCGTGATTGACCACCGACCAATTAGCCGGACCATTAGGTCACATGGCCTCAAGCATGCCACCCCATATGCCAGAGGCTACCGACTAAGAGTGAGGGTCGAAGGATGTGATAGTGGAGATACTATAACCTCATGATCAGAGTTTCACATTAGTATATCAAGAAATAAATAGACGAAAAAAATGTAATATGTAATAAATGAAAGACATAATAGTAGAAGAATAATATAAACTGAATAAAAAATATGACCAATGCCAATATACAATAGTGAATTCATGTCCAGATGATGATACATAAACTAAAATGGTAGACATATAATAGGAAACAAGAAACATTGTGATGCATGAATAAAGAAATGAAATAAAAATCCCAAATGGTGATCTCCATGAGAATATTGAGCTCCAACTTAGCCCCTTTCTCCAAATTCCTAGTTACAAGAATAACAATGCAAGAAAAAATCCATGGTCCTGTTAACATGAAATCTACTTGGGTACCCCAGTGAAACGATGAACTAAGTAAGGTATGAGATAAAATCCCAGTAGGCCACCGATCATAATGTCTATAGCTAATTCAGTCCATGAATATAAATTAATAAGAGGTAATGTATAAAGAATAATAAACAATACTAAACAAATAAATACCAGCCTGCTCAGGTTCCTAATGGACACATGGAGGCTCTGCTTTCTTCATCTCATGGATGGAATGAATGTATGATCAAGAATTATATGTATATTAATAATATATATAGTATAGTTATATATTTCATCCACCTATATGTACCAAGTTCATGAGAATTATAATGGCCATATACCTAGAATACTAGGTGATCACTAGACCAGGGCATAACTCAGATATCTATAATCAGTCCAAAAAATCCTATAAGCTCCAATAGAGGGTACATGACATACATATCATAATGAGTGGGAGACATCATGCTCGTCACTCAAGATTGTGAGTGTGAAATCATGTCAACACTTGAATAATAGTGAGTTTGATGTCATGTCAACACTCAATAATGTACTTGGTGTGCCATGCCCACCATCCACATAGTATCATTGGTGTGAGATGTTATGTTCAACACCCAATGTATGGGAGAGTGATACCTCCATTGTCAATAGAATACTTAACATTATCCATGAATTATGCATAAATTGTAACCATTAAATAAAAATAAATGGTAATTACCTCTTAAGGTAATCCAAAATCCCAATATAAACAAGGTCATCACATTTTAATTATAGCATGTACTATGCATGCAATGATCTTCGTGGCCTTGCCACCCATTACAATTCATTTTTTTTAAAAAATTCAATTAATTCATGGAAGGAAAACCATCATGCACATTCCATACCATTTAATACATTTAATTTTATCTATAAAGCATGGTAAATCATTTTACAAGGCTCCAGAGGTACTTAGAAGGTACTATTGTCATTTAGGAAATTACTAACATGGGTAATTCCATTTATAAGTTGGGTCAGGCACTTAGGATATGCTTTGTTTCATTTAACATTTATAAAAAAGAATAGAAACTCAATTTAAGAATAAATGAATGGGGATATGTGCTATGTATTATTAATATATAACAATAAAACCAAATAATAGAGAAACACCAATGGAATAAGCCAACCATGTTTTAAATAACTAATCAACACTTTGTAATTTATAAGACAACACACCTCATACAAGGGGTTTTATTATAAAACATGAATTTTTTTAATAAAAAATTCATTTAATCATAACTAAGAATCAAATTTAAGATTCATAATTCAATTCACCAAATGAAACATTTTAGGAAGCCACCATTCTTGTAAATTAAATTATAAGGTTCAACAAGGCACATAGAAGGTGCTATTATCAATTGGGAAATTCCATACAATGGTCAATTCCATTGTTAATCATTGATGAACACTTAAAATGAATTCCATAAATTTAAAAAATTAACTAAAAGGGGGAAACATAATCCAGAACACCCAAGGGGTCTCTGTGATTGAGGTTGGAAACCTCAAACTACTAA
Organism: Viscum album; assembly: GCA_963277665.1. Lineage (NCBI taxonomy): Eukaryota > Viridiplantae > Streptophyta > Magnoliopsida > Santalales > Viscaceae > Viscum > Viscum album. The sequence goes on from OY728122.1 coordinate 1,986,054,914, forward strand.
ACAACAATCAACGAGAGCATATCATGGTGCATATTCCAATTTAAAATGATGAAACCCATTTTAAGGAAATGTGTGATAAAGGATATCATGTGACATAATGAATATATTTATAAAACAATTGAAACTTGGGAAAAATTCCATATACCACCTCCCTCATTCTTAGTATGCTTTTCTCATCCAATACCAAGGTTTTATTTGGCCTGGTTTGGAAGAAATCTAAGCAACAAACATCCTTCGAGAAAATACTATGAATTAAATATCACCATGATAACTTGGTTGATAGGAAATTAAAGGGATAAATATTCAATATGAATATAGATCATACTGATAGTAATCCATAGAGACCGACAATGCTCGAATTCAACATCAGAAGAGGAAGTTATCATGATGCCTAGATAAATATGGAGAAGGAACCCACGATGCCAAGGAGGAGCCTTATCTGGTTGTAGGAAAAGAAAGAAAGAAATAAAGGGTTTAATTAGGTTCATTAATGAAAAAATGGTAATTTCACCCTCAAAACTGGGTCACATGGTTGGCCAAACCATACACAAACCATGAAACACCTGTTATATAGGAACACTAACCAAGCATAGTTGTGCCAGATGATTTTCCCTAACTGTGAGCCAAATGTATGATGAATAGTTTAAGAATTCTACCCATTTGGTAGTAAGTGTGTGGGGTAGGAGCACTATTTGGGAAACCATTCACAGCTCATCCCCACCACACCTTCTCACCTGCACAAGTTGCATAGTTCCTACTGGAGGGTCACACAGTTTCAGAAACACTGTGCACCCCTACCAATGTTCTCTGATTTTGAGTTTTTAGGATCCAAGGCTCTCAAAACATGAAGGAGAACAGGATGCTACCCTAGGTCCTTTAACCAAGTATAAAAAAAATTTATGTATTAAAAATCTCATAATTACATTTTGATTCCTAGTTCAAATAACATATTTCCCACCAAATAGAAAAATTAAAATTTCCTTGGAATTCTACCTTTATTAAAAACACAGGTCATTAAAACTACTATCTTTACTATCTGGTGTTTATTATCTATAGTTTTTTGTTAAATTTTTAAGGGCTACACTTTGAAGATATACATGTTATATTGTACTTCTCTGTGTTCATCCTGCTACTATGAAAAGTTATTTTTTTTGATGTATTTCTTTAAGTACCTTTAATAATGAGTATTTATTTAGTGTTGTAATTTATAGAATAATTTATTCTATAAATAAGAATACCCATCATCTATTAGTTTCCAAGGAAAATATGAGATGAACCTGTTATTCAACAGACATATAATATTTTATGTTGCAGGGTCAGCTCTCATACTAAGCTATGTTTTTATGGTTCCCTATAAAATAACCATAAGTAAATATAAAATAATTATTATATGGTATCAAATACTATCACTCAGTTGTATAGGTCCTCAATAAAATTATTATATTAGTGAAAATAACCAAGATCACTGAGAGAGAATTGTTGGAGTGGATTAGGAGATCATTTTTTTCCAAAAAACTATAAAATTTCAATGTTCTTGTTTCTAATATTTTTACTGATGAATCTATTTCAAGAAACTAATATTGCTTCATATAACAAAGGGGGATTTATTTTAATTTATCCAATTGTTTTTAAAAGGACACAATTAACCCCTTTTGCGTCTTCACATTTTTTAACCAACAATATGATCTCTTATGACTTATGACATTGATGGTTTTTTAAGAACATATCATCATCATAATACTGGAATAAATGCATTAATATACATAATATATCATCTTAGAAGAAACTTGTAAATGGAGAACATAAATATAAACATGGGTAAATCATGTCCATATTACTTCATCCTAATAGATTTTTCTTGAAGAAGACTTATAAGAAATAGCTCTCAACCTTTTTCCACCATAGGTATTATATTGACCACTAGAATCCACATATACTATGTGAGCTCCCTTTATTCCTATTATGTGTACTATAACCTAATTCATAGTGATTAATGAAGAAAGTAAATAAAAATATATTTGGACTATCTTAATAATTTACTACATGCTATAATGGGAAGGATCACTTCCTTTATATGGCCCCACTTCAATGAATGAGGAATATCATTTGTTACTTCCATCTTATGGTAATTTCCATATAGTAACCATAACATATACTCAATGTACATTTAATATTATTTATAATTTTAATTACCATAATATAAATTTTAAGACAAAATGTATCATCTTGATGGTACATAACCAATGGTAAACTAATCAGGAAGATATGGTTATTCCCACACACTTAATATCATATATCACTGGATGAATTATACAATATGATATATACATCACAAGTATTTATGATATTTTCCAACTACCTGCCTACGATGTGCATCATATTAATATCTTATGTTATTATATCTAGGTGAATCATAAAATAAAATTCACCAATTTTATAGCACATATAAAGTTTTAAAATTCCACTAAATTCCAATAAGGATTTTTTTTAAAACTTAACTATGGTATTATTGATCTAGTTGACTAAAAAGTAACTAAACCTAATCATCCAAAAGTCCTCAAGCATTCCTCCCCATATATCAAAGGATACTAACTTATAGTGAGGGTTTATAATGGTATAGTGGGGATACTATACCATCTTTATCAGAGTGTATCACATAAGTGATAATAATAAATAATCAATAGTAGAACCAATATAATGAACCTTGTAAGTAATCTAACTAAGTGGAAATAAACATCCAAATAATAACAAATAACCAAAATCCATAAGCAGTGTCATATAAGAAATGGTGATTTCATGATTCTATACAATCAATTTGGTATAGGTGAACATGGTAGTAGGAATATATCATCATATTCAATAAAAAAAATAAAAAATGACAAAAATATATCTCCATTATAATAATGAGCATTTGTTTGGTCATCATATTCCACACATCATCCTATTATGGAAAATCAAACATCCATAGTGGGGTGCTTCCCTTTTTCCCTACCCGTATCCATGAATTTTGCATGAGTACCAATCGGTGGCTCGAACAGGGTGTGAGTAAAACCTAGTAGGCAACCATTAACATTGTCCCGAACTACCCAGTATATGAGTATAAATTTATTAGTGTGTAGAAATAATAACTAAAGTTAGTAAATAAACAAACTATGTCAGTATGAGTTCCTCATGGGATACCCATTCAATACTACCAGATTTGGCCTAAACCAGAATGTATCTGAGCACTTTACATTTTAAATTTATATTTAAATCTAGGATTTTAGGAATACAACTAAGGAATTCACATTTATAGATAATCATGTGATATTCCAAAATTAATGTGGCATTTAAGTTTTATAAGTTTCTTGAAATCCATTAGGTTGAACCCTTGGAATTTCACCTCAAAAGGGAGGTTCTACCTGAGCCCTAGGAATGATTCATAGGTAGACTTGGTGTGAGACTTGAAATGATACCAAGGAATAATCCAAGTTCATGTATAACACTAATCCTAATCTAATAAGAATCATCCAAGGCATTAAATTCATTTTCTATAAATAAAGGTGAACCCTTGGTGATAAGCTGAGGGATTCACAATATAAGAAAAAAACTGAATCCAAGTGTGGTCCTTCACATGGAAGACATATTAATGAATTTACTACCATCCTATGAGACCTTCCATGTAAATCTACAATGGGAAACCAATTATACCTCAGGTATGACACACCATTAAAGTAATTTCAGGTCTGTGACCATAGTCAAGCATGATATAATTGTTAATTATGTACCCTCAATATAAGATAGCCACAATCGCTCTTCATAATTAAACAAGGGCTAGGTGACATGGTAATTCCATCCACTTTTTATTTAAAAAATTTAACCACTACTATTTTTAAGGAAAGTCGACAAACCTTAGAAGGTGGTTCAACTTCATAGCCAGGGAATAAAATAATAGAAAAGTATTATACCATTCTGTTCAATTCAATGAAACCATTTATTTTATAAGGTAAAATTTCCACACACCTAAAAGATTGTTTAATTTAATAACAATGTATAATATTCACATGCATTTTAAATAATTCACCCTTAGGGGTGGTTTGAATCAATATTGAGAACCTCCAATGATGAAGATTTTATTATAAGGGAAACCATTTCAAGGAGCTAACAATTTATTAAATTAATTTGATGTTTAAGATGAAAAGATTGGAATGTCTGACATAAATAACAATGAAACATGAATTGAAATAAAAACTTGTAGGCAAAAGAGATAGAAAACCTAACTTACGATTGTAGATGACTCCTCATCTGATATCAACTTCAAATTCATGCTGGAATTAGATAAATCAGAGAAACAAGACAAAAACCATGAAAATAGGGCATATTAGCTCACTTGGAAATAACATACAACATGGTGAGATAAACAAAAAAAATGAGAAATAGGATTAATAGAGTAACTAAGAGGGATCCAACAGGAAAACAACATTTTATTCCAAGATCAAACAAAGATAATCTTCCAATGGCTATGTTAGGATGAGGAGAGCTCTCAATGGGACAATGTTGCTATTATTTTAAAGTAGGAAGAAAGGATGGTTAAGGGATAAAATTCTAGGAAGTAAAATTGTAATTTCACCCTTGTTAAAGGTTCACATGGTTTGGATGCATATCTTTTCTAACTATGTGCTAACCCTATGATATATACTATCTGGGAGGCCACACCCTGCATGGACTAGGTGCTTGGTTAGAAAAACCATGTGTACACCATAAAAAATACCTATGAAATTTATTATAGGTTTCACAAGGTCATGTGGATACTCTTTCATGGTTTCACTTACCATGATCCTCCCACTAATAGGCCACATGATTTAGCTTCATAGTTATTATTAACCATGCACCAATTATGCACCTCTGGCTATTTCTTTAAAAACCAAAACTCTGATCTCTAAACCCTGCCCAAAGGATCCCAAAATATTTGTAACATCATTTGGAACTATTATTTAAGTAAAAGAGAGATTTAAATTTAAAATAAAAAGATATATACCTCATCGAAAAACATGGAACATAAAAACTCCTCTATTTAAATCAAATTTTCCTCGAGTTGTCCTGAGGGTAGTTGATCTGCATATGAGAAAAATTCTGGCCACTGATCACATATGTTTGACTATATAAACTTGGTATTTTCTAATTCATAACTATTCTTATATAGCACCTAAACTAGAGGAACTTACTTGATTCAAATATCTTTTATGCTAGGATCCACAATATGAATTGAATACTCCTCAAAAGAAGTATCAACAACAACCTCAACCTCATTAGGATGAAGGACATGAGACATGTATGAATATTAATGATGGAACTGTGATACATGAAATAAATCATACATCACCTATTATATTTAATGAAGATCTATATGATAATATACCAACCTGAATCCCTCTACTATCTCAAAAGTTAGAATAAATTTAGGTGTCAGCTTCCCTTTCCTCTGAATCTGTTGGTGACCCAATCTAGGTGAAGCACACAGGAAGACCCAATCTCCCACCTCAAACTCTGGAGGTCAGTGGACATGATAAAAATATGACTTCTTACTAGACTGATCTTTATCCATAAATTTCCTGATAATATATACCCACTTTTATGTCTCCTGAACAAGCCATAGTCTTAGTAGCACTGCCTCCCCTATATCTAACCAACTCAAAGGTGATTAACATAACCTACTATATAAGTTCTTGTAAGGAGCCATCTGTATTGTCACATAGATGCTACTATTATAAAAATTTTTTGTAAGTGGTAAATGTTTCACCAAATAACCTATAAAATCAAGGATACACACTGAAATAGTATCCTACAGTACCTATATATTATTCTTGGACTAATTGTTAGTCTGAGGGTGGTTTGTTGTACTTAGAAGTGCCTATGAACCCAAATCCCTCTATAACCCTTTCCATAAACAAGAAGTAAAACTATTTTTCCAATCTAATTTGGTGGTATGTGGAACAACGTGAAGGAATATAATCTCTTATACATAAAGTATCCCAAGATAATACATTGAGAAAGTCTTCAAGATCAATAAGAAATGGGCGACCTTTTTCAGCCTATCCATGGTTACCCATACAATGTTACTACCTCTGGGTGACCTTGGTAACCCCATCCCAAAATCCATGGTGAAATCATAGCATTTATATTCTAAAACGGGTAATATCTGTAAAAGACTAGAAGGATTATGGTGTTCTTATTTAACCTTTTGACAGGTGGAAAACTAAGTAAAAAACCTACTATTTGCCTCTTCAACCCCAACCACCAATACTAGTGAAACTAGTCACAATACATCTTGGTAAGTTCGAGATGTACTACCCATTTGGGGCATGATATGATCACATCATCTCCTCTCACATATATTCTGGTACCCAGATACACCTATGAATATATAGGATCTTATCCTTACCAATGACCCAACTAGGTAGCATGTCCTCACTTGATACACTTTCCCTTAGGACAATTCCTTTAGGATCAGAAAGCTATGTCATATTTACTCAATCTATAAGTGTTGAGGTCACTACCAAATATATAATAGGAGGATACTTGAGACACTCATGAACCTCTAGATTTATCTCATAAAGAAGATCCATCAGTTGTTACACCCTAATGGATTCCTGAATAGCACGTGTCTGATTTATTTATCTCAGAGAATCAACCACTAAATTACACTTCCAAGGTGTATAATCAAGATCAAAGTCAAAATACTATAGGTATTGAACCCACATATTCTTTCTGAAGTTCAAATCACATTGAGTGAATAAATATTTGAGTATCTTATAGTCTATATACACCACAAACAACTCTCCCAGAAATTAATGTCTCCAAAAATGTAAATAATATACAAAAAATGCTAACTCAAGATCATGCGATGGGGAATTTCACTCACGAGGCCTCATATAATGTGACCTTAACACCACAAATAGATCCCATTACATCATAAAAGCTCCATACCCAATACCTGATGCATCACAATTCATAGTGTATCCCCTACCATCTTCTATATTCTCCTCATCTCAATCCAAGGCATGGACTCTATCCCATGGGATATCACATATATTATTTGTAAGTTTAAGGATTTTCTCAACAAAAGCATGGAGATCACCCATTCATAGAGAGAGGGTAACATGGTTTTGGACTTCTTGGCATCCCGAGTTACTCTAGATAACCCAAGTATCAGATTTTATTGTATATGTTCTCTTATCCTAGATCACGTTAATATTATTTGGGTCGATACCCTAGAACTTCACTATTTTAGACCGTATGACTTTTTTTGGCCTTTTACCTATATTCATTTTCAATAAAAGTTCTTAACATTGGATGGATGGTTATGATGTGTTCCAAGAAGTGTAATTTATCAACACAAAAGTGAGATTTTATGACCTTAACATATATATGGTTCTCTCTTAGTGTATTCAATATGATATTGAGGTTTTTGGCATGATTGTTACATGTTTAAGAATAAACCAAGATATCATCCACAAAAACCAATACAAATGAATCCAAATATGGGTGAAAAACCCGATTCATCATGGCTATAAAGATTGCTGGTGCATACAATAAACCAAATGATATTTCCAAATACTCATATAGGCAGTGTTTACTTTGGAAAGCTGTACATGGTATATATGAGGGTCTAACTCTTACCTAATGAATGCCTAACCTGAAATCAATATTTGAGTAAACCGTGAATCCTTAGAGATGGTCAAAGAGATCTTTTATTCTAGGCAGTGGATACCATTTATTAATCTTTAACTAATTTAAATAATGGCAATCCATGAAAATCTTGAGGTTACTGTCCACATTACTAAATAAAAGGACAGGAAAAGCCCAAGTAGAAGTACTAGGTCATATAAACCCTTTGGCTTCCAGGTCCTATAACTAGATTTTTAGTTTCTAAAGTTTTGTAGGTGTCATCCAACAAGGAGGGATAGATACTGGTGCCACTTCTATCACTATATAAATAGTAAACTCTACCTATCTCATGGGAGGTAACCCATAAAATTCTTTAGGGAATATGTCCCTAAAATGATCCACTATTGGAGGTAAAACTATTTGAAATAGTACCTGATCATCTAGAATAAGATTATAAATATTGGGTGACACTCCTCCCATCCCATTATTCTTAGGCCCAACTCTAATTTCTTGTACATCCCATTCTACATTGTAAACTTATATACTACCCTCAGGTGATAAGAAGTTTAACCGCCGATGATAAAAATCGATGTAGGTGAAAAAGGAACTAACTAGTCCATCCTAATAATGATGAAAAAATCTATAATCTTGAGAATGGAAAATTATATAAGAAATGAAAGCTTACAATCTCAAGGGGATACTCCTTGTATAAGAACACACTTATAGAGTATCGAGATTCATCCCTCCATAGACTAATTTGATCTCAAGGCCACAGATTTCCATAATAACCATAGATACGAAAGAATGTGAATCACCGGTATCAAATAAAATAAATACTAAATTTGAGGATTATAAAATCATACATCAAATGTAGATTGACTGAAAATCTATTCCTTAGGTGTAGGCTGTACTTTTAATACCTGGCACAATTCATGGCCTGAAACTATAACTTATCTACCCTAAGAAGGTCTACATAAATGCAAATATATATAAATTTTTTGGATTCCTCAACCTAATACTCCTCCTTAGCCAGAATGTCTATTAGTACACCAGATCCTTGCTAGACGTGAATCTACTGATCATGTTCCAGAACCTAGGGTCAGAGTCAACCCAATCTCACTGACCATTAGAGGATTTGTTTACAAAACTATTGAAGATGTCCGGTCTTGCCACAATAATAACACTAAACTGGGTCCTTACCACAATAGGAATTTTTGTGTCCTACCTTATATCTTTTTTACATATAAATTTCTTCCCAAGAACACACTCTAACTACTACTACCCCAAGAGAAAGCTCAAGATTATGCTTCTTGCTACTAGATGAACCACTTCCCTATAAAATTATTGAACTATATTTCCCCACACCTTAATCCTCCCTCAAGTTACACTTATAGATAAGGTATTGGTTCACTATCTCAGTGAAAACAGTCAAGAATAATATCTTCACCTATGATCAGATGTCATACCTAAGCCCATCCTCAAATTGCCTAGCTCTGGAAAACTCATTTCCAATAAGAGTTGTAATTAAATTTTGGAGCTCTATGAAATTCATAGAATAGTCCATCACGAATAGAGTACCATATTCTATATGTATAAACTCTATAGTCTGATTTTATATTAGTGTCTCTAAGAAGAAGTAGTCATTTACGATATTCTATAAGTACCTCCATACCATAACCCAATATTGATATTCCTGGGTCAAAACATTCCAACATCATCTGGAATACCTAGGAAGCATATAAGCTATAATATTTACTCTATTTTCTTGAGGAGTCTCTAAATGCTCAATGATAGATAATGTGGCCTCTTGACCTGAATTAACATACTAGGTACCACCTTCTCATGAAATGGTAAGAGGTTTTTGCTTCTAGAACACCCTAGTTAACTTTTCCATAGAAGGGGGAGGATATAGATTTCTCTCTATAAACTACATAAACAATAGGAAACCCAATTCAAATTGAGCATCATTGCCCAGATTAGGAATAAAAGGATGATACATAGTAGGAACTATAGGAGGTAATACTAGTGGTGGAGGTCCCACCACCTCCAGAGAATGGTCATCACTACCTTCCTACTGATCAACCCTAGTCTATCATGGAGGCATATATCTAAAATTCCAAACACATGCCTAAAAATTAAATTTTATAATAGAATAATTTTAGATAAAATAATAAGAAATTTACAAATCCTTACAACAAAATAGTTAATACCCAACTGCTCACTCCTAAATCCAAGTCTAGGTAACTAAAAAGTCCATGAAGAAACACAATTGATACTTCCACCACACACTACTAAGGTTAGGTATGGTTTAAAGTCTAAAATATTATAATATAGGTCTCTGTATATGGAGTGTCAATTGAAATTTGTAGAGGAATACTCTCTTTAAGTGGAAATTGGCATCCCCATTTAACGACAACCATTTATTTTCACTTTTCAGAAATCAATAATTTCATATACATATATATATATATATAAAACAAGGCATAGTTAGATGAGTTACCATTCCCAAGTTATAAATTTAGAACTTTGTAAGTTACAATTGGTACTTAATGTACCTACCACTTGACCTTTTACATCTATTATCAGGATAAAATGATCCACATATAATGATTAGATTAGATGGATCTCCATTCCCAATTTATGTAAGGAAAAAATTTATTGATTACAATTATAACCCATTTAATCACAATCACATAATGTTTCAAAATGTGTATCCATATTTACATAGATCAAACATGCGATAATTAGTTATTTAAGGCGCCTCTATCAAGATATACGGAAAAAAACTATTTAGGTTGATGCAGAAACTTTAAGTAACCAATTATTTTATCCTTTTCCTATAATAAATGTTAGTAAAATCCTAATTATATCAGTTATGAAACATAGGAAATGCAATAAAAAATTCATGAAATAATGTAAACATGGAATGGAATATGCATTCCATATAAATCCTTAGGCACCTATAATGACTCATAAACAACATTTCCTAACCATATTGATGCAAGGTTAAAAATCCATAATCATAAAAAACGTCAAAAAACATGTACATCACCCTATAGTAAAATCATTACTAATTTAATTAAAAAAAACAAGAAAAATAAGTCCCATCCACGAAAACATGGATTTTCCCTATATGTGGGTTATATAATCCCAGGTATAAGCTCATTAAAAAATTCATACACATCCTAGTGTCATGGATACCCACCCAAAATAGTAAGGCAAAGTAAAAGGACTCTTATACCAATTTGTGACATCTTATACATGGTTTAATCATAATTAATTAAACCCAGTTAGCTACAATTCCTCAAGCTCACTTCCCTATATTCTATAGGGTTCCGAATTTTAGCAAGGGTCTATGATGGAAAGGGAAATAGACTATAACCCATTTATTAGAGTAAAACACAATAGTGGTAATAATAAATAAGAAGTTGAATAATCAATACAATTGACAATGGAAATAATACAAGAAAATAGAAATAAACATCCAGATAAGAATTAGTTACCAAAATCGACAAGCAATGTTATATATAAAATGTTGATTTTATGATGTTATACAAAAATAGGGTGTATGGGAATAGGGTAGGATACATAAAACATCACATGTTATAAAAAATATTCAAAAATACTAAATTACATCTTCAATAACATCATGAGAAAGAGGTTAGTCCTTTTCTCCTATACTCTATTATAGTATGGAAAATCAAGAATCTATTGTGGGGTTCTTACCTTTGTCCCTACCCGTATCCATGGAGTTTGTCCGGGTACCAAACATTGACCCAAATAGGATGTGAGTAAAACTCAGTAGGCCACCACCAATGATTTAAAGAACTATCCATTCTGTGAGTATAAAATGATCTGTGTGTATGTATAATAAATAAAAATAGTAAATAAACAAACCATGTCAGTCTGGATTCCTCATGGGATACCCGTCCGACACTACCTGCTTCGGCAGAAGATAAAATGTCTTTGAGAAATTAACATTTTAAGTATATATTTAATGTACGAACCCGAGGAATATAACTAAGGAATCCTCACATGGAGATAATAATGTGATATTATATAGTTTTCATGGAATTTATGTTTTATAAGATGAGTAAAATCCATTGGGGTGTACCCTTATAATTTTTCCTCAAAAGGGAGGATCAACCTGAGCCCAAGAAATGGGTCCAATTTATCCATGATTCGATACATGAAAACATCCCATGGAATGATATAAGGATGTCTATAACATCAATCCAAATCCAAGTATAATCATCCAAGGCATTCAATTAAATTTTCAAAAACATAGGTGAACCCTTGGTGCTAAGCTAGGGCATTCATAGGGTAAAAAAAATATTGAATCCATGTGTGGTCATTCACCTGGAAGACATATCAATGAATCATATAGAATCCCATCATCCCATCCATGTAAATCCAAAATGAGAAACCAAGTATCACTCGGGCCTTACACACCCTTAAGGTAATTTCAGGTCCGTGACCATAGTCAACAATGAAATAATAGTTAATAATGTGAAAAAATATAAGATATCCATGATCTATCTTTATAAATTAAAAAGGTCTAGGTAACATGGTCATTCTAATCACTTTTTATATAAAAAATTTATAAAATTATATTTTTTAAGTCAAGTTGACACACCTTAGAAGGTGGATTAACTTCATATCCATAGAGTAGGATCCTAGAAAGGTATTATACCATTCTATTCAATTTAATCAAACCATTTCATTTATAAGGGACAATTTCAACACAAATTAAAGGTGGTTTATTTAATAACATGATATAGTGTTCAAATAAATTTTAAATAACACACCTTGAGGGGTGGTTTAAGTCAAGGTAAAAATCCTCCAATGATTAAAATTTGGTTGAAAGAGAAACTATTTCATGGTGATAATGATTTATTAAATTAATTTGACATTTAAGAGTCATTACATGAAAGGTCCAACATGCTGCACAATGATGTATGATATAGACATAGAACCTTAGGGAAAATTTCTAGAACACCTATCTTATGTTGGTAGATGAACCATAATCCAATATTAGCTTCAAATTCTATATATAATGAGTGATATCTGATAAATTAGAAAAATTTCCAAAAAATAGGGAATATTATCTCACATTGTAATTACATAAAGACAGTGAGATAATACAAGAAAAAGAAGAAGATTATTGATAGACTAACAGAGCGAGATCCAATATGACAAACAATGTTCGATTCTGAGCTCAAATGAAGAAGATCTCCAAAATCCTATTTGAGGAGTAGGGGAGATCTCAACATGAGAAGATTTCTATGCATTTGAGGGAGTATAAAAGGAGGGTTAAGGGTTAAAATGACAGGAGGGAATGATTTTAATCTTACCAATTTTAATCGGTCTCATATTTTATCTATACAGTTTGTCTAATCATGCACTAACTTTGTGGTCTCCACAATCCAGGAGGCCACAACTTGCATGACCTAGGTGCACGGTTAGACAAACCAAGTGCACACTGTATGAAATACCACTAAAAGATATTGAAGGATTCACATTGACTTGTGTGTCCTCTCACAAATTTTCCTTAACAATAATCCTTCCCATATTTGGACACATGGTTGAGATGGATTATTACTAATAACCATGTTCCAACCATTCCCCTCAGCCTCTTTATTTAAAAACTGGAAATCCAAGCCCCAAACCATGTTTTAAGGATCTCAAAACCTCAGTAACTTCCTTATGAACTGTTATTTATGTAAAAAAAATATTTAAAATGAAAGGAACAAGATCCTTACCTCATAGAAAAACCATGATCTTACATTCAAAACTCATTATGAATTTATCCAAACACTTTTGGACATATTTTATTAAACTTTATTCATTTTATAAAAAATAAATTTTTTCAAAATTTTAATCCTCATTCTAAGGCCTAAACATGTGACCCTAAATGTATTTTTATTATTTAAAATAAATATGAATTCATAAATTTATAAATGTAAGTAAATAGAAGCATTTTGAAAAAAATTATTTCTACTCATTTTATAAATGGTTATGCAGTGATATAGATAAATCATAATCATATCTTAGTATGAACATTTCCACTATGATATTTATTGTATAAAACATATATTTACTTATATAATCTATTTTCCATGACATCGGATGATCACTAGACATGGAACACACCAATTTAGCATAATACAACTCCTAAATTTTTGATTCTCCACTTATATTTAATCACAAGGAATGATTATATCACTTGAAAATCATTTTAATATATAATCACATCACATGTAACATATCTAAACATGTCCATTAATTTAACCAATTACTCAATAGAATTCCCATATGCCTTTTTCTTGTCATACAAGTGTGAAAATCCAATCTTGGTTAATCAAAACCAATGAAATATTCAAAAACATATCTAAACACCCTATAATCATCCCATATTCTAGGCTGTCATAAGAAAGGTATCAAAGTATGATGGTTTACATGATAAGTATCATGAAAAAATAAGGTGATAAGGATTATATAATAATTATACTTCAATATGTATATCAATAATCATATGACATTCCTTGTGATATACTTTCATGGGCCAATCTAAATTGTATTTCCTAATTTATTAACTCATGAGTATACTCTATATCTTATATAAGGCATATCCTTATACAAATATTTACATATCATCAAAATCCATTATACTCCATGATGATATTCTATTAGGTAAAACTCAAAGACATTCTTTTTGAGGTTTTTATTATTCCATTTTTCATGTTTAATAAGCTTAGTATAAAATAATGAATGAAAAAATCAATACTGCCTTATTATATAATTATGAATATTTTTACAACCATTACATCCAATCTATCATGTATATAACACCCAGAGATTCAACATGATACTCATATTTTTTTCTGTGATAATGATTTATTCAATGGATACATTATATTATCTTTTTGTATCCACCTAATAAATATTTAAACCACCTATCTCAATGATCTCCTAAATGAGATTGTATTTTTAAAGGATGTGTTTAGTCTTTTAGTGAGATTGGGGTTATCTGGTTTGAGAAATAATCCCATTATTTTCCTAGTAAACCTTAATTTCTACCTCCATGATAGGAATCACCTGAAGTTAAAAAATTTACTTATTGATCCAAAAAAATCCTTCAAAATATATGATGTGGTGATATATTGTACCTTTACTATTGAGTCTACTATAATGGCTTGTTTAAAACTCTTCCAACTAATAACTCCGCTTTGGATGTTAAACAAAAAAAATCCGATTAAGATCTCATATCATCTTTCTCGACTTGGGAATAACCCAAATGGATATGGAAGATGAGTTTTTTATTTGTTTTTAATATATTTATAAGATATAAACTTAAGGTTTTCAGGATTACATTGAACAGACAAAGGAATATCCACTCACATATTGGAAAATGAGCTTTGTTGAGCTTTTGATTAATAAGAATCTAATAAATATTATTATTATATAGACAATCCTCATGAAAATTAATGAAAAGTTATATTTTATAGTAAAATATATATCAATAAAATATTTCAAGTTATGTTTGAAGATCTGTCTATTGAAATAGTTTAATGACCTATGAATGAAGAAGAAAAAATAAGATGGAAGTGTGAGAAACCATCCAAAGATTAATAATTATAAATCATGCTATAATTAGTGGATAAAATTAATTGGATAAATATTTGATAAGTCTAACATGAGGATTGAATTTAAAAATCAATGAAGGGTTTATTAATATACTAATTGAGTTCTTATGTGATCCAAAAAAATTTGAAGTTGTGTTGAAGTGATTTAAAAATATTCTTATATTTTACAAATTTATTTTAAGTCACTTGATATTTTTTAGAGGTATTGAAAATTGAAATGAGAAGAATTATAGAGGTTCTAATAAATTTTTTAAATGTTCTAGAATTTGTAATTAATATTTAAATTTGACTAAGTTATGAAGTCTCTGTAATATGTAAGATATTATTCAGAATATGAGCATTGAAAATTAGAAAATTCTTGTACCAACCTATGATACATAATATATTCTTATGAGTTGAATCCTAAAAAATCAATTGTGGTACTGTATATGTATGATTTTATTTCTATAAAAACTATATTTGTTTCAGCCTCATATTAAAAAATTAGAAATGGGAATATCTTATTTGAGATACATAAGATATTTTTTTATAAATAAAAAATAAACATGGAAAAGGAATTATATGAATAATATATTTGAATGGATATATAATATATTAGCCAAAGTTGATGATAGAATATATCCAAATAAAAAACCTTACACTGGCGTATAATAAGTTTAGGATCATGTTTAATATAATTGGATCCATAACAGTGATATGTAGGTTTTAATATTTCTTATATATGTTCCAATATTTATGAAGGAAATGTGAGAATCAATGATGAGAATCATAGAATACAATATCCCTATATCATAATACATGATATGTTTAAAATTTTAATCAATTACAAAGATATTATTCATGAAATAAATATCGAAAATTAGATTTAGATTCATTCTAAGAAATTAAGGGGTTTATCTTCATGCTGTGAAGAGAGAACCACACCATGAGGAATTTTTAAGATGAAGAACATGCTAAAGGATATTATGTGAAATGAGAGAGAGAGTCATACTATAAAGGAGGTTCTATTCTATGTATCTATATGCATGTAGACATTAAATCTAGTATGCATTAAATTATATGTATACATTTAGAGTTTTGGAAGAAGGAAAAACCTATAGCCTTTTGTAATATTAAATGACGATATATTTAATTGGGATTTTATAAGATTAATAGCTGTAAATATTTATCAATTTAAATAATGAGATCACAATATTGTAAATTAAGGATTGTTTCCATATTCTAATTAATATAATAATATTTATGATATTATTTGAATATTAAATATAAGGAGGTGAAGAATAAAAATTGATTATTCCCTATACTAAATTCCTAAAGAATATCAAAAGTATTAAAGGGAGAGAGCCTGATGTTACTTAGAGTAGAAAAACTTGTTAGTAGATGAAGGATAATAAGAAGAAATTATAAGGATAATAAGTAGGTGATGAGACCCATCTAATGATACCCTACTATCATAGAATATGATTTAGAATAATAATAAGTATAATGAATAAATCCTGTGATATGTCTATATTAGAGAATTTGATTGATTGGGAGATAGATAGACACTAATTCTGCTGATCATCAACCAAGACTCTCATAATATTGAGTTTTTGTGATAGAATATCATAGTAATATTGAGTTGAAGAGAAAGGACTAACTTGAATATAGTGTTTTTGATTACATTCTCATGGTTTAATAATTTTTAACTGAGGAATAAGATTTCATTAATGTGATGTTGTGACATCTGAAACAAATGGAAGATCTGATTCAGGAGTTCATGGAGGGACATTGATGAATTGGAGTCTACCAATATAATCTAAGACCATTCTAGTTGGGTGGATGAATAACTTTCTAGGGGAAGATACTATCATGAGATAAATTTTGGAAAGTGGATGATACCTTCCTAAATCCCTAGGATGACACCAAACCACATATGATGTTGAGGGGAAATTATTGGGAAACTGATAGTACCTACCCACCCCTTATTTGAATTGTATAATGGATGATACCTTTACATTCACTTATAAACATTAAAAATTAAATAATTATAATTTGTATCTTAGTGGTAACCAAACATATCAAGTAATAGGTACCCAATTTGGGAATGAACCCTAAAAATACTTCATGTATATTTCTTATTATCCTTCACTATTTTCCCATGTTTTATATGTGTAATGGGTAATCTTAATAGTTTCCATATTATCCTAACATATAATATAGGTTTGAATAATAAGATGGAAATTAAATGGTATGAAATGAATTCAGAAAAAATTCACATTGGTTCAACCCCATATGAGGTGATTGCACACAATAACGATCACATAAATTGGCATCAGATCTAATAAAGTTCCCTCTGGTTGGATCTATTTTAAAGTCCTAATTTTTTTATCTGACTGATATCAACTGAATATTTGATGATATTTCAATTGATCCTCAGATTGATAATTCAGTTCACATCCATGTCAAGGAAAACTTGGGTGTCTTAAAAAACCTTGAAGAATAGGAAAAATAGAGATTCCAAGAAACTCATAATGAATTTAAAAGTGAAATGGGATTATTAATTACAAGAAGGTAATAAATGTGGCAATTTTTCAGTTGTATTGTTTTATTACAATCCTCCAGAATAATTAAATTCAAGCTGTGAAGAGTATATGAAGAGTGAGTCCACTAAATCAATTGAAGACTTATACCTTGAGTCTACTATTATTTGAATAAAGTATCTATTGAGTCTATCACCAACATATTCAGGTTCATCATGGGATTATATATTGAGAAATCACAACTTGACTTGGAAGATGAAGAAATGAAGAGATATTTGGCTAAAAAGTAACATAGGTAAAAAAATGTCACTCAACTTGATGAAGATGAGGAAAAATCTATATCACGTTGCAATGAAAGGATTTTACTAATTGATGAAAATTAAAAAGGAGTGCTTATGAGAATTTTCTTAATGATAATTTTTTTATAGAAGTGATCCATGAATTGTAAAAACTATACAATACCTTTATGAATGTCAAATATTATTAGTTAGAAATTAAAGTAAAGACAATGAAGGATCTTGATAATCCCCTATAAGAGGAAATATAGATGTATGAAGATAATATTGGAAAAGTTAAAACAAAATGTGAAGATAGGGTGAAAACACTTGAAGACCAAAAGAACTCTTTAAATATGATATGTCTTGAGTTAGAGGTGAATATAATAAATATAAAAAACACCAAAGTAGAATATTCACAAGCTACTGAGAGAATATATTACAAATTTATTTATAAAAATATTCTTTATTATAAAAAAACTCATATTATTGGAAACAAATATTGACATTATCGCTTTATAAATCTAATACAAGATCATAGAAAATAATAACCATGATCAAGTTTAAACAATTTATACTAATACTGTTTTATCAACTGGTACATGTTAAAAATTTAAATCTAGGTAAATATGGGTGAAAAAAATACCAAGAAACCCACAAATGTTTCAAGAGTGAATGTGCAAAATTTTAAGAAGAGAAGGTCCTAAAAAAGATCTTAATAGAATGTGATTCCTACCAAAAAATATCTAGGTACAATATCTAGCCAGACCGTATTTTCATATAGGAGAAAAATATTTATTATCCATTGATTATGATATTAAATGTTTTCTCAAAAGGCTATTAAGTATTGTTGTTATATTATAAATTTTATAAGGATTGCATTTAGGGGGATGTGTAACTAGAATAAAGTATAATTATATTGTACAGAAGTACACTTCAAAACATAAAATTGATATATCTACTAGAAATAGATTTTAAAGTATTGATAAATTATTTTTTTTAAAATTTTTCTCTATTATGGTTAGTTCTAGTATATATCAATCAATAAAAATTATTATACAAATGAGAAAATATCACCAAAACATACAGTTAAACAATTGGGAAAAAATTATTTATTGGAGTACAAACAAAATAATAAGGTTTAGAAGAAAAATTCTAGTATCAAAGTTGAAAAGGTTGTCAAACCAAAGTAGAAAATATGAATATACTATGCTTGGAAATTTTATATCATGGACCATTAAAAATTATCTACGAATATCAATATAAAAGTGATAAAACTAGAATCAAAATGTGAATAAATCCAAGAGTGGAATGAGAGAATTGGTTTGGTGAAAGACATTACTATTGAAGATTTTGAGTTATTACCTAAAAAGGGTAATCTAAATTCTATTGAAGATTTGGGTGGAAGGTGTAAAAAGTTTATAAAAATATCTTACAAATTCATGACATGGATTCATGGATAAATGGAATTGTTAAATACCAAAGAGAAATCACTAGTGAATTCATATGAATAAAATTCTATTTTGAAGGAGGATTCCATAAATAAAAAGAAGATTGATAAAGTATATAAATAATACTTAACTATTTGGAAACCTATTAGGAATTATCAAAGAAAATAAAGCTATAAGAAAATAGTGAATTTGAGATCTAAGTGAAGTAATAAATCCTATTCCATTTAAGAAGAAAGATAAATAAAGTAAGAAAACCATGCTGTACAGAGATGATAAAGTATAAAAAATCATACAAACTGCTAGTATAATGATTTTCATTTGATTTGTCTCATAATAATATTGATATAACATGGTAATGAACATCTGAATGGACTTTATCATCTAAAATGAAGAAAAATTTTCTTTGTATTCAAAACCATCAATGAATATGTTACCATTATCTACTGGATAAGATTTACAGGTTGATACTCTATCATCATTTCCAGTTTTTAAAAAAACCCTCTTACACCCTATAGGATTCCCCCCTTCGTATCCATTGATCATCAAATTTGGTTAGTGTATATAGAGTCAATTTTATATTTTATGGTTCTTAGACATTTATTTGAATCATAAATCTTGATAAAATCTTGGTAGGAAGTTAGTTTATCATTAATTACCATTACTTTATCTTTGTTTTCTACGAAAAATCCATATCTTTTGATATTTAGAAAAATCCTATTGGACCTTCAAGGTTATTGTTTTACCTAAGTTGGTTCATCCTTTATATGTCTTTCAGGAATAAGATCAAATTTTACATCAAGAAAACTTCCTATTTTTCGGTCTTAAACTTCTTTATGTTTAATTTTCCTCCCAATGATTTGATGATCAATGTGTTTATTCCCATGGAAAACACCATTTTTGGCCACAAAACATCGTGTTTAGTAGGATTATAGAAATATTATCACATTAATTCCTTGAGATAACAAACTAGAATAATTTTTTTATTTATGTTAAATATTTTAAGAATACAAAAATCATATATATATTTCATGATATCAAATACTCAAAAATAAAAATTGATAATCCTCCTAGTCTATATCTTTTATGGTGCATTTTTTTTCAACTTTAGATGAAATGTAATTAAGTAGTAATGCACTAGTTTCTAGATTATTTCAATAGAATGATATATAATGATCACAACATCTCATTATCAATGGAACTACGTACAATAGGGTAGGATTCATCCTCTAAAACAATCCACTCAACTATGGTGTTCCCAGATGAGTGAGTTATGAAATAATTCTACAATATCTTAGATAGTTAGTAATTTTTTTGTGTCAAGTATTCACCACCTTGATCTGATTTGATAATATTAATACTTATTCATAGTTTAATCTACACTTCATCATAAAACTCTTTAATATTTCAAAATGTTTCAAACATTTATCTTAGAATAAACACATAACCAAACTAACTAAAGTCATCATTAATAGTTTAAAATACCTATACCCACCACTATCTTGAGTACTCATTAGTTCATATACGTCATTGTGAATAATATCCAATATTCCACTAGCCTACTAAATTTTTACACTAAATGGTTCTTTAGTCATTTTTCTCAATAGGCAATATTCAAATCTACCAAAATATTCATATTCAAATAATTCCAATAATACATCTCTAGAGATATTTTGGATGTATTTCTCATTTATATGACCATGAAGATAATAAAAAAGATAATTGGTTTTATAATAAACCTTAAAATTATTATATTGAATGTTATTTATTTATATTAACCATTTCTAGAGTGTATAAAACATTTTACATATTCCCAATGCCAAAAAAAAATTATTAATATATATATAATGACTCTTATTATTAATAATTAATAAAAATACCTTCTTTTCTCAAATTGGAATATAAAATCAAATTTCTACAAATAAAAGTAATATATTAATATTTTTTAAAATTTTAAAACTACTCCACTTAGTAGAATTATAAATCACATGCCAACTTCCAATGAATAAACTCTTTCCCCATTTCTAACACATAGATATACTTAACCTTTCATCCATTATTTCCTATATCCAAGTCTATTCTTACTAGCACGAATGTGTGGTGAACACTTCATATTCAATAAATATAATTCAAAATTAAGGAAATTTATTTCTATAACAATCACATCCATATTCTAAAACAATTATTTATGATAAAACTTCTCATCCTTAGATAAAAATATTTATCTTTATTATAAGTTATACCAATAAAAAAACTCAAAAATGATAATCATAATGCATGAAATAATCTATAACAAAGATATATATATTGGTGAGTATCATGTTTTATATCTTCTCATTTAGTAATTTTAATGAACGAAACCAATTTAAATGATTACCATATTGTTTTTGACGCTTTCACCGAGGCACACACATCTGTATATCGAGGACGCGCAACTGTTTCCCCATATTCTTGATTTCCAAAGGTGGGTGACATCCGTTCCTTATTTGGAGATGTTTTCTCCTTGATCAAAATATGATAATGGGATATCGGTTCTTCTTTCCATGGATTCCTCCTCAGAAATCATTACCTAGTTTGGGTCTCCCTTATAGATTAAGATGTGGTTCATGAATCTCATTCTTGGTGCCATATCTTTGTGGAATCCGGTTAATTATACTACTTCTGTCAGGAAATTCCATGGGGTCTTGATATGGTAGCAACCTTCAGTCATAGAAGATGGTAACATCAGGAATGTTGGTGTATATCTAGATGTGTGGACATTGAGGAACCTGTATTATTCCTCATAAGAGGGCATCTCAATAGGAAAAGAACCCGAGGCATCCCATGTGGATATTTGATTATCATATACCAGAGGCATGTCTCTGAGGTTTTCCTCATCTTTTCATGTTTAACACAGGATATGATGCGAGTTTAACATCTAGCAGAGACGGTTACACCAAAGGTGTGTCTTTTGAGGTTTTCCTTAGGCATCTTATATTTAACAAGATGTAGACCGTGAGTTTAACATCTTTCATTGGAGAAATGAGGGTGATCAGAATGTCCCATAGAGACGGATCAGATTGGTACATCCCTAGGAGGGAGCACCATGGGTGTTTATTAGGTGGATAGATTAGAACACTCAATAAGAGTAGACCCAGGATTGTGTGTCCCATAAAGAGAATATGTCACACCGTGAAGGGTGATCTGGACACCACTGAGGGCAGATTAGGGAGTGAGAACCCCAGAATGGGGGAACACCAAGGTTTACCATTGGCCAGGATTAAACTTCATGGAGATTTCCTACCTACCCTGTGTAGATTACATGGATAAAAAACCCACGTAGTTCGAAGGGGTAATGAATCAGGGTGTACACAAAGGACAAAGAACTGGAGACACTTTGGGGCTTATGTATGGACAACAGCCCGTCACAAGAGGGATACTCTTGGGTGGATTTTTATTGATGTTGTGGGACTTATGAATGGTTAGCTGACCGGGTGCCACAAGGAGCGGTGCTAGGATGAATGTCATGATCTCACCGGGATGTGGTAGCCCGGGTGACAATCATGATGGATGATGGAGAGTTGAATCAAGTGTAAGGGAAATGAGATGAAACTGTCTTGAAGGTGATAGTAGTGTTGGGATTGAGTCTCGAAGATACTTCCTATATATCCCCGTGGCAGGGAATCAAAGTCCTCATAGTTCAGTGGGGTGATGGGACACCTGAGGAGGTGGACAATATGGATGGGACCTAGAGGACGTGGAACCTCCAGGTTGGGTTATGACCTTCCCGAAACACATAGGTTCGAGGAAAAGACTAGGATGGGTCATGGGTGATGGGATTGAACCTCAGGGAGGCTTCCTATGTATCCCCGTGGTAGGGAATCAAAGTCCATGTAGTTTATCTGACGATGACTTACCCTCTATTGGGGACTTCTATGGCTTACGGCTGAATGGGGTTTATAATGTCTTACCTCTGAATGGGTTTGACAATGTCTTACTGCTGAATGAGGTTGACAACGACTTACCACTGAATGGGGCTGAACCTCAGGGAGGCTTCCTACGCACCCTATCTAGGAGATAGGGATCAAATCCCACATAGTTCGGAGAGTTTGGTGAACCGAAATGAAGTAGTCAGGACCAATAGTTGTTGGGATTGAACCTCAGGGATGATTCATACGTACCCAAACTTGGCCAAGATCAATGTCTGTGTAGTTAGGAATAGTTTGGTGAACCGATGTGAAGGTGGTCGGGACCAATGGATGGTGGGAATGAACCATAGGGAGGATTCCTACGTACCTTTCATGGACAAGGATCAAAGTCCATGTAGTTCCGAATGGTGTTGGTGAATCGATGTGAAGGGGGTCGGAACCAATAGGTGTTGGGCTGGAACAATAGGGAGGCTTCCTATGTACGTTTCCTTGTTAAAGATAAAATTTCACATAGTTCATGATGGTGGGGAACCATTGTGATGGGGATCAGAACCAATGGTTGTTGGGCTTGAACCTTAGGTAGGCTTCCTACGTACCTTGCCTTGGAAAAGATCAAAGTCCATGCAGTTCAGGATGGAGGGAACCAACGTGAAGGGGGTCAGAACCAATGGTTGTTGGGATTGAACCTCAGGGAGTCTTCCTACGTACCTTTCCATGGCAAAGATCAAAGTCCACGTAGTTCAGGATGGTGTTGGTGAACTGACGTGAAGGGCGTCGAGACCAACGAGTGTTGGGCTTGAACCTCAGGGAGGCTTCCTAGGTACCTTGCATTGGAAAAGATAAAAGTCCACGTAGTTCAGGATGGTGTGATGATTACACTCTAGGATACACAGGTGCTGCTATAGAGTGGAAATGGTGAATGGGGAACATGAAAGGAAGCTATCCAGGTTCTGCTATGGAGTGACAATGGTGAATGGGGCCTATGCATGGAGACTGCTCGGGTGCCGCTATAGAGTGGAAATAGTGAATGGGGCTAATGCATGGAAGCTGCCCGAGTGCCGCTAAGAAGCGGAAATGGTGGATGGGGCTTATGCATGGAAGCTACCTAGGCACCGCTAAGGAGTGGAAATGGTGGATTGGGCTTACTATTGGATGCTTCCCATAATGTATTCCTCATATCTAGCCATGAGGTCATACCGAATAACTGGTGGGTTGAGGTATATAATTGGGTCCAACACCTATGCACAAGT
This sequence comes from Viscum album, assembly GCA_963277665.1. NCBI lineage: Eukaryota > Viridiplantae > Streptophyta > Magnoliopsida > Santalales > Viscaceae > Viscum > Viscum album. The sequence continues at coordinate 1,986,079,610 of OY728122.1, forward strand.
GCAGAAGTGGGATAACACCAAGGGGAATTAGAATCTGTCCAAACAATGGGAGATGAAAAGTGTGAATCACATGCTCAACATTTGGAACACGGTGAGGTTGGCGTGACGATGGAGGATAACCTTTGACCATGTTCTAAACACAACATCCTTATCAAGTTAGCCTGAAATGGGGACAAACAATTGAGGGTCGACTGTCGACCGTGTTCGAAACACAGAACCTGGCTCGAAGTGTTTTCCAAAGTCTTACGGGGCATTGGCCCAGGATGGTAGGTGAGTCAATGCGGCATGGGACCAGGCCATTCGAGGGTCCCTTCAGACATGGAATTGGATAAATATCCGAATGAAGTACATACTAAGCGTGAGGTGGAGTGATGTAATGTTTGAACGGATTCCAACACTATTGAAATTATGCCTCTGTCATCATGGCATGAGGCATCTTATTCTTGGCGCATATGGCATCTCTTATTTGGAATAAGAGGCATCCTATTATTGAATGATAGGTAATGATACAGTTTAAAGTCCTGTAGTAAGGACTATTGCCTTTTCATTCTTGGAGCATAAGGCATCCTATGTTTGGAACATAGGGTGTACTACAGTTTATAGTCATGTAGAGGGGATTATTGGCATCTTATGCTTGGAGAAAAAGGAATCTCTTGTTTGGATCAAGAGGCATCCTATATTTGAAAAATAGGATGTACTATAGTTTATAGTCATGTAGAGAGGACTATCAACATCTTATGCTTGGAACATAAGGCATGTCTTGTTCGGAGCAAGATGCGTCCTATGTTTGGAACATAGGGAGTACTACAATTTATAGTCATGTAGAGAGGACTATTAGGCATAAGGCGCCTAGAAATGGCTCGTTTTGGGACTTACGTGATAGAATCCCTTTCTAGTGGATCCTGACATAGGAGTCAGGTGATAGGGTTTTGATGAGTTGCTTGAGGAATGGTCCGACTCAAGGTACTCAGGGATATAATGATGAGAATCTAAAATCAAGACATGGGAAATGAACCAAGTGAATATGTCGACTCAAGGTGTTTCATTGTGTGTAGAGGAGTATATCAAATAATGGTATTCCATAGGTGGAAGGTGGACGCACATAAGGTCATAATGGAAGCTCCGCGGAGCAAAGGGGCTCGCAGAGCATGTGGTCTCACAAAGGAGCTTTGCGAAGGAAAGCTAATCACAAAGCATAGACTCGCAAAGCAAAGCATCTCGTGGAGAAAAGGGGATTTTGGGGAAAAGGCTCTCGCAGAGAAAAAGATATTGCGAAGCAAAGGCTCTCATAGAGCAAAGGCTCTAACAGAGAAAAGACTCTCACGAAGCCTCGAGCAACCCAAAGGAGCTCCCTCATTCACAAAGGGCTCCGCCCTTTGTGAAGGGAATCACTTCACATAGCATGGGAGCTCCGTGAAATGGGAGATCAACGACCGAAGGGGTGGCGTGACCATCCTTATGAAGGGGGGTGAGTTGGATATTTATAGGCGATGGAGGTTGGTGGAGCATGCTGCGAAGCACAAATGCACAACAAGAAGAAAATCACGCTCCACAATTGGAGGGAGTTCCCTCAAGATTCTGGTAATCACAGAGCTGACCATTATAGAGCTTCATAGTGCCCGCGGAGGCTCTAGTCAAGTTCCCTCAAGTTCTTTGTAACAACAGAGTCGACCGTCATTGAGCTTCACGACGCTCGCGGAGGCTCCGGTTAAGTTCATCTGCTATGTGATCGTGGATTGATCTTTATGAATGGGCTCCATGAACCAGTTTTCTAGCCAAAATTCAAATGTCCATAACTCATAATCTGTAACTCCGTTCAGACCCTACGACTTGTCAAATAGAATATTGATAAACAAGCTATGCTCTTAGATCATGTATGGAAGCATTTGGAATATTTCATAGACGCGTTTTCCGGTGCCAACACATATATATAATTAGCTTTAGTGGGTCAAGATCTATATTTCTACAAGTTTTTAATCCAATTTAGTGCTTATATCAAATCTTATCTATTTTGGTATGATATTATACTGATCAAATCAAATATTATTCTTATACAATTGAGTATAAAAACCTTTATACATATCCATCATATGTAAAAACATAACTCTATTCCTATAGTATCCCGTTTATTAGGGTTTTCCAACTAAGTGAAACTCACAATAGGATTTGGTTACCTAACTCTTAGGGTTATCCATTTTGGTCATTCCTTACACAAGATAATCCCCATGAACCTAGATTGAGTACAAAACTACTCAATTTTATGATCAAGTTTTTTAAAATTGTTTTTATTGAAGGAATCTCCCACTTAGCATTTGAGGGGTTTTCTTAGTCTCAAAATTTTCATATGCATTATATTCATATCATTTCATAACAATCGTATAACATGAAATATTTATTATCTCATGTTTTATTCCTATATCATACATGCATTTAATTAGGTAGTTTTGGAATGCCTATTAAATCCACCAAATTAATATGTTATAACCATATTAATGTATAACTATTTAAAAAACTCATAGTTTTTGTTACAAAACCATAAATAAAATCCAATCATATTTATATATATCCCAGTGAATCCAATGTATAAGGTACATGAAACTCTTTCATGTAAGGGATTACAATTTCATGAAACTAAAAATAACTACAAGAGTAAGAAGTTTTGACAGGTAGCCAACACCCACATCTCTAGACAAGGAATTCGCCTCCATGATAGTGAGGAGTCCAACCCAAAATTTAAATAACTTAAAAATAGATAAATTAATTTTCTTAATGCGAATCAACAAATCTCTAAATAAAATATGGAATTAACCTTAATGTTTAAATTTCAAAAAAATATATACTAATTACATTTCCATATTAATGGTTTATGAGTCGATCAATTAAAATTAAACTTAAAATGAAAAAAATTCATGTTTTTAATGAGAAGGATCAACTTGAAAAAATGGACTTGACCTTAAAGTTAAAATCAAAACCAAATATGGATCAATTACAATTAAAAATTAAAGTGTTTTGAGTGGGTGAAAAAAAACTCACCCAGGGTGAAGAAAATCATGATAATATTTTAGTCTCACAATGTGATTAGAAGAACCATTATGCAACATGTTTCAATAGTTAAACCTGTTCCCAAAAAACAATTAAATTCGTAAGAGTTACACCTCAATATAAAGTTTGTAATTATTATTGTAAAACTAGATATCTAATCCATGATTAAAATTATAAAAAATTATTGATATGGTGGAGCAAAAGGATTCATTTATCCTTTAAAATTTCTAGGATATAACCTCATATAAAGAAAAAATGGGTTCCAAAAACACTTTTGGATAACATTATTGGATCCAAATTCATTTGAGTACCAAAATATTTATTATATTAAATATTTTATATGAATAATTTATCAAAATAAAATCCAATGGAGGTATATGGTATATAAACAATAGATACTTGTGACATATTTATGTTTATTACTCCAAGTTTAACCACATTGAAATGGTTGGCAGTGAAAGTGTCACTTTTCATGATAACTCAAGGAGAAATATAATTGGAATAGGTACTATTGGTTTTATTTATTATATCATTATTAGGGATTTTCATCTGTTTATGGACTTAAAAATAATTTTTGAATTATTAACTAATTATTTGATAGTGGTTTTAGAGTTTCCCTAGAGAATGATATATGAACAATGTTTGATTCTAAGGGTAAACTTTTATTTTATGTATCTCATTTTCAAAATGTAAATGATACTGATTTAAATATGTTTCGATCCAAAATAAAAAATGATTAAGTTTATAATAGAGTGATCCATGGATATAAAATAGATGTATTGATCGTTGTATCACACACACACCCACACTTGTTAAGCTCAACCAAAATAAACATATATTTGATTTCCCTAAATTGTGTTTCCAAAAGGATATTGTGTGTGAGCCTTTAAAAATTTATTTGAAAAAAAATATTTCCTTAGAACTAAATATGAAATATCCACTTTAAATTTCCTTAAAAATATTTACTTTTATCTTCTATGTCTAATAGTAGTTGCTAATATTAGAGTTAAATCTTACACATTTTTCATTATCGATGATTATATAATATTTACAAGGATTTATCTATTATAACATTAAAATATGGCTTATAATTTCTTTTTTATAAAATTTACCAATAAATTTGAAAATAGAAAAGTCATTAAAATCATATCCCATAATAGAGATCATTATGGATGGTTTAAAAATAAATACTTTGAGGAATTTTTTAATTCACAAGGTTATAATCAATATTTCACCACTCCCAGAACTACTAATAAAAATGGGGTTATTAAAAGGTCGAACAAAAATATATAAGACATTGTAACAATTTTATTAAATGAATTCATACTCCGTCAACCCTTTTGGACCAAGTAGGTCAATACCGCTTTCTATACTCTCAACATTATATTTGTAAAAAAAATCTTAAAAAACCTCCCATTGAGGTTTGAGAAGGTAATAAACCAATAATTTATTATTTTATGGTGTTTAAATGAAAATGTTATATTATTTACACTAAGTATAATTTTGAAAATTTTGATCCAAAATTGGATGAAGGTATTTTTCTTTGATAATATAAATCAAGTAAAGTATATTCTATCTTCAATAAGAGGAACAAAACGATTAAGGAATCAATTTAGGAAAAAATTTATGAGATGATAATTAAACCTCAACCACACATTGATGACATTGAGGATTATATAGGAATGTAGACAGTTCGTGTTCTATATTAATATAATGAAGTTTATTTTTAGGAAGAATAACCCTCAATTCCATTACTGAAGGCATGGGTTAATTATAAATGCCATCTATTAGGGAACATTTTCATTTCCTTGTTATATAGTACTGTTATAATAAGTTTAGTATTAAATGAGGTTGAAAATCGTGCTTTTATATAATAGTTCAAACCATAAAATATCAATGATTACATTAATGATTAAAATCAATTGATTTTTATGTATTAATAACTAAGACAATTAATTAGAAATAACATTTGGAATATATTTGAAAGAATAAATAATCATCCCATTATTGGTAAAAAAAATTTGGTTAAAAGAGTTAGATGATAAAGAAAAAATAATTTGAAATAAATATATTATTATAGTGTAAGACTATAATTAATAAGAAGTTATTTATTATAGATAAACATTTAAATCCACTTTTTTGTAGATTGAATCCATTATAATATTGTTGGAATTTTCCTCTAACATTAAATTTAAGGGTTTTGAAATGGATGTTAAGTGCTATTTATTTATTGATTTTATATCAAAAAAATTATATTTAGAGTAATCTCCAGATTTTTAAGATTAAAATTTCCAAATAATGTGTTTAAATTAACAAAGGATATCTAAACATTGAAACAATATCCTCAAGGTTAGTATGAGTGGTTGACTGAATATCTCATGGACAATGAATTCCAAATAGGTAAAGTTGATTATACCAAATTTTTAAAGCACTTTTCAAATGTTTTATTAGTTATCAATGTTTATTTGAATGATATTTTATTTATTTAAACTATGTAATCCTTTTGTTTCAAGTTTTTATATTTATTGAGAAAAAAAATTTAATTATTTATACAGCCGAGTAAATATTTTTTCTATAATTTTCAATTTAATAAAATTAAGGATTTCATTTATCTAAGTTAAAGAAAATATACTAACGAAATTATTGAATGTTTTTTCATAGATCTCAACATATAAATGATTACACATATGAGTACTCATTGAACAATAAAATTGTATAAATCTAGTAAAATAATGTGTTATAAGCATCATCAAGGTATGATTGGGATCCTAATTTACCTTACCATAACCCAACTAGACATTATGTTTGGTGTTTGTGTTTGTGATTTTTTCCAGAAACTCCTAAAAAATAACACCTTAATTATTTTAAACGGATATTTAAATATCTTAAAATGATAAATTATCTTGGACTATTCTACCCAAAAATAATTTAACTAAAAATTTATTTGGATGTTGACTTTGTAGGATGCAAACTTGATAGGAAAAGTACAAGTGGGAATTGAGACTTAGAAAACACTAAATATCATAGTGTAGTAATAATAAAAAATTAGTTTCATATTCTAGATTTAAATTATAATACATATACATATACATTTTTTGTGTTAAAATTATTTTTTATCAAGAATTATTTTCTAGACCATGGTCTATCTTATGATCATGTTCCCATTAAATATAACAACACTAGTGTGATTAATATATATATGAATCCTATTAATTTTTTTAAGTAATCACATTAGACTTAGGAACCATTTATTTAGATAACACTTTCAAAAGGATTATACCTTTATGAGTTTGTAAGAATCAATCACCAACTATTGGATTTTTCACAAAACCCTTCAATCAATAAATTTTTTATTTTATTAAATGAGAGATTGGAATGGAAATATTCATAATTTTTTATTAACATGAGATAAATTGAATCAAAATATATTTATTTTTAAAAATTTGATCTCTAAAAATTCTTTTTGTGTGAGATACATGTTCTAGGAACTAGTATTTTTATTCTCATACCAATATTTTGTTCCATTTTTTTTATTTTTCTTTTATAATTCTTTACTACCACAATCATGAATAAATATTTTATAATTTTTATTCACCTTTAATTAAATGTTAATCTAACTTATACCTCAATAATAAAATCCAATAATTGAAAATATTATGATATTTATTAATATTTTCCCCATTTAATTCCCCGAGATTTATGATTATTTTGAGATGCTTTAATGGAGTATTATACCCTTAATTATCAAACTTTATATTAAGAATTTTTGGTGTTTTATTCTTGATGTTTCAAAAAACAACTATAATTATGTTATGGTGACACTATGTTTTCTATATAATAGACAATATATACAAATTTACTCATCAGAATTTCGGTTTGCCTCACTAGAGTTCTAATGGTCAGTTGAAAAATTCATTAATATACTATAATCACTCTTTTTTATTTGGATTAATTCACTTTATCTCACTCATAAAAATAAATTTTAAAGTCTTCCTTAGTCTCTAGTGACCCCACATTCCATCTATTTATCTTTTTAAAAAATTTGGTAACATATTAACTATTCTATGACCTTCTTTCATATTTTATTTAATCTTTCTTCATGTTTATTTATAGGGTTTATGTTATTAATATCTCTAGAAACCATAACCTCAATTTTTAAGATCCCAGTTTTTCTATGAGGTATATATCCTTTAAATATTATGTTTATCCTTATGAATTATTTATATGGTTTAAGGAAGTGTTCAGGAGCATTTGAGGATTTTTCGGAGGTTAGATCTCTAGATTTCAGAGGAAACAATAGAGCCACATGGTTAGTTCTAACCATGAAGCTCAAACTGTTCGGATATATAAGGGTTCCACATGTTTTTTTTAAACAGTAAAATGTGGGATCGGGACATGCGGTGCTTATATAGAGGGTGTGAAAAATATGTACACTGTTTTTCTATCCATGTACTGTAGGTTGTTCGAGGTGTGCCCCTTGGATAGTAGGGTGAACACGGTTGGTGCCCAATTTTTCTAACTATGTGGCCAAACAATGATAACTTTAAACATTTTATGAAATTAATTTTTTTCCTCTATTTTTAAGAACTCACTCCACTTTTATTTCCTCCTCCACACACAACAACAACCCTCTCCACTCCCATTGTTGGGATTTATCCACACCTAAATCTTGGCCTTGGGGGATATTATTTGTCCAACCTATGAATTGTGATCCATCTATCACATTGGATCACCATCAATAAGATCTCAATTCCATTTGATCATTTAATCATTATTATTTCTATCGATGAAGTTATATTTGTGCGAGCTCATATGCCCTATTTTCATGGTTTTTTCCTTTTTCTTTTTTATTTTCTTGTGATCTGGAGCAGACCAAAGGTTGATACTAGATTAGTGTTCCTCAAAAAAAATAATTTATGTGTTCTATTAATTATCCCTCAAGTTCCATTGCTTTGTAATATGCCTAGTGAAGCTATACATTATATTCTCCATGTGTTTCCTAAAATATAAACATAACCCTTGTTTAACTGGTTATCCTTGATAAAATGACCTACTATCCACTTATTCCGATTTGGATAGCTCCCCTCAACTACTTCCACTAATGAGGTGTGCCCATAGAATTTCCCCTTAGTAATATGAATTATTATGTGACTAAACCATTTTCTATATAGTTTTTCCTAACTCCTAAATGTAATGACTATAAGGAATTGAATGGAAAGTGAGTTGTACGACCATATCACGTGTTTAAATAGAATAATGATTGTATCATCCTATTACCATATTTCATGGCTTCTCTTTTTCCATTTTCATCTTTGTTTGGGTTTATCTTGGGACTCAAGGGGATGAAGATAATTTAATCGGGAAACATACTAATGTTTTTGGATGTTTTTTTGTTTTAATTAATGGATTCTATGTATAAAAATATAAAGGTTTTTTAGGGTTATCCCCATGTTAGGATAATGATAGAGTGGTTTTGAATTTTTCTACTAAAAACTAGACTCTTCACAGTCCTCTAAACATTTATATACCATGTAATTGGATTACATGATATGTAATAGTCCCAAAGAAGATTCCATGAATTGATACATAGTGCTGAAATATTGTATGTCATGTAAAGGTTACAAATTGTGTAATGTTAAATGTCCGGTTTTTAATAAACATGCAATTAATATTTTAGCACACTTGAGTGATGTGTATTACAAGATGTATAACCTGCATAGAGTATTTTTAATTCATTAATTCATATCCTCCATGTTCTCAACCTAGGATCTATCCTCAGTTGATTTTGGATACCTATGCTCCATTAAAATCACTTTGTTCAGTGATTGAATGCCATTGCGTGTGGGTTGCATATCTCAGGGTGGGTAATCCTTTATCTTCCATGTTTCCTTTGATCATGGTGACCCTATTTCACTAAGATTTTAGATTCATTGATATATGGTGATGATTATCTTGATTAGCTTCTAGATCTGTCGTGTTATCTTCCTTAGTGACCATTACTTTGTTGATTGCACTAATCTAGGTGTTCTTTCATCGAGGTTTATGATGATCAATCATTTACACCATCCATTTTTTTGATGAATAATATCTAATATATGTGAGGATTAATTATAGGGCCCCCACTTTCATTTTTTTCCCTTGTCGGTGGATCCAATTGTGGGCATGTGCGACCTGAGTTTGAGGTAGTTGGTTCTGTCTCTTGCCGATGTCTAGTGAACTACATTGCTATAGATTTGTTAAATTATTTTATAAATGAAATCAAATGAATGATTGATATATTTTTTACGAGTAAAATGGGTTTTAATATAAATTGTGTTTTCCCCTTGTTTTGGTAAATGAAAAAAGGAGTTTCAAAGTATTGTGAAATGGTTTTATGGAATGGTTTTAATAGAATGGTTTTGATGAAATGGTTTGTAAATTTGAGCACAATGTAAGATTTGGGTACTTAGGTGGATGTTGTAGTAATATACATCATCTGTTGAAACTGTCAGGGGGTTCACTAATGGATATTTATCCTACTCATTATGCCTATTATACTAGGGACTTGATCAAATTTTTGGGAGGTTCACTTTCTAGGGTGTCCATCTACAACATAGATTCGATGAATACGTTTAGGGTATTGATGTGTGCATGATTTTCCATGTTAGGGTTATGCATGTCCTTGATATCCTGAACTAGTGTGATCCTTAGCATGATGTTACCTATGCTTTGGCTAATTTTGGTTTGTACTGTTTAGTTTTAGTTCCATGGATTTTATATTATATGTGATGCATGATTTAATTTTATACATGTAAAATGATTTGAACTATATTACCTAGATTATTTTGGAAAACATAGAAGAAGGGAAAATTAAATGTTTTTCCATTCTTTTGATATAAAAATAGTAAACTGTTTATCATGAATTTTTTTTTCATTAAATTTGATCTTGTATAGATTATTTATATAGAGAATTGTAATGGAACACCTGGGATTGATTCTACTGAGCATGTTTTCTCACACCTAGTGCACCCCTTCCGTGATGCATAAAAGTTTGTATATATTTCAATATAGGGAAATGGAAGGCCCCATAGTGAGGTAGAAAGGTTTTTTGTTAGCTGTGTCTGGGTAGTTGGTGGTGAGATGGTGGGTGTTTTACCATGATACCACATGTATTAGTCAGTTTCTATTTTTGTCATCCTTTGATGTTAGACCTGTACTTGGGATATTCTGACTACTTAGAGTTGTAAAATTTCTACTATCTTATTTTTTTTAGGGAATATATTTTTCTATTATACTATTAATAACTATTGTATATATTTATATATACCATGTTATTGTGTTAGGTTGGGGAAAATTTTTCCCTCTGGTTTTTGTTTGATGCCTGGGTGTTAGTTTCTAGCCTGTGGGGATCGAGAATACCATTTGGGTATGTGAAAAATCCGGTGGGGGTACTAGTTCGAGAGGGTATCCAGTTTGGGTTCATCATAGTTTGGAATTGGAGGGAGGTTTCATATCCTCAAGAGTCCTTCTATTGGGATGTTTAGTCGTCCAGATATTGGATTGTTGGGGCTTGAGAGGTAGGTTATAGTGAGTTCCTGACCAGATCCTGCCATAACTAGACTCAAGTTACTATGGGATGTTGGGATATATGTCTCTTGTTTTGAGTTCTTTATTTTAATAATATTTTTATGGGTTTTTTGGTTTTAATAGAGATTATTCTATGGTAGATCATTTCTTCTGTATGAGTGTGCAGAAGTATGGATTTGAGATGTATTCCATAGGTTCCATAGGAGGGTACATCTAATGTTCCTTAATGGAATCCGACCCTAGACCATAATTTTATTAAGGCTATCATGTGGGCAGTTTATGATATTGATGAAAATGTACCATAGGCCCAGAACATAGTTTCTAAGGTACCAGAAATAGATGGAGGAGAAAGGGATTGATCATGGGAGTTCTTGTATGGGAAGACACCATCCTTTAACGTTACAAATGAACCTCATAAGGTGGAGGAATATATTAAAAAGATCGATCATATATTAAACTTTATAGATACACCTAGGAGTATCATGGTAAAGTCTACGACATTTAGACTTGAGGGTATTAGTAAGTGATGGTGGGATTCCATGGTATGTGGGCTTAGACTGGATGGGTTTCAAGACCATATTATTTTAGTAGTTTTTTTCCAGATTCAATGATGATGGAAAAATCTCAAGAGTTCCTCTCTTTATAGTATGTAGATAATTTTTTATCAGCATACACTAATTGGTTTGTTGAGATGGTTTGTTTTTCTCCCGAGGTTATAAATAATGACAATCCGAAGACTCAAAATTACCTGCAAGGTTTGTGATTAGATATCAGATCGTAGGTATTTATGTTGAATCTTTCAACCAATACTGAGATAGTAGAAAGGTATATGATGGATGGCATGGATATGGTAGGAATGTTTGGATGGTATTCCTATTCTCTTCCACCTAGTGGTTGCTTTAGTGGGTTCAGGGGAAGGATATGAAGTCTAAAGATCGTCATAAGAGTGGTAGAGGTGGTTGTAACTGGCAGGCCTCCTCTACACCTTCAGTTATATCTAGTTGTGAATATCTAACTTACTATTAGTGTGTAAGGGTTGGGAACACCCGAAATTATTGTTTTTTTATAAAATACCTATCCTTTTACACATATTATTACATTATTTTACGCATAATTATCCTTAAAATAAAAATCAAGGATCATAAAGGCTAGTGTTTTTGGAAAATTAGGTACATTAAACTGATAACATGGAACCACAATGAAACATATTTTTATTAATCTTCCATAATGAGCTCTAAAATCCCTTTGATATCCGATAAATACATTGGATAACCTGGGGAATACATAAACCAAAGGGATGATCTAAAAATCTCAGTAAGGGAATAAACATAGGATTAAAGAATAATAAAGGAGTTATAAGTCATAACATGATAACATAAAAGGCATGGTACATGAATAATCGTATGGAAGCATAGAAAATAGAACATGGAATAATATGATGAAAGAAATATAGGAATGTGGTAGAAACCTAAAACATTACATAAACATGAGTCAAGGATCACTACCATGACTATATCACATGATGTACGAAGTCTCGTAATGGATTAGGTTTACTCCTTGATCCTATGAATGATGTCTCATGAGACTAAAAATTTCCCCATGAATTAGGGAAATATCTGGGTCCACCCATAATAACATGTTCATGCATATTTGTTCCATATTAAGAATCAAATATAAGGGATAAACATAAGGGTTACACATGGAAGGAAATGGGTATCATAATCATGTTATAAGGAATAACCAATGGGTGTATCATAGTTATGTCCATGAAATAATTGGTTTAAATAATATATGGACATTCATAAGGGAAAATAGTTATATATCAAGAAAAATTATGTCCATCTGAAGTGAAAACATGTAGAAAGAGTGTTTAAGAAATTTTATAAACGATCCCCTTCAGTGAGGTTTAAGGGAAAATATTAAAGAGTCTTTAAAGTGTACAAATGCATAATTGACCAGAAATTAAGTAAGATAGTTTTTAATGATTACATGAGTATTTTTAGAAAAATAATGGTAGATTAAAATGATATTTTAGTGTGTACATAAAAATGGGTAAAAAATTGGGTAAGTTCTTGGTTATTAGGGGGAATTGAAAAGGGGACGTTATTAAATATGTATTTCCCCATAAATAAAAAATTAATTGACCTAGATACAAAATTTTGGAACATATAAACAAAATTTAGAAGAATTATATAAGAATAATGAATAAATAAATTGATGTAAATAGAGAGAAAATGCAACTTAAAGGTAATTTTATGGTTCAGAGAGACCCCTTACCTTATGTTCCAATATATTGTACACTTACAATTAATATCATGAATAATAAAATTAGATTCATTAATAATTTAATTTATAACCTATTAATCATATGTTTTATTTATCAAAATTTTATTAAGTAAATTTATGGCCATTTCAATGGGTTATAATATTTAATTTCAGTGTTCTGGGTGCATTCATTTCATGGTTTTATTGTTGGTTTCCTTGAGTTTTATTATGGGAGTTATTTCTAAATGACAGAAAATAAATAAATAATAATAATGAAATGGTATTAATATATTTTCATAATTTTAAATGGTCCCATAGGTCATTTTTATTTTAAGATATGATAATGATTCATCAGGTGAAATGTTAATGAAAAATGATCAGTTTATTTGGGTGATTTTTCGATCTTCATGTACCGGTTTTGTTTTATTATTTGATATTATATATATATTTCAGTTATAGAAGATGGAAAAAGTAATAATATATATTTTACAATTTTTTTCACCATTATAATGGTTTTATGACCATCCATGAAGGTGATAATGAAAAATAAGAACTCATTATCCCGGAAGGTGGTGAATCAACACATCAAAGACGATGTATTAATTTTTAGAATAAAAGTAGGTAAGAAGAGGTTTGATGATGGATATTAAATTAACATAATAAAATTATAGTATATATATGATACTGGAGTTATCATTCTATTTTAGGTAGGGGAGGTGAGATGAGGATAAGAAAAGAAAATAAATTAATAGAGAAAGAAGGTGGGTTTTACCTCTTGTATATCGTCTCCTTAAGAACCTCCTTAAGGTAATTCAAATTAATATTTTAGTGAGACCTGAAATAATAGTATGTGTGTAAGAGTAATGGGAGTTTAATTTAGTAGAATATTTGAAATATCTAAATATTTTATGGTTTGAGGAGAAGAGGTGGTGAGGGGTGGTATTTATAGGGGGAGAGGAGTTGCGTTTTTGATTATTTTATTCATTTGTTTATTATTTTGACTCAAGACTATCAAAAGTGTTGATACTTATCACTAAATACATTAAATAATGAAATATATTTCGAGATAATTGTGCTTATAGAATCCATATATTATACATTACTCAAAAATTCATGTATTTATCTTATACCGTAAATTACTGTACTTCCCTATTCACAAAAAATCAACTATTTTAGAGAAATACAAAAAATTCACCCGAATAATTTTTTGATGTGTAGATTTAAAAAATGGAATACATTTTATGAAAATAATTTTCTAAATATAATAAATTTAAGGTTTAATTAAAATCATCATTTATTCAAAAAATACTAATTTTAATATTATAACTGATTTTATTACACTTTGAAAAATTAATTGAGGTTTTATAAAATTATCTAATAATTATAATTTAACAAAATATTAATTTATGAATCTATTTTATGAAAATAATTTTTCTTTTAAATAATTATAAAAATTATAAAATTTTAAATAAACATTTATGTTTCAAAAAAAATACAAATACTTAATTTATCATTTTAAAACATTTATTTACTTATTCCATGATATAAATATATAATATTTTTTTATAAGATACCAAAACTTTATTTATAATTTCATATGTGAGGTTATCATTCTAATGATCAGATTACTATTCCTAATGGTTACATTACTATTCAACGGTAAGTTTTCTATTCAAACGATAAGATTTCCAACAGTTATAAGGGTTTACTACTTCCTATAAATACATCTTATTACATTAACGAGTTACCTATATTTTCTCCAAGGTTCTATACAATATCATATTCAAAATTAATTCATTATTATTAACAATATGTTTTAATTCTACATCTTTGTTCGTGAGTGCAGTTAGTCTAGTGGATCAAGCATATCAAAATTTTCATATTTTTAGTATATTATTTTCTATTTACTGTCCTGTGATAATATTTGGAATTATCATTAGTTTTTTTCTTGACTAATTTATCATTATTAATCTTTGAGAATAATATTTTGTTGGTTTCTCTATATTATGTTCATGATTTATACTATATAAAATAATTATTAGAAGGTAATTTATATTGACAAAATTCAAGGTCGTTACATTCTTCCCCCCTTTTGAAATTTATCCCTCAAAATTTCATTTTACAAAATAAGGGAAAAATTGGTGAGGTTACTTCTCATTCATCACTTCCTTTGATTACCATGTCACATTTTCATATTTATGGTTCCTCTATAGTATTTTGATAAAGTGATTAGTCTTTCTACATAGAACCTTATCTCTATGGTCTAAGATCTTCACCGACTGCTCCTCATAAGGGAGATCATTTTCAAGATATACCACCTATGAATTATTTATATGTGAGGGATCTGATATGTACTTAATCAAGAGGTATATGTGAAATACATCATATACTTGAGACATGGTTGGTGGAAGTACTAGTCAATAGGCCATAACTTTGACATGATTAAGAATTTTGAATGGGACAATGTACCTGGGACTTGTCTTTCATTTCTTCCCAAATATAATGACTCCCTTTCATGAAGATATATATAGGATTAATTTATCACCAAACTAAAACTCTAAATCCTGTCGATAATTATCTACATAGTTATTTTGTCAAATTTGGGTTACCTTTATGTTCTTCAGAATGTTTTTTTACTTTTCTACCATTTTGTTGACCATTTCAGGTCCGAACATCTTATATTCACCAACTTCGTCACAACATAAAAATTTTATAAATATTTTACCATAAAGGGCTTCATATGGGGCTATTTGGATGCTTGAGTGGGATCTATTGTTGTAATAGAACTAATCTAGTGGAAGATGCTTATCCCATACTCCTTTTAAGTCCATAAAACATGCTCTTGACAAGTCTTCTAGTGTCAGAACTATCTGCTTAGATTGGCCTTCAGTTTGAGGATGATATGTCGTACTAAAGTTCAGCTCAATATTTAGATCATGTTAGAGAATTTTTCAGAAAATGGAAGTAATTGTCAGATCACGATTGGATATAATCGAGAATGATACTTCATGTAGCCTCACCACTTTTTTGATAAATATATGTGAAAGTTTTTCAAGTGAGAAATCCTCTCAAATTGAAATAATGTGATATATCTTTATAAGATGATCCACTACAATCCATATTGTGTTATTTCAAATTAATTTCCTTGGTTGTCTAGTGAAAAAGTCCATGGCGATGTTTTTATATATCCATGTTGGTATGGGTAATGGTTTCACCATCCACATAGAATATTTTCTTTCATCCTTCACTTACTAACATACCAGGAAATTTGATGTATATTCTACTATCTCTTTCTTCATATTGTCCCACCAATAGTTCTCTAAAAGATCACGATACATATTTTTTCTCACTGGATGATTAGATAAGGTTGAGGATTGTGCATGATTCAAAATATCTTTATTTATCTCAGGATATGATGGTACACGTAGTCATGACCCAAACATTATAGCTCCTTCCTCACCAATTTTGAAATATGAGGATTTCAAATTTTTGATAACTACCACATTATTTTGAATTTCCTCATCATTTTTTTGATCACCCTTTATCTTCTCTATGAGGGAATATTGAGAAATCATATTGGAAAATATTTTTAATTTTCCTTCCATAATGATCCCCAAGTACATCCCTTGAAAATCTAAGAAGATTATATCCTTATGAATTCTCATTATTGATAATGTCATAGGATCCTTTATACTAAGAGAATTCCCCGCTTTTTTTTGATTTACCAGGATGGTAGTGGATTGAGAAGTCATAATACTTGATGATATTTAACCATATTCACTGGCACATATTACAATACTTATATGTGAATATATATTTGAGGATATTTTGATCAGTATAAATATAACACTTCTCCCCATAGAGATAATTCCTCCATATTTCCAACATTAAGATAATAGCCTCTAAATCTAGATCATATGTGGGATAGTTTTTCTTAGTAACATTAAAATTACTTGAGGTATAGGCCATCAATTTATAGTGTTTCATCAGCACAAAGACTAAACTCTTATTTGAAGCATAACTTTATAAAAAAAGGAATCACCCACTTATCAGTAGTGTAAGTATGGGTGCAGTGATCAACCTCTTTTTGAACTATTTAAAGAAATCTTCAAATTGACTGGTCTAGAAAAACATTACCCCCTTTTGAGTTATCTTTGTTAATAGATTTTACAATCATGAGAAGTTTTTCACAAATCATCGGTAATACCCTACAAGACCAAAGAAACTACAGATCTTCATTACATATGTTGGCCTAAGCCACTCTTTAATTACATTTATCTTAGAATGTTACACATATATTCCGTTTATAGTGATAAAATACCTTAATAATGATACTTTATCCATCCAAAAATAACATTTACTATATTTTCATACATTTTATTCATTCGTAAAGTCTTTAGTACAGTATTCAAATTCTCATCATGCTCCTCCGTTATTTTGGACTGTTTCAAAATATTATCATTAAAGACTAACAAAAAATTTTCAAGTTAATATCTTAAGAATCTATTCCATAAGTACATGAATATATCTAGTGAATTAGTGATTCCAAAGGGCATCAATATGAACTCATAGTGTCTATAGTTCATTTGAAAGGAAGCCTGGGGAATATCTTCCTTCCTCAACTTTAATTGGGGATATCTTGATCAAAGATCCACCTTAGGGAAATACTTGGCCCCACTTATTTGATCAAAAAAGTCATCTATCTGTGGAAGGGTATAATTTTTATTTATCATGATTTTTTTAGGTTCGCGATAATCAATTAAGAGGCACATTGATCTATCCTTCTTGAAAAAGAGGACTGAAGAACCCCATGGTGAAGAACTCGGGTGTATAAAATCATTGTCTAGATTCTATAGAAACTACTTCTTTAGTTCTTACAACTCAATGGTGGACATTATGTAAGGAGTATTTTATATAGGTAGTGATCTAGGAATATGTTCAATTGAGAACTCAAGCTCTCAGTCAGAAGGAAGACCATAAAACTCCTCATGGAACACATGAGTGTAGTCTCTCACAATTATAATGTATTCAAACATGAATCTCTCAATTGTCTCAAAAATTCGAGCTATATATGCTTGATTATAATGAAATAATATCTATAATTGAGATAAATTTTTTGAAGGAGATTCATCATCCTCCTAACACTTGTACAGAATGTTAGGATGCCTTAAGATGTGAAGAGTGATCTACCTTTCTCAACAGTTGATGTTGGATTTATATAGAGATAGCTAATCCATGCCTAGTATAGAATCAAACTCCACAAAAGGAATTAAGACAAGATTTTCAAGGAGGTTCAGTCCACAAACATTGACCGAGGAGGAATTATATAGTTTGGATGCAATAATTGACCCATTGTCCATTCACATAGAAAACTGAACCATTATATTTTGAGGTGGTGTTTGAATAGATCTAATAAACATAAAAGATATAAAAGAATGTGTAGAAATATAATAAAAATGTATATTAAATATTATTTAATGAATAAATAGAATACCTTTCACCAAATCATTGTTAGGATCCACCTCATTAGTAGTGATATAATACATTCTTCCTTGATTCCTTGGTGGTTATTATTGTTGATTTATATCAACATCCCATAGATTAGGGAATTGGATCACAAAATTCTTATTTTCCTTGTAGTTGAAACACTAAAATACAAGCTAAGTGTTCATATGAACCTTCATTTCTTCTTCCAAATTTGTGATCTTCTTCATATCCCTTCGACAATAATTAACCTAATTTCCCTATCTTCCACATTTGAAGCATCTATTGGATCCCTTTAGATATTTCCCAAGATGCTTCTTCCCACACTTTATACATGTAGGATGTAGGGTTTTCTTTCCATCATTGGTTTTATGTATTGATCCTCCTTTGTTAAAATCCATTTTCATATTTTTATCTCTGGGTTCAAAAGACCACTGAGAGTCTCTAATCTCCATTTCAACATTAAGGGAACAATGAATAATCTCCTCATAGTGATCAAAGTCTCTAATCACCAATTATATTCTATACTCAACTTCATTGCAATAAATAAGTGACCCAAATTTATTTCCATTTTCACAAAAATACATAGGAATATCATAAAATCCTTTTAATGTTTTCCTCATACACCCCAACAGATTTATCTTCCCTTTTCTTTAGTGTAAGGAAATCCCTTTACATATTAAGATAGATAGTTCAGGGAAAATATCAATTGAAAAATATTTTCTTGAATGATTACTATTACATGGAATAAACATCCTCCTCTTAATTCATGGTTTTGATATGTTCCACCACTAACTATATTCCCTATCAAAATGATAGATCACCAACACAACTTTCTCTTATTTTGAGCACTAGAGATCATATAATATCATCTCAATGGAGTTAATCCATTGTTTTGAGATAAGGGTATCAAAGATCCACTAAATATAGGAGGAAATTATTGAATAAATTATTCCACTAAAACATACTCTTTATTAGAAGTATGGTTTTCCACATGATTCAAGTTATTATTTATTACTTGAGATAGTTTTTCTAGTACATTCATAATATTTTTCTCTCCCATTCTGATTATATTTGTAATTTCATTAGGGATATCAACACATTTCCTATAAAATTGATTATTGGAATGATTTATTCTATATAAATATATTAAATAAGAAAAATAAAGTAAAATTTTGTGGGCCTGAATACTTAGACAATAATAATATAAAAAGGAATCTTTTAACATATAAGGATAAAATTATAAATGAAAATTATATCCTAATTTTTTATTCCCTAAATTTAAATATAGGTTATCCCTGGTGATATAAATTATCCTTAGAGTTCTTAAAAAATTATTCGAGTCATAATCCCCCAAAATAACTAGACTGTGCTTTGATACCAACATATGTAAAAGGGATGAGGTAAAAATCCTAATAAAGAATAAACATTGGAATAAATCATAACACATAAGTTAGAATGGATAACATGAAAACTTAAAAGGAATTCCACATGAATAATTTTATGGAATAATAGTATATAGAACATGGAATCATATGATCATGGAAATATAGGAATATGACATCAACATAAAACATAAAACAAACACGAGTCAAGGAAAACTTCCATGACTATATCACATGGTGGAAAAATATCATAATTGATTAGTTTTACTCCCTAATACCATACATTTTGTCTCATGGGACTAAAAATTATCCAATATATTGGAGCACTATTTGGGTGCACCAATCACAACACGTTCATGCCTATGTGCACCACATGAAGAATCAAACATGAGGATAAACATAAGGGATACCCATGGAAATAAATTGGTATCTTAATCATGTTATAAGGAATAAACAATGTGTGTATCATACTGGTGTTTGTGAAATAATATTATTAAATCATACATGGACACTAATAAAGTAAAGTTGGAATAGATCATGAAAAATGATGTCCATTTGAAGTGAAACCCTGTAGAAAGGGTGTTTATGAAATTTTAGAAATGAGCCACTTTAGTGCGGTTTAAGGGAAAATATTAAAGAATTTTTAAAGTAGAAAAAAGAATAATTTATTGCATATAAAAAAAATTAAATAAGGTATTTTTTTTAATGAAATGAGTGATTTTAAAAAATAATGGTGGCCTAAAAATATATTATGGAGTGTACTTGAAAAGGGGTAATAAATTGGAGAAGTTCTTGCTTATCGGGATGAATTGAAAAAGAGAACCTTATAAAATATGTATTTCCACATAAAAGAGGGATGAATTGATATGGATAATTTTTTTGGAACATATAAATCGGTTTTATAAGAAGTTAATAATAATAATGAAGAAATACATTTGTTTAAAGAGATATAAAGTGTAATCCAAAAGTAATTTGGAGGTTAAGAGAGATCCCTTACCTTATGTATGGATGTGTTCCGCACTTGTACTTGATATCCTGGATTATAAAATTATATTAATTAATAATTTAATTAATAACCTATTAATAATATATTTTATTTATTACAATTTTATTAAGTAAATTTATTTCCAATTTGATGGGTTATAATGTTTAATTTCACAGTTCTTGGAGCGTTCATTTCATGATTTTTGGGTCAGTTCCCCTGAGTTTAATTGTGGGAGTTATTGTCAAATGGAAGAAAAACATTAGAATTGGAAGGAAATGATATTAATATATTTACATAATTTTAAATGGTCCAATATATCATTTTTTTAAATATGATAATGATTAATTAGCTGAAATGTTGATTAAAAATGATTAGTTTATTTTGGTGGTTTTTAGATCATCACAAACTAGTTTTGTTTTATTATTTAATATTATGTATATATATCAGTTAAAAAAATGAAAAAAATTATAATATACATTTTAAAATCTATTTTAACAATTATAATGGTTTTATGATCAGGCATGAAGGTGGTAATGAAAAATAAAAACTCATCGTCTACGAAGGTAGTGAATCGACACATAACAAACAATGTTTTCATTTTAGAATAAAAGTAGAAGAGAAGAGGTTTGATGATAGATATTAAATTAAAATAATAAAATTACAATATATATTTGATAATGGAATTTTAATATTTTTTAGGGGGTGTAGGTGATTGGATGATAAGAAAAGAGAAGAAATTAAAAGAGAAAGAAGGAGGATTTTACTACTTGAACATCATCTCCTTGATAACCTCCTTAAGGAACTTGGAATTGGTCTTTTGGTGAGAAAAGAAATACCAGAACATAGGGAAGAGTCTTGAGAGAGTAATTGGGAATAATATTTTTAATATCCAAATATTATAAGGTGTGAGTAGAATAGGTGGCGAGGGGTAGTATTTATAGGGGAGGAGAGGGCGTTTTGATTATTTTATTCATTTGTTTATTATTTTGGCTCAAGACTATCAATAGTGTTGATCCTTATCACTAAATACAGTAAATAATGAAGTAGAGTTTGATATATTGGTTATTAAATTATGTATTCATCATACATGACTCAAAAATTCATTTATTTAGCTTACACCATAAATTACCATATTCCACTATTCACAAAAAAATTCAACTATTTTAAAAAAATCCCAAAAATTAATCCTAACCATTTTTTGAAATATATATTTTAAAAATGATCTCAATTTTATGAAAATAATTTTATAAATATGATAAATTAAAATTTTAATTAAAATCATCTTTTATTTGAAAATTCCTAATTTTTATATAATAACCAATTTTATAACACTTTGAAAAATTAATTAATGTCTAATAAAATTATATTTTAATTTTGATATAAAAAAAATATTTATTTATGAATATTTTTATGAAAATAAATTTTATTTAAAATCATTAAATTAATTATAAAATTGTAAATAAACATTTATGCTTCACAAAATACCAATACTTGATTTATCATTTTAAAATATTTATTTATATATTAAATGATATAAATATATCATATTTTCATTTGTAAGATACCTACATTTTATTTATACATTCATAGGATAAGTTACTATTTGAACTATCAGATTACTATTCAAATGGTCAGGTTACTATTACAACAATTAGATTTCCAACAGTGAGAAGGGTTTACTACTCCCTATAAATACCTCCTATTACATTCATTAGTCACATCAAATTTATACAAGGTTATATATAATTTAATCATAAAAATGAAATGTTTATTATTAACATTATTTTTTATTCATATAACTTTTTTTGTGGGTGCAATCATTCTTGTCGATTGAGAATATCCAAATTTTCATATTCTTATTATCCTATTTTCAATTTATTATCCCATGGTAAAATCTATAATTCATATTGGTTTATTTTATGACTAATGTATCATTATTCATTTATGAGAATAATATTTTATTGGGTTCTTTATGTGATTTTCGCGATTTATACTATATGAAAAAATAATAAGAAAGAAATTTCCATTGATAAAATTATAGGTTGTTACACTATGCCTGCAAAGATGTGTAAAAATTGTGAATATTATATTCATCTACAATGTTTCTATTAGGATATGCATGCACCTTAATATGGTTAGGGATCATTGGATCCAAAGGCTTTTATGGGGCTTTCAGATGCTTCAAATACTACTGGGATCCAGCCATATGCATCAGGAGTGAAGCACCTTCAAGCAGTATATGAGTTTCCAAAAGAGATAGTTTCAAGTAAATTGATAGTGAGAGGTACCATATTTATTGAATTTCTAGTATCGATTTATTTATTTTATATTGGTTCTTCCCACCTGTTTATATCTAGATGTTTTGTTGATATTCTTAAACTCCCAATGTAGGTTGTTTCCATTGTTATGGAGTTAGTGAAACCTCTTGGGAAGAGGAAATATAATGGATTTTAGTGTCCTTACATGACATCGATAGCTGATGAGGAATTAGTTTTGGATTTCATTGTTCTCAATCTGGATCTATTTGACATCATCATTGGGATGAATTTTCTTGTTTCCCATCATGCTGAGGTTTACTTTTATCATCAACATGTATCATTTATTATGGATGATGAGAGCTCACTAGTGTTCTAGGGAGAGTGGGATCTATGGTTTGGTCATGTTGGAACTTACCACCCAAAGCTCAAAAGTTTTTGTCTACTATAGTAGGTAAGGATAATGTTGTTTCTTCTATAGTAGATCTTCTCGTACTTGTTTAGGATTTTCTTGATTTTTTCCCAAATTATTTCTCCAGTCTTCCTCTAGAGAGGGAGATACATTTTATGATTGACCTATTTCCAAGTACACAATCAATTTTTATACCTTCTTAACATATGATACTAGATGTGAGGAAATATATTATGATTCAGTTGGATGATCTAATGGTGAAGGGTTTTTTCCCTATTGTTTTCCTTGGAAAACCCCTGTGCTCTTTGACAATAAAGTAGATAGTTCACTTTTATTGTCTGTAGACTATCATAAGTTGAACTAGGTAATATTTAGGAACAACCTTTTCCTCACATGGATGATTTTTTGATCTGTTAAAGGGGGAAAAGTGGTTTTCGAAGATTGATCTTTGGTTAAGTTATCATCAGCTCAGAGTTCGTGAGTTTGATATATTGAATACATGTTTCAGGAGTAGGTATGACCATTATGAATATCTAATGATGCCATTTTGTCTAACTAAAGTTCCTATAGTTTTTATGGATTTCATGAATCATATATTCCATGAGTATCTAAACACTTTTTTGGTAGTTTTTATGGAGGATATTTTGTTTTATTTAAGATCCAAGAAGGAGTGTGAGAAACATTTGGGTTTGGTTCTAGAAATCTTGAGGATTATCTATTTGTATGGAAATATTTCAAAATGAAAATTTTGGATCCAAGAAGTGATGTTCTCTGGACATGTGATTTCCGAGCATAACTTATTAGTTGATCCTGAGAAGGTGAATACTATGTTTTCATGGGAAGAACCACGTAATGAATTTTAGATTCAGAGCTTACCTGGTTTTTCTAGATATTATCGATGGTTGAAAAAGGATTTATCAAAGTTGGATTTACCTTTGAATTGTATTACTAGGAAAGGGGTGAAATTTTTATAGGATAAAAAGTGTATGTATTATTTCAAAGATATGAAATGACTTCGGACATTTACTCCTATCCCAATCTTACTTGATCTCAGTAAGTGGTACATGGGTTTATATGAATCTTTTAGAGATATCATCGGTTTCATGATTATACAAGATGATCATGTAGTTGATTACGACTATATTCATCTTTGACTGCATGAGAGTAATTAACCCACACATGATTTAGAGTTTTCCACAGTTATTCATGTGCTTAAGTGTTGGCATTACTATCTTTTTTTTAGAAAGGTTCATTGTATTTTCTAGCCATAAGAGTTTAAGTTATATATTTTATAAAAAATAATTGAGTATCAAAAAGAGATGATGGGTGGAATACATTTATACTTTTGACTTTGATATTGCCTACACCCAAGGGAAGGGGAATTTCATTGAATATGCTCTCAGTAGGAAAGTGCTATCCCAAGTTGTTTTGTAATCGAAGGAAGAGTGGAACCTTATGGGACTCTTCACTTAGTTTCACCTAGATTATCAGGAGGATATTTCAGGTTTGGTTTTGACTAGTGTTAAATTATCATCATATCTCATTGTTTCCATTCCTCAAATTTAGTAATATGATGATGAGTTCATAGGAATTAAAAAAAACCATTATAATGGGGATACCATTTCTAGTTGGTCTCTTTCTTCATATGGTATTCATAATTTTTAGTATTGGGTTGTTGTCCCAACATCTATGAAGTGATCAGTTTTTTTAACTATAATAGTTCTTTATAGGGCATTCATCCTGGAAATATGAACATTTATTATGACATGATATTTCCATTCTAGTGGATGGGTATGAACCATGAAATTTATGATTATGTTCCCTACTATTAAAAATTCTAACAAATAAATACAAATCATCTAAAACCTTATAGGTCTCTCCAACCTCCTTCAGTTATATTTTGGAAATGGGTTGATGTGTCCATGGAATCTATTTTTGGATTAACATGGACTCCCCAAGGGGTGAATGCTATTTGGGTGGAGATTGATTAGTTCACAAATTCATCTCATTTCATTCCGATCAAGGACACCGTGAAAGTTTAAGATATAGGTAAGCTTTATGTGTTGGAAATTCCAATGTTTCATGGGTTCCATATACCATTGTTTCAAAAATGAATCCTAGTCCTACTTTTTGGTTTTGTAGGATAATCCAAGAAGTGATGGGGACTCAAGTCAGGTTGATTACAACTTGCAATCCATAGAAAAATAGTTAGATGGAGTGTGCTATTCATATTTTGGAGGATATTCTCCATGCCCATGTCATGGATTTTTGTGGATCTTGGTAAAACCATCCAGGACTGGTTAATTTTTATTATAATAATATTTTTCAATCATTAATCATAATGGATCCATTTGAGGCGTTTTATGGTGTCCCATGCATATCACCTTTTTATTGGGTAGATGTTATAAAAGCATCTTTCATTGGACTGATTTTAGTTCAAGAGATGTCATCAAAGATTCATGATATATATCCGCATTTTATTATAGCGCAGAGTCAAAATAAATATTATGCATATTAGGGGAATCATCATTTGGAGTTTTCCATAGGTGATTGGGTTTTCTTAAAATATTCTCATTGGTTGGGTCACCATCGGCTTCAGAAATAGGGAATGTTGGCTTTGAGATATGTTGGACTATTTGAGGTCACTGATCGACTTGAGTAGGTTTCTTATTGTCTAAAATTGTTAGTTCAGTTGATAGGAATTCATAATTTTTTCCACATATCACATCTTAGGAAATACCATCCCGATACATCTCACATTCTGAGTTGGAAAGAGATCGAGTTAGAGCCAGATGTTTCTGTTGTTGAGAATCCAGTGGATATCATTGCTTCTTAAGTTAATGTTTGTAGGGGAAATTTGATTCTATTTCTCAATGTTTTATTGCGACATAGATGATATTATCATGATACATGGGAGTGTGATTCATTGATGGTGGATCAGTGTACCAATATCTTTACCTGACATCATTCTCCTACCTGACTTCATGGGGTCATAATGTCTTATGGTGGGGATTTTTTAATATTTTGTTACCATATTTCAAGTATTTCACATATCTTTATTAATTTTCCTATTTGTTTGGGTGTGTATTAGGACTCCTAAGGATTATTATAATTTTCTGGGGATAATGAACTAAAGTTCAGTGATGTATATTTTTTAATTAATGGAGTCTGAGAATAAACATATAAAGGATTTTTAGGGTTCTCCCTGAGTTAGAAGTAAGCTGGAGTAGTTTTAGAGTTTTCTTCTGAAAACTAAACTTTTCATTGTTTTCTATAAATTTACAAGGAATGGAATATGATTACATTTCATGAAATAATCTCAATGATGATTCTATGAACCGATACACAATGTGAAAGGAGTACATGTTGTGTAAAGTTACACAGATTGTAATGTAAAATGTTGGGTTTTTAATAAAAAGGAAACGGGGGTTTCAAAGTACTTGAGTGTTGTGGATTACATGATGTGTAATTGGACTGCACATAAGTAATTATCTCAAGTTGGTATTTTAGGGAACCACATGAATTATTTTTCATTCATTCATCCACGACCTCCTTACTCTCGACCTATGAGCTCTCCTCTGGTGGTTTTGGAGACCTCCACTCCATCCTAATTGCATAGTTCAATTATTGATCTTCATTTTAGTTGGGTTAAATCTCTCCAGATGAGTAATCCTTTGGTTTATTTATTTAAATTTATCAAAGTATCCGTGCTCTTCTATGATTTTAGATCCATTTACATGTTATGATGAATCTCTTGATTCCTTTCTTGATCTGTCATGTGATCTTCGACCTAGGTCCATTACTTTATTGGTTGCGGTGTGATGGGCATGCTTTCATTGTGGTTTGTTGTGATATAACCTTCATTCTATCCAATTTTTTGTTTAATAAATTCTAATATTTGTGATGTTTGATTATAGGTCCTCTATTGTTGCTTTAGTGTTCCTCTTGTTGGTGGATCTCATTGTGGGCATGTGCGACCCAAGTATGAGGTAGGTTGTTTCATCTCAAGCCTATATTATATTAACTACATTGATCTCGTTTTTTAAATTTTTTTATAAATGAAATGGAATTATTGATTGACGGATTTTTGTGTGTGGGAAACATATTTTTATAAAAGATGACTTCCCTAAGATTTTGTAAATGAAAAATTGTTTTTGAAATAATTGTGAAATGGTTTTATGAAATGGATTTTAAAGAATAGTTTTGATGAAATGGTTTGGAAATTAAGCAAATGGGAATCCTTGGGTACTTATTTGGAATGTTTATTAATATGCCTCATCTATTGTTACTATTTGGAGATTAAATCATGGGGTGTTATCATACTCCATAAGCTTGTTTTTCTAGGGTCTTAATAGACTTGTTGGGAGATTAACTTTCTAGGGAGTTCCTTTGCTGCCTGGATTCAATGCATTTTCTAGGGGATTACTGTGTATGAGATTGTTTATTTTGGGTGTATGAGTTTCCTAGCTATCATGACCCAGTGTGATCCTTTGAATGATGTTACCTATTCATTGGCTTCTTTGGATGATTTTGGTTTGTACTATTTAGTTATACTTCCATGGATATGATATGATATGTGATGCATGATTTTATTTGATATATGTAAAATGATTTGAACTATTTTACCTAGATTATTCTGGAAAATTTTGAAATTGGGGAAATTAATTTTTTTCTTTGCTTTTTATATAAAAACTATAAACTGCTTATCATGAATTGTTTTATTTAAAGTTGAGCATGTTTAGATTATTTGTACATAGACTTATTATGGAAGACCTGGGTGGGATCATACTAATACTATTAGATCACACCTTATGAACCCCTTTGGTGGTGCATAGACCTTTGTATGTCTTTCGATGTATGGAAATGCAAGGAACCACGGTGAGGTGGTGAGGTTTTCTCTCAGCTATGTCAAGGTATCTTGTGATGAGATGGTGGGAGTTTTTACACACTATCACATTGAGTGGTCAATTTATGTTTTAGTTTTAAATTGATGTTGGACCTATACTTTGGATATTATAACTTCTCTGGATTGTATCATTTGCATTGTCTTATTTTAGTTATGGAAAATATTTATCTCTTCCTTTATTTCTCTATATTTTTATATGTATATATTCCATGTTGTTGCTTCAGGTTCATCAAAATAATTCCCTCAGGTTGTTGTTTGATTCCCGGTTTCTAGTCACTATCCCATGGGGATCTAGAATTCCCTTTGGGTACATGACAACTCGATTCATGTACCATTTCGAGAGATTATTCGTGCCAGTTTCATCACAATGGTTACAACCTTGTTAAAGAGGAATTCTAATGAACTATGAAATCTATAATGGAAATTCCAAAAGTATTTGAATTCTTTATACTATTTTGATCTACTAGAATGGAATACTTATAGTTGTGATACTTTAGCATGGAGTCCCTTATACATGTGATACTTTGGCATGGAACCTATTATACTTATGATACTTGGGAATGGCATCCCTTATACATGTGATAATTGGGAATACCATCCCTTACACTTATAATACTCAAGAATGTAATCCATTACACCTATGATACTTGGGTATGAAGGCCCTTATGATATGTGATACTCATGCATGGTTCCCTTTACTGCCTTTTGGGACTCTATTGACTAGACATGGATGCATGAGTTATAAATCAGGTCCTAGATGGAACTATGTATGTAAATATATGGCCCTAAATGTCACTACATATATAGTGAATATATATTCATTGATTCATATACTCTTATACATGTTTATGTTTATATCTATTTAGAGGTTTTGTCAGCATAAGAATAAGTAGGTTGTGTCATGCTAGTTTCCTTCAGGAACTAGAGTCAACCATTTACAATTTACTTTATTGATTTACCATTATTATATCTACACACTACTGATCTATATAAAATGGAAGGATAATTTTGGACACCGTTGGTGGTGGCCTAATGAGTATATCTCACACCATGTTAAGGTCGAAATTTGGCACTCAGATAGACTTCATGGATGTAGGTAGGGATAAGGTCAAGCACCCGATTATTGATTCTTGATTGATTATAGCATAGGTGAGGGGAGAAAATGACAGAGATATAGATCGTGAGGTTATATAGAGATAGTAATTTCATATTTTTAGTCCTTTTTGATATAACTGTATGTATGTGTGCATGATTCCATTTTTCACTATTCATCTATTTAGAGACATGAAATTAGATTATTTTGTATATGGTACTAGATATTATTTCAATTAATGAATATTTATTTTATTTGAACAATTTACCTTATACTGTTAGTTCATTTGATGCTTCTTCTATTTATTCAGTTATCACACAATTGTGCTACTCTAATTATGAGGGAATTGTCTCCCCACTGCACCACCTTAGACCCTCGCTGCTAGTCAGTAGCCTCAAGTGTACTTGGAGGCATGCTTGATCCCATGCGACTAACCAGGTCGGGGCACTACTTAGTGGCCTTTAGGGAAGGATGATACAAATTGGTATAAGGGGATTTGTTTTCTTTTACATACTATATCAGTATTGTAGAAAGGAGACTATGATGTGTTAGAGTTTTGTAATGGGACTGTTCTTGGGAGTACTATTGGTTGAACAAGATTATGGTTAAGAACCGATATCCACTATCTCATATCAACGAAATCTTCAACCAGTTACAAGGAGATATTATTTTCTCCAATACCAACTTGAGGTTAAGCTATCATCAGGTATGAGTTTTATCTTTAGATGAACCACATAAAAAATCCTATAGAATCCATGGCCTTTATGAGTATTTGATTACGCTGTTCAGTCTTACAAACACGCCAGCAATTTTCATGGATTTTATGAACTGGGTTTTCCACCCATATCTAGATTCATTTGTGGTAGTCTATCTATATGATATCTTGGTGTATTATCATACTTGAAATGATCATGATAATCATATTGAGATTATTTTGAATTAACTAATAGAGAATTAGCTTTAAGATAAACTCACTAAATGCCTCTTATTGATCCATAAAGTGTACATACTGGGTCACATTATATCAGATACTGGAGTATCATCTGACCCATATAAAGTGATATATGTAGTTACTTGGGAGTATCCCATGAATATTTTTGATATAAATAGTTTCTTGGGGATAACTTTATATTATAGGATCTTTATTTATAACTTTTCATGCAAGGAAGAACCTCTTATGATCTTGAATAAGAAGGGTGTAAAATTATTATGGTATGAATTCTATGATAAATCCTTTCAATAGATAGATGAGAGGATGATTTTAGAACCAATCCTGATTCTACCAGACCTAGGAAGAATCTATATAGTCTATTACGATGAATCTAGAATTAGGTAAGGATCAGTTCTGATGCAATAAGTTGGACACATTATGTATGGGTCTCAGCCACTGAGACCTCATGAGAAGAATTACATAAAGCATGATCTTTATTTGATATCCATAGTTTATGACTTGCATTACTAGAGAAATTATTTTTATGTAGATTGTATTATGGTGTTTACAGAACAAAAATTCCCTAGGTATATTTTAACACAGTGTTACTTGAACCTCTATAAATGATGATGGGTTGAATACCTACAGTCCTTCAAATTTGATATCACCTATATGCCTGGTAAATAAAATTCTATAGTGGATGATCTAAGACAAAGGAATCAGGAACATGAAGTCTTAGAGTATAGTGATGAGGGATAGCTTATGGACCTATTTTTTGATATGCACTTGGAGGCTCAGGACTGTCATGGATAGCTTTTACTTTCATCATTATCAGTGACCACTTCACTTCTTGAGAGAGTGAAGATGAGCACTTCACTTCTTGAGAGAGTGAAGATGAGGTAGTTATCGAATCCTAAGGGCTTAATCCATAGGTAGAGTATTTCAGGAAATGATCCACATCCTAGTTGGTTCGTAGATGAGGATGAGATCTTACACATCCATTAATGCCTCTTGTTTCCTAAAGAAATCCAGGAGGGGTTTATGCAAGAGTATCATGCTTTTACATGGGTGGTACACCTAGGATTATAATTATTTATCATGATATACATTTCCAATATTAGGGGCCTTATATAAAAAGGGAGATAACCAATTTTTTTACTCAGTGTTACAAAAATTAGTAGGTGAAGACATAACACTAGTGGCCAACAAGGATTTTACAGCCATTTACCATTCTTGAGTGGAAATGAGATGATCTCATGGGGAATTTGGTGATCATTTTGAAGAGATTCTCTTGAGGTAGTGATTTAGTATGGGTTATCATTAAAATTATTATGATGTTCTCTCATTTATAACCTATTATATAGACCTTCTTAGTGGATGATCTTGGGAGACTGCATGTCCATGAGATTATACGCCTACACAGGGTCCCTCGTACTATCTTTTCTGATAGGGATTCTTGTTTAATATTGAGTTTTAGAAGGTTTTATAGAGGGATTTGGGTACTCAAGTGATTTTTATTACATCCTTTCACCCTTAGGCTGAGAGTTAGTCATATAAATAATATAGGTACTAGAGTAAATTCTCAGAGCATGTGCCCTTTATTTTAGAGGTTATTTATAGAAAACATTATGTCCCACCGAGTTCTATCACAAAAAATCTTCTAGGTGACCATATAGATAACTTTTTATAAGGTACTATATGGTAGGCCATTCCATTCACTACTATACTAGTTAGAGTTAGGAGAGGTAACACTACTAGGTCCTCAATTTGTTTAGGATACTTCAAGGTAGGTTCATCTTTTTTGGAAAAAATGTATATAGATTAGTCTAGGAATAAGTCATATGATGATCATCACTATTGACCACTAGAGTTCAAGGTGGTGATTCAATTTTTCTTATGTGTTTCACTAAGAATAGGGAATATATCGATTTAGAAATAAGGGAATCTCTCTCCTTATTACATCGATCCATTTAGGATTCTGGAGAAAGTCGGTCCAGTAGCCTATCAGTTGTAGTTGCCTTAGAGGTACGAGGTCATTCATGATGAATTATATGTATCTCAGTTTCACTGATATTATTCAAATCCATATCATATTATTCAGCATAAGGAGGTTGAATTTGAGGTCGATGCATCCTTTGAGTAGCAAGATATTCATTTTTATGATCAAGGAATGATGGTTCTCTAAGGATGGTGTATCCCTCTAGTACAAGTGATATGAAAAAAAACCTTGTATAGGATGATAATTGGGATAGGTAGGCCGACATATGTCCCTATTGTATAGAGTTATTCTCACATGTTGTTTTACCACACTTGGAAGAGAAACTCAAGGATGAGTTTCTTTAAGGAGGGAAGGCTATAAGATCTCGGTTTTACTATGAGGTATGTATCATTTAAATCCAAGTTTAAAATATTGATTTTATCCTTATGAATGTTCCCCATGGTTTTAGGAATTTTTCGAGAGCATCTAGGTCTTATTCGAAGCCTAGATCTTTGTCTTTCATAGGAAACAACATAGGAGCATTGTTAGTTCATGGTTAGTGGTATCCAAGAACCTCAAATCGTGTAGCCTTATAAGGGTGGAATATGATTTTTATACTATGAAATATGGAAATGGGACATACGGAGCTAACAAAGAGGATGAACATGGGATGGACATGGTTTGTATAACCATACACTGCAGGCCGTGTGATGTGTTCTCCTTGAGCAGTGGGGTGTATAGAGTTGGTGCAAAATTTGGAAAATCATGTGTCCAAACCATGTTAATTTTAAATATAGGGTGAAATAATGTTTTCCCCTATTTCATTTTAATAAATAACCCCCATTTTTTCATCCTCCATGAACAATATCATTCCTCTCCTCTCCAATTTGTGAGCTTTCTCCATTCCTAAAGCCAGGACTTAGGGAATATTCTCCATATAAACTCTGAATTGAGATCCATCAATCATATTGGATCACCATAGGTAATCTATCCATTAATTTACCCACTTACAAACATTATTATTACTATCAATTTAGTGATTTTTTATGTGAACTCATATTCCCTATTTCTAGATCATTTGTATATTTTTCTATTTCCTTCCGATCTGGTCCAAACCAAAGGCTGATATTGGATTAGTGTTCCTCCATAGGCATATGGATGGTGGTATAGTAATCATACCACATATATTGTTTCTTTATATTATTCATCATGATGTCGCGCACCAGATTCTCTATGCATTGCCTTAAAAAAACACATAACCTTTGTATAATTGGTTATCCTTGATAGAATTATGTATTATCCCATTAATCATGTTGGGATAGGTCCCCTTGACTATTACCACCCTTGTGGTGTGCCCATATAATTTCCCTTTGGTGATATGAATTCTGATGTGAACAAACCATATTCTATATGGTTTTTTCCTGACTCCTAAATGTAATGAACCTAAGAAATTGAATGGAAAATGAGTTATATGACCACATCATGTTTTAAATATAAAAATGGTTAAACCATTGTTAAAGATAAATGATAATGAAATATAAACTCTCTAATGGATATTAATGAAGCCTTTGATTACTAATTACAGTTATAATATATGGTAATTTCATCCCAACAATTGTGATACTCGACCATGGAGTCCCTTATACTTTTGACACACATGCATGATATCCCTTATAATTGTGATAATTGAGCATGGAATCCCCTACACATGTGATACTTGGGAATGGAGACCCTTATGATCTATGATACTCAAGAATGGAATCCCCTACTACCTTATGGGACTTTGGTGACTATACATGGGTTCTTGAGTTTTTCCTCATGTCCTGGATGACACTATGTATATAAAAATATTGATATAAATATCACTATGTATATAGAACATATATATGCATTCATGTATATAATATTATACGTATATGTTCATTGTTACATCTATTTAGAGGTTGTGTCAGCATGGGATAAATCTGGTAGTGTTTGCCTTGTGTCCTTTAGGAACCAGAGATGACCCTTTATAGTTTACTTTATTGCTTTTCCAATATTATATCTGCACAATTCTTGTTCTATATGCACAAGATGAATACTTCTAGACACCATCGATAGTGAACTACTGAATATATCACACAATAGGTTAGGGCCACCATTTGGTACCCATATATAATTATGAATGTAGGTAGGGATAGGGGAAAACACCTAGCTGTTGTTGCTTTGTTGAATATAGCATATGAGCATGGAGCATAATACCAAGCTATGACTTGTGTTTATATTTTGAGATAATTTTTTTGTATTTTTGGTCCTTTTTGATATACCTGTATATATGTTTTCATACTTACATGTTTTCCAATTCTTATATTAAGTGACACAAAATTAAATCATTTTGTATATGGTACTGGATATTATTTCTATTTATGACTGTTTATTTTATCTGGATGATTTAGCTTCCACTGTTATTTGATATTACACTTATTCTATCTATTCATTTATTATTCCATTGTTCAACACTAATTATTAGTTAGTAGTCTCCCCGTTATACCACCTTAGAAACTTTTTACTAGTCGGAAGTCTCTGGCATACGCGGGTGGGGGGGGGGGGGGTGGAAAGCTTGAGGCCATGTGACCAACTAGAATAGGGTGCCACTAAGTGGTCTTTAGGTCAAGACATTACACAAGGCCTACCAATATCATCTTCTAAAATTTTTCTTTTCCCTTTCCCCATAAAATTATGAATCATAAATCAAGAAAAGGAGAAGAAAATATTAATGAATCATTAGATCCACCAAATATTACTCATATTGGAAATATGTGGCTAAATAAAACCATTATAGTTGGTCAAATTATAACCTTTAGATGGTTCAAGAAATATTTCCACCTTCAAGATATAATTTATTTAAAATTATGGAAGAAATTATTTGAACCACCTCATATATATTTCATCCATACCTTTGAATTTTTTTAATTATATGATAATATCTATATTGAATATGGTGAAGAGTATGACACTATTACTTATACTATAAAAGGTGTTCCCATTGAAATAAACTATTTTTATTTTTATTTGTTTAGGAATATGATTTATTTAGGGTTTTATTTTAATGAATTTTGAGGTTTTCCCAATGACCATCACTTCAATTTTCCTTAATATCTTTATATTCAGTTGGGTTAATTTTAATAAACAAAAAATAAAATTAAATAAATTATTAACTGACATTCCTATCATAGAAAGAATCATTCAAAATTATTTTTTACCTAAACATTAAGACTTTAATTATTTAAAGAATATATACATATATTTATTATACTCTATCCAAAAAAACTTCCTTTAAAACCCATTGAAATTTTTAGAGTAATGAAATACACTGCTTCTCATACCACATGACCAAAATTCCATCCTTTCAGTTCACTATAAAATTAGATATTTAGATTTTTTTTATCTTGATCTATCATCTTCTAAAATTAAAAAACATCATAAATAATAAAATATAGACAAAATTTTAATCAATAAAATTTTTATTCAATGTCACTTTTGAAATAAAGAGTGTATTTATGATTATAAAGGAGTCTTGGGAGACTTCTTACCTCATCATCATCAAGATATCCCTAATAAGGAGATTCATCATACCATGGATGAAATATTTACTATCCAAAGTGATAAATACAATGAAATATAATATGAATAAGAATAAGGAAAATAATATTAAAACCCTTGCAAGAATAATATTATAGTTCTAGAACCATTGGATCTCTGAGAGGGGTAGGGGTGAATCAACGATCTATTTTTTTCACGAGTTATTAAATTTTTTAACCCAACCTCTTGAACATGATAAATTTCTCAATATAATCTATTATTTATCATTGAATCACATATGTTTAGAGTAATAATTAAAGAGAATAATATACAGTATTTAAAAGGTGTCACTAAAAGTCATACTCCTTTCCATGTTGGTTATCCCCCCACAATATGTATTATCCACTATCTGTAATCATTATCATACAAAAAAATTCCACTAATCTCTGTACACATTCACTACAACCTCTAGTTAATTATACCCCTCACCTTGATTGGTTATTCCCCCCCAGTCACTCATTGTTGACTTAAATGGTGTTTCCGTAGTTAGAAAGATCTACTAATTATCCTTAGTTTAATATACACCACTTGGAAGTAAGATCTCCCAACATGATAATACTAGATCATGTTTTCTCATGTACTCCCTCAATAACTTTATTAGTAGTTATAATCTCAAGACTAATTCTATATCAAGAGTTTTCTTGAACTTCATTATATTTAGAAATACTCAGGTGCAGAACAAATCCTCTTCTAATTTATTGTTTCCTAAATTCATATCATTTTTTCTCTATGATATAGATGTGTATTGAGTTATTGGAACTATATTGTAGAGTTTATTCACGTTCTATCAATCTTCACTCTCTCCTAATCTCCCCACATATCTACATATTAATACAAAAAAATATTTCTCGCACCCAATTTCCTTTCATATTTGGAAACTCCTTGATATTTTGTAGTAGGTGTGATATTCCTTGAGATATCATTCAAATTATTGGTCAGAGAATCCTTTTGAATATCCATATTACTCATTAATTTCCATATTCTAAATCCTCCACAAAATCATATACTTTTAACGCATTTAAAATATACACATACATGGCCATAAGTGTCTCTACCACATCAACCATCCTGTTTTTGGGTGTGAATCATGTCTAGGTTTTTATTATTCACTGTAGACAACTCAAATTCACTGAATCTTTAATTTCTACATGGAATTTTTATGTATATCAAAGGCATACACTACTTCTCAAAGACATAGTCTCAAAAAAATTCTTATAATGAAGCTTTATATTCAATAGAAAAGTCTTATATTCATCAACACTGTCTTACGAAGAATCCTTACATTCAAAATAAAAGTTTTATGATTGAAAATGAATTATTAGGATGAATATTTAAATTAAAGAACTTTAAAATTTCTTAGTTTCATCTCAAAATTATAGAATTCCTTCATAAAAAATTCTAGGCTTCTCTGAAATAACTCTTTCTCTTATTAAACAACTAAAAACTACTTCTAAAAGGATGTAGATATTGTAACATCATTCCCAAAAACATTCACTTTATTTCCATAAAGATCATTATAACAAACATCAAATTTAAGGATTCTAAACTAAAGTTATCTCACTAAGGTTTTCAAGAAACATCACCACATATCCTTCAACAACTCACTCAACTAATAGACTTGGATGATTTATCAACAATGAAATCCAATTACAACTCATGGATCCATCCTTCCAGAATAATCACTATCACTAACAAACACATATTTATATATTGACATCAAGTGGAACCAAAAAACTCTTAAGCACAAAAATCTACCCCTTTGTAATTATTGTCAATATCCAGACACACGTATAAATTTATATATGTGTGATTATTTCTTTCTCCACCTTATTGAAAATCAAATGAAAATGGTGAATAAGTTTCTTCTCACCTCATCAAGAAAACCTCTACTCCTCCTTCAAAAATCATCTAGGGCCACTTAGGTGGAAGGATGATATAAGATGTTTTTACTTAAAAAATATCTTTTAGTTAGTCCACTATTAGTATACATAGGCTTACCTGATGTAGAAAAAGAGAGATTTAACCAAGGCTGCCAACATTGTACATAAAGAAAAAGACACATGAAACCATGCTCAAAATATCATTTTATGGGCTTCTTATACTAGATTTATCATTAAATTCATTTTAACCTACACATTATTAAACAAACACATCAAAAGTTAAAATAAAAAACACCCCCTTTATCTCATCCTTTAATAATCAATACTCTCCCTTAATGATTACATGAAATACAATCACAACTTAGGGATTTAAGCATGATTCTCATACCTGTTACTCTAGTTTTATATGGCTTGTGGAAACTTGGAAGCTTCACCTCTAAATTTTACTCCCCCTAAAGGGATACAGTCACCCTTAAACCTCATATAAGTTGAAACGCCATGATTCTAATCTTCTTTTCTATCCAGTAATGATGTCCCAACAATTTATTGGAGTTGGTGCTGTAGAACTAAATTTTTGTGTACTTTATGATAACTTTGTATTCATGATTTTTAATACTAATAAACTATGTGTCAAATCATGATTTTTCTTCTGAATAATATAGTATGTGATAATTTCCTAAGGGTAGCTATCACACTAAAAGGTCATAGAAATTCCATGCTATCATGAGAACCCGAAAGTGCAATGACACTATTCTTGAATATATGTTCTATAGCCACATGATTTCATTTTGAGGGACACAAATGATATAGGCTATTAGGGGTAAAGACTCATAGGACTTTGAGGCACCTTCTCATGGTGTATTCCCTTGGTAATATCCAGTAGGATATTATGAGAATGAGGCCCACCAGCAAGAAATCAACATTTATATGTGTCATTTGATGTTCCAATATATGGAAATGTATATTGGTCCTAAGAATTTAATAATATTATTAATGAATATTATTTTTCACATACTTTGTTGTGTTTAAGAAAACAGTGATGATAGATGTTCGTGGTGAGGTATGATACATTGGGTGTGTCAAGAGTAATATTCCATTAATGAATAATGCGAGAAATGATTTATCAATTCTATTCATTAACGTAAGTTAATATCTCAATACCTTTAATGGAAATCATATATTGTAAATAAATCCATGTAAATGGTGTTCTATAGGAAAGTTATATTTTTGGAAAGTCAAAGAAAGATATAATTGAGCATATAGGTTGATGGCACTTGCATGAAACTAGGTTGATTTGAGGTATTGTGATAAAGCAATTATATTTCATAACAAGAGTTCGCATGAGGTATTATTTCATTATGAAATTAACTTATTTAAATATGGGTGACTTGTTATGTTGCTAACCTTCTCCATATTTATTATGAATTATACTTTCATCACTTCCCAAGACCTTCTCCAGATTTATTATGAATTATAATATAAGAAATAAAGAGAAGAGTCTTTAGAAAATTAATAATTTAATTCTATATGTTGATATGGACATGTGTAATGATAAACCCATTATCTTTATGGTGAAAAAAATGAAGAACAAGGAAAAGGGTCCCAAGTCTTATAAATAGCATAAATATCCTGAGCACCGTCCTTCTAAAAAGAAGATGATCTAGAGTAAGGGAGAGGAAAAAGAGGTAGTATGTTTTTCTTGTGGAAAGCCATGCCACTAGAAGAGAAATTGCACCTAAAAGTAAGGGGAAGCTAAAGGTACATTCATTATTGAGTGGAATATTCCAATTTCTACACATTGGGTATTAGATAAAGCTCATGGTGCTCACATCCATATCCAAATTCAGAAACCATGTAGATTACAGAAGATTTCCATAAGAGAGGTGGATATGTAAGCTACCAATGGTGAGAGGATGGATTCTATAGCCATTGGTGACTACCACCTTTCATTTCCAACGATACTAATTTTGGTTTCAATAGATTGTTATTATGTACCTATAGTTTCCAAAAACATGATTTAGGTTTCATGTTTAGATACTCATGGGTTTATTTTCAAATTTTGAAATAAATGTTTTTTATAAGGAAAATGTAA
This sequence comes from Viscum album, assembly GCA_963277665.1. Lineage (NCBI taxonomy): Eukaryota > Viridiplantae > Streptophyta > Magnoliopsida > Santalales > Viscaceae > Viscum > Viscum album. The sequence goes on from OY728122.1 coordinate 1,986,119,505, forward strand.
GTTATGGTATGGTGAATTTAAATAACTATCATTAATTATTAAATTATGAAAACCAAGTATTGGAAATTAATAATGAATCAAGTTCATAGAACTCATATAACACCTAGCTTTGGAATCCCCATGTTAGTTATGTAAATAAGAATGATTTCAAAAATCTCTCTCAAGAGTGTTATTTGGAATCTTCTGAGCTAAAACCACCTAAAAGATGTCATGATTGTTTACAAGGAATAATGAACAAACCTCCATTTGGTGGATAAGGTGAAAGGGAAAAAGATCTTCTAGGATTGGTACACACTGATATGCCTAGACCATTTCTAGTAGAATATAGAGGTGAATATTTTTACTTTATAGATTTTACTGATGACTTGAGTACATAAGGCTATATCTGTTTGATGAGGTATAAGTCTGAGTCCTTTGAGAAATTTAAGGAATTCAAGAATGTAGTAGAGAATCAACTTGGTAAGAAGATAAATAATATTTGATTGGATTGAGGTGAAAAATATCTTATCCAAGATTTAATTGACTTTATATGGGAGTTTGGGATTATATATCAACACACTCCACCTTATACACTACAGTGGAGTGGTTTTAGTGAAAGGAGGAACCATACCTTATTGGACATGGTAAGGTCGATAATGAGTCATGTAGATCTTACATTATCCTTTTTGGGATATTCATTAAAAACTATAGTATACACATTAAACCGAGTACCAACTAAAGTGGAAAATGGAGTTCCCCTTGAATTATGGAGCATAAATAAACCCATTTTTCTTTATACCCATGTATGGGGACATGAGGCATTTGGTAAGGCCTTCTTTGGAAACACACTAGAAACCCGAGGCATGAATTTTATCTTTATAGGGTATCCCAAGGTCACAAAGGTATAATACCTATACAACCCCTAGTATAAGAAAGTGATTATCCCTAGAAAATACATCTTTCTTGATAGGGATAAAATCCTCAAAAAGGATAGTGGGAGTAAGATTGACTTCTATGAAGTTGATGCTCAAGATACACAATAGTTGGTATAGGAACAGATTCCATAGGTCCCCATGGAATAAGTAGTTCCTAAAACACAAGTAATGCATTAGAGTGTAAGAGAGGTAAGATAAATAGGGAGATATAATTTTCTAGTCACCGAAGATAGGGATTCATTATTGGTTAACAATTATGAACCAATCTCTTATAAAGAGGAAGTAGAGACCTCAAAGGTTTCAAGATGGAAAAGAAGACATGAATTATTAAATTGATACCATTTATCAAAACCAAGTTTGGGTTTTGGTCGATGTTCCAAATGATATAAAGCATGTTGGATGAAAATGGTTATTCAAGGAGAAAATAGACTTGGAAGGTAAAGTAAATACCTATAAAGAAAGTCTAGTGGCTAAAGGGTTTACGAAATGTTAAGTAATTGGATATGATGAAATTTTTTTCTAGTTTCCATGTTTAAATACCTTAGACTTCTACTTTCTATATCATCTTATCATGACTTTGATATTTGGAAGATGGATGTAAAAGCTGTATTCCTTAATGGGAACCTTCAAGAAGATGTTTATATGACACAACCATAAGGGGTTGTGACTCCAGGTGATGCTAAAAGAATTTTCAAGTTGCAGAGATCCATTTATGGATTAAAGAAAGCATCTGGGTCATAGAACATTGGATTCAAAGAATCCATCAATTTTTTTAAAGAATGAATGTGATTCATGTGTTTACAGGAGGTTTGGCGGGAATGCGGTCATTATCATCGTACTATATTTTTATGACATATTTCTTATTGGAAACAACATACTAGTCTTATAGTCAGTTAGGGATAGCTTAAATAAGTGTTTCTCCATGAAGGACTTCAGTAAAACAACCTATATTATTGGGGTAAAGATCATTCGTGATAGATCCTAGAGGCTGCTTAGACTAAGTCAAAGTACACATGTTGACCAGATACTAAGCATATTTAGTATGGAATAATCCAAGAGGGAATCAATTCTAGTTTCACAAGTTTTACATCTTTCTAAGAAAATGTGTCCTCAGACACAACATGAGAAAGAGAGAATGAGTATGATCCAATTCGACTTAGAGATAAGATCAGTCATGTATCCCATGGTTTTTACTAGACTTGATGTTGCTTATGCATTAAGCATGATTGGAATATTTCAATAAGATCTAGGAGAATGTCATTTGAATACTGTTAAGTATATCCTTAAGTATCTAATATGTATCGAGGATATGTTCCTAGTGTATGAAGGATATGAGGAGGTGGTCATTAGAGGTAATATTGATGCTATTTTTTAGATAGATCAGAATTATTTGAAGTCACAATTAAGATATTATATATATATAAATGGAGTAGCTATGAGATGTAAGATTTCAAAGTATCCAGTTTTCCCTAACTCTATAGTGGATTCCAAGTATATAGCAGCTTCTGATATAGCCAATGAATCCTTTTGGATTTGGAACTTTGTCCAGGATCTTGACATGGTACCTAGTAGCAAGGACCTATCACATTGTATTGTGATAATGTTATAGTAGTGGCTCTTGAAAAAGCGCCAATGTCACACCAAAAGACAAAGGATATACTTCATAAGTATCACCTCTTGAGGGATTTCTATCAGAATGGTGAAGAGTGATAAGAGTACCCATGGACGAGAATGTGGTAGACCCCCTGACTGAAGGCCTTTCTCAGTAGAAGCATGAGTATCACATGAGAGACAACAGAATGAAGGTTAATAGAAAGTTGGATATAGTACAAGTGGGAGTCTATTAGAGTTGGTTCCCTACAACCAACTTATGTTTACTTTATGATGACCTTTTATTCGCGGTTTTGAATAATAATAAACTACTTATCACATCATTTTTTTTGAGTAACATAGTATGTGATAATATCCTAAGAGTAGCTGTCACACTAAAAGATCATAGCAGTTCATTAATATGAAGATAACCTATATGTTCTATGACATTATTCTTGAATATATTTTCTATAGCTGGATGATATCATTTTTTGGACAAAAATGATACAAGCTATCAGGGGTGGAGACTCATAAGTCTTTGAGGCACCTTATCATGGTGTATGACATTGGTAAAATCTAGTAGGATATTATATGAACAAGACCCACGAGTAGGAATTATGCATTTATATGTGTCGTTGGATGTTCCAATCAGTGGCTGTCTCTATTGGTCCTATGACTTTAAGATTATTATTAATGAATATTATCAGTTTTTTAATTTAATGTATTGAAAAAACTATGATGACAGATGTTTGCGGGGAGGTAAGTTATGCTGGGTGTGTCACGAGTAATATTGAATTAATGAATAATTAAATAAAGGATTTATCCCTTCTGTTCATTAAAAGAAGTTAATATCTTAGGAACTTTGAGGAAAATGATATTTTATAAATAAATCCATGTACATGGGGTTCTATAGGCAAGTTCTATTTCCGTAAAGTCCAAGAAAGAGATAATCGATCATATAGGTTTATGGAACTTGCATTCAACCTACTCGATTTGAGATATTTTGATAAAGAGATTATATTATAGAGTAGATATTCATACAAGGTATTTTTTCATTGTAGCATTAACTTATTTCCCTATGGGTGCTTTGGTGTGTTTCTAGATGCTAACCGAAGACTTTAGGCTGCTCCACCTAATGCCATTGAGAAAGATGCCTAGAGGGTCACACACTAAGTGTATCCAAAATATCGGTTAAATAATGTATTATTATTATCAAACAAGTAGAGTAAATATTATTCCTACACTTGGTTTAATAATTATTCATGTATTTTTGATCACGTTTATTCTGCCACTAGCTATTTGATAGAATATATTATGATTGGAATATTTAATTAATATTTATTTTCTATTTAGTGAATAAAATATTTATTTATTTATTGTTGAATAAAGAAGTTATTTTTATTTAATAAATAAATAGACATTATTCAAGGGCCGATAAATATATTGGGGGAATGACAGGCCTAGTTTAATGGTCTGGTGGGAAATAATAAATATTGAATATTATTTAATTAAATAATTTTTAATTATACTTCACAAGTTTAGCATATGTCAAGAAATAATGATATTTTTTTATTATTTTACATAGGGTTTTTTCTAGGATTAAAAAAATAATTAAGGTCACTTGTGAAATTATTTTATTTAAAGCATTTCAATATAAATACCCAATTATTTTATTTTCTCAAGAGAGGAAAATACATTTTGTGTGTTGTGAAAAAGAAGCTTGGAGAATCCACTCAAGCCTAGAGAGCTCCCTTATCCATGAATTCTCCCAAGGATGCTGAGAAATTATCCTCCACCAAATCAAGGAGAATACTTTAGAATCATTTCTCAAAGTGATCAAAGGCAGACAAATCAAGTGAAAGTATCTGCCATGCTAGCACTCATAGGTTCCTTCGGTGATGTATCGAGATTCAGGGAACACGTGTGGATCACCGCTAGAAAAAAATATACACTTGATTTATACAATTCAATTCCAAGGGACTATAGATCTGTCACCGATTCCTTAAAGAATAAAGAATTACAAAAAAGGTAATTATTTGTTTAATTAAATTAATAATAAATAATAAGCAATGATCCTCTTTCTTGGTTTTGGAATAATTCTTCATTTTCTATTTCTTTTACTCAGTTATGTGGATCACGACATTAATCCTCATATAGATCTTGGATTTATCATAGATTATGGAAAAAATTAATGTTGGGAACCACACATCGCATGCTTCTGCTTTGTCCGGAACCTTTATACTTTTCCATCAATTCGCTTCTAGTTAGAACATACATAAAATAATAATAGAGAATAAGGAGGGGCATCTTAGTTCATGAAAGGTTGTGTTACGGTTTATAATTCTCTCTCAACCAAGGAAATTATTTCCATCAATTATTATCAATTTTACTCCTATTAGAATCATTAATAGGTTTGGTGATATCTTATTTCTTTTGAGATGGTAATATTATCATACAATCTTTTGAACCATTTTGAGACTAAATTTTTTTAGCATGATTTTAATCAAACCTTAATACCTGAATTTATGGGAGTATTCTCATGAATGAATAAATTTTCATGTATAGACACTTGTTTTAATTTATATTTAATATCCATATGTTCTTTCTCTAGTATATTGTCCAACACCAGCTTTTCTATCAAGATTTCCAAGAATTCTATTTTGAAATGTTAAAATGTTTAGGTTTTCCATTTTTACTTTTTAATATCTGAATCTTTCATAAATAATTCTATTTTCCTTCTATAATATTATCCCCTTTCATAGCATAGTGAGTCTCACTTGTTAGTCTATTCATTCACTCCTCAACCTAGGGACCTTTAAACCCACATCTTCCACACACTTCTTATTGACATCCAAAACTATTTTTTGGATATATTTGGTGATTATATGGTCAAAAATTTATTTTTCTTAAAACATTTACTAACATTCCCGCAAAATATCCCCCTTAGTCCTTGGTAATTCCATGGTATAGACATATTATACCATCAAGAGTAGGCTTTGTGTCCACACATTTTTTAGCACTTACTAAAAACATTGAAATTTGATCTTCCATTTTGATAATCAATTGGCCCAGAATCTCTATAATGCTATTCTACTAAAAACTAAGACTAACTATTCCTAAGGTACCATGGACAACTTATAATATTATTACATTACTTTGATTTGGAATATTTCCTATCTGTTTTCTTAGCCAAAATATCCTCAATTTTTTTTTACATCTATAAGGTCGGACAAAATAGGTATTTTTCAAAACTGATTATTCATATATTTACCTTATTCACATGAATTCTTCTTCTCATTAGTCTATGAAGATTATCTATTTACCATAGTGGACTTATTGAAGTTTCTATAGACTTTTTCAACTCATTTTGTACAATGAAATATATGGATTATGACTCAAACAATTCTTCTTCCTTTACATATTGTTCCTCCTTGAGATCGATGATAATATTATTTTATTTAGATTATCTAATCATGTGTTTCTTGATCTCATTAACGTATGTCATGTCCTTCTTTACATACTCTTCCTTATTAACAACCATATTTTTTTCTTTTTTTAGCATCATCTTTTCTTTATTGATGTATTTTATCTATCATGAACTAAATTAGATGCCCGAGTACCCTGATTCCCGAGACTACACTAGCATGGCCTAAAGGGCGTTCCTGATCCCCATTGATTGTAAACTAGCACCTATCATCATACCAGAATAAAGAGGGAACTATTTTTCTATAAAATTAGTGGAATATAAGTATGCAAGTTAACATGATCAACACTCCAAAAATGAGAAAGTACCAGAAATAGAAAGTTATAAAAAAACATGGCAAGACATCATCAATTTACTTAGAAACGGACACGTTAAAACTTAACATCCTACGAATCAAGTGGATAAAGTATCCTCTAGTCACCTACATCACTCTAAACCTAAAAGATCAAGAAACTCCACCTCCACCAAGAGATTATTTCCGATTCCTTATACCTATCATAAGAAAATCTAAAAATTCTTAAAGGAGAATATATGGTGTGAGAGATAAATACCATAAGTGTATCACCAGGTGTTCTATAATAGATTCAATAAAAATAAACCAATCATGATTTCAATTTAAATAAAACAGGAATCACATAAAATATCATTTTTCATATTTAAAACAAAGTATTCCTTTTTTTAAATATATAGAAAAAATTTCAAACATGGATTAAATAAACATTTTACATAAAAGAATTTATATAAATCATTTGTAATGAGTAAAAAAATTTGATAATCAATGGAATGTATAATCAAATAACACAAAATAATCCTCATGATCATTTTCCCTGAAGTACATTAGTTTTTGTATATTGTATCCTCAAACTTCTCAAATCATGGACCATGACTAATCATGTGTGAAAAAATTACTCAATATCAGGCCAAATAGGACTTATCAACATTCTATTTGGTATAATCATGCCAAAAAAGATTTTTATTTGAGTTTTCATCATCTATCCATTGCTAGGGGATCATAATCCTATCTTACTTATCACAAATAATACACTGACTACCCAGGATTTTATGTGCTCAATAAATAAATAAATAATAGGAAAATTACCTCATTTAAAATTTATTATCATTTACAATTCAGTTGCTCAATTTTATGTTTCAATATTTCAATTCAATTTTAAAACCAAAACAAGGGGTTTTCAACATTTCATTCCTTTTCAGTACAAAAACAATAATAGGTTTTATTCATTTCAATTTAAGACAATTTTCTCATAATAGTTCTCAAATCATTTCATCAATTCCTTCACTTTCAAAATTCATCCCACAATTCAAATTACATTGGGATTGGGGGATTTTCCCAAAATATATGCCATTTAAAATTACAATTTAAAATCATATCAAATGATGATTTTATAATTCAATTGAAATTTATTTAAAAAAATAAAAAAAATTAAGGTTTAAATTAGATGGAAAATATCAAATGAAACCACCTACCTTAAAAAAAGAATTCAACACACACAATTGGACTCCCCAAAAAATAATGAAGATGGGAAAGATTAGGGAACACAACTTAGATTCAATATCCAAATAAACAAAGTTTAGATCCATCAATTTCATAATGATCTATGAAACTATATGGAGGATTGAAAGAGAGAAAACACATCAGAGAAGATTTAATTACCCATAGGAGATCAAATGATTTCAACGCCACTTAGATTTATGAAAGAATGGGTTTGGATGATACAAAATCTCCTAGAGAAGGATATGGGTTATGAGAGGGAGGGCCACAGGTCAAAAAAATTAATTGTGAAACACAATTATAACCTCATACCTTTTATAATTACATGGTGTTTAACCTCAATTCGTATCGTGTAATCCATAAAGGATGAATTCTTGAAAAGGAGAAACCTTTTATTAAAGTAATATTTTTAACCATCACATGATGTGAATTTCAAATACATGATTTGTAGAAATTCATGACCTACAAATTTCCCATGGTATATACCTAGAGACAAATACATGAAAAATAATCCTATTACATGGAATGTAATTTTCCAATATAAAGTAGAAAAAAGAGATTCTTCTAAAAAACCCAAAACCAAAAAGGAATCCCAAGAGAAAAGGACAAGGAATACCTTATTAAAGGTAACATGGTGTTATAAAATCCCCACCATAAAAACTTTCTTCCCCCATAAAGCCTATCAAGAAAGCTCCATATCAAAAATATGATGTCACTTCTATCTCATCTGTGCCTTTCTATCCAACATCTAATGACAATCAGAACCATGATTCAATAGAACATGAGCGAAATGTATTGTCCTCCCATGAAGAACCTTTGTATCAGAATCAATAACACTGAATGGATGCTTAGTCACTAATAAATCATGCTCAGTATCAAGATCACTGTAGCTCAACACATGAGATGGATTAGAAAGATAATTCTGAAGCTACGATATATGGAACACATCTTGTATTAACGACAAATTAAAAGGAAGTGATAAATGGTAAGACACTTCCCACACCTTATAAACCACCTCAAAAGGTCCCACAAAACAAGGAGAAATCTTCCCTTTCCTCCCAAGATGTTGATGACCCAAACAAGGTTAAATTCTCATAAACACCTTATCATCAATATAAAACTCCAATGGTCACTGAAAATGATCAAAATAAGACTTGTATCGACATTGTTACTTCAAAATTATCTATTGAATCAACTAAATCTTTTCTGTTTTATCTTAGACCAGACCTTTTCCAACCAAAAAAGATTCACCAATCTTGTACAAACACAATGATGATTTATAATGTTGTCTATATAAGGCCTCAAAAGGATCCATAAAAATTGAAGATTGGTAACTTTTTTTTTATAAAAAACTCCACCTGTCCCAAATGGAAATCCCAAGCTCCACCAAAATTGAGGATGAAATCATGGAGCATGTCTTTCAAAATCTATATAGAATTTTCTTTCTGGCCATCCATTTTTGGATGATATACAATGCACAAACTCACCTGAGATCCCAATGCCTCCTGGAGGCCTCTCTAAAAAATGAGAAGTGAACTAAGGATACCTATAAAAGACTATAACAGATGGAACTATATGTCATCGAACAATATATTTCAAATAGATATTTCCAACTCCAACTTTGGTTGTCTCACATATGGGTATAAATTGAGGGTATTTGGTCAAATGATCAATCAAAACCCATATCACATTGTTCCATTGAAGGGTATGAGGAAAACCCACCCTAAAGTCTATAAAAATATCATCCCACTTCCAAGTCATCACTTAAAGGGTTTTGAGGAAAGTAGAAGGTTTATGGTACTTATCCTTGACTTGTAGGAATGTATAAAAATGTGAAATAAAGGTAGTGATGTACTATATCATACCTTCCACCATAATTATCGCTGTATATCGCAGAACATCTTCATGGTACCTCAGTTTATTGACCACTGAGAACTATGACATTATCCCATCACAACCTTCCTCAATGAATTTTTAACAACATACTAATTCTAGAAACATTGGATACCCTCCTAAGAGAACAAACATTAGTTAATGGACTCCCAAATATAAAGAGACTCCCTAATTCCATAGAAAACATAAAAAATATACTATTCCATAAAAATAATCTCATGTAGAGAGGAGGTCAATTGAACACTCATCCGAAAAACCTATGACTTTTCCTCCTAATCTCCCAAATGAAACTAAACCAACAAGGGCCATCAATTTCAACTCTTATGATTATTCTTTCATAGATTGGGTCAGAAGTATCCTAGTGAAATAATGAGAAACAACATTACCCTTCCTCGGGGTATTTGCAATGATGAAATCGAAATATTTTAGGTACTCCACCCAATGACTCTAAAAAGATTCAAATATTTTTGAGAGAAGATATAACTTATGATTTTTTATCAGAATAAATGGTAAAACTTTCTTCAAAAAGGTAATGACGCTAGACATTATGGGAATGAATCACAAAAGCGAGTTTGAGATCATGGGTTGTGTAATTATTATCATGTAGACTAAGCTGTATAGATACATTGGAAACAACATGATCATCTTGTATAAGAACATAAACCAAAACTGAAACGGATGCACTAAAAAAGACCACATAGCCCTACCTAGCCTCAAGAAGATTCAACACTAGAAAAAAAGTAAACAGACATTTCATCTCAACAAAAGAACTCTGGAATTTTTCATCCCAAGATAACATCACCACCTTTTGAGTGAGAGAGTTCCTTGGAGAATACAACTTTGAGAAATATTTGAAAAACCTATGATAAATAGATTTGGTGATTTATCAACATTTCAAGAAATAATCTTAGATAAAACACATAGTTCTCCATAGACTAGGAGTAATCAAGGATATCATCCACAAAGACCCCCATGAACATATTAAGATACTCATGGAAGTTTCTACTCATGAAATACCTAAATAATGTAGGAGTAATGGTTAGACCAAACGACCTTACAAGGAACTACAAGTGACCATAATTTCTTCTGAAGGTAGTCTTATGAATGTCATATTATTTTATTCTCAACTAGAGATAACAATATCAAAGATAAATCTTTGACACGCACTTTAACATTTTTAACTGGTCAAACAGGTCATCAATACATGGAAAAAGATACTTGTTCTTTACCATAATGTGGTTGTGATTTTGGTAATCAACAAAAATTCAAAGTGCTCTATAAGATTTCTTAGAAAAGAGAATATGTGCCACCCTAGGGGAAGAACTCAGGAGTATAAATCCTTTCTCTAATAGATCATCAAATTGAGTCTTAATCTGTTTCAATTCAGCTGGTTCCATAAGGTATAAATGAGTAGGCATTGGTTGATTACCATGCACTAAATCAATAGAAAACTCAACCTATATTATCGGTGGAAAACCTTTTAAATTAGAAGGAAAATAATTGAGAAACATGAAGGTAACTGGAGGGAGAGTATCACTCAAATATTCTTTCTCCAATTCAAAATAAAACACTTTATTACCTTACCCAAATACAAAAAAATGTTTGAATATACTCGATCTCATTTCAAATTCTCTCTAAAAGACATGACACACCCCATCAAACAAGGTGAATAAAAACCATCAAAGATAATAGTAAATATGGTCCTCATGAGTGATCAAATAATACAACCTGAGAATTATTTTTTGTATATTTCATACCGAGAAGTAAAAAATCCTAGGTAAGATCAATCTCTGATAAAGAGAAAAAACAAACAGATCCCTGAAGTCCCCACTCTCTCTTTGTTCTAAGGGGCATGGAAATATCCACCACATATGATAAAATATACATAAAAGGGTTAGTAAATCAACAATATGGGTCAATATGAATGAGTGAGATAACCTAGTATCAAATAATGAAATCATTAAGGATGTAGATATAGTGGTAGTACCTCATAGATTCACTAGACCCATATCAACTTACTCTGGAGACTCTTCCACTGCACAAAGAAGCTTTATTATAGATTCTTGTGGTTGGAACCCCTTTTTTCTTGAAGTATCTAATTTCACTATAGTGATTTCAGGTTCTTATGAGCCCATTCCACTACGTGGGGTAGAAAAGATATAATAGAACTTATACAATTGACCTGAGCATCTGCATGAACTACAGATCTTGGGTGCCTCAATGCAAACCCATTTAAAATGAAAAACCTTTCCACACTCAAAGAAAGTAAAAAGATATATTCAAGGAATTGTAGGAAGTCTAGAAGAGCCCCACTATCCAGATCCACCATAAGAATAATCATGCACCTTCTTTACTTTAAAGTAACTCATAGAGCTGCCATTGGGTGAAAAAAGAACTCCCACTATCCCTAACTTATCAACCAGATCAAATTCAACCATCAACTCATAATCTGGAACATCCACATAAGAATCAAGGTTCTGTAAGAAAAATTGAGAATGAATATTACGTTTAAGACCCATATAGAACCATTTATTATTCATATTATCATTCAATACAATCTCAGGTGAAAACTAAAAAAGCTTGAAAAAGAGATTCACATACTCAATCACAGTCCTATTAGCCTGTTAGAGGTTAAAAATCTCTATATCCATAGAAAATACCATCGTTTCTGGATAGAAATGGTTAGTGAAAATAAATCTGATTTCATTCCACTCCAAACCCTTATGTTTCTTTCCATTAACATCAAATTACACTATCTATTTATCGGTCCTTATAGCTTAAAGGTAACCCACTTCACCTTAATCGAGTCAGGAATTTAAAATAAATAAAAAAAGAACTATATTTATTAACCAATCTTCAGCCTCTTGAGGATCATTGGAGCCTTGAAACACAGATGTATTCTAGAGAAGAAACTTTTCATCATGATTTTGAGATTCATCCCTATGAAGTTCCACAATTGGATCCTGAATGGGTAAATAGGTAGTTTCCTATCCTAGAGCTTGGAAAACACGAACAATAATCTCAATAAGGTCCTAGTCCATAGGAGAATTTTCTTACTATGGTTCACCAACATCTTCCTCCTGGGTCTAGTCAAACGTCTTATTTAAGGAATGATGCTATAAAACATAAATAGAAAACATTGAAGACATTATAAAGGATATAAAGATCAGTAACCCAAACAACAGGTGTAAGATTATCAATTCGTTCAGATAAGATTTCAATATTTGGATTTCAAAATACCCAAAATAAAAAGAAGGTAAAAGACTAGAATTATAAAAAAAATTCCATAGAGACAATTTTCCTAAACACTAATTGTGAATTAAGTCTCATTACGGTGAGATCTATCTAGGAACTTTCTCGAAACTACATACCAAATTCCATCAAGACATCCCAAACTACATACTAAAATCAAGGAAGTTTTTTAACCTCCCTATGATACCAATTTGTCATGAACCATCTCAAATACCCTGGTTCCCTAATACCCGAGCTGACACTAACAAGGAAAATCTCAAATGGAACCATCTACCTTTAAAACATGGTAATAAACACCTGCAAAGGGACTTTCTAATGAAGAAAAATGGTGAAAAAGATCTAAGAAAACAACCTAGAATTAATATCCACATAAACAATGTTTAGATTCACCAATTATATGATAATACATCAAACTTTAAAGAGGATAGAAAGAGATACCAGTATAAAACACATGAGACAAGATCCACTTAACCATATGAGATCTAATAAGGTCAACACCAGTTTGATTCACAAAGGAAAGGGTTTGGAGGAGAGAAAATCACCTCAGGAAGGATTTGGGTTTGGATATGGAGGAATGTAGGTCAAGAAGAAAATAAAATTAGACAAGAAACACACTTAACACTTCCTTCCTCAAGAATTATATGTTTTGTAACCCCAGTTCACATCATGTAATCCATAGAGGCTTAATACACCAAAAGGCATCTATTTTTATTAAAATACTATTTTCAACCATTAAGTGATATGAATTTCAAATACCCAGTGTGTAAACATTCACACCCTTTAAAAACCTCACGACATCTGCCTAACAAAAAATACACAGAATGTAATCCCATTAAATGGTGTGTAATTGAACAAAAGATAGAGAAAAACCCAAATCATGCTGAAGAACCCAAAAAAACAAAAGGAAAACCAATACTAAAAGACAACAAATACCTTATAAATGGTTAGAGGGTGTTACAATATCTATCCCATACAAAATTCTAAATTTTATTTCATCTCCCACTGAAGTTATATCATTTATTCTCCACTATTATAACTGCTTGATGAATCAGATCTGTTCTCAACATGATCAAAGAGAGTGAATTCATTATTTATGTCCCTATATGAGTCATATTTCTCTTTATTTCTCATAAAAATTCTTCTTTTACTACAAGGATGATTCTTCTTCTTTTGATTTTATGTCTTCACACTATCCTCAATTGATTCAGATTCTTCAACTAACTTCATTGGGTAATATATTTAGGTATGACCAACATCATTACAATTATAAAATTTTACAAAATTGTTTGTTTTTATATTCCTTTTAATCTTTATGAAAGACTTCGATAGAAGAGAAACAAGTTGGTTAATGTATTGTTCATCTTTATCATTCATGTCTCTAAATTTTATAGTCTATTCTTCTATGACTTTTCTTTTTATCGTGGCTTCAAAATACTTTTCATCTTTTAACTTATTTTTGAAAGTATATGAATTTATCATATCATAATATGTGAGTATGTTGTGTATCTCATTAAATATTCAAATCTTCTCCTTCTCCTAGTGATACTACTTTTTGAATGAAACCAATTTGGAAAATTCCAATTTTTTTTGATAATGATAGAATCCTATAACTTCTAACTAAACACCTAGATGTTTTCAAAATTTAATTTTCCTTGTTAAAATAGTTATTAATATCTTCCCCATCTTCCATTTTAATGCCTTCAAATTGGATCCTACAAACATGTAGACCTTATTTGATAGAGAACATGGGATATAATTTTTAGTCTTTTCATCTAACTCCATATTCCTATTATCTACTCAAGTCAATTTCATACCATTAGTAATGGGTTAAAACACCAATATCACAACATCTCTCACTTCTAGGACAAGTGAAGAGATGTAGGGTGACATCATATTACTCTAGTTTTAATAATCCTACCCATATAATGTGGGAATACCTTGGGTGTTAAAGGAATTAATATACTATATCTCCCAAATTATCTATCAGATCTTTAGAGGGAACATACCCTATGATACAAATTTATAGTTCTAGATCCATTGGATCAATGAATGGGGGAGGGGGTGAATCTGAGATCTCTTTTCTTTAATGAGTTGTTTCCTTTTTAACCCAACCCATTAAACATGTAAAATTTCTCAATCCACTCAAGGATTTCTCATTTCCTCACCTTCATGTGTAGTAATAAATAAAGAGAGTAGAAAATAATATTTAAAAGGTTTGACTGAATAGACTACTCCTTTACATGTTTATTATTCCACCCAACATGTATTTTTCACTATCTCCAATAATTTTCTTATAACATAGAGTCCACTGTTCTATCTACACATCCACTATTGCCTCTATTTGGTTATACCACCAACCACAATTAGTTATGCCCCCAAATCACTCCATCTCGAATTTAATGATGTTTTTCCATAGTTATAAAGATAACATTCTTCTACATGGTTTCTTATGTACCACTTGGAAGTATAATATCCCTCAAGGAGCCTACTAGATCAAGTTTTCTCATGTATCCCCTCAGGAGATTATATAGTACTGATGGTCTTGACAGTCCTTACATATCAAGATTGATCTTGATCTTTATTATCTTCACAAATACTTGGGTGAATAGAAAATATAATTCATCTTTAATGTTACCTAAATTTGTATCCTTATGTATCAAATCTCCATTAAAATCTCAATAATCTCAAATAATTTGATTCTTTATCACGAATGGAATCCATTTACAATTCATGGAACCATAACAACACATCAAGCATCATCAAATTCATCAAAACAACCCATAATGATATATTAACAATAAGTGAAACCAAAAACCTATTGGTAACAATAGAAGAATATGGTGGATATGTTGTTGAGGATGAATTAGGAGTTGGTTAGCTAGATCATGAGAATCCAATTGAAAATCTAATGAAATGAGAAACTTATCTGAAAACTATGCTCAAAAGTTTAGTCAAATAAACTAGTACCTTTCTAACATTGAAAGAAAAAATACACTATGACATGATCATATATAGTTTTATTAATTAATAAATTCAATAAATTATTCATTTCATATTTCAAGACATCTCTTATGGTTGCACCTGATCTACATAATGCACTCATCCTTCATACTATCATTTTTAAACTCTATATGTCTTGTGGTATGTTTAAACCTTGTTAAAATATATCAAATTGGATGTTTAATTATGTTTTTATTTATCTCAAACATTTTCTATAATTTTTATTGTTTATTATGTCTAATCATTCTCATGTATTTTATGTTTTTTATATTCACCAAGGGGGAAAATGGAATTCAATTCCATCTTTACTCCTCCTGAGTTTTTCTGTATCAATTACTTAATTTATAAAAAGATTTATAAATTGGTAGAAAACAATTTTTAATGGTAAAAATAAAGATAAAGGACCTTTGTAATGGAAAACTTGAGAGAAAAAATATTTAAAATGGAATATATTTAATCACCCCTATTATGTTTTCCCATCTTATCTATCTTATTTATTTATGCTATCAGTTTGGATTATGTCATTCTTAGTCATTACAATGAAAATTTAAATTATATGTTTTTAAATTTTTTTATTAAAATATATAGTACCTTGTATATTTTCATAAGATATAATACATTCTTATTATTTCATCAAATGATTATGCTTAATGTTTAAATCACATATGATCATAAAAAAGAGTTATATTTTTAGAGTTGGATATCATTCCTTGTAATTTTTTTAGTGATCTAAAATGTTTCTATTTTTTTCATGTTTTTTCATTTATTTGTTAGTTTTTATATATATAAACTCTAAAAAAGTCATTGATGGGCCTCACATACATTAAGAAATTCACTCAGAAGCATGACTAACATATGAATTTTTAAGCCTTCCCTAGGTAAGGCTGTTAGAACACCACTAAATGGTTAGTGTAAGGGATTAAGGATACTAACTCTACCACTAGAACTCTGATAAGATACACTAAAACTCTTTTGAGCCTAGCCAAAATAAATTCCTTCTTGGGTTTCTAACTATACTCTTGTGAATCATAACTATACTTTGGTAGCATTTTACAGAAAATTCAATCCCCGAATTTTGTTAAGTACAACATATTTTATTGACCTAAAATTGTTTTGTTCAATATATTATGTGTTTAATAATATAAATAAATATAGATAATTGTTGACTCTCCTTTTCATTACAGAGTCCAAAAAATGGAAAAGGGGAATACCTAAAGCCCAATGAGGGTCACCCTTTGAAGAACATCAAAAATTGAAAAAGGGATGAACCATGAACTCATTTGGAGGGTGTCGCATAAGTATCTGCACGCTGCGCAAGACACTTGCGTGACCTATTATTTTTTTCCCAAGTTTCCCAGTGGCCTATAAATAGCCCCTGTGGGCCCCCCATTTGGGAGACAAATTTTCCAAAACTCAGATTCAAGCTCTGGTCACCGAAGTCTTTGTCTGACGCCTTCCAAACACTTCTAAGGCAATTCTTTAACTAGAATGGAATCACTAAAGAGGAAGAATAAGGCCTAAGTGTTAGAAATCATCAATACTTGCGCGCCTAAGTGTTCAGCCCGTAAGGGAAATGGAAATACTTGCGCGCCGCCTTGCCCTCTCAAGGGAACTTGCGCATCAAACTTCTGGAATACTCTAGGGATGATACAAAGGGCTTGAGTTCAAAGTCACCCAAGTATTACCCTATAGATTTGTCGTTGCCCAAGGTGAATCATGTCGCGCAAGTCAACTTGCGCGACCAGGACTTGTGCGCTAGAACAATACTTGCGCTCCTCCTTCCTAGTCATCTCCTTTCCTCAAATCCACCTCTCTTCTTCAAGGCATGGCCTTCAAAACCCTCTTCAAATCCATTTATGACATTGTTCCTTTGTTGGATTCCTTATCTGAAAGGAATTCATTAGGACTTCTTCTCAAAAGTAATCCCCAGTCATAATTTCCTTTAATTGGGCCTCTATCTCAAGAGTAATCCCCAACCTTAATTTCTTTTGATTTGGGCTTCCTTCTCAGGAATAAACCCCAATCATAAGTCCCTTTTTAATTTGAGTCTCTTTCTCATGAGTAAGCCTCGAGTTAAAATTCCAAATCTCCATAAAGTTCAAATACCTTTATGGACCCTGCTTCTAGGCTTCCTTCCCAAAATAAGTCCTGGTCTTCATTTACTTGGGCCATCATAAATATGTAAGCCCGACATCATTTCTCATGACTGCATATTTTATAGCACCATTGTCAAATTTACTGATACCTCTTGTTTCTCACACCGAGCATTACTCACGTGGTCATAGATTGTAAAAGTAATAATGACATCTCTTTTTGGGACATTAACCATGCATAAACCTCTCCCGAACTATGTGGAATTTGATCTCTTCCTTAAAATTAGAGTACGTAGAAAGCCTTTATAAGGCTCAATCCCATCTTTCATTAATTATTTTTCATCCCATATGACGTTAAACTATATCCTTCTTATCTAACTATGTGGGTTCTGATTCCTTTTTTAGCAAGGATACGTAGGTAGCCCATCTATGGGTACGATTCCAACTCTGAAATAATCTTTGTCTTTCTGAATGACAATAAACGTCAAGTGCCCCACTGAGTGGATTTAAAACCTGTAAGGTTATCATAATGACCAAGATATTTCTATATAATGTATTTAAGGATACCATTGACTAAGAATCTCTAATACATATGAATGATTCTCCACCGATGAATAACCTCAAATACATATAAAAAATTCTATAAATCCCATACATATTAATCATTTATTTCTAAATCAAAAGGAAAATTAATTTTCATACTTGGTGAATTAATAAGTATTTGTGAACATAAATTAAATCTATAAGAGAGTCCCATAGTAGGTAATAATTCCCCTCAAAAAGGTGTGATGATCCTTAACTCCCATCCTCTTGAACAATGCAAATTATTAAGCCTCATCGATCCACAACTAATGAGAACCTACCTTTGGAAATTAGGTCCAAATGGATATAGAATCATTGGATGTTTCTGGTTCTACGAATAAACATGTTAGAAACCGGTTGGAATGTTTGAACCTTAAACAAACAAGGTCATCCCCATTTCCAGAAGAAGAAAAATGTTGAACCTGATGTGAATCCTTAACCAAGTTAAAATATGTTTTACTTATTTTTTAGGCCCCTATTAAACTCAATATGAGGGCCAAAAAATCAATCAATAACATATGTTCACATCCAAAAGATGTAGTCTGGAAAAACATATCTTGATTATGTCTTCTATATTAAACAATCACTCTTTTTCAAGATCTCTTTGCTATACGAAATGGCTTCTTTAAAATTCACACCTGTGAATGCCTCGTCCGCTACTCCTACTGGATCCTCGTCCTCTATAAGGATGACATCACCTACTGAGAGTCTACAATGCTGGGTCTCAAATTCATTGGTGAGGGAATACCGTCAACACGGTACCATCCCGACTCTGGAGGCCGCTCGACAAGCCCTCCAAGTTAAAAACTCACCCTAGTTTTCTGGACAGCGACAACTAGTGGTCAAGAAGCAGGTGGTGAAAACCACCGTCTCTAATCGTTACAGGTCATTATCCCCGAAATAGAACAACCAGTCCCTCCCATATTACAGGGAGGTGAATGAAGAGGTCACTCAAGGCCTCAGTTCAAGAAGAAAGGAATCCTTCTAGGGGACTCCCACCAACAATTGCTGCCAGACTCGTGCAGTAGTGCACCCTCAACATGATGGGGGTATCACCTCTAGTTGTTCAGCTTAGGTTCCTCAAACCCGTACATAGAAGATGAACCACCAGAGGAGAAATTCAGTCAATAGGGAGCAGGTTCTTACCTCTTCCCCCTCCAGAGAAGTCCATCAATCTAACTTGATGGAAAACAACGAGCGGGCATATACACCCATTAGTCCCGATTTCACTGCTCAGCAGACTCGTCTGGAAGTAACACACAAATCCTACCAAGAAATTCTAGTGGAGAAATATAGGAAGGAACATATACCTATTTATAATTCATCATCCAGTCAGTAGGATCGTCTGACTGCAACTAAAGAAGTTTTCCAATCTAATATGGTGGAAACTGGTAAGCAGGAATATACACATGTTTATAATCACCAATTCTTTCAGCAGTCTCGTCTTCCAGTATTGAAGGAAACCGTCAACCATACTTGATGGAGAATACAAAATAGGCACATACACCATCCAATGTTCATCAAGCCTGCCAACGGTCTCGTTTGGTAGCACCCGGAGAAGTCAATCGGAAAGCTCTGACGAAAAATTTGGAGCATACTCAACTCTCTGCACTTATGCATAAGTACTATCAATATCCATTGACAGGAAAAGGAGGATAGGAGAAGGCACATACACCTACTCCAGACATGGAATGGACGTATATTCCCGTTCTGGCAGCTGAAGTCACCAAGCACATTCTGAAAATGGTGAAAGAGCAGAAGCAAATCCCTGCCCATATTCTGGATACCTGTCAAAATATTATAACAAATTCGGAGAAATAACAAGCAAAGAAACATAAATCTATCCCTATCAGTGGAGAGACTCATCAAAAAATCACTTCGGAGCCTCTTTTCTAGTCCAGGAGGGTCTTGGGGCATACTCCCCCATGTCATACAGACAATCAAGTCGGGCACATACACCCGATTTAAATGGAGATAATCAGCCTAACTTGACCATTTATCTTGAGCAGGCACATACACCTACCCATAATAAACACTTTCTTCAATAAGTGGATTCCAAAGTGAGTAAGAAGGCATCGAAGAAAAATACCCATCCAGCACAATTGAAAAATCAAGATCCAATCTGCAATAAGGACTTGCCCAATGCTGAAGTTCTTGAAGCGCTCAGAAAATTTTTTGTTGCAACTCAAGATTCTACTCTCTCGTTTCTAGATTCCAAAAGTAACAACAATAATTATGAAGGTCTTCATCAAACACTTCCCCATGAAATCTTTCTTCATGAAAATTCAGTCAATCTTGAAGTATCATCTTCAGATGAGAGCCACAATAACCCTCTGTGTGGCCATAAGACCAAGGAGTAAGAGGTTTCATCTTTTACTGTAACCCACCATGGTGGTTAATAGAGATAATATTTTCATCATTTTTTTTATATTTAATTAAATTCTTTAATACAAAAAAATTGAATAATTTGAGTTATTTACATCAATTTTGGATTTATGATGTGTTTTGGGCTAAAATGGGAAAACTTCTTAATTTGGAAATATTCACATATTTTAATCACTTTGGTAATTCACGCATATATTTTAATATATAAATCCAATTGATTTTATTAGTTTTTTATTGTTTTCATAAATTTATTTTCTTCATATTTTGTGTTTTAACCAGGATTTAATTCGACCATCCATGGGTCCAAAAAATTCAATAAATGTGGAAAATTATTCTGGAAGACCGCGTGAACCCCGCCTTAATAAATAGATAATATATCGGTCTACATATATCCAATTTATGCAATTATAATTTTTTTGGAACTATAATTAATTGGGGAGTTCTTTTGTTGAATATCATAAAGATTGACCTTCATTAAGGTGGACCATGAATGCTGAAATTGTGGGGAAGGAAAAAGGAAACATTCATCTAGAATAAATGCTCCAATTAAATTGGCTATATATCATTATATACAGGGAGGATTAATATAAAATTTTGGGATGAAACTTCGAAGATATTTTATAAGATCTTATAAGAAGAAACCATCTCAAATTTAGGCCATTAAATTGGCCTAAAATGGTCAAACTTGCGATGGACTGAATCTGTAGGAAATCTTGAATTTTAATTATAAAGATCATAAATTTGAAGACCGGAGGATGGAACCCCCTTGGCCTATATAAAGAAGATTTCACCCATTCTTAAGGGAGATCGAAACCAAAATCGGATATGGGAGGAAGCCATGGGACACTCGGGGAAATTCTCCTTCAACATCATTTAGTTTATTTATTTTATTTTTCTTTACTTTAAAATGTCTCTCCTCTCCCGTATCATCTCTCTTACCCCATCCATGGAGGGGTAGTTTCATTTGAGTGATTAGAAAGAGGAGAGGATAGACCTTTGTGTTGTGTTTGAGTTCTTGTGCTTGAAATGAATGAAATTTCTTCTTCATTCTTAATCTGGTTTCAATTCTTAATTCAGTATTAAATATCAAATGAGGTACTGTTAGGTTTTGATTCTGAAATTATAAATTGCTTTGGTCGATGATCACATCTCCCTCCACAAAATTCTAATCTATATATGGTGGAACATGATTAGGGTTTGGTGATGATTTCTCAGAAGTTATCAAGAACGTGTGTAGGATTTTATGTTGGAATCATGGTTTATTAGGGAATAACAATTCAAGGTCTGGGATTGCTCTAATTAATCAAGACACCTTCTACAACCTTAAACACATTGGAAGGAGGATAGACCAATATAAGGTTTTAGAAAGGAAAATTCTCATCACATCTATCTAACCAAAGGAGAGAGAGGACTTGGTAGATAAATCTCTCTCTTACCAGTTTAAGGAAGAAGAAGAGGTCAATTTCGAAACCGTGATGGCACCACACAAGGTCTAGAAGAACCCAATCTGATCACCATCTTTATCAATTGTTAAAACCAATCAATTAAAATTGTTTGTTTCTCTCATAGTCATTCAATTTAATTAAAACAAAATTTTTTCAAAAAAACCTACAAAAAGTGACAACCTTGTTTTGTGTGCACTCCTCTTCGGGAGACTACCTAGGATCAACTGCTATACTATACTTAAGTAATTAAAATATTGTTTTTCCACTCCGCATGATAGGTGTGCGTCAAACATGGTGTCGTTGCCGGGGATGCAGTGCCTCAAAAAACTTTAAAAAAACATTTCTTCCCTTATTTCTTTTTAATGACCTATAGTTCAAACAACAATTTAATTGAATTTGATCATGAAATTGAGTGAACAATAACCCAATTGAGAAAGAAAAATTTGAAATTAGATTTTTAATAAATTCAACTTATAGATTCAAGTCACACATCCAGTGATCACTCTGAACCTCCAATGGCTGGCAATACCATCCAAATGTTGCACGATCTTTTCACCCCACAATTATATAACCAACGAAATCAACTAGATATCCCTTAGAAAATGATTTTGAATTATGCATTAACATGAAGACCCCAACAGGCATATCCCAGAATTTACACATGTGTGCTCCAGCTGTAGACCCCGAGGTGTTGCAGAAGAACAGGTAAAGTGGAGAGCATTCCCCTTATCACTCGAGGGATCAGAAAAGGAATGGTTGTATAGTCTACAACCAGGAGAAGTCCAGGACTGGGAAGATCTTCAAAGATGCTTCATGAAAAGGTTTTTTCTCGCATCCAAGATCACAGCTATCTGAAAATAGATCTATGCCATTCACCAATAAACCGGTGAAACACTTTACGAGTACTGGGAGAGATTTAAGAATCTTTGTGATATTTGTCCACACCAGACTATGGAATAACACCATTTCATTTTTTTCTTCTATCAAGGATTTCTTGACAATGATTGAAACTTTCTAGATACGTCTTCTGGAGGAGCTTTGATTGACAAGTCACCAGCAGATGCCAGAGGATTGATTGAAAATATTGCACAAAACTCACAGCATTTTGGCACCAGAGGTATGATCACTAGAGGAATCCATGAGGTAAGAACATCTGATTTAGTATATTTAATTAGAAATGAAATGGGTGAACTCACCAGGTTAGTGAGAAAAATAGCTGTGTACCTTGCAAAGGAACAACAAGGCCAGAATCAGGTATGTGGTTTATGATCTTCTAATTCTCATTACACTGATCAATGTCTAGAAGTGCAGGGGACAGAAAGTTGTGATACATCCTATCAACAAAGACAATACCAACCACAAACCCAACCATGCTATGAGTTTCAATAGAACCAAGCTAGAGTACCTTTTCAGCAACAATATCAAAACCCGATAGCATTCCAACAACCTTATCAGCATCCCTTAAAAAAACAACAAACTTTCCAACCACAACCTTTCTAGAGGAAGAATTATGAGAGACCATCCACAAGTGCACTATAAACTGAAGATCAATAGCTGAAGACAAGAGTTGTTGGATTAGAAGATAAAATAGACAAGCTAGATGATCAATTTACAAGTAATATGGATGCTCTCACCCAGAACCAAGGTAAGCTTCCCACAAAAACAATTACCAATTCAAAGGATAATGTTAGTTCAATCACAACCCGAAGCGGGAAGGAGCTCACACCACCAGAACAATGTGAGGAGGAGGATTCCAGGGAATCTTCTGAAGATGGTCCTATACAACCAAAATATGGAGTCAACAACAAAGGAGAAAGAACAAGGTTTCGGAAGGAAAGAATGAAAAAAACTTTTCAAAAATTAAAGAGGGATAAAAAGGATATCCCAGCACCATTCCCATCAGAATTGGTAGAGTCAAAGAAGGGCGAAGAAGAACGACTTCAACGGGAAATTCCGGAAACATTCTGAAAAGTTGAGATTAACATCCCACTACTGGATGCAATCATGGAAATCCCTAAATATGAATTTTTTTTGAAGGTGTTGTGTACTAAAAGAAGGTGGCTGGAAGGAAATGAATGATTCAACTTAGGAAGAAGTGTCTCATCATTTATCACACCATCGATACTACAAAAATGTCAAGATCCAGGGAATTTCTCTATTCCTTCCACTATTGGTTCTTTAAATTTTACTAATGCATTATGTGATCTTGGAGCTTTGATAAATGTTATGCCTCACTTAGTGTTTTCATCCTTGTATATCGGAGAACTAAAACCAACTTGGGTGGTGGTACAATTAGAAAACAGATCCACCATTTTCCCAGCGGGAGTCGTTGATGATGTACTTGTAGGAGTGAGAGGATTAATCTTTCCAGCATACTTTGATGTCCTTTCCATGGAGGAAGACTAATAACTAGCCCAATATCCCATTATCCTAGGGAGACCATTCCAGAAAATAGCAAGGACGATCATCAACATGCATGAAGGAACACTCACCATGGAGCTCAGAGATAGTATGATACACTTCAACATTCTTGATACTATGAAACACCCATCCAAAAATCACTCACTTTATGCGATATCGCATGATGAAGGTATGGAACCAATTGAAGACTCAGGTAAGCTTCATGATTTTTTTATCAGTAGGAGAAAACTTTTCATTTGAATTTTATAATTCCCATGAACCTGAAAATTCTAATATCATGTTGGAGGATGAGGGAAAATCTGATTTTTTCGATGATTTGTTAAAAGGAAGTGCGATTATACCAGAGAATTCAACATTAGAAGTAGGAAACCTAAATTCCATATCATCCCATGAACAACCCCCATGTTTAGAGCTGAATCCTTTGCCATGTGATTTGAAGTACGCTTATCTAATGGAAGGAGAGAAATTTCCAGTAATCATTTCCAATAACCTATCCCATTCACAAGAACAAACACTGATTGAACTTATCAAAAGGAATGTTAAGGATGTAGGATGGAGTTTAGGTGATATTCCTAGAATCAACCCTAAGGTATGATCTCACAAGATATTTTTAGAAAGTGATTCCCGACCAGTTAGACAACCTCAAAGAAGACTCAATCCCATAATCATGGAGGTCGTTTAAAAAGAGATAGGGAAATTGTTAGCATCTGATATCATTTACCCAATATCTTATTCTCAATGGGTCAGCCCAATTCATGTAGACCCTAAGAAAACTGGCTTGAACACTGTTAAAAATGAAAGAAATGAACTGATCCCCATGAGAGTACAAAATAGCTGTAGAGTGTGTATAGATAACAGGAAGCTAAATCAAGTTACCAGAAAAGATCACTTTCCCATTCCATTCATTGATTAGATGCTTGAAACGTTAGCTGAAAAAACTCATTACTATTTTTTAGATGGATTCTCAGGATAGTTTCCGGTACCAATTGCACCAGAAGACCAAGAGAAGACAACATTCACCAGCCCTTTTGGAACATTCTCCTATAAAAGGATTCATTTCGGGCTATGCAATACCCCAGGTACATTTCTACGGTGTACGATGAGTATTTTTTATGACCACATTCAGGACTGCTTGGAGGTTTTTCTTGATGATTTCACAGTTTTTGGAAATTCATTTGATCATTTCTTGGGAAATTTGGAAAAAGTTTTGAAAACATGCATTGAAAAGAACCTTGTCTTAAATTTCAAAAAAATTCATTTCATGGTTGAAAAAGGGATAGTGTTGGGGCACATAATTTTAAAAAATGGGATTTAGGTTGATTAATCAAAAGTTGATGTAATAAATTCCTTGCCATACCCAACTTGTGTCAAACATGTTAGATCTGTTTTAGGGCATGCATGATTTTACATAAGATTCATAAAGGATTTCTATAAGATTTCTCTCCCTCTCTCAAGATTACTTTTAAAGGATGCTGGCATTGATTTTGATTTTTCATTTAGGGAATCATTTGATTAATTGAAGGAAAGGCTGATAACACCACCAATAATGCAGCCACCCAAATTGAATTACCCTTTCGAGCTACTTTGTGATGCATCCAACCAAGCGGTGGGAGTCTCTCTATCACCGAGAATTAACAGCAAGCCTCAAGTCATATCTTATGCATCAAGGACCTTGGATGCAACACAAATAAATTACACAACCATTGAAAAGGAGTTCCTTGTAGTCATTTTTGCACTAGATAAATTCTGATCATATCTTCTTGGCACTAAAGTTGTTGTTTTTTCTGATCATGCAACACTTAGGTACTTAATGAAATAGGAAGATGCTAAACCACGGTTGGTGAGATGGATACTACTCTTAAAAGAGTTCAATTTGGAAGTCAAAGATAAGAAGGGGACTAAAAATCAAGTGGCTGATTATTTGAGTAGACTACCCCACACTGTTGAAGCAGAAATCTTAAAGCAGAACCCACTTAATAGTGATCTTCCTGGAGAACAACTCTACATCATCAACATTGAAGTACCATGGTATGCAAACATTTTCAACTATTTGGTTACATCTCGGGTACCCCCTCATCTAAGCTCTCTTCAACAACATAAGATTAAATCTGAATCAAGATTTTACATTTGGGAAGATCCGTTTCTGTGGAAAATTTGTAATGATCAAATCATAAGAAGATGATTGCCAAGAAGTGAAATTGAATCAGTGTTTGAATTTTTTCATAAATTATCTTGTGGAGGCCACTTTGGACCTCAGAGGACTACCCAATAAGTTTTAGAATCTAGACTCTACTGGCCCACCTTATTCAAGGATGCATATTAATTTTGTAAAAGATGTGAAAAATGCCAATTTTCTGGTAACATATCCAAACAACATGAAATTCCACAAAAACCAATAACCTTCTATGAAATTTTCAGTGTGGGGAATATATTTCATGGGACCATTCCCAATGTCAGTTGGAAATTCATATATTATTTTGGATGTAGACTATGTTTCAAAATGGGTGGAAGAAAAAGCATCCAGAACTGATGATGCTAAAGTTGTTTGTGATTTTGTCAGGGCTAACATTTTCTGTAGGTTTGGCGTGCCACGAGCAATCATCAGTGATCAGGGAACTCATTTATGCAACAGGAAAATGGAAGCATTGCTGAAGAAGTATGGGGTGCATCATATAACATCTACCCCATACCATCCCCAAACAAATGGCCAAGCAGAAGTCTCCAATAGAGAAATCAAATCCATTCTGGAGAATACTGTTAAACCCAACCAGAAGGACTGGAGACAAAAAGTTAGATGATACATTATGGGCATACAGAACGGCCTACAAGACACCAATAGGGATGAGTCCCTATAGATTGATCTATGTAAAGAGTTACCACCTTCCAGTGGAGTTGGAGCATAGAGCCTACTGGGTTGTCAGAGAGATGAATCTGGACCTTGAGAAAGCTGGGAAAGAAAGAAGATTGCATTTGAATGAGTTAGAGGAAATTAGAAGAGAATATTTTGAAAACTCAATGATATATAAAGAGAGAACAAGGATGTCCCATGACAAGATAATTCAACCAAGAACCTTCAACCCTGGAGATCATGTGTTACTCTTCAAATCCAGACTTAAGCTTATGCGAGGTAAACTTCGTTCCAGATGGGAAGGCCCCTTTACTGTTATTCATGTATACCCCTTTGGTGCTGTGCAGATTTAAAAGGAAGGAGGAGGAAACCCATTCACTGTAAATGGGAAGAGGCTAAAGAAGTTCCATGGCACCATACCTCAAGAAACAGTGTAGGAGATCACTCTCCTTCACCCTAAATACAAATGAAGACCTACCAGGTTGTGTCATTCCTTTACACTTGAATAAATGTAGTAACTCCATTTTTTTTTGAAAATAACATAAATAAATTCCATTTACATGCATTGAGGACACTGTATTAATTATGTGTGTGGGAGGGAATCTTGTAGTCTATGATTTTTTCAAAAAATTTAATTTTTTTTAGTCGAGCCAACGATATTAATCAAAGGCGCTGCCAGGAGGCAACCAACATTTTCCCCCATTTTCCACTTGTCCTCTTAGTCATTTACCAACATGATTGAACATGCCTGTACTATCAATTGTTTTCATTCTTATATTTTAGGTCTATTAATGAAGATGTTGTAGTGGGATTACACGTCATGAAGAAAAGCATCCATTTGAAAGGGGAGTAAGAGTTTCAATTCTGTATTATCCAACTTTATTCCCTACATTTTTAGTATTTCAAAGAGTTAAATAAAAAATGCATGCCTATGCTTGAATTCATGTTTTACTTGACTTATCTAGGAGACATGAGTTTCATAGGAATCCAATGGTTCCATGTTTTAGATTTCAATGTTAATGAGATTAAATGATTAAAATGGATAATTGGACGATTAAAGTGAAGAAAGGATATTGAAATAAGGACTCATGATTTGAGGGAATTAGATGATTCATGTAAATAAAATTTACCTTCCATTTTTCTTGCTTTGAATTTCCAAAATTTATGTGAATTAATTTGTTATTATTAATCATGACATGAGTTATTTTCCAATATCATATTCCCATTCCCAAGAGTATTTCTAGACCAAATATTTCTTATTGTATCTTGATCATATTTCTTGAGTGATCTTGGGACAAGCCACCTACCAGAACTTATATTGTAACTTGTCGAAGATATGACTGTACAAAAAAACATTTGAAATGATTGAGGCACTACATTGGCTAGCCACATATTTATCTGAGCCCCAAACTTACATTTATCCTTTGTTATCCAATATAATCCATGAATTGCCTTAGGTTTAAGACACATTAAAAGATGCTTTTTTCTTACCTTCCCACTCTTTAAGTATTTTTTCATGGATATTTCATGTTTGAGTGTGGGGGAAGGGCCTTTCATGTGCATTCATTGGGATGAGTATCTTTTTATGGGTGGTGTGAGGTGTTTGTACTCATTTTGGGTAGTGTATTATTAGAAAATTGGTCATGAGTCATCATTTCATTATGCTTCTTTCATTTCACCCGGTTCTCCTAAAAAAAGGTGAAAATAAAGATTTTCCTCCCTGGAGCTTTAAAAAAAAGAGAAAAATAAATATGTGCCTTTCTAGAGCTTTAAAATAAAAAAAAATATTAGGATGAGAACTTGGATGATATCATTCTTTGTAATCATTTATTGACTCAAGACCCATGTCATTAAAAGGGGGTGGTGTTGTGTTTCACATTATCAAAAGGGATTTGAGTGAGGTTCATCCTGTGTTTTCACTTGATTAATCTTTCATTGTACTTAAGAGTCAAACCTCCTACTTCTAGCCATAAATTATTTCAATCATTTACCCACCAACCCAAATCCACAGATTCATTTGAACCTTTATTTCAAGTCCTCATGATTTTATGTGCATTTTGTCTTTACAATATAGAGAAAGTAGTTCCTTTACAAGCCTATGGATAACGAGCATGTTCTCATGATATGAGAATAACTACACTATTAATTTTATCATGAGTGATGAGAGAAAAGATCCAAAAGAGAGGTAGATCATGATTTGGCATGTTTAATAATAATAAATTGATAATCTTGAATGAATGAAATGAGAAGCTCCATCATTTTTTTTCAAATGGGAAAAGTAAAATGCATGAATTGATTGTTTCATTGAAAAATGGGAAATTAAATTGATAGTTTTTGTGGAACTTGAAAATTTGATTGTTCATTGATAATTGTTTGATTTTATTGCATTGAAATTTAAATATTGGTAACATTGGCACCCTTTGAATTCCATGTTGAGATTTTATTTAAGAGGAAAAGCATAGTTTAAGTGTGGGGGAATTGATAGAGATAATATTTTCATAATTTTTTTATATTTAATTCAATTATTTAATCCAAAAAAATTTAATAAGTTGAGTTATTTACATCAATTTTGGATTTATGATGTGTGTTGGGCTAAAATGGGAAAACTGCTTAATTTGGAAATATTCACATATTTTAATCACTTTGGTAATTCATGCATATATTTTAATATATAAATCCAATTTATTTGATTAGTTTTTCATTGTTTTCATAAATTTATTTTCTTCATATTTTGTGTTTTAACCAGGATTTCATTCGACCATCCATGGGTTTGAAAAATTTAATCAATGTGGACAATTATTCTGGAAGACCGCGTGGACCCCACCTCAATAAATAGATAATATATCGGTCTACATAAATCCAATTTATGTGATTCCAATTTTATTGGAACAATAATTAATTGGTGAGTTTTTCTGTTGAATATCATAAAGATTGACCTTAATTAAGGCGGACCATGAATGCTGAAATTGTGGGGAAGGAAAAAGGAAACATTCATCCAGAATAAATGATCCAATTCAATTTTCCATATATCATGCTATACAGGGAGGATTAATAAGAAATTTTGGGATGAAACTTCAATGATATTTTATAAGATCTTTCAAGAAGAAACCATCTCAAATTTCGGCCATTAAATTGGCCTAACATGGTCAAACTTGCGATGGAATGAATCTGCCTGAAATCTTGAAGTGGAATTATGAAGATCATAAATTTGAAGACCGGAGGATAGAACCCCCTTGGCCTATATAAAGAAGGGTTTACCCATTATTAAGGTAGTTCTACACCGCAATCGGAGACGGTAGGAAGCCAAGGGACACTCAGAGAAATTCTCCTTCAACATCATTCTGTTTATTTCTTTTATTTTTCTTTACTTTAAAATGTATCTCCTCTCCCGTATCATCTCTCTTACCCCATCCATTGAGGGGTAGTTTCATTTGAGTAATCGTAAATAGGGGAGGATATACCTATGTGTTGTGTTTGAGTTCTTGCGCTTGAAATGAATCAAATTTCTTCTTCATTCTTAATCTGGTTTCAATTATTAATTCAGTATTAAATTCCAAATGCGGTAGTGTTAGGTTTTGATTCTGAAATTATAAATTTCTTTGGTCAATGATCACATCTCCCTGCACCCAATTCTAATCTCTATATGGTGGAACATGATTAGGGTTTGGTGGTGATTGCTCGGTGGTTGTCAAGAACGTGTGTAGGATTGTATGTCAGAATCATGGTTTATTAGGGAATAACAATTCAATGTCTGGGATTGCTGTAATTAATCAAGAAACCTTCTACAACCTTAAACACATTAGAAGGAGGATAGACCAATATAAGTTTTTAGAAAGGAAAATTCTCATCACATCTATCTAACCAAAGGAGAGAGAGGACTTGGTAGATAAATATCTCTCTTACCAGTTTAAGGAATAAGAATAGGTAAATTTGGAAACCGTGATGGCACAAAATTAGGTCTAGTCGAACCCAGTACGATCACCATATTTATCAATTTTTAAAACCAATTAATTAAAATTGTTTGTTTCTCTCATAGTCATTCAATTTAATTAAAACAAAACTTTTTCAAAAAAACCTAAAAAAAGTGACAACCTTGTTTTGTGTGCACTCCTCTTCGGGAGACTACTTAGGATCAACTGCTATACTATACTTAAGTAATTAAAATATTGTTTTTCCACTCCCCACGATAGGCGTGCTCAAACATGGTGCCGTTTCCGGGGAGCCAGTGCCTGAAAAACATTTAAAAAACATTTTCCCCTTATTTCTTTTGAATGACCCATAGTTCAAACAACAATTTAATTGAATTTGATCCTGAAATTGAGTGAACAATAACCCAATTGAGAAAGAAAAATTTTCAATTTGATTTTGAATAAATCCACCTTATAGATTCAAGTGAGACATCCAGTGATCACTCTGAACCTCCAGTGGCTGGCAATCCTATCCAAAAATTGCGCGATCTCTGCACCTGACAATTTTCTAACCAACAAAATCAACTAGATATTCCTTAGAAAATGATTTTGAATTACTCATTAACATGATTCAAATTCTTGATAAATTTCATGGTCTTGAAGGTGAAGACCCCAACAGGCATATCCCAGAATTTACTCATGTGTGCTCCAGCTGTAGACCTTGAGGTGTTGCAGAAGAATAGGTAAAGTGGAGGGCATTCCCCTTCTCACTCGAGGGATCTACAAAGGAATGGTTGAATAGTCTACAATGAGGAGAAGTCCCAGACCGAGAAGATCTTCAAAGATTCTTCATGAAATTTTTTTCCCACATCCAAGATCACAGCTATCTGAAAATAGATCTATTCCATTCACCAATCAACCGATGAAACACTTTATGAGTACTGGGAGTAATTCAAGAAGCTTTGCGCTAGTTTTCCACACCTCACTGTGGAAGAACACCATTTCATTATTTTCTTTTATCAAGTATTTCTTGCCAATGATTGAAACTTTCTATTTGCGTCATCTGGAGGAGCCTTGATTGACAAGTCACCAACAGATGCTAGAGGATTGATTGAAAAGATTAAACAAAACTCACAGCATTTTGGCACTAGAGGTACAATCACAAGAGGAATCCATGAGGTAAGAACATCTGATTTAGTAGATTTAATTATAAATGAAATGGGTGAACTCACCTGGTTAGTGAGAAAAATAGTTGTGAACCTTGTAAAGGAACAACAAGGCCTGAATCAGGTATGTGGTTTATGATCTTATACTTCTCATTACACTGATCAATTTCTAGAAGTGCAGGGGACAGAAATTTGTGATAAAGCCTATCAACAAAGACAATACCAACCATAAACCCAACCAGGCTATGAGTTCCAAAAGAACCAAGCTAGAGAACCTTTTCAACAACAATATCAAAACTCGATAACATTCCAACAACCTTATCAGCATCCCATAAAAAAACAACAAACTTTCCAACCACCACCTTTCCAGAGGAAGAATTATGAGCAACCATCCACAAGTGCACCAGAAACTGAAGATCAATAGCTGAAGAAAAGAGTTGAGGGATTAGAAGATAAAATAGACAAGATAGCTGATAAATTTACAATCATTATGGATGATCTCACCCATAACTAAGGTAAGCTTCCCACACAAACAATTACCAATCCAAAGGAGAATGTTAGTTCAATCCTAACCGAAGCGGGAAGGAGCTCACACCACCAGAACAATGTGAGGAGGAGGATTCCAGGGAATCTTCTAAAGCTCGTCCTGTCCAACCAAAAGATGGAGTCAACAACAAAGGATAAAGAACAAGGTTTCAAAAGGAAAGAACGAAAACACCATTTCAAAAATTAAATAGGGAGAAAAAGGATATCCCATCACCATTACCATCAGAATTGGTTGAGTCAAATAAGGGTGAAGAAGAACGAATTCAATGGGAAATTCAGGAAACATTCTGAAAAGTTGAGATTAACATCCCACTACTAGATGCAATCAGGGAAATCCCTAAATATGAAAAATTTCTGAAGGTGCCGTGTACTAAAAGAAGGTGGCTGGATGGAAATGAAAGAATAAACTTAGTAAGAAGCGTCTCATCATTTATCACACCACCGATACTGCAAAAATGTCAAGATCTAGGGACTTTCTCTATTCCCTGCACTATCAGTTCTTTAAATTTTACTGATGCATTATATGATCTTGGAGCTTTGATAAATGTGATGCCTCACTCAATGTTTTCATCTTTGCAGATCGAAGACGTAAAACCAACTCGGGTGGTGGTACAATTAGCAAATAGATCCACCATTTTCCCAGCTGGAGTCGTTGAAGATGTACTTGTAGGAGTGAGATGATTAATCTTTCCAGCAGACTTTGACGTCCTTTCCATGGAGGAAGACCAACCACCAACCCAATCTCCCATCATCCTAGGGAGACAATTCCAGAAAACAACAAGGAGGATCATCAATGTGCATGAAGGAACACTCACCATGGAGCTCAGAGATAGTATGATACACTTCAACATTCTTGATATGATGAAACACCCGTCCAAAAATCACTCACTTTATGCGATCTCGCATGATGAAGTTATGGAACCAATTGAAGTCTCAGGTATGATTCATGATTTTTTATCAGTAGGAGAAAGCTTTTCATTTTAATTTTATAATTCCCATGAACCTGAAAATTCTAATATCATATTGGAGGATGAGGGAAAATCTGATTTTTTCGATGATTTGTTAAAAGGAAGTGAGATTATAACAGAGAATTCAACCTGAGAAGTAGGAAACCTAAATTCCATATCATCCCTTGAACAACCCCCATGTTTAGAGATGAATCCTTTCCCATGTGATTTGAAGTATGTTTATCTAATGGAAGGAGAGAAATTTCCAGTAATAATTTCCAATAACGTATCCCATTCACAAGAACAAACATTGATTGGCCTTCTCAAAAGGAATGTCCAGGATGTAGGATAGAGTTTAGGTGATATTCCTGGAATCAAACCTAAGGTATGCTCTCACAAGATATTTTAAAAAGTGATTCCCGAACAGTTAGACAACCTCAAAGAAGACTCAATCCCACAATCATGGAGGTCGTTAAAAAAGAGATAGAAAATTGTTAGCAGCTGATATCATTTACCCAATATCTTATTCTCAATGGGTCAGCCCAATTTAGGTAGAACCCAAGAAAACCGGCCTAACCACTGTTAAAAATGAATGAAATGAACTAATCCCCATGGGAGTACAAAATAGCTGGAGAGTGTGTATAGATTATAGGAAGCTAAATCAAGATACCAGAAAAGATCACTTTTCCATTCCATTCATTGATCAGTTGCTTGAAAGGTTAGCTAGAAAAACTCATTACTATTTTTTAGATGGATTCTCAGGATATTTTCCGGTACCAATTGCACTAGAAGACCAGGAGAAAACAATATTCACCTGCCCTTTTGGAAAATTCTCCTACAAAAGGATGCATTTCGGGCTATGCAATTCCCCAGGTACATTTCTACAGTGTATGGTGAGTATTTTTTTAGACCACATTGAGGACTTCTTGGAGGTTTTTCTTGATGATTTCACAGTTTTTGGAAATTCATTTGATCATTTCTTGGGAAATTTGGAAAAAGTTTTGAAAACATGCATTGAAAAGAACCTTGTCTTAAATTTCAAAAAATTTCATTTCATGGTTGAAAAAGGGATAGTGTTGGGGCACATAATTTCACAAAATGGGATTGAGGTTGATTAATCAAAAGTTGATGTAATAAATTCCTTGCCATATCCAACTTGTGTCAAACATGTTAGATCTGTTTTCGGGTATGCATGATTTTACATAAGATTCATCAAGGATTTCTGTAATATTTCTCTGCCTCTCTGAAGATTACTTTTAAAGGATGCTGGCATTAATTTTGATTGTTCATGTAGGGAATCATTTGATGAATTGAAGGAAAGGATGATAACACCACCAATAATGCAGCCACCCAAATTGAATTACCCTTTCGAGCTACTTTGTGATGCATCCAACCAAGCGGTGGGAGTCGCTCTATCACTGAGAATTAACAGCAAGCCTCAAGTCATATCTTATGCATCAAGGACCTTGGATGCAACACAAATAAATTACACAACCACTGAGAAGGAGTTCCTTGTCTTCATTTTTGCACTAGATAAATTCCGATCATATCTTCTTGGAACTAAAGTTTTTGTTTTATCTGTTCATGCATCACTTAGGTACTTAATGAAAAAGGAATATTCTAAAACACGGTTGGTGAGATGGATGCTACTCTTAAAAGAGTTCAATTTGGAAGTCAAAGATAAGAAGGGGACTAAAAATCAAGTGGTTGATCATCTAAGTTGACTAACCCACACTATTGAAGCAGAAATCCCAAAGCAGAACCCACTTAATAATGAACTTCTGGAGAACAACTCTACATCA
Organism: Viscum album; assembly: GCA_963277665.1. NCBI lineage: Eukaryota > Viridiplantae > Streptophyta > Magnoliopsida > Santalales > Viscaceae > Viscum > Viscum album. Next base: position 1,986,155,291 of record OY728122.1, read on the forward strand.
TCAATAGTGAAGTACCATGGTATTCCAACATTGTCAACTATTTGGTTACATCTCGGGTACCCCCTCATCTAAGCTCTCTTCAACAACATAACCTTAAATCTGAATCAAGATTTTACATTTGGGAAGATCCGTTTCTGTGGAAAATTTGTAATGATCAAATCATAAGAAGATTCTTTCCAAGAAGTAAAATTGAATTAGTGTTTGAATTTTTTCATAAATTATCTTGTGGAGGCCACTTTGGACCTCAGAGGACTGCCCAAAAGGTTTTAGAATCTAGACTCTACTGGACCACCTTATTCAAGGATGCATATTAATTTTGTAAAAGATGTGAAAAATGCCAATTTTCTGGTAACATATCCAAACAACATGAAATTCCATAAAAACCAATAACCTTTTGTGAAATTTTCAAAGTTTGGGGCATAGATTTCATGGGACCATTCCCAATGTCATTTGGAAATTCATGTATTCTTTTGGATTTAGACTGTGTTTCAAAATGGGTGGAAGAAAAAGTAACCAGAACTGATGATGCTAATTTTTTTTTGTGATTTTGTCAGGTCTAACATTTTCTGTAGGTTTGGCATGCCACGAGAAATCATCAGTGATCAGGGAACTCATTTATGCAACAGGAAAATGGAAGCATTTCTGAAGAAGTATGGGGTGCATCATAGAACATCTAACCCATACCATCCCCAAACAAATGGCCAAGAAGAAGTCTCCAATAGAGAAATCAAATCCATTCTGGAGAAGACTGTTAAACCCAACTGGAAGGACTGGAGACAAAAAGTTAGATGATATATTATGGGCATACAGAATGGCCTACAAGAAACCGATAGAGATGATTCCCTATAGATTGATCTATGTAAGGAGTTTCCACCTTCCTGTGGAGTTGGAGAATAGAGCCTTCTGGGTTGTCAGAGAGATGAATATGGACCTTGAGAAAGCTGGGAAAGAAATAAGATTGTAGTTGAAGGCGTTAGTGGAAATTAGAAGAGAATATTTTGAAAACTGAATGATCTATAAAGAGAGAAAAAGGATGGCCCATGACAAGATAATTCTACCAAGAACCTCCAACCCCGGAGATCACGTGTTACTCGTCAAATCCAGACTTAATCTTATGCCAGGTAAACTTCGTTATAGATGGGAATGCCCCTTTACTGTTATTCATGTATACCCCTTTGGTGCTATGGAGATTCAAAAGGAAGGAGGAGGAAACCCATTCACTGTAAATGGGCATAGGGTAAAGAAGTTCAATGGGACCGTACCTCAGGAACCTGTGTAGGAGATCAGACTCCTTCACCCTAAATACAAATGAAGACCTACCAGGTTGCGTTATTCCTCTACATTGAATAAAATCAGAAACTCCATTTTTTTTAAAATTACATAAAAAAATTCCATTTACATGCATTGAGGAAACTGTATTAATTATGTGTGGGGGAGGGAATATTGTAGTCTATGATTTTTTAAAAAAATTTAATTTTTTTAGTCGAGCCAACTACATTAATCAAAGGAGCTACCAGGAGGCAACTCACATTTTCCCCCATTGTCCACTTATCCTCTTAGTCATTTACCAGCATGATTGAACATGCCTGCACTATCAATTGTTTTCATTCTTATATTTTAGGTCTATTAATGAAGAATTTGTAGTGGGATTACATGTCATGAAGAAAAGCATCCATTTTAAAGGGGAGTAAGAGTTTCAATTCTATATTATCCAACTTTATTCCCTACATTTTTAGTATTTTAAAGAGTTAAATAAAAAATGCATGCCCACGCTTGAATTCATGTTTTACTTGACTTATCTAAGAGACATGAGTTTCATAGAAATCCAGTGGTTCCATGTTTTAGATTTCAATGTTAATGAGATTAAATGATTAAAATGGATAATTGGATGATTAAAGTGAAGAAAGGATATTGAAATAAGGACTCATGATTTGAGGAAATTAGATGATTCATGTAAATGAAATTTTCCTTCCATTTTTCTTGCTTTGAATTTCTGAAATTCACGTGAATTAATTTGTTATTATTAATCATGCCATGAGTTATTTTCCAATATCATATTCCCATTCCCGAGATTATTTCTACACCAAATATTTCTTATTTTATCTTGGGCATATTTCTTGAGAGATTTTGGGACATGCCACCTACCTGAACTTGTATTGAAACTTGTCAAAGATATGACTGTACAAAAACACATTTAAAATTATTGAGGCACTACATTGGCTAGAAAAATATTGACCTAATCCCTACCCTTACATTTATCCTTCGTTATCCAATATAATCCATGAATTTCCTTATGTTTAAGAGACATTACAAGATGCTTTTTTCCTTACCTTCCCACTCTTTAAGTATTTTTTCATGGATATTTCATGTTTGAGTGTGGGGGAAGGGCCTTTCGTGTGCGTTCATTGGGATGAGTATCTTTTTGTGGGCGGTGTGAGGTGTTTGTACTCATTTTGGGTAGTGTATTATTCGAAAATTGGGCATGAGTCATCATTTCATTATGCTTCTTTTATTTCATCCGATTCTCCTAAAAAAGGTGAAAATAAAGCTGTTTCTTCCTGGAGCTTTACAAAATAAAGAGAAAAAAAGATGTGACTTTCTGAATCATTACAATAAAAACAAATAGGAGGAGAACTTGGATGATATCATTCTTTGTAATCATTTATTGACTCAAGACCCATGTCATTAAAAGGGGGTGGTGTTGTGTTTCACATTATCAAAAGGGATTTGAGTGAGGTTCATCCTGTGTTTTCAATTGATTAATCATGCATTTTACTTAAGAGTCAAACCTCCTACTTGTATCCTTAAATTATTTCAATCATTTACCCACCATCCCAAAGCCACAGAGTCATTTGAACCTTTATTGCAAGTCCTCATGATTTTATGTGCATTTTGTCTTTAAAAAGTAGATAAAGTAGTTCCTTTACAAGCCTATGGATAACAAGCATGTTATCATGATATGAGAATAACTACACTATTAATTGTATCATGAGTTATGAGAGAAAAGATCCAAAAGAGAGGTAGATCATGATTTGGCATGTTTAATAATAATAAATTGATAATCATGAATGAATGAAATGAGAAGCTCCATCATTTTTTTTCAAAGGGGAAAAGTAAAATGCATGAATTGATTGTTTTATTGAAAAATGGAAAATTAAGTTGATATTTTTTGTGGAACATGAAATTTTTATTGTTTGTTGATAATTGTTTGATTTTATTGAATTGAAATTTAAATATTGGTAACATTGGTGCCCTTTGAATTCCATGTTGAGATTTTATTCTTGAGGAAAAGCATAGTTTAAGTGTGGGAGAATTGATAGAGATAATATTTTCATCATTTTTTATATTTAGTTAAATTATTTAATCCAAAAAAATTCAATAAGTTGAGTTATTTACATCAATTTTTGGATTTATGATGTGTTTTGGGCTAAAATGGGAAAACTGCTTAATTTGGAAATATTCACAGATTTTAATCAGTTTGGTAATTCATGCATATATTTTAATATATAAATCCAATTGATGTGATTATTTTTTTGTTGGTTTCATAAATTCATTTTCTTAATACTTTTTATTTCAACTAGGATTTAATTTGACCATCCATGGGTCCAAAAAATTCCATTAATGTGGACAATTATTCTAGAAGACCGCGTGCACCCCACCTCAATAAATAGATCATAAATCGGTCTACACAAATCCAATTTTTGTGATTCCAATTGTATTAGAACGAGAATTAATTGGGGAGGTCGGTTGTTGAATATCATAAATATTTTCTTTCATTAAGGCGGACCATGAATACTGAAATTGTGTAGAAGGAAAAAGGAAACATTCATCCAGAATAAATGATGCAATTAAATTGGCCACATATCATGATATAAAAGGAGGATGAATATGAAATTATGGGATGAAACGTAAAAGATATTTTGGAAGATCTTTCAAGAAGAAACCATCTCAAATTTCAGCCATTAAATAGGCCGAACATGGTCAAACTTACGATGGATTGAATCTGTAGGAAATATTGAAGAAGAATTATGAAGATCATAAATTTGAAGACTAGAGGATGGCACCCCCTTGGCCTATATAAAGAGGATTTCACCCATTTTTAAGGGAGTTCGACACCACAATCGGATATAGGGGGAAGCCAAGGGACACTGGGGGAAATTTTCCTTGAACATTATTCTGTTTCTTTCTTTTATTTATCTTTACTTTAAATTGTCTCTCCTCTCCCGTATCATCTTGCTTACCACATCCATGGAGGGGTAGTTTCATTTGAGTGATCATAAAGAGGGTTGGATGGACCTATGTGGTTTTTTTGAGTTCTTGTGCTTGAAATGAATCAAATTTCTTTTTCTTTCTTAATCTAGTTTCAATTCTTAATTCAGTATTAAATTCCAAATGCGGTAGTGTTAGGTTTTGATTCTGAAATTATAAATTTCTTTGGTCGATGAGCACATATCCCTCCACCCAATTCTAATCTATATACGGCGTAACAAGATTAGGGTTGGGTGGTGATTTCTCAGTAGTTTTCAAGCACGTGTGTAGGATTGTATGTCGGAATCATGGTTTATTATGGAACAACAATTCCAGCTCTGGGATTGCTCTAATTAATCAAGAAACCTTCTACAAACTTAAACACATTGGAAGGAGGATAGACCAATCTAAGGTTTTAGAAAGAAAAATTCTCATCACATCTATCTGACCAAGGGAGAGAGAGGACTCGGTAGATAAATTTCTCTCTTACCAGTTTAAGGAAGAAGAAGAGGTAAATTTGGAAACCGTGATGGCACACCTCTAGGTCTAGCCGAACCCAATCCGATCACCATCTTTATTAATTATTTAAACCAATCAATTAAAGTTGTTTGTTTCTCTCATAGTCATTCAATTTAATTAAAACAAAACTTTTTAAAAAAAAACCTACAAAAAGTGACAAACTTGTTTTGCATGCAATCCTCTTCGGGAGACTACCTAGGATCAACTGCTATACTATACATAGATAATTAATATATTGTTTTTCCATGCCCCACGGTAGGCGTGAGTCAGTGGTCCTCCCCATGATGATGAATTTAGCTACAAAAGTCCTCTCCGCAGTAGTAATTCACATTGCCTGGAAAATTCTTCAATGGAAAATACAGTAATGAGAAAGCCCTCTTATCTTGAGGCACTTGAAAATGCGAATCCAGTCATGTCTGATGCGTTACCGCTAGCAGGTGAAATACTTTCTAAATTAGAATAGAGCCCGAGGTATAGGTAATTCTCTGAACCATCCCTAGGTCATTCATCTTCTAATTTGACTAATGAATTCTCTACCAATCTTGTTGAATCTGATGAAGCAACAAAGAAGCACCGGCTTTGGCCCAATCAGGTAGAAGAATCTTCATCAAATGACAAATAGGAAGTTCTGAATATGAGAAAAAAACTGGCTAAAGGTGAAATACCAGTCATGTTTTGGCCTTTGGCTGACTCTCAGTATGATATTCCAGAAATGTTGACAGAAGATTGTATTCACGATATTCGTCTCAACATATGGAAACGACTTTGTCACTTAAAAGAGAAAATTTTATCTTATGATGAATATAAAAATCATGTCAAGATAATATAAGGGTTAAAATGCCAAATTGACTTGGCATCTCTCTCAGTTTCTCGACATACAAATGTTAAAAAGTAGCATAGATACCTTCAACGTTCATGCCTTGGCACGTTAAAAAGGTTGCACCAGTTAATTACCAATTCCCCATCTAGTATTCATATTAGGGGATGGGGTGTTCATGGAGCATTTCATTTCACCGTGGTCCCCAGTAAACAGAACTTGCCAAAAGTGGTCTCATGCAATGTTATTACCCATGACTGGCCACAACTAACTGGTTTTGTGTGTAATCAAAGGCCTGCTCAAGAACATGCCTCAACTAGTTCTTCCCAAAGTCAGGCATATAAAGAACAAGTTTTCAAATTAATCTTGCATCAAGAAAATGATAATATCGAACAGGTTTCTCATTTAGAGCAAGAACATCATCAAGTGACAAAAGTGTTAGAAATAATCCAATGATCATCTGAGCTACATGATTTGAGTAGATGTAGGATGATGCATCCGACCAATTTCCGGACTAAAGTACACAAAATCATGATATCTTTTAAGAATGTTTCAGATGTATAATCTCAAGAACCACCTTAGCTTTGCAGACTAGGGAATATTTTAACTCAACCCCCGGGATCAACAGACATGATTCGAAGAGTTGAGCAGGAAAAACAGGAACACCCCAGTCCACCATTCTGGGGACGTTTTCAAATTCTCAATCTCTTCCTCAACGAAAGTCATTCTTCTCTCGATTATGGAAGAATACACAAGAGGAACACATAACCTAATTATCAAGAGATTCCTTCCAAATTACGGTTCATCAAGAAGTTCATGAGGGATCAACCAAACAAATGACAATGTCTCATAAAGGATATGGAGGAAGACAATATCGTAGAAGCACTGAAAGAAGGGCTGCAATGTGTTATTCATCGATAAATGTCATCAATTCCATTGCCACTGATCCACTAGTACATGAGGCTCACTTAGAGGGATCATATGAAGAAGTTCCTGTTCAAGAGGTTGTGCACATAGAAACGAATGAAGGATGTGTGCATACCAGAAGACAGAGGGTTTCCCAAGGGAAATATATTCCTTTGGGTAATTCCCTTCTATACTCCAGAAAGCAACATGCCAAAGAAAAGTGTAAAAGTTAGGTTACACCCCACCCTACCTCTGGAGAAGGAAAATCACTCTCATTAGAGGAAAGGTCACACTACAAGAAGAAAAAATGAAGGAATTATGGAGGTTAAATGCAGAACTACTTCAAGGTAGTCTTCCTCCTGAGCATGATGGGGTTAATCAATCAATGGAATTTGTTTCAGATACTGGGATGGATCAAGAATACCCCCCTTTAAAAGTACACCCTAACAGGTCCAATCATATGGGTCATACACAACAACAACTGGAAATACTACCATCAGTGATAGTCCCGGTCACTACACCTGTCCAAACTCTAGTTATTGCACCTACTCAGGTCCAAGCTTATTCATATGTTTCTCAAAAATTAATGACTACCATTGAGTCATTAATAGCTAATTTGGAAGATATGGAAATAAATCATTCACAAATTTAACCAGAAAAGAGATCTTACTCTGAATGGGTGGATGAAATTCCTCCCCCATCAAATTTTTCGAGTACCACATTCCCAATTTTTAATGGTTTGGGAGATCCAGAGAAAAACATAACACATTTTGTTTCTCATTGTGATCATATGATGGGAACTCCTTAACAACAATAAGTAGTTAAGCTCAGGTGTTTTGTACAGTCATTACAAGGTCCTTATTTGTCTTGTATATAAGTTTGAAATCCCGGTCAATTACTGGGTGAGAAGATCTCCATCAAAGGTTCCTTCTTCAATTTATCTCAACATTGCCAAAGATGATAGTTTTTGATCTTACCAATTGTAAGAAAAGGGAAAATGAAAGAGTTTCATATTTCATTTCTCGCTGTAAGGGATTAACATATTAATTAAGCTTAGCACTCCCTCAAGAAGAATTGTTGCCAATCTGTGTGGAAAATTTGTGTGATGAATTATGCACACTGTTGATCCCTGTGAAATACACAGGAGGGTTTCAAGACCATACTTCAATCTCTCAGCAGATATAATACTTTCTTATGAATAATAAGGCTAAAACTCATGTAATTCCATCAGTTCTAGGATGGAGAATAGGGAAAGTAGAGACTGCTACAGTTACACTTAAACAATCACCTATACCAACTTCCACTTCAAGATCTTCATCATATTGAAGGTCTCCACCTCCTAAATGACAACAAAAATTTCCACCTCGTCAAGATGATCAAAAAGATAAAATGTGGAAACATTTTGAATATTTGAAGAACAAATTTTATTCTTTCCGGAATGAAAAAGTTTCGGGTTACTTCATCTCGGCTCTGGAAAACAACCTGGTTCAGTTGCCAAGGCCCAAAAGGCCGAACAAGGAAGGAGATGAAGACCTCCACAATTATTTCCCATTTCATTAGATGTTGGGGCATCCTATTCAGGAGTGTTTTGTCTTCAAATACCTCCTGCAAAAGATGGTGGATTCTGGACAGGTGAAATTCAAAGGTTCTTCAGCCCAGGTAGCATGGTTACTGATACTGATCCATAGGAAGAGGGTGAGTGGCACAAAGTCAAAAGTAAAAATGTGTAGAAATATGATGATTGGATGGTTAGGAAAACGATCATCCAAACTCATGTCATTTTACAAACTAAATTGAATCAAACAATTGTGTCTTCTTCTATGAATTCCACATCAAAACCCCCTTCATCAGAAGGGAAATCCTCAAAAAAACAACGTAATTTGAAGAAAAAAGAACAATCAGAAGAAGATGAGCTCGTGTCAAAACCTACATTGTCTCTAACTCTGGCATATTTTATGGCATATACTTCATAAGAATGGGCACCACCCCACCAAACAACACATCCTTAATTGGTTCATCAGGTAGAATCTTCATCAGATGAAGAATTGATCTTTTGTTCTGTTAACATGATTCATTTAACATATCCTTCTTCCATTGATAGTTTCGATTATGATGAGCCTAAGTTCCCTATATTTAACAGAAGAATTAGAGGAAGAGATAGAGATCTAGGATATTGGGGAAGGAATGGATATTACTGAAGCCACTATTTCAATCCAACCCCTACTAGAACTGTATTTGTGGCAGAAACTCGTGGAAAAGCCCTTAAACAGTCTCAACAGGAATAAGAAAGTTCTTCCACACATGGCAGATTCAGTCCTGACCCAGTTATTTTGGAAGACAGATTAGAGGTCCTACCTTCTTCCTCTAAGTAAATAGATAGACCTAGTTAGTTTAATCTACCGAAGCCAGGTGTGTTTCCAACTCTTACCCAGATACGGGATTCATCTACTGCTAAAGCATCAACTTCCAAGGAACCTGTAAAACCACATTTTCATGATGGGAAATGTAGACCTCTAGAACAAAATTATGATGTCTTGAAAATTTTGGACCAAGTATCGGCCAAGTTATCAATTCTGGATGCCTTTAATCTATCAAAAGATCTTCAAGAGGTTCTTATTGAGGCTTTGTCAAGTCCTCAAGATTTCAAAACTAAAATTGCTATAGCCTAAGTCTACCATATAGAGAATGTTCCTACCAAATTCCATGCAGTGATATCTTTTACAGATGTAGATGAAGATGATGTTATACATGGACATATCAGACCTTTGTATCTATCTGGAAAAGTCAATGATATATACATCTGATGAGCTTTCATTGATAATGGATCAAGATTCAATCTCATTCCTATTCATACACTTCATCGATTGGGCTTCACCAAATCTGATTTATCTCCTTCTACTTTGATGTTCTAAGGATATGATAAGAATGAACAAGAACCTCTGGGCGAAATTACACTCAAAATTCAATTTGGAGACCTTTTATCTAATTCAGATTTCATGGTTGTTCATTAGCACACAACCATCAACATTTTTCTTGGAAGACCTTGGCTACATCAACATGCGGTCGTACCTTCTTCATACCATCAATGTCTCAAATATTATTTCAATGGTCAAATTAGGACATTGTATGGTGACAAAGACCCTTTCAAAACATGTGAATCTCAATACATTGAGGAAGAATTTTATCACATGGAGGGAAAGGAAAAATCAACAGCAAAGAAGGTCACCAAAACTAATGCTCCATATGGTTTGGAAAAGATTCCAGTAAACCCATTCATACATGTGAGTATAGATTATGTGTTTCCTATCAGTCAAATTTACTGGATAGACCCAAATCCAAACACTCTTATGGAAACTTCCCTAATATCAATTATGGCAATCAAGCCAGACAACATGGGGGAAATTGTTGATTGGCTAAGCAATGATGAAAGGTTAAATGGAGATGTCTTAATTTCATCCGCTGAAATCCAGAAATTCTATACTTCATCAACCAGGCCATAAGAAGTTATAGCAATACCAGAGGAAAATAATTATGTCGATTCTCAATCCATCATCTCCTCTCTATCGACCCAGGAAGACCCTTCATCATCAATAGGGTCAGAAATGGTAGCCTCTTCTTCAAAATGTTCAAATTTTAACTTCTCCCCTGATCATGGAAATTCTTCTTCATCATATACTATGCAAGTAGAAATAGAAGAAGTAACACATATTGAAGAAGAAGAGGAATATCTCATGTATTCTCCTCTAGCATTTGAAGAGGGCATCTCTACCACTGTGGATGAACATAGAGAAGTAAATTTGGGTACAAAATAATATACACACCCTACTTTAATTAGTGCATCCATGACCCTTGAAGAGTAAGAATTATATACTTCCTTTCTAAAGAAAAATCAAGATATATTGGCCTGGAATTATACAAAAATTCTAGGTCTTGATCCCGATGTTGCCACTCATCATTTGGGTTTTCCAGAAGAACATTGAGGATTCAAGCAAGAAACAAGAAGAACACACCCAACTTATGCCTCCAAAATTGAAGATGAAGTTGATAAGCTTATCAAGGCTAACTTCATTAGAGAAGTTCAATATCCTAAATGGATAGGTAATATTGTCCCTGTGAAAAAGAAGAATGGACAAATTAGAGTTTGAATTAACTTCAGATATCTTAATCGACATTGTCCCAAGGATGATTTTCAAGTTCCGATCACAGAACTCTTAATTGATGCAATAAGTGGCTATAAAGCAATTTCCTTCATGGATGGATATTCTGGGTATAATCAAATCCAAATAGCTCTAGAAGATGAAGAATCTACAGCCTTCAGAGCTCCTCAAGGTTTGTTTTTCTATCAGGTAATGCCCTTTGGCATAATGAATGCAAGTTCAACATATCAACGTGCCATGCACCATATCTTCAAACCCTTTTTAGGGAAATTTTTTAAATTTTATGTGGATGATTTGGTTCTTAAATCCAAAAAACGTTCTGATCACTTGGATGATCTAGAAATCATATTCAACAAACTTCGACAACACAATTTGAAGATGAACCCCTTGAAATGTGCTTTCGGGGCAACCTCAGGAAAATTTCTCGGCTTTGTTGTATGCCATCGTGGTATCGAAGTTGATCTTGAGAAAAAAATAATCAATCCTTGGTATGTCACCTCCTCGAAATTTGAAAGTATTAATAAGACTTCAATAACACTTGGCCTATATTCGGCGTTTCATTTCCAATTTGGCAAGAAAGTGTTTACCCTTCACCAAATTATTGCAGAAGGGAGTCACCTACCAATGGACCGAATATTTACAAGAGGTATTTGATATCCTCAAGAAATATCTCTTGAGTCCATCGGTATTAATGCCACCTTTTTAAGGAAGACCACTTATCCTCTATGTGAAATCTTTAGAGAAATCAGTGGGTGCCTTCCTTGCCCAAAAGAATGATACTGGGAGTGAAAACAGCCTTTAATATCTCATTAGAACTATGCTTGAGGAAGAAACTCGATATTCAAGTATTGAAAAGTGATTCCTAACATTAATATTTGCAGTTTATAAATTGAGACACTACTTGAAACATAATGAGGTCCAATTAGTATCTCGCAATAACCCGCTCAAATTTATCCTTAGTCGTCCAATTCTTACAAGACGTCTGGAAAGGTGGGAAGTTATTTTGTAGTAGTTTGATATCCAGTATGAGTCTCAAAAGGAAATAAAGGGCCAAGACCTGGCTGATTTCCTTGCTGAGCATCCATCCGCAGAAGATACAACATTTAATACTGAACTTCCTGATGAAGAAGTCTTCTCTATTCAAGATAATCCTCAAACATGGGAAATGTACTTTGATGGTGCCTCTAGATGTCCAACAGGGAAGAGAATGGAAAATACTAAACTCAACAAAGTTGGATTAGGAATAGTCCTTATTTCCCCAGAAAAGGAAATATTTCCTAATTACTTTTTATTATTAGAAGGTGGTATAAACAATGAAGCAGAATATCAAGCTCTCATCACAGGCTTGGAATTGGTGCTTCAGGCGCAGGTGAATAACTTGGAGGTAAAAGGTGATTCAGATTTGGTAATCAAACAAATCAATGGGGATTATGCCATTAGAAAAGAAGAGTTAATCCCTTTGTGTGATTATGTCAGAGAGTTAATGACGGAATTTCCCTCATAACTGATATTTTCTTATGTCCCGCGATCACAAGATGCCCATGATGATGCACTGGATAATGTAGCCACAACCTTGGCAGATCCAAATCAGGATGAAACAATCATCAATATTGCCCATTGTCGTGTAGTTTCACCTTTTTTTTCAAATCAGAACAAATGAAATCAATGAAATCAATCCCATTTCTGAACCATATTGTAATAGTATAGGATGGATGACACCTATCAGTGAATACCTTCAAAATGGAACACTCCCACCTGATAGAGCCGGGAAAGAACAAGTCTGGCGATGTGTGGTCAATTTTACTCTTTATGATAGCCCAGATCACCAAAAAATTATCTAAAAGTGAGGTTTTGATGGTATTATCCTCAGATGTATTGATGGTGAAGAGACAATGGCTGTCATGAATGAAGTACATGTAGGAGCTTGTGGTGCCCACTAGTCTGGACATGAACTTTCTAGTCAAATCCGAAGGCTTGGATACTTCTGGCCTTCAATAATGCAAGATTGTGTTGATTTCACTAAGAAGTGTCATTCTTACCAAGTTTGTGCCAACTTCATTCATCAACCCCCAGAGTTTCTTCATACATCCAAATACTCATGGCTATTTCCCACATGGGGAATGGATGTAGTAGGACCTTATCCTCTAGCTACATCCAAGAAGTTTAAGTATATTCTTACAACTACCGACTTCTTTTCCAAATGGGCATAGGAAATACATCTCAAAGAAGTTAGTTCTAAAGGCATTGTAAGATTCGTCAATTCTAACATCATTAGTAGATTTGGTTTCTCTCATACCATATTGACGGACAATGGAACCAAATTTTGTTCATCCTAGGTGAGAAATTTGTATCAAGAATAAAACATAAAATTCAACCATTCATCTTGATATCATGTAGCGGCCAATGGCCAAATAAAATCCTTAAATAAGACTCTTTCAAACATACTGCAAAAGATAGTGGATAAAGATAAGAAATCATTGCCTGATAAACTTTTTCATGATTTATGGGCTTATTGGACCACCACCCACACTGCTACGCGGTGAACTCCATATTCATTGGTATATGGAACAAAAGTAGTATTTCCCATTGAGGTTCAATTAAATTCTCTCAGAGTAGCCATTTGTGATCAGTTATCTATAGATGAACAATATTAGAGGCGATTTGATGAATTGGAACGATTATATGAAAAAATATTGTGCACCCTGCACCACTTGGAAGTCTATCAGAATCGAATAGCGCGAGATTTAAAAAAAAAGTTTTTCTTTGTTCATTCATTCAAGGAGAGTTGGTATTGGTCCTCATAACTCAAATGATACCAGGAAAGAAACCTCAAAAGCTTGAGCCAAAGTGGGGAGGACCTTATTCAATAAATAAGGTCTACTCCAATGGAGCTTATTTTTAATCTCAATGGACGGAGAACTCATTACAACTCCAACCAATGCAAGATTCTTGAAGAAGTATTTTGTGTAAAAAAAATATACCACTTAGTCCTCACTGCAAGACATTAAACTGCATGGTCTCTTTAGTCCTCACTGCAAGAATTTAAACTGCATGGTCCCTTTAGTTCTCACAGCAAGACTTTAAACTTCATGGTCCCTTTATTCCTCACTACAGGACTTTAAACTGAATGGTTCCTTTTGTCTTTGCTGCAGTACATTAAACTACATAGCCCATCTATCGTCCAAAATGACGTTAAACTATGTCCCTTTTGTCATCCAACATGAGGTTAAACTGTTTGTCTGAGTTGAAAGTCATTAAACTGCCAAGCACCCAATGTCTGTGACACATGAAATTTAAACTGTGAAACAGTCCCTTATACGTCCTACATGACATTAAACTGTGCACATGTCCGGCAAGACATTAAACTACAATTCATCCTAGATATATGACGCTAAACAGTACAAAACCCTTTTTTCCCACATGACGTTAAAATGTGCATCGTAAGGGTTGTTTTTACCGCTTGTTTCTCACACCGAGCATGAATCACGTGATCTTAGAGTAAGATTCAACCATAACTCCCTCTCTGGGCCGCTAACCACACGTAAATCCCAAAACCATCTTCCGGTTGTCCTCAAGTACAACTAGATCACTAATTCATTCTCAATCGAACTACGTGGACTTTGATCCCTGCCTTCTAGGCTGGGTACATAGGCAACCTCCTAAGGTTCAAGCCCAAAACCAATATCTTCACATCAGTTCACCTCCATCTCATACGATGTTGATCCGTGAATCGCCCCCAAAACCAATGTATTCACATTGGTTCATCATCATACTTTCTATATGACATTAAACTATACTGTCCCCCATTGTCCTCGTTGGAACACATTAAACTGGATAACAATATGTCCTAGCTACATGATGTTAAACTATGCAGTACCGATCCATGCATATGACCTTAAACTATTCACACTTTTGTCATGTATGACAATAAACTACAACAGTCTCTGACATCCTCACCTGAGAGGGAATTATTATTGATATTGATCTCCAATCATGTTATATTCCAAGGACTATGTGCATACATGGAAATGACCTAACCTTTAATCTTGGATCCAACCATCATTGCACTAAAGTCCCCTTTCACCCTTCACAAGTACAAACCAAATCTATGCAGAGGGTATTTTAAGAACTATGTATGGCTTGATTCCCATCCTTTTGGGATATGTAGGAACATTCAAGAATCCCTCAAACCCAGCTCCAAGCCTTTGGGCCTAACCCCAAACTCCACTATCAGTCCCTTGGCTGAAAAGTTCCCCTTGTGAGCACATGAATGTGTTATGAAAACCCTGGTATTTATTCACATCAAGTTTATAACAAACACACAATGTGTCTCCCTCATTCTGGTCCAAACTGTATGACCCTAAACTAATATCTCCTATGCTTTTGTCCCACATGATGTTAAACTATATTTCAAGAACTACGCATGGATTGATTCTCATCCTAATAAGATATGTAGTGAAGTCTAGCATCTCAATTCAAGACCCAGCCACAACATGATTATGGTCATCATTGGTCTATGTGTCTCTTTCATGCATTAGACAATACCCATTTTTATGTGTCATACTCCTAGCCTTAAATACTTCCAGATCTCCATAACCATTTTCTTGACTTCTAGTCACAAAATGTCTAATACCTAGGAATTATTTTTCTTGACCATGCAACATGTGCCCTTAGGCGGCCTTGCTTAAGTAGTCTACATAACAGAACTGTCAGCCAAAAGATGCTATTATTTGACTATACAGCCAATTCCCTTAAGTGGCCCTACATAATTCAAACCCCCTAATAGGTTTGTCAAATAGTGGTAACTTCATTCTTGGGGGGAAAAAACTTTTGTCCTTATTGGTCTTAATGACGATATGTAGGGATCCACAAAAACATCCAACCTTAATATATTTGTCCCATACTATTTTTCATGATTTGAAAGTATTTAAGTCTATGGTTTATATTTCCCTTCCCTACGTTTGGGTCAGACCTTCACATGAGTGACATTCATCCAATTCTTTGAAAATATTGATTGGGAATATCTTCTCCATATTCAAGTACCTCTCTCCATACAACAGACTCTGTGCTTTGGAAAATTTGAATCTCCATAAACTTCCACTGTCTTTTAGCAATAGAAAAGTAAAATTTCTGAGAGTTCTTTTTCTTAACTATGCAGAACATGCCCCAAGGTGGCCTTGTATAAATAGTCTATATAACGGACCTGTCATCCAAAAGATTCTATTATTTGACTATGCTACCAATGCCCTTAAGTGGCCCTTCATAATTCATTCCCCTAATGGGTTTGTCAAATAGTAGTAACTTCACTCTTAGGAAATACTTCCTGTAATGCCTTTTATCCCTTTTTTCATATCATCTATCAGATTCAAAATTTCTTAAGTCATAGTTTATATGTTTTCCCACATACTTGAATGTGGTAATAGGTTTTCAAACAAATTATCAAGGAATTGAGTCAATTTTAATCCATTCGGTCAAAGCTATTTGACTTTAAACATTAGCCTTTTTATGTCCGACATGCATGACTTTAAAATTCCAACAAAAGATAGGGTACTCACTAAATTGGGAACTTGTAAAAGGAACTCTGAACAAAAGTCGAGTCCCAGCTCTCTAAACATACATATTTTATGATTTAGGCAATATTGAGCAAAAAAGATGCAATGTTTTGGGGGTTGTTTGTATAATCCTAGAAAAAATCAAACTATTCTTACTAGGCCCATTGGCTTAGGTAAAAATTAATATATAAGTAATTAGCAAGAGAATGCAGGTACAAATTATTGAAGATGAAATGTCTTTTTCATTGATGAAAAAGATTAGAAGAACATCCACAGATTGGAGTATATTCACTTTTTCAAGAATTACAAGAGGCTTTCATCATAACTTTTAATTTGATTTACAGAATCCTGAGATTCATCTACAGCCACTTGAAGGTCATTCACTCGACCAACTTCACTCTTTTCAGCTTGATGGAGTGCCTTCTTGGCATCTGCGATGGATTTCATACCATTCGTTTGGAATCCTTCCAATGAATTGTTAAGATGGTCAAGTTCCCCAGTAACGACATCTAACTGTTGCTGAAGATGCATCTGCTGGACAACTTTCTCCTTGATATTATGCTTTATATTCTTCAGGTTTGTAGCATGACCAGCCTCATCTCAGGACAATGCAACATCAAATTCGTCAATATTGGTCAACAGCCTCGCTCTGGTCAGATCTTGATGTAAATTTTGCTCCTGCTCCCTCCTTAAGATGACTTGTTTCACTGCGGTATGGATCTCTTGATATCCAAAACCACCAAGTCCAAGCATGAAGAACAAGGATGACAGTCACGGGATCTTCAAAGATATCTCTTCAAGAGGCACTTCAGATATGATCTTCCATATATTCTCCCATGCCTTACAACATGAGAATTGGAGCGCCTTTTGCACCTCTGAGTCTGATTAAGCATCACTATCATAGGGGGGGAATATAGTCCGAGATTAATGCACTTAGGGAAGTGTCATGTTCTGATCATTACCCACAAACCATTGGTACTTAACTTTTGACTCCCGTTGGGGCTGAGGCTGAGGCTTCACCTCTGGATCTAGCCACTGAAATTGACGGCTTGACATAGTAAATTAAAATCTTTGGTTAGTTCCAAAGGATAACAAAAGTTGATTAGATGTCTGGGAAAATATATATAGCCGAAAATATTATCATCTTTTACCCAATGATAAATCAGCATCTTGAGAAGGCTCCTCCCCATCTTTCCTATCTTCAACAGGATTTTCAGGATGGATTTCAGGAAGCTCGACCGGGTTAAGCTCCACTTGAGCTAGAATCTCTGCAATGATAGGGCTGTCTCTACCCCCTTCAAGCATTAGCAGATCAACATCTTTCTCAGATGGAACTGCACATTTCAACCAATCATGGTCAAAGATATAATAAATTTTTTTAATAGGATTAAGGATAACACTCACGTCCAAAATCTTCTAAATCTCATGCTAATTTAACATGATCTAAAATTTCTTCATAAGAAGAACCATGTTTCATCATTTAATCCAGTGATATCTCAGATTCTTGGTTAGTCTCACCAGTGAAAGAATTTGACATGTCTTCTTGGTGACCCTCCTCCTATGATCTCCAACCCCGAACAAATTCCTCAAAGAAAATTGCGGAGTCAGTTGTAGTGGTCGCCTAATGTTCTAGTGCAGGTGTTAAACCTAAAGCATCACATAATGGAATTCAGTTGATGTCTTCATTCAACATTCTATTAAGTATTGTTAATTTACCAGAAGAAAGCTCTTCTATCCTTGCAGTAGAAACATGATCAGTACTAGGAATAGAAGTTGTCTCTTCTTCTCTCCTCGTTTCTTTAGAATCAGCCAGGTCAGCATGAATTTGTGACTGTTCACCAGCACCCTTTGTCGTCCTCAGAGGAGGGTCAGTCCTCTCCCTCAAAGGGGAAATCGAAGAATCCCCTACAATCCAATTAAGTATGAGAAATATTTTCATGAGTTTGGATACATGACTATCCAAAGGACTTACCACTACTGATGAAGCATCTAGTTGTGGATTTCATCCTTCGATGCCTTTGCTTCTTTGAATTTTTGGGTGTGTTGACATCGTCACCTCCAAATACAGGTATTGGAGAGTGAAAAGACCTTTCTAACTCATCGTCTATGTCTTGCCGGCCTGGAGATACCTCACCCAATTCGCGATAAGATTCAGTGGCTCCAAGAGCGGTGACAATAGGGCTGTACTGCGGTAAAGGGACCTCAGTAGTTAATTTCTTAACAAGCTGCAGGATAAAGAAAGTAATTTCCTTGAGTAACAAATATTTGACTGAAATTAAGTTGAAAAGAAAATAAAGAATGAAATTTAGATCTTCATGAGCCACATAATCATGCCACTCCTCATTTAATGAGGCACCAATCCCCTCAGTGGTGCCACAATTCATCATTTCCTTCACCCAATTGGTAATAGGAATGGAATAATCAGTGGCATATATGAGGATTTCCAGCTCACTGATGCAAGCCCACACTTCATCGGGGTTATCCTCGAAGCGGATATCAGCAGAAACCCAGAGATTCCCCACTCCAGGGATATGTAGCCCTTTTTATAAGTCCATCCAGGAGGTTTCTACATCACAATATAAGATCCTCCATGTCTGGACAGGCACTGGTCGTAAATATTCAGCATGTGCACCAGAAGTCCGTGAGGAGGGTCTTACAATCTGGGACTTCAACTTCTTCCCTTCTCCTGCAATCACAGATAAAGGATAATAAAATGAAACTTTTTTCTCTATAAAATAATGGATACTAAATTTACTCAATGATATAACTCACTAGGATTCGATGGTGTAGGTATCTTGACTCTGGCAGGAGGATTATATCTAGCACGAGGCCACTTTGATGCATGTCATGCCTCATCATCCCCATCCTGGGAATCCAGTGAATCAGCCTCGGGTGAGGAACCTGGTGAATCAGATTTGGGTGAGGAAGAATAACCTTCTAGATGAAGGGTTTCTTTCCTGATAGTTATTTTTTTGTCCCCAATCGATGGACTGGATGATTCAGTACCCCTTCAGGGTATGATGCTACCCAGTTCTCGGCATACCATGTAGTCAATTGACTTGCCGCTCCAGCAACTGGTAGATCAAACACTGCCCCGATTTTCTCCATAGATATCAACAACCATAGTTTTCGGACAACCATTGGATTCTATTCTAACCTAACATGCACGGGATGGGATACAAAAATCTACTGCAGACACTTGAATTGGTGTGAAAATCTATATGGTGCATAGTCCTCGCATATAATCTCTCTGTCAATTCTGGTGGCCAATACACTATCTCTACAAGATAGCATATATGGACTCAATTCCAGGCTATATGTTCCATCATCAACAAACCACCCAGTTGGCGGGTTTCCATAAGGAAAGAAATGAAATTCCTTGAACATGCTCAGCTTCACCTTCAGATCATAGGAATTGAGGGAAAACAGAGAAATTCTGGAAAATGCCTGCACCGATGGCCTAAAATAACTTCCAGGAACCTGTACTCCACTCTGTATAGTGTATGTCCTGAAGTTAGTGGTGATCCATCCCCGAAAAACTTGGAATGGTCCCACTTTTCTCAAAAGAGACTTACCCATATAGACATGGAGTAAGATCATGTGAATCTTCACCAAAATCGGGGTGGCCAACCCAACCATTTTTCTCTCAGCCAACTTGGAACCAACAACGAAGGTCCCTGACCTGACGCCGCCCTTCGAATCCCTAACTGGAAGAATATAAACACTGATCCACAAAGCTAAAAATCCCACCAGATGGGACTTCTCTGGTATTCTTTGATCCACTTCATACCCCCACTTTTCAAACTCTCCCGCTTCAAGAGTTGTCCAGAATGTGCAAAGAGAACCCATATTCTCTATTCTGGGGCAGCTGGTAGGATGAGTACAGGTGGGCCCCTTCTCCTTCATCTTGATGAGAATCATATCCATCCACTCCTCTGGACAAATATCATTTATAGAATGAGTTTTGGTGGAATTTGAATTCTTGATCTTGTGGAAAATTTTTAATAACTCTCGAGCCAAAGCCGGAGTCTTCTCAGAATCATTCCAGGTCACCTTGGGGGGGGGGTGAATTCATCATACATATCTCCCAAAATTAGAGCCCCTAAGATCTTGTAGATATCACACAAGATGATTCCTACTTCTCCATGAGTCAGATGGAAAGAATTGGTTTTCAGGCTCCAGCGGCTGATTAGCTCCAGCAAAAAATTATCATTCCTGTAGACATATGTCTTCCTATCCCAGATAGATTCATATATTTCAGCTCCCTTCAGATTCTCGACAAAATCTACATAGGTTTGTCACAACCAATATTCCCATATCTAAGTTAGCTTCAAACCTCCTCTGGGATAGAAATCCCAACTCTTTTTCCATCCCTTCGATTGATCCATCTAAGAATTTTGGAAAATAGAGGGATATCAATGTGGCTGTATCTCAGGCTTGGGAGGCTTCAGATCTGGAGCACATGGGCTATGATATATTATTTATGCCTTCTCCACTGTTCAAGCATTGAAAAATGATCCTTCAACTGAGACATTTGTCGAAGATAAATTGGTGTAATTCTGAAACCAGGAATGAGGAATATAATTCTTTTCTTATGAAACATTGACTCATTGTAGATGACCATGGCCATATAAAGGCAAGTAGATGCTCTGTGGGAAATTGGCATGATATTTTTTCAAGTACTTAGCCAAATCTGTGAGAGTTCTATCAAATATATCATAATAATCATGGCCAATGACATTCATCATGTAATTTATTCTCTTGCTGGCCAACTCATCAGCTGATCCAATTCTTCTGGGAGCCATTGAATCTTCAAAAAGATGAAACAACTAACTTTTAAGTATTTCCACACAAGTATTGCTGCACACGTCAAAATCCTTTCTGGAGAAGTACAACACATAGAAGAGTGATAGAATGAGGTAATGAAGACACTTATGCGATGAGAGCTCAAAATATTTAAAGCTAGGATGGTTTACGTGAAGTGACACTCATATATATAGGTGATCCCAGAACCTGCGCACCAACACTTGCGCACCGCCAAACCCTTGTTTCTTGTTTTACTCATAGTCAAATCCTCTTTCCTTTTTCGGATCCAACCCTGAGGGGGGAATTTTTTTGACGCTCCTTTCCATCACAGAGTCCAACAAATGGAATAGGGGAATACATTAATCCCAATGAGGGTTACCCTTTGAAGAACATCAAAAATTAACAAAGGGATGAATCAGAAACTCATTTTAAGGGCATCACGCAAGTATCCTGCATGCCACAAAAGTTACTTGTACACCACATATGGGTTTCCCAACTCACTTGCATGCCCTATTCATTTTTTCACCCAAGGTTCCTAGTGGCCTATAAATAGCCCCTGTGGGCCCCCCATTTGGGAGAAATTTTTTCCAAAACCCAGATTCAAGCTCTGGTTGCCCAAGTCTTTATCTAACATCTTCCGAACACTTCTAAGGTAATTATTTAACTTTAATAGAAGCTCTAAAGAGGAATAATAAGGCTAAAGTGTTAGAACTCATCAATACTTGCGCGACTAAGTGTTCAGCCCTTAAGGGAAATGGAAACACTTGCGCGTCGCCTTTCCCTCTCAAGGGAACTTGCATGCCAACCTTATGGAAGACTCTAGGGATGATACTAAGGGATTTAGTTCAAAGTCTCCCAAGTCTTACCCTATAGATTCATCATCTCCCAAGGTGAATCCTATCGTGTAAGTCTACTTCTGCGACTAGGACTTGCGCGCCAGAACAATACTTACGCGCCTCCTTCCTAGTCACCCCATTTCCTCAAATCCACCACTATTATTCAAGACATGGCCTTCAAAACCCTCTTCAAATCCATTTATGACATGGTTCCTTTGTTGGCCTCCTTATCTGAGAGGAATTCAATGGGCCTTCTTCTCAGGAGTATTCCCAAATCATAATTTCCTTTAATTGGGCCTCCATCTCCAGAGTAAGCCCCAACAATAATTTCTTTTGATTTGGGCTTCCTTCATAGGAATAGACCCCAATCATAAGTCCCTTTTAATTTGATTCTCCTTCTTAGGAGTAAGCCTCGAGTTAAAATTCCAAATCTCTATAAAGTAAAAATACCTTTATAGACCCTACTCCTGGGATTCTTTCCTGAAATAAGTTCTGGTCTTCATTTACTTGGGCCATCATACATGCGTAATCCCCACATCATTTCTCATGACTTCGTCTTTCATGGAACCATTGTCAAATTTAATAATCCTCTTGTTTCTCACATCGAGCATGAATCACGTGGGCTTACAGTGTAAAAGTAATAATGCCATCTCTTTTTGGGCCATTAACCATGCATAATCCTCTCCCGAACTATGTGGACTTTGATCTCTGCCTTAAAAGTAGAGTACGTAGGAAGCCTTTATAAGTTTCAAGCCCATATTTCATTAATTATTTTTCATCCGATATGACGTTAAACTATATCCTTCTTATCAAACTACGTGGATTATGATTCCTTTATTTTTTTAACAAGGATACGTAGGTATCCCATCTGCGAGTATGATCCCAACTCTGAAATAATCCCTGTCTTTCTGAACGACAATAAACTTCAAGTGCCCCACTGATTGGCTTTAAAACCAGTATGGTTATCATAATGACCAAGAGATTTCTATATAATGTATTGAAGGATACCATTGACTAAGAATCTCTAATACATACAGATGATTCTCCATCGATGAAGAACCTCAAATTCATATAAAATATTCTCTAAATCCCATACATATTAATCATTGATTTCTAAATCTAAAGGAAAAATGATTTTCATACCTTGTGAATTAATAAGGATTTGTAAACATAACTTAAATCTATAAGAGAGTCCTGAAGTAGGTAATAATTCCCCTAAAAAATGTGTTATGAGACTGACCTCCCATCCTCTCGACCAATAAAAATTCTTATGCCTCATTGGTCCATAACTAATGAGAACCTAACATTGGAAAGCTGTTCCAAATGGATATAGAATCATTAAATGTTTCCGGTTCTATGAATAAACCTGTTAGAAACCGATTGGAAAGTTTGAACATTAAACAAACAAGGTCATCCCCATTTCTAGAAGAATAAATCATATATAATTTACCAACAATGAATCTATTATAGGCATGGGTTATTAAATATTGATGCTTGTCTCCAAAATTTCTCTCAATTTGAGGTTTTTTGTTCTATATTATTGATATTCTTATTCATCTACTTATTTTTCTCATTTATCCTACAGTAAATCTGAAATTATCATGAGATTAGAGAGTGTTATTTAAGGGTATTATATTAGTCCAATCCATCCAATTATATTTATAATCTTTCACTGTTCACGACCATTAAATTGAGGGATTGGGTTTCATGCTACAAGCATAAACAATTATGTGTATTTTTTAATTTCATTAGGTTTATTGGATACCTATATAATAAATGGATTAAATGAAACCATAATATATTGAGGATAAGAGACATAAAAACTCATGTGATCATATTGTTTTTTCAAAATTCTATAACAAATTCACATTTCTGTTTTAATTTATATTGAATAATCTATTTTTAGTTTAATATATTTATTTAAGATTAATTTATTAGTTTTAATATTTTTAAGGAAAAATCATTCTCCCTATTCCCACTATATCATACCAACACATATGATATCTCTAAATGATAACAATAAAATAATTTATAATTTCTATTTTTAGCCTCTATCCAAAATCATAAATCAAGAGTACCAGTTGAAACTAGAGGAATTTCTAAAGTATTTTTTTTACATATAGTATTAAATAATTTAAAGAGGTTTTCAAAATTATAGACATTATCATTTTTTATAAAAAGTTCACTAACCATCATATCATCCAAATAACCCAATTATAGAGTAAATGGAATATGATATTTTTTATCTATAATCCATGCTTCTAATCATACACTCATTTTTGATCTATTTCCAATTATCTAACAAATTTCCTCCATATGTAGTGAATTCAAAAACCAAAATATTCTAAAAATAAATCTCATTTTGGGAAATAATTGAGTTTTAATAAAATCATCATGTTAATAATATTTATCTGTAACCAATCTCTCATATAGGGAACCAATGGCTCATGTAATCACAGAATCTGTTTAGTGAAATAATATATATTAAAATAAACCAAATTTATGAATCAAAATCCACCTAATTTTTTAGGTATACAATGTCTATTCTATGAAATAAAATGAATATTATTTTTATCACCCACCTCTCCATAATATAACTTATACAATAACATTTTAATATCATTCCAAAGTGTATTTCTAAATTTAAATTGTTTCATTACATATTCATGAATTTTTCTTGAAACTGATCGAATATAAAATACCTTCCCCATAGATAATGTTTTCTAATTCTAGTTATTAACATTTTTACAAACCCAATCATGATTAGTGAAGAAACATACTTACTATATATTATAGGATATGTATTCAATTAAAAATATTTATCATTCTTTAAGACCTTATTCATAACAATAAAATTACAAAAATAATCAGGTATATATCAATTAACCATTTTAAAAAATGAAGCCTCAAATTTATTTTAATTAACTATTTTATCAAAAAAAAAATCATACCTATCAAGAATTTTGACAATATAAATTTATTCCTTATTAAATTTTCTAGAGAACAATAAGAGAATCATAAATAAATAAAGAAATATGAAATCAAGGGATCATTCCTACTAGCCTTAGCTCCATGAATTTTCCAACAGAAACTTCCACTAAAACAAGGCATGAAAAAGTGAAAATAATTCATTATATTATATTTATAAAACATTAATTTTCTTCCCTAAAAAATGTTAACCATGGTAATTTTGATATTTTTCATTATAACACATTAATTTACTAGAGTTGGTGAATATTGACTATTTTTACCAATTTTTGAACATTAGTGATCAAAAATGTTTTGGGAATAAAATAAATTGTATTAAAGTATAATAATTTAATATGTTGATGTTTAAGAAAAAATTTCATTACAAGAAGTGATTAGTGTGGAAGTAAGTTGTATATTTTCTTAAGAATGTTGAAATCATTGTTAGAAATGAAAACTACATTTTTATGTCTACACTGAATTCATCAGGGCTTGTTAGTATGTTCCAGTGAAAGTATAATACTTTTATTACACACTAGAGAATATATAGTATTCCAAAAGATCCTTATGTTTCCTCTTTATAGAGTTATAGATTTATGATGGATCATGCACCAACTTTGAAGTGTTATGTCTATGCCAACATAATGCAACATCTAAACCTAAGGATATGTCTACTACTAACACTATATACATCTCTGCTAATGAAATATTCACTAAACCCAACATAGTTCCTTATTTATATACAATTATTTGAACTCAAGCCAATATAATATTTTATTTTTACTCAAGGATATATTAAAAAGAGATCATAATAATATTTATGAAGTTTTAAATTACGGGTAGTCGAATCATCAACAATATGAGTATCCATTAGAAAATCAATGATATCTCATATTATCCCTTGAGAATATTTTAGTAGATAAATGAAATATCACATTCTCACCCCTATTAAATCCATGAAAAAATACATTTTAAAAACTAAATAGGGATATGTTTTGGCCAATCACACCCCAAGGATTACTAATTAACATTACATTTACTAGAAATGAATATTGTGTCCACTTTATGATTCTATGTTGGACCCAATGAAATATAATGAGTTCCAATTAAGAATCCATTCCACTATCAATGAAATATCATCATCCAACATATACCATGTTTTCTACCCAATATATTTTTAACACTTTATACAGGTATAATTTTCTACTTGATGTTGTCTGATCTAAATAATAAAAAGAAGTAATACTCAAATATTGGAGAAACCTTAATATTCAAGTATTTCACATGCAAATAATTAAAGGGATTTATAGACCAAAGGAATATTATATTCATTCTATATAATTTTTTTTGGAAAATATGTATCAAATGTGAGAGATGGAACATGATTTAAGATATAGGAAGAATCAGTGGAGATTGTGAGAGAGTTGATTTTACTATATAATTCAAGGAATAATCATAAAACCCAAATAGATAAAATAAAGAGCATCTTTATAACACATGGACATACCCATATAGATTAAGAGCCGTATAAAAGGATATATATATTCTTAATTAAATGTGGTTTGGAGAGTTGGAATATTAATTTAATATTTGAATTTTTCTTCTTTGTAGAGATCAATGTTTGCGGCTGTGACCTGTCACATGGAGAGGTAAAACCATTATTAGAGAATGATATAGTGAGGGAGAGAATTTTACATTATTTAGTTAGAATAAAATTTATAATTTTTCTCTTTATTTTTATCTTAGTTCCAAAATTGAGTTATGATTTGTTTGTTGTGGTCATAATTAATCTATATTCTATCAGTTTATTCTTCTTTGGTTGTTAATCAATTCTCTACCACCACTTAATAAAGCCTTTATAAGATGAAATCAGAGTTACTCAGTGGTAATGTTTTGGAGATTTGTTCCACATTTTTTGAAGATAGAACCATACCCTTAACTACTATAGACTAACATATCCTGTAACATCCTAGGTAAATAAAGAATATGACATTTTTATATTTTTTAATATTTTTTAATTAAATAATAATTATTCTTTAAAGTGGATGCTATGTTCGATGGAGTACCTGAAATGTAACAATGGGCTTCTCCAAAATCTTATGTCGCACACAAGGCTGAGTCATACTGAGAATAATAATAATAATATAATATTATTATTTTAAATGGTAATTAACGCCAAGCCATTGTATTATAGGGAATGAACATAAATTACCATATTATGATTAAACATGTTTTTTAAATGTTTTTACATTTATCCAACAAAATTTAGAGGCTTAAATTGAGAATGAATAAAATTTTAAGCATAAACACACTAATATTTTTAAAAGGTAGTTTTAGTGCCTTTTGATGGTGAATCCTTTTTTAAATTTTGTTTTTGTCACTTTTATAGGTTTCATTTGAAAAACTAAACTTCTTATTTAGAATAGGGACAAAAAAAATTACTTTGGGTAAATTTTTGGTATTTTTCTAATAAAATTCATTTTTTAATGAATAGTAAAAAATACAGCATTTTAAGTCAAAACTGACTTTTCAAATAATTTATTTATATAATTATATTGTCCTTTTAATTAGTTTTAAAATAAAATTAGATTATATTTTTATAATTTAATCAAACTTTGGTCATTTTAAGTAATTTTAATTTGAAATTGGTCATAAAGACATGTCAATCTTTTGGTAGTTTTTATTTCTTAAAAACACACTTTTTGGTTTTGATAACAGGAAATAATTTTAAAATGATTTTTGCAACTTCTGTGTTTTGAATTTAGAAAAATGGATTCCATATTTATAATTAGGTGGTACATATTATGTAAATACGAAAGTTTTAATTTTATACATTATAAATAGTAACTTTAGTAAATATTTTATTTAACATGGTTAAAGGGTAAATATGGTAAATAAGGGTAAACAATAATATTAAATTCCACTAAAAAATGTCCTAACCCTATTAGATGAGATATTTATAACCATGGTAATCCTTGGGTATATTTTATGACCCCATTGAGCCACTTGTGTGTGAAAATGACATTTAAATACTTTTAATTGAAAGTTAAGGAAAATATAACGTAAACATAAATCTTTTACTAAAAAATTTTTTATATGGGGTTATATAAGTGATATATTAAACTATAAATAGTAATTAGAAAAATAAAAAGATTTCCTATATCATGGTAATTTATTTATAATTTATAGACATCATATAAATAAATTTATTTATGACACAATGGTGATGTAGTGATTACCTTTTAATGAATGTTTTAAATAAATGAGATTATAAAAATTAAAATAAATTTATTTTGAAACTTTTTATGCCATACACGAATTTTATGGATGATTATGAATTGTTATATTTTAATTAAGGATGTTTTTTTGAATAAATAAAGTTTTTATGTATTTTTAAAAAGTCATGATATGAATTGTATAAAAATTAACATAAATGAGTTTTTAAATCAATTAATATTTTATTAAATGATATAATAGTCTAAAACATAATATTTGGCCAAATGACATATATTATGTTAAAAATATCATTAATGATATATTTTTTGTCCCTTGTAATTTTATAGTAACTATGTTAACTATATATTATGAATATACAATAAGACATGGTAAAAGATAAATAAGTTTACTAAGGGTTAAAGCTAAATAATAAGGTTAATTTTGTGACCAAAACTTGTCTAAAACGAATTGGATAAGAGGCTTTAGACCCATACTAATCTGATCTTTTAAATATATCACTTTTTTATTATTATAATTCTAAAATAAATTAACAATAAAATAATACTTTCAAACTTTCAAAAAGTGCCCCTCACCCCTCTTATAAAAGGACACCTCCTCTAACCCTTAGTAACACCTCTCAATCTCCCTTGGGTCATCCAAAATCTTCCAAAATAAGTTCCCAAAATTCAACCCTTCCTCCTAGAATCCTTTCCCAATGAATAAGGAAATTCAAGAGAGCCCTTTGGCTCAAATCAAAAGAAGTTTCCCAATTTGAGGTCACATCTTCTCTCAAGTTCCTTTACATTTTTTCCTTCTCCACACCCTATGCTCTTCTTATTATTTTTTTACATAACAAAAAAAGAATCCAAAATTAAAATAGTTTTTTTATTATAATCTTTATAACTACACTTAGACACACCTCCAACTAATGGGTATATAATATACTGTTTCTATGGATGATGAACTACTCCCTCACGAAACGACGATTCTTCAATCTTCTCCTACCACCTATTATGGTGGAAATTATGATGGAAATATAATTATATATGATATATATAATATATATGATATTTATGATATTTATTTTATATATATTCTATTTTAATTTTCATTTATAAAATACATTTATGCTTTTTATGTTGTATAAATATGAAAATTTCATTTGAGGAAGTGCGGACTACCTCCCCCTCAAAGTGATATGACTCGTTAATGATATACGTGGAATATATAAAGGATGGAATTAATGAACTTATGTAACACATATAACATATATGTTATACTATAATTATTATATACCTATGTATCATTTATTTTTCATTCCTTTAAATATGAAAAAATGAAAGTAGCGTTCATGTGTACTTACAACTTACCGTTTCTATGAACGGTGCATTTAATTTATTATATCCAAATGATATAGAATATTATAAATACATATATACAGGATATATATGATATATATGATATCTAAATCATGAATATCATTTTTGAGATAATGGATTTTTGACCACATGAATAATTTATAATTATAACAAGTTCATTTTTAACTCAAGTTCCGAACATCGAAAAAATGTCCGATATGAACTCAAATAATTAACTAATTGTTATAGAAATGTAATAAGTGATATAAAAGGAATAATAAAATTGATAAAGGGTCTGAATCAAGTTGAAATTAACTTAAGTTTATTATTTAAGAAATTAATGAACATATGAGTCAAGTTGGACCTGAGGTAAGAGACTTTGTCTCAATCTCCTTTC
This sequence comes from Viscum album, assembly GCA_963277665.1. Lineage (NCBI taxonomy): Eukaryota > Viridiplantae > Streptophyta > Magnoliopsida > Santalales > Viscaceae > Viscum > Viscum album. The sequence continues at coordinate 1,986,185,070 of OY728122.1, forward strand.
TTCAAGGCATATTTTGATTTATAAACGAAATGATTTTATAGGGTGTATAAACACCTTTTAATTATAATTTCATTAAAAGGGAATCTTTTTCTACATAGTGTTTTACTAAATGAAAAATGGAATGTTTCTTTTAACGTATGCGGTGATAATTTTCTTTTCTGCCCCCACAAGAATTATTTGATATTTGGCTTCATTAACAGGTCGTGATGTTTTTAAATGGAAAATAAATACCATATACCAATTTTACATATTTTGGTATTGAAAATGGTTTTGAAATTGGATTTACTATTTCAATATCTTGAAATTATTTCTTGTGATTTCAAATGAAATTTTGTGATAGAAATGTTGATATTTGCAATCTTTTATGTGTGATGATTAAATAATGGTACATGGACATTTGATAGGTGGTTACGTGATAAACCAGACTATGGGTTGTTCCATAATAAACCATGTATGAGTGGTTACGTTATAACCTCAAATGCATTGGCTATGGAGTCGCCCGTATGACTATTCCATTTGTAAGAATGATTTGTAGAAGTCGACCGTATGATTATTCCATTTAAGTATGATTATGTCCCAAGTTTACCTTTTATATGTTATGTGTTATTTTTATGGTTTTTATAGTAATATTTTGGTTACAAAAGGGTAAGAAATGATATTTCTCTCAGTGAATATTATTTACTACTTCATAGATGTGAAAAGTATTACTTATGATAAAGTATTCAGGGTTTACATGTTGTTTTGAAAAACTAACAGTTTGCCTTCTTTTTGTATCCCTTAATAAGTTTTTTATGCTCATACCATGTTTTGAACTTTTTTCAATATATTTAAAGGTGAATAGAGTCAAGGAAGGGATTAAGGAAAAGTTTTTATGTTTAAGTATGAAACGAAACAATATTCTTTTTTTAAATTTTCTTTTTTATGAAAAAAATGGATACTGAGTAGAAGTGTCTACATGTAATATTGAAATTGTTATGTATAATTTATGACGTAATTCTATAAATCTATAAACCTCAAAATATCCTCAATGTGAATTATTAACTTAATTCAATAATATGTAATGTTTAAGGCTGGGGCTTTATAGTTTGAATCAGAGTCCAGTTTAGATAACTTTAAGAGTTTGAATTTTGTTATATGCATAAATGTTTTTTACATTATGGTAAAATTGAAATAATATGGTATTTGAATATTAAAATGTTTCTTTGTCTAAGATATGTTTGTTTATAATGGTTTTTCATAGAGGAAACTAGGTAGTAGTGTTTGGAAGGCATACAGAGGAGAATAATATTCCAAATCAGCATCCCGATATGGTCAGAATCAGAACTGATCAGTTTGATATTGTAAGGGAGTAGTTGATTCAGGATATAAATGGTGGTGGAATCCATGCACGATATCAACTAGATCAACCCTAAGGAACATATCTATAGTAGAGCATTTCATGAGTCAACATCCCCCATCATTCAGAGGATCATCTGATCCGGCTCACGCTGAAGGGTGGACCAAAGAACAGAAAAGATTTTTGATGTCATGATTTGTATAAACCATTAAAAGGTTAGTCTTTCTATTTGTCATTTCTAAGGAGAAGAATATCCATGGTGGTTGATGGTTAAAAATAGTAGGGACAATATTGATATTGATTCTCTTGGTTTGGGTGAATTCAATGGTAGGTTTCTTGAGAAATATTTTTCTAATGCGGTTCAACTTAGGATGGAAAAATAATTCTTGGAATTAAGGAAGGATGATGACTCAGTGTATTCTTACGAAGAAAAGTTCAATCTACTGGAAAGGTATGCTCTAAAGTTCATCTGATATCTTGATAGTATGTTTAATCAATTTTAATCAAGACAAAAGCTGTGATATCAAAGGGCCTTAACCTCTCATGAATTCAAAAGTTATTAGAAACTTTTCAGATGTGATGAGAAGGTATAAATGGAGTTTTTTGATGATTAGGTGGTCCATGAGAGAAATAGAAAGAAGAGGTCCAGTTGGTAGGAAAAAGAAAAGTATTCACCAAATTATCCTTTAGGTAAGAAAATTAAATTTCCATCTTGTGAGAAGTGTGGTAAAAAGAATCTTGGAGAATGTCTCTAAAAATATTTAAAGTGCTTCAGGTGTGGCAAGAATAGTCATATTTCTCATAACTATAAGTAAGATTATCAAGAAGGCAATGAAAAGCTAGCGGTAAGATGTTTTAGTTGCAATGAGTTTGGTCATTATGCCAATGTGTGTCAAAATTTGATTACCAAGGTTGGAAACCAGATAGATCAAAATAGTAAGGGTGGGGAAAAATATTTTTTTACTACTAGAGTTGATGTAGGACCATAAAATTAAGTGGTATCAAGCACTTTGTTATTTTTTTTCAGATTATTCCAATGTATTATTTGATTTAGAGTCTACACTATCTTTCATTTCTGAGAATGTTTCAGGTAAATTTGGAATTCCAATGAATGAAATGAATCCAAAACTTATTATAAAAACACTTGGGGGGAATTTTGTGGAAAAGAAGAAATTATAAGAATCTTCCTATACTTATTTGTGGAAATAATTTACCAACAAACCTTTTTGTTTTGACTCTAGCAGAGTTTTATGTTATTTCAGGAATGGATTGGCTTTGTATTTACCACGATAAGATTGACTGTAGAGATAAAGAGGTTTCTTTTCAAAAATAATTTCAGTTTGTGTACAAGAATGAACTATTATCCTTGATAACATATCAAGAAGATAAGAAACTAGTAAAATATGGAAATTAATGCTACCTTGCACATATTGCTGAAAACAAAAAAATTGTTTAGATTAATGATGTGCCAGTAGTAAATGAGTATATTGATGTTATTCCTGATGAGTTTCTTGGTATTATACCTAATTGGGAAGTTGAATTTACTGTTGAATTAGTTCTTGATGCTAAGACAATTTCCAGACCCCCTTATCGAATGTCTCAAATTGAACTTTTAGAGTTAAAGAAACAATAACAGGAGTTGTTAGATAACGGTTTCATTCGACCTAGCACATCACCGTGGAGTGCTACAGTCTTATTTATTAAAATGAAAGTTGATTCAATGAGAATTTTCATAGATTATAGAGCCTTGTATAATATCACTATTAATAAAAAGTATCCTTTTCCCCATATCGATGATTTTTTTGATCAGCTTCAGGGAGCTCGGTTTTTTTAAAATATTGACTTGAAGTCAGGGTACCATCAATTGAAAGTAAAGTAAGCAGATGTTATGAAGACCACATTTCATACTATATATAGACATTATGAATTTTTATTTATGAATTTTGGGTTAACCAATTAACCAGCTACATAGATGGATCTTATGAATAAAATTTTCTTTGAGTTCATGGATAAGTTTGTGGTTATGTTTATTGATGACATTTTGGTATATTCCAAAAGTAAAGAGGAAAATGAAAGTCATTTAAGGGTTTTCTTAAAAACATTAAAATAAAAGAAATTGTATGGGAAATTCCAAAATTGTGAGTTTTGGTTACAAAAAATTTCATTCCTTTGTCCCATTATTTGAAAAAATGGAATAATTGTTGATCCTTCTAAAACAAAAGTTGTTGAAGAATGTCCAGGACCTATAAATATTACCAATATTCATATTTTAATTGGATTTGAAGGATATTACAGAATATTTGTTGAGAATTTTTCATTGTTATATATCCCACTTACCAAGTTAACTCAAAAAGGTGTTAAGTTCATCAGGACAAAAGAATGTAATGATTTTTCTAGGAATTGAAAAGAAGATTGGTGAATGCTTCAGTTTTGGCATTACCTTCCAGAGATGGTGAATTTGTTTTCTATAGTGATGCTTCATTGAAATGACTTGGTTACATCCTAATATATAATGATCACCTAATTGATTATGTTTCACGTCAGTTGAAACCTCATGAGTTAAATTACCCTACACATGATTTGGAATTAACTGCTATTGTTTTTTCTTTAAAAATTTGGATGCATCATATGTATGGAGTAAAATGTGAAATATATACAGACCACAAAAGTTTGAATTATATATTTACTCAAAAATAATTTATCATGAGATAGAGGATATGGATGGAAAAAATCAAGGATTACAATTTCACAATTCATTACTATCCAAGAAAATAAAATAAAGTGGTCGATGCTTTGAGTAGAAAACATAATGATACATTATCCATGTTACGTTTAGAACAAGATCATTTGATTAAAGATTTGATGAACTTTGGAATAGAATTTGTTGGTTTAGGAAATTCCTTTGTTTTATTTTAGGTTTCAGTGAAATAATCTCTCTTAGATAGAATTAAGCAAGTGTTGAAGGAACTCAGGGAGTTGCAGAAAAAGGAAGATTTGATTCAGAAGGGAAAGTTGCATGAATTTAACATTTATAATGATTGTATTTTGAGAGATGAGAATAGATTATGTGTTCCTTGTGACTCACAGTTAAAGAAAGAGTTGTTATATGAAGCTCATAGTTCTCTGTTTTCAGTTCATCCTAGATGTACTAAGGTGTAAATAGATCTTTGGGAGTATTACTAGTGGGATGGAATGAAAAAAGATATTTCTGACTTTACTGTGAGGTGTTTGACTTTTCAACAGGTTAAAGAAGAGAGACCGTTACCTAAAGGGATGCTTCAGACTTTACTAGTGTTAGAGTGGAAATGGGAAAATATATCAATGGACTTCATTGTGGGATTACCAAAGATAACTTGAGGTAATAATGAAATCTGGGTTACTGTTGATCTATTAACTAAATCTTCTCATTTCCTTCCTATTCAAGATACTCTATCTCTAGATCAACTTTCTCAGTTGTATGTTAAAGAGATAGTCAAGTTGTATGGATTTACCCACTTCATTGTATCTTATCATGATCCCAGGTTTACTTATAACTTTTGGAAAGGCCTTCAGAAGTCATTAGGTACTAAATTAAATTTTAGTACAACTTTTCATCCTCAATCAGATGAGCAGTCAGAACGAACAATTTAGACATCAGAAGATATGCTACGTGCTTGCTAAATGTATTACTAGGGATTTTAGGACCAGTATCTTTATTTGGATTATTTTTCTTATAATATCATTTTTCATTATAGTATAAAGATTGGACCATTTGAAGAATTATATTGGAAATAGTGTTGAACTCCAGCTTTTTGGGATGAAGTATGTAAAAGGAAACTGATGGAACCAGAATTGGTAGAAGAGATGGCAGAGAAAGTTTAGTTGATATAGAAACTCCTGAGGATAGATCAGAGCAGGGAAAAAAATTATGCAGATAACTGAATGAAGGATCATTATTTAGAGGTAGGTGATCATGTATTTCTCAAAGTTTCTCCATGGAAAAGTGTAACACATTTTGAAAAGAAGGGGACGCTGAGTCTGAGGTTCATTCGACCCTATGAAATCCTGGATAAAATTTAATCAGTTTTCTACAGAGTGGCTTTACCTTCACGTTTATCCCAAGTACACAATGTTTTTCATGTTTCAATGTTGAAAAAGTATATACCGGATCCATCTCATGTTTTGAGTCCAGATATAGTTCAGTTGGAAGAGAATATTTCTAATGAGGAACAACCAGTCCATATTCTTGACCGAAGAGAGAAAGTGTTGTGAAATAAGGTAATTCACGAGGTAAAGGTTTTTTTGAAAAAATCACATGGTTGAAGAGGCAACATGGGAATCTAAAAATGCTATGAGTGATAAATAACCACACTTATTTGATAAGTGAATAAAATTTCGAGGACACAATTTCCAAAAGGGGGGACGGATGTAACATCCCAGGTAAATAAAGTATATGAAATTTTCATATTTATTAATATTTGTGAATTAAATATTAATTTTACTTTTAAGGGGATTCTATGTTCTATGTCTTACCCGAGACACAACAATGGTTTTCTCCAAAATCTTATAATGCACACAAGGCTGAGTCATACTGAAAAAATATATAATATTATTATTTTAAATGGTAGTTAAAGCCTAGATATTGTATTGGAGCGAATGAACAGAAATAACCATATTACGATTAAAAAGATTTGTTAATTGTTTTTACCTTTATCCAATAAAATTTAATGTCTTAAAAGGAGAATGAATCCAATTTTAAACATAAATACTCTAATATTGTTAAAAGTTTGTTTTATCATCTTTTTATAGAGAACACCTTTTTAAATTTAGTTTTTTTCACTTTTAAATGTTCCACATGACAAAATAAACCTCTTATTATGAATGAGGACATTAAAATTTAATTTGTGAAAATTTTTGGTATTTTTTTGATAAAGTTGATTTTTTTAATGAATAGTGAAAAATACTACATTTTAAGTCAAAACTATCTTTTCATCTAATTTATTTATATGATTAGATTGTCCATTTAATTGATTTTAAAGTGTAATAAGATTATATTTTTATCATTTAATCGTATTTCTATCATTTTATGTAATTTCACATTGAAATTGGACATAAACACATGTCAATGTTTTGGTAGTTTTTATTTCTTAAAAACACGTTTTTTGGTTTTGATAACTCGAATTAATTTTAAATTAATTTTAAAATAACTTCTACAACATCAATGTTTTGAATATTTAAAATGGATTCCATATTTGGAATTATGTGGTCCAAATTTTTTAAATAGGTAACTTTTAGTTTTAGACATTATGAATAGTAACGTCAATAAATATTTTATTTACCATGGTTTAAGGGTAAATCTGGTAATTAAGGGTAAAAAATAATATTATAATAATATTAAATTACCCTAACACATGTCCTAACCCTATTGGATGAGATATTTACAACCATTTGAATCATTGGGTCGATTTTAGGACCCAATGGGGCCACATGTGTGTGAAAATGACTTTTAATGACTTTTAATTTAAAGCTATGGAAAATATAACCTAAACATGTATCTTTTACTAATTTTTTATATAGATTTATATAATTGATGTCTTAAAATATAAATAGAAATTATAAAGATAAAAATATTTCCTATATCATGGTATTTTATTTATAATTTATAGACATCAAATAAATAAATGTATCTATTACACAATGGTGATGTAGTGATTTCCTTATTATTGAATGTTTTAAATAAATGGGATTATAAAAATTAAAATAAATTTATTTTGAAACTTTTTATTCCATAAAATAATTTTATGGATGATTATGACTTATTATACTTGAATTAATGTAGATTTTTTGAATGAATCAAGTTTTTATGGATTTTTAAAAAGTCATGATATGAATAGTATAAAAATTGACATAAATGAGTTTTTAAATAAATTAATATTTTATTAAATGATATAATAGTCTTAAAAATATAAGATTCTTCCAAATAACATATATGATGTTAAAAATGTCATTAATGATTCATTTTTGGGTCTTTTTTCATTTTATAGTAACTATGGTAAAAATATATTATGAATATACAAGAAGATATGGTAAAAGTTAAATACGTTTATTAAGGGTTAAAGCTAAAATATAAGGTTAATTTTGTGACCTATTTTTTTTAAACCCAATGTATGCAAGGATTTATACCCACACTCATCCAAGATTCGTAATATATTAAATTGGTGTTATTATAATTCTAAAATAAATTAATAATAAAATAATACATTCAAACTTTCCTAAAGTGCCCCTCCTCCCTCTTATAAAAGGACACCACCTCTAACCCTTACTCACACCTATCAAGACCCATTTAATTTTACAAAATCTTCCCAAATAAGCTCAAAAAATTTCTCCCTTCCTCCTAGAAGCCTACCCCTAGGAAGAAGGAAATCAAAGAGAGCCCTTTGGCTCAAATCAAATGAATTTCCTCGATTTGAGGTAACATATTCTCTCAAGTTCCTTTCCATTATTTTTTCTTCTCAAATACCTATGATGTTATTATTATTTATTAAAATAAAAAAACTAGTATATTCAATATAGTTGCCTTTTTTATGAGAATTATTCGAACACAACTTACACACAACTCCGTATAATGGGTATAAAACATACTGTTTCTGTGGATGACGAACTACGACCTCATGAAACGATGATTGTTCAATATTATCCTACCACATCTTATGGTGGACATTATGATGGAACTGTAATTTTATATGATATATGTGATATTTATTTTATCTCTATGAAACTATAATTCTCATTTATAACATACATTTATGCTTTTCATGTTCTATAAATTAGATAATTTTATTTGAGGAAGTGCGGACTACTGCCCCCTCAAAGTGATATGAATCATTCATGCTATAAATAGAACATATAAAGGATGGAATTAATGAGATTATGTACAATATATAACATATATATTATACTGTAATTATAATATACCTATGTATTATTTAATTTTCATTTCTTTTAATATGAAAAATAAATGAAAGTAGCATTCATGGGTACATACAGCTTACCGTCTCCATGAAAGGTGAATTTCATTTCTTATATCCAAATTAAATAGACTATTATAAATAAATATATACTATATATATATGATATATATGATATCTAAATCATGAATATCATTTTAGATATAATGGAATTTTGACCACATGTACAATACAGAATTATAACAAGTTCATTTTTGACTCAAGATCCAAACATCGACAAAATGCCTAATATAAACTCAAATAATTAACAAATTGTTATAGAAAGGTAATAAGTTATAAAAAAGGAATAATAAACTTGAAAAAGGTTCTGAAGAAATTATAAATTAACTTAATTTTATTTTTCCTAAAATTAAGGAATGAACAAGTCAAGTTAGACACGAGGTAAGAGACTCTGTCTCAATCTCCTTTATTTGAGGCATATCTTCATTTATACCTGAATTGATTTTATACAGTGTATAAACCCAATTTAGTTTTAATTTCATTAAAATGAAATCTTTTTCTATGTATTTTTTACTAAATAACAAAGGGAATGTTTGATTTTAATGTACGTGGTAGAAATGGCCATTCCGCCACCGCAAACGTTATTTGATATTTGGCTTGCTTAACAAGCTGTGATGTTTTTAAATGGAAAATAAATACCTTACACCATTTTTACATAATTTCATATTGAAAATGGTTTTGAAAGTGTATCTACTATTTCAATATCATGAAATTATTTCTTGGTATTGAAAATGAAATTTTATGTTTGAAATGTTGATATTTATAATATTTTATGTGTGATGATTATATAATGGTACTTGGATATTTGACGGGTGGTTACATGATAAACCAAATGACGGGTGGTTCCATGATAAACCATGGATGGGTGGTTACATTATAACCTCAAATTCATTGGTTATGAAAGTCGGACATAGGGTTATTCCATTTTTAAGAATGATTTGTGGAAGTTGACCACATGGTTATTCCATTAAAGTATGATTTTGTCCCAACTTTACCTTTTATATGTTATGTGTGATTTCTATGGGTTTTATGGTAATATTTTGGTTAAAAAATGGAAATCAATTAGATTTTATTTAGTGACGAGTATTTACTACTTCATAATGTTGAAAAGTTTCACTTATTATAAATAATTAGCGGTTTACAGGTTGTTTTGAAAAAAAATAGTTTGCCTTATTTGTGTTTCCCTTAAAAATATTTTTATTCTCATCCCATGTTTTGAAATGTTTTTCATAGGATTTAAAGGGGAATAGAGTCAAGGATGAGATCAAGGAAAAGTTGTGATGTTTAACCATGAAACAAAACCATGATCTTTTTTTTCAAAGTTTTTATTTTATGAAAAAATGGACACTGAGTAGAAATGTCTACATGTAATATTACAATTGTTATGTATAACCTATGACCTAATTCTTTAAGGCTCTAAACCTAAAAATATCATCAATATGAATTATTAACTTAATTCAAGATTATTCAATGTTTAAGGATGGGGCCTTTTATATCCTAATTGGGCGATGCCTTAACATTAGAAGTAATGTCATTTATTGCAATATTTAATAATTTATAAAAACTATTCTATATACTTATGAAGGATTTGTGATCAATATTGATCATTTTTTTACTAAAAATAACCATCACTATCCACCATAGGTGAGATGTTTTTTATTATTAACTCTCTCATTGATTAACTATTATATAAACGATTCATCATTAAGGAACTATGAAAGCATTACATTGGTACTCTTACATTAAAATTAGTTTCAAACCTATCATATAATAATTAACCTTTTCCCTTACCTAATGATATTTTATTTTTTCAATAACCTGAAATAAAAACACAAACACCCCTGATAACACTTAACATTATTAGAAACTAGAAATGAATCAGTACCTTGGAGGAATTTGAGGTCCCAATTTTTTGCATTACCTTGGATTTTAAATATTTTTTGACCAAATAGTGATAAGGTTGAGACTAAATTCACATCAAATAAATTGGCTCTATTATTGGATATATGGTTCAAATTTACCAACTCTAAACCATATAGTTAAAGTGTTTTAACCAATCATAAAGTGATAACTAGTTTAATCTTGATTTATAAATTGAGAGAGATTTGAAATATTATGCTAGAAAATTAAGAAACCCAGATAATCTATACTTTAAATTTAAGATCATTTTAATTACATATCTTAGTGAAACTTAACATGTTTACTAGGAATTTAAATTTAAAATATAAAATATAATATTTATCAAACCTTAAGAGACTTTTGTGAACTATAATTTATTAATCAAAACAAAGATGTTATTTACCTACTTTGAAAAATAAATTTTAATTAAAAACATGACTAATACAATTTATTCTAAAGTTTAATTTCCTTATATTATAAGAATAAAAAAATAACATTAATTTTTTTAATGGTCTATTCCACTTTAAATTCAATAGGAGTATTCAAGGAACAAGTCAAATATTTAGAATTCCCATTATCTATTGAATAAGTATCCAATGAGTGACTGCACAACCTCCATCTAGGATAAGTGACAACCTGGGATGAGATTTAGAGTAATTCAATAAAAATATTATTCATAACATCAAGGAACACTTCCTTAATGAAGTTGATATATATAGTTATAAAATTCATATAAGTGGAACTCTATGAGTATTAGGAGATATTGAAGAAGATTTATGCATAATATCCACACTAAGACATAGAGGAACATCACTTTATAGTGTTTTTATACCTCATTTTATTAGTTAGTGGGAAAAACTACTGGATACATCATATGGATGAGCACTGATTAATAAGTCACTTGTTGGAGGAATGAAAATGATAGAGATGATTTCATAGAACTCAAAAAATTGGAATAAGAGGTTCTAGATATAGAGGAGTTAATGAGGTAAAATATATTGGATACCCTCTATTTGAATCTAAGAATGAATAATTGAAAACTTTGATGAGTAAATATCACTTAATACATCCAATTAAAAACTAAAGAAATTAGTTTTTTAGACTATGGGGTTCAACAAATCATATTACTTGCATGTGTGTTCAAGTGTATGATATAGAAGTTTGTATCAGTACATATTAATAAAGACCATTTCAATAGACCATGAATAATCATGGATAAAGAGATAACTCCCATATCCTGTATGGATTTAGAAATTAGTAGAACTAAGACAGAATACCATTTCAACAATATTACATCTAACCAACACCCTTTTGATATAATTTCATGTAAGGATATCAAAAGTCTTTCAAACCACCACTATTTAAAAATGGGAAACCTTATGACCATATTCCTCTTGTTCTCAATGAAAAAAATCAAAACCAACAAGACAAAAACATTAAAGAGTTGAAAAATTAAATGAAATAATTGAAAAACTAATAAAGGATTCTATTAGAAATGATGTCTTTGAATCCTAGAAAACTACCATCTCAAACATTACCAAATAAAAAAATAAATATGAGTACGCTAATAACTAGGAGTGGAAAGTAAATTCACCCTATTCCCAAGACACAATCGGAACAACCTATGAAAATCAATGAGTATGGGGATAATTATAAATAGGATAATAAAGAACCACTAATTGAATTTTAATAATCAATAAATTATAATAGAAACATTTCACTACCTTTTCCATTAAGGAATGTATAATCCAATATGATTAATGAAGAATAAATTTAGAATGATATTCAATGCATATTTATGAAATATGAAATTATCACATCAATTTTTAGAATACCCTAAACACATTCCCATGTATTCCAAGTTATTTAAGGATTCATACAAAAATAAAATAAGTATCCAAGGAAATAAAAGTGTTGTATTAAGACGAAATGTGTCATATTTTATAACACCATGATCACCCATAAAATTTCATAATTGATGAACAATGTATATTCCATCAACCATTAAAGACATTTCATTCATAAATTATTTATGAAATTTAAGATATTCAATTAATGTTATGACTTGTTTTGTGTTTTATTTATTATAGATTGAAAAACACAAGAAAGAATAGTGGGTTTTTAGCTAGCTAACCGAGCTACAACATTTCTATCCATAGTACTTAATAATTTATTATTAAGGTAATAAAACCCAATATTTAAATTTGACTCTATGTTATCAAAATTCAAGAATAAAGAGCACATTACAAGTCAATAATCATTATATGTTGAATATTCTTAAAGATATCTTGGATTATTATCAATGTACATGAATGTACAATAACTAGGGAGTTTGGAGACAAAATAAAATTTTAATAATTTTGACTCAATATAAAACCCCAAAAAAGAAAATTCACTTTACACACATACACACACGGGATCACATGTATAATTTTATTTTTGATAGATATTTTGAATCTAGGAAGTTGGAAAATATTTTAGAATTTAGTGGAAGATGATTGTAATAAACCCATAATCACTGTAAAGAAACCCAGGGATGAGGTAAAAATTGAATTCCATGTTGAATTTGATTATTTATTTTTAAATTATGATGGTAATACTTAAACGTTTTTTAAAGAACTCAACATAATTGATTTACGTAATATAAAATTGTTTCCCTATGTTATTTTACAATAATTTCTATAACTGAAACCATTATCTATTGAATTGAAATAGTTGTACTTAATTAGTGAATAATAGTTTATAATGATAATTACCTAAAAGTTTCCAAAAAAATATTTTAAACTCCTTGGAAATTTCATAGAAAATGTTAAAATAATAATATGGAGTCTTCGTGACATACCTATACTTAGTCCTAGAATCCATATACCTCCAATATTACAAGAAAATGGTGCTAAAATCATTAAATAACCAAAAGGAAGACTGAATCAAACCATGATGAAGGTAGTTAAAAATTACATTGAAAATGTAATAAAATAAGGAATAGTCTAACCCATTACTTAATCATAGTTGGTAATCATAAATTACATTGTTCCAAAAAAGTAGGACTGAGAATTTTTGAGAATAAAAAGAATGATATGATCCCTATGAGAGTGAATAATAGCTAGAAAGTATTAATTGAATTTAGTAAATTGAACCAAGTTCCCATAAAAGTCCATTTATTAATAACATTCACTGGATAAATGACTAAAAGACAATTTTAAAAGTCTGGTTATTATTTCCTGTATGGATTTTCAGGGTATTTCCAAATACCCATTCCCCCAATGACCAGGATAAAATAAATTTAAACCTTTCCTATGGAACCTTTTCTTAGAAGGATATTATATTTATATTTCATAATTCCTTAGGAACACTTCAAATGTATTTTTTATGTGAATTCTTTGATTTAATTTAATATTATCTTTATGTGTGGTTATAGGGTTTCATTATTTCTTGTAATTAATTTGGAAATTTATTGTTAAATATAGAAAAATTATAGAAAACTTTAAATTTAAAGGTTCTTTTGTTGAATTTTTAAAAATTCCATTTCATGGTTGAGAAATAAATTTTCAAAAAACTTGTGATTTCAAAGAATAAATTCTAATTTTACCTACAACATATTAAATTTATCACTATATTTCATTACACTAATTTTATAAAAGATATTAGATCATTATTGGGATGAACAAGATTTTATAAGTGGTTTATTAAGAATTTTAGAAATATTGTATTACCATTGTCTAATTTTCATTAAACAGACATAAATTTCAATTTTGTTGATTTTTATAGGATATATTTTGATTAGATAAGGTTTAAGTTTACCATACCATCAACGATTAACAATCAAATTGGGAACTCCATTTATACCTATTTTGTGATGACTTAAATATAACCATAGTGGAAGTCCTTTTATAGATGATTAATGGAAAAAGATATGATATAGATATGGCTAAAATACACTAGACTCATCCCATTGAACCAATACTAGCTTAAAAAAATACTCTTAGGTATCTACTAAAGAAATGATAAGTTAATCTAATGTTTTTGATATGGATGAAATTGTTTCCAATGGTCAATATAGCGAATAAAGACAATTGCGAGATTGGGAATCAAGTGGCTAAACACATGATTCAACTACCCTACAATGCTAAGGAAATAATTTCAAACTAGGAACCCATGAATGACTCAACTATAAGTGAGAAAATCTTACTAATTAAAGTTGAGGTACCATGGTATTATGACATTGTAAAATATTGTATCTTACCAAATCCCTTCACCCCATAAGCAACCCCAAATTTAATGATTAAAGGCCAAATAGAATTTCTATTTCTAGGATGATCCATATTTATAGAAAATAAGTAACTGACCAAGAAATTATCATATGTCTACCTAAAACTGATGTACCCTTTATAATAAAACTTTTCCACACACTATCTTGCCTATATAAATTTGGACCCCAAGTTTTAGAATATGGATTATACTGTCCAATAATTTTTTGGTGAGCCCCTTGAATTTTATAAACGTTTTCATCAATTCCAATTCACCAATAATATCTAAAAAATATATAAAATTACATAAATACTCATAAAAGTTTCTAAAATCATTAATATATAGAATATAGAATTTGTGGCACCCTTTACCATAACATTTGAGAATTAATTCATTTTTTCAACTTATTATATTTATAAATTGTTTAAATCCAAATCTATAAATCCTAATAGATCATCAATTATTTATACCTTTATCAAAACTAGTATTTTTTTGTTTTTGGAATAACAAGGTCTGTAATCAGTGATCAATGAATTCAATTATTTATCAAAATCATAAAAGCTTTATTGAAGTGATAACCTCAAAGTAAATTTTTATTAAGAACGAAAAGGGAACAAAAACTGACAAAACAACTTGGGACCTGAGGGAACTAGGGAGGCCTGGGTAATGTAGACTGAGGAAATCTACCATAATCAAATTGACCCCTTATGGGGTCAAACTATACATGTTCTGAAGGCAAAAATAATCGGGACCAGAAACTTCAATAGATGAAAGGTGGTCAGCAACCTGGTTTACCTCACACCATGTATGATTCACTTTGATGTTATTACCAAGCATAACCTGGAATTTTTTTATGATATAGTGGATAGAAAAAAGAGAGGGGCCCATGCTAAGAAGGGAATTGTGGAGCATCATTGAATTTGTTTCAACATCCAACAACTCTATCATCTTCTGGTGACATAACCAGAGACCAATAAGAATCGCCTTAGCCTCTTATTGTAGGGAAGAACTTAGGCCAAAGCATCTAGAAAAGGCCAAAAAGACTGAGCCATCATGATTTTATACGATCCAACCTCCTTGAAGAGTCTCCCATCTTGCAGGAGCCATCTGTATTCCACTTCAAGCCTGAGGAAGGGGGGACTAGGAGACCCATTGGATACTTCTGTTTCTACTACTAGAGAGAGAAACAGGGATGGAAGCTTCATGTTTCTAGAGAAATGGGTCCTTTCTCTAGTGAGGGAGGATACATACCATGTAGAGGAGGAGATTATTTGATCTAATTACAAAGAATCTTCCCGATGCTTGACCACCTTTATGCTTGCACATGTTCCTCACCTGCCAAATGCACCAGCAACTAGAGAGCATAATCAGCATGCAAGCCAGCCTCTCTATGACCTCATAACCCACACCATGAAACCACCTCTCAAGGTAGGACGTATCAGCTATGTTGAGATCTTGAAGGGTGGTAAAATCACTGAAATACTCCCAGATTGCACGTGAACATTACCTCTCAAAAATAAAAGATGAGTCGAACTCTCCTCCTTGTGATGACTACAATACATGCATCACGAAGCCAGAGGGATTCTAAAACCTTTGATATCGTCATCTGTTGGTACAAAATTATTTCTAATCTTTTAGACAAGGAAATTTTACTTCATGGGAATGTGACAAGGCCATAGAGTCTCACCCCAACAGTCTATCTGAAAATTATACACCCTGAAGTAGTGGAAATCCAAGGAAGTTAATCCCCCCAAGGAAAACGAAATGAATACACATCTTTCCATCTTAGAGGTGAGTTCGATGAGATTGAAAGTGTACTTCTATTTTTCATCCAGAAAATCCTTGATGAAAGGAGGATAAATGATCGCCTCCTTGAAAGAAATAGAGGTGACATGACAACCTGGAAATCCAAGGGAGTGACCAATTCAATTTTGATGCCAGAAGAAGCTATCACCCTTCCAGATGATCCACTCAGCCTAGGGTTGGAGAACATTTAATAGCAGAGAAATCTCAGACAAGATTGGGGTTGGAACATAAAGCCTTATAAGAAGTTAATAAGTTTAATTAGACATGATAAAGTTATATATAAAAGGAATCTATAGATAAAAATTGTAGAATAAATTCAATTATAAATGTTTTAGAATGATAGAATTTTAATTTAAAAAGAAATACCAACTCAGGAAAAGATTATACACAATTGAAAATTCTATTTTAAATACAATTGTTTTCTACAAAGATTAAAGTTAAAATTTATTCTTGGTATTTTTTATTTATTGGGAGTATGAAGCCTATTAAAGTCCCTATTAAATATACTGGATGGAGAATAACTAGATGATAAATCACTCTTGATAATTTAAAAATTAGAAGTGGAATCCCCAATGAATGGAAGGTTGATTATATGATGCTATCATTTCATATAAATGTGTAGTGGTCAATTTTAGTGGAACATGTTCAACATAACTTATTTGTTTGGTCCCCATGGTTGTGAAGAAATGAGTTGTGTAACCTTTCATTGTTCATCAATTAAATTTATTAGTTGTTGATTGAGGTAAGATATTGGTAGTTACCAGGTTCAATGGTGGTTCATATATGTAACACCAAAAAAATTTATAATAATATTCTGGATATATTTATTAACAAAAACATTAATCTTTAGGTGAATTGTGATATACTATAAAAATATTATTAATCAAATGTGACCATTATAACAAATCTGTTAAAGTGGTGGAATGAATAAGAATAAAAAAATCATGAAAAAATTATTTATAAATGTTTTCCCTATTTTAAATGTTCTAATTAATTCACACTAAATAAGTATCAATTTTCAATAGGCATTTTATGCTTTAAGAATATGTTTTCTCTTCAAAAATAGTTTTTATTGCATTTTGTGCCTGAAAAATATAATTAGTTTATAACTTTTTTAGAATATTTATTTCAGGAAATTAATAACAATTTTTAAATCCACATTCCAATATGATATTAAGGTTATTTTTTGGATTTTTTTTAAAGAGATTAATATTTAAGTGAATAGTGAAAGTACATATTCTTGTAAAAGTGTCATTTATTTTCATTAAATAATGTAATTTAAAGGTCTAATTATGTTTTTAATTTCATCTTAAACAAACTTAAGTTTTACTTAACTATAAATAATAATATTAATTACATATAAACCATCATTATAATTGATTATGATATAAGTTATTTTTTAGCCTTAAAAACACATTTTTATAAATTGTTTTTTTGAGCGCAATGTGTTTTTACAATAATTAATTAATTAATTAATTAATTATTAATGATGTTATTGATGTTAATAAAATTTATATAATATATAACAAAAAATAATATTTTATCATTCATTTTATAGTTTTTACTTGGAAATGAATGAATGTAAATTCAATTTTGTTTCTTAAAAATGCATTTTTCTAAAAATAATTTTCGTTGTATTTGTCACGCTTATTTTAATTTAAATTTATACCACTTAAAGAAGTAAAATATAATAAAATTAATTCCATATTTAATAATAATTTCTATTATTTAATATGTTTAACTTAATTTTTTGTCCTAAGGAATAGTAAAATAGTAACATTTTGTTACCCGAATTAAAGAGAAAATGAGTTTACTGTGGGAGGGGAGGGGGGTTAAACTAAGATATTAGGGTAATAATTTATCGTAAAATTTTATAAATATATTTGCCAAATATATTATCCTAATTTAAATTTATTTTTCAATTGGAGTCACTTTTACATGGAAGTGACCTTATATTGTTGAAATCTTTTAAGTAATTCCACCGGTGTCCCTCCCCACACTTATAAAAGGGAAAAAATTCTCCTATATTGTTAATTTTTTTTGAGAAATATATATAATCCAATAAATTATCGAAAACCTTATAATATTACTTAAAATTTTCCCAGATCCCTTCTTCATATACTATGACCAATCTTTCAAGGATTATTGTGTAAGCCAAATGAGGATTCTCAAAGAAGAGGTATAAATCCGAACTAAGATCATTCAATTTTATTTATTATTAAAAATAATTTAAACCCATTGTATCCAAAAAATTTTATTAATATAGTATTAAAAGTATAATTAGAATATATTATGATGGTGATGCAACCATTTTCCACCTCCTTCCATGAAATGAGAAATGAAAGTATTGCACGTTCGTACGTGTGGAATACTGGATCAAAGTAATGATATGATTCACTTTTAAAAATAATATTTAATGGATTGTTATTATGATATAATTAATGTTTATATATAATATTTATAAAATAATTTTGTTTCTATAATTATAATATTTAATCTACCTTCTTACCTTTGCATCTGTTGGGAAACGATAACGTTGTTTGTGCATACATGTGGACTACCACCTCCAGAAAGTGATGCAATTAATTTTTCATTTTAATGTTACATAACTAGAAATAAGATAATATTAATAAATATATATTATATTTATGATGTTAAAAAGATTCTGGAAATTTGAGTTATTATTTAACTTTATTTCATACCATCCATTGAAAAGTTCAAACATCACTCATGTGTATATACCAACTGCCGGCTCCATGAATTGAAGTTAATAATTTTCCATAATAAATTTATATGAATGGTAATAAAATTTTATGTAATAATTAAATATTATCCTTATTAAATTATTAATATTCTATATATTATATATCAATGATAAATGTGCAAGGACCATAACCATCGTAACCAAACATACATGAAGACTAAAACAATTATGACTAAGAAATGGGGATTTTAATAAATAATTATCAATAAAAAATTGTTTAAATGTTAAAATTGGTTCATATATTTTATTATAAGTGTTTAATTGTTTATTTTATATAATTATAATTTATCTAAATTTATTATATAGGATTTTATAGCTCTTACAAATCAAATTGGACTTAAGGTATGTGTTCTTCATCTCAATATTGTTTTATTGAGACATGATTGATGTTGTGAACTTGTTTATGTTTATTAGTTTTAAATACTAATAATTATAAATGATATATCATTGATCCTTTTTAAGTCATATTTTTTAAAGTTACAATTCAAATTATTTCATCCATGGGGTGTTTATTCAAACGTTACTAAATTTGTAAGGGTTTATCATATCGAATAGTCTTCTTTAGGACATATGTTTTGTTATACACCAAAATTATTCATTGAGGTGTTTCTAATACATATTTTATATTATATATAATTAATTTCTTTATTTTCATTATATTTTATGTTTAATTTTATGTTATTTCATTCAATGGGGTTATGAGTCAGAAGATACCAAAGTAGTAAGGGTTTTTATGTCACAATATCACATTTACTGGGATTGTTTTCAATAAAATTCTTTATGATGAAATTATATAATATATCACTAGAAAATATTATTCCATTTATTATCCTTTTTTAATTTATGTAAATTAAAATATTTCATTTCATTTTACTCTTACTAAGTATACAAAAGTATGAAATAAAGTTTATAAGGAAAAAAAATCTCTTTTTCTATTTAACCGAGAATATTTTCATCCTTGTCCTTATTTTATATAATTTGTTTTAAATAATGTCTTTAATATTACCCATTTATTTATTAAATAAATTATTTACACATGTTTTTTTATAAAAATGTTTAAAAATTAATTTTCTTATCGTTTTTTTGAATACGGGACTTTTTACCAAAGTTATGAAAAAAAATATTTACATTAATGTATATTTCACAAATCTTTTTTTCTATCATAATGAATAATATTTTATTTAAATATTAACATACATGTTTAGATGGTTATTTTCAAATAAAATTCTACTGATATAATTTTGAAAATTTTATAATATAAATTATGTGATTTTAAAATTAATATGGAATTTTAATCAAGAAAATTTCTAGTGATATTTTAAAAGAATTTTTCATATTTGAAAACATACAATGATGTTTCTTATGATTTTCTAGGTACATAATACAATGATACCATATTAATTATTTCTTTTTTATGATTATTTTTTTAAGATTAAATCTTTATGAAACACATTTTATTTTCCTTGAATTACGCTGTGGTGAAATTGTAAACGTCTTCATGATCATGTATAATACACATGAATTTATTATGATTATGTTACAAGGGAGTCCATTATATCTATCCAATTAATCGGGTAATGATTAATGTTTTAGTAGGAAAATGGGTATATGGGTGGTTATCCCAAGTCTAACAATGGTACACAAGAGGTTATGAAAACCCCAAAGCATGTACATGGGTGGTTAGACAAATCCAAACATGTGATTAATATCATTGTGGGTATCCTAGAAATAATATTTCTATGATTATGATTATAAGAAACTTTATGAAAATATTTTATAAAATGATTCCATGCAAATGTTATGTTATCACAACTCACATTTATTGATTCCTCTATGATTCATGTCTTATGAAATACCAATATTTATTCCATGACTCATGATTATGATCTATGAATTGATGGTTATTATTTTCAAATGTTAATATAATGTTATCATAACCATATAATCATGTTATTATAAAAATTAAAATTGATTGATATATCCCTTATTTACCCTTATTGAGAATTTGAGATTACCATTTATTTTGTTTCATTTTCCCCAGGATAGAAAAATAGATTATAAGTATGATATGTCCAAGAAAGGTGTTATTTATGAAGAACTTAGTTTGAGATGTTGTAGATATTTTATATACATGTTTTTTATTTATCCAATTTTCAAAATACACTAAATATATTTGGTTATATCCTTGATCATAATGATATGTAATAAATATTCATATAATATAATGTAATATTTATATATATAATGATTGGGCCAACTCAGTTGGTATTAGAAAAAGGTTTAATTATTTTCCGAAACAAGGATGAGCAAAAATTTAAGAGAACCCAATTGATAAGCCTATGTACAACAGAACATTATGAGTTATGATACATAAAGGAGTGAATTTTTCTTATAAAATATATATCTGTATGGATAATAGCATATTTATATGTCTATGACATAGATACACCAATGAGTTACAACTATAAGGCGGGAGTATTTAGTATTAACTCGATCATAACCAATGAATGATGAGGTTGAATAAGGCTTCACACCTAGATTGACACTCCTGGGGAATATTATTGGGTTAATTCACATTTTATTTATGAACCATTATGAAGTATTGGAATAGATAATGATCT
Source organism: Viscum album (assembly GCA_963277665.1). Classification (NCBI taxonomy): domain Eukaryota; kingdom Viridiplantae; phylum Streptophyta; class Magnoliopsida; order Santalales; family Viscaceae; genus Viscum; species Viscum album. The sequence goes on from OY728122.1 coordinate 1,986,206,751, forward strand.
TAGATGGAATTAGATAAACCTATTTTTTTATACATTGAAATTAAATTTGTCATGATTTGGACATTGTATAAATAATTTTTTTAATTATATGATTTCCAATATGATTATTATTTCTAAAGCTACAATTTTTGGTAATATTGAATGGCTGGAACCAGAAAAAACCATGTTAATGATTTATGTGATGGGTGATTCAGTGATTGTCCCCATAAAAAACCTATGGAAATGTGACATGGAATGAGAATTATTGTGATTATACCTGATAAACTATGTAAATATATAATTAAAAACATGAACATAAATGAGTTTTCAAATGAACCAAATAATTTTTTTGAGTTTTACGAATACCGAGGTGAAAAAATGATTCAAATCCTACATTTAGAGAACGAGGGAAGAATAAGTTAGGGAAACATCTCAGGGGAATGTGAATATGATTTATATGAATAAAAAAAGGGTAATAATGAAACTATAATTGAGGAATAATGAATAGATAAATGGAGGGAAATAAATTATATACTAAGGCACCATTTATAGTTCAATATATTATATGTGAGAAACTTGGTAATTATCTGATTCAATGATCTAATCTAATGGATAAATCCTTCAGAATGTATGTTCTTATTATATTAAATCATTGAATTGAAATAACTAAAATGTTTATGTATTAGGAGTCAATAATTATTTTTTATAAGTTCTTTTATCAATGATATTCTGGTTATTAGATTCATAAAACATATAAGTATTTTTCTATAGTAGTTTTTATTTAATGATTTTTAAGAATATGTTGAATTATAACATCATGATATTTTATTTTATATTTGTCTTCAAATAAAATTTCTTCAATAGCTTGTGATATAAAAAAACATGAGTCTAAATGAACCATAATATAAAATATCATTTTAACCTCGATGTTAAATTAGAGGTAAGAATAAGAAAAAACAAATTCTAAAAATTTTATATAATGTTCTTATATAGATTAAATATATATATAATTAAGTACTCAATTTTTAGTAAGGTCATTATATGATATAAACATATTTTTCCCACAAAATGGGTTTTATTGTTTTTTATGAGTAAATAAAAAAATTAATTTCTTCAAATTTAGGAAAATTTATTTGAAAAAATGATTTTTTAAATAATAATATCAAAATTAACTTAGGGTGATATTTTTCAATTTTCGTAAATTGATTTATCTTACAGTGAATAGGGAAAAATAAAGATTTTTTAAATACTATCATTAAATACAGAAATATAAAATTATCATTATATATTAGATTTAGTATTAATGTAAAATATAATTCATTTGATTTAGAATAATATAATTAATTTCATTTGAATAATAAATATTCATTATTTTTATATAATTTATTTTTTTGGCTTAAAGCACATTTATCTAAATTTTATTTTCATTAGGTTTTATGAATTTTCGTTAAATCATATTTCTTTCACTTAAAAAGATTCAATATTTATGAATTGATACCATATTTTGAATTATGAGGTTAGTTTTTTTTAAATATGTCACTTTTATTTTTAGACATTTTGAATAGTAACTATGGTAAATAGTTTTCACCTAAACAAGGGGAAAATGGGTAAAATAGAGTTAAAACCATGGGAGAAGGTCTGAAAATCATCCCAACTATTTAATTTATTTCATTAGATGAAATATATTTGACCATATAAATTCCAAAAGTTAATATATGTAATTTTTATTCCATTTTCATTTGATAGTGAAGTTTATATTATTTTATGTAAAGATAATTCCAAAATATCACTCTCTTGAATTTAATATCTCTAAAATTATTACAAAAGGAAACAAGAGGATAAGTTTGGTTAGAAATATTTATTTGAAATAATAATTAATTTTTTTAACATATAAATTTAATTATAATTTTATTCAATTGAATAATTACCTTAAATGTTTACACAACATCATCATAATATTTATTTAATTAATAGAAAAATAAATTAAATGATTTATAAATATTAAAAATAATACAATTTGTGTAAATTAATATATTCCATGATTTTTTAGATAAATATAATACATTAGCGATGTGTGAAGGTTTTAGATTCAAATTCCATAACTATATTGATGTATTTAAAGTCAAATTGAATGAATAGTTTCAAAAATGACATTAATGATATTTTATGTTAAAAAATATTTTGTTAAATTTTTTAAAAATCATAAAAACATTAAAATAGAAAAATTTGGATGATAAATGATTAAAAATATCCACCCTAGTCCATTTATGAGATAATTGTTAACTTATATATAAAATTACAACCCTTTAATATTGAAAAATCCGTTACCATAGTTAAGGTTAAAATTAATTAACTAAGGAGTAAAAAAATTAAAGGTTTAAAATGATACCAAAACCTGTATAAAATTTATTTTTTGATGATATTTCGACCTTAGACTCTCTTCAATTCAAAAAGGATTAAAACTATATTGTTTAAAATATAGGATTATTAGGGGGTCAAAATAAGCTCATTTTTTTTTCAATTTTATGTCCCATTTCTACCGTTATCATTTGGGTTTTATCCATCATTAACCCCTTATAAAATTTCTGTAGTAATATATATTTTTACTCTTTGAGGGTTAATATAGTTACTGTAAAGGTATAGAGTCCCATAAATAGAAAATAGTTAATATTATAAACCATATAATAATCACTTAAACAATTATAATATTTTATTGAATTTTATATCACTTAATAAAATATTTTTTATAGTAATATATCATTAATGTCAATTTTTAGAACTATTCATTAATTTGATTTTAGTAACATCAAGAAAACAAGTTAAATTAGGAAAAAATATTTTAATATATCTATAGAATGTCATTTTAATCTATAAAATTATTATATCACATTAATTATCTCAAATAATATTTATTTCTACATTTTTTATCATTTATTTTATTTTTCCCTTAATTGAATAATTACTCTGTCAATTTTTTATAAACACAAAAAGTAATAATTTATTATCTAAAAATTAATAATAAAAAATGTGAATATAAATATTTTATATTTAAAATAAATACTTATAACTTAACAAATCCTATGTTTATCCCTATGTTAAAAATATTATTTTCATTAAAAACAAGAGTGTGACATTTTTACTTTTCATTGAATAAAATATTATGAACTACATAATCTCATAAAAATGGTCAAAAATGAAATATCAATGAGTATTTGATGAGTATTGATGAAATAGAATCAAATAATAAATCTAAATAAAATTTTAAGGTCATATTATATTCCTTATAAATTTATTTTTAACTTTAATTACATGATTTACCATTTACTGTGGTAAAAAATTTATAAAGTTATTATTAATATTGACCATGTTACAAACTGACCCAATGGGACCTGAGAATAAACTACCCAATCCCTCCTCCAATAGGACAGGTGTTGGCGACCAGTGCTGAGTAGTCATGTCACACAATTGGGAGGCCTTTTCATAAAGTACATGTACGCACACACCCACAAACACCTCAATGAAATAGTTCAGATATATAAAAAGATGGAAACTAAAATGCATGTATAAATCTATATCGAACCTGGGTACAACATAAGTACTGAAAGTGTGAAAATGGAAATATATACTTCCACAAAAAACAATAAATGTTTCCATCCTTCTTAGAAAGAGGGGATCATTGCCAATGAAATTTCCGAAAATTTCCTCGGCCAAGATCCGATGAACACCTTAATCAGTCTAGCTCACTAAGCTCTTCCCACCTTTGGTCCTCCATGGAATCCATCGAATATCCTATGTAATTCACAAGAAAAAAAAAGTTTTTGTGAAAGACCGTATAAGGGGGAGTATAACAATACTCTGTAGGCACCCAAAAAACCCAAAAGAAGAGGGAGAAACTGAAAGGTAACATTAAACTCAACCTAGTGAGAGGGAACCCGATCGAGAGAGATAAAATCCATCTCAAACCATCCTCTGCTATACATGACTAGTCAAATAATTCCACTAGGAGTTTCTAACAATACATGTGAAAATAACTCAATGACTCCTAGAATCACCCATATATACTCATCTCAGACTCTAAGTCTCATGTGGTATTTACCTCAAAGCCAACTACTTGATTCTACTAGAGTCTCTAAAGGTAACATATACCAAGGGGAAAACACTCCATGATCACTACCATCCAATATAGTACCCATCCGAGAGATAAACTCCATCAGGTAAAACACTACCATTTCTAAGGTTATGTTTAAGATAACTCAGTCCATTGGGAACAACTCCAAAAATAAAAATATATTTCCTAGAAACAATGGTCCTATCCTTACAAACCCATTCCCTATGCAATTATGTAAGAACCCAAGTGGAGAGGCCTACTGATAGAGTTAATATTTTCATTATTATTTATATTTTTTTAAATTATTTAATCCCTCCCAATTATTTAATGTGAGTGTATTTTCATCATTTATGTTTTTTGGTGTATTTTGGGCTTACATGTGAAAATGGGGTAATTCTGTAAAATTGTCAGTTTTATATAGCTTCTATTTTTTGGGCATAACTTTTATAATATGCGTCCAATTTAAGTTAATCATTTTTTTAGGATTCCTATGCTTGTGGGCTTAAAATGTTCCTTCTGGAACAAGACCCAATTCGAAACCCAATGGTGCAGAAAATTCAATCAAGTGGAGAAATCAGTTTGGAAGGTAGAATGGACCCCACTTCATTAAATTTGGAATATCTCCTTCATCCGACCTTATAATGATGTGATTCCAGCTGGTGTCAACCGAGGACTTCAAAAGGACGGTTTAAATTAAATTTCACAAATTATTGAGCTCATTAAGGCATTATTTTTTCACGTCCAAGTGGAGTGGGTGAAACAGTGTTTGGAGGCTAGAAAAGTAATGGTCATTGATTCAGTCATATATTTATTTACACCTTTCCAATGACTCTCCAATTTTTAGGGTCTATAGAAAACTTCATTTTAAACATTCTATTAGAAGGGGCCTCATTGAGTTTCGGCCGGCTGGTTGGAAGAACAGAGGCAAACTTATGGAGGAAAGAATCTGGAGCACCAAATTTTCTATTCTTTGTTTTCTCTCTTTTGTTCTTCTTAGTTTTGTAATGAATTCTTCTTTCCCATTAGTCACAATTACCCTTAACACGGTGGGGTAAACTTCTGTGTGATTGGGGAAGAAGAGGTTTTCCATGTTGTATTTCATGAGTTCTTTCTCTTAATGTTTTAAAATCCTCTTCTCTTATGTGAATCAGCTTCAATTTCCTATAATGGTTTTTATTATCATCTACGATTGTATCTGATTTTAGATTCTGTTGTTCATTTATATTTGGTAAATTATCAATATCTCCCTCCACTAGGTTTTGGTTTATAAATGATGGAATAGACTAGGACTTAGTGGTGAAGTACTCGGTGATCACCGGTACATGTGTGAGGAGTAGTGAATGTTCTTGATTACTTGGGATAAACAAGACCCGATTAGGAATTGCCTAAGATAATTGGGAGTATTTTATATAACTCTATTACACATTGGAAGGATAGTAGACCAACCTAATATTTTAGTAAGGTTTATTCTAACATTTTTAATTGACCAAGGGCGTGAGAAGAGATGATTGTGGATTCTCACTCTTAACGGTTTAGCAGAAGAGAATTGGATAAATTGGAACTATGATAGAATTACAAATGGAGAACCAAATCTAACCTAATAACCCTTATCATATAATAGTTTAAATTACTTGTTTTATCAATTTGTTCTCATTCCTTTTCTTAAACCTCTTTCCTTTACTCTTGTCTTTTCAAAATCAATCAATTTCTAAAAACATCCTCACTTCTTTCTCTTATTTTAAGGTGATAGCGTAATTATTGTGCACTCCTCTCTGGAGACAACCTAGGATAACCACTCTACTACATTTTAACTTAAGAAATATTTGTTTTTGTCACACCCCACGACAGGAACATGTCAAAACTTGGCGCCGTTTCCGGGGAGGTAGCGCCAACATTTCGTTTCTTTTCATATCACTCTTTTCATCTTTTCTCTTCAAAATTGCATGACTCGAACCTCAAAAACTGAACTTTTACCCATATATCCTAAAATTGAAAGAAACTTGTTGAATAGACTTAGAAAAATTAATTTGGAATATGAATTTGAGGAAGTTCCCCTTGAAGACACAAGTGAAACTTCAAGTGTTCACTCTGAGCCTGTCATCATGGATGAAAATCAAAACCAAACACTTAGAGACCTCTGTGCACCACAATTCCTTAATCAAAACAATCAAATTTCCATGCCAGTGTTACAAAATGATTTTGAAATGAAACCTAACATGATTCCTTTTCTTCCAAAGTTTCATGGTTTGGCAGGTGAAGATCCAAACAAACACATTAAAGGGTTCACACATGTTTGCTCAACTTTCAGACCCCGTGGAATTACTGAGGAGCAGGTAAATTGGAAGGCATTTCCGTTTTCATTGGATGGAGCTGCTAAAGAATGGTCGTACGGCCTATAACCAGGAGACGTACATGACTGGAATGACCTGGTATGATGTTTTATGCAAAGATTCTTCCCCACCTCTAGAAGAACAGCCATTCGGAAGGAAATCTATGCCATACGACAATCATCTAGAGAAACCCTTTACGAGTACTGGGAGAGATTTAAGAAGCTATGTGCTAGCTTTCCACATAAAGACATTGAGGAACACCACTTTCTCGTCTTCTTCTATCAAGGAATACTAGACAATGATAGAAACCTTCTTGATGCATCATCTGGAGGTGCCTTGATTGACAAGTCACCAGAAGAAGCCAAGGTCTTGATTGAGAAGATTTCCCAAAACTCACAGTAATTTGGAATAAGAGGTATTGGAACAAGAGGTATTCATGAGGTATGCACTTATCATCCCACACACTTATTAGAAACTAAGATTGAAGAACTTACTAGTTCGGTGAGACAGATGGCCTGGAAGCAAGTTAGTGACCAACAAGCACCAACTATGTTATGTGGTTTATGCTCATCACCTGATCATTTTACTGACCAATGTTCTGAAATACAGGGAATGGAAACATTGTAGCAGCCTTTCATCCAAGGAAGTTCCAGCAAAATCAAGGATGGAGAGGGCCTAACCAAGTCCAATATGGATTTGGAAATCAACAGAATCTAGCTAGGCCCCCGTACCAAAATCAATTTCAAAACCAACCCACATTCCAGAATCAATTCCAGAACCCTCCACCATTTCAACAAAAACCATCTTATAACCGACCTTCTTACCAAAAACCAACCAATCTCTAAAGAACCTATGAGCAACCATCCACCAGTTCACAACCTCCAATTCAAAACCAAAAAAAATCTGAGTTTGAAGGACTGAAAGACACTTTTAAAGATTTGTCCAATAAGTTTGAAAGTTTCATGGACTTTCTGACCAAAAATCCTGGTAAAGTCCCTTCCCAAACAGTCCCAAACCCAAAAGAGAATGTTAGTATTATAAATACAAGAAGTGGAAAAGAAGTCCAACGACCCTCCACCATTGAACCTGAAACACGAAAAACTAATCTGTGTGAGAATGAAGTTAGAAATGATGAAAATTCAATGAAAATGCATTGGGAAGAAGATAAGAAAGAGGAGGATGATAATGATAGGCCAAGAATTAAGAAAAAAGAAACACCATTTCAAAGGAAAAAAGGGAGAAGAAAGATATACCACCACCATTTCCATTAAGGAATATTGAATCAAAGAGGTTACAAGAAGAAGCACTGCAAAAAGAAATTCTGGACACCTTTCAGAAAGTGGAAATCAACATACATCTGCTTGAAGCACTCAAAAAAATTCCAAAGTACGCTAAGTTTTTGAAGGATCTTTGCACCAAGAAAACGATACTTCAAGGGAATGAGAGGATCAATTTGAGAAGAAGCGTCTTAGCCCTTATCACACCACAATTGCCAACCAAATGTCAAGATCCAGGGACGTTTTCTATTCCATGCACCATTGGTTCATTAAATTTCTCTAATGCTTTGTGCGATTTGGGTGCATCAATTAATGTATTGCCTCACTCAGTATATACTTCTTTGCAGATGGGAGACTTGAAGAAAACAAGAGTTGTGGTCCAGCTTGCAAATAAATCCATATTTTTCCCAACAGGAGTTCTGAAGGATGTCCTGGTAAAAGTCAAAGATCTTTTATTCCCTGCTGACTTTTATGTGTTGAATATAGAAGATGATAGGATCCCATCACACTCACCCATCATTTTGGGGAGACCAATCTTAAAGACGGACAAAACCATCATCAATGTCCATGAAGGGACACTTACCATGGAGTTTGGAGATAACACTGTCCACTTTAATATTATTGCATCCATGAGGCACCCATTAGATGATCATTCACTCTTCTCACTCTCCCATGAAGATGACATTGAACCAATTGAAGAATCAGGTGTGTTTCATGAATTTTTATCATTAGGAGAGAATTTTTCCATTAAATATATCACTAAAAATATGGATTCCCAAACTCTTGGAGGTTCTGATTTCCTATTGGAAGAATAGGATGTCAAACCATTGGAAGTGGAGAACCTCAATTTAGTTTCATCTCTTGAGCATCCTCCTGATCTAGAATTAAAACCACTTCCAATAATTTAAAATATGATTACCTTATGGAGGGGGAGAAATTACCAGTAATAATTTCTAATAATCTATCTGAAACTCAAGAAAAATCATTGATCGAGCTTTTGAAAGATAATTTCCAAGCAATAGGGTGGAGCTTAGGTGATATCCCAGGAATAAACCCAAAAATTTCATCACATAGAATTTTTCTTGAGGGAGATTCCAAACCTATCAGACAACCCCAAAGGAGGTTGAACCCTACCCTGATAGAGGTTGTGAAAAAAGATATTGAGAAGTTATTAGAAGCTGGGATCATCTATCCCATATCAGATTCACAATGGGTTAGCCCCATCCATGTAGTCCCAAAGAAAACTGGCCTAACCATTGTGAGGAATGAAAAGAATGAATTAGTCCCTGTGAGAATTCATAATAGCTGGAGAGTATGCATCGATTTTAGGAAGCTAAATCAGGTCACTCGAAAAGATCATTTCCCTATCCCGTTCATTGACCAGATGTTAGATAGATTGGCAGGGAGAACTCATTATTGCTTTTTGGATGGATTTTCAGGTTATTTTCAGGTACCCATTGCCCCCGAGGATCAAGAGAAGACTACCTTTAATTGTCCTTTCGGTACTTTTTCATACAAAAGGATTCCATTTGGATTGTGTAATGCTCCAGGTAAATTTCAGAGGTGTATGGTAAGTATATTTTCTGATCACATTGAATATTTCTTGGAGGTTTTCTTGGATGACTTCATAGTTTTTGGAAATTCGTTTGACCATTGTTTGAAAAATCTGGAAAAAGTTTTGAAAACTTGCATTGAAAAGAACCTTTTTTTGAATTTTGAAAAGTGTCATTTTATGGCTGAGAGATGAATTGTCCTTGGGAATGTCATTTCGCAGAAAGGCATTGAGGTTGATAAATCAAAAATTTAAGTGATAAATTCTTTGCCTTACCCAACTTGTGTGAAACATGTTAGATCATTTTTTGGACATGCATGATTCTATAGGAGGTTTATAAAAGATTTCAGTAAGATTTCTCTCCCTCTCTCTAGATTACTTTTGAAATATGCTAATTTTGATTTCAATGGTTCATGTAGGGAAGCATTTGTGAGTTGAAGAAGAAATTGATTACACCACCAGTGATGAAGCCACCAAATTGGGAAGAACCATTTGAGCTACATTGTGATGCTTCAAACCAAGCAGTTGGAGCTGTCCTTTCTCAGAGAAATGAGGGCAGGGCACAAGTCATTGCATATTCCTAAAACCTTAGATGCAACACAGTTCAACTACACAACAACAGAAAAAGAGTTTTTAGCAGTTTTTTTTGATTTAGAAAGATTTAGATCGTATCTTCTTGGAACTAAAGTCATTGTTTTTTCTGATCATGAAGCTCTTAGGTACTTGATGAAGAAGGATGAAGCAAAACCGAGGCTAGTGAGATGGATGCTACTACTATAGGAGTTCAAAATAGAAATAAAAGATAATAAGGGATCTGAGAACCAAGTGGCTGATCACTTAAGTAGACTACCCAACACCGCTGAAGTTGAAATTATAGAAATTGAACCACTAAATGATCACCTTCCAGGGGAGTAGTTGTACTTGATTGAAGGAGAAGTACCTTGGTATGCTAACATGGTCAATTATCTGGTAACATCTCAGGTCCCATCTTATTTAAATTCTCACCAAATTCACAAATTGAAATCTGAATATAAATATTACATCTAGGATGATCCATTTCTTTGAAATATTTGCAATGACCAAATGATCAGAAGATGTTTTCCTAAAAATGAAATTGAATCAGTCTTTAGGTTTTGTCACACATTAGCTTGTGGAGGACACTTTGGACCTCAAAGGACAGCGAGGAAGGTTTTAGAATCTGGACTTTATTGGCCAACACTTGTCAAAGATTCTCATGAATTTTGTAAACGGTGTGAAAAATGTCAGTTTACAGGAAATATTTCAAAGAGACAAGAAATGTCCCGAAAGCCACTTAATTTTTGTGAAATATTTGATGTTTTGGGGATAGATTTTATGGTCCCTTTCCCAATGTCATTTGGAAATTCTTATATTCATCTTGATGTTGATTATGTTTCCAAATGGGTGGAAGCAAAAGCCACAGAACTGACGATGCTAAAGTTGTTTGTGATTTTGTCAGGGATAACATATTTTGTAGGTTTGGAGTTCTTATAGCCATCATTAGTGATCAAGGGACTCACTTTTGTAATTGGAGAATGGCGTATTTGTTGAAAAAGTATGGGGTGCATCATAAAACATCAACTCCATATCATCCACAGACTAATGGGAAAGCTGAAGTGTCCAATAGGGAAATCAAAGGAATTTTGGAAAAGACTGTTAATCCAAATAGGAAGGATTAGAGCCAAAGGTTAGAAGACACATTATGGGCTTATAGGACAGCCTAAAAAACTCCAATTGGAATGAGTCCATATAGGCTGATTTATGGGAAAAGTTGTCACCTACCTGTGGAATTGGAACATAAGGCATACTGGGCTGTGAGGAAGATGAATCTGGATCTTGAAAGTGCTGGGAAAGATAGAAGATTGCAATTACAGTAGTTGGAAGAAATTCGTAGTGAAGTATTTGAAAATTCCAGGATTTACAAAGAGAGGACAAGAGTGGCTCGTGACAAACTGATCCAACCAAAGTAATTCCATCCAGTAGACAAAGTGTTGTTATTTAACAAGACTCAAGATGATTCCAGGTAAACTTCGTTCCAAGTGGGAAGGTCTATTTATAGTTACTCATGTATATCCTTTTGGTGCTGTGCATATTTTGAAGGATGGAGTGAAGGATCCATTCACTGTTAATGGGCACAGATTGAAGAAATTCCTTGGGACCATGCCATCAGAGCCAATGGAGGAGATCACACTCCTCCAACCTATTTATCAATAAAATTCATCAGGCCGTACCTCTCCTTTATATTTTCATGATTGTTGTGATTCAATTTCCAATATTCTTACATGTTAAATACATTTGAATGCATTGTGGACACTACATCATTTAAGTGTGGGGGAGGGAACCTTTGTAGTGTAGGATTTTTATGTGTTGTTTGTTTTCCTATTTGTTTTAAAAAAACATGTGTGTTTAAAATTTTGTGTGTTTATTTTTCAATTTTTGTGTGTTTTTGAAACTTTTGAGTAGAAATGATTATCATTCATATTTTTGAAACCCATCTCCATGAGTGAAATAATTTATTCCTTGAAACTGAGCTTAAATGAATACTGAAAATGACATTTTTTCAAGTTCAATTCATTGGGAATTTCATGAAAAATACTCTGTTTTTTGAATGCCATGCCACATATCACTATCTTTATCACATTCCCATGAGGCTTCTGAACCTATTATTTTCATATTCTTTACATTCACCTCACTTCTTGAGAGAACAAAATCATGCTTGATTTAACCATAATTTGATTTATTCCTGTCAAAACTTGAGGGTTTGAGGTACTTGTGTTTTAAATGATTGATGAATTTATTTTGTTTGAAATCCCACTATACAAGATAATCCCTTTCATAATGGCCTAACTTGAACATTTAATCCTTATAGCCCATAGAATCCATGAACATCCTGTTAGGTTAGCCACATTACAAGCCGATATTCCCTATCCAACCTGCTCTTAAAGTGAAATTGCATGATCAATTTGAACATAAGTGTGGGGGAATATATATTGTATTGTACTACCTTATTTGGGGATACTTTGGGTGAAAAAAATGTTAGAGTGATGTTATTTCTGCAAAAAAAAAAATCATTCTGCTGAAAGCTGTGCCTTTTCTGGAGCTTTCATGATTAGAGAAGATGTGCCTTTCTGGAGCTTCTAATGTAAAAAGGAAGCTGTGCCTTTTCTGGAGCTTTCAAGAAATATTATATTTGAGAAGATTGAAATGTTTTCTGCTAAAATGATGAACTATGAGAACATTAATTGATATTCTATGGAGAAGGATTTTATTTTCTTATAAGGATAGTGAAGAGAAGACCATACTTTTGTGAAGATTAGAGTAATGCAATTTTTCTTCAAAAAGAGCCAAGCCCTCTTCATTCAGCCTCAGAATTTTCACATATAAATCCTACCAACCTAAAGCCACAGAACAACCTTAACAAGTCCTCATGATAAACATATTTCTTTGACTCACAGCAGGTGGATATATAGGAATTTATCAACCCTATGGTGACCCTTGTATGAGTTTGGATGAGAAAGACATTGCTGAAAAATTGAAATTTGTGTAATGAGAGATAATGAAAGTTTGGTAAGTGTTTTGTGTGCATGGGAGGAGAAATGAAGATTAAATTTATTGAATGATCCTAAATCAGGAACATGAAATAATAGAGTTTGAGGAGGCATGATATATTTTGTTTCTTGTTTTCAAATTGGTGGATCTCATGGAAATGTGTTTTGAATTTACTTTGAATTTATTTTGATTCTGACTTGTCCAGGAGTCCAAGTGATAAGTGTGTGGGAATTGATAGAGTTAATATTTTCATTATTATTGATATGTTTTTCAATGATTTAATCCCTCCCAATTATTTAATGTGAGTGTATTTGCATCATTTATGTGTTTTTGGTGTATTTTGGTCTTAAATGTGAAAACGGGGTAATTCTGTAAAATTATCAGTTTTATATAGCTTCTGTTTTTCAGGAATAACATATATAATATGTGTCCAATTTAGGTGAATACTTTTTTTAGGATTCCTATACTTGTGGGCTTAATATTTTCCATCTGGTCCAAGGCCCAATTCGAAACCCAATGGTGCAGAAAATTCATTCAAGTGGAGAAATCAGTTTGGAAGGCAGAAAAGACCCCACTTCATTAAATATGGAATATCTCCTTCAGCCGACCTTATAATGAGGTGATTCTAGCTGGTGTCGATATACGACCTCCAAATTACGGTTGATATTAAATTTCACAAATTATTCAGCTAATTAATGCATCTTTTTGGCGCGTCCAAGTGGAGTGGGTGAAACAGTGTTTGGCCGCCAGAAAAGTAATGGTCATTCATTCGGCAATATCTTTCTTTACACCTGTCCAATGAATCTAAACTTTTTAGGGTCGCTATAAAACTTCATTTCCAACATTATATAAGAAGGGACCTCAGTGAGTTTCGGCCGGATGATGGGTATAATAGAGGAAAAATTATGGAGGAAAGAATCTGGAGCACCAAATTTTCTGTTCTTTGTTTTCTCTCTTTTGTTCTTCTTATTTTTGTAAGGAATTATTCTTTCCCCTTAGTCAAAATTACCCTTAACATGGTGGGGTAATATTCTGTGTGATTGGGGAAGAAGAGGTTTTCCATGTTGTATTTCATGAGTTCCTTCTCTTAATGTTATAAAATCCTCTTCTCTTATGTGAATCAGCTTCAATTTCCTATAACAGTTTTGATTATCATGTATGATTGTATCTGATTTTAGATTCTATTGTTCATTTATATTTGGTCAATGATCAATATCTCCCTCCACTAGGTTCTGGTTTATAAAAGATGGAATATACTGGGACTTAGTGGTGAAGTAATCGGTGATCACCGGTACATGTGTGAGGAGTAGTGAATGATCTTGATTACTTGGGATAAACAAGACCCAATTGGGAATTGCCTAAGATAATTGGGAGTATTTTCTACAACTCTATTACACATTGGAAGGAGAGTAGACCAGCCTAATATTTTAGTAAGGTTTATTCTCACATTTTTAATTGACCAAGGGAGTGAGAAGAAATGATTGTGGATTCTCACTCTTAACGGTTTAACAGAAGAGAATTGGATAAATTGGAACTGTGATAGAATTACAAATGGAGAACCAACTCTAACCTAATCACCCTTATCATATAATAGTTTCAATTAATTGTTTTATCAATTTTTTCTAAATCCTTTTCTTAAACCTCTTTCCTTCACTCTTGTCTTATCAAAATCAATCAATTTCTAAAAACATCCTCACTTCTTTCCCTTATTTTAAGGTGACACCGTAATTGTTGTGCACTCCTCTCTGGAGACAACCTAGGATAACCACTCTACTGCATTTTAACTTAGGCAATATTTGTTTTTGTCACACCCCACGATAGGCACGTGTCACCTACCCCTAACCACTAAACATATTTGAGGGAGAACATCTCTATACTATGCACCTCATCCATCCTCTCAGACAAGACAGAACAAAGGGACCCACACCTCACCACTTCCCTACAACCGAGGGAGTACTAGTGCCTAACTAACCACGACCCCTCTATTTCTCCTTTATAGAGAGACTCGTACCTCGATCCATTGAGGTAACACTAAATCTTATCCAAGTATCACACATAACAAGTTGAGGGGCCCAGTCCTCATAATTGTACTCAACAGATGAGGTAGATCTAAATATAATGGAGGACCTTATCTCTACTTCTAGTCGAAGAAGGGGGCGTACTACTCCATAGATGAGGAACTACACCCTGGTATAACAGGGGATTACCACTCAAAGAATGGGGGACTGACACACTGACACAATATAGGAGTACCACCCTATGGATAGAGGACCCACACCCTAGTACAGAAGGGTAGTACCACTCTACCAAAACATTCACTTTTGGGGACCTTCACAGTGACATGATAGGAGAGTACCGAGCCCAGGAAATATGGCCATCTTCCTTGTATGATAGGGGAGTACGAACTCTTCCTGAATAATATGTATGGGGGACCCACACCATAGATCAAAATGGTAGTTTGTACTATAAGGATAGAGGACCCAAACCCTAACAAGATAGGGGAGTACCCACTCAATATATACATCACATATGGAGGACCTACAAAATGACATGGAAGGTGTGTATCGAACCCACATATAGAGGACCCACACCTAGGGGAGTACCAAATATATCTGGACAACAAGGATGGAGTGACCACACCCTGTAATAGTAGGGGAGAACTATCTCCAACAAAAAAAGGATATGAGGAACCCATGCCCCATTCCTATTGGGTAATTACACCCCCAAGAGAACTACCACATGGGTAGAGAACCTACACCCAAGACGCGGGGAGTCCCATCTCTACCAAAAATAATAGGTAAGGGAAACCAACTCTCGAATGCGAAAAGGGAGTACCATTCCTACCACCTCTCTCTAAGAACTACACTAACTAAAACATTCATCAAGAACCATTGAAAAGAGCATCAAAAATATCATTCCTTGCATCACAACACTCTCACGGGTTGGGGATATGTGTCCTAATACAATAGGGGAGCACCTATCTACCATCCAAAAGGGTCTTGGGGTCCCACATCCTATGGTGATCAGGAAGGGTACCGACCCCAAAGTCAATACAATTATCCACCATGATCACTACCCACGTTTAAACACCACTACTGCAACATCATACCAAAATCACACCACATAATATATCATAGGCCACTATAGAGGCCACCATTACATTATATGTGAAAAAATACTGAGGATAGACTACTCAAAAGCTTGATTCTTAGCCTCAAAAAGGATATATGCAGGGAGGAAGATCCCAAGAAGATATCAAGAAAGTACCCACCATGCACTGGGGTCCACAAAACATGTGAACCCGCCTGAGCACCTGTATGTGTCCCCCATGTTCATAGCATGGCTATCCATGTAGGTGTACATGTAATATACAACCCATACATGACGTTTCCTACCTCACCCAACCCCAAACCATGTTATTCCCCCACAAAGATCATCCATCCATTCCTTACACACGATTTGTACCACCAGGTACACAACATGTCCAAGATAAATTACTGTTTAGTTTTGTGATTTTTTCTATGGCCATTTTTGGAACCTAGTGCCCATGTACTTTTCTCATGTAGTTATAAAAGATCATTTTATATCACACAACTACCTTATCCATGTCCACTTTCTATATGACATGAGGTCACTCCATGGCATGTATCCTTGGTAAAAAACTTGTAGCCCCAAAAATTCATTTTTGAAGAACATGAAGAAAAAAAGACATGTCTCACTAGCTTACACACCGTGTAAATGAGAATTACAATTGGTATTTCCCTAAAAGTCCCCTAAAACACCTCGGTTTCCACCGAAACCTATAGATCTACCTAGAAGATAACTCTAGAAATCATAATAAGGATCTAAAACTCATTATACACTAAAATAGCATAAAATTAATTGTTAATATTTTAATATCATGCGTTTCAAAGTCCATAAACAAAAATTTTAGGTCATTTTATGAATTGATCTTCATTTATAATCACATGTTAAATTCATGTATAAAGTGAAAATTTGGGTCCAATCATTCATCGGTTTGTAGAAAACATTATTTTAATTATTTTAATTTTATATTTTCGGATATGATTGATAAAATTTATTGGGTCATTTATTATTTTAGGATACATGGATAAATCACAAGGGAAGATATATATTTTTGGTAATGAACATTGAAATTTCTAGAAAAAGCATAATGGGCCTTGAGAACATCATGTAAAAGTGGATCCCACAATTCAAACACAATGAAGCTCAAATTTTGGCTTTATAAATAAAAATTATGTATATGATTTCATTAAACTAAAAAAATTGATGATTTTTATGTTTTCAAGGAGATTCAAGGATCCCAAGTTGACATTTAATCTGTGGTCCATATTTGATTTCCCATAAAATCATCCCACCATTTCAAGCATAACATTAAAAAAAATTGACCCAATTGTCAGGAAATTTTGAAAAATGTTAGAGAAAACATGGGAAAATATATTTATATTCTATGACCATCAAATATTATATAATCTACAATAACTTATTTTTTTCCAAGAGGGAGGATAAATCTGGTCCTATGTTTTTGGTCAACATTGAAATGTCAAATTTTCTTAATTCTCACCCATCTTTTGAATATCTTAATTAGTGTGGAGAGAATGTATTGTTTGGGGGTAGAACTAAGTGTCTAAATATTACTATATAAGTTTCTGTTGGTGAAGGTATTTAGCATCCATGTTATATTCTTTCTTTTATAATTTAATTATTTCATTCTATAATCACATTTTCAATTTTTCTTTTGTAAGTTTTTGATTCAAGTTCATTTCTATATAAAATTTATTCCTTTTTTTATTCTATTATTATTCATATCATGTTGATGATGTTTCATTAAGGAGTAGATCTATACATATCATATTTTTTGAAACTCTTCACACAATAGGGGAGTAATCATTGAATTCAATGTTTTTCATCTTCAATTCCACCCTTATAAGTATAATTCGTACTTCCATTGATATAATAACTTCAATGGAGGGAAAATATTTTGTGGGTTTATCCTAGGGAGTTTCAAGGGATGAATTTAATGTTATTTTACAATATTAAATTATTTAATAAGTTTATTATTTTAATATTACTATTCGATGCCTTATTTTATTTCCTATCTCGCTTACTTTAACAACTCTACATTTTGAGTTCTAATATGACACAATTCCTCGGAGTGACCATGAATGTGATCCTCTAGGTGAATTATTGAATATCCTTGTAATTGTGTAAAAAATAAATTGGTAAATGAGTTTGGTAATTACATTGTTGTTTGGATACATCATGAAATAGTGATATGATATTTTCTAAGAAAACAAACACAACCAGTCAAGCCCTAGAAACAACCTAGGATAAACTCATCTTAATTAATTTTTCTATTTCAAGTCATTGTGTTTTTTTGTTTGTTCATTAAATAAATAATTATTTTTTCAAATAATCTGACCATATAGTTATCCACTACATATCCAATATATCAACAAATTTGAGTTTCTATGTTTAATTCTTCTACCTATGTGGATTCGATCCTTACTTGTACTACATCGACATCTTATACCTGCATTGTAAATTTCGTAGTAACTAAATTTCAGAACCATTTCCATGGAACCAAGTAAGTATAATAGACACTTACATTACCCCAATTCTCTATTCTCACACCCATTCTCTATTCTCACCCACATTTATCTTATATTTTCTCTCAAAATTATTTATTCTCTCCCCATTTATCTTATCTTTTCCCCTTTCAGTTTATGTGTCCTGAAAATCTAAAATCATAATATCTTTCCACTCCAATAGAGTGTCATCAATATTACACAAACACAAACTCAGTATTGAATCAAATTAAAGATCAGTGTTGGGAAGCCCCTAACTTAGGGAATTTATTTGATCAACCCTTTAATGAATAACCCTCACCCAATGACATGTGAAATCTTTTGGATGATGAATTCTTAAAGGATAAATTTTTATACCTCTCAAGAATGGATAATTAGATAAATCATATTGAAGGCCATGATTTCCAAACTCCTATGCAGCATAATCTATAAAAACCACTTGAGAAATTATGTGAAAAAATGGTTAAAATGAATTTTGAAGTTTCATATTTGAGATTAGAACTACAATACATTGAAATAGTTATGGAACCCATTCCAACTCAGGATGTCCATTACCCATCACTCATAGAAGAATATTATCCCCCACAAACCCCTCATGAATTTATTGAAGAACCAAATTTAGAATATAAGAAATAATATATGTAAAGTAAATTAAATTTTTTAGGGAATATTGAAATTTAACCTAAGGAACCAGAGGGAATTGTTTAAGGGTGTCTAAATCATGTTGAAATTTATTTTTTGAATTAAAATGTTGTAACTTTGTATCCGTGGATTGAATCTCTTTTAGATGGATAAAATAGAGAATTTTTAGTATTAACAATAAATATATATTTATAATAAATCAAAAACATATAATCTATACCCATTATTAACACTCATCTAATAAATTTGGTGAATAAAAATTAAATTCAAAATGAAACAACTCTACTAGGAAATTTTGAAAATGAAACTAATTCTGATTCAAATTCCCTACTTGATTTTGAATGTGTTATCCAACCCCATCTTGAATTCAAGGTCCATACATCCTCTCTCAACTCTTATTTCATTAGGGATAATAAAAAACACTGAATCATAATTTAATTCTCTCTTAAATATAATAAAGTTAATGTTCTACAAGATGTATTATGCATGATTATGAAAGAAATTGGATTGAACCATTTCGATATTCATGAGACCCGCTCATTCACTAAAACCTATATGATGTTTCTTGAATAAATTTTAAAACCTTATTTACAATCCCATTGGAGAGTCAATCAAAATAAAATTGATGTGGTGAAAAATGCATTCCTCATAATTTTGAATGTTGGAGTTGGGTAAGTTTGGGGTCCAAGTCTAGATAATTACTTTAAACTAGGAAATTCTTAGAAGAAAACCCTGCTTCTAATTTTTATTTTATTTTATTTTGTGTGTTCTATATATTTTTTGTTAAGGTGAACCCTTAGGGTTTAAAATGTGATATAATTTTTATTGTGTGTGATATTTAAGAGTGGAATAATTCTGGGAATCTCAAATAAAATCCATGCCTTCCAAAGTTCAAACCTAACCTTCAATTACCCCAAGAAGTTTACACATGACTTGAAGAAAAAGTGATCAATTATTTATTTAAGGGTCCTCAACTTCAAACCTAGAGATTTTGTTCCATGATTTCTTTTAAAATCACCACTACCTCTTTATTCCCAATTATGAACTATCTCTTCTATTCTATTTCAAACTCTGTAGGTAGTGTCATTCTATGTTAGGAGGAGTAAAACACTTGGATTTTGAATTTTCTTTTGGATTTTAAGATAAAGATTCTATTCAATAAAAAAAATCAATACAATATCCTTTCAAGCATTAATGTACATTTTGAACCATTAAAACTGAAAATAAAATTATTTTGAATGCCTTTATTAAGATTTTAATGCATGTTTAAGTTCACAAGAATAGTTGTAAAGTGAGGTTGTTTAATGTTATTTTCACTACTTACATTTTCATCCTTTTAATAAAAATACCAAAATTCACATCTATTGAATTTTGGGGGTAATGTTGAGTTTGTGGAACCCGATCCTGATTGTATAGGGTTCAGGGCCACTTTTATTTTAATTTGAGTATCTAACAAAAAATGAAAATAATGATAGTATAGAGAAATGTTTTTTCCAAATGCATGGATTTGAACACTTGGGGATCATGAATTCATAGTTATATTTCCCAATGTCAGTATTTCAATCTCTATTTTAGAGCATGGAATTTAAAAAATGCGTGGCATCTGGAACATGGGGATCATAAATGCACAGTTTCATTTCCCAGAGTTAGTATTTTCATCTTAGTTGTGGTTAAAAAAACCCAAAACAATATAGAAAAGAATAAACAAATGATAAAATTGGATACCAATATTAAGGTTTAAAGTGATTCCCATCTATAACTATCATTTTTTCCTTAAAAAAAAATTGGTCCCATGCCTTTTTAGATACGGAACACGTCAACATGCTTAATTGAAATTGGACGAAATGTGGTGATGCATTTGAACCAAGTAATGTGATTGATCTTGGGATATTATTTTGAAACTAGATTTTATGAAATTATTTTGATTGGTTTCATTTTCTTTTGGTATGATGTTTTTGGTCAGCATTTTATGGTATATCTTTTAGAAAAATGGAATTTAATTTCCTATTTTCGAAATACTTATTGCTCGGTACTAGAAAGAATCATGTTGGGTGATGTGATTATCCACTAAATGAGGCCAATTTTAATTTTTAATATTTAATATTCAAGTGTTTAAAAGTTCATAAACACCAATTTTAATGAATTTAATAAGTTGGAAATCATTTCCCATCACATGTGCAATTCATGTTTAAAGATAATATTTGGGCCCAATCAATCATATGTTTTTGGAAAAAATCATATTAATTATTTGAATTTTATATTTTGGGATATTATTTATAATTTTTATCAGAACCTTATATATTTTAGGATCAATGGGTGAATCCCAAGGGAAGATGGATATTTTTGGCAATGAACACAAAAATTTAGGGATAAAGAATAATGGACATTAGGCCCATCAAGTAAACGTGGATCCCCCAATTCAAACCGAATGAAGCTTAAATTTTAAATATAGAAAGATAAAATTATGTGTATCATTTCATTAAACTATGAAAATATCAAATTATGATGTTTTCAAGGAGTTTCAAGGATCCTAATTTGAAAGCAAATTTGTTGTCCAGATTTGATATCCCATAAAATCATCCCACCATTTTGAGCATAATATTCAAACTGCTAATGATATTTTCATGAAAATTTGAAAATAATTATAGGACACCTAGGAAAATACATTTTTATTCCAAGACCATCAAATATTATACTATATAAAATAACATAGTTTTATTCCAAGATGGGCCATGAATCTAGTCCTATTTTTTTGCTCAACTTTGAAATGTCCAATTTCCTTCATTCTCACCCACCTTTTGATTCAACTATTTAAGGGAGAGGGAATTGATTTTTTGGGTGGTGTGGGAGAAATAAGTCTTATAATATTCCTATATAAGGATATGGTGGATAAGGGATTTATCATTAATGTTTATTCTTTTATTTATAATTTTACTCTTTTATTCTATAATCGCATCATTTATTTTTCACATGTAAGTTTTTCATTCGCATTCATTTATTAATAATTTTTCTATTATTTTTTTATATTATTGTTAATATAATTTTGATTTTGTTTCTATATGGAGTGGATCTATTCACATCATATTTTGTGAAACTCTTCACACAATTGTGAAGTGATCATTTTATTTTAATGTTTTTCTTATTCAATTTCCTACTCATAATTATATGATGCACGCCTGTTGCAGGGCGTGGAAAAAGAAATTTAATTTTCCTAGTGCAGCATAGAGGCTGACCAGGGTCGTCTCACATGAGGAGATTTCTCAGTTATTCACTCACTTAATCTAATTCACCTAAATTACTTCTTTTTTTCTATTTTATATTTTATGAAATAAATGGAATTTAATAAAATAAATTAAATTCATAAATAAGAAGAAACAAAAATTTAATTCTAAATTAGCAGGAAATGCTGAACAGAATGTAATTAGAGAAGAAATGAAGTTCTCCAGAGAGAACATTCAGGGAGCACCTTCATTGACCAGCTTCAAATATTCTTAGTGAACACACTCCATAATATGTGTGCACACCTAAGTCTACCTCAGTTTTGAATGAAAAGTATACTTAGAGATCTCTATGCACACCCTACATCCACCTCCTCAATCGAGGGAAAATAGTTGTAGATTAAGAAGTTAAACTGTAGACAATCATAATGAGGATTACACCTAATAAAAATTATCCATAAAATAAACTCAAATAATATTAAAAACATGGTCTTGGGTTCAAGAACCTGATTACTCCTTTGGGATATTCCTTATATTAGTTACTCACGATCATGAATATTATAGTTCACGATGATATGATGCGAAAATGAAAAGATGGTGAATGGGTGTACACAATAATAAAAACAATGCATGAACTTATTATAAATATAAATTACAATTGAAAACTAAAAATAAATAAATAAATAAATTAAAAATAAAGGGGGAAGATTTGAGGCCGGCCTCCCTTGGTGGATATCTCTTCCTTGGTGCCTTGAAGGAATGGATGGACAATGAGATGCTCTGAGAGGGTGGAGCTCTCCTCCTTTTATAGCCAGAATTTTCCTCCCAAATGTTGACGTGTTTTAGCCCCATTAAATGACCACTTCACGAATTTAACCCTTCCTCCATGTTATTCATAATTTTTGGGGAGTT
Organism: Viscum album; assembly: GCA_963277665.1. NCBI lineage: Eukaryota > Viridiplantae > Streptophyta > Magnoliopsida > Santalales > Viscaceae > Viscum > Viscum album. The sequence continues at coordinate 1,986,229,945 of OY728122.1, forward strand.
TCCCCTAAAAAGCATAGTGTATTTGGACAAGTATTCCTAGAGTTATGCCCGTTATACTCTGACCATTTATTCTGTCCAGTCAGACATGCCAAATTGCAAACCTCTGGATTACGATGATTTAATGGCCCTAAAAAACGGATAATTATCATGTCCTTCCCTTAATGAAAGATGTTCTAAAACTACTTTCACATCTAACCACCTAATATAACAATAATTGGGCCCACCATGAATGAGTTATAGACCCCACACCAAAAATCGGCAGAACTGTGAACAATGTTCATGCTCCCATTTATTATCTTCTTTTGAGCTTCCATATGGTCGATTCGGATTTTAGTCCAAAAATAGTAAATGAATACCTTGATTTGTGGAATCTGTAAACGAAAGAATTTTTCAATTTTAATTACTGTAGAAAATGTTATGGCCAAAATACAAAAAATAAGTTAAAATCGTTAAAAATTTGAAATGGGCCATTTTTACTATTAAGCTCAAAATATTACTAATATCATAAAAATGTGACAATTAACCATAAAATAACACTATGGTGGGATTATAAAAAACCATTTACAGTATAAAATATATGAAAATGTGAGCTTCATCACTTCCCCAAACTTAACCACTGGACTCCTGGGCAATCATCTTATTTCCAAATCAAAATCCAGATAACAATAAAAAATTAGAAAATATCAATGATTTTATCCAAAATAGTTTTCCATCATGTATCATCTATAAAAAAATTATCTCTCTTTTTCATTTCAGTCATTCATATTTTTTTCAACCTTATAAATCAATCCATGTCCCAATCACAACCTACATCACATTGAATTTTATGTCACCTTTCACTAAAGCGAAATTGATTCTAGAGTTATGCTCATACTTGGAAATCACATGTATCACCATTGGCTTGGGGAAATTTTCATTTCTCCACAGCATGAAACATGAAAATTAATTCAATCATGAGGTCTTTAATTAAAGGTTCAAATGATTCTATGGCTTAGGGTTGCTGGGAAAATGATTGGAAATGTTTCAGGCTAGAAAGAGGAAGCTTTACTCTTAAGTACAATGCATGATTAATTCAAGTGAAAACACATGAAATTTATCTCGAAATACCACTTGAAAATGTGAAAAACAAAACCACCCATATTTTATTACATGGTACATGATACAATAAGTGATCATAATGAATGATATCATCTAATATCTCCCCTTTTCTTCAAATCTCTAGAAAGGCACAACTTTATTTTCATTTTTTTTCTTTTTTCTTCAGGGAGGATGAGCTAAAAATTGAATAATATGAAGGAATGAAAAGTCATGACCATGATTTTAGAGAGGGAAATTAGTCATGAAAGAATGTACAATGAGGAATTCATTCTCATCTCCATTTTTGTTCTTTTTTTTACAGAGAAATGGATGAAATAAATAAATCACAATGAAATGACGACACATGCCCAATTCTCTTATTGTCCACTGCCAAAAAGTATTGAAACACACCTCAAACCACCCATAAATGATATGAATCCAAATGAATGCACATGAAAGGCTCTTCACCCACACTCAAACTTGAAATAACCGTGCAAAAATACTAAGAGTGCGGGTATGTAAGGAAAAATTGGCTTGTAAAGTGGCTTAAACCTACAAGGCAATTCCTGGAATCTAAGGGATTACGAAGGATAAATGTAAAGGTGGGTCTCTAGATAAAATGTGTCTAAAAAAATAGATTCTTCATTCATTTCAAATACATTCCATGAAATCCAAATATTTGAAAGAGAATATTCACAAATTCTGGTTCTCACACAAAATTCAAGTTTCCCTAAAGAAAGTGTGGGTATTAGTAAGAATATGTAAAAGTGGTTTAGAATACATAACATGACTAGAAAAATATTTTGAGATAGTGTTTCATGGGAATGTATTTAAAAATTCAGTCAAACTCATAAAAATTATTGAAAATCCATTTCAAGGAAAAAGAATTCATATCAAAAATCATTTAAAATTGATTCTTCCAAAAATCATTTCAAGTCTTTCATAATCAATTGATGTGTAAAAAGTGACAAAAATATTAATTAAAGCTCAAAAAATGTTTTGGACCAAAAAATTAAAGGAGTTTAAATGATAATCATAACAAGCGAACTCCCTTTTGAAATAAAGTTTTCGTCCCCTTCCTCTAATTATTGTGGATTCCTTCTGCATTCATGATCCTACAAAAGAAAAAGTACTAAATTAATCACAAGGATCATTTCATTTAAGATAAAAAAGAAAATAGGGAGGGGGACACATTCTAGACTATTTCATAATAAAGAATTTTAAATTTAAATTACAAGAAATAATGTAATGATAAATCTTGGTATGATCCCCCAAGTGGGCCCTGGAATCATTTACTACCTCTAGAGGGCAGTTCCAGCTTTTATCCATAATCTGTCAGTTGATGAATCTTCTTTGATTTGAACCACCACATGTGGCCTTTTCCATCATCCACATATGTGTTATTCTTGAGGAGGACTCCATGGATAGATTACAAAAAATCCTCCCCATTCTCATTGTGGTACAACTTACATGGAGGGGGTAGGATGAAGTATGGAGCATCCTCTTCATTGGTTGATACTTGTGCAACCTTCTTCTTCTCTTCTTGTACGCCCTTTAATGAATATTCAATGTCTTTAGGGTGCATTATGTGTTCCTCAACAAGTGAATATTATTTTTCATCATCTTTTAAGGAAATGTAAGTATTGATCAAATTTGTAAATTCAAAATTATAAGGAGTGATGCTTAAATCGGATTGAATGAATCAGAAAATGTAGAGTTCATTGAAGGATCATCTCCCTGAGTTGGTTTTGGTTCAATCACTTCTTCTGTTGAATGTTCCTCTTGGAGTTGATTATCACTGGATGGAGGTACGTAGTCATGCTCCTCCACCTCGAGTTTGGATTCAAATTCATGGATTTCTTCAGTGAAATTAGGGAAGACCTGTGGAAAATGTTTCTTAGATTTGAATCTTTTGATGTCATTTTTGAGTTCATTGGCCATGGATATCAAATCATCAAGTGATATCCATGTTTCAAGTCCTCTTTCCTTCTGTTTTAACCTTATCATTAGAGCATTAGACCTTCGTTTGAGGGCCTCTTCAGTGTAGTCGGTTTCTTCTTCCTACACCTGTGAGTAATTATTCTATGCATAATAATTTGAATTTGAATGCATCGTGGAAAAATAATTTTTTTTGATTTTTTTTAAAATAATGAAACCTATCTAAAATTTTAAAATAGAAAAAGTAAAGTAAAAAACCAATTAGCTCCCCGACAATGGGGCCAGTTTGGACGCATGCCTATCATAGGGCGTGGAAAAAGCAATTTAATTTTCCTAGTGCAGCATAGAGGCTGACCAGGGTCATCTCACTTTAGGAGATTTCTCAATTATTCACTCACTTAATCTAATTCACCTAAATTACTTCTTTTTGTTGTTTTATATTTTATGAAATAAATGGAATTTAATAAAATAAAATAAATTCATAAATAAGAAGAAATAAAAATTTAATTATAAATTAGCATGCATTGCTAAACAGAATGTAATTAGAGAAGAAAGGAAGGTCTCTCGAGAGAACTTTCAGGGAGCACCTTCATTGACCAGCTTCAAATATTCTTAGTAAAAACACTCCATTATATGTGTGCACACCTTAGTATACCCTATTTATCAATGAAAAGTATACTTAGCGATCTCCAAGAACACCCTCCATCCACCTCCTCAGTCGAGGGAAAATGATTGTAGATTAAGAAGTTAAACTATAGGCAATCATAATGAGGATTACACCCACTAAAAATTATCCTTAGAATAAAATCAAAGAATATTAAAAATTCGGTATTGGGTTCAAGAACATGATTACTCCCTCTGGATATAACTTGGATTATTTACCTACGATCATGAGTATTATAGTTCATGATGATAAGATGCGAAGAAGAAAAGATGGTGAATGGGTGGACAAAATAATAAAAACAATGCATGAACTTATTAGAAATCTAAATTACAATTGAAAACTAAAAATAAAGAAAATAAATAAATTAAAAAGAAAGGGGGAAGATTTGGGGTCGGCCTCCCTCGGTGGATATCTCATCCTTGGGGCCTTGAAGGAATGGATGGAGAATGAGATGCTTTGAGAGGGTGGAGCTCTCCTCCTTTTATAGCCAGAATTTTTACCCCAAATGTTAACACTTTGTAGCCCCAATAAATGAAACATTAAAGAATTTAACCCTTCTTCCATGTTGTTAATAATTGTCTTGGGCGTTTCCCCTCAAACTTTCAGTGTATTTGGACAAGTATTCTGAGAGTTATGCCCGTTTTACTCTGACCATTTATTCTGTCCAGTCAGACTCACCAAATCGCAAACCTCGTGATTAGAATGATTTAATGACACTTAAAACGGGCAATTACCGTGACCTTATCTTCATGAAATATTTTCTAAAACTCCTTGAGAGTCCACCCACTGATGCTCACAACAATAGGTCCCACCATGAATGAGTTATGGTCCCACAAAATAAATCGGCAGAACTTTGAACAGTTTTCATGCTCCCACCTTTGATCTTCTTTTGAGCTTCCATATGGCCGATTCAGCTTTTAGTAAAAAAATAGTAAATTAATCCCTTGATGTGTAGAATCTAGAAAAGAATGAATTTTTCAATTTGGATTAGTGTAGAAAATTTTATGGCCAAATATCAAAAATAAGTTAAAACAGTTATTTCGAAATGGACCATTTTTACGATTAAGCTCAAAATATTACTAATATCATAAAAATGTGACAATTACCCATATAATAACACTATGGTGGGATTATAAACAATGATTTTCAGTATAAAATATGTGAAAATGTGAGATTAATCACTCCCCCACACTTAAACATTTAAATTCTGGGAAATCATCTTACATCCAACTCAAAATCCATACAACAATCAAAAAAATGAGAAAATATAAATGATTTTATCCAAAATAGAATTCCATCATGAATAATCTATAAACAAAATTCTCTCACTATTTCATTTGAATCATTAAAATTTTGTTCAACGTTTTAAATCAATCCATATCCCATTCGAAACCTATCTCACATTGAATTTTATGTCACCCTTAACTCAAGAGAAATTAATTCTAGACTTATGCTCATACTTGGAAATCAAATGTATCACCATAGGCTTGGGAAAATTATCATTTCTCCATAGTGTGAAACATGAAAATGAATTCAATAATAAGGTCTTTAATTAATGGTTCAAATGATTCTGTGGGTTAGGGTTGGTGGCAAAATGATTGAAAATGTTTCAGGCCAGAAAGAGGAGTTTGGACTCTTAAGTACAACGCATGATTAATTCAAGTGAAAACACAAGAAATTTCTCTCTCAATACTACTTGAAAATGTGAAAAACAACACCACCCCTATTTTATGACATGGTACATGATCCAATAAGTGATCATAATGAATTATATCATCTAATTTCTCCCCTTTTCTTCAAAGATCCAGAAAGGCACATTTTTATTTTTATTTTCTTCTTTTTTTTTCACGGAGGATGAGCTGAAAATTGAATAATACGAACGAAGGAAAATTCATGCTTTTGATGTTTGAGAGGTAAATGAGTCATAGAAGAATATAAAATGAGGAATTCAAGCTCATATCCATTTTCTCTCTCTTTTTTTAAGGAGAAATGAATGAAATAAATAAAGCACAATGAAATGATGAAACATGACCAATTATCTTATTTTCCACTGCCAAAAGTATTGAAACACACCTCACACCACCCATAAATGATACACATCCCAATTAATGCACATGAGAAACCCTTCACCCACACTCAAACTTTAAATAACCATGACAAAATACTAAAAGTGCAGGTAGGTAAGGAAAAATAGGCTTGTAATGTGGCTTAAACCTATAAGGGAATTCCTGGAATCTAAGGGAATACGAAGGATAAATGTAAAGGTGGGTCTCAAGATAAAATGTGGATATCAAAAGAGATTCCTCATTCATTTCAAATACATTCCATTAAATCCAATGATTCGAAAGAGAATATTCATAAATTATTGTTCTCACACAAAATTCAAGTTTCCCTAAAGAAAGTGTGGGTATTAGTAAGAATATGTAAAAGTGGTTAAGAATACATCACAGGACTAGAAAAATATTTTGAGATAGTGTTTCATGGGCATGGATTTTAAAATTCAGTCAAACTCATAAAAATGCTTGAAAATCCATTTCAAGGAAAAAGAATTAATATCAACAATAATTTAAAATTGATTCTTCCAAAAATAATTTCAAGTCTTTCATAATCAATTGATGTGTAAAAAGTGATAAGAATATTCATTAAAGCTTAAAAGAATTTTTGGACCAAAAAATTAAAGGAGTTTAAATGATAATCATAAAAAGTGAACTCCCTTTTGAAATAAATATTCGGTCCTCTTCCTCTAATGAATGTGGATTCCTTCTACCTTCATGATCCTACAAAAGAAAAATTACTAAATTAATCACAAGGTTAATTTCATTTCAGATCAAAATGAAAATAGGGAGGGGGCAACATGAAAGACTATTTCATAATACTGAATTTGAAATTTAATTTACTAGAAAGCATGTAAAGATAAATCTTGGTATGATCCCCCAAGTGGGCCCTGGAATCTTTTACTACCTCCAGAGGAAAGTACCAGCTTTTATCCATAATCTATCAGTGGATGAAGCTTCTTTGATTTGAACCACCACATGTGGATTTTCCCATCATACACGTATGTGTTCTTATTTAGGAGGACTCCATGGATAGATTACACCAAATCCTCCCCATTCGCATTGTGGTAAAGCTGACATGGTGGGGGTAGGATGAAGTATGGATCATCTTCTTTATTGGTTGCTACTTGTGAAAAATTATTCTTCTCTTCTTGTACTCCCTCTAATGAATATTCAATATATTTAGGGATCATCAAGTGTTCCTCAACAGGTGCATATTATTTTTCATCTTCTTTTAAGGAAATGTAAGGATTGATCAAATATGAAAATTAAAAATTATAAGGAGTGATGCTCAAATCGGATTGAATGAAATCAGAAAATGTAGAGTTCATGGAAGGATCATCTCCCTGAGTTGGTTCTGGTTCAATCACTTATTCAGTTGAAAGTACATATTGGAGTTGATTATCAATGGATGGAGGTAGGTAGTCATGATCCTCCATCTCTAGTTTGGATTCAAATTCATAGATTTCTTCAGTGAAATTAGGGAAGACCTGTGGCAATTTCTTCTTCGTATTGAATCTTTCAATGTCATTTTTGAGTTAATTGGCCATGGATATCCAATCTTCAAGTGAGATCCATGTTGCAAGTCCTATTTCCTTCTATTTTAACCTTATCATTAGAGCATCATCCCTTTGTTGGAGGGACTCCTCAGTGTAGTCTGTTTCTTCTTCATGCACCTGTGAGTAATTATTCCATGCATAATAATTTGAATTTGAATACATCATGGAAACATAATTTTTTTGAATTTTTTTAAAATAATGAAAACTATCTAAGATTCGAAGATAAAAAAGTAAAGTAAACAATAGATTAGAACCCTGGAAACGACACCAGTTTTGGCGCACGCCTTTCATAGGGCGTGGCTAAAGCAATTTAATTTTCCTAGATTAGCATAGAGGCGGACCAGGGTCGTCTAACTTGAGGAGAATTATTAGTTATTCACTCACTTAATCTAATTCACCTAAATTAATTCTTTTTTTAGTTTTATATTTTATGAAATAAATGGAATTTAATAAAATAAAATAAATTCATAAATAAGAAGAAACAAAAATTTAATTCTAAATTAGCATGCAATGCTAAAAAGAATGTAATTAGAGAAGAAATGAAGTTCTCCTGAGAGAACTTTCAGGGAGCACCTTCATTGAACAATTTGAAATATTAATAGTGAACACAGTCCATAATATGTGTGCACACCTTAGTCTACCCTAGTTATTAATGAAAAGTATACTTAGTGATCTTCAAGAACACCCTCCATCCTCCTCCTCAATTGAGGTAAAATGGTTGTTGATTAAGAAGTTAAACTTTAGACAATCATAATGAGGATTACACCCACTAAAAATTATCCTTCGAATAAACTCAAATAATATTAAAAACATGGTCTTGGGTTTAATAAACTCATTACTCCCTCGTGATATTCCTCGGATTAGTTACTCACGATCATGAGTATTATAGTTCACGATGATAAGATACGAAGAAGAAAAGATGGTGAATGGGTGGAAACAATAATAAAAACAATGCATGAACTTGTTAGAAATATAAATTACAATTGAAAACTAAAAACAAAGAAAATAAATAAATTAAAAAGAAAGGGGGAAGATTTGTGGCCGGCCTCCCTATGATGATATCTCCTCCATGGTGTATTGATGGAATGGATAGAGAATGGGATTCTTTGAGAGGGTGGAGCTCTCCTTGTTTTAAATCCATAATTTGTCCCCTGAATATTGATGCATTGTATACCAATTAAATGAAACCTTCACACTATTCAACCTTATTCCATGTTGTTCATAATTGTCTTGGGAGTTTCCCCTAAAACTCTCATAAAATTTGGAAAAGTATTCCGAGAGTTATGCCCATTTTACTCTGACTATTTATTCTTCTCAGTCAGACTCTCCAAATCGCAAACCTCCAGATTATGAAGCTTTAATGATCCTTAAAACGGCCAAGTACTACGATCTTCCCTTCATGAAAGATGTTCTAAATCTCTTTTCGCGTCCACCCATAGAATAGAACAACAATTGGGCCCACCATGAATGCGTTATGGACCCCACACCAAAAATTGAGAGAACTGTGAACGTTTTTCATGCTCCCACTTCTGATCTTTTTTGGAGCTTCCATATGGTAGATTCAACTTTTAGTCCCAAAATAGTAAATGAAACCCTTGATGTGTAGAATCTGGAAAATAAAGAAGTTTACAATTAGGAATAGTGTAAAAAATGTTATGACCAAAATAAAGAAATAAGTTAAAAAAATTAAAAATTCGAAATGGGCCATTTTTACTATTAAGCTCAAAATATTACTAATATCATAAAAATGTGACAATTAACCATACAATAACACTATGGTGGGATTATAAACAATTATTTAAAGTATAAAATATATGAAAATGTGAGCTTCATCAGTATACTTCCTACTTCCATTGATATAATAACATCATTGGAAGGATAAAATTTTCTGATATGATCCTAGGGAGTTCAATGGGGCAAATTTAATGTTATTTTATGATATTAAATTTTTTAAATATTTAATTATATGAATATTTCCATTCAATGAGTTATTTTTTTTCCCTTATTCACCAACTTTAACAACTACACATTTTTAGTTCTAGTACGATCCAATTCCTTGGACTGATCATGAACTAGACCCTATTAGTGCATTGGTGATTATCTTTGTAATTGATTAAAAATTAAGTTGGTGAATGATTTTTTGGAAATACATCATGGTTTGGATACATCATGAATTAGTGATTTGATATTTTCTAAGAAAAAAATACATCCAATCTAGCCCTAGAGAAAAACTAGGATCGACTCATCATAATTAATTATTCAAGTTCAATTAATTGTGTTTTCTTTTGGTTTTTTCATTAAATTTAATAATTAGGTATTCAATTCAATCAACACCATATTTTTCTACTTCATATTTGATCCATCAAAAAATCTGAGTATCTCAAGTTTACTTCTTTTGTCCCTGTAGATTCAATCCCTACATATACTACATCAACTACTTATACCCGTAAGGTAAATTAGGGCATAGCCAATAACCTAAAAACAACAAATAACAAAGGGAATTAGGACTAAAACATAAATAAACCTACCTTAATGGTGAATCACTGAATATTATATTGTATAAGGATGTCCGAATCTTGTTTCTACTTGATCTAATGACGATCGATTCCATGAATAGAGATCAACAGCAGACACCAATTTAATTCAACCTTGGTTCATCTGTAGGAAAAGGGGGAGATGAGGGGTTCACATCATCCTTTCTTCAAGCACACAAAAGTGGTGGGGTATGGGGTTTAATTTATTTAACTTAATTAAATAAATTAACTCCATTTTAATACCCTACTGCAAACTCGCCTTCAGTTGAAAACTCAACATTAGTAAAATTTAGGTCACGTCTAGAGTAAAAATGATGTTATGAACTTCAATGTGGTTTCATAATTATGATCCAGGAATCCTATTAAGAGTTATTCTAAATTTAAATAAAAACTATGTTTGCATGATAACGATATATTTAATATTTTTAAAATCCCCACACTAAGGCTCTCGGGGATGAGGAATCCAATGATGACTCAACACCTTGCTTAATAATTTTTTTTAGAAATATTCCAAAGTATTAAAGATCTAAAATAGAGTCATTAAATTCTACCCACCTTTAGTATTTTATTCCAAGAAAAGAGAAAGCCTAGTAACAAGGGAAATAAACTGAGCTCTCCCTTAAAACTCCCAATCTAGTGATCTCATGATGGGTTTCCACACTGTTTATATGCACACACTCAGTGGAACCACTAAGACCTGACCACACCCATGTTTATATCCAACCTGGTAGGCATCGTGAAACAAGCATAACATGTCTCCAAAGCTGTGATAGGTGAAAAAAACTAGTCTCCATGGTCTATCTATAGTCATAGGGCCTAGAGGCACACCACCTCGCTAACCTAATGTAGATACCGAGGTAACCTCATAGTTCTCATCCACCCCTACAAGAACTGACCCTCGACCTCCTCAAGAAACTTTCATTTATTGTTTACACCCAGCATGTGAGGGTACCAAAGAAAAAAATATGGCTACCCAAGTGTATGCAGTGGATCTTACCAGAACCTTATTCTATGAACCTCCAGCTGTAACACAACTCACCAAACTAAAAACACCACCACACCCACCAGTGGAATCCTAGCAGAGTATGGGTTGTAGGAAAACAAACCACACTACAGAAACATAATAGGGTCTAATTCTCCGACTATGAAATGGTTCAATGAAATGTTCTCCCTCCAATAGGGATACCATACATAAGGGTGATACAGAAAATATCCACTAGAAATTCTAAGACTTGCTTTGATATCCCATCGTAGAACATTTCCTCAAACACATAAGTCTAAGGATCTTTTTGACCACACCTCAAAACCATATTCCTTTGGGTGCACTAAATCTCAAACATGGTTTTAATCACATCCAAAAAATGTGTCTTGGGGGGGAAAGACTCCCTCTTTATCATGAGTCTAAAGGTATTTAAAAAAACACCAACATAAGGTTCTACTGACACCCCACATCACTCTAGTTAAACATCAATAGAGAAAAATAAATAATAGTGTCCCTTAAAATAGTTTATAACAATTAAAAATATATAAAGTAGAAATGAAACAAAGCATACCTACATATATCCTCAAAGACTCTTATTCAAAGGCCTATAGGGCCTAGAACTGTCTTGGTTTCCATCCTATAGCTCCCTGAGCCTAGCATGGTCCACCTGGGGGTGGTGATGGCTACACCTGAAACTACCATTAAACTCTTGATACACTCCAAGATCCTATTCCATGCCCTCAATCACACAGAACATGATTCTCTAATCGCTGCCTCTGCCAAGGTGGTTTGTCGACCAGATCCCCCTCAGTAGCACAATGGGTCCAAAAATCACTTGCAAGTTGTCTCTGGCCATTTGAAGTTTAACACCACCTGTCCAACGATTGACCAGATCACTAGAGTGGATCTAGTGCTACATGACCATGTGATTGAGACTGGGAATGGGTAAGCCTCCTACTATATTATCCTATCATCTTCCATCTACGAACTACTAAAGACACATCAGAATTGTGACAACCACTACAGACCATATACACCTATCCTTATCCAAAGGATTTACCTACTACCAGATCTCTCTCTAGTATTCCTGCATAAGTGGGAAGGCATAAGGAAACCACACATGATATGAAATCTCCGTAGATTTCCTGATCATAGGTATGTGCTCTGATGATTGGGTCTTCATCCATATACAAGGAGTGTCACGATAGGTCTGTGAACCTCACTGAATACTCTTCAATGATCATGATACCCCTGAAGAAGTTGTAGAATCTCCAATATACACACCAATATAAACATTAATGGGTAAAACTATTCCCTATATATTTATAAAACTCCACCCAAGTGAGCATCACCTCATTGGGGGTCTGCATCACTAGAATCCACCATCACCCGACAGATCGCAGGAAAAGGATCACTATTAGGACTACCATTTGATTGGGAGGTGTCCTCACAAGGTGTAAAAAACACATGACATCCTCGATCAAGTCATGAGATTCTCGGGGGGTTTGGATCACTTTGACACCTTATAGGTTTCTACATCTGAAACCTGTGCTGTGCACTCATCATACACACATCATCGACATGGACTGTCGGAACATCCAGCTACTCAAATGGTGGTGGATAAACTAGAGGACCACCAGGTGGTACTTCCTTAGAACCAGTGCCTTACACCAAAACCCCATCATAGGGTGGATTTTCATCACAACCACGCAGTGGAACCCTATCTAGATACCATCCTATTTGCATATTGAAATAGAATAATGATGATTCACAGTCAAGTAGTATATCTAGGGAGTTGAATCATAAAGGACAAGAAACCCAAAACCAATTAATTTATGAATCATGTACCATTATTTACATAAAACCAGTTTATTAATGTATCGAGTCAAAAATAAGTTTGACAGAGTATTAGTGAATGGATGCGTTAACTACCACACAAACCAGAGAACCTCAGGCCTGAGATCTGAACATGAAATATCGTAACACTATCACTGTGTAACCCAAACCAATCTCATGACACCGTGGTCCCAAATTGGTATCCAATCTAATACCAATATTTCATGACCCAACCTAATGGGTCTCGTACCGCAACTTCCCAAGCTTGAATCCAGTAGACCAAGGACTGGTGACTAGAACTGAGTAGGATTATCACACAGATGGGAGGCCTTTGCATAAAGTACCTGTATATATTCACACACAAACACCTCCAAGAAATAGTGTAGAGATATAAAAAGATGGAAACGGAAATTAATTCATACATCTATCTCAGAACAAAGTAAAATATACTTACGAAAAGTATAAAAACGGAAAAATACATACCCACCAAAAACATTAAAAGAGTCCAACCATCTTATGAGTAGGGGATCACTATCAAATGAAAATACTGAAAATATCCTTGAACTATCATTGTTAAAAAAATCATTCTATCTAGATTACTAAGCTCCACCTACCTCAGGTCCTTCGGGGAATATTTCAAAAGTACTATGGGATGAAAAAGACATAAAAAATATGGGAAATATTGTATAGGGTGAGTATTAAAATACTCATTAGGTTCCCCAAAAAACCAAAGGAATAGGAAGGAATTAAAAGGAAATTTTTCACTCGACCTAGCCATAGGGAAGCCAATAAAGACATAAAATCCATATGAAACCAACCAATACTATACATGAATCATTATCTAATTCCATAAGGGGTGTCAACCGAGACACTTGAAAAAATCTCAAGGAATCCCAAAATCATCCAAATATACTCATCTTAGAATCCACATATTAGGAGGTCTAGAACTCATATCTAAATATACGATTCTACTCGAGGATCTAAAGGTAACATATAACCAGGAGAACTCACACCATGAGCTCTTCCATACCAAATTGAACTCATCTAAGAGATACACTTCATCAGGTAAAACACTACCATTCCTGATGTTACATCCAATAGAATACACTCCATAGAGAAATAATAACTAGGTCATACTCTTGTTTATAGCACCAGAGGTCTTATCAAAGATAACCTGCATCCAACACAAGGCCGTAAGAACCCAATTGGAGTGTTCCTCCCCTCACCAATATACACAATTAATGGAGAACTAATCCAAATTATAAACCTTGTGAATCCTATCAGATTGGTGAGATTGGAGGCACCTACACCTTTCCATTGTCTTGCAACTATGGGATTACTAGCTCCTGACTAGTCAATGAAACCTATTTTACTCATGCATGGAGTGACCCACACCTCAATCCATAGAGAGAAAACTTACTACTTGCCATAAATTGTGTATAATTAGTGGAGGGGACCTCTAATCGTAACCATACTCAATAGCTTAGGAATCTACAACTCTATTGAAGGACCCACTCCACGCCACTAATCAAAGATGAGGGAGTACCACTCCATAGATGAGGAACCATACCCTAGTACAACATGAGAGTACCACTAAAAAAATAGTGGACCCGCACCCTGGAACGACTGGGGAGTACCACTGTTTGGATAGTGGACCGACACCTTGGTATGATAGGTGAGTACCAATCTACCAACATTATCACTATCGGGGATCCACACCCTGACATTATAAGAGGTACCGACCTAAGGCTAGAGGTCCCACTCCATAGTATGAATGGGGAGTTTAAAATCTATCAGAATAACATGTATAGAGTACCCACAGCCTAGAAAAAGTGGGGATCTCAAACTCCATGGATAGAGGACCCACACCCTAACATGATAGGGGAGTACCCACTATATCAATACATCATATATAGAGGACTCATTCCCTAACATGGTAGGGGAGTACCAACTCCACAGATATAGGATCGATACCTTGGACCAATAGGGGAGTACATACTCTATTTGGTCAATGAGGATAGAGATCCAACACATTGGTCAACAGGGAAGTAATATCTACAACTACATGAATGATACGGGGAACCCACACCTTGGCCCAAGAAGGGAGTACCAACCCCAATAGAACTACCATAAGGGTAGAGAACCTGCAACCATGACATAAAGAGTCCCATCTATACCTATGTAGAGTGGTAAGGAAAACCCAAAACCTAATGCGACATGGGTGTACTGGTCCCAAAATATCTCTCTAAGAACCAAACAGATCTATATCAATAGTCAAGCACTGCTAAAAAAGCATCATGCTTATCATACCCTGTATTGTAAAACTTTCATAGGTATGGGACCCACACCCTGATACAATAAGAGATAAACAATATATCACCCTAAAGATTCTAGTGGTCTGACATCCTATGGTGATAGAGAAGGAGACCGACCCCGATGTAACCAAATAATCCACCTTGGTCACAAGAGATGGTTAAGATCTTCTACTATACCTTTTGCTCGAATCACGCCACATCTTATCTCGCAGTCCACTAAGGAGGCCACCATTACATTCTATGTGAAAAAACTACTAAGGATAGGCTACACATGAGCCTGAATATATGACCTAGAGAATTAGATACCCAAGGTAGAGGATCTTGAGAATATAAATAATGTACATTATGTCCATTACGGTCCACATGGCATGTGAACCCACCCGATCACTTGGCCATGTCCCCCATTTTCACAACATGTCTATCCATATTGTCATACATGATGTGTACAACCTATAAACAGTGTGTCCTGCCTCACATAGCCTTTAGTTGTATTCTTCCACCACACCGCTCGACCATAAACGCCTAACACACAACATGTACCACCAGGTAAACAACATATACAAGATAAAAGACAAAATTTTCAAGTCATTTTTCTATTATCACATTTGGAACCCCAAGCCCATGTACATTGGCTATGTAGTTCTACACAACCATGTACTATCTCGTGGCTACCCTGGCCATGTTCTCGGGCCACACGACATGAGGTCACTACATAGCCTATATCCCCAGTACATGGCGTGTTTACCCAAAAGTTATCATCCATGAATGGAAAGAACACAAAATAGATCACATTGGTTTACATGTTGTGTATATGGGAATTCTAATGAGAACTTACCTATAAGTTTCCCAAAACACCCTAGTTTCCCCTGAAACTTATAGAACGATCTTGAAGGTATATCTATCAAATGTAATAGGGATATAAAACCTTAAAACCATGTTTAAAAAAGGTGATAGAGACTAAAAATCAAATAAGAACACCTTTATTTCCAAAATATGAACTACTATGTGTATAATGATGCCTGAATCATGCTACTCCTCATTCTGATGATGATTGGTTTGAAGAACGGAGATCGATAACACCTCATTTCTTCAATTCGACCGTGTTTCGTCCTTCCTCCAAAGGGGGGAGAGGAGGGTTTTTCCTATTCCATATGTCATGCACACTAAAGGGGAATTGGATTGGGATTAATTAATTTGATTACATTAAATCAATTTAATCCCTCTTAACAACCCAATACTAACTCAAATTTGGTCGAAAACCCAACACTAACATTTCATATGTCATTTCTAGGGTAAACATAACATTCTAAACTGAACTGCGGTCTCATAATTCTGATATGAGCCTCCACCCATGAGTTATTACATGTTTCAATAATAATTGTGCACCTATGACACATATATATTTAATATTTTTTAAATAACTGCTCCAAGGCTCTCTGAGCCCAGGAATCCCACACCAACTTAGCAATTAAAGTTTGAGTTTTTATTAAAAATAAGCAATTAATACATTAGAGATGATCTAGAACATTATATATTCGGTAATGTGGTTAATAATATTCATTCACTCGAAGTTAATACCTAGGTTATAACGGTCACATTTAAATAATAATAATTCATTGTTCATTTTATCTCAATGGTGTGTATCTTATATGATATAGAACATAGTATTTTTTTTAAAATATTGGGATATTTCAAAAAACCATGTTACCTTTTTATTCATATTTCATCTTTAGAAATAGGGTTTTAAAAAAAATGGTTTTATCAATATCTAACAAGTTTTTAATTATGTGTTCCAAAGTATATTTTTATACTTTGATGATAGAAATGAAATATTTTGTGGGTTTTTTATGTCATGATCCTTTCACATTGCTTATAATGATGGGTGACCCAGATATAGCTCTCAAATTCATTGGGTAATCATAAATTTTTTGAATAAATATTTTCTAATTAACTGACAAGGTTATTTCATTTCTAAGGGATTAATGAAGATGATGTACCACAGAACCCACGTGGATTTTCCATGCTTTCTAATGAGTCTCCATAAAAATATTTTGATTTAACTATTTAATATAGTGATATTTAATTTAAATGAATGATTAAATCCTTTAAGCTTCAGAAGGAATATTTTTAAGAAAATGATTTTCTTAGGTTGTTTTATTTTCTAATAATACCCATTGATTATGATTTTTCTTTTATTATTTCTTATAAAGTGTTTTATGAAAAATTAATGCAGTAAAGTTGATTTCATGTATAAGTAAAAAATTAGTTGAGCTCATGGTATATTATGTTTAAGGTAAACCCTATTATATAATCTCATGAGTTTTAAATGGAATTAAGAGATTATTTATTCCTTTTTATATGTCCCTTACTGAGATGTTTGTTATAAAACCATGTTTTAAACTATTTTTCACAGGGTTTAAGTAAGATTAGGAAAAATGAAGATGTAAAGTTGATAATGGTAAATATTTTTCATGGAAGACAATTTGTTTTATTTTAAAAGTATTAATTCAAGGAAATAATGGATACTAAGTGGAAGTTCCCAATTTTTAATGTGTTGTTATGTTATGTAAGTGTTATGAACTAATTTTCTCAAACTATACACCAAAAAATTTATTCAGAAATGAAGGATAATGAATTTTTTATTTAAAACACAAGATTATGTGTTGAATTTGGATCTGGTCTATACATGTAATGCATTTTTCTAAGAATACAAAGAACCCCAACACTATATACATCAATAATAGTGGAAGATATTATGAACCCTGTATTGCACTCGATTTCAGATCTTTGATAAAAGATCATAACAATTCAATGTCTCATTTTTACCTTATAATACATTGAGTATAGACTGTAACATGCATTGGGAAGATCAAATTTTTTGGAATCTGATTCATCACCAATATAAGTTCCCATTAGCCGCTCAATAGTATCCCCCTATTTTTTCTCAATAATCCATTAGTTGATAAACATGGTTTCACATATCTTTCTCACATTAAATCCAACTAAAACATTATGAGGTGACTAGATAGGGTTTTGTTTTAATTAACTACACCTCATGTTCTATGACCCCAAATTACGTCCACTATGTATATATGCAATGTTAACTTTCTAAATCTAAGTTAAACCCAATGGAATCACAAGAGAGAAAAAAAAAACAACTTTTCTACTATCAAAATAATCTCATTATATAATGTAATGTATGTTGGTCATCCAATCTTGTGTCAACACTTGACATTTACAACATTCTCCACCCAAAGTAGTTTGATCTAATGGATAAAGATAATAAATTTATAATGTAAGGGGAACCCTTGATATTTGAGTATCACATGTGGAAATAATGTAAGGTATTTGGGAAAAAACTAAATCATACATTAATTATATCAAACTAGATTAGTAAATGGTGTAACAAATGGGATGGATAATAAAAGATCCAAGAGAGTTAAATATTTAATTAAGATTATGGGAGTACAGCCTCACCTAACCATTCAAGTAGTAATGAAAAAAATCCACATGGATCAATTCAATAATATCTCAATGAAACATATAATTATATAAGAGGATAAATAATTTTATAAATGAGATTGAAATTCTCCATAAAAAAAGTTTTAGATAGTTATAATATTAGTTTAGTAATATACTTTTTCTGATTTGTAGACCTCGATGTCTATGGTTATGATCCTTCACTTGGAGGGATAAAATTGTCCTTAGAGATAGATTCATCAAGGGAGAGACTTATATATGATTTATTTAGAATAATAATTAAAATTAATCTCTGAATTTTTATATTAGTTTTAAAATATGTTATTTTTTTTTGTTTGTGATCATAATCAAACCATATTCCATTAGATATTTATTATTTAGTTATAAAACCATTTAATCCATCCACTTAATCAGTCCTATATATATGGTGGTGTAGGATATATTTATGGGTTAAGTGTTTTTTATTACTATAATGTGTGTGGTAGATATACTCTCACCCACAACTGATTTGGATCAAAAATCAATCAATTAGGAGGTTCATTTACTATTAAAGGAAAGTACTATTTTATAGAATTGAGTGATTTCTGAAAACTCCACCATACACATAGGAAGAAGTCATAGTTAAAAATGATCAATTTTTTTTTATTAAAACCCATAATCACTTGAAAATAGAGGAAGGATATTTTATATTATATACCCTCTCATTGATCGACTTCTATAATAAATATTCAACATTAAGTTACTTTAAAAGAATTATCTTGGTACTCCTATCCTCAGATTAATCACTATTCTATCCTCTGATAATTTCACTTATCTATTTCCCAATGTTGTTTTTTTCTTTTAATAACATATAATTAAAAAAGACAGACCACCTATTAAGACTTAACATTGTGACAAATTGTAAATTGCACAAATCCTTGGAAAAAATATAAGGTTCCACTATACATGATTACTTTGGATTTAAAATCTATACTCAACAACCTAGTTCCAAAATGAAGATATAAATGTATATGAAGAAATCAAAAATAATGGTAAGAATATTGGGTAATACATGGACACATTATTGGATATTAAAATGATGTTAACTAGATTATTTTTATTCAAATGGATCACATTTTAGGTGCTCAATTTTGGATTTATAGAAGGAACCTTCAACATAGTCCCTCCCTTGGGTGTGATTGACCTCTTGGACACATTATTCCTTGGTTGATCCTTATATAAAATTGAATATGGATTAAAAATTATTAAAAAAAATAGAATCTTCAATGCCTTAAGACATATGAAATTTCGCAATTAATAATGATTTTATGTGAAATTATTGTATTATAAATCATGATCATATAAATACACTTATCCTCAAATCTTAAATTCTTTATAAATATTTTACCTATGATTACTCTAGAGAATATGATAAAATATAGGTGCAATAAGATTATCATCGAAATTATTTTGCATGACATGATACCCAATATCTTCACAAAATATTATCTCATGCCTAATCCTTAATCCATTTTGTTTAAAAATAAAACCTCATATTTAGTTTATATTATAAATCATCCTCATTAGAATTTTAGAGAATTAGAAAATGACTAAATTTAAAAGGAATTATATTTTATACTAGGTGATGAAGAAAATAATCATTTAAAGAAAAATAACCCCCAAAAATGTATTTGTTCACATCTTCTAGTAATCAGAACCCTCCTTTGGAACCATGTAATTCAAAACCCATAATAACACAAATAATGAACAAAAAATTCAGAAATAACCAATTTAAAAATAGCCATAACTCGATGATAATGATATAAATTACACTATTATTCAGTAATAATGATGATCTCATTGAAATCACTTCCCAAAATAATAGGTCCTTACAGTTGTGAAATAATTTCCCTAAACAGATCCCATGTTTTCTATTTATCATAAATAAAACAAATCACTAGTAAACAAAAAAAATAACAAACTATTCCCAAATTCATATGAATTTGGATGAGTATCCGATTATCACAATAATTAATAATTATTAAATCAATATCCACATTATAAAAAAATAAAAGACTACAGGACATTCTGATTCCGTTGACCCCAAATGCATTGATAAAATGTAAGTTAAATTTGATAAAAAAAATGTTTTTATCTTCTAATAACATCATAAACATGAAAATAATATATAATAAATATTTCAGTCTCTATAAATGAATCACTAAAAATAGATGGTGATTAGAAATCCACTATAAATTCAAACAAAAAAAATATTCATGTCATTTATAGGGTAAGATCATACCAAGTATACCTAAATTTCCTTTCCCTATTAATATTTCAATTTCAAATAATAACATTTACAAATGATAATAGATGAAGAAAATCCTATAGATATATATGTAGCTTGTCTATTTAATGAATCAAAACCACTAGATAATGCATATAAATAAAATATATATGAATTTAATATACTAGATGTAGGTGAAACCGATCTAAAAATAAATCTAATTTACAAGATTTTGTCAATCCACTATATGAATATATTAACGAGTCCATTTTAACAAATTTATATATAAAAAAACCTAATAATTTTTATTAATCAATTAAACAATATTACTATAGTAATAAAATTTTTAGATTGAAAATACATAAAAATAGTTATGTGATAAATCATGAAGAATTAATTATTAAAGTTAACTAAATTGAAAATTTATTTTTGTTGAATTTTTTTGATAATTGTTTTTAAGAAAAATAGTAGTTCCATTTTGATAAATTATTTTTCATTATAAAATTAAGATGAATTTTATAGTATATAATGTATGTGTGTATGAAACATGCGAGGTCAAATATAATACTATATGTTTTCTTTGAGAGTAACCTAATATATACCTAGGCTTTAATTTTATACTTCAACAGATTCTATGATATCTTTACTAATTAAATGGTCATTTTAAGGTTTAATAAAGTGCTTCTTGATGTTTTGAAAGAAATTATTATTTTTTGATTACAAATAATAAAACTATAATATCTTATATAAATAAGTGTTAGATTGAGAAACAAAATTTTTCATTAAGAAAATAATGATGGTCTCCCTTTGGGATTATATACATATAATTTACTGCTAATATTTATTTTTCTTGGGGCTGTGAAGAGATTTTACATTAAAATTTTATAATATAGTTAAAAATTATTTTAGACTAAAATTATATATAGACATATTCTGGAGTTGTCATAGAAAACCCAAATTAAATTACAGTATTATATGAAATATTAGCCTCCATCAGAGTTGAAAAATTCACCTGCTAATGAAAAATAAATGATAAATGAGTTATGATTCCTTGATGAGATACTCATATGTTTTTTAAATTCCCTTCTCATCTACTATATATTCAATAATTTATTTTATAATTATTTTCCAGAAAAACCAGGATGATAAATATTAAAAAATGATGATCATGATGTAATTTTAATGACATCAATGTAGATTATGGATTGAGTTCATCCATATAAAAAGCTGGGTAATCCAAAACTTCTCTCTAAAATTTGAATTAATTACCTATTATTTATTTGTTATGATGTATAATTTTAGAAAACTATTATCATTAGGTTTATATTGAAGTGTTATTTTTAATATTTTGAATTATATCTAGAGTTAGAGAGGAGTTTTATTGTTATTATTATGATTTGTTAGATAAAAATTCTATATCCCTATTTATATAATGATGGAAATATTCAATTATGACTAAGATGTAATGACCAAACCTATAAATTAGAATATATCTAAGATAAAATTTTTAACTCCTCTATAAATTTTCAGGTTCTTAAAAACTTTTTTTACAGTAAAATTTATATTTATAAAATCCTTATAATATAGAAATCAAATAAAGTATGGTTTTATTGTTTGACTATATAATACCTGAGTCATTACCGTAACTCGTAAACATTGAATCATGGATTATTACTCCAAGGATACTTATTTTTTTTATTATATTTCAATGTTTAATTTTTGCTGTTATAAGTTATTTTTACAAAAATAAAATTCATTTTTTATTCTCCCAAAGGATATTAGTTTATGATTAATTTTAGGGTTTTATTTAAAAATGGGTTTTATGCGTGAAAATGTAAAAATTAATTATCTCTACAAATATTAATCTTTTTTGATAAAATTGAATTTGTATTTAGAATTTGAAAGTATAATGTATATAAATTTTTTATATCTTATTTTTTTGGTAATAACAATAAATTCCATAAGATAAAGATTAACTATCATCATAAAAGGAAAATAATTGGTTTCAAAGAATTAATTTTAAAAGAGTGGTATAATTTTTATCTAAATAAATAATATTAATATTCTTTAAAATATGAATCAAATAAAATGTTTAAACACACACACACACACATATATATATATCAATATATATAATCAATCATTCAATTAATAATTAATTGAAAATAAAAAGGAAAAACATTTCTTATATATAATTATTTTTTATATAAAAACATATTTTCCTATATTTTCTAGTTTTCATTTAAAAGTAAATTCTATCATCTTTAAAAATTAAATTAGATTAAATGAATCCAAAACTATGATTAAAAACATTTATGTTTGGTAATAAAGTTCTTCTTATATTTTTTTCCGCAAAAAAATTGCCATGATTATTTTTAACGAAGATTAATAAGGGTAAAATGGGTAAATTAGGTATCTCAAATTTTTAATAATGAAAACATCACAAACACATTATATAAATCCCAATTAGGTATTAATTCATTCCCAAATTTCTCCCTTAAAATTTATACACCCAAACTACTAATCCCATATAAAACCCATATGATTTCATTCCTACCACATACCTAACTTTAACTTCCATGAAAACACCACTCTTTTCCTTCTATAGAAGTGTCTGTCAGTACCCCTTCAACACAAATATAAAAAGTCTGTTTCCTCTAGAAAATTTTACCTCATGTTTTCCTTAGAATACCATTTCACCTTCCTTATTTTTTGTTCAAAATATATTAGCTCAAGCCCTTCCTTGGAATCCTATAATAAAAATCCAATGTTCTCAATGAAAGTTCAATCTTTTTTCTAATGTATTTCTCTTTTATATTTACATTGAAAATTTATTTTTCCTCATATTATATGACTATTTATGTAATTATAGTATTCTAAATGTTTTTATATTGTGTAAATAATCACCAAACACCTCTCCCCTTTCTATTGAGAAAAATGAATCCATGAATCATGTGTTGCACGTACTACCACCTCCACAATGCAACATTTTCCATTTTATTTCACCAAATTACAAGGATGGATATAAGGAAGGGATTAAATAAAAAAAATTATTTTTATTATTTAATTTTGGTTATTTTATAAATAATTTATAACCTATTAATGATATTAACAACAAAATATCATCATTAATTTAATTATTTAAAATTAGTGTACTAAGTGGAAAATATTTTATTCAAATTGTATAATATTTTAATATCCATTAATTATTTTTATACCACATTATAATTATCATATATTAAAATAAAAAAACTATAAATAAGATCATTATTCTTTGGTTATAATGATATTACAATAGAAAACCCTCATTATAATTAATTAAATCCAAGTTTGTTCATATTATGGTTAATCTAACCACATAATTGAACAATATTATGAATTTATATCAAGAATTAATAATGGAATTAAATTAGCGGTAAAATATCATATAAATATTTAAATTTTTTTTTTGTGGTTTTATATCAACATTTAATTCCTTAATTAAGAAATAACACATCGATAATCAAGAATGACAAAAAAATGGTTGTTATCGATTCCATATTCAAGGATAAAGAAAAAAGGTCAATTAAAGGAATTTGAAACATCAGAAATAATTATAAACCATTAATAAAATCACAATTATTTATACAGTAGTGATTAAATTCAGAAGAATAATGAATACAAACACCACTATTATAAAAATTGTATAAACAATCCAAACTATAAACACCTGATGTGGAAAATCATTATAATTAATTTAGATAATGAATATTTATGAATATTATAATTGAAATTGATATGGGAATGGTTTTGAATTAAGTTATTAAAATATACATGACTATAATAAATTTGGTTAAAGTATGTTCTTGGAAGTTACGAAAAGAGGTAAGGATTTTTGTCTCATATGCCTCTATTTTATATATGTTGGGTATTATACACCTAAATTCCATTATATGGTGTATATAATTACTATTTGAGATGTTTTATCATGAAAGTTAATTTATCAATGGAATTTAAATATCAATTTTAATCCCTCTATTTCATATAGTTTTGATTAAATTGATACCCAAGATATATATAGGGGTTTTCTATCTCAATTATCATTCTTTGGGACTCAAGATATAATCAACACATATTTTATTTTGTATGGGGAATAAATTGACATAAAATAATTTTTTAAATATTTATCAAGTAATTTATTGGATTTATGTATATATATTGTAATCCAACTCCCATATTATTTTAATTCCTAAGTTAGAAAAATTGTTGTAAAATATTATTTCTTTTTTCGTGGTGGAAAAATCATCTAATGTTTGGGTAAAGTAAAAGTGTGTGTAATTTTCATGAAAATTCATCTATTTATGGATATTGAAATGTGTATGAATCTACAGAATAGACACACCTAGGGGTAATCAACTGGAAAAGGGTTGGTTGTGTATTGACTTAATCTTTACCCTAATTGACATCGAGCGGGACTTTGAACATACACCTAGTAAGAAACTATTAGGGGGATTTGATTTAGATGATTTACAAACTCTTAATGAACTACCATTGAATTAATATCTTACCAATTAAAACTACTGAACCCAATTATTATCTTCCATGAATAACTCAAAACATTAAAAGTACCCTCACCCATATTTTTTTGATGAGGGTATTTCATGGTAGTTTTATGATACCCCCAACTTATAAGTATGTTAAGGGATATTATCCTAGACATTTTCATAATGATATTTAATATAGATGAATTTTAATACCAAATTTCTCATTATACAAATTTCCAAATTTTATTCTGTAAGTGGTTCCATAGGGAATGGTATAAAAGGTCTTGATGACCCTTATGGGGAATGTATTGGACTTAATTAGGAAATAAGTGGGATAAATAAATATATACAACATAGATTCATCAATAGATATCATTAAAGAAAATAGGTTAGTTTTTTGAATATACATCATCACATAATAGGAAAGTGACTTGAAGAAAGGTCTTCATAAATAGTTTTTAATTTTCTAAAATAATGTATTGCATTAGTATAATATCAATGATTTTTTATTCATGTTTTAATTTATTTCATGGATATACAATACACTAAATTTTAGTTTATTTTGTCTTATGTTTTCTATTTATTCTTTCCATATCACTTATTTCATGTTTATGTTTTGAAATATTCTTTTGTATTTTACACACTATTTATTATCTTAACTCACCCATATATTTTTTACATTCCATAGGAAACCTTTAAGAGTTTTATGAATATTTTTAGTGAAGTTAATGAATGGATAATAATGATTTTGTAATTTTTTCCAACTGTATATTATGTTTTCAAATATATTGTATGTATATAACTTGTGTTACCAGACTACTAAGATGTTTCATAATGTGGGAAATCTTGTATTTTCTAAAAATATTGTATTATAACTTACTGGTATGGGTTTCTAGAGTATGGGATATTATGGTTGATATATGAGAAAGCTCAGTAGAAACCTTGGGAAATATATTTAAAGGAACAAAGTTAGACATCACATGTTCTTTGAAAATCCCACAAGATTTATAAGGACCACTTTTTAAAACACAATAAGAATTATAATATATTATTAAATGTCATGAGAAAATTATTTTTATTCTATTACATAAATATGATGATTAAAAAGATGAATAAGATCCATATTAACACTCATAGTCAACACAGGAGTATCCCCCTTTAACAAGTTGATGAAGCTATATTTGAGACTAACTTGTTCATGACCATATTAAGGAAGTTGATCTTGGATATGAAAAATAATCTAGCCTACATAGAGTGGACTTATGATACAAAACATTTTGAAAATATGATGGATTTCTTTATGTAATAACAACTTGTAGTATTTAGTGGAACTCATAATATATTTTTACCTGAACAATATATCAATACCCTAGAGAATATAATTCTCAATTTCGGATGTAGTAGAGAGGTAAATGTTTTCCTATAGATCTCTTATTTAAAATGAGATTTAGACTAATAGTGATTTCTAATTAAAAACAATAAAGAGGAAGATGAGTGAAATTTCATGGTCTTGGAAATATTCTATGTGGAATTATATGAAAAAATATTCTCTAGATGAGGAAGGAGAATAAATGGAATGTTAGTTCCTCACACTTCGAAAAAATTAGGAGGAAAATTTTTCTAAGTGTGAGGATAACTTTAAAAGGTCTTATAGAAATTTTTTGGACTATGTACATGGACATGAAAACAAGATTGATTGTTTCTTGAATGGGTTAATGCTGATACTTTTATGGAAACTAAACTCTTAGAACTTTTTATCATATTAATATATAGTATCAAGTTTAATTTAGATAGAAAATCTATTCTTCGAGATTCATTTATTAAATATAAATAAGAAGAAAAAGAGGCCATATGAGAATTATGGGACGAATTATATAGAAAATGGGAATAAAGGAATGATTTGATTTCCCACATGTAATAACTATAGGAAGAAACACACTGGGGCTTACAGGCAAGGAACACAAGTTTGTTACAGTATGGAGAAAAATACCACAAATCTTATGAAGTCAAGGGTAAGAACGAAGCTATTGATGTTCAATTAGTTAACTGTATGGGGAAGGAAAATTATTTGAACCAATTAAAAAAATAGAAAGGAAAATTACAATCTAAAAGATCACTAGATCAAGGCCAAACTTATGAAATTACTGACACTGATATCAATGTTTTTAATGATTCAGTGGAATGTAATTTGATTATTGACTCAAATTTAGCTATTGTTTAATTTGATTCTGGTTCATCAAACTCTTTTATATTATCCATGTTTACTGAAATAATTATATAATCTTCTATGAATCCTATATGGATGTTATGAATTAAGACACTAAGTGGAAATGTTATGGGAAAAAAGATATTATAGGAATTTTGAATTATAATGCATGGGTGTACCTTTTCTTCAAACCTGGTTATTATACCTATGGGTTACTTTTATACGATCCTTAGTGTGGATTTAATTTCAAATTATAATGAAAAAAATTTATTTCCAAGAGAATTTGATTACAATTCATAATGGTGAGGTGGAATATCTTATCTTTAGAGGGGAAGAGCCATCAATTAATCATGTATGAATCCTATCCCTGGATATCTTTTTAATGGAATTATATATAGAGAGGAAGATCAATCATAATCTATGGATGAGGAAGATGTCATAACAATAGAGGATATAAAAGTGGTATAAAAATTCATTCATATTTGCCAGAAGAATTACCTAGTCATCCTCCAAAGAGTGATGTTGAGTTCTGTATTAAACTCATTACTAATGAAAGATCTATATCTAAAATTACTTATATAATGTCACTAGTAGAGTTTGTGGAGTTGAAAAAATAGCTATAGTAGTTGGGTGATAATGGATTTATATACCATAGTGTTTCACCTTGGGGATCCCATATTTTATTCATGAAAAAATGATGGGTCCTTGAGACTATTCATTTTTTATAGGGAGATAAATTCAATTATAATAAATAATAAGTGTAATTTAACAGACATTGAAGAATTATTTGATCATCTTTAAGGTGCCCAAAAATTTTCAATGATCGATATTCACTCTGGTTATCATCAGTTAGGGGTATAAAATACAATATACTAAAGATGACATTTTGAAGAAGGTTTGGAAATTATGTGTTTATTGTAATGCCTTATGGATTAAAAAATTAACCTCATATATTTATATATATTATGAATAGTGTATTGAAGTATTAACTAGATAACTTTGTTGTGTTATTAATTGAAGATATGTTGATACACTCTAATAGAAATAAAGAGCATGATATTCATTTAAAAATAATTTAAGAGACTCTCAGAATAACAGGATTATTAGGGAAATATGTTACGTATGAATTTTAGATCAATACTGTTCCTTTCCTTGGACATATTGTATGGAAGTATGGAATATCTATTGACCCCTCAATGAAAAAGGTTGTAAATGAATGGCCTTCCCTGATGAGAATAACCAAGATCAAATGTTTCATGGGCTTAATAGGTTACTATTGGTGGGTTGTTCAAGATTTTCTCTGATTGTACAACCCTTTAACCATGTTAATGTGAAATGTAGTTAAATTCACATGGTCAATAAAATGTGAGGAAATTTTTGAAGAGACAAATAGAATACTGATTAATGATCCGATGTTAACTCTAATATCTGGAATGAAAGAATTTGTAATATATATTGATGCATCGAAGAAATGAAATATATATTTTGTTACACATAATTATAGCATGATTGTAAATGAATCAAAGAGTTTTAAAATTCATGAACAGAAGTATCCTACTCATGACCTTGAACTAGAAGCTATAATATTTGCTATGAAAATGTGGAAGCACTACCTATTTGGGGAATTATGAGATATATATACTAACTAAAGTAGTTTTAAGTATATATTATTTCAAAAGGAGCTCAACATGAGGTAAATCAGATGGCAGAAACTACTCAAGGACTATGATTTCTCGATAAACTACCACTTTAGGAATTAAAAAATGTTGGTTGATGTATTTAGTATGGTCGAAAATGGTGTTTTAACCATTATGAGTACTAAAAAGGATTATATGAATATAGATCCAGTAAATACGGATATGGTGTTTTCTAGGAATGGGGATCTATCCTTCCATTTCAATTAAATTGAAAAAAAATTCTTACTAAAAAAGATAGAGATGTACCAGTAGGATGACGAGGACTTTTAAAGGAAGATTAAAGTAGGAAATGATGTGGAATTGGAAGAATTCATCTATAGAGATTGAATGTTGAGGTTTGTGAAGAGGTTAGGTGTTTCATCTATATAAGAGTTAAAAAGGGACTACTAGATGAAGCATATATCTCACATTTCATTGTACACTATAGTAGTAGGAAAATGTATTGGGACATAGGAGAATATTTATAGTGGGATAAAATGATGTAGGAAATTGTGGATTATGTGTCTAGATGCTTATTATGCATAAAGGTAAAGACTCAAATACAATATCCTATGGGAGTCATAAAACCTATTCCTATACCTATATATAAGTGAGACAATGTTACAATGGTCTTTATTATTGGACTGCCAAAGAATCCAAGGGAGAAAAATGCACTATGGGTCATCATTGGTCATCGTACTATGTTTTATCATTTCATAGTGATAAGAGAAGATCGACCCATTGAGCGCGTATCCTGAATCCATGTTAATGAATTCATAAGGACTAATGGGGTAACTCTATTGATTGTATTTTATCATTAACCTCATTTCATATTGAAATTATAGAAGAATATTCAAAGGCATATCCACACTAAGATGCAATTAAGCACTATCGAGCACCCCCAGACTGATGATAATTCTTAAATGATTATCCCAAATTTGGAAGAAATGTTGAGATTATATTATCATGAATCCCAAGGTATATGGGATTAATATATATCTATTTTGTAATTTTAATATAGTAAATAATTCCATTTGATAATCCTAATGTAAAAATAAGAATAATTTTATGGTAAGAGGTGTTGTACTTCAAAATGTTGGGAAGAAGTTGGATACTGAAAGTTAGTTGGTCTATAGATTATATATTAGACAACTATAAAGTATAAAATATCCAAGATCATATTAATGAATCTTAGAGTTGTAAAAAGTGATATAATGATAATCGAAGGAAGAACATGGAATTTTAAGTTGGGGATCATTTATTCTTTATGGTTTCACCATGGGAGGGAGATATAAGATTTATTAAAAAGGTGAAGTTAATCCCTAGGTACATTGGTCCATTTGAAATACTGAAAATAATTAGAGTTTTAGCATACTGATTAGATATACAAGAAAACCTTTCTAAATTACATGATGTATTCTAGGATTCATTATACTGAAAATAAATTCTATACCCAATTCATTTTCTCACATATAAAGTAATAGAGTTGGAGCCTGACTTGTCTTATAATGAAGAACCTATCCATATTATTGATGATAGAGAGAAAGTGTTTTGGAATTGAAAGACTCGATTGGTGAAATTACTTAAGAGAAATTAAAAATTAGAATAGGAAAACTGAAATCATAAAGAATATATAAGGAAGGAGTATCTAAATTTTTTTAATAGATGATATATATCCATATTTTGAGAATGAAATTATTTAGGGTGTGGGGAATGTAATACCCGAGACCCTATTGTAATAGGTAAACACCATATCGCAGTTTATCAAACTCTAAAGAGACATTATTTTTTATTATATTTAAAATTTTATTTTATGAATATCATAATATATTTTTAAATAAATATGCTTCATTATTGTATTCTTCATAAACATATTAACTTGATAATTTTTTTTTTGATTTTTCTAAATAACCATTTTTATGCGCTCAAATGAAAAAATTAATTATCCCTAAAAATATTTATTTTAGAAGGTGAAATAGAATTTATATTTTAGTATATAATGATTATTTATATATTAAAATATTTTGTAGGTATTAAATATAAGTTAGTTAGGATAAAGTTTAATTATCCCGATAAAAGTAAAATAGTAGTTTTCGAGGAATTAATTTTATAAGGGTTATATAATTTTTATCTAAATAAATTAGACTAAGATAATTTAAAATATGACTATATTATGATGGTTAAATACATAAATATATAAATACTCATTCAATTAATAATTAATATGATATATAAATTAAAAACACTTAATACAAAGAATACATTTTTCTATAAAAATAGTTTTCCCAATATTTTATGCTTTAAATTCAAAGTTAAATTTCTCATATTTTGATTTAAAATTATGTTAAATTTATAATAAATTTGGATTCAAAATGTATTAATATTTTTGTAAGGTTCATATTATATTTTTAGTAAACAAATAATTACTATGGATAATTTTTAATCAAGATTTATAAGGGTAAAATGGGTACATGATGTATCTTGAAAATTTAATAACTCAACAATCACAAGAACCTTCTATAAATAATTTTTAGTAATTAATGTCATATAAAAATTTCTTAAATATAATTTATACACTCAAATCATGAAACCAACCTAACACCCAGATGATTTCATTTCTACCTCTGACCAAATAATAGATTCCATTAAAAGCCTGTCTCTTTCACATATAAAAGCATCCTCTCTCTACACCTTCAATAACACACTAAAAATTATATTTTCTCATCAAAATTTGGTATATATAATTACCGTAACACCCCATTTAACCCTATTAATATTCTGGTCATAATAGATTAGATGAATCCCTTTCTTTCCAAGGAATCCTCGAAGAGAAACCCAAAGATCTCAATGTAAGGTCAATCTTTTCGCTAACATATTTCTATTTAAAATTTTTATTTATTATTTATGTTTAAAAATATTATATTATTAATTAATTATTTATAGTATACTAATGGTTTTTGTATTATTTAAATACACACTAAACACCATTCTCCTTTCCATTAAGAAAAAAATCCTCCTTCTCACGTTGCATGGACTACCTCCTCGACAACACAACAAGTGTCATTTTACTTCACCTCCTTAAAATTATGATTATAAAGATGATATTATAGGATAAAATTATGTTAATTATAATATTATGGTTCTGGAATGGAAATTTTATATCCTACTAATTATAAGATCAATAAATGATCATTTTTAATTTTATCATTTAAAATAGGCGTACTAAGTTGACAATATTTTATTCAAAATTTGTGATTTTTTAATTTAAATTACTTATTTTTATAATTACATAGAATTATAATATATCACACTAAATAAACAAAAAAATAATATCATTATTATTCTAGTTTAATTATATTACCACAAAACTGCATCATAATCATTCATAAAATCTAGGTTTGTTCATGTTCGGGTCGGTTTACCCACCTACTTGAATAATACTATGGATTTATATAATGAATGGATATGGGAAAATAATTACTGGTATAATATCATATAAATTTTAAAATAATTATTTTTTTGATTCTAGAGTTTTAATATCATAATTTAATTCATTAATTAAGAAAATACACTTTGATCATCAAGAACCACTAAAACATGTTTGTTATCGATTTCATCTTCATGGAATAAGAATAAAACACTCATGAAAGGAATTTATAACAAAATAAATATTTATAAATAATCCCTAGAAGTAAATTTAAGGTTTTCGTAATGATTAATATTTCTAAAAGAATAAATATAGTGACCACTATTATGAAACTAGTAAAAATAATGATAGCTATAAACATACGATATGGAAAATTGGTAGAATTCACATAATGAATAAATTTTTATGAATATTATGAATGAAATGGATACAATTAATGTTATTAATATAGATAAGTTTGTGATATTGGTGGTTAAACTATGTTCATGTATCTCTAGATAAATGGTAAGGGTTTTCATCTAAAGTTCCACTCTTTGGGACATGTTTAGTATTCTGAAAATAATGTCCTTTATGTGGGTATATAATTACCATTTGAGTTGTTTTAATATTAAATTAATATATTCATAAGATTTAATAATAAATTTTATATCCTATATTTCAAGGGTTTTTGAATAAATATTTACTCAATCTATAGGTGGGGTTTTTTCCATCTTAATTTTCATTAATTTGTAATCATGTATATTCACCACCAATTTTATTTTTAATATTTAATATTTTTACATATATGATTTTTTTACAAATTAATCATGAAATTTATTGGTTTTTTTCATTATTATCTCCTATTTTCTCATTTTAATTCAAAATTTACCAAAACTATTAAAAAACTCAATTTTTTTCGATGGTAGAAAAATCATCTTATGTTTTTGTGAAGTAAATGTTTTTGTAATTTTGTATAAAATAAATCCCTATCAAGAGACTGGAAAGTGGACATGACTATGGAAAATATTTTCTTAGGGGTAATCACCCTGAAAATGGTTTGTTGAGAATTGAATCAATATTAACCCTAATGCATGATGTGTGGTCATAAGAACAAACAACTAGAGTCACTCTCAGATGATATGATTTGGAATATTCATAGTATCGATAAACCATGATAAATGATTTTACTACCATTTACTTGATCTTCTACCAATTTCAACTATTGAACCTAATTAATACCATCCATAGATAACTCAGCATATTGAAAGTACCCTCACCCCTATAATTATTTTACAAGGTTACTTCATCTTACTTTGACTATACCACACAACTTATAAGTTGATTAAGGGATGTTACCCAAGACATAAAAATTATTTTATTGAATGGTGACTTATTTAATTTATGTATTTCTAATTATATAGATATTTATGTATTATTCAATAAGATTTTCCTTCAAGAATGGTATGAATGGTCCTGATGACTCATATGGGAAATGCATTGGTGTTAATCATGTGACAGGAGGTGAAAACAATTATAGAGCCTATTGATGCATTTAAATGTCACATGAGACAGAAAATGTTGGGTTTTGGAATATTTATCTTCCCATAATAGGATATTTTCTTGGAACAATGCCTTCAAAGTATGTTTTTTATGTTTGGAATTATGAATTACATGAGTATGAGACCATATATTATTATTATATATGATATCATTTATTTTCATGGATATATAATTTCCTCATTTCTAATTGATTATGGATTCTTGTTGTTCATTTATTTACTATATATCAATTATGTCATGTATATTTTAATAATACTTCCACTATATATAACCACTTTCCAAGATTCTGATCTCACCCTTATTTGTTTTCCTTTTTCCAGGAAACCTTAAAGAGTTCTATGTACAATTTGCAGGGACATTATGAAATGGCTTATAATGTTCTTGCAAAGTGTTCTAGTTGTATCTTATATTTTCAAATTTTAGGTTTGTATGTATCTATTTATTAAATACTAATAAGATATTTGATCACACAAAAACTATTTTATTCTATGCTAATAATGCAATATAACTACTGGATTCAATTTTTTTTATTCTTGGATGTTACACACCTAATCAAAATATATGTAATATTTATAATTTTTATGAAAAAAATTAACATTAACCAAGATTATATCTAGAAAAGATAAAAATTTTGTTTTTTGCAGGATAAGACATTGTAGATCAGGGAATGAAAAATATAAACTTAATTTTTTTATTTAATAGATTAGTTATAATCTTAGTTATATTTAAAATTTATTATTAAAGGAGATTTAAAAAAATATCCATGATTTAAAAATTTAATAGGAAACCAAGTAATTAATATAGTTAATATATATTAATTAAAATATCTAAATACATGAACACACACACATATATTATTAAGATACATAATAATGAGATCCTATTTAGTATATATATATATATATATATAATATTTTATATACTTATATAATTACATAATAATAGTATTATCATTATTATTCTATTATCTAAATATATAAATAAATTTCTAGAATGTTATTAAATCCATAATCCTTTTGTGACTCTTTTATTAGGTAAATTATACAAATAAATCAATTTCAACACGTGAGAGATAATTATTAACCATAGCACGACCCAACTTGTGAACTTTTTGTTCAGGTTTTGATAAAATTATTAAATTTTTAGCTGAAACTCATTTGAACTAAAATAATATTCCGTTTAATAATTTTTTGCATATTAATAACGATTATTAGGTATTAAAATACATTTAGAATCATTTAAGTAATATTTTTAGTATTTTATATAATTAGATAACAAAATTAATAACAACTTGGCCCATATAAAATTTAAAGAGTACCGTTGTATTTGTTTTCATGAGTATAACACAACAGTGTTTTCCATTTGATCATTTGAAACTCCTAAAATGATGATGTACCTAAACAAATATTTCATAAATATTAAATATTAACATATGAACTATGATTCTCAAGAAGATATGGGGTACCAAAGATATGAACCTTTATGATTGAGGTGATGTATTCCTCTCGACAATGTTAGAGAAAAAAGTGATGGTGATGAAATAAAACATTGAGTATATTTTAAATCACTTTATATGATATGAACATGAATAAATGATGTATATTTTGATATTAATATTATGGTATCTTTACCTGTTAAAAAATTACAATTCATTGAATTGATTTGTTATTAGGTTCTAATGTGTCGATCTTTTGTAAAATCTTAGAGACTGATATGATTTCATTGTGGGTGACTGAATGTGAAGTTAGATGTGATTTATAGGTTGAGCACTTCTTAGTTTATGTGATTTATTCTCTTACTCATGTTACTTCACACATAAAAAATAGTATAGTGAATGGTGTATGTTAGTGATGATGAGGAACTATAA
Source organism: Viscum album (assembly GCA_963277665.1). NCBI lineage: Eukaryota > Viridiplantae > Streptophyta > Magnoliopsida > Santalales > Viscaceae > Viscum > Viscum album. The sequence goes on from OY728122.1 coordinate 1,986,265,888, forward strand.
TTATTTCCATTATACACACCTATTGACTTGGGTTGGGGTTAGATGAAGACATATAAGAATTTATTATAATCTCACCCACTAATATATTTTAAAAAACAATGATGGAATAAATTTTGATTCATTATTATTATCACCTATAATTGTTGGTTAGATGTTATTAATGATACATTTGAATATTTGATCTTAATATTTTTCTGGGGATTTGGGTTTGAGATAAATGATTAATCAATCAATAGTTTACACTGTTTATCTCCTATAATTATAGAATTCAGGTAGAAGATGATTCACCATTTATATAATTCTCACCCACAGATATGGGTTTAAGTTAAACTAGTTGTAAATTTGAGGCACTAGTATGAGATTTGGTGTAGAGGTAATTCTACAGCATGGAATTATGTAGAGTTATATGTGATTCATCAGGATAGAAAAATATGATTCAAAATGAGTTGATATTATTATATTAAAATATTCTATTTTTAAGTGAAATTGTAAGTATTGATGAAAACATGAGGTTGTGGTTTAAATATTTTAATTATTTGTGTTGTTCGAAACCGTGGCCTTTTCAGTTTCACTATGTTGTGGTTTAAAGAATATCATGGTAAATATTAAGTGACAAAACATGTTTTAATGTTACTACATCTATGAAATTGTAACAACCCTTTATGATTTAAGATATACCTCATCATTTGGTTTTTGGTTTTTGGGATTTTGTATAGAACTATCTTGTCTGATGTTTCCTAGGTGATTACACATCATGTAAAGGCATTACATGTTGTGTAATGTTCTCTAGGAAGAATCCATCAAACTGGTGTACAACAGGAAATGAATACACACTCTGTAAAGTTTACATGATGGGAAATGGAAAATATAAAATTTTAATAAACTGGAAACATATTTTTTTTTTGTGTAATCAACCTTCTAGGATTTCACATCATGTATTGGGAGTGCAAAACTTGTAAATATCATGGATTTTAGGTTTTAGGAATGTATTGGATGATTTGTTTTTCATTCCACCTAAATCTTTAACTATCTCAGCCCAAATCTAACCCTTGAGAATTTTGGATATCTTAAATCCCTTTAGATCATCCATTTGATGATTGATTTTCATTTTTTTGTAGTGTGTCTCTATGAGTAAGTGGTATTCAAATCTCTTATATTCAATATTTCCTTCTTCATTAGAGTGTGATGGATCTTCTAAGGATTTATAGATCTAAATGGTATGTTTTTGAATCTTGATTCTATGTTGTGTTCTTAAATCTTCTATACTTTCACCATTCATTGGAGAGTCCCATCATGGGTGTTGATATTTTATTCCACGATTAAGGGTAGGAAGTTCAATTTTAGATTTTCAATGTGATTAAATCTTAATTTTCTTAATTTTATTTAAATTTATTTAAATTTATTTATAACAAATATTCTTGAGATGAATCATAATTTTGAATCTAATTTGCATGTAAATTTAAGAAATACTACCAATTCACATGGAATTAGAATTTGGGGTGCATTTTGAAATTTATGGAATTTATAAATTGATTTGAAATTTGATTTTAAAAAATAGCTTAAATTGAATTGACAAGCACCTATGATTGGTTTTATTAGGAGAAGGAATTAATTAATGAAAAAACCATGTTTTTTTAGAAAGTGAATTGGCATTATGAAACAGAAAAGTTGGAAATTTAATTTAGAGTGATGATTAATTCTAAATTAAATGATTTTCCATTTTTCAATTGATTAATTAAGCACAAGAGAGAGTATGCATTTATTGGGTTATTTTGGACACAAATGCAAGAATTAATATTCCCTACCTATTATTAACAGTGAAAACTCTAACAAAAACAATGTTTGGAAGATCTTATCCCCTATGGGATGTTCACTAGTCCTATTCATACTAATCTTGAGGGATGTGTGTACCCATATTTCCATGATCACTAATATGAGAAGTGCGAGGATCCTAAATATAGAAATGTTTGTACCACATGGAATATGACTATGGTGTTTTTTATGATTTTTTTATTATAAATGATATTGATATAATTTTTTTTATTAATTTCATATGATTTATATAAAATATTTTATATAAAATGAATCTTCAATCCATGTTTGAAATGTTTTCCATCATTTTTAAATTAAATCATATTTTGTTTTACATATGAAAATTTATTTCCATGCGCTTTTTATTAATATCTAAATCATGATTAATTATATTATTAAAAAATATGTTTTAGAACACTTGATGGGACCCTACTAGGATTTTATCACACACCATACCTTTTTCATTTGAGTGTTTGAAGATTTTCTTTTGACATGTCCGAGAAAATGGAAAGTACCTCTTGGCGGAGGTGGAAGATCTTGATAATTTATTATTTGAGTGATGTTTAATTTGGGATGTATTTATTATTTATGAGTACTTTTATGATGTATTGTTTTAGGTTTTTGATATACATTTCTGTTTTCTAGTACTTTACCTCTATGGATTTTGAGCATACTGACTTGTTTCTGTATCTTCTTATTTTTCTAAAAAAAATTTCCCTATTTTATCTTATATTATGTAAGTTTCTAGTTGAAAACCCATGGGGATTAGTAATTACCTTTATGTTATGTATGTTCTGGTTCAATTATTAGGGTATTAGAGTATCTAGGCTAGTTTGTGACAAACATGTACTGAAGGAGAATGTTTATCATCTTATTTGATGTCAGTATGCAGTTTGGGGTCTCTTATCCAGACTTAATAGGTATTAATGGGAGAGTTATTGACTAGATATTATTGTCATTATCCTTAAGTCACCATGGTTGGTTTCGGAATGTAATATTTAGGAATAATTATATCCTTTTCTCTTCTTTTGATATGGATAATTTAAATCATAATCTTATTATCTTATTTGAAGGGATTACTTTACCCATTTCTCTTGTTTGAGTTATTCATATGAGAATTCTTATAATGTATCCAATTTTTTTACTAATGTTTTATTGCATCTTTTCTTTGAGAAGATGTGTTAATTGGCTCTACGAGGAATATTTTGATGGACCATAATGAATGAATCCTCCATTGGACCAAAATATAGTTGAGATTATTTTTCCTGATGTCCAAGTACTAGGGAAGTAACCTACATCCATTCCCATTCTAAATCCAGTTGAGGAACCTCACATGGATGAATATCAAAATCATTATTAGGAGTTCCTTAACAATAATCCACCTTATTTCAAATTCTAAAATGACCCTCAAGAGAATGAAGATTGGTTGAGACAGATAGAGCTTTGTTTGAATTCTTGGAAATATCTGATTTGATCAAGGTGAAATGTACCAAATTTAATCTAGAGGGACCTAGTAAGAGATTATGGGGATTCACTTGTTATAATGAAGAAGAATAAGTATTTGGGGTAAAAATAATTTCATGTTTTTTTCGCTGATAAGTTATATCTATTTTCTATAGTGGTGAATATGGTTATAGAGATTTTCAAACTCAAGAAAGTTGACAAGACTATGATGGAGTATTAAAACCAATTTATTGAGATTGTGTATTTTTCACCAATAACTGTATAGAATGAGATGATGAATACTATACAGTTCAAGTTGCATCTTCTATTTGTTATTCATTATTATATTTCTTTATGAAGATAACTTATTGTGTTGATGTGATTGGAAAGGCTTTAATGGTTGAGCTAAACCTAGATTATATGTTAGTGTTTAAAAGAATTTCTTTTTCTCCTAATGATAGTTCTATTAGTTACCATGAAGTGTATAGAAAGAGTTTTTAGTCTCATGGTGGATCTCAACATACGTTTTTTTTCAGGAACTCCTAAAGTGTCAGGTGAGACCCTTTCACTTGCATAAAATATAGTAAACTAAGGAATTTGAATAGTTTTACACTGAGAAACCTAATATATGAAACTTTTATGGATATTCTGGACACTTATAGGAATTATAGTATATCATTTCTGCCCCATGTAGTGGAACAACCTCATCAGCATCAAAAAGTACTATTGTGCAGTTAGATGCTTCATGATATAAGGATTTACAGCCAATTTAATCTAGTATAAAGATTCATAACATAGTGGAAGAGTCTCTAGAGGAAGATGATATTGGTCCAATGACTATGAGAGGTACCATCTCTATATATTCATCTTTAGTGACTACTTTATTTGTTACTAGTGCATCTCATTTGTTCATATCGACTTGTATTGTGAACTAGCTAAAACTTCATACTTATCTTTTATCTTATATGATGGATATTAATACAACCCTATGAACAAAGATAGGGAATAATATCCATTATCCTGATTTAGTATTTTCTTTATCCTAAATAGAACTTTCTTGAAATTTTATGGTTCTTGACATGAAACTGCATGATATCATTCTTGGGATAGAATGGATTATTGCTAATAAAGATTGGATTTATGGTTATGTGTGATGGGTCTCTTTTACTGAACCAAATGAGGCATTCCATATATTTCTATGAGAATGTGTCTGGAGGTTGATTAGATCTAGAAATTATATTATAGAGTTGGGGAATGTAATACCAGTGCTAAATTTTGATCTAGAGTGGGAATCATTGAGTGAAGACACCCCTCTGTTTATCATTGATTTTTCTAATGTTTTCACTTCTGACTTGTCTAGTTTTTCACTTGTAAGGGAGGTAGATTTTTATATCGATTTTGGGCATTGTATTCAGCTGGTATCTATACCTTATTTCTATATAGAACAAGCTAAAATGAAAGAGTTGATGACCTATTTGGATGATCTATTAAAGAATGACATTATACTCCCGAGTGTGTCACCTTGGGGGAAACCTATTCTATTTTATAAGAATTATTATAGAACACTTCAGCTTTTGTGTTTATTACTAGAAACTCCAATGAGTTATGTTAATGAAAATGTACCCTTTACCATTGATTTATGACCCATTTTACTAGTTGAAATGATCGATGTGGTACTCAATGACTGATCATCTATCTGGTTATCAGCTGTTGAGAATAAATGAATATGATATTCAGAAAACCACCTTTTAGAGTAGGTATGGCCATTATGAATATATTTTCATTCCATTTGGTCAACCTAATTATATTACAGTCATTATGGATTTTATGAACATGATATTCTCTATGTATCTTGATACAATGATGATGGTCTTTGTGGATAAAATACAAGTTTATTCTAAGTCTAAAGATTATCATGCAGTTCATATGATATTAGTAATGGAATTATTTATAAATCAATGACTTTATTAAAAGCTATCAAAATGGGATTTGTAGTTTCAGGAAGTGATATTATTGGGACACGTGGTGTCAGAACATGGTATTTTAGTTGAACCAAAAAAGTTATGGCTATTATGACATGGGAGGAACCATGTAATATTTTCAAGGTTTAGATATTCTTGGGATTAGTTGGGTATTATCCTTATTTTGTAAAAAAAAAATTCTAATATGGATTCTCCAAAGACCTTTCTCACTAAAAAGGGGTAAAGCTTGTTTCAGATGAGAAATTTTAGAGTTATTTTTTTGAGATGAAACTTATTTTGACTACTCACCAGTGTTGAATCTTCCAATGTCTGAGCAGGGCTATATGGTATTCTATGATTCATGATGATCAGGTTTGGAATGTGTTCTTATGTAGGATGAACATAAGGTATCCTATCGATCTAAGAATCTTATGCCACATGATAATAATTGTCAGACCCATGGCCTTGAACATGTAGATGTGATGAATGCACTTAAGAGTTAATAGAAGTAAATTTTGGGAGAATGGTTTACCATGTTTTATAACCACAAGGTATTGAGTTATATATTCTCTCAAAATGATTTGAATCTCTTCCAGGAGTTGGGTGGAGTATCTGAAATCCTTTGATCTTGACATCGCCTATACCCTGGAGAGAGGTAATGTTGTTATAGATCCTTTAATCAAGAAAATTATAACCCTAGACATGAAAACATCATCAAAAGATTGGAACTTGGTGGATATTTTTATATATTTTAATATTTGTGTTTTGGAAATAGAGTTTGAGGTTATACTGGCTAGTGTTCAGTTGACCTCTATGCCTTAGAATATAATTTTTTAGGAACAATAGTTTGATGATGAATTTTGTATCTTTAGAGACTCTCTTTATAATGTAGAGACTATTAGTGACTGGAATCTCTCCATAGAGGGTATTATATGTTTCATAAATTATTTTGTTGTGAAATTGTATACTAGTAAACCTAGAATGGGATATTTCCATAATTCCCAATGGGTTGTGCACCTAGGAACCACAAAAATGTTTTAGGATATAAGACGTCGATTCTGGTGGTTTGGAATGAGTTGATAGATTTTTTATTTTTATTTCTCATTGTTATAATTATGAATAGGGAATGAACAAGAATAATTGACCTTTAATTTTTCTTCACCGACTTGCAGTGATGACAAGGATTGGGGATTAGATATCTATAGATTTTTGTGGTTGTGTTTCGGTATACCTACAGAAAGAAGAATGTGATATGGGTTGTGATCTATAGGCATACAAAATTGGCTCCCTTTATACCTATTAGAGATGAAACCAATGTTTTGGAGCTGAAAATATCTATGTGAAAGTGATTATTCAGTTTGATGGAGTTAAATCTGATATATTATCTAATAGAAATCATCATTTTACTTTTCTTTTTTTGCAAGGCCTTTAGGAGGTGAAGGGATATCAAGTTTGTTTGAGGATCACATTCTATCCATAGATGGATGGCCAGATTGAGATAGATATATATATTCTTGAGGATATGATTGATGCATGGATCCTCAATTTCTTTGCATCATATGATGAAAATTTGGGACAGGTTGAGTTAACTAATAACAATAGTTACCAATCCTCGATCAAAATGTCACATATTGAGGCCTTGTATGGGCAACCTTATAAATCTCCACGGTGTTGGTCAGATATTAGTGAATGTTCCTTGGTTGGACCAGGGTTGGTTCATGATACATCAAAAAAGAGTTAGTTTATTCATCATATAATGTTGATGGAATAGATCTTTTATAAATCATATGCTGTTCATTATCATAGATTGTTGGAATTCTTAGTTGGTGACTAGGTGTTTTGGAAGTTTCACATTGTTTAAGTCATGAATTGGTTAGGGGAAATGGATTCATTCTCATTATTTTGTGGAACATTTTTAGGTTTTTATCTGGTGGGGAAAGTGTCTTACCATTTATCAGTTCCATCATAGATTACATTGATACATAACTTGTCCAATGTATCACAACTTCAAATGTATCTTTTGATCCATATTATTTTTTGAGCCGGAGTGATCTTGATGTTGATCCAAATTTATCCATGATTGATCATCCAGTTAGGATTTTTGATTCTAAGATAAGGGTATTTCATGGGAGGATGATACCTTTGGTCCATGTGTTATAGAATCATGGTTTTGATTTGCTTGGGACTTAGGAGGGGGAGGAATTGGTGAGAGACTAGTGGCCTCATCATTTTGTTATAGAAAATCATGAAATGATCTATGGTTATATAAAGTTTTTATGGTTGTGTGGTTGTAACATCCCATTATGTTTTAAGGCATTTCTCATCCTTTTTTTATGAGTTGGTCTGATTTTTAACAGAAACTAGTCCCTTTTTTGTCTATTGGGTGATTACACATTGTGTAAAGGAATTACACGCTGCTGAATGTCCACTAGGTAGTGGCCATGGGAATAGTACACAATGTGAAATGATTACATGCCATGAACAGTTCACCTGATGTGAAAATGAAAAAATAGATTTTAATAAAAAGATGATTTTTTTTCAGCCTAATAAAACTTCAAGGATTTCACACCGTGTAATGGGAATACATGATGTCTAAATCTAACAGCCTATTTTTTTTAGGAAGCGTCCAACTGAATTGTTTTTCATTCCACCTATAGCCTTTCTCATACCATCTTAAATCCATCCCTAGGATATTTTAGAAATCTCCAATCCATCGGGATAATCTGTTTAGGGATTGATCGTCATGTTGGTTGTGGTGAATCTCTCCATATAATTGGTCTTCATATATTTTCCATTATATATTTCCTTCCTCCTTGGAGTGTGATGGATTGTCTTTTAGTTTATGGATCTAAACTCAATGTTTTTGAATCTTCTTTCTAGGTTGTGTTCCTAAATCGTTGATTACTTTTTCCTTCATTGGTGAGTTCTATTGTGATTGATGATATTTTATTCCATGATTAAAGGTTGGTGGTTCTATTTTATATTATCCATGTGAGTTAACCTTGATTTTTTGATATAATTTTAATTTCTTTGAATTTATTTTTCAAAACACAAATTGATATGAATTGGAATTTTTAATTGAATTGAAATATAATTTTGTAAAAAACACATAATTCCAATTGAATTGGATTTTGGAGCATATTTTTAAATCAATATAATTTATGATATTATTTTATATTTGATATTATAAAATAGATTAAATTGAATTGATAAAAAAAATTATTGGTTTTGTTTTGAGAAGGCATGAATTAATGAAAATCTAATGTTTTGTTTTTAAAATCGAATTGGCATTTTGGAAAGGCAAAGTGGGAAATTTAATTGAGAATGATGATTGATTTGAAATGAAATAATTTTACCATTTTAAATTAACTTATTAAGAACATGTGATCCTAGGTGGTTAGTGGGTTATTTGGGACAAGCATGATTGGATAATTATTCCGTAGAAATTTATTGATGATGAAATATATAACAAAAACCAAGTTAGGGCGTTCTTTTACCAATGGGATATTGATGATTAGTATTTGGACTGAGACCAAGGGACATGTGTACACATATTTACATGATCACATGTATGATAAGTGTGAGGATTATATAACTAGAAACTATCATACCTCAAGGAATATTAACATAGTTCTTGTTGTGATGGTTTTAATTATAAATATAATTTATATAAAACTCTTTTATCCATTACAATTGATTTATATAAATTGTTTTATATAAAGTGTTTTTTAATCCATGTTTGAAATGTTCTCTATCATTTTGACATGAAAGAATAATTTTTTTAAATATAAAAATGTATTTACATGCCATGGTTGATTAAAATTGAAAGCATGACTTGGTTTATTATTATGTAATCTATTATGGAACACTTGGTGAGACCTTACTAGAGTTTTATCTCAGAACCTACCTTTGCCTTTGGGAATTTGTATACTTCATTCTTCCAAGTCTGAGAAAAGGAAAATAACATTTTGAATGAGGTGGATGTTCTTGATCCTTTGTTATTAGAGTGATGTTCCGTTTAGGAATTTTTTATTTCTTATGAGTTTTTTGATGATGTAATTTTTGGGGTTTTGAAAGATTTGTTTGGTTTCTTGTAATTTATCTATACGGAGTTATGTGAATATTGACTTTTTTCTATATATTCTAGGTTTTTTTGTGGAAAAGATATTCCCTCTTTTATATTGTACAATTTGCGGTTCTAGTTTCCAACTAATGGTTATCTAGAATTCTTTTTTGGCTATGTCAATGCTGGCTTGGGTATCAGGGTACCATGGTGTTTGGACAAGTTTGTGACAAAAATCCTAAATGGGGTTTCATTATTAGATAGTGATGTTAAAATACATTTATAAATTATGCCTTTATTTTTAAAGAGTTAAATAATCATTTGTATTAATCCTCAATGTAATGTTATACAACATTAAAAAACTAATTTATAACATTATCATTTTGATAGGTTTCTATGAATCTTCACCTTTGTCTACAGAGTGTCCTTGAAAGGTCTAGATAAAGAGATAAAATCCTTATAAATAAGATGGAACCAACCATAAGTGAAACGATAATATCAAACCCTGTAGACCAAATATCTCTTCGATCATTTTTTTCTTTCAGGATTTAAATAGAGGTTATAGAAAAATGTTTCATAAAGGCGATTCTTCCAAAACATTTTTATATTTACATATCCCATGAATACCATATGAGGAATAATCCCATTATATATTTCTCAGTGATCCTTATCAAGATCATTATAATAATAATGGATAAATCATATTTTATAGTAGAAAAAGTTTTGTTAATTATTTATTTCATTCAAATAAAAATAAATTGATGAATCTTGGGAAAATTTAGTTTTTTAGGATTATTTATCACTATGTTTTTTTTCGGGATTTTATATCTCTAAAACTTCTAGTTCAACTTGATAAACTTCTATATCATTTATTCTGATTTTTAAATATATTATTGAACTTAAATATAAATTTTTTTATAGAATCAAAAGATATATTATATAAAATGGTAATCGTTCTTAATATTTTCCATAGCTATGACATTTTAAAATAAGAATGACCATGGTGTAATAATTGATATGAAACCACATCATGATTTGTGAAAAGTAGGAATGAAATAGTTTCATGAAAAAATGAATCATAAAATAATAATATGTTACCGGTTTACTTGAGAAATTTTCATGCTTAGTATCCAAATATGATATTTATATGAAAATCATGACGTAAATGTGTGAAACCATATCATGAGTTTGAAGAGTAGTAATCTTGTAGGATATTGTCAAAATGGCTTCACCCAGAGACATGAATATCAGTTTCCTTTAGTAAGTATTGAACATAAGATAAACAACATAATTAATTCTATACAAAATGTTTATGGTATTTATAATTTTATAGAAAAATAATTTTTATTTTAAATTTTAAAAATATCCAATAGTGCAGATTCTCAAAGACCAGACATAATAAAATGAGGTTGTTCTAAATTATTATAAAAATGTTTTGGTGGATGTGATATTATTTTAATGTTGATTAACAAGGATAAATAATTTAATGTTTTTTATACATTTTAAAATAAGGCATAATATAAGGATGTTTTATTATTTTTTGACATGTTTGTACATTAGAATATAAAAGGATCATCTTAATCTCATTATTTTAAAAATTATTTAAACCATTCCAAAAAAAAGTGTTTTAGTAGTTTTGATCAATGATTATATAAAATGAAATATTTTATATATTTTTTGTAAATAGTGTTCAAATAAAATATGAAATGATTATATTATAATGTTTTTTTAATAAATATCATATATTTAAGATAAGAGGGAGATCATATTAAATTCCATGTATGTGATTGAAAATGAATTTTTCCTATTTGTGATATAGATATAAAGTGTTTATATTTATATGTTAAGGAATTCCCATAATATAAAAAATAATTATAAGATCTCTACAATTTTTTAATAATGAAATGTTTATATATTTTTTATCTAATGCATAATTATTTGAGAGATTAAATATCTATCTTAATTTAAATAAATAAAGAGAGAGTTGAGAGAAGAAAATAATCATTACATGGTAAATATAATAATTATATTTACACTAAGTGTTGGAGAACCCACAAAAATATCTTTCATCCAAACAATTTGGTGTTTATATAACTCTTTTATCTGTAATCATGGTATTTTTTATTAACATAATTGATTAGATAGTTTTTATGGTTATATCATGATTTATTTGTTATAAAAATTCTCATGCATGGGTTTATGATATATTAGAGTCGATTTGTTTCCCAATCTGTAACACCCCACACTTACACAGTACGTTTGCCTTTGAATAATGCTATAGCTCGCATTGTACGCAACTTCGAGATTTTAACACACTTTGACCAATCAAACTAGCCGTCATGAATAGTAATACACACTTTCTGAAATTTCATAAATTTTATATTTCAAAATGGACATCATTTTTGGATTCTGAATATCGAAATTATATTAGGGTAAAGTTTTGGTACTTTTATGAAAACTTTCAATTTTTGATGAATAGATTAAAATACTAAATTTTAATTAAAAACCACTTTTTCAATCGAAATAATATATAGTGTTAAATTATATATTTTAATGAATTTTAAGTTTCATTAGATTATAATTTTATCATTTAATATAATTTAGGCCATTGGATGTAATATCATGATTAAACTGGACATAAACAAGTGCCAATCTTTGGATAGTTATTATTTCATAATAACACGCTTTTTTGTTTTGACAACGGGAAATAATTTTAAATTACTTTCTTCCACTTCTATGTTTTGAATTTGGAAAACTTGATTCCATATTTGGAATCATGAGGTCCAAATTGTTTGAATAGGTAAATTTTATTTTTATACATTATGAATATTTAATTCAGTAAGTATTTTATTTAACGTAGTTAAAGGGGTAAATCCATTAAATACGTTTAAAAAATAATATTATAATAATATTAAATTACCCTAACACATGTATTAACCCTATTGGATTATACATGTCCAAAAATGGTCCTCCTTGGGTCGATTTTGGGACCCCATGGAGCCACTTGGAAGTGATAATGACATTTTATATTAAATAATCTAAAGTAAAGACAATAATAACAAAAGAAAATATGTTTTAGTAAAACATTTTTTATTTGAATTTATATAATTGAACTATTAGAATATAAATTATAATTATAAAGTTAAAAATATTTCATAAATCATGATATTTTATTTATAAATTTTAAACATAAAATAAATATATTTATATATGACACAATAATGATGCAACATTTTCCTTATTAATGAAACAATCAAATAAATGATATTATTAATAATGAAATAAATATAATTTGAAAGTTTTGATGCCTTCCAAAAATTTTATAGGTGAATATGACATTTAAGGGATGATTAAATGTATTTATTTTGAATTAATAACGTTTTTTGTACGAAAAAACAATTATTAAATAATGTCAAAATTGACATAAACGAGTTTTTAAAACAAATAAAATAATATTGGCTGATATAATAATCTTAAAAATCTAAGGTTCAGCCAAAAGACTTATATAATAATATTTGTATCATTAATGAACCACATGGGATTCTTTTTAAAGTTTATAGTAAGTTTATTAACCGTATAATATAAAAATACAAAGAGACATGCTAAATGTCAAACTATTTACCTAAGAGTTAAATCTAAAAGATAAGGTTAATATAGTGACCTGAACCTATCTAAAACCTGTTTTTGAGAGGTTTTCGACCCATACCCACCTTATCTATTAAATAATTTATTTGGGAGCCATTATAAACCGAAAATAGTTTTATTATAAAATAATATTTCAAGCTTTTCCTAAAGTGACCCTCACATATCTTATAAAAGGGAACTTTCCCTTCTCTCAAATTCACACCTTCAAAGCCATTTGTACCATCCAAAACCTGCCCAAATATCTGCCCAACTTTTCTTAAATAATCATCGAGGACTTCCTTTAGTCATAAATCCAAACTAAGGAGCCCTTTTGATCTAATCAAAAGGAAGAACCCAAAGAAGAGGTGAATATTTCGTCACCTCTTTCAAGTTCTTTTCTTCTTCCACTTCCTCTTTCTTTGTTGTTTATATTATAAAATAATAACTCCACTATATTCTATATACTATGATGTTATTATAAAAATGTTACAACCATATTCATTATTCTATACATGCTATAAATGAAAAAGTCACTATACGTGCGTACGTACGAATTACCATCTCTACGTCGTCGTGTAATTTGTTATTCAAACACTTCATCATTTTGATGGGTATAATAAAGAGTATAAATGATTTAAATAATAAATTTAGCATGATAATGATTATGTATATATCATATATCATCCAATTATATAATATTTTAATATCAAAAGAATGATATTTTTTCTCGTGCATACGTACAGATTACCATCTCCACGAACGTGATGAGATTCATTACCCATCGTAATCATTCAAGAATAATTTTCATTTTATGATTAAAAATAATTTTTATGAACATAATACCATTCTTTATAAGAATAAAATAAATCCCATCCATAACAAACAAGGCTTACATAACCAAGTATACAAAGGAAAACAAACCAATTAACACCCGAAACGATGATACTACTGAAATATCGTTAACAAAGATATATTAGAAGATCATATATCATATCATATTAACATATATGGTTATTTTATAATTTAATAACAATTATTTAATCATTATAAAAGTTTTTAAACAACCCTAGACCAAGTAATAGTACAAGGTAAGGGTTAATTTCACAATCTCTTCATTATCCCAGGTTGTTTTTACATAAGTATCTACTGGGACCTCTTTATCATCCACATCCATGTTTCAAAAAAATGTATTCCAAAACATTTTTACTATTTACTAGACTATGTGTTAAAGTCATTTATAACCTTGTTTTAAATTTAATAAAATGGTTTTAAGGGAATATTTCTATCATTTTCCAAACAAGGTACCATATGACCTGTTCGACAAAATTAAGGTAAGAATGTTTTTTTAACTTATACGACGGGTGCAACTATTTTCCACCATTATAACATCGTCGATGTTTCCATTACAATCTTATAACAATATTTCCAAAATAAATGTTTTATTTTATAATTATATGACTTTTAAATTATTTGAAAATAGAAAAAGATATTTCTCTAAAAAAGTTTTTATTTCCTTTTTGTCAATATCCTTTGATGGATTGTGAGCTTATTTGAAGTCGATTTATTAGGATAAAAAACTTAATATTATATTGATGGTTTTGTAATATGTTTGACTGTAGATGTGTAATTTTTATACCATTTATGGTTTATGTATAAAGTATTGAAATTTTGTATTATATTTTTAATACAAATGATTATGTTATGTTTAAACATTTTCATAAAAGGAATGAATTGGACTTAGTAAGTGATGGGTAGAGCCCGCTATAGCTCATAGATGCATCAGTAGGTCTCATGAGTCAATCTAGTGTATTGGAAAAAGGCCTTGACAAAATCTTATTTGTAGTCTTGGAACAAGGCCTTGACTATGTGTTTATGAAGTCAGGCATTATGCATTCCATCTTTCTGAAAGTGGCCATTGATATTATATGTGATTATTTTACTAGTAAAATATCCATGTGAATAAGTAAATGGAATTATTTGATTTTATCTGTTCCATATTATGCTGAAGTACAAGTTTAAAAGGCTTTTGTTTTAGTCATATATTTCTTTAAATCTTTATGCTTATTTAAGAAAGTTTCCGTTATATTTTTATCCTTACTGAGCATCTGAGATCACCATTTTCAATGTTATATTTTTCCCAGGATACGAAGAAATATATTATGACAGACCTGAAGAGATAGAACAAGGGATATTAGTGTGGCATATGGAGACTATGTTGTTGTAGTTTATCATTTTATAATGTAATGTAAAACTTAAAAATGTATCAAGTATTTCAAAGGATACTAAACTAAGCAGTCTTTTGAGACATGATCTTTTGTGATCATTCCAATGTTATGTAATAATGCAATGACTCTGGGTAACTGGGGTCGGGGTGTTACACTAGAAATGATGCTTCATAAATAATGTAGAGACCATAAAATGATGAGATATTATTATACCATAAAGGTTTGAAGTTGAGAGAGCATTTAATCAAACATTATACTCATTATATGATAAATATTTATTTTGGTCTAAAGGTTTATGAATTAATTGTAATTTTTATCTTATAAGGGTATTACAGTACAATTATAATGTGCCATACCATAATATTCTTCACCATATAACATTGACGAGCCACTGGAATTATGTAACATACCTTAATTTTTCTTTTCATTGAATAATATTTTATTTCATACTATATAAAAAACATGGATAAAAAATATTACATTATGATGAAATAAATTACATTTTCCTAAAAAAATTGTATTTTATTTTTAATATCTCAAGGAATATTTTAAGATAGATATAATCTATGATTTTGGGATCCTTGAGATCATGTTATAATGATCATATTCATACAATAATGTGTGTGATGTCTTTTAAAAAATATTTTCCCTAGAAATAAATTATTTAAAATATTTAGATAACTAAAATGTGATTCCAAAGATGGTTCCCAAAATGATTTTTATGAGTTTGAGGAGAAATATAATGGTGTACAATTTATCCATAATATGAAGGTAGTAGAGGTGGAAAGTGAAAAATTGATCAATTTTTTGAATCTTATTTTAATCATAACATGAGGTTTAGGACTATATTCCTACTCAATTATGTTTTCAAGTTGATTATAAGATAAAAATGTGGATAAAGAGTTCATGACCATTATACAATAGGGATTATCTACTTGATTAATATAATTTCTGAACTATATAAATATATTCTTTCATGTATATTCTATCTCACCCTATATCTCTTATAATTTGTTGGTTTCATTCATAGATTCTATATTTAATAGGGATAAGAATAATTTATTTAAGATTTTTTTTGTAATCATTAATTAACCACCTATTTGTGGTCTTCCATCTCTCAGAAAGTCCTATAATTTGGTTATTGAGAATAGATATTATTGAAGATATAATTCTATGTTCTAAAATTGGTACTCTATAGAGGCTTCCATCAAGAACAAAAATTCCCAATATTCCAAAGAATCAATGTATTTTTCACATTTCTATACACATTTGATCAAAAATATCTATAGACGAAATTAATTTCCTTAACAATTAGGGTTTTTTCTTATTTTACAAAAAAAGATTTCTTCTATAGAAAGATATGATGGTTTCATATCATCTTCCCCTTGAAATGGATATCTTTTGTATGACTAATATTAGTATTTGTATATATAATGTTGGGGCTACTAGTAATATATTTTATTGGAAGAATTTTAATTATTAAGGCATGTTTCACAATGTGATACTCTCATCCTTATTTTAGAGAGAGATGTATCGTGTCATGAAATTGATAGTGGTGAATGGAGTTTAAATATAAACTAAGAAATCTTTGGGAGAGATATAAAGTCCAAGATTATTCAAATATGATAATTGGATTAAGTGAGTAATTTATTTATTTATCTAAACAAAAATATTATCTCAATTTGAATTTGAAGATAATTTCTTAAGGATTCCATAGTGATTAAGAATACATTGAGAATTATCAAGAATGGTTGATGAAAAATATATATGATTAAGAAGCATGAATTTGATGAGTGGACAACTGTAATGACCCGAACCCGAATATCCACCCGAACAGTGCTAAACGGGTCGGGTGTTACTACCTTTGGCACACATACCCGAACGCCAAAGGGTTCTGACTAGCAGCGAGGGTCTTATAGGTATAGTGGGGAGGCTATACCCTCTCAGAGGGGAATAATGGTACTGGTCTGAGTATAATAATTAAAATATAGTGGAATAAACGACTCATGAGACTCGTACCAGACCCGCAGAGCAGAAACACATTCAATATCCATAAACAAAAAAAGAAATAAATATAAACAACCGAAACGGAAAGTAAACACAACAACATGCTGATAACTTGTAACTACTGAACAAAAAACATGAATCCAAATAAGGTCATACATATACATATGTAAAAGGGTGCCAATGTCTAGACAACTATAGCTACAAAACAAGTAAGAATGCTGATACAGGAAAGTAAGAAAAACAAAGCAAACTCCAGCAAGGAAAGACCGCAAGGTCCATACCATATCCATGCAAGAGCTAATGTATTCCTTCTCCTGAAGCTGCCTCTTTTCGGCATGTATATCCATAAATTCTGCAAGCATCTTGAAAGGCCCATCCAGGGCGTGAGACAAATCTTAGTAGGATACCACCCAAAGGTGTGTACCTAATATAAGTTTTTTAGTAGACATGCATTTATAAGGAAAACAATAAACAGTATGATGCAAAAAAAAACACAACCCCATTAGTGCTTAGCAGTCACCATGGAGTGTCACCTATTTTAGCCAACGTCAGAATCTTTTTCATGTAACCTGGCATCGTGTGCCCCTTGACACTACATGTATCGAGTACCAACTTCCCAAAGGCACTCCCAATAATATTAACCCAGAGGAACAGTGATACCTATCCTCAAATAAGTAACCAGAGAGACAAAAATGTCTTCCCTCAAATTTAGTAATCAGATGGAGAGTGATGTCTGCCCTCAAAATAAAGTAACCGGAGGGACAATGATGTCTGTCCTCAAAATAATGGTGAGCCTCTACCCCCAACCTGGAAACCTCAACGCTGTCCCCTAAAGGCTCCTCACCTTCCATGTGGCTTCCTACGGCATGTACCCCCAAACCAATAGGACCTAAACCGCAACTAATAGGGGCCTCTACTCACACGAGTGGTCAAAACCACCTCATCAATGAGTCTCTCTGTGTGTACACTACTCACAATTCCATGTGAGTGGTAATAACCAAAATAGTACACATGCCACAACACCTCTGACACCTCGTGTCCTTGCGACCATGCCGTTTATGTCTGATGGCCTCTCCATCCCAGTAACCCGGGCCATGCCCAACCTGATAGTCATCCTGCCTCAAACTGACACCCATGATGCCCAATCTTGTGGTCAAAACCACCAAATGTAACCTAGGTCAAGCCCAATCTATGATCAACATCACTAAATAATATCGAGGCTATGCCCAACACAACCCAAACATTCCAGCATATGGAATTCCATAATTTCATATATAATACATTTAAACAAAACACATAAAGGGGAAAAAAATCTAAAAAGTTGAATTTCACTAGCCGAACGGTTATCAAACATCACTACTGAGGTGTTTAATGCCTCTAAAAATTCATATCAAGGTTCAATACAGTAAAATAAATAGGTTAAAACAATACAAAACAATCATAACCATTTTGGAATCCCCCGACCAAAATGCCCCAATGAGCAACGACCACTCACCCAGCCCCGCTATGGAAAAATAGGTAACATGGCATACCCAAAGGCATCCCATAGGTCAATTATCAATTAAATAGGAAATAACAGATAAAACATGGTCATGATCCAAATACCCAAAAACACGCCATAGGTCGCACCACCCAAAAGTCCATGAAAACAAAAAAATAGGTATGCACCACCTAGATATGACTTGTGCGATGATACTCCTTCGATAACTTCCTCTAATTAGGTCTAAAATGCGGTAGATTTACAAAAGAATCAAAACTTCTCAAACCCCTATAACTCATTCAATAATAGAAATCAAGAAGAACGGATCAAGTGGAATCAAGGCCCTACCGAGGGGGTTCCAACACATCTGACAGTGATCCAAATGGATTTCGAACAGAAGATCAAGAGAAAAAACAAGCCTCGACTAACTCTCCCTGCTCAAACCCATCGAAGGGTTGATTTTCTACCTCAAAATGTGGCTACTGCCCATTTTATTGAAAAAAAGTAAGTACAAAACATGTACATATAACTACATGCCGTGTATCACTTTACTATTCACATGATGCCTGATATTTCTCAGTAGACTTGCCCACTGACTACACAGTGTGTACCTAGTGGTACACGGCGTGTACTTCTCTACCCGGCCAACCTCCCCAACATGCCATGTATATCCCGATACACGACCCCTCTACAAGGGGTGTGGAAATAGTACATGGCGTGTGCTTTTTAAAAACATTCTACCCATGTAACATGCCTACACGCTATATATGGCCTCCACAAGATCGAGGGTACACAACGTGTCTATATCTACACACCATGTAGTATGAATTTACCAAACGGTCATCACACGACATGTACTCTGCGGGCACACTGCATGTACTCTTGAGTACATGGCGTGTAATCTGGAAATTTCTTGAAAATCCCAGATTTTCCCAGTTTTCTCAGGAACAAGTCAAAAATCAAATAGGTTTGGGATTTTTAAACATTCTAAAAACCCGGGTTCTTAGAACTACTGATAAGTTAAAAAATTTATTTACATCCTAGGAGATTTGGAGGGGACCAACCTTGTAAAATAAAGTGATATCTAACAATTATTCCACATTAAAAGAACATAATTGTTTAAAACACGTCAAATCTAAGAGTTTTCTTGAAGAGGAAAGTAAAATAGAGGATGATTCCATGAATTTCAATAAGTTAATTTAATTCTTCTCTAAATTAATTTATTTATTAAAAGGTAAATAAAATGGTAAAATTCATTTTTTGTGTCTTAAATATGGAATGATTATAATTTTTTTCTGTTTTCTCTAAAAAGGAAGAAAAATATAGTGAAAATGATCAAACAAAGAAATCATCTAGGAGATAAATGGTTTAATGTGGTTGTAAAAGAAGCAATTTTTCAAAATGGAAAGAAGGGAAAAAATTATATGTAGAATAATTTTATCCCAAAACATGTTGCTATTTCTTTTGATTTGGATAGACAAAAAGTGGATTAAGACTCAGAGAATGGATGAGTTTAAATATTTTTGGTTAAATAAAAATATTCCAATGATACCTCTAGAAAAGAAGGTTATAATAATGCTAAAATTATTTATGAGAAGACACTAAATGAGTTTTAATTAACAATTGATCTCTTGGTTTGTTTGAAATAAAATAGGAAAATCAAAAGAGAAAAGTATGCATTTCATAGTGATAATGATTCGTTAAATAAATTTTCTGATGAGTTAAATTTTAAGTCAATTTACATGATAGAATCAATGGTTTCATATAACATGGGTGATCTCAATAAAATAATTCAATAAACATACTATATTATTTTTATTAAAAAAATATATCTAATTTCTAAGAATGATGAATGAAATTATATTATGTTAAATTTACTTGAACTTTAAAATTTCTTGAATGTATTATTGTAAGTAGAGTATAAAAATTATATCAATGTAGTTGGTGACAGTTATAAAGTACATGAGTAACTTTATAATTCTAACAAATAACTGGGATATTTTCCTATAATTACATGAAGCATTGTTTTGGACATTGAATCTTATAAATTTTTCCCCCAAAAACAAGAAAGGGAAGAAGGTTATTACTTCACAAAAGAACGATAAAAAACATTTTCACCTATGATTAATAGTTCTAGGAAATATAAAATAGGTGGGATAACAAATAATAAGAATGATTAATTTTAAATTAATGGAAAATAAATGGTGATGGAATATGTTCCTACACATGAGGGCGTTTAAAAAATTATTAGATTACAAATTAAATGGAAAATCAATGGGAATATTTTGATGAAAAAATTTCAAATGGAGGATATTACATTTTAAATAACTAAATTGGTAATATGTAGTGAAATATGACAAAGAATACGAGTGTTAGTACAATATACCACTACCATAATCAAATATAGTTCATAAACTATGTGAGATTCATGATAATGTTCAATTTGGGAAACTACAACAACATCGAAAGGAGAAGGTAAAATTTCTTAACACTTTTATTTCTCACAAGGTAACTTTTTAATGGTATGGTCAATATAGAAACATCACTAAATAATGTTTTAAAATTAGACCAACACTTCCAGAAAAATGATAATTATAGATCTATAAAGATTAGATGTAATCAAGATCAAGTGGAGGTGGATTAGGTGTATTTTTAAAAAAGTGCAAAGGCTTGGATACTTAATATTGTTTCTCACTAAAAAAGATAAAATAAAGTACATCTTAAAATACATACAAAGGTATTATGGAAAATCTATTACTTTAAAAATGATATATCATTGTATATGAATTGATTTAGAAGTAAAAAATTCTCGAGATGAATTCTGAATCTAGTAATATTCACTTTCTTAGAGGTATGAGGAAAAATATCTTGATTGACTCTAAAAAGTGTTATAACTATAATAAGGTAATATTTTATTAGAATGGATGCAACATTGTTAGGATGAAAATTTTATTCCAAAAACCTAATGAATAAATAATATAAATTAAAGAAATTTTTAAATAAAATATGTGACCATGTTCCATGATGAATCCCAAAGTATTTGGCTTACTGAATCCCCAAGAATATGAAAAAACTATAAGAATGATCCCTAAATAAAATTTGAGAACATCCTCTAATTGTAAACCAATTCCACCCATGTCATACATGGTCTTCTGAAGAGATTATCCAAAAGGTTGGGTTCCTAGGGACCTTTTTGCTATGAAAGGATCTAAGACCCTATTTGGATACCAATAGATAAAGGATAAAGACCCCAAGTACCGATGATAATAAAATACTAGTTTACACAAGATATATTTCCAAAACCTCCTTTAAGTTATTTTTAAATAAAAACATAGATAATGTGATTAAAAATTGGGTTATTTAAGTCATTTTAGGTTTTCTTACATAGAATCCAAGTTAAAGAAAACTTCACCCAATACTTAATATTTGATAGGATGGAGAAACAATTTTAAAGATACTCTAGAAAATAAATGAAAACAACTATGATTCCATGTAATTTAAAATTATAGGAGGCCACAACTATGACCCAATGGTTCAGTTGGATTTCCAATTCATCTAGGTCATCTATCTAGGTGATGTTTGTACCTTTCACTAAATTACATATACTAAAATACTTGGATTCTTTTCACCTAAATAAGAACCCTAATTTATTATCTCATATAGACATAAACATTAGAAACCTTATATAAATGTTTATTACACTTTTCACATTCATGTAGCCTTTAAAACCATGCATCCCATTAAAAATATAAATATATTACCCTATAAGATACCCCCATGTTTTGTTCTCTAACCATAAACCCTAAAAATAATATTAATCATCTACTTAATAGATTGGAAGGATCCCTTTAGAGATACATAGTTCATCCCACTTTTCCTGAAATAAGGATCTTATAGTCAATGAAATAATGGTTTAGATGGATGCACAAACCATAAAACAAAACATTAATAGGTTCCTTTCATCCATTATTCCATCCCATAATACATTAAACTAATTAAATGTGGTCTTATTCATATGACCTTAAAATACATGGATTAATTGTCTTTGTTTTATAACCTTAGAATAAATACCCATTGGTCCTTGATGCATGTCCTTAAAAAAAGACCAGTGGTCCTCATTATATGACCATAAAAGTTATGAAATTCCTTATCATATGGAATAAAATTATATATTTTTTGATTCCATTTATAGGGATTCAATGGAATACTCTTTTATGATCCTAATCACTCTACCATAATAGCTCATAACTCCTTTTTCAAAACTGCATGCCTTCTTGAATTGATTTTGATTCTATATCATCATATTATATGGATTTAATATATAGTATAACTAATTATTTAGATAAACATGGATACAATATTTTCCCCTATACAACTTCTTTTTAAATACATGATATCAATAAATAACTTTCACAGAAGGGAAGATGGTATGTTTACTATGATGGATTTCATAAAAAAATACCTAAATCTATTAATGTGTCCAAAAATAAATAATAAAATTCTATATGGGATGATCCTACCTCTCTTATATCGATTCTAATATACATAACATAGTTAAAATAACCAAATGGGATATATAAAATGAAATTGTAAAAAAAAGTGAACCCAAGATAATTTTTTTATTTATTAATGTGATTGATTGAACATTAATTATCATTTACGACACTCCATTGATTGAATTTTTGTTTGTGAATATATCTTAGAATACAAATGGTGTCCTCATTCAGTGTATCATAAAGAATCAGGATCCCTATAAAATCTAGACACAATTGTATTTTATGTATTATTTCTAATAATTAACAACTTATTGAACCCCAAACATAAGAAACTACTTAAATGAAAGAATATATTCTAAATATTCGATAAAAACTGTTTCCCACAAAATTCCTATTGTGCCATTTGGTAAAACTCATGGTATGAAAATATTAACATAATGGTATTATTATGACTCTAGAGACTACTCATGCCAATATAGAGGAGTAAAATCCATTTTAGTTGTCACCTTGATGATAGGGAAATAATTAATATTCAACCCCCATCACTAATTCAAACCACATTATGGTTTGCTCCTCAGAGAACGAAAATACACATATAACTTACCTTTAAGAAGTTGAAAGGGATTTCCAATAATACCACAAAACTACACCAAAGTGGTGAACAAAGGATCCCACTAAACATGGTTTTCATCATCACTACATAACCCAAACTCTTCAAGAGAGTGATAAGGAAGTTGTGCCAAACCTGGTTATACATGAAAGAGAACCTAGAAAAATATCCCTCTAGGGGTAATAAACTATTGAGATTTTGGATTAAGTATTAACCCCTACCATAATTACTATCGTAGGTACCCATCGTTAGATCATGATGGTATCAATGGGGAATTTAAATTCATTATCAGTAATAATGAAACCATTTCAAGGTGAATATTAGTGACTACATGAAAATATTCCATATATTCAAGGGATAAAAACACTATACATATTCTCCCCTATCATGAACTAGCTTGAGTCTACCCCTAAATCCGGAACCCAATATGGACCCCAAAAAGGATCCAGGGCTATCCCCAATCCGCATGGGTTGAATAAATTCATTATCGAATCAAAAGATATATAATTGGGGATGATTTCTCCCAATACTCAAAAACATAAAAGAAACAGAGCAAAAAATTCAATCAAAATATAAAAAAATATGCATATAAAGAATAAAGAACTACTATAGATCAAAAAATAGATCCATATACATGGTGTAAAATAAATATTATAAAAAAAACATAATTGGACTCTATGTGACCTCATGGCCACCATCTGTCCATAATGAAAAACCCACTCCCCAAGCTAAATAGAAAAAAACATGAACCTAAAAAATAGCTTGGGTCTACCAACCCTGAGTGGAATAAGTATGGTGTGAGAGTAAAAATAAATAGGTAAATACTATATAATATATAAATTTACATTCTAAAAATAGTCTATAAATACTATTGTGAATTTATAATTATAAATAATGTTTTAAAACTTTTATAAAAGAACACAAAAGTACATAATCCCCTTTTAAAAACCCTTTTAAAGAATTAATGTAATCAATTTCCATTCTAAAATACATCTTCTAAAACCACCCTACACTATAGAAACTACCTAGATGAATTCATATGTTAGAGGAATAAAATATATACACATGACATAAGGTATATTGAAATAGAATATTACAAGATGTGGAAGGAACTGCATGAACATATAAATTAAAAAAGAACATGGAACCAATGGGACACATAAATTTAATGGTAATACAATGTTTTCAATCATGGTTATTTCCTATATAACTAAATAGGAATCCCAAAATTTACTTTTTTCAGAACCATCTACCGATATACCTATGGGATCCATAGTTAATCACTAACCAGCTACTCTATAGTATCCTGAGAAAGGGATTATACGACCATGAAAATTCATCTAGCTTTAAAGATATGGTCCATATAATTAGGACTAAATGGTAACCATCTCTCAACCCTATAGATGATTTCTATGATTTCATGGAATAGTAAAAGTAGAGGTGGGTAAGAAAGTACCAACATAATATCTCAATCATAATGAAAAATCATCCATTATACATACTAAGACCACCACCTGAAACATACGATGTGTGAACTGTAACCATTCTAGAGAAATTTTATATAGGTGTACACTTTTATGAAAATATTTTTAAAGTACCAAATAGGTCTTTACATTCAAAAATTTAAAATCATTTTCTCAGAGAAATATATTTAATTTTTAGAAAATAAATTCAAAATAAAAGGAAAACATCAACCATTTTTTCAAGGTTCAAAAAACGCCTTTATAGTATGGTTTTAGAAAAAACATTCCTAAAAATGTTTTTGTAAAAGGTTTGGAAACCTTAAAAATATTTAAAATTTTGAGATTTTTCTTACAATAAATTTTATGGACCATCCATTTATATGAATAAACACATCTAAATTGAAACCATGCCTGTCTATGAATATACATATATAACCTCGACATATATAAGGGGTTCCCAGCACTTGAATTTGGAATAAAGATTATTCACATTTTGGAAGAGTCTCCATAGGGATCTGATATAGGTCTAATGACTATGAGAGGTACTATCTATTTATATTAATCTTTAGTGACTACTTTATTTGATACTGGTTGATCACATTTGTTTATATAGACTCATATTGTGAACATGCTAAAACATCATACGTATCATTTATCTTATATGATGGATATTACTCCACCCCTATGAACAAAGAGAGGGCATGGTATCCATTGTCCTAATTGATTTTTCTCTTTATCCAAAATTGAACTTTCTTGAAATTTTATGGTTCTTGACATGAAATTTCATGATGTCATTCTTGGGATGGAATGGATTATTGCTAATAAAGAATGGATTTACTGTTATTTTGATGGGTCTCCTTTACTGAACCTGATGAGATGTGTCATATATTTCTATGAGAATGAGTCCTGAGGTTGATGAGATCTAGACATTATTTTATTGATTTAGGGACAATAATATCAGTGAAATTTTTTGATCTAGAGTAGGAATCATTGAGTGATTAAATCCCTCCACTTGTCATTGATTTTTCTAATGTTTTGACTTCTGACTTCTATAGTTTTTAACTGGTAAGGGAGGTAATGTTTTATATTTATTTGGTGCCTTGTATCCAGTTGGTATCTATACATTATTTCTATATGGAACCATCTGAAATGAGAGAGTTTAAGACCTATTCGGATTATCTATTAGAGAAGAATTTATACTCCAAAGTGAGTCACCTTGGGAGAAAACTATTCTATTTTCTAAGAAAGATGATGAAACACTTCACCTTTGTGTTTATTAGTGGAAACTCAAATGAGTTATGGTAAATAAAATGTATCCTTTACCATAGATTGATGATACATTTGACCAGTTGAAATGGTCGATGTGGATCTCGAAGATTGTTCTTTTATATGGTTATCACTAGTTGAGAATAAATGAACATTATATTCAGAAAACTACCATTCATAGTAGGTCTAGCCATTATGAATACATTTTCATACCATTTGGTCTACCCAATTCTCATGCAGTCATTAGGGATTTTATAAACATGATCTTCCCTGAGTACCATAATATGTTCTTTATGGTCTTTGTGGATGACATGAAAGTTTATTATATGTCTAATGAGGATCATTTCTGTCATATCATAGTAGTTATAGAATTATTTATAAATCAAAGACTTTATGAAAAGATATTAAAATGTGATTTCTAGTTTCGGGAGGTGATTTTATTGGGACACATGGTGTCACACCATGGTATTTTAGTTGAACCTGAAAATTGAATGCTATTATGAAATGTGAGGAACCATGTAATGTTTTTGAGATTCAGACATTCTTGGGATTAGTTGGGTATTATCCATATTTTGTAAATTAAATTTCAAAGATGGATTCCCCAAAGACATCTCTCACTGAAAATGGGTAAAGTTTGTTTGGGATGAGAAATTTCAGTGTTCTTTTGTTGATATGAAACTTATTTTGACTTCTCACTCGTGTTGAATCTTCCAATGGTTGAGCTAGGCTATGCGGTCTTATATGATGAATCAAGTTCAGGTTTGTTATGTGTTCTTTTGTAGGGTGACAAAATGGTAAAATATGGCACTAGGAATCTTATGCCACATGAGAAGAATTATCGGACCCCTAACCTTGAACTTGTAGATATGATGCACACACTTAAGAGTTAACAGAAGTACATTTTGGGAGAAATGATTACCATGTTTTCTAACGATATGGGATTAAGTTATATATTATCTCAAATATATTTTAATCTATTATAGGAGTTGGGTGGAGTACCTGAAATCGATTGATCATGACATTTCCTATACCCCAAGGAAATGGAATTTTGTTACAAATGCTTTCATCAAGGAACTTCTAACCCAAGCTATGAAAAAATCATCAAAATATTGGATCTTGATGGATATTTTTATATAGTTTCATATTTGGGTTTTGGAAATAGAATTTTAGGTTGTCTTGGCTTGTGTTCTATTGAACTATGTGCTTTGGGATATATTTTTTTCAGAATAATATTTTGATGATGAATTATGTATCATTAGAGAATCACTTTATTGTAGAGAGACTATTGCTGACTGGACTATCTCCATGGAGGGTATTATATGCTTCCCAAATTATTTTGTTGTGAAATTGTCTACTATTAAACCTATAATGGTATATTTCCATAATTCCTAGTGGGCTGTGCACCTAGGAATCCCAAATACGTTTAGGATATGCGGCGTCGATTCTGGTGGCCTGGTATGAGATGATATATTTTTGAGTTTAATTTCCCATTATTAAACATACAAATAGGGAAAGTCCAAGCATCAGAGACCTTTACATTTTTTTCATCCACTTTTAGTGATGACATGGAAGTGGGATAATATAAGGCCCCAGCCTTAAACCTTACTTAATCTTGAGTTATTACAAGATTACACATTGAGGATCTTTTCAGGTTTAGATTTTTAGAGAATTAGATCATGAAACTTGCATTACATTCCACATTTAAACGAAGTGGTAACATAAAAGACAATATTCATTCTTCCCATCAACGGAAACCTATTTAAAATAAAACACGGATTCTTTCTTGACACATCCTTGACACTATCATCACATCATGTACCTTTCCCTTGACATGTGAAAAACATTTCAAAAACTTGGGATGAGCACAAAAAGCTCAGTAAGGGTTATAAAAATATGGAAAGGAAACATGAGTTCATAAATACATAAGAATGAAGTCATACTTTACCCATAAAACATAGGCATATCAAATCATGAATAAATCATAGAAAACATAAGACATAAAGGTAACATGAGGCATTCATAACATTCTTACGTAGGGAGTAACCCTCTTGGTTACGTTTGGAATACCCATCACAGTATATTCCCTAAATCTCTTCGGAGAAACCTTAACGTTTCACTCCTTCGCGTTACCCAATGCATTGGAGAGCTATATCAGGCTCACCCTCCCTTAGTTTATCACGGAACCACCCGTTCTTCATAACAATGCCCAAGAACCATAACATAATCGTATCACATAAACATGAATAAAGGAAACATAACATTTCCACATTTCAATCACAATATAACATTTTAGGATATTGAAATAATGAATCCATTCAAAAAGAAACCATTTCCAAAACCATTTAAAACATTTAATAAAGAGATTTTTGAATCAAAGTGTCCCATACCACCTTGAAGATTTTAACATTTTAAACCATTAATATAAATAAATCCTTAAAACCATTTTGAAAACATGGATATTAATAAGAACAAATAATTAAAACATTTAAAACGATATTTTGGTTAAAGGGGTTTTACCAAAATTAGAGACACTTGAATACAATAATCGAGGAATAACATTTAGTCAGAATTATATAATATCATGAGAATAAAAGGATTCATGATATAATACTCCAAAGGATAGTATATACACCATATAAGAGTGAATTGGTGCATAACAACAATGAGCCCTCAATAGAAATGTCAAATGTGATGAAATCCCTTATAAAGAAGGTATCCTTAAATTAAGGACAAATAAATCTCAAAAAATATGCGTGAAAAATATATATACACCCAATATAAGTGGATATTAAGTGTAAAACAATAAAAGGTCATTCACACATATTCAATGGATGACATATTCAATGACTACAAGTTGAACCCAAAGAAATCGAAATTGGGTTAAAAAGTTCCCTTGACAGCCTAACGGCATCACATCAAAATGAGTTTATGAGAGATAAAAAGTGTATCTCATCACTTGGACATAAAATTTACATCAATAAGGATGTATTAGAACATATACCAACATAAAAATATGTAAATTAAAAGACCCAATAAAAGAAGTCTTTTAAAAAAGAGGAGGGTGAAAGGTTCCCTTACCGACTTGGGTATCTTTCAAAACATACACCCCATGAAAGAAAGGCAATAGGTCATTGATGTAAATACTCATAAACGAAAGTATATTACACAAAGAGTAGAATAATGGGCAGTACATACACCACTCAATGGAATTTGTGGCAAATGTAGCATAAATCTCACGGGAATAAAAGTGAGATGAAAAATCCCTCACGAAAACTCGGCAGCCTAACGGCGCCACATAAAACATCCGAATATGGATTGATGAGATAAAATAGGGTATCTCAACACATTACAATATAATGTACAGAAAGAGGAATATAAAAGAACATCCCCCAACATTACAAATAGGAGCTTAAAAGAAGTGACATAAAGGAGAGTACTTAAAAACAAAGAGCGAAGTTAGATCTCTTACGAAAGTTCGGCAGCCTAACGGCGCCAATCAAAACTTCCAAAATGGATTAATGAGAGAGAATAGGGTCTATCATCACATGAACATAAACGATACAGTAGGATTAATATAAAATATCATCCCAATAACAAGAAATATGAGCTTTAAAAGGAATGACATAAAAGAGTGTACTTAAAAAGAAAGAGAGGAGTAAGATCCCTTACCTCGGGTCCGACTTGACTCGATCGTTCTTTAACGTCCTGAATAATAAACTTGAGTTAATTTCCACTTTATTAAGAACATTTTTCTAGTTCATTATTCATATTATATCACTTATTTCCATGTTATAAACATTATGTAAACATTTAAGTTAATAATGTTTGTTTTGTCGATATTTGGTTCTTAAGTCGAAAGTGGACTTCTTACCATTACATGTTGTTCGTGTGGTCAAATGTTTATTATATCCAGAATAATATTCATGATTTGGATATCATATATGTCATATATATCCAGTACATGCATGCATTTAAAACATTACATAATCATTTAGAGGTAAGAAATGAAATGCACCGTTCATGGAGACGGTAAGCCGTACGTACGCATAAACGCTACTTTCATTTCTATTTCATATTTTATAGAATGGAATAATAATGATATAAAGGTATATTATAATTACAGTATAATATCATATATAATATCATAGTTCCATCCTTTATACATCCCACATATGGTATTTAACGAATCAAATCACTTTGAGGGGGCGGTAGTCCGCACTTCCTTAAATGAAGATATCGCGTATACCCATAATGGAAGCCATAAAGGTAAGACAAAAATGAAAAATACAGAAGCATAAATAAAACATAAACATATTATATATCATATATAAAAATAGTGACATCATAATGGCCACCTTTTAAGGTGTTAAATGAGTATTGAACAATCATCGTTTCGGGAGCCAGAATTTCACCATCCACGGAAACCGTATGTTCTTTAACCATTTGATGTAGTTGTGTGAGAGTTTAGCTCGAATAAATCTTATAACAACATCCTAGTATATTGAAGATACTGTTGTTTTCACAAAAGAAGTAAATAAAAAGAGTTTAGGGGGTTGGAGAAGCAAAATAAAACAAATGAACATGAGAGAGTGAATTACCTTTAAAAGTGTAACTCCTTTTGATTTGAGCCTAAAGGCTTCCTTTGAAAGGATTATGCCCAAAGGGAATCCTCTAGGATGATGATATGGATGTGGAGAGAGTAAATGGGAAGGGTTTGGCCGAGCCAAAGGCTTTAGGAGTGTGTTAAATGAGGTAGAGGTGAGGGCCTTTTATAAGAGGAGAGGAGGGGCACTTTTGGAAAGTAAAGAAATATTACTTTATTTGAAAATGTGTTTCGGTTTCAAAAGGTCCCACATTGATATAATTAGTGGATAAGGTGATAATTCTTCTAAATCCACTCATCCAATAAGTTTTGGACATGTGTAGTTCATAGATTTTACATTATCTTTCCATTTTATTTAAATCGTCAAATAATGATGTCATCGCTGCATCATTATTATGTCATAAATAATTTAATTTATTTAATGTCTAAAAATTATAAAAAAAATACTATGATGTAGTAAATCTTTTTAGATTTCCAATTAATATTTATAATCAGAACGATGACTTGTATAACCCCACTTAAAAATTGTTTTAGTAAAACATATCATGTTTTTGTCAATTTTACTTTTACATTAAATAAAATGTTCTTTATGTCATTTCCCAACCAAAGTGGATCCATGGGGTCCCCAAGTTGACCCATGGATTGTATTGGTCGGCCATGATACAACCAATGAGGGTAAGACATGTGTCAAGCTCATGTCATTTTATTAAAGCATTATTTTTACCTTAAACTACACTAATTACCACTAATCGCGATTAAAAACTTAATAAGTTACTATTCACCAAAAAATTATTTTAATCTCATTAAACCAAATTTTACTTCTTAATGACAACCATTTATGTCAGATTTTTGAAAATCAAAACATAATGATGGCAAAATTTCATTTAAATGGAAAAATCAGTTTTTATAAGTACCACTTAGTGGTTTCACTATTCATCAAAAATTGAAGTTTTTCAGAAAAATCCCAAAAAGTCACCCTAAGCTATATTTGATATTCTGAATTCAAAAATGAAGTCCGTTTTAAAAAATTCAAAACATATAAGTCACATTAATTAATTTAATAATTAATTCCCGCTGTCATGACAAATAGCGTGTTTTATGAAACAATAAGTATCAAAAGATTGACACTAGTTTAAGTCTGATTTCAAAGTGAAATTGATTCGAACGACCACTATTGGATTTAATGGTAAAAATATTTTCTAATTTCACTTTAAAACCAATTCAAAATATAATCTAATCATATAAATAAATTAGATTAAAAAGTGGTTTTGAATTAAAATACAACATTTTACACTATTCATTATAAAAAAGAACTTTATCGGAAAGATACCAAAAATTTACACAAAGTAAATTTTGATGTCCCAATTCTTAATAAGAGTTTTATTTGGTCCAAAAGAATGTTTAAGAGTGAACAAACCTATATTTAATGACGGTTCTCCATCAAAAGGTGATAAGTGAACCTTTAGTGAAAACTAGGGCATATACACCTAAAATTGAATTCTTTCCGTATTTTAAGCCTTTATCTTTTATTGTATAAATGTAAAAATATTTAAGAACATATATAATCATATTTTAGTTATTTCTATCCATTCCCGCCATTACAACGACTACATGTTAACTACCATTTAGAATAATATTATTTTATTATTAGAGTGCAACGTAAGATTCCCAAGAAACTCATTGTTGCGTGTTAGGTACGCCCTCGAGCATAGCGTCCCCTTTAAAGTCATATTAATATTTTATTCACAAATATGGATAAATATGAAAATGGAATATTCCTTATTTACCTGGGGTGTTACAGATAATATCACTTTAGATTTTGTGGTTGGGTTTCTGTATACCCATAGAAAGAAGAATGCGATATGGGTTTTGATTGATAGACATACCAAATCAGCTTCCTTTATACCCATTAGATATTAAATCAATGTTTTGGAGCTAAAAATATCTATGTGAAAGCTAGATTCAGTTTAATAGAGTTAAATCCAATATATTATCTAATATAAATCTTCATTTTACTTTTCTTTTTTGGAAAGGCCTTTAGGAGGTGAAGGGATATCTGGTTTCTTTAACATGGAATACAATCCGTAGATGGATGGGAAAATAGAGATAGAGATAGATATAGATTCTGGATGATATACTTCATGTATGGTTCCTTGATTTTTTTTTGCATCATGGGATGACAATTTGGGACAGGTTGTGTTAACTAATAACAATAGTTACCAGTCCATGATCAAAATGTCACATTTTGAGGCCTTGTATGGACAACCTTGTAAATCTCCATTGTGTTGGTCAGATATTAGTGAATTCTCCTTGGATGGACCAGGATTGGTTAAAGATACATCAAAAAAGTGTTAGTTGATTCATTAGATAATTTTTATGGCATAGATCCAGTATAAATCATATGCTGATCATTTTCATAGACTGTTGGAATTCTCAGTTGGTGACTAGGTGTTTTTGAAAGTTTCACATCACTTAGGCCATCAATTGGTTAGGTGGAAAGGGATTCTTACTCATTATTTTTTGAAATATTTTGAGGTTTTTTAGGTGGGGAATGCATCTTAACATTTATTAGTTCCTTCATAGATGACGTTGATACATAACTTGTCCCATGTATCACAATATCAAATGTATCTTTTGATCCATATCCTTTTTTGAGTTGGAGTGATCTTGATGTTAAGACTAATTTATTTATGATTGACCATCCATTTAGGATTTTTGATTCCAAGATAATGGTATTTGATGGGAGGATTATACCTTTGGTCCATGTGCTATGGAAGCATGGTTCTGATTTGCATGGGACTTGGGAGGGGGAGGAACTAATGAGAGACTAGTGGCCTTATCTTTTTTGTATGGAAAAATCATGACATGATTTATGGGTATATAAAGTATTTATGGTTGTGTGGTTTCAATATACCATTATTCTTTAAGGCATGGATGATTTTTTGGTTATTATTTTGTTTTATTTTTTATAGAAATTTGACCCTTTGTTGTCTATTAGGCGATTTAACACTGTGTAAAGCATTACACGCTGTTTAATGTCCACCAGGAAGTGGCCATGATAATTTTACACAATGTGAAATGATTAAATGATGTGAATAGTTTACATGATGTGAATTTTTTTTAATAAAAATATGGTTCATTTTTCAGCGTAATATAACTTCAAGGATTTGACTTCGTGTTATGGGAATACATGGTGTATAAATCTCTTAGCCTTTTGGTTTTATGAGGGGGGCCATTTAATTGTTTTTCATTCCACCTATAACCATTACCATATCAACATAAATCCATCCCTAGGATATTTTATAAATCTCCAATACCTCTGGATAAAATTTTTAGTGATTGATCAAAATGTTTGTTGCATTTCATCTCTTTGGATAAGTGGTCTTCCTATATTTTCCATTCTTTATTTCCTTCCTCCTTGGAGTGTGATAGACTGTCTTGGGGTTTATGGATCAAAACTTCATGTTGTTCAATCTTGTGTCTAGGTTGTGTTCTTAAATATTTTATACCTTTTCCCTTTATTGGAGAGTCCTTTTTTGAGTGTTTATAATTGATTCCATGATTAAATGTAGTTGATTCTATTTGATATTGTCCATGTGATTTATCCTTGATTTTCTGGATATGATTTGAATTTCTTTGAATTTATTTATGAAAACCCATCTCGAGTTGAATTTGAATTTTGAATTGAATTGAAATGTAATTTTGTTAAAAACCCCTAATTCCAATTGAAATGGAATTTGGGGCATATTTTTAAGTCAATGAAATTTATGAAATTATTTGAGATTTGATATTAGAAAATAGATTAAATTGAATTTATAAAAACCAATGATTGGTTTTGTTTTGAGAAGGCATGAATTAATAAAAAACCAAAATTTTGATTTTAAAAGTGAATTGGAATTTTGAAAAGGTAAAGTGGGAAATTAAATTGAGAATGATGATTGATTTGAAATGTAATGATTTTACCCTTTTCAATTAACTGATTAAGAACATATGAGCCTAGGTAGTTCATGGGTTACTTGGGAAAAGCACACATGGATGATTATTCCATAGAAATATATTTATGATAAAATATATAAAAAAACCATGTTAGGAATATATTATACCGATGAGATATCGATGAGTCCTATTTGGCCTGAGACTAAGGGACGTGTGTACCCATATTTCCATGGTCACTGATATGATACGTGTGAGGATTATATAACTAGAAACTACAATACCTAATGTAATATGACCATATTTATTGTTGTGATTTTTTTATTATAAATTTCATTGATATAAAACTCTTTTATTCATGCCAGTTGATTTATATAAACTATTTTATATAATGTGTTTCTTTAATTAAATATTGAAATGTTTTCCAACATTTTTTAATGAAATAATATTTAGTTTTAAATATCTAAATCTTTTTACATGACATTTTTTTATTAAAATTGAAAGAGTAATTTGGTTTTTTATTACGGAATATATTATGTAACACTTGGTGAGACCCTACTAGGGTTTTATCTCAGAATCTACCTCTGCCTTTCAGAATTTGTATACTTCATTCTTCCAGGTTGGAGAAAAAGAAAATCACCTCTTAGACGAGGTGGGTGTTTTTGATAATCTGGTATTCGAATGATGTTTCATTTAGAAGTTTTTTCTTTCATAGGAGTTCTTTGATTATGTACATTTTTGGGGTTTTGAAAGATCTGTTTAGTTTCTTGTGATTTATCTATATAGAGTTGTGAGAATACTAGATTTTTTTATATATTCTAGGTTTATTATGGAAAAAATATTCCCCATTTTATCTTGTAAGATGCCTGGTCCTAGTTTCCAACTGATGGTGATCAAGAATACCCTTCTGGCTATGTCAATGAAGGCTCAGGTATCAGGGTACTAGGGTGTCTAGGCTAGTTTGTGACAGAAACCATAAATGAGGGTTTCATTATTATATAGTGATGTTAAAATACCTTTATAAATTATGAATTTATTTTTAAATATTAAAATAATCATCTGTATTAATCCACATTGTAAATATATAAAAAATTAAAAAACAAATTTATAACATTATTTTTATGATAGGTTTGTATGAATCACCACCTTTTTCTATGGAGCTTTCTTGAGAGGTCTATATAAAGAGATACAATCCTTATAAATAGGATGGAACAATCTATAAGTGATGCGATTTTATTAAACCCTTTTAAACCAAATCCCTCTTAGATCTTGTTTTTATTTATGTATTTATATAGAGGTTATAGAATAATGTTTCTTGAAGGAGATTATTCCAATAAAAATTTAGATTTACATATCCCATGAATACCATATGAGGAATGATTCCAATAGTTATTTCTCATTTATCCTTATCAAGATCATTAAAATAATCATGGATAAATAATATTTAATCGTAGAAAATGTATTAGTTAATTATATATTTTATTCAATTAAAAATAAATCGATGGATCTTGGGGAAATTTAGTTTTTTAGGATTATTTATCATTGTGGGTTTTCAAGAATTTATATCTCTAAAACCTCTTTGTTCCACTTGAGAAACTTATATATCATTTAGAGTGATATTTAAATAGATTTTGAAACTTAAAAATAGATTTTTTTTTTCAAGAATCAAAATATATATTCTATAAAATGGTCCTGGTTCTAAATATTTTTCATAGCCATGCCATTTATAAGTGAAAATGACCTTGGTTTAATAATTGATATGAAAAGACTTCATGATTTGTCAATAGTAGGCATGAAATAGTTTAATGAAAAAATGAATAATAAAATAACAATATTATACTGATTTACTTGAGAAATTTTCATGGTTATTATCCAAATATGATACTTATAAGAAAACTATGATGTAAATGTGTGAAACTGTATCATGATTTTTTAGCATAGGAATATTGAAGGATATATCCCAAATGACTTCACCCAGATACATAGATAGTGGTTTCCTTCAGTTTATATTATATAATAAGATAAACTACACAATTAATTCTATAAATTTTTTATGGGATTTATACATTTATATAAAAATAAAATTTGTCATAAAATTTAAAAAATCACACAAGTGCATATTCTGAAAGATGAGACATAATAAAAATGGCTTGTTTAAAATTATTCTAATTTTCTTTGATGGATGTGATATTGGTTTAAAGTTGATTAAAATGGATAAATAATTTAATGTTTGTTTTATAAAATTGAAAATAAGTATTAATATAATGATGTTTTATTATTTTTTGTCATGTTCATAAATTAGAATATAAAAGGCTCATCTTAATGGCCTTATTTTAAAATTTATTTAAACAATTCAAAATAAAGAGTTTTAATAGATTTGATCAATGATTAAACAAAATGAAATATTTTATATATTTTTTTTGTAAATATAATTAAAATAAAATATTAAATACTTATATTATAATTTTCCTTTTCATAAATATCATATATTTCTGATAATAGGGAGATCATGATAAATTCCATGCATGTGATTGAAAATGATTTTTTCCTATTATGATATAGATAAAAAGTATTTATATTTAAATGTTATGGAATTCACATAATATAATGTTTAATTATAAGGTATCTACAATTGATAAATAATGAAATATTTATAGATTTTCTATCTAGTGCATAAATTTATGAATTTTTCATCTCTTTATCATCTTCCATACTTTATATTCAATAATATAATTATTAATATTAAGAATGTATTTATGATTTAATTTATAGAATTAAACTACTTCAAATAAATCTCATACCATGTATATAAGGAGTTACATGATAGATATGGCATTAAGATTTAGTTATGTTTAACCATGATTTTAATTTTAATTTTGGTTACTATCTTAATTGAAATGTGATGAACCCTAAATGATTAGGAAGATAAAAAAATCTATCATAATTTAAATCAATAAAGGGAGAGCTGAGATAAGAAAATAATCCTGACATGGTCAAAAAAATAATGATCTTTACAATAAGGGTTGGACATCAGACAAAAATATTTGACATCCCAATAATGTGGTGTTTATATAACCTTCTTCTTATAATCATGGTAAATTTTTTTATTAAGATAATTCATTAGATAGTTTTTATGGGTATATCAGGATTTATATATTATAAACATTCTCCTGGATGGGTTGGTGATATATTAGAGTTGATTTGGTTCCCTAGAAATGATGCATTATTAAGGATGTAGAGACCGTAACATGATGAGATAGTATTATTCCATGAAGGTTTGAAGTTGAGAGAGTATTTAATCAAACATGATAATCCTTATATGATACAAATTTATTATTATATGAAGGCTTATTAATTAATTTTAATTTTTATCTTATAGGGGTATTACATTACAATGAGGAGGTTCCATACCACACGATTCTATAACATAGAACATTTGTGTGCCACTAGAATTATGTTATAAACCATAATCAGTTTTTTATAACATAATATTTTATTACATGTTTTATAAAAAAACATTGATAATAAATATTATATTATGAATAAATACATTACATTTTAAGGAAATAAATTTTTTTTCTTGATTTTGAATATGTTAATGAATATTTTAAGATAGATATAATCTATGATTTTTGGATACTTTAGATCATGTTATAATGAACATAATCATGCAATAATGCATCTGAGGTCTTTTAAAAAACATTTTACCCATGAATTAAATAATTAAAAATATTAATATAATTGAAATTGAATTCCAAAGATGATTCCAAAAATGAT
This sequence comes from Viscum album, assembly GCA_963277665.1. Taxonomy (NCBI): domain Eukaryota; kingdom Viridiplantae; phylum Streptophyta; class Magnoliopsida; order Santalales; family Viscaceae; genus Viscum; species Viscum album. The sequence continues at coordinate 1,986,304,651 of OY728122.1, forward strand.
TTATCTGAGTTTGAGGAGGAATATAATCGTGCACACATAATATATAATCTGAAGGTCGTAGTGGAGGAAAGTGAAAATTTGATCAGTTTTTTGAATATGATTTTTATCATAACTTGATGTTTATGACTATATTACCCCTTAATTGCTTTTTCTTATTGATTATAATATAAAAATGTGGATAAAGGGATCATGACTATTACTCAACAGGGATTATCTACTGAATTAAAAGAATTTCTGAACCATATAAATCTATTCTTCCATGTATATTATATCTCACCCTATATCTCTAATAGTTTATTGGTTTCATTCATAAATTCTATTTTTAATTGGGATAAGAATAATTTATTTAATATTTTTTTGTTTTTGTAACCACTGATTCATCACCTATTTGTGTTTTTCCAACTCTCACATGGTCCTATAATTTGGTTAGTGAGCATGGATATTATTGAAGATATAATTCGATGTTCATCAATTGGTACTTTATAGATGCTTCTATAGAGAAACAATTCCCAATATTCCAATGAATAAATGTATTTTTCAACATTTATATACACATTTGATCAAATAGATCTATAGAGGGAATTAATTTCATTAACAATTAGGGTATTATCTTGTTTTACAATAATCTATTTCTTCTATAGAATGATATGATGGTTTCAGGTCATCTTCCTCTTGGATTGGATATATTTTGAATCAATAATATTAGTATTTATATATATAAAGGTGGGGATACTAATAATTTAGTTTATAAAAAGAATATGAATAATTAAGGGAGGTTTCACAATGCGATACTCTCATCCATACTTTAGAGAGAGTTGGCCCATGTCATGGAATTGATAACGGTGAATGGAGTTTAAGGATAACCTATGAAATATATGGTAGAGATATAAAGTTCAAGATTATTAAAATTGGAGAAGTTTATTAAGTGAGTAATTTATTTATTTATCTAAACAAAAATACTATCTCAATTTGAAGTTGAAGAGAATTTCTTAAGGATTTCGTAGTGATTAAGAATATAGTGATAATTATCAAGAAAAGTTGATGAAAAATCTATATGATTAAGGATCATGACTTGGATGAGTGGACTCTTGATAATTTCAAAAATTAACTGACTTCTTGTGAGATATGGAGGGGAACAAACCTGGAAAATACTGTGATATCAAACAATTATACCCTAGTAAAAGAACCAAATGGTTTGAAACTCCTCAAATATAAGAGTTTTCATGAATAAGAAAGTTACATAGAGGATTATTCAGTGAATTTAAAAAAGTTTATTTCATTCTTCTCTAAAGGAATTTATGGATGAAAAGGTAAATAAATTGGTAAACTTCCTTTTTTTGTGTTTTAATTATGGAATGATTTGACATTTTAAATAGTTTATCTAAAAATAATGGAATATAGAGTGAAAATTACCCAACAAAGAGATCATCATGGAGAAAAAATGTTGAATGTTGTTGTGAAAGATGGAATTTTTGAAAATGGAATGAAGGAAAAAAAATTATAAGTAGAATAATTTTATACAAAAACATGTTGCTATATCTTGTGATGATGATAGTAAAATTGATGAATAATACTTATAGAATAAATGAGTTTAAATATTTATGGTCAAATAAAAATATTCCAATGATCCCTCTAAAAAAGAAGGTTGAAGGGATAATAAATAAAAGGATGATAAGACACTAAATGTGTTTTAATTAACAATGGATCTCTTGGTTTGTTTGAAATAAAAAAAGTAAAATTGATAGAGAAAAGTATGCATTGAATAATGAGAATGATTCATTAAATAAATTTCTTTATGAGTGAAATGTTATGTCAATTTATATGGTAGGAAAAATAGTTTCATAGAATATGGGTGATCTCAATAAAATGATTCATTAAACATAAAATATTTTTTTCATTACAAAAATATATCTAATTTCTACGAATGAAGAATGAATTTATCTTTTGTTAAAGTTATTTGAATTTGAAAATTTATTGAAAGGATTTTTTTAAGTATAGTATACAAATTATATAAAAGTATTTGGTAAAAGTTATAAAGCAGATGAGAAACTTTTTGATTCTACCAACTAACTCAGATATTTTGTTATGATTACATAAACCATTGTTTTGGAAATTTAATCTTATAAAAAAATTGTACCCCCAAAAACAGGAAAGGGAAGAAGGTTATTACTTACCAAAATAAGGATAAAACACTCATTTACCTTATGAGTATTAGTGATAAAATATATATAATAAGATGGATATAAAATAATAAGGATGGTGAATTCAAGGTTAATAGAAAATCAAAGGTGAAAGAATATGTTCCTACACCTGATGGTATTTAAAAAATTAGTAGATTTTAAATTAAATGGAAAATTTAGAAGAATATTTCAATAAAAAAAATTAAAATGGAGAATAATCCATTTTAAATAAATAAATTGGTAATATATAGTGTAAGAGGAAAAATATTATGTGTGTTAGTACAATATTCCACTACCATAATCAAAGAGAGTTCTTAAACCAAGTGAGTTTCATGACAACGTTTGTTGAGGGAAACTGTAAAAACATGAACAGGAGAAGGTAAAATTGCATAAAAATTTTGTTTCTCACAAGAAAAATATTTAATGGTATGATAAATATAGACACATCAATAAATAGTGTTTTTTAAATTTTACAAACACATCTAAAATAAAAAAAATTATAGATCTATTAGGAGTAAAAGTAATCAAGATCACGTGGCAGAGGCTTGAGTGTATTTAATAAAAAGTGAAAATAAATGGATAAATAATAATTTTTCTCAATAAAAAATGAAAATTGAAGTATATATTAGAAACATACAAAGGTATTATGGAATATCTATTAATTTAAAAAATGACACATCACTTTATATGAATTGTTTCAGAAGTAAAAAATCCTCAAGAGGAATTTTGAATCTAGAAATTTTCTCTTTGTCAATGGTATGAGGAAAAATATCTTTATTATCTCTCAAAAGTGTTATAATTACAATAAGGGAATATTTTAATAGAATGGATGCATCATTTATAGCATAAAAATTTTATTCCAAAAACCTAATGAATAAATATGTTAAATTAATGAAATTTTTGAATAAAAGATGAGTCCATGTTCTATGATGAATCCCTAAGCATTTTTCCTACCAAATCCCAAAGCACATGTAACAACCTTGAGAATAATCCCAAAGATAAATGTTGAGAATATCCTTTAACTATAAACCACTTCCACTGCATGACATACCAGTTCATCTGAAGAGATTACCCTAATGGTTGGGTTCTTAGGGACATTATTTCTATAAAAGGCTTCGACCCCCTTTTTGGACTCCAAGAACCTAAGGATGAAGATCCCAAGTACCTATGAAATAAAATTAATTGTTTACACATAATATATTTCCAAAACCTCCTTTATGTTTTTAGATAAAAACCTAGATAATGTGATTAAAAATTGCGGTTTTTAGGTCATCTGAGGGATTTTTACATATATCTTAGTGAAAGAAAACTTCACCCAATCATTCACATTGGATAAGATGGAGGAACTATTTAAAGATACTCTATAAAAGAAGACAAAAAAACTATGATTCCAATTTATTTTAAATTAGAGGAGGCCAAACACATGACCCAGTGGATCACTTGGATTTCCAATTCGACGAGGTCATATATCTCGGTGATGTATGTCCCTTTCACCAAATTACTTATAATAAACTCCTTGTATTATTTTCAGCTCAGTAAAAACCCTAATTATTGTTATCTCACATAGGCCTAAACCTGGTAAACATTATACAAATGATTATTCCAATTTTCACATTCATGTGGCCTTTACTATCATGCATTACATTAATAATTGAAATATCATAACCTATAAAAGACCTTGTAGGTTTTATTCTCTAAGAATATACCATAAAAATATTATTAATAATCTACTTAATTTATTGGAAGGATCCCTTTTCTTTGAGATACATAGTTCATCCCTCTTTTCCTGAAATAAGTATATCATAGTCCATGAAATAATGGTATAAAAAGATAAAAAAACCATAAAACAAACCATTACTAGGATCCTTTCTTCCACTATTCCATCCCATAATACTGTAAACTACTTAAATTTGGTTTTAATCATATGAAATTAAACTATATAGAATAATTGTATTTGTTTTATAACCTTAGAAGAAGCAACCATTAGTCCTAGTTAAATGTCCTTATAATAAATACCAATGGTCATTGTCATATGACCTTAAAAGTTGTGAAGTGCCTTATCATTTGGAAGAAAATTATATATATTTTGACTCCATTTATATGGATTCATGGGAATAATCTTCTATGATCCTAATCACTCCATCATAATAGCTATTAACTCCTTAGAAAAATACATGCCTTCTGGAATGGATTTTAATTCTAGATCATCATGTTATATGAATTTAATCTATAGTTTTACTAATTAATTAGACAAATTGAGAAACAATATTTTTCCCCTATATAATTTTATTTTAAATGCATGATATCAAAAAATAACTTTCATAGAAGGGAAGATGTTATTGTTACTATGATGGATTTCAGGAAAAAATACATAAATCTATTAAATAATCATGGAATAAACAATAAAATTATTTATGGGATGAGTCTACCTCTCTCCTATCGATTCTAATATACACCACATAGTTAAAATAACCAAATGGGATATATAAAATTAAAGTGTCAAAACCAAAGTGAACCCAATATAATTTTTTTATTTATTAAAGTGATTGATTGAAGATTTGTTATCATTTATGATACTCCATTGATTTAATTGTTGTTTTTGAATATATCTTAGAATACAAATGTTGTCCTCAGTAAGTGTATCATAAAGAATCAGGATCCCTAGAAAATCTAGAAATAATTGTATGAGAAGTATAATTTCCAATAATTAAAAACTAGTAGAAACCAAAATATATTAAACTATTTAAATGAAAGAATCTAATATAAAGATATTACAGACACTATTTCCAAATTTTTTTATTATGCCATGTGGTAAAATACATGGTGGGAAAATATTAAAATAATGGTATTATTATGACTCTAGATACTAATAATACAAATCTAGGGGAGTAAAATCCATTTTAGGTGTCACCTTGATGATAGGGAAATAAAAAGTATTCAACCCCCATCACTACTTCAAACCACATTGTGGTTCAATCGCCAGAGCAAGAAAATACACATATAACTTATCTTTGGGATGTTGAAAATGATGTCCAATAAGACGAAAAAACTACACCAAAGTGGTGTAGAAATGATCCCACTAAACATGGGTTTCATCAGTACTACATAACCCAAAATCCTCAAGAGAGTGATAAGAAAGTTATTCCCAACCTGGTTATACATGCAAGAGAACCTAGAAAAATATCATTCTAGGGGTAATAAACTACAAAGAATTTGGAGTAGGTATTAACCCCTACCATTAATACTGTCATAGGTACCCATTGTTTGATCTTGATGGTATCAAGGGGTATTTTCAAGTCATTTTCAGTAAGAATCATAGCACTTCAAGGTGAATATTAGTGACTTCATGAAAATATTCCTTATATTCAATGGATAAAAAATACTATAGATGTTCTCCCATATCATTAACCATCTTGGGTCGACCCTTGAATTATGAACCCAATATAGACCGCAAAAGGCTCAAAGGGTGTCCACAATCCCCATGGGTTGACTGAAATCATTAGGGAATCAAAAGTTAAATAATTGGGGATGATTTCTCCCAATAATCACAAAATTAAATGAAACAAATCACACAACACAATAAGAATATAAAAAATATGAATATAAATAAAAAAGAACTACTATAGATCTAAAAAGAGATCTAGATGCACGACATAAAAAAATAGTATAACAAAAAATAGAAATGGACCCCATATGACCTCTTGGACACCATCTATCCATAATGAAAAACCCACTCCACAAGATAAATAGAAAAAAACATGAACCTAAAAAATAGATCAGGTCTACCAATAATGAGCGAAATAAGTATGGTGTGAGAAAACAACTCAATAGGTAAACACTATATAATATTCGAATTTGCTTTCCCAAAATAGTCTATAAATACCAGTTTGAATGTAAAATTAAAAATAAGGTTTTATTCATTTTATGAATGAAAACAAAAAATCATAATCCCTTTTTAAAAACCCTTTTAATGATTTCATGAAAACAATTTCCATTCCAAAATACATCTTTAAAAACCACCCTAATGGAAATAACACAACCTAGATGAATTCATAAGTAAGAGGTATCCAATATATACACATGACAGAAGCTATATAGAAATGGAGTATTACAAGAGGTGGAAGGAAATACATGAACATATAAATTAAAATAGAACACGGAACCAATGGGAAACAAAAAATTAATGACAATACAATTTTTTAAATCATGGATATTTCCTAAATAACTGAAGGTGAAACCCAAAATGTACTTTTTTCAGAACTATCTACCAATGTATTGATGGGATCCATAGTGAATCACCAACCTCCTACCCTATAGTATCCTAACCAAGAGAATATCCCACTATGAAAATTCATCTTCCTTTGGGGATCTATTCCATATTATTAGGACAAAATAGTAACCATATCTCAACCATCTAGATGATTTCTATGATCCCAAGGCATAGTAAACGTGGAGGTGGGGAAGAAAGTTCCAACATAATATCTCACCCATGATGAAACATAAACCATTATACATACCAAGACCACCACCTGAAAATAACGATGTGACAAACCTCACTATGCTAGAGGACTTCTATACAAGTTTTCACTTTTAAGAAAACATTTTTAATATACTAACTAGCCCTTCACATTCAAAAATTTAAAATAATTTTCTAGTAGAATAATATTATCTTTACAAAAAACTAATTAAAAATACAAAGAAAAATTAACCTTGTTTCAAGGTTCAAAACAAGCCTTTAGGGTATGGTTTTAGAAAGAAAATTTTAAAAACGTTTTGGGAAAAGGTTTGGAAACCTTAAAACTATTTAAAATATTATGGTTTTACATAGAACAAATTCTATGGAACATCCATTTATATGCATGAACACATCTAAATTTACACCATGTGTGTATATGAATATGCATATATCACCTTGAAATATATATAAACGTCCATAAGAACATCAAAGGATCAATTTAAAGAAGTAATTTTTTTTGAAAAAACACAAGAGTTCATTATAAAAAATACCAAATTGTTAAAGGGAAACAAAAACCCATCAAAACTATAATTTAAATTGCAACAATGTATCACAAAAAACCACTATGTTAAAATGATTATTTGAATACTAATAATACACTTTAGAAACTATTGGTAATTTTAATAAACACATATCATACATAGACATTGAAAACATATAAGAATAACAATATAATTATATATAAAACCCATTTTCATTCAAACCACCAACCTGAGAGAACATAATGATTTTTTAGGAATCAAAATAATGAATAGAATAATAAATAATGATTTATAAAAGGTCATGCATCTCAAGTGATGTTTCAGAAAGGAAATAGATAGAGAAACCAACCTCAATGATATGAAAACACAATGAAACCATTGTAAGTAGGAAGAACCAGGACAAAGAGACCAATACAACACCCTAATATTAATTAAATAAACTCATAGTATCCAAAACTCACCCAATGTATTGGATAATAGGGAACCAATCCTAAAAAGAAGGGAGAAAAAATAATAGGGAAATATAGGAGAATAATAGAAGGCCAAAATCCAGGAAAACATACCAAGAATCAATAGAAGAGCTTCAAACCAAGAAGGGGTTGAAAAGGTGAGGGTTTTGGGGACCCAGTAATGTTCCAAATCTAGATAGGTGAGAGGGAGGGTCATATTGGATTTTAATTTTCAATGGGTAGAAAATAAATTTATTTTTTAAAAAAATTTGGACAAGTCACATGGTTATGATGCACTGTATAACAAATCATGCCCCAACAATGTGTCCTCCTCTCGAAGGACACAAGATCCTCAAAATGTTTAGAGGAAAACTTTGGGAACCATATTCCAAACATGTAATCCATTTCAATCAAAAATGTAGTAATCTACACATTCTTTCCATATGGTTTACTCTAACCATGTGCAAGTCATGCACCAGTCCTCAAATACCAAAAGAAGGATGCATGGTTTCTCTTGAGTGTATCTTGGTTTTAGATCAACTGTGTGCTTCGCATGTGAGAAAATCCTTTCATGGAGGAATTGAACAAAAAATTTCACATTTATCAGGTAGTTTCAAATTTTCCCCAAAATTGTACACACTAACCACTCATTAAGAAAAAAATAATAAAAAAACTACCAAACCTGAAACCATATATGGAACTTAACCCAAAAATCAATGAAAATATTAAACAATAATAAATGACTAAAATAATAAGGGAAAAAAATAAAATACATTTTCTGAAAAATATCCCACCATAAAACATTCTACCCCTAGAAAGTAATGAAGTCCAAGGTGAGAAATATAACTAGAATACTCAAACCCAAAAAAAAGAATCTAAAGATAAAAACATCCAAACTGAACCTAAACCGAATGAAACTACCAACTCTAGTGTGATCCATTTAATCTCACAAGTCACAACTGACTAACTAAAGATATAATAATGAAGAGAACCATGGTAGATCTCCCCACTATTATGAAATAAAATATTATAATGGTTGAATTGAGCTATACTCTCATGAGATCGCTACTAAACCTATTGAGTATAGAAGAAAATAAACTCAATTAAAATATAGAGTCAAAAATTGATTTTAAAATCATCAAGAAACATTATTATCTAAATGGGTAGGGAAAATATAATCATATAGAGAAAAACATGGGTTATAGAAAAATATAAAATTGAGTAAAATGAAAAAACATGAACAAAAGAAAAGGGGAAACAATGAAATATGTAAAAAGTTTAGCTTAAATGATCAAAGAAGAAAGGACTATAAGATTATGGAATCATCATATACTTAATTTTATTCTATGGAAGACCCAATCCTTTTAATTTTAAGATATTTCATAACTGAGTGTACCAATGTAAATTCTTTGTAGAATTAAGGAAATATGACACAGAATGTCACAACTGACCATATTAGAAGCCAATTAGTGAGATATCCTTCTCATGAGAAGATGAAAACTATAGAGGAGATTCCTTAGGGACGGTTCCTCCATTTTACACCCCTCACCATATAGGTAACCCTCCCTAGAACCAAGGGATATTGAGTTATTAGTCACCATGATCTACCCTCTGGAAACCAACCCGAACGAAAATTCCCCTTGCACTTTCTTTTTTAATAATAATTTCGTAGATAAGAGAATATGATAACTAATATTTGAATGAAGTCCCCATATAAAGATACCATATTTCAAAAAATCACTCAATTCCATTTATAAATAAATTTGAAACAAATCCTTGAGGTGTCCAACATACCCCATCACCATTCATCGACCTTTATGAATACCAATATGCTCTTCGACATTCTTTATTTTTTACTTCCGTAGGGATAAAACATTGAATGAATGTTTTGTAGATGATCTCACATGTTATCCCATCTTATAACATGTATAAAATGATTATCTCCCACTGATCCAAACCACATCCCTTAGAAAGACCCAATATAACTCACACCTTCAAGGATTTAGAGTTCCCAAGGACTCGAAGATCATTTTAATTCTCTATATAAACTAAAACATCTCTAATAAAACTAAAACATCTCTAATAAAACTCATTCAGAAAATAAAATGGTAAATGTTTGATAAAGTCTTGATCTCCCCAAATATAATGGGAGTCTAAAAATAGTCAATAACTTGAAGAGACTCTTTATAAACCATTGGGGCCTTTCTAGGTGGAATAATGTAAATAACATGAAATAACAAAACCCACATGAAACCAAATTAAAACCCATCTAAAATAGCGTATCACTTTAACTCAAGACACCAATCTCATAAACCAAAAACACTACATAAAACTAATCCATAATAACACTTTTAAAAGAAACCATTTATATTTCATATTCAAAACCAATCCACTTCAAACCATTTCACATATCGAAACCATTTTTAATAAATAAATTTCCACTTTATCCATTTTAAATTTTGAAAACTAGATTCTTATTTTTTCCAAATAAAAAACATTAATTTGAAAAGGAATCCATTTTTATCCATTTTTAAAATAAAAAATCAGTTTCTATTAAAATCCACTCACACCACTCAAAATCCGACCAATAACACCTCCCACACCAAGGACCGTTAAGTAAGGGTTCAATGGTTTTGCATGACATGGCCACAAAGTTTAGAAAACCATGCACTAAGAATTCCTCAACTGATTAGAGCATATTAAAACATTAAATCAGACTCCACATGGTTAAATATGAAATACAACCTCTCTTCATAATGACCATTCCCTCTCATTTTCATTGTAAAAAATGAACAAAACCATAAAATAATTAATAACACCCACAACATAAAACCAAAATAAAAATTAAGGACTGAAGACTTAAAAACCCATTGTAACTCAAGTATCAAGATGGGTTATTGTTTATGATGATATTTCCACACCAACCTCCCAAGTCACAAAAATATTTTCTCTAATCTACCTATCACCCAAAATAATAAAAGGGGTCCTCTGATACCATTTCTTCATAAACCATCCCATGTCTACCCCTAGACCAAGAACCTAAGAAAGCCCGCAAAAAGGCCTGAGTGGAATCCCTAATACACATGGTCAGATGAAAATAAGTAGGTAATCACAAGATAAATAATTAAGGATGATTTCATCCAATAATTAGCAACATAAATGAAAAATAGTTTGCAAAACCACATGAATACCTAAAATCTATGAACATAAATAATAAATAACATTATAGAACCAAAACATTACCCTGATTGAAGATAAAAAATATTGACTATAACCAAAACAAAATGAAACATGGCCACCCTTTGACATCTTGGTCACTAACTCTCCACAATTACCAACCATCTCTATGAGCTAAAAAGAATAAAACATGAACTTACAAAATAGCTCATGTTTATTGATGTCGAGCGGCATAAGTATGGTGTGAGAATGAAATAGATCAATAGGTAAACACCACCTAATCCAATCAATTCATTTCCCAAAATAGTCTATAAATATTATTTTGGAAATAGAGGTAGAAGGTGGATTTTAATCATTTTATAAAACCATTGAAAACATTCTCCAATTTCATTTTTAAAATTTTTAAATGATTCCTTTAAACAATTTATTTCTGAAAATATAGATATAAAAAGTCCCCCAAATAAATGAACACAACCCAAGTGAACACTTAAGAAAGATGGATTAAATTTATAATCAAGAAACAATTTATATAAAAATAATTTAGTATAAGAGGTGGAATGAACCATACAAACAAATAAATGAAAAAAATATGGAACACAAGGGATGAAAAATAGTAATGATAATACAAGTTGTTAAATCATGGGAATATCGTAAATATTATGAGGAAACCCTAGTCATACTTGATTCAAAATTATATTTTGGGGTATCTATGAAATATATATTAAATCACTAACCAACTAACCTATTCTAGCATGAATATTGGAATAAAGCACCATGGCCATTTATATACCATGGGGGTTGCAATCTATCTAATCAGAACTAAATAGTAACCATCTCTCAACCCTCTAAAGTTATTCTAGGATACCATGAAGTAGTAAAAGGGGACTTAGTGAAGCTAGTACCAACATAATATCTCAATCATGAAGAAACATAAACCATCATACATACCAATACGAACTCATGATGTTTTTTGTGTGAAGACTCTCTCTAAGATATAGTAATTCTATATAGGTGTGTACTTTTATGAAAATGTTTGTAAAGTACCAAAAATCTGTCACATTCAAGAATTCATAATTTTTTTCTTGGAGAAACATATATCTTTTAGAGAAAACCAATTCCAAATCCAAGGAAAAATTCAACCATGTTTTAAGGTTCTATATTAACTTTTAATGTACGGTTTTAGAAAACACAAGATTAAAATAATTTTTGGAAAACATTTCAGAACCTTCAAACCAATTAATGCGATTTCTATTTTACAAAAAATATATTCTATAAAACTTCCCTTTTTACTCATGAACTTTATATATGTACACCCCATTAACATATAGACATGAACATATCACCCTAGTTTGTATATTTAAATCCATAAGAATATAAAAGAATCAATTTTAAGAAACACAGTGATACATTTTGGAAAAACAGAAGTGTTCCTCATAAAATCCACCAAATCCATAAAGGGAAACCAAAACACATCAAAACTATAAATAAACTTAGATTTTTTTTAAAATTCCAATAAGTCTAAATTTTTAACATTAAGAATCCACTTTAGAAACCATTTAGGCATTTCAAAAAACAACTAGTATATATTCACATTGAAGAGATATAGGCATAATTATAGAGTTCTTTAGAAATCCCATTTTTTTCAAACTTACATCATGTAAACCCATAATAATTTATTATTAGGATTAAAAAGCATCAATAGAATAATAAAAAATGATTTAGGAAATCTCAAGCTGCAGATGGAATGTTTTGGAGAGGAACTGGATAGAGACACCTCCCTCAATGATGTGTAAATAGGATAAGAAATTTAGAATAACTAAAAAATAGTCCCAAGAGGAAAATAGAACACCCTAAAATAAACAAAAAAAACTAATATTTTCAACCATCAACCTTGGTTTTGTGAAATATAGAACCAATAAAATAAAGGATGGATAAAAAAGAGAGAAATAAAAGATGAGTAGAATAGAAGGGAAAAATCAAAGAAAACATAACAAGAATCATTAGAGGAGCCTCAAACCCTGAAGGAAAAGTAAAATGAGAGGGGTTTAAATATCCCATAATGTTAAAAATAAGTTTGGGGAATATTTAGGGTTAAATTTGATTTTATATTTATAAGGTTAAAATAGATATTTAAACTTTTGAGAAAACATGAGAAGATGCATAGTTAGGCTACACAATTTACCAAATTGTTCCCCAAACTCATTCCCTCCTCTAAAAATATATAAGTTCCTTTTATGATTTGGATGCATAATTGGGAAACCATAATCCATTCATAAAATCCATATCTATAAAAAATACAGACACCTTTTCATGCTTTCCACAAAGTTTCCCCTAACTGTTCACAAGTCACAAGCCGGTCCTTAGACACTAAAAGAAGGCAACACGATTTATCTTGAGACTCACCTAGTTTTGGATAAACCATGAAATTAACATATAAAAGAAATATCAAATTAAGAAAATGAGTTGAAAATGTCCATTTGATTAGGTAGTCACATGGTTTCCCCCAAAACATGCGTACTAACCATGCATAGAGGAAACAACCAACTAAAATATCTAAAACATGAAATACCACTGGTAAATAAAGAAAACAATCAAACAAATGATTGAAAAATACATGAATAAATTAATAATGGGAAAATAAATGTCAAGGTGTTACATCCTCATCACAACATTTAAAGCCACACTAGAGGTCCTCAATAGAGTGTTTGTTATGGTGATCTTATTGTTTTCTATAGAAAGATAAACCATGGAGTTCCACCACATTTTTATTACTAATGATACTAATATAATGGTTGTAATCCTCATGTATGTTCACAAAAATTAACTATTGAGGGTCCTCCTAGAGTACTTGTATTAGAGGTCCTCCCCAGAGTAACATGAATATCATCTATCGAGGTCCTCTATGTTGTAAAATTATGGAGTTCAAAAACATGATGAAATACCCAATCAACAAGGAGGTCCCCTTATTATCGATAAGTGAAAACAATAATATATTAGTCCTCCCCTAAGTTATTGTTTTTAATGTTACTTACTAAAAAAACAAATCGAGCAGAAATGGATGCCCTACCCATACCAACCATTAATTTTTTTTATCCATGGATGTGTTTTAACTTGTATTTAACATTCCCCCATTATTTGAAAAATTAGTATACTAGTAATATTAAATGTCCTACCTAGATGCTAATTACATAGGTCCTTTATATAGAAACACATAATACAACCATGGGGATGCTCCCCATTGCACCCACCGCAGAGGTCCTCCCCGTGAAATATCATCCAACTAGCACATAAATCCTTACCATATTAAGAATAAAACAATTAAAAAATATATAAGTCTTCCTAAAAGTTATCAAGAACCTAATAAACATAGATATACTCCTATGGGTGATGAATAAAATGACACTGGAGGTTCTACCCCAAGTATTAAACATAAATTTCCTCTATTCTAAAATTATTCTAATGACCATATCTTATTCAAAGGTCCTTACAAAATGAAAATAAATTTCATCACATACATCCATGTAAACTAGTGATGTATCATCCCTACCAATTAGTAATCTACAACAAAATATATCCTTAGTTTCTCCTTTAGAAAGAACATATTTGGATGTTTTTGAAAATTTCTAAAAATAATTACAAATAATTATTAAAAGAAATGGGGAATTGATCTTTATAGTAAAAAAATGATGAACTATTAATTTATGATGATAGAAATAATATCAAAATGTTAAAATAATTTTCCAATGATAGAATACCAATATTTTTCATTCAATTCACCAATTATCAGCACGTCCTTCAAATTTTTTTAGAATAATATAAACTATATTTTCCCTTAAATCTCTAGGAAATGTTGAACCATGCATGGTGAAAATTATTGATTTATATAATATATAATATTTATTTCTAGATTCCATATGGGTAATGTATCAAGGATATTTTTTTCACCCTTCTAGTAGCTCAAAATATTAAATCATATAAACAGCATGAGAGTATCAGAATTCCTTTCCTCAATAGTATCATAGAGAATCATAAAATCATTTTAGAAGTTTCCACACAGGTATAATTTTGATATTTTTGTGAACTTTGAGTGTTTTATTTTATCTCATTAATTGATCAATTGGGTTAATCCAATAAGGCAATTTGAAATTTCATCAACATAGATCTTGGTTAATATTTGAGGTGTAGATATTCTAGTTGGTTAATTTAAGGGGAACAAATTATCTATAGATCGAAAATAATATATACTTTATAAGAATGAGTGACTGAAATAATTATACATAAAGAGACTATAAAATTTATATAATTAAAAAACTTATGTCATTCCTTTATTTCCATCATCATGTGTCTTATGTGTAGATAATTTATCAAATAAAACCCAAAAAATCAAATCAAAATTAATACTCTTCTGAGTAAGATATTATAAAGAAAAGGGAGATTTAATTAAAACTATGAAAATTTATGGTAAACCTTGATCATATAATATTGGGGATTTTCCCCCACCACCCCCCTTGGTAGCATTAATCAGGTGAAGGGATACTCAAACCATTAATATCACTCCTATGAGGATGTTTTTGTTCTCATGGTCAAGAGAAGTTCCATAAGAAATACAGAAGTCTAATCCTTTCAAAATATACGAATAAACTCATCTATTAGGATCAAGTTTACAATTGGTCATAGGATATTAAATGATAATCACTTTTCCTTGGAAGCCTCATAATTCATCACTATGGAATTTCAAAAATGAGAAATTAAAATCACATTGGGGAGACAAACCAGAGAGGTTATATTAAAAAATAAAAACAATGATGAACTATGATATCGTAATTGAATATTTTTATAAGAAAAATGAGGCCACATAAATCTCTAACATAGATAATAACTTGATTCCTGTAAGGGGTTTCATGTTATTAGTAACTCCACAAGATTTTAAAATAAGAAAATTATATTCGATAGCATACATGACACACAACACCAAGAATAAAAGAAAATATAACACCATGGTAATTTATGAAATATTTTTTAAAATAAATTCAATCAATTAAATATCTGGAATTACATGAAATTATATGTAAAAGGTTAATTAAAAACAACACTGAGTTTAGCTTATGATATATGCTATACTCAGTTTGGCTTGTGTTATACGCATCACCGAGTTTAAATAAAATGTGAAATATTATTAAAATATTATTATTTAAAAAATAGTTAGAACCTAGAAATTAAATTAGTGGGTATGAATAGTACTATATAAATTTTGAAAAATATGGTTATCTATTTATTATTAGTAAGATAAGAGTCATTTATTTGAAAAATAAATGTTTTATGGAAAACTGATATTTTTAAAGGATAGTTTAGTCATGCTTTTTAAATTTAATTTAAATATAATTTTTGAAACTTTTGAAAAATTTATTTGAAAAACTAAACTTCATTTTTCAAATGTGTATACTAAAAATTATCTTATATTTATTTTGTGTTATTTTTCTGCAAAGTTTTCTTTTTTGATGAATATTTTAATTAAAAAATACCTTTTCATTTTAAAAATTTATAATGTTAAATAATATTAGTAATTGGTATTAAAGTAAAATTAGTTATATTTTATATCAATTAATATAATTTAGTTCATTGGAAAAAATTTTATATTGAATTTAGATATAAAAACTTTTAAATCTTCTGAACATTTTAACTTAAAAAACCCACTTTCTCATCACGCCTACATGATTAATTTTAAATTAAATATTTCCACATATATGAATTGAATTTGAAAAAAACGGATTCCATATTTTTAATCAAAATAATTTATAATTTCTAATAATTTCAACTTAATTTCTTAAAAAATAAATAGTGAATGCAGTAAAAATTATTTACCATGGATAACGTAAAATTGGGTTTACCAGGCGGTTAAACTAAAAAGATAATGGTAAAAATTACCTATACACTTGTACAAAAACTATTTTATGGAATTATCTTGACCATTACACAAATAATGTTTGATAATGGTCTATTTTTGACCCTTTTGACATATTAAAAATGTGGGAGCACTCAATTCTTTTTAGAAATACCAAGCGGGTCCTCTCCCCACTTATAAAAGGTCAAAAATATCCTCTCTTACTTACACATTTAAACAATATTGAATCAACCAATACCTTCCAAAATTACTTCCAAAATATCCTACCAAAACCTTATAGTCCTTATATGGGGTATAAAGAGATCCTAAAGAGGATTTATTGCAAACATAACAAGGATACATGAAAAGAGGTAACGTTCTTTAACAAGAGTCTTTATTTTCTTTATTTATACACCTCCTTAAAACACATATTAAAATAGTATGATATAATAAAATAGAAATATTACATATAATTGGATATTTTTTAATGATTTCATGACCTACAACCATATCCACTTATAGAAATTGGGTTATGAAATCATTATTCGTGTGTATGATGGAAGGCCAGATCGCGAAATGATGTTGTTTATTCTTCCATTACCATCATTGGAGGTTGGGTA
Source organism: Viscum album (assembly GCA_963277665.1). Lineage (NCBI taxonomy): Eukaryota > Viridiplantae > Streptophyta > Magnoliopsida > Santalales > Viscaceae > Viscum > Viscum album. The sequence continues at coordinate 1,986,321,956 of OY728122.1, forward strand.
TTATGACGGATATAAAGTATATATATATGTTATATTTATAAAAAAAAATTAGACTTGGAGTCATTAAATCATATATATATTTTTAATTTCCATTTTGTAGGGGATACGATAACGTCACTTGTGTGTACAATATATTAACGCCTCACGAAGTAAAGTGATTCGTCCTTCACTAACACTTTAAACGGAATATAATAAGTAAAATGTTATAAGTAAATCCCCATAGGAAAATATGTCAATACCCACACATCTATACCCACAGTTTAGAAAAACCATGGGTATAAGTGATATATTCTGATCTATACCCATTGTTTTGTTAAAACCATGGGTTTACATTGACCCGATTTCATAATTTCATCAGGATCCCCCATGTGAACTCTCTCCTCCCCTCCCAAACCTCTGCCTCCTGAACATCTCCTTCCCTTCCCAACCTCAACCTCCCGACCTCCGCCTCCCTACCCCCATCACTTTTTAGCTTCCTCTCCTATGGTGATTTCCCCACTCTCCCCTCCCAGATCCATATCCTTTGAAAATGTCCCCCTACCCTCTCAGATCCCTATCCTCTAGAAACATCCATATCCCCCTTATCCTCTCCAGTTTTTCATGAGACCCCCATGGTAGAACACCCCACACAACTTCACCTTCTCTCAACGCCCTCTCCTCCCACCATTTTCCAAAATTTCTTGAGGGTTCTTGGTTGGTACTTTGAGGTAAGATTTCATCTTCTTTAATTATTAAATTTCTTAGAGTTATCCTCTCTCTCATTGACCAATTTTATTCGACTGAACCCCAAGGGTTTTGAGGTTTCACGATTCTAACAATGATCCTTATTTCTAGAGTGTATTAGGGTTCTCTCAGGCCCACAGTGTGTTTTGAAATCCATTGTCGAAGGAAGACCATTTTAAGGACCAGTTGTTCTAAGAACTACTGGATTCCATTAAGATATCAATGTATTTTAAATCCAAAAATAGATGTATTATCATTCAGTTTTCAAACTATTTTTGTGTATGGTTCATGTATGGTTCTAAAGTTCTCTTTATTTGTCTTTATGTGAGTGAATTAAAACACATTATGATATCTTTTATTAGACTTATTCTTTATGATTATAGATGAAACGTTATGTGTCTACACATGAAATGGTATTATTGAAATATTATGCTAAATTTGAATAGATTCAAAAATAATCCATGGAACCCAAGAGTTGGATAATGAATAGAGAGGTAATTTTTATCATTTTGTCAGTTTTCCTTTATTATTGCAATGCATTTTTCATCAAACATATGATGAAATTAATGGTTTTACTATGCTATGTGTTAGAATATAATAGTTCATCACTACTATGTGGTTAGAAAATAGTGTTTTAGGTTGATTTGGATTTTAATCTTAAGGTGAGATTCCCCCCTTTTATTTCATAGGAGGTTACTGATTCCCTTGAATATTTGATTCATGTACAGATTATTAAAGTAAGATTGGTGATTTTTTTTAAATTCCTTGTGATTTATGTATATGAATTACAAAGATTTGATTTTGGAAATGGAAATACTATACTTCATATTAAAGGTGTTTCAAAATGGGAATCTTGGTTACATATATTAGTGCTAAAGGTTAAATTCTAATGCACTATTATTTTAGGTTTTCATTTTTATTTAGGGAATACACATGGAATAGTGTTGTGATTAATTTTAGTAAGAAAATGAGATAGTGTGTCTAGAATTGTTTACAACCCGATTAATTGAATTAAATTATTATATTTTATAGGGAAAACATGTTTATTCTATTTCTTGGTATGATAGAAATTTAATTTGTGTTAATTATAATTTTAAAAAATTGAAATCAATTGTTACACCTCAGGGGATGTCATTCTGTTTATGGAACAAAAATTACTATGACCTTTGAATGTTTTTATTTTACATATTGTGTGTTTTTATTTTACATCTTGTCTCCCATAGAAGTTGTTTCTAGCCACCACTGTCAAGGGTTGTGGGTTCACAGTGGGTTTCAGTTATGTTTTGTTCCATTTTAATTGTTTGTTTTTTTAAATTTAGGGGTTTGGGTGTTTTGAGTTTTCAGTTGTTTTCTAGAGTATTTTGGACATGCTGAAGTGGTTTCAAGTAACCGTTGTCAAAGGAAACTTGAACGTGCATGCACAGGTAGATATATTCATACATAAGTTCCCCCATATATATATATATATACACTAACTCACAGTTGTGTGAATATATATATTGGGTCTAGGTGTGCTTATGTATTAATGTGACAAATGAACACCTATGGAAGGTAAAGGGATATATGCAAGTATAAAAATATATGTAAGGATCCCCTTGTACATATTCGGCTAGGAAAATATGTACATTGGCGTTAGGTTTCCATATATATATATGAGAAATTTCATATGCGTACAAGTGGTAAAGGGAATATTTGAGTTCTCTTGTCAAAAGAAGATCACATTGAGTTTGAGGTAGGTTCCATTTTGTATTGGAATTTAAATTTAAAGAATCATTGATTACTTGTATTTAAGACCATTTTTTCATACTAAAAAATGATATAGATTTCTTATAATAATTTTTCTGAATAGACTAGAAGAAAAAAAAACTAACCAGAAATAGCGATGTAAAACTAGAAAATTAGAAAATGATTCGTATCCCCCCTCACATAAACCCTCTTATTTAATGCCCCCACAAAATAGCCAATGACCTCAAACTATCTGTAATTATAAAAGTACAATGATTCTCTTGCAACTAGAAACTACCACCCAATTAGTACCAACTGCCCCTCTCACTACATAGATATCCCCAATAACAACACGTTCCTAAAAAAGAGTAAAACTAAATTTTCCTAAATGAGCATAAAATAAATTAAAACAACCTATACTGAATAGATTAATTAAAACTAACTAGATCTAATAGAAATAATATCATGTTGTACCAAAAATAATCGTACATTATCCATATAATCAAGTTTGACCTCTCTTGACCTGCCTCAATTTGGATTGCATCAAACATAATGAACCCAAATGATTGATTGAAAACCAAAAAAATATGATTAAGATGTGTAAACCCAAAATGAGTTAAAATTATTAATGTGGAACCATAGAGAAACATAATGAATAGAATAAAACCAAATAAAAATAGAATCAAACATTTAAAAAATCATAATGTAACCAGAACATACTGTAAATGTAAATCATATTAACAAAAATAGATCTCGAATAATCAAAATCAAGAAAATATAATTCAAATAGAAAAAATAGAATGAAAGTAAATTGGTCCAATTCGAACTAATCTTACATACAAAAATATGATGTTATGAATGAATCATAAAATTGGAGAAAATATAATTAATTCAAAGCAATATGACCACAACTAACCTGAGCAAAAATGAAATGAATTAAACCAAATTGATATGAACCAAATACAATCAAACTGGATCGATAAGAATCCAAATGATTGAAATTTTCCAAGAAAATATTAAAAAAATAAGACAAACTAAATCTAATGAAAATGTCTAAAACAAACTTGTGGTGAACAAAAATGACCCAACAATTCCTGGTTTATGATAATTCAATACAAACAAAAATCAATGGAAAAAAACCCTAAAATGAACTATATATTGAAAATACATAACTAAACAAAAAGAAAATTTAAATGAACATAATCAATTGGATTGGGAAGAAAATAAATAAAACAAAATGAAGTGTATGAAATTAATGTAATGTGAATTGGGCCAAATAGAAATAACCAATATCAAAAAAATTAAACCATACAAAACATAACCAATAAAAATAGAGCCTAAATAAACAAAACCAAAAACATAGATGGAACCACATTCTCTATAACTAATATTATATGTTTCCGATGTTCTTTCTGGAATATCTTTTGACCCATGGGGCATTGTGGTTCCTATACTGGGGTAGTTACTTGTATAGTCATAAGAGATAGGTATGCTCAAGATTAGTTTTTATTTTATTTTCTTTATCACATCATCTACTTAGGCGTTTTACTTCTTTCTATGGATTGAGGGTAATTATATTTTGAGAAGAGGGCTAGAAGGGCACTAGTGGTGGCTACACAGCTTTCTTTGCAGGGGAGGGAGATCAAGGTAGTTGCGGGATTGATTAGTTGTTTCATTTTTTCTACCTTTGTACGGTACTATTTCTTTATTTTCTTTTCGTTTGACGTAGACGTCTAACCTTTAGACGATTCATGCCAAAATTTTATTTATTTATTTATATTGTTTTAATTAATTGTTTGTGGGAGAAATCACCCCTAGTAGTGATTCCTTGATTCCCATACACTTATACCAGCCTATGGGTGTAGCACATCCACCTTATTCCGTCATAGTATTCCAATATTAGAGTCTTTTTTTAAACCATTAGAGGGCCTAAGAAACATGGATAATTTGGGAGGTATTGGGAATGTCTAGGAAGGAATTGTGAATTCCCATGAATAAGGATTGAGGGAATTGGAATTTATAATGAGAACATATGGGATACTATGAATTATATGTTAATTCCAGAAATTCTATGGGTATAAAAGGTGGTGATATGGTAATGTGTTGGGGCCACTAATTAGAAATTCACATTCATAACCAATTTGATAATGTAATATCAGACCACAAGCTATTTTACGTTGTTGGATTTTATTAATAGACTCAATATTAATGTTGTTTTTGAAATACATTGGTTCTTAAAATACTATATCAAACACTAGATAGTTTGGTTTTAAAATCTCAGTAAAACATTCATTGACCTCCCATTGGTTGTAGTAAAATTTAATTTCAATTATTTCACTTCAAATCACTATTAATTAATTCCAAGAACTAATATGACCATGAATCAAATAGAAGTATCACTCAAATATTCTAGGTGGATAGACTAGTTTAGAAGGCTAGAGATAGATATAAACTCTACCGCTATGATGGGATGAGTACTAAAATGGATTAATCACCATCTTTGTGTGTTTAATACAAGTGTATTGACAGATCACTTTCTTTTGATGTTGATAATTATTACCTTACACTTTAAATTTCAATGTAAGAAAAGATAGAGGTGAAACATAAAGGAAACATATATACACAATGTCTACTATACATAAATTTAGAAATTCTCCAATGTACTTGAAATCAGATATACCAAGAAAAGTTTTCATAAATTCAGAATTCCTGATACTCCTGAATACAGTTTCTGAGTCGACCAAAAAATGCATCATAAAATTATTTGTTCATAATTTTCATGTTTGATTCGAAGTCCATTGATGCACTATTTTTTTTGCATTATAATAGCCATTTGCAACAATCAAGTAAGACAGTTTGTTGGGATCATAGTTGTGATGAACCATATGTCTGATCACATCATTAGATTTAGCATACATTATACACTTCGTGTAGCCTTCTATGAAAGTATTATATGTTATTATACTTGGAAATATTCCTCTAATTTTCATCATTGACATAATTCGCATGGCCGTTTACCTTCTCTTTAGAACCCTTTTATAACAGTGTTGTAAGAGACAATGTCTAGTTTTACATTACCTTTCATAATCTTCTCTAGAATTCATTATAATATCCAACTATCACCTCTCTTAGAATACATGCCCATAAATCTATTGTAATTGACAAGAACTTGTTTCAAACCATGCGTATGGATAGTTTTAAGGATCTTATGGGATCAAAGAAACATATCATTCCCAGAAAATATCAAGAGAAATTATTTAAATATGGACAAATCAATTTGGTACTTTTTTCTTTTCAATTTGTTGAATGCCTTTTCCAGGCCCATTAGATATCTAACCTTAATGTTCACAATAACCAATATTAGAAAAATCTTCCAACCATATAAGACACAACCACAGTAAATTTCATTTTAAATTCTTTATATCCCATTTATTCTTCTTCCATTTGAATAAAAATAAAGAATAAATGTGTGTGATGCTTATGTGGGCTTGGATAATTTATTCCACATCTCTAGAAGGATGTATTATGCTACTTTCCAATATAAAATCGAAGCTAGTTCATTTAGATGTGTATTATAAGTCTTGATACATGGAGTAATCCCAGTCACGACCATTTCATTTTAAATTTCAGGAGCATTAATTTCATATCAATTACATTCACAGAAACAAATCAAAGTGTTAAATGTGTCTCTATCAGGTTCAAACCCACAACTTCTCATCTCCTAAAAAATAATATTCACATATCTATGTGTATCCCCTATACTACACATTTCAAGCATGGTGTTTCAGGTGACACGATCAGGCACACACCCATTTACTTTGATTTCATGAATTACATTCACCACATCTTAGGATCTTAATTTCCTCCCTAGCTTTGTGGGGACAACATTGTATGTGAAAATATTAGTCACACAACCAAATTTATTCATCTCTTTGAAAAAAACTGAAGCTTTCTCCTCCTTACCCACTTTACAATAGGCATCTATGATAGTTTTTTATATAATAACATCTTGAATGATTCCATTATAATCCATGGATTTCATAAGAGAAACTTCATAATCACGAAAGAAAACCCTCACATATGCCACCACAAGTTCCTTGTACGTACAGGAGTCAGTTGTACATTTTATTACCTATATTTCTTTCAAAATATTCAAGGCCTCCAACCCCAAACCCCCCTTTCCGAAAACATATAGGAGGGAATTTTATGGGTATGTCCCAGGTGGATAACCATAGACCTTTAGCCTGTTAGGAACTCCCTTCCTCCTCCAAAATCCTAACCTTACTACATTATATAATCCTAGTGCTAAAAGTAATCTCATCAAAATAAAATCCTCAAATTCTCATATCATCCAACAGGATCACAATTTCATTCAATGAATGAACCCTCCTTTTGTAAGTGAGCTGGAGCAGATGAAGGAGAGAATCCATGGGTTAGTAAGGGGGAGATGGGGACTGAGGTGGGAGATGATAAGTGGTGGGATTGAATTTCAAACATGCATTTCTAGTTTTTCAATGTAAGACCTTCCCCCAAAATACTTGGTTCATCTTGAAGAAAAATTTTGTAGGGAATTTCGTACACCCCTTTATTACATGAATGCTTTGAATCTAAAGAGGTTGAAATGTAGTCCCTCTTTTCATTAAGATAATTTTATCTTCTTCCTTAAACTATAGAAATCACAAGGTTTTCCTCTTCCTCACAACAATCACAGGGTAGTCTCACATAGAAAATAATAAAGTGTTTCCTCTCTTATTAAGACCTTAAAATATAGAGATATTATAGGTTGGGTTCCTCATATCATCTTCTTTGTCATGTAGGATCTTCAGAAGTAGCAAGTCCGGTCTTTCTTACGTTTTTTCTCTTTTAATGCACTAAATTTTCTTCTACAACATCTTTGGATCTGATTTTATTCTTCAACACAAAGGATATTACAGGTAGAAGAATCCTCATGTCTCCTTCAATACTTTGAAATCAATATCAAATTCCCCTTCTTCAATAAAAAGAAATTTATTCTTGTTTAGTTTTTTATTAGGGTCATTATTTTTGAAACTCACTCTAGTTTCCTTATTTTCCTATTTTATATATTCCCAGAGGATAAAAAATATGATTTTTATATTTGAATATATAAATCCCTTTAATATTGGTTCCATTATCTCCAAATATTTTCTTAAATAGATAATGTGGGTGTGTTCAGAATGATCTTAGAATATTCTCATTCTTAATAAATCATTGTCTCCACAAAATTTTTAGGAATACACATTCTCATTTTCATTCACTTTTAATCTCAACTAGAATATCTTTTCTTTTTTCCTTTTAGCTGGGTTGACAATGTTCTTCACAAAACATTTTCCCAAAATAAACACATAACCAATCCTACACGGCTATATGAAAACCATACAACAACAACATGTTGCAACATGGGACTTTTCTTTCATAATGTGACTGAATTTGATATTCCAAGATATAGAATTTTTCTTCCTTTAATTCTTTGACTTCATCTCATATTAATCTTCTTCGTATCATTATAAATTTGAATCAAGGATTAACAAAGAATCATGATTATATTATATACAAAGAGCATAAATGAATGGTCAATTTTAATTTCAAAAATAATTTATTTTATAATTATTTCATTTCCACTCACTTAATTTTCCATAATCTTCTCCAGATTTGATCTTCTTCCCCACAGTTTTGAAAATTTTATTTCTCACTCATTTTGTATCAATAAAAATAAATTTTTTGATGTTTAGATCATTGAGGAATAATTTAGGCATCATCTGATATGATTCATTCTTTTGAATATATAATTTTCAAAATCTGAGATTCTTCAGAGAAAAAAATATTGAATTTTCACAATGTGTCTAACTCATAAGTAGCTGTTAAAATAGACTATAACATAAGAGTTAAAAAATTTTATGTGGTTTAATGTACTTATATGCCTTTTCCAAACTTCACCCGAGAGGATAAAACTTGTGTCAACCCACTGACTCTTATGTGGGTTCTTGGGTAGGCGATTACTCATTCCTCGAAGTCAGGACTCCTAAATGAATGCCAATATTCTTATGTAGATCATTGGAAGATTTAATCCCTCATATATCGCTATTTGGATGCATGAATTTTATTTTGGAACCAAAAGAATCAAAATTGATTATTCATAGCACCTTCACAGAGATAAACTGATCAATATCATCTAGACTCCATGGGTCAAAAATCCTTTATAAAATCTTATAAGTTACAACAAATTCTATACATGAAATCCATGAAATTTCTTCATCTAACATTTTCATACAATTGATCTTAGATATTCAAATAGAATAGCTTAATTTAATTTCCATAAAATTAATCTTAGCTATTTTAATGAAAAAACTTAATTTCATTTCCATGTCACGTAAACTATGGTGGCACCTACCAACTTCAATGCTTTAACATGCATCACCCATCCTCATTCATTTGTTAGAGCTCAACACATTTTTATATCAAGACATAAAACTCTATTTTATCTCATCAACCAACTTAGGGACACCAACTTACATCCAAGAATCTCATCTTCATCACATATTGACATCATGCATATTTACTCCATCATTGAAAATTAATAAAAAATAAACACAAAGTGGATTCAACAGATACAAGTGTATGGATTAAACTGATAGTGTTTTTATCTCATGACATGTTGTCTTTGATTAATCATGGTTTTATTTTCAACAGTGGTACTCATATTTATCATTATCATGTTTTTCTATAACTAGTTCCAAATATTTTTTCTTTCCTCTTTTAGTGGATTCTTTTTTTCCCGCCACTAAATCTGATAATATCAAAGGTTCTTCAATTTCAATTTATGGTTCTCTTCCTGATGGTTTCTTCTCTTCTCTTTAGCCTAGTTCACCTCTGGCTACATGAATTTATCATTATGAGTCTCTTGGTTCTCATCCCACCTCAACATTGTTTTCTGGAAAACCTATTGGTGAGAATTCTTCGAGAAAATATCTTTTTGATGCCCTTACCTCAGAGCAGTCATCTAGCCATTCAACTCATTCCATTCCTCATAATTCTCATCCTATGACTACATGTTCCAAGGATGGGATTTTAAAACATAATGTTTATACTACTTCTATGGAACCAAGATCATTTAGGATGCCTTGTTTCAACATTAGTGGAATCAAGCTATTCATGAAGATTTTTCTAATTTACTCAGAAATCATACTCGGTCTTTAGTTCATTTTGTTGGATTGGTGTAGCATGATCTGGTGTGATAATCTATACCCACAGTTTTGTGAACCATGTATATAGATATATTCCCACAATTTAAATAAAACCATGGGTATTATAGAAATATATAGGGAGATACACATATATTCAATAAAACTATGGGTATATCTTTATACAGACGCCTCGGTAGCCCATGGTTTATGGAACCATGGGTATAGCCAATACCCACTGTTTTAAGGGCTATACCCACGATTCCAATCCATGGGTATAATTTCTTTTTCCAATATTTTTTGTGATATAAATGACATAATTATAATATTTACGTCAAATATATCATTATTTAAATATTATATATGTCATTTTATTTCTAACCCTTCTACTCACTTAAAGTTGATAACATAGTTCATGTACGTGTAGACTACCACTTCACGAAGTGATGTGATTATATTTTTATCACCACAAACCATGTATGATATATATAAGTATAAAATATGGTATATATGATATGATGATAATTATTGACTTATTATATATTACTTACCTTCTTTCCATAATGATCATTGAAAAATGGAAGCGTTAGTAATGCATACGTACAATTACCATCTCCATGATCTCAACATACTTCATTTTTCATAAAAATCATTCATGATTGGTTTTAAAAGTATAATTGATGTTAAAATATCATAATTTTGTCATTGTAATTATTATAGATATGATGAAACTATATTATATTCATAATAATATGATCATTCATGATGAAACATGCATTAGAAGATTAGGAAATTTACACTTGAAACAATGAAAATATGGAATGATTATTTTCAATGGGTGATCAGATATTATAAATGTTTCATATATGATATTGTAAATATTAATATATTTATTTAAGAATTTAATAAAATGTTTAAAACCACTATACACGTGTTTAAAGTATGTATAACCAAAATAAATTGGGAGGTAAGGGATTTTGTCTCAATTTCATTTCATTGAGCCACATTGTAATTTTTTTCACCTAATTTCCTTCATTAGGTGTATTTAATAACCCTTTTACATATAATATCATCAATAAATCATTATTCATGTTATTTTATGTTTAAATTAGAATTATTACATCAAAGGGGATTTGAATTAAAATTTAACAAGTACTAAATAATTTCATAACCTAATTTCCTCTTATTGGGTTATATTACTCCTTCACTGAATTCATTATTATAATATTACGTGTACAATGAATTTTTAATATCTAATAATTTATTTTCACTTGTATTATGGAAATATAAATTTCATACACATAATTGATTCATTGACTAATTATCACTTCAATGTAATAATCATCTCAATGTTTTATTCCACAATCTAATTCTAATCGAGTTTATTTTTTCATAAATTTAAGATAAAGGAAATTATTTTAACATTGAATCAATAATCCCATATAATATTATTATCCTCATTATATTCACGAAATTTTCATGTAAAATTACCATTTTAAACTCTTTGGTACTTAAGTTAATTGAGAAACTGTTTTTAATAAAAGGAGACATAATTCATCTCTTGGGTTAGAAGTCTATTTTCATCCCAAACCATGTTTTATAAGAATGATTTTAAAAATGTATTTAACCTTTTAAAAATGATTTATTAAATTAGTTTTTACCCCATTTTAATCATTATTTTTTTTTCAATGGAATATTATTTATTTTTAAAAACAATGTTCGTTTGGATTTTACAAAAAATATAAAAGGAATATTTTTTTTGTTATGAAAACAAGGAACCTTCTTAACCTTCTTAAATTGAATAATGAATATTATTTATAACATTTATTGATTGTACAGAATTACTCAGTATGATTCCTATCCTTTATATGAAGATTTCATTTTATGTTTACTAGGCTCTTTTTAAATAATTTTTTTAAAAGTAATTTTCCTAGAAATAGATTTTAAAAATGTTTTTAAAAATGAAAATTATATTTCCTTCAAGAATGTTTTTAAAGATATTTTTACAGTACTTCCATTCATCAGTGAAAACAAAATTCTTTTCTTAATCTATTGGATATATGTTAATACCATCTTTATTCTTCATTTGGATGTTTTATGATTACTTTGACCAAGGATAGAACTGAAATTCAATTCCTTGTTTAATTTTGTTGTTATTAACTTCCCATGAAATATAAACTTTCTTGTGATCATTAAATATTATATTTCCCCAAACTAACCATATTATTTATCATGGATTTTATTATTTATTAAAACATATCTCATATCTACAAACAACATTTTACATTGGACGTTATTTGTTTGATTATTGAAATACTGATAAATCTATATCCCTTACTCAATACAGAATTTGATGACAAGGCACATTGTACATGAATTAAATTGAGTATTTGATATATTAGTATTTCTTTATAGTAATAGAGAATGGTGGGGCCTGGTAAAATACAACTCATCGACGCATCAGTATCTCTCAAGAGAAAATCTGGTTAAGCTAGAATTAAATTGTTTTTTTACTTTTAGTTTTAAACCATCTTCTGAATTGTCTTAATAGAAGAGGTATCAAAATTCCTAGGATCATTTCATACAATAATTATTCATTTTCTTCCTTAAGAATTCATCTATTATTATCAATGGTATTTCAAAAAGGATATTATCTCTAGATGCACTTCATTCTTAGTTTATTGATAAATTGGAATATGTACTCCATTATTTACCTTTCCATATTGATTATGCCTCATACAATTAATGAAATAGAACATGTTATTAGTTATATTTCTATTTATATTGATTATTCTAGTTTATTCATGATAAATTACACTATAATTAACTATTTATGGGAATTTTAGATCACCCTTATTTAGTTTTCTTTATTTATAATCCATGAAGTGTACTATGTTCTACAAGTAATAAAAAATTAGATGGAATATTTTTACTCAAAAAAAAATGTTGTATTTTGTGTTTTCAAATATAATTTGGGAATCATATATATATCTAGCTTACCAATAAAACCATCATATTCTATCCTTTATGATTTGATTACTTCTATCTTATACTAATGTAATAAACTAGACAATAGATCCAATCATACTGGGTCAGGTCTCTATAGTCGGTATCTGAGGAAGTTTAATAGAAACCATGGGAAAAAGATTTATGAAAACATATATTATGGAACCTAATCCAATGATATAATTTTATTATAGGTGTAGAACGACATCCTAATGTTTTGGTAAGGTAGATATTACCTAGTTTTTACTAGTAATGCATTATTTTCTGGACACTAAAAGTGGACATGGTTTTGAAGTAGATTTACCTAGGGGTAATAACTCTAAAAGGGAACATTGGGATTGACCTGATCCTCACCTATTATATGAAAACATGCCTTACTTCACACATAGTTTGACACTCATGGAGGATATATTTAAGATAATTCACATTTTATTTACAAACCTTTATGAAGGATTTTAATAGATGATGACAATGAATGACCTAGTTTAAAACTATGATATATTTTATTGAATAGATGGCATCCAAAAAGAATGAGATATTTTTTATGTGTGGAAAAGAAGGTAATTAATTAATTAATTTCCATGGAAAAAATAAGATTACTATGGAAGAAAATAAATCTCATCCTAGGGATCTATTTATAGTTTTTTTCGTAAACATGGATAACCTGGCCATTATCAAAGTCAACGACCACCTCTAAAGGATAAAACCTAGACCAAAGAAAGAGATATTTAGAAATAAAATAGATTAAATATTTATATGTTATTATTCAATAATTAAATTGCAAAAGTACTTTACCAATTGTATTTTGGTTATAGTAATCACAACACAACTAACTATTGTGTAAAATTTTAGAATCACATATGTCTTCATTAATATAAGAGTTATAGATACCATAATTGGTTATGATTTTAATATTGATTGTATGTTAAAAGTCATAAAAAACCCTATTTATGTTCTTTGTGATTAGAGTCTACCAAGATTCATTACATTTTAGATAAATGTATGGTAATAAGATGTTTATTGGAAAATTCATTTTAGGAATAACGCCCTTACATTATATAGACATAATTTTAAAGGTATTAATAACCTTTACGGTTAATGTGATCGTTAATGAAATTTTAATAATAGTAAAATAATATGATTAGACTTTGTCGAAAATAAGTTGTATTAAAAACCATTGTAAAAAGGTTATTTAATGATTAATTTTATTTCAATTATTTATACCCTATATTTTTTGGGAACGTTATAGGAATTATATTAATATATTTTTGAAAAAGGAAAGTGTGCATTCTAGTTGACAACCCATCACATATGGAATGGTCATGGGTCATGAAACCATGAATGATGGATGATAAGGGTTTAACACCAACCACTAGCCTATGAAATTCCCTAGTTAATATTTCATTATTTTTATGTAAATTATTTGAATAATAAATATTAATGATGAATTAGTGGTGTTACTTTTCAGGTTTAGTGATTAATTTATTATATTTTATATCTTTTTCTAACCATTATGGTTTTGGAAAATAGTTTGATCTTGATTTAAAAACTTTTCAATCATTTTTTGATCTTAAAATACTTAAAAAGGATAATTTTGGTGTTTAAAGAATAAAAAATAAATTTATGGATATTCATTACATAGTATAGGTGATGAAATTGATTGAAGCACAACCAAAGGATGAAATTGAAGTTATGAAATATAAACATATCATCTAAGTATATTTATTTATATTCTTAGATGGAAAAATAATTCCTCAACTTTAGGAAAAGGATCTTGAAACTAAAATGTTATCCCATTACATTAATATCCGACGAATAAGATGATCTTTTAATCCATCAAATATTTATGGATTTGAGGCCCTTAACATTTCATTAATCAATAAATTACTTGTGATCAATGACCTAAATTAATAAAAATAGTTATTTATGATTTTCCTCAATATCCATATCCTCACATTACAACAATGTTCTAATACTCGGAAACCTAGTTTTTTGTTATTTCTATATGACCTTTGTACGTCCCACTCTCTTAATAAGAGGATGTTTTATCAACCATTCTCATGATGTGGTATTGAAATAAAGGTATTATAATATATCAAACACCTGATGAATGATATCCTATTTAAATTGTGAGGACACAATTTATTTAAGGCAGAGAGAATGTAACACCCCATGATTTTAAAATAAGAATAATATTTTCGATAACATATGTTACACGTAACACCAAGTATAAAAGAAAATATAACACCATTAGAATTTACGATATATCTATATTAAAATAAACTAAATTTATTAAATAGATATAATTAAAAATAATGATGAGTTTAAATTTCATTATATGCAACACTGAGTTTACCTTGTGATATACAAAAAACTCAGATTATCTTGTGTTAAACACAACAATAATTTTAATAAAATGCTAAATATTATTCAAAAATTATTATTAAATTTAATAGTTATAAATTAGCCATTAAAATGGAGGGTCTGAATAGTACTAAATAAATTATGAAACATACGGTTATCTATTCATTATTAATATAATAAGAATCATTTAGAATAAAAGGATATGCTTTTTGAAAAACTATATTGTTTCTAAAGGATTGTTTTGTCCCTCTCTATGATTATTATTTAAAATTGATTTTTAAAACTTTTAGAAAATTTAATTGAGAAAATAAACTTCCCTTTTGAAATTAGAATACAAAATTTTTCATAGTATTACTATTTGGGATCTTTCAAAAAAGGTAAATGTTTTTAATGAGTTGTGAAAAGTACATAATTTTAATTAAAAACCTCCTTTTTGTTTAAATAATTTATAATGAAAATTTTTATTTTAAATTGGTTTTAAAGTATAATATGTTCAATTAAATATTAATTAATACAATTTGATTTATTTTAATCATTTTAATACTAAATTTAGATATAATGGTTTTAAATATTGGAACAATTTCACTCTAAAACCCGCTTTCTCATCACATCAGCGAGATTAATTTTCAATTAAAATTTATACTTCATTGAATTGAATAAGGCAAATATGTTCCATTTTTTTAATAATAAAATTTTATATTAAAAAATAATTTTAACCAATTTTTTGATGAAAGTGAATGGTGAATGCATTAAAAATTAATTAATGTTGTTACGGTAAAAATGGGTTTACTAGAGAGTTAAACGAAAATGTTAAGGGTAAAAATGACATATAAAATTTCCTAAAAACTATTTTATAGACATATTTCGACAATTAAACCAATATTTCTATATAATGGTCTATTTTTTACCATTTGAGTATATTAAAAATGTGGGATCACTCAATTCTTTTTAAAAACATCCAAGTGTGTGCTCTCCCCCACTTATAAAAGGCCACCCATATCATCACTTATTTTCACCTTAAAACCACATTGGTGTAGAAAATAACTATAAAAATACCTTCCCAAACTAACTACCCTCTTCATTTATTACCTATTTATTTAGAAAACCAAACTTGGAAGGATTTGGTGCAATCCTAAGGAGGATACCCTAAGAAGAGTTAATGTTCTTCAACAAGAGTCTTTATTTTATTTATTTTTCAAACAAATTCAAATATTATTAAAACTTGATGAAATAATATCCTCAATATATTAAATATATTTTAATGTTTTTATAATATATAAATTAATTATAACCATTTCCACATCTATAAAATGGGTTATAAAATCATCGTTCATGTGTACGGAGGACTACTGCCTCGCAAATCGATGCCATTCGTTCTTCAATTAACATATTTTATGGTTGGATATGATTATGGTTATAAATTATATATATGATATATATAAAATAATTACAACTTTGTATTATTTATATCATACACTCCTTTTTTTACTTTCCATTCCGTAGGGGATATGTTATTGGTGCTCGTGTGTACAGTAGACTACCGCCTCAGGAAGAGATGTGATTCGTCTTTAACTGATGCTTTAAATGAATATTAATACAATTAATGTTGATATAAATGAAATAATTTTGAAATTTATGAAATATTTATTATTTATTAGAGATAATATATACCATTTTATTTCTTATCTTTCCACCCACTTAAAGATGATAACATCATTCGTGTACGTGTAGACTACCGCCTTCACGAAGCGATGTGACAATATTTTCATCACCACACCAAATGGATGATATTTATAAGTATATAATATGGTGTATATGATATTATTATAATTATTTAATTATTATATATTACTTACCTTATTTCTATAAGTATCATCAAAATATGGAAACGTTACTGATGTGTATGTACGACCTACCTCTCAATGATCATAAAGTACTTCATTTTTCTTAAAAATATTTAATGATTATATATAAAATAATAATTGATATAAAAATATGATAATTATTTCTTTATTTTCATATTTTATATTTTGAAAGTATATAATATGCACAATAATTGGATCTTTCATAATGGAATACACCTGAGAAAACAATGAAATTAACACCTGAAATAAAGATAATAATGAATGATTGTTAACCAATGGGTGAGAATATGTTATTAAAGGATAATATATGATATTATAAATATTAATATAGTTCTATTATAATTTAATAACTTGATAAAACCACAATACATGAGGTTAAATAATATAGAACCAAAAATAATAACGAGGTAAGGGATTTCGTCTCAATTTCATTACATTGAGGCATATTGTAATGTTATGAATCTAATTCTATTTATTTAGTGTATAAACTACCCATTTTAAATGTATTATCATAATTATTTCATTATTTATGGTTTTTTTAGTTTCAATTTTAATTATTTATTCTAAGGGGATTTTAATTAAAAGTTACCATGTGGTAAAGAGATTCCTAACTCAATTTCTTTTCATTAGGTTATATTACTCCTTCATTGTCTTTGATATTCTATGATACTGTGTATAATGGATTTTGAATATCTATTTTTTTTATTTACACTTTTTTTGGATTTAAATTTTATATCGATTAGAAATTCATTGAATAACACTCACTTCCAAGTTATAATCATTTTAATGGTATATTTCACAATCTCAATTTAATCAAGATTATTTATTCTAGAAATTTTTTTGAAGAAAAGTGTTTGATTATTGTCTAAATATAACCATTTATTTTTATTCTCATCTACTTATTCATAATATTTTCAAGTAATAGTACCATTTTCCATCTTTTTTGTATATAAATTAATTGAGAATTATATTTTAATAAATTAGACTTCATTTCTCTCTTCAATCATAAATATGTTTTCTACCAAAACCATATTTTCTAAACATGTTTTCAAAAAGGCATTTAAACTTTTAATAAAGATTTGTTGATGGAATTTTTTCTTATTTTAAATCTTTAAAAAAAATTCAACGTAATATTATGTCATTTTCAAAATAATTCCCATTTTTATTTTACATAAAATATTATAGAAATATTCTTATCATTTTCCGAACAAGGAACCATCTTAAAATTTTAAAAGTGAAAAAGAAATTTTCTTTCTAACTTTTATGTAATGTATAGAATTTACCACCTTAATTAATTTCATTTATTTGATGCTTCTTTTTCAAGTTTACCAGGATATTTTTAAATAAAATATTTTTAAAATTTATTTTCAAATAAAAGTATTTTCAATTTTTATTTTCAAAACGAAATGGATATTTTCTTCCGGAATGATTTTAATGATATTTTTATGGTATTTATATTAATTATTGAAAACATCCCATTATTTTTACTCCAATGGGGGATATGTTGATATCATCCTTATTCTTTCTCTCAATGGTTTATGATTATTTCGACCAAGGATAGTATTGACATTTACATCCTTATTTTATTTTGTACCCCTTAACTTCCGCATGAAATATTAACATTCTTGTGATCATTGGACATTGTATTACTTATAAATATCCATATTATTGAACATTAATATTATTATATCTTAAAAATATCCCATTTCTACATATGGTGTTTTACTTTTAATGTTATTTTTTGACTGGTGAAATATTGATAAATCTATATCCTTTATGTAGTTTTCAGGCATAACAGAAGCATGTGATTGGCCATTCCTAGATTTTTTTGTTATGATCAATGAGAAATAATATATTTACATGATATTTAATTCCATAGTCAATATAATTTAATCTATGAAAATACAAAAGGGTTACAATTCGTGAACGAAGCACAGGAGAATCACCTATTATTTATAATTAATTAATTTAATTAATGAATTACCTTGTGTGAATTATTTCTTTGTTGATGATTATGAAAACATATATAAGTTATACCATCAGTTTTTTAGTAATAATATTAATATTAACTCTAGAAGTGATCTAAAAGTGTGCTAAGAATCTCCAAACAGCACTGTAGGAATCTTCGGATGCTATCACGATAGATTCTATCGCTTGAGTCATTTTCTTTTGATCACCATGAGAATCACTTACGAAGTTTTCTCCTTGATCTATCTATAATTGAGAGTGGGAGGTGGAGGATGATAGATTTACTTTCTTGTGAGTGTTCTTAGAGAGGGACTTCTCAAGTTCATGAGAGTATACTCTTCGACTATCGTTGTACACAACACAAAATCAATGGGATCTCTAAGAAAATAATATAATTGGGATTAAATACTACTAGGGTTTAGAAATAATTTTTTTTTCACAATTTACCTTTAATATTAATTTAATCCATTGTGGAACCCCATTCATGAAATTAATAATATTAATATTTTTTCATCTACATTTGATTTTCTTGCGAATTAAATTAAATATTATTTGATCAAATAGTATTAATTATATATTATTTCATACCGGGCCTTAAAACTCAGTCCGCCATTCCTCAAAAATATTTATAGTGCGTTGAATAATGAATATTTATTTAATAATTAAATATCATTTCATTATTCACTAATAAAAAAATTAATATTATATCCACTTAATAGAAAATAAATATTTATTACATATTTTTCTCACATTATATTCTATCGAATAAATAGTGATGTGATATATGAGGTCAAGAATAAATGAATAATTATTAAACCACTCCTATATATAATATTTATTCAACGTTTGAAATAATTTACAATTTTATTTTATTTTACTAAGATTCTGGATACACTTATTGTGTGACCCTATAGGCCTCATTCTTGGTGAAATTAGGAGAAGCATCCTAAAGTTAAAGGATAGTGTTTACCAACATTCCAAGGAGCCCGAAGAGAAATATGCTAATGTCTCAATGATATAATACCTCATACAGGCACTTATAGTGTAATATAACCCATTATATTTGAGATCACTAATTAAGTAGGTTGTATGCCGGTGCCACCAACCTATGTGGTCGATGTCTCTTTCATTGACTTTTTGGAAATTAAACATTCATATAGAAAACTGTGGAAATTTATTGATTTAGGATATATAATTTCCATCAATGTCCATGATTTATAAACATCTAGTAAATAAAATTAATGGAAATTACCTTCTCTCATTACTCATTAATGCAATATTACTCATGAAACACCCAATGTATCCTAACTCACCATGAACATATTCCACCACAATTTTCATCAACACATCAATGCATGTGACTTATAATAATCATAAATAATTATATTAAAGTCTATTTATAACTACACATTTCCATATATATGAGCATCTAATGACACATATAAATTTGGATTTCCTACTGGTGGGTCTCGTTTTCTTAATATCCTACATTAGATCTTACCAATTGTGGATACCATGAGAAGGTGCCTCAAAGTCCTATGAGTCTCGAACCCTAATATAATGTATCATTTTTCCCTTAAATGATATCACCTAGCTATAGAATATATATTTAAGAATCATGTTGTAGCCCGTCTGTGTTCTCATCATAGTGGGGACTTCTTCATCCTTTAAGCGGGAAAACTACTCTTAGGAAATTATTACATATTACATTAAACATAATAAAAATCATGATGTTACAAAGAGTTTATTAATATTAAAAACAATAAATAAGGTTATCATAAAATACATGGATATTGGATCAAGGGAACATATTCTAACACAATCCCACATTCAGTATAGACAACTACTAAAAACATTTAGTCTGCTAGATCTCACATGATAATCATGCTTCTACTGAGATTGGACATTAAGAAAGGGGTCTACCACGTTGTCTTCCATGGGTACCTCTATTAATGAAACTTCACCACTCTGATCAAAATCCCTCAAGAGTTGATACTTTCATATTATATGACTTCCATAGGTGTGAACTTGGCCGTTTTCAAATATATTACACTATAGTATTATCGTAATACAAGATAGGGTCTTTACTAAATGGTACTACATTAAGCTCCTTGAAAACATTTCATATACAAATGAATTACATGGATACATAAAAAGCCACTATAAACATAGAATCCACTACAGAATTGGTGATAACTGGTCTTTGATCTCTTTCAGCTCATAGATCAACATTTTAGACAAAAAACATAGACCAAATATGACTTTAGATCATTATAATCTGTCTAAAAACAATCATCAGTATAACTCCTAATGACTTTCTCCTTGTATCATCCATAAAAAAGGAACATATCATCAATTCCTCTCATATTCTTATGTATAGCCTTAATGACATACCAATGTTGTTCTCTTGGATCAAAATGATATCTTCCTACCATTCTAAACACATTCGAAACAAAAATTCTGGTACATAACATGTAACATGTGATTGATATTATCAATGAAGAGTATGGGATCTTACTCATTCCCTATTTATCCTATTATGTCATTAGATACATTTTTTTAGAAATATATAAACCATGTGAAACTAGAACCAATACCCTCATGGATATTTACATACTAAATATTTTTAGTATATTTTCAATATATTTACAATAACATAGTATATGAAACCAATTGGATATATCACGATTTATCTTGATCCCTAGAATACATACATCTTCAACTAAGTCCTTCATGGAGAAATGTTTTTAACCAGTCATAACAGACAATAAGAATGGTATGTCATTTCAAATAAGTAATATTTCATCCATATATATACTATTAGGATAAAAACTGAATTTCCATTAAACAACTTGTAAACACATGGCTCACATTTGGTCATAATGAAACAAAATTCATTTATAACTTCACTGAATCAAATATTCCATGTCGTGGAAGCTTACTTCAATAATAAATGGATATCTATAACTTTAAAATCTTTTTACATCAGCTAGAGTAACAAAGGATTTAGGTTGTATCATATAGACATATTATGGAAGGTTCCCATTAAGGAAGGTAGTTTTGAAATCCATCTACCAAATCTCAAAGTCATGGTAAGCTGTTATGGAAAGTATAAATATGATGGAATTAAAAATGGAAACTGGTGAAAATTATTCACCTTATTTAGTTTTTTTCACACTGTTTAAAACATTTATCCACTAAACGTGAATTACAAGTATTTACATTACCTTCAAATGTCCAATTTTATCTTGAATACCCATTTGAACCCTACAGGCTTTAAATCAACTAGTGAATTGACCAGAACCCAAAAATAGTTCTAATACATGGATTCTATTTAAAAAATAATGGATTCTTTCCATCTTGAACCTTTTTAGCTATATAATCCCTCTTTATAGGATAGAGATCCCTCATTGTTAACCAATAACGAGTCAACAAATTCGGTGACTAGAAAACCATTCTATATGGTTATGTTAACTCTCTTATTCTTAAATTCAGTACTTGTGTCTTTGGAACTACATATTCTACAGGGACCTGTGGAACCTATTCACGTAAAAACTCTTTTTATCATGATATTAATCTTCATCAAATTCAATCTTTCTCCCAATATCCCTTTGGATGATGTGATCCATCTCAAGAAATATAGATTTTCCCGTGACAATCAATTTCTTGTTTGAGGGGTTGTATAGGTAGTATCCCATTTTTTCCTTAGGACACCCTTTAAAGATACACTTTTCCCCTAAGGTACTAGTTTTTTTCTTGATACATCCTAAAAAATTCTCTGAAACCCCATATATGTGTATGTGACAAAATAGGTTTTTGACACTCTATAACTCGATAGGAATTGCATTTTCCACTTTTTTTGGTAGTCAGTTTAATGTGTATACCCTAGCTTGTAATACATATCTCCAATAGGATAATGGAATGTCTCCATGACTCATTATCGACCTTACCATTTCTAGCAAGTAAAAATTACTCATTACACTAAAACCATTCCACTATGCTGTATAAGGTAAAGTATGTTGAGTTAGAATTCTATGCACCCATAAGAATTCTATAAAATCATGGTTATGATATTGAACACCTCAAAATTATTGAATCTTCTTTATCTTAATTCCATATTGGTTCTCTATTTCATTATTTAATTCCTATAATTCCTCAAAGGACATGTAATAATACCTCATAATGTAGACATAACCATATCAACTGAATTCATCAGTAAAAGCCATGAAATAAGAATAACCACATCTAGATTCTACTAGAAATGGTCCACACACATCAGTGTATACTAATCCTAGAATATCAATGTCCCTTTCACCCTTTTGCATATGTATCTTTCGAGGATTGATTTATCCTTGAATACAAACTTGAAATACCACCACTAGCTTGGTAGCCCCATCCATTACATATGCTTTTACTCATACATAGGTGATGGAAAAGGGTTTACAAAAAAGAAACCCTTGGAATGCAAGCCCTTATATAATAATAGGAGAGAGGGTATTCATGAAATCAATTTAATTTATAAAATTAATTAAATTAAACAAATCACATACAAAGGTCTGATCTACGATCATGCTCATCAACATGCATTCAATGAATTACACATTAAAAAACTAGCATTCAATTCTTAATCGTTCATATTTAATACAAATTATGCTCGAATATTTTAATTATCCTTTTTAATTAATCAATCATTTTGTCTAAATTATCATCCAAATATTTTTAAGATTATCATCCATCATAATTTTACACAATTTAATTAAATCTATTTACAATTTATAGTGTACATAAATGTAGCTTGGGGGAAACAAATGAATACTCATCTGAATCTACGAAATATGTATTATTTTCATATACTATTTACTCTTGTGACTTATGGAATAGATGACATATCACATACATTATAACGCCCCGACCCTAGTTACCCAGAGTCGGTGCATTATTACATAAAATTGGCATGATATAAGAAATCTGGCCCTAAAAGACTGATCAATTTAGTAGCATTGGATGTAATAGATACATTCATAAGTTTGACATTACATCATGAAATAAAAACTTAGACAAAATTTTTTCCCCTTTTGAACACACTTGTATCATTATCCTATCCTTGTAGGTCAACCAAAAAATACTTATTCATATCCTGGGAAAAATAAAAAAGAGAAAGGGGTGAGCCCATATTTTCACCCACATGACTTCTTTTAAATGTATTTTTCATTTAATTTCCATTCTTTCTTTGTGTTGGGGTTTTCAATTCATTTTGGTGGAAATGGAGGGTTTTCAAAATTTGGGCCAAACTGTTTGCCCAATTCCAGATTTAAAAATAAATATTATTCCTTTTATAAATCCTTCATTTGTTAAGATTTATCATCCATTTTACTTACCACTTTTCCTCCTATGGCCTTTCCAAATCACCATGTCCATTTGGACCCTTTTGAACCCTTTAGCATTTTGGGTTTGAGTGAATTAATTTGGAATTGGGCCAACCCGTGAACCATTTCTAGTTTTAAATTGTTTTTTTAATTATTTAATAACTCACAAATATTTTACTTTATTCCTCTGATTCCACCTCCCACCTGAATCCAAAATCCCTAGTCTCGCCACCATTATTCATTTCACCACTTTAGACCTCATTTTCCTCGTGGATTAGGGAAAAACCTCTTAGGGTTCCTCAAATCGTCCAGATTTTAGGATGTAAGTTGATTCATTCATAAATCCTTTAATTTTCACTCTTTTGACCCCATTTCAGTCCACACATGACCTTATCATCCCTATTAGAGCCTCTATAGCAGGTTTGGTTGCTTGAAGATTCAAATTTTGGTGTATTTGGTTCGTTTGATTCAAGATGTTTCAAGTAAGTTTTTCTTTCCTTGATTTCTTCCCCTTCCATAGGGTTTCATTCACCCTTTCTTGAAGTTCCTTATGTTTAGAAGTTGAGGTTATAACCCAGGGTTTGATTTGGTGTCTTTTTGGTCAAATATGGTGGTTCGGGGCTGGATTTATCTTCCTTGAGGTGCGGCGGTAGTGCGGTTGATGTTTCACACCATGTTTTGAGGGTTTCGACATAAAAGGTAGGTGATTTCATGTGTAATAATTTCTAGATGAGTTAGTTTGCTTGAATTACTTATAATGAATGTTCCTAAGATGTTGGGTGTGGTGCGAAAACTGTTTATGTTGGATTTGGTTAAGCATTTATTTTTATAGTTTCATTTTAGCTTAAAATTGGGTGTTTTTCATGTGTAACCCTTTGGATATTGTTGGGGTGTATTTTATAACATATTAAATTGGTTTAATAAATATTGTTTGGGCAAAAAATTCATATATGGTAGGGTATTGGTGTGCCATTATGTTTTGAAGAGGTTTTTTAATGTGTTTATGGTGTTAAACCTTATTGTACTTGAAAGTGATTTTGAAAACGTGTGCTTTTCATGTGGATGTTTTGTGGTATTTTTGAGGTGCTTGTATAAAATTTGGTGGTAGTTTAATAAATGTTTTTGGGGCCACCAATTCTGTTTTAAATTTGTATTGGTGTGATTTTGTCCTTGAAATACGGTTTCGAAATGGGTTTTATGTGAAAAGATTTGGCACACTTTTTAGAATTGTTTTATGAAAGTTTTAAATGGTTTAATGATTTATGTAAGAGGTAAAACCATATTGGAAAACTGTTTTGGATTGTTTATACTTTCAAATGGACCATTTTAAATGTGAATAGTTCTGTCATGTGATGTGTATCCCCAAGGAAATGTTTTATAAATTTTTTTAATGGGTTTACTGAAATGTGAAAGATGTGTGAACATGATGGGGGGTGTTTGTGTGAGTGCGATGTGAAAAATGGAATTTTTTTTATAAAAAGGGTTTTATGAAACATGTGAGTGGGCTGTTATGCGATGTTTAGAATATTTGGAGGGACTTTATAAAATTTTTAAAGGATGTGTTGGATTGGGAAAGTTATGAAAAACGTGTTGTGGGCTATTTTGGTGTGAGTTTGATTTCAAAATGTATTTGAATGAAATGTGGAAATTGTGACTTGTGTGATGTATATGGGGCTATTTGGTTAATTTGTGATGTGGAAGTGATATTTGAGTGTGAAAACTATATTTCTTGGATTGTTGAACTTGTTTGAGCACAAAGGGAAAACCTGGGTATCTAGGTGGGTGGATGTGTAATAGTATGCTAGTGAATCCGTGGGGTTTGGCTCAGTTTCACTTAGCAATATTGACGCTTAAAAGTCTAACTAAACTAAGATCATGATGATTGGGGACCACTAGGTTATGGGTATGATCCCTACTTGTGGCTCATGTAGAAGAACATATATTTTTTTGTGGTTACTCTCACTGAGATATGAGGTACCTGGGACCCATAGCTAGCTAGTGCCTATGGGTTATTTCCTATTAATTGTGCTCATTAGATCCTTTATACTTACCGTTGGAATATGGTATATTTGGATGAAAAAATTCAGTATGTTTTTAATTTATTTTAAAAGTGTCGATTCTTTAAATTAGCCAACTTGAAAACTAATTTTTTTGAGTTGCATCTTTTAGAAATTGTAACTAGAAATTACATGTTGTTGAAGACTTGCATGATTTTCATCTTTGAATGTTTATCACATGGAATCTCTTATTAGTGGTATCTTACTGGGAATTGGCACACACCCTACTTACACCCTATGGTGTAAGTAGAGTTGGTTATTTTTGTTGTCGCAGGTTTTGGTATAGCTTTTGTGCCGACAGTTCGGGTTTTCACCGGTCATTCATAATGCGGTGTTGTGGAGATGGCTTGAGGGCGATGCCTCTTTCCATGTTGAGGTTCTTGGGCTGTTAATTTTTGGTTTTTTACCTTTGTTATAGTCCTGGTGAGTTGTTTTAAACTATTGAATTCAGTTCTGAATTTTTGTAATACATTGTTTGGTTTGTAAAATCCAGATTCATTTTATTGGATTCATTTGTTTTTTTATGTTTATAAAATTAGTTAAATCGTTCCCAATTATCATTTAATGATACCCGGGGACTTGTGCCATCCTGTGGGGATTGGGAACACCCTTCGGGCCTTGTCAAGGGCTGGGTTTGGTGCCAGTTTTGGGGGCAATCAGATTCGGTTTGTGACAAAATTGTATCAAAGGAGGTTCGCTCTCATTGGGTCATGTTATTTGGGGAACAATTGGGATAGTCTGGAGTTAGGATTGTCGGGACTTGTAATTTTGGTTATGAGTAGTGTGGCTGATCACCACACCTCATTATTGGATTCAAGTCTCTAGGGGATGTCGGGACCTTTCGGAGTCCTATGGTTTTCTTGGTTTAATGATGATTAGGGGAAATTAAAAGAGAGTTGGGTTAATGGTTTCCATGGGCTCGCAGGGCCCGGAAAGCCATGTGGAGCCGAAGATATTCCCTAGAACACTCTCTATGACATTGGAGTTATTGGAATATGGCCTCCAAACTTATGTCCAAGTCACCCACTGAAACTAGTTTCCTCTCGCATTGTCTTGTGTCCTTTAGTTTTGAAATCTTGGAACTTTGGTTTTAAAGTGAATTGGTTTTAAGAAGTGAAAAGTATTTGTGAAATGATTTTCAAATAAAGAGGGAATGGTTTGATTTTTGAAATGGTGGAACTAAATTTTCATAATTATTTTGAAATTAAAAATGGTGTGCTTATACCTCTTTTGTAATCAGGAACTATATTGAAGTTGGTTTTGGAAAAGTGTTTCCAATAGAGTTTTCTAAACAATCAAAGGGTGTTTTAATCGGATGAGAGTTTTTGAAATTTATGTTAATTACATGAAAGTGATTTCTTTTATAAATGTTTGTGTCTTTGTGAAATGTTTTGTAAGATGTGAATTGGTATTTTGATATTGTGGTTAGCGGTTTTGAGAAAAAGGATGTGTTGGTTAACAGTTTTGTTTTTGAAAAGTGGAATGAATTTTTTTTAACCTTTGGTATTTTCATGAGAGACCACATGAATGGGGTTATATAGGATAATAGATGGTTGATGGAATGACTGGATGAGTTCCTGGACAGATATGAGGAGGGTGCTCAGTGTGGCGCAGAAACATGCATGTGTGAGGGTCATGGGGTACCATTGGTGGATACGTTAACTGCTGAACCGTATGTTTTCAAAGAGATGTTTTTAAAGAAAAACATGATGTCTTGTTAAATTATTTGGGATGGTGTATATTATGTGTTTTTGGAAAATGTTGATGTTGTGGGATGTTTTGAGTCCATGAACCCGACTTGTTTGAACCGTTTTCTGGGTTTGTGTTTGGGAGACAAGTTGAGTAGAAGGACCGGTTAGTAGTCTCTTCTAATATAGGTTTCGAGAAACCTTTAAGGTGATTCCATTCATGTGTTTGGATCTATTTTGTGGAATTTTTTGACCAATGGACCAGCTTGGTTGGGTCCTTGGGTTCTCTCATTGGATAAGGTACTCCCCCATTAAGGGTTAATGCACAACTAAAGTGAAACCCGTATTGTTTCACCATTATAAAATCCTCTAGGTGATCAATATAAGGAATATTTTATCGATCTTTGTTGATTTAGTCTACACCCATTCATTTTGTTGATTTGTGGATCCTCTTGTTGTGGGATAGTTCTTGTGGAAGGTTGAAAGAGACCTTAGTTTCTTAAGTTGCCCGATACATCTATGGTGGAAGTGTTCTTGGGTTGTTAGTGTAGATGAGTGTCTCGATGGTGTCTAATAGGGCCTCTGGGTTCTTCATAGTTTCTTTTAAGGAAGAGTTCTTGTTAAACCAAAATTTTTGGGATTTTGGTCTTGATAGGAAGTTGTTTCCACTTTATGTACTTGTCTGTTTTTTAGAGACTTGGCATAAGGTCTCGTTCCATGTATTGTTTCTATAAATCAAAAAAGTCATGTTCGGTGAAACATTGTGATGTTGTGTGATCATTTGACTGTAAAGGTGAAGTTTGTGCAATACTTTGAGGTTCTCTATTATGTTTGGAGTATGTATCCCTTGGGAAAAGATCAAATACTCAATCTTAGAGGAAGGTCTTTATACGTGTCCTGCCCTTTTGTTGTTTCTCACCCAAACAAACAAGGTGCTATGTGTGTGCATCTTATGATAACTTGTTTCAGTGAAATGTCAGGTCTCGGTAAACTGAGTTATGGAGTGTGTTATGTCTTGGTGAACCCATCAGGGTATATGGTGTAGTTGTTTGTGGAACTGAAAGAAGAAGTTCCACATAGTGGTTTCCACAGCTTAACTACGAGGCCGAAGATGCTTCAATATTTTGAGCTCCAACCATAGGTCCCAGAGAGAAGCTGATGCATAGTCGGGGGAAACCCCAGTGTCGATTAAACACTTGTACAAAGTCCTATCCTCAGTATGAAAGATAGGAAGAGTTTAAACCTATGGTGTCATCATCATTCTTCTGTTGTTCTCATTCGGTGCAAATAGGTGGAGGGTCTTGTACCCATGTCATCACCCAATATCTCCCCCCTTTGGTTTCCATTGAGTCTTTGGATAATGGATTGAAATTTGGCTAGACAGGCTGAGCACGCAGTTGGTGCACAGTTAGAAGTGACCATGTTCTAGGAATCCATGTAGAAATAATGATCTGCATAGTTAGTGCATCGTTTACCAAATCATGTGGACTAACTGTGGAGCATTCCCAAATCATTAAATTTTTGGGGTCTTTTCGTGTCGGCCCACGCCGGTCGGTTAAGATGGTTGGTTATTATGGTGGGGAGACCCACCATGGGTATAATGCATATTCTTTTGGAAATTTCTAATGGATGTATACCCCATGTACTAGGGAGTCTATTTGTGCCTCCCACTGTAAGTGTCCTGATTCTGTCTCGGGAAAAAATTTAAGTTGTCTCTTATAGTGGGGAGCCCATTTGTGTATCTTCATACGAGTAACTCAGATTTTTTTCCTTGGTCTTGTATTTGAAGTAGGTATTATCATTCGAAGATATCTAAAAACCTACATCTTCCTTGGGTAAACATTGAGATTGGAGAGGGCCCAATGGTTTAGTTATAGTAGGGTAAGTGTAACTTTGTTCAATGTTGTTGTTTGTTTAGGTAAATTGATCAAGTATTGTTAAGATTGTGTTCGAGGTGTATTCATTTGGGATAAATCCTAAATGTGATTGATTGTTTCAGGAATGTTGTTTAAGTTTTGGTTGTTAGAGTAATCCTTCCTTAAATGATCACTGGAGGTGTTTTGGCCTTTGGGGGCGAATCTTAGCAAATAATTACTTCTTGGTTTATTGGTTGGGTTTAGTTTTTGTATTTGACCTTGTTGTGGCTTTCCAGGGACGAAAAATTTTATGGTGGGGAGAATTTTCACATCTATGACTTATTTTAAATGTATTTTTCATTTTATTTCCTTTATTTCTTTGTTTTGGGGATTTTCAATTCATTTTGGTGGAAATGGAGGGTTTTCAAAATTTGGGCCTAACCGTTAGCCCAATTCCATATTTAAAAATAAATTTTATTTCATTTATAACTCCTTTATTTGTTATGAATTTTCATCCATTTCACTTACCACTTTTCCTCATATGACCTATCCAAATCACCATGTCCATTTGGACCCTTTTATAACCCATTTTCATTTTGGGTTTGAGTGAATTAATTTTGAATTGGGCCAACCCGTGATCCATTTCCAGTTTTAAATTGTTTTTTTAATTATTTAATAACTCTAATTTTTTTTTCTGTATTTCCGTGATTCCACCTCCCACATGAATCCAAAATCCCGAGCCTCACCCCCATTATTCATTTCTCTACTTTGGACTTCATTTTCCTCGTGGAGTAGGGAAAAACTTCATAGGATTCCTCAAATCGTCCAGATTTAAGAAGGTAAGTTGATTATTTCATAAATCTTTTAAGTTTCACTCTTTTTCCCCAATTTAAGTCTTCACTTGACCTTATCATCCCCTTTAGAGCCTCCATATCAGTTTTGGTTTCTTGGAGACTAAAATTTTGGTGTATTTGGTTCGTTTGATTCAAGATGTTTCAAGTAAGTGTTTCTTTCCTTGACTTCTTCCCCTTCCTTAGGGTTTCATTCACCCTTTCTTGAAGTTCCTTATGTTTAGAAGTTGAAGTTCGAACCTAAAGTTTTATTTGTTGTCTTTTTGGTTAAATATGGTGGTATAGGGCTGGATTTATCTTCCTTGAGGTGCGACAGTGGTGCGGTTGATGTTTCACACCATGTTTTGAGGGTTTCGACATAAAAGGTAGGTGATTACAATGGTAATCATTTCTAGATGAGTTAGTTTGCTTGAATTACATATTATTTATGTTCCTAAAATTTTCTGTGTGGTGCAAAAAATATTTACGTTTGCTTTGGTTAAGCATTTATTTTTTTGGTTTCATTTTAGCTTAAAATTGGGTGTTTTTCATGTGTAACCCTTTGGATATTGTTTGGGTGTATTTTATAACATATGAAATTGGTTTAATAAATCTTTTTGGGCTGAAAATTCATATTTGGTAGGGTATTGGTGTTCCATTATGTTTTAAAGAGGTTTTTTTAATGGGTTTAAGGTGTAAACCTTATTGTACTTGAAAGTGATTTTGAAAACGTGTGCTTTTCATGGGGATATTTTGTGGTATTGTTTGAGGTGTGTGTATAACACTTGGAGGTAGTTTAATAAATGTTTTTGGGGCTACCAATTCTATTTTAAATTTGTATTGGTGTGATTTTTTCCTTGAAATACGGTTTTGAAATGGGTTTTATGTGAAATGATTTGGTACACTTTTTAGAATTGTTTTATTAAAGTTTTGAATGGTTTAATGATTTATGTAAGAGGTGAAAACATATTGGAAAACTGTTTTGGATTGTTTGTACTTTCAAAAGGACCATTTTAAATGTAATTTGTTCTATCATGTGATGTGCATCCCCTGTAAATGTTTTATAAATTTTTTTAATGGATTTACTGAAATGTGAAAGAGGTGTGAACATGATGTGGGATGTTTGTGTGAGTGTGATGTGAAAAATGGATTTTGTTTGTAAAAAGGGTTTTATGAATAATGTTAGTGAGCTGTTATGTTATGTTTATAATATTTTTAGGGACTTTATACAATTTTTAAAGGATGTGTTGGATTGTGAAAGTTATGCAAAAAAGTGTTGTGGTCTATTTTGGTGTGAGTTTGATTTCAAAATGCATTTGAATAAAAAGTGGAAATTGTGACTTGTGTAATGTACATGGGGATGTTTGGTTAATGTGTGACTTGGAAGTGATATTTTCATGTGAAAACTATATTTATTGGATTGTTGAACTTGTTTGAGCATGAAGGGAAAACCCAGGTATCAAGGTGGGTGGACCTGTACTAGTATGCTAGTGAATCTGTGGGGTTTGGCCTCAGTATCACTTAGCAATATTGATGATTAAAACTCTAACTAAACAATGATAATGATGACTGGGGACCACTAGGTTATGGGTATGATCCCTACTAGTGGCTCATGCAAGAGAATACTTTTTTTTGTGGTTACTCTCACTGAGATATGAGGTACCTCAGACCCACAGCTAGCTAGTACGTAGGGGGTATTTCCTATTACTTGTGATCATTAGATCCTTTATACTTACCATCGGCATACAATATATTTTTCTGAAAAAATTAAGTATCTTTTGAATTTATTTGAAATGTGTTGATTCTTTAAATTAGCCCACTTGAAAACTGTTTTTTTAAGTTGTATCTTTTAGAAATTGTAACTAGAAATTACATGTTTTTGAAAAATTGCATGCTTTTCGTCATTGAATATTTATCACATGGAATATCTTAGTGTTGGTATCCTACTAGGAATTGGATCACACCCTACTTACACCCTTGGGTGTATGTAGTCTTGGTTATTTTTGGTGTCGCAATTTTGGGTACAGCTTTTGTGCCGACAGTTCAGGTTTTCACCGGTCATTCATGATGCGGTGTTGTGGAGATGGCTTGAGGGTGATACCTATTTCCATGTTGAGGTTCTTGGGAAGTTCATTTTTTGTTTTGTACCTTTGTTTATAGTCCTGGTGAGTTTTTTAGAATATGGAATTCAGTTCTGAATTTTTGTAAAACATTGTTTGGTTTGTAAAATCCAGATTCGTTTTATTGGATTCATTTGTTGTTTTATGATTATAAACTTGGGTAAATAGTTCCCAATTATCATTTTATGATAACCAGACACTTGTGCCATCTAGTGGGGATCGGGAACGCCCTTCAGGTCTTCTCACGGGCCTGGTTTGGTGCCAGTTTTGGTGGCGATCAGATTCGGTTTGTGACACAGATGCTCAGTAAGGATAACAATATAGTGGAAACTTTCATAAATAAGCATAAACATTTAAGGAAATGTATAAGACTAAAATAAAATCCTTTTAAACATAAAATTCATCATAATATTGAAAATATAAAATCAGATAATGACATTTACTAATTCACATGGATATTCTACTAGTCGAATAATCATATGGAATATCAATATCCACTTTCATAATGATGGAATGCATAATACCAAAAATCATAACCACATAGTCAAGGCTTTGTGGAAAGACTAAAAATATAATTTTGTCAAGACCTTATGCCAAGAAACTAGTTTGTCTCATTAGACCAACTGATTCATCGAGAGCTATAGCGGGATCCACCCATCACTTACTAAGTCCAATGCATTCCTCATATGAAAAGGATTAAGCATAACATAAACATTCGTATTAAAACTAGAATACGAAATGCCAAAACATTATCCATAAACCATGAATGGTGTAAGAATAAAACATCCCTAGTCGTATCACAAAACCTTTAATACAATATGGATGATTTTTATCATAATAAATCAACTTCAAACAAGATTAAAATCCATCAAAAGGATGTTTACATATATGAAATCAAAAATTTTTTATAAAGAAAAATCTCTTTACTTTTGGAAATAATTTAAAATTCATATAATTATAAAAGAAAACTTTTATTTTGAAAATATTCTTATAATATTGTAAGGGAAGATTCAACGATGTTATAACAATGGAAAATTGTTGCACTCACTGTATAAGTTAAAAAAACATTCTTACCGTAATTTTGTCGAAAAAGTCTTAAAGTACCCTGTTTGGACAATTAAAAAAAGATTCCTTTCAAAATAGATAAGGTAAAATAGGGGTAT
Organism: Viscum album; assembly: GCA_963277665.1. Classification (NCBI taxonomy): domain Eukaryota; kingdom Viridiplantae; phylum Streptophyta; class Magnoliopsida; order Santalales; family Viscaceae; genus Viscum; species Viscum album. Next base: position 1,986,355,886 of record OY728122.1, read on the forward strand.
AAATAAATTTAACCCATTTTCTAGTAAATATTAAAAATGTATTGAAATACCTTTTTTTTAAAACATGGATGTGGATGATAAAGAGGTCCAAGTAGATACTTACGTAAAAATAACCTTGGATAATAAAGAGATTGTGAAATTAACCCTTACCTTGTAATTTTCCTTAGTCAATGGTATATTAACCTCCTGTATAATATTTAAAACATTATTATTAAATTATAAAATAACTATATACACAAATATGATATCATATATGATCTTGTAATATTGCTTTGTTAATAATATTTTAGTAGTATCATCATTTCAGGTGTTAACTAATTCATTTTCCTTTGTATTCTTGGTTACGTAATCCATGTTTTTTATGGATAGGTTGTATTTGATTCATAAATAGAATGATATTATGTTCATAAAATTTTTTGTAATCATAAAATGAAAATTATTCTTTAATGATTGCGATTGGGAATGAATCTCATTGTGTTCGTGGAGACGGTAATACGTACATACGCATGAGTGACAATATCATGACATTAATGGAGAAATCGTATGTAATTTGATGGTATATAATATATATATAATCATGAACATGTTATATTTATTATTTACATCATTTTTACTCATTATTATACCCATGAATATAATGAAGTGTTTGAATAAAAAACTACACCACGACGTGTAGACGATAATACGTACGCATGCACATATGGTGACTTTGTCATTTATAGGATGGATAGAATAATTAATATGGTTGTAACATTTTTATAATAACATCATAGTATGTAGAAGATACTTGAGTTATTATTTTATAATGGAAACAACAAAGAAAGATGAAGTTCAAGAAGAAAAGAACATGAACGAGGTGGTGAAATATTTACCTCTTCTTTGGGTTCTTAATTTTGATTTGATCTAAAGGGATACATAGATTGTATTTTTGACCAAAGTAATGCCACTAGGATGAAGAGAGGAAAGTTGGGAGGATATTTGGGAAGGTTTTGTCCGATAAAAAGGCTTTGGAGGTGTGAAATTAATAGAAGGGGAAGTTCCCTTTTATAAGAGAGGTGAGGGTCACTTTAGGAAAATCTTGAAATATTATTTTATAATAAAATCAATTTCGGTTTATAATGGATCAAAAAATGAATTACTTAAAGTATATGGTGGGTATGGGTATAAAACCGCTCAACCAATAGGTTTTTGGTAGGTTTAGGCCTTCAAATTAACTTTATCATTTAGATTTAACTCTTAGTTAAATAGTTTGTCATTTACCATGTCTCTTTGTATTTTTAGATTATATGGTTAGTAAACGTACTATAACAATCCAGGAAAACCCCATGTGGTTCATTATTAACATATATAATCTTATATAAGACCTTTGGCCGAACCTTAGTTTTTTAGGAATATTATATCAACTAATAATTTTTTATTTTTTTTAAAAACTCAATTATGTCAATTTTGACACTATTTAGTATTTCATTTTTTTAAATCCATAAAAACTTTATCACTTAGAATAAAATTTATTTAACCAACACTAACATGTCATATTAACCTAGAAAATTAGTGTAATTCATCATAAGTCTCAATATACATTTATTTGGATATTTATAATATCAATTGTTTTAATATTTCATTAATAAGGTATTTACTGCATTATCATTGTGTCATAAATAAATTAAACTAATTAATATATAAAAATTATAAATAAAATAAGATTATGTATGAAATATATTTATATTTATAATTAATATTTATAGTCTAATTTATTTTATTTGTAACCCTATATTAAAAATATTTTAGTTATTAATCTTTGAATTTAACTCTTTTAACTCTTCTTTAAATAAAATAATAATAAATGTCCTAATCTAATCCAAGTGGACCAAAGAGGATCATATTTTATTAAAAAGGTTGTTTCGGGTCTAATTTTAATTAACCAATATGATTAGAAAAAGTTTTAGGGTAATTGTGATATCATTTTTACCCTTAATTACCCTATTTACTTTTAACTGTGGTAAATAAAAGTCAAAAGTTACTATTCACAAAAAATTATTCTCTTCTTATTGAACCAAATTTTACATACTTATATTAACCATGGGTCTTGTATTTTTGAAATTGAACTCATAGAAGAACTAAAATTATGTTTTATGCAAATTTGCAAATGCTCCTAGTAGGTGGGTAAAAGACGGAAAAAATTTCAATAAAACTTTTATATATCTAAACTTATTATAAAATGACTCCAATGAATTAAATTTAACATATATAGGTATTATGTATCTATTTTGACCCAAAATTAAATTAAAATAAATAAATAATTAATTAAATAAAAAAGTCGGTTTTAACCAATAACGTAGTGTTTTCACTATTCATCAAAAACTGAAAGCTTTCTGAAAAATACCAAAAATTCACCCTAAGCTAATTTATATATTACAAATAAAAAAATGAAGTCCATTTTGAAAGATAAAATTTATAAAATTTCAAAAGGTGGATATTACTATTCATAACGCCTAGTTTGATTGGTCGTAGTGTGTTAGAATCTTAAAGTTGCGTACAATGAAAGCTATTGTATTATTCAAAGGGAATGTACCATGGAAGATTGGGGTGTTAAATTCTACCCTACTTAAAAAAATATCAACCTTGAAATTTCTAGAATATTACAAGATAAAAATATTTAGGTGGTTCTTCATCATAAATTCCTCAGGTTCCCACGTTTCCTCTTCCTTCTTATGGTTTCTCCATAGAACTTTCACCAGACGAGTCATCCGGTTTCTCTAAACTCGTTATTTGGTATCAAGAATATTGAAATGCTCTTCAAAATATGATAGATCTAGTTCAAGTTCAATTTCCTCATAGGTGAGTACATGCGTTGGGTCAGGCATGTATGTTCTCAATAGTGATACGTGGGACACATCATGAACTTTTGAGAGACTTGGAGGAATTTTCAAGTAATAAGATACAACTACAATTAGTTCTACAATTTTGAAATGTACAATGTACCTGGGTCTTAATTTACCCCTCTTACTGAATCCTATAACTCCCTTCCATGGAGATACCTTCAAGAAAACATGATCTTCAACCTGAAATTCTAAACCCTTCCTTCAGTTATCAACATAGCTCTTCTACCTACTTTGAGCTGCTTTGATGTGGGTTTGGATAACCTCCACCTTTTCCATCATTTCCTCAACAATTTCTAGGCCTATGAGTTTTATTTCACTAATATCATCCCAACAAGTTGGTGTGCGACATCTCTTTCCATATAACGCTTCATATGGTTCATTCTGAATACATGAATAGGAGCTATTGTTATAGGAAAATTATAATAGAGTTAAATATTGATCCCATATACCTTGAAAGTCAAGTTACCAGGATCTCAACATGTATTCTAAGGATTTAATTGTCCATTCTGAATGTCCATCAGTTTGAGGGTGGTAGGAAGCACTCAAACGAAGTTCAGTATCCAGGTCTTTTGAAGACTTTTCCAGAATCTTGATGTAAAATGGGGATCATGATCAAAAAAAATCGATATGGGTACACCATGAAGTCTTAAAAATTCATTAATATATAGTCTTTCCATAAGCTCAAGTGGTAAATCTTCTCTTATAGCAAGAAAATGTGCTGACTTGGTAAGATGATCAACAATGACCCATATTGCATCATTACTTCTAGGAGTCTTTGGTATCCTGATGAAAAATTCCATCATAATATTATCCCATTTCTACTTAGGTATGGGAAGAGGTTGCATACTCCTCCAGGAAGTTGCCTTCTAGATTTCACTTATTGACAAACCATACATCTTGAAACAAAATCAGAAATCTCCTTCTTCATGTTGTCCCTCCGAAAACGTTCCTTCAATTCTCTATACATCTTAGTGCTATCAGGGTGTATAGAGATATTGGATCTATGAGAATCATAAAATAATTCCCTTTTTAGATTAGGTATATTAGGAACACAAAGTCTCTTCCCAATATTCAAAATTCCATATTCATATATGAAGTCACTCAATCTCCCATCATTCACATCTTTAATCTTCTATTGAAACTCCTCATCATCAGTCTGAGATCTCTTTATCCTTTCTAGTAAAGATGGTTTGGAAACCATTTGAAAAGGTAATGAGGTTTTACCTTCCATAGATCAATGAAAATATGGTCCCTTTCAACTCTCATCTTGTTCAAAACACTATGATCCTTTCTACTCAAAGCATCTGCCACCTTATTTTCGTTCACCGGGTGGTAGTGTATAGTGAAATCATAATCCTTGATTAGTTCATGCCATTTCCTTTCCCTCATGTTGATTCCGTTTTGTGAGAAAATATACTTCAAACTATTGTGATCGGTATAAATCTCGCATTTTTGACCATAGAGATAGTGTGTCCATATTTTCAGAGCAACGATTACAACTGCTAACTCAAGATCATGAGTAGGGTAGTTTGGCTCATGAATTTTTCGCTGTCGTGATGCATAGGCAATAACTCTATCATTATGCATAAGGACACAACCAAGTCCTTTCTTTGAAGCATCACTATAAATAACAAACCCATCATTCCCTGATGGTAGAGTCAATATTGGAGAGTTGACTAATATTCTCTTCAGTTCTTCAAAACATTCTTCTCACTCTTTTGTCCAAACAAATTTAACCCCTTTACACGTGATATTGGTTAATGGGTTAGCCAACATGGCAAAATTATGGATGAAACGTCGATAATAACCTCCTAAACTAATAAAAATACATACCTCAGTTAAACTCGTCGGTGCTGGACATTCTTGGATTGCCTTTTTCTTTGAAGGATCAATATATATTCCATCCTTAGAGACAATATGGCCCAGAGAAGAAATCTCTTGAAACCAGAATTCACAGTTGCTAAAATTCCCATATAATTCATGTAATCTAAGAGTCTTTAGTATAATTTGGAAGTTATTTTCATGATCTTTGTAGCATTTGGAGTATACCAAGATATCATAAATAAATACAACTACAAAGTCATCAAGATATTTCTTGAAAAATCTGTCCATTAGATCCATAAAGATATAAGGTGCATTAATCAATCAAAAAGTAATTAATGTAAACTCACGATGCCCGTACCTAGTTCAAAATGCTGTTTTTGGAATGTCTCCCTTAATCACACACAATTGATGATATCCAGATTGAATTTCAATCTGTGAAAAATATTGAGCTCCATGAATTTGGTAAAATAAATCATCAATGCGAGGTAGGGGACACTTGTTCTTTATTGTTATAGAAATGATATCCCTATATTCAAAGCAAAACCTCGTAGATTTTTCTTTCTTCTTAACAAAAAGGACAGGGGCTCCCCATGGAGAAACACTAGGGAAAATAATCCCTTATTACTCAATTCCTATAGTTGTTTATTTAGTTCCACTAATTCCAGAGTGGCCATTTTATAAGGGGTCTACGATATGGGCCTTGAACTTGGAATTAAATCAATGGTAAACTCAATTTCTCATTCTGGAGTATGTACAGGTAAATCTTATGGAAAAACGTCAACATATTCTTTCACAATAGGTACGTACTCTATTCAAACACTATTTTCCTCACCCATAGTTATTTCATTCTCTTCCTCCCCAATAATTGAATTTCAAAGAGCTACTAGGGGGTGGATCTAGATAAGAATAATTTGGTGACATTTCTGCTCTAAAGATAAGGTACTCATTATCATCATCGAAAATCGTAACCCCCTTCTTCTTACAATAAATTCTTTCATCATGGTCTGAAAGCGAATCCATACTGGGGATTATATCAAATTAAATACTGGGTATGGAGATGAGATCTGTAGACAAAGAACATTTATATTCCCTAATGGGAACTGATTCAAAAAACATTGCTGTGATGCTACTTCCCTTAGGTGTTTTGACTGACAACTCCCTTGTTATATCAATTTGAAAATATCTAATTTTATTAGCAAAATGGGAAGATATGAAACAATGCAATAATCCATAGTCAAATAAAGCATTAGCTAAACTTGAGGAAACCATTAAATTACCTGCCACCAAGAATATTTGAGCTTCAACCTCAATAGTTGTGATCGCATAAACCTGAACTTTCTCCCTTGGAATTTTATGATGTAAGTTCCATTAGCGCTTTGGACATTCATTTTCATAATTCCCCTTTTCTCTACAATTTTATCACTTAACATCCTCTTTATAACCCTTTTAATCCGGAGCTTAGTGACCTTCTTCACCACACTTATAACAGACTCCCATTCCTTTTAGGAAAGTACCAGGGTGTTTCTTCTCAAGCTTACTATAGGATGAAAATTTAACTTTTCCCTTCTTCCAATTATTTCCATTTCTAGAGTGTTCAACAAATCTCTTCTTCTCCTACTTTGCTTTAAAGTTGTAAGACTTAGTGAATTATTTTTCTGTCTTGATAGCACATGAGACAATGTCTTAGTATGATGAGAAGGATTGTGTGACTAATTCTCAATGAATAAATGGTTTTAACACATAAAATAATTGATCAATATTACTCATTGGGTTATGTATATAATCTGCTGCATGCCTTGCAAACCTTGTAAAGTTAGCATCATATTTTGTGACATTATCATCTTCCTTTTTCCTAATACTCAGAAATTGCCTTTCCATATTCGCTCTATGGTCATGATGTAAGTAATTTTCTAAGAAAATATCTTTAAACTCCCTCCATTACATATTTTATACTTCATCATATTCCTTTGTGTTTTGAATCAATGACCACCATTGATATGTATCTCCCGTGAGGTGATAAATTGCCATGATAGCTTTTTCCCTTTCGTTATTCACCAAAGTGTGAAATATTTTCTCTAAGGACTTTATCCACTTCTCAGATACTAATGTATTTTTACTACCATTGAATGTTGGTGGCTATTTCCTCATGAATAATTCTAACATTGATCCTATGTGTTGTGGATTAGGGTGCTCCATATAGGTAAGGTTATTATTCAAAACGTGAGTGAGTTGTCATAGTATGGTGATAAGTTGATCAGCACCGGTTGCTTCACCATCTCCAATATAATTATCTTGAGTAATAGGGAAATCCCTACATGGATTACATGCATTGATACAGTTTCCATTCCTTCCACTAGGTGCAATTTCTAAAAAATGGAATACACTATATTAGTTTATGAATCACAATACATAATTCCAAACTTGTAAAACAGTAAACATAAATTGAACAGTTTATGGATATAATCCATAATCATAAAAATGTTTTCATTAAGGAAGTATATACTAAAAAACCCTTAATCATGGTTTATAAAGAAAATGAGAATTATCCTAAGCATATCCCCCGAGAGTGTTGTAACCAAAAGTGAAGCAAGGCCTGTTGTCGTGCACTAATTCCCATTTGAGTCTAGATCAAAGAGATGTTTTTGGGTTTTACCCCTAGGTACATCTGTACCAAATCCGCCTCAACCTTCTCGTATCCAGACAGGGATGTATTTCCTGGAAAAATCACCAAATCTCTACAGTACCAAAATTCAAGGAAGTTCTTCTATACTAATCCTCAAAGTCTATCTTAGGGTAATGTTCTCTAATGAAAGTTTTTCTAAATGTAGTTTCCAATGTTTGTACTAAACATCCTCTGATACCAACTATAACTCTCCAACCCCAGTTACCCAGAGTTGGTTCATTATTAAATAACATTGGCGTGATACAAGGAATCATGTCCCAAAAGACTAATCAGTTTAGTACCCTGGGAAGTACTAGATACATTCATAAGTTTTATATTACATCATGAAATAAAAACATCAAAAAAAATTTATCCCCTTTTAAACAAACTTATATCCTTTGACTATCCCTAAATTTCAAACATAAAATAATTCTTCACATCCTAGGAAAAATAAAACATAGAAAGGGGTGAGCTCAGATGCTCAATAAGGATAATAATAGAGAGTAAACTTTCATAAATAAGCATAAACATTTAAGGCAATGTATAAGACTAAAACAAAAGAATTTTAAACATAAAATTCATTATAATATGGAAAATATAAAATAAAATAATTCCATTCACTAATTCACATGAATATTATACTAGTCAAATGATCACATGGAATATCAATAGCTACTTTTATAATGATGGAATGCATAATGATAGACTTCATAACCACATAGTCAAGGCCTTGGGTGAAGACTACAAATAAGATTTTGTCAAGGCCTTGTGGCAAGACACTAGTTTGTCTCATGAGACTTATTGATGCATCGAGGAGCTATAGCGGGCTCCACCCATCACTTACTAAGTCCAATGCATTCCTCAAATGAAATAGATTAAACATAACATAAACATTTGTATTAAAACTAGCATACAAAATGTCAATACTTTGTCTATAAACCATGAATGGTATAAGAATAACACATCCACAGTTATATCAGAAAACCTTCAATAAAATATGGAAGATTTGTATCATAATAAATCAACCTCAAACAATCTTTAAATTCATCAAAAGGATATTGACATAGATGAAATCAATACTTTTTTAGAGAAATATCTCTTTCTATTTTGAAATCATTTAAAATTAATATAATTATAATAGAAAACATTTAATTTTAAAATATTATTATAAGATTGTAAGGGAATCTTTGACGATGTTATAATAGCGGAAAATATCATCACTCTCCATATATGTTAAAAAACATTCTTACCTTAATTTTTTCGAAAAGGACATAAAGTAACTTGTTTGGAAAATGACGGAATGATTCATTTCAAAACATGTAAGGTCAAATTAGGGTATAAACGACTTTATCTCATTTTCTAGTAAATATTAAAAATATTTTTTAATATATTTTTTATGAAAACACATATTTGGATGATAAAGAGGTCCTAGTAGATACTTACGTAAAAATAAACCTTGGATAATAAAGATATTGTGAAATTCACCCATACCTTGTACTTTTCTTTAGTCGATGGTATTTTAAAATCATGTATAATAGTTAAAAAATTGTTATTAAAGTATAAAAGAAATATATAGATATATATGATATCATATATGATCTTATAATATTGCTTTGTCAATAATATTTTAGTAGTATAATTTTTTAGGGTGTTAACTGATTCATTTTCATTTATATTCTTGGTTACCTAAGACATGTTCATTATGGCTAGGATGTATTTGATTACTAAATAGAATGATATTATGTTCATAAATGTTATTTTTAATCATAAAATGAAAATTATTCTTGAATTATTATGATGGGTAATGAATCTCATCGCGTTCGTAGAGATGGCAATCTGTACGTACGCACGAGCGACAATATAATTATATTGATGGAGAAATTGTATGTAATTTGATGGTATATCATATATACAGAATAATTAAAATTTTATATTTATTTTTTACATCAGTTATACTCATTATTATTACCATCCAAATAATGAAGTGTTTGAATAACAAACTACACCACGACGTAGAGATGGTAATCCGTACGTACGCACGTATGTTGAATTTGTCATTTATAGGATGGATAGAATAATGAATCTGGTTGTACCATTTTTATAATAACATAAAATTATATATAAGATACTAGAGTTATTATTTTATAAAGTAAACAACAAATAAAGAGGAAGTGGAAGAAGAAAATTACTTCAAAGAGGTGATGAAATATTTACCTGCTCTTAGGATTCTTCCTTTTGATTTGATCAAAATGGTTCCTTATGCTGGCTTTCTGACCAAATGAAGGCATCTAGGATTAATATAGGAAAGTTGGTAGGATATTTGGGTAGGTCTTGGATGAGCCAAAAGGCTTTGAAGTAGTGACATTAAGAGAAAGTGAAGTACCCTTTTATAAGAGAGGTGAGGGTCACTTTAGGAAAAGCTTGAAATATTATTTTATAATAAAATCCTTTTCGGTTTCTAATAAATAAAAAATAAATTATTTAAAGGATAAGGTGTGGATGGGTCTAAAACTTCTCAACTAATAGGTTTTAGATATATTTAAGTCATCATATTAACATTATATTTTAGATTTAACTCTTAGTTAAATAGTTTTTCATTTACCATGTCTCTTTGTATTTTTATATTATATGGTTAATAAACTTACTATAACATGCCAAGTGAACTCCATGTGATTTATTATTAATATATATAAAATTATATAAGTCTTATGGCTGATCATTAGTTTTTTAGGAATATTATATCAATTAAAAATATAATATTTGTTTAAAAAACACAATTATGTCAATTTTGACACTATTTAGTATTTGATTTTTATGAAATCCATAAAAACATTATCACTTCGAATAAAATTTATTTAACCAACACTAAAATGTCATATTAACCTATAAAATTAGTGAAATTCATCATAAGTCTCAATTTAAATTTATTTGGATATTTGTAATATCAATTATTTTAATATTTCATTAATAAGGTAATTATTGCATTATAATTGTGTCATAAATATATTAAATTATTTAATGTCTATAAATTATAAATAAAACACCATTATGTAGGAAATATTTTTATCTTTCTAATTAATATTTATAGATGAATTTATATTATGTTTAACCCTATATTAAAAATGGTTTAGTTAATAAACATTGAATTTAAAACTTTTAAATATTCATTAAATAAAATAATAATAAATGTCCTAATCTAATCCAAGTGGACCAAAGCAGATCATATTTTATTCCTAAGGTTGGTTTTGGTTGAATTATACTTACCCAATAGAATTTGGACATGTGTTAGGGTAAAAATGATATCATTTGTACCCTAAATTACCCTATTTACTTTTAGCCGTAGTAAATAAAATTCAAAAGATACTATTCCCCAAAAATTATTTTCATCTTATTAAACCACATTTTATATACTGATACTAACCATATCTCTTTTATTTTTGAAATTCAACTCACAAAATAAGTAAAATTATGTTTTACGAAATTTTTTGAAATTCAACTCATCAAAAATTGAATGTTTTCAGAAAAATACCAAAAATTCACCCGAAGCTAATTTTGATATTCAAAATCCAAAAATGAATTCCATTTCGAAAGATAAAATTTATAAAATTTCAAAAAGTGTGTATTACTATTCATAATAGCTAGTTTGATAGGTCGTGGTGTGTTAGAATCTCAAAGTTGCATACAATTCAAGCTATTGCATTATTATAAGGGAAATGTACTGTGGAAGCTTGGGGTGTTATATACATTCATGATGTGTACTATCAACATAATTATTAAAAAAATTATATGATTTTTCTTTAATGTGTTATGCTTCAATTCACATAGAGTATTATATGTCATACAACTCACACATTCTATGCAGATCTCAATATTATGTAGAAAATAATTAAATATATATATATATATATATCTTAAAACCCATCACATGGAGTGTAAAATATACTTAACAAAGAAAAACAAGAACATGTAGATAATGTTTACACAATATAATAAATTAAATTTAATTTTTCATAATTTGTTATAAGTAAAAATCATGTACAAGAGAGGAATACAGTGTGTATGCCTCTCACCATCAGTCTAAGGCACTAGCCTAGGGAGTCATCATATAAACTATGCATCATAAAAATCAAAGTACCTGTCATGTAAAAGGGATACACAGTTTGTGGTCTTAGAGTAACATGGTCAAAAGTTAGGTAGGCCCTGTATGAAAATACATGGCCAATCCATGACTTAACGAACTATATGGCATGTATGTGGGCTAAAAATTTGTACAAAAACTAACTGTGTTCTAGGATGGATCAATAAAAACATGGTGTAAAATATTAAATGTGTCATGTGTATTTAAGGCACAGAGTTTGAATTAATTCCAATTAAATTATGAGTTTTCTGAAAACTAGAAAACAATGTGTTACTCTGGATACATGTTCTGTACTCTATAGGAACCCTAAAAACCCTGATAGGGGAGGGGTGAATAAGGGTATCAAATTTTTCATTTAAATTGATAGATCATGTTTTAAAATTATTAAGAACATGTTAAACTTGTCTAATAGAGTCATTCAATAAAAAATATTCACATCCATATAAGAAACAATCAATTTTACTTGGATCACCACTAATGGATAGTCCAAGGAGTATACACTGAAAATGCGTTAGTCATACCTATATATACTAATATTAACTATTTGTGGAATATTGATGTTCAAACACAATCACTCTATGCCAGGAACAGTTCCATTACAAGATTTTAGGGAAAACACACTGTCTCCCTCAGAACACTTTTTTTTGACTCCCTAGATCACTACTTTAGGAGAAGTATTACTCAATTTAATGATGTAAAGTTCACTACAGTAGATTGGAATTTATGTATTTGTCCCTAAATTTCACATGAATTAATGTGAATCATAGTCCTGAGTGGATACACTTGAAAGAATTGTTCATATAAACCTGATGTTCAAAACTAATATCTTGGAAGCTCCTAGTCTTTTTGGAAACCCTGTTACGTTTCAATAAAATTCATACTTTTTAATCCATGTAAATTTTCATAACTTCTTCGCAAATCTAACTTCATTTATGAACATAACCCCCTTTATTGAACACTAATTCATCAAGGATTAACCAGTCATCACAAAACTCTTTTTTTCTGAGATACCTGTTCATTTTTTAAATTAAAGAAAGGATGTTTTGTGATTCTCGAGCGCATAAGGAATAAATTATTCATAAATATATTATCCATTGTGAATACAGAATAATTCATCCTTTTCCCAAATTCTTTTTTTATCAAATTAAGTGGAGGTTTCCACCTATTTATAGGCTTAGTCTTTTATGAATATCCCATGCCTCCAAAATATTTTTCATTAAAATCTAAATTCATGCTGGAAAAGAGCATTCCATTGCAAGGATCCACTGAAATCTCACAAGTTAGGGAACTTTCTAATAGTCAAGAAGATTTAACTTTAACTCATTGAGAACTCATGGTGATTTATCTAGTTATGAATAATCACCATCTATCTATTGTGCATTCATGAAGATCAATCGTGATTCTCTAAATATTTGTGAATCTCAACCTTCTCGAAACCCCGTCTTTATTAACCTTATCCCTTTACCATATTTTAGACGATTCAATATAAAAAACTATTTTCATGTGTCTTTTTCAAGATTTTCTATACCTTCACAAAACATAATCATTCCTCCTAATTTTGAGCACAAAAATTTGGAAAACACCAGGAAATGACACCACCTTCAAAGCTATAGTTAATTTAAACTATACGATCACTTTCCCTACAAACATGTTGATTAAACTAGAATGGATTATAAACAAACTCAAACTAGATTCCATTTCCATCAATAACAATCCTTGGTTCCAGCAAGATCCCTGATTGGGTTTGTGGGAAATATTCTAGAAAAATTCAATAAAGTACCAAAGATGAACAAAAACAAAAAATACAAGATACAATTCATCAGAAAATCAAAGTCTACATGATAAAATATAGGTGTAGAAAACAAGAGGGGAAGCATGAATTTGGTTCTCATGTTTCTTAATTCTAAATATTTTCCAAGAAAGTCTATGATAAATATGAACTATTTCATCATAACACCCAATTCTCATCATGTCATAGAATAATTTAATATTTTTTCCTTATAAAAACTATTTACCACTATGTCAAAAAATCATTGCATGGTTTTTCAAAATCATGCTACCAAAAACACCATTATAACATTGAATTTCACAATTACCCCCATGTAAATAATCCCAAAGAACTTGTTTTTTTTAATTTTTTAGATAAAAAAGACTCCCCTTGTATCAAATCTATTTGTCCACAGCCTTAAACATTACATAATTTTTAGTTAAGTGAAATTTTTTACTTTATTTCACATTGAGGATCTTTTCAGGTTTAGAGCTTCAGAGAATTAGGTCATAACTCATTTATAACAACATAAATAATTACAAATTAGTCCCTTCTAATCACTATACATTTTTTTATATAAAACACAATCTCAATAAAAAAAATAATCATGGTTTATTTCATGGGTAAATATCATGACTTTTCCCTGATCCGATCCTTGAATCTATTCTTCTTTATGTCATGTGAAAAACATTTCAAAACATTTAATGAGAAAAAAAATCGTTGTAAGGGATACATAAATAATTAAAACTGTTAGCCTTGTGAAAACATATAAACCATGAATACATTATCATAACGTAATACTTTTCATCTTTAAGAATTATAAAAAAACAATTCACTGAATATAAGCTCATTTCTTACCCTTTTTTAACCAAAAGATTACCAAAAATCCCATAGAAAGAAATATATAAAATATAAAGGTAACTTTGGTCATAAACATACTTAAATCAAATACCCATATAGTCAACTTCCACACATATCACTGAATGGAACTTCCATACCCAATTCATTGGAGGTTATAATTTAACCAACCATCCTTAGTTTATCAGAGAACCACCTGTCAATATTTTATCATGTAACCACCCATCTTTGGTTTATCACGTAACCACCCGTCAAATGTCCAAGTACCATTATATAATCATAAAACATAAAGTATTGAAATTATAAAAAATTAATTCATAAAATTTCATTTGAAATATCAAATATATTTTCAAGATATTAAAATGGTAAATCTCTTTAAAAAACCATTTTCAATACCAAATCACCCAAAAAGGAAATAAGGGATTTGTTTTCTGTTTAAAAAACAGTAAGGCTTATAGAAGAAGAAAATATCAAATAACGCTTATAGTGGTAGAGGATTTGTTCTCGCTTCATATATTATAAAAATTCATTTTGAATGAAATTACATGTCAAAGGGGTTTATTATACACTATATAAGTAATGCAGTGTATAACATCAAAATATGCCTTAATGATAAGAGATTGTGATGAAGTCCCTTACCTTGAGTCCAAATCATCACGAATATTACTTTCCCTTTCTGAAAAATAAACATAGGTTAATTTATACTTGTTTCATAACCTTTTCCAAGTTTATTATTCCTTTTATATCACTTATTACCTTGTTATAACAATAACTTAATTGTTTATGTTCATACCGGACGTTTTGTCGATATTCGGTACTAGAGTCGAAAATGAACTCTCATTTTGATGTAAATTTTCGATGTGGTCAAATTAAATCATATCTAGAATAATATTTATTATTTAAATATGATATATCTCTAGTATATATGTACTTATAATAGTCTTTAACATTTTGATATAAGAAATGAAATGCACCATTCATGGATATCGTAGGTCGTACGTACGCATAAACACTACTTTCATTTCTGTGTCATGTTAAATGAATGAAAGATAAATGATACATAGGTATATTCTAATTAAAATATAATATATATGTTATATATGTTAAATAATTTCATTTACTCTATCCTTTATACATTCCATGAATGACATGAACGAGTTATATCAATTTGAGGGGGTGGTAGTCCACACTTCCTCAACTGAAATTATCATATTCCCACATTATGGAAAGCATAAAGGTATATTGTAAATATGAACTATAAAATCATAGAGACAAAATAAATATAATATATATAATATATAAACACATTTCCATCAAAATGAGCACCATGAGAGGTGGTAGGAGAAAATTTAACAATCATCATTTTGTGAGGCAGTAGTTCACCGTACAAAAAAACAATACGTTCGTATCCATTAGATGTAGGTGAATGTAAGTGTAGTATGAATAATTCTCATAAAAAATACTATTATATTTAGGATACTTGTTTTTTTATTTATTCAATGAATAAAAAGGGATCAAGGAGTGGAGAATGAAAATAAACAAAAGTAACCTGAGAGAAGACATTACCTCTAAATAGGGTAACTCCTTTTCATTTGAGCCAAAAGGCTTTCATGAATTTCCTTATTACCAAGTTAATGATTCTAGGAGGAATGTAAAGATGTTGGAAGATTATTTGAGAATAATTTTTATGATCCAAGGGGCTTGATATGTATTAGTAAGTGGGTATAGGTGGTAGCCTTTTATAAGTGGGAGGAGGGGCCCTTTAAGAATTTATTGAAATATTATTTTATTTTGAAACAATTTTCGAATTATTATTGTTCCAAAGTGATATAATTTTAGGATAAGATGATAATGAGTCTAAATACTCTCATAAAATATGTTTTATACAAGTTTATGTCACAAAATTTACCTTATTTTTTAGATTTAACCCTTAATTAAAATTATTAACTCTTACTACATTTTCTTGTATTTTCATAATATATATTTACTATAGTAACAATAAAATTACAAGAGAAGAAAAAGTGGATAATTAATTATGTTTTAATACTATATATGTTAGTTGGAAAATTAATATATTTTAATACTGTTATATCATTTAGTAAAATAATATTTATTTTAAAAACTCATTTATGTCAATTTTGACACTATTTAGTAATTGATTTATGTTGAAGTCATAAAAATGTAATTTTGTTGAAATAAAGTCATGAAATAAAAAAAAATATCAATATCTTATATTAAATTCGTGGATGACATCAAAATATTCAAATTACATTTATTTTAATAATTATAAAGTCATTTATTTGAATCTGTCATTAACAATGTCATCATTGCATCATCATTGTGTCATAAATAAATTAATTTATTTAATGTCTAAAAATTATAAATAAAATACCATAATCTGGGAAATATTTTTATCTTTGTAATTAATATATATAGTCAAATATATCAGTTATATAACTATATATTAATATAGTTTTAGTAAAAGATACATGTTTATATTATATTTCTCTTTACTTTAAATTAATTCTTATAACATGTCATTATCACACCCAAGTGGCTCTATAGAGTCCACCAACAGACCAAAGGATTACCATGGTCCATAATATCTCATAAAATAGGATTAGGAAATATGTTAGTGTTGTTTAATATTATTATAATATTAATTTTTACCCTTATTTACCTGATTGACCCTTCATACCATGGTAAATAAAAATAATTACTGAAGTTACTAGTCACAATGTATAAAAATAAAAGGTACTTATTTACATTATTTTTATATTTTGATTCCAAATATGGAAACAATTTTTAAAAATTCAAAATACATAATTTGCAATAGTTAATTTATAATTAATTCCTCTTGTCAAAACAAGAAAGCATGTTTTTAATAAGTAAAAACAATCAAAAGATTGATATGTGTTTATATCCAATTTAAATGTGAAATTAATTTTAATGACTATAATTGTATTAAATTATATAAAATTAATGAAATTATACTTTAAAACTATTTAAAATTATAATCGAACTATACAAATAAATTATATGAAAAGGAAGCATTGAATTAAAAAGAAATATTTTTATCTATTCATAAAAATATGGATTTTATCAGAAAAATACCGCAATTTCAGCCGAAGTAAAATCTAATGTACCATATCTAAAAAATAAGTTTATTTTGTCAAATATGACATAAAAAAGTTAATAAAACTATTTTTAAAAGGGTTTCTCTATAAAAATACGGTAAATCGACCTTTTAAAATTATTAGAGTGTTTAATGCTTAAAATTGGATTCATTCTCATTTTAAGATTCTAAAATTCAATTGATAAATGATTTTTTTTAAAAAAATATGTAAAATCATAATATAGTTAATTCTATTAATTCTCGCTAATACAAAAACTGGTCATTAACTGACATTTAAATAATAATAATAACAATATATTATTTTGTGGTTTAACTTAATGTTGTGTGCAACATAAGATTTCAAAGGAACTTGTTGTTGCGTATTGAGTATGCTATCATACAAAGTTTCCCATTTAAACTTAAATTAATATGAAATTCAAAAATATTAATAGATATGAAATTTTATTTTTCAATAAATACCTGGGTTGTTACATCATTCCCTCCCTTTTGGATTTTTCATCCTCATACTTTTAAAATTAGGCTTTGAACCTTCATTCAAAATCCCATATCAAAAAAATGTAATAAAATTTTCACTTTAAAAGAATGAAAGAGATGTAAAAAGGTAACCCAAGATAACACCTACCAGGATTCCATGTTGGAAAACATGGATAGGGAATAAAAACTAACCATCTTGTTCTGATAGAGAGTGATAGAATGCATGATCAGGATAATGTTAACAATCTAAAAACCAAAAACTTGTGATGGGTTAAACAGTCTTTGATTCTCTAGTAGGAAAGGTTAATGGATTTTTTTTTGTTTTAAGGTCCTTTTCATAAAGTTGAGGAATTTATTTATGATCTTGACTAAGAACATAGTGAAATGTACTTACTTTTCAAGTAGAGTTTCATCCTTTAGTAAATATATATGAAAAACTCATATTTTCCATAAATAATGAGTATTCCAGATGACTTGGTCACACCTGAAGTGCTAGAATCAACTTCTAGATAATCACATAATAAAAAAACTATGATTCATATATTTCCCTTGTATTTATACATTAACCAAAACCAAAATGATTAGTACAAGATCAGATAATCCAACGAAAAGAATAATCCTTTATAAAAAGAAATACTACTCTTAATCTCCAAAATTCTACATAAAATACCCCAAAGATCAATAAAGACTATTGAAAAAATAATTTTCCATATAATTCCTCCAAAAGAATAATCCAAACTAAAATTGAAACGCAAAATTCAGATGGATTTGATGACATAGTCTTCCATGATATTTCTTACCATTTATCTTTAAATAACAGTAACTACTATTAAAGTCCCATATATAAATTTAAATAACCAGTTCACTTGTTATCTATGATAGGTTAATCATTTCGATAAATAACCCAAATCACCATATGTCCTCAATAAAAACATAGATTCTTTCAAAATAAAATTCTACCATTACTCCTCAAATTAAATCCCATAGTATTCTATTTTCATTAGGCACATATTGTTCCGAAAAGAGTGAACATCTTCCAAAATAACATATATAACTTAATCACTAAATAATTTTCCTACACTATTGATATCCATTTGATAAAACATAAATTCCCAAAATCAACTTATTCTTGATCTATAAAATCATTTAAGAAAAAATAATAAGTCATATAAACCGGAGACTTCACGTAGGCTAGTGGTAGGAGATGCACCCTTAGCAGCCTTCAGTTGCGGGTTCAATAATTTTGGCCTTGCAAATATGATGGTTATTCACCCATTTTGTGGGTTTTCACCCTTCTTGAGGGTTTTTACATTGATAAAACAAAAAAATAACCCCAACATGTTTTAAAAAGAATGGTTTTCTTATACCTCTCATTTTCATCCTAACACATAATGACTTCAACATATTCAATCATGAAGCCTAATATATATTTATTTTTCACCTCTATATGATAAAATAAACCTATTACTAATATTAATAACATCATACCTTGATTATGGTGTCCACATAGTTTGATGGTCAAGTTGTTCCTATAAATAGAAGTTCCATGAATTAAAATAATTATTTAGGGATCATTCAAAATCATTTTCTCCCATTATCCAAATACACCTTGTACAACTTTGGTCATATGGGTGTTCATAAAAAATAGTTTCGAAAAATAATCTTGTATGACATATAATTTCAAAAAATATCATAACCCTTGATTTTTAAAAAAATAGTTAGACCGAGTTTGAGTTGAAACATTTAATCAATGGTCATTTTAAAATACCATAAGTATGTAATTAAAGACTATATATTAAGAGAAAATACAAATAGTTTTCCCAAGGGTCTCATTCTTAATACCTTTTTCAAAATCATAATATGCATCAAAATCATATGATATGGTAAAAAATTTGAAAATGCCTTGATAATATATACCTTTCATGAAAATATGAGAATATTGAGAACATATGATTTGATTAAATACAACCCATGATCCATAATGGTATCAGGATATAGTGGAGTTGTTTGATATCTGAAACAACTACTTTCAAGTGTGTTGTATGTTATAAAATGTTTCAAAATCATCCGAGAATGACTTTTCAATAATTAATGCAAGCATGTAATTAGGAAGAGATAAGAATGTTATTTGAGATCCTCCTCCTTCCATTAGTATCCAACTTTCCATGATCTGAAAAATTTATAAAACAAGGATTTAATTAAATAGTAGACAAAGAGACTTACCACGTGGTTATCCAAAACTCAAAATCCTTATATTTTTCTAAACATTTACTCTGATACTAACTATAATTTCCCATCCTTTAACATTACATAATGTTAAGTTAAGTCAAGAATTAGACTTTATTTCACATTGAGGATTATCTCAGGTTTAGATAATTACAAAATCAGGTTATAACTCATGCATAAAAACATAAAAAATTACAAATTAGTCACTTTTACTCACTATATATTTTTTCCATAATAAAAAAATCTTTAAAAAAAAGAAACTTGTTTCGTTTTGTATGTAAACAAAATGGCTTTTTCTTGACTCTATCCTTGAATCTATTCTTCTTTATGTCCTGTGAAAATAATTTGAAAACATGTGATGAGCATAAGAAGCTTAGTAAAGGATATATAAAGAATAAAAACTGGTGTTCTTGTGGAAACATATAAATCATGAATACTTTATCATAAATTAATACCTTTCACTTTTAAGAAGTATAAAAAACACTTCACTGAATATAATCTCATTTATTACCCTCTTTATGACCAAAAGATTACCACAATTCCGATAGAAAACAATATATAACATATAAAGGTATCTGAGGATGTTAACATACATAAATAGAATAACCATACAGTTGACTTACAAACATATCACTCAACGGAATAGTGATATGGCTGACTTCCATACCAAATGCATTGGAGGTTATAACATAACCACATGTTTTTAGTTAATCATAGAACCGCCCATCATTGGTTTATCACGCAACCACCCGTCTTTGGTTTACCACGTAACCACCCGTCAAATGTCCAAGTACCATTATATAATCATAACACATAAAATATTACAATTATCAAAATTTTTAAAAAAAATTCATTTGAAATCACAAGAAATCATTTAAATACATTTAAATAGAATTTAAATTTAAAAACAGACATTCAATAAAAAAACACAAAAAAATGGAATAAGGGATTTATTTTTATTTTAAAAAATAATAAGGCTTATAGAGGAAGCCAATATCAAATAACAGTTACAGTGGAAGAGGAGTCATTATCACTGCATATATTATAAAAATTACTTTTGAAAGAAATTAAAAGACAAATGGATTTTTTATACACTGTTTAAGGAAGGCGGTGTATAACATTAAAATATGCCTCAATGAATGGAGATTGAGACAGAGTCCCTTAACTAGAGTCCAAATCATCACTTATATTCCTTATTCTTCCTGAATAATAAACATAAGTTAATTTTTACTTGTTTTAGAACCTTTTTAAATTTTATTATTCCTTTTATATCACTTATTACTTTATTATAACAATCACATAATTATTTAAGTTCATATCGGACATTTTGTCAATATTCGGCACTTGAGTCGAAATTGAACTAGTTTTGATGTAAATTTTCCATGTGGTAAAATTATATCATATCCAAAATATTATTCATTATTTTAATATCATATATATCCATTATATATGTATTCAGATAGTCCATTACATTTGGATATAATAAATGAAATGCACCGTTCATGGAGATGGTAGGACGTACGTACGCATGAATGATACTTTCATTTCTTTGTCATATTAAAGGGTTGAATAATAAATGACAAATAGTTATATCATACATTCAGTATAATATCTATGTTATATATGTTACATAAGTTCATTTTCACCATCTTTTATATTTTCCATGTATGGAAAGAACGAGTCACATCACTTTGAGGGGGCGGTAGTCCACACTTCATCAAATGAAATTATCGTATTTACACATTATGGAAAGCATAAAGGAATATTGTAAGTAAAAATTATATAATAATAGGGAAAAAATAAATATAATATATAAATACAGTGCCATCATAATGGCCATCATGAGAGGTGTTATGATAGAATTGAAAAATCATCATTTCGTGAGACAGTAGTTCGATGTACACAGAAAAAATATTTTTGCATCCATTAGGTGGATGTATGTGTAAGTCTTGTTTCAATAAATACCATAAAAACATCCCAATATATTGGGGATAATATTATTTCTATGTTATAATATAATAAAAAGAGCATAGGGAGTGGAGAAGGAAAATAATGAAAAGGAACTTGAGAGAAGACGTTACCTCTAAATCAGGTAACTCCTTTTGATTTGAGCCAAAAATATTTCTTGAATTTCCTTATTCCCAGGTTAAAGATTATAAGAGGAAGTGAGGGATGTTAAGAGATTATTTGGGTGGAATTTTGTTGAGACAAGGGGATTGAGATCTGTGAGTAATTGGGTATAGGTGGTGGCCTTTCATATGAGGGAGGATGGGCACTTTAGGAATGTCTTGAAATATTATTTTGTTATAAAATTATTTTCAAATTTTAATAGTTCCAAAGTGATATATTTTGAGGGATAATTGATACTGTATAGAATGTATCTCAACCAATAGGGTTTATACAAGTTTAGGTCACAAAATCAACCTTATCTTTTAGATTTGGCCCTTTGTTAAAAACATTAACTTTTACCATGTCTTATTTTACTTTCATAATATATGGTTACTATCATTACTATAAAATTCCAAGTGAACCAAAAGTGGATAATAAATGAAATATTTAAAATTATATAATTCAGTTGTCCAAATCATATATTCTATGACTAATATATCATTTAATAAAATAGTATTTGTTTTAAAAAATACTTTATATCAATTTTGAAACTATATAGTAATTGATTTTTGTTAAAGTCCAAACCAATTGATTACTTCCACCAAAAGTAATTAAATCAAACATAATATGTCAAAATAATCCATAAAATTCGTTGATGGAATCAAAATGTTCAAATTACATTTATTTTAATGTTTATAATATCATTTATTTGAATCCTTCATTAATAAGGTAATCAATGCATCACCATTGTGTCATAAATAAATAAATTTATTTAATGTATAAAAATTATAAATAAAATAACATGATTTAGTAAATATTTTTATATTTATAATTAATATTTACAGTCAAATAGATATGTTATATAACCCTATATTAATATTTTTAGTAAATGATACATGTTTATATTATATTTCGCTTTACTTTAAATTAATTATTATAACATGTCATTATCACACCCATGTGGCTCTATGGGGGTCCCAAAATTGAACCATGGACGCCCATTGATAGAAATATCTCATAAAATAGGATTATTACATGTGTTAGGGTAGTTCATTATTATTATTATATTATTTTTTACCCTAATTTACCAGATTTACCCATTAACCATGGTAAATATAAATTATTACTAAAGTTACTATTCATAATGTCCAAAAATAAAAGGTACCTATTTAAAAAATTTGTAACTACCCATTAAAAATATGGAATTAATTTTTCCAAATTCTAAACACATAAGTTTTAGTAATTAATTTATAAATAGTTCCCGTTGTCAAAACCCAAAAGTGAGTTTTTAAGAAGTTAAAACTATCAAAAGATTGACATGTGTTTATGACTAATTTAAATGTGAAATTAAATAAAATGAACATAATTGGATTTAATGATAAAAAAATAATCTAATAAAACTTTAAAACCAAATAAAATTACAATATAACTATATAAATAAATTATATGAAAAGGTAGTTTTGAATTAAAATGCTATATTTTTCACTATTCATAAAAATATGGATTTTATCAAAAAAATACAAATATTTAAACCAAAGTAAATTTTTTTGTCCTTATTATAAATAAGTGGATTATTTTTTTCAAATATAACATATAAAAAAGAAAAAAGATATTTTTATAAAGGGTTCACCATCAAAAGGCATTAAACCTACCTTTAAAAAATATTGGAGTATTTTATGCTTAAAATTGGATTCATTATCATTTTAAGCATATTAAATTAATTGGATAAATGTAAAAATATTTAACAAACATGTAAAAACATAATATAGTTAAATATATTAATTTCCACTAATACAATGGCTAGGCATTAACTACCATTTAAATAATAATAATAATATATTATTGTTCGGTATAGCTTAATGTTTCGTGAAACTTATGATTTCAAAGAAACCAGTTGTAGTGTATCAAGTACACTATCATATAGAGAGTCCCCTTTAAAATAAAAATAATTTTAATTTCAAAAATATTAATTGATATGAAAATGTATTATTCTATAAATACCTGGGTTATTACAGAATATCCCCCATAAACCTAAATCAATTCTACAAATAGATTAAAATAGTTATAAAAAAGGGGGAGGGGGCCAACCATAAAATCCTCATGAATTAGAAGGCAGATGAACACTATGGTTCAATAGATGTTTATCAAACACATGTGCTTCCTATGGCTTAGTCATAATGTAATCCACTTGGTCATGAGTTTCAATATTCTACATTTTAATTACATCATGTTCAATTTTTTCCATGACGATGTGATATCCGATCTCAATATGTTTTTGTTTGAGAGTGATAAACTAGATTCATTGAAAGATAGATCATTCCCTTATTTTTACAGTGAATCCTCATCAATTGTTTCACCTCAAAACCAATATCAGTGACTGATTGTCTCATCCACAATAGCTGATTGAATGAATTTACAGTAGAGATATACTTTGATTGAGGTATAAAAAGAGAAAAGATTTCTCATCTCCTTCTCAACTATCCTAGACATTTATATCCAATTAAGAATGATCTACCCCTTTTGTACTTTATATCCACCCCATATCCAGACCGATCGACATAAAAAAGGTTTATAATTCATTATCACTTCTTACAACATTGTATAATCCATAATTGAGAGTAACTTGAATATATATCATGATTATTTTAATTGCTACCAAATTCTCTTCATTCATATTTCCTTCAAAGTGAGCCACTAATAATGTTGCAAAAATGGTATTTGGCCATGTTTCATTCTAGTATAATATGCTTCAAATGATTCCTCTATAAAAGATGGGATCCACATAAGTCCCATCCTTATGCTTTCCATGTTTTTTCCCAACTACCATCGGAGTCGACATTAGGTTGTAGTCATGAATTTTTAATTTCTTCAAAATATCTCATTCCTATTTTTCCTAAGAAATTAAGGTGTAATACTTATTTTGATTCACTAGATTTCACATAAAGTATGTTATTTCGCCAATCATAGACATTTCATATTATTATTTCAGGTGTTTTGAATATTCTTTCACAAATCCCTAACTGTTTATGCCAAAAATAATGGCATCCTTATACACAAGCCCCATAAATTGATGTTTATGAGAATTAATAACATATGGATTATGTAAAACACCTCCTATTTTAAAATAAAGAATCTTCTAATAAGAATCCAGTCAAGAATACCACACTCATGGTGCCTACTTCAGACTATAGTGTTCCTTATTTAATATACAGACCTTCATTTCATCATTACTAATTAGAAAAAACACTGGTTGTTCTATTTAGACTTATTATTCAAGAACACCATTTAATAATTCCATTTTGACATCCATAAAATAATATTTGTACCCTCATTGAATATCTATTGTAAGAAAGAGCACGATTAACTATATTCTATCCACTAGAGAAAACCTTTCATCAAAATCAGCACCTTTAATCATTGTATAGCCTTTACACATGAAGAACACATTATTTTGGATCACATTTCCATACTCATCAATTTTTTATAATATTCACTTTGTTCTAATAACATTGTGATTTTAGGGTCACTTAACAATATCCCATGTCTGGTTTTTGTCAATCTGACTTAATTCTTCATTCACAACCTTAACCTATGATACATCCTTCACTACATCTTAAAACAAGGTTGGTTCCAAAATTTATAGGAAGGTATAATGTTATTAATTAATCATTCTCCTTATATATGTGGGTTCCATACAATCCCTAATGATGTTGGATTGATAAATTCATGCCCTTATATTTCTTATGTGAGGTTATGATGAGGTTTCTTTAGACATGGTGTCCCCTTATGATTCTTCTTCTGAATCACCACTGTTTTGTGAGCCCTGAATGGTTTGCAAGCTGTCAACTATTTATACATTTGAATTTGTCCCTTATCCACATTCTTTTCCAACTTATATCATATCCTCATAAGAACGCATCGATATATTTATGGTTTTATCTTGAATGATCTTTCCATCACTTCTTTCCCATTTTTTGTATGATGATTATTATAACATTTATAGGATTTAATCTTAATCATATATAATTGGAATAATCACTCATATAAAACATCACCATACATTCATTGATTTTTTATTTGTTTTGGATGAAAAATTTACTTCC
The DNA here is from genome assembly GCA_963277665.1 of Viscum album. Lineage (NCBI taxonomy): Eukaryota > Viridiplantae > Streptophyta > Magnoliopsida > Santalales > Viscaceae > Viscum > Viscum album. The sequence continues at coordinate 1,986,382,066 of OY728122.1, forward strand.
AAAAACATGAAAATAATTCATAGAGGGATTGCTTCCATACCATAACTCATATGGTATATTTGTTTCTCCCATAAAAATCCCAGTATGATTCTGATTTTTCACCACTACTTGAAGAACATATTTCTAATAATGATGAGAAATACAACTCTCAATTAGAATAATTATAGCCATATTGTTCATGAGTCTATTTTTTCATTCAGAAACTCCATTTTTTTGTGGGGTTTTCACTACAACCACCTAATCCTTTATTTCTGGATTTTATATGTAATTTATAAATTAAATGAATGTGCATTCTCCTCCATTATCATTTTGTAGAATCAAGATTGTTTGAACAGTTTCATTCTCAGGAATTCGACCAAAACTCTTCAGGTAATCAATAACTTTTTGTCTCCTCATCATAATCATTACACATGCCATTTTACAATAATCATCAATAAAAAATAGAGCACCACTCTATATATGTTCTAGCTATATTTATTGGATCACATATGTCTCTATGGATGAGAATAAGAAGATTTCATTCTTTTTTGTTCTTCGGTCGATATGAAATCCAGATCATATTTCCTCACATGAAATAATTGCATGTCTTTTCACATACATGCCAGAAATTGGGAATATCAATGACTATATTCAATATTGATATATTTTACGTACTCTTTTGATTAATGTGACCCAAACTTTGGTGCCTCAAGTTGTTTTGTTTTTCAAATATTAAGTAAAAAATATTCTCTTTTCTGCCAACCTGGTATAAATTATCATATGTTCTTCACCCTTTTATGAGATAACTACCTGAATTTCCTTTGATAGTGTATCCCTTTGGATTAAATGTCACTATCAGTCCTGAGTCAGAGTGTTGACTCATACTCTAGAGATTGTGATGGGAACCATCCACATATAAGACCTTTAATTTTCTTAAGCTCATCATTTTCAAGTTATGCACTTCAAATTACTATGATCTTCAAAGCACCATAATTATGAAACCTAACAATACCATCAACCATTTTCTTAACATTACTCAATTAATACTCATTTACCATCATATAGGATAAGAATAAACTATCAAGAATCCAGGTGCTGCTGTTCCTTTTAGATTTGATCCCAATTTCTATAAGGTTAGATTTCTCAATTTTCCTCTTTACATTCCAGGAGATACGTGAACAAGTGAAGGAAAAATATATCATTTTTCAATACATTTTCAATATTCATGGGTACATCATACTCATATTTTTATTCTATAGGGAAATACCGATTAACAAGATAAAATCCACCCGGTTGGTTAGTATTACTTTTATATGAGTTTTGTAGGTGATGTTCCAACCTTTCCTCTATCTACAATGAACAGATTTATGGCCATATTTAGAACAATTAAAACAATATCCATTAAATTATTTGCTTCTATATGATGATGACAATGATTTCATTCTCGTTTTTTACTCAAAAGCACATTCCCATTCAAACAGATCATTTACTCTTCATAGTATGACATGTTATGACCCTGAAATCCACATGATTGACATTTCATAAGAGGAAATGTCTTCTCACTACCATTCCTCCTCATATCCACTTATTTAGTAAAATTATTTATATGAAAATAAACTCTGGATACATTAAGATAATTTTTATCTACCTTTTTTCCATTTTATTTTTTATTTTCTTGGACATTAGGTGCCTTTGAGAAATGTCCAACTTTATGTTCAGCTTTATTTTTACTCATACCATTTTCAGCCTATGATTTTTTCAATATTATAGCCAATTATAATTTTACCGTACATATGGATCTATGACTATTCAAGGCTTTTATACTCTTTCAGAACCATGTTTAGCTCATTCTAACATCTCTATATCTAGAAATATTCTAATCTATAATTTCTTATTTGTATCCCTTGATTTTGATTTAGTTTCCAGTTTATGCCTTAAAGCAACAACTTTTCTTCAAGTACCTCCAAAACCATATCCTTATACGGTAGTCTCGATGGATGTTCATTGATGAATTTTAAATTCTCTTCAATATTAATACTAAATTCCATAACTTCTTCCATGTTTTCAAGAGTTGTAAAATGTTCTTCTTCCACTTCTTCTAGTTGATCAATTTCTTCTTCAAGACAATCAAAATACTCTAATGAAACTTTTAGAATGACTCTCATATTTCAGTCTGTTTTTCACTGAATTTAATAGTTATCAAGTGTACCCCCAAGTTCCACCATGATATAAATGATACCAATAAACTGATTATCTTAATCTTTTAAGGATTATTCCTTTTCAAATGTACCCATCATGGTATGTTGGGTTCTATATTTAAAATCTAGATCTTTACCCCCAAAAGACTATATCATCTTGTTATTATTTATAGGAAAAACAATTTATCTATAATTTATATTTTCTTATTTGAATTCTCCCATTTTGGGGGATCATTTTATGAGGCTTCTTTAAGATTCCTGCCTCACATTATTCATCCACAAAATTATTTGAGCACCGAGAGGAAATGTTTCCCACTCGACCACATAAAAAACCCACTATTGGAAGATTTCGATAAAATATCCCTTTTAATCTATTGATTTTTTTGGTAACTGAGAAATAAGTTCATATTACACATTATATTCCTCAAATATATCCATGGAAACATCATGTTATTCCATGGATTTGAATTCCATTTTACATGCTTACTCGCGTTTTTTATCTTCTAGTTTTACTCTAATTTCTTAAGACACCAAACTGCTTATTAGATCGTCAAGAGAATGATTAGATAGAGTAATTTCCTTAATTAATGACACATTAGGATTATATAGTGGTATAATCCTTCTTAATATTTTCTTTACAGTTTTAATATATTTAATTTCTTCCAAAATTACTCAAATTGATCCAAAAAAATCAATAATTCAATTAAATAGGGTATCTTCATTATTAGAAGGATGAATTTTTAGGTCATTGAACCTATTTTAAAAAACATGGTGTTTCAACTTTATCTTTGAAAATGAAATATCATAATCCCATGTTGATAGGAAATTTTCATTCATATCTGATGAAATTATTTAGAAATCAAACATTCACATTCAGAGAGACTACACAATAGTTTTACTTGGTTTACCACAAATTGATAATACATAGAGAATACGATGATAGTGTTTTAGTCATTTGTAAATCAAATAATCTTCAATAGATGTGGAATTCAGAAGATTATATTTAGTAAATTTTGTGCCAGGCACACTACCTTTACATGATTTTAGGGATATAAAAACCCCTCCCTTAGAACACTTCTGTAGAGGTATTATTGAAAAATATTTTCAAAAAGAACCATGACAAAGGAATAAATGATCTGGAGGTGGTTCAAATAGAATAAAAACAAGGTGGTTCCATTTTCCTGTGTGTTCCAAATTTTTGGGACCAAAAATTAGAAAATGCAGAAACATGTTTTTGGAAAAGGGAGTTATGAGTAAGATTGAAGGAGTTTTGGAAACTTGTGAAAAGGAAATGTATCAGGAATATAATGTCACAAAATGGAAAAGGCAGGATGTGAATGAATGATTTGGGAATGTGCGCGAAAGATGAAGTTGTACAAAAGAAACATCTTCACCCAATATGATGTCAAATTGGGTTTTTTGTGCACAAAGGGGATCTTTAATGATGTGTTTAATCTTCTACGTAGGGATCATTGAAGCCTATAAATAAGAGTGACCTCTCTCATTCAAGGTAGCTAATGACTTAGAGGAAATATGAGCTTGAAATCACATATGAATTTTATGAAAAGGGATCTGTGAGAAATAATTTGAGTTGCACGCAAGTTAATAAAGTTTCATGTAAGATTTGAGTTTCATGTAAGATTTAAGTTTCAAATAAGGGGTGTTTCATGAAAAAAGTGTAATCTTGAGTGAAAGGCATTAAAGTTGTGTGAAATACGCCTAAAGGGTTCCACAAAAGATTTGGAGTTTCCCAGTACATCTTTGGTAAAGTAGTATTTATCAGTTGATGAAAGTGGGACATCAATAGACCATCTACATACAGTGGAGGATGCATTTATTTTAGATAATGAAGGGTCCTACATGTGTATAAACTATGAGAGGATTTTCTAAAGAAGTAGTGAGAAAATTTTAGTTGAGAGAGTAGTGAGAATTAAAATTGTGATTTTTTGTAAACTTGGAGGGATATTGAGTCCAATTCTGTAACACCCCAAGCTTCCACGATATGATTCTCTTTGAATAGTGCAACAAATTGCATTGTATGCAACTTTGAGTTCTTGCACAACGCGACCAATCAAACTAGCTTTTATGAATATTAATACCCACTTTTTAAAATCTTATAAATTATATTTTTCAAAATGGACTTCATTTAGGGATTAAGAACATCAAAATTAGCTTAGGGTGAATTTTTTTTATTTTTATGAAAACATTCAATTTTTGATGAATTGTGAAAGACACTGCGTTATTGTTAAAAATTAACTTTTATTTAAATAATAATAATAATTATTGTTTAAATTTATTTTAAATTCAAAATATATATACCTATATTATTTCAATTTTATTTATTGGAGTCATTTTATAATAAGACTAGATGTATAAAATTTTATTGAACTTTTTAACATATTTTACCCACCTTCTGGGCACATTTACAAATTTTCATAAAAAGTAATTTTATCGCATTTGTGATTTAAATTTCAAAAATATGAGAGACATGGTTGAAATCAGTATGTAAATTTTGGTTCAATTGGATGAAAATAATTTTTGGTGAATAGTAACTTTTGAATTTTATTTACCACGGTTAAAAGTAAATAGGGCAATTAATGGTAAAAATTATATTATAATTAACATAAAAATGTCCTAATTCTATTAGATAAGAGTTTTTAGACCAAAATCAACCTTAGGAATAAAATATTATCCTTTTGATCCACTTGGATTAGATTAGTACATTTATTATTATTTTATTTAAAGAAGAATGAAAAGTTTTAAATTCAATATTTAATAACTAAACCATTATTAATATAGCGTTATACATAAGATAAATTATACTATAAATATTCATTATAAAGATAAAAAAATTTCTTAAATCATGGTATTTTATTTATAATTTTTATACATTAAATAATTAAATTTATTTATGACACAATGATGAGGTAGTAATTACCTTATTAATGAATGATTAAAATAATTGATATTATAAATATCAAAATAAAATTAAATTGAGACCTTTGATGAATTAAACGAATTTAATAGGTCAATATAATTTATTAGGGTCGATTAAATAAATTTTCTTCGAAGTGATAATGTTGTTATGACTTTCCCAAAAACCAAATACTAAATAGTGTCAAAATTGACATAAATGAATTTTTTAAAACAATACTATATTATTAAAAGATATTATATTCCTAAGAATCTAAGGTTTGTCCAAAGTACTTAGATAAGGTCATATATGTCAATAATGAACCACTTTGGTTTTTCTTGTCTTTTTGTAGTATGTTTATTAACCATTTAATATAAAAATACAAAAAGACCTGGTAAAAGGTAAACTATTTAACTAAGAATTAAATCTAAAAATAAGGTTAATATAGTGACCAAAAATTGTCTAAAACCAATTGGGTGAAAATATTTCGACCTATCCCCACCTTATCCTCTAAATAAATACATTTTTATATGTTATAAACTAAAAATGATTTTATAATAAAATAATATTTCAAGCTTTTTCTAAAGTGACCATCACCTATCCTATAAAGGGTACATCCCCTTCTATTAATTTCACACCTCCAAAGCCTTTTGGATCAGAAAAACCCTACTAAAATATACTCCCAACTACCCAAAATTTATCCTATAGGCATTAAATTGATCACAAATCCAATCTAAGGAGCCCTTTTGTTCAAATCAAAAGAAATAACCTGAAGAAGAGGTAATTACTTCATCACCTCTTTCAAAGTTATTTTCTTCTTCCATTTCATCTTTCCTTGTTGTTTCCATACCAAATTAATAACTCCAGTAACTTATACATATTGTGATGTTATTATAAATAAGGTTCATGCATATTCATTAATCTATCAATCTTATGAATGACAAAGTCACTATACGTGCGTACGTATGAATTACCGTCTCCACGTAGTGGTGAAGTATGTTATTCAACACTCCATTATTTGGATGTGTATAATAATGAGCATAATTGATATTAATAATAAATATAAAATTTTAATGATTCTGTATATATAATATAACATCTAATTATATACTATTTCATCATGAATAGAATGATATTGTCAATCATGTGTACATACAAATTACCATGTCCACGAACATGATGAGATTCATTCCCCATCATAACCATTCAAGAATAATTTTCATTTGATGATTAAAAATAATATTTCAATAACTTAATAAAATTCTGGAAATGAATCAAATATATCCTATACATAACAAACATGATTTACGTAACAAAACATGTAAAGGAAAACTGATCAGTTAACACCCGAAACAATGATACTAATGAAATATCATTAAAAACGAAATATTAGAAGATCTTATATGATATCAAATTTTGGTATGTGGTTCTTGTATAATTTAATATTAATGATTTAACTATTATACAGGAGGTTGATGTACCCTTGACTAAGGAAATGTTACAGGTAAGGGTTAATTTAGCAATCTGTTTATTTATTCGAGGTTGTTTATACATAAGTATCTACTAATTCTTCATTATCATCCACATCTGTGTTTCTTAAAAATGTATTTCAAAACATTCTTACTATTTCATAAAATAAGAGTTAACTTCATTTATACCGTTGTTTTAATTTTTATAAAATCTTTTGAAAGGAATATTTCCATCGTTTTCCAAACAAGGTACTTAATGACCATTTCGACAAATTAAGGTAAGAATGTTTTTTAACTTATACGGCGGGTGCAGCTATTTAACACCATTATAACTCCTTAGAAGCTTCCCAGAAAAGATTATAAGAATATTTTCAAGATAAATGTTTTCTTTTAAAATTATATGACATTTAAATGATTTCAAAATAGAAACAGATATTTCTCTCAAATAGTTTTGATTTCATCAATGTCAACATCCTTTGATAGATTTTACAATAGTTTGAAGTTGATTTATTATAATATAATCATCCATATTACATTTAAGGTTTATTGATATGTTTGACTTTGGATTTGTTATTTTTATACCATTCATGTTTTATGGTTAAAGTATTGAAATTTCGTATTCTATATTTAATATGAATGTTTATGTTATGTTTCATCCTTTTTGCTTGAGGAATTCATTGGACTTATTAAGTGATGGGTGGAGCCAGCTATAGCTTCTCAATGCATTGGTATGTCTCATGAGATAAACTAGTGTCTTGGAAAAAGGCCTTTAAAAAATTTTATTTTCAGTCTTCGCACGAGTCCTTGACTATGTGGTTATGATGTCCGAAATTATGCATTCCATCATTATGAAATTAGATATTGATATTACATGTGATTTTTTAACTTGTGGAATATCCATGTGAATAAGTAAATTTAATTACATGATTTATCTTTTCCATATTATTCTGAAGTTTAAGTTTAAAATTCTTTTGTTTTAGTCTTATACATTTCCCTAAATGTTTATTCTTATTTATGATAGTTTCTGCTACGTTGTTATCCTTACTGAGCATCTGATCTCACCCGTTTATTATGTTTTCTTTTTCTTAGGATGTTATGATGTTTATTATGATTAACCTATAGGGATACTTCAAAGGATATGAGTGTGTTCAAAGGGGACACAATGTTTCTTTTCATGATGTAATGTAAAACTTATGTATATAACCAGTACATCAAAGGCAACTAAACTAATCGGTCTTTCAAGAAATGATCTCTTGTGATAATGCCAATGTCATGTAATAATGCACCGACTTAGGGTGACTAGGTTCAAAGCGTTATAGTTGGTATCCGAGGAAGTTTAGTACAATCCTTGGAAACTAGTTTTAGGAAGAAATCTGATTAGAGAAAATTACCCTAAGATAGACTTTGAGGATTTGTATGAAAGAACTTCCTACAATTTTGGTAATGTAGATATTTTGTAAATTTTCCAAGAAATACATCTCTATCAGGATACGAGGAAGTAGAGGCGGTTTTGGCACAAATGTATCTAGGGGTAAAACCTGAAAACACCACTTTGAGAAACACTCGAGCAGGAATTGGTGCACGACAACGGGCTTTACTGCATTCTTTATTATGACACTCCTAGGAGATATGATAAGGAGAATTCAAATTTTCTTTCAATCCATTATGAAGGATTTATGAGTAAATACTTCCTCAATGAAAACATTTTTTTTGTTATGGATTATATACATAAACTATTCAATATTTGTTAGGTATTTCACTAGTTTTAAATTATGTATTGTGATTCATAAACTAATATAGTGTATTACATTGTTTAGAAATGGAACCTAGTGGAAGGAATGAAAATTATATCAATTCATGTAATCCATATAGGGATTGACCTCCAACTCAAGATAATTATAGTGGAGTTGGTGGAAAAATCGGTGCTGAATAGCTTATAACCATACTGGTAACTCTCACCCAGGTAATAAATAATAACCTTACCCTTATGGAGCACCCAGATCCACAATGTGAAGGATCAATGGTAGACCGCTTCCTGAGGAAACAACCACCAACATTCAATGGGACTACAAATCCATTTGTAACTTAACAATAGATATGTTCCTTAGAGAAAATATTGCATGGTTTGGGGAATAATGAAAGGGAAAACGTTTTCATGGAAGTTTATCACCTCATAGAATATGCAGATTAATGGTGGTCATTAATTCAAAACACATAGGAATATGAAGAAGTATCAAATACATAAAGGGGGAGTTTATGTTAATTTTCATAGAAAATCAATTTCCTCGTGACCATCGAGGGGATATGGAAAGACAATTTCTGTGTCTAAGGAAAAATGAGGATGATATTGTCACAAAGTATGAGGCAAACTTTACAAGGATAACAAGGCATACTGCAGATTATATACATAACCCAAAGAGTAAGATTGGTTGATTAATTGATGGGTTAAAACCATTTCTCTATCGATAATTCGACTCACAATCCTTCTCGTCATGGAAAGATATATTCTCATGTGATATCAAGATACAAAAATAATTTTCAATGTCTTATGAATTTAAGGAAAAGAAAGAGATAAAGAGATCTGCTGAAAACTCTGTAAATAAAAATAAGGGGAAGAAGGGAAAAGTTGAATTTCCATCCTACAGTAAATATGGGAAGAAACACCCTGTACTTTCCTGAAGGGAATGGAAGTCTGTTTCAAGTGTGGAAAAAAAGGACACCAAGATCGTGATTGAAAGGTGAAGAATGAGGCTTCCAATATTAAATGATACAGTTGTAAAGAAATGGGGAAATATGAAAATGAATTTCCTATGTTCCAAGGAAACTTAACTCAGAAATGGCCAAGGAAGCAAGTCCAAGATTATGCGATCACTACTGCTGAGGTTAAAGCACCTAATGAAATAGCGGAAGGTACTTTAATCATTTATTCAAATTTATCTAATGCTTTATTTCATTATAGATCATCATATTGCTTCATATCTTCCCAGTTTTCCATGAAAATTAGAAATTTCTAATTTGATGTAACAAGGGAGTTGTCAGTCAAAAATCATAAGGGAAGTGTCATTGCAACAATGTTTTGTCAATAAGTTTCCATTATGGAATATAAAAATGATTTATTTTCATATCTTATTGTCATAACCATGATTGAATTTGATATAATCCTCGAAATGGATTGGCTTTTGGACCATGATGGAAAAATTTATTGTAAAAAAGAGGTTACAATTTTTGATGATGAGAAGGAATACCTTATCTTTAGAGAAGAAATGTCACTATCTCATTATTATATAAATCCACCCCTAGTAGCTCTACTAAATTCAATTATCTAGGAGGAAGGGAGTGAAATAACAATAGGTGAAGAAAATCATGTTCAAATAGAGGATATAACTATTTTTCAAGAATATGTTGTTGTGTTTCCAAGGGATTTACCTAGACATCATCCAGAACGAAAAATTGAGTTTTCCATTAACTTAATTCCTGGTTCATGGCATATATCAAAGATCCATTATAGAATGTCCATTGTGATATTAGTGGAACTAAAGAAAAAACTATTGGAATTGAGTAATAAAGTATTTATTCTCCCTTGTGTTTCTCCATGGGGAGCCCCTATTCTTTTTGTTAAGAAGAAAGATGGATCTATGAGGTTGTGGATTGAATATAGGGAGATCAATGCTATAACAATAAAGAATAATTATCCCCTACCTCACATTGATAATTTATTCAATGAACTTCAAGATGCTCAACATTTTTCAAAGATTGACCTTTGATCTGTATATCATCAGTTGTGTGTGAAGAAGGAAGACAATCTGAAGACAACATTTTAAACCAGGTATGGGCATTATGAGTTTATAGTAATGCCTTTTGGACTGACTAATTCACCCTATATTTTCATGGATCTAATGAATGGTGTTTTCAGAGAATATCATTATGAATTTTTAGTGGAATTTATTTCTGATATCTTGGCATAATCCAAAAGTTATGAATATCATGAAAATCAACTACACACAGTTCTAAAGAAAATTAGAAGAAATGAATTATATGGGAAGTTTATAAAGTGTTAATTCTGAGATTTCTTTTCTTTCCTATATTGTATCTAAGGATAGAATATATGTGTATCATTATAAGTCAAAAGAAATACAAGAATGGCCAACACTGATGAGTATAACCATGGTATGCAGTTTTATTGTTTTAACAGGTTATTATTGGTGTTTCACCCAAACTGTTTCCCAATTGGCTAACCCATTAACCAAGCTCACAAATAAAGGGGTTTATTTTGGAAAAAAGAGTATGAATAATGTTTTAAAGAGCCGAAGATAATATTAGTCAATTATCCTATCTTGACTCAACCATCGGGGAATTATGGGTTTTTTATTTATAGTGATGCTTCAAAGAAAGGACATGGTTGTGTCCTTATGCAGAATGATAGAGTTATTTCCTAAGTATCATGACACCTAAAAATTACTGAACAAAACTATCCTACTCATTATCTTGAGTTAACAACTGTCATCCATTCTATGAAGATATATAGACTGTATCCCTATTGTAAAAAATGTGAGATATATAATGATCAAGAGTTTTATGTATATTTTATCACAGAAAGAACTCAATATGAGGAAAAGGCGATCGCTTAAGCAACTCAAGGATTATGATTTCACTATACACTACCACACGGGCAAGGGAAATAAGGTGGCTGAAGCTTTGAGAAGAAAGGATCATGGAGTTATGAACAAGATGAGACTTGAAAGGGATCATATATTCTTGGATCTAGTAAAGATGGATATGGGAATAACCATGGAAGGTGAAACATAAATACTTTTTCAAATGGGTGAAAAAACATCTTTACTATAAGGAAAAAAAGTAATCAAACTGATGATGAGGAGTTTCAAAGAAAATTAAAGCTGTGAATGATGGGAGATTGATTGACTTCATATATGAAGATAGAATTTTGAAATTCGGGTAGTGATTTTGTGTTCCAGAAAAACATTATCTAAAAAGGGAATTGTTGGATGATGATCATAGATCCAATTTCTCTAAACACCACGTTAGAAATAAGATGTATAAAGATTTGAAGGAATATTTTTGGTCAGACAACATGAAAAAGGAGATCACTAATTATGTGTCAAGATGAATAGTTTGTCAATAGGTTAAGGATAGAAGAAAAAATCCTAGAGGAGTCATGCAACCTCTTCCCATAGCTGAGTGGAAATAGGATGATATTACAATGTAATTTCTCATGGGGATACAAAAATACTCCTATAAGGAATGATGCAATATGGGTCATTGTTGATCGTCTTACCCAGTAAGCAGATTTGTTTCAATAAGAGATGATTTACAACTTGACCGTATAGAAATACTATATATTAATGAAGTTTTTTGACTTCATGGTGTGCCCCTATCTATTTTTTCTGATCATGACCCATTTTTTCATCATGATTTTGGAAAAGTCTTCAGAAATACCTTGATGATGAACTTCGTTTAAGCACTACCTACCACCCACAAACTGATGGACAATCAGAATGGACTATTCAAACCTTAGAAGACATGTTGATATCTTTCTCAGTTGACTATCAAGGTATGTGGGATCAGTATTTACCTCTGGTAGAAGTTTCCTATAACAATAGCTTCCATTGAAGTATTCAGGTGGCACCATATGAAGTGCTATATGGAAAGAGATGTCACACACCAACTTTTTGGGATAGTGTTGTTGAGAGAAAACTCGTAGTCCCATACCCTATTGAGGAGACAATGTAAAAGGTAAAGATTATCCAATCACACACGAAAAAAGATCAAAGTAGGCAAAAGAGTTATGCCAATAATCGAAGGAAGGATTCGGAATTTCAAGTAGGAGATCATATTTTCTTGAATGTATCTCCAGGGAAGGGTGTTATACAATTCATTAATAAGGGTAAATGAAGTCCCAAGTACATCAGAACTTTTGAAATTCAAGAATTAATAGGAGTTGTATCTTACCAGTTGGAAATGCAGCCATGTCTCTCAAAAGTTATTGATGTGTTCCACGTATCACTGATTAGAAAATACATGCCTAACCCAATGCATGTACTCAACTACGAAGAAATATAAATGGAACTTGATATGTCTTATTGTGAAGAGCCTATCGGGATTCATGATACTAGAGAACAAGTGTTGAGATACCAGATGACTCATCTGGTAAAAGTTCAATGGAGAAACCATAAGATGGAAGTGGCAATGTGGGAACCCGAGGAACTTATGATTAAGAACCACCTGAATATTTTTTTGTAGAAATATTCTAGAAATTTCATGGATGAAATTATTTGAAGGAGGGAAGAATCTAACACCCAAATATTCCACAATATGCTTCCCTTTGAATAATGTAATAGATATTTTCATACGCAACATCGAGTTGTAGCACCCCGTGACCAATCAAACTTTCCGTTAGGAATTGTAATACATACTTTTTGAAATTGTTAATTTTTTTTAAAATGGACATCATTTTTGGATTTGCAATTTCAAAATTAGCTTAGGGTGATTTTTTTGGTATTTTTCTGAAAACTTTCAATTTTTGACGAATTGTGAAAAACCATTGCATTATTGTTTAAAACCGAATTTTATTTAAATAATAATTATTATTATTTAAATTTAATTTAAAGTAAAAATAGAAAAATATTACCTATATTATTTCAATGTAATTCATTAGATTCATTTTATAATAAGATTAGATGTATAAAATTTTATTGAAAATTTTAACGTCTTTTACCCACCTTATATGCACATTTGCAAATTTTCTTAAAATACACTTTTATCACTTTAGTGATTTTAATTTCAAAAATAAAAGAGACATGGTTGACATTAGTATGTAAAATATTGTTTAATAGGATGAAAATAATATTTGGTGAATAGTAACTTTTGAATTTTATTTACCATGGTTAAAAGTAAATAGGATAATTAAGGTAAAAATGATATTATAATTACCCTAACAACTGTAATAATTCTATTGGATAAGTTTTATTGAACAAAATAAACCTTAGGAATAAAATATGATCCTTTTGATCCACTTGGATTAGATTATGATATTAATTATTATTTTATTTAAAGTAGAGTTAAAAGTGTTAAATTAAATGTTTGATAACTAAAATATTTTTAATATAAGGTAATACATAAGATAAATTATACTATAAATATTCCATAGAAAGATAAAAATATATCCTAACTAATGGTAATTAATTTATAATTTTTAGACATTAAATAATTAAATTTATTTATGACACACCGATGATGCAGTTATTATCATATTAGTGAAATATTAAATTAATTGATATTATAAATGTTGAAATAAATGTAAATTGAAACTTTTGATGAATTAAAATAATACTCTCGGTTAATATGACATGTTAGGGTTGATTAAATAATTTTTTTTCGAAGTGATAATTCATTTATGACTTTTACAAAAAGCAATTACTAAATAGTATCAAAATTGACATAGATGAATTTTGAAAACAAATACTATATTATTAATTGATATAATATTCCTAAAAATACAAGGATTCACCAAAGTACTTAGATAAGGTTATATATGTCAATAAATAACCACTTGGGGTTCTCTTGGATTTTTAAAGAATTTTTATTAACCATGTAATATAAAAATAAAAAAATACATAGTAAAAGTTAAACTATTTAACTATGAATTTAATCTAAAAATAAGGTAAATATGGTGACCTAAACTTGTCTAAAACATATTTTTAAGAATATTTAGACCCCTAAATACCTTATCATTGATATAAAAACATTTTGAGCCATTATAATCCAAAAATTATTTTTTAATAGAAGAATATTTCAAGCTTTTACTAAAGTGACCCTCTGCTCTCTTATAAAAGCGTACATCCCCTTTTCTTAATTTCACTCTTCCACAACCTTTTGTATCAACCAAATGATGCCCAAATATCCTCCTAAATACCCTCTATTAAACATAGAGGCCTTAATTTGATCTAAAATCCAACCTAATGAGCCCTTTTGTTCTAATAAATAGGAAGAACCTGAAGAAGAGGTAATTACTTTATCACTTCTTTCAAAGTTATTTCCTTCTTCCACTTGATCTTTCTTTTTTGTTTCCAAAACAAAATAATAACTCCAGTACCTTATACATAATATGATTTTATTATAAATATGGTACTATCATATTCATTATTCTATCCATCCAAAAAATGAAAAATTCACCATACGTGCGTACGTACAACTTACCGTCTCCACGTTATGGTGAATTTTTTTATTCAACATTTCATTATTTGGATGGGTATAATAATGAGTATAATTAATTTTAATAATAAAAATAACATGTTAATTATTATTTATATATAATATACCATCAAATTTCATATTATTTATCCATCGATAGATTGATATTGTCGTGTGTTCATACATACAGATTACTGTCTCCACCAATGCGATGAGATTCATTCCCTATCATAACCATTCAAGAATAATTTTATTTTCATGAATAAAAATAATTTTTATTGAACATAATATCATTCTAGATATTAATCATGTACATTTTATCCGTAAAAAACATGACTTACGTAACAAAACATATAAAGTAAAACAAATCAGTTAACACCTGAAACAATGATACTGCTGAAATATATTTAATAAAGCAATATTAGAAGATCATATATGATATGATATTTATGTATTTGGTTCTTTTATAATTTAATAAAATTTACTTAACTATTATGCAAGAGGTTAAAGTACCCTTGACTAAGGAAAAGTTCCTAGTAAGGGTTAATTTTACAATCTCTTTATTTATCTGAGGTTGTTTATATGTAAGCATCTACTGGGAATTATTTATTATCCACATCCATGTTTCTTAAAAATGTGTTTCAAAACATTTTTACTATTTCCTAGAATACGGGATAAAGCCATTTATAAAATTTTTTTACTTCTTATAATGCTTTTTGAATGGAATCTTTCCATCGTTTTCCAAATAAGGTACTTTATGACCTTTTCAAAAAATTAAGGTAAGAATGTTTTTTTAACTTCTATGGTGGCTGCAGCTATTTTCCACCAACATAACACTTTCAAAGATTCCCTTAAAAGATTATAATAATATTTTCAAAATAAATGTTTTCTTTATAATTATGTGACTTTTAAATGATTTCAAAATAAAAATAGATATTTTCCTCAAATGGTTTTGATTTCATCTATGTCAACATCCTTTTATAGATTTTAAACTTGTTTGAAGTTGATTTATTATGATACAATCTTCTATATTGTATCTATGGTTTTGTGATATGTTTGAATGTGGATGTTTTATTTTTATACCATTCATGGTTTATGGTTAAAGTATTAACATTTCGTATGTTAGTTTTTATATGAATGTTTATGTTATGTTTCAACCTTTTCATATGAGGAATGAATTGGACTTAGTAAGTGATGGGTGGATCCTGCTATAGCTCCTCAATGCATCAATAGGTATCATGAGACAAAATAGAGTCTTGGAACAAGGCCTTGAAAAAATCTTATTTGTAGTCTTTAATGAGGACATGAATTTGTGGTTATGATGTTCGATATTATGCATTTAATCATTATAAAGTTAGATATTTGTATTCCATGTAATTATTCAACAAGTAGAATATCCATGTGAATAAGTATATTTAATTATTTGATTTATATTTTTCATATTATGCTGAATTTTAAGTTTAAAAGGCTTTTGTTTTAGTCTTATACATTACCTTAACTATTTATTCTTATTTATGATAGTTTCTGCTATGTTTTTATCCTTACTGTGCATCTGAGATCAACCATTTCTTATGTTTTATTTTTCCTATGATGTGAATAATTTTATTATAATTAACCTTCAGGCATAGGTCAAAGGATATGTGTGTGTTCAAAGGGGACACAATGCTAGTTTTTATTTCATGATGTAATGTAAAACATATGTATGTATCTAGTACTTCCAAGTCTACTAAACTAATCGTTCTTTCGAGACTTGATATCTTGTGATAATGCCAATGTTTTGTAATAATTTAATGACCCTATGTAACTAGGGTCAGGGTGTTATGACATCTAACATTTTAAACAACAGTGCGCGTTTATTGGATTTGGTACATCGTCACATTGACGATGTATTCTCATTGGACATAGCTTAGTGTGGGTGAACCCAATAAAATTTTTGTGTCCTGTGCATGCTTTAATTTCTATTAATACCTTTCTATGGGAGAGATAGAGAGAGAGAAGAGTGTTTTTTAACAAATATAAAAGATCAAAAGGTGAAGTTTATTTAATATGTCATACCCCGATTCACCACCCCTCTCAGGGTATTTGAGCTAGTGAATGTAACAATTGCTATATGAGAGAAAGGTTAATATCAGTGATTCTCTCTCAATGGAGGTCATCAATTATAATGGGATCCCAATATTCAACAATAATAATTTTTAATTTTGGGAGAATCATATGCAATACAACTTCTGATCCTTAGGAAGGGATGTCTTCACAGCAGCAATGCATTGTATTTCAACTGATATCAATAGTAGTGCTACATCAGAATATGAAAGAAGGGAAATGGATTTTAACACCGAAGTAATTAATGATATTTTGTGATCCCTATCCAATATTATATATATTAAGGTGATGTCATGTAAAAAATCACATTCCATGTGGGGAAATCTATTGAATATATATAGGTAATTAAAAGTTCATAAAAGCAAAGCTGCAGGTTCTATGGAACAAGTATGAAGATCTAAGATGGAACCCAAATGATTCTATTGATGAATTTTTTGATAGGGTAAATGTTATAGTGGAGGACATGTGAGGTCTTGGAGAATTCATTGAACATATAAATACTATAAATAATATATTGATTAAACATCCACCTCGGTTCAATCCAAAAGTTTTAGTATTAGAAGTTAAAGATCCAAAAGAGCTGGCATTGGATAATTTGCATAGTACCCTTGTAGAATATGAAGTTATAAATGTTGATAATGATTCTATGGAAAAGGGTAAATATAAATATGTGGAATTAAAGGTCATGAAGAAGCTCAATATTGAAGATTATCAAGAAAAAGAAGAGATATACAAGGTGATTTCATTCATTTCTTCAAATCTGCAAAGAGGAAAAGTAAAGTTCAAGGGGAAACATCCACTTTCCTTCTTTATATGTGAATGGTAGGTCATTTTTCTGCAAGGTTCTGAAATAATATCCTAGAATATGACGAGGATGAAGTTGAAATCCATTTTAAGAGGTCTTCAGCCTATGTGAAAGGAAATAAAATGTTTAAGATAAATTTCATGAAGAAAAATAGTCTTCTTTCACAAGAATGTGAATGTTTAGATGAATCAGAGGTCGAAAAGGATGAAGAGATAGATAACTGTAAATATGGTGGGGAAAAAGATATGGTGGAAGTTTTCACTAGTACTCAGGAAAAATAAGAAACCCAAATTTATGGAAAATAAGTTGAAGGAAGAGTTGATACAGAGGTTGAATTAGAATGATTTCTTGAGGAGATAGACATTTGGAGAGCCAAAATGATGAAATAAAACATTGGTTCATGATGCCAAACTCTACATGTAGTAGAAGGATGAAGAGAAGTATGAGGTAATGGAAGAAATTGAAAATATGAAGTCATCATTGCCAGTGGACTCAGAAACATTTAGTGAGCACAGACTCATGGTTGAAGAACAGATAAGGGAGATTTATGGTTTGAATAACACAATGAAAGATCAAATCAAATGCATTGGAGAACTGGAAGAAGAATTTGTTGGTCTGCGAAAAAAATTTAAGGATCAAGAAAAACTATTGAACCCCAATGTGACATTAGGAAAGTAGATCATTTATAAGATGAAAAGATGGAAGTGGATCATAGAGGTCCAGTAGAACAGAAGAAACATTTAAATCAAAATGAGAAGGCTGGTATGGGGCTTGATCAAAAATAGAAAACATTCATGGTTGAAATCAAACCACAAGAATCCACTCCCAGATATAATATTTATTTGGGTATGAATAAGAATACGAAGATTCATAGACCCGAATCTATAACTAGAAGCACAAAAGTAACATACAAGAATTCACCTTACATCAAGTGTTATTACTGTGGAAAGACGAGACATTTACAAAATGTGTGTTCTATAGCTTGGAGATATCAAAGGGAATAATTACAATAATGGAGTCTAAAGGGATCTTAATAATATAGAATATATTTTAAGGGAAATAGTTTTTGGGGTAGAGGATTTGGGAATATGGATAGATATTGTATATCAATCTTTTAGAGGAATTTCCTATAGAAGAATCAAAGTAGTCGCAAGCAACAAATCAAAGAAAAATAGGTGAGTTAAAAATGCAGAATAGATTTGAATCTTTGTAGAATAAAGATAGTAAATCATATTCCAAATAAGATCAAGGTTTTCAATCTATACCAAGTATGAATTAAAAAACAAGTATTAAGGAGAAGAGAGATGAGAAGGCAGTGGTTGATGAAATCATCCTTAAAGAATTAGATCGTTTTGGTGTATATATTCTTGATGGTGGTTAGAAAAACCATATGATAGGTAATACATATATTTTTACTGGAATAATGTTCGAAAAAGAAGCAATTGTTAAATTTCTAAACAATAAAGGCCTGTAGATAATTTCTTTATGGTAGGCTAGGTTTGGGGGAAAGAAATGAGATGTTCTGGTGTATTAGTAGTAGAAGGTCTCAGTCAAATTTTTCATAGTGTCTGTCAACAATGCGACTTAGGTAATTAGATTTTGTGTACAAAGAAGATGTTTATCGTGAAAGGAAGATATGGTGTAGTGATTTTACCAGAAATAAAACATACTGAAATCTCAACATTATAATTGGAGAAAAAGACATGTATTTCTTGTACAAAGAGAAATAAAAATAGTTGTGGCAGAAATGACTGGGTAATCTTTACCAACCATCACTATAAGATCTGTTAAAGTGTGATGTAGCTAGATACCTCCCTCTGATATGAAATGATCATACACATACATGCGATGTGTGTCAACAATGGGATATCATCATAATGACAAACAATGGAAAGAAAAAGAAGAAAACAAGAGTTCTTGAATTGGTGCCTACTAATGTTTGTGGACCTATCTCACCAAGATCAGTTGACTAGAATATATATTATGTTATTTTAATTTATGACTATATAATAATTACATAGTTATTTTGTCCTTTCCCATATGTCTGATGTGTTCAGTTGCATAAAACAGTATTAGAGGAAATGTGAAAGGACTATTGGACCGAAAATTCTGATTTTTCTTACAGATAATTGTACATAATTCCCAAACAGTCAAGTGGAAGAATATCTTGAGAAAAAAATGATAAGGAATCATGTTTATTCAGTGAGAACTCCATAATATATTGGAGTGGTTGATAGGAGAAATCAGATAATCAATAACATGTCTAGAAATATTCTTATTGAAAAAGACCTAGTAGAGAAATTTTGTAAGGAAGCAGTCCTGACATCGGTCTACATTTCTAAAAGGGCTATATTGTGTACTATGAAAGGAAAGACACTATATAAGATGTGGTATAGAAATATTCCAATGTTAAAATACTTTCTAATATTTGGAATTAATTTATTTATACTCAAAAAAGATAAGAAAAGTCAATTTGAGTTGCATGGAGTTGAGGTGATATTCCATAGCTACTCAGGAAAAATAAAATCCTAAAAACGATTCAATAAGAGTCTAGGAAATGTAGTTGAATGAAATGATGTCATTGTAGTAGAAAATGAATAAAATATTCAACATAATAGTTAACAGTTTCTTTATTAATGTGATGAATAGAAAAGCTACACTGGGGGAGCAGAAGTGGAAGATGTTGATTTAGAAGAAGATATTGATGATGAAGAAGAGGAATCCAAGTCTATATCCTTGAAGAAGCCAAATATTTGAGATAAAATTGACAGGAAGTATGTAATTGGTGATCAGATAGAGCTAGTTTAGAAAAGAATAATGAAGTAACTAGAATAAATATTTTCTTATCTCAGGTAGAGCCTAAATGTTTTACTGATGTAGCTAGAGATGAAAACTGGGTTCAGGTAATGAATAAAGAGATAGACTAGATTGAGAATAATTTTACATGGTATATTGTTTCGAGGGTGAAATATAATAATTTTATTGAGAATAAATGGTTATTTTGTAACAAGATGAATGAATATGGAACAATGATTCGAAAAAGCATGACTGGTGTGCAAAGGTTACTCCCAGATAAAGGGTATCGATGTCGATGAAACATTTTCACCTATTGAAAGGCTCGATCCAATCAGATTATTCTTGGCCTTTATAGTGCCACAGAAGTTCAATGTTTTACATATGATTTTCAAGTTTTCATTTTTGAATGGTGTTCTACAATAAGAAGTGTATATTGAGGAACCATATGGTTTTCTCATTCAAGAAGATGAGAACATAGTTTTTCTGCTAAAGATGGAATTATATACATTAAATCATGCACCAAGAGTGTGGTATTCAAGTCTTGATCAATTTTTTAAGAAGCCTGGTTTTCAGAATGGTGGATTTTATTACATTTTATTTGTGAATAATTAGAGTAATAAAAGTATGGCGGTGATATTATATGTCAATGACATAATCTTCGGTGGATCAGATGAAGAAAAATATAGATAGTTTTCTTGAATTCATGAAAATTAAGTTTGAAATGTTAATGATTGGTAAGTTGATGTTTTTCTTTGGTTTACAGGTGGCACAAGGAAGGAATGAAACATTAATTTCTAAATTTAAATATTCCAAGGAGGTTTTGAGAAGGTTTGGAATGGAAAATTCATAGAAGATTAATACTCCGGTGGCTACCTATATAAAACTGTCACGGGAGGATGAAGGAAAGGTGGTTAATATCACAGAGTATAGAAAAATAATTAGAAGCCTATTATAATTGATAGAGAAATGGCCTGATTTTATATTTTCCACATGAAAAGAATCACAGTATAAAAGTAATCCCCAGTAAATCCACAAGCGTATAGTGAAAAGAATATGTCAGTATATTAAGGGAATTGTGGATTTCAGTTTGATGTATATTGAGAGATCTCAGTCAGAGATTTTGGGTTATACAGTTGAAGATTTCGCCGGTTCAGTAGATGACGAGAAATCAATGTTTGAAGGTGATTTCTAACTGTGTGGATTGTGTATTTCTTGTATAATAAAGAAACAAGATTGTATTTCATTGAGCTCTGCAGAATCTAAGTATATTTCAACCACTCAATAATGAACATAGTTATTCTGGACGAAGCAGCAGCTTGATGATATGGGTGTTGAAGTTAACTCTTCGAATAAAATCTATTATTATAATTCAAGTTCTATAAATATTTGAAAAAAATGTAGTCCACCACTCAAGGATAATGCAAATTGAAATCAAATATCATTTTATGTAGGTTAAAGTGGAGCATGGTCTTGTGAATTTAGAGTATGGGCCAACAGAACTACAAGTTACAAACATCCTGATAAAGGCCTTACATAAAGAATTATTTTAAAGGAATCGAATGGCCATGGGAGTTCATTCACCTCCACGCAGTTGAAGAAGTGTGCATGTGGACCCCCTCTCCCCGAGGTATGGTGTGTTCCCCCTTATATTCTGATCTTTGTTCCTTACTCAATTTCACAACACAAAGGAGTGACCTCTGGGTTCATTGAAAAAGGGAGAGAAAGTGTGAACTATTCAAGGTAGAGAAAATGCCTCTATCAAGACATGGGGAGAAGCTAACAGGTGGACCAACGAGATAGGGGGAGAACCATTATGATAATTCTTTGGTGTTCAATGTGATCAACCAGAGCTTAGCCTGGACAACATAAGATCCTAAGAAGTGAAGAAGTAGGAGTTTTAAGTCTAATAATTCTAGATGCAATCAATCTAAGATTTTATATCACAACAACTGAGATTTTTGATGAATGAAATTGTTTTTTTTCATGAATTTTTGTCTGGAATGAAGTGATTCATTGAGGATATTTTAATCATACTCTTGTTTCTCACACCGAGAATTACTCATGTGGTATTATAGTATGTGTTGAAAAAATCATTGATCTCTATCAAAATCCTGATAGAGAAATGTTACTATAAGATGGATGAAGCAATAAACAGGTATCTTTTTATGAATATGTTTTCAAAAAACATAAATGGGGAGATTTTTGGGAAAAAATCCCGCATGGTAACATTGAGTCATTTTTGGCTTGATTGTGTTTGTTGATAAAGATGGTTTCCATTATCCATTTTAGAGTTCCAGAGGTATTTTTAAAAAATATTCGAACAAAGAACCATGGAAAAGTAATGGATGATCTGGAGGTAGTAAAAAAATAATAGATATAAGGTGGATCCATTTTTTACTATTTTCAAAATTATAGGGCCTCAAAAATCCGAAAATTGATAAACGAGTTTTTGGAAAAGGAAGTTGGAGGGAATATGAAAGTTGATTTGGAAGCTTGTGCAGATGACATGTTTTGGGTAGAGAACTTCGAAAAATGTAAAATGAATGTTGGGTATAAAAGATTTGGAAATGTGCACAAAAAATGAGGTTGTGTGAAATAAATTTGTGAGACCAATGCGACATCAAATTGGGGTTGTCACCCATAATGGGGATCTTACGCGATGTGTTGAATCTTCCACACAAGGACCGGTGACACTAATAAATAAGAGGTGACCCCCCTAATTTGAGGTACATAAATACATAGAGGAAATCTGAGCTCTTAATCATTTAATAATTGTATGAAAAGAATGTTTCACAAAATAACTTGATTTGCGTGAAA
Organism: Viscum album; assembly: GCA_963277665.1. NCBI lineage: Eukaryota > Viridiplantae > Streptophyta > Magnoliopsida > Santalales > Viscaceae > Viscum > Viscum album. The sequence goes on from OY728122.1 coordinate 1,986,405,355, forward strand.
GCTAAGAGAGTTGCGCGTAAGATTTGAGTTGCGCATAAGATTGATGTTCTGCGCAAGGGGTGTTTCATGAAAAAAGTGGAATCTTGTGTGAAATGCATTAAAATTCTTCACAAGACACTATAATGTTTGTTCAAAGGATTTGGAGTTTCCCATTACATCTGTGGCAAAAGTTATATTCATCCATGGATGAAAGTGGGAGATCAATAGAGCATCTACATATACTAGAAGATGCATTCATTAGAGATAAATAAGGAACATAAAAGTCTATAAACTATGTGTGGATCTTCAGAATAAGTATTGAAAACACATCATTTGAGAGAGAAGTGATATTTAAAATTGTGATTGGTTATAAACAAATAGGGACATTGATTCCACTTCGAACATTGTAATAACAGTTTACTTTTAGTGGATTTGGTACATCGACACATCACCATTGTATACTACTTGGATATAGAACCATGATGGTGAACCAAGTATAATAATTGTGTTTTGTGAATTCTTTAATTTATGTTCATAACCTAATATGGGAGATATAGGGAAGAGTTTTTTTTAACAAAGGAACAAATCAAAAAGGGGATGTTTTTTAATCTGTCCTACCCTGATTCACCCCCTCTCTGGGTATTTGACCTAGTGGACATAAACAAACCATATATTCAAAACTTCTCTTCATAAATATCCCATCCTTAATAAAACCCCCTTTATGTTCCAATGAAATTAACAATTTAAAACCCACCTGATTTTAGGAACCTCCTTTTCCAAGTTTCTTGGAAAAAACCGACAAACATCATGATGAAATCACCCTTCACATAACCCTAAGTAATTATTGAATAACTAGTCACCACAAAACTAAATTTTCCCTAATACATTCTCATTGGCCAAGAATAAGGTAATATTTTCACGATGCCTAGGCTCACAGTGAATATTTTATTTGAAAAGGTCTTATCCTTAGTGAATTTAGAACTATTTAGTATTTTTCTCTAATTATTTTCATAAAAAATGTAGTGGGGATACTTTCTTATTTATCAGATCAGATTTTCACAAAGATTCCACACCTACAATATATTTTTCATAATACTCCAAATCCATTCTCATTATGATTTCTTATTTAAAAATATCTAATTATATTCCACCAGTTTTTGAACACTCTTTTAGTCACTAAGAATCGCCATCAACTCATCACACACTCACGATGCTTTATTTTAGTCACACATAATGACCATTTTCCATTTCAAATTCATGAATCATATTCATAATTCTTCACATCTTCACGAATATCAACCTTTACGAAACCTAGTCTTTAAAAATAACATGAATTTATCATATTTCAGATGTTTCAATCCAAAAAAACTAAATTTTGTGAATATTTTTTATGATGCTCCGTACCTTCATGAAACTTTCTCCTTCCTCCAAAAAGTGATCCCAAATTTTTTTGAAGACCCTGGGAAATGAATACACATTCAATACTATATTTTTCTTATACTGTAAGATCAATTTCCTTTAAAAATTCCTTCTCAACCTACTGTGCATTCACAACTAACACAAACCAGACCCCGTTTCCAGCAATGAAACTCCTTGGTTCCAACATAATCTTGTGTTATCCAACCAGAATCCTTAGCATATCCAGATGAGATCTTTAATTTCATTTCATTATGAAAATTAATATTTTTATTGGATCTATTATAAATTAAAGGGTATGTAGTAGATATCACAATTTAGTTTAAATAATGAATAAACATGAATTTAAAACTAAATCAAAAATGGGTAAATCAATAAATGATATTTAAATAATTATAAATAATTATGTGAATTCTTTGATACCACTTGAAGGTTTTGGGTGCATTGGAATTGTGCGATGAGTCATGCCCAACTTTTTTTTCAAGATTGATGATCAATATGAGATTTACATGATGGTGAACACATTAATCAGTGGAATTGAATCAAAGAGACTAGGGATAGAACACCATAATCATGAGTAGGATCATAACTTAGTATTTATAATTTATTTATTTAATTGTCAAATTACCTTACGTGAATTTTTTATTTGTCTATGTATATGAAAATAAAAATATGTTGTATTTTCATTTCATTATAGGAATCAATAGCATATTACATCAAGTGATGATCCACATGTGTTACAAAAATCTACAATTGTATCCATATGAATTTTAGGGTTCTATCATGTTAGATCCTATCGCTTTTGTCATTTACCTTTTATCACCATGATAATCAATTCAAAAACATTCTCCAAGATCTATATAGAATGAGGAGTTGGGGCGGCGTAGAAGAAGAAACCCCGAACAACTCCGGCCACTGTGATCGTACGTCGGCCTCCCTCTACCAAGTCTCGTCTTGCACCCGCCCGTGCTACCATAACACTCGTACCAGAGAAACAGACCAACCACAGAGAACCTTCGTACTGCAATCATTAACCCGGATAGGATAATCCTCAAAAGATGTGTCCACCTCCAACTCGAATTCCTCGAGTTGGAAGGCATGAGATAGGCATGAAAAGTAACGTCGAAGCTGAGAAACGTGGAAGACGTTGTGCATACCGCTGTACCTCTGAGGTAACTGAAACCGATAGGCAATCAGACCAACTCTCTCCAACACCTCAAACGGCCCGACATACCTCGATGAAAGCTTACCCTATCTCATAATTCTCTTGTGTCCCAACCTCAGTGAGACATGAAGAAAAACCTGATTCCAGACCTCGAACTCCAGAGGGCATCTCCACTAATCCACATAAGACTTCTGACGAGACTGTTCAGTATCCATCCTCTTCCAAATCAACTCTATATTCTCTGTGGTTTCCTGGACAAGATGAGGTCCCATCAAACATTCCTCTCCTTCCTCTAGCCAACATATGGGTGATCAGCATGGCCTACCTTACAAAGCCTCATAAGGTTCCATCTGAATAGTCACTTGAAAACCATTATTGTAGGCAAACTCCACAAGAGGTATATTCTTCTCCCAAGATACTCCAAAATCTAGAATTCTTGCTCGGAGCTTGTCCTTGAGCACCTGAATCGTCCACTCGGACTGGGCATCTGTTTGGGTGTGCTAAGTTGTACTCAAAAGTACATGTGTACCCAAAGACCTTTCAAACCCTTTAAAGACCCGAGAAGTAAAATGTGAATCCCTGTCTGAAACAATGGAATGTGGAACCCCATGTAGACGTACAATTTCTCTCAAGTACAACCGCCCCAGCTCATCAACACTTAAGGTCTCCTTGATCAGCAAGAAATGAGAAACCTTCGTGATCCTATCAATGACAACACAAACTGCATCATTCCTTTTAGGTGACCTTGGTAAACCGGTCATAAAGTCCTTTGCGACATTATTCCACTTCCACTCGGGAATGGGTAACTGCTGTAAAAGCCATGCCAGTCGCTGATGCTCTGCCTTCACCTGCTGAAAAGTGGAACACCTATTGACGAAACCAACAATGTCCCTTTTCATACCTAGCCACCAATACATGTGGTGTAGATCACGATACAGCTTTGTGACACCAGGATGAACTGCCCAAACAGAGGAATGAAAATCCCACATGATCTCCTCACGTATATCTGTTGGTACACATACATGACCCTAGAAATTCTAGATCTCATCCTCTCCTATGGTCCATCCAGGAATATGGTCCTCTCTTGACACACTCTCCCTTTGGACTAGGCCTTCAGAGTCTGATAGCTGCCTCATTCGTACCCGATAAAGAAGTGTAGAGGTAACAAATATAGAAGATAGAAAATTCTACCCCTCATTGTCGTGCACCTCCAAATACATCTCAGAGAATAGAGCCATAAGCTTCCACTCACTGCTGGCCTCCTGAACTACCTATATCTGAGTCCTCCTGCTCAACGCATCAGCCACAACGTTTCCTTTCTTAGGTGTATAGGAAATCTCAAAGTCGAAGGATGGTAGGTACTCAACCCACCTTCGCTATATCAAATTCAAATCACGCTGAGTGAAAATGTACTTGAGACTCTTGCGGTCAGTGAAGACCACAAAGTGATCTACAAGAAGATAATGTCTCCAGCAGCATAGGTCATGAACAACAGCTGCCAACTCCAGATTGTGCATTAGGTAATTCCTCTTGTGTGGCCTCAACTCTCAAGACCCGTACACAACGACTCCATATCCCTGCATAAGCACAGCTCCCATCCCAATACCTAATGCATCATACTAAAGAGTATATATTTTTCCTGGATCTAGAAAGACTAGTATCAATGATGAAGCAACTTCCATTTCAGCTCCTGAAAGGTTGACTCACAAGAATCTGACCAAAAGAACTTTTCACCCTTCTTGGTCAGACCTGTCAGTGGTGATGCTAAGGATGAAAAGTCTGTTATGAAACTTCTGTAGTATCCAGCCAGCCCTAGAAAATACCGAACCTCAAGGATGCTCTTCGCCTGCTCCCAGGAAACTACAACTCCCACATTCTTTGGGTCTATTGATACTCCTGTCTCTGAAATAACATGACCCATGAAGTGAATCTAGTCCATCCAAAAGTGGAATTTTGAGATCGTAGCATATAAAGGATTCTCCCTCAGTGTACTCAAAATGATATCAATATGGGTAGTTTGGTTGTGTCGAGTTTCAGATTACACCAAGATATCATCCAAGAAAACAACCACGAAGGAATCCGAGTATGGATGGAACACACGGTTCATCAGTTCCATGAAAATTACAGGAGTGTTATTGAGGCTGAACGACATAACCATATATTCGTATAGACCATACGAGCTCTGAAAGGCTGTAATAGGTATATCAGATGGTCTAATGTGAAACTGATGATAACCGGATCTCAATTCAGTCATCGAGAACACCCGAGATCCTTGATGCTGATAAAATAGATCATCAATCCTGGAAAAGGGTTATCAGTTCTTGACCGTCAACTGGTTCAACTTCCGGTAATCCACACAAAGCATGAGGGTACCGTATGCCTTCTTCGTGAAGGGGACATGCGAACCCCAAGGAGAGTTACTGGGTCAGATGAAACCCTTTTCCTATAACTCCTCCAACTGCTTCTTGAGATCCTACAACGTAGGTTTGGCCATCCTATAAGTAGAAATGGACACTAGTACCACACCTCGCACAAGCTCAATAGAAAAGTCTGCCTCACGCTCTAGAGGAAAACCTAATAATTCCACTAAAAAGATCTCTGAAACGATCCACCACTTGAGGAAAGTCTAACTGTGAAGTCCCCTAGTCATCCAGACAATGACTAGTAATTTGGGCTGTAACTGCTCCCATCCCATTATTCTCTGGACCCACTATGCTCTCCTGGACATCCCACTCTCCCTTATGAAGGTAAGATCCACCCTCTGGTTATATTAAACTCACCCTACTATGATAATAGTCAATGACTGCCTGGAAGGGAACTATCCAGTCCATTACAAGATTGAAATCATAGCTTGTCATCCACAGAACATAAATATCCCAAAGGAAGTGACACCCACCAAATTTATTAGGGAACTCCTTGAACTAACATACACTAGATGTTCTTGTCCCCAAAAGTGTGTCTAGTGTCAAAAACTCGGCAGAAGAAAAGATACAGAGCCCAAGGCTCTCCAAAACAGTGATAGATATAAATCTATGAATAACACCAGTATAAAAAAGAGTTGAAGATAAAAATGAGGCAACTATGATCGTACCAAAAACTATAGAGGGGCTGTGATCTAACTCTTGATGGGTATGCTCCACTGCAAAAGTCTGGACAGCTCTGTGGCCCTCTGATCCTGCCAGACTACTCTGAGATGATCCACCCTGCTATCTCAAGTGTCCTGGTGACTGACCACCGTGGCCACGACCTCCTCCACGGCCTGAACGGCCAGAAGAACTCCAGTTCCCAGAATGGTGAGAAATTGGTGATGTTGCTCCTGTACGAGGAGTAATAGATGAACCCCTGTCACTAGCTGCTGGTGAAAAATCTGACAGAAACGCTGAAGGTGTCCCATCTTGCCACAAGATCAGCACTCCACTAGGTCTCTTTGGCACTGTGTCCTCGTATTCCCACTTCTCCAGCACTGGTAGCACACCACCTGGCTACCAGAAGATGCATCCCGCCTACTTGGATCTCCCTGTGTAGTCTCCCTGTGGTGCTTCTGACTATTAGCTGGTGGAGCACTAACTATGAATGTTGAGCCGCCCTGGCTCACATTCCCAAATTACCTCAGATTCCACTCTATGATCAGTGCTTGTTTGATGATGGAAGTGATGGAGGTCAGCCTGATGATATTCACTTGAGAGCAGATGTCATGTCTGAGACCATCCTCAAACTTCCTTGTCCAAAATAACCCATCTCCTCCTAGGAAGGGTGTGAAATGTTGAAGCTCAGTTAAAAGAGAAGAGTAATCCATAACCGATAGGGTACCCTGCTCAAGGCTTATTAACTCCCAAGCTCGGTCGGCCCTTAGGGTCTCTGGATAGAAGTAGTCAAAGAAGATGCGCTGGAACTCCTCCCAATCCATCACCTACTGATGGACCTCCTATGATATCACATCACACCATATCTTAGCGGAATCCTGTAGATATAGGTAGCAAGCCTGAATCACATCTCTAGAGGAATCTACATATTCTCAAAGATCGTCAGCATGGCTTTAAGACATGACTCTCAAGCTTGAGGTCCTCCTTCCCCTGAGAATGTGGGAGGATGCTGCTTCTGGGAGACCCGCGTCAAATCAGCCATCGACGGGGCAGGAGGAAGTGCTCCCTGAAAAGTCTGCATCATCCTCATGAATCCATACCTGAACTGTGCATCAACACCAGTAATAAGTATAACTACTTGTTCCAAGACTGTCACAATAGGAGGATCTATAGGTGGTCCCTAATCATCCATGTCCGGTGTCTGATCACTGCTTGGCAACTGGCGTACCACTAGAGCACATCTCAGTGGCATGAATCTGAAAGGTCAAGAGCACACCTTAGATCAGAATTATCAAGGAAAAAAAGGTGTGTAAGTAGAGAACAATAGGAATAAAACATTCAAGTTTTACAAAACAAGACTACATGGAGTGTACAGTACCTACACTGTTTGTTCCATGAAGTCATTCACATGGGCGTGTACTTTTTCCTTAATTGGTCATGTAACACCCCAAAACACAACATGTTCTCAAAACACACGACATTTACTTGAATCCTCTTCCCCTACCTGGGTCCTTCTAGATGGTTAAGCCACATAGATCTCCTAAGACAAAACTACACAACGTGTTCAAGGTAGACATGGCGTGTACTGGACTAGCTTCACCTGGCCCGTGTTGTTATTGACACGGTCAGACACACAGCTCAAACTACACAGCGTGTTCCCGATAGACAGGACATGTACATGAATGGATAACACCGACCCATGTTGTTTGTGACACAACCGACTACCTAGGTCAGACTACACAGTATGTTCAAGGGGGACACGGTGTGTATAAGAAGAGACTCCACTAACCCGTGTTGTTAGCTACACGGCAGGTTTCCTAGGAATATACTACATGGCGTGTTCAACACAGACACGATGTGTTTCCACCATACTTTTTCCCATCCCATGTCTCTTCCCACATGGCCTATGACATGGTCAGAGACTACACGGAGTGCACATAAAGTACACAACATGTACTTAAGAAAAATAGTTTCTTCCTGAACCTAAGAACAAATGGCATGTAGTCAAAACTACATGGCGTGTATTCTGGGTTTTTCAAGATAGTAAGCCTCAGAAACTACTTATGAGCCTAGAAAAAACTGAAAAGTACACCGAAAGTGCCAAATTTTGATTCGTGAGGGCCCATACTACCCGCGAATCAATGCTTGGTATCTCAAAAAAGTTATAAACAAGGTAAAAAAGTCAATGATCCTCCAAATTCTGATCGTAGAGGGCCCATAACACCTCAAGAACCAAAGCTTGGGATTCATTCAAACAAAAACTCACACAATCAACTCTCTAAAAAGAAGCAAATATTTTTATCAAGGCATCTATCACAACATCATACGTATTCTACACAACATCTATCACAACAACATGCAATTGTGAATGCATTGTAGATGACATGGAAAGAATGTATGACATGTGATTTCTAGTAAGTGTCAATATGATGCATGTGATGGCATACCCTCATCTCATTAGGTTGCGATAGAAATAGAACCTCAATAAAATGAACGGTAAAAAAAACATGTGATTCACCCATTGGTGAAAATTAGATCAACCGTAAACTTTCAAAACTAGAATAAATTTAAATAAATGAAATAGATTGGGATTTTCTCTGTTCACGGGTTAGCTACTCCCAGGCACAACTTATTACCAAGTACTGATTCCATCCTACCCCTGGAAAAAGGCTCCAAACACTAAATCAAGGAACAATAATTCCTCTGACATAACTTTTTAATGTTAGGGTTCCAGAATCCACCCATAGGTGCCCCATACCCAGTTGGTCACATGGCCTCAAGCGCATTTCCCCGAATGCCAGAGGCTGCCGACTAGCAGTGAGGTCCATGGGTGTGATAGTGGGGAAACTATGCCCTCATTGGTAGAGTAACACAGTGGAAGAGAAACAAATATACAATAGTGGAAATAATAAATATCCAACAATAATAAACAGTGGAAGACTGATAAAGAAACAACTGAAGAAAAATATATGTAAATGATGCATGATACATATATGTCCAGGTAAGAATCCAAACAAGTCATAATGCTAAATATAGTACTAAACCAATGTACAAAGGAAAATATATGAGAAACTACTCAGCATCGCAAGCCTCAACGTGGTCCAAAGCTCTCCACCTCCAATGCAATCAAGTACCTGAAGTCAAAGGGTGCTTTCCCTTGTCTATACCTACATCAATATAATTTGTTTGGGACCAAAAGCATGACCAAAATTAGGTGTGAGACTAAATTCACGTAGGAAACCACCCGAAGATCTATGTCTAATAATCAGTGAGTATATAGAAGGTAAAAGTTTAGAAATCAGTAAAAAAAGGAAGCACTAAGTAGTAAACAATCCACAGTTTAAGCATTCAAAACACCGCACAACATGCAACATAAAAAGGATAACACAACAGGTAACCCAATGGGAAGTACCCACATCCTATCCCCTCAGGTCATACCAATCAAGTACAAGCAACCCTCTGGGAAGCACACACAGTCTCACCCCTCTGGTTTAGCTAAAGTATAGACTCTTTGAGGAAGCACTCACCGTCAATTCCCCCTATAGTCTCATATTGTACTAAAGGAGATCTGGGGAAGAAATCAACCTCAATTCCCCCTGTGTCTGTCATAGTGGAACTACAAACACTTTGGGGAAGCACTCAACGTCAATTCCCCATGTGGTCTCACATCGTATAATTATAAAGACACTCTGGAGAATCCCTCAACGTCAATTCTCCCTATGGTCTATACAGCAGGTTCTCACGACCCTGTGTAAGTAAAGCAAGTATAGCGCGCGTAATGGACAAAGTAAACCTCAAGAACTATTTGGAATGAATTCTATGTCATATCAGCACTTTATAATTACAACCATACCATCCAACAATACTAGGCATGGAAAGTAAACATAAATCAAATAGGAAAACTAGGCCCAACTATCTAGACCGGAAAGTCATGCATGGAAAACATTTCTAAAGAATAATAATTAACCCTATTCACATTTAGTACCCTCTACTATAGAATATAAGAAAAGAAGGAAAACCATAGGGCTAAAACGGTAAACACACAACACCATATTCAAAGGTATTGGTGGAATTTTCACAAAATATTCAATGACTTCCAACAGAAGGGAACAAACCACCTACCTTGAGGTTATGAGATCAATATACTTGATCCAAGAGGCTTTAATCATCTTAGAATGCCGTAGATCTAAAAAAACACACAAAACACTCAACCCATGATAACTCACGGAAGAGGAGAAATTGGAAAATGATGCTCTAGGAGAGAAGAGAACTCACCGATGTGATTCCAACACAACCAGAAGAGTTCGATTCGGAGTACGGATGGAGGTTCAGGGGTTTGTCTAAGATCCATGGCTGTACGATTTCTCTAGGATGAACGGAACCAAAAAGAAGATTGTTTTGTCTGTCAAATGCGACCCTGATGCGTTTAATGAAAAAAAATAAAATACACGACATGTACTTTTTGAGTACACGATGTGTCCTTATTGTTTATGTACTACTCTTTAGGCAGCCTTCACATCACCCCACATGACCGTGTGTCTGGACAGGACATGGCCAGCACACAGCCTCCTATGGCAATGAAGTACACTGCGTGTACTCATAAAGTACACGACATGTACATCCAAAATTTCCAGAAAATCCTATTTTCACAAAAACTTAGAAAAGGAAAAACTTACCAGAAATGAAGATCCAGGTTCTTATAGAAGATAATTCTATAATGACATAATACCTCATATAGTTACTTGCTCTGTAATACAATCCCTTTAACATGATATCTATAATCAACCAGGTTTCATGCCAATGCCATCAAACTATGTGCTCAACATCTCCTTCTTTGAATATCCAAAAATCAAAATTTCATATAGAACCCCATGGGCATGGACTTAGGTAGACTATATCACTTCCATAAAGGTTCTTTAGATATTAACTTCTATTAAAGAACAGAAGGAAAAATTGTTTTTTTCATTACTCATTAATGAATTAATACTCAGGATACAACCAAAATATCCTACCTCACTAAAAACATATTTCAAAATTGTTTTCTTAAATACATAAATGTACGTGACCTATAATAATCATAAAAAATAATCATAAATTCCAAGGATCAATACACACATTCACATATTGGAACATCCAATGGCACATATAAATGTTGTATTTTTACTGTTGGGGATTATTCTCATAATATCCTAATGTAGATATTTCCAATGGTGAAAAACATTAGAAGGTGCCTTAAATTACTATGTGTCTCCACCGGTGATATCCCAAAGCATTTTTATCCCTCAAATGATATCATCCAACTATAGAACCTATATTTAAGAATTATGTCGTTGAACTTCTATGTTCTAATCATAGTGGGGAACTTCTATAACCTTTTAGCATGAAAACTACTCTTAAGACCTTATGACATACCATGTTACATAGAAGAGAAATCATGATGTGATAATGAGATTATTAATATTAAAAACTATGAATAAAATTTATCATGAAGTACACATTAGTTGACCCATGGCACCAACTCCATTAATTTACTCAATAATAATATTTGATGACAAGGCACATTGTAGATGAATTATATCAATTATTCAATATGTGGTGAATACTTTGGACCCATAGTGATTTATGTGGCCCAGTATAATATATTACCTTAATGAATTTATAGGTTTTAAGATACAATTAATATTTGTTTACATGTATTTTTAAACCTCTTTATGAAAGATCTTGAGGGTAAGGGTATCAGGATCTCTAAGATCATGGCATCCAATAACTAAGAACAAACTACATTAAGAATTTAGTTATTATTATCCATGATACATTCACAATGATATTATATATGGATGTAGTAAATTAATAATTTATTGAATAAATGGAATGTGTGCTTAGTTATTATATTTTTATATTGATTATTCCTTATCTAGTTATTAAGTTTGAATGTGTGCTCTGTTATTTACCTTTCCATGTTGATTATTATTATTGATTCATGATAAATTCTGATGTAAAAAACCCTTACTGACCATTTTAGATCAGCCTTATTTTGTTACCATTCTCATGAATCTAGGAAATATACTATGTTTGATATGAAAATACATTGCAGATGGAATAATATTATTCTAAAAAAATGATATATTTTGTGCTTTCAAATGTAATATGGGAATCATTTATATATATAGTTTACCAAGACTATTAATCTATTCGACACATTAGGATGTTATTCATAGTATCTTAAGCCAATATAATAAAGAAGACACCATCTTTGAGTATACTAGGGTTGGTTCGCTACATTGGTGAATTCCATTGGGGTCAAACCCATTAATTCCATAGAGCATAATGTTAAAGATGAATTTGAAAAGGATAAAGCATTTATGGAAAGTATAATTAACATAGAAATATTTGAAGAAGATATACCTACCTAAATTCAATAATGAGCCCACGATTTAGGGTCTCCCCTAGAAATCCCATATATGAAGACTCAAAGAGACTATTATAAGGACAAAGGAAAAAAGTGTGTTAACATCCATATTTTATCATCTATTTGTAGGTATTGAGTTCATCTTAAAAAAAGAACTGTATTCCCAATAAATGTAAGGATGATGAATATTGAGAAAATTAATTATAGGTTAATCGTGGGAAAATACCTATAGAATGAGTTTTCATGGACAAATATTCCATGAATCATCCCTCTAATCCTCCTGTATTAAAGAATATTTTTTGGCATGGGAAAAACAATTGATATATCCAATAAATACTAGACTACATTAACCACTTCAGTTATTTACAACATATATTGACTATCAAGAGTATCCTCCAATGGGATGCCATTATTTTCAATTTTTGGAATTTTATCATGTATAATCACTAATAATTCATTCAAGGAAATATTTATTAAATTAAATGGTTTCACAAAAAAATAATTAGAATCTATTACCACTCAGTTAGAATATATTGATGTCCAATATCCACTAGAACAATTGGAAAAAATACTGACCCTGAGTAGATATATTTGAATCATCCATAACCTTTATTTGGGAATCAAAACATATCGATGATTAATGAAAAAAATGTATTGATGAATGACCTCACTCACTTTGTGTCTTGATGTATCCTAATGTTAAAGATACCAAAGAATAAGAGGTCGAAAAACATAGATATTTTGGGTAGACTCTAGATGGACCTACATACATATAGTATATAAATTTAATATATAAATCCATTACCATTAATAAAGACCTCTATCCATAATTATTTTATTAGTTTAACTCCACATTAAGTAACACTAGTATTCATGGTCACTCTATTTACTATTAGTGTGAAATATAGAGTGTTACATATTTCATTACTCGATGGATGCTACTAACTTATTATTTGTATACATAAAATCAATAATAGAAAATATTGGAAACTTTTATAGAGAATCACTAGGATAAAATTCTGAAAATGATCATTAGAAAAAAATTTCCATAGCGGGTTCTGATTGTTTTCCATTAAAGGGAACCACTTTTTAGAAACTTTTCAGTGAACCAAGAGAAAATATAAAAATTCCACTATCATAAGGAAATATGTATTATTGGGAATAAACGCCATTTAACACTCTTAAAATTTAACTAGAATGTATACCAACCCTTAAAGTCAGTTAGATTTAATATGGAGGATCCTTTAGAGTAGCAATAATAATTAATTCACTTTAATATAAATACACATGAAATGAGAAAAGAATAAAGGCATCATAACTATGAGAATAAAAAGAATAGGATCTATTCCTTTTCGAATTAATTAGTTCCAATATATTTATTTTATGTCTTACAAAAAAAATTGGTTATTCTATTAGAACAAAAGAAACATGATGAAGATGGGTTGAATGATATTCTAAATAATATCCTTATAAATAACCATACTTTTCATACATAATTATTACATAATTTTATATGGATATTCAATATATTTCACAATAACACATTCTTGAGGACCATAGAGGATCATTTTCTATTGAAACCTGGATACATAAATAATATATACAAAAAAGATATAAATTATTTCATATTTAGTTATTCACAACTAGAAGCCTTCTTAGACACAACTTACTTAAAAAATTTACCCATAACCTATGGAAGGGAAATATATAAAATGGTGACCAAAATGACCATTAAAGGAAAAAATAGATACAAAAAATGGTCATATGTGAGTGTATGATAAGAATAAGGTTACATGAATATGAGATACACATTATAAAATCATACCCATATTTTCATATATCATAATCATGAAACATGACCTTAGGTTTTATGCATCAAATTACATAAGACATAAGAGTAAAAAATTGAAAATATTAAATTAGGTTCCACAAATGAAAATAAAAATAATAAAAAATAAGTTTTTTGCTAATAATATGTGTCAAAAATAATTTCAGTAGTCAAGTATCACTACCAATACTATCATAATATATTCAGTTCACATCCCATTCCAACATTTCCTTAGTCTAGGTTCACTCCCAAAACTATGTTATTAGAAATAAACCATTACTAAACGAGGATCACACTAAATTATTTTCCGTATTATCTCTTCAAATATCACTCATTACCCATTGCATTGGGGGTTATATAATTCAAGGCCCACCCATCACATAATTAAAACCATACATATATGTCTCATAAGATCATAAAACATTCTTCATATAATCAAATATTATCCCATGGAAAGGATATAAGATTCATAAAAATTTCATCAAAATAATCATAAATCCTACAAATAATGAATAAATATGGTAACATTGTATCACACCCACATTAAATGATAAGAAGGATAATGTGATATTATAATAGATAAAAATACCTTTTAATGGTCTTTAGAACATTTCTTGAAGAAAATACCATTTTTATTGAAATCACTTGTTTGGAATAAATAAATTTACAAAATATTAAGGAATTTTTTTATGTGAAATTAATAACATAATATTATAAAATAATATTTAAAGAATAGAGTATTCATGATAGCAGGGGAGCCATTCATGACGTATATGTAAAAAAAATTCCTTTTATATTTTTGGTAAAAATTCAAAAGTACCACTTTTGGGAAATGAAAAGAGATTTACTTTTAAAACATTTATGTAAATTAAAATTTATTATAAATGACTAAATAATATTTTTTGAATATTAAAATCATTCTAGAAAAATTTTGAAAGAAAAATTTTCACATGAAAAAATATGCCCAACAGAATGGGAAACATTGTTACTTTTCGTTAAAAACATTATTCTGATCACTTGAGTATATAAAGAGATGAAAATGAAATAAAAAATGGAATCGCAAAATATAACCAGATTAGAAGAAAATACAAAGTATTTTGGAGAGATAGATCACCAAATTTCATCATAAAAAAATTTCCATATAAAAAATCATAGAAAAAATGAGATTGTAACGTAAAACACTTACCTCAAGGGTTTATTTCTTAATAAGTGGTAGAATATAATTTTAATTAGGTAAACAATTTAAAATGAAAACCCTTTTTCGAAAAATGAATTTTTAAGCGTAAAGCTTAATTTTCATATATTCTCTTCCTTTTAAAAAACATAAAATGAATTTTAAAATATTATATTGAATATATAACCAATAAATTTCACCAAAAATATTAATATATTTATTTTTATATAAATAGTTATGATAAACCACATTTCTCACAGAAGTACTGTTTTGTAGAAAAATGAATTTTTAAATCAAAAATTAAATTATAACAAAATCAACATAATGATGTTTAATAATTAATTAATAATATTTTTTATAATTAAAGGATACATAGGATTAATTAATATAATATTCAAAATATAAAAGGAAATTTACTTGAAAATAATGATTTGTTTTTCAAAAATTGGTATTTTTCAGTATTCACTGAAAATTAAATCTCTTTAAAAAAACCTAAAAATTTACCCTATAATAATATTGAAATAGTGATTTTAAAATTGATATTAATTTACTAAAATAATATTTACAATGGTGGTGTTAATGAATTTTAATTTTCTAATGAAAAATAAGAAAAACATTTTTAAAGAAAACATTTTTTGAAGTATAAAATCACTTTATTGAAAGTTGATTACTTATTTATTATGCATTAATAAGTACAATTGAATAAATAAGAAATTTGTAAAAAGTTTTCATACAGTGGTTATTTATATTAACACCTACAAATTGAATGACTTGTTTAGAATTATTTACTATATCATGCTTCATGTAGACCCTGGGATGCATGTAAGACAAGAAATTGAATACGTCATGTTTTATTTCAAAAGAAATACATATAAAATATTGTATTGTTATATTATAAAAAAATTAAAATGAATTTCAACCACAAAATTATATCACTCTGGAATAAATAATAGAGGATAACTCTACTTTATCACATCTTTGGGTTCCCATGTAGCTTTTTCAAATTTCTGATTCCCCCAAATAACATTAACCAAGTAAGTAGTATTGTTTCACATAAATTTATCAATATGATATATTATTCCTTCTAGTTTTTTTTCCTAGAAAGGATCATGCTTCAATTTTATAGAATATACGTTCCGTTAATGTGAAGGACAAGGTATCTACTTCCTTATGGGGGATACATTGAACACATTGGGAACATGAGAGAGGTTGTGTGGGAGTGACATGTGATATGATACAATACCTACTCGATCAAGAATATAGAAGGGAACAAAATAACTAGGGACTAACAATCCATTATCTCTATATATCCTAATCTTATTGGATGGATAAATACCCAGGAAAACTCTCTAATGAAAATAATATTCCAGATATTATTTATCTTTGTTAGAATAACTATTATATAGAATTTGAGCATCCTTGATTTGATACTAAATGAATCTAACCTTATCTTAAATTTCCTCAACTATATAGGGTCCTAATATATTTATTTTTCAATCTTTATCCTAAAATTTCATTGTTCTGGGATTCTTAAGGATCTATTTGAATGCTCGAATGAAATATATAGTAGTTTGAAAACATGAGTAGTGCAAGGTGTTGATCCCCAAAACCTTTAAAATACAGATAACATGATAAAATCTTATACTCCAACTTTTTAATGGTCCTATCAGGGTGAACCTCAATTTAGGGATGAAAAGTAGTAATATAAAACAACTCTATATCAAGAGCTTTCGGAACACATCTCTTGAAAATTGTATTAAAAATAATATCCCAATCAAATACAATAGAACATGGTACCCCTTATAACCTTACCACTAATTTAATGTATATCCATAAAATATAATCCTGAGGTAAATATTATATGATAACATTGAAGTGTTCTAAATTCATAAGGTAATAAACTACATCCAAAATATAATTATGGCCTTTATATTTTTGGGGGTTAACAAAAACAAAATCCATGGTTATGTTTTCCTGTTTCCATTCCATATGGGTGATGGTTGTAAAAATACCTTAGAGTTCTATCTCTCATACATAACATGATGACAAATGAAGCACTGGGATACACACTCAAAAATACCCTTTTCATGTTATCCCTCAAGAAATTATCTTTTACTTCTCTATATATCATCATTCTTCTAGACTGAATAGGGAATTATGAGTTTCATGATTCTTCTTGTAGTTACTCCTTTTCTCTTATACTAGTATTTGTGACACACATACTTAGTTCAAAAAACTTATCATTATTTCATAATCAATGTTGAAATAATAAGCAGGTGTCACCTTCTTTTCCATATCAATATCCTCCTTTTGTTCCTATTAATATTTACATGGATAAATGATTGAACAGACCTTTGAGAATGATACGATTTCTCCCATTCCATTAATATTTCATGGTCCATCCTTTGTAAATCCATAAATATTGGATCTTACATGATAATAATCATAGATAAGATAGAATGATCCTTTAAACACCAAGAATGAACCACCTTTTTAACCTTCCATAGGTGGAAATGTATTAAGATGTGATAATATTTAATCATCTCTAACCATCTTCATTAGCAGAAATTCAACACTTTCTCGGTGAATATATATTTAATATTATTATGGTTAGTATATATGTAAGTACTTTATATATAATGATAATTTCTCTAGATTTTTAATATAAATATTACCATGGTTAGCTCTAAATCATGAGTATGTTAATTTTTCTCAAAATCTTAAATTATTATGAGGCAGAAGCCATCACCATATCATTCTTCATGGTAACACATCCCAACCCTTTATTTTGAGGAAAACTATAAATTAGAAACCATTCTCCATTACAGGGTAATGTGAAAATAGGTTCCCTGATCAACCTTATCTTTATGTACATTAATTTTTCATGAATTTTATAAGTAAAAAATAACATAACTCCCTTACAAGGTAACTTGGTGAGTGGATAAGGCTGTCATAAAAAGTCTTTCACCAAGAATCAATAATGTACAAAAAATCCATGAAATCAAAGAATATAAGTAATAGTTATTGGTATTAGGAATTTTTAAATAACTTCCTTCTTTTATAGACCCACCGATATACCCTCTATTAATATTATATAATCTAAAAGCAAAAATTTATATAGCTAAAAATTACCACTTGATAAATTTTTCACACAACTACTCCTTCCTTAGGGTTTTTAATATAAATATTTTACAATAATCATTATCTTACTTACACTCGGATTATATATAAGAATATCATCTATGATGACACTCACACACTGATCAGGTTAATCTTTTAAGACACTATTCATTAAATCCATAAATACAGTGGGAAAATTGGTAAGAAAAAATGGAAAAATTATAAATTAATTATGTACATATCCCAAATGAAAGGCTATCTAGGGTATGTATAAGCTTTTTACCATCAAATGATTGTATCCAGATCAAAGCTAATTCAATTGAATATATCAATCTAACCATAATTGATGAGACAAATCTTCAATATGAGGCATAAGATACTGTTTATTGATAATTATCTCATTAGGTTCAAAATAATCAATGTAAAGTTTCATTGACCCTTCTCTCCTCTTAACAAAAAGTAAAGGTGACCCCATGGTGATGCACTTAGTTGAATGAATACCTTATCCATATTCTCCCAAGGTTTCTTTTTCAATTCCTACAACTCAATTGGGGAAATTATATATAGTGTTATTGAAATATGTGTTGCACTGTGTATGAGTTCAACTGAAGACTGAAGTTCATGATTTGGAAGAGTTCTAAGAAAATATTTTATAAATTCATAAATAAACTACCATAAAATAATCTTATCATTGATTATGAGTTTATCCCCTACCATCTAAGAAAAATAAAAAATTAAAATTGTAATAAAGGAAAATAAAATGGAACTAATTTACAGGGTAAGTTCACATTTATCCCCACAACATTAAATAACCATATTTTGGTGAGGAATATTAAACATGACTTCCCATTATTAACAATTGATATAGAATTTATATAAATAAATCCAATCCATACCCAAAATCCCATCAAATTCAACTAGAGGATGAATAACAAGATTTTTTAAGGAATCACATTACCAAAAACAATAATTAGGTATGATTCATAAACATGATATGAAATCTTCATTAAATTTGAATTTGTTAGTATTATTTAAATATATTTTTGTAGAGGTGGTAATGTGATACACTTAGTTAATTTTTCAGAAATAAAAGAGTGGTTCGATCCATATGAAATAATACATTTTTAGTTATATATGGGATGATAAGTGTACCTTTCACCACTTATTTATCACACCACTCATCAGATATAGTGATCACATGAGATTTTCCTTTTTTTGGAATTAAAATGTTTCTGATATAAGTAATCCTCATTAACCCTTATATTTGACAAATAGTTAGCATAATGTTTGTACTCCTTGAAATTTAACATTGGATTACGTTTTGTATACTATTTAGAGATTTTCCTATATTTTCATCATTATCTAACTTATTCTTAATAAATTGAAAATTAGTTTCCAAATGTCCTTCTTTTTGACATTGAGAACATTTACCAGTCCCCTTAATATAATTTCCATCATTAATCTTTAAAAAGTTTAGGAATAAAGGAAAATTATATTCTTCCCTCAATCAAATTTATTATTATAATTTCATTTGAATTTCATTTTTCATTTTTTATAAAAAATATTATACTGATGGGTGAACCAGATATCTATTTTCTCTAGGATAACACATCAAATGATTTCATCATATATATTGAATTATCTTATAGAAAACACCATTTAGAGACTTGGTTTTAATCCATTTAAAAATTGATCAATATAACTTTATAGTTCAACAATAATATAATAAGCTTACCTCCAACGTCTTATAAAAATTTCCACATAGGTACCAATGGATTCATCATCATTCTACTTATGATAAAATAATTCATTCTCCATCAATATGGAAGAATAAAGGGAAATTAATTATTGAAAAATAATATTCTAAACTCCTAGGACTCCGTGGAGTTAATTTCTTCCTATTTCTTAATATTCTTGATAAGATTCCACAATTTATATGTTTTACCTTCCAAATGATAAATATCTAATATAAAAACTTAATTTTTTGAGCACTAATGAATGAATAATATCTTTTCAGTTGTAAAAATATATTACATAGTATCCAGTGGATCAAAATACCCCCTAAAATAAGTTTGACATTTCCTCACAATGAAATAAATAATATATTGTTCCTTCCCTTTCTCATTTTAAATCTTAACATGATTTAAAAATTTAAATATTTGAATAGGCATAGAAACAAGACTTTTCATTTCATCTCCCATAAAATTTGGGTTCCATGGGAGAAAATCATTACATTTTCCATCATATTCAGTATTTACATTGATCAATATAATTACAACCATTAACTAAAACCCAAAGATTTTTTTCTAGAAAAAATATTCATAGTGGGAAATCTTGTAATCATGAAAATTATTTATTTTATGTCAAAATAATGACTCCTTTTTTAAATATATGAAACCTTAGTTTTAACCTATGCCATTCATGGAAATTTTCTATTCAAATAAATAATAATAACACTTAATGAAAATGTTAATTAACCTAACCATTTCATATAGGAGTGTAAAACCAGGTTCACAATAAATGCCCCTTCACCATGAACTAGAATGATGTTTGAGATACACTGGACCAAATATTTTCAAATTTATTACCCCTAGATATTAATATTCCAAAATCATCACCACATTTAGTATCTAGACACAAATTTATTTTCTTAGGGAAACCACAGCCCATTATTTAACCAATCATTGGATTTTTACCTATACTTAAGATTATCTTAAGGGTTCTAACTAAATACTCCTTATCCAAGTTTTCAAAAGTTACAAAACCTTTCAATTGATAACACCCATAGATACCCAAGAATTTTATATATAAATATTACATAATTTTAGATGAATAGTAAATATATTTCACAATAATAAATTCGTAATGACTATAAAAAATTGATATATTTGGAAAATTTGATACGTAAACAATTGGAACATCAAATACCAATATAATTTCCATATTATTTCTTCATAACTATAACCATTCATAGATATAACATAATTAAAACCATTACCCATAACTTAGGGAAAGGAAACATAAGAATGGGTGAGATGAAATGCTCAGAAATAGATAGTATAAGATATATACATAAATGATCATAAGTGAGAATAAGATATGAATAATGGTATGTCAAAATGATCTATAAATTACAAAATCATATCAATCATTTCACATATCATAATCATGAAAAATGATATAAATTTTTATCCATTGAATGATGTAATACATAATAGTAAAGAATCACTAATAATATATCATATGCGAGGAAAACATATCATAATCATAAGACATATGTTTTTGTAATTTAAATAAGTATAGATAATCATTTCAATAGTTAGGGATCACTATCATGATGATCATATGGTATTGGGTTCACTCCCCATTAAATTATTTCCTTAGTCAAAGTTCACTCCCAATATTATCTTATTGGAAAAATTCCCGTATTGAACTAGTTTTACTTCACATTACAACCCTTATTATCTCATGAGATTTCCTTGTTTACTAAATTAATTTGAGGGATATGTAATTCTAGTCCCACCCATCACAAAATGAAAACCATACATATGTGTTGAAAAATATAATAAATCATTCATAATATCTCTAAATAAAAAATGGAAAAGATGTCAATTTCCTAAAAATTTAGTCATCGTAATCATAAAGAATCTATAGAAATAATAAATATTTTAAAATTGGACCATAGCCCCAATAAATCATAAGAATCATAAAAGGAAATTTTTATAGATAACAACACCTTTAAAAGATCTCTATGACATTTATTGAGGAAAATATTGAGTTTATTTGAAATTACTTATTTAGGATTAATAAATTTAGAAAATATTAAGGGGAAAATTTTCATTAATTAAATTCAGGAAGCCTATAATGTAATCTTTAATGAAAATTGTATTCATGATGATGGGTTTAACCATTCATCATTATTTGTTAAAACAAAATATTCTTTTATATTTTCTATAAATATTCAAGTCTATCCCCATTGGATATTGATAAGAAGGTTCCTTTTATAACTTTAAAATGAAATTAAATTGTAATAAGAAAATTAATTTAAATAATATTTGGATTATAGTATTATTTTTTGAAAATTGTTTAAATAAAATTATGGACATCAATGTAAATATTCACGACCATAGGGAAAACATGTTCTGCATTCCTTTAAAAAATTATTTTTATATCTTTTGTAAATAAATAGGGGAAAATGGATGGAAAAAATGAAATCCTAACAGATAACTATTTTAGAGGGAAATACATATTATTTTGAAGATATATATCTTTAAATTTCACCATCGGAAAATTTAGGCAAAAACATTCCCGATAAATAATGATATTATAACATAAAAGCCTTATCAAAAGCATGCCTTTATTTTTATTAAATCATATATCCTCTATAATATATTTAACTTTATTATTAATTTATAAAATAAAAATAATTTTACCTATAATACTATACGTGTTTTACTTATATCAGATTATCGCTTTTTAAAAAACAATATTTCATCATCTTCATTTCAGGTGTTAAATGTTTAATTTTTCATGTATGTTTTGGTTTAAAAATAAAGTTCCGTACAACTTTATCAATGTTAAACAAATAAAAAATATTATTCAAGATGTAAATATCAAATACATCCCTTACATAATTTTTTTAACCATTTATATAAATCATAAATGAAAAATTAATTACATCACTACCTGAAGATGGCAGTCCGGAAGAACACGTGAGTGACATTTCCATTTTTTGGTGGATGTAATTAATGAAATGTAAGTATTAATTCCCTTTTATAGAATCATTATAGTAACAAAAATTCTATATTTAAACATTGAATCTACCAAAATATCCTACTGTGAAGGAAGGTAATGTAAAATAAGGTATATCCGAACATGGAGGTGGTAGTCTACACAGATGAAAGACCGATACATTTATATCCCACTAGGTTGAGAAGAGGTGGTTAATGGTTGTTAGAAAATTATAATAAAAACTGTATATATTTATGATCCATTATTCATATAACTTTGGGTTGAGAGTCCTCCTTTAGATTAATATTTAAGCCATGAAGGATTGGTTTTAGGAGTTTAAGAGAATATTTAATATTAATTTAAGGATTCTAGAATGGTTATGTAGTAGTGATTTTCCAATCTAGAAGGATCAAATTGTATTAATAAGAGAGAATAAGAGGTTCCATTTTATAATCGTGGGGGTGGACACACATGGAATTTTTGAAAATATTTCAATGATTTAAGGTCACTTATATCGGTAAGTGGATCCAAATGGAATGGTATTTTAAGGTAGGATAAGATATGGTTTAAATATCATATGAAAATAATAATTTTAAACGTTTTGGTGGCCATAATACCCTTATCTCATAGTTTAACCCCCGATAAACTACCTTTAACCATAACCTTGGTAATTCTTTTACTCTTTTTACAATTCACTCTAAAAAAATTAAGTTAAAACTATTAAATAATGTTAATTATTATAATAACAAATATTTAATATATGTTTCTATATTAAATTTATATAAGTTACATAATTTAATTTTAATTAAGCACACAAACCACATCGAAATCCCATTTTTGAAAAATGATTTTTAGCGTAAAACTCAATTTACTACCATTATTTTCACTGTAAAAAACATAAAATGAATGTAAAAATGTCATATTAAACATATAATCTAAGAAAATTATAAATAACGTAAATAAATATAAGTTAAATTAATTTATGAAGATAAAAACACATTTCCTGCATAAAAATTGTTTTGTAGAAAAATATATTTTATGCCCAAATATTAGCTTATACCCAAATAAATTGTAATGACGAAATTTTTTAAATAAATAGATTATTTATAATTAAATTAGACATAGGTTATTTTTATGTTCAAATTAAAAACATAATGGTTTGTTTACATGGAAACAAATGGCGACCTATATAAAAATATTTACTATTAACTATTCACTAAAAAATAATTCTTTTTTAAAAAATCCTAAAAAATCACCCTAATATAATATTGAAATGTTTATTTTTAAAATTATATTAATTTATTCGAATAAAATTTGTATAAATGGTATAATTTAATTATAATGTGTAAAAAAATTGATAAAAATAATTTTGGAAGAAATCAAATATTTGAAGAATAAAAAGCCTTTATTGAAACTTGAGTCCTTATTTATTATAAATTAATCAATACATTTTCATTAATAAAAAATTATATAAATATTTTTTATAAAGTGGATATTACTAATCATACATTCCAATTTAATATCTATGCTGTAATAGTTTACTATATCATGGTTTATATACTCCTGGGGTTGCTTGTATGGAATGATATCAAATACTTCAAGTTTTATTTCAATGGAAATATATATAAATCATTTTGTACTATAGTAAATACAATCAGATGTTAGGGAATACCATCCAAAATTTCATTTTCATCAAATTGTTTCTCTAAATTCTGGTGGATGAAGGTTATGTAACAACGTATTATCATAAGATTCAAGTTAAATTCATGTTATCTTCCCTACATGAAGAATATGATCAGTATAATGAGGTTAATAATTAGAATCCATAGATGTTTTATTACTACATGACTAAAATATTGGTTAACATTATACATTCTATCATATTAGTGTGCCTAAATCAATCAGTCACAACCCCAACTCCCCCAACAACAATTGTGACAATGTATTCCACACATCAAGCTTCCAATAATAGAAATAACCATCAGTCAAAGATAAAAATATAAGAAATGGATCCCCTGGAGATATCTATTATATTACAAAGTCTAATTTACTTCATTCCCTCCTTAACAGGGGTATGATAACTTCCAAACCATTTTGTCCTCCAACAAAGAGTCCATATTTGGTTATATAAATGTTATTCATTTGAAAAAACAATATGAATATAAAGGAAAATCATATATAATATGGATTCTCATAAACAATTGTAGAGGAATGCACTATGTTAGAGGAAGACACACTTCATGTTGGCCTCATACTCAAGGTGAATTCCCAACCAAAATCATATATTCTATTTAAACTATTAGTAATGAACTTCAATGAGTATAACTAGAGTATCAATCAGATTATTAATCCTCTAGGACTCATTCCAGACTTGTTAGATTATGAAATCAACTGATCAATATATAGTAACCTATAAATCATCATATGTGGTAAAATCTATTCAAATAAAACTAAAAACAAAAATAATTTCAAATTTTAAACCATGAATGGGTGTATCATCATCATAACCATCTCAGTCATCAAAGATAAATGCTCAAAAGAAACTTTATTGAAGAAAAAATTATCCTATGGCTTAAAATTAAAATGTGTTAAATCAAATATCTAATATTATAGTATGACCATAGTTTTACACACCATTCATACCTTCAAATAAATTAAATAAACACTACTTTAGGACTATATAATCAAAACTGTAGCACAAAAAGACACATTCTATAAGCCCTCATCCATTAATATTACATAATCTTGAGTTAAGTACATTATTTGACTTAATTTCACATTCTTCATCCTTCATGTTTTGAGACATAGAAAAATAGTCCATAAATTATACATAAAAAAAATAATATTAACAAAACGTGGACACTTCCAATAGTATCTTTTTCTTCTATAAAATAATAAAGTTTTAAATGAAATATAGTTTCTTTTTAGGTTTAAATGTCATAACTTTTCCTTGATCCTATCCTCAACTCTATTCACTTTTATGTCATATGAAAAACATTTAAAAACATGGGATGAGAATAAAAATATGAGTAAGAGATACATAGAGAAGGAAAACTTTTATTATTGCGAAGACATGTATACCATAAATACATTATCATAAATTAATACTTTTCACCTTTAAGAAGTTGTAAATACTCTTCACTGAATATTAGATCATTGTCTACTCTTTTTGTAACCAAAAAATTACCATAAAACCCATATATATAAATATATGACATATAAATGTAACTTGGGACATAATAATACTTAAATGGAATAACCATACGACTGTCTTCCACACATATCAATAAATGGAATACACATACAAATGACTTCCATACCCAATTAATTGGATGTTATAATGTAACCATCTGAACTTGGTTTGTTAGAGAACCACCCATATTTGGTTTCTCACATAACCACCTATATTTGTTTTATCACATAACAACCCATCATGTAACACCCAAAGCTTCCATGGTATGCTTCTCTTTGAATATTACAATAGCGTGTGTTGTACGCAACTTCGAGTTCTAACACAACACAACCAATCAAAGTAGCCATAATGAATAGTAATATCCATCTTTTGAAATTTTATAAAGTTTATATTTCAAAATGGACTTTATTTTTGGATTCTTAGTATCGAAATTAAATTAGGGTGAATTTCTGGTATTTTTCTGAAAACTTTCAATTTTTGATGAACAGTGAAAACGCTAAGTTATAATTTAAAACCGAATCTTTATTTAAAGAAATAATTATTTTATTTTAATTTATTTTAGTTCAATATAGATACATAATACCTATATAAGTTAAATTTTTTTCATTGGAGTTAGTTTATAATAACTTTAGATATATAAAAATTTTATTGAACTTTTTACCATCTTTTACCAACCTCCTAGGAGGATTTTCAAGTTTATATTAAACATAATTTTACCACTTCTATGAGTTAAATTTAAAAAATCTGAGAGACATGGTTGATATAAATAAGTAAAATTTGGTTCAATAAGATGAAAATATTTTTTGATGAATAGTAACTTTTTACTTTTATTTAACATGGTTAAAAGTAAATAGGGTAATTAAGGGTAAAAATGATATTATTATTACCCTAAAACATGTCCTAATTATTTTGGATAAGTATAATTAAACAAAAAACAATCTTAGGAATAGAACATGAACCTCTTTGGTCCACTTGGATTAGATTAGGATATTTATTATTACTTTATTTAAAGAAGAGTTAAAAGTGTTAAATTCGATGTTTAATAAATAAAATTTTTTAATATAGGTTTACACACAATATGAATTAGACTATAAATATTCATTAGAAAGATAAAAATATTTCCTAAATAATGGTATTTTATTTACAATTTTAGACATTAAAAAATTAAATTTATTTATGACACAATGATGATGGAGTAATTACCGTATTAATGAAAGATTACAACAGTTGATATTATAAATATCAAAATAAATCTAATTTGAGACTTTTAATGAATTAAAAAAATATAGATTAATATGAAATGTTAGGGTTGATTAAATATATTTATTTATAAGTAATAATGTTTTCAGGACAATAAAAAAATAAATTATTAAATAATTTCAAAATTGACATAAATGTGTTTTTAAAACAAATACAATATTATTGGTTGATATAATAATCCAAAAAATCTAAGGGTCCTAAAAAATAATTATATAATGATATGTGTATCATTAATGAACTACTTTGGGTTATCTTAGAAGTTTATTGTATGTTTATTAACCATATAATATAAAAATACAGAGAGACATGGTAAATGTCAAACTATTTAACTAAGAGTTAAATCTAAAAGATAAGGTTAATATAGTGACCCAAACCTGTCTAAAACATATTTTTGAGAGGTTTTCTACCCATCCCCACCATAGACTTTGAATAATTCATTTTGGAACCATTAGAAACCGAAAATTATTTTATTATAAAATAATATTTCTAGCTTTTCCTAAGGTGCCCCTCACCACTCTTATAAAAGGTAACTTCCCATTATCTCTAATTCAAACCTGTAAATCCATTTTTCTTGGCCAAACCCTACCCCAATACCCTTTCAACTATCCTCCATTTATCCCAGAGTCCTTCCATTAGTCAAAAATCCAACCTAAGAATCCTTTTTGATCAAATCAAAAGGAATAACCCGAAGAAGAGGTAAATATCTCACCACCACTTTCATGTTTTTTCTTCATACACTTCTTCTTTCCTTGTTTTTTCCATTATAAAATAATAACTACAGTATCTTATATATACTTTGATGTTATTATAAATATGGTACAACCATATTCATTATTCTATCCATCCTTTTAATGACATGTCACTATACGTGCGTACGTACGACTTACCGTCTCCACGTCATGCTGTAGTTGTTATTCAATACATTATTTTTTGGATGGGTATAATAATGATGCATAATTGATGTAAATAATAAATATAACATGATAATGATTCTATATATATTATATAACATCCAATTATATATTATTTTAATATCAACATAATGATATTGTCGCTCGTGCGTACGTACAGATTACCGTCTCCACGAACACGATGAGATTCATTCCCCATCATATCCATTCAAGACTAATTTTCATTGGATGATTAAAAATAATGTTTAAAGACTTAATATCCTTCTGAATATGAATAAGATTCATCCTATCCATAAGAAACATTACTTACGTAATAAATCATATAAAGGAAAACAAATCAGTTAACACCCGAAACGATGATAATACTAAAATATTATTAACAAAGCAATGTTAAAAGATCATATATGATATCATATTTATGTATATAATTATTGTATAATTTAATAACAATTATTTCACCATTATAAATGAGGTTAACCTACCATCGACCATAGAAAATTACAAGGTAAGGGTTAATTTCAAAATCTCTTTGTTATCTGAGGTTGTGTTTACGTAAGTGTATACTGTGACCTCTTTATCATAAACATCCATGTTTCTTAAAAATGTATTCCAAAACATTTTCACTATATACTAGACTATGGGTTAAATTAATTTATACCTTTTTTTGACTTTTTATAATTTTTTTTAAAGGAATCTTTCCGTCGTTTTCCAAACAAGGTACCTTACGGCCTTTTTGAAAAAATTAAGGTAATAATGTTTTTTTAACTTATACGGTGGGTGTGGCTCTTTTCTACTATTATAACATTGACTAATATTCCCTTAAAATATTATAAGAATATTTTCAAAATAAATTTTTTCTTTATAATTATGTGACTATTAAATTATTTTAAAAATATATAGAGATATGTCTCTAAAAAAGGTTTTGATTTCATATATGTCAACATCCTTTGATGGATTTTAAGCTTATTTGAAGTTGATTTATTATGATACAAACTTACATATTGTGTTTAAGGTTTTGTGATATGTTTGAATGTGGATGTTTTATTTTTATGCCATTCATGTTTTATGGATAAATTATTGAAATTCGTATGCTAGTTTTAATACAAATGTTTATGTTATATTTAATCTTTTTTGTATGAGGAATGCATTAGACTTAGTAAGTGATGGGTGGAGCCCGCTATAGATCCACGATGCATCGGTAGGACTCATGAGAAAAAATAGTTTCTTGGAAGAAATCCTTGACAAAATCTTATTAGTATTCTTGGCACAAGGCCTTTACTATGTGGTTATGAATTATGGAATTATGCATTCCATCATTATGAAAGTTGCTATTGATATTTCATGTGATTATTCGAATAGTAGAATATAAATGTGAATATGTAAAAGGAATTATTTGATATTAAATTTGTCATATTATACTGATGTTCATGTTTAAAAGGTAATTGTTTTAGTGTTATACATTGCCTTAAATGTTTATGCTTATTTATGAACGTTTCCTCTATATTGTTATCCTTACAGTGCATCTGAGCTCACCCCTTTCTGTGTTTTATTTTTCCCAGGAAGTGAAGAAGTATATTATGAATGACTTGCATGGATAGTCTATGGGATCTCAGTATTTTCTATGGAAACAATGTTTTTGTAGCTTTCTATTTTATAATGAAATTCAAAACTTATTAATGTATCTAGTATTTCCAAAGCTACTAAACTAATCGGTATTTCGATGCATGATATATTGTGATCATGAAAATGATATGTAATAATGCACCGACTCTGGGCTTCTGGGGTTGGGGCATTACAGTTGGTATCAGAGGAAGTTTATTACAAAACTTTTAAACTACATTTAGATTAACTCTTATTAGAGAACGTATACCTAAGATAGACTTTGAGGATTAGTATAGATGATCTTCCTTGAATTTTGGTATTCTAGAGATTTTGTGAGTTTTCCAAGCAATACATCCCTTTCTAGATACGAGCAGTTAGAGGCAGCTCTAGTATAGATGTACCAAGGGGTAAAACCTGAAAACATAGTTTTGGGGTAGACATGAACGTGAACTGGTGCATGAAAATGGGTCTTACTGCACTCTCGGTTACGACACTCCTGAGGGATATGCTTAGGATAATTCTCATTTTATTTACAAACCATTATGAAGGGTTTATGAGTATATAATTCATCAAAGAAAACATTTGTATGATTATGGATTATATCCATTATTTAGATACCCGAAGCTTGACATACATGTAAATTACATTAATTTTGTAGAATACTTAATACATTACAAAAACAGACGCCCAAAGAACATATTAGTTTAGTGTAATTCAAAACATGAAACAAAATCTTCTAATCATAGAGAAAGACCTTCAACATCTCCCATAAATATCTCCCCCTTTTGTTTTCTTACCTAAAACATTTATTTATATCCTGGGGAAAAGAAAACCTAAAAATGGAGAGCTCAAATACTCAGTAAGGGAAAATATTGAGAAAATAAAACAAACCATATACATTTGAAATTAAAAACATGAACATGATGTTTAAACATCAAAATATTGAGAAATGACATAAAACATGGTAGTACGCATGGAATAGATCATAAAGGAACATTAATCGTGATAAAATATAATGAGAATAAATCTTGTAAATGCGGAACACCATTAAGCACATGAAATGATTTAAATAGAAGTCCATGAATTGCTGCCAAGACCATCATAGTGGACAAAGTCCATTACTGAACCAGGTTTACTTTCCGTTAAAGACCTGTATTACTGAACCAGATTCACTTTCGATTCTAGCCATATCTATCTCATCAGATATAAATATTTACCCAATGCATTAGATGGAGATATAGGTCCCACCCATCTCATAATGAAATCATTATTACAGGTTCCACAAAACAATCATAAATCATTCATCATAACCCAAAGAATAAAATGGGTTTCATAAACATCATCCAATCAGAACATAATCCATATAAAACAAATGGATATCATTTCATCAAGAGAAAAATAAAACCATTTAAATAATACAGACATTATATTTGAAACCTAAACATACTAAATAATGTTATCTTAGATGGAAGATAGTTTTGAGAAAATACATGAAATGAATTCTTGAAGAAAATATCATTTCTTCTTCAAAATCATTTTCTATTCTCAAAATTTCATTCAATTAAAAAAAATATATTTTTTTGAAAATAACCATGAAATCTTGTAGAGGATGCTTCATGGAAATAAGGCATTATGAAATCGTAAAAATCCATTCATGCCATATAAGTTAAATAAAATTCTTCTTGTACTTTTTCCAGAAAAGTCAAGAAGTACCTCGTATGATACACAAAAGAAATATTCCTTACATAACATGTGGTAAAAGTCAAAAAAGGGTTAAAATGAATTTAAACATACATATAATAATAGTTAACATTTTATGAAAACATTTTTAGAAAAATGGACATGGATGATAAACATAACCCTAGTAAATACTTACTAATAAACAATCTCAGATAAGAACGATATTGGAATAATTATCCCTTACCAATTATAATCAATTAAATCATACATGTCATAAAATAAAGGAAATGAAATGAATATGTAAATATAATATTCTTCATAATAAAAATATTAAAACATGAATGGTAATCATAAACACCATACAAAATAAATAGTTTGTGATTAAGGAATATGTCTCACAGAAATAATAGTGAGACGAAATAATCCCTTAGCTTAGGTCTAATAACTTAGTACATATCCGAACCTCCTATATAATTATTTAAATAATGTCGTTGAATTATTCCAGAATCATAATCATTGTTATGATATCATATATTGTCATATTATTACCTTTTTATTAGTAATATTTCATTGCTACTTGTTATTCGGGTGTTCATTGCTTTATGTTCTTATGCGTGTTTTGTCAAATAAATTCTTATTACCCTTTTTAGGTTATATATAAATCTTTTAAATAATTTTATTATTGTAATATATATTATATTTATTCATTCAATTCATTTATATAATCATTATTCAATGAAGATCATGTAGAACGAGACACATCACATCGTGGAGAAGGTAGGTCGTACGTACGCACGAGCGATGATATCATTCCCATGATTGTGGAATTGTTTTGAAGTGTATGGTGTATAATATTTCAGAATCAATATCACTTTATAATAATCATAAATAGTTATTTCTTCCATCCTTATACCCATCCAAGTATGTTAGTGATGAAATAAAAGATTACAACACGATGTGGAGACGGTATTCCATACGTACGCACGCATGGTGATTTTATTTTTTCATAGGAAGGATAGAAGATAGAATATGGTTGTTTTATATTAATAATAACATATCCATATACAAGTTATAATGAAGTTTTTACTTAATAATGAAACAAATCATATAGAGTAAGTAGAAGAAGAAATAAGTTTGAAATAATCGTTAAGGGATGTTACCTCTTCTTCGACGCGCCTCTTCTTAACCTCTTCATAGGGTGATAATGTTGGTCTTAGAAGAAGACCATGACATCTAGTAGGTTTCTAGGGAAGTGGAGAAGAGAAATGGACAGGTTTTGGCCGATCTTGGATGCTCAAAATGTTGTAAATTGGACAGGGAGGAGGTGCCTTTTTATAAGGGAGGAGAGGGGAACTTTTGAAAACCTGTAGAACATTAATTTATAATAAACTCAAACCCCCCTTAAAAACCACCCAAAATGACTCAAATACAATTATTAGATGATATAGGGTTGTAATATAATCATCCAATACAATTTAGAACTTTTGGGAATTTATTTTAAACCTTATCAACTTGATTTAACTTTATTTAATCTATAAAATTTTATTTTTTGTAATAATATTCTAAATTTTAAATTGTTATAAATAATTATGTGTTGTGAATTTTACATAATTGGATAATTTATTACATTTTAGACCATATATATTTCAATTTATTATTTTTAAATATTTTTTTTATTTTAAACAATTTAATAATATGTCATTTTTATAAAATAACAATAGTGTCAATTTTGAAACTATTAATTTATTTGAATTTAAATAAAATACACACAGAGAACATATTCGAACAAAAATATTTAATAGGTCTCTAAAAAGTCATATCCATCTATAAAATTCGTGGAGAATATTAATTAGTTCATATAATATTTATTTTATTATTTTTAAAACCATTTATTTGATATTTCTATTAGTAAAATAATTACTACAACATTTTTGTATAATTTTTTTAATGTAATTATTTGATGAATAAAAATTAAAAAAATACAATGATTAACATAAATTAGATATATTTCATAATAATACTTTGAATAGAATTTATATTCTAAAACAACTATCTTTTAAAATGTTATGTTTATTAAATTATGAAGGTGACAACTTTGACATCATTTAAAATAAAATAATATAAGTGTCATAATCGCTTTTATAAGGCTCCGAATAGTCAGAAATTCTACATTTGGATGGTTATGGTTTATATTTACATGACCAATAAGTTTTGGTTCGGTATTGGGGCCTTTTATGGGTATTATTAGTTTAATAAAAACTATATTATTGATTTTTCACTAAATAAATAATTTCTGCATCATTAATTTGTAAGCTATTAAAGAAATTTTATATTTCATACAAATTACCAATAAGTTACCATGATAAAGAAAATCATTTTAGGTTTCAAATGAGTATTTATAACCGAATTTTTATTTTGTATAAACTTATATTAAACACAATTTAATTGTTAAAGGTTGAGTGAGACATATTTCGCATTCATTTAAAAAAATAAATTAAAGGTATTAATCACATACAAGTGGTTTATAATAGAAAACATTTCGACCCATGTATATTTTAGGACGAAATATAATAATCCAATTATATTAAGACATGTGTTAGGGTAATTTTATAATATTATTTTTACCCTTAATTACATAATTTACCTTTAATTTGGGTAAAAAAAATTTACTGTTGTTATTATTCATAATGTCCAAAAATAAAAGTTATATTTTCAAAAAAATTGAACATCCTGATTCCAAATATGGAATCCATTTTTACAAATTAAAAAAAAAATATGCAGTAATTAATTTAAAATTAATCCCGTTGTCGGAAAAAATGGGTTTTTGTTTAAAACTTTGCAAAAGATTGAAATTATTTTACCAATGAATTCAATGTAAAATTAATGCTAATGAAATTGAATACATTAAATGGTAAAAATATATTCAATTTATACTTTAGAACCATTCAAAATTATAATTTAACAATATAAATTATCTCAATGACAAAAGTTGTTTTTAACTAAAATTTAGCGTATATTTCTATTCATCAAAATATGAATGTTATCAGAAAAATATCAAAACTTTATCAAATTTAAATTTTTATATCCTGTTTCAAATGAAAAAGTTTATTTTGTAATATTGAACTTATAAACATGTCAAAAATTATATTTAAAATGGGTGCGCCATCAAAAGGTGACAAATCTGTATTTTTTGAAAAATACTTCTTTTATCCGAAAAATTGATTTTGTTTTCATACCTCATTCTAGAAAATGTGTAAGATGAATTATAATGTTATTAAATTCAAAATTCAGTTAATACTATTCATAATGACTAGTTCATAATATTGTAATAATATATCATTGCTTAGTGAAACTCGGTATTGCGTATAACACACGCTATTGAGGAAGGTCGCTCTTGCGTGTAGTGCAAGCCAAGTCCGGATTGCGTGTAGTGAAAGATTCATTTTGTATTGAATATAACATAATCAAAACTTATTTCATTTATACATTGAACAAAATCTATACTCAATGTTGCGTAGTATAATTTCTACCAAAAGAACTTGAAATTGTGTGTAACACGAGCAAAGAATATTGTTGCACATACTACATACTAATACCATAGTGCTTATAGAGAAAGATAATATTGGTGTAGCAAAAAACATAAGATATAAACTAAATTAAAAAGAATATATCTCATAAAATCTTGGGGTGTTACATTCTACCCCCTTGAAAATGAATTTTTCCCTCGAAATTCTTTGGGGTTATATATGCTTTACTACTTGATAGTTTCTTTAATCGAAACCCACATCGTAAAAAGGAATACTAAATATTCATTTTAAAAAGGAAAGATAGAGTCATAATGGTCACCCAAAGTAACTCATCACTAGGGTTCCACATAGGACGACATAGGTGAAAACATGGATATGGAAGATAAATCTAACCATCAACTTCTGATGAAGAGTGTTAGAGGACATGCCTATGAAAAATCCAACAATCACAAAGCCATAAATTTTTTATGATCTTAAGTACCTTCTGATTCATCAGGTATAAGGGTACAAGGACAACATTTTTGGTTTTTGAGATCACTTCCCTAAAGTTTTTGAATTTCTGCATAAGGGGAAATACTTACTTGATTTCAGTGTAATACCATCATTGCTCATTCCCTGAACAATTTCCACTTCATCTCTTATATAAAGAAATGAAGTTGAATTTTTCATTATTGAAGTGTTAGTAGGTCATGCGACAGAATGATAGGTCATTCCATCTTTCTCAAACCAAAGGTTAAGAAAAGTTATCAAATATACATAAGTCTATATATGGTGATATTAATTGTATATGGTTCCAAAAATGGACTTATGATTCATCTATCATACCACTTAATAAAACTTATTTCTACTAACCAGGGACTTCCATATGCCATTGGTAGGCGATAAGTGCCTCTCGCACTTCGGTTGTGGGTCAGATTCCCATAACCTTGTCTAACGGGACTCGTTGTCGCCCGTCCTGCATGTTTTCCTTTTTCTAAAACTATACTATTATAACATTTTATAAATTATATCGAAAAATTTATAGCCTTAAAAAATGCTATATGATCTCTAACCTAATCCATTCCAATCTTTTGGCTTATCCAAAATACTTCTGTCCAAGCTCATTGTATAAAGAAAATGATTACTAGATAGCTTATCTACCAAGAAAGTGAATACAAGCATTAATCACCCATATATCATAAGATATGGATTGTTGGTAACATTCCAAAAATGTTAACAACTTAATCATGTATTCTCTTGAAACATGAATTACCATAGAACCTTAGTGAAAACATGAATGCTGTCAAAAGTTAACTATTTTCGCCTACCAAAATCCAAAAATTTCAATATATTCAAACCATGATGTTACTTTGTCCCTATATCAGTCATGAGCTAATTAATACTATCAAACATATTATTTTCTCCTTATCCCTTCATTATGCGCATATCAACTTCTTTCAAAAAAAATTTCAATCACTTTTAATGGTTACTTGTACCATATAATTATTGAAAACCATAATTAGCCAATACAAAGATATTCCAATATTCCATAATACTATAAATGAGATTCCATGATACTATTTTTTAATCCCATTACATAAACACTTAATCATTCCACAACATCATTTTCATACTCAACATCAGAAGTAGTGATCGCATTTGACTTCCCTTTGACCTTTTCCATAAGAGTTTTCTCACGTCGATCATCATTAACCCTTGGATTAGTGCATTGGTTAGCATAATTCCCCATTTCCTTGCACTTGTAGCATTAAAGTGTTGGTGGTGCGTTCGCTATAGTCTTTACTCTATTCTCATCATTAGCTACCTTTTTTCCATTACTTCATCACTCAGATGCTCAATGACCTTCTTTTCCACACATAAAACATTTTCTAGTCCCTTTAAGACAATCTCCACCATGCTTTTTTCCACACATTGAGCATAAATAAACATTCTTCTTCTATTCACCATTGTTTTGAGATTTTTTTGAACACCATATTTCATTTCTTGTCAAAACCATGAGATGGATATGTAACAATAACTTCTAATTATACCTTGATAGCACAATGTATAATTTATTCATAGCTACTGAAGTCTCTTATAACTAATTCCCTTCGAAGACCTGGTTTTATGCCACTGAAGAATCGATCCACTATACTTTCAGGTTGGATGATAAATCCAGGTGCATACCATGATAGTTTCGTAAAATTCTCCTCGTATATACCAACAGATTCATCATCCTTTTTATTAATCACAAGGAACTCTTTTTCTATATTTGTATGAAGAATACGATGGAAGTACTTATTGAAAAACAAGTTCTTAAACTCATACCATTCCATGGATTCAATTTCATCTTGGGGCCTTGTATTATTAATTAGAGTCAACCACTGGTCTGCATCACCTTCTAAATGGTAAACAACCAAAATGAATTTTTCATGTTTTGAATAGAAATGTATGGAATTTTTTTTTCAATGGTACTGATCCATTGTTCACCAATAAGTGGATCAGATGACCCATTGAAAGAAGGCGAACGTTACCACATGAAGGACTCAATAGAATATTGATCCCTTATCTGCTCATTTGGAAGTCCAAAATGATTCATAGCTTTTGTATGTATAAAAATATGATTTTTCACTCCATCTACCATAACATTTGGTTGTTCAGGAGGAAAACCGTTTCATTTTCCATTACATTGATCAACACAGTTCTTCCAGGTTCCAACCATCGTCTAAAACCCAAAAAGAAAAGTGTGAGAGGAAAAAATCATTCTAGGAAAACAACATAATAAAGGGGGTCTACCTTTAATATCTAATATCTTAGGTTTAATTCTATGATCGTTACCATAATTATAGGACTATAACCTATACTTATACTAAACCTTAGAGACATCCCTAGACATACCTTTGAAATATATCTAGGGATCTCACTAATGTTTTCACATATTATTATCCAAAGGTTAGCTAATACTTCCCTCTGATACCAGCTATAGAGACCCAAATATTGATGTACATGGACATTAAATTAATTTTCCAGAATACTTAATACATAACAAAAACAGATTCCCAAAGACCATATTAGTTTAGTGTCTTTGGAAACTTGAAACAAAATCTTCTAATCATGGTGAATGATCTTTAACATCTCCCATAAAGATATTCCCATTTTGTTTTCTTACCAAAAACCATTCTTTATATCCTGGGGAAAAGAAAACATAAAAAGGGTGATCTCAAATGCAAATTAAGGGCAAAAATGGAGAAAATAAACAAACCATATACATTTGAACTTAAAAACATGAACATGATGTTTAAACATGAAAATCTTGAACAATGACAAAAAACATGGTAGTACGTAAGGCATAGATCATAAAAGAACTTTAATGATGATAAAATAGCATGGTAATAAAACATGTAAACTTGGAAAACCATTAAGCACATGATACTATTTCCATAGTATCCAAGGCATTGCTGCCAAGACCATTATAGTGGACAAAGTCCATTAACGAACATGGTTTACTTGCCGTTCTAGCCCTGTATTACTGAACCAGATTCACTAGTCATTCCATCCATGTCTATCTCAGGAGATATAAATCTTTACCCAATGAACTGGAGGGAGATATAGGTCCCACCCATCTCATAATTAAAACATTCTTACGTGTGCAAAAAAACCATCATAAATCATTCATCATAACCCAAATAATAAAATGGGTTTCATAAACATCATCCCATCATGACATAATCCATAAAAAACAAAGGATATCATTTCATCATAAGAAAAATAAAACCATTTAAATAATAGAGACATTATACTTGAAACCTAAACATACTAAATAATTTCATCTTAGATAGAAAATAGTTTTTATAAAACACATGAAATGAATTCTTTAGGAAAATATTCTTTCTTCTTCAAAATCATTTTCTATTCTCAAAATTTCATTAAATTTTAAAAGAAAATAATTTTTTTTGAAAATAACCATGAAATATTGTATAGTAAGCTTCATGGAAAGATGGAATTATGAAACTGTAAAAATATTTTCATGTCGTATACGATAAAAAATCATTATTCTCGAACTTTTTCCAGAAATGTCAAATAGTACATCGTATGGAAAACAAAATAATGATTCATTCCATACCATGTGGTAAAAGTTAAAAAAGGGTAAAAATGACTTTAAACATAAATTTAATAATTGTTAACATTTTATGAAAACATTTTGAGAAAACATGGACATCGATGATAAACATAACCCCAATAAATACTTACAAATAAACAATCTCCGATAAGAATGAGATTTGAATAATTATCCATTAACAATTATAATCAGTGGAATCATACATGTAATAAAATAAAGAAAATGACATAAATATCTAAATATAATATTATTTATAATAAAAATCTTAAAACATGCATGGAAATCATAAACACCAAAAAAAATAAATAGTTGGTGATTAAGGCATATGCCTCACAGAAATAAAAGTGAGACGAAATAATCCCTTACCTTAGGTCTGATATCCTTTGTACGTGTCCTCACCTCCTATATAATGATTTAAATAATTTCAATGACTTATTCCATTATCATATTCATTGTTATGATATCATATATGGTCATATTCTTATCTTCTTATTAGTAATATTTCATTGCTACTTGTAATTCAGGTGTTTATTGCTTTATGTTCTTATGCGTGTTTTGTAGAATAAATTCTTATTCCTCATTTTAGGTTATAGAGACATCATATAAAGAAGAGTATTAGGGTAATATATATCATATTTATTAATTAAATTCATTTATATAATCATTATTCAATGAAGATTATGTAGAACGAGTCACATCACATCGTGGAGACGGTAGGCCGTACGTACGTAGGAGCGATGATATCATTCCCGTGATTGTGGAATTGTATTGAAGTGTATGGTGTATAATATTTCAGAGAAAATATTACTTTACAATAATCATATATAGTCATTTCTTCCATACTTATACCCATCCAAGTATGTTAGTGATGAAATAAAATATTACACCACGATGTGGAGACGATAAGTCGTACGTACGCATGTGTGGTGATTTCAATTTTTCATAGAATGGATAGAAGATAGAATATTGTTGTTTCATATTCATAATAACATATCTGTATAAAAGTGATGCTGGAGTGATTAATTAATAATGAAACAACTCATATAGAGGAAGTAGAAGATGAAATAAGTTTGAAAGAATCAGTAAAGGATATTACCTCTTCTTCGACGGTCCTCTTTTTAACCTCCTCTTAGGGAACTAACATTGGTTATTGAAGAAGAAAAGGACATATAATAGGTTTATAGGTATGTATAGAAGAGAAATGGATAGGGTTTTTCTCTGCTTGAAGGCCCAGAATGTTGTGAAGAGGTGAGGGAGGAGGTGCCTTTTTATAAGGAAGGAGAGGGGCACTTTTGGAAACCTCTAAAATATTAATTTATAACAAACTCAAAAACCACTTAAAAACCACCAAAAATGACTCAAATCCGATTATTAGATGATATAGGGTTGTAATCGCGTCAAATAATAAAATTTAGACATGTTGGGAATTTATTTTAAACCTTATCAACTAGATTTAACCTTATTTAATCTGTTTAAATTTATTTGTGGTAATAATATTCTAAATTTTAAATTGTTATAAATAATTAATTATGTGTTGTGAATAAACCATAATGGGATACGTTATAACATTTTAGACCATATAAATTTCAATTTATTATTTTTAAATATTTTTTTTGATTTTTAAACAATTTAATAATATGTTATTTTTATAAAATAACAATAGTGTCAATTTTGACACTATTAATTTATTTGAATTTAAATAAAATACACACAGAGAATATATTCTAACCAAAATATTTAATAGGTTTATATCATTTCATATACATCTAGAAAATTCATGGATAATATTAATTAGTTCATATAATATTTATTTTAATATTTTTAAAACCATTTATTTGATATTTCTCTTAATAAAATAATTACTACAACATTTATTTATAATTTTTTACTATAATCATTTGTTAAATAAATGAAAAAAAATTAGATTTCAAATGAGTACTTTTAACCGAAATTTTATTCTGTATAACCATATATTAAAAAACAATTTAATTATTAAAGTTTGAGTGAGGCATATTTCACATTCATTTTAAAAAATAAGTTAAAGGTCTTAATCACATACAAGTGGGTTCTAATAGACAAAATTTCGACCAAATTATATTTTAAGATGAAATATATTCATACAATTATATTAAGACATGTTTTAGGGTAATTTTATAATATTATTTTTACCCTTAATTACCTAACTTACCTTTAAATATGGTAAATAAAATTTACCGTAGTTACTATTCATAATGCCAAAAAATAAAAGTTATCTATTTACACAATTTAAACATCCAAATTCCAAATATGGAATCCAATTTTATATATTAAATACAAAAAAATATTCTTTAATTAATTTAAAATTAATCCTGTTGTCGGAAAAAAAACTGGTTTTTGTTAAAAATTTGCAAAAGATTGAAATGATCTTACCTACGAACTCAGTGTTAAATTAATGATAATGAAATTAATTAAATTATATTGTAAAAATATCTTCTATTTATACTTTGAAACCATTCAAAATTATAATTTAACCATATAAATTATCTCAATGAAAAAAGTTGTTTTTAATTAACATTTAGCGTATTTTTACTATTCATCAAAATATGAATGTTATCAGAAAAATATCAAAACTTTATCCAATGTAAATTTTTATATCCTAATTCAAAATTAGAGGTTTATTTTTCAAAATTGAACTTATAAACTTGTCAAAAATTATATTTAAAGTGGGTGTTCCATCAAAAGGCGACAAATCTGCAATTTCTGAAAAATACTTATTTTATATAAAAAATTGATTTTGTCCTCATACCTCATTCTATAAAATGTGTATGATGAATTATAATGTCATAAAATTCAAAATTTAGTTAATACTATTCATAATGGCTAGTTCATAATACTATAATAGTATATCATTGCTTAGTGTAACTCAGTGTTGCGTATAACACACAATATTGAGGAAGGTTGCTCTTACGTGTAATGCATGCCATGTCAGGATTTCATGTAGTGTAAGATTCCTTTGGTGTTGCATATAAAAAAATCAATACTTATTTAATTTATACATTGTACAAAATCTATACTCAATTTTGCATAGAATAATTTCTACGAATAGAACTTTAAAATTGTGTGTAACACAAGCCATGAATATTGTGGCACATAATGAAAACTAATACGGTGTTTCATATAGCACAAGCTAATGTTGGTGTATCA
Source organism: Viscum album (assembly GCA_963277665.1). Classification (NCBI taxonomy): domain Eukaryota; kingdom Viridiplantae; phylum Streptophyta; class Magnoliopsida; order Santalales; family Viscaceae; genus Viscum; species Viscum album. The sequence continues at coordinate 1,986,447,715 of OY728122.1, forward strand.
TACAAGAGAAGATATCAAAGAAATTAAAAAGAATATATCTCATAAAATCATGGGGTGTTACACATAAACTGTTCTATTTATGTTAAGTGTTTTACATGTTGGGATTTATGTATTGTGATTCATAAACTAATCTAGTGTATGAAATTATTTAGAAATGGTTCCTAGTTGAAGGAATGGAAACCGTATTAATGAATGCAATCTATGTAGGGATTTCCCTCCATCTCAAAATAATTATAGTGGAGGTTGTGAAGCAACTGGTGCTAATTAGCTAATCACCAAACTGGGACAACTCACTCAGGTTATGAATAATAACATTACCCATATGCAGCACCCTAATCCACATCGTGGAGGATCAATGTTAGATCACTTCATGAGGCAATAACCACAAACATTCAATGGGGGTAAAAATCCACTATTATCTGAGCAATGGATAAATTCCTTATAAAAAATATTCCACGCCTTGGGGAGTAGCGAAAGGGAAAAAGTTGTCATGGCTGTTTACCGCCTCACTAGAGATGCTGATAAATGGTGGTCATTGATTCAAAACACAAAGGAAGATGATGAAGAATTAAATATGGAATGGAGAAGAAATTTTCTTAGAAAAATACATTCCTCGTGACCATCGAGCAGATATAGAAAGACAATTTCTGAGTCTCGGGCAAAAAGAGGATGGGAATGTTGAAAAGTATGAAGCTATCTTTACAAGGCTAGTGAGGCATGCTGCAGATTATATACGTAAACCAAGAATTAATATTGATCATTAATTTGATGGGTTAAAACCATTTCTACATCGAGCATTAGTCTTACAAACCTTCTCGTCATACGATGATATTGTCTCATGTGTTATCAAGAAAGAAAAATAATTCTCTAATTCTTACGACGTTAAAGAAAAGGAAGAGAAGAAGTGATCTGCTGAAGACTCTAGAATTGGAAATAAGGGGAAAAAGAGAAAATTTGAGCATCCATCATGTAGTAAATGTGGGAAGAAACACCCAGGTACTTGTCTAAAGGGAATCAGAGTCTATTATAAGTGTGGTAAAAAAGGTAATCAAGATCGTGATTCCAAGGGGAAGAAAGAGGATGTTAATGTTAAATGCTACAATTGTAGAGAAAGGGGACATTATAAAAATGAATGTCCTAAGCTTCAGGGGAACTTACCTTAGAAAAGGCCAAGGGATTGAGGCCAATCATATGCTATCAATACTGCTTAGGTCGAAGCTCCGAAAAGCGTAGAGGGAGGTAATTTAATGGTTTCCTCAAGTTTATCCAATTCTTAATTTGATTTCGGGTCATCGCATTGTTTAATATCTTCCAAGTTTGCTAAGAAAAATAGATATTTCCAATTTGATTTAAGAAGGGAGTTGTCAGTAAAAACTCCTAAGGGAAGTATCATTGCAACAATGTTTAGTGAATCAGCTCCCATTAAGGGATATAAAAGTTATTCATCTGTTGATCTCATCATCATACCCATGATTGAATTTGATATAATCCTCGGTATGGATTGGATTTCAGACCATTATGTGAAAATTAATTGTAAGAAGAAGGAGGTTACAATGTTTGATGATGATAAGGAGTACATTATCTTTAGATCAGAAATGTCACAACCTAATTCTTACTTAGATCTACCCCTAGTAGCTCAACTAAATTCAATTGTTGGGGAGGAAGAGAGTGAAATAACTGTGGGTGAGGAAAGGAATGTTAAAATAGAGGATGTACCTATTGTGCAACAATATGTTGATGTGTTTTTAGAGGATTTACCTAGACATCCTCCAAAATGAGAAATTGAGTTTTCCATTGACTTAATTACTGGTTCAAGGCCCATATTGAAGACCCCTTATAGAATGGACACTATGGAATTAGGGGATCAAAAGAAACAACTACATGACTTTAGTAATAACGGATTTATTCACCCTAGAGTTTCACCTTGGGGAGCACCCGTTCTTTTTATTAAGAAGAAAGATGGATCTATGAGGATGTGCATTGACTATAGGGAGATCAATGCTATAAAAATAAAGAACAAGTATCCTTTACCTTGCATTGAAGAAATATTCGACCCTATTCATGGAACTCAATACTTTTCAAAGATGGACTTTCGATCTAGATATCATCGGTTGTGTGTGAAGAAGGAAGACATTACAAAAAAATCATTATGAACCAGGTATGAACATTACGAGTTTACAATAATTCCTTTTAGATTGACTAATACACCCTTTGTCTTCATGGATCTAATGTATAGAGTTTTCAAGGAATATCTTGATGACATTGTAGTGGTATTTATTGATGATATATTGGTATACTCCAAAATCTACGAGGACCATGAAAATCAGTTGCACATTATTATAAAAACTCTTAGAAGACATGAATTATATGGGAAGTTCAGATAGTGTGAATTATGGCTTAAGGAGGTTTCTTTTCTTGGCCATATTGTCTTTAAGTATGAAATATCCTTTGATCCTTCCAAGATAAGAGAATTACCATAATGTCTAACACCGACGAGTATAACTGAGGTACGCAATTTTATTGGTTTAGCAGGTTATTATCGGCATTTCATCCAGAATTTTTCCCTATTGGCTAACCCATTAACTAAGCTCACACATAAAGGGGTTAATTTTTTTTTGGACACAAGTGTGTGGAGAATGTTTTCAGAAATTTAAGAGATGATTAGTCATTCCTCCTTTCATGACTATACCCTTAGGGAATGATGGGTTTGTTATTTGTAGTGATCCATCAACGAAAGGAATTGGTTTTGTCCTTATGTAGGATGATAGGATTACTGACTATGTATCACGACGGCTAAAAATTCATGAGAAAAACTATCCATGTCATGATATTTTGTTTTTATCTGTAATATTTTCTTTGAAGATATGGAGACATTATCTGTATGGTGAAAAATGTGAGATATATACCGATCACAAGAGTTTGAAGTATATTTTCTCATAGAAATAACTCAACATGAGGCAATGGATATGGCTTGAACAACTCAAGGATTATGATTTCACCATACACTACCACCAGGGGAAGGCAAATAATGTGGTATATGGTTTGAGCAGAAAGGATCGTGGAGTTCTGAACAAGATGAGAGTTGAAAAGGACCCTATATAAAAGGATCTAGTAATGTTGGACATGGTGATAACCATGGAAGGTGAAACATCAATACTTTTTCAAATGGTTTCCAAACCATCTTTACTAGAAAGGATAAAGAGTTCTTAGACCGATGATTAAGAGTTAAAAAAGAAGATTTATGCTGTGAATGATGGGAGTTTGAGTGACTTTTTTTTTATGAAAATGGAATTTTGAAATTTGGGAAGAGGCTTTGTGTTCCCAATATACCTTATCTAAAAAAAGAATTGTTGGATGATGCTAATAGTTCTAATTTCTCTATACACCCTGGTAGCTCTAAGATGTATAATGATTTGAAGGAACATTTTTGGTGGGACAACATGAAGAGGGAGATTACTGATTTTGTGTCAAGATGTGTGGTTTGTCAATAAGTGAAAGTTGGAAGCAAACAACCAGGAGGATTCGTGAAACAACTTCCCTTACCTAAGTGGAAATGGGATAATATTTTAATGGACTTTGTCATGGGAATACCAAAGACTCCTAGAAGGAATGATTCAATACGGGTCATTGTTGATCGTCTTACCAAGGCATCATATTTTCTTGATATAAGAGAAGATTTACCACTTGAACGTCAAGAAATAATATATATTAATGAAGTTGTGAGACTTCATGGAGTACCCATATCGATTATTTCTGATCTTGATCCTAGTTTTACATTAAGATTCTGGAAAAGTTGTCTGAAATCCCTGGATACAGAACTTCGTTTGAGCACAACCTACCACCATGAACTGATCGACAATCAGAACTGACTATTCCAACCTTAGAAGACATGTTGAGATCATGCTCACTTGACTTTCAAGGTCTGTGGGATCAATATTTATCTTTGGTATAATTTTCATATAACAATAGCTTCCATTAAAGTATTCAGATGACACTATATGATGCATTATATGGAAAGAGATGTCGCACACCATCCTGTTGGGATGATGTTGGTTAAAGTAAACTCGTAGGCCCAGAACTTGTGGATCAAACGATGGAAAGGGTGAAGCTAATCTAAAACCACATCAAACCATCTCAATGTAGGGTGAAGAGCTATGCCAATAACCAAAAGGAGGATTTAGAATTTCAGGCAGGGGATCATTTTTTCTTAAAGGTATCTCTATAGAAGGGTGTTATACATTTCAGTAAGAATGGAAAATTAAGTCCCAGGTATATCAGACCTTTTGAAATTCTTGAACGAATTGGGGCTATAGAATACCATTTGGAAATGCCGCCAAGTCTCTCCAAAGTTCACCATGTGTTCCATGTACCACTATTGAGAAAATACATGCCTGACCCAACACATGTACTCACCTATGAGGAATTAGAAATGGAACCCAATCTGTCTTATTGTGAAGAACCTATCAATGTTCTTGATACCAGAGAAAAAGTCCTTAGAAACCGGACGACTCATCTGGTAACGGTTCTATGGAGAAACCATAAGATTAAAGAGGCAATGTGGGAACCCAAGGAAATTATGATGGAGAACCACCCGACTTTTTTTATGAAGTAATAATCTAGAAATTTAGGGGACAAAATTATCTGAAGGAGGGGAGAATGTAACACCCCAAGCTTCCACGATACGCATCTCTTTGAATAATACAATAGCGTGTGTTGTACACAACATTGTGTTCTAACACACTAAAACCAATCAAAGTAGCCGTTATGAATAGTAATAACCACTTTTGGAAATATTATAAATTTGAACTTTCAAAATGGACTTCATTTTTGGATTCAGATTATCAAAATTAGCTTATGGTGAATTTTTGGTATTTTTCTGAAAACATTCAAATTTTTATGAATAGTGAAAAACCCAGAGTTATAGTTTAAAACCGAATTTTTATTTAAATAATTATTTATATTATTTAATATTATTTTAGGTCAAAATATATACTTAATACCTATATAAGTTTAATGTTATTCATTGGATTGAGGTTATAATAATTTTAGATATATAATTTTATTGAACTTTTTACTGTCTTTTACCCACCTCCTAGGAGCATTTGAAAATTTACATAAAAATTAATTTCACCAATTCTGTTAGTTTAATTTCAAAATTCCAAGAGACACGGTTGATATCAGTTAGTAAAATTTGGTTCAATAAGATGGAAATAATTTTTGGTGAATAGTAACTTTTTAATTTTATTTACAACGGTGAAAAGAAAAATAGTGTAATTAATGGTAAAAATGATATTATTATTTCCCTAACACATGTCCTAATTCTATTAGATAAGTATAAATCGACCATAAAAAACCTTAGGAAAAAATATGAACCTCTTTGGTCCATCTGTATTAGATTAGGACATTTATTATTATTATTATTTTTAAAGAAGAGTTAAAAGAGTTAAATTCAATGTTTAATAACTAAACCATTTTTAATATAAGGATACACACAATATAAATTAGACTATAAATATTCATTATAAAGATAAAAATATTTCCTACATAATGGTGTTTTATTTATAATTTTAGACATTAAATATTTAAATTTATTTATGACACAATGATGATGCAGTAATTACCGTATTAATGAAAGATTAGAATAACTGATATTATAAATATCCCAATAAATATAATTTGAGACTTTTAATGAATTATACTAATTTTATAGGTTAATATGACTTTTAGGGTTGATTAAATATATTTTGTTCGACGTAATAATGTTTTGAGGACTTTAAAAAAATCAATTATTAAATAATGTCAAAATTTATACAAATGAGTTTTTAAACAAAATACAATATTATTGGTCGATATAATAATCCAAAAAATCTAATGTTCTACCAAAATACTTATATAATTATAGATGAATCATTAATGAACCACTTTGGGTTCTCTTTGATGTTTATAGTTTGTTTATTAACCATATAATATAAAAATACAAAGGGACATGGTAAATGTCAAACTATTTAACTAAGAGTTAAATCATAAAGACAAGGTTAATATATTGACCCAAACCTATATAAAACCTATTGTTTGCGAGGTTTTCGACCCATCCCCAACTTATCCTTTTAATAATTAATCAGGGAGCCATTAGAAAGAGAAAATTATTTTATTATAAAATAATATTTCTAGTCTTTCCTAAGGTGCCCCTCACCCCTCTTATAAAAGGGCACTTCCCATTTCTCTAATTCAAAACATAAAATACATTTTTCTCAGCAAAAACCTACCTAAATACCCTTTAAACTATCCTTAATTCATCCTAGGGGCCTTCCTTTAGTCATAAAGTCATCCTAAGGATACCTTTTGATAAAATCAAAAGGAAAACCCCAAATAAGAGGTTAATATCTCACCACCTCTTTCATGTTTTTTCTTCTTCCACTTCTTCTTTACTTGTTGTTTCCATTAAAAAATAATAACTCCAGTATCTTCTATATATTGTGATGTTATTATAAATATTTTACAACCATATGAATTATTCTATCCATCCTTTTAATGACATGTCACCATACGTGCGTACGTATGGCTTACCGTCTACACGTCGTGGTGTAGTTGTTATTCAATAAATTATTATTTGGATGTGTATAATAATGATGTATAATTGATTTAAATAATAAATATAACTTTATAATGATTCTGTATATATTATATAACATCTAATTATATATTATTTTAAAATCAAATGAATGATATTGTCATTCATGCTTACGTACGGATTACCGTCTCCACGAACACGATGATATTCATTCCCTATCGTATCCATTCAATACTAATTTTCATTAGATTATTAAAAATAACGTTTAAAGACTTAATATCATTATGTATATTAATAAGATACATCCTATCCATAAAAAAAATTACATACGTAATAAATCATATAAAAGAAAATGAATCAGTTAACACCCGAAACAATGATAATATTAAAATATTATTAACAAATCAATATTAAAAGATCGTATATGATATCATATTAATGTATATGATTCTTTTATAATTTAATAACAATTATTTCACCATTATACATGAGATTTACCTACCCTAGACCATGGAAAATTACAAGGTAAGGGTTAATTTAACAATCTCTTTATTATCCGAGGTTGTTTTTACGTAAGTATCATTGGGGACCTCCTTATCATCCACATACGTGTTTATTAAAAATGTATTCCAAAACATTTCTACTAATTACTAGAATATATGTTAAAGTCATTGATACCCTTGTTTGAATTTTTATAAAATGGTTTGAAAGGAATATTTCCATCGTTTTCCTTTTCCACAAAATTATGGTAAGAATGTTTTTCAACTTATACGGTGGGTACAATTATTTTCTGCTATTATAACATCGTCTAAGAATCCCTTACAAGCTTATAAGAATATTTTCAAAATGAATTGTTTCTTTATAATTATGTGACTCATAAATAATTTCAAAATAGAAAGAGATATTTCTCTAAAAAAGGTTTTGATTTCAACTATGTCAACATCCTTTGATGGATTTTTATCTTATTTGAAGTTGAATTATTATGATAAAAAACATTCATATTATATTGAATGTTTTGTGATATTTTTGAATGTGGTTGTGTTATTTTTATACCATTCATGGTTTATAGTTAAAGTATATACATTTCATATGGTAGTTTTAATACGAATGTTTATGTTACGATTAAACCTTTTTAAATGAGGAATGCATTGGACTTAGTAAGTGGCCGGTGGAGCCTGTTATAGCTCCTCGATGCATCGGTAGGTCTCATGTGAAAAACTAGTGTCTTGGAATAAGGCCTTGGAAAAATATTATTTATAGTCTTGGAACAAGCCCTTGACTATATGGTTATGAAGTATTAAATTATGCATTCCATTATTATGAAAGTGGATATTGATTTTGAATGTAATTATTTATCTAGTAGAATATCCATGTGAATAAGTAAATGGAATTATTTGATTCTATCTTTTCCATATTATGCTGAAGTTCATGTTTAAAAGGCTTTTGTTTTAGTCTTATACATTTCCTTAAATGTTTAGGCTTATTTACAAAAGTTTCCTTAATATTGTTATCCTTACTAAGCATCTGATCTCACCCCTTTCTATGTTTTATTTTCCCCTAGATGCGAAGAAGTATATTATGAATGAATTGCAATGATATTATATGGTATCTCAGTATTGTATATGGAAACAATTTTATTGTAGTTTTATATTTTATAATGTTATGTAACACTTATGAATGTGTCTAGTATTTCCAAGGCTGCTAAACTAATCGGTCCTTCAAGACATGATTTTTTGTGATCATGCCAACGATACGTAATAATGCACTAAATCTAGGATTCTAGGGTCGGGGAATTACACATAAATTTACCAATTACAATTATACAATCATAACCCAAAAAATATTTCAACTTTCGACATTTCACTCACAAAATTTCGTTTTCAATCACAATAAATCATTTCAAGATATGGAAATATTCAATCAATTTACAAAACCATTTAAATTTTTTAATAAAAATACTTTTTATTAAATATGCCCCATACCAATATGAAAATTTTGAAAGAAAATAAAAATTTTAAAACATTAATGTCAATATAAATAAATTCTTAAATACCATTTTGAAAATATGGACATGAAATTAATGGTTTTAGAAGAATAAATCTTTAAAATAATTTAGAATGACATTTTAGTTAAGGAGTCTTTTACCAATAGAGAAGAACTTGAATAAACATTAATAATTAATATCATGAGAATATACTAATTCATGATATAACATGTCAAATTTTACATATATATATATATATTATAGGATAATAAAGGTACATAACATCAAGATATGCCACAATGAATGGATATTGAGATAAGGCCCCTTACCTTGAGTCAGAATCATCACGTACAATCATTATATTCCAAAATAATAAACATAGGTTAATTTATAATTTATTGAAAACCTTTTTTAGGGTTATTATTCCTTTTATAACACTTATTATCATGTCATAACAATTACATAATTATTTAAGTTCATATCGGATGTTTTGTCGATAATCGGTACATGAGTCGAAAATGATATCAGTATACAATCAATAGTACATGTGGTAATAATTCTATAATCTCTAGAATAATATTAATTAAATAATAATTACTTTTATACATAGATTATAATTTTAAGTCAAACCATTCATTTAATTTATGAAAAATGAACAACATTATAGTCATGAAGACGATATGTTGTACGTACCCATGAGTAACGTTTCCATTTTTCATTGATCATTATGGAAATAAAGCAATTATTATCTTATATTTCCATAATTATAATTATAAAATTAACATCAAAATAATAATTTAAATATAATTATATCTATCATACAAGTGATATGGTGAAGAAAAATGATTCATATCGCTTCGTGGAGCTGATGGTTCACACATACGCACGAATAACATTATCATTTTTATGTGAAAAAAAGTTAGATCAAAATTGAAATATTATTATTTTACAAAGATAAATATTTCATTAATATCATATATAAACATTTATTGCATCATTATAACCGTTCTGGATATATGGTAATGAAAAACAACTATATCAACTTGCCAGGCAGTTGTCCATTGTACACACAACCGAACTGTTAATTTCCCATTTGATGGAATTGGAAATAGATTTAGGTAATGATATTAACATATAAAAATATAATTATATTTAGGTTATTGGATTTATTATTACATCATGTATCAAGAAGATTTAATTTAATTGTAAGAATAAATAATATATAAATACTTAAAGAAAATGATACCTCTTCTTCGGTTGATCACCATATAAGAACACCATAACACCTCCAAGATGGGGGTTATGACTAAAATAAGGCCTAAATAATGTTATCAAGGATTATATAAAGAGTTTTGGGTAGATAGTTTCCATGAAAATAGGCTTTGTGAGTGTCATTATTTGATAAGAGTGAGTACCTTTTTAAAGGAGAGGGGAGAGGCACCCTTGGAAACCCATAAAATATTAAATTAATATAATTTCAATTTCGGTTCCAAATGGTCCCAAAATAATTTATTTCTAATATAATATGATTTTAGGTCATTTAAACAAAATATAATTAAAATTAGACAAGTTTTTAATATTTTTTAATCCTTATATGTTTTGATAAACTATAATTATACTCTTTTAATTTTAACTGTGGTAACAACATTTTAAATATTAAGTGGTGATAAATAATAATTTTATGGGGTAAATTGCTTATAAATGGATTATTAATGACCTTTTTGACCTTATCATAGTAATTTTTTAAATCTTAAATATTTTTATGTTATTTAGATAATTTAATGCAATATTAGTTTTATAAAATATCAATTACGTCAATTTTGACACTATTCAGTTTATTGAATTTAAATGAAAAACAATTGAGGGATAAAAAAAAATTTAATAGTATTATAACCATTATTATTCACCTTTTAATTTTGTTTATTACTTGAATTATTTCAAATAATATTTATTTTAATATTTATAATAGCATTTATTAATAATAAGGAAATCACTGCATGATAATTGTATCATAATTAAATTTAATTATATAATGTATAAATATTACCAATAAAATACCATGATGTAGGTAACTATTTTATATTTCTAATTAGTATTTATTGTCAAAGGTATCACATATATAACCCCATGTGAAAATTATTTTAGTAATAATAGTCAAGTTTATGATATTTTTGCCTGTACTTTAAATTAAAATTTATAAATTTTATTATCAGACCCAAGTGGCTCCCAAAGTCCAAAATTTCATCCCAAGGGGTTTCTCGGTCTAATATAACTCATAAAATAATATTAAGACATGTTTTAGGACAGTTTTAAATTATTATAATATCATTTTTACCCTTATATAACTTATTTACCCTTTAATTGTGGTAAATAAAATACTAATGATTCTATTCACAAAAAAATATTTTGACCATATTAAACCAAAATTTTCAAACTTATTACCACAATGTGTGCTACTTTTTGAAAATTAAATTCATATATGTGGAAAAATTAAATTTAAAATTAATCCTGTCCTCCGAATGAGAAAACCGGTTTTTAAAAAGTAAAAACCATCTAAAGATTGACATGTGTTTGTCATAAATTTCACTGTGAAATTACTTACAAATACAAAAATTAGATTAACTGATAAAACATAATATAAATATACTTTTAATAAATTCAAATTATAATAAAAAAATAGAGAAAAATGCAGTTTTTAATTTAAACGTAGAATTTATCACTTTTCATTAAAATATTAATTTTATCTGAAAAATACCTAAAAATTGACCAAAATAAATTATTAACTCCCAATTCCAAATAAGAATGTTAGTTTTTAAAATAGAAAATATAAAAGTTAAAAAACTATATTTACAAGGCGATTACATTCCAAAGTCAGTAAAAATACATTTTTTTTAAAAAATAATTATTTTATTTGAAATCATGTCTAGAAAACTTATAAGATGAATTTTAGATATTAAATTGAATATATTAAATATATATTTCACTAATAATATCCATCAATATTGATTTTATTATTTTATAAACTAACTTATTTTCATTTAAATTATTTATCAGAAAAACATTTCCTTGTAACTTCAAAGGGTTTTATTTTATTTATAAATAATTGTTCACCAAAAAATTACTTATATATAAGTGTAAAAAATATTTTCATAAATAAATTAATATTTCTCATTCTTACCATCTTAACATCTAGGTAATAAGGTATCATAATTATATATTGTCCTTTTTCTTATATTCAATGTGGCGTATTATGTACTCTATCGAACATATTGTCTACTTTTAGAAAATCGGGATGTTACATTATCCCCATTTTGGAAATTGCATCATCATAATTTGAATTTGGGGTCGGTAATAAATGTACGACTTTTCAAAATACCTTTATTTCCACCCCACATCATAAAAATATTATCAAGACATCCACTTTAAAAGAAAAAAAAGTATGAAGGTCACCTGAGGTAACACATACTAGGATTCGATGCAGGAAAACATAAATATGGAAGAAAAAATAAATATAACATTTTTATGGAGATTTATAGAAAAAATTATCAAGATAATCTTAAGAATCATAAAACCATAAATTTGTGATTAGTTAATAGGTCATTTATTTTATAGTAGGAAAAGTAAATGAAAAATGTTTTTAGTTTATCATACTTTTCTCAATGTTGTGGAATTATTTTATTACATAGAATAATAACATAAGGAAATATACTAATTTGAAAAGTATAGTTTTATGATTTAATAAAATTCCACCAAAAACTCCTCTTTTTCTAAAAATTATGAGTATTTAGGATGAATCAACTTATTAATCCACAAAATATTAACTATCTATTTTTCCTATCGTGAAACAGTAATAAAAACCAATATAGTTAGGATAAGATAATTCTGAAAAAATAATAAATCATTAGATGATGAAAAGATACTTTTAATCTCCAAAATTCAAAAAAATATTTAAAAGTTCAACATAGACCATTCAATAAATAACTTTCCTTAAAATAAATCAAATAATCCAACCTAAAATTGAAACCTAAAATTCAGAAGGATTTGATCACATAGTCTTCAGGATAAATCATAACATTTATCTCCAAATAACATCAACCACTATTATAGTCTCATACTGAAAATTAATTATCCTAATCACATATTCTCCTAGATAGGTTATGAATTTCTATAAATAATCCAAATCACCATAAGTCTATAACAAAAAAAAGATTCTTCCAAAATAAAATCAAACTATTACTCCTCAAATAAAATCCCACAGCATTAAATTTTACATAGGCATATTGAGTTCCCCAAATAGAGAAATTATTTCAAAATAAAATTTATCACTTAATCCCCAAATTACTTTAAAATACAAAGGATATATATTTGAGAAGACTTAAGTTCACAAAATCAACTTATTCTTATTCTATCACCTCTTTTAACTAAAATTAATGTCATAATAACCAAGGAATTAACATAGTCCAGTGGTATGAGATGCTCCCTTATTTCCCTTTTAGATATATGTTTGTTCCTCATGACGTTATCAAAAGTAACAAGTTATCACCCATCATGTAGGTTGTTCTTTTTTTATAAAACTGTAAAACTATTATAACACTACAAAAATATGATAAATTCCTAAAAAAACAACCATAACATGTTTTAACCTAAATGGTTATTTTAGAGCACTCATTTGAAATCCCAAAAAGTAATAACCCATATTTACCTCAAAAATAAATTTCTATGTATCTACCATTGATGACATTAAAATTTTCAGACATAAAGCCACAAAATGGATTTTAAGTCATTAAATTATTTTCAAACGCAATTTATATACTCATTAATATATCTATAAATCATTAGAAAAAATTTTAATCCCCAAAGTTGTCAAAACCATCCTCAGATACCAACTATATGGCCCAACCTTAAACATTACATTACCTTGAGTTAAGTCCATAATTTTACTTAATTTCACATTGATGATATTTTCATGTTTATAAATTTAGAGAATTAGGCCCTAAATGTTACATACCAAAATAATAGAACCAAAATGTTAAAAAACACAACATTATCAATTTATTCCGTAAAACAAAACTTTAAAAATGAAATTTGGTTTCTTTTTATGTTTAAACATCATAACTTTTCCTTGATCCCATTCTTCACTTTATTCACCTTTAAATCAGGTGAAAACATTTCAAAACAAGGGATGAGAAGAAAAAGTGTAGCAAGGGATACATAAAGAATGAAAAATATTATTTTTGAGGAAACATGAAAATCATGAATAAATTATCATAACTTAATATTTTTCACCTTTAATAAGTATTAAATACACTTCACTAAATATAAGATCATTTTTTAACCTTTTCGTAACCAAATTATTACAATAAAATCCATAGATTGAAACATATAATATATAAAAGAAACATGGGACATAATCATACATAAGTTAAATAACCATAAGGTATAATTCCTCTCACATCACTAAATGTAATATCCATGTGGTTGACTTTCATACCCAATGCACTGGAGGATATAATGTACCCACCCATCCTTGGTTTATCACGGAACCACCCATATTTGGTATACCACTAACCACCCCTATTTGGTTTATCATGTGACCACACATAAGTTATTTAAGTATCATTATATAATCATATCACATTAAATATTTCAATTATAAAATTTTCACTTTTAAAAGTTCATTTTTAATAAAAATAAATCATTTCAAGACATTGAAATATTCAATCCATTTCCAAAACCATTTAAAAAATTAATAATGAGTTTTTTGAATCAATGTGTCCCATAAAAAATTGAATTTTTTTAAAGTAATTATCATTCTAAAATATTCATTTCCATATAAATTAATTCATGAATACTATATTGTAAACATGGACATGGAATAGATGGTTTTAGAATAATATATCATTAAAGCATTTTAAAACGATGTTTTAGTTAAAGAGTATCTTACTACTAGAGAAACTCTTGAATAAAAATAATTAAGGGATTAAATTAAATAGAAAATTAAATATCATGAGAATATACTAATTCATGATATAACGTGGAAAAAGGGATTTATGTACACATTATATTATAATAAAGGTGTATAACATCAATATATGCCTCAATGAAAGGAGACTGCGATGATGTCCCTTACATTTAGTCCGACTCTTCACATAGAATTTTTGTATTCCAGAATAGTGAACATAGTTTAATTTATACTTTCATGAGAACATTTTTAATTTTTATTATTCCTTTTATATCATTTATTATCATGTTATGACAACTGCATAATTATTTAAGTTCATATAGGATGTTTTGTCAATAATCGATACTTGAGTAAAAAATGAACTTTGTATGAAGTCAATAGTCCATGTGGTCAAAATTCAATCATCTAAAGAATAAATATTAATGAACTGATAATAACTTTTATATGTCAATTTTACTTTAAAAACCCCATTTATCTGTAGTATGAAAAACAAACAACATTATAGTCATGAAGAGGGTAGGTCGTACATATGCATGATTAACCTTTCCATTTTTCATTGTTCATTATAGAAATAAGGTAATTATTATTTTATCTTATCAGAATGATTAAAATATAATTAAAATAAAAATAAACATTTAAATATACTTATATTTATAAATCATACAAGTGATGTGGTGAATAAAAATGGTTCACATCGGTTCGTGGAGGAGATAGTTCACTCGTACACACGAACGATGTTATCATTTTTCCGTGCGTGGAAATTAAGTGAATAAATAAATTAATATTATTTTAAAATGATAAATATGTCATTAATAACATATATAAATATTTATCCAATAATTACAACCAATATTGATAGACTGTAATGAAAAATAAACAATATCGGTTCATGAGGTGGTAGTTTGTCGTATACTCGAATGAAATGTTCAATTAAAATTTAATGAAATTGGAGATGGATATAGTTGATGATATAAACATAATAAAATTTCAGTATATTTAGTATGTTTTATTTATTATTTATTTTGGGATTAAGGATATTTAATGTATGTGGAATAAGAAATAATGATGAAATACTTAAAAAAATGATACCTCTTATTTGGTTGATCACCTTTGAAGAATAACCTAACACCTCTAAGAAGGGTGTTATGCCAAGAACAAGGAATCAAGAAGGTGTAAAGGGATTATCAAAATATTTTTGGGTAGATATTTGCTAAAAAACAATTTGGAAGTTTGACTATTAGAGAAGAGTGAGTACCTTTTTAAAGGAGAAGGGATTGGAACCCTATGAAACTCTTAAAATATTAAATTAATATAAATTAAATTTAGGTTCCAAATGGTTCCAAAATAATTTATTTCAAAGATAATATTATTCTAGGTCAAATACCCATCATAAAATAAAAATTGGACAAGTTTTTAATATTTTGTTTACTCCATATATTTTTGGGTTAACCTTAATTATTCTATTTTAATTCAATTGTGGTAACCACATTTTAAATATTAAGAGGATATAAATTTTACTTTTATAGGGTCAACTGATCATAAATGTTTTATTTATGAACATTTATACCTCATCATAGTATCTATATAAATTTTAAATATGTGAAATATTTTTAAATAATTTAATATCATATTATTCTTATAAAATATCAATTATTTCAATTTTGACACTATTAACATTGTTGAATTTAACTAAACCCACAGAGACATAAATTCGAACCAAACTATTGAATAGTATTATAACAAGTCATATTATGATTTAAAATTCACATATTACCCATAATATGTAAAATAATATTTATTTTAATATTTATAATATCCTTTGTTTGATTCATTAAATAATAAGGCCATCACAACATCATCATTGTGTCATTATTAAATTTAATTATTTATTGTATAAAATTATAAATAAAATAACTTGATTTATTTAATATTTATATATTTATAATGAATATTTATAGTCAAATATATCACTTATATAACCCCATATTAATTTATTTTGTAATAAGAGTCATGTTTATGATATTTTTTCCTTTAAATTAAATGTTATAAATGTCATTATCACACCCATGTGGATCTGAAAGGAAATATTTTCATCTCTAGGGTTGTATTAACTGAATATAACTCATCAAATTATATTAGGACAAGTTTTATGGTAGTTTTATATTATTATAATATTATTTTCACAATTTTTTACCAGATTTACCATTTAACTGTGGTAAATAAAATACAAAAGTTACTATTCACAAAAAGTTATTTTGATCCAATTAAACTAAAATTTTCAATATGAATAATACCATGTATTATATTTTTGTAAAATTCAATTCACATAATTTGAAAAAATAAATTTAAAATTAACCCCATCACCGAAATGAAGAAAACAAGTTATTAAAAAGGAAAACCATCAAATGATTGACATGTGTTTATTTCAAATTTCAATGTGAAATTACATCCAATGACCAAATTGGATTAAATGATAAATCATAATCTAAATATAAAATTAAAAAAATTATAATTATAATCTAATAATAAAAATTAATTAGACAAAAAGGCAGTTTGAATTAAAATGCATTATTTGTCACTATTCATTAAAATTTGAATTTAATTAAGAAAATATAAAAATTTCAACCGAAGTAATTTTTGATTTCCCAATTCCAAATAAGATGTTTATTTTTTCAAATATAACCTATAAAAGTGACAAATAATATATTTAAAAAGGGTTCACAATCAAAAGGAAGTAAAACATCATTTTTTTAAAAAATAAATCTTTTATTCGAAATCATGTCTAGAAAACATATAAGATGAGTTTTCAATATTAAAATTAATATATTAAATATCTATTTCATTAATAAAACCTATAAAAAATTATTTTATTATTTTATAAACTCACTTATTTTCATTTAAATTGTTTTTTAGAAAAGATACTTCATTTAAATAAAAAGGGTTTTATTTTCATTTATATATAATTGTTCACAAAAGAATTAATTATATATGTGTCAACAATATTTTAATAAATTACTTAATATTTTGAGTACCCCAATTTTAATATCTTGGTTATAAGGTATCATAATAATATTTAACTATTTTCTTAAGTTTGATGTGGTGTATTATGTATGTTATCAAACATATTGAATATTTTCTTAAAACATGGGAAGTTACATATTAAACATTTTTTTGTCTAGAAATATCAATAAAATCAATATTCACTCATCATTGGATGTTAGTAACTCATGAAAAAAATATAATCTTAGTATTTAATATATATTATTTTTTATTTAAATATGATCATGTATCCTCTTTTGACATAACAATTTAAGTATATGAGACGGTAAAAACCCTTGTAGGTGAATAGTTTAAGAACAGAATTCTAGGAATTTATATATGATTCCCTGTTCATATTGGATCATTAAGATAAAACCTTTATTTCCTAGTTTGGTTTGTGAAGTTTTCATACACAGGGATGAATTATATCTTCCCACCACTAATTTTTATGGTATTCAATTGATGAAAAATTTAGAATGATTTATGGTGATGGTTCCTCCTTTGAATCCTTTTAGGATTGATACATTGATACTATATAATATGAAAGTGAGGAATAATAAACATTTATGGATGGTGAAGCACATATTTCTACCCAAAATATATTAAATTGTGTTATAAATATCACTTAGAATAATTATAATATAATATTATTAATCCCTATGAAAAAATTTGTAGTGAAAAAACTATATTTAAGAAATCATATAATTATACCACCTAAAGTAAAAGACTCTCAAGTAACCTTAATATATTATGTTGCATACATATATGTATTTATTTAGGTAGCTCTATTTAGATAACATTGAATCATTTTGCATCATTTTAATGTCAATATCTACTTCAAATAAATTTATTAGAACATAGGATTAATCGATGATTGTCAACAAAACAGAGATTATTTAATTATTTAAAAATTTTCTACCAATAGAAAAAACAAGGATCAAGGTAGTCCATATCCATTCAAATTGTATCTACCAAATCTAGAAAATCACTATTTATGTCTTATAGATACAATCCTAATAAGGATGGCGATAATGTCACATGAATATTATATAATCAGGCGGTTGATCAATAATCCAAACTTGACTGTGATAATAAAGTAGAAATTAGGTTTTGACAATCCATTTTTTAGGATGGTGTCTTATACCCTATTGATAATATGAAATATGTGGATTTAGGACCCAATGATGACCCATGGCCTATACTATTATGTGAAACCATTCCCACAAAGAGATGTTTTAGTACATTAATTTCTCAAAATAACATTGGGATATGCTTTCATGTTATTACACATAGATTCTTGTATGAGATCCTCACGTAACTGTAAATCATTAAGGCTTAACACACTACCACTATTTGTAATAAGACATGATGTAATTGCATTTGATAAATTTAGAAAGGTGGAATATGGTATTTTAAATACAATCAATCTATATTTCATTTAGTAGGTATTGTACACTAAATGTATGATAAACATATTCTTTATAAAAAATAAGAAAAAATAGAGTCTATATTAATTTTTTTATCTCAACTATTATGGTCATAGTGACATATTCCATATCCCAATCATAGAACCACTGATTTACAAAACAACTTCTTTTTAATCCCTCCCATTCATGGGTGTTTATTAAAATTAAAAATAGAGTTTAATAACTTCTAAAGAAGATGAATTAACTTCCATTAGAAAAAATCAATAAGAATATTACTTTAATGTGATTCCTCTGGGTCCTAAAAACTCTATGTCCACATAACAATGGGGGAAATAAATCCTTGGTATGTTAAAATATTTCTATATGGAATAATTAATCGTCAAATAATATCAATGTTCAAGATAGTTCAATAATATAAAAATAGTATTTCCAAAAAAATTTATATATAATCATTATTTGAACCCAATTATGTGTGAATTTAGAGTAATGTTATGAATGTTTCATTGTTTTATAATCCACTATCATAATATCAGTGTTGATCAAGAGAAAACCAATGTGACACTCAAGATGTATCCTCCTCAAAATCAAAATGTGTTATCAATGTTGTAAGAAATTCTTTCCTAAACTAGAAATTTCATAAAAAATGATATAGGAAACCATTTAACCTTTATGAATTTTATAAATAATTATGGAATTAACTATGGTATAAATATTTCTAATGAAAATTTGAGATCCATAAACCTTACATGTCAAATACCTCCATCTTAATTCCTTCTATAGAGGGTAATCCACTCATCCTTTTTTATTGCATTAGAATGATGCTTGGGTTTACATGTTGACCATAAAAATGACATGTGAAATAAAAATAGTCTTTAATACTCCATTAAAATATTTTTTTTAACTAAGATTCTATATTCTACAATCACTATGAATTATTTGGATTTAATATTTATGCTATAATGGATATGTAATTATTTATTGAAACATGAGGCAAATTGAATTTAATGTATTGATCTATTTAAATATATCATTGTCCAAAAAATTTCGATCAAACAATTAGATGTATAATATGTTATCTTACCGTATATCGATGTCCATTTTATCTTATAACAGGAAAATGAAGTACATGTATGAGAAGATTTTATAGATATGCATTCTACCATAGAAAAATTTTCCATTGACATATAGCTCGTTGAAGATGAAATCATATATTTTAATGAAGCTTCCCAAAAAAAGGTATATGTACTATGAAGGTTCTTCCTAAAGTCCAGCAGGAATGTGTATGAAGAATCAGAAACTCAATTGAAATAGGTTTCAAATCCTTTCTACTTATTAGAAAATTATATTTTATTGATGGGTTCCATTTTAAAACTACTAAATTATAACATTCCAAATTTAAATAATATATAATTATTTTTTCTATATAATTCTATAGCAACACTTTATCATCTTAATAAATATGAATCAATAATTCATATAGTACACTCAAGACTTCTCATCACATTTTTAAACCAAAAGGCTGGAGATGTTGATGAAATTAACACCAATTTCGATAAATATTTAACCAAATATATATAAGATAATGAGGAATTAAATCTTATTTATTCAATAGTTTAATATATATAAAATATAGTTCTACTATAGTGTTGAGTTTATAAGAAACCAATTTATCACAGAGTGGGTTATTTCATCCTCTATGATGGAAGAAATTATAAAAAATCCTATATAAGAGATGATTTAAGGGATTAATTCATAGGTATATTGAAAGAGGATATTACATTTCTATTATTTATGATGTTGAAATTTTTTAATGTGGTTCACATCAGCATGTAATCAAGATTTATCATCAAATCATAAGACCTCGATACTTTTTCCTACTAATGATGAATGTCTGTATAGAATTCCCAAGGAAGTGTCATTGAAATTAGGTGTATTCTAATTGAAAACATTAAGATTTGAATTTGATTCATATTATAATATACGATTAGAAATTTTTTATATAGGGAAACAATTTCTTGGTTCCTTACCCTATAATGACCATTAGACAGTTAAAAATCATTACTTCTACAACTGATTTCTTTTCAAAATTGGATGAAGACATACCCCCAAAAAAAGGTAGAAAAAGGATATAATCAACATTAACATTTCAAATATCAATTCCCAAATTGAACTTTCCCGTACCATTCTCTTGAATAATAGTATAAAATATGATAAAGTGGATTTGGATATGTTATATGTAATGTATACTAATTAGTATAATCAATCATCCCATTATAAGGTAGATATAAACAAAAAGTATATTCCTTTAAAAAAAATTATCAAATATCCTCTAAGATAAATTGAATAAAAATTTACATTCATTATTTGATAAACATCATAATATTTCATGGTATTAACCAAATTTTTTGTGTACTCATTCACACATAACTCCATATTCATTAGTGCATAAGACTATTGAGGTATTACCAATCTAGGTTAAATTTATTACACTTCAAATATCTATTTGTGCCAACTGAATGAGGGTAAGTTGTAAAAAAAATTAATGACTGAATTAATGTAGTTTTATGAGAATATATTTAAATTTTTTTATAACCATGTAGTTCATGAGATTCATTTCAGAAAGGAAATTCAATAACAAAGATCAATTACAATCATTCATTGATGGTAAATTAGTATTGGAATTGAAAATATGAATACCACCAGAGAATAATCCCCCAAAATTTGGAATATAAATGGAAATTAATAAATATTATACCAAATGTATACTACAATGAAGCTAAATCCCTATTTTCCTAGGATAGAGAGCATATCACACCTCCCACCAAAGCAAGGATTCTTAAAAAGTACTTTTTAATGTTTCAAACAGGGTTATAAGTTCCATATATAATTACCCTAAATAATCTGATATATGGTCATTTAAAAATGACCATAAAATATACATTATCTAGTAATTATCATAGAAACTCAAATTTCATGACACATGGTCCATCCCACATGACCCTGAATATCTTGGACTGGTCCATTCCATATGTCGTAATCCTGGGAATAGGCATGAATTTCACCATTCAATTCCTATTGTCCATGAGTATTATCTTACATATTTATTAAAGGTTTTTATTAATTAATCATTCTATAGGATACAACTTATTATATAAGTTATCTATGTATTGATTTCTATTTCCACAGTTTACACAATGATGTACTGATCTCTTATCAGGGACATAGACACAAACTTCATTTTCACCACATTTCCCATCTATCCTAGTGTACAAGATTACCAGTTCATGTTGGGCGTTCTAAATAACCCATGTAATAGGACATGAAACTATGATTTTAAGAACTATATACGGATTTACTCCCATTTTCATATGATATGAAATTAGGTATATATCTCCTATCCCAGAACCAATTTCAAATTCACGATTCACCTCATTCCCTATTTATAAAAACGTAGTGTATAAGTTCAAAGTGAAGGAAAAATTTCAATAAATCTTATGTAAAACTAATTAAAATAAAATTCCACCCATATATGTTTTCTTCAGTATATTCAAAATTCGGGCATTTATTTTATTAGTGTAACAAAATGAAAATCTAATATAGGATCATTGTATTTAATTGCATGTGTGACACCCAACCCCAAGCGCATAAGGGGACGTAATATCCTGAGAATATATAATATTTTTAAAATTTAAAAAAAAATCAATATATTTAATATCTTTGAATATAAACGAAACTATGTTAATTTAATTCAAATAGAAAATCAAGTTACTTCAATCGCTATCGTTACATGTAAGACTGAGTTTTTCCAAAAAAACATTATATTATTATAATATTATTATTTAATATAATAAGACGTAACCATGTAGATAATTTTTTTAAAAAGTATTGACTAAATTTTTAGAATATATGATTTACAAAAATATAAAATTAATTCATTTTTCATAAAATATTTATAAATAAATACAAGAACCAATTGAATATAATTGGAATATTTTTATTGAAAACTATTTTTATGCCCAC
This sequence comes from Viscum album, assembly GCA_963277665.1. Taxonomy (NCBI): domain Eukaryota; kingdom Viridiplantae; phylum Streptophyta; class Magnoliopsida; order Santalales; family Viscaceae; genus Viscum; species Viscum album. The sequence continues at coordinate 1,986,470,718 of OY728122.1, forward strand.
AAAGTTGTTTTGTCATAATACGTCAAATTAATTAAAATTAGCGAGTGATACTAATTTAATATATATGTTATATATTAAATAAAATATTTTTGATATTCATATATTAGATTTCATAATCAAAAGATATTAACAAATCCAATGTTATACATAAAATCTAATATTTTTATTAAGACACTTTTATCACCTTTTAATGGAGAACGTACTTTAAATAAAAATTATCAAAATATTATAAATATTATATGTAAAAATAAATTTAGTAATTAATATAGAAACATAATAATTAGGTTAGGGATATTTTTATTAATTTTTTTGTAATGTTTTGTTTTTTTAATGAATAGTGAAAATTACTGAAATTTAATTCAAAACTACTTTTTAATATAATTTATTATTAAGGGTAAATTATACTTTTAACTGGGTTAAAATTTTAAATAGATAATAATTTTATTGTTTAATGTAATTTAGTCAATTGGAATCAATTTTAGTATCAAATAGTTAAAAAATAGCAAACTTTTAGATGTCTTTACTTTAAAAACCCGAATGTGTTTCCTATCCAATGATATTAAATATAAACTAATTTATCCACTTATGTGATTAGAATTTGAAAAATGGATTACATATTTGAAAAAAAACATAATTTATAATTTATGATACGGTAAACATGGTTTTTTACCAATAATATCTATGAAAGTAATTAAAATTAATTACAATGATTATGGTAAAATTATTCTTAGTAAGGGACTAAACCTTAATCTTAAGGGCCCAATGAACTATAAATTATTACAAGATAAATTTTTGGACATATTTATACCCCTAAAATCTCTTTAATCTAAATTTTAGCATTATTGGACTCACTTTGAAATTGAAAAAGGTGCATGGAATTCCCTTTTCAATATATTACATGTGTGCCACTTCTCATCCACTATAAAATACCTCATCTCCTCCCACTTCATAGAACCTATAAATGCAATTTAGATCAAACAATATATAAAATATAGTTCATAAAAATCACTTATATAAAACTAGAAGAATAAATTATTTCATAAATCAATCCAATGAATCCTTTTGGTTCAAATCAAAATATGTTAACTGATTAAGAGGTAACATATTTCCCTAAGCTCTTTATTTTTATTTCCACTATCCACCCCCTCAAACCTACTTATTTTATGATCATGTAATAGAATAAGTATCACCAATATTCTTATTGTTTTAATTCAATGAATTTTACATATAATTACATACACATATATCTAATGGGTAAGAATCATACTATTCATGTGTACGACGAACTACTGCCACACTAAACGATGATTGTTCATTTTTCATTTTCCACCTTTCAAGGATGGGAATTAAGATGGAAAATATTTTTATATATGCTATAAATGATATTTATTATTTATTTATATTTATATAATCATTTTATAACTAATACCCTGATATTTTCATTTTGTGTAAATATGATAACATCGTTTGTAGAAGTGGGGACTACGCCCCCTCAAAGTGATGTGATTCCTTCACACTATACATGGAATGTATAAAAGATGTTTTTAATTAAAAATATATCACATAAAAAACCTATATATGATATTCATTACATAATTGAATTTATATAAATATAATAAATATCATTTTCTTTATTACTAATCCAGGAACACGTAAAAAGTTATAACACTATTCATGAACATGTAGACTACTGCCTTCTCAAAACGATGTGATTCCTTTTACATCAAAATAATTAATTATATAGGTATATATGACTAAATAAAATTTAATTTATTATAAATTTATCATTATATAAAGATAAAATTACTTACCTTCTTTCCAAAATTATCCTTTAAAAATGGGAACGTTACTCAAGCGTATGTAAGACCTACAATCTTCATGAGTGTAATGTTGGTTCATTTTTACAAACAGCCCTTCATGATTGGTTTTAAAATTATAATTGGTATAATTATATTATAATTATTTCATGAATATTTTTATGTATATGTTATATAAATACCCCTTTGACCATATTTTTCATACCTATGTTTGTTGACACATAAACCAAATTTGGTCAAAATACCCTATGTAAACTTAATTGTTTAAGTAGTTGTAAAGAAAATGATAATACATGAAATTAAAATATTGATAAAAAGGAAAAATGTTATGGGGAATGTAACTAATTTACATATGTGTATTATTTAGGAATATGAAGACACACTAGACAAGTCAGACTCAAGGTAAGGGATTTCGTCTCAATTTACATTCCATTGAGACATATTTGTTATTTTGCACTAGTTTCTTTTATATAGTCTATATACTACCATTTGAAATTTCATATCAAAAAAATAGTTATTATCATGATATTATAAGTTTAATTTAATTTTATTACTTCATGTAGAATATTATTCAAATGTTTTGATGTGGTATGGGACACATTGGAATGTTTGAAGACTACCCTCCTTATGCCCATTTTTAATGACTATCTTTGCAATATCACGTTATTTGGTGACAATTCACAATCTCTTAAAACAATCACTTTATTATTGTGAACATAACTTCTTATATATGGTGTAAATACTTCCACATTGTCATATAATATCATGATTAATTCATTTATTACAATATTTTCAGTTTCAATTTGAATTATTTCATCAAAGGGGATTTTAGTTAATAGTTACCATGTGTAGAAGAGATTTAGTTACCCAATTCCTTTTGGATTGTGTAATACCACTTACTAATTATCACTAATATTCAATAATTATGTTTATAAGGAATTTCCAATCTATTTATTTATTTATAATTCCTTATTTGCATTTAATGTTGGGACACATATTTTATTTGTTTCCTGATTCTCACTTCAACATTATGGTCTTTTCAAGGGTTTTACATCAAAATATAATTTTATTCCGGATTGTTTAAACTTGAATTTCCATCAGAAAAAATTAGTTGACCACTGTATAATATATGATTTCATTTTGTCATTCATTGTTTATTCATAAATATTTTCAATTATTAGTATCATTTTTCACACTCCGGTACTCAAGATGATTTAAAAATTGTTTTTAAGGAAACTTGACTTCATTTCTCTCCTTAGTCGGAGAACCTATTTACTTATAAATACTATTATTTATTAATATGTTTTGAAAATTATTTTTATCCATTTCAATATGATTTAGTAAATACATTTTTAACCTTTTTTTCTTTTACCCATGTTTTCAAAACAATCTTCTTATTTCTTTCCAAACGAGGAACTTGTCTAACCTTTTACGTACAAAAGAAAATTTATTTCAACCTTGTAGAAAATGTACTGATTTACCCACCATTATTTATTAGAATATTCCTTGTCAATTTTAAAATGTAAATTTTTAAAGAATTGTTTTTCAAAAGTTATTTTAAAAAATGATATTTTCCTCAAGAATATTTTAAAATGTTTTTTATATTGATTCCATTCATCATCAACAACAACCCTTTATTTTACACCAATTGTGATATATCATATTGATATCTTCTTAATTATCCCTCAAGATAGATTATAATTTTTTGTCTAATGATAGTATTGAAATTCACTGCCTTGATTTCTTTTAGTACCTTCGAAATATTCAATTTCTTATGATCATTAAAAATTTAATTTCCCCTAACTATCCACATCATTTATCATGGATATTACTATCACCTAAAATTTACACCATATTTTATATGATGTTTACATTTAATGTTATTTGATTATTTAGGGAAATATTGACAAGTCTGTTTTCTTTATTCCATATTGATATTTGATAAGGATTATTATTTATGTTAAATAATTGATATGAGGAATGATTTGGACTAGTAAGGATGGGTGGGGAGAAGATTTTATATATCACCTCTATGTATTGATAGGTTATCATTAGATAAATAAGTTGAACCAATTAAAAAAATTGTATCTATTTTTTTAACTATATTGTGAACATTATCGAGGTTATAGGTATTCATTTTCCATAGACAATATGTCCAAAAATTAAACATTTCCATCATAGTGTCAGCAAATTTTCATTCATGATATTTTCAATCGACATATTGATGGATAAATTTCATTTTCATTTAATTGATTAAATGTAATGAGTTTTATTTTTATTACCTTTATATATTGATTTTTCCTTATCTAGTTATTTAAATGGGACATGTTTTCCTTTATTACTTATCCATATTTTTTATACACTTACTTCTTAGTTTATTGACTACATGGTTTGTGTGTTGAGTTATTTACCATTATATTGTTATTATTCTCATTGATTAATTACTAATTTAGCTATACTTTTCCCTTAATGATCATTTGAAATCACCCGTATTATGTTTCCTTACCCAGAAATCCATGAATTTTGGTATGAAATATGATGAGGGATTAACTATATGAAATTAAGTTGTTTTTAATGTTATTTATTTATATTTTTTGCATAATTATTGTATAAATTTTTAGTAGTAGAATCATGTATGTATTTTGTTTACCAAGACTACTAAACTCTTCGGTCCTTCAGGATTAGTTTCTTCGTAATCATACTATTGTAATTAATAGCAGATAATGACTACTGGCTATCAATGTTCAGGTCACTATACTTGGTATTAAATAATGTTTAGTAGAAACTTAGGAACTTGATTTTGGAAAACATAGATTACATAAAATAAGACTAAGATAGATTTTTAGTATAAGTTTAGAAGAACATGCCAGAAATTTGGTAAGGCTGAAATTATGTGAGTAGTCCTAGAAATACATCCCTATCCGGTCAGTAAAAATATACATGGTTCTAAAATAGATGTATTTAGGGGTACCAAATCTTACAAGGTGTGTTGGCCTAACTTGACATAACCTAGTAAACAATAATGATCCTTACCGTGAACCTTGTTTGACACTCTCGGGAGATATGCTGATGATAAATCACATTTTCTCTACAATCATTTATAATGTATTTTATCATTTGATGAAAATAAATAACATAGGTTAATCATACGACATTTTATCTTGAACTTATGGTGTAATAATTTAGATATACTATAAAATATTATTTTATTTTCTCACTAAGGCTATTTGTACTCACCCTATGATTTATGGTTTTAGTTAATAGTTCGATCCTGAAGGGGTCAAGATAAATTTTAACAAGAAATAAAATGAGAATAAAATGAGTAAAAAATAGGCGTTTATTGGATTGATTGATATCATTTCAAAACTCATCAATTTTCCAAAAATATTATTAACATAAATGTACCTTATCCAACTTTATAACTCAAAAAATAAGGGAATGATCGTATTTTCTAAGAGCCTAAGTGGTGGAGACAATAAAGAAAAGACGTCTTGATTTTCCTTATGCATGAAATGTGGTAGGAGAGACAAATTAAAGTGTCTAAATGGAATGGGTAACTGATTTATGTGTGGGAAAAAACTACACAATGCAAATAATTTTAGAGGAAAAATGAAGAGTGTGATGAAAGGAAATGAAACTCACCCTAAGGAGTCCTTTATTATTCGTTGCATTAAATTCTTGGAACCTAGTCATTACCCAAGTCAATTTTCTCATCTAGAGGATAAAATCATGACCATGGAAGGGCCAATGTGAAAATAAAATGGATAAAGTATTTATGTATTGATGTTTTGTTGAAAACCTTTGTCAAAAGGTTATTTAGTGAATAAACTTTTTTCAAGGATGTACTACATATTTATTTTAGAAGTTATATTATCATGGTTCATGAAATGGAAAACCCATATGTCCATTGTGAAACCATCAAATCCAGAAAGGCTGTAAGTCTTGAGCCCATGAATGAAGGATGATAAGGGTTTCACACTAACCACTAACCTACGCAATATCCTGGTTAACATGTCTTATTTTTATTTTTTCATGATTAAATATTAATGTTTAACTAGTTTTATTTGTTTTGAAGGTAGAGATTTTTTTCTACCTTAATAGTTTTGTAAATTAGTTTAATATAAATAGTTAGACTTGTCACTGTTTTATGGGACAAAAGATCCTACAGAAATACAATTTATTGAATCTGGTATCAAAATTAAATTTTGGAAGAATTGGAAAAATGATTGTAGAACAAAAAAAGGATGAAATTGTGTTTATTGAAATATATCAAGTATTCGTATTTCCTTATATTCTTTGGTAGTAAAATAATTAACCAAGATTTTGAAAATGTATTAGAAGTTGATTTCTATACTAATACCTCAATTTTTTTGAATAGATGGAATTCTAAATCATTACAAATTTATGACTTTGAGGCCCTCAACATTTAACTAATATCTAAATTGTTTGTGATTAATGACCTCAATGAATCCAAATAAATATTTATGATTTTCCTCTAAGTATGTATCTCAAATTTCCACTAATGCTCTCCTACTTACAGACCTAGTTTTATTTAAGTTGACAAGATCTATGTACTCACCATTCCATCTTTTCTAGAGGATGTTTTATGAACCCTTCTCACGATCTGGGATTGAATACATTTGAATTATATATAAAACTATCACTAATATCAAGTTTAAATTGTGAGGATGTAATTTAATTAGGGTGGAAAGAATTTAATGCCCTGAAAATATAAAGCTGGAATATTGTATTCTATAGAATGTATGACACGAAACACCAATCATGCAAGAGAAAATAATATCCTAATAATTTAAAATATATTTACAATTTTAGTTAAATTAAATATATTTTATGAATTGAAATTAACAAGGAACTGAGTTAGTATATGGAACATGAAAAAAGTGTCTCTTCAATGGATTTCATTACACAGAATGTTAAGTTTTTTAAAATATATTATTAAAATATTATTATTTATTTTAATAAGAAATAACATAGACATTAAATTATCTATTATGAATAGTCTTAATTATCTTATGAAAATATATGTTTTACAGAAATATAAAATTAATTCATTTGTGTTAAATTAATTAGAAATGAAAATAAGAACCATTTGAATATAAATGGAATATTTTAAAAGATACTATTTTTATTCCCACTAAGTTATTTTATCATAATAAATTAAATTAATTATAAATATTGAGTTATATTATATTAATTGATATGATATATATTCAGTAAAACATTTTTTATATTTATCCAATAGATTTGATAATCATAAGATATGGACAAACCCAATGTTACACATAAAATCTTATATTTTTATTAAGGCACCTTTACCGCCTTTTAATTTTGATCCTATTTCAAATAAATTTTTTAGTAATTTAATAAATATTATATAGAAAAATAAACTTAATCTTTGAAATTAAAACATAAAAATTAAGTTAGGGGAATTTTTTTTATTTTTCTATGATCTTTCATTTTTAAGGAAATTGACAATACTGAAATTTAATTCAAAGACAATTTTTCGTATAATTTATTTACAAGGATAAATTATAATTTAGATTGGTTTGAAAGATTAATTATATAATTATTTTATAATTTAATCCAATTTTGGTCATTGAAATCAATTTCATTTTTTATTGGGTATAAAAACTTAGCAAGCCTTTGGATGTTTTTACTTTAAAAACCATCATTGTATTTCTGTCTACGAGATTAAATTTAAATTTATTTCTACCACTTATGTGTTCAGAATTTGGAAAAATGGATTCCATATTTATAATCAGAATATAATAAAAATTATAACCTGGTAAACATTATTTTTGACAAAAACAATTTTTAGAAACAATTAAAATTATTTACAACGATTAAGGTAAAATTATATGTTATAAGGGACTAAAACTGAATATTAAGGGCCCAAATGACCTAGAAAATTTTAAAATATCCATTTGATGGAAATATTTATAACCTTTCCTACATTGGAACTAAATTTATCTATTATTCTGTCCGTATTCAATGTGGAAAACTTGTATAGAATTTCAGTGTCAAAATATTACAAGAGTTTCATTCCTCCTCCAATATAAAAGGCCTCGCCTCATCCCACTTCCTCACACATATAAAGACAATTTGGCATGAAAAAGATCTAAAAAACTAAATCCTAAAAATCCCTTACATAAACCTGTAATCCTAAAAATTTTCAGAAATCCATCCGAGGAGGCCTTTTGGTACACACTGGAAAGAGTCACCCGATTTAGAGGTAATATCTTTCCTTAAGCTCTTTAGTTTTATTTCCATTATATACCCTATAATGTATCTTTATTCCATGATCATGTTTTAACCAAAATATAATAAATATAATGATATGTTTTTCTTATAAGGGTTTGACTTAAACATACACACACCTCCATCTAATGGGTAACAAACAGACTATTTATGTGTACAATGAACTATCACCTCATGAAACGATGATTGTTTATTTTTCATATACCTCCTTCCAAGGATTGGAATTATGATGGAAGATAAGTTTATATATATTATATAAGATATTTATTATTTATTTATGCTTCTTTTTTTCTTCTATAACACATACCCTTATACTTTCAATTTTATGTAAATATGATATCAACATTTGTGGAAAAGTGGACTACCACCCCCTCAAAGAAATGTGATTTGTTCACACTATACATTGGATGATTAATGGATAGTTTTAATTAATAATATATAATATAAAAAAATCTATATTATTTTCTGGAAATAAATAACTTTCTATATATATCCTAAGTATCATTTTCATTATTGCCCTTTCTTAGACACTAAAAAAGTGATAACGCCCTTCTTGGAGGTGTGGACTACCTTCTCCTCGACAGGATGTGACTCTTTTTACATCAAAAATATATATATAAGTATATATGATTAAATAATATTTTATTTATGATATAATTGTAATTATGGAATGATATAATACTATAATCTTCTTTCCAAAATAATATTTGAAAAATGGAAATGATACTAATGCGTATGTACAACCTGCCATCTCAATGACTGTAACATTGGTTCAGTTTTCATAACCACAATTCATGATTGTTTTTAAAATAACAATTGATGAAAATATATGATAATTATGTCATGATTAATATTTATAAAACTTTATATAATGACCCCATTGACTATAGTTGACCATCCAAATTTATTTTTGACACATAAACCAAATTTAGTCAAAACACCTGACATAAACATAGTTGTTTACATAGTTGTATACAAAATGGTAATAATTGAAATTAAAGTAATGATAAATATGAAAATATTTCTGAATAATGTAAATAATTAACATAAGTGTATTATTTAGTAATATAAGACAGATGTTACAAGTCAGACTAAAGGTAAGGGATTTCATCTCAATTTACAGTCCATTAAGAGTTAATGTTATTCATACATGGATAATATGATTCGAATGTTTCAAAGTGGTATGGGACACTATTTAATGATTAAGTATTACCCTCCTCAAGAACAATTTTAATGATAATCTTTGAAATCTCAGTTACTTTTGTGATTGTCAAATTTATATTGAATCAATAAATTTATTTTTGTGCACATAATTTCATATATATGGTGTTAATATTTCAATTTTTTATATAATATAAATTTTCAATCATTATTCATGATATTTTGAGTTTCAATTTGAATTATTTCATTTAAGGGGATTTTGAGTAAAAAGTTAACAAATGGAAAATATATTTCATAACCCAATTCATTTTTCATGGGATTATTCCACTTCCTCATTGTCATTAACATTATACTATTATGTGTATAATGACTTAAAATATCTGTTTATGTATTTCCACTTAATAATGTGTATTTATTATTGATACACATTATCTATTCATTGATTCATTATAACTTAAATGTTATAGTCTTTTTATGTTTATTACTTCACAATCTCATTTTATTGCGGATTGTTTACATATTAATCTACATCAATTGAAATTATTTGATCATTGTTTAATAAAACCTATCATTTTATCCTCCTATGGTTATTCATGATCATTCTCAAGTATTAGTACCATTTTTCCACTCTTTAGTACTCAATATGGTTTAGAAAATGTTTTTAAGAAAACATGAATTCATCTCTCTATTTAGTCTGAGAACTTGTTTCCTTCTAGAAACCATGTTTAAATAAAAATTTATCAAAATCTGGTTTACCCTTTTCAAAATCATTTAATAAAATAATTTTCAACTTTTTGTATTTTACACATGTTTTCAAAATAATCTAGTTTTCTCTTTCCAAACAAGGAATTTTTCTATCCTTTTACTGTGAAAAAGGAACGTTCTTTTTACCTTATACAAAAATATAAAGATTTACTAACCATCAATTCTTTGATGCTTCATTTATAAGTTTATAAGGTATCTTTTTAAAGAAAATTCATTCATAAGTTATTTTTTAATCAAAATGTTATTTTTTGTAAGAATATTTCTAAAAATATCTTTTTATAATGTTTCCATTCATCAATGAAAACAACCCTTTATTTTACTCTACCTTAGATATGTTGTACTGATACCATCCTTACTCTTCCTTTGGATGGTTTATAAATTATTTTAAAAAGGTTAATATTAACATTATCTTGAATGATTTCCCTTAGACCTCTTGAAATTTTAAATTTCCTATGATCATTGAAAATTGAATTTCCCCTAATTATCCATATCATTTATCATGGATATTAAAATTTCCTAAACCATATACCATATGTAATATTGTTTTTTCATTGATGGTTATTTTATTATTTGGGGAAATATTGATAAGCCCGTATTACTTATTCCATAGTGACATTTGACAAGGAATATTATTTATTTTAATTAATTTATATAAGGAATGATTTGGATGATAATGATGGGTGGGTCCTAGACTTTGTATATCCCCTCGATGAATCAAGAGGTTCTCAGGGGAAAAATATGTCCAGAAATTAAAAAGGTTTCTATCCTTAGTTTCAGCCATCTTGTGAAAGGTATTTATAGTATATTTTTTCTTATGTCTTAGACATGAAAGCTAATAATTAATCATTTCGTTCATATCGTTTCGTTTGTTATTCATCTATGAGGTTTTATGTCAATATTTCTGTTGATATTTTTTTAGTTCATTGATAAAATGGAATGTGTTTTAGTTTTCTTACCATGCCATATTTATATTTCTTTATCATGTTATTTGAATGGAACACATTTCCAGTTGTTACCTTGCTATATTTTTTATGCACTTCCTTATTAGTTTTTTGATTACATGGTACATGTGTTTATTTAATAACAATGCCATAATTATTATTCTCATTGATTCATTATTGCTTCTATTATACTTTTCCCTTATTGTGCATTTGATCTAACCATTATTTTGTTTCCTTCCCAAGTAATCTAAGAGGTGTAATATGAAATATGTTCACGGATATAATAGATGGAATAAAATTATTCTAAAAGTTATTTATTTAGAAAAATATTACGTTTTAATTAGTTTATTAATTTTTTAAAGTAGAATCATTTATATATCATTTTTTCCAAGACTAATTAAATCTTTAGTCTTTTGGGATTTCATTCATTATAATCATGATAATTTAATTGATAGAATACACTGAATTCAGGCTATCTAGGGTTGGGTCACTACAATTAGAAAGTATATAGTCTCACCAATTCATGTGAAGGATTCCATATCAAACCTAAACATAGCCACAATTTTTATTTTAAAATATCTATATATGGCTTGATTTATGTTTAAAAATATTTCATAGATAAATATAGGTCTTCTATCATAGGAAAACTTGTACCTTCCTAACCATTTATCTAATTTTCATAGAAATTTTGGTCAAACTAATTTGGTAGGATTTAGTCTAGAAAATATTAATTTTTATTAAAACATTTCATTCTAATACTCCACAATTCATTTCATAAATGATTTAATTTGAAAAAACCTTTCATGAATTTTTATAATGATCATATTTAATTCCAAGGTCCCCCATTGATATAGTTGAAGCTCATGTGCAACATATACAACCCACCTATACTTACCCAAGGTTATATGTTTTTTCTTAAGAAAGAGACTCTCTAACTCCACATTCCTTAGATAAAATAATAGTGCATATTCTTCTTCAAACTAGGTCGATGGTCAAATTTATTATATCGAAGCAATAATAGAAATGTGGACCCATTATTCACACAAGGAAAGTGGTTTAACAATATTATTTTGTTTTATGCCACCATTCTCCAATTCAAGTAATTCAAAAAATGGTTTATATCTATCACTTTACTTTATTAAAATATATTGGACTGTTTATTACTCTTTGGCCTAAAAATGGATTGCAATGTTTCTCACCCTTTGGTTATTCACACCTGTGAAATATCAATTCATTTTAGGTAGGTTATATTCAATATTTGGAAAACCAATTTTCATAATTCTACTTCATGGTACATGAGTGTAAATCACATTTTTTATCTGAAATCTATAAACATAAACTAGGAGAAACATTATGGTCAATGTTAAATGACATTTAGACATTATATTATTGGTATGATCTAGGAAATATAAATTTCAGACACAATCAACTATTACCATTAGAAGGTTTTAACCCGACACTAGGTACATCATTCAAATGGAGTCATTTCTTCACTTATCACTAAGAAGGAAACCTCACATTCATCAAATATTTATTTACAATATCTCGATATATACATTAGTTAATGTTTGATGATAATAAATTTTAGACAAAATTTTTACCAAATATGTATACCTTTCAACATCCATCATTTAATTTTTTTCGTTTGAAAAATCCTAAGCTAAAATCAAAAGTGATATAATAAATTCCCTTTTAAAACAGATAATAATATATATGAGTAAGAGTCAAGTATTTTCTCACTAAAACATCCCTTTGAGATCTTATTAAAAAGTAATAGTGTAATAGATAATTAAAAAAATGATTATAGAGACCAACATTTACCATAAGAAAAATTCATGTTATGCACACTAGGTATATGGATCTAGGAAAAAGTTAAGGAATATTTATACTTCTTATATACCTAACTTCAATTTTTTTATAAAGATTGTAATGATATATGTTTAGGGGTGGTCATGTTCTATTTAAACATTAACACATTCACATCAAAATAAATTTCGATATTTATTCTGTATTTAAGCCTCCATACACTCATATACATATGCTATAACATTGGATATTGGTAATTACACATGTGATACATATATAGACATTTTATTCTCCACCTAGAGAAAAATTATTGTAGAAAGTAATCTATCATCTGTATTATATCTAATAAGTTAACAATGGACTATGATGATGAAATATGCACTACATATATATCATAACTATACCTATCTAAGTGAACATGCTTGAAAATACAGTGGATCGAGGAAATTATTTTCCATTCATGACTCAATTATTTAAGATCATGGTTTATAAATATTGTCGCCATTTTAATGATAAATTATATTTGATGTCTTTGAAGCTACTCATCGTGTAATTTCTCAATTTATCAGAATTTAATATTCATGAACTCAAAAAAATCCCTTAAAAAAAGAATCATGTCATTTATTGAATAAAAAGGATGAATGTATCTATAAGATGGAGGATTATTATACCAAACTAGAAGGGACTGATGATAAAAATTAATAAGAGAGATATGAAAAGAGGTACTAGGAAGGATACTATAATTTAAATGACATTTATTGGTTTAATAAATCACTAAGGATAATCCTTTTTACTATCTTCTCCATTAGCTAATGAGAATAACTTCTCAAAAACTGCAACTAATTCCTAAAATTCCCACAATATAAATTTATCATATCCCACAACTTTATCTATCTACTTTCTCATAAATTCCATGGGTGTATATTTCATATTTTTATGTAAAATTTGAATAACTATATAATATATTGTTATTATTCTTCTAATTTTTACATGTTTTGTTCTTGAGTTATAAACACCATGAATTCAATATGTTGATCATTCATTTTGGAAACATAAATATATCAAACTAATGTCTCTAATTATTCTTCTGATCAGAGAAAAATAGGTACATCTCGTTCCTATAACATTACTAGACTTGAGAATGGTGGGTTTTCTGTAGTCATAGATATGAAGGATTTGAAACAACATATTGATCTTTGTATGTTTTCAATTCTTGGTTGCATTATTTATTCCAAATGTGATAAACCCTGGATTCACCTTGATCTTAAAAATATAATATCTCATTGCTGGGTTTCAGTAGCTGGAGATTGATTCCTATTGGGGGAGGTTTTTTTCATCTCATTTTTCAATTAGGGGATGATTTTAATTAAGTATGGGATTTTGGAAACCTACATCTCAAACCTAGTGCTTCGAGATTATCTAAATGGGATGTTAATTTTAATCCCTTTAAACTTATGAAAACCAATGCCCAGATCTGCATCAGAATTCATGGGTTTAATTGGATGTATTGGTATCATAAGATCCTTAATGACCTTGGCTAATGTGTTGGCACTCCTATTAGAATGGATCAGAAAACTTTGGAGGGGGATCTTGGATATTTTTCTAGAATTCTTGTTGATGTTAATCAAGAAAATAAATGACCGGATAATGTCCCTTTGATTTCTAATGGTAATAAGATTGATGTCAAAGTAGAATATGAATGTGTTTGTTATTTTTGTGAGGTTTTCAATATTTTTGTTCATTCTATGGTGAATTGTAGGATACCTCAAAATAAAGTTAATGAGGTTCCCAAATAGAAGGATTGGAAGGAGGTTAATCGGAATAAAAAAAGAAGGTCTTTGTGGAAAAGAAGGGTCCCTCAATGGATAAACCTGGTTCGTCCAGATTTATAGTTACTTCTAATAAATCTTGGGTAGATATCTCTAATGATGTTGAACAAGGTTGGATTCTTGATCTGTCTAGTCCTCTTGCTAAGATTGGTTATTAAATGGATAAATATGGTGGATTAACATGCATAGTGGATCACATTTTGGATCAGAATATTTCTTCTGAGATTTATGACCTGGTTATTTTTTTAGAAAAAGATATTGAGGATTGTTTATTGAGGTAGGATTTGGAGGATAATATTTCTGAGCTTGTGGTTTCTTTTCAGGATAGTGTGAATTCTGGGATTCCCCAGGTCTTTATTGATCCTGTTATTCCCTCCATTGCACCCGTCACTTCCCCAGTTCAGGTTGATGGAGCTCCTGCTTCTCTTATTGCAGATTCAACTATAAAGGGAGTGGAACCTTCTTCTTTCAAGCCGGATTCTTCTTCTTTGGAAGGGGTTATTGGGGTCTCTTTTTCTTTTGGTGGTACTGCTGCACTGGTTGAGGAAATTGAGGCTCTTGTTTTATCTTGTGGTGATGTGACATTGTAGGGTATGGGTGTTCCTAATACATCCAGAGGTCCAGTTTACATCCTCAATGTTGGTGTTAAAAATGGAAAAGGAACCTCCAGTAATTTGGATATAAGTGATCTATAACAAGGGTCCTCCAGTCCTAAGATAAAGGATGGAAGGACTCCTAAGTCTAGAAAATAGGTAACTTTGGGGGTCAAAAAAGGGGGAAATCATCCTGGTCTTAGATTTAAATGGTGATTATGTTATCTAATTTTTAGGGACTGGCCAATCATGATACCATGAGGTCCCTTAGGCTCTCCATTCTAAAACATAGGCCCCTTCTCATTTGTTTTTCTGAACCCAAAAGAGTTTTTTATCCCAATATTTCCAATTTTGAAAATCCTGGTTTTATTTTGGGGAATCTAATAGATCCTCATCATATATTAAATTTTTACGGGTTTTGGCTCATTGTTCTTTATCTCATATTTCCCTAATAGTTTATACTGATCAGCATGTCACATGATCCTTCAATCTTCAAGGGATCCAACATTTCATCACTTTTATTTATGCCGATGATGGTTATCAGGGTCATAGGAATTTATAGATGGATATTGGATCTCTCAACTCTTTAATCTCTGGTCTGTGGTTTATCCTTGGTGATTTCAACACCATCATGAATTCTGATGATAAGATTGGAGCTTTGACTATTGTCATTTCTTCAAGAGATTTCAAAGATTGTGTTAATGATAATGGGTTGATTGAATTTAATCTTTTTGGGGATATGTATTCTTCGTACATGAATGTTTTTGATATATTTGTTTCTAGTAGAATTGATAGGGATTTTTTCAATGGGGATTATCTTGATTTCTGGGGTTTTATTTCTTGTATGACTCTTTCCAGAATTAACTATGATCATCATCCTATTTTGGTTGACCTTGTGAGTAAGGATCCCAAACCTACTATACCTTTTAGATTTAATAAATCTTGGGTTAATCATCATGAATATAGAACTATTTTTTAACAAACATGGAGTTCTTGGAATGGTAGGGTCAATGATTTTTCCTACATCATCAAGGTCAAACTCTTAAAAATAAATTTGAAATTCTGAAGTAAATTTCGTTTCAATTCCCTTGATTCTGAAATTTTGCACTCTGGAGGAGTCTCTTCAAAAAATGCAAGAAAAAAATTCTTCAAATGAATTCTCTAATGGTGTTTTGGTTGAGACTTAGCTGGTTTACCAGATTAATAATTTATTGAATCTCAACGATGCTTTGCAAAGAGACGACTTTAAGGATAATTGGTTGAGAGATGGGGATAGAAATTCTAAAATTTTCAATTCATTGTAGAGAATTATAAAAGTATCAAGGCCTCTCTCTTTGGTTAGAAATGGGAATAATGTCTTCGACAACAAAAAAGGATCTTTCTGAGCATGTTGTTACTTATTTTATGGATCTATTTACCGGTCATGTCCCTATTGCTGATCCAATGGAGAGTATTATTCCGACTCTTGTTAATCAAGAGGATAATTCCAACCATACATCTATTCCTTTGGAATTTGAAATCAATGAAGTGGCCTTTAGTCTAAAGTCTGATAGCTCCCCTGGTCCAGATGGTTTTGGGAAAATTTTCTTTCAGACATACTAGGGCGTCATTCATGATGATGTTTTCAGGTTGGTTACTCGTTTTTTAAAGGAGTTTCTCTTACTCAGGGCATGAATGATCAATTCCTTGTCATCATTCCAAATATGGATAATGCTAACAAGATTCATTTTCCAGACAAGTTTCCATGATCAATAAATTTTTTAAAATTATTTGCAAAATATTGGCCACGAGGTTGTCCTCTATTACTAGTAAGATTATTTATCCAAATTAGTTTGAATTTATTAAGGGTATGTCTATTCAATATTGTCTTATTACTAATTCAGAATTTGTTAACCTTATTATGAAATCTACAAGGGATGGTAATATATCTCTCAAGTTGGATTCCAGGAAAGCCTTTGATACTATAAATTGGAATTTCATTTATAAGGTTCTACATTTTTTTGGTTTTGATGATGTTTTCATTAATTGGGTTAAAATAATTTTGGAATTTTCTCATCTCTCTGTCCTTTTTAATGGTTCACACAGGGGATAATTTTCTTGTTCTAGAGGTTTCAGACAAGGTCACCCTCTCTCGGCCATTATTTTTTCCATGGAGGAGGATTTTCTTAGTAGATTACTTTCTAATATGGATGGCAATGGGAAACTGAGGTCTATTAGTGCTGGTAGAGATTTTTTTGCTCCCAATCAATTTTTATATGCTGATAATATTATTCTAATCACTAAAGGGGATATGAGATATATTAAAAATATTAGGCGTGCCCTTTTGTATTATGAAAAACTCTATGGGAAAGAGATTAGTTGGAATGAGTCCTTTATTTTGGTAGGAATTTCCCTATTTCTAGGAAGACGTGAATTATTAGTGATTTGGGTATTCATGAAGGAGTATTTCTCTTTACATATTTGGGTGTTCTTATGTTTTAGGGGGGGCCTAAAGCTTGTTATTTTTCTGATATTCATTGTAATATTAAAAGGCATCTTGCTACCTGGAAGGGTAAGTCCCTCTCCCTGGCGGGTCATGTTTTTTTGGTTAGGGATGTGATCATTTATATGTTTGTTTATTCTTTCCTGGTCTATAAGTGGATGATCTATCTCATCAAGAGAATTAGGGTTTCTTTAAAAAATACCAATTTTAGTTGTAATATTTTGGAGAGGAAATTAGATATGGTCTCTCGGAATAATTGTTGTAAGCCCTATAATGCTGGGGGTCTTGGTATTAAAAATCTTGAGGTGTTTAGTGTTTCTTTACAGGCTTTATTCAATTGGAGGCTTGTCAATTATAATTATGAGTCTCTAGAATTTTTCCATATTAAATTCAAGGATAGGATGATGAATGGGGTTTTTAATAATCTGGATTCTTCTTTTTGGCCTGCTTTTAAATCCATTTTATCATCCATTGACTCTCATTCTAGATGGCTTGTTTCACGGAACATATCATTATCCTTTTGGAAGGCCAACTGGACTATCTATCCCCTAGCCGATTCCTTAATGAATGATGATTTTAATGTTGATCTCAATGCTATGATTAAAGACCAACTTGATAATATGGGGGGTCTCTCTAATAATATTGTTACTATTATCAATAGTTATTGCTTCTCTAACAGATTGGATTTTTGGGCTTGAGAACCTACTATAAATGGCTTGTAGAATTCTAAAAAATTTTATAGTCATTATGTATCTTGCCATATAGGTTGTAAGTGGATGAGGGATCTTCATATGAACTTTATTAGGCCTTCTTGGACAACATTTTCCAGGAGGCTGGCTCATGGTAATCTTCTTACTTATTGTTTCCTTAAAAACGTGGGATCTATCTCTGTTCATCATGTGTGTTTTTTTATCAACATAGGGATGATATTGATCATTTATTTATTAGTTTTGTTAATTCCTCTACAATGTGGAAGTTTGTTTATGATATTTTTGATATCCCTATGCCTATTATGTCTTCATTTCATAATTCCCTTTAAGGATGGAATTCTATTTCACTTTCTCCTCAATTAATGGATCTTTTTAGGGTCCCTACTACTGTACTCCTTCATTTTATTTGGTTTCCTCTGAATAAGGTTATTAATGATAGATTTTCCTTCTCAGAAATTAGGAGTTTATCAGTTTTTCTTGCTACTATGAGTATTGTTGATATTCCAAGGAAGCATTTTTTTTCTTCAACTCGGTTCATGATTTGTCTTTTCTGAACCAGATTGGTGTTAAGGGAAACATCATACCTCCACATGGTACTTTAGAAGTTCTTTGGAAGGAAATTTTTTTTGGTTGGTTAAAAGTTAATTCAGACGTTGCTTTTAGGGGTAATCCGGGGCTTTCTGGTTATAGTGCTATTTTCAGAAATCATAAAGGGTACCTCCTTGGTTGTTTTCATGGTCCTTGTGGCTTCTCATCTTCACTAGATGGTGAAATTATTGGCATTATCATTTCTTTGGATCATTCCATGAAGTGCAGTTGGGATAATTTATGGATTGAGAGTGATTCGACTATTGAAATTTCTGTTATAAAGATGGGACTTTCTCACTTGTCCTAGAAGCTATCCAATTGTTTGATTAATTGTTTGGAGACTCTATTTTCCTTGAATTATATTATCACTCACATTTATATGGAACCCAATTATTTTGCTGATGGCCTGGAAAATAACGATGTAAATGGAGTTGATTTTGTTTGGTATGATCATGTCCCTCATGATCTCCTTCCTTTTCTTAAAAAGGATTGTAACAATTCTCCCATTTGTAGACTTCTATAAGCTGTATCTTTTCTCTGTTTGAGGCTATTTTGTAAGGGTTTTCTCATCCTTCTATTCTTCTTTATTTCTTTGGGGTTTGTTTTCCTAGTTTTATTCTTTATTCTTCTTTAGAGTGGATTGCTTCTATTTTTTCTACAGGTATGAAGTAGTAGGACTTCAGTTCTCTGTTATTTTCTACACAGGTTTTCAAGATGCAAATTTATTTGGGGCATATTTCATGGAGTGCCATCCTAGAGTGGACTACATTGTTGATATTTTTAGGAGCTATATTATCTCGTGGGAGCAGTGCATGATCCGAAGTAGTCTTTTGCTGCCTTTGTTGGGGGCTCATAGGTGTCTTTGATGATTGGTGTTATGAAGTCTTCTCTGAGGAAGGTTGACCTACTCCTACATTGGAGTCATTGATGGAAGTCTTCGTGAATGATGTTTTTTTCACTTCTCACAGCACTCATGCTTATACATAGGCTGTTTCTATGTACCTAAAGCCTTATGTGGCGGGCTTCCTTATGCAGAATCTTCTACATGACATCCAGAGCCCACCCTATTTAAATAGACGTTTCTTGTTGCTTTGGTTTTTGTTCTTTTTCACCATAACCATACATTATAATTGTTTGGTGTTTCTTGTTTTTATTTTTTCTTATAGTGTTTTAATTATTTATTTAATAAAATTCCATATCAATGGAATTTAGTGAAATATTATTTTAAATAAATTTGATGTGAAATTATTGGGTCATGTTTGTTTATCCAATTGTAATTCTATCTTAGTCATCACTTTTTTTCTATGCTTATTATTAAATTATTAATGATATGTTTCATAATTTCTTCTCATATCACCCTTGTTTGAATGACTTTTTTGAGGCTTAACTTAATATATATCTAGACTTGGTCTACTCTCCCACCTATATGTAATTGTGATATAGTAAATCACTCATAGATTACATAGGAAAGACCCAATCGAGTTTCATACTTTCTAATCAATCCACAAGTTTCTACATCATCTTTTCACACATTTTATTAATTATCAAGAACTTCACCACTCAAACTAATATATTACATTATTTTTATGCTAAAATTAGTTGAGGGAGATAATGGATAATTGATGAAGGTAGTACACAATAAAAAAAAAATAAAAAAAATATAATTTCACTCAAAATTTTTAACTTTTAAGAAACCCTAACATCATTTAGCAGAAAATATATATATTTTTGACTTATTAATGTGCATTAATGAAGCATTATTTGTGGATAAATTGTTTCCCGGATTTCATAGCCAAACCGATGCATTTTTTTAATTTAATTATTTTGGGTCTCACTTTTGAGCTTCAGTTTGAGCAGATTTTAATTTAGAAATCAAATTGGTTTCTTTTACGGGTGTGTGATCGTGCACAAGACCATCCATGGTGTCTGAAATCAATAAATAATGTTATTTTTGTGGTTGGTTTTATAATTTTAGTTGTATTAAAAATCTTAAATTTTCTATGATTTTTTATGATTTTCTTTTATTCTTTGATTCTTTATTTGTATTTTTATTTTATTCTTTACTATTATAATTTTTTCTCCAATTTTTTCTTCCTCCCTAGGTTCCCTTGCGCGTATCCCCCTTACACCCTAACCCTACCCGTCAAACCCATCCCCCCTTGACCTCCAGTCCAACACTCGTCCTTCCCTCTAGCTGTAAAAACAAGTGACCCACACCGCCGCTGCCTCACGCCAAACCTGTGATGATGATACCTCACACTGAACTTGTACTACCCCTCACACAACTATTGTGCTCCTCATCCTCACATATGGATCCTTTCAATCGAGTCCTTCCGGATAAACCCTTTCCGATGCAATGACCTCTTACCGGCACAACCCCCCGACGAACCCCCCCTTAGCGTGGTATTATTTTCAGTAACTCCTTTTCTTGTGGATGGTTTCTGCAATAGGGATTCATGATATTTTGGGAGTCTATTTTGATGATTTTGTTTCAAATGTTTAAATTAGAGTGAAATTGTGGTTTCTCACGGTGCGATTGGCATGCAATGATAATTTGGCACTGAAATTTAGGGGTTATCTACACTGAGGCATGTGGTTCCATATTTAGTTATTGTTTGATGAATTAATTTTAATATTTAATCAATTTAGTGTGAAATTTAATTATTTTTCAAGGTGAGAAATTGTTTTTAATTGAGTTTTGATAATATTTGATTTACTAGTAACATGTTTATGTAATATGAGTTTGATTTAATTTTTTGAAAAACCCATGTCAATATGTTTATCACTATTTTATAATTTTTGAAATTAGTTAATTAAATTATTTATGTGCTGAAAATTTTGTTTTGATGTGGCTTTGGTGGGTAGTTGATTCTTGAGGAGGGTTTTGAGTGTTTTTTAGTGAGGAAGCTTAGGGTGTTACTTAAATTGTTTTAGAATTTTTTTTAATTATTTTAATCATATGAATAGTTCTACCCATGTCTGAAAACTGTTTTAGTGTGGGTTTGATTTTAAAAAGAGGAGTTAGAGTATCTTTTTAATGTGAATATTTGTTGTACATCTAGGAAAAGTTTTTTAATTATATAAATGATTTATTAAATTGTGAGTCTGATGAAAAATGGATCTTTGAAATGTTTTCCATGAAAGGAGTATTTTTCCTAAGTTACATTTAATTTATATTATTTTATGGGATGTGAATTTTTTTTGGTTTTTTTGGATCTTTTGGTAGTTATTAGACTCCCCTACATCATTGTAGTGTTTTTTTCATTGTATTGGGGATTCAAGTCATTGGTAGTGAAGATCTATACAAATATATATGGGTAGGCATGCATATATACATATCTGCCTTCCGCATGTTCCCTCATCGCTTAGGGAATATGTTCTTGGATCAATATATATGTAGACACACACACACACACACACACAGATATATATATATATATATATATATATGAAAATGTATATAAGTGTAGGTGACGTGGTCTCAGACTACCATCGTCAAAATTTGTGTGTCTTGTGGTATGTTATTCCACTTAGTTTATTCTTATTTCTACTACATAGTTATCAAACCATCTAATTTAAGGTCTGTAATTGTTTTAAAGGTTCCCAGTTACTTTTGTGTAGGGTATTGGATTGTTTTGGTTAGGTTTCAAGTCATTGATCTAAGGGTGACTCACTGACATATTCATACGTAAGTAAATATATACATGTCGGTTCCCCCATTACATGTATATTATTCCACGATAATAAATTTACAAGCATGGGGGTCTAGGTGTGCCTATGATTATATATAAAGATACATACGTACATGACTAGATATAGGTATATGCGTATAAGCATGCCTGTAAGGATCCTCTTGCACATGTTCATAGGCCTTGGGAATTTAGGCCTAGGGGCTAGTTGTCCTTTCAAGTATGCGAAGACGTATATTCTTAGTGGGGGAGCAGAAAAAATTAGTTATAATGCGCCGAGATCATAATTGGATGGATTGTTTCCACCTTGAGGTAGGCCTTCAATGCCTATACCATTAAATTTAATTGTTTAATTTCTTAAGTGTTTTAGAAATTAATTTTTTATATTAGATAGTATATGAATGCTATGAAAAGTGATGGTAATACCATTCCAATAGAGGTTGAGGAAACTGAATGTGACTTATGAAAGGTATTGATTATTTCTTATCTCATGTTTTGGCATTATTGAATCTTAAGAAATTATGCGTGATTATATTTGTAGGAAATAAGTATTATATAATAATATAGTAAAACATGGATAAATGATCGTGAAGAATGCTTGATGATTAATGTGTATAAATTTTAGTAATTAAAGTGTTATGTTGAATTGATGGATGATGATATGTTAATGTTTTAATGATGGGATTAACATGGAAGTCTTATAGTATGTGTAACCCTTAAGTTTGTTATGTATAAATGTTAATTTAGGAAGAAATATATTTTCTTTTTTAAATATAATTATAAAGAACCTTTAGGGTTTATATGGTCCTTGATTTGGAGTCAATTACAGGTTATTACATTTTTGGATGAAAAATGAAAGGCATGAGAAAAACATGAGATTAAAATATGTTATGGTTATTTTGATGATGTTATCTATTTTTGGGATTATTTTAGGAATTATATAGTTTTATAAAAAGGAAAACACTCATGAAGGGTGACAACCCATCCTGTCAGACAAGGGCATGGAAATCGAACCCCAAACCGAATGACGGCAAGGGCGCATCACTTACCACTTGCCTACATGAAGTATCTGTTTAGTATGACTGGTTCATTTTAGTTAAATGATTTTATGGATCAATAATAAGTTGATTTTTTGGGAACTTATGTTCTATCGAATGGATATCCTTATTATAGGAAAATGATTTAGTAATTATGATATAATTGATAATTTAGAAGATGTTTGATATTTTGGGAACCCTATATGCCTAATAAAAATAGAATAATATAGGATTTTATTTGACGAATAATGGTTGAATTTTATTTATTAAGAATCTATGTTTTCATTGTGGACATATAGTGACTTGGGTTATTTATGTAAATGATTAACCTGTCATGGAGAACATTTGATTAGGTTAATTACATTTATGTTTGATTCTTTAAGAGTAGTCAATGTTATTTGGAGAAAAATGTTAAGATTTATCAGGGAAGACTATGTGATAAAATCCTTATGATTGCTGGGTTTAAATTTTAGTTTGGATTATTATTTTTGAGGAATTATATGGAAAATTAGTTATTGAATGGTCTTTTTGGAAAATTGGGTATTGTTTGTTGAATCTTGAATATTAAGAGTGTTATTTATCTTTATAATGGATTATTCTTTTTGGGGATTATCTGATCTTGTAATAACCATTTCTGTTTTGGTTAATGTCTACAGCCAAGGGAAATATATGTTTCATCTTTTGTGGATTATTTTATTCTCAGAAGTTTATTCTTGCACTTTAGCTTTGACCAAGTCATCTTAAATACTCATCGTTTTGAGGAATTATGAGTGTGTATTAAATATTTTTTAAAGGATGAAAATATTTTGGAAAAGTAAGTATGTTTCCTTATGTTCTTAGTCAAGAACATACATAGATTCCTAAAATTTATGAAAAGGACCTTAAAACAAAAAATTTGTATGTTTACTTTTCCTACTAGGGGATCAAAGAGCATTTAACCCATCACAAGTTTGTGGTTCTCAAATTTTTAACTTTATTCAGATCATGTTTTCTATCACTCTCCATCAGAAAAAGATGGTTAGTTTTTCTTCCATATCCATGTTTTCCTACATGGAATCCTAGAATGTGTTATCTCAGTTGAACTTATTATTTATCTTTATTTCATTTAAAGTGATAGTTTTATTGACTATTTTTCCATTGTGTGATTTTCAATGATGTTTTCGAGCCCAATTTTAAAATTGCATTGACACAATTTCCAGAAGGGGGAAATGATGTAACAACCCACAAATTTATAGAGAAATAAATTATCATTTCTATTAATATTTATGAATAAGATTTTAATTTTACGTTAAAGAGGAAACATTTTCTGATAGCGTACTCGACACATAGTAATGGGTTCTTTTGAAATCTTACATTTCTCACAACATTGAGTTATATAGAAAAATAATACATGAATAATATTAATATTTTAGTGGTAGTTAACTCCTAGAAGTTGCATTGGTGGTAATGAACAAAATTAACTATATTTTGATTTTACAAATTTTTAAATTATTTTTCATTTATTCAATGAATTTCAATGGCTTAAAATGAGAATAAATCCATTTTAAGCATAAAATACTCTAACAATTGTAAAAGGGTGTTTTACAACCTTTTGATGGAAACACCTATTTTGAAATATTATTTTTCACTTTCATATGATTTATTTAACAAAATTATCTTCTTCTTTCAGAGCGGGAAATTAAAATCTACTTTGGATTAAATTTTCGTATTTTTTCTGATGAAATTCATATTTTAACGAATAGTGAAAAAATACTGTATTTTAATTAAAAATGGAATTTTTG
Organism: Viscum album; assembly: GCA_963277665.1. Lineage (NCBI taxonomy): Eukaryota > Viridiplantae > Streptophyta > Magnoliopsida > Santalales > Viscaceae > Viscum > Viscum album. Next base: position 1,986,496,196 of record OY728122.1, read on the forward strand.
TCTAATTTATTTATATATTTTGATTATCTAATAAATTGGTTTTAAAGTGTATTTTAATTATGTTTTGATCATGTAATCAATTTTTTTTCATTGGAAGTAATTTCAAATTTATATTGGACCAAAATACATGTCAATCTTTTGATAGTTTTTATTTCTTAAAAACCTTTTTTTGGTTTTGTCAACGAGAATTAATTTATAATTAATTTTTTCAAATTATGTGTTATGAATTTGACAAAATGGATTCCATATTTTTAATCCAATGTTCCAAATTGGTTAAATAAGTACCTTTTTATTTTTTGATGTTATGAATAGTATCTTCAGTAATTATTTTCATTTACTATGGTTAGAGTAAATCCAGTAAATAAGGGTTAAAAATAATATTTTATTAATATTAAACTAACCTAAAACATGTTATAATTCAATTAAATGAAATCTATCTAATAATGGTCAGACTTGGGTCGATTGTGGGACCCCATAGAGCCACTTGAGTGTGATAATGACTTGTAATAAGAATTAATTTTTTGTAAAGAGAAATATAAGATAAACATGTATATTTTACTAAAACAATTCTAATATATAGTTATATAACTTATATATTTTACTATAAATATTAATTAGAAATATAATAATATTTCCAACATCACGTTATTATATTTATAATTTTTATAAATTAAATAAATCAATTTATTTACGACACAATGATAATGATGTGATTACACTATTAATGAAAGATTCAAATAAATCATATTACAAATATTAATATATATGTAATTTGAATATTTTGATGCCATAAAAGTGTTTTTGGGATTAAATTGACAAATTATATTTTAGTTAATGTCTTTTTAGAAGGAATCAAGGTTTTACAAAATTAACAGAAAATCAATTACTAAACAGTGTCAAAATTGAAATAAAGGAGTTTTTTAAAACAGACACCATTTGATTAAAGGATTTAATAGTCCTAAATGTTTAATATTAGAAAAAATGAATTATATAATGTTAAAAATGTCATTAATGATCCAGTTTCGGTTCTCTTGTAATTTTATTGTAATTATAGTAACCATATATTATGAAAATAAAAGAAGACATGGTAAGAGTTAATGTTTTTAACTAATGGATAAAACTAATAGATAAGGATTTTTTAGTGACCCAAACTTATATAAAAACTATTGGTTGAAGATATTTTTACCTATTATCATATTATACTTGAAATATATCATTTTTTAACTATTATATTTCTAAAATCATATTATAATAAATTAATTTTTCAAGACTTTTCTAAATTGCCGCTCCTCCCTCTTATAAAAGGCCACCACCTATACCCACTTACTCACACCTCTAAAGCCCCTTGAATCATCAAAATTATAATCAAATAATATCTAAAAATCCATATATTCCTCTTATATGCCTTAACTTGGGAATAAAGAAATTCAAGAAATCGTTTTAGCTCAAATTGAAAGAAGATGCCTGATTTAGAGATAACGTCTTCTCTCAACTACAATCCCTTTATTTTCCTCATCCACTCCCTATTCTATTCCTCATCTATGATTACATAACAAAACCAATATTATCAATATACTAGGTTGTTTTCAATGAAAGTATTCAAACTACAATTGCACCCACAGCTCCACCTAATGGATACAAACATACTCTTTCTGTGTATAGTGAACTACTGCCTCACGAAATGATGATTGTTTAATTTTATCCTACCACCACTCATGGTGGAAGTTTTGATGGAACTATATTTATATATGATATATATTATATTTATGTTTTCCTTATTAATCTATAAATTTTATTTATCACATAATCTTATGATTTCCATAATATGTAAATACGATAATTTAATTTGAGGAAGTGAGGACTACCGCCCCCTCAAAGTAATATGACATGTTCAATCTATACATGGAACACATAAAGGATGGTTTTATTAAAACTATGAGACATACATGATATAAATATAATACTGGTATTATAATATACATCTATATCATTTTATTATTATTATTTTACTATGAAAAAGAAATGAAATTAGTGTTCATGCGTACGTACGACCTACTATCTCCATGAATGGTGAATTTTATTTCATATCTCCAAATATTTTTGAAATTTTAAATACATATATACTATATATATATGATATTTATATCATGAATAATATTCTGTATATGATGGAATCTGACAACGTGGACAATTTACTTTAAAACAATTTCATTTTCGAATCAAGTACCGAATATCGAAAAAAGGACCAATATAGACATAAATAATTATGATATTTTAAAAACATGATAATAAGTAATATAAAATTACTAATAAACGTGAAACATTTTATGAATGAAGTAAAAATTTACCTATATTTATTATTAAGAATATAATTAACGTATGAGACATTTCGGACTCAAGGTAAGGGACTTCATCTCAATCTCCTTTCATTGATACATGAAATTATTTTGTACTCTGTAAAATCAACCTTTTGAATTTTAATTTCATTAAAAAGGAATATATTTCTATAAATATTTTTATTAAATGAAAATAGGATTGTTATTAACAGTCGTGGAGACAAAGATATATCTACCGCCATAACTACTATTTGATATTTGTCATCCTCTATTAGCCTTAATAATTTTAAATGGAAAAGAAATCCCTTATTACCTTTTTGTGTGTTTAGGTATTTAAAATGGTTTTAAATGTGGATTTACTATTTCAATATCGTTAAATGATTTATTGGGGTTGAAAATGAAATTTTATTAGTGAAATGTGGATATTTTCAACATTTTTTGTGTGATGATTATATAATAGTACTTAGAAATTTGATGGGTGGTTACATTATAAAGCAAAGAATAGGTGGTTACGTGAAAACAAAAATATTTGTGGTTATTTGATAAACAAATCACAAGTGGTTTTCTGATAAACAAAGGATGGGTGGTTACATTATAAGCTCAAATGCATTGGGTATGGGAGTTTTCCGTATGTCTATTACATTTAGTGATACATGTCCAAGTAGACCATATGGTTATTCCATTTATGTATGTTTATATCCTAGGTTACATATATATTTCATATGTTACTTTCTATGGTATTATGGTAACCTTTTAGTTAAAAAAATGTTAGGAAATGAGCTTATATTTAGTGAAGTATATTTACTACTTAATAAATGTGAAATGTATTACTTTTTGATAAAGTATTCATGGTATTCATGTTTTCCCAAGAACCAGTTGTCCTTCTTTGTGTATCCCTTACTGATCATTCTATGATCATCCCATGTTTTGAAATTTTTTTATATGAAATAATGAAAAATAGAGTCAAGGATTGGATTAGGGAAAAGTTATTCCATTAAAACAAGAAAAGATACCTTGTTTTTTTAAATATTTTTTGTTTTATATAAAAATGTATTGTGAGTAGTAGCGTTTAATTATAATATTTGATTTGTTATGTATGAGTTATGACATAATTATATAAATATTTAAACCAAAAAAGACCCGCAATTTGAATTAAAGTAAAATCCATTACTTAAATCAAGATTAAGTAATGTTTGTGGATATGGCCTTACAATGGATGTTTTTCTTGTGAGGTGTTTAGTCCTATGGAAGGTTGGTTGTGTGTTTATTTTTTAGATATTCCCTCTAAAAATGTTCCATGGTTTTCTAGCAGATCTTTGTTAGTTCTTCTCCTTTCCCAGACTCCGTGTGGAGTGAAAATGTTGGGCTCTGATCGATTGTGTTGGATTTTTGTAAGCATTGAGGTCAGTTGAATATAGTTGAGTTATTTGGGAATGTTTGGAGTGTCTTTGGTTTCTGAGGGACTCCAAATGTTGTGTTGGTTTAGGTTTTCTCGAGTATTTTTGGATGAAAGGACTAAGCCATTGAACTGTGATTGTTCCATTTTTTTGTGAATGGGGATGTCTTGAGAGATCCTAAAGACTAGCTTCATCATTTTGTTTTGCCTAAATATATGAAGGTGAGAGAATGTGGTGGATCTCATAGGTGCTTTACCAGTCAATAGGTGGTGAAGGAGTGGTGTTTTCCTTTCTGATGATCTAGTTTTATGTTCCCCTGAGGTGGTGTAGAGAAATTATTTTAAAACTAATAATAGTTGTTGGTCTTATTTATATTGTGGAAAGTGAAGGTTTTTCGTCTGATAGGGAGTGTGAATCGAAGGGACCTATTCATGGAGTAATCCTTCAATTAGTTCATGTTGCATGTCAAATAAAACACTCTATCACATATCTATAGTGTATTCGGTCAGGCACTCTAAGTCATTCACTGCAATTATCATTCGGTATGTTAACAGAGTGGCCGCTAGGGACACAAGGAGAAGTCTGTTGGTTTATTTTCCATTAGAGGAAGTTCTAGTATGATATGGTGAGCTTATGACTACGAGGCGGTAGATTTTTCCAATATTAGGACCCCAGCCATAGGTCCCGAGGTGAAGCTTGAACGCATTTGAAACACATCGGATGTGGGATGAGTTTGGTCCGACTTATGTCCACATTGTCCGGATGGAGAAACTTAAGTTTCCCTGTTGTGGTATAGTCACTAAAGGCTTCTTTTTTGTTGTGAGGGGCATAAATTCCTTGTCTCCATGTGGATGTCTAAACTTATCAGAGTTACTCTTTGGAATTATGGTGTCTTGGAGAATCTATATTCTTTTAAAGACAGTGGGAGTGCTTTGTGAAACATCTTACAGTCGATTATGGATCGAAATTGTACACATTTTAGAGATGCTCATGGATTATGGGGTTGATGCGTGCTTGTACAGTTTACAATATGTTTAGGGGTTTCTGCTCTCAAAACTCTATCATGTGGTGTAGTGTTGTCCACTATGGGAATTTTCTAGGAAGGTCCACCTATGTTGGTGGGTTTGTAATGAAGAGTTCAGTTCATATCACTCAAAGTAAACAGGGAATGCCTGCGTGGATGCTATGGTTCTTTGAAAAAATCATAAAATGGATAGTAGACCCACTGCAGGTCATGTCCATATCTTCTCTTGTGCTAGTTTGGTTTAACTAAGGGATCTTAGAGCATCAAACCATTGTTAGAGGTTTTATCTAGGATTCTGAGTCTCTTTGGTTTGGAGAAAAAATGTGTGAAAAGAATCATAATATTGTGGGGAGACCTCCATAGGACGAATTGGAGGAAAAATTAATATTCAATGTTCTCTTGGTATTTAAATCCCTCTCTTCTTCTCCTTCCAACCCTAACCATGGTAATTGGTTATCTTGGTGAGTGGGTCTCTTGACGAGTGCCCTTGAAGGTCTTGAGTAGACCTAGTGACCCCAATGTTTGGGGTCAGGGTGTTCTATGTTGTAGTTGTGTTTGGAGGAGAATTCCTTACTGTTGGTTATTTTTCATGGTGATTCTAGTTTTGATATGTATGGATTGTTAGGTAATGGTTGTTTTGAATTATCGATCTTCAAGTGATTTATTTTTAATTTTAGGCATCTTTATGGTCTTTCATGGAATAATGGGTTGGTCAAGGCTTTTAGGATATTTTAGGGGAAAAACGTTTTAGGTTGGGTAGAATTTCCACACCCCGACCGATGATTTATTTTAATTTAATTATCTTTGGTCTCGCTTTTGAGCTTCTATTTGAACCGGTTTTAATTTAGAATAAAAATTCAGTTTTTAGTGGGGGCCGATAACCATGCGCACGACCGTGCGCGGTGTCCAACCTCAATAAATAATAATATTATTTTGGTTGGTTTTATTATTTTAGTTTTTTATTAGTTTTAATTTTTAATTATTTTCTTATATTCATATATTTTTTAATTTTTTAATTTTGTATTTTTATTTTATTCTTTCATATTATTATCTTCTCCCAAATCTTTCTTCCTCCCCCCTGGTCTGTCACGTGCAGGTCCCTTCCCCCTAACCCTACCTGTCGAACACTTCCCACTTGCCATCTCGTCCGATGCTCCTCCTTCCCTACGAATATAATGATTAGTGACCCGCACCGTTGCTACCTCTGCTGAACCTGCACCACCACTACTTCACACCAAACCCACACTTCCCCTCACATTTCCTTTATTCCCCTCATCCTCTTGCCACGATCCTTGCTGGTGAAACCCTTTCTAGTAAAACCACCTCTTCTCCATGCTATCCTCATCAAACCCCCCTTAACACACCATTCTTTTCAGTAACTCCTTTAATTGTGATAGATTCTGCGTTTGGGTTTCATGATATTTTTGGGGACTATTTTAATGATTTTTAATCAAAATTTAGAATTAGATTCAAATTTGGGTTGTTCACAATGAGATTGGAATGCAGTAATAGTTTCACCACAATATTTTTAGGTTGTATACAATGTGATCAGTGGTTCTGAATATAGTTTTTATTTGACGCATTAATTTGCTTGTTTAATCAAGTTAGTGTATTATTTAATTAGTTTTATTGGTGTGAAGTTGTTTTTAATTGTGGTTTGATATGCTCTAATTTACTAGTAACATGTTTATGCAATATGAGTTTGATTTTTTTTGTGAAAAACCCATGTATATATGATTATCATTGTTTTATAATTTGTGAAATTAGATTATTAAAAATTTTAAGGGATGAAAATTATGTTTCGATGTATCTTTGGTGTACAGTTTATTTTAAAAGAGGGATTTGATATATTTTTGTTGAGGATTCTTAATATTTTAATTAAATTGTTTTAAAAATTATTTTAATTTTTTATTTTAATCATATAAAAGGTGAAAATCATGTTTAGATAATTTTTTAGTGTGATTTTGATTTTAAATAGAGGACTTGGGGCATGTTTTTAAGTTGAAGCTTTATTGTACATCTTGGGAAAGTTTTATTAAATATATAAATAATTTATTCAATTGTGAGTGTAATGTGAATTTTCTATGTCACAAATTTTACATGAAAGGTGTATTTTTAATTTATTATGCTTAATTTATATTATTTTAGGGGAAGTGAATTTTTCATAGATATTTTTGGTGTCTTTGGTAGTTATTAGACTCCCATGCATCGTTTCAGGGTGTTTTTTTCAAAGTGTTGTGGATTCGAGTCATCAGCAGTGAATATCTATACATATATACATGTGTATGCATGTATATATACATGTCATCCTTTCCCATATTCCCTCATGGAGTGGAGAATATGTGCTTTTATCAAAAGATATATATATATATATATATATATGAAAATGTATATGCGTGTAGGTGAAGCAGTCTCGGGCTGCCATTGTGAAAAGATGCATGTATTGATGTATGTTTTGCAACTTATATTATTATTATTTCCACTCCTTGGTAGTCACAACATCTAATTTAAGGTACTTATTTATTTAAAAGATCCCTGGTTAATTTTGTGTAGTGTGTTGGGAAATTTGGTGTGGTTTCGAGTAGCCATTCTATGGGTGACACACATGTGTGTCCATAGGTAAGTAAATATATACATGTAGGTTCCCCAATTATGGGTTTATTTATCCATGGCATTTCATGAACATGTATGAGGCTATGTGTGCCTATCTGTATATATAAAATGTATACACATGTGAGTGGAGACTTGTATATGCATATAAGCATACCTCTAACGATACCCTTTCACATGTTGATAGGCCACACGAATGTATGAATTGTGGTTAGGTGTCCTTGAATTTATGTGAAGATGCATATTCCTAGCGGGGGAGCAGCTGATTTTAGTTATAAAGTACCAAGATCTGAAGTGGATGAATTTTTTTCCACCTTGAGTTATGTCCCCTATGCCTATACTATTAAATTTAATTCGCTAATTAATTTAGTGTTTTAAAAAATATTTTTTTCATATTCGATAGTATATGTGTTCTATGAAAAGTGATGGTGATGCTTGGTGTGAGTCTTTCAGTCTTCTTTATAGGTTCCCTTTATGTGTTGGCATGTGTATTTTCCATTAAAATATGATCCCTATCTTGTTTTATAATGATTAAGACTTTATATTCTTAAAATTAGTTTCGAAAATGGTTTCGGATGTGTTGCAGGTGTTTTTCAAAATGTTGGTGTGTATATTAGTTGTGAAGGTGAATTTAAATGAAAATGGATTCTGGTATGTTAAAAAAAGGGGGAAATTTGGGACCTTTCTTGTTGATATCAAATGTGTTTAAAAAATTTATTTTCTATGGTTTGCGTAAATTGAAAAAGGTGATGTTTTGTAAAGAGGGATTTTTTCATTGAAATGTTTGGCCTTTCTATGAATGTGGTGGTGAGGTGTGTGTGCATGTGAACTTTAACATGAGATAATGGGAGGACCTAGGTTTATAGGTGGGCATACTAGGACTAGTATTCTAGATGATACATTAGTGATTTGTCCCAGTTTCATCCAGATGTACTGACATTACAATATTATCTAAATACTTTTTTTGATTGGATAGAATTAGCTTATTTTTGTATTCCTAACTAGTGGCTCATGCATGAGAACATAGACCATTGTAGATCATATACCATGTTTTCACTGAGCTAAGGGGTGTCCAGGGTCCCACATGAGCTAGTTAAATATACGGATTACCCATGGTTCTTGTTTGTGGAATAATGTTTGGATGTAATTTTATTTTCTGTTTCACATGATTGAAGCCCCATTGAGAAAAACATATTTTAATATTCATTTCACCACTTTCTTTTTGAAATTTTAATGCATGTTTGGATTCTATTTTTAAAATTTAGTGGAAGAGAAGTTTTTTCATTAAAAAATAAAACTGGTTACCTGATTTTGAGAGGAATGAAAAACAATATTTTCATTGGTCTTATTTTCAATCTAGCTCGTTTGGGGATTCATTTTAAATTTCAGGTAATATGGATTTGATGTTATTTGGATTTACTACTGATCATCTTGGTGTGCATGTGTGTGTTACTTTTTAGTTTTAGGTTCTATTCATGGATTTCTCTTCAAAGAGCGTGGTTATGGGTTTGGTGGTGACCCATGAGGTCTCTTGGAGGTATGTCTAGCAAGCTATAATTATTTTATTTTCCATTTCTAGTGTATTTTTGTTTTTTAAGTTTTTATTTAGTAATATGTATTTTGTTTATGAGAAAAACTATCCCCAATCATCTCATTTTAATATTTGGCATTAGTTTCTAGCCCGTGGGGATCGGGAATGCCCTTCAGGCCATATGACACACTTTCTTGGGTGACAAGTTCAGGGTTGACCTAGGTTTGTTCATAAAAAATGACATCATAGGAGGGGTTTTTATTATTATTTGGTGTGTCAAGTAGATCAGTGATAAGATTATCATTAATTATGTTTTAGTTATGGGAAGAGCATCACGAAATAATTCTTGTTCCGATCCTCCTAATACCAGGGGTAGTCTGGGATTTAGAGTTTTGGATTTGATCTATGTGGGTGTAGGATAAATGTATGAGTAAACTGGTACTACACGCAGTCTCACAAGGATTAAAACCCCATCTGATGCCTGAGAGTACGGTTCGACACTCCTAGTGGTTAGTTATTGACTAGGGAATGGTCTACTATACCATGTGTCCCGGTAAGGCATGACCACTAGTTCTCCAACTAGGTTCTTTGGTCTTGGTGAAGTCTTGCTTCAGTTTTCGGTTGGCGTGAAGGGTTTTATAAAAAGGAAATCAGACTTTGGGGTTTCTCTTATTTTCTATTGGTGTGAGTTTGACATGATTCTTGGGGAGTATTTTTCTTGGACCTTTTTTTCTCAAATTTTTCTTTTGATTTGTTGAAATCGAATTTCTAAATTAACGTCTTGGGTTATTTGAAATTGAGGGGTGTTATTTCAGAAATCGAAATAATTTTCAAAATTTGACTTGAATTTTTCAAATGGTTTTGGAAGAAGGTATTTTCAGAATATTGGAATTTTTTTTTGAAAAAAAAAGATCCTTGAATTTTCCAATGGTATTCCTATGAGTGCTCGCGTGTGCATTTGGTCCCGATTAGTGGAAATTTGGTGGATCCTATGGATGGGTACTTGAGTGGCCTAGGAATGCATATTTGTGAGGTACCCAGAAATATATGTGGTGGGTGATTTATTCCTAAGTCCCCTTCTTGTTTCCTGAAAAGGTTATTTGGTTAAATTATTGGAAACTTACTCTCTCTCTTTTCCTTATGTGTTTTTGTTATGCCAGGAGTGTTTTGATGATCTTATACAAGAGTACTGGTGAAGAAAAGTTAGTTTTTCTTTAAAATGGATTTTGTAGATAAATGGTTTTGGATTTGGAAAATGGTTTTGAGTCTGGAGTGAAGACAATCGTTGAAAAATATATTTTTGGTTTTACTGTACAATTCTTGTTTTTCTCTAAGTGGGTGTTTTTCTTTGAAAATTAACTGATGTTTTAAATTGGAATTACTGGATTTGTGACTGAGTTTGGGATGTAACAACCAAGGTATTTATAGAATAATACATTTTCATATCTATTAATATTTATTAACAAGATATTAATTTTACATTAATGATGTATCTTTTTTTGATAACATACTCGACATGTAACCACAGGTTTTTCTGAAATGTTATGTTGCACACAAGGTTCGGTTATACAGGAAAATAATATAATTATAATATTCATATTTTAAATGGTAGTTAAAGCCTAATAGATGTATTATAGAGAAATAAAAGAATTAACTATATTATGATTTTGAATATTTTTTAATTGGTTTTACATTTATCTAATGAATTTTAGTGTCTTAAAATGAGAATGTATCCAATTTTTAGAATAAAATACTCTAATATTTTTAAAAGATCATTTTACATCATTTTTATGGAGAAACCTATTTTAAAAAAGTTTGTATCATTTTTATGGTCTATTTAATAAAATAAACTTCTTCTTTAGAAGTGGTATATCAAAATTTACATTGGATGAAATTTTGGTATTTTCCTGATGAAATTCATATTTTAATGAATAGTAAAAAATACTACAAGTTAATTCAAAACTGTTTATTCATCTCATTTTTTATATAGTTTTATTATCTTTTTAATTGGTTTTAATGTGTAACAAATTTTTTTTATCATTTAATGTTATTATGTTCATTGTAAGTAATTTAACTATCAAATTGGTTATATGTACATGTCATTCTTTTGATAGTTTTTACTTCGTAAAAGCCTAATTATTTATTTTGAAAACGGGAATTAATTTTAAATTAATTTCTACAAATTTTTTATTTTTAATTTGGAAAAACAGATTTCATATTTGGAGTAATAATATACAAATTGTGTAAATAATTACCGTTTATTTGTGGACATTATGAATAGTAACTTCAGTAATATTTTTATTTACCATGGTTAAAGGGAAAATCTGGAAAATAAGGATAAAAATAATATTATAATAATATTAAACATCCCTAACAAATATCTTAATTCTATTTAATGAGATATTTCCAACCATGAGCATCTTTGGGTCGATTTTGGGACCCCATGGAGCCACTTGGGTGTGATAATAATAGGTTATAAGAATTAATTTAAATTAAAGAGAAATATAAAATAAACATGTATCTTATACTAAAAAAAATTTAATATAAGGTTATATAACTGATATATTTGACTATAAATTTTCATTATAAATCTAAAAATATTTCCTATATCATGGTATTTTTTTATTATTTTGAGAAATTAGTTTTATAATATTATTTATGACACAATGTTGATGCAATGATTAAAATATTAATGCAATATTTAAATAATTGATATTATAAATATTAAAATAAATGTAATTTGATCCTTTTGATTCCATAAAATGATTTTATGGAACATATTGACATATTATATTTTATTTTATGACTTTGGTTCAAAGGAATCACGTTTTTACAACTTTAAAAAAATTAATTACTAAATAGTTTCAAAATTGACATAAATGAGTTTTTAAAACAAATATAATTTATTTAATGATATGATATTCCAAAAAATATAAGATTCATCCAACTGAATTATATAATGTTAAAATTATCATTAATGATCAACTTGGGGTTCCTTGAGAATTTTATAGTATCTATAGTTACCATATAGTTTGAAAATATAAAAAGACATGGTAAGAGTTAATGTTTTTAACTAAGCATCAATGGGGAAAGATAAAGGTAATTTTGGGACATAAACTTTTATAAATCCTTTTTTGAGAATATTTAGATCCATTATCATACTATTCTATAAATATATCACTTTTATAGTATTAGAATTTCAAAATTATTTTATAATAAAATAATATTTCAAGACATTCCTAAAGTTCCTCTCCACCAACTTATAAAAGAACACCAACTCTACCCACTTACTCACACCTATCAAGCCCATATTCTTGTCAAAATTCTACTCAAATATGATAAAAACATACCTATATTCCACATAGAATCCTTAACTTGGGAATAAGGAAATTCAAGAAAGCCTTTTGGCTCAAATCAAAAGAAGTTACCCTATTTAGAGGTAACATATTTTGTCATGTTCCTTTTATTTATTTTCCTTCTCCACACCCTATTCCCTTCATCTTATTTTATTACATAATAAAATAGTATCCTAAATATTATAATATGTTTTTATGAGAAGTATTCAAACTACACTTACACACAAATCTCCATCTGATGGATACTGACATACTGTTTCTATGTACTGTGAACTACTGCCTCATGAAACGACGATTGTTCAATTTTCTCCTAACAACTCTGATGGTGGCCATTATGATAGAACTATATTTATATGTGATATATATTATATTTATATTTTCTATATTCTAATAAAAAATTTATTTACAACATAACTTTATTCTTTCCATAATGTGTAAATACGATAATTTCATTTGTGGAAGTGCACACTACTGCCCATCAAAGTGATATGTCTCGTTATTGATATACATGGAACGTATAAAGGATGGTTTTATTAAACCCATGAAAAATAAATTTCATAAATATAATACTAGTTTTATAATGTACATTTATATCATTTTATTATTATTCTTTTAATATGAAAAAGAAATAATAGTGGCATTCTTGCAGACGTACGGCCTACCGTCTCCTTGAACGGTGTATTTCAATTAATATCTTAAAATATTATAGAAATCATAAATACATATATATATAATTGATATATATGATATTTAGATCATGAATAATATTCTAGAGATGACGGAATCTGACCACATGGACAATTTACATCAAAATAAGTTCATTTTCAATTCCAATACTGAATATCAAAAAAACAACGAATATGAACAAAAATAATTAGGTAATTTTTTTAACATGATAATAAGTAACATAAAATTATTAATAATATTTAAAACTTTATGAATATAGTATAAATTAACCTATTTTTATTATTTTGGAATATAACGAATGTACTAGATTAGTTGAACTCAATGTAAGGGACTTCGACACAATCCCTTTTCATTGAGGCATATTTTAATGTACAGAGGATATTATTTTATACAGTGTATAATCAACCCTTTGAAATTTAATTTCATTCAAAAGGAATATTTTTCTCTGAATCATTTTAGAAAATGAAAAAAGGAAATATTTTAATGTATTTGGCGACAACGACCTCTCTGCCACCACAATAATTAATTTATATTTTGATTTCTCTATAAGCCTTAATTATACTAAATTGAAAAGAAATACCTTATTCCATTTTGGGGTGTTTTGTAATAGAAAATGTATTTTAATGTGGATTTAAAATTTCAATATATTTAAATGATTTATTTTTAATTCAATTGAAATTTTATGAGTGAAATGTTGATATTTTCAATCTTTTATATGTGATGATTATATAATGGTACTTGGAAATTTGATAGGTGGTTACATGATAAAAAAAGATGGGTGGTTATATGATATACAAAATATGGGTGGTTATGTGATAATCTAATGATAAGTGGTTCAATGATAAACCAAGGATTGGTGATTACGTTTTAACATCCATTGCACTGGGTATAGAAGTCGGCCGTATGGATATTCCATTTAGTTATATGTGTAAAAGTTAACAGAATGGTTATTCGATTAATTTTTGTTTATGTTTGAAGTTACCTATATATGTCATAAGTATCTTTATATGGGCTTATGGTAATCTCTTGGTTAAAAAAATGGTAGGCAATGAGTTTATATTCAATCAAGTATATTTAACACTTCTTAAAGGTGACAAGTATTACATTGTGATAAATTATTCATGGTTTTCATGTTTTCCCAAGATTAACATTTTTTCCTTATTTGTGTATCCCTTACTGAGCTTTGTATACTCATCCCATGTTTTGAAATGTTTTTCAATGACATAAAGAAGAATAGTTTCAAGGATGCGATCAAGGAAAATTTATGTCGTTAAAACATAAAACAATAACATGTTTCTTTTTAAAGAGTTTTTGTTTTATGAAAAAATGGATTGTGAGTAAAAGTGTAAATTTGTAATATTTAAGTTGTTATATATGAGTTATGACCTAATTATCTAAATCTCTAAACCTGAAAATATCCTCAATGTGAATATAATTCAAATTATTGACGTATTTAAAGATTAATTAATTTTTATGGATGGGGCCTTACAGTTGGAATCAGTTGTCGATTTAGATAACCTTATAGGTTAGGGTATTATTTAAGAAAAGGTGACATGATTTATATAACCACAATGGTTAGAATATAAGAAAGAGTCATAGTTATTTTAGAGAAATTTAATGTGATTTAGATATCAAGAAAAACCATATCTTACTGTTTATCCCCATCATATGATAGTATATGATGATTTTATTTATAAACTCACACTAACCCTTTTTGGTTTTAGTAGATGGCTGGATCAAGAAGGAACCAAAGTAATAATGGATGTGAAAATTATTTTGGTGGTTTCCAGATTATGAAACCAAATGAAATAGGTGCTGTAATGAGAACTCTTGGGGTTATTATTAACCAACTATCTAGATTTAGGATTGACCACTTGAACCTTATTGATTTTTATAAGGCAATATATATGTGAGAAATCAATCCCTATGGAAGTTTGGTTATTAATAATAAAGTTATGTGTTTTCAACAACCTATGTGTCAATGATAAGGAAAGAAACACCTAGGAAAATGTTGTAATGGGACGAGAAGATATCATATATGTGGTAATTAAGTCCATAAAGCAATAACCTGCCATGAAAAAAGGATGCTTTAAGTTGACTCTAAGAAAGGGAAAGATGTTCTATCTGAGGAATCAATTGAATGTTTTAAATGTGGTGTGCATGGTCCTTATGCAAATAGATTTCCTACAAAGAAGGTTTTGGAATGGTATCATCATGACCATACAAATATATGTTTACTAATACATAATTCCATTCCAATTGAATATGAGGAAACTGAAAATAACCTATGAAAGGTGTGGATTATTTCTTAGCTCATATTTTGAAATTATTGAATCATAGAAAATTATGAATTTTTATGTTTTTAGGAAATAAATATTAAATAATAATATGGAAAAATATGTATAATGGATCATGAAGAATGTTTTATGATTGAGATGTCTACATTTTAGTAACTGAATTGTTATGCATGATCAATGTATGATGATATGTTTAAATATTTTAATGATGGGACTACATTGGAAGACTTCTAGTTTGTATAACCCTTACATTTGTTATTTATTAATGTTAATTGAAGAAGAATTATATTTTATTTTTTGGATATAATTATAAAGAACCTTAAGGGTTTATATGATCCTTGAATTTGAGACAATTAGGTGTTATTACATTTTGGGATGTAAAATGAAAGCCATGGATAAACATGAGATTAAAATATTTTATGCTTATTTTGATGATTTTACGTCATTTTGGGAATATTTTAAGAATTATATAGTTTTATAAAATGGAAAACCTGTAGGAAGGGTGAAAATATGTCCTATCGGGCAAGGTTATGGGAATCGAACCCACAATTGAAGGGTGACAATGGCACCTCACCTACCAGTGGCATACATGAAGTCCCTAGTTATTATAACTTATTATTTTTAGTTAAATGATTTTATAGATCAAGAATAAGTTCATTTTTAGAACTTATATTTTATAATATGGATATCATTAGTATAAGAAAATGATTTGGATATTCTGTTATAAATGTTATTTTGGAATATGTTCTCTATTTTGGGAACTCTATATGCCTAATGAAAATAGAATACTATAAGATTTTATTTTAAGAGTAATGGTTGAATATTATTTTGGAAGAATATATGTTTTCAAATTGGAGATGTGGTGATTTAGGTCATTTATGGAAATGATTAACCTATCAAGAATAACATGTGATTAGGTTAATTAAATTTAATTATTATACTTAATGAGTATTCAATGTTATTTGGAGTGAAATTTTAAGATTTATCATGGAAGACTATGTGATCAAATCCTTCATAATTTATGGTTTCAATTTTAATTTGGATTATTCTTTCTGAAGAATTATATTGACAATTATTTTTTGAATGGGATTTGTTGAACGTTGGGTATTTATTATTGAATTTTTGACACTAAGAGTAGTATTTATTTTTATAAATGATTATTCTTTTGGGGGATTATCTGATAATATAATAACCATTTTTATATTGGTTAATGTCTATAGACAAGGGAATTATATGGTTCATCTTTTTTATATTATGTGATTCTTTATATATTTATTCTAGCACTTCAGGTGTGACCAATTCATCTTAAATACTCATCATTTGGAGAAAAGATTAGTGTGTGGTAGATATTTTTTAATGTATGAAACTCTACTTGATTAGTAAGTATGTTTCTTTATTTTATTAGTCAAGAACATGAATAAATTCCTCAACTTTATGAAAATACCTTAAAACAAAAACGTTGTCCATTTAACTTTCCTTCTAGGGAATCAATTACCATTTAACCAATCATAAGCTTGTTGTTTTTAGATTGCTAACTTTCTTCTAATCTTGTTTTCTATCACTCTCTATCATAACAAAATGGTAATTTTTTCTTCCATATATACGTTTTTCAATATGGAATCCTAGTACTTCATATCTCAGATGACTTTTTTACTTCTATTTCATTCTTTTTAATTTGAAATATTTATTGAATCATTTTCCAA
The DNA here is from genome assembly GCA_963277665.1 of Viscum album. Lineage (NCBI taxonomy): Eukaryota > Viridiplantae > Streptophyta > Magnoliopsida > Santalales > Viscaceae > Viscum > Viscum album. The sequence goes on from OY728122.1 coordinate 1,986,513,137, forward strand.
TGTGGAATTTCAATGATGTTTTTGAGCCCAATTTTTAAATTGTGGGGATGCAATTTCAAATATGGGGGGGATGATGTAACAACCCTTGTATTTATAGAATAATAAATTTTCATATCTATTAATATTTATGAATAGGAAATTAATTTTATATTAAATAGGACACTTTTTTCGATAGCGTACTCAACACACAGTAGTGGGTTTCTCTGAAATCTTACGTTGCACACAACATTGAGTTATACTGAAAAATAATACAATAATAATATTTATATTTTAAATGGAAGTTAACGCCTAGCCATTTTATTTGTGGGAATGAAAATAATTAACTTTATAATGATTTTAAATATTTGATAAATTCTTTTACATTTATATAATTAATTTTAGAGGCTTAAAAGGGGAATGGATCAATTTTAAGCATAAAATACTCTAATATTTTTAAAAGGTCGTTTTACTACCTTTTGATGGAGAATCCTATTTCAAAATAGTTTTTGTAACTTATATATATTTTTTGACAAAATAAACTTCTTATTTAGAAGAATGACATAAAAATTTACTTTGGATTAAATTTTTGTATTTTTTTGATGAAATTCAATTTTTAACGAATAATGAAAAATAAAGTATTTTAATTCAAAACTGCTTTTTCGCCAAATTTATTTATAAAAAATAGATTATTTTTTTAATTACTTTTAAAGTGTAATTAGATTAAGTTTTTACAATTTAATATAATATTGGACATTGGAAATAATTTAAATTTTTAATTGGACATAAACACATGTCAATCTTTTGATAGTTTTTACTTCTTAAAAACCCGCTTTTGGTTTTGACAACATGCATTAATTTATAATTAATTTATAAATATTATATGTTTTTTATTGAAAAACTTGATTCCTTATTTTTAATCATAAGTTCCAAATATTTTAAATTAGTATCTTTTATTTTGACATTATGAATAGTATGTTCAGTAATTGTTATTATTTACCATGGTTAAAAGTTAAATATGGTAAATAAGGGTAAAATAATAATATTATAATACTATAAAACTACACTAACACATGTAATAATTATATTTAATGAGGTATTTCCGACCATGGGCATCCATGGGTTGATTTTGGCACCCCATGGACTCCCTTGAGGGTGATAATGACATGTTAAAATAATTAATTTAAAGTTAAGAGAAATATAGAAAAAAATGTATCTTTTATTAAACAATTTTAATATAGAGTTATATAACTAATATCCTTGACTATAAATAGTAACTATGAATTAAAAAATATTTCCTATATCATGGTATTTTATTTATAAATTTTATACATTAAATAAATAAATTTATTTGTGACCAAATATTGATGCTGTTATTACCTTATTAATGAATGATTCAAATAAATGATTTTATAAATATTAAAATAAATGTAATTTGAACATTTCGATGCCATACACAATTTTTTTGGATGATATTTACATATTAAATTTTATTTAATGCCTTTTATTCTTTGGAATAATGTTTTTATGTCTTTAAAAAATCAATAACTAAATAGTGTCAAAATTGACATAAATGAGTTTTTAAAACAAAAAGATTTTATTAAATGATATAATAGTCCCCAAAATCTATTATTTGGAAACCTGACTTATATAATGTGAAAAATTTCATTAATGATCCACTTTATATTCTCGTGGAATTTTATTATAACTATAGTAACCATATATTATGAAATTAATGAAGACATGGTAAGAGTTAATGTTTTTAACTAAGGGTTAAAGCTAAAAGAGAAGGATAATTTTGGGCCTAAACTTGTCTAAATCCTATTAGTTGATATTATTCAAACCAATTGTCATATTATTCTTGGAATACGTCACTTTTGAAATATTATAATTCGAAAATCAGCTTATAATAAAATAATATTTCAAAACATTCTTAACGTGCCGCTCCTCTCTCTTATAAATGGCCACCACCGCTAGAAACATACTGACACCCCTCAAACCTCATGTATCATCCAAATTATACTCAAATAAGATTAAAAAATCCCTATATTCCCCCTAGACTACATAATGTGGGAATAATGAAATTCAATGAATCCTTTTTTCTCAAATCAAAATAAGTTACCTGATTTAGAGGTAATATCTCATCTCAAGGTCATTTACTTTATTTTCCTTCTCCACTCCATATTATCTTATCCTATATGATTACATAACAAAATAATCTTCCTTATTATACTATTATTTTTTTTATGATAATTATTCTAACTAAACTTACACAGACCCCCCATCTAATGGATATGAATATACTGTTTCGGTGTACAATGAACTACTGCCTCATGAAACGATTATTGTCCAGTTTTCTCAAACGACCAATCATGGTGGCGATTATGATGGAACTATATTTATATGTGAAACATATTATAATTATATTGTCTCTATTATTCTATAATTTTTATTTACTATATACATGTATGCCTTCCATAATGTGTAAATATGATAATTTCATTTGGGGAAGTGTGGACTACTGCCCCCTCAAAGTGACAAGACACGTTCATGCTATTAATGGATTGTATAGAGTATTGTTTTATTTATACTATGATACATATGATATAAATATAATAATGGTATTATAATATACATCTATATCATTATATTATTATTTTTTTATATGAGAGAGAAATAAATGTAGCGTTCATGCGTAAGTATAACCTACTGTCTCCATGAACAATGTATTTCATTTCTTCTCTCCAAATATTATGGAAATTATGAATACATATATAATTGATATATATTATATTTAAATCAAGAATAATATTCTACAAATGATTCACTCTGATTACATGGACAATTAATATCAAAATGAGTTCATTTTCAACTCTTGTACCGAATTTCAACGAAAACACCGATATGAAGAATTTACGAGACAAGTCAGACTCAAGGAAAGGGACTTCATATAAATCTCCTTTCATTGAGACATATCTTATTGTATGCATGAACTTCTGTTATATGTTTTATAATCAAACCTTTGACTTTTAATTTCATCGAAAAAGAATCTGTTTCTACGAATCGTTTTACTAAACAACCAAAGGAATGTTTTTAATGTATGCGGCGATAACAATATCCCTTCCGCCATAACCCGTATTCGATATTCGTATACTTCTATAAAACAAAATGTTTCTTAAAGTAAAATAACTCCCTTATTCCATTTTGGGGTTTTTTAGTATTGAAAATGGGTTTGAAAGTGTATTTACTATTTCAATATATTGAAATGATTTCTTGTGATTTCAAATGAAATTTTATGAGTGAAATGTGGATATTTTTAATAATTTGTGCTTGATTATAATATAAAGGTACATGTAAATATTATGGGTGGTATCATTATAAACCAAATATGGGTTGTTATGTGATAATCCCAAGAAGGGTGGTCACAAGTTAATCAAATTATAGTTGGTTCCATGATAAAGTATGGATGGGTGGTTAAATTATAAGCTCCAATGCATTGGGTATGGAAGTTGGATGTATATGAATTCTATTTAGAGATATATAAGGAAGTGAACTATTTGGTTATTCCATTTATGTATGTTTATGTCCCATGTTACCTATATATGTCATATATTTATTTCTATGGGCTTTTGGTAATATTTTGGTTAAAAAAGGGTAGGTAATGAGATTATATTCAGTGATGTATATTTAGTACTTCTTGAAGGTGAAAAATATTAATTTATGATAAAGTATTCATGGTTTTAATGTTTTCACAAGACTAATAATTTTACTTCCTTGAGTATCCCTTACTGAAATTTTTGTTCTCATCCCAGGTTTTAAATTTTTTTTCACGAGACATAAAGAAGAATAGTGTCAAGGATGGGATTAGGGAAAAGTAATTCCATTAAAACATGAAATGATACCATGTTTCTTTTTAAATAGTTTTTTATTTATGGGAAATATGGATAGAGAGTAGAAGTAACTTCTTGTAACATTTATGTTTTTATTTTTTAGTTATGACCTAATTCTATAATGTTTAAACCTGAAAAGATCCTTGATGTCAATTAAAGTCAAATTAATGTCTTATCTCAAGATTAAGTAGTGTTTATGGATGGGGACTTATAGTGGATAATTGTTTTGAGGTGTTTGGTCTTGTTGAAGGTTGGTTTTGTATTTCTTGTTTGGATATTACCCCTATAATGTTCCAATGGGTTTCTAGCAGGTCTTTCTCAGTTCTTGGCTCAGACTAGACTCCGAGTGGAGTGAAAGAGTTCGGTTATGCACAGTTGTGTTAGATATTTTATAGGCGTTATGGTTAGTTGAATATAATTTAGTGCTTTGGTAATGTTGGGAGTGTCTCTGGATTTTGGGGGACCCCAAATGATGTGCGGGTGCAAGTTGTCTTCAGTGTGTTTGGAGGAGCAGGACTAAACTAGTGAAAGGTGATCGATCTATTTTTGTTGCGACTGAGGATGTATTGAGAAATCCTCAAAACTATATTCATCATGTTGTTGAACCTAATGAAGTGCAGTTATAGGAATGTTCTGGATCTCTTAGGTGCTCGAACAGTCAGCATGCGGTGAATGAGGGGTGTTGACCTTTTTGATGATCTAGTTTCATGTTCCAAAGAGGTGGTGTTGTGAAATCAGTTTAAAACTTGTAATAGTTGTTGGTATTGTTCATATTGTGGTATGTGAAGGATATTTTTCCTATTAGGAGTGTAAACTAAAAAGAGTTTTTCTTGGAGTGATCATTCCATATGTTCAGGTTGCGTGTCTGATAGACCACTCAATCACCTATCTGTAGTGTGGTCAGTCTGTCACTCTAAGTAGTTCGTTCAAATTCTCAATTGGTATGTTGACAAAGTGGACACTAGGGACATGAAGAGAAGTCTATAGGTTTATTTTCTAGTGAAGGAAGTTCTATTCCGGGATTGTCATAATATGACTCTGAGTTGGTTGATGCTTCAGACATCAGGACCCCAGCCATAGGTCCAGTGGTGAAGCTTTCACACAATATAAACATGTCAGATGTGGGATGGGTTTTGTCTAACTTAATTCCACATTTTCCGGATGGGGATGGCTTAAGTTTCCCTATTGTGGTATCATCTCTAAAATATTATTTTTTATGTGATGGGAATAGAATCACTCTCTCCATCTGGGGGTCTTAACTTATGGGAGTTCCTCTAGGGATTTAAGGAGGTTCGGTGAATTTTTATTCTTGTAAAACCATTGGATGTGCTATGTGAACCTTCTTATGGTCGGTTTCAGATAGAAATTGTACCAATTTTCGAGATGATCATGTCTTGTTTTATTATTGTTTTCCTATCCTAATTGAAACAAGGTTAGGGGTTTTCTCAATCAAAACCTTCCCATGTGGTGGAGTGTTGTCCACTATGGGAAGTTTCTGGGCAGGACATCCTGTGATGGTCGGTTCATGAGGAAGAGTTCAGTCTGTACTATTCAATGTAAACTGGAAATCTCGGCACCAGTGTTTTGGTGGTAGGAAAATCATAAATTTGAGGGGAGCCCCACTACTGGTCTCTTTTTCATCTCCTCTTGTGCAGGTTTGGTTTAACATAGGGAGCTTGGGGCATCAAACCATTGATTGAGGTTTTATCTGGGGTTGTGAATTGTTTTGGTTGGGAGAACCAATGTTTGATAAGAATCATAATATGGTGGGGAGGCCACCATAAGATTAAATTATGGAAAACTCTATCTTTAAAGTGTTCTTGGAAAGGAAATCCCTTTCTTCTTCTCCGTCTGACCTAGACTATGGTAATTGGTTAGCGTGGGTAGTTGGTCACTAGACAACTATTCTTGGTGGTCTCGAGTGGCCATAGTGATCCCTATGTCAGGGTTCATGGTGTTCGATGTTGTATTCGTTTTTTGTGGTGAAATACTTACTATTGGATAATTTTCATGGCGATCTTAGTTTTGAGATCTATGGAGTTTTAGGTTATGGGTGTTTTGAATGCTTGGTCTTCGGTTGATTGAGTTTTTGTTTTAGGTATCTTCGTGGTCTTTCTTGGAATATTGGGTTGGTAAGGTCTTTTGTGACTTTCTAGGGTAAGAAAGTGTCATGGTAGGTAGAATTTTCACTCCTAAACTGACACATTATTTTAATTTAATTATTTTGGGTCTTGGTTTGGATCTTCAGTTTGAACCAGTTGTAATTTAGAAAAAAATTAGGTTATTTTGTGGGAATACGACCATGAGCATGACCATGCGCGGTGTCTGACCTCAATAAATAATGTTTTTATTGTGGTTGTTTTTATTATTTTATTTTTATTTTTTGTATTATTTTTTTAGGATTTATTATGATTTTCATTTATTATTTTATTATTTTATTATTTATTTTTATTTCATTTTATTTTAATTTTATTCGTTGTTATAATTATTATTATTTCCCCAACTTCTTTCTTACTCCCCGTTGGTCTATCACGCATAGGTCCCTTCCCCCTAACCCTACCCATATAACCCTCCCCCCTTGGCCTCCCATATGGTGCTCCTCCTTCCTTCTGGATGTACTGACCAGCGACCCATGCCGCCGCTACCTCATGTCGAACCTGCGCCGCTGCTGCCTCACACCAAACCTGCACTGCCCCATACGCTGATTTTCACCTCCTCATCCTCTTGGATAGATCCTTACTAGTGAGTCCTTCCTGTGAAACCCTTTCCAACGCAACCACATATTGCCGGCGTAACCCCCGACGAACCCCCCCTAAGCATGCAATTATTTTTAGTAACTCCTTTTCATGTGGATGTTTTTTGTGTTATGTTTTCATGATATTTTAGGGGTTCTATTTTGATGATTTTGGTTCAAATGTTTGAAATAGATTCATTTTTTTGTTGCTCACAGTGTGATTGGAATGCATTGATAGTTTTTCACTGAAATTTTGATGTTTTCTACACCGAGTTAGGTAGTTCCACATAAAGTTTTTATTTGCAAATTAATTTTCATGTTTAATCAATTTATCATGTTATTTAATTATTTTTTACAGTGAGAAATTTTTTAAATTGAGCATTGATATTATTTGATTTACTAGTAACATATTTATGAAATATGAGTTTGATTTGTTTTTGTGAAAACCCCATGTCGATATGTTTATAACTACTTTATAATTTTCAAATTAGTTTATTAAATCTATTATGGTTTGTGAATTTAATTTTGATGTTTTATTTGTGTGTGGTTGATTCTTGAAGAGGGTTTTGAGCGATTTTTTTGGTGAGGAGGATTAGGGTGTAACTTAATTTTTTTATAAATTATTATAATGGATTATTTTAATCATATAAAATGAATGAACCATGTCTGGAAAATGTTTTAGCATGTGGTTTTTTTTAAAGAGAGAAGTTTTTGTATGTTTTTAAAGTGAATATTTTTTGTACATCATAGAAAAGTTTTATTAATTATGTAAATGATTTATTAAATTGTGAGTGTGATAAAAAATTGGATTTGTGACATTTTTTCTAGGAATGGTGTAATTTTATTGTGTTGTGATTAATATATATTATTTTATGGTAAGTGAAATTTTTTATGTTTTGTTTGGATAATTTGGTAGTTATTATACTCCCTCTTATTGTTGTAGGGTGTTTTTTTAATTATGGTGTGGATTCGATTCATCGGTAGCGAAGGTATATATGTATAGACATGGGTACTCATGTATATATACATATCCTCCTCACGCATGTTCCCTCAGGGTGCAGGGAATATGTGCGTGCATCAAATGATATATATATATATATATATATATATGAAAATGTATATGTGTGTAGGTGAAGTATTATCGGGCTACCATCGTCAAAAGCCGCGTGCCTTGAGGTATGTTTTTCTTCTCAATTTATTCTTTTTTATTCTTCTCTACTATCAAACCATCTAATTTAAGTTCCTTAATTGTTTGAAAGGACCCTAGTAAATTTTTAATAGTGGGTGGGACTGTTTGGTGTAGTTTTGAGTCACCAATATAAGGGAAACACACCTGTGTCCACATAGGTAAGTAAATATATACATGTAGGTTCCACCATTAGATGTATATTCATCTATTTCATTGAATGTACATGTATGGGACCGGGTTATCTTATTTTTATATATAAAAATGAAAACACAGGTTAGTAGAGATTGGTATATGCCTATAATCATACCTATAAGGATCCCCTTGCACATGTTCACGGGCCATGAGAAATTATGAATATGGGATATGTGTGCTCTGTTGTATGTGAAGACACAAATGCTTAGTGGGGGTGAATCAGATTTTTGTTAGAAAGTGCCAAGAACAGAAGTAGATAGTTTTTTTCCACCTTGAGGTAGGTCCCCTGTGCCTATACCTTTAAATTGAATTCCATAATGGATTGAGTGTTTTAAAAATATTTTTTTTTATATTTGATAGTATATGAATTATATGAAATGTGATGGTGATGTGTGATGTTGGTCTTTCCTTCTTTTTAGGTCCCCTTTAACTGTTGACATGTGTATTTTCTGTTAAAATATGATCCCAAGATTTTCTTAGAATTATTATAATTTTAAATGCAAATAAGTATTTTCTAAAATGGTTTTGGGTGTGTGGAGGGGGGTAATAAAAATTTTGGTGTGTATACTAGTTGTGAAAGTGGATTTAAATGAATATGGATTTTGGTATTTTTATAGAAAGGTGGAATTTGGGAACTTTTTAAGTGATGGGAATGGTGTTTAAAAAAGGTATTTTCTATAGTGTGTGTAAAATGACAATGGTAATGTTCTCTAAAGATGGGTTTTTTAATTGAAATGTTTGGCCTTTTTTTAAATTTGAAGGTGAGGTGTGTGTACATGAAAACATGAACTTGAGAAGAAGGGAAACCCGTGTACCTAGATGGGCGGACTAGGACTAGTACACATGATGATACATAAGTAGACAGTCCCGGTTTATTCTAGCAAGATATATGTTACAATACTATTTAAATACTTGTGATGATTGGAGAACACTAGGTTATGTGTGTGTTCCCTACTAGTGGCTTGTCCATGTTAACATAGACTATTCTGGCTTCTATACCATGTTTTCACCGTGGTATGAGGTCTTTAGGGTCCTACACGTGCTGGTTACCAATAGGGATTTTCCATGCGACTCGTTTGTGGAATAATTATCATGATGTAAATTTATTTTCTATTTCCCATGCTTGATTCCCCATTGTGAAAAACCATATTTTAATCTTCATTGATCCCCATTAATTTTGAAATGTTAATGCATGTTTGGATTCTATTTTGAAAATGTAATGGTAGAGAAATGTTTTTCTTACAAATTTAAACTAGTTAATTGATTTTGAAAAGAATGAAAAACATTATATTAATGGGTCATATTTTCAAACTAGCATATTTTTGGTTTCATTTTAAAGTTAAAGGAAAAGGGAATTTTTATTCCATAGATTCCCTACTGGTCATCTCAGTGTTCACACTTGATATACATTTAGGTTTAGGTTTTAGTATTGGATAGATCTTTGGTGTGTGTGGTTCTAGGGTTGGTAGTGACCCATGGGGTCCCATGGATGTTTGTCTAACTGGTTATCTTTATTTTATTTTCAACGGTTAGTTTTTTTTGTTTTTTAAGTTTATATTAAGTTATCTATCATTTGTTTATTGGAAAACCCATTCCAAACTATCACATTTTCATGCCTGACACTAGTTTCCAGCCCGTGGGGATTGGGAACGCCCTTCGGGCCATGCCATAGATTGGATTGAGGGACCGGTTCAGGGATGACCCAGGTTGGTTTTTTTACACCTGATCACCATATATTTTAACCTCATATTATATAGGTAGTAGTTATAAAAATAAATGGATAAGGAATTCAAAATTAATAAAAGTCGAAAAAATTAATCAACAAAAAACTGGTTGTTTTTGTAGTAGAGCTGGTCAATCTCTCAATCTCTTCATGTCTCATTTTATTCTTCAAGATCATTATGTTCCTTTCTATTTACTCTATAGTCAAAAATTATAGAGTCTATATTGATTCATATTCTATGACCTTTTCTTTTTTCCATGGTCTTCTTTTTCATCTATGATCCGGTCTTTTCAAGAAATCCATAGCTTTATTTTTTTTTGAGTGGTTTATAAATAATGTGTTATTATTATAATCCATGTGGCTACCTATGACTAGTTTCATGAATAATAATTAGTCTCCAAAAATCCTCATGTATAGTGCAGATCATCTTTATGAAGTTCTATTAGGGTACCTTTTTTCTTTTGAAATCTGTATAGGCATGATTATTATGTAGTAGGAGATAATGGTTACATTTTAGAGACACCATCCTTATGAAGCTCTAAATTTTTAAATAGAATGATCCTTAAGATGAACATCATCCTTATGATGAGTGGTTTGGATGATTATTATAGAGTGTTCTATGATCCCAATGTAGATGATAATCATCCCTATAAATTACTAAAATGATCCTTATAGTGGTTTCATGATGTTTATAGGGTCATGGGAAGATCCTTAGGTAGTGTTGGATGATTCTTACACAACATTAGTTTAATCCTTATTAATTCAACATATTTTTCAAAAATTAGACTAATGTACTTACAAACAACTCCATTAAATAGAATTAATCCATAAAATTACATAAAAACATAAAAACATAGGACAACTAAAAGTAATCTATTACTTTAATATGAAAAAATATGAGAAAACACGATTCACAACATTATCCATTTAGTCAATATTCAAAATATCTGATGAATTGATAAATTAATTCCAAAATTCAATATAATTTAATGAATAAATAAATATTATAGAAAAATATGAATTAAGTATTAAGAAAATATCATGAATTTATGGACTATGTAAATTCCCCAAAACTTAATCCTTGGACTCCTCGACAAGTGAACTTCAAAAATATTATCATGAAAATTTTAAATTCAAAAAAATCTAACATTTATTTTCAACACCATATTTCTCAATATATCTATGTTTTCTTAAATTTATTAGTTCCAACTTATTCATTAGGTTCATTCAATTATTTTTCAATACATCCATCCTTTCTTTCCCATTTACACCTTCCTCCATTGATTTATTTCACTTTACAATCAAGTGTATATTGTAAGCAAGTATTTTATCATTCTATGTTCATGGAAGGTTGACCACAGGCCTCATGAATTTCATTATTTTCAAAAAATGATTCAATTATTCAAGAATATCATGATGGATTTTTTTAATTTATTCTACAGGTTAAGGATTAGCGGGTTATATTTGGAATATTATAAGGAAACTAAGGGAGTTTGACTCTATGTTGAAGTATAATGCTTGATTTTCAACTTCCTTCAAGAATGATATCCTTCCACTCTTCCACTATTATATTCATATAGATAAACCCATTGATTCTTTTATAGAAAAAATCACACTTTATGAACTTTTGTTGTAGTAAAAATTTCTTTTATATACTTCCATTAGTATATTTCAATTTTCTTTTTATATTTTTTTGGGTCTGGCCTTAAAGGAAGAGGTGTAATTTAGATTAATAAGTATGTGTGTGATCTAAAATTCCCTGGATTTGGAAATTTTATATTTTAGTACCATCATGTTTGATTATTTTATGGTATTTCTTCCAACATATTATGTAATTATTACTCACAACATGTATTAGCTACTTGAATTGATAAAAATAACTATGTAGTTTCTGCTAGATCAGTCAACTCCTTGCTATCCATTTTTGGAAATTTTCCCCTCCCCTTCCTTTTTAATTTAATTAGGAATTTATCACATTAAAAACAATAGTAATATCCAAATATTTTTTTTCTAAATTCTGTATTTTGTAACTATTTTTTATCATCCTTTGACAGAAATAGAATTTAGTGCATATTTTGTGTCTTTTGATGGAATGAGAGGCAATTTTCACTTCCAATTAGTGTAACAATTCCATGGAAAGCATTGAATTGTATTAATGGAATATTAAACTTCTTTCCAACATTGTTTTCCTTACAAAAAATTTCACATATTCTTGAATACATTTTTACATTATCTAAACCATATTCCTCAAAACAGCTTGTTCAATATCACATTTTCCTTCCACTATACTTGATTTCAATCGAGACCTTGCCTTAGGCTCTAGATCACGCTTAATTTGTAATTTTGGAGTGTAATATGAATTTATATTTTTGTTATAATTTTTTTATAAGGGATATAAATTACAAATTTTGTAGTATTCTTGAAATTGGTGTTTATTATAATAGGGTCTTATAAAATAAATTTTCTTCCTCAATCATATGTAGAAAAAAGTTCTAAATGCTACATAGTGTTCACTATATTATAAAAAAATAGTTATATAACATTTCATGGTTCAATATTGAAATATCTAATTTCAAGAACATTTGAAAATATTTTTATATTATTTTCAATTGTGTGATTAAAATGATGGAAAATATGTTATTCTAGAGGATTCAGAAATCTATTTCCATTCAAGGAATTCTTCTACCATAAAATTTAAAAATAAGTTCATTTATAAAATCATATAATAGATTAAATTCGAAATATTAGTTTTAATATATTTTCACTGTTTCAAAATTTATATATGAAATCAAATTGATCTGAATAGATTTCAAAACACATTATAATTATAAAAAATTAAAAAAATAAATAAAAAAAGTCACAAAAATATGAAGAAGAAAAAAATTGATAACCCAAAACTACAATGGTTCCCTCCCATAAAGATAAATGATAAATTGTATTCAATTCATTTTAATATATTTATTAGTGGAAACTTTTTTTAATTGAATCAAAATAATTAATAACTTGTCAATGAAATATACAAATTGATAATTATCATTGATAGAACAACAAGAGGAGTATTATCTCCTAGACTAGTTTATGGAGAATATTCTAAAATAATTTGTTTATTGTATGACCATTAAGTGTAAATGGGGCTTTTTTTCCTTTTTTACATTATTCAAAACACTAAAATTATAGACATGAGTGACTATAAATTGACCATCCCATCCTGAATGGTGTTTACATAGAGTTATCATGAGTCTTAAGGTATATAAAAACACATAGCCCCGTAGATGGAAGTTTTTGATAAATTAATTTTTCATAACCCAATCTATTACATTATATATGAACTTGTGATTTTGTAAAATCATATCTTCTAAAATCTTCCAACGCATATAGTTTTCTTTTATTAACTTTTCTAGATTTTCTCTTATCCAAATTCATTATCCTCACTAGTCATTATTAATTATTCTCTAAACACCTTGGTAAGTGATAAATATTCCCATAAATCATCCCATATAAACAATTTTTAATTAATTTTTTTTTATAAAAATTACTCTATTCCAAAAATGTGTCTCCCATCCTTTTGATAGAATCTTTCATATTTGGATTAACAGTTTTCTATAGGATCCATTCGATTTCCCTATTAGAAAAATTATCTTGGCCATTTGATTATATGTGATAGGGTGTGGATCTCATGTATTTTACTTCATATTTCCTCCTCCAATATTTCATTCTCCTATTTAAAACTTGATTCCTTGGATCAGTGATGATTGATCATGGAACTCCAAACCTATAAAAAATGATAGTCTTGAAAAAATAAAACACATCACTAACATCAGCATTTTTTATTAAATTGGATTCCTTCCATTTTGAGTCATAATAAACTAATGACAAGAATTAATAGTTTCAAAATCACAAAGAAAAGAATCCCATTAAGTATATTTACTAAAATTAAAATATATCTTTAAAGATTCTGGGTTTTGGGGAATTTATTTTATAGTGTATATTTTAACAGTAAACTACCATCATTCACATCTATTGAAAATGAATAAGAATATTTACACAATGTGTTCAAATATATTTCTATTTGATAACATTTTCTAATAATCCTTTGGGGTTATAAGTGGCCTCTACATGGTAAGGTAAGGATAAATTCAAGAATATTTTCTATCACCCTATCAGGAAAACAACTCAAATAATTTCTCATTAAATATTTTCCATATATATTGATCCCCCAAAATATGAATTTTGGACTTAGATTTCAGACTAATGAATTTTTTAAGATTTATGTGGGATGGGGCTTGATATGTTACCCAAAACTTCACCATATCAGCATACTAAGACACTTATACTTTATTAAAGTATAACTGTTCTTATAGAATGTGATCATTAAATGTGTCTATAGATGATATATCTATTTCAATCATGTAAGAAAAACTCCTTAGGTGATCAAAAATATAGTTTCCAACTTATTTATTATCTTTGATCTCAAAATAAAACTCTTATAGGAGTAAAATCTAACAAACCATAATACTCTTTCCCCATGTTATTTGATTATTTTATTTATATTGGTTCATGTCCATGAGTTTTCTCCCATGTAGTCTATATTTTTTATATTTTGGGAATTTTGTGCTTGAAACATGGTTAACCCAAAAAATTTATAAAAAAAACGTGACAAGCATGCTAGTGGTTGTTAAATATTTACATATCCATTTAGCATAGTTGGAAAACGATTTTTCAAAATATGTGGTCCAACGGTGTGATCTATAGTTACTGTCCGATGATGGGAACAAAATTTGGTAAATTTTGTGTCCCAACTATATAAATGACTTAGAATTTTAAAATCTTAAATATCTAAACATCCCTCTTCTAAAATAGTCCTCAAATAACCCTCCACACTCCTCACATGACCAAAATGCCATGGAGTTCTTGTGTGTGACCCCCCTTTTCCCCATCATTTATTTCGAGGTGTTTTCCATTGTCATTAGTGTTCTTCATCTAGTAAGTCCCTTTCTTTCACCCCTCTAACCTCATTCTAGTATTTAATTCATTCCCTAGGCTTGATTATTTCTGGATGAACTGTAAGGTTTATTTTTATGTTTTGTTTTTTGTTTTTTGATGTTAGGGTGTGAATATTATATCTTAGGTTCTCCCCTTACCATTTTAAAAGGTTTAATTCCAACATAACATTATTTTAGGTAGGTTGTTTGGTTCCTCATAATTTCTATTGAACAACATGGATTCTTGAGACTTTTTAAAAAAAAAATCTGAAAATTCAAAATTGTCAAATTTTTAAAAATGGTTAAAAGAAATTGTTAAATAATGTTTTTAAATGAATTCTAATTATTATATATAATGAATAAAAATATTAAAGGGGTATTGATATGTATTTAATTTTTTTATTTGATATTTTAACATTTGATACTCTCATATGACTATGGTAAGATATTAAGTTGTTTTTATACTTGATTTATTTTTGATTTTTGTGGGTGTATCTTGTTGATTAACTTAGTTTTGATGAATATATTAAATTATATTTTCTCGTTGGATTCCTTGATCCTTCTTTTGCGTTTATATATATATGTACATGTAGATAAAAACCTATATACAATTGAATAATCATTAATATAGGTGTTTATAGACATATTCATGGTATTTTATTGGATACACTTTATTAATATTGTTTTTTCAGATTCCCTTTCGAATTTCAATGTGGTGTTTATAAAGGATTTTAAAATGAAACTCCTTCATTATAACTAATTATTTTGTTTTTAACTTTAGATATTGTTTTTGAAAGGACATTACTTTTTTAATGTTTTTTTCTTAAGGGATTTTGGGAGACTCTGCTACTTTAAAATATTTTATATCCCAGTTTGTCCCTTGAAATAGTTTCTCAAAAAAGAGTTCAACTCAATGGAATCCTTATATTTTATTGTCTAATTTCACATGGGTTGGTATAGGGAGGTTGGATGAGAATATGTTGTAGGTTTATAATGATTCATAATTGATTCATTTAATATAAAGGTTACATCACCTATGAATACTAATACAATCATGGTGTCCCATGGATCATAGAGAGGGATGATAGATAGTTTTATCTTGTCCTGATGAGAAAAATTAAATCCCTTATGGTATCGAGGAAAATATGGGTTTGATCCACCAGTGAGGCTAGTTGAGAGTATTCATGTGGTTTTATACTTAAAAACTTCATTGATAGGCCTTCAGATAATTCCGACCTTAGTACATATAGGATCATCTCACATGATGTTAATGAATTTACCAGGATTATCCATCCTTTATAATTTCATATATTTATTATTATTTTTATTTTTTCATTACAAATTAATGAATCCATTTTATACTATGTTCATTATTCTATTATTATTTATTATTTATATATTTATGATTCCTTTGGTGTGATTTTGTTTTTTTAAAAGTGGGGTTGAACATGTGGTTTAAAAAGGTGTTATTTGAAGAAGGTATTTAAAATATTTTATTAAATAATGACTGATTTTTAAAGCTCGGTTGTTTGAGAAAATATTATGTTAGTTTTTATTAAATGATTAAGACATATTTTATATTAATATTTCAAAATATAATTGAAGGAATATTTTAGAAATTAAAATTCATGCACTCTTTGGTGACATCCTATTGAGCTATGTTATACACCAAAGTAATTATGCCATATGGTATTAGTAGACGCAAGTATGTTTTATAGGTTTTGGTTTAGTTTTATATTTCTCATGAATTGAATAGTTTTATGAAAGGATAATGACCAATATATAATAAGGATATCATTTTAGGTATGTTATTGTTTTTTTGGGTTCGTAATCATATCAAATGGGATGACATCTAATAACTTGGATAATTCATATTTTTAACTATAGTTGATTATCTATTTTCAGTTGGATAGTTTTATAATTTTTGGTAATTTGAAATATTATTCATTGGGAAAATTTTTAACAAAAATCCCTTGTGATTCCATGGATGCTTATTGTCAACCCTGGTGTACTGGGTAGACCTATAATGGGCCATGTTTTTAAAAAAATAAATATATCTTTCATAAAATTCTCTATAGACAACACTAAAACCAATAGAATATAGACCTCTATAAGGAAGTTATAGAATTTCATTCTTTAAAAATGGTAATAGAGTTATGCAATATATATACATATATTTAAAAGATACGATCAAAATAAAATGTTCACTACAAACATTGACAAAATTAGTACAACTAAGGAACCGATAAAATATTTTTTCTGTAATTCAATTCTTTTTAGGTATAATATATTTAGAACTGAAAAATGATTAACACTATATTAATTATTATCTTAGATAAAAAATAATATTTATTATACAAAAAATGTTTCCTCTATAAAATGTTTTTCATTATGGAATCATCTTGACCCGAACCACCTGGTCCAAGCCTGAATGCCACATAACCTAATGTGTGCCTCTACATATGAAAGAGGTTGAAGACTAATACTGAGGGTTTAAGTATATCACTAAGAATACTATACCATCCCGATCAAAGCATGGGATCAATAATAAATCATTACAATATAATAAATAATAGAGTATTCATGTAGAAAGTGAATGACATACTTTAAATGGAAATAAAATCATCTTCCAATGTGTAAAGCCTATCTAGATTGAAATAAACAGAAGATAAATATAATAAATGTAGTGTCCACCAGTGCCTTACCTAGTCTTCCCCAGCTCCATGCTATACCCACTCAACTTTCCACCATAGGGCCTTTTCCCTTCACTGTGTCTCTCATTAAATCCCCAAGCTCATCAAACTGCCTGAGTGGGGTGTGAGTAGAAGACTTAGTTTGACACAACCAATACATAATTAAAATTATTTTGTCAAGTATATAAGTTTAATGCATAATAATAATAAATACAGGAAGAAAATAAATATACAAACCAAAACTTAGCGCTAGTTATCTAACCAAGATGCCAAAACCCCTAGCCATACCTGCATCAGTTCCATGATAGAAGATATCTAAATGAGAGTGAAGAAATAAACTAGCCCCTGTACAGAGTCCTCATGGTGTCAGGGAGGTGATACCTGACATCATCTATCCCTCAGGAAGACCATGTCACCTAGAATATCAAGACGAGAAGAACTAGTACACACATTGACTAGGATATCTCACAGTGAATGAAACCCGGAATCAAGGCTACATTTAGCACACCCTTGAAACGATTCCATGACCACTTTGAACCTCCACACTATATCCAGGACCCTCGTTACTATCATTTCAATCAATAATTCTGCCCCACTAGGGAATAAATATGTCATGACAATCTACCTGTCTCAAATACCACTAACAACCAACAGGGCATGTCAATATATATAGGGAGAGCACACAAGTAGGAATAATATATCAACATGAGTATATAGAATCATAAACAAAAAAATTTGATCATAATAAATCATAGATAAAATCTACACAAATATCTCTCATTTAATCACATCAGTTATTATGGTCTGTATGCACACACTCACATTTGATCATAATTAAGCAGATTCAATAAAAAAAGAAAAAAAAAATATAATTATCATGGCATCCCATGTAAACATGATCCCAAGAAGGTAAAGAAATTAATTCCTCAAAATACATCAATTTAAAATGGCTAGAATAAATCGGTCATGAACACCTATTCAAGAATTTATTATAGTTATTTTGACACTTGTGGTTTGTTATGGTTTCATAACACCAAAATAGTTATATTAGTTCCAATTGTAATAAAATATAATATGCCATGATAATCTCTCCTAGAAAATTTTATAATTATCATTAAAATATCACATTCTAGGATATTTTTCCTCTCCTCGTTAAATTCAAGTATTAGTATCTAAATTATCACTTGCGATAACAATTTTTATTTCCTGGAAAATTTTAAAATTATTATCTATAATATCACATGTGATGATAATTTAGCTTTCTCATATATTTTTAAACATTTTATTTGAATTATCACATGAGATGGTAATTTATCATTCCTAGATAATTTTAAAAATATAATTTCAAATTATCATTCAAAACAATGCATGTGTCTGAAATTATCAATTAAAAAATTGAATAATTAGATCCTAATAATTATTCCATACAAATTATCATTTTCACAATTTAATTATCATAATTTCTTTTCCACAAATTATCCTTTGATAATTTGTTGAAATTATCATTTAATAATGTTTATAAATAGATTATAATAATTACTCCATAAAAATCATAATTTTTGAATTATCTTATGATGATTTATTTTAATTATCAATTCATAAATATTTACAATTGTCCTTTCAATAATTTCAATGTTGAAACATTTAAAAAATTATCATTTTATAATTAATTATATATATTTCCCAAAATAATTCAATTTTTTCCCCATACTAAGGAAGATATATTATTCAACGACAAAATTTTAATTATCATTTAATGACTTTTTTCAATATTTTCATTTATAAAAATATTTTTATAAATTACTTAATTTTTTTTTTATAATCCAATTTAAATTATCAACAGATATTTTTTTTGGGTTATCATTTTCATTTGAGATTAGACATATCTTTTATTATATTTATTTTATTCTTTTATATTTCATTTTTTCTACAATCATGAATAATGAAGCGAATGAAAAAAATAAAATTAAAAATAAAGAAAAAACTATAACCTGCATAACACACAAATGGTGGGGGGAGAAGTTATCGTGCCTTGAGATCCAACCGAAAGGTAAATATTACTCTCCAAAGTGGCACAGAAGTTTGAGATCACCTAGAATTAAAGATATTGACCCCTAGAAGTAGTCATATTGTTTGTCTATTTAAATAACCAAAACACATTTAGTCCAATAAGAACAATCCCATATTTAATCCATGTTTTCAAAGAAATCATTTTTGGTGGATGGTTTAAAAAAACTTATTATGGTGCTCCAAATTTATTTGGGTCAAAACATGTGAAAAATGCAAGGATCGGAACCTTAGGTAGTGTTTTAATGGTGGTTCAACAATATTTCTGGAGAATATAAATAGTAAACTAGATAATTAAATTAATTATATAAATTATTTAATTTAAAAATTAATTGATACCAAATATATATTGAACATAAAATGTATGCCCTTACTATGGTAAATCCCTCATTCCAGACCCAATTATTGGCTCATATTTCTGAAACTATGTACTTTTTGAGTTATATTAATGTTATATAATTTCAAAATCAATATTAAATAATAATAAATTGTAAAAAAGGCCTTATCACATTCGATGTTTCCCAACACCCATCACACATTAATTTTATATTCTAGCTAGGGTAAACCCCTTGTTTTGATACCTTTATTTTGTCCTAAATGTGGGGTTTAACCTTGGTAGAGTATAGATTTTATGTCTGTTTGGTGTTTGACAAAATTGAATGTGACAAAACTCATTTTAAATTTAATTATTGTTTTTTATTTTTAAATAATAAATAATTAATATCTCTCAAACTGTGCATCGTTTGAGAAATATCAGTCCATTATTGGGTTTGGGGTATTGGGATTACCCTAGGCAGGGCCTAGATTTTATACAGAATAAATTTTTTGTGTTAATTAGTGTTTATGTTAAATAATTAATACTATTAATTTAATTTTCCAGGTTAGTGTTTATATTTTCCAAAAATAACATCTAACCACCATAAAAATAGTACCCAAGGATTCAATCCTTCCATTTTTCCCACATTTTGACCCAAATAAATTTGGATCACCTTAATTAGATGAATTTATACCATCCACCAAAAACCATTCTGTTGAAAAAATGTATTAAATAGGGGTTTGATCTTATCATATGAAAAACGTTTTGGGGTTTTAAATTTCCCAATGATCTGGCTAAATTGGGGTCAATTTCCTCATTTCTAGGAGATATTAGATTCACTTTCCATTGTGTATTATAATCCTGATCTTCTCGATTGGATCCCCAGGTGTGACATCCTCTTCCTCCGGAACTATCTGTGCTTCGTGTGGGTTATAGGTTTGGTTTTATTTTAATTTCCATCATTTGTTTTTATGTAATCATAAAAAATTAAGTGAAATAGAAAAAAATAAAACAAATAAAACAAAACCTATAACCCACATGATGAATAGATTTTAAGAGGGGAATCAGTTTTCACACATTCATATCTGATCAGGAAGAACAAGATTTCAATTCAAAGTGGAAAGAGAGTCCGAGGTCCCCTAATCTGGAAGAGATCAACCCCCTAAAATTTCCCCATCCTTGGGATATTTAAAACCCCAATATGTTTTTAATATTATAAGATGAAATATTATTTAATACATGTCTTCATCCAAATTATATATGATAGATGGATTAAATTCACCAAATTAGGGTTTTCCATATTTATTTGGGTCAAAACGTGTAAAAAACAGAAGGATTGAAACCATGGGTAGTGTTTTAATTATCTTTTTATGGAATTTCTGGAGAAGAATAAATTAACCTAGATAATTAAATTACTAATTTTAATTATTTAATATGAAAATTTAATAACACCAAACCTCCATTTAGATAAAAATTATGCACCGCCTAGGGTAAACCCCACATCTTAGACCCAAAAATGGTCTCATATTTCTCAAATAATTAAATATTTTAGATATATAAAAGATTTATTGTTTAACCAAATCTTGGTGTCACCACCAATTAACCTTGAGGATTCCCTATAGATAATGGGTTTTTTCTTCCATGCCATTTAGAGAACATCATGCATGGAGTTGATATAGTAAATATAGGTGTTATGGTATCTTGTTTAGTGCACTGCAACTCAGTTTTGGATTGTATGTTTTTTTATTTCCTTAATTTATTCTAATTATGGGTCTCACTTTTATAATTGATCACATAAGGTTAAAGAAGCATTGGTGGTGTTCAAATGAGTCTTTTACTCCAACCCAACTATAGAATTTTTATGTGGTTGTAGATTTCAAGAGAGACTCGGTGAAGGGTAAGGGCCCATGTGGTGGATCGTTGATCATTTGGAGCATGGAACAGGGGTGGGCCAAGGAAAAAAATGCAGGAAGATTCAGTTATTTTATTTATCTAATGATCAATTCATTCTAGATAGGCTTTCCAAATTGGGGGTTTCTTTTAATTTCATTACAATTATATAATTCACATTTGTCATGATTAATAATATTATATTATATATTATAATTATTTATTACTGATCCTATGAAGTGATACTAAGGTTATAGTCACCTTAGTGAAGGACTTAGACCCTAAATACTTGTAAAAAGACTCTTGTGTATAGGGAGCCACACATGAGGTTTTGTGACATTCTAGCTCATACACGGTGGTTCAAGTTGGGATGTTACAATTATATTTTATATTTTTTAATTTATAAAAAAATGTAAATTTTTTTGTTCATAATTTGAAAAAAGTAACTTCGTTTGAAGATTTAACTTGGACATATTATCATGAGATTATTTTGTGATTTTTTTTAAAATAGTTCTCATTTGAATAATATAAAATATCAATTTTTTCATGAAACATAATTTTTATGAAATTTTTTGTATATAAGCGTGAGTTGAAGATTCATTAAAAAAATTTCAAAAATAAAACACTCCTTTATATGTGACATCATAATGTTGATTTTTTAAATTTATAATCTCAAATTTAACATTTTAAAACATATGTTATATTTTTTTAATAATCATTTTTAATTCATTATACATTTAATATCCTAAATTATTTTTTTTATCAATTTTTAAAATAGAATAAAACATAATGGATTGAAAATTTTGAACCATCAGGTATAAATTATATGATATGAGGAAATTTATTTTTTATCAAAAAGGATGAATTATCTATGTAAAAACTAGTAACATTGGTGAAATGAAAAATGTTATAAATGAGTAACCTAAGTGATAAGAGGACTAATATATGAAAATCATGTATTTAATTGAGTGTCTGTGGTGTGGATCAACCTAATCACTTCTTATGTCCATTATTTATCATTTCAATTTCCACTTTCTTTGAGACTTCTGTCATATTATTTAAATGTTTTTGGTAATTACAAAACTCTAACCCCTTTTCACTTATTAATGGGGAACTCATCTCCTAACATCCTCTCACCCAGAAATCCCCTAAGTTAAACTAAAAATCTTCCAAGAACTTTCATAAACACTCAGACACCTTAACGATGTACTTTTTTTCTCAAAAGACCACCCCTAAAAGGCTTAACCTCTTTTTAATTTGAGACAATGCAAGTAATAATATATATATTTCTACCCGATCCTCCTTATTTTTTATTTCCTTATATGAATTTATTATTCCTAAAATTTAATTAAACAATATTAAAATAAAAAAAAACAGTATAACTATTATACTTTTATGTTATTGTAAATATCATTCAATCATTAACCACCCTCCCCATTTCTATTATGAAAAGCATAAATTTGAATTGTTAATATGTGTGGAATACTAGTTCTATGAATAAACATTCATCATTTTCATTCACTTAAATAATAGATAGTATAAAGTGGTGATTTAATATGAAATTTGAATATATATTTAATTTTTTGGAGTCATAAATGATGAACCATATTACTCATTTTTCTTGTTTGATGAAAAGGAAATAATCACCCATGAGTACATGCGGATTACCAAATATGAGGATCGATACATTCTGTTTTCACTACCACCATCATTGATATTGTTATTTTATATTTTATGAGAATATGAGGTATTTATAAGAAATATTTATCAATAATATTAATCATTTTAGGTAAAATTAAATATAATTATCATTAAAAGGTAATCCATTGATATTAATAAATAACCAAGAACTAGTCAGTCTCTGTTTTTGTGTTCATGAAATGTGACTAAAAATTCCCTATAATGGAATTAAAAAATTATTTATTTGTAACAAATCAATTCCAATAATTTTGATGGATTTTAAATGGTTATATTTTCAATAAAAAATATTATTGGAACTGGGTTTATAAACGTAGTTCAAAATAACTAGATTTATTAAAAACTGTTGTTGAAAAGAGATTATAACAATCTAACACATGAAGAGAATTATTTCTGATGAAGAGTATAAATAAAAATATATAAGACTATGTTTTGGAAATAGGCAATTAATATATTTATAGAGGTTAAATTAATTCCATGGAAATCAATGGTAAAGGATAGGGACTTAGTAACTAGTTTTTTTTTCTTTTGATTTACTTTTCCCTCAATCAAATATATTTTACATTTTAAAAGTCATTATCTATTGATTTATTTAGAAATATACTTATTTATCTAAATATTCTTCCATGAGGTCTCTTATTTTCTATTATTTTTTAAAACAAAAAGGATAATTTTTAAAAAGAGACTAGTAAATATGAATACACAATGCTTTAAAAAATTTATTTTCATATTTATAATTCCAGTGATATATCTCCAATGGGTTATGATTCATATTTGAATATATATTTTATCTTATTATGTGATTATTTTGAGATACTAATGTATTTAAAATCTTAATATTAAACTCATGATTTAATTTAATACCATTTAGATGTACATGAAACCTATTTTATTTCCATGTATTCTTTAGGAAAATTGAATGGTTTCCATTAAGATGATTTCGAATCCCATTATTTTTCTATGGGTCATTTAATATATGTTGATGATTGGTTTTGATTGGAACACATTTGTATAGATGATGATGGGTGGGATCCTATATCTCCCTCCAATGAATTAGTATTAGTTTATATGTCATGTGATATTCAAGCACGAGGATAATGAATTTTCTCTTATAGACATGTGAATAATGGGTTTTCTCATATATTTAGGTATTTACATAATTTGTATTTGCAAATAGGTGTGGGAACAATGTGTTATCTAAATTTTTTTTTTCATATCCTTAATGTTGTCAAATAATTCCATTTTGTTTATCATGTTATGATAAAATTTAGTGACGCATTTTATTTACATGAAATTTAATTTTTTTTCATGATTACAACTTATTTATGATGTATTCCATGCCTTTATATCATTCTGACCATTTTTATTATTATTGATATGTATTTTAAGATGCATCATAACATTTTTTCTACCATAAAGATATTTTTATGAAATTATGTTTATAAATCATTTTTTATGTCATTTATATATGGTGTTAGGATATTTTATTAATATATTTATGTATTTCTTATGTTATCATTCCGGTTTTTTATCAGACACATTAGGATATGTCTTCTCCTTAGTGATCATTTGAGATCATGCCTTTACTATAAAGCATTTTCCATGATATAATGATAATTATATCATGTGATATTTCTATAAAGGGTTCACAGGTGCTTGTTTATAGAGAAATGTTTTCATGTGTTGTAAAATTAGATGTTTATATAGATAACATTTAGGTAAATATACATTTTGGATATTGGGTTGTGAGATTTTTTGTGAGATATATTATATTAATCATGAAATTATTGTACTATATATGTTATATTTATTTCAGGTTGCTTCAGTTAGTATCAGAACATGGTTTGATACTTTCTGGAGATTAGTTTAGATACTTTCAGTATTAGGGTTAGAGAACCATAGTAATTACTATAGAGATGAGTCTATGTATATAATAACATCATGAAATTCCAGTAAAGTAGAGGCTATGTGGTTATCCTAGAAATTACATCACTATCTGAATACCGTATATTTTTGTAGGAGTTAGGGAATATATACACAGGGGAAATAGCCTTAAAATGGATAGATTTTTATTAACTAGATCATAACATGGTGTTTGAAAATGAGGCTTAACGGAAAACCTAGTTTGACACTGCTGAGGGATATTCTTCGGTAAATCACATTATCATTATAAACCATAATGAAGGATTTGGGTATGATGTTAACTAATTAGGTTTGAGAATATAAAAGGAAATGACCACATATAACCTACAATTAAACATAGTGAATCATAGGCTAATATATAAGCATTTTTTATGAAATCTACCTTCTATGTTTACAGTCTCCTTATATACACAATAATTAATTTAAGTATACTCATTCGTTATTTTTCTTTCGTAAAGGTAATGCTTTGAACTAGAATGAACTGAGTTAACAATTGGTGCAACTGATAATGAAGATATTTTCCTAATTGGAATCCTAATGGGACAAGGGATAGAATGAAAAAAAATCCTATGAATTCTAACCCAACTATCTCAATATATAGGAAAAAACAAAATATTGATGATCTCCCATAAACACTAATGCTAGAGTAACTTCCAATCAATCCATTTATGAGGAAATATCAAGCCTCTTTTAGTGGGTCTTATAATCCCTTGGTTACAGAGTAATGGGTCAAGGAAATGGAAATTGTATTTTATATTCTCTAGTGATTAGACCAAGGGAAGGTTTTCTTTGATGTATATCACCAATAAGGTGATGCAGAGTAATGGTTCTGTCTGATTAATAATAACAATAAAATGAGGAAATAGACTCTAAGAAATTTGAAGAGTTCAAGAAGACATTTTTCACTATGTATTTTCCTCAGATGCCTAAAAAAATATAGGTGGCATTTTTAGAATTGAAGAAAAAGAGGATGAATATATTACATCATATGAATAAAATTTCACAATACTTGTGAGGCATATCTTCGGATTGATCTCTAATACTAAGAGAGAAATCAATATCTTCTTTACTAGATTGAAGACTAGTCTTCAAAGGTTTTTATCCATAATATACATTGGTATATATGAATAGTTTTTTTTATGTGATCATATGTTAGAGATTAAAATGTTATGCATTCAATATTACGGGGAAAAGAAAAGGAAAGTGGATCTTCAAGGGAGATCCCATGATAAGATATATGGTAGGAAGAAATTACAATTCCCTATATGAAATAAATTTAGGATAAATCATCCAAAAAATTTCCATAGGGGATCATGTAAGTATTTTATACGTTGTTTGTTATCACGATAAGGCCCCAAATATCAAAGTAAGGGTATGAGGTTGATTAACCCAATATAAGATAAGAAGTTCACATCAAATGATTCACCCTCACTATAGTATTTCATGTTTAGGGAGATCATAAATTATGTGAATAAATACCCCAACCCTATAGCCAATAAATAAATTCGGTCCAACAACCCCCAAACCTTGGGATTAAGGAAGGGAATTCATGATCACTATGGATGAGGTAGATCATGATAATGTAGTGATATGAGGTACACTTGATCATTTTTTTGAATCTACTAATACCATATTTGATTTCATTTGATCACATTATTTTATATAAAAAATGTTTTTAATAAATAAGAATCACGACCTCAGGTAATGGATATTTAACTATCATTAAAATCTATTGGCGTCACTATGATCACATGTATGATATATAAATATTTTCCCTTTGTGAATTGTGAGAGGAAACTTCTTGTAGATATAACTATTCTTCCCTTGGTTGAATTTGACATAAACTTTGGTATGGATTGGAAATCCCTATATAGATCACATATCATCATTAATGGGAAGAAAGTCTAAATTTATATCCTAATTCATCCTATGACTATGTATCATTGAATGAGTGATTATGAACGTTCCATGTAAAAAATTATACAATATTGGTCGTGATACCCAACAGTGAGGGACTCATGACTAACATAGTGAAGGAGAATGTCAAAATTGATGACATACATATTTTAAGATAATATAATGGTGTATGACCATATGAACTTCTAGGACTTCCCCCAAATGATGAGGTAGATTTTTCAATTGAACACATGCATGGATCCATTCTAATCTCAAATATTCCATATATAATTACTCATATTTAATAAGAGGAGTTAAATAAGAAATTATAAGAGAACTTGGATATAGATTTTATATTCCCCACTACCTCACCATTGGGTTCACCAATCCCCTTTGTCAAAAATAAATACGGTTTTATGCATTTTTCATTAATTACCCTGAGGTTAACAAAATCGAAATCAAGATCAAGTATCATCTACCCCTTACTGATGATTTATTCAACCAAATAATCTGATATATATACTTCTTAAAGATTGATTTTAGATCTAGATATCATCAATTATTGGATAAAATGGAGAATATTTCCAAATAAGATTTGGGGTAAATTGTATAGACAATATTAATTTATAGTTATTCCCTTTAGAATTACTAATAAATCGACTATTTTTATAGATACAATGAACACAGTCATTAGAGACTACCTTAATCATTTTTAGTTACCTTTATAGATTATATTATTATATAATCAAAGAGAAAAGAAGAACATGGATATCATTTAAAAATTGGGTTAAAGGTGCTAGGGAAGGAGAAACTGTAATAACAATTTATCAAGTGTGATTTATAGCTTCAAAAATTATCATTCATGGGTCATGTAATCACAAAGAAGGATATATCAGTAGATCTATTAATGATGGAAGTTATTTAGGAATGGACTAGAATAACCACTTTAATCAAAATCTATAGTTTTCCTAGATTAATAGGATATTACCAACTCTTTGTGAAAGGTTTATCAATAATATCAAATCTAGTTGACAATTCAACACAAAAGGGGGAGAAGTATCTTTGGATAGAGGAATGTGAATAATGTTTCAAGGAATTAAAAAAGTGGTTGGTCACTACTCTTGACCACACATTCCTCTATAGTGGGTAAGGGTTTGTAATATATATTTATGATTCAAAAATGGGATTGTATTTTATCCTAATGTAGCAATAAAATTTAATTTCAAATGCCTAATACAAAATGATTAATCACAAGTGAAATCAACAGACCCATGATTTAGTATAATAAGTAGTGATATTTATACTAATGATTTGATGAAATTATATATATATAGAAAATTGTGATAAATAAACTAATATTAAGATCTTTAAATATATATTAAAAAACAAGTTTTTAATATTCACTAAAAAATATTGTTGGAATTGATAAAATTTTATGGGTACCAAATACAATACCACCCATGGAAGGAAAATAACATGGTTGATGCTCTGAGTAGGAAAGACTATGCTACTCTATCTATGATGTGGATTAAAAAATACCCAATACACTTGGATTTATAGAAGATGAATTGGGAGGTAAAAATAGAAGGAGAAAAATAAAATCCTTAACTAATGAAATGTCATATTTTCATTGTTGTAGTGACCAATGAATCCAAGAAAGATGGTTTGGACATATATAAAACATTATTGAATATTATAGATTTTAACTTTGAAAAATATGGTGTGATAAAATTTGGAACATGTATATATGTCCCATCAAATCCGAAAATGAAGAACGAACTTTTGGTTATTGCACATAGATTATATGTACTTACACATTCAATAATTATGACGATGCATCGATATGTGGAATAAAAAATTTTGTTGGATAACATGAAGAGAGAAATTTTCGAATAATTATCTCAATGCTTGGTATACAAAAAGATAAGACTGGATGAAAAATGTATAAGGGGATTTTGCAACTATTACAAATACTAGTATATAAATGGAAAAAATAACTATTGACTTTGTTTTATGAATATTTGAAACATATAAATGTAAAAATTCTATTTGGGTTGTATTCGATCAATTTATGATGCCAAATAATTTTATTTACATTAAATAAAATTTACCACTTGACCACCATTGAATGATACATTTATGAAGCGGTGAGTCTAATGGATTACAACTATCCATTATATCTAATTAGGGTATGAGGTTTACATATATGATCTTGAAAAATATATAGAACTTTTTAAAGGGAAATCTGAATTTTAGGACTACATATCATACTTACAAAAAAGTTATTCTGAGAGGATAGTTGAAATAGTAGAGGATATGTTTATATATTATTAAATGTATTTACAATGGAGTGGGGATCAACTCCTTTCCATGTTATAGTTATCTTAAAATAATTTTTACCATTATAGAATTAATATGGAATCCTATGAGTCTATGTTCAGGAAGATATGTAGGTGTCCAATATGATGTGTAATGTGGGAGAGAGGAAGCTGATAGGCCATGAACTTGTCCATAAAATGATGGAGATACTTCTAACCATTCAATGTATTATGAAGGTGAACCACAGTTGGAACCATATCTATGTAGATAATAATTGATGATATCTAGAGTTTGAAGTTGTTGATGAGGTTTTCTTTCAAAAATATAAATGGACATGAGTTATGAGATTTTTCAAGAAGGGGAATTTTATTCGTAGATACATCGATCCCTTAGAAATCATTGATCATGTTGGTGTTGTAACCTTTCTCATATCACCCAATAAATTAGTCTTTTAAGCACTAAATGCGTTCCACATATAAGTTTTGAGGAATTACATACCATATTTGTCACTTGTACAATGCCTTGAAGATGTAAATCTGGATCATGAAGTTTCAATTGAAGAAAAACCCGTAGAAATATAAGATTGAAAAGATAAGTTTCTGATAAATGATACCACCTATCTAGTAAAAGTTTAATTGAAAAATTATATATTTTATGTGGGTATATAGGAACTTTAGGATGTTAAGAAAAAAATTACTCTCACTTGTTTCCCTCCATGTAATAAAAATTTGAGGATGACATTAATTTCAATTGGTTAATATGTACTGATTAGAGTTTTCCATCTTTAAATTAATACAATGTTAAATTTATTTATCTATATGAAACACCAAAACCAAACCAATATAGAAAATTTCCAGGTAGTTATATAATTTTAAAGTATAAATATTATTAAACCATTATGATATATATATATATATAAGATCAAAAATAAAATTTTACTTTAAATATCAAATAAATTAGTACTGATAAGAAACTAATATATTAGTTTTTGTAAAAATTACTTATTTTACAAAATACTATATTTTTCTATGAATAAGAGGAAAACTACATAATTTTTTAATTTATAGGAAACAAGTAGTTAATATACCAAAAATTGATTTTCCTATATAAAATATTTCACTATTTTTATGGTTTTTAATTTTAAAAAAAGTTAACAATTTTTTGGATGAAAAAATGGAATTTTTTTTAGATTTATCATAGATATATTATCTTAAGAAGATTTTTTGGGATTTTTCAATAAAATTTATTTTAGGTGAATGTTGTAAAATACCATTTTTTACATATAAAAATATTTTAAGACATTATTACTATATAAGATTAAATTTTGAATTCAAAAAAATCTTTTTATAAGACTAAATATTTACTTTATAAGGTAATATATGATTTTCATAATTATGGATTAAATTTATAAACTCATATTTTACATTTTAGAACATAAGTTATATTTTTTAAAAAAAATTAATAAATTAATGATTTTGCATTTAGAATTTTAATTTTATCACATTTAAAAATTTAATACAACATTTCATTTAATATTTAAAATAATCAGGTCCAAATAATATGATAGTTTCCTTTTTATTTTAAGGCATAAAGGATAAATTAACTGGGTAAAATCTATTTCTCATGGTGAAAACCAAAATGGTATAAATGAGTAACCTAAGAGGTAAATGTCCTAAAATTTTAAAATAATGTTTTAAATTTATTTCATGAGGTGAGGATCGACATTATATATTATGAACTCCATTATGTGTCGAATTTTTACCCACTTTTATTGAGAGTGACTTCCCATTATTGAAATGTTTTGTGTATTTACAAAAATTCCATCACTTTTACCTTATAAAATGGGAACTCCTCTCCAAACATACCCTCACACAATAATTCCCTACATTCAAACCAAAAATTACCTAATCCTATCCTAAAAAATACTATCTACCTTAAGGATATTATTTTCTTTTTAAAAGGTCGTCCCTCAAAGGATTAACCCCATTTGCAAATAGTATAATCAAAGTTGGAAGGTATAAATTTCTATCCCCCTCCCTCTTTTATATTTATTAAAGTGATTTTATTATTAATAAATTTTAATTTAAAATTATTTTAATGATAAAAAGATTATAATTTTTAAACTATTATGTTATTATAATGATGGTATGACTGTTAACCACTCACCAATTTCAGTTAAGAAAAACAGAAATGTGAATCATGCGTGTGTGGATACTACCACCTCCATGAATAAATATGTTTTTTTCATTGTATGAAAAAATGGGTAATATAAAAGGAAAAATTAACAAATAATTATGATAGAAATATCATGTTTAAGAGTATATAACAAATTAACATATTTTTAGTTTCTCCTATTCTATTAAAATGTAATCACTACGCACGTGTACGTGCAGTCTACTGCCTCCATAGACTTGTGTATTCCATTTTTCACTTCCACCATCATGGATTGTGATATTTTATATTTAATGAGTATATATGATTTATATAAATTCATTATATATTTAATACGGTTAATTTTATACAAGAAAAAATTAATGGTTTTTATAAGGTAATACATCAAAATCGGTAAATAACACAAAACCTATTCATCTCTATTTTCATCATCACAAAATGTGATTATACCTCCCATGTTAGGTCATTATAATACCTCAATTATAGTACCATTAATGGTTTTTAAATTATTATATTTTGGAAAAAAATAAATATCTACACCACTTTTATGAACTTCACTGAAAATGGCCAGGATTACTAACAACAAACATTGAAAAATGATTACAACATTGTAATACACGATTAGAATTTTTATTAATGAGGAGTAAAAATTGAAATTTATGTGAATAAGGTTATGAAATTTGTAATGAATATTTTTATATTTATAATATAGGATCATGAGGAACTTATTTGGAAATCATGATTAAATATAAGGGACTTGGTAACTCTAATTTCATCCTTTGAGTTATACAATTTCTTCACAATTTTCTATCCCCAAAGTCCAATACCGTTTCCATTTGAAAATATGTTTTTAGGTTTTTATAGGTAAATATAGGTTTTTATATATTTACATTTCAATTAATGGATTTATTTTCTCTTAAAAAAACAATGGAAACTTTTTGGAAATAAAATCATATCTATGACAGTTACAACGATGAATAGAAAATGTATTTAATAAGAAACTTTTATGATTTAGTTTTTAAATGAACTATTTAAAATGGAGTTATATTTCAGGTTTCAATCAATATTTTATTTTATTATATGATTATTTTTTGGTGATCAGGTGTTATCAAATGATTTAACGCATGTTCTTCTTTAATACAGTTTTGATGTTTTATGGAACCCATTTCATTTCCATGTATTTTTTATGAAAATTGAATGATTTTCATATTGATGTTTAAGAGACAAATTATTTTTATGTGTTCTTTAAGATATAAAAATGATTGATTTAAATAGAAAACATATGTTTGGATGATTACATGTGGGGTCCTATATAACCCTATAATGAATTGGTTTATATTTATATCTCATAAGATAGTCAGGTGTATCCATAATGAGTTTGTACTAAAAGGAATGGGTATAATGGTATTTCTAACATTTGAAGGTGTGGACATAATTATTTTGTTCACATTTCCATATGAATAATTTTTTTCTCAAATAGTGTTTCTTATAATTATGCTGATTCCACATTTTAATGTTATTTATCAAGTTAGTCCAAATTCTCATGATGTATTTTATTTCCATGAAATTACACATTTTTATAATTACTCCTTATTTAAAATATAATATCACCTTTATATTATTATCACATGTTGAATGATTATTGATATTCCCTTATATTAATTTCACAACTTCAACTCTTCCAAAACAATATTGTTATGATCTTATGTTCTGCTATCACGTTTTATGATAATAATCAAATGTATTAGGATCTTATGTTATGATATTTATTTATTAATCATTTTCTAATTAATGTTTAGGATCTGAAATATTATAGCATGATTTACATATGTTTCCATTAAATATGTTAGGAAATAAATTATACCATGTGTGGTGAATAGAAAAAGTATAAATGAGAATGGTCAAAGAGAAATGTTTTCAAGTGTTGTAAAATTAGATTTTTATTTATGTAATATTCATGTAACTAATTCTTTAGGTACATAGGTTGTGAAAAAGTTTCTGAGATGTATTACTTATATCATGAAGTTATTGAAATATTTATGATATTATTAGCTTGGGTAGCATTAATAACACTCAAGTATTTTTTGGGTTGACTTGGGATACCATTTTAGTGGATGGCCTTGGATAGTTCAGGGAAAATTCTATTAGAGCCTAGGTTGTTTTCAATCCTCAGTTCATGGAGAAATATGCTATTTGGTATGCCCTGTAGATTATAGATTTGAGTTGTCATAACTCAAGTGGTAGGTATGAGAAGATTTTTTCTATCTCTTAATCTTATTGATCATAGAGGTTCCATGTATTGTTGGGTTTGAGTATTAAATTTTAATATGTATTTATTTTCCTTGGTGTGTTGGTATTTTTGACTATATTGAAATTGGATTTGTGTTTTAGAGTATTTAATGGTTTTGTGGTAAACGGTAAAGGATAATCAAGTGTAATAGTTATCCCCATGTTCTGGAAAACTCAGCATAATCCTAGTGATTGATTTTAATATCCTTATTGTTGAAATTTCTTGGTTGGAGCAGGGTTTGTTAAATATGAAATCAAACTATGTATATCCACTAGCCTCTAGATAATGTTTTGTGGTGGACTAATCTTGATCTAGTACATTTTTGGGTTGTGGTTAGATTTTGTTGGGATGGTTTATGTTATATTTTTGTAGTTTTTTTATAAATATTATTTTGGATTTAGAATAATTATTAAATATAAACCTATTTTTCAAAATTTCATGGTAGGTCTTTGAAATGTTTAATGTTATTACTTGAAGTGAAATTGAAAGTGTTTATGGTAATGGAACTATGAATTTTATAAATAATGTCTTTTTTGATTTTTATATAATTAACAATGAGAAATTAATGTTTTAAAATGAATATGTGAACCTTAATGTTGTTTTAAAATGATGTTTATATATTTTGAAATTGAAATGTTAGGTTTTCAAAAGGTTTCAAATATGGATTTTCCCAATTTTTCTTATTATTTTTAATTGGTAATTTTGGATTATCATTAATGTTGATTTTTTTTTGGGATTGAAAATGAGTTTGTATTTTTCATATTTTGAGTCTTTTTATTATTCTTTTTCATTTATATTATTCCTCCTAGAAGATTTCCAAATATTCATAGGGGTTTGATTTTAGCCTTATCTATTGATGATACCACCTAGACCCATAATAGAGTGGTGGAAATAGTTTCATCAAAATATGTATATTCCTATTATGATGATGAATTTCAATTATAAAATATGAAGTGTATTTGGTTGTTGAAGAAGTCTTTCATTCATTAGATACCCTAGGTTCTTTATGAGTGATTTTTATTCTTGGTCTGTTTGATGGGTAATTGTATAGATCATAGTTCATGATTCCTTTCATTCAAGAAAAATAATATTTAAATATATTGTGGATAATTTATCCAATTTTAATTGTATTCTTGAGGGAGATACATTATAAGTGTTATCCCTATCTCTTTCAATGCTGGTGAAGGTTTCCCATCCAGTGAGTAGTGGAGGCAGGATGAGCCCATTTTTTGTTGATAATCTACTTTGGATGTTGGTTAGTGAAGAAAGAATAAGTATCTCATGTACTTCTAGTTTAGTTGGTTCGGGAAATCTAATCCCTCTTTCTGAGATATCCTAAGTACCTCTCACCACTATGGTCAGCTAGGAAAACACTTGTGGTTTTTTAAGTTGAAGAATTGTCTAGTGAAGAAGATCCTCAAAACCTTTTATTTTTAATGGTGTTTTGGAAATATTTTATTGAATCTGTCATTTAAATTTCCCTATTAATCATTAATATTTTTCATTTTTTTGTTATTTATGGTACTTATAGTGTGTTTTTAGGGCGTACATTAATCTATGCTCTCCTAGAGAGTGATAATTTAACTTTGATGAATTTATGGATTCACCTTCAATTTAATGTTGGGGATCATGAATAAATATTTTTTAGTGGATACACTATGTTAGTGGATTAATAAATAATATGGAGATCTAATATAGAGAGTCATCTCATGCACATTTCAAAATATTTATTGGGTGTGAGTGTCCTTTAGGTATGGTCTTTGGAAATTCATTCTTTATGTAAACGCTCCTTTTTCTTGTTTCCCTTTTTATTTGAAACCCATTTTATTTTTAGGGGAATAAAGAGTTATAGGAGGAGTTATATCACACCCTAACCTTATTTATCCCTTTTATTTTATTACATTTGGTATATTTCAACTTTTCTTGATTTCTAGGCAGAACTAGTTTGAAATATTTATGTTTTGGGGCTTTTGTGAAGGTTACATAGTTAGCCCACATAGTTAGTAAAAATTATGGGAAAATAAAGTGAGTAGGAGTACAATAATTGGAGGAAAATTTATCATAGTCGATGCATGGGTCTTCTAATCACGTGGTTTAACCATGATGGTCGTAAATTCACTATAACAATATGTGTACACTTTGTTTATGATTTGGTAAACACTATGGTCAAACTATACGACTTATCTAGAAATTTTAAACATGAAATACCTTTAAAAATTTCCTATGAAATAATACTCTAATCCCTTTAACCCTATCATAACTCAGCATAAAATATCCAAAGAGCCAATGGATTGACCCCCCCTTTCTCCTCCATTGACTTATAGGGGTTTTCCATCATTTATTGGCATTCTTCTAGAGGTAAGCCCTTTTATTGAACTTCCACACCTTCCTTTTAGTTTTCTTCATCTCCATTGGTATTTATATTTTTGTAAAAACACTATGGTTAGACATTAATTATTTCCATTTATATTTTATATGTTTGTCTGTGATGATCATGCCTCGATTTCTCCCCTTCATGTTTTCAACAGTTTCATTCTATTCACACATGGTTTGTGTTAATTGGTTTCATTCCATATACTTTTTATGGAAAACAATGTATATATGAACCTTCTTAAAATATTTTTCCAAAAAAATAATTTTTTCGATGATTTATAATGGGTTTATAATGACATTATTAAATAATTTGATTCAGTATGTTTTTCCAAAATAAAATTAGTATATTATATATGTTTTAAAAAATATCAAATGGAATTTTTATTATTAGGTGTTTATTATATGTATTAAACTTACGGTACTTCTATATAAATATTTAAATAAATTAATGTATTTTTGGACATGGTTTTCTATTTTTATTTTTATTTTTTGGTTCGTCTTGTTAAATCCCTTAGTTTTGATGTATAAATTGGCTTGAAATTTCTTATTGTCATACTTAATTATTCCATTGAATGAGATATATATATTTATCCCACATTGTGTGTGTACATATAGATATTCACCAATATATGTGGTAATAGTTATACATATATAGGTGTGTGGACATATATGTGGGATTTTATACGATTCCTTTTCCTAATCTTGTGTTTAAAAGATAACTTTTTTTGTTTTCCAAGTGCTCAAATAAGGTATTTTCAAATAGTACTCCATAAATAATATTCATAGGATTTATTGAAAGTGTAGAAAGATTTTAGAAATTGGAATTTATTTTGAAATGGGTTTTCAAAAGATATATTGGAAGACACAACTAATTTAAAATGTTTTATGACCTAATTGGTACCTTGAGATGGATTATTTAAAACATGTGAAAATCCATGGAAGAAATATATTTTAAGGGGAAGTTATTATAAGTTTTTTAAGGAAGGTTGTAATGGAATATGGGGTCAGTTTATTTTTATTATCAGTTAATTTTTTTATAAAAGGTTAACTCACCACCCATTACACTTACTATATTGGGATCATAGACATCGTAATTAGAGATTAAAAATGTTTCTTTCTTGTCTCAATGTAGTAACTAGATCCCCTGTAGTGTTAGATACCATATGGGGTTCTTCCACTAGAAAGTCTAGTTGAAATAAATCATGTGGATATAGACTTAGTAACTTCATTGATATTCCTCTAGATGGTCCTAACGTGAGTATGTCTAGGATTATCTCACAAGAAGTTTAGAAAAATACGATGATTAGATATCCTTTATTATTTCATTTTTATTGTGTTTGGTTATATTATTGATTCAATACATTAATATTACATTTTTAAAATATGTTCCTAATTCCATTGTTCAAACATATTTTTTCATTAAGGATTCATATGGTGCAAGTAGTGTGTTTTTTGAAGGAGTCTTGAAGCTGTGTTTTAAATTGTTTTTATTTCATAAAATCTTATAAAATATTTCATTAAATCATATTTGAGTTTTAAAGACGGTTGTTTTGAAAAATATCTCAACATTCATTTACTAAAATTATTATTATATATTTTGTATCTCTATAACAATCATGAATTGATGATCTACTTTAGAAAATAAGATGCATGAAATCTCTAGTGATTTCCTACTAAGCTCTTTTATCTCAAACCCTACTTGTTCCCATCATAGATGGTTGATCTAAGCCCTTTTTATAGGTTCTGGTTTAGTTTTGGATTTATAATAGAGAGAGTAGTTTAATAGGGGGTTGGTGACCAAGAGGTTGGATGGATATCATGTCATATATCATAGAGTTTCATTTGATATAAGTTATGGTTAATAGTTTTATAGGCCATTATAGAATGTTGTATTCTAGATAGTGTATTGTTTCCAATATAGATAGTAATCTATGTTTATTTGATAGTTTTATCTTTTACACTTCCTTGAAATCATATTTATTAGAGTAATCTTCCACATATTTTTTATGATTCCATGAATGCTTGTCATCACCTTAAGGGGATCAAGGACTCCCCTTAAGTATGTCATAGGCCAACTCAGGATCATGGTATAGGGAGTTTTCCAAGATGGTTTAGGATAATATCCATCTCACAAGACCTGGGTTGGAATTTTCTTTCTTTATCAAATATCTATGAGCTTTAGGAACAGAAAAAAAATAAGTTTTGTGTAAAGTAAATATGATATAAGATTTTTAAATGAAGAAATTTCTTCTAAAAACTCATTATCAGTGGTTGTGTAGTGGGATAAAGAATCATCAAATGTTTTTGTATGAATATACAATTTCTTGAGATCAAAATTCAACTCTTTGATATATCACTACTCCCAAACTATGGTATTAATCATAATAAGGAAACATAAAAGGTTGTTCCTAGTTTTGGGTTCGTATCACTGGTGATGTCATCAATCATATCATATCCTTAAAAAAGAGATTCCCTACAATCAGTATTAAAATAAAAATTAAAAATTTTCAAAATTAAAATGAAAATTGGAAGAGAAATCATACTAATATCAGTGATTGTTCTCTTGGTAAAGGATATATTTTTTAGAAATGATTTTATATGTTTGAAAAAGTATTGATAGGGAAATAAATTTTTCACTTTAACTTTTGAATTATTTATCTCCATGCCTTTTAGTAAAATTATACTCACAAGGACTATTCCACTATCCACCATGAAATAAAAAATGTAATAATTTAAAACAAGTTTATTTTCAATCCATGCTTTGAAAAAATTCTCTAGATTTTATTAACAAAGGCCAATAGAATTGCAAATAATAGTGATGCAATCAAAAAAATACTGCATATAGTTCTTAAGGTGATCATACAGTACTAAAAAATTAACTTTTAATAGTACCAGGGTTTACCAGCACTAGAAAAAAGAACTGATAATGTATACCTTTATCAGTTCTAAAAAGATCACTAATAAAGGGTATCTTTTATCAGTGCATTTATGTAGCCTTGAAAAAAGATTCCCTATATCAGCACTCAATTTTTAGTGATGATAACGGTATATTTTATCAGTGTTTTGTTAGAATTAATAAGGTCCAAAAAAATATGAAATAAATATATAAATTAAAATTAAAAAATTATTAACAATACTATTAGTTTAATAATTTTCGCTAAAAATAAATAAAATGAATATAAATATATACAAATTATAAAAATCATTTAATCAAATATATGAAAAATATAGATATGTAAAATGAATAAAAAGAAAGAAACAATTTTTTTAAAAAAGTTTAAATTAAGAAAAGTATTAAACATTTTATTTATTAAATAATTATTGACAAAAAATAAATAAATATAATATTCAATTATATAGGTTATAAATATTAAAAAATATTATATTTAAAATATAGATATATAAAATGAATAAATTGAAATAATTAATCAAAGAAAATAAATAATGAAAAAATTGTAATAATTAAAAAAATGAATAAGTTGCAAAATTATTTAATAATTTATTGATGAAACAATTATTAATTAAAATTAGTAAGTATACATATATATATTATTAATAGTAATAAATAATATATTTTAAATATAAATATATAGAAAAAGAATAAAATATTTTAATTGAAAACATATTAATCCCTTATTCATTTTTAATGTTGTTTCATTTTTCAATTTAAGATATATCAAATGTGTGTTACATTGAATACACATACATATATGCAATTAATTAATTTTTATCAATAGTACAAACAAAAAACTATTTATGCAGGTAATGAAATTATATATAGAAAGACATACAACTAATATTTATTTAATTTATTAAAATTTTAGTATATTTAGAATTTCATTATAACATGATACATTAAGTCTATTATGTTTTTAACCAGAAATATTTATTTATTTAATTTTAATATTATGATTGTTTGCTATTATTTATTAATTTTCAATATTTTCTACTTTTTAATAATTTTATAATTTACTATTATTTATTTATATACATTTATTTAGTATGTTTTGGTATTTTACATATGTATTCATAATTACTGCCATATATATGTCAACATTTTGTAAATAAAAAATCTATTTTTTTGAATTTTTTTAGTGTATTCAAATTTATCTATTCATTTTCACTCATTTTTAAAATGCATCTATTTAAGATTGTGTATTCGTTAATAATGTTAAAAATATATTTCTAAAAAAATGTTTATAAATGTATATTTACTATATTCATATATTTATATATTTATAATTATTATAAACTAATATTTTTTTATAAAAAAGTATTTATATAATTATAAATAAATAACAATACATATTTAAATAGTAATAAATATAATAATAAATTTATATTTAATATATTTATAAAATAATTTATTAATAATTATATATTAAAATACTTTTTTTAAAACTATTAATGTAATTACAATTAAATAATATTATTTTTAGGTAATTGTAAAAGTATAATAAATATATATATTATTATATACATTTTAAAAATTTATTTATAATTATAATTATATATCCTTTATCAGTGCTTCTTTAAAGCTGACAAAGCTTGATCATTATCAGTGCTAAAAAAGCACGAATAAAAGTGTCCCCGATGTAATTAAAAGAGCCCAAACCACTACTCATTCATTCACGATTCTCAATATCTGGAAGAACTCTCCTACTACTGGTGACACTTCTATATGTTCTGTCAAATAAATCAAGGTTGGAATATATGATATGTGATTTTCTGCATTTCTTCTACCATTGTTTGATTTTATGGGTTCTGCAGTTTTCATTTTTTACTTTTTCTTAACCATGATGAATCCTACATCTCATCTCTCTCCCAATCACTTACCTATACCTACACAAAACCACCCCTACTCTTTAAACACCTTCCAACATCATAAGAGATCACTGCAAACTACATCTCCATCATCTGTTTCAATTGATGGTGATTTTATGATGTTTCTCTTATATTAATTATGGTTACCTTATATATTGTGTGGATTTATATTATTTTAATATTGTTTACATTGTATAGAATACACCAAAAGATGAAAAAAGTGAAAGACAATAAAATGAGTCATGAATATATGTTTATCTATTGAGAAAATTATCATCATGAAATTTCATAAAATGAAAGGTTCATATTTTCAATTAATTAAAAATCAACTATAAGTGTCTCATAGGTGAAGTAGTAGAATGAATTAACGATGTTTCTTCCTATGTCATAAAATGATAGAATTTTATGGTGGTTCCTATATATTTTATTTCATTAGATGATTTTTTTTGTTTATACAAATTTTTTATATAAATCTGAATATACATTGACATACTGAATATATAATTGAATAATGAGACGATGTTAAAGTGCATGAAATATGAGAACATTTTCAGAAGATATATTTTTCCCCAAATACACCAATTGTAGTGAAAAGGGTTTTCAGCAAGGCTAATAAAAATAGATTGTAGGCTTTGTTTGGGGAGAAATAAATAGTGATATAGAAAAATAAATAGATTAGGTAGTATCCAATTTTATAGATTAATAGAATAAAAATTTATTTTTAAATATATTTGAATGTTAAATCCTGTATCTTTCAAATTTAATATAGTTGAATCCATAATTCAAGTTTCGTTTATGATATTTTTGAATATGAGTGAATTTAGAGTATACATGGGATAAACAATTTTTTTAAAATATTATGTGCTAGGAATTATGTGAGTGATACATATGATACGTTAAAATACGAGTTACTATAACATGCTAGCGATTCATTGATGAAATGGATAATAGTAATGTGACATTTGTGTAATTTTTTCATTATTATGGGTTTTCATAATTTAGGTTTAACTAATCTATTATTGTACCCATTATGTGGTTATTTCATAAGGGAAGTCATTATGTTAACACTTCCTCGTATTTCAAATTCACTTCATAATAAAAATGACTATGTTATAACAATTTTATGATTTGGATGCAATAAGTACATGTGATTTTTATCCCTAGGGGATAGTATTGGATTCTGGGGGTCTGGGGTCGAATCTCATTGTACCTATAATGTTGTTTTTTAAAGAGGAAGGTAAATAATTTTTTATCTTCACATAATTAAAATGATAACCTCAAATGAGTGAAATGATTTGAATGTCAGATAAAAAACATGGTATAATATTATGGTAAGATTAGTATAATCCACTGGTATGAAATGAAGTTAGTATATTTTATTATCATGGTGTCTTTATAAGTACACAATGACATGATCTGTGTATTTTTAGTTTTACTACTTTTAACATATTATCAAATATTCATGTTGTATATTTTAGGGGCCTTTTGGTATTTAAAATTTTATTTTTATGATTAGACCCTATACATGAACTTCAGTGGATATAGAGATCTAATATTTGAGATAATGGTGTGGGAAAAGGACTAGTAACATAGATTAGAGCCAGTGTATCTCAATGGGGATGAGTTGATATTATCATGGTAGTGTTAGGGTCCATTATAAATTTGGAGATGAGATTTTTAATTTAAAATTGAGATGTGGTGATATAAAATGTTTTAAAGAGAAAACTTTTATCCTCACCATCTTTATCTCCCAAAAAGTTAATATTTCTTTATTTAGGCTGATCCCCACCTCTTCTATGTTTTTTGATGCACTCTGAGAATTATTCATCCATAATTATCACCACTACTCAGTATGGGATGAATTTTAGTTATAGTAGTTCATGAAACATAGGGAAATTCCCAAAATACATGGGGGTTGAGTATCATGAAATTGAATGGAATAGAATCTATTCCAAAGACGAAGCTGATGAGGATGACAGTTGTCTATAACATTCACCTCTAGATGAATTCAAAGGATGACACCTAACATAGTGGGGTAA
Organism: Viscum album; assembly: GCA_963277665.1. NCBI lineage: Eukaryota > Viridiplantae > Streptophyta > Magnoliopsida > Santalales > Viscaceae > Viscum > Viscum album. Next base: position 1,986,556,323 of record OY728122.1, read on the forward strand.
TTCATTTATTTAACTTAGTTACCCATATCATTCAAAATGGATTCATAGTAATCTTTTGAAAAAATTGTATTAATATAGAGTTAAAGTGTTCAACATGTTTTCAGTAGAGAATGCATGCAACCCTTATCAAATACTTTCTTTGTGTTAATGTTGTTGTTATTCAAGAAGAATAAAATATTTGACTCTCATGTAGAAAATATATTATGGACATGATGGTATTACCAATCCCGAGGAAGAGACTATTGATGATAAACATGCATAATTATTAGGGGATCAACAACATTTTGATAAAAAAACAAAATCCATGAAACATCATAGTATTGAAGAAAAGTATCAAGGAATGAAGTTAGGTTATAAAATTTAAGGTTGTTTGGAATCAATGTGACCAACATATTAGTCCCAAAAGTAATGTTTAAGGAGTAAAATTGGGGTTATATTAAGGATGAATGTGTTGATTGATATTAATTCAGGGTACCACATAGGACATGTAATGAAGAAAATATTAAGAATGGTATAAGAAAAATTTTATGATATACTTTCTATATTTTACAAGAAAATTATACAATGAAAGGATAATTTAATTTTCATTATTACGTAAAGATTTCATTTATTATAGAATACGTCCTTAAATTTTTTTCCCTAATAGTTGTTGGAAGATCCCATAGAGGATTCCAGACTCTTGTTACAAAGTTACATCCCATGGATACTAATTGGAAGAAAATGCAATACCCACCATTTAGTTATGCAGACATTATAATGTAGGAAACATGGATTTATTTCATCAATAGTCACAATGAGAAATATTTTCTGCTGCATTGAATTTTATCATATATTATTTGATACTATTTATTTTATCCAAAATGATTTAGAACTTCTAATTTATGAAGCAAGAAAAGAGTACTGAAAATAAATAACATGGGTCAAAACCGATGTACCCCCCATCACAATGCAAGGATGGGGTATGATTCATTAGAAAATAAATTGTAATGCATTTTAATGGAAAATTAAAAGTATTTTAATGTGATATAAAATAACATAATTTAATTTTCATATATGAATATTGATGAATGAAAATATGAAGCCACTTCTATCCCACGTCATGTGATATAGAGGAAGGATTTTGTAAATAAGGTGGGTAAAAGAGTCGATGAAAACAAACAAGCATGGGAAATATGTTTAATTAAGATAAAATTGTAATTATTTATGTTTTATAATAGTTTTACATAAAAATATCTACTTATGTTCATATTTGTTTTATGTGTATTAGATAAAAAACCAACATCGACCATACCGGTAGAAAATCTACGTTCAGGATCTTTGAAGCAACCGAAAAAATATAGTTGCATTAGAGGATTATGTTTTAGAGTCACTCCTATAACATATCTAGAGAAAAAATGCTCATGAAGATACATATTATATGGTGAGACAATTTCTAGCACAAATAGAATCACTAAAAGATATTATAGTTTAGTTTGGTTAGAAAGACCAACGTACGTGAAAGGATTAAATCGATCCAATGATGGAAGAAAGATCAACACATGAACCAAATGATCCCACTAGCTTTAAGTATACTAAGCTCCCCAACCACATAAAATATTCATATTAATTACTATTTTCGTTATACATTCTCATAAATGCAAATCAAACTACTTATGGTAACTTTTTGTTACTTAAATTCTACAGGGTACAGTTGTACGTTATTTGTTTCAACCAATAAACATGAAATAGTTTTTTTGATGGATACAACTTAGAATATACCAGGATACTAGATACATCACAAAGACCTGCCATTAGATCACATGAGAGTGGGAAATTAGGGAATTCATGATCTGATTTCTGATTTACCTATTCCACTTGATGATAAAGATATTATAATAGTAAATTACACTATTGAAACATTCATAGTATGACCTTCTATTATTATAAACATACATGAGGTACGCCATTAAAAAAATTTCCAAATGAAATAACTATAAAAGTTTATGATAAATGGTATGAAGTTAGGAATGATATTATACATGGATAAAGTGGAAGGGAAACAGAAGTCCAGATGAAAAACATTTAGTGAATTAACCCAAAAATTAAAATGATATTCAAAGAGTAACTTCCCCCACCAGTTCTAGAGTAACATTTATTATCATTTTGACTTCATATAGATACCACATTTATATATGAAAATATCACTTAAATTCATTATGAAATGTAAATATATGTAGCTTCCAGGATAGATGTAATTGGTCTCGAGACTAAAAATGAGACTCTTAAGAATTAATGGATGGGCACCTCAGTTGTGAATACATATATATAGTACATTTTCATAATATTTCTATCCAAATAGTGAGAAATATGATTATTAAAGTTAATAACTATTCATATTTTCTATAGGAGTTTATATTACTACTATACAAAGAGATTATAATGGGAGGCATGATTTGGATTCATTAATCCTTGTATCATTTCTACGACAAACCTAATTATCTATAATGAAAACATTGGGAAGAAAAGGGATGATTTACTCAATCATTTTTCTCAAAAAACATTATAAGATAGACTCTTTTATGACTATAATACATAGGTAAAAATTTACAAACTAATCACATAAAATATATTTCCTATTTTTTCATTACATATCTATTTTTGTTTTTTAGGAAGCACTGGATGTGGATCATAAACAATATGGATTCCAAAAATATTCATTTTTGGGATCTAATGCATGGATATCAAACCAACCGAACAAACATGATATGTATTATTAATTTATAAGACACTCTAATCGATATTTTATAGATAAATTTCTCACTATTTGTTTCATTATATGTTATAAAAAGAATTTTCTAATGATTGGGTAGTCTCTAAATATAGACTAAATCAAGGAATGAAGTCAATGTTTGAGAAGATAATGTCTATAGATATCTACAAATAGAATATAAATAGGGTATATATGTAAATATTTAACTATACAAACATTTCAATTCAATTTATTTATTTGGGACAATGTTTCTGCAATGACTGAAGTAAAGTAATAAAATAAATTTTTGATATCGTGTTTGTAAATTTATGTGAGAGTTAATAAATCATGAAAAGGCTAGAATACCCTAATAATTAATTTTTGAAGGTAATTAATATTTAATTATATATATTTCATAATCATTTTTTCATATATTTTCCTAGTACTATTAATATTTCGAATTACTTCCCTACTTAAATGATGAAATAAATTTTTTTAGAGGTGAATGGGTGGAGTACATGTTGTAAAAATTTTTTATGAAAAAACATTTAGGTGATTACCTACTATGTTTATGATCTAGTTTTAGTAATGACCTTAGTAATATATTTGGGATGTAAAACATTTTTTTTTGAAATATATATATATAAATATAGGTATATATATATATTTATATCTTTTTCTCAAAGAGAAGTGTAATAGAGGAAATAAAATTTTTTAGAAGTTATATCCTACAAAAAATTTAATTGTAGGGGAATGGAGGAGGTAGAGGAGGAGTTAGAGGTGGAGGTAGAGGTGGAGGTGGAGGTGGAGGCAGAGATAGAGTTGGAGATGCAGACTGAGGTAGAGGAGGAGTAATAGGTGGGGACCGAGGTAGAGAATATGGTAGAGGATGAGGTGAATAGTTGGGCTGCAAACAATAAAATTGTTGGGAAATAGATTAGATTGAGAATCATTCAATGATTTTGTTTGGAAATAGTTTTTGAAATTTGAACACCAAAATTTTCACTTAAGATAAGAGACACTTTTCATGACTTTCTGGTTGATTATTGAAAATATATTTTCACCACTTCTTTAAGAGATTTTATGCATGAATTTAAGTGGAGGATTTTTATTTAAAAAAACCAATTATTTTTTTCAAAATGTCCATCATAGGCTATGATTTCTCTTTACACGTTTCAAGTACTATAAAATATTATTGATGTGTGACATTAACCCCTCACCAAGAAAAAACTGAACAATAACAGACAAACATGTGTTGTTTCTTTCCCCAGAATTCTCTAAACTACAACAAAAGGGTCTTAGTAGTGGATCCAATAATCAATTGAGATTCATACAATACCAATCCAACAATAATATATATATATATATATATATTTCAATTTAAATGTTTTAATAAATATGTGTGTATCAATCCAAAAATCCAATAGTTTTACGAGAAAACTATTGGGGGACAGCCATCATTGAGATATTGTTGTCAACTATGAGGAGAGATGTCATATGTACCTCAACCTGATGCATGGTGTGACCAGTATGAGACAAAGTGCATCTTTTTATTCAAAATCGACAGTAATTTTAGTTAAAAAGACAACTAAAATACTGAAAAATGATAAAATGCATTTGGATGGATTTGGAACATCAGGGAAACCATCCAAAATCAATTTTTTACTTGTAAGAATCAGCCAAACCTAAATATGATACATGGTTGGCCTGGTATGATTCGAAGAGTCTGTCATCATTTTAAAATTGACATTTTAATATAAGAAGGCATCACTCACTAAAACCCAAGAAATCATGAAGATATTGTTTTAATAATTTATGTCAATCATTTAAAATTAATTTTTGTTGTGGTAGAATGAGTACCATGTCAATCCCAAATAGGATGCGACCTGTATGGATTAAAGTGCATGTTTCCTATTTAAAATGACATTTTAGTGAAAAACACATGTGTTGTACTAAACAAAATTAACACAAAAAAAATGTTGTGTAACATTATGAAAATGATCCATAAATATTTTGGGATATGTAGGTATCATATGAACCTTCTTCCAACACACTAGGTGACCAGTATGGCTCCAAGTGTATATTTTTATTAAAAATTGTCATCAATTTTGTCAAATATGAAAATTTTCAAACTAAAAAATGAGAAAATGAAGTCATATTATTGTGTTACATGAGTAAAAACATCCATAAATCATTTTTATGTGTAGGATTCAGCTGCACCTCAATATGATACATAATGTTTCAGGAAAGACACAAAGTGTTAGTTATCAGTTTAAAATTGACATTTTAATAAAAAACATTGTACAGATTGAAAACCTTGAAAATGATCTTATATTTACTTGATAATTTTGGAAAATTATAATTAATTTATTTCTGATGTGTAGTAATCAATTTCACATAAAAACCACTTATGATGTGACCATAATGGCTCAAAGTGCACGTTTCTAGTTTAAAATTGTATTTTAGTTAAAAACAAAAGTAGAATACAGAAAATTGAGGAAAAAATTCTGATTATTTTTATATTTTAGAATGAATAACCATAATTAATTTTTATTGTGTGGGAATCCTCCTTAACACAATTTGACGCACAATGTGACTGGTATGACTCCTTGAGAATATTTTTATTCAAATTTAAATTAATTTTAGTATAAAAGACAATGAACATTATGAAAACAGAGAAATAACATTAGTATTGTCATGTTATATTAGGGAAAAAATACATCAATAATTTCCAATGTGTAGGAATTAGCCTCATCTCAATCTAATACTCTATGTGTTCTGTATGACTCAATGTGTTTGTTATTTGTTAAAAATTTAATTTTTTAATACTAAATTGTGTCACTCACTAAAAATTATGAAAACATATTTATATGGTGTTGATAATTTTTGAAAAGGATTAATAATTCATTTTTTATATGTTGGATTTAGTCTCTCATCAAACCAACACACGATGTGACCTGTATGACACAAAGTTCAAGAGTCTAGTTAAAAATGAAATTCTAGAAAAAAACATAATTGGAGTACTCAAAACATAAGATAAACATTTATATTGTTTTTATAAGTTAGGTAAATGATCTATAAGTCATTTTGGACGTGTAATAATCATCCACACCTCAATTGGACACATGGTGTGGCTGGTATGACTCAAACTGCATCTTTTTATAAAAAATTGACATTAATATTTTTATAAATGAAAACTAACATACATAAAACTATTCAAACACATTTGGATTGTTTTAGTACATCATAAAAATTATACACATGTTATTTTTGATGTTTAAAATTAGAATCAAATCAATCTAATACATGATGTTCTTGGTTTAACTGAAACTGTCCGTTATTAGATTAAAATTTTCATGTTAATAAAAAAAGTATCACCCACAAAAATTTGATCAATGAAACTCAAATTATTTTAATAATTTAGTAAAATGACTCATAATTAATTTGATATGTGTAAGAATCTATCTCATGTAAAAATCACATATTATGTAACCTATATGACTCAATGTGCGTGTTTCTTGTTTAAAATGACATTTTTGTAAAAAACCAATGTGGAATACTCAGGACTAAGGAAACACATTCATATGGTTTGGATACACTAATACCATGATCTATATGTCATTTGGGACATGAATAAATATTACAAACCTTGATTCAATGCATGGTTTTACCGGTATGACTCAAAGTGCATATTTTCAAAATATAATTGTCATTTTAGTTTAGAACGTGCTTCACATTGCCCAAAATTAGAAAAAATGTATAGATTATTTTGTTGTCCATTTATTAATTATTTTACTTATCATTTTTTATATAATAATTATTTAGATTATTTTAATATAGATAATTCTGGAAGATGAACAATAAATGGAATGGGATTTTGAGAAAATCAACCGGAACACAATATGATAAATAGTGTCCTGGGTAGGACTGAAAGTTTATTTTAAAATTAACCCATTCTATTTATTTTTTTATATTATTATCAGTGTAATAATTTTTTTTCATATATAGGTGGGTTATTTTTCTTAATAAGGTGTGTCATATTATTTAATATAGGATCATTTTTTTTGATAAATTATTGTTTTTATTGAATTTGTGTTGGAAATTTGTTTTAATTTAAATTACATAATTTTATTTTATTTTGAGAATTTATAGTGCTATTTCTAGTGTTATAGTGTGATGTAACAAAACATTTTAGTATTCCCTATTTATGGTGTTACTTTATACTTTAACACCCCACAATAGTTTGTACCCTTTATCATTATTTATAAATGCATTGATAAAAGTGTCCTTTATCAATGCATTTTTTAGAATTGATAATGATTTCCTTTTATCAATGCTTATAGAAGTTCTGATATGGGATCCCTTTTTAAGTGCTAAATAATTTTGCAGATAAAAGGTATCTTTTATGAGTACTTTTCTATAGCGGAAAAAACCTAGGCCTTTTAATCGCGTTGTGGTAGTTTGTGCTCTTTTAGCACAAATGAAGGCGTATTCCTATATTGTTAATGGTATCTTTTATATTAGTATAAAAATATATTTACCATAAACCAGTGAAATCTATTGGAAACAATGTTCAATGAAAATGTAATCCTCCAATATGAAAGGGTAATATAAGGACATGTAAATGTGGTTTTCACCTGATCCTCTAGTGTAATGGGAAGCTGAATTTATCATAAAAATACAATTAAAAAACCAAACCAATTTCAGATTAATAGTCATTCAAATATCAACTAAAAATGGGGGATAGGAAATGATCCTTTTTTGTTATTTTATTTAACTTCTTATAATATGTACATAGTCTCAAACTAATCTAAATTTAAATAGGCATAAACTCATTATGTTTATTTTTATCTATGGAAAATGTTGTTTTTAGGAACTATATAGATGATAATGACCCATTGTGGGTTTGAAATGGGATAAAATATAACTGAATCCAAAATATTCTATTCCTTATTATTTACAACATATATCATGGTTGGATTAACCCTTTTTTAGGATTCATAATATGGTTTTTGTTCTCCTCAAAAAAAATCCATGCATTCAGACACTTGAGTTTGTTAGTAGTATATCCCCAAAAAACAATCCAATTTATTACACATTTGTATTAATAGTCAAATCAATTTGTGTTATTCCTTTTAGGATCGATTGAAATAATTAAATACAAGAAATTTATCTCCATTCATTAAGTATATATAAACTTCAAATCAGTTTGTAGTGGCTCCAATTCTATATTTTTGGATTGGTCTAAGATGAAACCAGTTATGGGACTCTTGAATTAAAATCTATAGTTTCTTTTACCAAATTTTACATATTTTATTCCTTATTATTAAATAAAAATAGATAAAATAAGTCTAGGGATACCTATTATCCCCAACCAATAATTGCTTTCATATATTACTGATCCTCATAATTGTGCATTGAATTTTTAATCAATAGTAATTTCCATAGAACTAAAAATTCTTGTAAAATAGCTAGATCGAAACTAGTAATATCCTTCTCAAAATGTGATTGTTTTTAAAATAATATAATCAACTTAAAGATACATTATTGAATCAAATATGTTGAAGTGTACAATGTTGTATCTAATTTCCTTGGATAGAGTTCCCTCAAACACATTGATGATGGAATTTTATATCTTATAGAATGGGATAAAAAATTTATGGACGAGTTCACCGATGTTTTATCTTCCCCTATATTTAATATGTATAATTTTTTGAGGAATATTAAATTCTAAACCCTATCAAGCACATAATACAAGAACTTTAATGGCCCAAATGCCTTATTTTTACTGATTTTTGAAAACCCCCTTTCAAGGGATTAGGGTCAACCATTAAAATCCCCATATGTTTAGATATTACATGAGCCATAGGTATTAGAGGAAATTTAGAGACTATAACTACATGGAACTACTCCTCCCCAGCATCTGTATCATGATATCAGCTATCCACCTTCGTATTACTATTTGACTAGGCTTCCCATGCATGCATAGGATGGTCCTGATGGAAATGTCATACCCTCTCTTTTTTCCACATCTGTTAGCCTCTACTACAGTGAATTTGACTGTTCTGAATCCTCATCTAGAGTCTACTCCTTTTAGAGCCTTCTTGGTCCATTAAACACAATTTGATGTGGTCCAAAATCCTTGAGGTGTCCCAGACGCCTTGTGGTTTCCTTAAGGCCTTGAGGTAGCCCGAAAGACTTACTGTCCTAAAAGAATTAGGTGGCCTGAAGGCCGTGGAGGATCTGAGGACCAAACCGGTGGCCAGAAAGCCCAAATGGATGAATAGTACTGGCTTCTACAGTCCCGAACAATACCCTCTATAGTGTTTTCTACTGTGCCTACAACAGTACTACTAGAGTCCCCCAAAAATATGTCTTCACCCGGTTTTGAACTCAGGTATCGTCGATGAACTTGTTGAGTCCTCACCAACTAGGATGAGGCTCTTGTGCTCACATCATGCAAGTATCTTATTGCAAATATTGTAGATATGTTTTAATGTTTCACTACTCTTTTGGGCCTTAATTTTCCATAATATAATGAAGTAAAATACTGAGTATGGTGTTCCATTAATAGAAAAACATAAATCCAATAAATTATTTTAAAAATTGATGGAGACACTAGTGAATGGAATATAAAATATCCATGTCTATGGAAATTTTGAGATCAATTATGGGGATATAAGGGATGAAGATCATCTTCAGAAATTAATCCTCTCATTCCCTCAAATCCTTGTTTTCTTTGTGTTTAGTTACTTAGTGACCTTATCATACATTGAAATTTTCTTAAGAGATTCTATTAGCGGGGTTTTCATCTTAATTTTTTGAAATATTTATGAAATTTATTTTGAAATTTATTTATCTTGGATACTATTATATTGAATCATATTAGATTTAATTGGGAGTTGAAGGTCGTTCTTTTCCCTCTGATACCTTTATTGAGGAGTCTTTGGTATCTTTTATGTTGGTCTATTTATTTCTTCATTACCTTTTCCATAGTATTCACTAGACATGATTTCAGTATTCTATTTTGGAATATAAAATCCATATTCTTTTCTACTAAGTTACATGGCTAATATTTGTTGTGGAATTAGGCAGAAACATGGGTCCATTTCTTGTGGTTTCAATATTCACATTTCCCTTAGGGTTCGGGACTAAAGGGTCTAGAAATTTTAATAGATTAATGAAAATAATTTCAATTAAAATAATGAGTTTCTCTTTCTAATTCATTATTTCATTGATGACTTCTTCAACTTCAGATCTCAATTATTGTTTTATTAAGGATTATCCCCCTTTTTTGAAATTGTTTATTTTATTGATATGTTTTTTGGGTGTATAGTTTCATGAATGTATTACTAATAGATTAATGTTTCTATAATTGAAACATTTAATAGACTCTTGTTTAATTTAACTAGTTTATGAATCTATATTTAACATGAGAATTATAACTCCATTCTATATTTTACTATTTAAATTTATTTTTTAGGAAGGATATAGAAAAAAACATCATTACTTATATCTCTGTAAACTTTTCAATATAACGGTGTGGTGATAAACATAATCCAAACACCATATTCAGTGATTGAATCTATTGAGATTGCTTAGTCCCATTTATATAAAAACACTGGCTAGTTTCTCATGTTTATATTTTATCAATGGATATGATTTAGAATAACATACCTTATGTAACTTCCTTGTTCCTGTATCACTATTACTTTGAGTTTTGAGGTATCATTTCAATAATACCCTTGGCCTCTATAAGAATTTATTCTATTAAATCTCCTCATAAAGATAAATATAATAGATTATTATCACTATCATGTAAAACATGGTAGAAGAAGACAAGGAAGTGGTGATCCTTAATGGATTGATATGGGAAACCGAAAAAACCACATAAATAACAATCAGATATTGTTTTTTAGTATAAATATCCTTCCAAATAAATTTAATTTTTGACGGTACTGAAGAATATATGAAGTAGAATTATTTACATGTCATCCCAATAATATAATTATATTAGTTTTAGACTATAAAACCATTCCAAATAATCTCCTTCAAGTTAAAAGGGAAATTACCTTCACTTCAGTTTCTCTTATACCTCTCCTCTAGGATTAAAATTTTAACAGACAAAATCAAACTTCTTGATGTGCTTATTGGAATGTTCTCTTAGAAAACCATGTTTCCTGAGGAAAAATTGATTTATATATTTTTTTAATTGAAGATCATTCTATAAATAAAATACTGAAATATGATTTTTTTGATTCCTAAACTAAGGGGAACATCTTTATCTTGATGTTTTAATTGAAATTCCTACCATGGGTTTATTAACAACATGAATAATTAACGTTTCAATCAATTCTACCCAACCTTTAAATTAGAATTTACCTTGATTGTTTAAATTTGTAAAATATTCGATAGGGAACTTTATATCATAGGGTCTATAGGGAAGAGTTGGCCAGTTGTAGATGTCGTCACGTAATAGAAAGTCAGTATTTTTAGCATCACCTCCCGGAAAATGAAGCAGGTTTTGATAATAAACATCATAGGGTGGTGAAAAAACTATTTATTTTTCTTGGTTAAATATAGTTTAGTGTATACCAATGGTAATCTCTATAGAGAATTCCATTTAATTTATATCCAAAAAAATATAATTTTTTGATACTTTAATTCCCGAAATCTTTAAATCTCATAGACTGAATAAATACGAGGGAATATAATGTATTTAATATTATAGAAATGGCCTGAATTTTTAGACAATGTAATTCATATATAGTTTGGATTCTTTAAATGTTGATATAAAATACTTGGTAATCAGAGATAGCAATTCTGAAAATTACAAATATTTGGTGTAGTTAATCTATCTTAAAAACTATTTCAGCTAATGGAGATTTAGTGAACAATGCATAGAAATTTTTCCGTTCTTACTAATGTATTATTTTATTCGTGGTGTTTATTTCATCTTCAAAACATGTTTTACATTCAAAGAAATAACCATAAATAAAAATGAGGGTGCTCACTAGAAGAGTTCCTAAATCAAATGATAAAGATGCAGTTGGTATTAGGTATAATAAACTAGATTTGGGAGAAACTAGACCGAAAGGATCTTGGTTAGTATGAGAAATTATTAAATTATAGATTTTAGGTATTCCTATAAATGATACTTTATGTTCATCAATTTGGTTCTCTTGACTTGTATAATTGTATAAAATCAATTAAACCAAAATAATCTAAACTCTAAATATGATATGATAAAATATTAATTAATATAATAATATAAAAATTTTACCTAGATAGTCTATTAGTCCCAGTAGCTTGAATAAATTCCTCCATGGTTGACATATATATATATATAAATTCAACATCGAAATTGGTTTGTTTACCCATATTCTATTACAAAGAAGATTCACCCCATATAATATTATTACTAGAAATTTTTACCCCAGGTTTCTTAATCAATAAAATATCTTTACATTGATTTAAAAGGTGGAAAAAAAATTCACGTAGAACCCCTTCTTAGTATAACACTAGGATTGCATCCAACACTTCTTTGAGCATGTTGAAGGTAAAAATAAGTCATAACATCAATTGATCTTAGGTTGAAATAGATTCTTTTATCCCCATATGATAACAAAAAATAGGCGTTTCACATGATCATGTGGTGTTTGTCATCACATAAAACATATTTGAGATATGGCTAAGCATTCTACACATGAATGAATTACCATTGAAATTAATACACTTCACAAGGATTTATAATTAAAACACCTTTATTATAGGTTTGTAGATCCCTACCTCAAAATTAGATGATATAATAATGATCATACACCATAATAATAACACCACTCACTAGCACTCATGTGGGATATTTATATAGACTGAATGGGAACATATAATACTTGAATACATTAACAATATTCTAGGAATCCATGGTCACTGGTCAAACGGCCATGATGTGAGCCTTAATTCAATGATGGGTGATGATGAGGTATTCCTGAATTCATAACCACTAAGATATGTTATTATCCAATAATATAAGAACTAGACTATGTTGAATGTTCTATGTGAAGAAACACTCCATTAAATTAGACCATTAACATTGTAAAGTATTCCCAAGACCTTTAAGAGAATTTTAACCTATCTCTATATATCCCACAATAATGAATGTTGTTGTTCTAGCCCTTGTGTGACCACCTCTAGTCTGTAATAACCATTCACAGAGAATAATTTCAAATAATCATTCCAATTAAATATTTCAATGTTGTTAATATATAATATGATAACACAATGAAGTATATTTTACAATATTTAAAATTTACCAATATGTTACTCGGATTTCATGATCTTGTTGGTACAGTAAACTTTCTATCTTCTTTAAATTGGTTTCAAACCAAGTGATTTAGGAATATTTTGATCCCTGTGTTAAAATAAACCCTTAAGATTTTAGGGACCTTCACCTTTTACTTATTTCCAACAAATTTTTTTAACTCCCATTCTAGAGATAATTCATACTCCATATTACCCTAGGGGTTACATACTGAGAGAAATTCCTCATACATATCCTTGAGTATATGAACTCTTTTGGTTTTATATACACCATAAAGAATAAATAAAATTTATCCATGTAATAAATGAAAAGTATTTGTCACTTATAACCATCACATTATAAAATATAGTATGATATTGAGGTACTACTAATTGAAAATTGTGTTATCAAAAATTCTTCAAATTACTTGACAACAATTAGTTGAAATTAACACTTAGTTCATATTTGATTCACCCAATACATCCATCATCTATCATTATTGAAATTCCATTAAAAAATATGATTCAAATGAATAATCATTCCCATAATCTAGTTATATATGGAATAGATTCAGATGAAGAGTTAGAGTAGGAATTATTCACCAGAGCATGACTAATCAGATTTGGAAGAATGAGAGGGTATGGATTATGCCATCAACACTAGGCCCATGCATCCTTGCATGGGATAAATAGCCAAGTGGTCATGAGAAGGTGGATACTTGAAATAATGTTGAAGTCGTTGGGGGAGATCTAGCTCTTATAGTTTCTCTCTGGGTTAACTTTCCTTTACTGTTTTTATTTTGTTGAAGTTGTTAATGTTCACACCTACCCTTTAAACGCGTCTATTAAAAAATACAAAAAATGGCTTATAGGTTGTGAGGGTATTAAAAAATATGACTCACCCGCACGAATTTCATAAATAATATTTCCAAAAAAGAGATGTCAATAGGAGTATGATTTTGTGATGGTATAAAATAGTAAAAAGTATGTTTAAGATCTAAATCTCATAATTTTACATCAATATGGATAAAAAAGCTATGTAAAGAAACCCCTCCCAACGATATATATTTTAGTAAGGCTGGTCTAGCACCGTGAGATTTTAGAGTATATTTTAGATTAATAAATAAATGAATTCAATAGATTGTAAAGAAAAAACTAAAATTATTTGAATAATCCTTACAAATAATAAAATGAAAAACATTATATGGAATGTAAATGAAATATAACCATAGAACATAAATAATAGTTCATTTAAGAAATACTGTTGATCCAAAAGAACCATTTTGAAGTATTTTTTTGATAAATTTTCATCATATATTATTTATTTAAAAAATCATTCACAGTATTAAACCTATGAGAATTTATTTTTTGCATATGATTAAAATTAATAAATTGATTATCGATAGGTTATAAATGAAAAGAAAAATCATTTGATGGTAAAAGGATATATTTTTCTAAAAAACTACTATTATGTGTTCAATGTGTATTTATATTAATATATTTAATTATTCATTATTTATTAATTATTTTAATAAAATGAGTTTATATAATATTCAATAAAATATTTTAACATTAATTTGATTGTTTTTACAAGCACGAAATAAGAATTAATTCATTGTTATCCTTAAAAATGTCTTTTACAAAAAAATTAGTTATCGTTACATGTTGTCCAATTATTTTATAATGAATTTAAAATTCATAAATAAATATAATTTGATAAAATGGTTTTAATATTCTAAATAATATTGTCCAAATTTAGTAATTAGGTCAATTTCATTTTTTTAAACCTAAATAGTAACTTAGGTAAACATTTATTACTATGGTAAAGGTTAACAATGGGATAAACTAAATAGATATAGAATAAAATAACCCAAAACACTATCTAAACCCTACTAATTAATTTTCAGTTGACTGAAAATTATCTTATATGTCTTTTTCCACATTCACTTGAATATGAATTAGTTACAATTTAATATTTTATGTTTTTATAGGTTTTCCGCTCAGGTGACGTAGAAAAGGAAACATCATCTATTTACTTATTCAAAAACATTGAGAACTATATATTTGGAAAGAAATACCCAAATATATTACAAAGAAAATTCCCCATTTCCTATAAATTCCTTTATTCCCCTAAGTCTAATCCAGGAATTCTTAATGGGTAATCTATATGTGGGTTCTCATTGAAGCAGTAATTGTCTTTACCAATCAATTTTGAGTTTATTTTAACCGTAAACAAATATATATAATTTATAACCATATCAATATGTCTAAATTTTTAAAAATAATTTACTATGATTTTTTTCTTTAATGGTAGATCCATTTTCTACATTCTTCTATCCTATGCGAAATGATAATGTCTTCCTTGATTACGTGTAGAATACCACAACCATAGAGTGATATGAATTGTTTTTTATTTATTACATACACGAATGATAATATGTATGAATTTAAATAATATATATGATATATATGATATTATTATTATACGATAAATATATATTATTATTTTCCTTTCTTTCCTTAAATTCATTAGTGTATGAAAGCATTATTCATGCATACGTATGACTGAACATATCAATGAAGTTATGTAATTAATTTTTCATCTTAATATTATATGAATGGATATGAAAGTATTTATAGTGAATAAATATATTAATTATAACAATATTAAAATTTTTTTGATCATGAAACCATAAACAAAGTACATGGACCTGGACCATAACACCAAAACATTTATTGTAAACAAATCATTTTTCACAAGATTGTGTATTTTAATGAAATATTGTTAATGTATGGGAAATATAAAATTATAATTAAATGATAATTTTCAAGTAATGTATGAATACATTTCTAGTATATATGTATAATAAATATAATTTTTTCAATAGGAGGCTTAGATCATGTATGCAGAATTTCAGGACATGAGGTAAGAGTTTATGTTATAATCCCATTTCTTTTTTTGATTGTCTATATTAAATTTTTATTAAGGGAAATTATATTATATTGTATTTTAAATATATAATATTTTCTAAGCCCATGGTTATTTATTTGGTCTTATTATTTTCCCCTCAATCTCCTATAATGGCACTTAAAACAATCAAAAAAATGTATTTTATGAAAACTATACCTTATTTCCAGTTTGGTTAGAATATTTTTTCATCAATGGACATGTTATTTAAAATAATTTGAATAATATTCTTTATATTATCCAATTATTATTTAAATTAATTTTTATCCACATTTTACTTTCTTAACTATTAAAAGTTATTATTTTTTTGAATAAGCAATTTATGAATTTTTACAAAAATTGTGAAAGGGGTCATTATTTTAATGTTTAATGTATGAAAAAAATTTCGGGCCATAATGATAATTCCTTGATTTAATTCTTCCTTTAAAATATTCCATTTTTATTAGAAATAAAATAATTTTCATAATGTTATAGTAGCATTTTATTTAAAATTTTATTTAATGAAAATGATTTATTTCTATGGTTTTCGACGAAAGGGTTTCATTTTATTTGAAATATATTTTTTATCTATCTAAAGATCCTTAGATTTTTTTATGCTTAAATTTTGATATGATATAATTATACCATCAAATCTATTTCCCTGGATGGCCTGTAGTGATGATGTTTTAAGGATAATTCCATGAAACCCATTTATTCCCCACATGTTAATTAAGGTATGATGGAATGATGAAGGTTTTTGTGATCATATGTAACACCTATGTATGGTTTAAATTATATTATATGTGAAAATAATATTATATAATCCTCCAAATTATTAGGTAATTAATAATATATCATGTGATAATATGAAATTTTTTGGGGAGTGAACCCATTTTAGGGATAAAAATAAGCTGGAGAGTGAACCCAATCCATTAGGGACATTGTCCAAAATGGTCTTAAAAGTAAGCCCTGATGAAATGATATTAAATGCTTTGGATTTTTCCAAAATTACAATAACATTTTCTTATTCATATGTAATTCTGTCTTGGCTCATGATAAGTGAATTTTGATTTATCCCTCTTAAAACTCATGTCATTAAAAATGATAAATCATTATTCCATGACTCCTGAGTTATGATCTATGACAGGTTGGGTGTAGAATCCATATGCTATGTTCTGAATATCATAAAATCATTCTTATATTATGATTTAATATGATCATCGATTGATATTTCACTTGTTTAACCTTAATGAGAATTTGAGATAACCCTTTCTTATGTTTCAATTTCCATGGTTTGTGAAGAAAGTTTCTAAGTAGAAAATGTTTAAGAAAGGGTAACTTTATTGAATCAATTTATAGAAGATATTTTATACTGTTAATAAAAAAATATATTACGTGTAAAATATTCAATGACACTAAATGTTTATAGTACCTTGGTATGCATTATTGTTAAATTTATTAAATTTTAATATAATATGATGTAATAATTATATATTTTATTCTTGTTTGACCTCAATTTATATCACAGGATGGTTTAGTTATGTCTGGAGAATATGTTATGATGAATATTAGGATATGACTTATGAAAACCAATAATTAATTGAATGTGACATAGGGTGAATAAAAAAGTGTCATAGTTTGAAAATAAGGTGTCATAATTTTGGAAATTCAAAGAATTTTTTTTATAATTATATAAATTTTCACTCTCATTATTACAATAATATATTTATATTTTGTTTTTTTGGTTTTAGTTAGTAGTTAGAACTATGAGTAATCATGTTAACAACGAATGCTGTAAGAAATGAAATGACTTTCTACTTGTGAAACCGAACATAATGGGATATAGAATGAAAAATATTGTTGTTATACACACTCAACTATCTCAACACCTAATTCATGCTAACATTCCAAATGAGAAGAATGACCAATGCACAATTGAGTCATTCATGAGGCAGCATCCACCATATTTTATTGGGTCTAATATTCCACTTGTTTCTGAGAAATGGTTTGGTAGTACTGAAAATATATTTTCAATTTTTTCTACCCAAATAAAGAAAATGTTGTCGTAGTGGTGTATTATTTGGAAGCAGAAAAATTTCAAAAGAGTAATCTTATTAGGAATATAAGGTAAGAGGAGAAACCTGAATCTATAAAATAAGATGAGTTTAATATTTAATTTTTTATTAATTACAGTCCCCAAACACTCTTCATGAAAATAAAAGTGGATTTATTTGATCTAAAGTTATGAATGAGGAATATATTGGTATCACGGAGGAAACAAAATAAGATTTTTGTGGTGTGCTTCTTGTTTTATCATTAACCCCAAAGGTGAAATTGATTATTTTTTCAGTGGCTTAAAACAAAGTCTCTGAATTTAATTAGACACAAGGGACTTGGGTATTAATGAATAAATAATTTCATGTTACCTATACAAAGAAAAGGATATTATATATTACCATAATTATGATGATTTTAAAAAGAATTTAAATATTGGTATTTGTGGAAATTATAATAATAAATAATATGGGGGAAATAAAATGAATCTTCATTTATTCTTGATGTGTAGATAGATGAATGAAGGATATTATCTTACTAGAATTCATAAATTGTTTAAGTGTGGAAATGGTCATCATGAATAGAAATTCCAAATATATTTGTATAGGAAAGACAATTAAATGAATATAAATATAGAAAAATAAAATTTACCAACTAAAATCCATTTCAACAACTACAATGTGTATGGGAATTTTTACAACAGTGCTCAAATCCAATGGTTAATGATGAAAATTGACAAGAACAAACTCTTAATTTATGGAAAAAAGGATTCATCATCTGATAAAAAAATCTGTAGTGTTTCATGAGAATTATAAGGTGAAATGTACACTCATCATCCACTCTAAAAATGAAAATTTGAAATGTCCCAATTTTTTGAGTTGGTCGAAAATCCCAAACCCCTTTTAAATTTTGAGTTTAGTGAGTGGACTGAGCAAAATTATTTACATTGGAACCTCATTATAGGTGATTGAATTTCCCAAGGCCCTATTTTTAAATGTTTTTTATGGATAAAAAATATCCTCATGGTTGAATGGGGTTTTGGGAGTAGGGGGCCCAAAAACCCATTTTTGAAAATGCACCGATAGAGGGGCATAATTTTAAAAATTTGTGTAGCCTTCTAGGAGAAACGGTGTGGACTACCTATAGCACTATCACGGTTTTTCAAACCACTTGGGTTGGGGTGCATGGATGTGAAACCACCACTATATTTTTTGATAGAGTACATTACCATTGTTTGTGCATGGATTTGAAAACCATGAGCCTAGACTATGCGGGTTTGGTTCTTATGAAGAGGGAGCCACACAGTTTGAAAAAACGTATGGGATAATTAAAGAGGATAAATTAATAATATTTCCCAAACTCTTTATATTATTTCTCCTCAATTTACTCCCATTTAACCCACACACATAGGGGGTTCCCCATTTTCCCTTCTTCTGCAAGCCTTTGATCCAATCCCTTTTTCAGAGTTCTTATTTTCTCTCCGTTGGTGGATAAATAATCATCTTGGTAAATCCTTAAATCTAAAATCCCATTTTAGTGTTTTCATTTTTACATATAGTGTGCTAAATATATGTGAGCTATTTTACCCTATTTTATGTTATTTATCTAAAATTACCATTTCCCTCATTCTAGCTCTAGTTTGAGGCTCATATTAGATGAGAATACTCCTACAAGTACAAGGTAGGTGCTTTCTAGCTTTCTCTATGTTTTACAGGTGTTTTGGGGGTGATCTCTACATGCACTGGGTTGGTAGATAGAGAAATAACCTAAAAATCAAAGTGTATTGTTTTTAAATTAATGAGTTGATACAGTGGGTTGTTGTTGGATACGACCTATATTTTTATACAAGTTATGTTGGGTGAGAGGCATAATGTTACTTGAGAAGGGTAAGTAGAGTGAGTGTTTTTTATTAAATTTATTTGTTTATACTATATTTATTATATTGTTGTGAATGCGTCAATAATATACGAAGTATTAAAGTAGGGTTGACCACCAAGATTGGGATGACACGGTTTATCAGGATGCGTGAGGTGATCGCGTTGTCGAGCACGTCAAATTAGTTGTTTATTTTTAACTAGAATTTCTGCAGTATAGTAGCAACCCTAGGTCATCTCTCGACGGAGCCTTAGATCACTATTTTCAAAAGAATGTTCTGATTATGTTAAAAAAATTGAAATTATGTTAAGTGATTTGGGGTTATATGATTTTTAAATATCAATTGGAACTATACTACTAAGTGAGAAAAACTGGTTGGAGAACTCGTTATCAACCCGGGTAAGTATCCCTTGATGCTCAATCCGTCATCGCTCTCAAGGGAATGGGAAGGTTCATTGATTCCTTGATTTTATACCCACTTAAATCAGTATTATGTGAGTTCTTACTAGGTTACCACCTAGAATTTGATCGATCAACGTTATTGATTATCGGCGATCGCTCATAATCAATAAAACTATGTCGATGTAAGAACCGAACTTAATCAAGGCATCACATCAACAACGTGATGAGATGCCCAGATTTGGGTCTTTATAAAAATTTATATCAATACAAAAACATGAATATTCATGCTTTATAACTTCTGAATACCATCAAACAAGTCAATTCAAAAGCAAACTCATGAAAGAGAAGAGTTGAGAAAAGAGGAAAACACACTCAAATCATCACAAAATCTGGGTTATGCATGGAAGCATGAGGATTCTTGTTCCTTTGATTTATATTTAATCAAACCAAAATAAAAAAAAATTCATATGGTAAAAATTAAGAACAATAGACAACAAACCTGGAAATTAAATCACCTTACGAAGATTACAAATGTAGAGCTCGGGATTACAACAATGGACACCCCCCAAGTTGATCACTAAGAAACTTAGAAGTACATGCGGGAGAAGGGAACTAAAATAAATTAAATATGCTCTCCAATTAAAATTACCTTCACCCCTGGTCGTGCCACATTAGGTAATGGGGGTTAGAGGTGTTTTTATGGACATAAACATCACACTTTCAACAAAAGAAGTCAAGTGCCTAAGAGACTAGGTCACTATTCAGGGAAGACTTTTTACTCCATTTTTATCCGGCTGGTTGACTGACCACAACACGTTACAATGACTTGAAATTCTGTGGAGAGGTGTTACATCATGTTATCTATCCATGGGAGGTGGCATCATCCCCATTGGATCTCCGAGGCCCGAGTTATGGCCCAAATACAAGAAGGGTCATCAAATCTGGCTCTCCCAGAATTGTTTTGCATTGTGGGCCTATTATGGGCCTTTAAATGGGAGAATTGGGTTCCATGGTCTTCTAAAGAAATGTATCCCACACAATGTTACATTAATAAACAAATTTTTAGCTCAATTGAATTCACGGAGTATCCACAGTATATATTTACGTCCAAAACAATGTTTGGGCCCTTGCGCAGTTTGCCTGTTTTGCTTGATTTCCATCGTGGGCTCTCTGAATCACCTCCTCCTATAATATAAACACTTAAACAAGTAATATTGACCTATTAAATAGTAATAAACATTATCTCATTGAATCAAACAGTATGTTCAATTTATTATTATATTTGGAATATTCATTACAAAACTAGTTTAAAACAGTGGTGTAAGGGTGGAATAAAACAATGAATTGTGGTACGACCACACCCCCACACCTAAGCATTTTAAATCCTGGGAAATGTCACATTTCCCAATAAAATATTGAATATATAAATATTTCCAACATCATAAAGATTTATCATTTGAAGAAATTTTATTTAATGTAATGTGATCATTGCATGAATCACACCAAGGAGTTCTTCTTAATGAAAATAGAAAAAGATGTCTCATAAATCATATCATAGAAAAATTCAAAAAGATTCATGATACCAAATTGAGCAAGGAATTAAAAAGTCAACCATTACACTAACTCTCCACATGTGTGTGTGAAAACCATTCCATGCTATTCTTTCCACATTTTATCAAATAAATATAGGTTATTTTAACATTATTCATCTTTAAATGATTTTTCACCGAACCTGTCCTACATCCTTTGCAATCATATCTCAAGACCCAATCACTTATGCATTCCCAGACGTCAAACCATAAGCTCCCGACCTATATATCCCCACATGTTGCACATATCATCACTCCCCTGATTTATTATATATTTTTTTGAAGTTTCAATTGGAACAAATCTCACACTCAGCTCTCAACCCCTGTTTGATCTCCTCACAAAACTAATTGCAATAGTTATAACAAGATAAAAGGTTGAGGATGAGTGGTTTTTGACCTGACCAAGACAAAACCAATTTTTTTGAGGGCGTACAACATTCGGACATTAGGTACACACACATTGGTCAATCTGGTATAGTAATGAAACAGATCGGATAAGGAACAAATGTATGGAAATATCATTTAAAGCTGAAAAATATTAACCCAACATATATTTACCTTATATTAAGTAAGAAATATTCACACTTTGTGGTTTGGTGCAAATATTTGTGGAGATATTAGTGACACAGTTTTCCCAAAAACTACTCACACAATGGGCATCAATCATCTCAAAGGTTTCACATAGATATGACCATTTATATCCTTGACAGAAAACCAATTCACTAAAAATCACCCCCCGATGTTAAATTCATACAAATACTCTTTTTAGCCTTCATTATGGTATTTTTACTTTCCCCACATTATGGTCGCCAAATCATGGAACTTCTAAATTGTTGATGGGGAAAAATGAAAATACCATAAAGAAGGCTAAGGAGAAAACAAAAGGAGAAAACAATGAATATTCCTAACTACCCCGGGAATGTATCCACCCCCCAAACCTAGAGTATACAGTGTCCTCACTGAAATAATTGATAATGTGAGAAGGAAGGATAAAACATGGTGTGTTTTATTGGTATGATGCGTCAAGAAGGTGGATTTCCTCCACCGGATTCTTTAGAAAATCCTCATAGAAGTGTTTAAGTCGTTGCCCATTGATGGTTAGAATTTGTCCACTCTACTCATGAAAAACTTGTATTGCACCAAAAGGGTAAACATTATTAATTGTATAAGGACCGGGCCATCGGGAATGAAGCTTACCTGGGTGGAGCTTAAGCTAGGAATTGTAAACGAGGACATTCTCACCAATATGTAACTTCTGCTGGTGAATCATGCTATCATGAATTGCCTTTGTCTTATCTTTATATATTCGAGAGTTTTCATTTGCATCACGTCTAATTTCTTCCAACTCTATAATCTGCAGCTTTCTTTGCTCAGCTGCATTTGAAAGGCTCATATTACATTGTTTGACAGCCCAATATGCATGTTGTTCTACCTCCACTGGGAGGTGAAAAGCCTTTCCAAACACAATTCTATACGGTGACATTCCGATTGTGGTTTTAAAAGCTGTACAGTACGCCCAAAGTTCATTATCCAAGCGCAAACTCCAATCTTTCCTATTGGGTTGTGCCATTTTTTCCAAGATTCGTTTAACTTCCCGATTTGATATTTCTGCTTGTCCATTAGTTTGGGGGCGATATGCAGTGGAGACTTTATGATCAACCCCATACTTATGAAGCAAAATTTTCATGTTGCGATTGCAAAAATGTGAACCCTGATCACTAATGACGAATCTTGGTAAACCAAACCTACTGAAAATTCGGGATCTCACAAAATCAACAACCACTCGAGAGTCATCGGTCCTGGTGGCCTTTGCTTCCACCCATTTAGATAAATAGTCAATAGCTAATAAGATGTATACAAATCCAAATGAATTTGGAAAAGGCCTCATGAATTCAATGCCCCATGCATCAAATATCTCACAAAATAACATGGGTTGTTGGGGCATTTCATTCCTCTTGGAGATATTCCCTCTGAATTGACAACGACTACATGACTTGAAAAATCTATGGGAATCCCTATACAATTTTGGCAAATAAAGTCCTAAGTCAAGGACCTTTCGAGCTGTACGTTGAGAGCCAAAGTGGCCCCCACATGCCAAGGAGTGGCATAAGGTCAAAACATAGGTGAACTCATGGTCAGAGACACACCTACGAACAACCTGGTCACTACAGATCCTCCAAAAATATGGGTCATCCCAAATGTACCATTGAGAATCATGTTTAAGTCTCTGGGATTGTGAAGTTATAAAGTCAGTGGGGACCCTAGATGTTTCTAGAAAAATCACAATGTCCGCATAACAGGGGGTAAGGTCCACAACATCACAAAGGTTCTCATGAGGGAATAATTCTCCAATGGGTAGGGGTGAGTCAACATGATGGTCCAATGGTGGGGAAATCCTACTAATGTGGTTAGGTACCACATTCTCCACCCCTTTCTTATCTCTAATCTCAAGGTCATACTACTGGAGGAGGAGCATCCATCGAATGAGGTGGGGTTTGGATTCAGGTTTCTTTAGGAGGAAACGAAGGGCATCATGATCAGAGAACACAATCACATTTGACCCAAGAATACATGAACAAAATTTTTCCAAGGCAAACACAATATAAATGAGTTCTTTTTCTGTGGTTGTTTAGTTTGCCTGGGCAAGGTCAAGGGTACCCGAGGTATATGCAATGACATGAGGGGACTTCTCAAACCTTTGTGATAAAACTGCCCCAACTGCAAAGTTAGAGGCATCACACATAAGTTCGAAGGGCAGACCCCACCATGGTGGTTGGATTATGGGAGGTGATGTGGGACCCGTTTTCAGTGAATTGAAATCATCCTATTTTTTTTTCAAAAACAAATTCAGAATCCTTTTGTAATAACCGAGATAAGGTAAGTGTGATCTTACTAATGTCTTTAACGAATTGACGGTAAAAATCAGCATGACCCAAGAATTATCGCACTCCACGAACACATTTTGGAAATGGAAGGGTTGAAATTAATTCAATTTTATATTTATCAACTTGAATTCCTTTATTTGATATGGCATGCCCAAGAACTATCCCCCGCTCAACCATAAAATGGAATTTCTCAAAATTTAAAACAATATCTTTTTCAATGCAGTGGCGGAGGACAGAACCTAGGTGTTCCAAAAAAATCATCAAAAGAAGATCCATATACCGTGAAATCATCCATAAATACTTCCATACAACTCTGAAGGTACTCAGAAAAAATACTCAACATACATCGCTGAAAAGTACCATGAACATTACAAAGACCAAATGGCATCCTTCTTTATGAAAAGGTGCCAAATGGACAGGTAAATGTGGTCTTTTCTTGATCCTCAGGGGCTATATGGATTTGGAAATAACCCGAATATCCATTAAGGAAACAATAATGGGACTTACCAGCCAATCGTTCTAACATTTGGTCAATGAAAGGTAATGGAAAGTGGTCCTTCCGCGTGGCTTGATTCAGTCTACGGTAGTCAATACAGACTCGCTAACTATTTTTCTCATGCAATGGAACCAATTCATTCCTTTCATTTGACACAACTGTTATTCCTATTTTTTTAGGCACAATTTGAACTGGGAACACCCATTTACTATCAGATATAGGATAAATGATCCTAGTAGTAAGTAATTTACTGAATTCCAATTTTACCACATCAATGAGAGTGGGATTCAACTGGCATTGAGCCTGCCTTACGGGCTTATCCTCATCATCAAAAAGTATATGGTGCATAAAAATAGATGGGTTAATCCTAGGAATATCAGCCAATGTCCATCCTATTGCCTTTTTACACTCCCTCAAAAGTTTGAGCAGTTTTGATTTCTGTTGTGGAGAGAGGTTATTGGATGTAATGACGGTAAATTGGTCAATACCCTCAAGATAGGCATATTTTAAATTTGATGGAAGTGGTTTTAATTCCAACACCGGGGGTTTTTGTATTGAGGTAGTTGATTTAGGGGGATTGAGGTCCATGAAACTATCCATCTTCTCATGTTTATTGTCAATGGAAAGAGAATATTTTTAAAGGATACTTGCAGAATCATCGATAGTCATGGGTACCTCAGAATAAACACACTCATCAATTAAAGCACAAAATTTACCTTTTTCTGAACCCACACAATATTAAAAATAAGAACCAAAACTCAAATCATCCATGGGTTAATAAGAGGAAAATAAATCAGAGGATGGGTCAAGGATAGAATTTTGTGTGTGTTTGTCGTTAGAGAGAACCTCCATCGAATAGATAGGTAGAGTGGAGTGCCCTTCAATGGGGTGTTTCATAGCCTCACGGATGTTAAAACGTTTCTTTTCTCTACCAAACTCCATGGACAATGTACCATTGTGAACGTTGATGGTCATCTTTGCTGTTTTGAGGAATGGCCTCCCAAGTATGAGAGGGGCATGTCCTTGGGTTCAGGTATCTTCCATCTCAAGAATGTAAAAGTCTGCAGGGATGATGAGATTCTTAACTTTTACGAGGACATCCTCGACCACTCCTGATGGGTGTGTTGTGCTTCATTTGGAAAGTTGCACAACAATGCCTTTTTGATGAAGCTCTCCAACGTGCAAAGAAGTATACACGGAGTGAGGCAATACATTAATAGAGGAACCTAAATCTAGCATAGCATCCGAAAAGAAGGTCTCCCCTATGGTACAAGGTATCGTGAATGTGCCCAGATCCTTAAATTTGGTTGGAATTGCTGGTTGAATCAAGGCCGAGACATTCCTACCCATGTTGACTCTCTCATTCCACTTCAGTATCCTTCTATGGGTGAAAATCTCTTTAAGAAATTTGGCATATCAAGGGATTTTATTAACTGCATCCAATAGAGAAATGTTAACTTGAAATTTTTTAAATGTATCCATTATTTCTTTATCAATCTCATTATCAAAATTATTCTTAGATTTAGAAAGTCTTTGAGGGAAATGAAGAGGAACGGATTGTTAATTTGAATCATCAATGAATATTTTATTACCATTTTTGTCTTGTTTTTCTTTACATGATGTTTTTTATGGCTGGGAAAGAGAGTTTTCATGAGGGGGACATACCTGATGTGCAGAATCAGTAGAAGGAGAAACTTCTTTACCACTACGAATTGTAATTTCACATAAATTACCTTTTCCTTCAGATCAGAAATGGGTTGGGATGGTAGTTTCCCAGAACCATGCATCTTAAGCTCACCGATGGTGTTTTCCAATTTCCCCACTTGAGTTCGCAGGTCTTAAATTGCTGATTGTGTGGTCTGTTGGAACTGGAGGTTCTGGGTTGCCATTTATTTCACCATGTCCTCGAGGCTTGGTTCAGATTTGGGAGGAGGAGGATGATTGTTTTGAGATGTTGAAGGATTTGAAGGTTGCATACCTTGGCCTTGTTGATACCAATTCTGCTTGGGGTAGCTTGAGTTTCCTCTTTGTCGGTATTGGGGTTGTGCTTGCCACCCTGGATTTGGATTTGACCTAAATTGTTCTTTCTTGAAGGGATATGATTTTTGGAATGGACTCCCTAGGAACACAGCTGCACAAGACTCAGATGAATCTTGAAGTTATGGGAACAGGTCAGAAAAATGAGTATTATCAGAGCAAATACCATAATGTAATGGAACAGGAGGAGAGTGTGAGTTACCTTGTTCTTGAGATAATTTCCTTAGAATGGTATGCATCTCATAAAGTTTATTATCTACCTGTTGTTCTAGGGATGAATGAATTACCTCATGAACTCCCCGGGTTGGTGCAATAGCTCGTGTACCAAATTGTTGTGCATTTTGAGCCATGCTGGCTATTAAGTCATGAGTGGCATAAGGAGTTTTGTCAACTAGGGCACCACCACCTACAACATCAATCATTCCATGATCCATGGGGATAAGTCCCTCATAGAAGTAATGGATTAGTAGTTGTTCACTAATCTGGTGGTGGGGGCAGCTTGAAGAAAGTCTTTTGAATCTTTCCCAGTATTCATGAAGGGTCTCTCCTTGTAACTTCCTAATGCCACAAATTTCTTTCCTAATTGAAGCAGTTCGGGAGGCAGGGAAGAACTTCTATAGAAAGAGTATTTTTAGGTCATTACAACCCCCAATTGTCAAAGGAAAATAGTATAACAAATAATTTTCTACACCATCAAGGGAGAAAGGGAAGGCCCTAAACTTGATTAAGTCCTCAGACACATTTTGGGGTTTCTTGGTGCAACACACTATGTGAAATTATTTGAGATGTTTGTGAGGTTCCTCACCAGGAAGACCATGGAATTTTGGAAGGAGGTGGATGAGGCCGGATCTGAGCTCAAAATTGGCTGCTTCCTCAGGATATTGGATGTACGCAAGTTGGTACTCCACATCCGGGGTGGTCAGTTCTTTTAATGTTCTGTTATTTGTAGCCAAGATCTCTGGGGTTTGATTTGGTTCAATTTTTTATTGGTTTTGGAACACTTGAGGTTTCACAAGGGGTTCCACAAATGTTACTTTATTTACCTTCTCTATATGCCTTCATTTGTGTGTGAAGTGAATTTTAAATTTCAGGATCAAATTCAAGTAGTGTTTCTTTACCAGATCTTGTTATGCAACAATGATGTCCAGTTTGATTGATTGATTTTTTTGTGTTATTTTTATTTGATTTGGATAAAAAAACTTAAGAAGGGTGAATGAAGAATATAATGTTATGCAATAGAATTAGAGAGGGATATGGAGAAGAAGAGAGAGAGAGAGATAGAGAGAGAAAAAGACCACACAAAAAACAACCAAAAATAGAGACAAAACCCAAAACAAAAGGAATAAAATGGGGGTGGGGTATTTAAAGGAGTACTTATTAAGAACTAAAATAACTAAATAAAATGAAATAAAGAAAAAAACTGGTCTTGGATCCCCGGCAATGGTGAAAAAATTTGTCGTGTTGTCAAGCACGTCAAATTAGTTGTTTATTTTTAACTATAATTTCTGCAGTATAGCAGCAACCCAAGGTCATCTCTCGACGGATCCTTAGATCACTAATTTCAAAAAAAAGGTTCGTATTATGTTAAAAAAATTGAAATTAAGTTAAGTGGTTGGGGGTTCTATGATTTTTAAATAAAAATTGAAACTATACTACTAAGTGAGAAAAACTGGTTGGAGAAATCGTGATCAAACCGGGTAAGTATCCCTTGATGCTCAATCCGTCATCGCTCTCAAGGGAATGGGAAGGATCATTGATTCCATGATTTTATACCGACTGAAACCAGTATTATGTGAGTTCTTACTATGTTACCACATATAATTTGATCGATCAATGTTATTGATTATCGGCGACCGCTCATAATCAATAAAACAATGTCGATGTAAGAAACGAACTCAATCAAGGCATCACATCAACAACATGATGAGATGTCCAGATTTGGGTCTTTGTCAAAATTTATCTCAATACAAAAACATGCATATTCATGGGTTATAACTTCTGGATATCATCAAACAAGTCAATTCAAAAGAAAACTCATGAAAGAGAAGAAGTGAGAAAAGAGGAAAACACACTCAAATCATCACAAGATTCGGGTTATGCATGAAAGCATGAGGATTCTTTTTTCCATTGATTTAAATTTAATCATACCAGAATAAACACAAATTCATAAGGTAAAAATTAAGAACAATAGACAACAAACCTGGAAATTAAATCACCTTACGAAGATTAAAAATGCAGAGCTCGGGATTACAACAATGGACACCCCCCATGTTGATCACTAAGAAACTTTGAAGTACATGAGGGAGAAGGGAACTAAAATAAATGAAAGAAGCTCTCCAATTCGACTAAACTTCACCCTTGGTCGTTACACATGAGAGAATGGGGTTGAGAGGTGTTTTTATGGACATACACATCACACATTCCACAAAATAATTCAAGTGCCTAAGAGACTAGGTCACTATTCAGGGAAGACTTTTTACTCCATCTTTATCCGGATGGTTGACTAAAAAAAATGAGTTCAAATGACTTCAAATTTTGTGGAGGAGTGGGTTATCAGGTTATCTGTCCATGGGAGGTAGAATCATCCCCATTGGATCTCTGAGGCCCATGTTATGTCCCAAATACAAGAAGGGTCATCAAATCTGGATCGCCTAGAATTGTTTCACATTGTGGGCCTATTATGGGACATTAAATGCGCGAAATGGGCTCCATGGTCTTATGGAGAAATGTATCCCACACAATGTTACATTCATAATCAAATTTTTAGCCCAATTCAATGCACGGACTATCCACAGTATATATTTATGTCCACAAAAATGTTTGGGCCCTTGCACAGTTTGGCCCGTTATTCTTGATTTCCATCGTGGGCTATCCGAATCACCTACTCCAATAATATAAACACTTAAACAAGTAATATTTAACTATTAAATATTAATAAAAATTATCTCATTGAATCAAACAGTATTTTCAATTTATTATTATATTTGGAATATTCATTACAAAACTAGTTTAAAACAGCGGTGTAAGGGTGGAATAAAATAGTGAATCGTGGTACGATCATGAGGCCAGGTATATATATATATATAGACACACACACATTAAAATGGTTGATGTTGATCATCAGATGGGGAAAATTGGTCATTAAATTTAGGCAACATGGTTATCAGATTGAGGGAATGGCCTGAGATACTTGTGACGGTATTGAACCTATTGACATAGAGAAATGGTCTTAGTGGAATGTGGTGCATAATTTCATGGATTAGTTAATGTATGGGTGATCGAGTCAATGTTTTTTGGATGAAACTCCATTGGAGTCATGTGCACATAGATAGAACTTAGATCGAAGTTTTGTTGATTGCTCACTGTGGGTGGAGGCCCCCGTACACTATGTGTATTAGGTGATGGTGTTGAACATTAGATATAATTCGGGTGATCACCATATAAATCCTTGTGGATGGTGATAGATCATTGGTAGCAGGTGATGAGACCATCAGTAGGGGGTTAAGTCTCACGATTACCCTTGATGTCATTGGGATGTGACATTAGATGAAGGATATCATCGTACCTTGGGTCATTTGCTAATGAACCTATGGTGACAATTTATTAGAGGAAAGATATCATTGTGCCTCAAATATTTGGGTTTGAGCCAGTGGGGACTTTTGAGATGGGGTCCATGTGACCAGGTATATATGGATTTGGAATCCTGTAGGGATGCTGATTACATGAGAGTGGGTATGAGGTTCCAATGAATTGATGGGAGGTGGAACAAGGGGGTTCACAGGGGATGAATTTTTTCTTGGGGATTCCTTGGTTTTTATTCCATGTACCCTCACTATTATAGTAATACATACTTATATATATATATATATATACATACATGTGTTTTATGCTTAATATATATAACTAGGGAACATACTAAGTGGTTATGGAAATGGATGATGAATGTAGATCACTTCCTTGTGGTTTATGAACCTAATAAATGCAGTTATTTAATGAATATGAACGCGATGAATTTATTTGTATTCTTAGATACACCTGTGTTTTCATTGATTTAAGACATGATCACATTAGTGGTAGCATACTGAGATTTATTCTCAAGAACCACACATGCCTCTTAGTATATGTGTAGAATTTACATCTCTACAGTCATTTAAAGGACCTATCTTATGAGATAAAACCCAATGGTCAAGTTGAACCTTTTTCATGGGATGAATTTCAAGGGATTGTAGAGTTTCGTTCAGTAGTTAGAGTCTAATTTTTAGTCTCCTTTTTTGCATCATTATTTTATATGTATGTACTGATGGTCAGCAATAAGATACCATAATATTATTAATCAATTTGAATGTCCTTATATTCAATTATTTTATGAGTCTAAATATGATATTTCGAATTCAGTCATGTCTATTACTGCTACTATCCATTTGTGCTTCCCCTATTTCTCGTTATTACTTCCCATGCTTTTAGTTTTTCTTTTGGTGTTGTATATATGAGGACCATTATTGATATCACTATCTAAGGGTATAGTATACCCATTATGAACACCTTACTCCCTCATTGTTAGTTTGAAGCCATTATAGTATGGGGTGGGGAATCAAAGGCCTAGTGGTCAACTGACATAGAGAACTATTTAATGTGGCATCTAGGTCTGGGTGATACAAAAATCATTAGAGGAGTTTATTTTCTTTGGGATGGAGTAAAAACATTTGTCTAGATACTAGCAGTATCAAATTATTTCCTTCTCTTTTGGGTATTACTATGTGGGTTATTTCATACCAAAAATGGTATATAGTTAGAAATGGGAATAGATCATTTTTGGGTTCCCACAACCCTAAGAACGGGAGAGAAACTAAGTTTATAGGGGTGGGAAGTTGATGTTCTTCACTTTTGTTTTCATAGTTGATTTTATTTCCACCTCAAGTTGATCAGTTGGGGGTGATAGTTATCTATTATATGGTTCTAAACCTTCTCCTAATATCCCATGGGATGTTTTATTATGTATCATGGTGGTAAAATAGAGTGTTTTTATATTTGTGTGTACCTATTATTGGTTTTTAATTGGAAAAGGATTGTGGAAAGAGGGGTTGGGTTGTTTGATGTGTCAAAAAATAAATATAAAAAATGATTTCTTACTTACCCCTCTTTTTATGGAATTATACTCTGCCAGCCTAGGCACGTGGTTCCTATGAGATTTATGTAACATCCCAGGTAATTAAAGAATAAATAATTTTCATATTTATTAATATTTGAGAATTAAATATGAATTTTAATTAAAAGGGGTTGCTATGTTCGATAGCGTACCCGATACGCAACGATGAGTTTCTTTGAAACTTACGTAGCACACTAGTAATATAATAATATTATTTTAAATGTTAGTTAACAAGTAGCCGTTGTACTGGCGGGAATGAATAGAAATAACTAAAATATGAATAGATATGTTTTTAAATGTTTATACATTTACCCAATAAAAGATAAAGGCTTAAAATACGGAAAGAGTTCAATTTTAGGCTTTTATACTCTAATTTTCACTAAAGGTTCACTTATCACCTTTTAATGGTGAACCGTCATTAAATATAGTTTTGATCACTCTTATACTTTATTTTGGACCAAATATAACTCTTCTTTAGAATCGGGACATCAAAATTTACTTTGTGTAAATTTTTGGTACCTTTCTGATAAAGTTCATTTTTTTTATGAATAGTGTAAAATGTTGTATTTTACATCAAAACTGCTTTTTAATCTAATTTATTTATATGATTAGATTATCTTTTGAATTGGTCTTAATGTGTAATATGAAAATATTTTTTCCATTTTATCCAATGGTGGTCATTGGAATCAATTTCGATTTGAAATTAGACTTAAACTGGTGTCAATCTTTTGATACTTATTGTTTTGTAAAAACACGCTATTTGCTCTGGTAGCGGGAATTAATTATTAAATTAATTAATGTGACTTATATGATTTGAATTTTGTAAAATACACTTCATTTTTGAATTCGGAATATCAAATACAGCTTAGGGTGAATTTTTGGTAATTTTCTGAAAAACTTCAATTTTTGATGAATAGTGAAACCACTAAGTGGTAATCAAGGAAACTGATTTTTCAGTTAAATGAAAGTTTACCACTAATGTGTATTGAATTTTGAAAATCCGACATACATGGTTGTCATTAAGAAGTAAAATGTGGTTCAATGAGATTAAAATAATTTTTTGGTGAATAGTAACTTATTAAGTTCTTAATCGCGATTAGTGGTAATTAGTGTAGTTTAAGGTATAATTAATACTTTAATAATATAAAATGACCTAGACACATGTCCCAACCTTATTGGTTGTGTCATGGCCGACCAAGACAAGCCATGGCCTAACTTGGGGACTCCATGGATCCACTTTTGTTGGGAAATAACATAAATTACTTTTTATTTAATGTTAAAGTGAAAATGACATTAACATAAATTGTTTTACTAAAACAATTTTTAAGTGGGGTTATACAAGTCCAAATTTCGATTATAAATAGTCATTGGAAAGCTAAAAAGGTTTCCTATATAATAGTATTTTTTTTATAATTTTTAGACATTAAATAAATTAATGTATTTATTACATAATAATGATGCAGCGATGACATCATTATTTGGCGATTTAAATAAAATGGAAAGATAATGAAAAAATATAAAACCTACACATGGCCAAAACCAATTGGATGAGTGGATTTCGAAGCTTTGTCACCTTATACACGAATTATATAAATGTGGGACCTTTTAAAACCGAAACACATTTTCAAATAAATTAATATTTCTTTACTTTCCAAAAGTGCCCCTCCTCTCCTCTTATAAAAGGCCCCCACCTCCACCTCATTTCACACCTCTTCAAGCCTTTGTCTCGGCCAAACCCTGCCCATTTGCTCTCTCCACATCCCTATCCTCATCCTAGAGGATTCCCCTTGGGCAGAATCCTTTCAAAGGAAGCATTTAGGCTCAAATCAAAAGGAGTTACACTTTTAAAGGTAATTGTTTCTCTCATGTTCATTTGCATTATTTTGCTTCTCCAACCCTCTAAACTATTTTTATTTACTTCTTTTTTAACAACACCAGTATCTTCAATATACTAGGATTTTGTTATAAGATTTATTTGAGCTACACTCTCACACAACTACATCAAATGGTTTAAGAACATACGGTTTCCGTGGATGGCGAAATTCTGCCTCCCGAAACGATGATTGTTCAATACTCATTTAACACCTTCAAAGGTGGCCATTATGATGTCACTATTTTTATATATGATATGTAATATTTTTATGTTTTACTTATGCTTCTGTATTTTTCATTTGTGTCTTACCTTTATGGCTTCCATTATGGGTATACGCGATATCTTCATTTAAGGAAGTGCGGACTACCGCCCCCTAAAAGTGATGTGATTCGTTAATACCATATGTGGGATGTGTAAAGGATAAAGTTAATGATATTATATATGATTTTATACTGGAATTATAATATACCTAAATATCATTATTTTTTATTTCCATTAATGTATGAGATAGAAATGAAGGTAGCGTTCATGCGTACGTACGGACTACCGTCTCCATGAACGGTGCATTTCATTTCTTATCCCCAAATGTAATTTATTATTAAAAGTACATGTATATAATGGATATATATAATTAATGATATATCTAAATGATGAATATAATTCTGGAATTAAAATATACATACCTCTCATTTAGTTTTAATTCCATTAATATGACAAAGAAATGAAAGTAGCGTTCATGCGTACGTACGGCTTACCGTCTCCATGAACGGTGCATTTCATTTCTTACCTCTAAATGATTATGTAATATTTTAAATACATGTATGTACTGGATATATATGACATATATGATATCTACATCATGAATATCATTATGAATATAATGAACCTTTGACCAAATTAACAACATGTAAGTGTAAGAGGTCTATTTTTGACTTAAGAACCAAATACCGACAAAATGAACATTATTAACTTAAATGATTACATGATGTTCATAACATGGTATAAAAGGAATAATGAACTTGGAAAAGATTCATAATCAAGTAGAGATTAACTAAAGTTTATTATTCAGGAGTTTAAAGAACGGTCGGGTCAAGTCAGATACGAGGTATGGGAACTTCTTAACCCAATTTCCATTTTTTGGGTTAATCTCCTACTTTCAAATTATGTCATTATATTATTATGTCGTATCTTGTATTTGTACTTTATTTATATGTACTTATAGTGAATACACATAATGTATCTATTTTATTTTTAAAATTTATCTTTGTATGGGACTTCGTCTCAATCTCCTTTCGTTGAGGCATATTTTATTTTATACACAACTTTCTTTTATACGGTGTATAAACCCCTTTGACTTTTACGTTTATTCAAAAGGAATCTTTTTATACGAAGCGTTTACTAAACGACAAAAGGGAATGTTTT
This sequence comes from Viscum album, assembly GCA_963277665.1. Taxonomy (NCBI): domain Eukaryota; kingdom Viridiplantae; phylum Streptophyta; class Magnoliopsida; order Santalales; family Viscaceae; genus Viscum; species Viscum album. Next base: position 1,986,592,077 of record OY728122.1, read on the forward strand.
TGTCGTACGTATGCGGCGACAACGACTTCTCCGTCGTCGTAACCGTTATTTGAGTTTCGGCTTCCTCTACAAGCCATTCCTTTTTTTTAAAAAAGAAAAATAAATACCATGTTTTACTTTTCTTTTATTTTGGTATTGAAATTTTTATATCAATGTGTGGTATTGATATCTTGTGGTTGAATGGTGGAAATTTTATGTTTCCTTTATGCATGTTTAATGTGATACGATTATGTTGAGGTTCTTGGGCATTATTATGAAGAACGGGTGGTTCCGTGATAAACTAAGGGCGGGTGAGCTCGTTATAGCTCTCCAATGCATTGGGTAACGCGAAGGAGTGAAACATTAAGGTTTCTCCGAAGAGATTTTCAGGGAATATACTGTGATGGGTATTCCAAACGTAACCAAGAGGGTTACTCCCTACGTAAGAATGTTATGAATGCCTCAAGTTACCTTTATGTCTTATGGTTTCTATGATTTATTCATGATTTTATGAGGCGTGTTAAAGTGCCTATGTTTTATGGGTAAAGTATGATTTCACTCTTATGTATGTATGTACCCATGTTTCCTTTCCATGTTTTTATAACCCATTCTGAGTTTTTATGCTCATCCCAAGTTTTTGAAATGTTTTTCACAGGTCAAGGGAAAGGTACATGATAAGATGATAGAGTCAAGGATGAGTCAAAAAGAATCCATGTTTTAATTCAAATGTGTTTCCATTGATGGGAATGAGGAATACTATCTTTATGTAACCACTTTGTTTATATGAGGAATGTAATGCATGTTTTATGATCTAATTCTCTAAAACTCTAAACCCGAAAAGATCCTCAATGTGTAATCTTGTAATAACTCAAGATTAAGTAAGGTTTAAGTCTGGGGCCTTATAGTTGGTATCAAAGGTCGGTTTAGACAACTTTAGGAGTTAGAAAATTGTTAAATTATTATTTAATTATAATATGATTGAAATCATATAGCATTTACGGATTACCATGTTGCTTCGCCTAAGATATTTCCATGTTCAGAATGGTTTTCCGTAGGGGAAACAAAGCAGCTATGTTGGGACGACATCAGGAGGAAGACAGCCTTCCAAATCAGCAACCTGAGATGGTCGGAATCGGAACTGAACAGTTTGTTGCAGTGATGGCACAGTTGACTCAGGCTATAAATGGTGGTGGTATCCATGCACGAGATCAGCCAGATCAACCACAGAGGAACATGTCAGTGGTGGAACATTTCATGAGGCAACATCCCCCATCATTCAGAGGATCATCTAACCCTGTGCAAGCTGAAGGGTGGATTAAAGCATTGGAGAAGATTTTTGATGTCATGGGGTGTTCAGAACATCAAAAGGTTAGTCTTTCTGTTTACCGTTTTGAAGGTGAAGCTGATCAGTGGTGGTCGATGGTGAAAAATATAACGGATAATGATGAGATTGAGGATCTTCACTGGGATGAATTCAAAGGTATGTTTCTTGAGAAATATTTTCCTAAGGTGGTTCGTCTTAGGATGGAAAAACAGTTCCTAGAATTGAGGCAGGAGGATGATTCAGTGGCTGCTTATGAAGAAAAGTTCACTCGATTGGCAAGGTATGCTCCAAACTTCATACGAGATCATGATAGTAAAATAAATCGTTTTTACTCAGGGTTAAAGCCAAAGTATCGAAGGTCTTTAGCTTCTCGTGAGTTCAAAAGTTATGAAAATCTTGTTCGATGTGCTGAGAAGGTGGAAATGGAGTTTGTCGATGACCAAGTGTTCTATAACAACCAGCAGAAGAAGAGACTGAGGTGGCAGGAGAAAGGTAAGAATTCTTCAAAAAAGTCTGATGGTAAGAAAACTAAGTTTCCAGTTTGTGATAAATGTGGCAAAAGGCATGCTGGGGAATGTCTTCTGAATTCTGGAAAGTGCTACCGATGTGGTAAGATGGGACATAAGGCTCGTGATTGCACTGAAAAGGATCAAGGTGAAGGTAAGAATAAATTTGATTTACAGTTAGTGAAATGTTATAAGTGCAATGAGATGGGTCACTATGCAAACGAGTGTCCGACAAGGAGCTTGAGTGATGGGAAGCAGTTAGACTACAAGCAGAAAGGGGTGGTGAAATCCTTTGCAACTACTTCAGCAGATGTTGGGCCATCGAATGAAGTGGTATCAGCTCCAGGGAGCTCAGTATTTTTCGAAGATTGACTTGATGTCGGGGTACCATCAGTTGAAAGTAAAATAAGCAGACATTCCGAAGACTGCGTTTCGTACTAGATATGGCCATTATGAATTTGTAGTTATGCCTTTTGGGTTAACCAATGCACCTACTGTATTCATGGACCTTATGAATAAAATTTTCCATGAGTTCTTGTGTAAGTTTGTGTTTGTGTTTTGAGGTTTGGGAAGAGATTGTGTGTGTCTTGTGATTCACAGTTGAAGAGAGAGTTGTTATGTGAAGCTCATAGTTCTCCGTTTTCAGTTCATCCTGGCAGTACTAAGATGTACAAAGATCTGCGGGAGTATTACTGGTGGGATGGAATGAAAAGAGATATTGCTGATTTTACTGTGAAGTGTTTGACTTGTCAGCAGGTTAAAGCAGAGCGGCAGTTACCGAAAGGGATGCTTCAGCCTTTATCAGTGCCAGAGTGGAAATGGGAGAATATATCCATGGACTTTGTTGTTGGATTACCGAAGACGTCTCGAGGTAATAATGCAATCTGGGTTATTGTTGATCGCTTGACCAAGTCTGCTCATTTCCTTGCTATATGAGATACTTTCTCTCTTGATCAACTTTCCCGTTTGTATCTTAAGGAGATAGTCAGGTTACATGGAGTTCCTCTCTCCATTGTATCGGATCGTGATCCCCGGTTTACTTCTAACTTTTGGAAAGGCCTTCAGAAGTCGTTGGGTACTGAATTAAATTTTAGTACAGATTTTCATCCTCAATCAGATGGGCAGTCAGAACGAACAATTCAGACATTGGAGGATATGCTACGAGCTTGTTCTATAGATTATCAGGGAAGTTGGGACCAACATCTTTCTTTGGTTGAGTTTTCATATAATAACAGTTTTCATTCTAGTATACAAATGACACCATTTCAGGCATTATATGGGAATCGGTGTCGAACTCCAGCTTTCTGGGATGAAGTGGGTGAAAGAAAGTTGATGGGACCAGAATTGGTAGAAGAGATGGCAGAAAAAGTTCAGATGATTCAGAAACACATGAGAACAGCTCAGAGTAGGCAGAAGAGTTATGCAGATAACCGAAGGAAGGATCTATCTTTCGAGGTAGGTGATCATGTTTTTCTCAAGGTTTCTCCTTGGAAAAGTGTGATGAGATTTGGTAAGAAAGGAAAGTTGAGTCCAAGGTTCATTGGACCATACGAAATTCTGGAAAGAGTTGGATCAGTTGCATACCGAGTGGCTTTACCTCCGAGTTTATCTCAGGTACACAATGTTTTTCACATTTCGATGTTGAGAAAGTATATGCCAGATCCATCTCATGTTTTGAGTCCAGAGGTAGTTCAGCTGGAAAAGAACCTATCTTATGAGGAACAACCGGTCCAGATTCTTGACCACAGGGAGCAAGTGTTACGGAATAAGGTGATTAAGCAGGTAAAGCTTTTGTGGAAAAACCACATGATTGAAGAGGCAACATGGGAATCTGAAAATGCTATGAGGGATAAATACCCCCACTTATTTTGATAAGTGAATAAAATTGCGAGGACGCAATTCCCAAAAGGGGGGAAGGATGTAACATCCCAGGTAATTAAAGAATAAATAATTTTCATATTTATTAATATTTGAGAATTAAATATGAATTTTAATTAAAAGGGGTTGCTATGTTCGATAGCGTACCCGATACGCAACGATGAGTTTCTTTGAAACTTACGTAGCACACTAGTAATATAATAATATTATTTTAAATGTTAGTTAACAAGTAGCCGTTGTACTGGCGGGAATGAATAGAAATTACTAAAATATGAATAGATATGTTTTTAAATGTTTATACATTTACCCAATAAAAGATAAAGGCTTAAAATACGGAAAGAGTTCAATTTTAGGCTTTTATACTCTAATTTTCACTAAAGGTTCACTTATCACCTTTTAATGGTGAACCGTCATTAAATATAGTTTTGATCACTCTTATACTTTATTTTGGACCAAATATAACTCTTCTTTAAAATCGGGACATCAAAATTTACTTTGTGTAAATTTTTGGTACCTTTCTGATAAAGTTCATTTTTTTTATGAATAGTGTAAAATGTTGTATTTTACATCAAAACTGCTTTTTAATCTAATTTATTTATATGATTAGATTATCTTTTGAATTGGTCTTAATGTGTAATATGAAAATATTTTTTCCATTTTATCCAATGGTGGTCATTGGAATCAATTTCGATTTGAAATTAGACTTAAACTGGTGTCAATCTTTTGATACTTATTGTTTTGTAAAAACACGCTATTTGCTCTGGCAGCGGGAATTAATTATTAAATTAATTAATGTGACTTATATGATTTGAATTTTGTAAAATAGACTTCATTTTTGAATTCGGAATATCAAATATAGCTTAGGGTGAATTTTTGGTAATTTTCTGAAAAACTTCAATTTTTGATGAATAGTGAAACCACTAAGTGGTAGTCAAGGAAACTGATTTTTCAGTTAAATGAAAGTTTACCACTAATGTGTATTGAATTTTGAAAATCCGACATACATGGTTGTCATTAAGAAGTAAAATGTGGTTCAATGAGATTAAAATAATTTTTTGGTGAATAGTAACTTATTAAGTTCTTAATCGCGATTAGTGGTAATTAGTGTAGTTTAAGGTATAATTAATACTTTAATAATATAAAATGACCTAGACACATGTCCCAACCTTATTGGTTGTGTCATGGTCGACCAAGACAAGCCATGGCCTAACTTGGGGACCCCATGGATCCACTTTTGTTGGGAAATAACATAAATTACTTTTTATTTAATGTTAAAGTGTAAATGACATTAACATAAATTGTTTTACTAAAACAATTTTTAAGTGGGGTTATACAAGTCCAAATTTCGATTATAAATAGTCATTGGAAAGCTAAAACGATTTCCTATATCATAGTATTTTGTTTATAATTTTTAGACATTAAATAAATTAAAGTATTTATTACATAATAATGATGCAGCGATGACATCATTATTTGGCGATTTAAATAAAATGGAAAGATAATGAAAAAATATAAAACCTAAACATGGCCAAAACCAATTGGATGAGTGGATTTCGAAGCTTTGTCACCTTATCCACGAATTATATAAATGTGGGACCTTTTAAAACCGAATCACATTTTCAAATAAATTAATATTTCTTTACTTTCCAAAAGTGCCCCTCCTCTCCTCTTATAAAAGGCCCCCACCTCCACCTCATTTCACACCTATTCAATCCTTTGTCTCGGCCAACCCCTGCCCATTTGCTCTCTCCACATCCCTATCCTCATCCTAGAGGATTCCCCTTGGGCAGAATCCTTTCAAAGGAAGCCTTTAGGCTCAAATCAAAAGGAGTTACACTTTTAAAGGTAATTGTTTCTCTCATGTTCATTTGCTTTATTTTGCTTCTCCAACCCTCTAAACTATTTTTATTTACTTCTTTTGTAACAACACCAGTATCTTCAATATACTAGGATGTTGTTATAAGATTTATTTGAGCTACACTCTCACACAACTACATCAAATGGTTTAAGAACATACGGTTTCCGTGGATGGCGAAATTCTGCCTCCCGAAACGATGATTGTTCAATACTCATTTAACACCTTCAAAGGTGGCCATTATGATGTCACTATTTTTATATATGATATGTAATATGTTTATGTTTTACTTATTCTTCTGTATTTTTCATTTGTGTCTTACCTTTATGGCTTCCATTATGGGTATACGCGATATCTTCATTTAAGGAAGTGCGGACTACCGCCCCCTAAAAGTGATGTGATTCGTTAATACCATATGTGGGATGTGTAAAGGATAAAGTTAATGATATTATATATGATGTTATACTGGAATTATAATATACCTAAATATCATTATTTTTTATTTCCATTAATGTATGAGATAGAAATGAAGGTAGCGTTCATGCGTACGTACGGACTACCGTCTCCATGAACGGTGCATTTCATTTCTTATCCCCAAATGTAATTTATTATTAAAAGTACATGTATATAATGGATATATATAATTAATGATATATCTAAATGATGAATATAATTCTGGAATTAAAATATACATACCTCTCATTTAGTTTTAATTCCATTAATATGACAAAGAAATGAAAGTAGCGTTCATGCGTACGTACGGCTTACCGTCTCCATGAACGGTGCATTTCATTTCTTACCTCTAAATGATTATGTAATATTTTAAATACATGTATGTACTGGATATATATGACATATATGATATCTACATCATGAATAACATTCTGAATATAATGAACCTTTGACCAAATTAACATCATGTAAGTGTAAGAGGTCTATTTTTGACTTAAGAACCAAATACCGACAAAATGAACATTATTAACTTAAATGATTACATGATGTTCATAACATGGTATAAAAGGAATAATGAACTTGGAAAAGATTCATAATCAAGTAGAGATTAACTAAAGTTTATTATTCATGAGTTTAAAGAACGGTCGGGTCAAGTCAGATACGAGGTATGGGAACTTCTTAACCCAATTTCCATTCTTTGGGTTAATCTCCTACTTTCAAATTATGTCATTATATTATTATGTCGTATCTTGTATTTGTACTTTATTTATGTGTACTTATAGTGAATACACATAATGTATCTATTTTATTTTTAAAATTTATCTTTGTATGGGACTTCGTCTCAATCTCCTTTCGTTGAGGCATATTTTATTTTATACACAACTTTCTTTTATACGGTGTATAAACCCCTTTGACTTTTATGTTTATTCAAAAGGAATCTTTTTATACGAAGCGTTTACTAAATGACAAAAGGGAATGTTTTTGTCGTACGTATGCGGCGACAACGACTTCTCCATCGTCGTAACCGTTATTTGAGTTTCGGCTTCCTCTACAAGCCATTCCTATTTTTTAAAAAAGAAAAATAAATACCATGTTTTACTTTTCTTTTATTTTGGTATTGAAATTTTTATATCAATGTGTGGTATTGATATCTTGTGGTTGAATGGTGGAAATTTTATGTTTCCTTTATGCATGTTTAATGTGATACGATTATGTTGAGGTTCTTGGGCATTATTATGAAGAACGGGTGGTTCCGTGATAAACTAAGGGCGGGTGAGCCCGTTATAGCTCTCCAATGCATTGGGTAACGCGAAGGAGTGAAACATTAAGGTTTCTCCGAAGAGATTTTCAGGGAATATACTGTGATGGGTATTCCAAACGTAACCAAGAGGGTTACTCCCTACGTAAGAATGTTATGAATGCCTCAAGTTACCTTTATGTCTTATGGTTTCTATGATTTATTCATGATTTTATGAGGCGTGTTAAAGTGCCTATGTTTTATGGGTAAAGTATGATTTCACTCTTATGTATGTATGTACCCATGTTTCCTTTCCATGTTTTTATAACCCATACTGAGTTTTTATGCTCATCCCAAGTTTTTGAAATGTTTTTCACAGGTCAAGGGAAAGGTACATGATAAGATGATAGAGTCAAGGATGAGTAAAAAAGAATCCATGTTTTAATTCAAATGTGTTTCCATTGATGGGAATGAGGAATACTATCTTTATGTAACCACTTTGTTTATATGAGGAATGTAATGCATGTTTTATGATCTAATTCTCTAAAACTCTAAACCCGAAAAGATCCTCAATGTGTAATCTTGTAATAACTCAAGATTAAGTAAGGTTTAAGGCTGGGGCCTTATAATTTATTTGTGATGTTGTGTGATGCTATGTATTTTATTGTGATATAAGAGACTAAATCTGATATTAGTATGAATAAATGATGACAGGGGGTGAGATATTTAATGTTTCAATAAAGAATAAGAATTGTGTTGTACTATAATGCCCCATCATTGGAGTTATACTCAACTGCATTTGATTATATGTGATTCATGACCCTTTTATGAAAGGATAGGGGCCATGATTCCATATTATATTTGGTGCCTAACTCTGATGTGGGTAGGTAGTGGGACATGAGGCCAGGTTACTTTTGATACCTTCCTTGGCTATGGGTAGGTAAGGGGATTTGAGGCAAGATGTCATGTGACATGTTGTGGTAGGGGTGTGTAAGGTTGGTGAGATTTTGATTCCTATTATAGCTTTACCTATTTGTGATATAGATATACAGTTATGGTTGTTTTACCAATGTATTTTTATTTAGTGAGATTCCATATAGATAGATTCTAGTGGAGCATCAAGAGGGTGGTGATATGGTATATCTTGAGTTTTCATGGGATAAGTGCCCCGAGGGTTGGGATTATCATGAAGAATAGTTACAAGATCATATAAAGATAGGAAAACCACAGGATATGGAATATTTTTGGTCGTGTATTGACAATAAATACCTTGAGAGTCTAGTTTGTGTTATCCATGGCATTGGCATGGCAGCTCATGGTGTTGGGATATCTATGGGGTACCTGATAGAAGAGTTCTAATAACATCACCCATATTTATTTAAGGGTGAGGGTGGACCATAGGTGGAAGAGAATAGTCAATATTGATTCATATGATCTTCAACTGACTCGATACACCCCTAGTATAGAGGTTGAATATGGCTATATACAAGCTTCGAGGACCAATAAAATGCTAGTGGGATATACAGGTACTGGATGGAAGGTAAGAGGGTATGTACTAAATGTATTTTATGTCCTCTTTATTCAAGAACTTATTTTTATGGGAATTAAGGGTTGAAAAATATTAAGAGTTTATGAATCTCTAACTGGGGGTACTTCAATCATTGACTAAGAAAAAATATTGATAAAGGTGTCACATTTTTCACCTTCTATATATCGTGGGTAACGACATATCAAGGGTGCACCATTTTGATGATGGACTATGTCATGCGATCAAGGTGTAGGTTAATATTTTCCTGATTTATCCCTTTCAAGAGTAAGTCAACCAAGTGCTGATAGATGTGGGAATTCTGATGGACTTTTCTTATTTGGACTAAGAGAAAACTTCATCTGATTTTTGCTACGATGCTTTAGTTAACCTTAATGGGACCCTGAGACATATTAGCAGGGCCGTTAGGCCAGGGATTTTGGAAGAGCACCGTGGAGTGGGACTGTAACAGTGTTATTCTAGTGTATACATCAAGGGAATGTCCATAATCAGTGTGATTATCCTCCAAAAGAGGGTTCGGCATGTGGATAGATCAAGAATCTTGGTAGGTTCTGTAGGATTCCTTCTCGAATATCTATGATCCTTGGACCAGGTCAGAATCTAAAATCTAATGTAGGATCAGATGTGGAACAATGATTTGGTAGCTAGGATTTAGTTTCACTCATAGGTCATAGAAGGGAGAGTGTAACCCACCCATGGGGTCAGTAGGCGGTAGATGGTCTATCTATACAGGGATGCTAGTCTATGGAAAGTCAGGCTTCAGGTTAGGTGAAAATAAAAGATCTTCTATGTGTAGTTTTATCTAGGTATCCAACTATAGTTATAGGTACGTTGTGGGTGTAAGTGGGGTTTCCTTTAATTTTGGATTGGGCTAGTTTTGGTACATGAGGTGAACAGATACCATTTTTGACTAACGAGGTGCTAGTATGTAGGTTAGCATTGGCTACGATTCATGTTATATATAAATGAGTCCAATTGAAACCAATATTTATCATGAGAATAAATGTGATGATGGTTTTATATATGGGGCACGTATTCATCAAGGCATTGATACAATGTGTGTTCTATGTGATGTGCATATTCATCTGGGCATTGATGTGGGGTAGGGTTTATGTGAGGTGTATTGGTACATGGACATATTACATGCATCTAATAAGATTTGGGTTATGTTGAGTTTCAAATATATCATGGGGAATCCTTGAGTAGTATATGTGGGGAAGGAATTAAGATACTTCATTAGAGAAGTATGGAGTTCTGGGGATTTTAGTGGACCATTGGAATTTTTTCTCTCCATTGGGATGTGATCAGGTTGGTAACTCCCATGGTGGGGAGAACCTTTAGGGGAGTTAAACTAGGAAATAATTATTATGGTAGAACATGGTGATTTTTCTGAGATGGGTAAGATCAATACCTTATTAGGTTTATTCCTGATAGCTCCTGTATGAGCTTTGTTAAGGTGGGTAGATTGTAATGTCCCAAATTTTTGAGTGGGTAAAATATCCAAAACCTGTTTAAAATTTGAGTTTGGTGGGTAGAAAAACATATATTCTGGAATTGGGATCATAATTACTAATTTTTGATTGACCAATGTCCTTGTTTTTAGAATGTATTTAAGGATTGAAAAATGTGATTGAGCTTTGGAGGGGATTAAGGGGCGTGAGGTCCTAGAAAACTAGTTATGGAAATGTGCAAAGAGAGGCACAAATGTTGATCAAACTATATAGCCTCCTAGAAGAAACTGTGTGGCTTACCTGCAACATTTACATAGTTTTTAAAAATTTGTTGGTAGGGATACATGGTTTGGTTGGAGCCTAAATTTGTTTTGAATGATGTAATTCACATGGGATGGGAGTGATTTGTAAAACCATGGGCCTAACCCATGCGGGTTTTGTTCTTATATGGAGAGACCCGCATTGTTGGCCCACCGTTAGCGAAAATATGTTTCCAAACCACAAAATTCACATAATGAGGAAAAATTACTAACATAACCCCACCCCCTAAATTGATTTTCTCCCCCATTTCCTCATATTTCACCCTCATGAAAAGGGGTTCCCCATTTCTACTTTATCCTCTAGGCTTTTAGCTAGACCCTCCATCCAAGATTAGATATTTTCTTTGTTGGTGGCTATAGATTTGTTTTGATAAGACCATTAATCCTCTATATTCTTTTCATCATTTATCTCATTATATGATGCTATGAATCCATGAATGTTATTTTACCCTATTTTCTTGGTGTTTTCCAAAAACACTGATTCCTTTTATTTCATATAGTGTTAGAGGCTCATATCGGTTGAGTGTACTCTTATTGTTATGAGGTATGTGGTTCCTAGGTTTCTCCATGTTTTTATGGGTGTTTCAAAGGTTCACTCGACATGTAATGAGTGGTAGATGAAGAGAGACCATAATGATTAAAGTGTTCATTATTAAATTAATTAATTAATGATATGTGATGTCATTGGGTATTCTATTAGGAATGTTAATCCTGGGGAGAGGCATTGGAAAACTTGAAAAGTGTAGGTCGAGTGTGTGATTTTTTATTAAAATGAATTTTTTATATTGAATTGCATGGTTCCGTGGGAACGTGTTGAGGCCAACATAAGGATTGAGATGGTGTTGAACATCTAGATTGGGATGACATGGTTTTTTAGGTTGGATGAGTATATATATATATATATATATATGTATGGGTGATTTCGACCATCAGTTAGAGGGAATTCGTAATCAGATTGAGGAAATATGGTCTTCAGGTTGAGTACCTGGCCACGGTAAATTGAGACGGTGATGACCATCATGATTTAGCAACATAGTGGCATTGGAATGAGGTGTTTAATGACATGTACTAGGTAATGTTGGGGTGATTTTAGATCACTTTTTATTGGACTATTTTCCATTGGAGTCATGCTCACACATATATGACTTCGATTGAGGTAGTGTTAACCACTCACTATCGGGGGAAGCCCTCATAGACTGAGGAATAGAAGACAGTGTTGAACATCAGATATGTTGGGGGTTATCACCATATAAATCAATGTAAATGGTGATGGACTATTGGATATCTGTGATGAGGCCATCTATTGGGGGATGAGGCTCACCGTTTTGCTTGACGCCCTTTGGTCGGGATGTGGGAGGATAAACATCTCAATACCTTGGGATTTCAGTTGTTGAGATTAGGAATATTATTTATTGGATGTCATATACCAGTGTACCTTAGACGTCATTATTTTAGATGATGGTGTAATATGATATGGGGTCAGAGAGATCAAGTACCAATGGATTGGGTATTCTATTGGGGAACCAGATACACGAGAGTGGGAATGAGGTTATGATGAATTTATTGGAGCTAGAACCTAAGTGTTCACTGGGGATTCAATTTCTCCACGCAAAGACATTAGATTTATACCATGGATCTTCACCACTATAGAGATATATAAACAGAAAGGTGGTTTAAGATATATATATATATATAACTGGGGGTAGTTATTCAGTGACTTATAGGGTTGGCCAAGGAAGCCTGATCACTGAATTTTGGATACTGAGCATGAGAGAGGTGGTTATGTTTTTAAATATTCTTGTGTTGCCTTTATTTTTATTTTCAGATACACACATATATTTTCATCGATGTAAGAAAAATAAAAATTGGTGGTGGCCTACAATTATTTATTCTCACACCCTACACTGGCCCGTCAAGACACCTATAAACTTTATGTATATACGATAAAGTTAGGGGAAGAGCTTATAGGATGTACCTTAGGTGTGAAGTTGGTCCTTATGAATGGGATGTATGCAAAGGGACTGAGGAGGTTCTTACATCATCAAGTGTTTACTTTTCTGTCTCATTTTTATTTTATTATGCTTATTATATGTATGTACTAATGGCCACACATGGTTGATGATACTATTAATTTTTTATTTTATATAAACTTCTATTTCATGTTGTTATGATTCTAAAATATCATTCCAATTTGAGTCATTTTTATTAATACTGAAATATGTTTAAGATTCTACTATTAATTTCTATTTCTTATACTAAATGTGGTCTTTATTCCACTGTTTTATATACAAAGACCATTACTATTATCACCATTTGGAGGTATAGTCTCCCCACTATAATTTTTTTACACCCTCACTGCTAGTCCAATTCCTTTGGAATATGGGGAGGAACTCCTAAGGCCATGTGGTTAACCGACCCAAAACACTCTTTAATGTGGTATCCAGGATGGGTTGCTAAAAAATATCTTATTTTATTATAATTATTAAAAATATTTTATATATAAATAATTTAATAAGGGTATAAAATTACCACCCTAATGATTAGAAGTTGAATTATCATTGAGATATATTAACGGAATAATTATTTCATTTCAAGTATATAATTCCTCTACAATTGATGTTTGTGGGAGTGTACGTCCTGAAGGTCTTATGTTTCTCTAGATAGATTAATTGTTTTGTGATTTTGGGTAATAATATATATATATGATTAAAATTACCAAGTAAGTGAATTCCCATTTCATATTCTGAATGAACTAATGAGTTTCTATTAGTGTGAGTATGAATATAAACATGTAATTGAAACTACATCAATTATATGAGTGTTACTACCATTTTATGAGTCTTATCTATCTCAAATTATTTATAGAGAAAATCACCATTGAAAATTCACTTATTGTGTTGAAATATGTTGATGTATTTAATGATGAGTTTTCTAGTCTTCGCCATAAGCATGATGTTTTTTAATAAAACTCATACCTGGTGGAATGCCTATTTCAAATACTCCTTATAGAATAGAAATGATTGTGTTGTTGGAATTGAAGAAGAAAATCCAAAAAAATTGATTTGGGATTCATTAATCTATTTACATCATTATTGGATACAAAAATTCTCTCTGCTATGATGAAATATGGGTCAATACGGATTTTATTTGATTATTGGTAACTTAATAATATTACTATCAAGTAAATGTATCCTCTACCCAATATTGATGATTTTTTATTCAACCGTGAGGAGATAAATACTTTTCAAAGGTTTACCACTGATCTGGATAACATAAGATATGTTTGAAAAATGTGGAAATATCCAAAATATATATCGAGATGAGGTATGTCCATTATGAATTTGTAGTGATTCTATTTGGACTTACCAATACCCCGGTTAGCTTCATTGATGAATAAAGTATTTTGAGATTACCTTGATTATTTTTTGTTACTTTTATAGAGAAATATATATCAAGAAGATCATTTTAGAACTGTGTTGAATATATTAAGAAAGGAGAATCCATTTTCAAAATTTAGTAAGTGTTAAATCGGTCTACAAAAGGCACATTTAGGGGTAACATAATTATAAGTGAGGGTATATCAGTAGATCCCTGAAGGATATAAGTTATTGATCATTGGCCTTGACTAACTAGGGTGATGAAAATATATTGTTTTCCTAGGTGGTCTAAATAATAAAGAATACTTTTTAGAAATTTCTCATAGTAATCAAATCCATTAACAAAGATGATGTGGAATGATTCCAGGTTCTTTTGGATAGATGAATTTGATAAAAATATCAAGAAATTAATGTTATGCTTTTTCATTATACCTATTATCAAACATTCCTATAGTATATATGGGTTTATTTACAATTTAGATACATAATATAATGCACTGGGATGTTCTATTATATAGAATGATAAGGTATTAACTTATTACTGACACAAATCAATGTTTCATGGGGAAAACTCCAAAATCAATATTTCAAAAAAATGATACATTTTTCTTTCAAAATATGAAGGAATTTTATTTATGGTTAATTGTGTGACATATATACTAATCAAAAAATCTTCAAGTATATATTCACACAAAAATATTTGAATATGAATCATATGAGATGGTTGGAACGGATTGAATTTTATGACTAATCAATAAATTATCACTCTAGGAAGGAGAACATGGTGATTGATACTCAGAGTCAGAAGGAACATTATAATTTTTTAAAGATGATTATTTAAATTGACCCAATAGATATGGATTCATAGGGTATAGACCTTAGAATCAAAAGGAAATGATAAAGAACCGATATTTCCCAGGTGAATGTGCACCTGTCTATTTTTTAAAGAAAAAGAGGTGTGGAAGGAAGATGTGGGGTAGTAAAATAAGGTAAGGGTGTTCCTAATTTTATTCATGATAGTGAAGGAATGAAAAGGTTTATAAATAGAGTATGTGTCCTGTAAATACTAGATTTAGATAATAAGCTGTTATAGGGTATTCAAAGTTGGCCATTCCCTATTCATCCTTGAAGTACAAAGATGTATAGAAATATTAAATAGTATTTTTTGTGGGATACAATGAAAAATTATAATTTAGAGTATGTATAATGATGATTGGTATTCTATAAAGTCAAGTATGGGAGATATAATTCTAACATAATGTTTCAACCATTACCCATACCTAAGTGGAAATGGGAAACCATCACTATAGATTTCATTATGGGTCACCCCATGATCTCTAAAGGGAATAATTCTATTTTATTTGTAGTCTATAAAATTCAAAAATCATAAAATTTCATTTCCATCATTTAATATTTATCTCTTGATCATCTCACAATGTTATATGTTAAGGTAGTTGTATGGTTTACTAGAATAGAACACTCAATCATATGAAATTGCGATTCGACGTTTACAAATATATTTAAGAGAAGTCTTTATGAATATTTTAATATAGAATTTATATTTACCACTATATATAATCCTTAGAAATATTTTCAGTCTGATGGGCCAATTTATACCCTATAAGATATGCTAGGATATTTAATTTCGGATTTCAATGGTGGTTTAGATAAATACTTCCATATGGTTGATTTTTTTTCAATAATAGCTCTCACTCAATAATTCATATGGTTTATAAAGAATCTATTTAAGGAAAAAAGTTCAGAACTCCAACATGTTGAGATGAAGTTGGGAAATATTGATATTTTGACCAATGATAGATATGTAAATGATATAAAAGGTGACATTTATCCAATAACATATCATGGTAGATCAGTGTTGATAGAAACATTATGTTGATAATTAATAGTGAGATTTATTTTTCAATGTGAGTGATAAAGTATTACTTTAAACATCTCATTGGAAAAAAGTTATGAGATTTAGAAGGATGGAAAAAAATCACCAAGTATATCAATCTCAATAATGTTCTTGATCATACTATAATGATTACTTATTACTTAGAATTTTTTATGAGCCTCTCCCAAGTTAATTATGTTTATAATGTATCCATTTATGAAAGTACATATTAGATTCTTAGAATTTACTTGACTAAGAGGTCATAACATTAGAGCATGATCTTTCATATGAGGTACTAATGATATAATTCTTGGATAATAGAGATAATGATATATGGAATAATATTACACACCTCAATATAGTTACCTTGAGTATTTATAATTTTTTTGTAAGATAAATGGGAACCCAAGGATGTGTTGAGGTAGGGATATCTTTGGTTGTCTGTATCAGAGTGATGGAATTTTTGGGTTGAAATTGTAATAATGGTGGTAGAATGTATCACCAATAAATTTTATAATATAATTATCTTTAATAAATAAATACTTTTTATATATTTTAAAGAATGAAACGAAGAACATATATGAATAATTATTATAAATTAGAAAACATAGCACCTTATATGGTATTTGATTGAAATATAATCATTTAAAATAATCCAAAATTCATTTAGAAATATAATTGACCCCAAAGAACTATTTTGAAGTATTTGGTTTAAGATAATTTTTTTTTTCATATTTGATTTATTAGAAAATTAATTTAGACTGTTACAGTTATGAAAATTTATTGTTAAAAAATGAATAAAATTAATTCATTGGTTAATAATTGGTTAGAAATAAAAATTAAATCATTTAAAGGTAAAAAATGATGTTTTTTATGAAAAAAGCCTATATGTGTTAAATATTTTTGTTATCATAATAAATTAAATTAATCAAAATTTATGAATTATTGTATTAAAATTATTTAATAATATATTATATCAAATTTTTTAATTTTATCATAATTTTTATTACTAGGGAATGCAGAAGAACAAATTTCGTGCTTTGGTAACACCTTTAGAATTTTGGATTTTTTTTTCAAATAAATTTAAAATATTTTATATATTTTGTTACATGAAACACCGAGTTTATATATAATTAAATGAAACACTATGTTTATATATCATTACACACATTAGTCATTGTATGTTTAATTACACGCAATAATGAGTTTAAATGAAATGTGTCATACTATAAAAATAATATTATTTAATATGATAACAATCATCTAGCCATTGGAATGGTGGGTATGAATAGGATTAAACAAATTATAATTTTATTTGATTAAATATGTTTTTAAATTGAATTATTTTTTGATAAATTATTTATATCTGAAAATAAAAAATCGTTTGAAAATAAAGGAAATATTTTTAAGAAAACATTATTTTTACAAACACAAACTCGTTTTACCACTATAAATTTAATAAATAATTTTTTTTATTCATTTTAATTAAATATATATCATATATTAAATAAAATTTTTAAAATTTATCTTATGTTTTTTCTAGATAAGATATAAGAATAAATCAAATTTTATAGTTTAAAACATCATTTTTCTAAAAAAATTATTTTCATTTTACACACCTAATATAAAATTACTTTTTGAAATATTTAGAAAATTTATTTGAAAAAAATAAATTAGAATTTTAAATCATTAACTCAAGGTTTTCTTTTGGTGAATTCTTGATTATTTTTTGAGAATTTTTATTTTTCAATTAATATTGAAGATACATGATTTTATTAAAAATTAAAATTTATTTTAATGTATTTAAAATCAATTTTTTTTATATTTTTAAAATTAAAATTGGTTTAATTATATATAAATTATTCTAATTTATGTTATTGGAAATAAATTTATAGTTAATTTTTGTATAAAAACATTTCAACCATTTGAAACAGTTCCCTTTGGAAAATTGCTTTTTTATTTCATATGAAGGATTAAATTAAAATTAAAATTTTCCTCTTCTATGAATGGATTTTGAAAAAATAGATTAAATATTTATAATATTTATAATTTATATTTTATAATAATATAAATATATTTTGTTACCATTTTTTATAGTAATAACAGTAAAAATTAATTACTACAGATATGGTGAAAATGGGTTATCAGAGGGGGTTAAACTAAGAAGATAATTGTTAAAAATGAAATAAAACATGTAAAAAATCCATTTCAAATACAAAGTTAGACCCTAAAATATATATGGTTCACTAATGACACTTTTTGGATCCTTTTGTATTGTGAAACACATGACAAAACCATTTTCGTTTTAAAATTTACAACTGTTTCACTCACCTCACATATAAAAAGCTACTCCGTCTCCTATCGTTTCCACAATTCCAAAACTGATTAGCTTATAAAATAAATAACCAAATAAAATCCTTAAATATATCCCTACATCTTATAAGACTTTTTTGAGATCTAAAATACAGCATTGGAAGTCTTTATTTTTGACGTAAGGATGTTGTCAAAAGAAGAGGTAACGTTTTAAACTATGGAATTTTATTTTAATTCATATTCTAACTCCATGGAATATTTTTAAATTATGATGATATAAAAAAATATAAAATATAATGATATTTTATTATTTTTATTTAATAACTTATATCCTTCTCCTCTTCCATCACATGGGACACATAATCATTATTTGTGTGTATGAAGGACTACCACCTCGTGAACCAACATTATTTATTTTCCATCACCACCTTTCATGGATGGCTATAATGATGGATATCTAGTTTATATATATTATATTTATGATATCATTACACTTATGTTATTATTATATCATATAAAAACTATAACTACCCAACCATCTCATACAATGATATTACATCTCTTATAAGAATATTCAATACATTACACAAACACATGTATGAAGACTGTAATAGTTTAGAGTCTTTTGAAACGTAGAACATAAAATATTAATATAGTGAAAGATCGTAAAAATATATATCAAAAATATATTATTACATATTACTAACCTTAGGAATGATCTAACTAAACCATTCATTCTATTATAGAGGAATGAACCATAATATAGGGTGAGCTCAAAGGCCTTGTAAGGGTAAACATAAGAGATATAAATATAAGATCATATGTAAGAATTAGAAAATAATAAGGGTATATGATCAATAACATAAATTAGAAATATTATACTAAACTAGAATGGATCATAAACAAAACTCATGGAAGAAAAAATTATCATTTTAGAAATCATGGTCTGTAAGTGTAAGAAATCATCATAAATCAATCTTGAACCATATTATCATGTAATAAAAGTGTGGAAAAAACATAAATATTGAAATAAAGTTCATACATCAAGGTTAACTACCAATAATATCGACATTGTTGATCATGAAATATCACATGTTACCTATTTTTGATTAAGACACACCTGTTTCCCATCATGTATCTGGAAAAACATGTTTTTCATAGTGAATTAGGACACACCTATTTCTGATAGTAGATCATGAAACATCAGTTTTCCATAGTAGATAAGGAATTTTTTTCCATATCGGATCATAAAACTCCAGATTATTATAGTAGATCAAGACACAAAAGTTTCCTACACTGGATCAAGACACACCTACTTCCCATTGTGGATCAAGCTTGTTGACTGAGTTCCCATTTTTATCTCACGATATATAAATAATTATATAAGAAATTCAATGGAGATATAATTCCCCACCATATCATAATTTTAACGATAATTTTGTTTTCCAAAATATCATAAAACATTCAAAATTTCATGACATCATATCCCATTTAAAAAAAAATTCAAAGCACTTCTTCAATTCACCATAACATAACCCATGAAAAATATATAGGTTTTATAAACACTTCATTTACATGAAAATTAACCATATTGAGAAATAATTAGGATATTATCATTCAATATTATAAGAATTAAATAATATGTAACATCATACAATGTTAACTTAGATGGAAAATAATTTTTAAATAGCACATGGATCGTTTCTTGAGGAAAATATCCATTCAACTTAGAAAAAAATCTTTTTAGAATGTAAAATATTTAAAAAATAAATTTTATATAATATAATTAAAACATATAAAAGAGTATTTAAAAATTATTTAAAACATTTTTTGAGTAAAATATAATTTGTTTCTGAAAAAAATTAAAACTTTTTTGAAAACATTTTTTGAAAAGATAGTTTTTGATGAAAAATATTTTCCAATCTAAAATTTGATTTTTCATAAAAACTTATTTTGGAATATTGAGTACATAATGATAATAAAATGAAGGTAGAACATTTATTCTCATGAAAATACTAAATGGAAAAAACATTCACAAGTATATTGAGAGATAGATCATGAAATTTCATTATTGAATGCATAATTATAAACATTTATGATCAAGGGTTGGATTTTTATATAAAAATCTTACCACTTTGATAACTTTGAATCATAAGCCTAATGAAATAATATCATAAAGTTAGACATAAAATATAACGAATATATTTATATTCATGATATAACATTTCAATGATTCTGTATATACACATCATAGACGAGGATAGGTGAAAAACATAACATATGTATCAAAGAAAGAAAATTGAGAAAAAAATCCCTTATTGATTGGTTAACTATTGAACCATAAAACCCCTGAAAAAGTGTTCCTAAAATAAATATTTAAGCACCAATAAATTTCTGGATAAGAGTAATAGAATACATTTACATGTAATATGGACACCACATGAAATAAATAGGTGTTGAATAAAAAACATGTCTCACAGAAAATTAAACGTTAGACATGAATCCCTTACATTAAGTATTAACTTCCATTTTACTTATTCAAAACTCATGTATAATAAAAATAATTGTATTATTAATCTATTATATAACCTAATTCATATATATAGTTCCATATATGATACTTTATGACCTTTTAATACCCATTTATTAATAATTACATGTTTAAATTACATTTCAGTTATTAACAGATTCATTTTTCATTTATGTTTTAATTTTCTAAAATTTTGGTCTGATTAATATGATAATGGTTGTATAATATAAATAGTTTAAAAAATTATAAAAATATATTATATATTATTTATATATTAATTTATATTAATCGATAATAATTAGGGATGAAAATTGAAAAACACCGGTCATTGGGAAAGTATGTTGTACATACGCATGAATGTTATATCCATTTTCTAATTGAAAAACACCGATCATTGCGAGGTGGTAGTATTCTGTACACACGATCAACGTTACAGTATTCCAAAATGGAAATCGTAAAGGTATGTATGATATAATAGTCTATATGAATAAAAATATCATAAATAAAATATAAATGCATCATTATTTCAAACCATGAGAGGTGGTAATGGAAAAATGAATGACAACATTTCATGAGGCGATAGTCCACTCTACACAAGGATGATGATTTCAAAACCCATTTGATGGAACTTGAAGATTTTTAAGTGATTCACCATAAAATAAAAAAACAAATTTTATGTAATATATTTAGTTTATTATATAATAATGATATTTTAAGAATTGAAGGGGGTGGAGGAAGGAATAAAACAAAAATGCTCGCTGATGAATGATAACACTTCTTTGGGTATCCTCCTCATGTCTACAGTAAAATCCTTCCTTGGATGTATTTATGAACAAAATAAGGATTATAAGATGATATTAGAGAAATGATAATGTTATATATGTAGTTATTACCCAAACTAAAGGGTTTTTTATGGTTTTAATAAGAGTGGAGAGGGGGTGGTCTTTTATATGTGGGGGAGAGGACACACATGGCATTTTTGGAAATGATTTTTGTGCTCCAACATTATTTATATTTTAAAAGGGTATAAAATAGACTATTATCTAACCATATAATTTTTATTGTTGAAATATTTCAATAAAATCCATTTTTTAAATGTTAATAGGTAAATTATACCCTTGTCTCTTTAGTTCACCCCCATTGGAAAACTAATTTTTACCGTAGCCACAATAAATATTTTTACATCATTCGCTAATTATTTTGGTAAAAAATTAATTTGAACATATAAGATAATATATACTATGATTATACCAGAAATTTAATCATTTTTTGTAAATTAAAATCACATAAGTGAAAATATTTAATTCAAAATTAATACCACAGGCGCGACGAGAAAGCAGTGTTTTATAGAGACAATGTTCAAATGTTTACAATGTTTTTGTGTCAAAATTTATCATAAAATTTAATTCAATGTCATAAATTAGATTAATTGATATATAATTGGAATAATGTATCTTTAAAATCTATTTAAAATTATAATTTCACTTTATAAATAATTAAAATGAAATGGTACTATTATATTAAAATTCATAATTTCTCACTATTTCCCAAAAAATAAAACTTTTTAGGAAGGTCCAAAAAATTACCCCTAAGATAATTTGGGAATTACTATTTAAAAAATGAAGTTTATTTTTTAAAATAAAGTTTCCTAAATTGGGAAGATTATATGTTAAATTATGTACACAAACTGTGATTAAACCATCTTTTGGAAAAAAATAAAGTTTTTCATAAAACATTTATTTGTTTTTTAAATAATTCATATTTTAATTATAATCAATAAATAAAACATTACCATGTATAAAATATTTATTTTTATAATTTATTTAATCATATTCATAATTTTTTTTCCAATATATAGTTGATAACTATGATACTAAATGAAAAATATTTTATTACTATATAAAAGTTTGTTTAAACTCATTGTAATGTGTAAAACCGGACAAAACTGATGTTGCATGTAACAAAAATATATAATTATTTTAGTTTAAAAATCTAGTAAACTGTAAAGACCTGGAAATTCCATGGAATTTTTTTTCTTAAATACATGAGAATTTTACGAGTCCGCAAAAATTGATGTCGATTGATTTTGAGGCCTGGTGTTCCTGGAATCAATTTATAAAGTTTTCTTCAGGTATGTTCAGTAAACATACAAGAGGGTTTTTATAACTTCTTACCTAGTGCTCAGAATTGAAATCTGAGGGCATCGTTGATATCGCAGGGCCAATATTCGCTTAAGAAGACTTTCATTTCGACGACAGTGAGTCAAGAATGGAAGATAGTTTTTGGGTTCTCGTGGAAAGTAATTAAATAAATTTAGCTTCAATTTAATTTTATTTGAGCCGCCATGTGGGCGTTTAGTAGATAAAACCTCATCATAGAAGTTGGAGGTGGCACCACCACACCTTAACCTCCCATTAGAAGTTATGGTGGTGGGGCCCACCCGAACATAACCTCCTGTGAGAGGTTACGACGTGGGAACCACACGAGGCTTAACCCCCCAATAGATGGAGGAGAGTAAAACCTCTCAACTCTCCCTCATTAATGAGGGAGAGCCTCTTCACCTCCCCTAATTAATTCCTTTTGACAACCACTTGAATTAATTAAGGGGAGCCTACCTAATTAATTAGTCCAATTTGAATATTGTTCGAAAAAATTAATTGGATATTTCAATATATTATTTTGTTGGAATGTTCATTTTTGTGGCATCATTAAGAGGAAGATTATTGGGAGAAAGTACCCAAAGAAGAACCCCATCACCCAACGAAGAATAAAGAACGAAGAACGCCGAACTTCTTCAACTTCTTCCTTGAAGCTTCAACTATTGTGAGACATCTTCGACGACTGACTTACTCATAGTCATCAATGAGCCGACACATATCGGGTTTGGAAGTGCATGGCGGACGCGACGAACGCCAATCTTCTTTGTCTACATTTTGCAACTCCATCAACGAATGACGAACGACGATCAATGGTAGGGGGTTTATTTTGTGTAATCTTCCTTTTTATTTTTCTTTTAGATTGGAAAGGAATCGACGAATGGTATTAAAACAATAGTGCATTATCTTTCTTAATCTTTGATGAACCAATTGATACCACCCTAAACGCGGAGGGTGTGGGCCAAACCAACAAGGCCCGACCCCTCCACCAATCTTGTTTCTGATGAAATTCGGCATGGTGATGAGGCGAAAAAATGACGAATATGGAGATGAAAAAGGCCGCGCTACCCACAGCCTCAATGAATCGACCTACCCCCATGACGCTTCGGTGCTCCCAGTCGAACACCGCCGGCCTGCGCCGGCCCACACCGCGCTGAACCGACCTGCTCGGCAGCCTCCCGGCCGCCGGCCCGCCAGGCCGCGCCCAGCCCGACCGAACGCTGCCAGCCTCTGCACGCCCCACATGCCTCCCCAATTCGGCCCCCTCGCAGCCTCTTGGCTGATCCGGTATCCCGAATCCCTCACGGCCACCCGGTCGAGCCGGTGTCCCAACCTCCTCATGGCCTCCCGGGCCAGCCGGCGTATCGACTACCTCATGGCCACCTAGATGAGACAGTGTCCCGAGCTCCTCGTGGCCTCCCAGCCGAGTTGGTGTCCCGACCTCCTCGCGACCTCATCGTGGCCTCCCGGCTGAGCCGGCATCCCGAATCCCTTGCAGCCACCCGACTGAGCTGATGTTCCGGCCTCCTCGTGGCCTCCCGGATGAGCCGGTGTCTGGGCCTCCTCGCGACGCCCAGGCCAAACCGGCCCGGCCGTGCCGCCGCAATGCTCTGGGCCGAATAGCCCTCACGGCCTGCTGGGCGGGGCCCATCGGGCTGAACCGAACCCTACAAGATGGCCCACTCAATGGCCCGGGCAAGACCCAATAGGTATGGCCGGGTTGACCCAGACCGGGTGGTCCCAGAATGGGATGGGCCGGGTCGGTTCGACCTTGTGGGACTAGACCCGGACCAACCACAACCCTTTACATTCTCTTGGATATATCTTCAGCACGGGACGATCGTTTGACGAACTGTCAGCGTCGCTGATATTCATGGAGAAAAATAGTCCCTTTGTGTATACCCCAATAGAGTTTAGCGTAATGTTGAGATACGACCAGGTTGGATCGCGCACGAATCCAACCGGTCCCCCGGGATTAAAAGGCTAAAAAATCACAGATCGTGTGTCCGATTAACGCGTCGTCAATTGCGTTGCGACCTCTATGACGTGGCATACCTTTGAGTTACTTCTTAAAAGGACTTCGTAATAGTTGGAGCATCGAACATTTGCTTATGGAGCAGATCTACAGGGGACAAGCGAGCTTTTGTGAGGGAACCTAGTATCTGGCTGATACCCGATGACTGCTAACCATTTAAGTTAGAGTGATTCTACTAGCCCATTGAAGAGCGCCATGGTGTTCTAGCAAACTCGAAATGGGGAGCACCTTGGTGTCGCGGTAGACCCATGGTACTCGACAAGAGGAGTACCTCAATAGGCTACGAGAGGGAGCACCTCTGTGTGATGCGGCCGACCTAGGTGCGGAGCACCTCAGTGTGATGTGGCAGACCCACGGTACTCGACAGGAGGAGTACCTCAGTAGTCCAAGGTTAGTGGGAAGCGCCTCTATGTGACGCTGCAGGTCTACATTATTTGATAGAGGAGGAGTTCTCCAGCAGCCGAGGGTTCATATTGATACTACACCTATAATACAATTCTGGTTGAGCTGAGTCAGTATCATTTGTGTTCACCTCATGAATGAGATGGATTATTTGAAAACTTAGTTATATGTATGGGAATATATCTAATTGGGGTTATCAATTGATTTCAAACTATGTAATTTATCCTTGCTGGATTTTGTGAGACCTTGATGGGCTCGGGGTCCCTACTGAGTATCGTTATACTCACCCCTGCACGGGCTATGCCTGCACCTTGTTGTGATGGTTGCAGAGGACAGACAATGCTGACTGAGGCCGAGAGTAGCAGTACAAGACAACACCTGGATGTGGACAACACGACGTGACGAGACACGGAGGAGACATATGGATGTGGAGTGTCACAAAGGCTATCTGTACCTACCCTTTAGGTGGGATTCCCCAGAGGACGTCCCGACAGCTATTTTACTTTTCTTCAGTTGTACTTTTTTTTCAGTTGTACTTGTACTTTCCTGTTGGGATTGTATTTCTAGCCCTTTTACTTTTCAGTACTCCTTTGTATATAGTTTTTCGTAGTGTTTTTCTTCCATCTCATACTCTGTTGTTTGTTTTTACACTTTACAAAGGAAATGACTTTCTAGTTTTAGGGATTTATGTCGTTGGTGCTAGTCTCGAGCCCCTGGCCTAGGGAAGGTGGGCTTGGGGTAGTCACGACACATGCCCTGGGGGACAGGTCATGACATAAACATAGTAGTACATATAAAACAATCTAAAATTATTGTTTCTGGTAACACAAGCTAAACTAAATGTTGTAAATATCACAAGGTAATCATCATGTTTCTTTTAAGACAAGCTAAACATAGGGTTGTGTGAAACACAAGATACACTGGATATTACCTGTAAAAAATAATATTTAAAATATTAAATTAATATTAATATAATATTTCAAAAAAACATCAAGGTTTTATATTCGATGCTTGTAAATGAATTTTACCCTCAAAAGATACCTTCGTCCCCAATAGATTAACATTTGAAAAATTGATATATAGAAACCCACACCATAACAGTGAACACTAAAACATCCTTTAAAAAATAAATTTTGAAAACCTAATGATTAAATAAATTTTAACATAATTAAGTTTCCACATAGAAGAATGTAGGAAAGAAGTGAATATTTGGTCCTGGATTAAAAGAATAAATAATTATAAATAGTGATAAATATCACTGATCCAAAGAAAGTGGGTTATCATGAGAAGGTTAATGATCCCAAAACAATAAACCAATGAGGCATGAAATGGGTCACTGATATCCTAAAAATGATGATATGAAGAAAATATTTTATTTCTAGATCATTTTCAAAAATTATACAAATTTTTCAAAGATGATTTACTTACTTGATTTCATTCTATTTCATAAGAATAATATCATCCTTTTGTTGTGCTTAGATAAATTTCCACTTCATCTCTTACACTTTAAGTTGAAGTCAAAATTATTATACCCAAAAAACTAACAAATCATAAGAACCAAAAATAGAATGGAAATTAATTCTACATATCATACTTGTGAATACAAAAAAAATCACCTTCACAAGTTATCGAACATGGAAAAATATTCACATCTTAAGGTAATACATTAATATATAATACCTCATACAATGTTTAGCAAAAACCATTTCATAAATGCTTAGCCTTATTAAAATTCAAAAATATTAAAATCCAAAACAATAGAAATAATTTTACTAAATTTACAATATAATCTTATCATCAATCCACTAAAAACATGAAGTATCACTTAATTTTCACAAATTAGATAAGTGAATACCTTCATCTTGTATTCTCTTGAAACATGGTAATAACCTAAATTACCATAAAAAATTTATTGAAAATAAAAATGCTTCATTATTCATTAAATAAAACATAGACTTTTGGAGATATTATTCAAGTCAAAAGATGCTATAAAATCCATCAATTATAGAATAACCATATTTTACACAAATCATTAATTATTTTCAAGGTAATTAGTACTATCCAATTTACGTTATTCATATCCATCATCTCTATATCCCCACACTAATTTCTCAACAATTGGAATATATTAATGGTTATATACTCAAAAGACATATTTTTCCATGAATATCACCTAAATATTAAATAATTATTCTAGTCCATCAGTGAAAGTTGACATATTTTTGAAAATCAATAACTATGAACTTATACTAAGTAATTCTTAAGTATTTTATGATTCATAATTCTCAAATTCCAATATATAAACACTTCAATCATTCCACATCCTTAATAAACCATTTACTAGTCATCTTTATTATTTACCTAAATACATTATTACTTTTCATATGAAATATGAATCATGTATTAACATTCATCTACAATGTCCCCAACCCGAGTGCCACTAAATCAGTGCCCTAATATAGGTTTTCACATGACCTCAAGCATGCCTCCCCATATGATAGAGGTTTATGAATAATAGTGAGGGTCTGATAGGTCACGTTTGGAGATGATACCCTATTTAACATTGTATTTCAGAAGAAATACAATATAAATAGTTGAAATAAAAATGAAACAACCAATAAAAAACATAGTCAAGAATCACCTAAACATGGTACGATCCAGAGGTTAGAGTAAATATGTTATGTCATGCTATAATTCTAAGTGAACAAATCCCAAAATAAATAAAAATATAAAAATTTGAAATATGTTTATGACTCCATGTCTAGAAACTCATCCATCCATGGCCCATTTCTAACTCAACTCCCTAGCATAGGACCCATTCCCTTGTTCGGACCTACAAGCAAGAAATCTACTCCGGTACCCAAAAGTGGACCGAGCATGGTGTGAGGACCACTCAATAGGCCACCAACAACAATGTCTATAAATATCAATTCTAATAGATAGTGCATGTGAGTATAAATTATTAACAGAAAATTAAATAAAATTCGAGCCCACTAGTATAAATCTCTACATCGCCACACTTACCATGGTGCTAATTCATTATATCTCTATCATTACAAGTTCAACATCAACCACACAAGATTTATGGAATAAATCATTCCCATAAGTAAATAAATAAGTCCCCAACTATCTAGGGATAACATATGACATCATCACTATATCCCCACCTCAAAGTATCAATCGGGGTGGAATGTAACTGTTAGGGGAATAGAGATCTATCCATTTACCTAACTTGTGCATTATGGGTGGAATTAGAGCATCAATATAACTCAACCCATGGGAGGAGCCTCAATCCTTTATCCCAAAACTCATTCCATATGAACATTAATTTCTATCAATTAACCACACACAAACCATATAGAAACCAAACACAACCAATACATACAATAATCATAATCCATAATAATCATCATGGAAGATCATATTGTTCCAAATTCTATTAGAACATTTTCCACTTACTTCAGTTAGCCCATTTAGCCATATTCCCATTATCAATCCTAGATCACTATGAATATTCTATAATTCTATTATGTAAACCCATTATACATAATCATAAATCCTCTTATGGAATCCCCTTCAACATATTTCCCATTTCTCATACAATTATCAATATAGAACATTCAATATTTCATATGCACTAACTTTCTTAGGAATATCTAACATATTTCATAAGACTCATACCCAAACCTCAATTAACCAATTACTCATTTGGAATTCCATTAATAATATTGCATACTAAACTAGGGCTTTACATGATCACAAAAAACCTAGAAGTTAATTAGCCAATTCTAAGACTAGAATGTATCAACTCACCTCATGAGTAGCCCTACAAAGGATAAGTCATCCTATATGTGTCCCATGGGGACTATGAGGGTTTCCATTCATCATTTAGACATACATCATACCAATAATCCTTGAAGTATCAAAATAACAGAAAGGAGTAACCAAAAAATAAACCCCAACCTGCAAAAATTTCAAATGAAACTATTGGATATAACTTGTAGACCACCTATGATGAATTTGTTGAAAAAAAATTCCTTCAATCGAATCCTTAGATCCTAATTCAGCCAATCCTTGAATCCCAAACCTAGATCTCATGGGAAAAATGGGTTTTAGATCTTTAAAAAGGAGATGTGATAAAGATGAAAACCTTAATTGAGAAGAGGAAGTAATTAAGAGATTAGACTTACGCAGAGTATTAAAATGAAACCGAGAACACTGAAAATGAAATTGTAAGGAAGAAGGATCACCCTTGGGAGATCTTGTTAGATTTGGTTAGTAATTAGGGTTTAGGGGAGAAGAAAGGATGAAAATCCTGAGTAAGCCTTAAAATTCTGGAGTGGCTATTTATTAAATTTGACAAAATTAATGGGCTGGATGGTTTAGCCACATCATTTTATAAACCGCAAGCAAAAAGTGTGGGTGACACTATCCTAAAATAACCCATTTTCATGGTTTCTTGTGAATTTCACATGGTTATCTTAAACATGCAATAACTGTGTGTAATCCTCTATCCATGGCTGATCATATATCTGGGATGCTCCGAATGGTTTTCACTAACCGTGCAGAAACTGTGAAACATCCCCAGAATTTCATTTATCCCCTATTCCAGGCCACAAACTTACAAAACACCCCCAATCCACATGATGAACTTTGGAAATAACTAATTTGACAAAAATAAGGTACATAAAATAAAACACAACAAAAAAATACCTTAAGGAAAAAAATCATGGATCTTACAACGTCCCCACCATTGGATGACTCATCCTCAAGATACAATTCCCAAGCATCATTGAGCTTTTGATGGAAATAGATCAAGTCACTGGGATTTCATATATGATTATCGCTCCCATTTGTATTCTTAAATATTTCCATTCTACCATAAGACTTGAACCAAAGTCATAATATTTCATCGCAATACATTCTCACTACAGTCCACAATACTCACCAGATGCTCTTCAAAATTTCATCGGCCTTCAAATTTACATCCTCAATGTTTATCACATGATATGGATCTGGTTAATTCTTTCTGAATTATGAAACATGAAAAAAATCATACATTCTACTACACCATTGCGGAAGAGCCAATCGGTAAGCCACCTATCTTATCCTCTCCACAATCTCAAACAAACATACAAACCTGGGTGCCTACATTCCATGATTTTGGATTTGATGGTTACCCAACCTTGGTGACCCCCCAAAAAACACAGCATCACCAACCATGAACATGAGAGGTCTATGAATCCAATTTTCATTCAACATCAGCCAACTCAAATCCATTTCCATCTGCTTCGGGATCAACCAAAACATTTTAGATGTCTCCTACATGAGACTCAACTCTAAAATCCCAAACTCCTGAGCCTCTAACCCAAAACCCTGAGATCTACATGGCCTCCCATTGAGAGACTCCAAAGGAACCATGTAAATTGTATCCTTATAATAGTTGTTGTATGCATACTCAACAGGTGGAGAGTGGTTTTATGACGAACCTCCAAAATCTAGAACATAGTGTGTCAACATGTCCTCCAATATCTGAATTGTATAAACTGATATCCTAACTTCCAGTGGGTGATATGACATACTCAAAAACACTTGGGTGACAAGCACCTTCTGTATCCCCTACTAGAAGCTTGATGAGAAAAATGGATCACGATCTGAAACTATGGTCCTCAACAGACCATGAAACCACTGTATTTCTCATAAATATAACTCACCCAACTAGTTGACTGTATAACTTTCTGGGATCAGCATGAAATGATAAAATTGAGTGAACCAATCCACAATGACCCAAATTGCATCATTTTTTGGTGGAACCTTGTAAGAACCACTACAAAGTCCATGATTAAGTCGTTCAACTTCCATTTTCAAATGGGAAATGACTGGAACAATCCACCTAGATGCCAACACTTGGAATTCACCTGTTGACATATAAGATATTGTTCCACAAAACCTTCAACCTCATTCTTCGTTCTTGAACACCAATACTTTCGATGAAGGTCTTGAAATATTTTAATCATGGTAGGATGTACTACCCATTTCGATGCATGAAACTCAAATATAAACTCTTCGTGTGAAGTCACTGGTATGACAAGACGACCCTAAACATAGATGACTCCATCAGTACTACCAACCAATCAAGAAGGTGACTCCCCTCTTTTAAGATTTTGCTTCATTGTTGAACACTCTGGATCATCCGGTTGACTTTCCTTGACCTAGATCAAAAGAATAGACTCGACCACTATAGACACGGGGGTTACTTTTCCAGTTCCCATCTTTCACATCCACATGCATCTCAGTGAACAAAGCTTTCATTTGACATTCAGAGTTAGATTTTTGAACAACCTAATTCCGAGTCATCCTACTCAAAGCATCCACAACACTATTCCTTTTCCCCAGTGGGTAAACCAACTCAAATTAGACAAATTTTAGTAACTCTTCCTACCATCACTGTCAATGATTCAAATCCTTCTAAGAGAATATGTACATAAGAATTTTATGATCGGTAAACACAATTAATCATTCCCCCAAAATGTAATGTCGCCAACAATCTAAGGCATAAACCAAAATAGATTACCCACTATCTTAAGTACAAAAATTCCTTTCATGAGGCCTCAACTGTCTTGACCCATAATCTACAACCTGATCATCCAGCATCAACACTACCCAAGTCCAACACCAGATGCATCACATAGAAATGTGTACCTCTGAAATAGTTGATGTTGGAAAAGAATATATGAGGTAGTAAAGCACAAATTAAATTCTTGAAAAATAGTTTTGTATTCCATGAACACTCAAACACAACTCCATTATTTGTTAAGATTGAGAGCGGTGCTTCCAAATGAGAGAAATCCCTAATGAATCCCTGGTAATAACCAGCCAATCCAAGAAAGATCCAAACATTTGAAACATTCTTGTGTTGCACCCAAGACACAACCACATATACCTTATCGGGATCTTCAAAAACACATGACATAGAAATGATGTGTCCCATGAAATGAAACATATCAATACAAATGATAAATTTTGATAGCTTTTCGTAAATCCCATAATCACTTAGTGAACTGAAGATGATGTCACAATGTTTGGAATGATCCTCAAGAGTTTGTGAGTAAACCAAGATGTAGTCAGCACAACCAACCTCGAAATGATCTAGATAAGGGAGAAATATCTAATTCATTAAAGGCATGGACCCAGCTGGGGAATTGTTCAACTTAAATAGCTTCTCTAAATTTTTTTTATAGCCCGTACCTACTCTAGAAATCTATTAGCAAGACCTAAAAAGGTATCACCCATAATAGATGATGTCCTTATCCCAAATCAATATTAGAGGCCACTAAGGCACCAATCAGTTGTTGAAAATGGTCATCAATTTTGGGAAGCAGGTATCAGTTTTTAACCATAATATGATTCAACTGTTTGTAATCGACACATGACTTCAATGACCCATCATTCTACTTAGAGAATAGCTCAATTGATCCCCTTGGAGACATACTATGTCTAATGAATCCATTTTTCTCTAGTTCTTCTAGATTATCCTTCAGTTTCTCAAGTTATACCAGCACTATTTGATATGGTGGAATAAAAATTGGTTCTTATACTGGAAACAACTCGATTGTGAGATCTATATCCCTTTTGGGCGGTAGTACCATGAAATACTTTGTAAACACATCCTAACATTGAACCAATTAATGAGGAAATACATGTTTCTACACCTCTCCATCATGAAGAATAAGGCATGCCATTTACCCTATGATTTTCCCCAACTACTGAAAAATTGGCCCTGTGTGACTTGCTTGAACATCCCACTCACCGCGAAGGAAAAATGTGTCTCCATCATGTGAAATGAAATTTACCTTACATTCGTAACAATTGATATGGGCCTGATATATCACTAGCATTTCCATGCTCAAAATAAAGTCATAAACTAACATCTCAAGAACAAATAGGTTCAATTGAAAACAATAACCACCCACCTCTAAATCACACCCTCAACAATATATGATATCCCCAACTCACACCCAAATTGAGTATCAATTTAAATAACCCCACAAATGTGTTCCATGGATATGACCAAAATAACCAAAAACTTTATAGAGATAAATGAGTGTGTGGAACTTTTGTGAATTAAATCATTAGTGAGTGTGGAAGCTACATGAATCATACCTTGAATGGTAGAAGGTCCAGTCGTGCCGCCTCCAAGTGTATACAACACTTCATGCAGATAGCATGTCCCTCTACCCTGGAATCTTTCCTGAGTACCCTACACTACACTTCCCAACTATTTCAATTGATCTCGTCTCAGAGTCCCACATCCACTGCACCTACAGGTACAACTAGTGGAGCTTCAACAACCTGGCTAATATGTGGTGATCGATCCCCTACCAATACTCTATATCTGCCTCTAACTACCATATATTCCCGGTAGCTGAGGTTTCTTTCAATACATTTTTATATGTCCCAACCTACCAGAGGACACACATTTGACTGGTTGGTGAGGACATTAACCACGTATGTTCCACAACATTCCACACTGATAACAGAATACCTGATCACCACCCTAAGAAATGTTCCATGTAACAACCCTGCTCTTTATTTCAGGCTTAAAAATAATTTAATACATAAAACCTTAATTTGATAAAAACATCTACTATAGAAAATCCTCGTGTCTTTTGGGATTATGAGCATTACATAACAACTTAAAAGATGAAATACAAATCTTTAATGAAAACATCCTTTACATGACCACACACATTCCTTCCTACTTAGCATTGCATGGGAAAACCTGAGGACATGCATAAGAAAAGGGTGATCTATAAATCCCAGTAAGGGAGTAAGAAAGGAATAACATGAATAATATAGTACATGTTAGGAAATAGTCATATCATTGGAGCATAAGAGATACATGGACATAATGGCATGATACAACATGATTATCAGAACATGGAAATGTAGCAACAACATTTAATATGATATTTGCATGAGCCAAGGATCATTACACATGGAGGATAAGTAAACCATAATTGAAATATAATTATCATGATTCATCCCTCATTTCACATGACTTATCTTGATACTAATATTTATCCAATGCATTGGAGAACTATCAGGGCACACCCTTCTTTATCCTTTCATTTCATGCAATAGTGTTCCACATAGATCATATAACAGGGATTCATTAAACATCATAATTTATTCCAAGATAATGTAATTTGGAATTCATAAATTAAACTCTATAATAAATATGTAAATGTGAATAAAGGTGGGTATCCTTGATAGAGAAATGGTCATGGTATTCACTACATAATGACTTTGGCTTGGAAAATCGCAGTGTAATTTCGACAGCATAACAGCGGGACATAAGAATTCATAAAAATGGTTTATGAGAGAGGAAGGGGTGTATAATAATATGTACATGAAATTTAATGTAAGAGGGTGAAATATATGCATGTCCCAACATGTCTAATTTTATTTATATTCTTAATAAAAAATAATTGCTTGAATGTAAATGAGAAGAGAGAAATTCCTTACAGAATTTCGTCATTGTAAAGGTTGTACATGGGAAAAATTAATGAGATTGAAAGAGGTATATCATAATTAAAAAATAAGTAGGGGTGTATGGGGGAGGTACCAAATCAAACACCAACATTTTAAATGGAAAACAAAATGGTATAACAATATAATTAAATTTGGAGAAAAATGAGAAAGGGAGAAATCCCTTAATTGGAAGTGTGATCCCAAAGGATTATGAGAGCCTCGTGAGAGGATTATTGGGAGCTTGGGGTGCCTTGGGAGGATTATAGAGAGGGT
Organism: Viscum album; assembly: GCA_963277665.1. Classification (NCBI taxonomy): domain Eukaryota; kingdom Viridiplantae; phylum Streptophyta; class Magnoliopsida; order Santalales; family Viscaceae; genus Viscum; species Viscum album. The sequence continues at coordinate 1,986,627,140 of OY728122.1, forward strand.
AGGGAAGCTTTTGGTCGAGATACAAAGTCTTTGAGTGAATATGAAGTGGGTGCTTGGGTGGGTTTATATAGGAAAAGAGAGGGAATTCATTATTATTTAGGTTTTGGACACAACACATTAAACTAACCAAAAAACAAACCATCACATCCTTTTGAAAACTAGTTTTTTCCAAAGTGGAGTGGAAAAAATTACTTTATAAGGAAAATGGTTTAAATTCTCAAAATATTAGGCTTTCTTATGTAGAGGTGAGTCACACTCTCAAGGAAATCAATCTAATGAGTTAAAATGTTTTATATGTCTTTGAAGGTCCGATAAAGATTTGTTAAATTATTGAAAAAAATATAAAATCACATTATTTTAATTTGAAAACATATATTGGCCGAAAATATTATTTATATTATTTTATTACATTACTATTGGGTCATTATGATGTCATAAAACACATTTTATAATTAAAAGCTATTTAATTTTTAGTCAAAAATTTGACTCTCTCAGAAAATTATGAAAAAATCACCATTGGATAATTTCGACATCCTGGTTCCAAAATTAATATTAATTTTATCAAAATAATTTTTTTAATATGTGATTTTTTACTTTTAAAATATAAATCAATATTTAACAAAAATTCATCGGTTTTGATAAAAAAAGTTTCAAACCTCAATAAAAATCCCAATTGTATTCATAAAAATTAAACAATAATTTATATTTAATAAAATGTAATTTAGTAATAATATTTTATTAATATTTTATATATATAAAAATTCTATTAATTCATAAAAATAGATTTATTAATTGAATATTAACTAAAACTACTATTTGTTCTTTAAAAACAATTTACAAAATAACTATAATAAAATGAATGTATATTATTTATTCTATACAAAAATAATGCACATAATCATAGTTCTAGGGTATTTGTACATGACCCCTTAAAAAACCCCTATATGACATAAGGGTAAGGTGTGCAATAATGATATACATTTGGGGTGTCTCAGATAACATTGCTCGATTGGTAATCTCAATCAACATCCACTTCTCCTATACGTGGTTTCATTCAAGCTTAACATGTCATAGCTCGGCTTGGGATTGGCCAATAGTGAAGTCCAATGAAGAAACCTCTTTCCTGAGCTCTAACAAAGGGGTTTCATACATATCAATTCAACTTTATGAGTCTATCTCTTCCTTTGGCTGAGTAAATTGGATTTGTTAAAGCCCTATATTTATACTAATCATGTGATCACTGTTCAATGAATATATTAGAAATGGTAAGAATTCATAACAGTATGTTGAAATCAAAATTTATAAAACCAAGGAAGGGCATATGTTATATAACCATCGTACATAATAAGACATTTCATTATATCAAGATGAATTTTCATTAATAAATGTTTGAGTCGTCACTATCTTCCCCCCTTAAGAAATTTCACCCTCAAAATTTCAATTTCCCACACTAAAAAGATGCGGGTAACACTGATTCAACACTTCCTCCATTTCCCACATTTTCTGTTCAAACCTGTGGTTTTTCCACAACACCTTGATGGGGGGAATTGTCTTATTTATAAGAATATTTTATCTATGATCTATGATCTTAAATGGATTCTCTTAATAGGAGAGTTCACTATCCAATGGTACCACCTCTAGATTGAGCACATGTGATGGGTTAGGTAGGTACTTCTTGAAGAATGATACATGGAATACATCATGTGGTTGAGATAGATTCGGTGAGAGTGCTAGTTGATAGGCCACAACTCCAATGCGATCAAGGATCTAAAAAGGGTCAATGTACATTGGAATAAGCTTTATCTTCTTCCCAAATCACATAACTTAATTCCATGGTGATATGCTAAGGAATACCATGTCTCCAACATCAAAATCTAGGTCTCGTCGATGATTATCTGCATAGCTCATTCTCGACTCTGAGCATCTTTAATTTTATTCTATATGGTCTTAACTTTATCCACCATTTCTTCGACCATTTCTGAACCTTGGAGTTTTCTCTCCCCAACTTCATCTGAACATGCTAGTGTTTTTCACCTCTCCCCATACCGGGCTTCATAAGGATCCATTTGGATGCTTGAGTGGAAACTATTGTTGTAAGAGAACTCAATAAGAGAATGATGTTGATCCCTTCCTCCTTTGAAGTCCATTGATCATGCTATCAACATGTCCTCAAGTGTTTGTATAGTCCTCTAAGATTGGCCATATGTTTGAGGATGATAAACCATACAGATGTTCAACTCATTATTCAGAGCATTTTGAAGACTCTTCCAAAACATAAAGGTGAATCGTGGATCCCGATCAGATACAATAGAAAGTGATACTCCATGCATCCTTACCACTTATCTGACATATATCCATTCCAGTTGATCCAATGAGATGTCTTATCTAATTTCAATGATGTTTTCAGATTTTATAAGATGATCCACAACAAAACATATAGAATTGTATCCTTTGGATGTATTCGGAAGTCCTGTGACAAATTCTATAGTCATATTCTCCCATTTCAATGCTGGTATGGGTAATGGTTTCATCATCCCCTTAGACTTATGCCTTCTAGCCTTCACTTACTGACATTTTAGGAACATTGATGTATACTCAATGATCTCTTTCATCATGTTATCCCACCAATAATGATCTCGAAGATATAGATACAACTCTGTGTTTCCTCGGTTAATGGACTAATTCGAACTATATGAATTATCCAAAAGTTCTATCTTTAACTCCTAATTTTATGGAACACATTGTCGTGTCCCAAATCTCACAATTCCTTCTTCATTAACATTGTACTTTGGGGATTTCCCTCTTTTGATTGTTTCCACTTTCATCTGAATTCCCAAATCATCCTTTTGATCATCCTTTAACCTTTCCGAAAGAGGTGGTTGAAAAATAATTTGTGAGTGGATTTATGATGCTCCCTGGTTTATTATTTCCATGTCCATATTCATCAAATCTAAGAAGATTTGATCCTTTTCAATTCTCATCGATGATAGAATTGATGGGTCCTTTCTACATAGAGCATCCACCACCTATTTCTCTTTCCCAGGGTGGTAATGGATTGAGTAGTCATAACATTTGATCAGATCTAACATTCTTTGTTGGAACATGTTCATCTCTTTCTGTGTGAATATATACTTGCGGATTTTTTTAATCCATATATATTTCACACTTCTCCCCAAAGAGGTAATGTCACTAAAATTCTAAAGAAAATATTACTACATCCAACTCTAGATCATGTGTTGGATAATTTTTCTTATGAACATTCAATTTTTCTAAATTACAGGTAATGAAATTCTAATTTCGAATCAACACACATCCAATGCCCTTCTTCTAAGCATAACTGAATACCATGAAAAGTTTTACACTTGTGGGTAATGTGAGAACATACAAAGTGATAGGCCTCCTTTTCACTCCCTTGAAGATCTCTTCTCATTCATCAATCCATGCAAACTTTACTCCCATCTGTGTTAGCTTTGTTAAAGGGTTGGAAAATCATGATAAATTTCTCAAAATTCATCAATAATATCCAGCTAACCTCAAGAAGCTATGGATATCTGTTATCGATGTTGGACTTTGTTGTCCCTCAATTGTAGTTGTCTTAGAGGGATCCACAAATACCCCATTGCTTGTGATGATATGACCCAAGAATGAGACCTCCTTTGACCAGAAATCACACTTAATGTACTTTGCATAAACCTTCTCATTTCTCCCTGTCACTAGTATAGTTCTTAGATGCTCCTTAAGATCCTCCTTTGTTTTGGATTCTAATATAATAAAATATATAAGGACTACCAAAAATTTGTCAAGGTAATCTCTATAGACTCCATTAATCAAGTCCATATCAATTAATAGAGAATTTGTTACTCTGAAAGGCGTTACTATGAATTCATAGTGCTCATACCTTCAATGGAAAGCAGTCTTGGGGATATCCTCTTTCTTCACCCTTACATGGTAATATACTGACCAGAAATCCTCCTTGGAGAAGTATTTTGCTACACGTATCTGATCGAAAAAGTCATCAATTTATGGAAGACGATAATTGTTCTCCATCATGACTTTGTAGAGATAATGATAATCAATGAAATGGCACATTGACCCATCCTTCTTATCGATGAAGAGGAATGGTGCCCCCATGGTGAAGCACTTGGACATATAAACACTTTATCCAGATTCTACTATAGTTGTTCCTTCTGCTCCTCAAGCTCCACAAAAACCATTATGTATGGAGTCAAGGATATTGTAAATGCCCCCGGTATATGATCAAATCAGAAATCAACATCTCTTGGAGGAGTAAGACCAGGTATTTCCTTGGGAAACACTTCATCCAATTCCCTCACAATTGTCATGTCTTCAAGGATGGTTGTATCCATAGACTCATTAATCTGAGCCAAATACATGCTCTCATAGGGTAGTAGTATCTATTCTTGAGATGATGGTTCTAATGATAATTCATCATCTTCCTTGAACTTGTACAAAATTAGGGGTCAATTCACAATTTGGAGAGTTATTTCCCTCTCATGGAAATTTTTATTGGCTCTATATAATGAAATCCAATCCAGGCCAAGAATTACATCAAATTCCACCATAGAGAGTATGAAGAAGTTCTTTGGGATTTACAAAATACAAATTCGGATAGGGGAGGAGTTATATTCATGGGATGAAAATATTTCACCATTTTATGTACTCACATACTTCTTTACTTCCATGATTTGTAGTGGTGTTGAGATGTTTCAACTAAACATTCATAATATAATACAATTCGTTGAACCATAATAAAAAAGTACATTCTCTATTCTTTAATGAATAACCAGATTACCTGTCACCAATTCATTTTTAGGGGTTAATTTTGAAGTAGTGATGGAAAAGGCTTTCCATTTCTACGTTAGAAGTTTTTGGTTGCATCCGAAAACCCTTCTATTAGGCCACTAGTTTGGAAAGTGCCCCAATTCTATGTAGTTGAAGCAATGAACAACGAGTTGAGGGTCGAACGGAGTGTTCCTATCCTTTTTTTCTGCCATAATATTTTCTTTTCTATAGATAATATCAAGGTTCCCTTCCACACCTAATGCATTTCCTTATCCCCTTTAGGAAATTTTTGGGCTTCTTCATTCCGCACCGTTGGAAAGTGGGGTGCTAGATTTTCTTATCATGATTGGATTTATCCATCAGACATCTAGAATTGAATTCCATCTTATGCTTCTTAACTCTATGATATCCCTGAGATTCGTCGATCTATATTTTGACCATGAGGACACACCATACAATTTCTTCCTAGATCTTGAAGTCATATATCATTGGGAATTTCCATAGGCTAGGTTTTAACCCACCAAAGAAGTGGTCAACCTTGTATTTAGGGGTATCGACCAAGCTTGAGGCATATCAGGAATGCCGTGTGAGGTTTTCCTCATGCGCTCCGATGGATTTTTCATATTTTTTCTTGAAGTCATGTGTTTCGGTGCGGATGTGCGTCAGGTTTCTGTTCCGACGCTGTTCCGCCAGGACGCGTTCGCGCGTGCGCCCGTCGACCCGAGGGGATGGTAGCGTGGCTTGTGGCCCCGCAGTCCCGCTTTCCAAAGGCGGGCGGCATCCGTCCCTTATTCAGGGACGTCTGCTCCTTGATCGAAACCGGGATGATGGGATGTCGGCTCCTCCTTCCGTGGACGTCTCCTCGGAACTCGTCGCCTAATCCGGGTCTCCCTCATAGATTTAAGAATGTTCGTGAATCTCGTTCCCGGTGCCATATCTTCATGGACACCGGTTAATTACGCTGCTTCCGCCCAGACGCTCCAAGGAGTCTGGTCGGGGCAGCAACCCGCGGTGAGGAGACTGGGTAGCTCTGGGTGTTGGGGGCGTGTCTTAACACTGCGGCTCTGCATGTCTGCCTTCCGTCCCTAATAGGGCTTCTAGAAGGCGTGATGGCCTGAGGCATCCCGCGCTGGGTGCGGGGAACTGCGTTACCTGAGGTTTTCCTCAGCTTCCCATGTTTAACACGGGGTATGCCGCGAGTTTAACGTCCAGCGGGGACGGCATCGGACTGATCAACACGAGGAGTGGATCAGATGACAGAACCCCTTGCGGGGAACCTCCGACGCTGGGGCCAGCACATGGGTGGCTTCCCGAGTGAAGTGGAGTGGAATGAAATGGCATGACCCCACCGGGATGTGGTGGCCCAGGTAAGGATCAGGATGGATGATGGAGTGAAGAGCTTGGACCCCGTAGAGGCTTCCTACGTACCGCGCGTTAGCGCGGATCAAAGTCAGCGTAGTTCGGATATACAGTTTAACGTCATGCTGGACGATGGCAAGCTGACTCACGAGGAGGTCTAGGCTGCTGGCACACACGAAGTGGGTGGATCACAGTTTAACGTCTTGCTGGACGATGGTGTTTGGGGCTTACACTCTAAGGAGCCACATATGCGACAAATCCCAGTTGAAGAGGGACTTGGGCTGAAGGTGAAAGACACCTCGATCCCTATCACGCCCCCTACTGGCTTCGGCAGTGGGGAAGCACAATGGATACACACACGTGTAGTCCCCCATAAGGGCGGATTCATAGGTGAATCGACACGAATGTGAACCCGGGAGGGGTCCACTGATGGACGAACCGACGTGAATACGACCGGGACGACCAGGTGGTGGGCTTGAACCTCAGGGAGGCTTCCAACATACCCTGTTTAGGAGACAGGGATCAAAGTCCACGTAGTTCATTCTGTCAGGACTTACGCACTAAGGCAACCTGAGTGTGGCAAAGCTCAGTTGAAGAGGGACTTGGGCCGAAGGTGAGAGACACCTCGATCCCTGTCACGCCCCCTACTGGCTTCGGCAGTGGGGAAGCACAACGGAGATACACATGTGTAGTCCCCCACAAGAAACAAGGGGTTTGTAATACCCTACCCCCGTGGGCGAAGGCCACTCCAATAAATCGTCCCTAAAGAGGGGCAATCCCGACATCCCTGCAGAGACGAGCGGGTGGGGGCCACATCCAAACCGGGGGGACCCTGCATGCGAGGTAGGGGATCGGGTGATGCGGGCGGTTTAACATCTTGCCGGACGAAGTACAGTTTAATGTCGTGTGTTGAGGATGAAGCAGACGGTTTAACGTCTTGCCGGACGAAGTACAGTTTAACGTCATGTTGGACAATGGGGTTTGGGGCTTACACCTTGAGGAGGCCCATATACTAGGCAGTTTAACGTCGTGCAGCTTGGATGAGGTGCAGTTTAGCGTCCTGCAGGATGATGGATGCTTGGTAGTTTAACATCCTGCAGTGCGGATGAGGTGGTTCCGCCAATGGGTCCGTGTCACTTCGCGCGAGCCTGGAGGGCCACACGGGAAGACAACGTACGGTACGGGCACCCGGGATGAAGATCATCGGGCGCCACGCAGGTGGGTACCCTCAGGGGGTCAAAGGGGGCGACCCTTGGTGGTTTGCGCGCAAAAGAGGAGCTTGGCGCGCAATACCGCGGGTCGGCGCGCAATTGGGCCAGTGCTTTGCGCGTGGAAGATGGAGATTTTGCGCATCGGGCCTCTGATAGCATGCAGGGAATAGAGATTGCGCGCACCGGTCCTCTGATGGCGCGCGGGGGCAACAGCCCATTCTTTAACGAATGGCCACTTAGTAAGGGGGGTGCGCGCAATCGGGCTGGATTGCGCGCACCCGGGGGCAATTGTGTGCAAGAGGCTTCTTTTTCACGCGAAGGCCTTTGGGTGAGGAGTTGGTCAAAGGAAAGAAGCCAAAGGAGTTGCGCACGAAGGTTAACCCAGGGCTTGCTTGCGTGAAATAAAGGAGGTTACCTGAAGATCGGCATTGCGCGCGGAGGGGGCGGTTTTGCGCGCACGAGCGACCCTTCGAATTCTGGCAACCTTTAAAACGTTGGGGGTCGCCTTGTATTTATAGGCAACCCCGGGCTCGCAATTCAGCTCGCGGGCACGCAATTCGGCGCGTGGGCGCGCAACGCGGCACGGGCGTGAAATAGGGGCCCGACGCGCTTCAGGGCTGCACACAGGCATCGGGCGCGGAAAATTACGCGCCGACTCGGCCCATTGCGCGAATCCCGGAAGGATTGCGCGCGCCTCGCCAATATTGCGCGTGGGCCTCCGATATTTCGTGCAAGGCCTTCGGGCCTTCCGAAACATGATTTTGACTCAAAATATGACCTCTCTTTCCTCATCCGGAACTTCGTTTGAGGAGCAACGGACTTTTCCGGCATCGACATCATGAAATTACCTTTACATCAAAATTTGGAGGGTGCAAGGAAAATATGTTTTTGAAAAACATTTTCCAAAAATCATTCTTTTCCAACTCCTCGATCTCCTCCTTAGGCTTCTTATTTTCATCAATGTCCAGCATATATCAGATTCACCCTCCATACAATATGAAGAAAAAAGTACCTTCTATAGTTCATAACATTGATGGATGGATATGTTCTTCTAATTGGATTTGATCCATTGTTCGATGATTTAGGTAACAGATGATCCATTAAAAGTAGAAGGCCTTTGTCTCATGAAGCACTGGATTATGACTTGTTATTTCTTAGGGGGGGATTGAATATTCTTGTTGACCCATGATTATGTTCAAAACTTGAGTTAACTGAGATATTACCGTGACAAATTTTGTGATTCCTACTCCCATCAGATTGGGAATCTCATTAGAATAGTCATCACATTGATCTTCACATTGGTTATTAGCCAGAGTCCTTCTATTACTGGCCATTGGAAAGAATAAAACGAAAGTTAGGGGGTAACACATAAATTGTAATACAAATACAAAAATTAATGACTTATAAATTAATTTTATTTCCTTAACAAATGAATTTATTGGCTTTAATCTACGTTATCCATGATCTACTTCCCAACATATGTTCTTAGGGTCATTTTTTAAATCCCATAATAATAGTTCGTACAAAGCTATTGAATTTACCAAATAATAACCCTTTGGAGTGTCATAATGAATAGTGTATCATGGCCCATTGTCATGCACCAGTTCCTATTCCAGTCTAGCTTAATGTGGTGTTTTCAGGTTTTACCACTAGGTACATTTGTTCCAGAGCTGCCTCAACCTGATCCTATCCAGAAAAAGATGTATTTTCTTGAAAAACCAATTACTCAATACTCACAATAATTTTGGGGATTTTTTATTATACATAGTATTATCCTTAAGTTTTTCAATAGGAAATTCTAATCCTAATCCCAAAAATAACTAAACTAATCATTTGATACCAACTACAACAACCCTGCTCTATATTTCATAGTTAATCATAATTTATTACACCAACACTTCACTTGATACAACATAAAATATTGAGATGTCTAATATCTTAGTGACTTAGGAACATTAAATAACAACTTAAAACATGAAATACACATCTTTATTGAAAAATTGTTTTACCTGAGCTCAAACATTCCATCATTCATAGTATTTCATGGGATAACCTGAGGAGTTGCATAAGAAAATGGTGAGCTATAAAGCCCAGTAAGGGAGTAAAAAAAGAATAACTTGAACAATATAGTACATTTTAGGCAATAGACATATCAATAGAGAATAAGAGATATATGAACATAACGTCATGATAAAACATGATTATCATTACATGGAAATGTGGAAACAACATTTAACATGATATTAGCATGAGCCAAGGCTCATTGTACATGGAGCATGTCTAAAACCTCATTTCACTTGAATTAGAATGAGTAAACCCTCATTGTACATGACGTACCATGATACTAATATTTAACCAATTCATTAGAGTTCTATCAGGGTGCACCCATCTTTATTATTTCATTTCATGCATAAGTGTGCCACATAGATCATATAACACAAATTCATTAAACATCATCATTTATTACACGATAAAAGGAGTGTGGAATTGATACATTAAAATTTAAACTCAATAAGAAAATGTGAACAAAGGTGGATACCCTTGATAGGGAAATGGGCATGATATTCACTACACAATGACATTGGCTTGGAAAATTGAAATGTAATTTTGGCATCATAACATCATGACATAAGAATTCATAAAATTGGTTGATAAGAGAGAAAGAGGAGTCTCATCATATTTTAATCATATTGACCGAAATAGGGTCATATATATATATATGTGTGTGTGTGTGTGTGTCCAAACATATGTAATGGAATTTAGATTCATAATATAAAATAATTTCTTGAATGTAAATGTGATGAGAGAAATTCCTTATGTAATTTCATCATGGTAACAGGTGTACATGAGAGGAATTAATGATAGAGAAAGGTATCTCATCATTATAACATAAGGATGGATGTATGGGGGAGGTGAAAAATTATACCCAAACATTTTTAATTGATAAAAAGGGCATTAAAACATAATGAAATTTGGACAATAATGAGAAAGGAAGAAATCCCTTACTTGGATGTGTGATCCCGAATTCTTGGGAGAGGATTGAGTGAGGCTTTTTGGGAGCATGGTATAACGAACCATACATTACATAATTTTTTATTACATAATAATTACATTATTTTTATTATAATATATAACAAAACCATGATATGACCGTATAGGTTTAATGTCATTAGAAACTGAGAAACAAAAACAACTAGTTCATAAAACATCTACATTGTCCCCTGTTTATTTCATCATAACTAGATTACTTTTTGTAATATCATATTTAATACAATAATTGTAGAAATGGGGGAAAGAAAAATATAAAATGGGGAGCTCAAATGCTATGTAAGGGTAAACAAAGTAAATATCAACCGTATCATATTCATAAGAACACAACATTTGAAAATATTATCCTGCATAAGAAATCATAATATAATGCCATGGGATAAATCATAGAAGTGAAATGTAATGCCAATAATAATAACACATAAAATGAAACTTTTTGGAATACACACATAATCATAGAAAATTATTTCATATTATTCAAGGCTCATTGCCAAGACTATCATAGCGGACAAAGTCGATTATTAAACCATATACACTCCTTGTTCCAGTCATGTATCACAGAACCAGATTAACTTTCTGTTACAACCATGTCTATCTCATGAGATATAAATCATTACCCAATGAATTGGCGGGAGATATAGGTCCCAACCATATCATAATTAAACCATTATTATGTGTTCCACAAAAACATAAATAATACATCATAGAATAACCCATGTAATAAAATGGGATTCGTAAAACATCATGCCATCAAAACGGAATCCATATAAGATAAATGGATTTAATAAAAATAATTAAATCATAATTAAATCAAATAAAAGCAATAATCGGGATATAAATATAACCCTATATCATCTTAGATGGAAAATAATTTTCATAAAACACTTGAACTTTGTTCCTAAGGAAAATATCATTTCTTATTCAAAAACATTTTTTTTCTCAATATGGGGTGACATTTTTAAAGAAAATAAGTTAATTTAAAATAAATAAGAAAACATGTAAACTAATATTCATTTAAATAATAATAAATGAAAGAATAATTATCTTTTCATGTTGTATAATTTTGAAAAACAATCTCCTCGTACTTTTTCCGAAAAAAGTCAAAAAATATTTCGTATGGTAAAAAAATAATGATTCCTTCCATAAAATGTTGTAAAATTTTAAGAAGGGTAAAGGAGGAATTAAAAATTCATGTAAAAATAGTAAACAGTTTAGGAAAATATTTTTCAAAAACCTGGACATGGATGATAAATATAACCCCAATAAATACTTACGAATAAATAATATTGGATAAAAACGAGATTGGAAAATGTATCCTTTCACTTTGGTCCGATCTTCTTTTTATGTATCTAAAACTCATGTATATTGATTTAAATAATGTTATGGATTTATTCCAGAATCATAAAAAAAATTATGATAAAAATTATGATCATATTTTCATCCATTTGTTAGTAACATTTCATTGTTACTCATTATTCGGGTATTAACTGCTTTATGTTCTTATGTATGTTTTGTCGGATAAGTTCTTGTTACTCATATTAGGTTATTGTTTAATCATTTAAAAATGGTATTAGTATAATATATATCATATTTATTCATTCAATTAATTTACATAATCATGATTTAATGAAGATCATGTAGAACGAATCACAACGCATTGTAGTGACAGTAATATGTACGTACGCACGAGCGACAATATTGTTCCCATAATTATTGAATGGTATTGAAGGGGATGGTTTATAGTATCTCAGAGTAATTATAATTTTATATTATTCATATATAGGTACTATTTATTCAATTATACCCATCCATGTAAGGTGGTGGAGAAAAATAGATTACACCATGGCATGGAGACGGTAATCCGTACGTACGCACACGCGGTGATTTTTTTATAGGATGGATAAAAGGAGAAATAGTGTTGTTTAATATTTATTATAAAATATAAGAATATTAGTGATTCTTAAGTTAATATTTTATAATTAAACAACTATAGAATAGTAATTATAATAAGAAATAAACTAGAATGAATCGGTTAAAGAGATTACCTCTTTCTCGACGTGCCTCCTTTGAATTTCCACATAGGGCACTAGAATTGTTCTTTTGAGAATACTAGAATGTCCAGAATGTTACTAGGGAAGTTGATAAGAGTAATGGTAAGGTATTTTCTTAGCTTGAAGGAACAAAATCGAGTGAAGAGGAGATGGGGGAGGTGCTCTTTTATAAAATAGGAGAGGGGAACTTTAAGAAACTCTCAAAAATATTAATTTATAATAAAATCAAACACTATCAAAAAAAATCCAAAGGGTTCCTAATTTGAATATGAGAATATATAAGGTTGTAATATCATCACCAATAAATTTGAAAAACGTATTTTTTCAATTTAAACCTTATATTTTTAATTGACCCTTAGTTATTCTATTATAGTTTAATTTTGGTAATAATATTCTAAATATTTAATGGTAATGAATATTCACTTATGTGAAGTTAATTGACCAAAAAAGGATAAATAAAGATATTTTAGACCTTATAATTATTAATTTGTAATTTTTAAATATTTTTCTGATTTTTAAATAATTTAATAAAATGTTATATTTATAAAATATCAATAGTGTCAAATTTGACACTATTCATTTATTAGATTTTAATCAAAATTCACACCCAATAAAAATTTAAACCAAATTATTAAATACAATAAATAAATGTCATAGTCACCTATAAAATTCATGGATAACATTAGTTAGTTCATATGTTATTTATTTGAATATTTTTAATTCCATTTTTTGGATATTTCTATTAATAAAAAAATTTCTACATCACTATTGTGTCATTATTAATTGTAATTATTTCATCTCAAAAATTTATAAATAAATTTTTATGATGTGGGTAATTTATTAAGATTTCTAGAGACTATCTATAGTATATTTTATCTATAACGTCTCGGATCCGAGTGCCGCTCTATGGGTGCCCCAAACACGGTTGGTCAAAAGACCTCAAGCGCATTTCCCTAAACGCCAGAGGCTGCCAACTAGCTGCGAGGGCCCAGGACTGATAGTAGGGAAACTATGCCCTCATTTTTCCAAGTGTAGTGCAATAGAATAAAATAAAAAGCATAAAACAACAATGGATGCAATAAACCATACAAAATTTATAATGAACAGCTGCAGTAAAGAAAACCAACAGTCACATATGTATATAATGATGCAACATGCCTCAAGTTCTAAGAAAACAGCCAGAACATGTTACACAATAATACAGTACAACACAGTAAAACAAAACAAAACATCTGGTAGCATCACGAGCCTAAGCCCAGTCCCATGGTCCCCTACTCCTCAGTAGCAATAAAGTACCTGTATAGGGACCCTTTCCCTTATCCACTGACTGAAAATTATTTTTTTATTAAGAACAACACTTTTACAGGAAAAGCGAGATACCAAAGGGCCCGACAATACATCCAAACATCCCAAAACAAAAACTGGAAAAAACAGGATACCTCATTCAAGAAACAACATCAACCACTATCCCCATCCAGGACACTCGGTGATCCCATGCAAGGATGGTCCATCCCGATGTTGTCATCCCCCCAAAATAGCCATGTCCCAAATGGCCTACAAAGATTATGATAGAGAAACCGAGCCCAATGAAGAAATCCTGCGACGAACCAACAAAAAACACACAAACCGCAGACAGATGGAAAACACCAAACACTTGACAGCAACAGGAGAAACAAACCCAATTAGTCCGGAGGTGAAGCCTCATAGGAAAATGAAAATTACCAAAGCATAATCTGAGCCTGTTATTGATTTCCTCTTTATACAACTTCCAATTCATTAACCATACCTTAGCATCAGGATCTTCCCCAATGATGTCTTCAAATCGATCCGCCATTTTTTCCCATGTTCAGATATATTCTACTTTGCTGATTTTTCGATTGTTGAAGCCTCTCATTAGGATCAAATCCTGTTTGTCAATCCACCTGGCCTGCTCAGTGTTGACCTCCACTTTGATAGGTCTCCCCACCATATCGGCCTCTTCCTGAGGGATGTTGACATAGATAAATTCCTCTACCATATCCTATTCAGAGCAAATGATAGGTTCTTTTATGCTCTTTCCTTTTTTAGAACCGCTTCCCATTCCATTATTGTTCACCTCAGCCAGAACCCGGGGGTCCTCCTGCATGACAACCCTGCCAGATGATGTTTCCTTCTCACATAACTTAGATTTTTTACCTGACCGTATTTCCATCGTATTTGGTAAAAATTAGTAGTCCTTTTGTTCTCCCCCTTTATTATTCTTAGGTAACTTCCCCTCCTCGTGTACCTTGTCAACTCCCGAACCCCCCTCAGTCTGCCCATCCCCTTCAACCAGGGCAGTCTCAATGGTGTCCAAACAGTCAAAGTAGTTTAATGTCTCAACACCATCCTGGGTCCAGCATTTCCCTATTGTTGTCTTGGTGCCTCCCAAAGAAGCATCACCTTTACCATTTCTAGTTGATCGAGATGCCTCCTCATAAGGACAAGAACCAGGAGCCATGAGAATTCCCTCATGAGTTTCCACATTAACTCTTTCCATCTCGGAATGGGTACCATTTAAACTATACTCAGTGTCAATACCCACAGCATTGCAATGATAATACTGTGCCAATTGTTTTTTCATACCATTATGATCTCCGACAAACCTATTGAATACATCCTTGACCCTGGCTTCAGGTAAGATAGGAGCTGGCTATGAAGACTCTTCAATTTGGGTAGTGAGATTAGGCATTGAGACATCCTGTTTCGCAGGTGAAGCCAAATTTCCATCAAGCATACCCATACCATTGTCAACAGGGGATGCAGCCACATCCTCTTTCGGTAATGAAATACTAGGACCAATTGGTTCTACGGTGCCTGCGGTTTGCGACTCTGGTGGGGCAATTCTGCTATCAACCATGTTTGAAGAATTCTGAAACAATTTACGACAACCCTATTGAAGATGACCAAGTCGACAACAGGAAGTGAAGTAGTCATACCAGTTCTCAAAAGTCACCGGTTGGTGGCACTGAAGCTCTTTTTCCACCTCGATCCATACTTCTTCAATAGGAGGTTTGGATACGTCGACTTACACACAGATTCAGGGTGCTATCGGATTCCATAGAGTCCTCGATCGCTCATCAAAATCCAAAACCCGTCCAACCAAATTACCTAAAAATTGCAGAATGGTGGGGTTCTGGAAGGGAAGGGGTAGAATTGGAAAGCTCACCCAGATAGTCGCAGATTGTGAATCCCTCATCCAATGAAAGTCGTAGCTCCAACAAAGGATAAAGAAACGTAGACCCCTGCAGGAACGAAGGCCTTTGGACCAAAATGCATCAAGATCGTTATCATTGGAAAACCGCAGAGAGAAGTGACGAGAGTCCAGGAGCACGACGATGACGAGATATTGAAGGGTTAGAGATTCATTGGAAAAGCGAGCGAAACTATCCAGGGAAGGGCGCTGATAGCCAAATAGGGCTATTAGAGATAACCCATGCAGATTAGAAGCCTCAGAAAACTACTGTAGGGAGAGTGGAAGTGATGGAGCCCCCCGTTGAAGGGACAAGAGTTTAGGGCAACGAGTAATCTGGGGGAAGTTGGGTAGGATGGATGGATCAGAGAACGGTGAGGAGGATGCCGGGGTTACCTGGTGTTTTCAGATAAGGGTAGGGGGTGGCCATCGCCGCCGCCCAAACGGGCGAGCCGCCTACTCCTCAGAGCTCCCTCTCATCCTTTAGTGTTCCCGAACGGCCATCTCCCTTGCCCTTATCCACACCTGCAGAAATGAAATCTGTTTGAGCCGAAGACATGACCCAAACAGGGTGTGAGAAATAAATCCCAGTAGGAACCCACCAAAGGCCCATGCCCAACTGTGTGAAAATATGCAACAACAGTGTGAAATAGTAAAATGAAATATGCTAAGAAGTACTCAAAAGTAACTAACTTTACCAGTTATATTTCGATTTTATTATTCGGTTAATCAATCAATAAAAGGAAACCACCATAGTGAATTTCCATGTAAGCAGTCAATCAGTGTCTTCAGACATGCAAACCCTTACCCTCAGGTAATCAAAACATAACCCACAGGTAATTTCCCATAGGTATAATAGATATTTCCCTCAGTCGTACAAGGTGTCTCCCTCAGGCACAATTTCTATTTCCCATAGGCTCAGAAGAAGTCGCCCTCAGGATAAAAGATGAACTACCCTTAGGATAAGTAAAACACTGCCCCTAGGCTAAATAATTAATGGGGACATTCCCATCATATAAAAAAATTCAAACATAATTTCTCTAAAGGAAAAAATAATTCACAAAATAAACATGGCATACCCTCGGGTAACCTGGCCAAATCGCTAAACAGATGAATGCACCCTCAGGGTGGTCCTGGATCAAAGAAGCGATCCCAAACAATAGTGTGTTATCACATTTAATAACCTATATAATTATAGGTATTTAAACAGCCCAAGCATCAGCCACACAATACCCCAACATGGGTTCGTGGCACAAAATACACACAAACACACAACAGTTGGAAATTAAACACCAAGCCACCTACCTTAAACGCCCAAGAACGGTATACCCGAACGATGCCTTCTGAAACATTCAAGAACTTTTTAGATCTGAGGTAAAGTAATTATCCTTCAACCTCAAATAACTTTCCTTAGAAGAAGAATTTGCAAGAAACACACAAGGAGAAGGAAGCACTTACCCGTGTGGTTCCAACGAGACTGACGATGAAGGAATCTGATTCTAGATGTGCGATCGGGAGCTCTTCAAAGATCTGGCCTCCTCTCCTAGATCCTTCCTCCAGTTAAAATCCTTCCCGGTGAACAGGGGATGCTACAACCCATTTAAGTGAAAAAAACTAGATGGTGTGTACTATTGACAACACGGTGTGTACTTTTCTCATTTAACTGTTCCTCTGGCGCCACCACCAAACTGTTCATCCGTCGACATGCGTACACAGCGTGTACTCCTGAGTACACGGCATGTACTGCCACCCAGCTGGTGACTGCTTCCACGGCCTTACTGTTTCCCTACCGACTGACTACACGACGTTTAAATACCAACTACACGACGTGTAATCAGTTTTTACACAATTCGTTTCCGACATGGCTACACACCCTGTATTCTCATCCCACACGGCCAAAGTACATGGCGTGTGGAAAAGTACATAGTGTGTAGTCCAAAAATTTAGGATTTCCCCCCATTTTCCTAATTTTCCCAAAAACACTTAAGGAAAAGGGAAAAGAAGAATCCCGTACCTCAAAAATAATAACCGAGTTCTTAAAAACATCCCCCCTTAATGAAATTCATTCCCGAATTTCCCTTCCAAGGGTAGAGAAGATAGTGCTCAGAACAGCTCTGGGCACTGATGAAGTATGTTGGTCTCCCGCTCCCATGTTTCATCCTACACTCAGCCATGCTGCCATAGCACCCGTACGAGAGGAACTGACTGGCCTCGGAGAACCTTCGTGCTCCTATCAATGATATGAATCAGATTCTGCTCAAAGGGCACATTGATCTGAAGCTCAACCTCCTCTGGCTGAAAGACGTGAGACGGGTCTGAATGACAGTGCCGCAACTGAGATACATGGAAGACGTCGTGCATGGATCGATACCTTTGTGGTAACTGTAACCGATAGGCAACCATCATGACTCTCTCCAGAATCCCAAATGGCCCCACATACCTCGGTGAAATTTTACCCTTTCTCTTGATCCGCCTGTTTCCCAGTCTCAGCGAAACACACAAGAAGACCTGATCCCTGACCATGAACTCCAAAGGTTTTCTGTGGCGATCATCATTGGATTTTTGACAAGACTGCATGGTAGCCATCTGCTTCTGAATCAACAAGACCTACTTAGATGTCTCCAGCATGAGACGTGGTCCCAGTAAAGCTGCATCACCGGCCTCTAACCAGCTCAAGGGTGATCATCATGACCCACCATATAAAGCCTCGTAAGTTGTAATATCGATAGTTTCCAAAAACATGTTATTGTAGGAAAACTCGACTATGGGTATGTGCTTCTCCCAAGATCCCCCAAAGTCCAAGATGCATGCACTCAACATGTCCTCAAGCACCTGTATCATACACTCTGACTGTCCATCAGTCTGAGGGTGGTAAGCTGTGCTCAGAAGCACCTGTGTACCCAGTGACCTCTGAAAAATCTTCGAGAAACGAGCTGTAAATCGGGTGTCCCTATTTGAAACGATAGAACGAGGAACCCCATGAAGATGTACAATCTCTCAGATATACAACTTTACGAGATCGTACACACCGAAGGTCTCCTTGATCGACAAAAAGTGAGCTACCTTCGTGAGTCTATCCACAAAAACCCACACAACATCATTGCCTCAAGGTGACCTCGACATCCCAGTCACGAAGTCCATCATAACATCATCCCATTTCCACTCCAGGATGGATAACTTCTGTAATAGTCATGCTAGCCTCTGTTGCTCCGCCTTCACCTGCTGGCAGGTGGAACACCTTGTAACAAAACCAGCTACATCTCTCTTTATACCCGGCCACCAGTACTGACGTCTCATGTCACGGTACATCTTGGTAACCCCGCGATGAACTGCCCAAGATGAAGCATAAAACTCCTGCATAAACTCCTCACGTATATCCCATGGAACCCACACTCAACCATTGAAAGGAAGGGCTTCATCATCACCTATCGTCCAATCAGGAGGAGGGTCCTCACTTGCCACCGACTCCCATAGAACTAGGAATTCTGAATTAGATAGATGTCTCATCCTCACTCTATCCAGGAAGGTAGAAGTCACAGCTAAAGAAGAACGATAGGTCTGCCCCTGACTATCATGCACCTCCAAATGCATCTCAGAGAATAAATCCATGAGATTCCACTCCCCACTGGCCTCCTGCACTGCCTATATTTGGGTCTTCCTGCTCAGTGCATCAGCAACTGCATTACCTTTACCAGGTATATAGACAAGCACAAAATCGAAGGACTAAAGGTATTCTACCCACCTTATCTGTCACAGATTCAAGTCACGCTGAGTAAAGATATACTTGATACATTTTTGGTTGGTGAAAACCACAAAATACTCTCCCAATAGATAATATCTCCAACATCACAATGCATGAACAAATACAACCAACTTGAGGTAATGCGTCAGGTAATTCCTCTCATGTGGCCTCAACTGCTGAGACCCATATGCAACAACTCGGTCACCCTGCATCAGCACTACTCCCAACCCAATACCTGATGCATCACAGTAAACTGTATAGCTCTTCTCTGGCTCCGGAAGTATCAGGACTGGTGTTGATGTCAACCTTCCTTTCAGGTCATGAAAGGCTGTCTCGCAAGCTTCTGACCAAACAATATTTAAACCCTTCATAGTCAGACCCATCAACGGTGCTTCTAAGCCGGAAAAGTACTATATAAAGCATCTGTAGTAACCATCCTTCCCCAAGAAACTTCGTATCTCAAACACATTCTTAGGATGCTCCTAGGAAACTACAACTCTCACCTTCTCTAGGTCTACGAAAACTCCTATCTTTGAGATGATATGACCTCGGAAGTGAATATGGTCTATCCAAAAGTGGAACTTTGAGAGCATAGCATATAGCTTATGCTCTCTCAGTGTGCTGAGTATGATCTCAAGATGGGTGGAATGGTCGTGTCGAGTGAGAGAGTACACCAAGATGTCTTCCACAAATACTATCACAAAAGAATTTAGATAATTATGGAACAAACGATTCATCAGAGCCATGAAAACTGATGGCGTGTTCGTGAGTCCGAACGGTATAACCAAGTACTCTTACAGACCATACGTACTCCTGAAATCTGTGAGAGGTATATCCAATGGAATAACATGAAACTGATGATATACTTATCTCATGTCAATCTTCGAGAACACTCATGATCCCCAAAGTTTATCAAAAATATCATCAATCCTCGGCAAGGGATATCGGTTCTTGACCGTCAGCTGGTTCAACTTCCGATAATCCACAGATAGTATGAGGGTACCTTATGCCTTCTTTGAAAAGAGGACCAGTGAACCCCAAGGAGATGTGATGGATCGGATAAAACCCTTTACATATATCTCCTCTAAATTCCTCTTGAGCTCCTTAAACTCAAGTGTATCAATCCTATAAGGAGTAATGGAAACCGGTGAAACCCCTGGTATAAGCTCAATAGAGAAATCCACTTCTCACTCCAGAGGTAGTCTTGAAACGTCGTTTGGGAAGGCATCCATAAAATGATCAACGAATGGAGGTAAATCGTTCTGACATGTCCCCTGGTCATCCAGATATAAGCTCACAATCTGGTCTTTGACTCCACCTTGCCTGTGATACTCTCGTCCAGCTCGACTCACTTGAACATCCCATTCTCCCTTGTATAGAAACTCTCCGCCCTCTGGTGACGTGAAAGTCACCCTGCGATGATAGTAATCCACAAAGGCTCAAAAGGGAACCAACCAATCCAACCCAAGAATGACGTCATAAGCTGTCATCTCTAAGACATAGAGGTCCCAAAGAAAGTGACACCCACTAACCTCAAGGGGTCACTCCTTGCACTGACGAACACATGTCGTTCAAGTTCCCAACAGAGTGTCTAGTGTCATGACAACAGAAGAAGAAGAAACACAAAGCCCAAGGATCTCCACAATAGGCATAGATATAAATCTATGTGTAGAACCTATATCAAAATGTACTGAATATAAGACAGAAGATACTAGAATAGTACCTCTGGCTGTAGAAGGTTCAGGATCCTGCTCATGCTGGGTCTGTTGCACTGCATATGCCTGCCCAGTGCTGCGGCCCTGTGACATAGCCTGGATACCCTGAGATGTCCCACCCTAATGCCTCTAAGATCCTAGTTCCTGGCTACCATGACCACGAACACCCTCTCTGCTTGCACGCCCTGATGTATTCCGGTTTCCCAACTGGTAAGAATCCACTGGTCCTACTCTTGCACGCGGAGTCTATATAGAACCACTCTCACTAGCCACTGGTGTAAAATTACCTGCAAAAGAACTTCATATGACCCATATTTCTCCAAGCTCGGCACTCCATTAGATCACGTGGAAACTACGGTCTCTTGTTCCCCTCTTAACAACACTGGTATCACCTGACCTGACCACCTAAAACATCCTTCTGGCTCGTACTGCCACCGTGAGTGAAGTACATCTGTCTCTTCCACTTTACAGTAGAAATAGTACCAAAAATTGGTGCTGAACTTCCCTATCCCACACCATTAGCTTCCCGCATGTTGCTCTCTATAATCAGTGCCTGGTTCACAATAGAATGTACTGAAGCCAACATAAAAGCATTAAGAAGTGCTCAGATGTCATATCAAAGACCTTCCTCAAAGCGTCTAGCTCTCAACGTCTCATCACCCACCAGAACTAGTGGAAAACTCTTAAGCTCCATAAAATGAGCAGGGTAATCCATTACTGATATAGCGCCCTGTTATGGGTTCATGAACTCTCGAGCTCTACTTTCCCTCAACCTCTCTAGGAAGAAGAAATCATAGAAGACTACCTAAAAATCTTCCCATGACATGCCCCTGTGATGCCCTGACTGGGTGGTAACATCCGACCACCTCTTGGTAGAATCACACAGCATATAAGTCACGAGCTTCACCCTCTGCCCTGGAGGCATCTCAAGATGCTCGAAAATAGTCTAAATGGAATGCAGCCAAGACTCTACAACCTGTGGTCTGCCATCCCCTGTAAACGTAGGTGGATGCTGCTACTGGAAGAAATGAGTCAGCTCATCCATAGACGTGGCAGCCAACAGTGCTCCCTGAAGGGTCTGCATGAGCCGCATAAAGCCTTCACTGAACTACGCCTCCATGCCTGTGTCCAGTATAATAGCTGAAGCCGCATCTGGCTCTGCTAGTGGATCCACTAGTATCCCATGGCCCACTATCTCTAGAGTATAATCTTTGCCGCTCTCTTGGAGAACAATGCGTGGTCGTCTCGGCAACATGACTCTACAAGGTCAAACACACACCTTAGATCCACATTTATCCTAGTTTGAAAAATGAGTGGACCAAAAAGGGAACAAGAGGAAGAAGTCATTTCAGGATTTTCAAAACAATACTACACGGCGCGTATACTGACTACATGGTGTGTACCTGACTTCTCTTCCCCTACCCGAGTCCTTCTACACGGCTAATCGACATGGCTAAGCCACACAACTCCCGTTGAACAAAACTACATGGCGTGTATATCATCTACACGGTGTGTATGTTGTAATTTTTCAACTTCCCGTGTCATTTGTTACATGGACAACTACTCGGCTTGATACTACATGACATGTAAAAACCACACATGGCATGTACACCACCCCATCTTCCCAGCCACACGGCTAAGTCCACACTGTCTTTCCTCGGATGAAAATACACAGTGTGTCCCATAGGTACATGGTGTTTACTAGATGAGCTTCGGCGACCCGTGTTGTTAGTTACATAGCCGGATACACGGCTCACACTACACGACATATTCCATATACACACGGCGTGTCCACGAAAGGATTACACCGACCCGTGTTGTTAGTTACACGGCCGGTTCCCTAGGTCAGACTACACGGCGTGTTCTACAGTGGACACGGCGTGTATGTCTTAAGGTCTCCCCTGTCCGTGTTGTTATTTACACAAGTGGACTCTGGGTCAACACTACACAATGAGTAAATCTGGTACACAGTGTGTTTTCCCAAACTTTTCCCTTCCCCATGTCCTTTCCCACATGGTCTATGACACGGGAAGAGACTACACGGCGTGTACTCAAAAAGTTTTCTTTTCTTCCTGAATAGAAGAACACACACGATGTGTGTCGGAGGAACTACACGGCGTGTATACTAGGTTTTCCAGACAGTAAGCCTCTGAAACTACTCCGGAACCCATAAAATACTAGAAAACAACACTTAAGTGCCAAATTCTAATCTGTGAGGTCACATACTCCCCGCGAATGAATGTTTGGAATCTTATATGTGTTATAAAAGATAAACAGTTTACAATCCACCAAATTCTGGTCAATGAGGGCCCATACTCCACAAAAACCAAAGTTTGGAGTCCACTCTATAAACCGGATCACACAAAAATACACTATCACAAAGTAGGTATTTATCAAAGCATCTTTCACAACATCATGCTTTTCTAGCACAACAACTATCAAAACAGCATGCAATTTCTAATGCACCTACATGCCATGGAACTATGCATGGCACGTGATTTCAATCATGTGCCTAAATGATGCATGAGACGGCATACCCTCATCTCATCGGGTTGGAAATAAATAGAACCCATAGATAAAATACAATAGCACAATCACAAGTACGTCACCCAACGGTGAAAATAAAATCAATTGTAAAATTTACAAAATCAGAAAAATTGAAAAAGTACGAGGAAGAATAGCTTTTCCCCATACACGGGTAAGCTATGCCTGGGCACAACTTATTACCAAATACCATTCCCATCCTATCCCTGACTAAGGATCCAAATAGTAAATCAAAGAAAAGAACTCCTTTGATACCACTTTGCAACATCCCGGATCTGGGTGCCACTCTACGGGTGCCCCGAACCTGGTTGGTCACAAGACCTCAAGCGCATTTCCCCACACACCAGAGGTAGCCGACTAGTAGCGAGGGCCCAAGTTTGAAAGTGGGGAAACAATGCCCTCATTTGTCAAAGTGTAGCGCAGCGGAATAAAATAAAAATCATATAACTACAATGGAAGCAATAAACCATACATAATTTAAAATGAACAACTGCAGTCAAGAAAACCAACAGTCACATATATATATATATATATAATGATGCAAAATGCCTCAAGTTCAAAGAAGATAGCAAGAACATGTTACAAAACAATACAGTATAGTACAAAAAAACAGACGGTAGCATTGTGAGCCTAAACCCGGTCACATGCTCCCCTACACCTCAACAGCAATCAAGTACCTGTATAGGGACCCTTGACATTATCCACACCTGCAGAAATGTAATCTGTTTGGGATGAGGACATGGTCCAAACAAGGTGTGAGAATTAAATCCCAGTATGCACCCACCAAAGGCCAGTGCCCAACAGTGAGAAAATATGCAACAACAGTGTGCAGTAGTAAAATTCAATAAACTAAGAATTACTCAAAAGTAACTAACTTTACCAGTTATATTCCCATTTTATTATTCGGTTAATCATTCAATAAAAGGAAACCACCATAGTGAATTTCTATGTAAACAGTCAGTCAGTGTCCTCAAACATGCAAATCCTTTCCCTCAAGTAATCAGAACGTAACCCGTAGGTAATTTCCCACAGGCACAACAGATAGTTCCCTTAGGTGTACAAGGTGTCTCCCTCAGGCATAGTGTCTATCGCCCATAGGCACGGAAGAAGTCACCCTAAGGCTAAAAGATGCACTGCCCTAGGGCTAAGTAAAATTCTTCCCTCGGGGTAAATAAGTAACCTGGCCATGCCCATCATATAACAAACAATTCACATAGAATTACTCTCAAGGAAAATGTAATACGCAAAATAAACATGGAATACCCTCGGGTAACCAAGCCAAATGGCTAAACAGAGGAACAGACCCTCGGGGTGGTCCTGGATCCAAGAACCAATCCCAAACAAAAGTTTATTATCACATTTAATCACCTATACATTTCTAGGTATTTAAATAGACCAAGACTCAGCCACCCGATACCCCAACATGGGATCGTGGCACAAAATACACACAAACACACAACAATTGGAAATTAAACACCAAGGCACCTACCTTAAATGCCCACGAACGGTATACCCAAACGACGCCTTCTAAAACATCCAAGAACGCCTTAGATCTGAGGTAAAGGAGTTCTAATTCAAACTCAAATAACATCTCATAAAGGATGAATTGGCAGGAAACACACAAGGAGAAGGAAGCTCTTACCCGTGTGGTTCCAACGAGACTGAAGACGAAAGAATCCGATTCTCGATGTGCGATCAGGAGCTCTTCAAACCTCCGACCTCCTCTCCCGGCTCCTTCCTCCTGTTATAAGCCTTCCCTGTGAAGAGGGTGGCTACTGCCCATTTAGGCGAAAAAAACTACACAGTGTGTACTATTGACTACACGACATGTAATTTTCTCATTTAAATGTTTCTCTGGTGGCACCGCCAAACTGTTCATCCGTCGACATGCATACACGACGCGTACTGCCTTACAGTTGGCGGCTGCTTCCACCGCCTTACTGTTTCCCTGCCGACTGACTACCCAGCGTGTAAATACCCACTACACGGTGTGTATTCAGTTTTTACACCCTTCGTTTCCGACATGGATACACACCCAGTGTACTCATCCCACACAGCCAAAGTACACGACGTGTGGAAAAGTACACGGCGTGTAGTCCCAGAATTTATGATTTTCCCCATTTTCCTTATTTTCTCGAAAACACTTAAGGAAAAGAGAAAAGAAGAAACCCATACCTCAAAATTAAGAACTGTTTTCTTAAATTATCTCCTACTTATCTATATATTAAAATTAATAAACTTATATAAAAAGAGATTGTTATACCTTTTCCATTTCATTAGTTTTTATTACATTCATATCATTTTCAAAGGTAAGTGACAATAAAGTGATTTCATTTCAAACAATAGATGATAAGGATCTAATTTAATCAACCAATTGTATTTTTATAGGTATTATGGTAATTTACAATATTATTTTTACCCTAAATTAATAGACTCAGCTTTAACCATGGTAACAAAAATAATTACCAAAGTTACTATTCATTATGCACAAAAATAAATGTGGCCTATTAACTTCATTTAGACCTGATTATTACAAAAATGTAATCCATTTTTCAAAATTCAAATCACATAAGTAACATTAATTAATTTAAAATTAATCCCATTGTTGAGAAAGTATGTTTTAAAAGTTAAAACATTGCAAAAGATTGACGTGTTTTTACTTATGAATTCAATGTAAAATTAATGATAATGTTATAAATTATATTAAATGGTAATAGTATATTCTATTTATACTTTAAAAACATTCAATACTATAATTTAACCATATAAATTATCAAAATGAATTTTTTTTAATTAAAATTTAGCGTATTTTCATTATTCATCAAAATATGAATGTTATGAGAAAACTATAAAAAATTTATCTGAAGTAAAATTTTATACCATTCATCAAAATAAAATCTCAATGATATCATATAAAAATCATTAATTTTTAAATGTCTTAAGTTAAAATTACTTCACCATTCAAAGGGGTAAAATTATCCTTTAAAAAAATACATCAAATATGGTTTTATTCATAACCTAAGACTAACATATTCATTGAATTAATATAAAAAATATTTTATTAATTATAAAACACATATATATCTTACTAATTTCAATACTAAAAATAATCCTTTATAAAATACAAATATCTAACTGATTTATATTTTTTATAATTTATTTTCATAAGTTAGTAATAATTATACCCACTAACCTGACGACTAGGCTATAACGATAATTTTATATTAAGTGTATCTCACCATTTGTTTAAACATATGATTGCGTGAAGAGAAAGCTACTGAAGAATAAAAATTATTTAAATATTTCATAAAAACATACGGGCATTACATTCTACCCCCCTCAAATTGAATTTCTACCTAGAAATTCGTCATTTGGAAACAACAAGATGAGGATACCACTCCTTCATTATATCCTTGAGTTCCCATGTAACTTCTTCAAATTGGTGGTTCCTCCATTAAAATATAACCAAGTTAGTAGTCCTATTTCATAGAAATTTTTTGTTAAGATATAGAACCTCTATTAGTTGTTCCTCGTAAGAGAGATCTTCCTCCAGTGGTAAAACTTCTTAGCTTAGTACATGTGAAGGATCAGGTATGTACTTTCTCAAGAGAGATACAAGGAACACATCCTAACCTTGAGAGAGATTCTATGGATGCACTAATAGGTAAGGTACCTTCCCAACACAGTACAAAATTTCAAAAGAACCGATGTACCTAGGGCTCAGCTTGCCCTTCTTTACAAATATCATTACTCTCTTCCTGGGAGATATTAATAAGAACACCTTAACACCCACTTCAAACTCTAAGACTTTTCTTCAGTTTTCAAAATAACTTTTTTGTCAACGTCGGGCTACATTTATTTGTTGTTGAATAGATCTGACCTTTTCTTCCATTTCATCAAAAATATCTGGTCCTAATAGATTTATTTCCCCAATTTCATCTTCACAAGTTGGAGTTCATCACTTCCTTCTATAGTGGGATTTATAAGAATCCATCTCAATAATGGAGTGAAAGCTATTGTTATAAGAAAATTCCAAAAATGGTAGGTGTTGATCCCATCAACGTCTAAAATACATAGAGTAAGCTCTCAACATGTCTTCCAGAGATTGAATTGTCCTCTCAGAATGTCCTTCTGTCTGAGGATGATATGTATTGTTGAAACATAACTTCGTATCCAAAGCCTGCTGAAGAATTTGCTAGAACATCTAGGTAAACCTTGGATACCAGTTAGATATAATAGAATGTGGTAATCCATTAAATCTTACCAATTCCTTTACATATATCCTTTGGGTCCAACCATGATAGAAATCCTTTCTAATAGCAATGAAATGCGCCGACATCCTATGACGATCAACTATAACTGAGATAGCATTATTGCCATTGGTTTTTTGGGAAGTCCGAAGAAAATGTCTATAGTGATGTTTACCCATTTCCATTATGGTATGGGTAATGGTTGTAAAATCCCCTTATACTTCTATCTTTCATCCTTAACATGCTGAAAAACCAAGCATTGAGTGACATATTCAGTGACATCTCTTTTCATTCCATCCCACCAGAAGTACTCTTTCAGGTCCCTGTACATCTTCTCACTTCCAGAGTGAATAGAGAATGATGAACTATGATCCCCATACATTAATTAATTATTTAATTATGGAATGGGAGGAATAAAAGTACAGTTCTTGAAACATATTATTTTATCATAGTCAAGGTTGAATTTAGGAACATTTCTCACCTTCTATTGTAACTCTACATCTTCCTTTTGTGCCACATAAATATTCACATGTATAAATGGTTAAACATTCATTTGAGAAAGATAATATTTCTCCCCTTCCATTAAAATTTCAAGATCCATTCTTTTTAAATCCATAAATATTGGATCTTTTGTGATCCTCATCATGGATAAGCTAACATGGTCTTTTCGACTCAAAGAATCTTCCACCTTGTTCGCTTTCCCAGGGTGATACTGTATTGAGTAGTCGTAATCTTTTATCAATTACAACCATATTCTTTGGTTCATATTCGGTTCCATTTGTATGAAAATATACTTTAAACTTTTATGATAAGTATAAATTTTACACCATTCACCATAAAGATAATGCCTCCATATTCTTAATGCAATGATTACTGCAACTAACTCCAAATCATGATTTCGGTAATTTTTCTCATGGTTTTTCATCTATCGTGAGGAATAAGCTGTCACCATATTCTGTTTCATGAGAACACACCCCAACCCCTTCATGGATGCATCACTATAGATCAAAATCCTTTCTCCACTATAAGGTAGTGTTAGCACAGTTGCACCGACTAACATTCTTTTGAGATCTTTGAAATCCTCTTCACATTCCTCCATCTAAACAATCTTAAATTATTTCCAAGTCAACTTGGTGAGTGAATTATATAATTGTGAAAAATCATTCACGATACTATGATAATATCCAGCCAAAACAAGAAAAATCCGGATCTCAATTATTGTTTTTGTCTCAACCATCCTTCAATAACAACTCTATTTGATGGATCCCCAGATATCCCCTCTCTTGAGATTATGTGACCGAAAAAAGAAAATTTTTTATGCCCAAAATCACACTTGGTAAATTTGTCATAAAGAGTCTCCTTTCTTAGGGTCTTCAATAGAATTCCCAGGTGATCTTCATGTGCTTCCTTGATCGTGGAAAAGACATGAATATCGTCTATAAATACTACCAAAAACCGATAAAGATTGTCTCTAAAGACATTATTCATTAGATCCATGAATATAGAGGGGGAATTAGTAAGACCAAAAGGAATGAATATAAATTCACAGTGTCCATACCTTGTACGGAATTCCATCTTTGGTGTATAATTATTTTTAACCCTTAATTGATGATATCCAAAATGAAGATCAATCTTGGAAAACTATTGAGACCCACTAGATGGTCAAATCAGTCATCAATCCATGAGAGATGATATTTGGTCCTAATAGTGATCCTGTTAATTTCCCGATAATCAATTCAAAGTCTCATTGATCCATCTTTCTACTTAAAAAATAGAATAGGTGCTCCCCAAGGTGACGCAATAGGGCATATGAATACCTTTTGAAGATTCTATTGGAGTTCCTTCTTCAATTATTTCCACTAAATTAGGGACATTCTATAAGTTGACTTTGAAATAGGCATAGAACCTAGTATGAGTTCTATTGAAAACTCAATTTCACGTTTTGGTGGAAGGAATGAAAATTCCTCAAGAAATACATATTCAAACTTCTATACAATGGGTGTATTCTTAATCGTGAGTTTCTTACTAATGATGTGAGATAAATAACCTTAACTTATTGGAATCAGGACCCATAATATGGGAGAAATTTCTACTGGAATGTTATATTCATCATTTCATCGATAGAATATTATAGATTGGTCTGGAATATAAAATGCAACAACCCTTTATTATAAATTGATATGAGATCCTTATAAATATATCCAATCCATGCCAAGAATAACATAAAATTCCACTGTAGGAAGGATCACGAGATTTACAGGAAGTAATTTCCAACAAACTTAAATTATAGAGGAATTGTAAACATTTGATTTGACTATTGGGCGATTAGTAGTTGTAATATTTAACTCAACATCTAATTGTTTATGTAATATGGCGATACCATTAGAAAATTATTTAGAAATAAAAGATTGGCTGGATCCAGAATAAAATAAATCATTTTCTACTTTAGAGTGGATGACAAGTGTACCTTTCACAAATTCATTATCATACTCCACATCGCCGATAGTAATTGCATATGAATTTCATTTTACATTTTCTCTAAGTGTTAATTGACATCAATCATCATCAATATACCTTGGATTCAGGCATTGATTTGAATAATACCCCATTTCATTGAACTTTTAACAATGAAGTGTATGTGGTAAATTCTATGTAGCCTTTTATTTATTCGCATCATTAGACATCTTTTTCCCATAATATTGGAATTCAATTTCATGATGAACTTATTATCCACACTTAAAATTTTTAATTTTTCATTTAATACAATTCCCTCTATGTTTCATTCCACACTTTGAGAATACGGGAAAACTTATCTTCTATTCATTGTGGTATTTAGATTTTCATTTGAATTCCATTTTCCTCTTTGTATCAAACCCATATGACTATTGGGTTACTCCAATCACCATATCAACCTTGAGATAAGCTCAAAGAATTCCTCGTAGCTATTGAAATCACTTATGGATAATTCCCATAAGATTCTTGGTTTTAAGCCACTAAAGAATCGATCGATCTTACTCTCAGGTTGGATAAAAATTCTGGAAGCATACCTTGAAAGTCTTGTAAAATTTTCTACATTGGTATCAATAAATCCATCATCCTTTTACTTCAGTTCAAGAAAATCCTTCTCCGTATTTGTTAGAATACTATGAGGTAAGTAGATATTGAAAAATAAGTTCTTGAACTCCTCCCATTCCATGGACTTAATTTCATCTCTTTTCCTTTATTCTAGATAAGATTCAACCGTTGATCAGATTCACATTCCAATAAATATACTGCTAAGAATACATTGTCATGTTCAGATCATTGTAGGACTCAAAATATCTTTTCAATGGTACTGATCCATTGTTCAGCAACTAATGGATCAGAAGACCTGCTGAATGAAGGTGTAATCTACCTCATGAAGGATTAAACAGAGTGTTGCAACATCCTTTTCTTGTTTGGAAGTCCAGCTTGATTCATAGATTTAGAAATTTGTGTGATAATTAGTACAATATTTATCATTCCATCTCCCATAACAGTTGTTTTCTCAGGGGGACAATCATTTCATTTCCCATTGCATTCAACATTAATGCGGTTCTTTCGAGTTCCATCCATTGACTATAACGAAGAAGCATAATGTTAGAAACACCAATTATAATATGAAAACCACATTATCAAGAATGGAATTTCAAATTAGTACACTTTAGGTTTTATCCTAGATTATTAATGGTCATTTCTAAATCACTAGGATATTATCATATACATAGAAATATCCTTAGCATTCTTACTAAGGTATGCACAACCTAGTTTCCAATAGTTAACTATACCATTCCTCTAATACCAACTATAACAACCCATACATTACATAGATTGTTATTACATCAGAATTGAAGTATTTTTATTACAACATATAACCAAATAATGATAGGACCTTTTAGATATAGTGTCTTTAGGAACTGGGAAACATAAACAACTGGTTCATAAAACAACTACATTGTCTCATGTTTACTTCATCATAACTAGACTCTTTTTGGGATTATCATATTTAATACCATTTTTCTTGACATGAGGAAATGAAATGTACAAAATTGTGATCTCCAATTCTCATAAAGGGTAAAAAAGGAAATATCAATCAAATCATATTTATAAGAACACAACATTTGAAAATCTTATCCTACATATGATATCATTATATCATGTCATGAGTTAAATCATAGAATTAATTTTCATCCCAATAATCATAACGTAATACATGAAGATTTGTGGCATACAGACATAAGCCTATAAAATTATTTCATATTAGTCAAGGCTCATTTCCAAGACCATCATAGCCTACAAAGTCAGTTACTAAATCGAGTTCACTCCTCATTCTTGTCCCATATCATTGAACCAAATTAACATTCCATTCCAGCCATGTATATCTCATAAGATATAAATCTTTTACCAATGAATTGGAGGGAGATATAGGTCCCAACCATCACATAATGAAACCATTCTTATGTGTGCCACAAACACATAAAGCATACATCATAGCATAACCCATCTAATAAAATGGGATTCTTAAACACCGTGCCATCATAACAAAATCATTATAAGATAAAAGGAATTCATAAAAATATTTCCATCATAACATAATAAAATCAATGTAATAGTAGGGATAGAAACATAACCCTATGTCATCTTAGATGGAAAATAATTTTTATTAAACACTTGAACTTATTTCTTGAGGGAAATATCCTTCCTTCTTAAAATTTTTTTTCTTTTCTCAATATGTCGTGCACTTTTAAAAGAATAGAAGATAATATAAAATAATCATGAAATCATGTAAAAGATTCTTCATTGGAATAATTCTCCATGAAAGCTTAAAAATCCATTCATGATGTATAAGAAAAAAATAACATTCTACTCGTTTTTATCTTGAAAAGTCAAAAATTACCTCATATGGTAAATAAATGAAAGATTCCTTCCATACCATGTGATAAAATTAAAAAAAGGGTAAACATGACTCTAATAATACATTGAATAATATTAAACAGTTTATGATTTTTTTAGAAAACATGGATAAGTATGATAAATATAACCCCAATAAATACATACAAATAAACAATATTAGATAAAAATGAGATTGGAAAAGTTATCCCTTACCTTAGGTATGATATAATTCGTATGTATCTAAACCTCATGTATAATGATATGGATTTTTTCCAGAATCATAATCATTTATTTGATAACATTTATGATCATAATTTCACCCGTTTTTAGTAACATTTCATTGTTACTCGTTATTCAGGTATTAACTGCTTTATATTCTTACGTATGTTTTTTCGGATAAGTTTTTATTCTACTTTTTTAGGTTATAGTTATATAATTTACATATTGTTATTAGTATAATATATATGATATTTATCCATTCAATTCATTTATGTAATCATGGTTTAATTAAGATCATGTATAATGAATCACATCGTACTTTGGAGACGATAAGCCTTACGTACACACAAAAAATGATAATGTTCCCATAATTGTTGAATGGTATTGAAGTGGATGGTGTATAGTATATCAGAATTAGTATAATGTAATATTGTTAATATATATGTATTATTAAAACCATTATACCAATCCACATAATGTTTTGGGGAAAAATAGATTACCCCATGGCGTGGAGACGGTAATTCGTACGTACGCACGCACGGTGATTTTGTTTTTCTTAGGATGGATAGAGGGTGAAATAAGGTTGTTTCATATTTATAATAAATATTAATATATGATTGATACTTATGTTATTATTTTGTAATGAAACAAATAAAGAAGAGGATGTCGAAGAAGAAATAAACATGAAGGAATCGGTATAAGAGATTACCTCTTCCTCGAAGTGCCTCCTTTGAATTTCGTCTTAGGGCACTAGAGTTGGTCTTTTTATAAGACCCAAACCTTTAGAATGTAACTATGTAATCTTAGAAGAATAGTGGGAAGAGTTTTTCCTATATTGAATTCCCAAAATTGAGTTAATAGGAGTGGGAAGAGGATCCCTTTTATAAGAGAGGAGAGGGGCACTTTAGGAAACTCTCAATAATATTAAATTATATTAAAGTCAAACCCCAACAAAAAAACTCAAAAGTGTACCTAATTCTATGATTATATCAGATAGTGTTGTATTATAATCAACCAATAAATTTTTGACAACTTATTTTGTCAATTTGAACCTTATATTTTAAATTGACCCTTAGTTATTCTATTAATTTTTAATTTTGGTAATATCATTCTAAATATTTAATAGTAATGAATTTTTACTTATGTGGTTTTAATTGAATATAAATGGATAATTTATGATATTTTAGGCCATATAATTATCACTTTTTAATTTTTAAATATTTTTGTGATTTTTAAATAATTTATTAAAATGTTATGTTTATAAAATATCAATAGTGTCAATTTTGACACTAGTCATTTATTAGACATTAAATAAAATTCAAAAAAAATATAAATTTTAAAAAAATATTAAATACACTTTTAATGGGTCATAATCACCTATAGAATTAATGGATGACACTAATTAGTTCATATAATATTTATTTTATCATTTTAAAACCATTAATTTGATATTTCTATTAATATTATAATTTCTAAATCACTATTGTGTCATTATTAATTGTAATTATTTCATAATTTAAAAATTATAAATAAATTTTTATGATGTGGGTAATACTTATTTCTTTCCTGATACTATCTATAGTTTATTTTATATCTTAATTATCCATATATTAAAATTAATACACTTATATAAAAAGAGATTATGAAACTTTATCTATTTCATTAGTTTTTATTACATTCTTGTAATTTTCATAGGTAAGTGGAAATAAAGTGATTAAATTTTTAAAAATATATTATACGGGTAGAATTTAATCATACAATAGGTTTTTTAAAATTTTTATGGTAATTTTATAATATTATTTTTACTCTTAATTACTCGATTTAGCTTTAACCAGGGTAATAAAAATAATTACCAAAGTTACTATTCACAATGCCCAAGCAAAAGTATCATGTTAACATAATTTGGACCTAATGATTTCTAATATGGAATCCATTTTTCAAAATTCATATCACTGAAGTTTTAGTAATTAATTTAAAAATAATCCCATTGTTGAGAAAATAGGTTTTAAAAGTTAAAACATTGCAAAATATTGAAATGTTTTTACGTATGAATTCAATGTAAAATTAATTAAAATGACATAAATTATATTAAATAGAAAAAATATATTATATTTATAAAATCAGAAATTTATATACTATAATTTATCCAAATAAATTATCTAATGGAAACAGTTATTTTTAATTTTAATTTAGCATATTTTTACTATTCATAAAAATATGAATGTTATCAGAAAAATATCAAAAATTTATCCAAATTAAATTGTACACCCCACTTCAAAATAACATGTTTATGTTTTATAAAAATAATTAGTGAGTCAAAGTCTTAAATTAAAATGGTTTCTCCATTCAATGGTGTAAAATTATCTTAAGAAAATACATGAAATAGGGTTTTATTCAAAACCTATGATGACAATATTCATTGAATGAAGATAAAAAATATTTTATTAAGTATATAACACTTATATATCTTATTAAATTCATAAAAAAATAAATCACTGTAAAATAAAAATATCTAATTGATTTATATTTTTCATAAACCATTTTCATAAGTTAGTTATAATTATTCTTTTTAACCTGACGGCTAGGCTATAAAGGAAATTTTATATTAAGGAAATCTCAGATATTGTTTAAACTCATGATTTCATGTAATGATCGAAACTGAAGAATAAAAATTATTTAAATATTTCATGAAAACATATGAGAATTAACCTTGGGGTTCCTTGGGAGGATTCTAGAGAGAGGATGGCAGAGATTGGTCGAGCTCCAAAGGCATTGAGTGAAGAGGAAGTGGGAGGAGGGTTGGGTTTCTATTGGAAAAGAGAGGGAATACATTT
This sequence comes from Viscum album, assembly GCA_963277665.1. NCBI lineage: Eukaryota > Viridiplantae > Streptophyta > Magnoliopsida > Santalales > Viscaceae > Viscum > Viscum album. The sequence goes on from OY728122.1 coordinate 1,986,663,038, forward strand.
TTATTTAGGTTTTGGACACCACACATTAAACTAATCAAAACCACAAACCTTTCCATGGGGTTTTCCCATAGTTTTTTCCAATGTGGAGTGGAAAAAATTATTTTATGAGGCCAATGGCTTAACATCTTAAAATATTAGGCTTTCTTATGTGGTGGGGAGTCACACTCTCAAGGAAATAAATTTAAAAAGTTAAAATGTTCTATATGTCTTGGAGGGTACACTAAATCTTTTAAAAATAAATCAAACAAACATAAAATAAAATTATTATAATGATAAAAAATATATTGGCCGAAATTATTCTTTATAGTATTTCATAACATCACTACTGGGTCATTATGATGTCATAAAAGTCATTATATAAAGAAATAGTATTTAATTTTTACCCAAGAATTTGACTGTCTCAGAAAATTATGAAAAATTATCCATTGAATAATATCGACATCCAGATTAAAAAAGTAATATTCATTTTATATAAATAATTTTCTAAATATGTGATTTTTTACATTTAAAATAAAAACAGACATTTATTAAAAACTCATGGGTTTTGATAAAAACAAAATTCAAACAATAATAAAAATCTCAATTGAATTCATAAAAATTATACAATCATTTATATTTAATAAAAAGTAATTTACTAATAATAATTTACTAAAATATTATTTAATTCAAAAATTCATTAATTCATCAAAATAAATTTTTTAATTGATTATGAACATAAAATAAAAGTTTGTCTTTAAAAACTATTTACAATTTAACAATAATAAAATGAAAGTATATTACATATTACATAAAAAAATAATGCACATAATCATAGTGATAGGTTCTTGTTACATAACCCCTTATAACACCATCATATAACTTAAGGGTAAGATTTGCGATGGTGACATACTCTTGGGGTGGCTTGGATAACATCGCTCAGGTGGTAATCTCTATCAACTTCTACTTCTCCCATAGGCGGTTCCATTCGAGATTAATGTTTTGAAGCTCAGCTTCGGCATAGTCAAGAGTGAAGCCTAGTGACACAAATTCCATTCTGAGTTCAGACAAATGGGATTCATAATTAGTAATTCTAATTTATGAGGCCATTACATCCATTGTGTGAGTAAATTTGATTTGTTAAATCCCTATATTTATTTTAATCATGTGATCACTGATCAATGACTATATTAGCAAAGGTAACAATTCATAATGATATTTTGAAATACAAAATTATAAAAGCAATGAAGTGAATATGTTATATAAAAATTTACATAATAAGACATTTAATTAGATCAATAGTAATTTTCATGAATAAAAGTTTGGGTCTTTACATTCCATCTCTTCTGAGTATTCTACACACTCTAACATTGTTGGAAAAATAAAAAATGATGCTTCCTTCCCTCAAAGGTTGTAACACATGTCTGCCCAGTTCGTATCACATGTCCACCTCTAGAAGCTTTGTTCAGGTTCCTTTCTAAGATAAAGTCATGTTCCAATACCCCTGCAATCCTATTAAGACAGAAGATGTTCACCTATAACCTAATCTCATGCTAAATCCCACACAAGAAATGTTTTTCCAAAGTCACGTCATCTTCAGCCATCATCGGGATGAATCAGTGCATGTTACTAAAATTACTTGGATAATCAATAACTGAAGCATCCCCCCCCCCCCGAGGCAGTCTCATAAACTCCACAACCTTCTCCTACCTCAAGGTTTATGGGCAGTATTTTTCCAAATTAATTTCTTGAAAATCCATTCACATCATTCCTTCAGCCTGCTCCATCTGAACCATAATATCCCCCAAAGTATGGACCACCCACTTAATATGTTGGCTGATAACTTGAGTCACTTCTCAAGAGGAGTCTCCAGATGATCACAAATAGTCTGGATAGACTCTATCAAAAACTCTTCTACCTCTAGACCACTCTATCCAGTTAAAGTCAAATAGTGCTGCAGCTGAAACTTCCTGGTTAGCTCGAACATATGCGGAACAAACTGCCCTTGGTCCCATTCAATCATCTAAAAAATGAGAAAGAGTCCTATGAAACTGATCTTCCCAATTAACTTGAACAACTAGATCCTACTTCTCTTATACTGGGGAAGCATTTTCAGTAACGTCATCCTATCTCCCAACGGAAACACGTCTTCATCGGAGGCATTTCTCTACTATTAAAAACATGATATTTAAAACCCAAAACATATATCTCTAAAAAATACGAAGTAAAACTCTTCATTTTCCACTAGAAAACCATATCACATACTCCACCCAATAGGTCTGATCATACTTGGCACACTAACCTCAACCATCCCTACCAAGGTCATGGATAACCTAAGGTATCTAACACACTTGACTAAAATCCATACATTCTACAGCATTTTTAAACTATTCTCAAATCACCACATACCCCAATACCATTTCATTTCACATACACCCTTTATCATGTATAATTCCATAATTTCTATTTAACGTATTCTCCCATTTTTTCCCATTTTTATTTCTTCATTATACACAATTCTTCACCACTTTATAGAAAGTAAAATTCAATCTACCCTTTATGTCCCACACACCTCTTCCATGTTTGTGTGCCTACTATAATGAAATTCACTCATATACATAGGTTCCTAGAATGATACATGAATGTACAACCTCTTTCCATTCCATCCACGAGAAAAATATCATAAAACTATCACATCACACCACATGTGAATCACCTAATGGTGGAATGTCATCAAATATAACAACAAACAATAAGAAAAATAATTACATTCCCCAGGGACTTTGGTTCCCCCCCACTCTGGTTAGCTACTCCCAGACACGAGCTCCTTACCAAGGCCCGACACCTTACTAATAAACTATCTACCATAACAAAATAGTAAAAAGTGAATATAACTCCACTGGTACTAATTTTTAATGTCATAGACCAAAGTGCCACTATATTGGTGCCTCGAGTTGGGTTGTCACATGACCTCAAGTGAATTTCCCTATACGCCATATATTTTAAACTAGGAATGAGGGTCTAATATGTCACCTTGGGATACTATATCCTATTTATAAGGGAAATAGACAACAAAATAGAATATAAATAGTGGAAACAAAATGGAAACAACCAGTAAAAGACATAGTCGAGCCTCACCAAAGCTTGTTAAAATCCATAAAAAAGAGTAAATATGTAACACCCGAGAATTTTATGAGAAATATTTTGTTTTTATGTTATATAAATCATCAAAGGAATATTTCGCTACACGCAATCACGACCTTCCTCGATAGCGTGTGTAGTACGCAATACCGAGTTCCACTAAACAACGATATATTATTATAATATTATAAACTAGCCGTTATGAATAGTATTAACTGAATTTTAAATTTTACAACATTATTATTCATCTTACACATTTTATAGAACATGGTAAGAGAACAAAATAATTTTTTTGGGTAAAATAAGTATTTATCAAAAAATGCAGTTTTGCTGCCTTTTGATGGCACACCACACATTAAATCTAGTTTTTGACACATTTATAAGTTAAATTTGACAAAATAAAATTCTTATTTTGAATCAGGATATAAAAATTTACATTGGATAAATTTTTGATATTTTTCTGATAACTTTCATATTTTGATGAATAGTAAATATACGCTAATTTTTAATTAAAAACAACTTTTTTTATTGAGATAATTTATATGGTTAAATTATAATATTGAATGGTTTTAAATTATAGATAGAATATATTTTTACCATTTAATATAATGAATTTCATTATCATTAATTTCACGTTTAATTCATAGGTAAAAACATTTCAATCTTTGGCAATGTTTTAACTTCTAAAACCCGTTTTCTTAACAACGAGATTTATTTGAAATTAATTACTAAAACTTATATATTTTGAATTTTGAAAAATTTATTCCATATTCATAATCAGTGGGTCCAAATTATGATAATAGGCTACTTTTTATTTTGGGGCATTATGAATAGTAACTATGGTAAATTTTATTTACCATAGTTAAAGGTAAATCGGGTAATTAAGGGTAAATATAAGATTATAAAATTACCCTAACACCTTCCAAAATCCTATTTGATGACTAAAAGTAGACCCATATCACCTAAGGGTCGGATTAGATTCATTTAATAGACTTTTTTCCATGAAAATAATTTAATTATTATTAAAACCAAAGAATGTGACAACATGTCACTTTCTTAAATCTTATAAGTATAATAATTTTAATTTGGTGATAAACATAATGAAACTTTGAACATGAATAGTCTACAGAAATCTAATACAATTTTCTACATCATAGGAATTTATTTATAATTTTTAGGGATTAAATAATTATCATTAATTATGACACAATAGTGATGTTGAAATTATTTTATTAATTAGAATATCAAAAAATGGTTTTAAAAATATTAAAATAATTATTATATGCACAATTTAATGTGATACACTAATTTTTTAGATAAATAGGACATTTTATTAATCTATTAAAGCTTTTATTTCGAACATATCGGCTGTATATATTTTATTTAAATTCAAATAAATGAATAGTGTCAAAATTGACACTATTGTTATTTTATAAAAATAACATATTATAAAATTATTTGAAAATCACAAAAATATTTAAAAATTATAAATTAAAATTTATATCTTCGAAAATGTCATAAAGAGTCAAATTATGGAATATTCAAAACACATATGTAATTATTTATAATAATTTAAAATTTAGAATATTATTACCACAAATAAAATTAAATTTTTAAATAAGGATAAATCAAGTTGACAATGTTTAAAATAAATTCCTAACATGTATAAATTTTATTGGTTGATGATATTACAACCCTATATCATCTAAACATTGTATATGAGTCATTTTGGAAGTTTTTATGTGGGGTTGGGATTTAATATAAACTAATATTTCTTATATTTCCAAAGGTGCCCCTCTGCTCTCTTATAAAAGGGCACCTCCTCCCTCTCCTCCTCACACAAATTTGAGCATTCAAGCTCGGAAAAAACCTGCCACTTTCACTTCCCCACTTCCCTAGAATCATCCTAGAGGTTCTGGTCTTCTTTAAAGACCAACCCTAGTTCCCTAAGAGGAGGTTAAGAAGAGGCGCGCCAAAAAGAGGTAATATCCATTACCGATCCTTTCCAAATTCATTCTTATTCAACTTATTCTTATTTAGTTGTTTCATTATGATGTAATAACATAAGTATCACTCACATAATGATATGTTATTATAAGTATGAAACAACCATATTTCAACATCTATCCATCCTATGGAAAATGAAATCACCGCACGTGAGTACGTACGGAATACCCTCTCCACGCCGTGGTGTAATCTATTTTCCCCCACCAACTTAAATGGATGGGTATAATGGTGTAAATAATTACTATATATGATTATTGTAAAGTGATATTGATTCTGAAATAGTATACATAGACTCCAATACAATTCCACGATCATGGGAACAATATCATCGCTCGTGCGTATGTACGGAATACCGTCTCCATGATGTGATGAGATTCGTTCTACATGATATTAATTGCATAATGATTATATAAATGTATTTAATGAATAAATATGATATATATTAAATTAATACCATTCTGGATATGATGTATCTATAACCTAATGAGAAGAATAAGAATTTATTCGACAAAACACGCATAAGAACAAAAAGTTATAAACACCCGAATAACAAGTAGCAATGAAATATTACCACTAAGAAGCTAAGAATATGACCATATATGATATCATAAAAATAATTATGATTCTGTAATATGTCAATAACATTATTTAAATCATTATACAGGAGGTTCAGACACTTACGAGGCAAATCAGACCTAAGGTAAGGGAAAATATCACAACCTCATTTTTATTTGAGATTGTTTATACTTTGGTATTTACTAGGGTATATTTTATCATCCATATCCATGTTTCCTCAATATGTAATATTATTTCCATCCAACTACCATTGTTTAAATATAATTTTACCCTTCGGTGAGTTTTAGTAAAACATATGAAATGAATCTTTTGTCGTTTTTCGTACGAGGTACTTTTTGACTTTTCTGACAAAAGTACGAGAAGAATGTGTTTTTTAACTTATACGGTATGAATGGATTTTTAAAACATTATTTCCAAGAAGCTTCCTTTACATGTTTTCAAGTTTATTTTTAATCAAATTCTTTTTGTTTAATATTTTATGACATGGTAAGAAAGGAAAATGTATTTGAAGGATATTTTCATCAAGAATGGAGTTCAAGTGTTTTATCAAAATTATTTTCCATATAAGATAATAAATGGTTCTATTTATATCCCTATATTACATTGATTTGATTATGTATTGATGGAATTATTTTTATGAATTCCTTTATCTTATATGAATTGTTTTATGATTTCATGATGTTTAAGAATCCCATTTTTATTACATGGGTTATGCTATGATGTCTGGTTTATGATTTTGTGGAACAAATAAGAATAGTATCATTATGAGACGGGTGGGACCTATATCTCCCTCAAATTTATTGGGTAAATATTTTATATCTCATGAGATAGACATTGCTGGAACGACAGGATATACAGTTTCAGTGAAATAGGACTGAAACGAGGAGTGAACTCAGTTCAGAAATGGACTTTGTCCACTAAGATAGTCTTGGTAATGAGTCTTGACTAATAAGAAATGATTCTCTATGATTATGTGTGTATGCCACAAAGTTTCATGTTTTATGTTATGATTATTGGGATTTCATTTCACTTCTATGATTTATCCCATGTTATGAAATTATGCTCTCTTTTGCGGGTTAGGATTTCCAAAATGTTATGTTCTTATAAATATGACGTGATTAATATTTTTTTACCCTTACTGAGTATTTGAGCTCACCCTTTTGTATGTTTTCTTTCCCCAGGTTAGGAAGAAGCTTATTAAGTAAGATATTCCAAAAGGGACTATAGATATGATGAAATAAATGGGAGACAGTGTAGATGCTTTATGAACCAGTTGTTTATGTTTCCCAGTTTCGAAAGACACTATACCTATACGGTCCTTTCAGTGTTTTGATATATGTTGTAATAAGTATGCTTCAATTTTGAAGTAATAACAATGTATGTAAAGTATGGGTCGTTATAGTTGGTATCAGAGGAAAGGTACAGTCAACCTTTGGAAACTAGGATGTGAAATCCTTAGTAAGAATCCTAAGGATAAGTCTAAGAATAGAACACAATCATAGTGATTTAGAAATGGCCATGAACAACCTATGATAAGACCTTAAGTGTGAAATTTTATTCCTGATTATGTGGCTTTCCTATTATAATTAGTGTTGCTCACACTATTCTTCTTAGTTTTTGTCAATGGCTGGAACCCGAAGGAACCGTGTTAATGCGGAATGCGACGGGAAATGCAATGATTGTCCCCCTGAGCAACCAAATGTTATGGGAGCTGGAATGAAAAATCTTGTAGCCATGCTCACACAACTTTATCAAGCTATGAATCATGCAGGACTTCCAAACGAGCAAAGGAAGGAGCAACATTCTGTTTAATCCTTCATGAGGCAGCGTCCACCTTCTTTCAGTGGGTCTACTGATCCATTAGTTGCTGAACAATGGATTACTACTACTGAAAAGATATTTTCAGTTCTTCAATGTTCTGAACATGATAAAGTTAGCCTAGCAGTGTATCGTTTGGAAGGAGATGCTGATCAATGGTGGAATCTTATTAAGAATATGCAGAAAAGGGATGAAATTGAGTCCATGGAATGGGACGAGTTCAAGAACTTATTTTTCAATAAGTAATTCCCTCGTATTCTCCGAACAAAGATGGAGAAAGAGATTCTTGAACTGAAGAAAAAGGATGATGAATTTGATGGTACCTATGAAGCAAATTTTAAAAGACTTGAAAGGTACGCTTCTGGTATTATTATATAACCTGAGAGTAAGAACGATTGATTCTTTAGTGTCTTAAAACCAAGTATTCGAAGGGCGTTAGCCATAAGGGACTTCAATAGCTACGAGGAAATCGTTCGATGTGCTCTCAAAGTCGAGATAGAAATTGGAGTAACCCATCAGTCATATGGGTTTGATAAGAAGAGGAAAATGGAATTCAAAGGAAAATCTAAAGAGCACACTGAAAAGAAGATGAGCTTTCCCTTATGCTTAATGTGTGGAAAGAAACATGGAGGGAGTTGTCTTAAAGGGACATGTAAATTTTTCCAATGTGGAAAGGAAGGTCATTGGACATTTGAATGCCGCAATGATGGGAAGAAGATGTCTAATGATGCAAACAAAGGAAGGTACACACAGAATGAACCTACTACACTTTAATGTTTCAAGTGCTATGAGATGGGGCATTATGCCAATCAATTCCCAAATCCAAGGGTTGATGATGATGGTCGACGTCAACAAACTCTTAAGGCTAAAGTCAAAGGAAAGTCACATGCAATTTCTATCAGCAATGTGGAGTACGATAAAGATGTGGTGAAAGGTACACTTACCATCCACTATAAAGTAGAAAATGTTTTATTTGATTCTGGATCCACCCACTCCTTTATTTCTGAAAATTTTTATAAGAATATCACCATATTACCTCAAAAATTAGATGTTGAGTTAGCTGTGACAACCCCTAATGGCACAACAGTCGCATCAAAAGTTTATAATTCTTCTCCGATTTAAGTTTGTGGGAAAGTGATTCCTTCAAATCTTGTGATCCTTCCTACAGTGGAATTTGATGTGATTCTTGGCATGGATTAGCTTTCTTTATATGGAGCTCATATCAATTGCCAAATAAGGGAAGTAACATTTCTTATTCCAGATCAATCTATGATCGTCTATCGATGCAAGGATGAACATAACCTTACAGTGGAAATTTCTTCCATCTGATGGGTCTTGATTCCACTTAATGAAGGTTATTTTTCTCAAATGGATGGTGAGAAACTCACAATTAATAATATTCCCATTTTATGGGAGTTTGATGATGTCTTTCTGGAGGAATTTCTGGGTCTTCCACCAAATCGTGAAGTTTACTTTTCAATAGAACTCATACTGGGTGATTCTCCTATATCAAAGACACCTTATAGAATGGCCCCAATTGAGTTGCAGGAATTGAAGAAGCAACTCCAAGAGAATCTTGATAAAGGATTCATACACCCTAGTGTGTCACCTTGGGGAGCACCTGTTCTGTTTGTTAAGAAGAAAGATGGATCAATGTGACTCTTTATTGATTATCGAGAACTTAACAAGATCACTATCAAGAAAAAATATCCTCTCCCACGCATTGATGACTTATTTGACCAACTATGAGGAGATCAATACTTTTCTAAGATTGATCTTCGTTCAGGATATCACCAATTAAGGGTAAAAAGGGTGGATATACCAAAGATGGCTTTTTGTACAAGGTATGGACACTATGAATTTATAGTGATTCCATTTGGTCTTACTAATGCCCCTGTTATCTTCATGGATCTGATGAATAGAGTCTTTATAGACTATCTTGATTAGTTTGTGGTAGTATTTATAAAATATATTCTTGTATATTCAAAGAGAAAATAAGAACATGAAGATCACTTGAGAGTTATATTGAAGACCCTGAGAAAGGAGAAGCTTTATTCCAAATTTACCAAATGTGAATTTTGGATTCAAAGAGTTTCATTTTTTGGGTCACATAATCTCAAAAGATGGGATATCTGTGGATCTAGCAAAAACAGAGGTTATCGAAAGATGGTCGAGACCAACAACAATAATTGAGATCCGAAGTATTCATGGTTTGACTGGATATTATCGACGTTTTGTGAATGATTTTTCATGATTATCTAATCCACTCACCAAGTTGACTCATAAAGGAGTTAAGATTGTCTGGATGGAGGAATGTGAAGAGAATTTCAAGGAGTTGAAAAGAAGGTTATCCAGTGCACCTGTGCTCACACTGCCTTGTAGTGGAGAAAGGTTTGTGATCTACAGTGATGCATCCAAGAAGGTACTGGGATGTGTTCTCATGTAAAATGATATGGTGATAGCTTATGCCTCACGACCGTTGAAAATCCATGAGCAAAATTACCCAACTCATGGTTTGGAGTTAGCTGCGGTAATCTTTTCATTAAAGATTTAGAGGCATTACCTTTATGGGGAAAGGTGTGATATTTATATTGATCATAAAAGTTTAAAGTATGTTTTCACACAAAAGGAGATGAATATGCGCCAGAGAAGATGATTGGAGATGATTAAGGATTACGACTGCTCAATTCATTACCACCCTGGGAAAGCAAACAAGGTGGCAGATGCATTAAGTCGACAAGACCATGCCAGTTTATCCATGATGAGGATCAAAAAAGATCCAATATTTATGGATTTACAAAGGATGGATCTTGGAATTATAATGGAAGGGGGAAAATCGTATCTTTCTCAAATTAATGTTCAACCATATATATATGTGAAGATTAAAGAGGCACAGAAAGAAGATTTAGAGTTATAAAAGAAGGTGATAAATATTCCTGAATTCAACCTTGATTGTGATGGGATAATAATGTTTAGGAATTAGGTTTGTGTTCCTCCCATCCCCGAATTAATGAAGGAGCTACTGGATGAGGCTCATAGTTCTTAAATCTCTATTCATCCTGGAAGCACGAAGATGTATAGGGACCAGAAAGAGTACTTCTGGTGGGATGGCATGAAAAGAGATGTTGCTGAATATGTCTCTTGATGCTTGGTTTGTCAGCAAGTTAAAGCTTAGAGACAGAAGTCTAAGGGGATGTTACAACCATTACCCATAGCCGAATAGAAATAGGAAAACATCACTATGGACTTTGTCACAGGACATCCTAAAACATCCAAAGGCAATAATGCTATCTGGGTCATAGTTGATTGTCTTACAAAGTCGGCACACTTCATCGCTATTATAGAGGATTTCTCTCTGGATCATCTTACCAGGATATATGTAAAGGAAGTGGTAAGATTTCATGGAGTACCACTTTCTATTATATCTGATCGGGATCCAAGGTTTACCTCAATGTTCTGGCGAAGTCTTCAGCATACTCTGGATACAGAGTTGAGTTTCAGCACTGCTTATCATCCTCTGAGAGACGGTCAGTCTGAGAGGAAAATTCAAACACTAGAAGATATGTTGAGAGCTTTCTCTATAGATTTCAATGGTGTTTGGGATCAACACCTACATTTGGTGGAATTTTACTATAATAATAGCTTTCACTCCAGTATTCAGATGGCTCCTTATGAAGCTCTCTATGGAAAGAAATGCAGGACTCCAACTTGCTGGGATGAAGTTGGGGAAAGAAAGCTATTAGGACCTGATATTGTGGATGAGATAGTAGAAAAGGTCCGATCTATTCAAAAACACATAAGAGCAGCTCAGAGTCGACAGAAAAGTTATGCCGACAACTGAAGAAAAGACCTAGAGTTTGAAGTGGGTGATAAAGTGTTCTTAGGAATATCTCCCTGGAAGAGGGTCATGGGATTTGGAAAGAAGGGGATGTTGAGTCCTAGATATATCGGTCCTTTCAAAATATTGGATCCTGTTGGGATGTTAGCTTACCGATTGGCGCTTCCACCGAATCTCTATTAAGTTCACGATGTGTTCCATGTATCTCTCTTGAGAAAGTACATACCTGATCCTTCACATGTACTCAGCTCAGAAGTTGTACCGCTGGAGCAAGATCTTTCTTATGAAGAACAACCGATATAGATTCTGGATCGTAGCAAAAAATTCCTATGAAACAAGACCACTCGTTTGGTGAATGTTTTATGGAGGAACCACCAATTAGAAGAAGCTATATGGGAGCTTGAGGATATGATGAGGGAGAGGTATCCTCATTTGTTTGTTACAAAGTGACGAATTTCGAGGGAGAAATTCATTTTAAGGGGGGTATAATGTAACACCTGATAATTTTATGAGAAATATTTTGTTTTTATGTTATATAAATCATCAAAGGAATCTTTTTCTACACGCAATCACGACCATCCTCGATAGCGTGTGTAGTACGCAATAACGAGTTCCACTAAACAATGATATATTATTATAATATTATAAAATAGCCGTTATGAATAGTATTAACTGAATTTTAAATTTTACAACATTATTATTCATCTTACACATTTTCTAGAACATTGTAAGAGAACAAAATAATTGTTTTGGGTAAAAAAAGTATTTATCAAAAAATGCAGTTTTGCCACCTTTTGATGGCGCACCCACATTAAATATTTTTTTTGACACGTTTATAAGTTCAATTTGACAAAATAAAATTCTTCTTTTGAATCCAGATATAAAAATTTACTTTGGATAAATTTTTGATATTTTTATGATAACTTTCATATTTTGATGAATATTAAAAATACGCTAATTTTTAATTAAAAACAACTTTTTTCATTGAGATAATTTATATTGTTAAATTATAATATTAAATGGTTTTAAAGTATATATAGAATATATTTTTACCATTTAATATAATGTATGTCATTAGCATTACTTTCACATTGAATTCATAGTAAAAACATTTCAATCATTGGCAATGTTTTAACTTCTAAAACCCGTTTTCTTAACAACGGGATTTATTTTAAATTAATTACTGAAACTTATATGTTTTGAATTTTAAAAAATGGATTCCAGATTCAGATTCAGTGGGTCCAAATTTTGTTAATAGGATACTTTTTATTTTTGGGCATTATGAATAGTAACTACTGTAAATTTTATTTACCATAGTTAAAGATAAATCGGGTAATTAAGGGTAAATATAAGATTATAAAATTACCCTAACACCTTCCAAAATCCTATTGGATGACTAAAAGTAGACCCATATCACCTAAGGGTCTGATTAGATTCATTTAATTGACTTTTTTCCATGAAAATAATTTAATTATTATTAAAACCAAAGAATGTGACAACATGTCACTTTCTTAAATCTTATAAGTATAATAATTTGAATTTGGTGATAAACTTAATGAAACATAGAACATGAATAGTATACATAAATCTAATACAATTATATACATCATAGGAATTTATTTAGAATTTTTAGGGATAAAATAATTATCATTAAGTATGACACAATAGTGATGTTGAAATTATTTTTTTAATTAAAATATCAAAAAAATGGTTTTAAAAATATTAACATAATTATTATATGCATTATTTAATGTGCGCCACTAATTTTCTCAATACGTATGGCATTTTATTAATCTATTAAATCTTTTATTTCGAACATATCTTCTGTATATATTTTATCTAAATTCAAATAAATGAATAGTGTCAAAATTGACACCATTGTTATTTTATAAAAATAACATATTATAAAATTGTTTGAAAATCAAAAAAATATTTAAAAATTATAAATTAAAATGTATATAGTCCAAAATTTCATAAAGTGTCAAATTATGGAAGATTCACAACACATATGTAATTATTTATAATAATTTAAAATTTAGAATATTATTACCACAAATAAAATTAAATTGATAAATAAGGATAAATGAAGTTGATAATGTTTAAAATAAATTCTTAATATGACTAAATTTTATAGGATGATGATATTACAACCCTATCTCATCTAATATTCTGATATGAGTAATTTTGGAAGTTTTTAAGTGGGTTTGGGATTTAATATAAACTAATATTTCTTATATTTCCAAAGGTGCCCCTCTCCTCTCTTATAAAAGGGAACCTCCTCCCTATCCTCCTCAAACAAATTTGAGCCTTCAATCTCGGCCAAAACATGCCACTTTCACTTCCCCACTTCCCTAGAATCATCCTAGAGTTTATTTTCTTCTTCAAAGACCAACCCTAGTGCCCTAAGAGGAGGTTAAGAAGAGGCGTGTCAAAAAGTGGTAATATCCATTACCGATCCTTTCCAAATTCTTTCTTCTTCAAATTATTCTTCTTTTGTTGTTTAATTATAAATTAATAACATAAGTATCACTAATATACTGATATGTTATTATAAGTATGAAACAACCCTATTTCAACATCTATCCATCCTACGGAAAACGAAATCACCGCGCGTGCGTACGTACGGAATAACGTCTCCACGTTGTGGTGTAATCTATTTTCCCCCACCACCTTACATGGATGGGTATAATGGTGTAAATAATTTCTATATATGATTATTGTAAAGTGATATTGATTCTTAAATAGTATACATAGACTCCAATACAATTCCACGATCATGGGAACAATATCATCGCTCGTGCGTATGTACGGAATACCGTCTCCACGATGTGATGCGATTCGGTCTACATGATCTTCATTGCATAATGATTATATAAATGAATTTAATGAATAAATATGATATATATTACCTTAATACCAATCTGGAAATGATGTATCTATAACCTAAAGGGAATAATAGGAATTTATTCGACAAAACACACATAAGAAGAAAAAGTTAGAAACACCCGAATAACAAGTAGCAATGAAATATTACTACTAAGAAGCTAAGAATATGACCATATATGATATCATAAAAATAATTATGATTCTAGAATAAGTCAATAACATTATTTAAATCATTATACAGGATGTTCGGACACTTACGAGGAAAATCGGACCTAAGGTAAGGGAAAATGTCACAATCTAATTTTTATTCGAGATTGTTTATACTTTGGTATTTACTGGGGTGTATTTTATCATCCACATCCATGTATCCTCAATATATAATATTATTTCAATATACCTACAATTTTTTAAATCCAATTTTACCCTTCAGTGAGTTTTAGTAAAAGATATGAAATGAATCTTTTGTCGTTTTTCTTATGAGGTACTTTTTGACTTTTCCGACAAAAGTAAGAGAAGAATGTTTTTTTAACTTATACGGCATGGATGGATTTTTAAAACATTTTTTCCAAGAATCTTACATTACAAGTCTTCAAGGATATTTTTAATCAACTTCTTTTAGTTTAAAATTTTATGACATGATAAGAAAGGAAAATGTTTTTGAAGGATATTTTCCTCAAGAATGGAGTTCAAGTGTTTTATCAAAATTATTTTCCATCTAAGATAATAAAGGGTTCTGTTTCTATCCCTATTATTAAATTGATTTGATTATGTTTGGATGGAATTATTTTTAAGAATTCCTTTATCTTATATGATTTTTTTTATGATTTCATGATTTTTAAGAATCCCATTTTTATTAAATGTGTTATGCTATGATGTCTGGTTTATGATTTTGTGGCACACATAAGAATGGCATCATTATGAGACAGGTGGGACCTATATCTCCCTCTAATGCATTGGGTAAAGATTTTATATCTCATGAGATAGACATGGCTGGAACAGTAGGTTATACCAGTTCAGTGAAACAGGACTGAAACGAGGAGTGAATTAGGTTCAGAAATAGACTTTGTCCACTAAGATAGTCTTGGGAATGAGTCTTGACTAATAAGAAATGATTCTCTATGATTATGTGTTTATGCCACAAAGTTTCATGTTTTAAGTTATGATTATTGGGATTTCATTTCACTGCTATGATTTATCCCATGTTATGAAATTATGCTCTCTTTTGCAGTTTAAGATTTCCAAAATGTTATGTTCTTATGAATATGATGTGATTGATTTTTTTACCCTTACTGAGCATTTGAGCTCACCCTTTTGTATGTTTTCTTTCCCCAGGTCAGGAAAAATCTTATTAAGTAAGATATTCCCAAAGGGACTATAGATATGATGAAATAAATGGGAGATAGTATAGATGCTTTATGAACCGGTTGTTTATGTTTCCCAGTTTCTAAAGACACTATACATATATGGTCCTTTCATGGTTTTGTTATATGTTGTAATAAGTATGCTTCAATTTTGAAGTAATAACAATGTATGTAAAGTATGGGTCGTTATAAAATATGTTAGGTCATGCTATAATTCCAAGTGAAAAAGGAAAAAAATTAAGAAAAACCATAGAATCCAGAAAACAATCATGACTCTATGTCTGGACCATCATCCATGCATTACCCATGTACAAATCAACTGCCTAACATATGAACCTTTCCCTTGTCCGGAACTATATTCATAAAATACTCGCAGTAACCCATTGAGGCCTGAGTAAGGTGTGAGTAAAAATCCACAGTCCACCACCAATGGTGTCTAAAATATCCAGTCTAATAGATATTTTATGAATGTATATCCAATTAACAAGGAAAGTAAATTCAATTTGGGCCACTAGTTTACAATCTATACTTAACTACACTATCCACGGTGCCAACTCATTATGTATATATAACTACTTGTTCATCATAAAAAAAACAAGGTTCATGGAATACATAAATCAAGTACATAAATAAGTATGTCCCAAACTCACTAGGGATAACATATCACAACATCCCAATATCCTCCCATCGGAGCCTCAGTCCGGGTGGAATTTAATCCTTAGGGGAATAGAGCTTCATGCACTTCCCTAACACGTGCATTGTGGGTGGAGCTAGAGCATCAATCAAACTCGAATAGTGGGAGGAGCCCTATTACATTATACCAAACCAAAATACATGTGAAAATTATTTTCAATCCATTCACCACACAAGAACTTTATAGTAACCAAACACAACCAACACATAAAAAAAGCATAATACATAACAATCAACATGGTAAATCATATTGTGCCGTATCTTATTAACACATTTTACATTTACAACACATAGCCCATTTATCCTTATTCTCATTCTCAATCCTATATCACTAACAATATTTGTGAATTCCTTAATCTCAACCCATTATACACACTCAAAAATACCCTTATGACATCCCCTTCAACATATATCATATTTCAGACACCGTTATCAATTTAGCATATTAACTGCTTCGCATGGACTAACCCACATAGCCATAACTAGAATATTTCATAAGCCTCATACCCAAACCTCAATTAACCAATAAAACATTTGTAATTCCATAAATAATATCGCAAAATAGACAAGGGCTCTACATGATCACATAATAACATAGAACATACTGATCTAATTATATGTCTGGAAAGTATCGGCACACCCCATGAGTGGCCCTACAACGGTCAGGTAATCCTCTATACATCCCATTTATACCACATGGGTTTACATTAATCATTTATACATTCATTATACCAATAATTATCAAAGGATCAAAATCACAACAATGAGTAACCACGAAATAAACCCTACCATGCACAAATCTCAAACAAAACTATGAGATATAACTTGTAGACCAAATACCTTTATTATATTGATGAAAACTCCTTCAATTAAATCCTTAGATCCTGATTCAAACAACCCATGAAGCCTCAACCTAGACCTGACCAGAAAGGGGGGATTTATTGATTTGGAAGGTGATGAGAGAAATATGCAAACCCTAATAGAGAAGAGGAAGAATAGTATGGATTAAACATACCCATAGAATCGATCTGCAACCGACGACACCCAAAATAGCCTAGGAATAGAGGAGGATCAACCTGGGGAGCTTTATGAAGATTTGTTTCATCACTAAAGTTTAGGGGAGAAGTAAGGAGGAAAATCCTGAGGGATCCTTAAAATATCAGAGTGAAAATTTTGTAAATTTCTCAACATTACGGGGATGCATGATTTACCTGCACGATTTTCCAATCCGTGCACAAACTGTGTGAGTGCTACTGTCCCAAAATCATTCATTTTAATGGATTTCTAGGAATTATGAATGTTTATATTGACCATTCGATAAACATGCACATGCCTCTATCCAAGGCTATATGGTAACCTAGGATTCTCCTCATGGTTTTCACTAACCATGCGGAAACTATGCAACATTCTATGGAATTTTTTTTCCTCCTCTTATGTGCCCCAAGCCCTAGAACACCCATGATACTTATCATGAACTTTGGGAAACACTTATTTGAATAAAAGTGTGGATTTAAAATGGATACAAAAGAATAACTTAAGGAAAAAAATGTGAGATCTCACAAATCATCCTTAATTTGTTCATGATTCACAAATTTAATATTAAAAATTACTTACTAGAATAACCCATAGTATTCATATGTTATTATTGGTCTCTTCATCATCAGTAGTATAACCCTTACTCATACCACCAAGTTGATTATCATCATGATAATTCATCCCTAGGATATCAATATATATAATTCCCATACTCTACATTACTAAACAATTCATCCATTGATCATACCATATGGAGACTAATATTCCCATCCATTAAATTCTATAAAAATTAATTTTTTTTCTTTATAATCTATTACTATGTGTTCTACTTCTACACACATAAAAATCTTCTATTCCATCTGGGAAATTTCCTTGAGTGCTTCTTCTAACATTATCATCATATAAGAAATTGAATCTTCTTCCCTCCATGGTCTCCACTACCTGAACTCTCAGTGAACTATGTGATTCTCTTCATTTTTGAGTCAAATAGTTAGTTAAGTTATACATTGTTAAAATTGTTCCATGAAATCAAATTTGATATAATACAATATTCATTAACTATAGTTATAATCTCTTTTATATTCTCATTTGAAATGTTTTCACCACATTCAATGTTAACCCAATTTATATGGGTTCCTTCTAATGATGAAATCCAAAAAGTGTAGTGTGAGAATGAAAAATCATTATTGGAAACCAAATAATCCTGAAAATAACTTATAGTGTGTCTAAATCAATAAACATTATTTCTAATATATGGAAACATAGGTTTATCTGAGGACATTCATAGTCACAATCTATTTCAATCATTTAGGATGGATTTTAATTTGTTTTTGAATTTCCAATGTATATCACCCATAAGTTTCAAACTAGGTGTTCCTCACGGATTATTGTCATGAACCAGTTTCAAATAAATTCTAGCTCATTTCAGTGGTTTTTCTGTTATTACCCTATGATTCATATATACAATAGCCCCATCTATTTACAATATCAAGACATGGATGTAATTTCTTAGAAAAAACATTAACTATTCTTTTCTAAAATTTGAGGACATTTTCATATACTTTGAATTATCCTTAGACTTATCCTAAGGTAAATTTGTTGAAATATCCTTTTAAACATCCCTATGGATATTACTAATCTTTTCTCATCTTAGTTTCAATAGTTTGACTAAAACATTCCCCTGATAAGGACTATAATGAACCAGTTTTCTCAAACACATATATTACATCTTTTTAGATAAATATTCCTTTCATTACTCAAACACATTCCTGAAGACCATAATAGTTTATTTTCATAAATAATTGAATATAATATTATAATATTGTGATTGATCGTCCAAATCCCCCAAAAAAATATTCTCACAATGTACCCCTTAGTCATCCCATCCTAAACAATTCTTTATAATCCCATGGAAGAAATCATTAGAAAGAGTGAGCTCATATACCTAATATGTGTATGAATAATACATATCATTATAAAATCATATAAAAGAATATGGTAAACATAACAGTATGTGATTATTAACATAAAATATAAATCTCCAAACCATTCATGGATCCTAAAAAATAATCATGGAATAAAACATTATCATTTAAGAAAACATAGTCCATAAAAGGGAGAAAAAATCATCAATCAATCGTGAACTATAGGCTCTTGTCAAAAAAATGTGGCACAATTATACATATAGATAAATATTTCATACATAATAGTAAACTACCTAGTATATAATAATTATGGATCATTACATATCTGATATTTCATATTGTTGATATGGACACACATTTTCCCGTAGTGGATTAGGACACACTTATTTACCATAGTGGATCTAGAAAGAGCTATTTTCCATAGTGGATCAGGGAAAACCTGTTTCCTATAGTGGATAAGGAACCACCTATTTACCATAGTGGACTAGGAAACACCTATTTAACATAGTGGATCCAGATACACATGTTTCCCATAGTGGATAAAGAACTCCTATTTCTCATAGTGGATCGTGCCCGTCATCTTGTTTCCCATTTTTATATAATGGCTTATAAATCACCACCCCATGCATTGTTGGGAGATCTAGGTCCCACCCATATTATAATGAAAACCAATATTTTTTATGACATAATATTATAAAACATTATACATATCATTGTATCATTACCCCTATAAGGAAAATATGTTTCATTAACATTTCATCTATTCACCAAAGCATAACCCCTGAAAAATAATTGGATTCATAAAAATTTCATCAATATAAAAATTTGCATTAAAAATAAATAATAAATATTGTATCATTCAAACATATCCACATTAAAAATTATTTAACATTAGTGGCTCTAATCTTAAATGGAAGATACTTTTTAAAGGAAACTTGTACTATTTCATGAGGAAAATATTGATTTAGATTCGATAAAAACACTTTTTAAAAAATAAAAAATTTCAACCATGATTTTCATTAAAAATAGACGTGACAACCTATAAATGATTATTTAAGAGTAATTTATAACATTTCATGAGTAAATATCCTTTTTTTCATTGAAAATTTATTTTTTAAATACTTATTTAATTTTTTTAAAAACATGGTTTGGGGAGAAAAATAGTATTCGACTGAAAATAATATTTTTCATAAAAACAATATTTTGATCAATTAAGTCCATAAAGAGTTTAAAATTAAGGGATAACATGAATTCTATTTTAATAAAAACAGGAGAACATAATTCATGTGTTTTTTGAGAGATGGATAATATAATTGCATCGTTAAATTCATAATCATAAACAATATAAAAAATGATGAGATTATAACATAAAACATTTTCCACTATGGTAATTATGAATCATATGACAGATGAAATAATATAATTATAAAAAATTAAAATATAACTAATATATGTATATTCATTTTATACAATGACAAAGTGGTGTAATATTGACCTCATAGAAGAGCATTGGTGCATACCATAACTTATATCCCAAAGTACGAAAAATGATATAAATGTTTCTTATAAAATTTTTTAATGTTGAACCATAAAATCCATAAAATAGAGATACTAAAATGGATATGAAAACCCAAATTAGTTTCATGAAAATAATATTAAGTTAAATTCATGTGAATTATATGCACCACATCAATGAAATATATGGTGAATATGGGTTGTGTGTTATAAAAAATAAAGGTGAGATAGAAACCCCTTACCTTAACTATTGAATTCTATTATAGTAATTATAACCTAATTAATAGAAATACAAGTTCATTATACATATATTATTTAATAAAATTCATATATATCATACAATATATTATTTTTATGACCATTTATTACAAATTTATTAACAATTCTGGGTTAAATTTTTGATTTGGGTAATAACTACATTTTTCGTCTATTATTTGATTTTTTTAATATAACATTAATCATGGTTCCATAATCTCCATAATTAATACCATGATATGAATATCATAAAAATTAAGTATATATGTGTTCATATTAATCGATAATATTTAGTTATTGAAAATGAAGTACACCGTTCATGAAGATAGTAGGTCGTACGTACACATGAGAACTATTTCATTTTTTCGATTGACTGAAAAGAGAAAAGGAAATGATATATTATCATTTAAAAAAATATTCCATACATATCAAATATTTTCATTAAAAAATCCTTGATACCTTCCATGAAAATATTTAATAAATCGCATCTCTTTGTGAGGTGGTTGTCCACTGTACACATAGGAACCATCATCATATTTCCAAAAAATATAAAGAATGAAGGTATGTCTGATATAATAATTACATAAGTATTATAATACCATAAATATAATTAATAAAAAATAAATCATTCATTATGTTTTACCGTGAGAGTCTCCAATGGAAAAACCAATGACATCAGTTCACGAGTTGGTAGTCTACCGTACACATGAATGGTTATTTCATTAACCATTTGATAGAAGTGGAGACAGTGCTAGTTCATGAAAAATAACATTAAAGCATAACATTATATTTAGGATACTATGTTTATGATATAGTAATGATATTATAATAATTTATGGGGGTGAAGGAAGAAATAAAATAAAAACACTCTTTGGAGAAAAATACATTTTTTCATGTATCCTACTTATATTTTCAGTAAAATCCTTCCATTGATGAATTTATGCCAAAAAATAAGGATTATAGGACACGACTATGAATTTTTATGTCATTTTGGAAGTTATTGTTAGATTTAAAGAGTTGTTATTGTGTGAACTACATAAGACATGGTTTTTCCTTTTATATGTGGGGGAGAGGACAACCTTGGTATTATACGTACTGGATTGAGTGTTCCCATGTTTTGCATAAGTCAAAATGGACCAAAATAGTCCATTATCAAAACATTGAGGTCTAGTGGTCTAAATATTTCCCTAAAATAGTTTTATATTGGTGAATAGGTCATTTTGATATTATCTTTTAAGTTTTATCCCCCTGTAAACAAATTCTTACCATAAAGGTTGTAATAAATTTTTTCTATATTCACTTTTTTTGTTCAAAAAATAAGTTCAAATTATTAGATAATATAAACTATTATTATTCAAAAATTTTAATAAAATTTTTACAAATTCCATTTAAATAAGTGGGGAAAATTAGTTTAAAATTTATCTTGATGATGGGACAAGGAAGGAGGTTTTTTAAACAGAAAATGTTTAAAAGATTACAAAGTCTATATAAAAAAAATCAAAATGAAATAGATTAGTATAAAATAAATTAGACAAAAGGATAATTTTTTTAAATAATTTATCATTTTAATAAATTTAAAATATAATTTAACTTTATAAATAATTCAAATGAAAATGTAGTTTTTAATTAAAATTCAGTATTTTTCTCTATTCATAATGAATGAATCTTTTGTGAAAAATCCCAAAAATTCTCTTTAAGATAATTATAGTATCATAACATCAGAAACAAAGTATATTTTTTCAAATAAAATTTCTATAATTGGTAAAAAAAATTAAAATTATGTACGCAAAGCGGGATTAGACCATCTTTCACATAAATATTGTTTTTAGAAAACATTTCATTTCATTTTAAATGATTATTATTTTATTTATAAATAATAAATAGAAAATGAAAATGTATAAAATATATATTATTATAATTTTTTAAATAATATTCATAACCTCCATTCTAGTGGCTATGACATAATTATAATATTATATAATAATATTTTAATAATATAAAACATTTCATTTAAACTTATTATTGCATTTAATGAAAGATAAAAATTGTGTTCTATGTAAAGTAATACATACTTAGTGTTTATTGTAACATATTCTGATCTCAGAATTATGTTTAACACAATAAAAACATAGTATTTTATGTATTGCAAGATAATCTCAGTGTTGGGTGTAAATCATGCTAAAATAGATATTTAATGTAAGAAAATATTGAAAATATTAAATTAATATAGTAAATAATATTTCAAAAATTCTCATGGTTTTAAATACCCTCTTACATTCCATTTCATGGAAATATGATAACATCATTCAGGGGTACGATAGACAACAGCCTCATAATTCAATGTGTATCATTCTTCACGTATTATTTACATGGAAGGTACAAGGGTAGGTGTAGATGAAAATATTTTATATATCTGAAAATAAAATAACTTTTTAACTATATTATATTTTTTACCTTTCCTTTTTTTAATCTATCATGAAAATTGGAACAACATTATGTGTATGTATGACCTACTGTCACCATGAATGGTGTATTAAATTTCTTGTCTCTAAATTCTAGAGATTACTATATATATATATATATACTGAATATATATGATATTTTAATATTTTTTATAATTCTATATATAATAGATCCATGATCAAAGTAGGGGAAAAATTAGAAATCAAAACATACCTGAAAAACCAAGCAGTTATTACCTGAAACATGATTTTAACATGGAATTGTTAATAAATGGTTCATAAAAGGAAATATGTAAATAATATATTTTATGGTACCTATGATTATGGTTTTACAATATAATTATAATAAAAAAGATTTATTATAGAAAATTTTTGACCATTTATGAAGGAATGCGAGACATATAGTAAGGGATTTGTAGTATCTCTATTATTTCTTGGGTACATATGCCATATACACCGGTCATTTATTCTTTGTTGTGTTTATAATGAACTAATTACATTTTATTTCATTAATATAATTCTTTTCATGATATTTAATGTTTAATTTTATGCTAGTATTTAATGGGGCTTATAGATGAAGATATTACAAAACCGTAAATGGATTTTGTCTCAATTTTCATTATTGGATACCTGTGTCATGTTATACACTTTTCTTATTTTATGAGGTGTATATACATCCCCTAGGACATGTAATATCCTTAATTTATTTATATTCATGATATTTTATGTTTTAGTTTATTTTATTCTATCATGGGGCTTACGATTCAATGTTGTTGAAGCCGTAATTGTTTTCTATTACATTTTCATCATTTATTACGATTATTATTGATTATGCTTTCAATGAGGAGATAATATGATCAATATATAAAGAAACAAATGAATTTACATATCATCTATTTTTATTATGATAATGTATGATTTAACCTCCTTTACCTATCTTTATGTACTCAAGAGTTCAATAGAATGATTTAGGTAAAAATCAACGCGATTTTCTTCTTTGGTCAAAAAACATTTTCCTTGCAAAACCCTTATTCCTAAAAAAAATTTTGAATTTTTTTTAAAATTTCCCAATTTATTTATTGAATAATTTCAACAATTGTTTAGTTTTTTAAAGTGTGTTTTAAATTTAATCTTGTTGTAATTTTCAAAAGATGATCGAATTGGATTTTATCACAAATGTAAAAGGAATATTTGTTTTAATGTATATGAAATTTTATACCATTATAGACAGTAAATGTTTATAAAGCTTCCATTATATGATTCCAAGGATAAATTCAAATAAAAATAATTTAAAAAAAATCTTAGGATATAATTTTTTTTGTAGTGGAATGAAGATATTTTTCAAGAAATGTTCCACGTAAATTTTAAAAATTATTTTCTATCTTAGGTGACATCCATTGATATACTAAATATTTACTGGGGATATTATATAATGATTCCATAATTATTATTTCCTTAGTTATTTTATGATTAGGAAGAAATGATGATTGTGAAACCCATTTCATTCCATGAGATAAACAACATTTAAATGTTTATTTGACCAGACCCCATTTTCATAGGTTATATTATGATATGTGTTTTATGATCTTGTGGTGTGTAGATGAATGGATTATGGGATGGGTTGGTCCTATATATATATTAAATTACATGGGTAAATATGGATAATTCATGATTAAATATTATATTCATGAAACTGATTACATGTTCAAAATGTTATTCTTAACCATGATTACATGTTCATAGTTTAATGAATGAACCTGGATTTTATGTCCTCATGGTCATGTAGAGACATGGATTCACATCTATACGATTATGAAAGTTCCATCTTTCATGCACATAACATAAAGAGTGAACCAGTTCTAATTATACATGTTCACAATGTTATAAGATTATTTTTATGCCAGAAATATATGCCTTATGTTAATATTATACTCTCATGGTTCATTATATTTGTTTTCATTATGATTATTGTCTTATGAATTGGATTGATTTATGTTATGACTGATATTTATGATCTATGATATACAAGGTATGGTTTTAAATTCTTATTTTGAGGTTATAATACCCTTATGATCATGATATGTTGATATCTCCCATATTTACCCACACTGAGCATCCGATATCACCCATTCTTACATTTGCTTCTCGTAGGTTATGACAAATTGTTCTAAGTAGGGTATATCTAGGAAGAGTAATATGAGGGAATATATTTACATGATATGTTTAAGATCATTCATGAAATAATAAAATTATGTCTATATTCTCCAAGGACAATAACCCTTTGTGGTCCTTAGGTGACATATTTTACACGTATTAAATAATAATATAAAAATATGTATTAATTATAGATGAGAAATTTGCGTATTTACAGTTTGTATAAAAAATGATTATTTCCCCCCAATAAACTAGGATGAGAAAACATTATTGGGATATAAAGGGATATTTCTAAGGATATTCCAAGGGATATGTCTACGGATAAGTCTAACGAAAAGTCAAATATAGGAAAATTTCATGGTATTCTGGTAAAGGATAGAGTGAGTTATTTCAACTAAATTAAATCAATTTTTGGATACTATAAGTGGATGCATCACTATAATATTGGTACCTAGGTGTAATAACTCCAAACACTGAGTGTTTATATGGAATCACTCATCACTTGGTGCCTAAACAAGGGTCATTCCACACACCTAGATTGACACTCCTTGGGGATATACATTTAAAATTCAAAAAATATTTACAAATAATCATGAAGGATATGAATAATGATCATGTTTAAACCAAAGGGTTTATAAATTTAAAAGGTGGAATCATGATTTAGTCCTCCTATAAGTATTTTTCATGATTAGGTGGTTATCCACAATGATTATTATTACTTACAATCTATTTTTTGGATTTTGGAAACAGAGGGAACTAGAAGGAGATGGGTTAAAGTTAAATGTGATGGAAATATTATTTATGAGAAAGCAATTTTAAATTAA
Source organism: Viscum album (assembly GCA_963277665.1). NCBI lineage: Eukaryota > Viridiplantae > Streptophyta > Magnoliopsida > Santalales > Viscaceae > Viscum > Viscum album. Next base: position 1,986,689,504 of record OY728122.1, read on the forward strand.
ATAAATACAAGAGTAAAGAATATTTTTATTATTCCAAATCACTTATCATGATATATGATTAAAATATTTCACCTTAACGAACACTCAAACTCACCATATAATAGAAGGATAGAGTTCATTGAGATTTTAGGTGGTAAAGGCCATGGCAGAAAGAAGACTTAGTTTCATATATGTTGAGAATATGGAAAAAGAACTCATGGAAAAGTCACAAAAGAATTAGAATATATTTTATGTGTGGATATGAAGGGAAAATAGTAAGAAATTTTGGAGGGTAAATGATATGTCCAGTTAAGATAATAGAGGGGAATATTCGTCCCCCTAAGGTACTATCAACGAATGAATTTTTTTAATGTAGATAGTATAGGTATTATACATGTTTATTTCCTATGGGGAAATATCATAAAAAGGATTATTATAGTGGTATGGGTAAATGATTTTATATTGATGATGAAGAGACCACAAATGACATGTGAAATGAAAAACGTATTAAATTATAAGATGATGAATCCATGTTATTAATTTATGATTAACTATGAATGACTGATGTGTTTATATAATATAATTGAATAATTATTTTACATGAATCCAGAAATATATATAAGGGTTGTTCTATTGAATACTTTCATTAAGGATTTCCAATAGTCTGTTTAATGATACTAATATACAAGGAGGATAATTTAATGGAATGTTTAAATTTTAGGTAAACACACTATTATGTGAAGATAACCCTTAATATGTTTATGATGTTGATAAAATTATGTTGGGATAAAGAGATGATGAATATAAATATAGTAAATGGGATATTATTTATGACTTTAGAAATGATTATAGATTTTTGAAGATAGTGGTTTATGTTTTCATTGATGGAGTTTACCACATAAATGTATCTATAGAATAAATTTTTTTAAATGTGGTTTTATTCATATAATTAGAGAGTATGTATTTTTAATTAAGGTTTTTTCTAATATTTATTATTACCATGTTTCATGAAAAATTTATGATCGATGTATTCACATATTTTTTATGTGACATTAATACCTGCTTTATGTTTTTAGTGGGATTAATGATATTTTGATTTGGGATATTTAATGACTGTAATTCTATATTTTTAATTTAATTTTTTGTCACACATGAAGGAGAGTTAAGATTAATTATTAAATAATTATATTCAGAATAAATTTGGTTGTTATTGGATAACTTGTGCTAAAAATTATATTTTTCATTAAAAATATGAGATATATGTAATGAATTATCATTATTTTATTGATATTATGATCCAATAGTGTCTTAGGCCTAAAACAACATATTAATTTCCTAAATTAAGAGATGATGTATAAAATTTTATAATCACTACCACAAGATAATATTTCAATTTGGAAATGAAATGAAATCTTATTAGTATAACTTGTCATGAAAATATCCCAAATTAGGAAAAGTACCATGAAATAATATTTTAGCGCATTACCATAATTTCTTATGATATAAATAAACCATTAACACCTATTTGTTTTATTATTTTGGTGTTTTTTAGGATCATTCACATTATGGTGATCAATGATATCTATCATTGTCAATCATTATTTAGAGATTACACTTTCATCCCATGCCCAAATATTCACATCCCAACTATTTTATCATATTGGGAAGCCTAATATATGTTATTACATTTGAAATTATCACATATCATTATATATTTTGAAAATTAATTATTATCCCTTTTTACAATTTGGGTTTCCCAAAAATTTGTTTTCAAATGTTAAACCCTTGATTTCTAATTATAAGATCAAATTTTATGGACATAATTTATTTATAGTGGGTAGAATACAACACCCTGAGATTTTGTGATACATGAATATTTTAAAATAAATTAAATATTTTAAATTATTATCATTACACACAAAAAAATGTTTAAATTTCACTACACATGAAACATATTTTCAATTTAGTTACACACTATGCTATGTAAAGCTTATATTACATACAACACTGCAAAAAAATTGAAATACTATTAAAATAATATTTGTTAATTTGATTGTAATCACCTAGATATTAGAATGTTAGGTATAAATATGATTAAATAAATTATGAAAAGACATTGTTTACACATTCATATATAATGAATTATTTGGAGACCATCAGATTAGAAATGAAAATTAGGAAAATCCATTTTAAAACAAAGGAAATCATTTTCTGAAAAATAATTTTTATGCTAACAAACTCATTTTACCTTAATATATTAAAAAAATAACTTTTGTAGAATTATTTTTATGAACATTATATATTATTATTAAATAAAAGTTTAATAATAAATCATATATGCTGTTTATATAAGATATAATAATTACTCCAATTTTATGCTTAAAAACAATATTTTTCTAAAAAGCAGTTTTGTCACAATTTGCCCAATTATTTTAAATGTAATTTTTGAAACTATTATATAATTTATTTAAAAAAAATTAAATTAATTATTGAAATAATCATGTCAAAATTATCTTAAGTTTAAATATTTATAATTTTCTGAGAAGATAAATTTTTTAAAGAATAGAAAAAATACAAGTTTTCGTTAATAATTTTCATTGATTTTAAAGAATTTAAAAACTAAAAAATATATTAATAAGGTTTTGAAAATAATATTTGATCAATTATATATCTTTTAATATATTTTAAGAAATTAGAATCTATCTCATATCTAATTATTATATAAAAACCATTTAGACTTTTGAAACTTTTATATTTGGAAAATCATTTTTTACTTTGTCTCTGAGATTGATTTTAAATCAAAAGATTCCAATTTTGTAAATTGAATTATGAAAAACGGTTTAAATATTTTTAATCATAATAATTTTTTTATTTTAGAAAAATTTCAACAATATATTTTACCATTATCAATAGAAAATGTATAAAAATATAATTATAGCATTTTGGTGCAAATGGGATTATCGAGGGGTTAAAAAAAGAAGATAACTGTTAAAAAAGTCCTAAAAATGGAAAAAATGACTTTTCAGATTTAATTGGAACCTATAATCTCCAAGGATTGATAATGAATAATTTTTGATCTTTTTAATAATAAAATATGTTGGTACCCATTTTTCATTTAAGACATTACAGTTATGAAGCACACATCACTTATAATAGGCCACCACTTCGGCTATCCTATTTGCACATATAGAACCCATTAGTATACCAATTATAGGAAACAATAAAAAATTTAAATAAATCAACACATCAATGATGCCTTTGTGAAATCATAAATCCAATCTATTAAGGATTTAGGGTAAACCTAATGAAGTTGGTGAAAGATTAAGTAATGTTTTAAACTATCCATTTTTTTAAGTCTTCTTATAAATAATTAACATATTGTTAAAATATTCAGATATAATAAAAAATTATATAAAATAAAAAAAATATGTTATTATTTTCATTTATAATCTTATATCAATATCCTCTTCTAAAAACTTTGATGCTAAATTATCGTTCATGTGTACGACGAACTGCCGCCACACAAATCAATGTTAATCATTAACCATCACAAACTCTCATGGATGGAGAAAATGATAGATAAATTGTTTATATGTGATAATTATAAAATTATTTTACCTATTAAATTATAATATCTCATTTAACATATTACATTCCATTCTATGGGAATATGATAACGTCGTTCATGTATATAGAGCACTATGTTCTCACAAAGTGATGTGATTCATTTTTCACAAACACATTACCTAGAATGTAATAAGGAAGGTCTAAAAAAATATGCAATATATAGGAAATAAAATAGATTTTGGAATGGTAATATATTAGTTAAATTTATTTCTTTCAATAAATCAAGAAGATGGAAACAACATTCATGTATATGTATGACCTACCATCTCCATGACGAATCTATTTCATTTTCATTCTCTATATTTTCTAGGTTACTAAAAATAAAAATATATTTTAATATATATGATATTAATATCATAGTTATAATTTTTGATATCATTAAACCATGATAAATGTTAGAGAACCAAAAATAAAAAAAATAAAAAATACATGAAAATCAGAGTAGTTATTAACCCGAACATGATTTTTCATGTAATTTTTAATAAAATGATAATATTGGGTAACAATTACATAAAATATGGTATGTTACATATTATAATAATTTATTCATTCATTTATAAAAAAAATATTTTTATTATTATAGAGGTTCGAAGAGGTACGATGTAATTTGAGACTTAAGGTACGTGATTTCTAATATCTCTTTTATTTCTATGTCACTTATGCCATATTCACCACTTATTTATTTAATTTTTTGTATATACTGACCATTTTAAATTTTATTTAATGAATATAAATCTTATAATGATATTTAATGTCTCATTTGATGTTACTCTTTAATAGGAATCCCAAATCAAGATATTACTAATTCAATAAGGGTTTTTGTCTCAATTTTCATTCTTTGATACATATATTGTGTTATGAACCAATATTTTTATATTAGGTGTATATAATGCACAATTTATAGGTAATATCATGAATTTATTTAGTATAATGATATTTGAAGAGTATATTTATGTTATTATTTCATGGGGAGTATGACTCAATTTTACCAATGTGGTAAGAGTTTTATTTTACAATCTTATAGTTTATCGAGATTATTTATGATTATGATTCCAATGATGAAATAGATTAATATATCTCGAGAAACTAATGAAATTTATTCTCATATATTTATTTATTTAAATTACATGTTTCCCATAATTTTACTCTATTTATTTACTTAGAGTTCAAAATAAGGTTTTTAAGGAAAATATTCTTTATTTCTCTTCTCTATCAGAAACATTTTTTGTCCCAAAACCATGTTTTATATAAATGATTTAAAAAGGATTTAAAATTTACAAAAGGATATATTAATGTTTTTCACCCATGTTTGTATTTCTAAAAATTGATTTAAAAGGAATCATCAGCTATTTTTCAAAATAATACCCGATTGGATTTTACCAAAAAATGTGAAAGGAAATATTTTTTATGGTGTATAGATTTTTCCACCATCATGAAGAGTCAATTATATTAAAGATTAATTTATAATATTTAATTTTTTTCTTCAAATAAAATTCATTTATTTTTACTTTCTATTTTGAAATGTTTTTTTTCAAAGAAGAAACTATATTTTATAAAATAAGTTCTCTAAGTCATTTTTTAAAATAATTTCCCATCTAAGATGACATCTTTTCATGTAGATTATATTTTTTGTGGATATGATATAATGATACAACAATAGTTATTTCTATTGATGATTTATTATTTTTATGAAAGGATGATTATGAAACATATTTATTTACTTATGTTATACTATAAGGAAATGTGTGCAGAACCATACCCCATACTTATTGTTCTATAATGATGAATATTTTATGATCTTCTGGCACAAAAAATTTACATATGATTTTACAGGTGTGACCTATGTCTCTCTCGAATTCATTGGGTAATTATGGATATATCATGAGTAAATATGATATGTTTGAACCTGATTAGTGGATCATTAATTTTTTTGGGAAACTCATGAAATGTTTTCAAAATTATGTGTGTACCAAGATTTCTTGTCCACTAGGTCATGAGTGGGACTGGTTGGATGTCCGCGAGATTATGTGAGGGCCTAATTTCATGTTCTTAACTTAATTAGTGAACATATTTCTAATTATACGTGTTCACAATCTTTAAAACATATGTTTTTTCCATGAATATATTCCTTATGGAATGATTATTTTCTCATGGATCATGTTATTTGATTCCATTATGATTCATGTCAAATGACCTTCCATGATTTTTTCTATGGATAATGTTTATGTTCTCTAATATTCAGTATACGGGTTTTTAAATGATTTTATCATTTTATCATACCATTTTGGCCATGGTATCTTGAAATCTACCTTTTGTAACCTTAAAATAAATCTGATCTCACCCTATCTTATGCTTAATTTCCTTAGGTTAGGAAAAATGGTTTTAAGTAGAGAATGTAATTGAAGAGTACTATATGGGAAGATATTTTTGAAATATGTTAATGATATTTCAAGAGATAAGTAGATTATGTAGCTTGTATCTAAATTCACTAAAACTATATATTCCTTATGATTTTTTTGTGACATATATTGAATATTCATCTTAAAAGTAATAATATTTAGGTATGATATGTTTTTATCCTTACAATTGTGCTTAAAAATGATTTTTTATAAAAACAAATTTCATTGTGTTTGTGAAATCATTTTAATATGAATTTCAATCCATTTTAATAATTTAATTTGATAATATAGCTTTCACAATTTTAAATCATAATTTAATTTATTATTAGTTGAATATAATTATTGGTCAAAATGAATAATAACAGAGGTAAAAATTTATTAATAACATAAATTATAACAATGTGATAAACTAATGATTTGAGGGACAAGAAAACATAAAAATTTGTCCAAATCATATCAGATAATTGGATTTCAACCCAAAATTTTCTTATCTTATAATTTGGTTATTTCTATTAAGATTAAACATGAATATTACTTTATTATATATTAATGTTTTATTTATTGAAAAGTTTTCCACCCACTTGACTATCAAAGGGGACCTCCCGTCATCACTTATTCACACAAAATAAGCATTCCAACCTAGACAATATAAAAAAATACCTTTACATATTTCATCCACATGGCTTAGATCTTCTAAGACTACTATAAAATGAAAATAATAAGGATTCATGAGTATTATAGAGGAGGTTTCCCAAAGAAGATTTAATTGCCTTTACTGAAATATTTTGAGTTTCATTATTCCTTATACATGTATAAATATTACATAACCATCATAATAGGATGAAATAAATATAATTACTATAATTAATTTTTCTTATGTTAATGTTACATACTTTTTCATTCTCCTTTAATCATTTAACCAATGCTAATTTCATTAATGTGTATGTGTGGACAACCACCTCCACAAAGCGATGTGAAATATTTTTCATGGAAGGTATACATAGTTGGTAATATGGATGAATATAATGAATATTTATTATTAATATATATATATATATTTATATATATGATATTAATATGATTACTTATTGATATATTATTATTTACCATTCTATTTTTGATCCTTTAAGAAATTAAAACATTACCCATGCATATGTACGGACTAATGTCTCCACAAAGTGAAGTAATTCATTTTTCATCACCACATTATAAGAATGGTTGTAAAATTATTTATAATAAATAAATATGACACTTTTAAAATTTTTATGAATATATATATGATGAAACAGTGAACATGGTTAAAGGATTGAAACCATAAAAACAATACCTTCATGGGAAACAAACATGTTTTCCCCAGAATATGGATTTTAATGAAAAATTGTTAATGATAGTAAATAAAATATTATAATGTAATTATATATATATATATTAATATAATGATAAATATTAGTCTATTATAAATTTATAATAAATCTAAATTTATTATACAGGGCCCTACGTGCGCTTACAATGAAATTCAGGACATATGGTAAGGGTTTATGTAACAATTTTATTTCTTTTCAGTATTGTATATGTTAAATTTACATTAATAAAAATTATATGATACATATATTTTGAAAAACATATTATTTATTTAATTTTTTTATTTTAATTATATTTCTATTTTACTTTCATTATCATATTTTTATACTTTAAATGACAAATAATTGTTTTATAAGAAAAGTTGTCCTTATATTCCCATTAGTGAAGTTAATTTTTATTCCATGTACATATTTCTCAAAATGATTCAAGAAAATTATTCCCTTTGATATAATATTTATTCAATGTAAATTATAACCATATTTTATATTCTTTTGAAATTTATACAATGGAATTTTAAGAATTCATTATGAATAAATTATTTATGACATTTTAAAAAAATGTGTGAAAGGAATGTTTGGTATATAATTTACAACATGAATCTAATTTCTCACTGTGATTACCATTATTTTCTATTAATAATTCTTTAAATTTTTATTTGGTTGTTTTAAAATAAAATTATATTCTAAATTTTCTGAAAATCATTATTTATAATGTTATCAAATAAAAAGTAAAATTTACTCTTATTTTCAAATAATGCTTTACATGATCTCTAATATGTATTTTTATTTTTTGACAACATCCTTTTATGCTTCTTATGCTTCAACGAGGATAAGATATTTTGATAAAATCCTATTTATTTCATGATATTTTTTAAGTTGATTTGGTTTTAAGGTTGATTCCATGAATCTTTGTTCATTCACATAGGTTTATTAAGATATGACATACTAATAACTATTTTTATGATATTGTATCATGCATATGTATAGTTTTCATAATGCTATGGGTGGTATTGGTATTATATAGGCCTTCAATGAATATGGTAATATGTGATGTATCATAAAATAATATGAAATTTGATAGGGAGTGAACCCATATAGGTATGAATAGAGGGTGGGGGATTGAACTCAATCCAATATGAGACTTTTTCTATTATGTTATAATTGTGTTTATAATGATCCTTGACTAATGAAATTAATTTATATACTTATCATTGTTCTATAATTAATATGAAAGTTTATTATTATTATTATTAGCTATCATGGATCATGATAGATTTATGATGATGTCACACTCTTAAGAATCTTGTAGTTTGAAATGCTAAATCTTTATGGCCAGAATCATGATTTGAGATTTATCAATGAGTGTGTATGACCATTGTATGTTATGTTGATTCAATCATACTCATATTCTTATATTATGCTTTAATATAATCATAGATTGATATGTCCCATGTTTTCCATTATTGATAATATATTTTCACCATTTCTTATGTTTCAATTTACCTTGGTTATGAAGAATGGTTCAATGTAGAATATATCTTTGTATGGTACATTAAGAGAAGAAATTTATCAAATATGATGAATGTATTTAATGAAATAATTTTACAATTTATGTATTATTTAAATACTATTAACAATTATAGTTTTGGGGAATATATTATCGTCGAATATATCGAGTGTTCATATAAAATGATCTAATACTTACGTGTTTTATGATTGTGTTTCCTCAAGTAGTCCAAGAAATCTGATGTTTACTTAGTGATGTGGTGAGGAAAGAGTTGGGAGTCAATCTGTATATCCCCAATCGTTTGTCCAATGTAAGATGAAGCTACATAAATAATTATTTAATTCAACGGTTGAGTTATTTATGATAAATAATTTGATAATTATTATCTAAATTTTGGTGAATTAAGGAAAGAATTCATTAGGACATAAATGAACTGTTCTTGGTAAAAATTGGGATAAAACATAACATTTTTTTATATTCCAAATTTTCTTAAGTGTCTATACCCAACCACATTTCTCAAACATTACACTCCTTCCAAAAGAATAGGTAATTCTAGAAATAAATCAATTATATAATTTAAATTTTTTTATTTTATATGTTCATAATCATCATAGTTTTATAAATAATGTTTTAAAATATTTCATTCAAAGCATCAATATTGTTTTTACCGAAATTGTTTTTCGATGAACTACATAAATTTATTTAAAAAAAATACCAAATTTTGTAGATTAAATTTTATTAAAATAAAATATATTTTTGATATCATCATATCAAAGTCATCTTAAGGTTATTGTTTAGGATTTTTTCTGAAAAGACTGATTTTTTGATTGAATACTGATGTATACCATTTTTTGTTATGCTATCATTTTCTTCCTTAAATAATGTAATATAAAAGTATCATTATGTTTGGGATTTTGTTTTAAATTTTTATGATATGTATTTTGTTAATAATATTATAAATAATTCTATATTAATCATTATTTATATTTTTTATTTTTGTATAAGTTCATTTTTATCATTAAATATGCAATTTCCTTGCATTTTGTGCAATTATAATAGAATAAATTTATCAAACATATTAAAATTTAAACTTGAAAATGGATTCCATATTTTTAATCCTATGTTTCAAATTTATTAATGAATTCAATTTTAGTCTTGTTCATTATGAATACTAAATGTGGTAAAATTTGTCACTGTAGTACTTGGTAAATTAGGTTAATTATAGTAAATTCAATATAATAAAGAGCTCCAATTTAATCATAAAACTATTCAAATTATTTTATTTTAACCCTAATCACATTATATTATAAATTAAAATATTTTTTGGTGACTATATCCCGAGGAATAAATTTTTAATATTTAAATGTTTATTAATATTAATAGTGATCCACTCTCATCACTTATAATAGTGCACTCCATATCCTCTATTAATCATACATTTTGAGCACTCTATCAATGTAAATATCACATAAATATCTCCCTATAATTCATACCCACTTTTTATATTTCTTGGTCTCACTAAACTACCAAACCAGAAATGATTAAGGTGTAATCGGAAGGAGGACTCTCAAAGTAGAGGTACAACTCTTAAATGAGTGTTTCATGTTTATTTATTCTTATACATCCTTAAAATATTTTTGAACCATGATTAAATAATTTAATTATTTTATTACATATATTAAGTATTATTTTTAATTTTTAAAACACTTTTTGATCTCCTTTTACATCCTATGGTAAATGAAAACGTTGTTTGTGAGTACATGTGGATTACCGGCTCCATAAAGCGTTGTGTTTCATTTATCATTACAGTATTATTTGGATATTTAAAATGATGAATAAAATGAATATATAATATATTTAGGGAATTATTATTATTCATTAATACTAATATAATACTTACCTTATTATACTTTCCATCCTATAAAAATTGATAACATCGCTTATGTGTACGTATGAAATGCCTCTTACAGAAGGCAATGCAGTTCATTGTTTCTATCCATATTTAATGGAAATAATGTATAAATATGGAATGTATAAAACATTTCTGATTAGAATAATATAAAATATTTTCTACTTTAATAATTTTCCTCCCATTAAGAAAATTAAAATAGAATTCATGCTTAATAATAAGCTATCATCTCCATGAACCACTGTGATTTATTTTTTATGACCCCTTATATGATTAGTCTAAAAATAATTTTTACATTAAAAATATGATAATTTTTTTTAAAAAAATTTGATCTTATAGGTAATTTAAATATATCCACATTTACTATGGGAAACACACAATTTTTTCTAGTTATAAACTGAATGATTCCAAAAAGTCAAACACGAACACAACCGTTTTATTAACTATATAAAACATGGTAAGAAATGAAATGTAAGGATTAGTAATAATGAAATGACCATAAATTTTTTTAATAAATTTTTTTAATATGATATTTTTTTGTTATTTAGGATTTTATGAATTTACTATCCATGATAAGACTTAATATAATGGACATCCATTTTAAAATTTGGATTTCATGTTTTCTTTCCATGTATTTTTATTCCATTTGCATGCACTTTAAGACATTTTCATGAATATTGTTATTTTTGCTTAAATGGATTCTAATGTTTATTTTAAATAATACTTTACTTTCATTAAAAATTCTGGAAAAGTAATCATTTTAATGTTTTCAGTATTTGTTAATTTCAAGTTATTTAGAAAACTATGAAAATAATGTATTTTTAAATTTTACACTTGAAATATGTTTCCCAACATCATATTAATTAATAGAAATATATATTACTCAATAATATAACATCCTTTTTAAAATTATATCATTTTTAATATCATTTTGGAATCATACCTTTTTAATTGTTTTAGAAGAAAATAGTTACATCACAATATAATTATGTGAAAAAACGAAATGTTTTTTTCTTAAGTGTTAAAATGAGTTTTTCCTACGTTTTACATTGCTAAGTTGTTGGATTAAATTTTTTTTCATGATATATATGATGAGAATTATATATGATAATGCATTTGTCCAATATAACTCAGAATGACAGGTGATTCCATTATAGATCTCCAACGAATTGGGTTTTGATTTACTCTATGATGGGAAACATTGAGGGGTATATTCAGGTTGGTTAATCCAATCGAATTAACTAGGGTTCATTTATTCTAACACATTTTAAAAATGCGACATCATGGGTTATGGATATGATTATTTAATTTTCCTATATTATTATTTTAAAAGTGTTGTTGTGGATTTTTTTTGTTTCGTGATGTAATGAACGCGTATGAACTTTTAATGGGGTAATGATAGTTTTTTAGAGAAATGATTTTATGAGTTCATATATTCCTATGAATGACTTAATGGGGATTCCTAGAATTGATAATGGGGTTCTAATTTTTTCTTGGGGAAAATATTTTTTTCTCATGTTGAAATGTTTTATTTATGTATTAAATGGTTTATTATGAAAAGATAAATGTATTTATGGATTTTTATGTCTTTAACAAGACTAAAATTATTCATTTTTTATCCATTGATGAGCATTGTTTCTCTAATTCGATGTTTTTAAATGTTTTTCATAGTATCCAATTATTTGAGTAAATTCTAGAAAGGTCATTATTTATACTAGAAACATAACCCTGGTAGTCATGATCTACTACCTTTCTTTATTACATTTTCATACATATAAGGGGTTGAGTCCTAAAGAATATATCATTTTTGTAGTTATAAATAACTAGATACATACATGATACACGTTTTACATTAATAAAATAATATAAATCCCAAAAAAAATTAAATTATCTACATCCTTGAAACCCATTATAAGAAATCATATTCATATATAGGGGAAAGGAAAAAAATATGGGTGAGCTAATATTTTAGGTATGGGTAGTTTACAATAAATGATATCATGAATAAATAAAAAATAATTAACATGGAAATTTATATGGATGAAAAAGCATTAAATTTAAATAACATGGCCTAATAAATAGATAAGTAATTACAAATATGGAAAGGGTAATAATTAAAACTCATGAAAATTAATCAATTACCTGAGCATAATATGGACGGAATAAAAAGGTTAAAATAATTCCATATAAATAATCACATGAGATTGAAACATGATCATCGACAATTTGAATAATAAAATAATAACATTTAATATTAATAAGGATTGAATGTATCATTTTATACATATGTACTTTCATGATCTACCCTCATGTAAGTTATGGTCATGATCTATCCATAGGAGAGTTTACGTCTGTGGGTAGAAATATATATGATATATCCAAACTGATACATCTCATGAGACTAGCGATGTATCGATGGGACTACATTAACTAGCCCCCAAAATATTTAGTAATTGTAAAAAAAATTAATCTTATGTCGAATAATCGATTTAATTCATAAATAATATGCTTTATCAAATATCTATGTTGAGTAAATGATAAAAATTCATCAATACTTATATAGTTAATCAAATAACATTCATTGTAAAACCCATATCTAAAAATGGTATATATATTTGGAAATAATTATATCAATCTCACAAAAAATTTATATTTAGGATAAATTTAATGTCCAATGAAAAGTTATTACAAGAGAATGATTGATTTTAGATAAAGTTACCAATCACTAAAGAAAGTGATATTACACAATAACTCTTACAATTTTGTAATTTTCAAATCAAATCTACTAGGATGAAATAAAAAAATAAAATCATAAAATACCATGGAGAATAAATTATTCAGGATATTACATGTCAATTGGTCAATGTATACACCATATAAAATTTATTTGGTTCATAATAACAAATAAGTCTTAGTGGAATTTAAATTGAGATGAAATCCCTTACCTTATGACTTCCTTAATATTAATGTGGTCTAAACTCTATTATAATTGTTTTAAAGAGGTTATTAACTTATAAAAGAATTTTATTAATATTTATAATATTATAAATTATAAATTTATAACATATTATAACCCATTAATTAATACTCTTCCATCGTTTTCATTGTTTCAGGTGTTAATTTCCTTTTTTTCTCATTCATGTTTCATTACTAATGATCTAGATCATGAAAGTATTATATTGGATCCTCACCTCTAGAATAATAATAATGAAACAATAATTATATTTAAAAATAAATTTTACTTTTAGAACCAATAATTAATTATTGTTATGAAAAATGAACTTCATTTTTATCATGGAGATTATAGACCATACGTAAAAATGAGTGATGTTTCCATTGAAAAAGTGGTAATTAATATTTTACCTTCCCAAATTATAATAAAATCATTAATACCGTATTATATACTTATAAATATTATCCATGTTATGTGGCTATGAAAATAGAGTCACAATTCTTCATGGAGGTGGTTGTCCACTCATACACGAACCAAGTTACATCTTTCATTGAGTGAAAAAGTTAGAAAATAAAATGACCTATTTACTTTACAAAATGATTAATAGATCATGTTTATAATAATTACGACATTTATATAATATATAATCACTAAATTTTCCTTTAACACTATCTAGGTGAAGAGTTAGTGAAAGATGAATCACATCGCTTCACAAGGAAATAGTACGCAATACGCATGAGCGATGTTATGGTATCTCCAATAAAATGGAAGGTGAAAATAAATATATCATATAATAAATAAATATGTATATATATGTTATAAATATCATATATATACTTTATATCCATTATACTACTAAACCATGAGAAGTGAAAATGAAAAAAATGAAAGACTTGAGTTTGCGAGCCGGTTGTCCTCCATACACATGAACGACGATTTCATAACCCATTAGATGGAAGCAGATATGAGTTTCGGTAATAAAATCATAAAAAATCCTAGTATATGGAATACATGGAGGTTATTATATTTTCATGATTCAAAAAAATTGACGTAAGTGGACAAGGAATTAAAATAATGATCGTTATTGAAGTACATTAACTCTTCTTCAGGTAACATTATTTTGTTTACAATAAATAATTATTACGATCGATTTCATTGCAAACCAAGGCCACTAGTGTGAGATGATGGATGTTTGATAGTTTTTGGGAAGGTCTTGAAATAAAAAAATTGGTATTTCTTTGTGAACAAGTGTGGAGAGTGAGTTTCCTTTTATAGTTGATATGAAGTGTCTTTCTTGTAAACACTCAAAATTATTCACTATTGAGACATATCCTTTAAATTTTTTTCTCAAAACATGATTAATAATTTAGGGGTGGGTATATTTGATCAATTAAAACCCAAACCCCCCCCCCCAATATCATTTTCTCATGTTATTGTTTTTTATTTTATTTTACTCTGTTTTACCCATTTTATTATTACCTTGGTAAATTGAATATTTTTATTCACAATTGGTAATTTTTCATTTAAGACTAAAAGTAATGTTATTTTTATTATAAAATTAAGATATAGTTATTTTAAAAATTAAATAAATTTTACTAAATAAAAATCTGTTGTGTGGATAAAATTAATTTTAATATAAACAAATGCATTGAGAAAAACCTTGTTTTCACCTTAATCACAATAATAAATTTTAAATGTTTTCAAAAATAATATTTTACAAAAATTATTTTTTCCTTATTAGATTATATAAATTATTATTATTAAAAAATTTGAATAAATTTTTTCAAATTAAACTCATATAAGTAGAATTTTTTAATTTAAAAATAAACCCACAGATGTGATGATAAAGAAGGTTTTTAAAGTGAAAATGGTCAAAATTTTACAATGTTATCATATCAAAATTCTATTAAAAAATAATTATAGTGAACTAAATTAGATTATTAGTTTAAAAATTTTACTAATTTTACTTTATAATAAATTTAGAATATAATTTAATATTATAAATTATTTAAATGAAGAGACATAAGTCAATTAAAATTCAATAATTTTCACTATTCTTCAAAAAATGAAACATCTCATAAAAAACCCAAAAAATCACCCAAATTTAAATTTTTTACCCTAAATTAAAAAATTATGTTTATTTTATCCTATAAATTTTATGAAATTAGTAAACATTAATTTTATATTATGTTCTCAAATAATGACTAATCATTTATTTAGGAAACATTATGTTTTTCAAAAAATATTATTTTTATTTTATATGTTTTTTATTTTGTTGACTATAAATATATATATAATAAAAATATATAAATTTTATATTTTGATATTTATTTAATCCTATTAATATCCTAAATTCCAACATACATTATTTAACTATTTTATTAAATAATAATCATAATAATATATTCTTGTTTGGTTAAACTTGATCTCGCACGTAACATAAGACATGGAAGAAGCTTCTTATTTCCTATAATTGATGATAAAACCAATGTTTCATTTAATGAAAAATATTTAAGAGGGTGAATCTATTTTAAATGGAATATATAAAAATTTCTCATATGGGTATATTCCATATTACACTTGGTAGTGTGTGTCACATACACTATCAAATAAAATGTTATTCTTCCAAAATTTCTGGGTGTTCAATTCTCCCTACCCAAACTAAATTTCATTATTACAATTTGAAATTGATTAGAAAAATTAAGGGTTTTAAATGTGAAAAATGAATTTCTAAATAATGATCATTATAAAAATAATTAATAAAATATCCACCTAATTAATGAGAATTGAATGTATGTAGGTCCTCATGAATAATAACATAACTAGGTTTCCATGTTGGAGAATATAACAGGGAAATGAAAACATGGACATTGAAGCGAATATTATTCCCAAGGAATGTTAGAGATTGATAGAGGTAAATGATCACCAGAAATTTGGTGATCTTGAGGAGGTTGATTTTCATAAGGATATAGACCAAAGAGACATGAAAAAGGATATTTATTTCTTAAAAAATTATGAAAATAAGACAATATTTTATTTCATGATATTTTTCCTAAATTTCATGAATTATTATTTCTATTTTGACTAAAAATAAATGAAAATTTACAACTTGATATCTTTCATTTTTATAATCCCAATTTTATCATTTGTTTTTCCGATAAATTTCCAATTTTCCTCTTACTCTATGAAATGAATATCCCAAATAAAGTTTTTATTTTTGAATCCCAAAAATTAACTTTTAATGGATCATAATGTGTATAAATGAGTGACAATTATGTCAGTATATATCTATGTATTTTCCAAAAAAAAATTATTAGATCAAGTTATCTAATATGAATAAATCTCTATACGGTGAAGTAATAAATTATTCTCTGAAACCTCATTCAATGTTTAACATAAACCATTTCGTAAATGGTTATCCATATGAACCTTTAAAAAATATTAAGATCCATTACATTAAAAATAAGGTCACTAAATTTAAAAAATGAACTAACTATTAGTAACTATAACAACATGAATTAGAAATCAGTTTTCACATACTAAATATGTGAAAACCGTCATCATGTATTCTCTTGAATCATTTTAATTACATGAATTACTATGAAACCTTATTGAAAATAGATATGCTTCCTTAATCCTTAAATAAAACATATGTTATTAAATATTTTCCTTAAATTCAACAATTTTCTCAACCCCAATAATGATAGAATAAAAAACATTGTCAACAGATCATTAATCTGTTCCAAGGTAGTCAGTACTATCCAATTTAATATATCCATATACATCAGATATTTATCAAAACATGATTATCTAAAAATCAATAACATATTAAGGGTTATTATTCATTCAATCATATGTTTTAAAATATTATAAACATTATATTGAATCATTTTTCTCGGGGATTAGTACTATACAACAAATTCTTTGAAATCCTTATAGAAAAATAAATACAGTATAATAAATATATATTTCACTGTTCTAATGAACAAGATAAAATTGTTATAAAATAAATATTAAATAATAATTGAATGAAAACACAAGAAAATTAATAATTTCTCATCATGTGTGGTAATATAATAATCTAGTCCATTATCCATTAGCTTCTCCTGGAATACATTCCATTGAATCATTGATTTTCATAGTGTCCCATCTCTTAAAATTTGAATCATTATATATTGGAATCATTATTCTTACCCTTGGAATCATAATAATGGTGGGCATTATCTCTACACATGTAGAAAACTACAATTATTTATTTTGAAAACACCCGAGTGTTTCCTTCCAAAAATTAAAACATGTTTAGAAACCCTATATTCCCTACTTCCCATTATTTTTATTTTCCTCTCCCATCCACTTCTTCTATTTCATCCCTTCAAATACATAATACTACTACAATTTCTTATAATCTTTTTAAGACATGATACTATGTCCTCATATAATGATAATGTTTGGGAAACTTGTTCCCCCCTAAATATTTGGTTAAGACCATCTAATAAATGATAATTTTTACTCTTTGAATCATATGAATTGATACAAATTTCATTAATTATATGAGATTATAGTACCATATAATCGAATTATCATGATTAGATCATATCATTTTGAACCATAATATATAACCCTAAAACTAGTGAAACTAAATTAGATTTTTTTTCAAAGCTAATATTATAATCAGAAGCAAGGTTTCTTTGGGGATGTGTTTATTTCTACATCATGGATAATGGTTCATAAATTAAATGTGAATTATCAAATGTATATCCTCCATAGATATCAAACCAGGTGTTCAATAAGATCCATTATATGCACTAGGAAATTATCGAGTATAGTCCAATGCACATTTTTCAGAGTATTTACCCTATGGTATATCTTTTCTAGAACCACATCCACCTGTAGTATCTATACATGGATGTATTGGAAGGGAAAACCTAATAATCTATAACTTATGAAAACCATGGGATATTTTTATACACTTATCTTCAAAGAATATTATAGGGTGATCTCCCTTAAATTATTTTTTCCTTAATATAGCTCTTAAATTTTCTACTAAAATTCTTCTAATATCAACTATACTGACCTTAACTACAGTATCTTGGAGTTGGTTCCTTACATTATAACATTAGCATAGAAATAGGGTATCAAATCCCAAATTACCAACTTGTTTAGTAGTTTTAGGGAACCATATATATACATGATACCCATTTTATATTATTAAATGAAAATAAAAGATAATAAAGTTAAACTATTAGAATTCATAAAGCTCATTCCTATAATTCATCTTCATATCTCATGGAAAGCAAACAAATAATCATGAGGTCAGATTACAAGTAAGGGTTAAGTATAATAAAAGTTTTCATGAATCAATATAAATAATAAACATGAAAATGTAAATGCTTAAACACACATTCCATTTAAATTGATGTATTCTATGAATAGATAAGGCTTGACCAATACAGAATGGTGAATATCTAAAACAAATATCATTTAATTAATAACTTTTGCATAATATCGTAGGACTAAAAATGATAATATAATTCCATAATAATTATAACTTGGTCAAGAAACATGACCTTGGATACTATAACTAATCAAATAATCACATGTAATTTCAATAGTAATATAATGAATACTTTTAGACATACATACTCTCAAGATCAATCCACTTAGAGGAATACTATCAAGATCTATCCTCATGAAAATTTATGTTTATGGGTAGAAAGCCATCTTATTTAGACAAGTAATTCATCTCATGAGACTACTGATACTTCAAGTGTATTACATTAAATAGTGCCCAAACTATATACTACATGTTAAAATCATTCCTCATATATTTAATAATCTATTTAATTTATAAACAATGTTCCTTATCAAATATCTATATTGAGTAAATGATACAAATTTATCCATATTTCCCTGGTTAATCAAATAAAATTCAAAGTAAATTCCATATTTATAAATTATAGATGGTTTATGAAATTATAATATATATATATATCTAAATAATATATATTAAATATAAATATAATTTCCAATGAAAAATGATTATGAAATATTGATTGTTTCATGATAAAGTTAACAGTCACAGAAAAATGTAAGATTTCATAACTACTCGAACCATTTTTTAATTTTCAATTAAAATCACCTTTGATAAAACAATTAATATTTAAAAATAAATACCATGAATAATGAATTATTTTTGATATTACATGTCAATTGGGAAGTATACACACCATGTAAAAGTGAATTGTTTAATTATAAAAAATAAGTCTCAATGGAATTTTAATTGAGATGAAATCCCTTACTTCAAACATTTTATTAGTCGGACATGGTTTAAACTCATGTATTGTGAATTAAAATTTATTATTAAATTATAATCTAACAATATTAATTTTTATAATATTATATATATTATCCTTTTATAACATCTTACTACAGGTTCATTAATAATCATGCATTAATTTTATTTTCTCGGGTTTTAATTTCCTTTTTTTGTCATGTGTGTTTCATTATGAAATATCATATTCGTGCACATAATATATAAAACTAAAAAAACACAAAAATAATAATCATTATTTAATTGTCATATTCTTACAAAAATTGTACTTTAAAAACCAATGAATAATGATGGTTATGAAAGAATAACTATGCTAAAATCATGGAGATGATTGACCGTATGAATGCAAGGGTAATGTTTTCATTTCCCAAATTTCATTATGGGAAGGAGGTAAGTAATAATTTTGAATTATGGAATTATACAAAAATAATTAATTACATATTATATATTTATATATATTGTCCATGTTTTGTGCAGATGAAAATAGAGTCACGTTGTATTGTGAATGCGGTGGTTGACACATACACGAATGAAATTTCCTTCTTTCATTGAGAAAAAATATAAGAAAATAAAATGATATATTATGTTTAGATAATGATAAAAATATTGAAAATATAATAATTATTTCATTTATATCACATAATGTTTTTTAAATTATTTTTAATCTCCTTCCACGTGATGTGTTAGTGAAATATTAATCACATCGCTTCCCAAGGAAGTTGTCTGCCACACACACGAGCGATGTTAGTGTTTCTACTAATGAATGGAAGGTAAAAATATATATAGGATAAAATGACTCCTTAAGTATGCATATTTTATTATCATCATATATATACTTCATATCCATCATCATACCCAAACTCAAGAGTTGGAAATGGAAAAAAGAACGTCATTGGTTCGTGAGGCTGTAGTCCACAAAACAGACGGACGATGATTTCAAAACCAATTTAATGGAAGTGCAGATGGTTTTTGGTCATAAATTGTTTATAAATACATCCTTTTATATTTAATATAATGATGTTATTATAATCAAATGGTTTAATAATTAGTTAATGAAGTTGGGAAAGAAGTATTATAAAGATGCTCGTTAAAGGGAATTACCTTCTTTTCATGTATCTTCATTAAGTTTTCACTAAAGAAATAATATAATGGTTTTAAAACAATATAAGACTTAGATGATATGATGGAAGTAGTTAAATTATTTTTTTTATGAATTTTTTAAACCAAATTTGTTTATAGCTTTTATGAAGGGGGAGAGTGGGTTCCATTTTATAGACGAGTAGGAGAAGAATTATTGTAAATACACAAGAAGTATTCACTATTTGGAGGTATCCCATTCCATATATAGATCCAAAATTGAATAATAATTTATTTTAGTATTTATTTCATTGATAAAAACCTTTATATATCAAAACTAAACACATTATTATCATTTTATTCTATAGTAGTTAAGTTCAATCAATCATACCCTTTTAGTTTTTTTCCATAGCAACTTGTATCTATTTATTTACATTAGAAATTATTTTTTCAAGAATTTAATTAAAATGAGTTTTATTAGATAATTAATAACTAATAATATTAAATATAATAACTAATTTATTAAATAAAAAACCAATATTGGTGTGAAATTAAATTTATTAAAAACACATGTAACGCACAAAACAATATTTTAACATTAATAACAGTAATTAGTTTTAACTATTTTCACTAATAATTTCTATAAAATATTAATTTTACATTAATAGATAATATAAATTATGGTTATTTTGGACATTAAATCCATTATTCCAAATTCAACTCACATAACTAGAATAATTCTATATAAATTAATCAAACAGATGCGATGAGAAAGCAGGGTTTTAAAAAAAAGTGGTTAAATGTTTTCAATGTTTGTATATATAGATTCAGAATGAATATTGATAAAACGATTTTTTTATGTATGTAAAATTTGTATTGTTTTAATTTAAATCTATATTAAAATATATTTTTACATTATAAATACTAAAAATGGAAAGGAAGATTTCAAATAAAATTCATTATTTTACGCTATTGATCAAAAAATAAAACATCAAAAAACAAATACATAAAAAGAACGCTAAGATAAATTTGTATATACTGAATTCAAAAATAATGTTTTATTTGATATAAAATTTCTAAATGTGGTAAAAATTAATTTCTATTCTATGTGAAATGCGCAAGTAATCAGTTTTTTAGAAAAATATAGTTTTCAAAAAAAATTTCAACTTAATTTAACTGATTCTTATTTTATTACTAAAAAAAGAAAAAAAATAAATGAGTCTAATATATATATATATATAAAAGTTATTTTATAATAATCATAACTATAATTCTACCATTTTGGTGTTAACTGTAATTTTAAATAATAATATTAATGAAATATTTTTTTTTCGTAAAACTCACATTCTTGTGAAATGTAAGCTATCGAAGAAACATTTTGTTTCAATTAAATCAAGATGAAATAAGTGTTTCATGTGATGAAAAATATTGAGGAGATTAAATCAATTTAATAATAAATAAATCATAATGTATTGGGATGTAATAGTCCCTTCCACACCTGGTGCATCGTTTTATAAATTGAATTGAGTAAAATGTAATTATTTTAATGTTTCATAGTTTTAAATTTTTTGATATGGTGACTCACATTTAGTGAAGAAAAATAATCTTCATTGAAACATTATTGCAATATTTAATCACTATTTTTTGGGAATAATTTTAACTTTGTGAAAGTGTGCACTTTTTTATGCAATGAATTCACCAAATTCTTTAAAACACTAAAATTCAAAAATCCATGAAATATAAGTGGGATAAAATATTATTATAAATAATGTAATTATCATCAAATTATGTTATATGTTGTTATAATTTTTTTCAGAGGATGTTTTTACAAAACTTTAGTGGTTATAATAATATTATGAGACACAATAAGGAATATCTAATTTTTTGTTATATTATCAAAAGATAGATCTTGTATATTTATATGCCGCTTCATTTTATTCATGATTTTTCATAATGGGTTTCTATATAGGGATATAGGAAAATGAAGTAAGAAAGATACAAGAGGATAATAACCTTCCAAATCAAAAACCTACAATGGATTGAACAATGTGATTTGTGATCGTTCTAACTCAGATGTATAGGATATTAATGGTGGCACCCATGAAAATGCTAAACCTAATTATCTATAGAGGAGCATGTCTATAAAGGAGAATTTTATAAAACAACACCCTTTTGAATTTTTTGGATCATTATACCATGTGAAACATTAATGAATGATGAATTAATTATAATATATATATGATGTTTTGGGATGCAAAAAAAAAATTAAAATTTAACACATTAAAAATATCATTTTGAAGCTGAAGTAGACTAATGATTGCCTATTATGAAAAATACCACTAAAAAGACGATATTCATTCCCAGAGTTATATATTCTTTAACGATTTTTTATGAGAGTAGTTTTACAAATTTTATTTGACATAGAATGGAGGAGTTATTTTGAGAATTTAAGAATATTAATTAAAAATTAGTGACCACTTATGACGATAATTTTTCCATACTAGCTAGGTATAAACTCAATTTATTTATAATCAATGAGAGTAAAATCGATATATTTTACATAGGACTAAAACCATGTCTATGAATATTATTTTCCTATATAATATATAATTTACTAGGAAGTTGTTTTTTGTCCGGAAAAATTTGAGATGGAGTTTACGAATAATTCTTTACTTCATGGAAAGAAGTGTAAGATAAATTTTAGGAGGAAATAAATAAAGAAGAAATAATCCAAGATATCCAATTGTAAGCCCCCAAAATGACCCAAATTTTGTAAAATTCCTTTTATGTATTTTTTCCAAAGATATTTTTTTATTTATATATGTGGTGTGTTCAGTCATTTGGATCATGAAAATAATCAAAAGTGTTCTGATCAGTCCAGTAATGAGAAAATATCCAGTCATCATGTAGTGATATGATTTAGTTGAAATGAGTTGTATGATTATGATAATTCATATTTGATGTTAGTTACTCAATATGGGAATCATAAATAAAAAAATAATAAAGTGTGTGAATGTATTTTTCTACAACTTCAACTGATATACGACCATAAAATGATGTGATTTCATTTAGGTTACTTATTTATTTATTTTATTTAAATGTTATTTTTAGATTGTTGATCCAAACATTTATTTATTTGTGGGATATTTTCATGTGAAATGAAAATTCCATATCATGATATGAATAATAACATTTCTTAAAACACATAGGGAAAGTAAAAAAGAAAAAACGAATTCATAAAAATATTTATCTCAGCATTTGAGGAAAGTTTTTCCATAAAAAACTTGTTTTTAGACCCATTATAAAGTTTGATTTCATTCAGGGTATGTATTGGATTTCCGTTTACAATTATATGATTGATATTATTGTAAAATAAATAATATTTATTTTTTAGAGTGATTTTAAATTCATATATAACAATGCGTTCATACCACTAATTTCATAGTAATAAGCTAATAAGTGGGTACAATATGGAATTTGAATTTATCTTGAAAATACATTTGATCAGAAAGGAATTATTTAAATTAGGTAAGTTCTAGTGGTAATAAGATATATGGATGTATTTAATGAGTATTTTCATGGTTTTATTCACGATCATAGGGTTAAATTTACTATGGAATTAGTTCTTAATGATAACTAAATTTTAAAATCCCCTTACTCAATGGATTTAGTTACGCTTTTAGAAATGAAAAATAAGTTACATGAGTTTCTTATAAGGGTTTTATTTACCCTAGCATTTCAAATTTGGGTCCAAATATTTTCTTTATTAAAAATAATGATTTCTCTTTGATACATTTCATGGATTATATAGAAATCAATAATATCACTATTATGAGAAAGTATCATTGCCTCATATTAATGACTTCTTCCACAATCTCTAGGCTGTTTAGTATTTCTTAAATATACATCTCAGGTATGGGTATCACCAGATGAATGTGATGTTGGAATACATTCCGAGGATGAAATTCTATATTAAGTGTGTCCATTATGTTATTTTCGTTATGCCTTTCGAGTTTATTAATTTTCCCAATTAATTAATTGAGCTTATGAATACAATTATCAATAATTATTTGGATATAAAAGTGTTGAGTTTCATTAATGAAATTATGGATTATTTAAAAATTATGTGATTCCTTGGAAACCCCTAAATATTTTTCATAGAATTTAAACTAAAATATGTTTTATGAAAAATTTAATAAATTTAAATTTGTGTTACAATAGATTTCATTCCATTTCAATATTGTTTCAAAATATTGTATAACTGTTTATTAAATAAAAACTAATGTTGTGGAAGAGTGGAAAATTCATATAAATGTCATCAAGATTTTAGGTTCTCTTGGAAGACTGAGATTCTACTAATGGTTTTTGAAATATTTTCTTGATTATATAGGCTAAAAACTAATATAACAAGAAAAGGAGTTATGTTTATTTGGATAAATGAATGTGGTCACTGTTTTATGTAATAAAAAATAAGGCAGGTTACATTATCCAGTGTTTACCAGGGAAAAAAGAAATTGGGAATTATTTCTTTATAGTGATTCTTTTTTGAATGGATATTGATGTGTGTTAATGAAATTTGATTGTGTAATTTCCTATTCATAACATCTATTGATGTACCATGAGAAAAATTTACACTACGCATGATATTGAGATTATAATAGTTGTTATTATGGAAAAATTTAGAGGCATCTTTATTATGTGTAAAAATAGAAAATATATACATACCATAAAAGTATAAAGTAATTAATTTCTCAAAAAGAGCATGAAATGAGGAATATAATATGGATGGAACTCATAAAGGATTATAATTTTAGGATTCCCTAACATCCATGTAAAGAAAATAGGGTAACTGAGGAATTGAGTTTAAAAGGTAATGTATCATTATCTATGTTATGTTTAGAACAAGATCCTTTGGTTAACGATTTAATGGATGATATCTTAGAAATTGTTTATACGGAAAAATATCCATTTTGGGAATAGTTATTGGTGTAGTAATACTTTTCAAACAGAATCATGGGGGATAAAAAGAAAGATCTTTGTTGGAAGAAAAGAGTAAATATAGTCATGATGAGAAAGTTACATGAGTTTCATGTTTATAAATAAGGTCTTAGTAGTTTGGTAAAGAGGTTTTGTGTTCTATAATGAACCAAGTTTGTGTGGTTTGAAAAAAGTAATAAAGTAATATGAATTTTAGAATTATCAAGGGGTCCATATTTGGAGCTATGTTTCACATCATAATTCTATGTGTTTGATAATCTCACTATGGTGTTTTTCAATGCGATTTGAGGTATAATAAATAACTTATGTGTTTTTAAAGGTCTTTAGTGAATCCGGTTGTATTTAATATATTTTAGATAACCTTTCAAAGGATAAATGGTTTGATTCTTATAGTTTATAGAAAATTATTTGGGTATGCTTACATGGGAGGAGTTTTAGTTCAATTTATATATGGAATGGTTGAATAGAATGGTTAGAATATGGTTATGAGGAAACCGTATTTACTAAAGGGAGAACTGTTTGTCATTGTTGGGAATATGATATTGGAGCATGAATTGTACCTGGTTTCTAAATTACTATGTTAGATTTCGTAATGGTGTTTCAGATCCGTTTGTCATGGTTTCCACACTATTAGTAAACTATATTTCCAAACCATGTGAGATGGGGTTTCTTAGGTAGAATCTAGAACACAATCTAAAAATGGTTTGGTAAACCATGTATCCAAACCAATGCATTTTTCTTTTTTTTTATTTAATTTTTATCAATTTTTCAAATAAAAATTAGAAGTCGACAGATCTTATTTCCTCCTTTTTTATGGGCATGAACAAGGGACCTCTCCACTATTTTACCATTCATCCCCTTGTTTTGGGTACCCTTGGAATGTGTTTTCTAGGTATTGGAGGCATGTATTGGGTTTCAAAAACCTTAGTTTACCCCCTTTATATCCTTCTTCTTTTTTGTTTCACCAACTAAGGATTTAGTTTTTATTCCTCTAGAACATAGTGGAATTGGCCATGTGTGATGGAGATTTCCTTCACCAGGAAATCTAGGCATCTCAAGATGTTGTCTTCATTCCATAATTTTACATTATTTTTAGGTTTTTTAATATTGTGATTTTTTATTGTTTATACCTCAAATTAAAATAATTTCTGTGTTTAGTGGTGTTTTAGGGTGGATCTTTTGATTATTTTAGGTTTTTTGGGGTGATGAGGGAGACCAAAACTATTTTCTCATCTATGTGGAATGATTAAGAAGCATGATGAGATAATTTGAATTATTTATATAAGAATTCAATTTTTTAATTTATTATAAATTGTTTTATTTTGATAATTTTTGGTGATGGTCATCATTTAGGGTCATATTGTAGTTAGGATATCTTGGTTTTTACTTGTCGGATCTAGAGTAAGGATTGGTAGAGTTCTCGAACATTGGAAAATAATTTCTGGAAAAGAATCAACTGAGAGAGTTGGTCCAATTAATATTACTACATATTTATATGTTTTTATATACATGTGGCTGTAAATTAATGACACCATGGTTTATGAATGATTTAATTTAGTTTTTTGAATAATTAATTGCATTTATTATCTTAAAATGAATTTCCTTGGTATGAACAATGTGCAGAGTTCAAATCAGATCATGTGGACATGATTGATACCCCATACATTTATGGGTAAGGATATGATATTGATGTATTAATTGAGACATTAAAACCCACTTTTACTGTATTATTTTGTAAGTTAAAACGATTTTAGTTAGTTCCCTTAGTAGTGTAGACTTCGAGAGACCTTATGGTAGAGGTAGATGACTAATGTAAAGTCTAGATTAAGGGATTAGCCATGTGATATCCTTAATATGATTTATAGAGTTAAAGTTACTTGAGATGAATATGGTCAGTGTGTCCCTACCCCATGGATACATGTCATATGGGATGATAGACATGAGAGATAAGAGGGATATGTTGGGTGTGAGGACTGATAAGGGTTGACCAGGAAGTGAGATTAGTAATTTTTTTCTCTTGTGAATGAATCCTATAAGGATTTACTAATGTGGATATTGGATCCCATGATGGTGATATGATGATTCCTAGGGGTATGATTATACATGGTTGATGGGAGTAAACTGTGAAATAGGAATGGGATGATGGAACACACAATGGATGTTTGTATTTTTTGTGACACAGGGGACCTCAGGTGGGTACACCATTGATAGACTGAACACGAGTGGGAACATATGACTATTGGTAGATAT
This sequence comes from Viscum album, assembly GCA_963277665.1. Lineage (NCBI taxonomy): Eukaryota > Viridiplantae > Streptophyta > Magnoliopsida > Santalales > Viscaceae > Viscum > Viscum album. The sequence continues at coordinate 1,986,717,895 of OY728122.1, forward strand.
GGTAATAAATTTCACTCTAGAACCAATAATTCCATGTATTCCTAAGAGGATATACAATATTATGATAAGTTTAGGCATTAAACCATCCATTGATTTTATTTATATTTTTTATTATTACTTTGATTCATATACGGATTTCTAAACATACATCATTGGATCAATCTTATGATAATGATATGGATAGTTGTTAGAGACATTTTGGATTCCCAAACGTCCATCATGGGATCCATAATTGAGAATCATGTGGCACTGGTATGATAAAAATTATGAGATTATGTCATCCTCGATGCCAAGATATACTTCATAGGATCCGTCTTTTGATTCCCTTATGAAAACATTGTATTCCGAGATTAGGCCTCAAGAATGCATGGGACACCACAGATTCCTAGGCACCATAGGATTCCTAACATTTCAATGATCAAATAGATTAGGGTTTGAGATTATGATCCATATTATTATGACAGGTTGATTATATCACCCATAAGATTCTTCAAGTCGAGGATGATGACATTGCATAAACATGATGTGGATGGCTAGGATTCCTAGTATCTGGCTGATGGGCATGGAGATATGTAGGATATCTATTTTTCGTTACCACTTAGGATTCTCAAGGACTGGATTTGAGTAATTTATAACATTTGTGTTTGGAGGGATTCCTAGGATGAATGGGAACTATCCATCGATCCATTGATAATGAGTTATTGGCCATTTGAGCATGAGAATTTGAGATGAAATTGATATTACCTAGGATCTGATATTTATATTGTTGTAATATAATACTTACATGGTCAAAGACACCCCAAAACTACCAAAAGTGATATGGTCGATCCAAGTCACAAATGTCTGGATTGATGGTGGTTTATTTATTTATTCACTACATTAAATTTGTTTATTGTTTCTAAATTAGTGTATATAATGAAAATATTGTTGCATTGTCATTTTTGTATGAGGTCACATTTGTAGCTACCTACATAGTTTTATACTCATAGCCTCCTTGGGATTCCGATGCGTTAGGTTACCTGAGTAGGTTAATAGTTGGTTGCAAGTACAGGATGATATTAAGCCTAATTTTTGATGATTGAGTTGTATTTCATACTTGTTTAGGAGGATGGGATAAGGTATTTGTAGAACCTAAGTGTATTTATATTAAAATCATGTATGACCATTTTACTTTTGGTGTTATATTATGAGTATTAAAACATACTTATATTTTAGTTCTATTATTAATCAACATAAATTGAGATATATATACACACATATTTCTTAGTTATTTTTTTAATATCAGGAATTCTGATATTGGGGTATAGTCTCCCACAATACTTTCTTAGAACCATGATAATTTTTATAGACAATGGAATATAGGGAGGTGTGCTTGAGGTATAGTATTGACTATCAATTTTGGAACTAATTATTTGTTTAGGGCGATGAGGAATTATATGTTCCATGTGATTCATATTTTAATAAAGAGGTTTTATGTGAAATTTGTAGTACTCTATTTTTTATTCTTCCCAGTAATAATAAGCTTCATAGAGAAATTTTGGAATATTATTTTTTGGAATGAATAAAGAAGGATATTTCTAATTAAACCACGAAATGTTTTAATTATCAACAGGTTAATGTTTAGTGACAACCACTAAAGGGGACATGTTATCCATCTCCTATGATAGAAGGGAAATGGTAGAATATATCCATTTATTTTGTTCTACGATTACTATAGTCATCTCAAGTTAATAATTTAAATTGTTATATACTGATAATCTGACTAAATCATGAAAATTTACTCATATCTATGATAATCGTTATTTTTATCAACATTCTAGAATTTATCCAAAAGAGATAACATGATTACATGGTGTCCCACCCTTTATTGTATTAGATAATGATCCCAAATTTACCTCAACATTGTAATAGACATCAATAGTTAATTGGTAGTGAGTTATGTTTTAGTACAACTTTTCGTCCTCCTTGGTATAGATAGTTATAATGAACAATTTAAACTTTTGATGATATATTTCATAATTTCTCAATGGACTATCCAGGAATTTGGGGTAAAAATCAATAACTTGTGTAATTTATCATAATAATTGTTTTTTTATAGAATATAGATGGATACATTGGAGGAATGTTATGGAACGTGATTTCAAAGTATGTCATAATGGGAAGAAATCAGTAAAATTATGTTTTTGGGACCACAATTTGTAAATGAAATATTAAATAATTTAAATATGATTCAACTGCACAGGAGGATAGGTTAGAGAATTTATAATATTTATAAATATTTTAGGACTAAATATCTTTCGATTTAGGTATTATTTCGTGTTTTTATTAACGTATCTCCATGGAAATGTGTAATGATTTTTTTTGGAACATGAATGTTAAGTCTATAGTATATGAAACCATATAAAATTCTGTAAAATGTTGGGATAGTTTATTTATAGGTTTATATAACTCTATGTTTATCTCAATTATATGATATGTTTCAGGTTTCATTTATAAGGTAGTACATACTTGGAGAATCTCTTCTCTTGAGCCTTGAAATTCTATAATTATAGTAGGATACAACTTATGAATAACAGTCAATTAAAATTTTAGATTATAGAGGGTATGAAATGTGAAATAAGATGATTCACCATGTTAGTTTTTTATTTAAGAATCACATGATTGAGGAAGCTACATGGGAGTTAGAAAATTCTATGAGGGAAAAATACCATCACTGGTTTATGTAATGAAAAATTCTGAAATGATATAAATTTTTAAAGGGGAAATAATGTTATTTTACTTTCCAACCTTGGTGCCACATACTAGTGCCCCATGAAAATTTGCCATGTGACATCAATAGGTACTCCCCATATGATTGAGGCTATTGAGTAGCAGAGAGGGTCTAATATCAATCATGGTAATACTATACCCTCCTTATCAAAGTAATTCACTAGAAAAAATAAATAAACAATAGAAAAAATATAACCATAAATAGAACAACACCAATATCACATGATGAGCAAAATTATAATTACAATATCCAAAACTAAAAAATAGACATGTCATTCCAATATGTGTCAAGTGTAAATATGAATGACCCAAAATAAATAATGACATTGAAAACTCCCTTGGGGGTCTTGAATCCAAGTCTATTTCCCACATCCATTATTCATCTCATCTCACCCATCCAACACATGGCCTTTTCCCTCAATAGGTAATAAAATCATGAAATCTATTCAGTTACCGATCAGGAAACCAAAGTAGGGAGTGAGTACAACACAGTAAGACACCACAAACGACATCTAAAACAATATCCAACTAATAAATGTTTATCCCATTGTAATTACAATAAGTTATAAGAAATAAATTAAACAGTTTATTTTTATTCAATTTCCATTTATTTAACCACATAACTCTTAGGTTCTCTTGGACACCCGAACCTCAATATGTGCTTTGGCACGTCCAGTGTATGAGCTATGGAGAAGGGATATCATATATCTGAATTCAATTGTTTCTATTCACAATCTCAATTCATATCTAAATGACATTGTTACCATTGAGCATCTCAATTCATATCTGAATTCCATTGTTACCATTCATCTTCTTAATTCAAATGTTAATTCCACTATTACCATTCATCATCTTAGTTAAAATATAAATTCAATTGGGGCCATTCGTCATCTCAATTCATATTTAAATTCCATTATCACCATTCATCATCTTAATTCACATTTAATATCCATTTTTACCATTATCCATCTCAATTCATTAATTACTTCAAAAATTAATTAATCATATCAATCTCATTAATTAATTAAATAATTAATTGTTCATATAATTTCATTAATTAATTCAATAATTAACTAATCATCTTCATCACCTTAATTAATTCAATAATAAATTAATCAAAACAATTCCAATAATTATTTCAACAATTATTTAATCATGCCAATATCATTAATTAATTCAAAAAGTAATTAATAACAAAAATTTCATTAATTAATTCAATAATTAAAAAATACCTTTGATCTCATTAATTAATTCCACAATTAATTAATCAATATAATTTAAATAAATAATTTAATAATTAACTAATCACAAAAATTTCATTAATTAATTAAAAAATTAATTAATAAAAAAAATTGATTGAATAATTCAAAAATTAATTAATCGAATTTAGTAATTTCTATATCCCAATAATTAATTCAACAATTAATTATTCTAATTCTACAATCCCAATATCCTTTATTTCACAATCCCTTAATTAATTAATTAATCAGATTAATCAATTACATGTAACAAACTCAATTTCTATCTATCTAATGTAAATTTTATAATTACATATAGATAATTGAATTTAATACATTGTGATTTGAATAAGATACCACCTACCACAAGATACACAATGAACGATCACCAACAGATATACCCAATTTGAAGTAGAATAACAAAAATCATGATAAAAAACATGATCTATGTCCAAAATATAGATCCAGGATTAATCAAATCAAGATTTACCGATCCTAGATCTAGATCTACAACAAGCAATGGATAAACAACCCCCTCTTATCTGGGAAGAGGATCAAGAGATAGAGAGGGATTTAGAGATTTTAAAAGAATGAAAATATATACATGGGGAGGTTAAGATATTCCATATAGAATTTGATTCACTAATAATGGAGGACATAATGTCCTATAATTCATCCAAGAACCTCAAAAAAATGATAGAAAATGACCTATTCCATGTTATTGTAGATTTGGATGAGTTATGGGGGTTAGGTTAATTATAAAACTAATTTTTGTTTTTATTAAAAACCTATGCACGTCTTTCAAAAAAATTCACCTTAATCATGCACATATTCTAGGGGAGAGGTTCACGGTTTATCCTAATAGGGTGTTCATTTTGAAAAACCGTGCACCAGCTATGAAATTCCCCTCTGATTGTGTTCACCCTGTTTGCTGTGATTGGTTGAATAGTTTATGGAATCCTTTCTGAAACCTTGAACATTCCCTCTTCCTTCAAAAATAATATATTTTTACTCAAATTCACCCAAAGGCTCAACCCAAATAGAGTGTACTGAAAAATAGTCTATGTAGTTCCTATAAAAAAGACAGAGACTTCTTTCAAAAAGGGCATGATCTGAAAATCTCTCCATTGTAATTGCTCGTCATCAAGATAAACTCCCAAGAATCTCTAGGATTCCATTTAAAAAAGATCGGGACCCTGATCACACACATATGCTTCCCTTTCCCATGATTCCTCATGAACCCATCCATATTTCCATAATACATGAACTATAGACATAGTCAGTCTACACAATACTTTCTCACTACCATCCAACAAATGCATCAGATGCACCTAAAAGGATGCATCTATCTCAAGCTCAACATCATACACATTTTTCACATTGTATGTGTTGGGGTGATACCTTCTATATTGTGACACATGGAAAAAATCATGCATAGTACAGTTTCTCTATGGCAGACACAATCAATACACTATTGGCCTGATGTTTTCTACAACCTTAAATGTTCTATGAAACTTGGGGTTCAACATTCCCCACCTCCATATCATGTGGTGACCCAATCTAGGCCACATAAAAATGAATACATGATAACCCTTTATAAACTGTATTGGTCATCGTTGTTAATATGTATATTGTTTTTTAATACTCTTAGACATAACCACATTATTTCAAATTATCTAAACCTACTATGAAATATCCTGCATGTGACTTGATCCCTACAAGTCTAACTCACCTAACAACATCCTATAGAATGGAGATCGGCGTAGGCTTCTATAAAGAGCCATGTATGGTTCCATCTAAATAGATTCTTGAAAACTATTGTTATAGGAGTATTCCATCATATCTATGTGCATCCCCCACGGTCCAACGAATTGTAGGACACATTCTCATAGAATAGCCTTATGTACTTGTATTTAATCCACTAACATTCTAATTTTCTATGGGTGGAAATAAGTACATAGTAAAACCTACGTACCATGGTCATCTACAAGCCTTTCCTAAATTTCAAAGTACTATATGAGCCATGGTCTCAAACAATAGTCCATGGAACCTCATGTCGATAGAGTATTTATGAAATATACATATCCCTGAAATTTTTCACTAAGAAACTATCTTGTAATGCTAAGAAATGCACTACCTTTGTAAAATGGTATACAACAACACATATAACATCATTCTTACAAGGACTTTATTAGATTCCTACAAATAAATACATAGTAACATAACCCCACTTCCATTCCATAATGAGAAATAGCTATAGAAAATGATATGTATATTGATTCTCTGACTTCACCTGTTGACAATTGTAATATTGTTAGGTCCACAAGGCTGAATACCCTAAGAGGGGGGGGGGGTGAATCAGGGTATGACTAATTTAAAATTAACGCCCGTTCTAATCTTGTTTCGCTGTTAAGAAAAACACTCTTCTCTCTCTTTCCTGTTGCACAAAGTAAACAGAAAGTAATGCATGCACATGACACACTAATTTTACTTGGTTCACCACAATGGTCTAGGTCCAAGGAGCATACACTGACAAGTTTCTAGTCGTACCAATTCCACTAAACTTCACTAGTTGTGGATACAAATTTCGGGCTAGATCACTTCTATGCCCAGGCTCACTTCCTTTACAATGTTTAGGGTCAGCTCACTGCTTTCCCAAGGGTAACTTCATGTTTCTCTCTCTCTGGCTCACTGCCGGTGGAGAGGATCACCTTCTTCCTCTTCCTAAGCTCACTGCTCTAGAAGGGAATCCAATCACAGTTTATAGACCTGTAGGTCTCTTCATTTTCATGAAATAATGCATCTTCAACTGTTGATAGATGCTCTTTTGAAGTCCAAATTTCATCCACTGATGAATAGCACTTTGCCTCTGACCACTGGGCAACTACCTTTGGGAAGTACCTTCACAAAGCACCCTACTTCGCGAAGCTCCCAATTTCGTGACCTCAAACAAGCCTTCCTGAAGCTCCTACCTTTTCACGAAGCTCTCTCACGAAGAACTCTCTCGAAGCACTATCGCGATACTCAAGACATCACAAATCAATGGCCCTCGCGAAGCTTAGTAAGCCAATGCCGAGCTCGCAGGTTTCGCGAAGCTACAATAGCCGCCGCGAAGCTCCTCTTTCGCGAAGCACACTGGCTCCGCGAACTACCCTCGCAAATCGATAGCAAAGGATCTTCTCTGAAAAAATTTCTCTACTTCTCATGAGGGGATCAGACTATATTTATAGGCGATTCCACCAACCCTCGTCCATTCTGCACGAAGTCAATGCCACATCATCTCAAATCACGAAGCTCCAAAGTTTCCACCGGAATTCTATCCAAATCGCGAAGCACCACGGCAATTTTCCATTCGCAGAGCTTGATGTAATCGCGAAGCATTACCGTCAACATTCCTTCGCGCCTTCACCGTGAAGCTCCCTCGCAAAGCCCTTCACCGCCGCGATGCACTTCAAATATACCATTCACGAAGCTTGAAGTAATCCCGAAGACACACCGCCTCCAAATTGTCCATTCCTTTGTCATCGTTCTTGTTAACAAGGATTGTCAACAACTTCTTGGGAACTCGACAAATATCCATGAAAACCTGCTTTGTCAACAAACACAATCCACCCAAAAATACTACAATGTTACCTTCAGAGATTTTTTCCCAACAAATATCATGTCACAAACCTTGCCACAAACTTTTTCATGCCCGTCCAAAAAATCAATCGACATAGGTCATGGTAAATTTTTGTCACAATTTTATTAAACACCCATTTTATGGAATGAAATTCATACATTAGCTTCTCTTGTATGCTCATAGGCACAACAACTTGATTCTTAACATAGATGACTTCATCCTCATCAATAGATCAATATGTTGGTGTCTTCACACCATAATGGATTTCCCTCATGGCCAAACATTCCAGATCCTCATATTGTTTGTCTCTGATCCGACAGAAAAGTGAAGAGTCTATTGATACTAACATGAGAGTTATCTTTTCCTGACTCTATTAAACCGGAAAATTAATATTATCCTTTAAATCCATAAAATTCAACTCAACACTAGACTCCATAACTACATTAGTACGATTTTTATAGCTTAAGGCATCATTGACACTATTTATTCCCAGGGAATATATGTTAGATCAAAATAGAATTATTGTACATACTCAACCCACTTCCACTATTGGAGATTCAAATATCACGATGATGGGATATACTTTGAGATCTTGTTATCCATATTCATAGAAATTTTTTCACCCAATAGATAATGCCACCAACACTTCAAATCATAAACCACAACAACTAACTCAAGGTCTTTTATAGGGTGGTTCCATTCATGGGGCCTTAACTATGAAGAAACATATTCCACAACATTATCTCCAGACTTCAATTCATCTCCATGTTCAACCCTAAAAGCATCATAAACGACCATATAATCTTAACCTAGATCATGTACGATCAAGATCAATATTGATTTCGAGCACTTATTCAACTTTTATAAAGCATTATAACATGGTTCATATCATTCACACATTATGGACTTCTCAAATAAGCTTGAAAGTGGGTCCTTCAAACAAGATTTTTTTTATAAACCTATATTAAAATCCAATTTATCCTAAAATTATATGGAAATCAAAAATGTTTCTAGGATGATCCCAAGATACAACTACTTGCACCTCCTCTAGGACGAAATACACACCTTCCTTTGAGATTATGTGATCCATGAAGTCAACTTGGTCAATCTAAAACTGAAACTTATGTAGATTTACATATAGAACATTCTATCTCATTGTACTCAAGAATATTTAATGATGTTGGGAATGATCATCATGAGTCTTAGAGTGCATCAAGATGTCATCGATAAATATTACCACAAACTAGTTTAGGTATAGATGGATGTTTCAGTTCATCAATGCCATAAAAATTGTTGGTGTGTTCGTGAACCAAAACATCATTACGGAGAACTCATATATGCCAAACCTACTTCTAATAAAAGGTTGAGATATTTGATGGTCTAACTATCAACTGATGATACTCTAAGCTCATGTCAATCATTGAAAGGAAACAACCTCTCCTCAACTGGTCTAACAAATCATTTATATGTTGAATATGATACCATTTCTTCACAATAATCCAGTTAAAATTGTAGTAATCAACAAACAATTATAGGTTTCGATCATATTTATTTGTAAATAATATTGGAGAACCCCAGATGATGTACTCAGATGGACGAACCTCATATCCATCAAATATTCTAGCTATGCATTGAGATCTTGAAGCAGTTTTGTTTCCACTATGTAGAGTGAAATAGAGACTGTCTATACCAAAACAATGAGCTCAATTGTAAATTCCACATCTCTATTTTGTGGTAGCCCCAAAAATTTGTTAGGATAGTCATCCTGAAACTACTCCAATACAGGTATAAAGATACAATGATTCAAAGATCCATCATGAAACAAAAAACTAGCAAAATGGGTAGTGATATCCCCTAGTGTCTGATGAATTGACCCAACATAGAATGCCTAGATATCCAAACTCCCTATTTTGATTATATTTTTCATCATCAGGAGACGTAAAATTCACTCTCATATGGTAATGATCAATGTGGTATCAATATCCTAATAACCACTCCATTCACAAAATTAAGCTGAAGCCTGACATATCTATAATGTAATGATACTATAGTAAACAATACTAATCAAAACTAAGAGAACATCACTGGCAGTAACAGATGTCTCTCATCCATACTCCCAAAGGATTAACTCTCATTAACACCCCTCTCATAAACTCCACTGCCAAACTCAAACCATTCAAATGTTTTATAGAAATAATGTAATGAGAGGAACCAGTATAAAATAAGGCCCTTGATATCATATAATATATATGAATAATTCCTTAACTATCTGTGGTCTAGCCTCTCTGTCCATAAATTCAGGCTGAGTGACATGTAACTATCCCGACCCTCATCCATGTGATGTAGTCTACATCCCCATAACTGCACCACTCGGCTAATATGGGTTTTATTTCCCCAAAACACATCATTCATTTCCTCTACCACCCCAAATAGTTGAACATTAGCTACTAGACTCATACGGTGCGGAAAATCCCTTTCCTACATCGTGGTTATATATAGCTCATCCATTACTACCTCTCTATCAGCGGTTCATAAAAAAACATATATAGATATCCTGACATGATTCATGTTCATAAATCTACTGGTGGTTAAGTAGAATGTCAATGATAGTGGAAAGACCTACCACACTGGTGGAAAACATATTGGGTAAGATCCTGATTGACTGATCCTTCCCACTAGAAACTTCTCAGATGATTCACCAGGCGAACATAACCACAGAGACGATTCATACCCTCATTAAACTTACCTCATGGTCATCCAACAACAATAATCTGCCCGGCACTAGAAGACACCTTTGGGTTACACTAAGCTATGAGATCTGGATCCAACAGCCCATCTTACCTATTTAACCAAAATTGTTTATCTTGGGACTTAATCTCACATTTAAGCTCAACCTAGAAATTATATTCCATAGTAGTTTCATCCCCTACCAATATTAAAGTATAGAATAACATATTTGTAAAGAAACTAGCATAGTCAATCCCATACATTCCCCCCTATGTCTAATTCATGAACTCAACTTCTATGTTCTAAATCGACATCTATGGATAAAATTATTCCAGGAACTTCTCTAAAAAGTCCTTCCATAATATACAATCCGCCCACCCCATCTAGGAATGAAAATCCCCCAACACTTCACTAATCCTCGAAACATGTAATCACTCTACATGGCCCTCTTCTTGATTGGTGTCTTCCAATGGTCAACTATAGTCTAGATAGACTCAATACAGAACTCTACTCCCCCATTCCACTATCTCTATTAAAAGTAAGAGAGTGATGTAACTGAAACTCCCGAGTAAATTAAGACATACTCTTCACCATCCCCCTCTGGTTATCCTTCCACAAACTACATGATGCAAGAAAAGTTCTCACCAAACTAATCTCATTCTTCCTCACTCGACACTATCGGTTGCTCAAGTTCCACTACTGGTAGAGAATCTACAACCATAACCTCTAGTCATCTAATCCTGAAGCATCATTATAGAAGCATGTATCCATAATTCAAGGAACATAACCTTGGACACTGTTAATTATTTTTTAAACATTTGTAGTTATTCACTATAAACCCTAAAAAAGTCATTTCCTTAAACCCCACCACAAATTCAGAACTGAGGTGTTATCTCTAACCTTAACCATCATACACCTCGGTCATAGTTAACATGGGTAAACTAATTCTCATTATCCACATTTCTAATTAGACAACATTATTCCACATTTTTCATCACTTATCCATATTTAAGTTCATATTAGTCACTTTTTTAAAATAAATTACTAAAGAAAGTAAAAAATATTTAAATTTCAAAAACAAAACAAATCTTATTTTACCTTGCATTTATAAAATGATGCATGTCACAAATTAATCCAGATTTCCTAGAATGATGAATTCATACTCAAAATTCATTTAATTTTGATCCATGAGACAAATTTCATAAAATATCAATAATTATTATCACATAAAACAACAATTACATCACCCATGTTGAAATAACATCCATCTTTAACAAAAATGACTATAACAAAAATCTCACCTATGGAACTTGGGTTCTCCCCCGTACATGAGTTGACTAATATAATGCATGAGCTCATTACTGATGCCCCACTCTTCCTAGTATTCTATCTTAAAATCCTAGAAAAGTAAGAAAAAAAATAAAATTTGGCCTTAATACCAATTTGTAATGCCCGAACATGGGTGCCACACACAGGTTCCCCATTCATGTTCACTATGTAACCTCAAGTGTGCTTTTCCCATATGAAAATGGATGCCAACTAGCAGCAAGGGTATAATATCCATCATTTTAATACATTGACATCTATATCCATGTGATACACCTAGGGAAATAAATAAAAAATAGCAAAAAAAATATAACCATAACCAGAAATATACAAGTATCACACCATGATCAAAAAAAGAAATTCAGTATCCAAAACTAAACAGTAGATATGTAATTTCAATACATTTCTAATGTCAATTTGAGTAATCCCAAACAAATAAAGACAAAGAGAAATCCCAAGTGAGTCTCAAATCCATGTCTGGTTTCCTCATCTATGCTCCAACATGACTCTTCCATCCAACATAAGGCCTTTCTCCATAACCTATTATGAAATCATGAAATCTATTTGGGTAAAAATATGGAATCCCAAGTGGGGTGTGAGTATGACTCAGTAGGACACAATATACGACATCTAAAATAATTTCTAGTCAATAACTATTTATTTAGTTGTAATATGAATAATGTATATGTAATAAAGTAAATTTATTACTTTTATTTAGTTACACTTTCTTTAACCACATAACTCTTGGGTTCCTATGGACACCCGAACCTCAATACCTGGTTTGGCCCATGCCAGAGTCTTAACTATCCCAAAGGGATATCATATATATGAATTCCACTATTTCAATTCAAGATATCAATTCATATCTGAATTTCATTGTTACTATTCATCATCTCAATTCATATCAAAATTCCATTGTTACCATTCCACAATTGAACTCGTATTTGAATTCCATTGTTACCATAAAGTATCTAAATTCATATCTAAATTGCATTTTTTTCATTCATCATCTAAATTCATATATAAACTCTATAGTTACCAATCACTATCTCAATTAACAAATAAATTCTATTATTACTATTCATAATCTCAATTAATTAATTAATTAATTTAACAATTTATTAATCACATTAAAGTCTTTAATTAGTTTGAAAATTAATTAATAAAAAATTAATTAATTAATTAATTAATTAATTAATAATTTTGATCTCATTAACTAATTCAAAAATTAATTTATCAAAAAAATTCCATTAATTAATTCAATAATTAAGTAACCGGATCAATCTAATTAAGTAATTAAACAATTAAATAATCCCAAAATTCCATCAGTTAAATCAGTAATTAATTAATCATATCAATCTCACTAATTAATTGATAATTAATTAATCACACCACTTCCATTAATTAATTCATAAATTAATTATTCATGTCAATATCATTATTTAATTTAACAATTAATTAATCACAAAACACCAATAATTAATTTTACAAATTAATTAATACAATTCAACAATCCCAATATCCCCATATTTAATTCAACAATTAATTATTCCAAATCATCAATCCCAATATCCCCAATTTTACTATCCCTTAATTAATAAATTTATCAAATTAATCAATTCAAGGTATGAAACATAAGTTTTAATCTTCAAATAATAAATCTATAGTTACATATTCATAAATTAATTCTTGAATTTTGGATTTGAATAATAGACCGCCTACCATATGTTTGAAAATTAACGGCTACCAACAGATATACCCAATTTGAAGAAGAATAAATAAAGTCACAATGAAGATAACAATGTAGATTCGAAACCGAGATCCAAGATTAAATGTATAAATATATCGCTATCCTTTATCATGGTCTAGAACCAATTGATGATAAACATCCCTCTTTTATCTGTGAAGTGGAGAGAGATAGAGAGAGATAGAGATCTAATAAAAAAATCACATACACAAGGAGGTGTTGATCTTCAATCTTCACTTTTATTTTCCCAGAATAAAGGTTAGAGAGGCTTGGAATTCTTCTAGTAACCTCCAAAAATGATAAAAAAAATCACATTGTCTAACTTGTAGGTGGTTTGGGCAAGTTTAAGTGGTTAATGTTCTTCTAAATATAATTTTATTGAAAATTAAAAACATATGAATGGTTTTATGGATAGAGGCGTACAATTTTTGATACCATGCTCCAATTTTTTTTTGGGGGGGGGGGGTACATGATTTCTCCTCATTGGGTGCACAATTTGAAAAATCATGGACTAGCTGTAAATTTCCCCTCTGTTTTGGTTCCCTTGGTTTTCTGTGGGGCGCACAGAGTTTGGGAAAACCATACAGAAACTGTACATTTTCAATCTTCCTTCCCAAATTATATATTATCACCCAAACCAACCCCAATATTAACCCCCAAAACTACCAAAAACTAGGAAAACGAGTACCTATAAATAAGCATAAGACATATCCGGAAAAGACCGAGATATTACATGTGAAAACCTAATTTATTAAAGGAATAAATAAATCCTATGATTTATATGTATTCATTATATGTTTTTATAATCTCCTTTTTTTTAACATATAATTTTATAATAGTTTTATTTTGAAAATGGAATAGTTTTTCGGAACCAAATTATTTTTCGATGAACTAAATGATTTAATTTAAAAGGGAAATTAATGAATATTAAAAATAAAACATTATAAAATGTAATTCATTCTCAATACCATGTTATAAATTTTTTATTAAAGTTAAATTATGTGAATTTTCTGATAGGAATGATTTATGAGTGAATATTGGAAAATGCTAATTTTTTAAAAGAAGTTATTTTTTCATTCAATCAAGATATTTGAAAGGATCATTAGGTTTTGTATTTATTTTTTAAAATATCATAATATCAATTTTATATAAAATATTCAATATTATTCGAGAATAGTAAATATAATATTTTATTTTTATATAATCACATTTGTATTCTTAGAAAAACAATTTTTTAGAAAAATGTTTTTTTTACATTTTTGGCATAAAAATCAATACTAATTTCCACCACCTATATAATATATTAATGAAAAGTTTATGAAATATTTATAATTAGGATGTATAAATTTAGTAATGGGGATAGTTTCATTTTTGGTCATTATAAATAGAAACCTTGGTTATAATTTTTCATCATAGTAAAGTGTTTTTTGACTTAATTAGGGTAAATACATTATGAATAAGTGAAAAAATTTCATATAAAATATTATGGCATTAAAAGATTTAGAACATAATCAAATTATCTTATATATTTTTTAGTTTTCATCTACTTCATCATTAGTTGTGTATTTAAAATAATGTTTATAAGAATTATCATTGTGCCACATCCCTCAATTATACAAAGGAACCTCCAATCCTCTCTATTTTTTTACCAATTTAGAACTCTAGATCATAAAATTCCGAACTAAATAAATCCCCAAAATACTTCCCAATATATTATATATCCTTTTCTCATAAAATTAAATATCCTTGAAGGATTATGGTGTAATCCAATGAAGGTTTCTCAATGAAGAGTATAACTCTTAAATAAATGTTTCATGATTATTGATTTATCTAAATCATTAAAATCATCCTTAATCATGATAATATGATATAATACATATATTTTATATACATAATTTTTTTCATTATTATTTTAAAACCCTTTTGTTCTTCTTTACATAATATGAGAAATTAAAACATCACCCATGCGTATGTGTGGATTTCAACATCTACAAAGTGATGTCTTTTGTTTTTTATCCCATGATTATTTGACAGGTTAAAATGATGTATCAAATGAATTTATATAATTTGTATGAAATAATTATGATTCTCTTAAAAAAGATATTACGTGACTTCATAACCTTTCATGTTTTTGGAAAATGGTGATGTCGACTGTGTCTATGTATGGAATACCACCTCTATGAAGCGATGCGAAATATTGTTTACTTCTTTCATGAAATGAGGTTCATACAGATAAAAATAATTAATAAATATAATGTGTAAAAAATATTTATGATTTTTCAAAAGTAAAATATTGTCCAATTTTTTTCTCCCATTAGGAAAATGAAAACTTCGTTCATGAATACGTACAAACTACCATCTCCATGAAACAACACGATTCATTTTTCAAGACCTCCTCACATGGTTGGTTTTAAGAGTTTATTTAATGTATAAATATTATAATAGTAACATATTTGTGACTATTTAGATAAAGGAAAATTAATCAATTTTTCCGTGTTCAACACACTAATATTTTTTTATATTGGTTATAAACTTAAGGACGCCAAAACATAAAACATGAAGTTAACCATTTTAGTAACTAAATAAAACATGGTAATATAGGAAATAAAAGGTACAATTACAATGAAAAAAAATTAAAATGGTTATTAAGAAAATATAAAAATAATTTAAATTTATTATTTAGATGTTAGTGAATGTATGATGTTATATGAGACTTAAGGTATATGATTTCTTTAAAAATTATAGTTCAAAGTTTTCGTTCCAACACTATTTCTTCCATGTAAATTTTCCATTAAATTAATTTAATAAAGTTATTATTTATTAATAAATGGTTAAAAATTAATTTTTAATAAAATTGAATTTTTTTATATTGGTTTAAAAAAATAAGTTTACCACCTTCATCATGGATTAATTTTTACTTTTTTAATAAAGTTCAGAAAGAATATATTTTCAATATATAGTTCATGGGTTCCATTTCCCTCAATGATAAACAACATTCTGTATCTATATTATTCCACAATTTATCATGGGGTTATAAAGGAAATCCTATCCTCAATCATAAAGGAATTTTTACATTATACAATTTTGAAAAGAGAGTAGGTATTTATCTTTATGGCTATCTTAAAAATGAATTTTTTTTTCTTATGGGTTAAAATTTAAATTTAAAGGGTTTTAAGATAAAAAAGGATAATATTATAAATTTTTTTATATTATATAGTACGTGAGAGTTATATATAATGATAGGTGAGCCTGATATATATAATGATGATGGGTGATCCCAAAATAGTTCTCTAATGCACTGTGTGGTGATTTTGTTTTCGAATATAAAAAATGTGGGAGAGAACAAGATCTGTTAATCCTATAGAATCACCTAGTATTATGTTATTTTGGCATGTGTTAAGCATTAGTGAACATGTTTCATGAATATAATTCTCGAATTTACCTATATTATGCTTGAAGAAAGGGGTTTTAATGGAATATTTTTATTTGATGAGGTAATTATTGTTTAATAAATTTAAATGGGGAATTTTTTTATTTTCAAATAAATTTTATCATGATTTCCCATGTACATTATGATTCATTAATGGGGTTTCTTATGAATTTTAATTGGTTTAATTGGATTTATTGTATAAAATTATTATTTTATCATGTGGACATTTTATATTTATATTCTTAAAGTAATATTTTTAATAAGGTAAATTTTTTCATCTGTTTTATGTTATCTCAATAGAAAAATATGATTCCTTATTTTTTTTAACATACTATTAATTTTTTCTCATCACATGTTATAAAATGTTTTTTATAGGATCTAATGATTACTAATCCTTTTATGAATGTAAAATATTTCTCTATATTGACTGATCATAAATGAAGACGAATAGTCTTGAATAAAACATGAGTGTAAACGTGAAGCAATATTTGTGTGGAAAAAGGTATAATATTTGAAAATGTCAAATTTGTTGTGTAATTTTCATATATAATTCTCTAAAACTCTTAAATAAAAGATCCTAGAAATATAATGAGGGTAAACCCTTTCCATAAATAATGTAATTATTGGTTTATTGTGTTACATGTGATTATATTCCATGAAATGGGATCACATCAATGAACACTAAGGGATTATCATATAGAAATACCTTTTCAAGACTTATATAGTAATATCTCACTCATGGTAGTATGTTTAAGTGAAAATAATTTCATATCAATAGGATTAACCTTTGGTTGTGTACTATACATAGGTAGTTCCGAACTATTTATAATGAAACTATTTTGGCACCCAAAATCCCCCATTAACACATGTATATATAAAAGTATACACACCCATGTCTTCAATAACAGGCTTAAACTCATCACCAATGAAACTACCTAGGTTTTAAGATGCATAATAATTTTTTTAAGAAATATGTTTATAATTATAAACTATATTTTTCCTATTTTTTCAAATAAATGTTAATAGATTAAGTAATGAGTCATTCACAATACGTATTTATTTAATAACACTTTATTTTTTCATAGTCAAATGTTACAAAAAGAACATGGAAATAATTATTAAACCTGATAAATGATTACATCCACAAAAATAGTAAAAATTAAAATGGAAAAAAAATTAAAAAATATATCTTTAGAACTAGAATCTCTCATGGACCACCATCACCTTTAAAAATCACCATTAATATAAAAATCCCACAATGATAAATAATTCAATGAAAGGATAAAGCATTTTGTGGGGTCTAAAATGAAAACTATGTAAATGGGATGTGTGAATCGAACATGTTTGGAAATGTTATTTATAAAGGAAATAAATATAGTTTTTGAAAATATGATCATTAGAGATATTATCAGTGTAGATATGCTCAATGATCACATATCCAATAGGTCTACTGATTTTGTGTTTTATTATGTATCAAATTTAATTACTCATAATGAAATAAAAATATAATGTTAAAATAGTATAAATAAATAAATATATTTACTCATTAAATATAAATATTGTTAGTATCAATAAATTAATATATAATGTATATATAAATTTCTCTGCCATCAGCTTTGTAGGCCATTTGGGACGTGGCTATTTTGGAGGGATGGCAACATCGGGAGGGACCATGCTTGCATCAGATCGTCGAGTGGCCTGCATGGGGATGGTGGTTGATGCTATTAATTAAATGAGGTATCCTGTCTTTTGTCATGTTTTGTTTGGGGTTGTTTGGATGTTTGCTGAACCATTTGGTTTCTCACTTTTCCCGTAAAAGTGTTGCTCCTAATAAAAAATAATTTTCAGTCAGTAATATCTTTTTTTAGAGAACCATTTTTTAAATTTTCATATATTTTTTCCTAATAGATTAAATTTTACTAATTTAATGTATTATTATTTATAAATTAATAAATTATTCTATTTTAAATTATAAATTGATATGAAATAATATTAATAACCCTTAATGTCTTAATGCATCATTTTTTCATTTAATAAATAAATTTAAAAAATTTATAATACTGATTAGTTAAAAATAACTTCAATTTGGAAATTATAATCTCAAAATTAGTTTATAATGAATTTTTGATATTTTTCTATCAAAGAATACTTTTATGTGAACATTGATATATATTGATACTTTTAATATTATGTTATTATTAATAGAGTTGAATGATATAGAAATTTATGAAAACATTTTATTGAAACTATATTTACATTAGAATGGATGTTTTTTATTACTGTTTACAAAACCTATCATATATATTTTAAACCTCAGGTATTAATTTTCTAAAAAATTATTTTAATGAATTATAAATTTATAATATTAAAATTATTTTTTAACATTTTATGAAATTGTATTAAAATTAATAGATTTGACATTTATAATTATAGGGTCCAAATTAATCAATATGTTCCACTTTGTTTAAAATCATAATGATTATTTTTATCATATGTAAAAACAAGTTTTCATAATAAAAGCTTAGATGTAAAAAATAATAACTAAAGGAATGAATTTATTGAAACCTGTTATAACATGTTTATAGTCATGTGTTAGAGATATTATCTAACTTATCTCACACTACAATCAATTATTGATCAATTTTTGAGGCACATGACATGTTTAACATGTTCTCCCTTTAAATTAAGTTGAAATATTTAATAAAATTTTAATCTCACCAATTATAAAATAGGCCTCTCACAACCCCTTCAATACCACTATAAAAATTTGGTTTACTAATAAAAATCCATCATATTTACTTATTCTATAATCTGATTTCAAAATCAACGTAAGCTCCATATTTTAACTAACATCATTTAATTTTATATTTATATTTTAAATTTATTTTGAAAAATATTATATTATTAATTATTTAAATATATTATACATAATGTTGTTATATTTTCAAGATATATATTAAGTCCCTCTCTCCTTTTCTATATGATAAGTGTAAACAATAATCGTGCATATGAGAAAAATATCAGCTCCATGATATATATTGCTTCATTTTCCTTTATAAACATAGAATGATGGTGATAATATGGAATTTAATATGTAAGTATGATAATTATATCATGTTTCAGGTTCTTAAAAAAATAATTCATATTAATATTTTTTCCCGCACAATGTGAAATGAAATCATCTTCTATGCGTATGTGCCGAATACCACCTCCATGGAATGAAATATACAATTTTAACTACTAAATTCATAGATGGATATAAATTATAATTGATGGGTACATATAATATATATTATTAAGGAATAAAATGGATATTATTATTAATAAAAATAAAATAACATTAATGATAGTTGTTTTTCAATCCATCGATATCAATAAATAAGTCCAAACTAATTCATCACTAATTTATTCTTCATAAATAATAGCAAGAATCTCATATAACAGGATTATTAAATTATTTATAATTAAAAATAATAAATTCCAATATATTACATGACATAATAATGATAAAACAGGAATAAAATAATGGCTACCAAAATCTACATTATAATGATTGCACGAAACAATTAATGTTACAAACACCCAATAGATAAAATTAGAGATAAATAACTCATATATTCATCATAAATAATCATAAATGGATTATATAAAAGTTAAATGTATATGATAAATTTTATTAGAAATATTATTAAATTATATCTGTATTTTTACAATATCTTAGTGCACATTCGATTGTGTAGGAATAAAGATATGTTTTTTTACTCAAATCATTTTAACAAGTCAATATCACTCCACTTCCATTATGATATTTCATGATTGAATTATTATGCACTATGATGTTGTTATGTTGTATTTTAAACACGTTTTTTTGGGGAAATATTGTTTGGAATGAATCATTCTACATTGATGAATGCATCGTTTCATAAAAAAAATTTCCGAATAATTCTAACATACATTAATAGATAATATATCTATATATATATAAATTTTACTTATAAAAATTTTTATCCATTCCCAAGTGGAAAATAATTTTATTTATCTATATTGATACTTAAATTCCCATTTATTAATTTTAATTAAATGATTAATTATACCTTTAATAATATGTGTTTTCCATAAATGTATTTTTTTAAAATTAATATCATTTCCATACCATGATTTTATATTCTTTTCTTATACTTAAAATTATAATGTATGTTTAATTTATTATCAAGATATCTTTAAGGTAATTTTGTTTGATTTATATTTCTAATACATTTTCTAATCATCTATTTTTTTGGAATGTGACATGGAAATCATATCTTTTTAAGGTGATATTAAGGATTAGTATTTAAGAAAAATTCATTTTGTGTGTTTTTCTTCGATTTTAAAAGAATTATTATACAATAGTGTAATGGTTAATATAAAATATATGTTATTTCTATAATATTGTTTTTGGGAGTTTGACTTTTTTGTGTCAAATTAAAATATTTTTTATATGTGATATCTTTATAAAAATTTTAAAACAAATTTTATTCTCATGGGTTATTTATGATAGGATGAAGTATTTGACTTTATGTGGAAATAAAATGCATGGATGATGATATTTGGGGTACTATATATTATTCCAATTTATTGGTTAATGTTTTATATATATATAGATAATAATTTTCTGAATGGTTATAATTTCGGAGGAGCTATGCGTATAAGGATGAATGTGGGTATAATTGTGATTTAGATTTTCTCACAAGGCTATTTGTGGGTATAATTAAAGTTAATATATGATCATTTTTCTGCCCTATAGGTTATAGGTATGTTTAATTTAGTGTTTGGACTATTATTTTTTAGTATATAATGTCTTTAGGGAGTCCAGGATAAAATATTTTGAGATTTGGGGGAAACTTGAAAAGCGCAGGGTATATGAAAAGTTAGTAGTAACTATGTGGTAACCATATGATATTTATTTTTTCATTCCAATTATGATTTTCATGGTTTAATCATGGTTTTTATAACAATGTGGATATTCGTGGTAAACCGTGTGTTTTTGTTTTAGTGGAATGTCGATTATTCATGGTTAGAGAATAGTTATTCTAGTCATTTATTTGGGCCATGAGAGCCATGTAGGTTTATTAAAAATAGAAAAATAACCCAATGAATTTGGTCATTTTATCTATAATATCATCATAATACCTAATTTTCTCAAACCATACCATCATTTATTCTCTATTGGACTATCCCATTTATTCCTTAGTGAATCTCGATCGATTATGGTGCATCTCTTCCAGTTATGTTTCAATTCCCAACAAATATCTCCTACAATTTCTAGATCTTATATTGATATATATTTTTCATGATCTATTGTAATTCCAATAAAATTTTATTTTTGTATATAGAGGGTTTTATAGGGGATTAATGATGTTTATTGTAGATCTATGCTTGTGGGGAAAAAATCTACTTGTATACCATCATCAAAATCGATGGTGTTGATGTTTCATCCATTGGTGAGGTTGGTGTCTCTATTTAATGGAATATTTAAAATGGAAAAATTTATTCTCATAAGATATCATTTGGTTTGATAATATGAAAATTAATGGTTACTTAATTTAAGGATTATATTTAAATCCATTATTCATACATGATCTTTAGTGGTGATGAAAAATGTTTTTAATGGGGTTTTTTTAAAAATAGTTTTCATAAACATTATGTATTGGATGAAATACCACAATCATATTTTGAAAATATAAGTCTTGGATTATACTTCTGATAATAGATGTTATTATAACTATGGTAGTACCTTAGGATATATAAATTATTAAGGAACTAAGATTCACTATTCAAGATAGGGTTCCTTGGATATCATCAAATCATAGACTCCATCTCGAAATAAATTTGATCATAATTATTGGAAATTATATGCATTAATATTATTTACTTTGTTACTAGTTTTAATATGTATTTATTACTTGGTTATTATCAATTATTTGATCAAACATATTTTTCTTCCCATTTATTAAGGAATGGGATATGGATTTTTTATAAATGAAAAATAAAGGTATGTTTTAATTAAATTTATTTACATAAGAAATGATTTATGAAACTAGTCTTCTTTTAATGATAGAACTAAGAGTTTCATGGTCAATTTATTTTTATAGATTCAATATGGTAGCCTACTGGGATTTTCATTACATAATATATATTATTTTTGGACCATATATACATGGTTTTATTAGATTTAGGTAAAGGGGAGGGTTTAAATTATCATGGAGACACCTTCTAGTTTATTTGAACTTTAGGTCATTTTGGATGGTTGTGACTGATGGTCACGTGATGATAGACTCTGGGATCGTGGTTTTTATTTTGTTTTAGACCATTGGTATTCTGTTATCTTATGTCTCATGCTTGTATCTAGAATTCAATTTTAAAATATATCTTGAGTTTATATTAATATATATTTCTTTTTGGATATATGGAATGTATTAGTGATATTCTAGGTTAAATCATTCCAACTATTTACTATAATGATAACCAGGTGCCTGTTGATTACACCTCCTCCTGAAACGGCCCGAAGGCCTTCAATTTTTTATTTATTAGATAGATCTCCTTTTTTGGGAAGAATGGGAATACCCAAAAGAAATCATGGATGTAGAGAAATCACAACCAAAGGACAAAAGGAGTAAAACCAGACTGACAACCGGAGCTGCCCCTCTCTAGCATTTGATCATGATGAAGTTTGTCATTGTTGCAAGGAAAATAGGCTAGCAAGTGTCCTGTTTCAATGCATAGGACCGATCCAATGGCTGATGCCATAGCCTCTCAAACAACCGAATCCAAAAAGCACTACAAAGATGAACCACCAACTCTGAATCATCTCTAGGGAATGTTGTAATGATCGAGTCCAGCTACACTAACTTCAAACCTTCAGGATCAAACTAAACTCACAAATGATGTCCATCAATCACTTAACATAACATCAAATTCAAATCATCAACATCAAAAAAATCCAACAACAAAGATTTTCATAAATCATACAACCAACTTCAAAAATATCATCGGCAAGAGAACCAAAATCACTAGGAGAAACTCAAGAAGACAATCTTGTACACCATAAGACCTGTACCAATATTCGGAGTCGCCGCCGGAAATAACCCTACCACCATCCGTGATAAATCTCCAACCATCTGTATAAGCTACCTGAAGAAGCCACAAATGGGAAGCTAGAGACAGCGAGGAGCAGTAGGGGACCTCCAGTGGTGGTGACACTTCAAAAACATTCCAAACCTGCAAAAGACAAAAAGATCCCCCCCCCTCTGTGCTGAACTTGATATGATGTCGGGACACACAAGGGGATGGGGAAGGGAGTGAACTGAATCCTTCATCGAGTCGTGATGACTTCAGTCCAGGAAGCCAGATAACGACGAGTCTCTTTGGAGTAGAAGCTGGTGCGACGAGGCCGATTTCAATATATTCCAACAGCACACTGACCTGGAGAAGAGGCACCGAGCCATATCGAATCTTTCTAGAGGAGGGGAGGAAATTATTCTTTAATGGAAACCCTATCCTCATGTGGGAGAAAGGTATCCACCACTCCGAGGCCTCCTCCAAAATATAGTTGACTACTAAAAGTGATTGAAAATGTGCATTGGGTGTTATGGAAGGCCATATTGGGTGATGTGTCTAATTGAATCGGGTGGGTTCATTACAAATTGTTAATAAATGATGGTTATTTTATGGGGTTGGTTGTTAGGCTAAATTAGAATAATCCCAAATCATGTGGTAAGTGTTTAATGGTGCTAGGTATGGTAAATTTAGTGTCAAACCTTGAGTAACCATGCTTGGTAGAGGTTTTTTTTTCAATTTCAGGATCTTTATTATAGTTTTTATTCTTTAATAGTTACACATTTAGATATTTTCTTTCAGTTTATAATGAGTATTGAGAGGTATTCATGTTGTGAGAGACTCATTTTCTGGGTGAAAAATAGAAGTACGATAAGGTACACAATTTATAAACATGGTTCGAAAAATGATGCATTTATTCTTGGGAAATCATGTAAATGGAAATGTAACCTTCCAATAAAAAATGTATGGGTGGTAAAAATTTTAAATAACAATGCATCCAAATGATGAATATTGTGAAAATCTAGATTTTTTGTTTTTTCTTTTCCTTATCGTATGAATCTAAAACTGTTGATAATTCTTGTTTTTCTAGAGATTCAATGTTGATTGTTAGTGTTCTAACTTATAAATTCACAAGTTTATTTATTTCCTAATTGAATTTTATATCTAGTATTTAATTTATATTTCACCATGAAGAATAAATTATAATTTAGGGTAGGAAGCTATGAGGAATATTCTACTTGAAAATCTTCCAGTTAAACCTAATCTGCTAGAAGCTATAATATGGACTATCCATACAATATGTTAGGTGGCTAGTGTAAACTGAGCTATAATGGTGGATCGTTATTTTGATTTTACCAAGAATAACAAACCAATATTTCTTAGTGATATAGGAACTCAGGAACAAGTGGAATAGATCAAAATGATCGAAATAATGTTATCCTTTTTTTGAAGACTCTCGATGATTCTATGGTGGTATTTTCAATTTATATTCATGAAGGAACATAATATAAGTAGTTTGAATCTATCATGATTACTAAAATACAAGCAGTTCTATCATAGAACACCTTTAAGATGACCTTCAACTGACATTTATACCCTAAAACAATTTCTAGGTGGAAACAAGATGAGATCTTATGACCTTCAAGAAAAGAGTATGATCTAGGATAGAGTACATTAAAAATATATTATAGTTCTACCAATTGTATTTAGATTTTATTACTGGTGAATTAATCATTGGTATGTGGTTTTAATGGGTAAATTCTATAGGATGTGGTTGTGGATTATAATTATGTACTTACTAAATTAGGGAAAGATTGTCAATAAATATTTCATGGATGAGGTAGACATTGCAAAAATTACTGGTCTCTACGGTGTTTTAATGTCCATAAGTGGAATCATGATTTTGTTTTTTAGATATAGTTGCATGAGAGGAAGGCCACACCTGGGTAGTGGTTGTGGTTTTATGTAGAAATCTTCATATATACATTTGGATTGAATCTAGTGTGGGAGATATGTCCCCACCGAACGTAATTGCAAGACAACACCCCGAGAATTCCATATATGTAGACTATATGTTTATCTAAAATTATTTTATGGAAAGGTACCACAATGCAGTTTTTAGGGATCCAAAATTACCAATAGAACTCTATTAAAGTGTGACTCAATGAAGGTATGTGGATCTCATTCATATACTAAATTGGATACCTAGGAAATAAGGAAAGTATAAGGAGGAGATGAGCTTGGGGATTTTTATGAAGTGGGATATGAACTATAGGAATATGGAAAATGGAAATTTACTATGAGAGATATGATGTTTACCTTATAATATATTTTTCAATAATTGTTCAATACTAGGGTAACTCATTACATATAATCATTTAATTTAAGTGATACACTGGATCTGTGTTTGATTCGTATTCCCTTACAGATGGATCATTCCATTCCATTATAAAGGTTGTTGGGGAATGGTCTTAAATTCATTGAGTTCCAGAGAATGATTTATAACATCAATGACCTATGAGATGTCCTGGTTCAAAAAACATATATAATAGACCTTATAGTTAAAATATATTGGATGATTAGGTTTGAGTCCTTAATCGATTGTTATGATAAAGAAATTCCATTTTTTTCTAATGATTGTCCCCCTCAGGTCATTTAGGGTGAGTGGGATCAAAGATTAGGGAGATTAGTGACCATTGTTCTAAATACTGAGATGATTTCATGCTATTCAATGGATATTTTTCTTGATTCAATTCACTAGAATTTAATTATCCCACATACTTATTTAGTGAGTGTGTAACCTAAGTTATTTTTAATGATTTTCTTGTTAACACCCTAGATGGAGGCCAAGTTTACTATCTTCCTGATCTGTGGGTTTCGAACCCTCTCTAAAATATCATATAATGTGAAACTCTATAATTTGATTGATATTGATGTTCATCATGATGATATAGTGGCTGGTGGATTTATTCATGTTATCATGTTACATTGGTATTTCCTATCTCTCATCATAAATAAGGTAGACATAATCCTCTATATTTTTGTTGATTATTGAATGTTCAATCAGGTTATTATTGGGAACAAATATACCTTCCAGAGGATTTATGATATATTTGATGAACTCATAGGAGTCAGATGGTTCACTAGGATTGATATATGATCATTATACCATCATTTATGAGTCTCAATAGAGAAGATACCCAAGACAACATTTTGGAGAAATTATGGGTATTTAGAATTCTCAATTTTTCTATGTTAGTCTACTAAGTCTCTTAAAATATTTATGAAATTGATGAATAAGATTATTAATTGGTTCCTAGAACCAAGTGATGTAATATATGTGGAGGATATTTTTGTAAACCTCGTTAAAATTGGAAGACATGAATCATTTTGTTGTCATACTTATATTTTTGAAATAATATAGTCTGTATCTGATGATATTGAAGTGCACGTTCAGGATCTAAGATAATATTTTTCTAGGAAAAAAATATATTTGAGAGTGATATATTAGTGGGTCCTGAGAATATTGATAAAACTACATCGTGGGAACTACATATAATTTAATTTGAGATTATGAGCTTTATGGGATTAACATGATATAAAACGTTTTTTAAGGACATCCCAAATCATATTTTTCCAATGACTGAGTTGATCCAAAAGGGTTTCTATTTTATGTGTAATGAGTAGTTCTAGAGATCATTTCATGATATTAATGTAAAATTGAATTTGGATCATGTCCATAATCTTCACAAGACACATTTGATATATAATTTTTATTGTGATTCCTCAGTTATGAGGTTGAGGTGTATCTTAACATAGGGAAATTAGGGGGGATAAAACCATTCTCAATGATTACTCCTTCAAGAGAATAACAATCATACTAGTGTCCAAGATTTTTTATCCATGGTACAATATTTAATGAATGGGAACCACTATAACTTTGTATAGTTATTTATAATGTTTTTAGATTAGAGGATCCCTGTTTATATATTCACTATGGTATGAAATAATGAAAAAGATTCTGATTGAGTATCTTTGAACATTTTATTTTTTTATTTTACATAAAAATTGAAAAAGGAATATGGTAACTAAATCCCTGAGATGGTAGTTACCAACGTAGTCCATGATGTAATACGTGGAGGTGTGGTATTTAATGGGTCTATTTTTAGAGATGACCTTGGAAGTGGAAAAGGCTAATAACAGATGATCTTAGATATTATGAAATATGATTCAAAAATTTAGGATTAGATATTACTTAAGAATGAAAATATTTTTATTTCTAGTGTTGTAGAAATATAAAATATGTTTGGGGGACCTCAGGTGTTTGGTCTCATTCATTCAATTCCACCTTTTGTTTCCATGGTATATTGGTTATCTTGATATATCTGAGGAAATAATTTATGGATAGTGGGAATTAGTCTAGACAGACTATACACTATAGAAATACTATGATGTATCATGATTTTTGATGTTGTTATTGGTTTCCATGGATGAGGCGATCGATTATATAAAACATATTATGATGGATTATTTTTTACAAGATTATGGGGGAGAACTATACATATTCCCAATTATTGTATCCCTTACCCATTAATATTTTTAAATGTATTGAGATATCTATAGACATCAGGATTGGACATCCTTATACACCTTGTGGAAGTGATAATATATTTGGGACCATTGATCGTCTCCCTAAATCAGCTCACCTCCATCAAATTATTGTTTAGAAAAATGTAGAACAGATCACGAGCTTGTATATCTGAGACACTGTGGAGTTCTGTAGAGTTCATTATATGTTTTTCTTCAAATATATACTCACAATTTAAATCTTAATTTTAGTGGGGATTATAGAAGGTGATGTGTTTTAGTTTAAATTCATCATCAAATATCATCCCCAAATGGATGGTTAGACTAAGCGAGCCATCCATATTCAAGAATATATTATTCAGGAGTGAATTCTTAACTTCAATATTTCATGAGAAAATTATATTCATTTGACCCAATTTTCTATTAAAAAATATTTATAAATATTTTATTAAAATGGTTTCCTTTGAGATAATGTATTCATTTCCATTTAATCTCTGTTTTGTGGGGATGATCCTAGTGAGAAGTCACCTATAGGAATGAGACTTCTACAGAAGATGATAGGGATGGAATAATTTAATTGAAAGATTACAGGGACAACATGGAGATTCTAGAAATCATATTTTGATCACCATTATTGACCATTCTAATTTTGGGTTGGTTATTAGACTTCTCATAGAGTTTCTCCTCAAATGGGGCATCATTTCTTGGGAATGTAGGATAAGATGGATTGATGGTATATTGGTCTATTAGATATTTTTTAGAAACATGCAATGGAGGAATATCATTTGAACATACAATCTCACATGACAAAGATTCATAACTTGTTCCATATTTTTGTAATGGGAACGTATCAATTAGTTCATTCCCACATGATTAAATAGTAAGATGCTGATCTAGAGCCTGAAACCATAGTGATTAACCATCCAGTTCATATTATGGATTTCCATGATATTATATTTTATGGTAAAATGATTTCATTAGTCCATTTATATTAGAATTCTGTACCTGATGGACATGTTTCATGGGAAGAGGAAGCATTTATGATTCAATAATGGCCTTATATATTTACATGTATAGGTTCCTAATTGATTTTTACGGGAAGTATGTGGAAGGATTTTGGGAATAATGACATCCTACAGGTCACATGAATGTTATCTTTTTGGGTTTTGATTAGCTATTTTGATGTTCTAAAGGCTTTTGGGATTCAAGAGTGAAAATATAGTGATTTTGGGAGTAACATGCCCAGAACTTGTTCTATGAACATGAGGTAACCCAAGAATAAAAAACATAAATATTACATCATTCTAGATAAATATTTAGTACATATAAAAATTATACATTCCAAAGGGTCGTAATGGTTTTGTGTCTTAAGATACTAGACACATAATAAACATATATACTAAAATACAATCAATATCTCCCTTAAATATCATCATATTTGTACCCTTACAGACATATCATACATATAAACTTCCATCAAAACCTAGCGAAGGAAAACAAAAGTAAGGATGAGATCAAATTCTCAGTATGGATAAACGTAAATGATATCAATCATAAAATCATAATATAGTCATAAGGGTTTGATATAAAATTCAATTCATTTTTTCAACATATAATATTCATACATAGAATTTTTATGTCATAATCTATAAAATCATGTCATTTTTATATGCATGAGTAATATTGGTGTCAAATCGGTAATCATCATTCATGTGTCATAACATAGGCATGTTTTATCATAAGAAGAAGATATAATAATATTTTGAACACATCTATTATAATTGATTTCCCTTCATAATCATGTGATCATGGCTAGAATATATGATACTCACACATAAAAATTTGAAAATTGGAATTCATAATCATATCTACATGTAATATTGTGAGTATATCTAGAAGTAATCATTCTCACATATCAAAATGTGAACATAGATATCTATATCCATGTCATATCTTACTATTATCATCTCATTAGACATCTATATAACATTAAAAATTTCATTGTAGGTATTTAAGGGACCCAATATCTATATAATTATAATCACTTTTAAGTATTAAAAAAGTTCATTATTTTTTCATTTCATTATAGCTTAACCCTTGTAAAAGAAAATGGGTTCCGTTAATATTTATTTATAATAACATGTATCCATATAGAGAATTAATAAGGATGATTCCATTGGATCATTTACCTTTTAAATAATCTATAACATCAAAGGGTTGTTGTACATCTCGAACCCCTCGTTGTTTGATTTTCATGATCACAATCACCTTATTACTTGTCTAACATTGTTTTAAGTGTTTTTGTTTTATAGGCAAAAGATTGCCAAGGAAATGGGCCATGAAGCAAGTCTAGTGGACTGAAATTCAGTCCACCGGCCAACCGGTGTGATAGCACCGGCCAGCCGGTGGACCTGGCAGAGGCATTGCCCACTGTCAGGTTCCACCGGTCAGCCGGTGTCTCTGTCACCGGCCAGCCAGTGGCACCCAACCCCAACAGTGATGGCTACTGTCTGCCCAACGGCCAGCCGGTGGCTCTGGCACCGGTCGGCCGGTGCTTCCTGGGCAGAAGGTCCTCTCAACATCCAAGGCACCGGCCAGCCAGTGGCCTTGCACCGGCCAGCCGGTAGCCCAGTCAAACTAGTCGTTGGCTTTGACCAGTCAACCTTCTTTTGGCCTCCAACGGCTCCGAGGCCTTTTCCAACGGCTCCAAAGCCCTCCAACGGATACTTGATGGTTCCTAGCCTATAAATAAAGGCCTAGGAAGCACCGGAACAACACCCAAGCCACCGGACACATTGTTGAACATTTGGCGAACCTCCGGCGCTCCACCTTCAAGGATCCTCAAGTGCTCCAACCATTTTCCAATCCAAGGAGCACCTCAAGAAGCTTGGGAGAGCACGCTACATCAACTCCATCATACCATTGGCGCCCAAGTCTTCCTCCATAACGGTTTTTTCTTATTTATCTATTTTGAGCTTAAAATTGGGTTTGTGCCTACAAACCCCAAACCTTTTCTCATCCTCCCTTTCTTTTGGGTTTCACATCACCTCTAAGGTGTGAAGAGGTTGTCAAGCTTTCTTTTAAATAGCTTGAGAAATAGGTGAGCTATCCTTCACCTGTAAGAAGGATAGTGGGTTCTTACTAAACCATTAAAAGTAAGTGGGTTCTTGCTCAACCAACAAAAGCAAGCTGTAATAGGTCCTAGTGCTACCTCAAAGCCTAGTGGGTTTCTTGCTAAAACCATTGAAAAGCAAGCGGTAGGAATCTCTCAACGGTTGAGTTGGGAGCGGAGACGTAGGCCGGGTTTTGGCCGAACTCCGTTATCAATTTCTTGTGTGATTGCCTCTTTTATTTTCCGCTGCATTTCACTTTGATTTTAAATTGTTAATTTTTTTTAAAAAGGCAATTCACCCCCCCTCTTGCCATCATCCTTGTTTTCTCCGACCCAACAATTGGTATCAGAGGAATAATTTGAATAATTCCCTAACCAGTTTCCAATTAAAGATCCTATTTTTTTGATGGCTTCTACCGCTTCTTCCTTTCAATCCCCCGAAGGACATTCTTTGGATCGTGCTCCATTATTTGATGGAGCCGATTATACTTTTTGGAAAACCCGCATGTCAACTTTTCTTAAAATCATTAGCTATCCTATTTTTAGAATTTTTATGCATGGCTTTACGCTCTCTTCTCCCGATGAGTCTAAATGGACCCCTGCCGACATTGCATATTTCGAGCTTGATGGCAAAGCCATGAATGCTCTTCATTGTGGCTTAGACCGTAATGTTTTTAATTGTATTTCTTCTTGCACTACCTCTTATGATCTTTGGAAATTTTTAGAACTAACCTATAAAGGTACTAGCGAGGCTCCAAAGCAAGAATCCGATCAAAAGCAAGAACCCGACGAAAAGATCAAGCCCGTTTGCCCACCTCACAAGAAAAGGGCCAAGAAGAAGAAGAAGAAGGCTTTAAAGAAAACTTGGAGTGATAGCTCCTCCTTCTCTTCTTTCTCCTCGAGCGACAATGGTAATAATTGACTAATGGAAAAACATGAGGTATCTTCCTCCTCTTCTTCCTCATCGTCTTCTAGTTCTTCAAATTCTTTCAATCATTTGTCATATGAAGAACTCCAACATGCTAGAGACCAATTAGAAAATGGTTTTCATGAGCTTTCTTCAAAATTTGTTTCTTTGAAAAAGTCTTTCAAAAAACTCTCCGAAAAAGAACAACTTCTCAAAGAGAAGGAGGAGATGTCCCTAAAAATCCAAAATTTTCCTGATGTTGATTCTTTAGAATCAACCATCAAGGACCTTAGAGAATCGCTAGCAAAGTTCACCCAAGGTGAACAAAATCTGTCCAAACTCTTAGGTTCTCAACGAATATCTAGAACCACCAATGGACTTGGCTACACCAATATAGCTTCGTCCTCCCATGCACCCACTGTTTTTGTAAGAGGGAGCTCTAGTTTTAAATTTTTCAATTATTGTAAGAAACCCGGGCACATGATATATGAATGTAATTGCAAAAATGCCCGGTACGGCCAACCCAAGTCTATTTTCTATTCCGACGAATTTTATAGGAGAAGACCCGCCATGAGACAAGTATGGATTGAAAAATCCCTTATAGCGAGTCTCTCCGGGCCTAAAATTGTTTCTTTTCAAAATCCCTCTCCCCGGTGATTCATTGTTTTTATTTAGGGGGATTTAGGATCTTTTAAGCCTTTTTGTGTATTCAAAATTTTTCATTTCATACTCAACACTTGGTATCAAAACTCTTAATTCAAATTTTTCTTTTTCAACTCTTGGTTTCAATTCTTTCAATTCAAAATTTTCTATTAAATTTTCATTTCTAAATTTCCAACAGTTGGTATCGATTTTTTTTCAAAACTTTCAATTCAAACTGTTATTCAATTTTTGATTCAAAATTTCAAAAATTTCATTTGGTTTCAAATTTCAAATTTCAATTGGTTTTTGATTCAAAACTTTCAATTCAAACTGTTATTCAAATTTTCATTTCAAAAAATTTCAATTGTTTTTCAAATCCATTTCCCTCAATCAAGTTTTATGCCCCATTCTATTTTGATAATCACAAAGGGGGAGAAATTTCCTGATTGATTGGGGGAGAAATCTTTTCTATCATGCTTTGATTTATTTTCAAATTATCCTTTAAAAATGTCTTTAATTTCAGTATTTTACTTTGTTTGTTTCGGTGATTGTGATCATCAAAATAGGGGGAGATTGTTGTACATCTCGAACCCCTCGTTGTTTGATTTTCATGATTTACAATCACCTTATTACTTGTCTAACATTGTTTTAAGTGTTTTTGTTTTATAGGCAAAAGATTTCCAAGGAAATGGGCCATGAAGCAAGTCTAGTGGACTGAAATTCAGTCCACCGGCCAACCGGTGTGATAGCACCGGCCAGCCGGTGGACCTGGCAGAGGCATTGCCCACTGCCAGGTTCCACCGGTCAGCCGGTGTCTCTGTCACCGGCCAGCCGGTGGCACCCAGCCCCAACAGTGATGGCTACTGTCTGCCCACCGGCCAGCTGGTGGCTCTGGCACCGGTCGGCCGGTGCTGCCTGGGCAGAAGGTCCTCTCA
Organism: Viscum album; assembly: GCA_963277665.1. Taxonomy (NCBI): domain Eukaryota; kingdom Viridiplantae; phylum Streptophyta; class Magnoliopsida; order Santalales; family Viscaceae; genus Viscum; species Viscum album. Next base: position 1,986,752,032 of record OY728122.1, read on the forward strand.
ACATCCAAGGCACCGGCCAGCCGGTGGCCATGCACCGGCCAGCCGGTAGCCTAGTCAAACTAGCCGTTGGCTTTGACCAGTCAACCTTCTTTTGGCCTCCAACGGCTCCGAGGCCTTTTCCAACGGCTCCAAAGCCCTCCAACGGATACTTGAAGGTTCCTAGCCTATAAATAAAGGCCTAGGAAGCACCGGAACAACACCCAAGCCACCGGACACATTGTTGAACATTTGGCGAACCTCCGGCGCTCCACCTTCAAGGATCCTCAAGTGCTCCAACCATTTTCCAATCCAAGGAGCACCTCAAGAAGCTTGGGAGAGCACGCTACATCAACTCCATCATACCATTGGTGCCCAAGTCTTCCTCCATAATGGTATTTTCTTGTTTATCTATTTTGAGCTTAAAATTGGGTTTGTGCCTACAAACCCCAAACCTTTTCTCATCCTCCCTTTCTTTTGGGTTTCACATCACCTCTAAGGTGTGAAGAGGTTGTCAAGCTTTCCTTTAAATAGCTTGAGACATAGGTGAGCTATCCTTCACCTGTAAGAAGGATAGTGGGTTCTTACTAAACCATTAAAAGTAAGTGGGTTCTTGCTCAACCAACAAATGCAAGCTGTAATAGGTCCTAGTGCTACCTCAAATCCTAGTGGGTTTCTTGCTAAAACCATTGAAAAGCAAGTGGTAGGAATCTCTCAACGGTTGAGTTGGGAGCGGAGACGTAGGCCGGGTTTTGGCCGAACTCCGTTATCAATTTCTTGTGTGATTGCCTCTTTTATTTTCCGCTGCATTTCACTTTGATTTTAAATTGTTAATTTTTTTTTAAAAAGGAAATTCACCCCCCTCTTGCCATCATCCTTGTTTTCTCCGACCCAACAAGGGTGTTATCATTGAATAAAATATCTTTAAAATGATTACTTGAATTTTTTTTGAAGAAAATATCATTTTCATTTCAAAATAACTTATTTAAATATAAAAAACTCCAGAATATAATTAATAAAATATTTTTTCAAGATAACCATTAAAAATTGTACATTAATATTCTAAATATAGAGTATTTTTTATAGTGGGAAAATATGTTCATAAGGTTTATGTTAAAACAAAGATTTGGGTTACACCTTTGGTTAAATGTACCTCATTTGGAAAATCACAAAAAGATTCCATGGAATAATTATCATATATTGTAAAATATGGGGAAAATGTATTTAAAAAATCATTATATAACAGAAAAACCATTCAAGAAAATATTTTATGAAAAAATAGACAAGGAATAAAAATATTCAAAACCATAGTGGAATTAAGGGTATTTTTTCATAAAATAACTTTCCTGATCATTTTGAGTACCTAAGAGATGAAAATAGAAATATTAAAAGAAAAATACATGAATAACCATATGGGATGAAAATATATGAGCTCTCGAGTTCATGATCTATATAATTTTCCTAAATATAAATTTATCATGGGAAATATTGAAAATAATTGAAATTGTATCATAAATCCCTTAACTCAAGTCTCTATTTGTTTAGTGAATGTTAAATCCTGTTGGAGAATAAATATAGTAATATTATAAATCTTTTCCAAATAAGTATTAATATATAAATTTCTATTCACAATTCGTTTATAATTTTCAATTATTCTTCTATTAACAATTGTTCCATAAAATGGATTTTTGGATGAAAACAGATCCATTTTCCATGCATATTCCAGTATAATGGTTTCTTTATCTCACTTTGCTCATGGTTACATCATAAATTGAATATTATTCATGAAATGAGAATTTTTTTATACATTATATACTATTTTGATCATTTACATAAATTATTGATGAAAAATTAATTAAATCATCTCCTGGAGATGATAGTATGTACGTGCACACGAGTGAGGATTCCACTTTTCGATAGATGGGATGAAAATAAATTAAATAAAAATTAACATTTCCATAATTATAATAATATCACATATATCATATATATTCCTAAAATATATAATTATACCATAAATGTGACATGATGATGAAAAAAAATCACATTACTATAAGGAGGTGGTAGTCAACATGTATACACAAACATTGGTTTATTTTCATATAGGATGGATAAAAGGTAGATAATGGTTGTTCTATTATTATAATAGTAATTTTATTTTGTTTATGATATATTTTTTTTATTTATAATGGATACCATATATTTATATGATGGAAAAGAAGGAATTAAATTGAATGTAATCATTTAAGTTTTATATATCATAGTTGATAAACCACTTTTGGATATCTCTTTATGTCTTGAAAGGATCGATTTTTTGGAAGAAAGGAAGATCTAAGAAAATGGAATAGATTATAAGACTGTATTAGGGTATGTATTTTTTGAGATATGTAGATAATACATAGTTAATAAAGGAATATGATGTTCCCTTTTATAAATGAGGTGAGGATCACACTTGGAATTACTTAGAGTCTAAAATTAATATAAATTAAGTTTCATGTTAATGTTGAAAAATTCATATATTTTGAATACAGAAGAAGTACGATTTAAAATAATCACATAAAATAATATTTAGAAAATTTTATGTAATTTTTTAATTATTATCTCTAATTTTTAACCACTTTAAACAATTTTGATCATTACTAAAACAAAAAATAATTTTTACAATTCAGGGGTAATGAAAGTTACTATAAAAGGAAAAAGGAACCATATATTGTAAATGAATTATATTATAGATAATATCACATTATCATAGAAAAATATATTATTTTTATAAATTTGAAATCATTTTTTATATTATTATTTAACATAAGATACCATTAAATTCATATTTAGGACTACTCGCATAGTAAAACATTTAATAGAATTAGACAAAAATGTAACTATAATATCAAATTTAAAAAATTAAAAAATACGGAAAATTTATGTACCTAATTATAGTACAATAAAAACTCAACCAAATTGTATTAATTTTAATATTTTTAGAAACATTTTTTATTTTTCTATTACTTATAAATATATTTCATCTGTGTTAGTTAACCATTTATGCTAAATATTCCATCACTAATTTTTTAATAAAAGTTAACATGATACAATAAGATATTTTAGTTTTCAGATAACCATTTAAAATCTAAAAATAACCTATTTTTATTCATATGAAAAAATATAACAGGTATTTAAAAAAAGTGAGTGACATTTTGTATATATTCACTATATAAAATAATATTATGGTCATTATCAAAGGAAAGTGGCATTAAATTTCCAAACACTATATAATATGTTTAAACTCAAAAGAAACCTATATATTGAAATAATGTAATGTTTTTTATAGGTTTATTTGCATTATATCATATTTTTATGCCAATTTTACCCATTTTACCCTTACCGAGGTGGCACATATTTACCATGGTTACTATTCATAGTTAAAAAAATAAACATGACCTCTTTTGAAAATTTTAACATCCTAATTTCAAATATGAAATCTATTTTTTCAACATTAGATTATAATAATTGATATAAATCCATTCTAAAATACACACGTAATACATAATGAGAATTTTTTTTTGATAAATGTGTTTTTATGTCGAAAAATGGATTTATTTTTATCCCCAACCTTGTGTAAATCATTAGAATAATGTTACAAAATTTTAGAGAAAATATAATATATAAATTTAATTAAAATTAATTACTTTTAGTGATTTAATTATTCTATTTATCTAAAAACCTAAAAAATGAATAAAAACAATTTTTTTAGAAAAAATCTATTTACCTTCAAATTCTTTTATCAATGGATAACCAATGAAATAATTATATATATATAGGAAAAATGAATTTTCATAATTAATATACTCCTATTAAAATATTCAAATTAAAAAAATAGTGGATAACTGTCATATTAAATAATAATGATTCAACAGTATATCATAATTCATTTAAAACCAATGTTGTATGTAAAGAAATATATCAATGAAATTAAATGTATTTAAAGATAAATATATGAAAAACGATTATAGTGTAACATTATACCCCCATTATAATAATTTCTCCCTTTAAATCTCAACACACTAATATATATAATAATGGATAATTCTTCCTAATCACATCATTGGGTTCCCAGGTAGCTTCCTTAAATTTATGGTTTCTCCACAAAACATGAAAAAAGTGATTGATATTGTTCCCCAAAACATTATACCTTCTTTCTAGATCCCCTATCAATTGTTCTACATAAGTATGATCATTATGAAATGTTATAACATTTTAGTTCCTTACATTTGTTGGATCATGTATATACATTTTTAAAAGAGATTGAAAGAACACGGTGTGAACATGAGTGATATTCAGTGGAAGCACCAAGAGATAAACTATCATCCTAATAAGATCAATAATTTTGAGGAACTGATATATCATGGGATTATATTGACATTCTTTCAAAAAATCACAACTTTTTCCCAAGGATATATTCATAATAATAACTTATCACTAACTTGAAACTCATGATCATTCTAACGATTGTCAGTGTAACTTTTGTAATGACTTTTACTTTCCCTAATATACTATTGAATGCATCTTTCTATCTTTTCCATTTCCTGATCTACCTCAGGCCCTAATAGTTTTTTCCAACAACTTTGACCCATTATTTTGGAGTTATACACTTCATAACATTGTGATATTCAGAAGGATACACAAGAATACTCTTGTGTTAACTATTATTGAAATAAAATTATAATAAATTAATGTATTGATAAAACAAAACCATTGAAACCCATAGATAAACCTCTCAATATTTCTTATTGAAATTGATAGTCCACTTAGATAAAACATATTACAGAGGATGATATGATATACTAAAACTAAACTCTATATCCACAACCAAATGAATAATTATTCATAACGTTGTGGTTAACCTCATATCTCTATTAGGAACAATTTAATGTTTTACTATGGGAAATATCACTACATACATAATATATTTATGAGTATGTAGATTAAGAGGTCAATCTTCTACAATATAAAAAAAACGTAATGACTTCTTAAAGCAATTGAATACAACCTGAATAATATTATACACCTTATATGCCTTGGGTATTTCATTAACATTATACATAATGATGTTTACAGATTCCCTTTATGGAATAAATAATCGTTATAACTTCACCTTAGACTTATATGTCTCATCATTAATTTTATTAGATACAATGAAACGAGACACAAATGATCAAATATCTCCCTCAATGTTAACCCACTAATAATATTCATTTAGATCTCTATAAATATTTATACATTACATATGAATAAAGAATAATGGGATATGAGATTTATATAATAGATCCTTCTTTAATTATGTTTTTAATGGGACACATACTTAGTTATTAAATATTATTATTCCATAACAATCATGATTTATCATATGAACATTTCTCACCTTCTATAGTTCCGCATCACCCTTCTCTTCCACATTAATTATTAATTGGATGGATAATCAAACATTCCTATTAGAAATATCTGATCTATATAATTTCATCTTAATTTCAAGAATTATAGATTGAAAATTACCAATTATTTCATATAATTCAATCCTTATCATTGAAAAAATAGTGTGGTATTTTTGAAGTACAGCATTAGATTTTTTTCACTTTCAAATGAATGTAATGTATTTTGAAGTAATAATAAATAATCAGCTAAACCATCTTATTTAGTGAATATTAAACTCCTTCTGTGTAACGTACCCAACCCTAACGCCACTAAACCAGTGCTCCGAGCCAGGTGGTAACATGAACTAAAGCATGCCTCTCCATATGCCAAAGGTTTCAAACTAGAAGCGGTGGTTTGAATAAAAAATTGGGGATACTATACACACTTTTATTAGAGTAACGCACAACAGAAAATAAAAAAAGAGCAGAACAATAATCAATATTACAAGATAATGCATAAATAACCATTCCCAAATGGGGTACAACTAGGTCCAAGAGTAAATATGAAATGTCATGCTACAAGTGAAAAGGTAAAAAAACAAAAAATAATGACAAACAGTGAAATCCCCAAAATGGTCCCCACCGCATGTTCTGGTCCTCCTCCATGTACTCCCATGCCATCCCAACTACCTATTAAGGGCCTTTTCCCTTCTACTGACATGAAATCATGATGTTTTCTTGGGTACCGAATGACGACCCGAGCTGGGTATGAATACAAATAAATTGGCCACCACCATCAGTGTCTACAAAATATCCGGTATAAACAATTGTACAAGAAAAGTGTAAATGAATAATAAATAATAAGAAAAGACTATTTTCCCTTGGCTAGTTTAGGTCCATTACCAACAATTATAACCATTCCCATATATTTCCACTTCATCCCATTCCCCAGTACTTACCATTTCCTACACATTTATCATGGGTTAATAAACACAGCAAGTAACATGGGCTCAAATTATTCAATCACATACATGAGGAAAAACAAATAGTTGTGCTATATCAATAGGAAAAATGTTAGGTCCACAAGGCCGAATACCCTGAGAGGGGGTGAATCAGGGTATTACTAATTTAAAATTAATGCCCGTTCTGATCTTGTTTCGCTGTTGAGCAAAACTCTCTTCTCTCTTTTTCCTGTTGCACAAAGTAAATAGAAAGCAAAGTATGTACAGGAAACAACAATTTTACTTGGTTCACCACAAAGGGCTACGTCCAAGGAGCATATGCCGACAAGTTGCCGGTCTTACCAAATTCCACTAATCTTCCCTAGCTGTGGATTACACGGTTCGGGCTAGATCACTTCTAAGCCCAGGCTCACTGCCTTTACAAGTTTAGGGCCAGCTCACTGCTTTCCCAAGGGTCACTCCCTATTTCTCTCTCTCTCTGGCTCACTGCCGGTGGAGAGGATCACCTTCTTCCTCTTCCTAAGCTCACTACTCTTGGAAAGAATCCCCTCACAGTTTATAGACCTGTAGGTCTCTTCATTTTCATGAATGAATGCATCTTCCTCTGTGTGTAGATGCTCTATTGAAGTAAAACATTCACCTGTAGATGAATATCTCCTTGCACTGAAGGTATCGGGAAACTTACCAGCTTCCACGCAGTCCGAGAATTACTGTTGGAACAAAACCTTACTTGGCACGCAAGTCAATCTCGGCGCGCAAGTATCGGCGCACAAGTCACAATGGGCGCGCAAGTCCTCCTCAGACACTTGCGCGACTCAAGCTTCCTCAACTCCAAACTTGCGCGACTCTCTTCCTTTTACGTCGAAACCTATATTTGCGTGCGACTGCCAACCGGCGCGTAACATCTAACACCGGCGCACAACTTCAACTACTGGCGCACACATTCACTTGCGCGACCCACACTCACCACTTGCGTGACCACCACACCTGCGCGACGGGAGCTCTAATTTCTCAAAGTGTTGAAATCCGATGAGAATGAGGAGGGGTGGTCCAGTATTTATAGGAAACCTGACCACCCTTCATGATGGCGCGCAAGTCACCTGCGTGAACCAGTTTTAGCGCGCAAGTCCCCTGTCATTTAGACACTTGCGCGACCAACTCCCAAACTTGCACGAACCTTTTTCCTTAGCCATATTTTGATCTTCTTATCTTGAAAAACATATGGCGCGCATGTTTCCTATACTCCAAGTCCTCGGCGCGCAAGTCCTTTTGCCAAAAACACTATTCTTCATTTGCCGATTTTTAGGCCCTAAAATTTGGCAAACACTAGAAAAGGCACCACCTTGTATCTGTTCTTTTGTACCGCCTCCAGATCATCCATTCCTTTTATCGACGTTCTTGAATCAAACATGGATCGTTGACCTCAGCTCTTGAACTCGACATTCCACCATGAAATCTTCTTTGTCAACAAATTTGTATGTCATTGTTTTGCTTTGTCAACAATAACTACTCAGATGTCCACTTTGTCAACAAACACAATCACCTCAAAAATGCTTCAATGATACCTTGAGGGATTTTTTCCCAACAATCTCCCCCTCTGGGTTTGTTGACAACTCTTCCAAAAAAAGATACGTCATTGGTTCTTCAGCCTCCATTCGCCTCATTGCGATTCTGATAGAGATCAAGGATTTACTTGACACAAACTCTAAGCCCACATGAGCAATGATCGGCGTGAGAAACAAGAGTAAATGAAAAGCTCATCAATGAATCACTTTATCTCTGACATCCACTGTTGACACCAAACTGATTCCAATTTGTACTAAAATGATACCAATTGTTGATGGGATTGTTGGAAGACCAATGTTTGGTTTGGAAATAATATTATCACTTTCCAATACCACTCTTCTGCTTTTATCACAATCCTCAGCTGTCATGATATCTATTATTTGATCGATCACTTCTAGCATCGTCAGATTTAATACTCTCCCCCTTTCTCATTTCTCCCCCTATCTGGCTGCTCTACTGGTCAGCTTCTCCCCGTATCAACCATGATTTATCAAATTGCCACACTGTCTCCCCCTTGAACAATCACTATTTTCTCCCCCTTTGTCAACGAACCCAAATGACACTCCTTTGTAGTCTGTAACATAGTAGAGAACACATATCAGCATATTAGGGAAAAACACATCATACCTCGGGGAGAGGGGGTGGGGGTCCCCATGCACACTCTCCTAAGTGCGGGGAATTGACTGAACTCCCAGAGCCAGTCGATGCCTTTCAAATGCTTCCTTGGGTAAGGCCTTTGTCAGAATGTCTGCAACCTATAGCTTTGTAGGCACATACTCCAACTTCACGATTCCCTGCTCAACCTTTTCCTTGATAAAATGATAATTAATCTCAATGTTCTTTATCCTTGAATGATGGACGAGATTTTTGCTATGGTTTATAGCACCTGAGTTGTCGCACTGGATTCCGATCAGAGACTTCACTTCAGTTCCCATATCTTCAAGCTACTACTTCATCCCCAAAAATTGTGTGCATGCTTGAGTGGCCGTAATATATTCAGCTTCTACGGTGATCAATGAAATGCAATCTTGCTTCTTACTTATCCAAGAATTACACAATCCACTATGATAGAAAGCACCACCTGACATTGATTTCCTATCATCCACTGAACCGGCCCAATCTGCATCAGTATATCCCAATAACTCTGTCTGAGACTTGTCAGTATATGTCAAGCCAAAATCCACTGTGCCCTGGATATACCAAAGTATTCTTTTCACTGCAAGCATGTGGATTTCCTTGGGATTACTCTGATATCTCACTGCTTGGCATGTGGCGAAAACAATATCAGGCCTTGTTTCAGTCAAGTACAACAAACTTCCAATAATTTTCCTGTATTCTGTGATATTGACTGCTTTGCCATCTTCATCTTGAAATAATTTCATCCGGGTGGCAACCAGAGTCTTCATATCCTTGGAATTTTCCATTCCAAACCTTCTCAGGACCTCCTTGGCATATTTAGATTGAGAAATGAATGTTCCTTTCCTTCCTTGTGTCACCTGTAGACCAAGGAAAACGTTACCTCTCCAATCATTGACATCTAAAACTAATTTTTCATGAATTCAGAAAACTGTCTGCACTGAGCTTCATCTGATCCACCAAATATTATGTCATTGACATAATCCAACACCATAATATTTTGATTACTGTCATTACTGAAATAGAGATTGTAATCAACTCCTCCACGCTGAAAACAATGCTTCTTCAAGTACTGATCAAGCCTTGAGTACCATGCCCTTGGTGCTTGTTTCAGCCCATACAACATCTACTTCAGCCTGCAAACTTTATTCTCATCCTCATGAATGAGAAAACCATATGGCTGCTCAATATACAGCTCCTCTTACAGAACACCATTCAAGAATGAAGATTTGACATCCATCTGGAACACTTTGAACTTTCGTTGCACTGCTATGGCGAAAAATAATATAATTGTCTCCAACCTTGCAACCAGTGAAAATGTCTCATCGACATCTATTCCCTCGATCTGGGAGTACCCCTTGCACACTATTCATGTTTTGTTCCGAATCACTATGACATCTTCATTCATCTTGTTGCGATAGACCCATTTAGTCCTGATGACATTCTTGTCTGCTGGCCTCGAAACAATCTCCCATTTCTGGTTCTTCTCAATCTGATCAAGCTCTTCGTTCATAGCCAGAACCCAGTTTTCATCTTCAGTTGCATCGGAAAAACATTTCGGCTCCACTTGAGATAAAAACGATGTTTGCTGTGATGATTTCATTCTTCGAGTCTGCACTGGAGCTGTTTGATCACCAATGATATTCTGCCTATCAATTTCAGCTCGACTCTTTGGCTTCCTCGCAGACACAGATTTGACACTTTCTTCTTCATCATCAGTATCTTCTTCTGAATCAGCTTCTGCCACTTCTGCTCCCCCTGGATTGCTTACCTCATCATCACTTTCATCCAGGAATTGTTCAATGGATTGTTGAGTATTCTGTTCATTTTCAACTATAGTGACATCATTGCTCTCAATGATTTTTCCCAGCCTTTTGTTGAAACATTTATACGCTTTTCTTTTCCAGGAGTAGCCAAGGAATATCCTCTCATCTCCTCGTGCCTCAAACTTCCTGTGATTTTCTTCGTTGAGAATAAAACACTTACTTAAAAATATTCGAAAGTATATCACCGTTGGATTCTTTCCGTACCACAGTTCATACAGAGTCTTCCCTTGCTTTGGACACAACAAAGACCTGTTTGAAACATATACCGATTTCAAAACTGCTTCCTTCCAAAATTTCTCTGGTAGGTGTTTATCAATAATCATCGTTTTGGCCATATTGTTGATGATCTGATTCCTCCTTTCAACCACTCCATTCTGTTGGGGAGTTCTTACCAATGAAACTTGATTCCTTATCCCATGTTTCTCGAGATAGTTTTTAACTTGACTGTTTGTGAATTCTGTACCGTTATCAGTATGAAACTTTAGAATTTTCTGCAAAGCATCTTTTCTGATTCCCTCCTATACTGCTTTATGAAACTGAACACCTCTGTCTTATGGGTAATGATGAATACCCAGGCCATTCTGCTATAGTCATCAATGAAAAGTACATAGTACCTTTTCCCATTTATAGCTCGTGGTGAGATAAGTCCACATACATCTGCATGAACCAGTTCGAGCACTCTATTTGATTTCTGTTCCTTTGGCCTGTATGTATTTCTGATGATCTTCCCTTGTTGGCAAGCATCACACGTATGAGTGTGATCACGTGATAGCTTGGGAAGGTCTCTAGCAGCATCACACATTATGAGATCCTCCATAGATGGTTGGCATAGATGACCAAGTTGTTTATGACACAGCTAGTTTTCTTCCTCTCTGGATAAAAGACATGTATCTTCTTCCCCACCTACAAGGTAAAGATTTTCCTTTGACCTTTTTCCCTGCAGAATAGTTGCTCCATCTTTTCCTTTCACAACACACATCTTCTCGGTAAATCGGATAGAGTGCTCAGAGTCACATAGTTGACTGACACTGAGTATGTTATGACTGAGACCCTCTACTACAAAGACATCAGCACGTCTCATCTCTTTGCTCCCAAACATGGCTTTTTTCCTGATCCAACAATCTTCAAGACTTCATCATTTCCAAATTTGACAACTCCTTCTTTGTCATATTTGATGCCTGTAACAAGATCCTTATTACCCGTCATTTGGGATGTGTAACCACTGTCAAGGATCCAAACACCAGATCGATCTGATGCTTTAAGGGCAATCTCTACCACCAAAACCTTCTCATTTTTCTTCTTTTTGGTCCATAATTTTTCTTTCACACTCGGCGTGGATTGAGACTTCTGTTCTTTCTCAGAGTATGATGCACCAGCCTCATCTTGCAAAGCTGCAAATCTATTCTGCGTTTTTAACTCACATGTCGGTTTATTGACCTGCTGCTTGCAATCGTTTTGATTCTTCTTTGAAACATTTCTCTGAATGGTCGAAGTACAATACCTAGCCATGTGCCCAAATCCTCCGCACCAAAAACAGTGTCCTTCAAAATATGTTCTGGAAAACCATTCTCTGTTTGGCGGCCATCTCTGTTATTGTTCCCTTCTATATCTCTTGGATATGGAACACACATACTGTGAGTGTCCCATTTTCCCACAACAATAACACCTGATATAGGATACATTCCTTCATGATACATCAGCACTAGGATTTTCCATTTGGGATCTATGAATATTATGATTTTGTTTTGTGCCCAATTCAACCGTCAATTTTGGTACGGGTGCTTGCGGTCTGACATTAACTTCCACTGATTTTTGTTTCTTATCAAGCCCTGAATCAACCTTAGCATTTGAGCTTTATTGCTGCTTCACTCTTGCTGAACTACAAGCCTCCCCTTTCATCTTCTCTGTCTTCTGAATGGCCTGCTTTTCTGATATCACATTGGGGGTCAAGAGTTTTTCTTGATCCTTCATTTTTCGTCACAGAATGACCACTTCTTCTTCAAGCTCTTTGATACGTTTGACCTGCTCCTTTCCTATGTTAGTCAAACAATCAATTTCCTTCTTTTGTTCCTCAATTCTAAGCTTATGATCAACAATACTTTTTGATCTATATGGTGTTGGGGATTTTAGTCTTTCAATTTATTCTAATAGTTCTGACTTTTCTTCATCCTGTTGTTGCATATAGAGTTTGGAATCACGAACCACTTTATTGTCTTTCTTCGTTTTGGCTCTCCAAACATCTATCTCTTCATGAGTTGCTTCCAATTCGGCATCCATATCAGCTCTTCCTTCAACTTCTTCTTCCACTTCTCCAACGTTAGTTTCATCCTTTTCCTGAGAACTACTGATGATCGCTACCATAGAATTTTGTCTATGATCTTTAAAATTTTCAAACTCCTCCACCTCTTCATCCTCAGACTCATCTGAACTGTCTATTTCTTATGAAAGAAGATTCTTCCTCTTGAAGAAATTTCTCTTGAACTGCTTCTTCCCTATCACATAGACAGAAGATTTCTTCTTGGGAATTTCAACTTCATCGTCATCATCATCGTTATCTTGAAATTTCTTGGGGAATCTTGCCGCAGGATGACCAACCTTTCCACATCGAAAGCATGCTAGTGAAAGTTTACCTTTAAACATTCCTCTTCCTCTTTGTAGATTTGGAGAAAGGAATGAAATCACCTCATCTGTCGCTTCTTCTTCATTAGAATCTTCAATGGTGAGTTTCTTCATGGCCTTGAATGCCACCTCTTTGTATTTACCCTTTTCCACAGTCGTGTTATCATCGTTTCTAATTTCATATGCAACAAGAGTGTTGTGTAGGTTATCCAATGTTAGTTCTTTTGGGACTTTATCTTCCAAAACAGAAACATTCAGATTGAACTGAGGTGGAAGTTTTCTCTATATGCGCTTCACAATTTTTATATCTTCGATAATTTATCCATGACCCCGCATGTCTTCTACCACAGCATTTACCCTGTCAAAGAATGCATCAACAGACTCATTCGAGTTCATTCTCAAATCTTCATATTTGTTCCACAACACTTGCAGCATTGCCTCTCTGACTTTTGTATTCCCTTCATAAATATTCAAAAGCTTTTCCCACATGGCATGTGATGTTTTTCATGACATCACATTTGTATATATGGGATTAGAGAGGGCTCCCCCTAAGGCATTGATTGCTTTGGAATCAACATCCAACTCTTTGTGCTCAGCTTCTGATAATGCACCACTATTAATATCAGCAGTGATACCATGCATAGCTGCTGAAAACACATCCATTCCCAAATATCAGTAATAGTGTTGCATTCGATTCTTCCATATCTGAAAATTACATTCGTCGAAGATCGGAATCCATCTATGATTAGTGACCTCCATTTGAGAGAAGAACAACTATCAACCTTCCCTCTGATACCAATTGTTAGGTCTACAAGGCCGAATACCCTGAGAGGGGGGGTGAATCAGGGTATGACTAATTTAAAATTAATGCATGTTCTGATCTTGTTTCGCTGTTGAGAAAAACTCTCTTCTATCTTTTTCCTATTGCACAAAGTAAATAGAAAGCGAAGTATGCACAGGACACAACAATTTTACTTGGTTCACCGCAAAGGGCTATGTCCAAGGATAATACGCCAACAAGTTTCCAGTCATACCAAATTCCACTAATCTTCACTAGCTGTGGATTACAAGGTTCGGGCTAGATCACTTCTAAGACCAAGCTCACTGCCTTTACAAGTTTAGGGTCATCTCACTACTTTCCCAAGGGTCACTCCCTGTTTCTCTCTCTCTGGCTTACTGCCGGTGGAGAGGATCACCTTCTTCCTCTTCCTAAGCTCACTGCTCTTGGAAGGAATCCACTCACAGTTTATAGACATGTAGATCTCTTCATTCGCATGAATTAATGCATCTTTCTCTATGTGTAGATGCTCTGTTGAAGTAAAACTTTCACCCGTAGTTGAATATCTCCTTGCACCGAAGGTATCGGGAAACGTACCAGCTTCCACGCAGTCCGAGAATTATAGTTGGAACAAAACCTTACTTGGAGCGTAAGTCAATCTCAGTGCGCAAGTATTGGCGCGCAAGTCACAACGGGCGCACAAGTCCTCCTCAGACACTTGCGCGACTCAAGCTTCCTCAACTCCAAACTTGCCCGACTCTATTACTTTTACTTCCAAACCAATATTGGCGCACAAATGCCAACCGGCGCACAACTTCTAACACCGGCACACAACTTCAACTACTGCTGCGCAAATTCACCTGCGTGACCCACACTCACCACTTGCGCGACCACCACACCTGCGCGACGGGAGCTCTGATTTCTCAAAGTGTTGAAATCCGGTGAGAATGAGGAGGGGTGGTCTAGTATTTATAGTCAATCTGACCACCCCGTGTGATGGCGTGCAAGTCACCTGCATGACCCAGTTTCGGCGCGCAAGTCCCCTGTCATTTAGACACTTGCGCGACCAACTCCCAAACTTGTGCGAACCTTTTTCCTTAGCCATATTTTGATCTTCTGATCTTGAAAAACATTTGGCGCGCAAGTTTCCTATACTCCACATCCTCGGCGCGCAAGTCCTTTTTCCAAAAACACTTTTCTTCATTTGCCAATTTTCAGGCCCTAAAATTTGGCAAACACTAGAAAACGACGCCACCTTGTATCTGTTCTTTTGTACCTCCTCCAGATCATCCATTCCTTTTATCAACGTTCTTGAATAAAACATGGATCGTTGACCTCAGCTCTTGAACTCAACATTCCACCATGAAATCTTCTTTGTCAACAAATTTGTATGTCATTGTTTTTCTTTGTCAACAATCACTACTCAGAAGTCCACTTTGTCAACAAACACAATCACCTCAAGAGTGCTTCAATGATACCTTGAGGGATTTTTGCCCAAAAATCTCCCCCTTTGGGTTTGTTGACAACTCTTCCAAAAAAAAGATACGTCTTTGATTCTTCAGCCTCCATTCGCCTCATTGCGATTCTGATAGAGATCAAGGATTTACTTAACACATAATCTAAGCCCACATGAGCAATGATCGGCGTGAGAAACAAGAGTAAACAAAAAGTTCATTAATGAATCACTTTATCTCTGACATCCACTGTTGACACCAAACTGATACCAATTTTTACAAAACTGATACCAATTGTTGATGGGATTGTTGGAAGACCAATGTTTGGTTTGGAAATAATATTATCACTTTCCAACACCACTCTTCTTCTTTTATCACGATACTCAGCTGTCGTGATATCTATTATTTGATCGATCACTTCTAGCATCGTCAGATTTAATACTCTCCCCTTTCTCATTTCTCCCCCTATGTGGCTGTTCTACTGGTCAGCTTCTCCCCGTATCAACCATGATTTATCAAATTGCCACACTGTCTCCCCCTTGAACAATCACTATTTTCTCCCCCTTTTTCAACGAACCCAAATGACACTCCTTTGTAGTCTGTAACATTGTAGAGAACACATATCAGCATATTAGGGAAAAACACATCATACCTCGGGGAGAGGGGGGGTCCCCATGCAAACTCTCCTAAGTGAGGGGAATCGACTGAACTCCCAGAGCCAGTCAATGCCTTTCAAATGCTTCCTTGGGTAATGCCTTTGTCAAAATGTCTGCAACCTATAGCTCTGTAGGCACATAATCCAACTTCACGATTCCCTACTCAACCTTTTCCTTGATAAAATGATACTTAATCTCAATGTTCTTTGTCCTTGAATGATGGAAGGGATTTTTGCTAAGGTTTATAGCACTTGAGTTGTCGCACTGGATTCCGATCGGAGACTTCACTTCAGTTCCCATATCTTCAAGCTACTACTTCATCCATAATAACTGTGTGCATGCTTGAGTGGCCACAATATACTCAGCTTCTACGGTGATCAATGAAATGAAATATTTCTTCTTACTTAGTAAGGAATACAAAATCCACCACGAAGAAAGCACCACCTGACGTTGAGTTCCTATCATCCGCTGAACCGGCCTAGTCTGCATCAGTATATCCCAATAACTCTGTCTGAGACTTGTCAGTATATTTCAAGCCGAAATCCCCTGTGCCCTGGATATGCCAAAGTTTTTTTTTCACTGCATGCATGTGGATTTCCTTGGGATTACTCTGATATCTCGCTGCTTGGCATGTGGCGATAACAATATCAGGCCTTGTTGCAGTCAAGTACAACAAACTTCCTATAATTTGCCTGTATTCTGTGATATTGACTGCTTTTCCATCTTCATCTTTCAATAATTTCATCCGGGTGGAAACCGGAGTCTTCATATCCTTGTAATTTTCCATTCCAAACCTTCTCAGGACCTCCTTGGCATATTTAGATTGAGAAATGAATGTTCCATTCCTTCCCTGTGTCACCTTTAGACCAAGGAAAAATGTTAGCTGTCCAATCATTGACATTTAAAACTAATTTTTCATGAATTCGGAAAACTGTCTGCACTGAGCTTCATCTGATGCACCAAATATTATGTCATCGACATAATCCAACACCATAATCTTTTGATTACTTTCATTACAGAAATATAGATTGTAATCAACTCCTCCACCCTGAAAACCAAGCTTCTTCAAGTACTGATCAAGCCTTGAGTACCATGCCCTTGGTGCTGGTTTCAGCCCATACAACGTCTTCTTTAGCCTGCAAACATTGTTCTTATCCTCGTGAATGAGAAAACCATCTGGCTGCTCAATATACAGCCCCTCTTCTAGAACACCATTCAAGAATGCAGATTTGAAATCCATCTGGAACACTTTGAACTTTCGTTGCAATGCTATGGCCAAAAATAATCTGATTGTCTCTAGCCTTGCAACCAGTGAAAATGTCTCATCGATATCTATTCCCTCGATCTGGGAGTACCCCTTGCACACTATTCGTGATTTGTTCCGAATCACTATTCCATCTTCATTCATCTTGTTGAGATAGACCCATTTAGTCCCGATGACATTCTTTTCTGCTGGCCTCGAATCAATCTCTCATGTCTGGTTCTTCTCAATCTGATCAAGCTCTTCGTTCATAGCCTGAACCCAGTTTTCATCTTCAGCTGCATCGGAAAAACATTTCGGCTCCACTTGAGATAAAAACGATGTTTTTTGTGATGATTTATTTCATCGAGTCTGAACTGGAGATGTTTGATCACCAATGATATTCTGCCTATCAATTTCAGCTTGACTCTTTGGCTTCCTCGCAGACACAGATTTGACACTTTCTTCTTCATCATCAGTATCTTCTTCTGAATCCGGTTCTGCCACTTCTCCTCCCCCTGGGTTGCTTACCTCATCATCACTATCATCCAGGAACTGTTCACTGGCTCGTTGAGTATTCTGTTCATTTTCAACTATAGTGACATCATTGATCTCAATGATTTTTCCTAGCCTTTTGTTGAAACATTTATACGCTTTTCTTATCACGGAGTAGGAAAGGAATATCCCCTCATCTCCTCATGCCTCAAACTTCCTGTGATTTATTTTGTTGAGAATAAAACACTTACTTCCAAAGATTCGAAAGTATTTCACCGTTGGATTCTATCCGTACCACAGTTCGTACAGATTCTTACATTGCTTTGGACACAACAAATACCTGTTAGAAACATATACCGATGTCAAAACTGCTTCCTTCCAAAATTTCTCTGGTAGGTCATTATCAATAAGCATCGTTCTGGCTATATTGTTGATGATCTGATTCCTCCTTTCAACCACTCCATTCGGTTGGGGAGTTCTTTCTGATGAAACTTGATGCCTTATCCCATGTTTCTCGAGATAGTTTTCAACTTGACTGTTTGTGAATTCTGTACCGTTATCAGTACGAAACTTTATAATTTTCTGCCCAAGCATCTTTTCTGATTCCCTCCTATACAGCTTTATGCAACTGAACACCTCTATCTTATGGGTAATGATGAATACCCAGGACATTCTGCTATAGTCATCAATTAAAAGTACAAAGTACCTTTTCCCATTTATAACTCGTGGTGAGATAGGTCCACATACATCAGCATGAACCAGTACGAGCACTCTAGTTGATTTCTGTTCCATTGGCCTGTATGTCTTTCTGATGATCTTCCCTTGTTGGAAAGCATCACACGTATGAGTGCGATCACGTGATAGCTTGGGAAGGTCTCTAGTAGCATCACACATTATGAGATCCTCCATAGATTGTTGCAATATATGACCATGTCACTTATGCCACAGCTGGTTTTCTTCCTCTCTGGATAAAAGACATGTATCTTTTTTACCACCTACAAGGTAAAGATTTCCCTTTGACCTTTTTCCCTGTAGAATAGTTTCTCCATCTTTTCCTTTCACAACACACATCTTCTCTGTAAATCGGATAGAGTGCCCAGAGTCACATAGTTGACTAACACTGAGTAAGTTATGACTGAGACCCTCTACTACCAAGACATCAGCACGTCTCATCTCTTTGCCCCCAAACTTGGCTTTTTCCTGAGCCAACAATCTTTAAGCCTTCATCATTTCCAAATTTGACAACTCCTTCTTTGTCATATTTGATTCTTGTAACAAGATCCTTATTACCCGTCATGTGGGATGTGTATCCACAGTCAAGGATCCAAACACCAGATTGATCTGATGCTTTAAGGGAAATCTCTACCACCACAGCCTTCTCAATTTTATTCTTTTTGGTCCATACTTTTTCTTTCACACTCGGCATGGATTGAGACTTCTGTTCTTTCTCAGAGTATGATGGACCAGCCTCATCTTGCAAAGCCACAAATCTATTCTCCATTTTTAACTCACATGTCGGTTTATTGACCTGCTGTTTGCGATCATTTTGATTCTGCTTTGAAACATTTCTCTGAATGGTCAAAGTACAATACCTAGCCATGTGCCCAAATCCTCCGCACCAAAAGCAGTGTCCTTCAAAATATGTTCTGGAAAACCATTCTCTGTTTGGCTTCCATCTCTGTTCTTGTTCCCTTCTATATCTCTTGGCTATGGAACACACAAACTGTGAATGTCCCATTTTACCACAGCAATAACACCTGATATGGGATACATTCCTTTGTGATACTTCAGCACTACGATTTTCAATTTGGGATATATGAATATTATGATTCAGTTTTGTGCCCAATTCAACCTTCAATTTTGGGATGGGTCTTGCGGTCTGACATTAACTACCACCGATTTTTGTTTATTATCAAGCCCTGAATCAACCTTAGCATTTGAGATTTCTTGCTGCTTCACTCCTTCTGAACTACAAGCCTCCTCTTTCATCTTCTCTGTCTTCTTAATGGCCTGCTTTTCTGATATCACATTGGGGGTCAATAGTTTTTCTTGATCCTTCATTTTTCGTCACAGAATTACCACTTCTTCTTCAGGCTCTTTGATACGTCTGACCTGCTCCTTTCCTGTGTTAGTCAAACAATCAATTTCATTCTTTTGTTCCTCAATTCTAATCTTATGATCAACAATATTTTCTAAGCTATCTGGTGTTGAGGATTTTAGTCTTTCAATTTATTCTAACAGTTCTGACTTTTCTTCATCCTGTTGTTTCATATAGAGTTTGGAATCACGAACCACATTATTGTCTTTCTTCGTTTTGGCTCTACAAACATCTATCTCTTCAAGAGTTGCTTCCAATTCGCCTTCCATATCAACTCTTCCGTCATCTTCTTCTTCCACTTCTCCAACGTCAGTTTCTTCCTTTTCCTGAGAACTACTGACGATCGCTACCATAGAATTTTGTCTATGATCTTTAAAATTCTCAAACTCCTCAACCCTTTCATCCTCAGACTCATCTGAACTGTCTATTTCTTATGAAAGAAGATTCTTCCTCTTGAAGAAATTTCTCTTGAACTGCTTCTTCCCTTTCACATAGACAGAAGATTTCTTCTTGGGAATTTCAACTTCATCATCATCATCATCGTTATCTTGAAATTTCATGGGGAATATTGCCGCAAGATGACCAACCATTCCACATCGAATGCATGCTAGTGGATGTTTAACTTTAAACTTTCCTCCTCCTCTTTGCAGATTTGAAGAAAGGAATGAAATCACCTCATCTGTCGCTTCTTCTTCATTAGAATCTTCAATGGTGAGTTTCTTCATGGCCTTGAAGGCCACCTCTTTGGATTTCCCCTTTTCCACAGTCTCGTATCATCGTTTCTCATTTCATATGCAACAAGAGTGCTGTGCAGGTTATCCAATGTCAGTTCTTTTGGGTCTTTATCTTCCAAAACAGAAACATTCGGATTGAACCGAGGTGGAAGTTTTCTCTATATGCGCTTCACAATTTTTATATCTTCGATAATTTCTCCAAGACCCCACATGTCTTCTACCACAACATTTACCCTGTCAAAGAATGCATCAACAGACTCATTTGGGTTCATTCTCAGATCTTCATACTTGTTCCACAACACTTGTAGCTTTGCCTCTCTAACTTTTGTATCCCCTTCACAAATATTCAAAAGCTTTTCCCACATGTCATGTGACATTTTGCATGACATCACCTTTGTATAGATGGGATTAGAGAGGGCTCCCCCTAAGGAATTGATTGCTTTGGAATCAACATCCAACTCTTTGTGCTCAGCTTCTGATAATGCACCACTAGTAATATCAGCAGTGATACCATGCATAGCTGCTGAAAACACATCCATTCCCAAAGATCGGAAATAGTGTTGCATTCAATTATTCCATATTTGAAAATTACATCCGTCGAAGATCGGAATCCCTCTATGATTAGTGACATCCATTTTAGAGAAGAACAACTTTCAAACTTCCCTCTGATACCAATTGTTAGGTCTACAAGGCCGAATACCCTGAGAGGGGGGGGAATCAGGGTATTACTAATTTAAAATTAATGCCTGTTCTGATCTTGTTTCGCTGTTGAGAAAAAATCTCTTCTCTCTTTTTCCTATTGAACAATGTAAATAGAAAGCGAAGTATGCCCAGGACACAGAAATTTTACTTGGTTCACCACAAAAGGCTACGTCCAAGGGGCATACGCCGACAAGTTTCCGGTCGTACCAAATTCCACTAATCTTCACTAGCTGTGGATTACAAGGTTTGGGCTAGATCACTTCTAAGCCCAAGCTCACTGCCTTTACAAGTTTAGGGTCATCTCACTGCTTTCCCAAGGGTCACTCCCTATTTATATCTCTCTCTGGCTCACTGCCGGTGGAGAGGATCACCTTCTTCCCCAAATTAAGATCACTGCTCTTGGAAGGAATCCACTCACAGTTTATAGACCTGTAGGTCTCTTCATTTGCATGAATGAATGCATATTTCTCTCTGTGTAGATGCTCTGTTGAAGTACAAATTTCACCCGTAGATGAATATCTCCTTGCACCAAAGGTATCGGGCAACGTACCAGCTTCCAAACAGTCCGAGAATTACTATTGGAACAAAACCTTACTTGGCGCGCAAGTCAATCTCGGCGCGCATGAATCGGCACGCAAGTCACAACGGGCGTGCAAGTCCTCCTCGTAAACTTGCGCGACTCAAGCTTCCTCAACTCCAAACTTGCGAGACTCTCTTCCTTTTATGTCCAAACCAATATTGGCGCGCAACTGCCAACCGGCGCGCAACTTCTAACACCGACGCACAACTTCAACTACTGGCGCGCAAATTCACCTACGCGACCCACACTCACTACTTGCGCGACCACCACACCTGCGCGACGGGAGCTCTGATTTCTCAATGTGTTGAACTCCGGTGAGAATGAGGAGGGGTGGTCCAGTATTTATAGGCAATCTGACCACCCTGCATGATGGCGTGCAAGTCACCTGCGCGACCCAGTTTCGGCGCGCAAGTCCCCTGTCATTTAGACACTTGCGTGACCAACTCCCAAACTTGCGCGAACCTTTTTCCTTAGCCATATTTTGATCTTCTGATCTAGAAAAACATATGGCGTGCAAGTTTCCTATACTCCAAGTCCTCGGCACGCAATTCCTTTTTCCAAAAACACTTTTCTTTATTTGTTGATTTTCAGGCCCTAAAATTTGGCAAACACTGGAAAACGGCGCCACCTTGTATCTGTTCTTTTTTACCGCCTCCAGATCATCTATTCCTTTTATCGACATTCTTGAATCAAACATGGATCGTTGACCTCAGCTCTTGAACTCGACATTCCACCATGAAATCTTCTTTGTCAACAAATTTATATGTCATTGTTTTGCTTTGTCAACAATCACTACTCAGATGTCCACTTTGTCAACAAACACACTCACCTCAAAATGCTTCAATGATACCTTGAGGAATTTTTTCCCAAAAAAACTTCCTCATTTCAACCATATCCTCATCGCGAAGCATAAGTCTTGGTGGAAACAACCGATTGGGAAATAGAGCATGAGTAATATCCCTACACCATGCATTAGTTGTGGAGTTTAGAAACTAATTCCAACTCGACCCATGGGCGTAGATCCTCAGCCAATTCCCCACACTACCAAGCTATATGCACTTGTTATACATATATGTAACCATTAACCATTTACATAACATCCCTACCATTGCCCATGAAAAACATAAATCATAACAATAACATGAGGTTTAATACCACAGCTGAACCCATTAACAAATTTATCAAACTCCACATCATTTAACCATTTATCCCAATTCCATTTTATTTTACATATCTCACTATGTGTTTATTCATTATGCCTATATCACTAGGCTTGGTTCATTATTCCTTATTCACTAGGCTTTATGACCATGCTCATAACCCATTAATTTACAGTCTTCAATCACTTACACATGTTAATCCAACATCACTTATGTTATTACCCATATTAGGTGCACCACCTAGATTCTAACCCAACACAAATAGTCACTCCAACAGGTTTATCAAGGGATCTACATGATTACACAACAATCTTTCTTATTCTTCCCAAATCCCTAGGTCTAGGGGAGTCGATACAACACATCGGTGGACCTCGATTAGTGTCATTACCCTCAATACATCCCATGGCGATCATGAGGGTCTCCATTTACCTTAATAATAACAATTTTACAAAAACATGCAATGGATAGTTAAAACATACAATGAGACACCCAAGAACAAAACAACACATGCACATATCCTCAAATAAACAATGGGATGTAACTTGTAGACAACCAACCTCGATTATATGGGTGAAAAAACTCATAATCAAGACCTTAGAATCCACTTCAACAAACAGTTGAAGCTTAAACCTAAAAATTACCCAAGGTGTAGGGTTTTAGAGCTTCAGAAATAGAAGAGAATATGATACAAACCCTAAAAAAAGGAGATGCTAGGATGGGATTAGCATTACCTGGAGCGTCGATCCATAATCAACAGCACTATAAATGCCATAGAAACAAGGAAGATTGATCTATTGGAGGTCTAGGGAGATTTGGTTCATCCCTAGGGTGAAGAGAGGATAAATGAGAGGAATTCCACTGTTGGGGTTAAAAATCATGGAGTAGAATAATTGTATTTTTTATATGTTTCTGGGCCACATGGTTTACCTGCACATTATTCCCAATTGTGCACAAACCATGCAGATGATTATATCCCAAAAGGCCCCCTCCCAAGGTTCCTGCATGGTTTTCCAAACCATGTGAAAACAGTGCAGAACCAACAGTCAAAAAACACACATCATGCATGGTTTTGTCGGCTATCTGCACGGTTATCACTAACCGTGCACCCTGCATAGAAAACCCCTTTCTGTCCACTTTTCATGTCCCGAACCCTCAGAACACCCTCGTGCCTCATATAGGACTTGGTTAAGATCATAATTAAGAATAAAAATGTATTAAAGACAAAATGTAAATGAGAACATACCTTTCCATGATTTGGGATCTTACAACCTCCCCACCTTATAATGTCTCGTCCTTGAGCTAAACTCCCAAGATTTACTTCACTTAAAAGGAACAGAGATTGGGACACAGAGCCCACATATCTATTTCTTGATCCCAAATTTCTTCCAGATCAATCCCATGCTACCATAGTACTCGCATCAATGGATCATCCTTGCCCCATAAGACTTTCTCACTACGATCCACGACACGAAATGGATGCTCCTCAATGGGAACATAAACCTCAAGAACAAGATACTCAACATCATCCACATGAGTCGAGTTAGTTTGATACTACTGAATCTCGAAAACATGAATGACATCATGCTTCCAACTATACCGTTGTGGAAGGGAAAATCGGTATAGCTATGGAACGATCCTCTCAACGATCTCAAACGACCACACATACATGGGCGCCAACTTTCCATGCTTCTGAATCTTTTGGTGAAAAATCCTTGGAGACACCCAAAGGAACACACTATAACCCACCTCGAACTCAAGTGGTCTACGTCTCCAATATTCATATTACTTCTTCATAATATGAGCTATTGACCTCCGTTTCCGAATCAACTCAACCTTTTATGATGTCTACTACATGATACTTGGTCCCAATAGATCGGTTTCACCAGCCTCAGACCAACACAATGGAGATCTACATGGCCTCCCATAGAGAGCCTCAAACGATGCCATCTAAACTGTAGCGTGAATACTTTTTTTAGGAAAATTCAACAAATGACATGTGATTTTCCCTAGAACCACTGAATTCTAAGACACAAGCCCTCAACATTTCTTCCTACACTTGGTTTGTATACTCCAACTACCCATCCATCTGCAGGAGGAAAACCATACTCAAAAGAACCTATGTACCTAGTGCCTCTTGAAAACCTTTCTAGAAGTGCGATGTGAAATGATGATCATGATCCGAAACTATTGTTCATAGTACATGATCCAACAATACTATTTCCTGAACATAAAACTCACTAAACTAGTCAACTGTGAAAGTCTCCTAAATCTGTAAAAAATGATTCATTTTTGTTAGCCGGTCTACTACCACCCAGATTGCATTATTCTTATGAGGCATCTTCTGAAGACCCACCAAAAAATCCATCATCACCTCGTCCCACTTCTGTTTAGGAATGGGAAATAGATGTGACATTCCTCCTGAGAGTTGATGCTCGGCCTTCACCTGCTGACGGGTAAGGCACCGTGCCACAAATCCCACAACATCATTTTTCATTCCTAGACACCAAAACTGACTATGGATATCATGATATATATTGGTCCAACCAAGATGTACTACCAATTCTGATGCATGGAACTCATGCATCAACTCTTCTAGCATACACACTGACACAACCACATGATCATCAACACAAACAACCCCATCCACCCTGATGGCCCAACATGAAGGTGGATCCCCACCATTATGTCTTTCCTTCAAGGACAAACATTTAGGATAATCAAGATGAAATCCCTTAACATGGCTCAAAAGTGTCGATTCAACAACCATAGAAGCATGATTCACCTGACCATTTTCATCACGCACCTCTAGGTGATTCTCTGCGAACAAGGCTATCTCCTTCCACACGGTGCAGGATTCCTAAACCACATAGTTCAGAGCCTTTATGTTTGAGCATCAGCAAAATTGTTCCCTTTCCCCAGTGTATAAACCATCTCAATGGTGAAAGACTTGATATACTAGATCCAACTTTGCTGCCTATGATTCAAATCCTATTGTGAAATGAAATACTTTTAAATCTTATGGCCGATATACACCGTGTACTATTCCCCCAACTAGTCGTGCCTCGAGAACATTAAGGAATACAATAATGTAGCCAAAAAAAGATCATGAGTGGGATAATTATTCTCATGCGGTCTCAATTTCCT
The DNA here is from genome assembly GCA_963277665.1 of Viscum album. Classification (NCBI taxonomy): domain Eukaryota; kingdom Viridiplantae; phylum Streptophyta; class Magnoliopsida; order Santalales; family Viscaceae; genus Viscum; species Viscum album. The sequence goes on from OY728122.1 coordinate 1,986,778,066, forward strand.
CAACCCAGAAGCCACAACCCACTCACCTTGCATCAACACAGCCCTAAGCCCGATACCAGACGCATCACAAAACATGACATAATTATTACCTAGCTCATGTATGATCAAGATCAGGGCGGTCATCAATCACTTTTTCTTGTCCTAAATGACATTCTCACCAGCCTCAAACCATTAAACCCTGATTCCCTTCTTGGTCTAGCCCGACAGTGGTGCTTCCAAGTGAGAGAAATCATGGATGATCCTCTAGTAATACCTGAGAAAACCTAGAAAAATCCAAACATCTATGACACCCTTGGGCTTCTCCCAAGACACAACGACCTTCAATTTCTCTGGATCCACCGACACACCTACCTCAGAGATGATGTGGCCCAGAAAATGCCCATCTCCAATCCAGAGGTGACACTTTGATAGTATGTTATAAAGTCAGTGCTCTATTAGTGTACTCAAGAAGATGTACATACGTTGAGAATGATCATCATGGGTTTTGGAGTACACTAAGATGATTTCAAAAAAGACAACCAAAAATAGATAAATAAGAGAATGAAGGATTCTGTTCACAAAGTAATGAACACTATCAGTGCATTGGACAAGCCGAAAGGCATCACCAAAAACTCAAGAAACTCATATTGACTCATGAATTATGTCAGAAGTAAGTCCGAAGGCCTCACCCTCAATTGGAGACAACCTGATCTGAGATCAATCATAAAAAATACTGATGCATTCCTAAACTAGTAAAACATGTCATCTATTATAGGAAGAGGGTACCGATTTTTCACCATCATCTGATTTATCTTCCGATAATCAAAACACAACCTTAATGAACCATTATATTTATTTGAAAAAATCACTAGAGATTCCCAAGGAGATGTACTAGGATGTATGAACCCCTTTCATTACAACTCATCATGCAGAACCTTAAACTCCTGGTGATCTGCCGGTTCCATTCGTTATGGAGAAATAGAAACTGGCACCACTCCTGGCAGCAACTAAATCATGAACTCAAGATCCCTATCAAGTAGCAACATTGAGAAATATTTAGAAAACACTTCCTGAAATTTTTCCACTACTAGAGAGAAGACATACTGTTCCCCTCTTTCATCATCAAGAAAAAGAAAAGTTGCTAGAGGCATGATCCTATCCAACTGTTGACAGAATGGTCCCGCATGACCTGCTCCAACATCCCACCCTCAGCGATGGACATAAGCATCACCCTAAAGTGACCTGAGCAATACCCTGTGATGGTAACAATCTATATATGCCTGATACAACACCAACCAATCCATACCCAAGACCAGGTCAAATCCTGACATCTCATGAACGAAAATGTCCAACAGGGAATGAAACCCACCGACTTGTAGAGCACATCCCATGAACTTCTTGATGTCCTCATTATGCACCCCCAATGGAGTTTCAATCGACATATCCCCACACACATTCACCACAGGGAAACCAGACACTACCAATAGTTGAGGAGAAACCAATGAGTGTGCAGAATTAGTGTTAAAAAACACACTAGCTTGTGTAAAATCTTCAAGGACCAAACCTCGAATAGTTGATGGCCTAACCTCTCTATCACTTACTGTAGACCGAACTGCATGAAGTTGATTGGCCCCTCTCCCCTGCGCTCCAACCAGCCATCCCTGCATTGCACTGCCCTGCTAATGTGTGAGATCCTGCCCCAGAGTTCCGCATCCACCACCCCTACCTGTACGTCCCATGGAGATCCAAATACCTACCTGATATGGAGCAACAGATCCCTTGCCTCTTCTAGGAATCTACTTATCCCCGAAAATCATATGCTCTTACTGAGGGTTCCTGCAGAACCTCTCCATGTGTCCCAATAAGCCGCATGACAGTCACTCAACTAGAGGTTGGGGACACTGGACATGCTTGTGCCCTGTCCTAACACACTGATAGAAGAACACCAGATCACCACCCTGAGAGGAAGAACAACTATTATGACTACCATTCACACTTCGCCTAGCTGAAAAATTCCAAAACAATGCTTCCGGCCTTTTGAAATTGCACCATTAGTCTTCCAAGTAGGAACTTCATTCCCACTACCTAAAACTCTCTTCAGGTTCCCGTCTATGATCGATGCCTAATCCACTACCTCTGTAAATCATTTTAAGCCAAATATATTTACCTAAGACCAGGTCAGGTTCCTCATCCCAACATTGAAACGCCTTTCAATGGATGCCTCATCCCCCTCCAAGCACTAGAACAAAGCATCGTAGGTCAATGATGTGACCAACATACTCCATCACTGACATCGGTCCCTGAATCAGTGTCATGAACTTTCCAACCCACTCTTTCCTCAATGTCTCTAGGTAAAAATTGTCCAAAAACATTTCCTGTAAATGTTTCCACAACATCCCCTCAGCCTGCTCAGTCTCAGCCAGGATGTCTCACCAATTCTTTTCCTGACACCACAACATATGTGCTGCCAACTTTACCCACTTCACATTGGGAGTCTCCAAATGATCATGTATCATCTGGACAGACTCTATACAAAACACCACCTCCTTTGGCCCACCCTCTCCGGTAATGGTCGGTGGGTGTTGTAGCTGCAACTATCTGGTAACCTCAAACATACTATGTGTAACCCACCCTGGGTACCGATCCATCATCTTCATATAATAAGCCATGTTCTCTCAGAACTTCTCTTCCCTACCTTATTGGATCACCACATTCTCTTGATCCTCTACTAGAGGAGTTTTCTCAGTCACATCCCCCTATTTCCCAACCGGTTCTTGATTTCGTGATGTCATTTCTCTTTATTGAAAAACATGATGTTTAGAACACATTACAAAAAAACTTAATAATGATAAGGCTCTTAACCAACCACAATAATTCACCGTACATGAACAGTACCAATAATCCTTAGTTATCCAAAAACATCACCCCAACCATACCTACCATGGGCCATGGTCAATAAGGGGTAAAAAACATAATCCACCGCAAGGAACAGACAACATGCTATAAAAACATTTTCAATTCATTACAACCCTTAACTACACATATTTTATTTGTCATCACATATCATTCATTTATCTCAATAAATTACATTGTTTCGTTTTTCATATTTTCCCTTTTCAATTAATAAAATGGAAGGTGCATTCTACCTTTCATATCCCACACACCCAACCCATGTGAGCCTACCATGATTCATGTCACCAACCTCTCTAGGTTCCAATAATGATGCATGAATGCACAACCTCATGCCATTGAGTCCACAATCCAAATATCATAAAACAATCACATCACACAACATGTGGATCATCAAATGGTTAAATATCATCAACTGTAACATCACACAATCAAGAACAACAATTCCTGCCCTAGGAGACTTGGGTTTTCCCTTGTACATGGGTTAGGTACACCCAAGAATGGGCTCATTACCAAGGCCTGACACATCCTAACTTTCGTCTACCATCCCAAATAACAATATATCATAGGATGAGAAGAAATACCTCCTCTAATACTAATTTTTAACATCCCCAACCAGGAATCCACTAAACCGGTACTCCGAGATGGGTTGTTACATGACCTTAAGCGCGCCTCCCCGTACACCAAAGGTTGACGACTAGCAGCGGGGGTCTAAATAATCAATTGGGGAGACTATACTACCATTTTTATTAGAGTAATCCCCGATAGAAAATAAAAAAAGAGCAGAACAATAATCAATATTACAAGAGAACACATAAACAACCATTCCCAAATAGGTTACAACCAGGTCCACGAGTATTTATTCCATTCCATGCTACAAGTGAAAAGTTAAAAAACCCAAAATAATGACAACTGTGAAATCCCAAAAATGTTCTTGACACCAAGTCCAGGTCCTCCTCAAAATACAACCATGTCATCCCAACTACCTAGCAAGGTCCATTGCCCTTCTCCTGACCAGAAAACATGAATTCTTCTCAGGTGCCCAATAGTGGCCCGAGCAATTCAGTAGGACACCTCAAATGGTGTTAAAAAATATCCAGTATAAAAAATTATGCATGAAAAAGGGAAATGAATAAAAAATTAAAAGGAAAGATTAAGTCGCCTTAGCTATTTTAGGTCCATTACAAATAATTATTACCATTTCTTTATATTTCCACTTCATCCCATTTCCCATTACTTACCATTTCCAACAAATTTATCATGGGATCATCAACATAACAAGTCACACGGGCTCAATGTAAAAAATCACATACATGAGAAAACAAAAAAAATTGTCCTATCTCACTAGAACCAACTTCCTCATGTCAACCATATCCTCATCTCAAAGCATTAGTCTGGGTGGATACAACTAATAGGGAAACATAGCATCAGTCCTATGCCTATCCCATTAATTAGGGTTGATGTTTAGAGCCTCATTCCAACTCGAACTGTGGGCATAGAACCTCAGTCAATACCCCACACTAACAAGATAATTACACATGAAATACATATATATAACCATAAACCATTTGCACAACATCACAACCATTGCCTGTGAAAAACCTAAAACTTAACAATAACATGAGGGTTAATACCATGCCTTAACCCATTAACACATTTACCAAATTTCACATCTTTTAACCATTTATCCCAATTCCATTTTCTCTTCTTTTCTCACTAAGAATTCATTCATTGTGCCTATCTCACTAGGCTTGGTTCATTATGACTAATTCACTTGGATCCATTACCATGCTCGTAACCAATTAATTTATGGTATTTAATCCCTTCCACATATTAACCAAATACTGATAACATTATTACCAAGCTTAGGTTCACCACCTAGATTATATACCAACACTTATAGTCACCAAAAAATGTTTATCAAGGGCTCTATATGATTACACAACAATCTCAATTATTCTTCCCAAATCCCTAGGTCAGGGTGAGTCGGCACACCCTATGGGTGTCCCTAGATTAATTCCATTACCCTCGAAGCATCCCATGGGGATCAAGAGGGTCCCTAATTACCTTATTAATAACCAATTTACGAAAACATGCCACAGGTAGTTAAAAAATACCAACAATAACCCATGAACAAAACCACACGTGCACAAATACTCAAATAAACCGTGTGATCTAACTTTTCGATCACCTACCTCGATTCCATGGGTGAACACACTCTTAATCAAGCCCTTATATTCCACTTCAACAAAACTTTGAAGCATCATCCTAAAACTCACCCAAGGAGTAGAGTTTTAGAGCATCAGAAAGAGATGAGAAGAAGATACAAAACCTAAACTCAAAAGAGAAGAATGGATGAGAATAGCCTTACCTAGAGCTTCGATCTACATCCAACGAAAAAAAGGCTTTAAAAACAAGGTAAATTAATCTCTTGGAGATCTTGGGAGATTCCTTTAGCCTATAGGGTGAAGTGAAAAGAAATGGGAGTAATTCCAGAGTTGGTGTTAAAAATCCAAGAGTGGAAAAATGTTAATTTTTTACAAGTTTCTGGGCCGAACTCTTTACTTGCACGGTTTTCCAAACCATGTGAAAATCGTGCAGATGCTTCTGTCTCAAAATTCCCCCTCACTTGGTTTACCCAAATGTTTTTCTAAACGTTGCGCAAACCATGTAAAAGACATTGTCCGAAAGTACACATCCATCACAGTTTCTTGGGTTGTCCTCATGGTGAGCACACACCATGCATCCAACCTAGAAAACCCCCATTCCTCCAATTTATTTTCCCGAACCCTTGGAACACCCCAAGCCTACTATAGGACGTTGATAAGAACTTAATTAACCAAAACATGGGATTCAATCCAAAACTTATATGGGAATAAACCTTTCTATGATCTGAGATCTTACATTCCGTATAAATATATACTTCAGTATTTTATAAACTATTTATATGTTACAAATTTCACCATAATGGGAATTACTCTATATCCTCAATGATAAAATAACCACTTCTAAAAATAAAAATTGATGCGGGTAAAGTTTCTTATGAATTTTGAATTTTCATGAGGAATGTTGTATTAATATGGAATTAACCATGAGGACTCATCTGAATCACTTCATATATGCAGAACTAAAAATAAAAAACTCTCTCTACTACATCGTTGTTTTAGAAATGGTAAAATAACTAACCCTCTTTTAATAACATTGAAATTTTCCTCACATTCATTTTTTATTTGTACTTGGATCGATTACTCATCAACTTTTTTAGTGGATTTAATATTCATGAAAATATTTTACATAACATAGATAATATCTTGCTAATTGAGGAAAACTATGGGTCTCAGTTATAATTGATGGTATAGGCTATTGGTCAATAAAATTTATGTTTGATTGATATAATAATATACACTCTTTTAATATTATATATCATTATAATTAAATATTTTGTTTCCAAAATTCACACTTAGTAAATTTGTTATATGACTTCTCCATCCCCGGTTTATTTAAAAATATCATTACATGATCTTCAATGTTTTCCTTTATCGTTGAATATATTTGAATATTATTATTCAATTCTACCAAAAACTGATCAATGAAATCTCTAAAGACTCAATATTTAGATCAATTAATATAGTGGAGGAATTGGTAAGTCAAAATAGAATTAAGATGAACTCATATTGCACATATAATGTACTTGAGGCTTTATTTGGTGTATCCTCCTTCTTGACCGTCAATTGATGTTATCCTGAATGACAGTAAATATTAAAAAAGTATTGATATTAGAATAGTAAATAAAATAGGTAATAAATATTGGGTAAGTAATAGATGTTATTGATAGTGATCTAGTTAATTTTCCAATAATCAATATAATGAAACATTGACCCTTCATTATTCATAAGAAAACTTCTGAACCGCATGGTCATGTACACAATAATATAAATACTTCATCAGGATTAGACTTCAGTTATTTCTTCAGTTTTAGAAAATCAATTGGGTCCATTCTAAAAGGATTATGTGAAATGGATATAGCACCAGGTTTGTGTTCTATTGAAAAATCAACTTCACGATTTTGGGGAACACTAGGAAAGTCATAATTACGTATGAAAAAATAATCTCAAAATAATAAGAATATATTTTATGTTTAATTTATATCAAATAAATTGATATAAATATCCCTCATAAATTGATATTAAAACCCATATAATAGAAGTAACACCTAATATATGTTCATTTTCAACCAAGTAACAAAAGATAATAATATTTTATTTAGATTTTCAAAAATGACTTCCCATAGTGGGAAATTTTTATAAAACCTATCTAATGAGAGAAAATACATACCTCAAATCCTATCATTTTGAAATAGAGGTACAATCACATGTATTATAGGATACACATTCCCACAAACTTCATTCAAAGATTAGTTAGAGACATAATATGATATTATCATACCATTACTGTTTTTTACTATTAAAGAATCATATAATCATTGGGGTGGGGATGTTATACCCAGAGAATATTCTTCAAACATAATACGGTGGGTAGAACCAAAATTGGATAAGAAAATTTCAGTTCTAGAGTGGATGGTATGTGTACATTTCACCACATCATTCTCCTAACAAACATTAGTTGTGATTATGAAGGCCTTCAATTTATCTTTTTTCTTAGGGTGTTGTTGAGTCCAACCCTCCTCAACTTCTATTAAATTATGGAATTGAGTTTCATAATTCCCAATATACCAACATTGAATACATTGAACTTCATTGATTAAATCATTCTTCTCCTCTATTATGTTTTCTAACCTTTCTGTCCCCTTTTGAAAATCACTAGCATGATGTATAGTATTTCTAGAAATAGAGAATTTAGCAGTTCCTGTAATATTTTTGAGTACTTCCTCTTCTTTTTGACATATATATGGTTTCAATTTCATGCGTACTGGATATTTATTATTTATAATTCCATAAAGCTCCATTTTTATCTTATTTCCACTTAATAGGATGAATAATTAAATTTTCCACTATCCATTTCATCTTTTATAACACATTGAATGATTACATTATAGTTACAAACAACTCTTATTGAAAAAAACTATTTACGAATTGGTTTTAAGCCACTAAAAACCAATCTAATTTTCTTTTATGGTTATTTCTAAATCAATAATAATTCCTTGAAAGTCTTATAATATTTTATTTTAGGTACCAATAGATTCATCATCCTTCTTCTCATATCAAGAAAATATCTTTTAATAGTAGTAAAAATATGTATAGGTATGTATTTATTGAGAAATACCCTCCCAGACTCTTCCCTTTCCAAAGAATTATTTCTTCCTCTTACCTATTGTTTATTATAATAGTTTTTTATTGATCAACTTTTACTTCCATGAGATAGACTAATAATACATATTCATCAGGATTCAAGCATTGAATAATGGAAAACATCTTCTCCATCACTATAACACCCCAAGCTTCCACGGTAAACTTCTCTTGGAATAATAGAATAGCATGTGTTGTATGCAACTTCGAGTTCTAACACAACACAACCAATCAAACTATCCATTATAAATAGTAATACACACTTTTTGAAATATTATAAATTTTATCATTCAAAATGGACTTCATTTTTGGATTCTTAGTATCAAAATTATCCTATGGTGATGTTTTGGTATTTTTATGAAAACTTTCAATTTCTGATGAATAGTGAAAAACACTGATTTATTGTTTAAAACCAAATTTTTTTAGAATAATTATTTATTTTTTTTAAATTTATTTTAGGTAAAAATAGATACATAATTTCTATATAAGTTCAATTTAATTCATTGGAGTTAGTTTATAAGAATTTTAGATATATAAAAATTTTATTGAACTTTTTACCGTCTTTTACCCACCTCCTAAGAGCATTTGAAAATTTATATAAAAATTTATTTTGCCACATATGTGAGTGGAATTTCAAAAATATTAGAGACATTATTGATATCACTATGTAAAATTTGGTTCAATAGGATGAAAATAATTTTTTCTGAATAGTAACGTTTTACTTTTATTTACTATGGTTAAAAGTAAATATTGTAAATAAGGGTAAAAATGAAATTATTATAACCCTAAAACATGTCCAAATTCTATTATATAAGTAAAATTAGACCAAAAAAACCTTAGTAATAAAATATTATCCTCTTTGGTTCACTTGGTTTTGAATAGGAAATTTATTATTATTTTATTTAATGAAGAGTTAAAAGAGGTAAATTCAAAGTTTAATAACTAAACCATTTTTAATATATGGTTACACACAATATAAATTCGACTATAAATACTAATTATAAAGATAAGAAGATTTAATACATAATGGTATTTTATTTATAATATTTAGACATTAAATAATTACATTTATTTACGACACAATGATGATGTTGTAATTACCGTATTATTGAAAGATTAAAATAATTGATATTATAAATATCCAAATTAATATAATTTGAGACTCTTAAGGAATTAGAATAATTTTATAGGTTAATATGAAATTTTAGGTTTGATTAAATGTATTTAGTTCTATGTAATATTTGTTTTTAGTACTTTAACAAAAATCAATTATTAAATAATGTCAAAATTGACCTAAATGAGGTTTAAAAACTAATACAGTATTATTGGTTGATATAATATTCCTAAAAATATAATGTTCTTCTAAAAGACTTATATAATGATAGTTATAGAATTAAATAACCAATTGGGGTTCTATTTTAAGTTTATAGTATGTTTATTAACCATATAATATAAAAATACCAAGATACATGGTAAAAGTCCAGCTATTTAACTAAGAGTTAAATCTAAAAGATAAGGATAATGTAGTGATACAAACCTGTCTAAAACTATTTGTTGAGAGGTTTTCAACCGAAACCTACCTTATAATTTTAATAGTTCAATTTGGATCCATTAGAAATCGAAAAATATTTTATTATAAAATAATATTTCTAGCTTTTCCTCTGGTGCCCCTAACCCCTCTTATAAAAGGGCACTTCCCCTTATCTCTAATTCATATATTTAATGACATTTTGCTTAGAAAAACACAACCCAAATACACTGTCAACATTCAAAAATTGATCCTAGAGGCCATCCTTTAGTCAGAAAGCCAATATAAGGATCCATTTTGATCAAATCCAAAGGAAGAACCCGAAGAAGAGGTAAATATATCACCACCTCTTTCATGTTTTCTTCTTCTTCCACTTGTTCTTTCCATTATAAAATAATAACACCGGTATCTTATACATAATCTTATGTTATTATAAATATGTTAAAACCATATTCATTATTCTATCCATCCTTTGAATGAAATGTCACAATACGTGCGTACGTACGACTTACCGTCTCCACGTCGTGGTGTAGTGGTTATTCAATACATTATTATTTGGATGGGTATAATAATGATGTATTATTGAGTTAAATAATAAATATAACATTATTATGATTATATATATATATATATGATATATAATCCAGTTATATATTATTTTAATATCAAAATAATGATATTGTCGTTTGTGCGTACGTACAAATTACTGTCTCCACGAACGCGATGAGATTTATTTCCCATCGTATCCATTCAAGATTAATTTTCATTAGATGATAAAAAATAATGTTTAAATACTTAATAGAGTAATGAATATTAATAAGATACTTCATATCCATAACAAACATTACTTACATAACTAATCATATAAAGGAAAAGAAATCAGTTAACACCTGAAATGATGATAATACTAAAATATTATTAACAAAGAAATATTAAAAGATCATATATGATATCATATTAGTTTAAGTGAATATTTTATAATTTAATAACAATTATTTCACCATTATACAATAGTTTAACCTACCCTTGACCAAGGAAAAGTGCAAGGTATTGGTTAATTTCACAATCTCTTTATTATCCGAGGTTGTTTTAACGTAAGTATTTACTCGGACCTCTTTATCATCCACATACATGTTTCTTAAAAAGGTATTTCAAAAAAAATTTACTATTTAATAGAAAATGGATTAAATTCATTTATAACCTTATTTGACCTCATATTTTTTTAAACGAATCCTTATGTTGTTTTCCAAACAAGGTACTTTTTGACCTTTTCGACAAATTTAAGGTAAGAATGTTTTTTTATCTTAAAATTTGGGTTCGGCTATTTTATGCCATTATAAAATCGTCAAATCTTCCCATACAAGCTTATAATAATATTTTCAAAATAAATTTTTTTTATAATTATATGACTTTTAAATGATTTCAAAATAGACAGAGATATTTCTCTAAAAAAAGTTTTGATTTAATCTATGTCAATATCCTTTGATGGATTTTAAGCTTATTTGATGTTGATTTATTATGATACAAAAAATACATATTGTATTGAAGGGTTTGTGATATGTTTGACTATGGATGTGTTATTTTTACACCATTCATGGTTTATGGATAAAGTATTGACATTTCATATGGTAGTTTTAATACAAATTTTTTTGTTATGTTTAATCCTTTCCATATGATGAATGCATTGGACATAGTAATTGACGGGGGGAGCCCACTATAGTTCATTGATGCATCGGTAGGTCTCATATGAAAAACTAGTGTATTTGCCTAAGGCCTTGAGAAAATCTTATTTGTAGTCTTGGCACAGGTCCTTGACTATGTGGTTATGAAGTATGGCATTATAAATTACATCATTATGAAAGTGTCTATTGATATTGCATGTGTTTATTTTACTAGTAGAATATCCATGTGAGTAAGTAAATGGAATTATTTTGATTTATATTTTCCATATTATAATGAATTTTATGATGAACAGGATTTTGTTTTTGTTTTATACATTACCTGAAATGTTTATGCTTATTTATGAATGTTTCCAATATATTTTTATCCTTACTGAGCATCTGATCTCACCACTTTCTATGTTTTATTCTTCCCACGATGTGAAGATGTATACTATGACTAACTTGTAGGTATAGTCTATGGGATATCAATGTTATCTATGGAAAACATGTTGTTGTAGTTTTCCTTTTTATGATGTAATGTAAACCTTATGAATGTGTCTAGTACTTCCAGGGGTACTAAACTAATCGGTCTTTCGAGAATTAATCTTTTGTGATCATGAAAATGATACATAATAATGCATGGACTCTTGGATTTTGGGGACGGGGTGTTATAGTAAGTATCAGAGGATGTTTAGTACAAATATTGGAAACTAGATTTAGATAAACTCTGATTAGAGCACATATCCATAAGATAGACTTTGAGGATTAGTATAGAAGAAATTTCTAGAATTTTGGTATTGTAGATATTTTTTGAGTTTTCCAAGGAAAACATCCATGTATGGATACGAACAGGTATAGACAGCTCTGGAAGAAATGTACCTATGGGTAAAACCAGAAAACACCGTTTTGAGCTAAACTCGAATGGGAAATGGTGAATGATAACGGGTCTTGCTGCACTCTTTGTTATGACACTCTCGGGGGATATGCTTAGGATAATTATTATTTTATATACAAACCATTATTAAGTGTTTAGGAGTATATACTTCCTCAAATAAAACATTTTTATGATTATGGATTATATCCATAAACTGTTCAATTTATGTTAAGTGTCCTATATGTTTGGATTTATGTATTGTGATTCATAAACTAATATAGTTTATTCCAATGTTTAGAAATGGTGCTTAGTGGAAGGAATAGAAACTGTATCAATGCATGCACTCAATGTATGGATTTCTCTCCTAATCAAGATAATTATAGTAGAGATGGTGATGCAACTGGTGCTGATCCGCTAATCACCATACTGGGACAACTCACTCAGGTTATGAATAATACCCTTACCCATATGGAGTACCCCGATTTGCAGCATGGAGGATCAATGATAGATCTCTTCATGAGGCAACAACCACCGACATTCAATGGGGGTAAAAATCCACTAGTAGCTGAGCAACAGAGAAATTCCATAGAGAAAATATTTCATGCCTTGGGGAGTAGCGAAAGGGAAAAAAATTTCATCGTAGTTTACCCCCTCACTGGAGATGCTGATCAATGGTTGTCATTGATTAAAAACACAAAGTAAGATGATGAAGTATCAAATATGGAATGGAGGGAGTTTAATGAAATTTTCTTTGAAAAAAACTTTCCTCATGGCCATCTAGAGGATATTGAAATGCAATTTCTGAGTATGAGGCAAAAGGAGGATGATAATTTCGCAAAGTTTGAAGCTAACATTACAAGGTTATCGAGGTGTGCTGCAGATTATATATGTAACCCAAGTAGTACGATCAATTATTTATTTGATAGGTTAAAACCATTTCTTTGTCGAGCATTAGTCTCAAAATCATTCTCATCATATGAAGATATTATCTCATTTTCTATCAAGATAGAAAAAGAATTCTCTAAGTCATAAAAATTTAAAGAAAAGCCAGAGAAGAAGATATCTATTGAACACTCTGGAAATGGAAATAAGGGGAATAAAGAAAAAGTTGGATATCTATTGTAGTAAATGTGGGAAGAAACAACCCCGTACTTTTCTGAAGGGAATGTGATTATGTTATAAGTGTGGTGAAAAAAGCCACCATGCTTGTGATTGCAATGGAAAGAAAGAGGTTGTTGATGTTGAGTGATACAATTGTATATAAAGATGACATTATGAAAATGAATGTCCTAAGAGTCAGGGGAACTTACCTCAGAAAAGGACAAGTGATAAAGGCCAAGCTTATGCTATTACTACTGCTGAGTTCGAAGCTCCGAAAGATGTAGTGGTTGGTAATTTAAGGGTATCCTCATGTTTAGCCAATGCTTTATTTGATTCTGGATCATCGCATTATTTCATATCTTGCTAGTTTCCTATGAAAATTAGATATCTCCAATTTCATTTGACAAGGGAGTTGTCAGTCAAAACTCTTAAGGGAAGTATCATTGCAACAAAGTTTTGTGAATCATTTCCCATTATGGCATATAAATGTTATTTAGCTGCTGATCTCATCGTCATACCCATGATTGAATTTGATATAATTCTCAATATGGATTGGATTTCAGACCCAGATGAAAAAATTTATTGTAAGAAGGAGGTTACATTTTTTTATGATGATAATGAGTACATTATCAGTAGAGTAGAAACATCACCATCTAATTCTTATCTAGATCCACCCCCAGTAGCTCATCTAAATTCCGTTATTGGGGAGGAAGAGAATCAAATAACTGTGGGAGAGGAAAGGAATGTTCAAATATAGGATGTACCTATTGTGAAATAATATGTTGATGTGTTTCCAGAGGATTTACCTGGACATTATCCATAACAATTAATTGAGTTTTCCATTGACATAATTCCCGGTTCATAGACCATATCGAAGATCCCTTATAAAATGGTCACTGTGGAATTAGTGTAACTAAAGAGCCAACTAGAATAATTGAGTAATAAGGTATTTATCACCTAGTGTTTCTCTATGTGGATCCCCAATTCTTTTTGTTAAGAAGAAAGATGTATCTATGAGGTTGTGCCTTGACTACAGAGAGATCAATTCTATAACAATAAAGAACAGGTATCTCATACCTCTCATAGATGATTTATTCGACCAGCTTCATGGAGATCAATACTTTTCAAAGATTTACCTTTGATCTGGATATCATCAGTTGTGTGTGAAGAAGGAAGACATTCCAAAAACATCATTTCCAACCAGGTATGACCATTACGAGTTTACAGTAATGCCTTTTGGATTGACTAATGCACCACATGCCTTTTTGGATCTATTGAATAATATTTTAAAGTAATATGTTGATGAATTTTTAGTGGTATTTGTTGATGATATCTTGGCATACTCTAAAATCTACAAAGATCATAAAAATCACTAACGCATTATTCTAAAGACTCTTAGAATACAAGAATTATATGGGACCTTTAGAAAGTATGAATTCTGGATATAGGAGATTTCTTTTCTTGGACATATTTTCTCTAAGGATGGAATCTCCATTGAACCTTTTAAGAAAAGAGTAATCCAAGAATGGCCAGCACCGACGAGAATAACTGCGGTACGTAGTTTTATTGGTTTAGTAGGTTATTAATGATATTTCATCAAGAATTTTGCCCGGTTGGATAACCCATTAACAAATCTCACATGAAAAGGGGTTAAATTAGTTTTAAAAAAAGAGTGTGACTAATGTTTTGAAGAATTGAAAAGAAGATTTTTCAATGCACCAATCTTGAATCTTCCATTATGGAATGATGGTTTTGTTATTTATAGTGATGCATCATAGAAAGGGCTTGGTTGTGTCCTTATGCATAATGATAGGGTTATTTCCTATGAATCACGATAACTAAAAGTTCATGAAAAAATATATCCCAATATTGATCCTGAGTTAGCGGCTGTAATCCATTCTTTAAATATTTGGAGACACTATCTCTATAGTGGTAAATGTGAGATTATATACCAATCACAAGAGTTTGATGTATATTTTATCACAGAAAGAACTCAACATGAGGAAAAATATATGGCTTTAAATATTCATGGATTATGATAACACCAAACACTACCACCTGGGGAAGTAAAATAAGGTTGCATATTCTTTGAGCAGAAAGGATCATGGAGTTCTGAACATGATGAGAGTTTAAAAGGATCCTATATACAAGGATCTAGTAATGTTGGACATGGGGATAACCATGGAAGGTGAAACAAAAATAATTTTTCAAATGGATTCCAAACCATCTTTACTAGAAAAGATAAAGAGTTCTCAGACTGATGATGAAGAGTTTCAAAAGAAGATTAAAGCTGTGAATGATGGGATATTGAGTGAATTTGTGTATGAAGATGGAATTTTGAAATTTGGGTAGAGGATTTGTGTTCCCAATATACCTGATATAAAAAGGGAATTGTTGTCTGATTCTCAAAGTTCCAATTTCTTTATAAAGAATGTTAGAACAAAGATGTATAGATATTTGAAGGAACAATTTTGGTGGGAAAATATGAAGAGGGATATTTCTGAATTTGTGTCAAAATGTATGGTTTGTAAACAAGAGAAACCTGGAAGGAAACAACCCGGAGGAGTCATGAATCCTATTCCCATACTTGAGTGAATATGGGATAATATTATGATGGAATTTGTCATGGGGCTACCAAAGACACCTAAAAGGAATGATACAATATGGGTCATTTTTGATCATCTTACCAAATCATCACATTTTCTTTCTATAAGAAAAGATTTACCAGTTGAACGGTTACAAATACTATATATTAATGATGTTATAAAACTATATGGTGTAACCTCTATCGATTGTTTCTGCTCATGATCCCCGTTTTACACACAAGATTTTGAAAAACTCTTCCGAAAGCCATAGATACTGAACTTCATTTGAGCACTGCCTACCACCCCCAAACTGATGGACAGTTAGAACGGACTATTCCAACCTTAGAAGACTTGTTGATATCATTCTCTCATGACTTTCAAGGCATGTTGGATCAATATATACCTATAGTAGAATTTTTCTATAACAATATCTTCCATTCAAGTATTCAGATCACACTATATAAAGTGTTATATGGAAAGAGATGTCACACACCAACATGTTTGGATGATGATGGTGAAAGAAAACTCGTAGGCCCAGAATATGTGGAGGAAACGATGGAAAAGGTGAAGGTAATCCAAAACCATATGAAAGTAGCTCAAAGTAGGTAGAAGAGCTATGTCGATAACCAGATTAAGCATTTGGAATTTCAGGTAGGAGATAATGTTTTCTTGAAGGTATCTCCATTGAAGGGTGTTATATGTTTTGGTAAAATGGTTAAATTAAGTTCTAGGTACATTGGACCTTTCAAAATTCTAGAACAAATTGGGGCTGTAGCTTAACATTTGGCAATGCCGCCAAGTCTCTTCAAAGTTCATGTTGTGTTCCACGTATCACTATTGGGAAAATACATGCATGACCC
This sequence comes from Viscum album, assembly GCA_963277665.1. Taxonomy (NCBI): domain Eukaryota; kingdom Viridiplantae; phylum Streptophyta; class Magnoliopsida; order Santalales; family Viscaceae; genus Viscum; species Viscum album. The sequence goes on from OY728122.1 coordinate 1,986,794,870, forward strand.
AATGCATGTACTCACATATGAGGAATTAGAACTAGAACCCGATCTATCTTATTGTGAAGAGTCTGTCAAGGTTCTTGATACAAGTGAACAAGTGATGAGAAACCAGACGAATTGTCTAGTTAATGTTTTATGGAGAAACCATAAGACGGAAGAGTAAACATTGGAACCAGATGAACTTATGATGAAGAACCACCTGAGTATATTTAGTCATTAATATTCTAGAAACTTCGAGGACGAAATTATTTTAAGTAGGGGAGAATGTAACACCCTAATCTTCCATGGTACACTTCTCTTTAAATAAAATAATAACATGTGTTGCATGCAACTATGTGTTCTAACACACCACAGCCAATCAAACTAGCCGTTATGAAGAGTAATACCCACTTTTTAAAATTTTATAAATTTTATATTTCAAAATGGACTTCATTTTTGGATTTTTAGTATCAAAATTAGATTAGGGTAAATTTTTGGTATTTTTCTAAAAACATTCAATTTTTGATGAATAGTGAAAACACTAAGTAATTGTTTAAAACCAAATTTTTATTTAAATAATTATTTATTTTATTTAAATTTATTTTAGGTCAAAATAGATATATAATACCTATATATGTTCAATGAAATTCATTGAAGTTAGTTTATAATAATTTTAGATATATAAAAATTTTATTGAACTTTTTACAGTCTTTTACCCACCTCCTAGGAGCATTTTAAAATTTACAAAAAAAAATTAATTTAACCACTTTTGAGAGTTGAATTTAAAAAATCCAAGAAACATGGGTGATATCAGTTAGTAAATTGTGGTTCAATAAGATGAAAATAATATTTTCTGAATTGTAACTTTTTTACATTAATTTACAACGGTTAAAAGTAAATAGGAAAATTAAGGGTAAAAATGATATTATTATTACCCTAACAAATGTCTTAATTAAATTGGATAAGTATAATTCCACCAAAAACAACCTTATAAATAAAATATGAACCTATTTGGTCCACTTGGATTATATTCAGACATTTATTATTATCTTATTTAAAGAAGTGTTAAAAGAGTTAAAATCCAAGTTTAATAACTAAACATTTTTTAATATAGGGTTACACACAATATAAATTAGACTATATATATTCATTAGAAATATAAAAGGATTTCCTACATAACGGTATTTTATTTATAATTTTTAGACATTAAACAATTAAATTTATATATGAAAAAGTGAAGATGCATTAATTACCGTATAAATGAAAAATTAAAATAATTGATATTATAAATATCCAAATAAATATAATTTGAGACTTTAATGAATTACACTAATTTTATAGGTTAATATGACATGTTATGGTTTATTAAATGTATTTATTTCTAAGTAATAAAGTTGTTAAGACTTTATCAAAAATCAATTATTAAATAATGTCAAAATTGACATAAATGAGTTTTTTTTTAAAAAAATACAATATTATTTGTTGATATAATAATCCTAAAAATCTACAATTCGGGAAAAAGTCATATATAATTATTTTTTTATAATTAATTAACCACTTGGTGTTCTCTTGAATTTTTATTGTATGATTATTCACCATATAATATAAAAATACAAAGAGACATGGTAAATGTCAAACTATTTTACTAAGAGTTAAATCTAAAAGATAAGGTTAATTTAGTGACACAAAACTGTCTAAAAACTATTGGATGATAGGTTTTTGACCCATCCCCACCTTATCCTTTTAATAACTTATTTTAGAGCCATTATAATCTGAAAATTAATTTATTATAAAGTAATATTTCTTTCGTTTCCTAAGGTTCCCCTCACCCCTCTTATAAAAGGTCACTTCCCATTCTCTCTAATTAATACCTTCAAAGCCATTTGCCTCGGCCAACCCCTACCCCAATACCCCATCAACCGTCCTAACTTCATCCTAGATGCATTAATTTAGTCATAAATCCATCATAAGGATCCCTTTTGATCAAATCAAAAGGAAGAACTCGAAGAAGAGGTTAATATCTCACCACCTCTTTCATGTGTTTTCTTCTTCAAATTCTTCTTTCCTTGTTGTTTCCATTTTAAAATAAAAACTCTGGTATCTTATATATAATTTAATGTTATTTTAAATATGGCACAACCATATTAATTATTCTATTCATCCTTTGAATGAAATGTCACCATATGTGCGTACATACGGCTTACCGTCTCCACGTTGTGTTGTAGTTGTTATTCAATACATTATTACATAGATGGGAATAACAATGAGGAATAATTGATGTTTATAGTAAATATAACATGATAATGATTATATATATATATGATATTCCATCCAATTATATATAATTTTAATAGCAAAAAAATGATATTGTCGCTCGTGCGTACGTACGGATTACCATCTCCACGAACACGTTGAGATTTATTCCCCATCATATCCAATCAAGAATAATTTCATTAGATTATTAAAAATAATGTTTAAAGATATAATATCATTCTGAATATGAATAAGATACATCCTATCTCTAAAAAACAGTACTTACATAATAATGCATATAAAGGAAAATGAATCCGTTAACAACCAAAACGATGATAATACTAAAATATTATGAACAAAGAAATATTAAAAGATCATATATGATATCATATTAATGTATATGATTCTTGTATAATTTAATAACAATTATTTCACCTTTATATAGGATGTTAACATACCCTTGACCAAGGAAAAGTACAAGGTAAGGGTTAATTTCACAATCTCTTTTTTACCCAAGGTTGTTTTTACATAAGTATCTATCGTGGCCTCTTTTTCATTCACATCCATGTTTCTTAAAAATATATTTCAGTACATTTTAAATATTTAATAGAAAATGGGTTAAATTAATTTATACCCTTATTTTTATATATGTGTTTTTAAAGGAATTGTTCCGTCGTTTTCCAAACAAGGTACTTTTTGACCTTTTTGACAAATTTATGATAAGAATGTTTTTTTAACTTATACAATGGGTGCAGCTATTTTATACCATTACAACATCGTCAGAGCTTACATTACAATTATATAGGAATATCTTCAAAATAAATGTTTATTTTATAATTATATGACTTTTAAATGATTTAAAAATAGAAAGAGATATTTCTCTGAAAAAGTGTTGATTTCATCTATGTCAACATCCTTTGATTGATTTTATGTTTTTTTGAAGTTGATTTATTATGATAAAAAAATTCCATATTTTATTGATGGATTTGTGATATATTTGAATGTGGATGTGTTATTTTTAAACCATTCATGGTTTATGGATAATTTTTGGACATTTTGTATGCTAGTTTTAATACGAATGATTATGTTATGTTTAAACCTTTTCATATGAGTAATGCATTGGACTTAGTAAGTGACAGGTAGAGCCCGCTATAAATTCTCGATGCATCGGTAGGTCTCTTGAGAAAAACTAGTGTCTTGGCACAACACCTTGACAAAATATTATTTGTAGTCTCTGTACAAGGCATTGACTATGTTGTTAGGAAGGTTGGCATTATGCATTCCATCATTATAAAAGTGGCTATTGATATTGTGTGTGATTATTCGACTAGTAGAATATCCATGTGAGTAATTAAATGGAATTATTTTGATTTATATTTTCAATATTATGGTGATGTTTATGTTGAAAAGTCTATTGTTTTAGTTTTATACATTTCCTTAAATGTTTATGCTTATTTATGAAAGTTTTCGCTATACTGTTATCCTTACTGAGAATCTAAGCTCACCCCTTTCTATGTTTTATTATACCCAGGATGCGAAGAAATATATTATGACTGGCCTGTAGGGATAGTCTATGGGATCTCAATGTTATCTATGGAAACAATGTTGTTGTAGTTTTCCATTTTATGATTTAATGTAAACCGTATGAATGTTCCATGTACTTCCAAGGCTACTAGACTAATCGGTATTTCCAGATTTGATATTTTTTTATCATGCCAATGATACGTAATAATGCACCAACTCTGGGCTTCTGAGGTCGGGGCGTTCCTATCAGATTGACCCATTTTTCGAAAAACAGTGGATCAGAAGGATGGTGGAAGCTATCACATCAACAAATCAGTGAAATATTTCACCCTACCTATTGAATTTAGAATATCAAAATGGTCCACATTATTTTTTTATTGATTGAAATAGTTGAGTGAACATAAACACACGATATTTCCCCGTATCTTCTAATCCATTTTGTTTCACAAGAAGAAAATAATTGGATTTTCTATCAAATTCACTATCAGCACAGTCAATTTTATATATGGACTTTGACTAAAATGAAAAATGGATAACATAAGTGTTGGGAAATAATGACTAGTATAAGAAAAAATAATAAAATCCTTTCAAAGATTTCCAAATTTATAACACACACTTAATAAAAAATTATAATTTAGGTTCATCCTATATCAATTTTTGGTCACCATTATTTTTAATAGGTTATATCCTCATATTTCCAATAATGGAATATCCAATATAATTAAACCATACATTGATACTAAAAGAGGAAACCCAAGAATAAGATAAAAAATATTACGTCATTTGTGATGACTATTAAATACATAAGAAACATATACATGCTCAAAGGACCTAAAGGTATAGTTTCTTTGGATAATTGATACAAACTCCACTAATTTCACAAAACTATCCAGATCTTCAATTTTTTTTATTTAAAAATAGGGAATGTTCCATAGAAGGGAGTTTACGAAGACTCCAATGAAAAATACCATCCACATCCAAATCAACCAGATTAGAACTGAACATAGGAGTTACAAAATACAATCTCGAGGAAGCCTCCAAAATTTCCCCCTTTGACAGAGATTCGACACCTAGTTTCCCTCTCAGTATACATGAGTGATATAAAAGTGAATGTGATCTATCATATAAAGGGATTCAATCCAAGAAGGAAGAATTTTCCATGGAACCGATCTGGAACAAGTATTAAGAATGTGTATTATAGTGATCGAGTTGGATTCTACCCAATGATGCCTCCATACATAATGAGTAGAATACATGTTTTCATTGATCATATCCCATAGCATGGCCTCAATTGTGGTAAAATTTCCAATGAAATTGTAAAATTATCCTGTAAAGATGCCCTAATGAGTGAAAATGGCACCACCAAGTCCTAAGGGACCAGGTGCACCTGATGCCTCCCCATCCACGTTCACCTTCTGTCAAAAAGGAATCAGTAGAATCTAGTTGATTGACTTCAGGACAAGAGGTTTCCTATACCACCCTATAACACCCAAGGTTTTCATAATAATCATATTAGATAGCTCATTTTTCATTGTACCAGTGTGCATCTTGGATTATGTCAGAAAAACCCTGTACATAGAGCACATTCCAACATGAAATGAGGGCCAATGAACTTCAAATGAAAAACCATTTTGTGACTTATATATAATAGTGATGAAATTATAAGTGGTAGTGAAAAGAATTGGTCCAACTTTATCACATATCTAAGCATGTTATTATGATTTTGAAAGCCCCTAAATACTGTTCATATCCATATGAATGAAAAACACATCCTGTAGATGTAACCTCAATGTACAGGAAAAGTCATCAGATTGAATTGTGTGAGGAATTGATTCCCCCTAACACATGCATAAGTAAAAAACTGATATAATATGAAATTCTTATTTCTGAAGCAGTAATTTCACATGAAATCTTCCCCTTAACAACTTACATAGTGGAATGTAGCAGGATGGGGGTAATATATCAATTTATGAACATTTTCAGCCAAGTAGGAACAATGGAAGTACAATAAAAAATATATATTAAAATAACTTTAATAGAAACAACCATTAGTGTTGGGTTTCCATGATATGATGTCAATATCAATGAAAACATAGTGCTGCATTTTCATGTTGATGTCTATAAGAAGACAACTATGAAACTAATCTGAAGAGATTGCATCAGCAATGCTAAAATGATCCCTAGAAAGGGGTACATTCATCACATCATTTAGGGGTATACCAAGTCATGGAGTGGACCAAACATTCATGTATGACTTCATACAATCAAGTAATTGTGATAAAGACATTATCTCATGATATGAGTGTTTCAGAATAGGCAAAGTGGATGAAGAGACATGGAGTGTTCATCTACTTTTCAATTTGTGATGAAATCTGGGTGAATAAAATTCCAGAGAAGTGTCATTAGAGCTCGAAATATTCTTGGTGAATTTAAATATAAGGGCATCAGTCAAATAGTAATGATATTTAATTCCCAATCCTACGATATGAATGTGTTCTGCGAACTCTTTCCACACCACAGAATTCATCTTCCATTTATAGACAGATCATGTCCATATAATGATACTCATTAGCACTTGTATCTTCTTGATGAGACTTCTAGGCCATCTATAAATGTAGATGGAATCGATAAACATTAATGTGATCACTAAATTAACTATACAGTATATCCTAGCTTGAGACATGTTTTCCCATTTCCTAGTGGGAAATTGAGAAATAATCCTAGAAGATATTTTTTCAATGTGAATTCTTTTTACCCTTCCCCAGAATAAATGTACCCCCAAGTTGGTGAAAGTGAAATCTTCTTTTTTGACTCTACGAAATCGGTAAATTTTATATTGTTTATGAATAGTCATACCATTCCCAAAAAACATATAGGACGTATTCAAGCTTATAAATTGACTTAATACCTCCACCTAAGGAAGAATTTTTTTTGGATAGAATAAATAGTGCCCTTATCAGCCTCTCTAAACATGAGGATATCATTTGCATAAAGTTGGTGTGACAGTGAGAAGAGATTCCTTCTAGTATTTAATTTATTATGAAGACCATCCTAAACCATGTAATTGATGAAAATTCTCGAAAAATATTCCACCATAGATAAGAGTAAACAAGAGAGGTGATCACCAATCTTGACACCTCCTGAGCATGTAAAATAAAACATTGAGTATCCATTGATAAGGGAAGAAATTTGAGAAATTTTAAAAATTATATTGACTATATTGATGAAAGAGATGGATATTCCATGCCTCCTTAAAATAGACAAAATTAATCACTATTTGACAGTATTAAAATAATTTGAAGTGTCTGGTTTAAGAGAAAAACATCCACCCTTAACCTTCTTCCTCCTGATATTCACACATTTAGAAGAAGTAAAAAAAGAAAAATTTGAAGGCTTCATCCTAGGAAAAAACCAAACTGGTTTGGTTCATAACCTATAGGGAAATATCCCTTAGTATATATGAAATGATTTTTATTATGATATTTGGAATCGTGTTCATAATGGAAACCAGCCTAATGCCCATGATATTTAGAGCATTATCTATCTTTAGTATTAATGAAATAAAAAATGAATTCCCACCACGAGTCATTGAGGTGAGGATGAAGAAATATCAACAAAACCAATGATATCCAATCAAATGGTATCCCAATTGAACATTAAAAATCTATTAGTGAACCATCTAGACCTTCCACACTGTCAATGTCAAGAGAGAAGAGCGCAACTATTATTTCACACTCCAGGGTAGCCTCAATCAATATCCTATTTTTTTAATAAACAAAATTTGGGGTAATATTAACAAGTAATTAGTTTGTGAGATCCTCATTAGCACATTAACATGAGCCTTAAAATTAATTCACCACATCATTTGATATTTCCAATTCCAAATTGTATAGAACTCCATAACTTCCAAGTGAGGTTACACCTTCTCAAATACTTCTTTCTTGATACTGGAATTGAAGTAATTTAGAATTCATATCTTTCTCTTGCAATAATAATATATTATAATGATTTTTAGAAAGAAATCCCTAAAGTTTTAGCGGGCCATCAAGCTTATAATGGGATTGTAACTCATCCATGGAGGGGACATCCTACTATTGGTAATAATTCTCACATTGAAGTAGTACATCTTTAGCCTCTTTATTATCATTTTCAAGACCATCGAATGAATACATAAACCATTATGTAACCATTTTTACAATCATGAGCTTTTTAGGAAGAACAAATAAGGGGAAGCCAAAAATATCATCTTTCCAACCTCTATTGGCATACAAAATAATCCACAAAAGGATAGTATTTTGGAAATAAAAGAAGATATATGATTTTGTGAAGGAATACATAATTTTATTAGGGTTGTTTTTTCTGATATAGAGTGATAAAACATTGGGAATAAGGTTTAATAGTAGGTACACCATTTTAATTGACTGAAAGGGCACCCTGTAAATTACATAATGTATTGAATTTCTAAGAATTTTTTTCTTATTCAAGTAGAAAATATATATATTTAAATTATATGATTATTATGTTTAGAAATAATATGTTAAAATAATGTTTTGTTAATATTATGTGATATTTTAACATTTGTCTGATTGTTTTAACCCTTGTTAACCCATTTGTTGATTACCAAATTGTCAATGTTTTTTCACTATATAAGGGTTATTAAAGTTAGTATAAATTTAAAATTATCACCTGCTTGGAATGTTTTTTATAGTATGGAATATATACCAATTTAAAATTATAACAATTTTATATATTTTATAGGATTTAATTAAATATTATTTAACATGTGATACCATTAAATTCATTTATGAAAATATTCACACAGTTTAACATTAAAGACAATAATATAAAAATAGAATTCATATATAAACATTTAAAAAATTATTAATAGTTATAATTAACAATAAAATATCTACAAAAAAATAAAAAAAAAATTGTTACTTGAAATATTTTTATAATGACTAATTTTTTTTATATTACTAGAAAAAGTACTATGTTGTAGTTTGGTAAGATTATGTGGTAAATTATTTATACATAATGAATAAAAATTAATTACAATGAAAAAAATTTTCTTTATAATAATTATTTTCAACAATAAATAAAATTTTTTTATCCGTAAGAAAAAATAGTATATATATTAAAAAGAAGAGGGTGCCTTTTTTTATTTTTTCATTAAATAACATAATATTAAGGACAATAACATGGAAACTAGAATTAAATTCCGAAATCCGTGAATATAAGATTATAATGGTCAATATTAACATATATATTTAAACAATGGAATGTTTTTTTCTATATTTTTAGGAATTATCCCATATTTTTAACCATATTTTACTCATTTTACACAAATTTACCCATACAGAGTTGAAAAATATTATCCATGGATACAATTCATAAGAAAAAAGGTTTTTATTTACTTAAAAAGATCCACATGATTTTAAATATGGAATCAGTTTTTTATGATTACATTTATATATATACAAAATAAATTTTAACATATGCATGTTATATTCAAAGAAAACTATTTTTATGAAAATTAATTTTTATTCATAAAACATGAATGATTTTAATTTCATGCCTAGTACAAACCATTATATGAATGTTAAAAAATTTATTTGAGTATATAATTTATAAATTTCATTAAAATCATTTATTATTAATGACTAATTTTAATTTTTAAGAGAGAAACACATTTTATACAAAAAACAATTTTCCCCAAAAACACTTTTTTTACTTTCACATGATATACTCAAATTATGACCAAATATTTCATTAATTTAGTTTATAAAAAAATATTTTTTTCATAATTTATTTTTCCTTATTCATACCTAAAAATACAATAGTTAGGAAATTTCTACGACACTAAATAATAACAAATCAATATTATATCACGATTTATTTAAACTATTTTTTCATGTAATTAAATATATCAATTATATTAAATTTCATTAAAGATAAATAGATCCTATAATATTTGGGTGTTATATAATGATTTTTAATTACCATAAAGTAACTATGAAATATTAATATGTTGGCATTAGTGTCAATTTTTATAGTTTGATCAATTGTTTTTTTGATACCATGTGACCATTTTAAGGTAACCTTGTGGTTTATTTTTCATGGGATAGTATCTGCCGTATGGTTTATGAAAATTTCATTGAACTATGTGTCATAACTGTGTGACCTGTGTGGGTTTTATAAAAATTGAAAATTACCTCAACACTCTTTTTTACCTTTTCAACCATAATATAATCCTAATACATCGTTAGCTTCAACCAACCCACAATGATGCTCCAGATGACTATTTATTTTATTCCTCGGTGATTGTTGATTTATTTTTTATCTCTTCTGGTTATGTTTTTATTTCTACCCAATTACTCATTCTCTTTATTGATATTATCTAGATATCTATACCCATTGACCTATTAGAAGCTGAATTTAATGTCATTTATAGACCTAGAGGATTTGATTGGGAATTGATGATGTTCAATTGAGATCTAGGATTGGGAGTATTGGATCTCCTTATTTCACATCACTAATTTCAAATTCATTGAGAGTTCCTCTATTGGAGAGGCAGGGGTTTCTATCCAATGGATTCAATCCCTATGAATAATTTATTGTTCATTTGAGATCATTCATCTTTATAATATGAAAAATTAATGGTTTGATTTTTCTAAAGGATAAAAGTTAGTGAATGATTCATAAATGATATTTGGAATAGATGAGGAATATTTTAAATGGGATTTATTTTAAACATAGTCATTATGAACTATATGTGGTCGATGAAGTTCCACAAAGATAACATGAATATTTTGGGATTTAATTATATTCTATGTAATAGTTGTCTTTGGAAATTGTGTAAGACCTTAGGATATGAGTTATAGTATGAACCTAGGACCTAGTATGATGTAAAAAGTTCCTTGGATATCCTAGTGTCAAAAATATTCTCTTTCAGAACATTTTTTCACAGTAAGATGAAAATACTTGAAAACAAATTCATTTTACTTCATGTTTTTTTTAATATGAATGGAAATTTCAGTAATTAACATTTATTTTATAAAAGAATTATTGATTCCATGATCCTATGGAATGTGATATAGATTCTTTTAAAACAAAAATACTATGTGATGTTTTATAATAAATTTATTTCCACATGTACTGATTTATGAAAAAAATTTGTGTAAATCAAGATATCATGGTTTAATGATTAATAATTTATATAAATTAATGGCAGTATCTTACTAGGTATTTCATCATAACATACATATTCCTTTTGTAATAGGTTTAATTGATTAAATTTAATACATGTAAAGGGAAATGAGGCATGTGGATTGGGTAATTCACCTAGTTGGATTCATATTCAAGTTGTTTGGGATGGCAGAGACATATGGTCACATAGAGATATACATTTGTCTTGGGTTTTTCATGGGTTCTGGGAAAATGATATTTTTATGTTATATATCTCATTTTTATTTTGGATTTTTTTGTACTCAGTTATAAGTGTGTATTAAAATATATTTCCATTATAACTTTTAAAATTTATTGTTTTTGTTTAGGGTGATATAATTCCAATTCATTCTTATATATATACCCATGCTCTTATTTACAGATTGTGGGGATCAAGAAAACACATTGGGCTATGTGGTGGGAGGTGTGGGGTGACGTGTCAGGATGACATTGGTTAGTTTGTTACATTCATAAGGTGGTGAATGAGTATAATTGTGACTATTCTACTCCCAAAAAAATATTTTAAGACAAAATAATGGTAAATTTTTGTTCAAAATGATATATCATATTTTGCAGATGTCAATTCCACACTCTAATTTTATCATCTCTATGGAGATAGAAATCATGTAGAGTTGTTGATGACTAAAAGTACTAAATATTTGATTATATTGATTTGGGATTTTTTTGTAGTTGTTTAATCATGGTTCAGTGATATTACATCAGATGAGACCCTAGTAGTGATGAGTGAGACTCATGGTGGAGGATCAAGGGGATGAGGTAGAGTTTTGACTCCAGTATTGGAGACCTCACCCAATGATGGGGATATGGACCATAAAAAATTGATCATGGAATGCACCGAGTAGGACAATGAGGGATAAAAGTCAAAATCGATGTTATATATGAGATTGGGAAAGGGTTTTGGGGCATGACTCACATATCTAGTAATAGAAGTATCACCTCAATGGTGGATGAAATCATGATAGTGGTCGATTCTTTAATATTGGTTAAAGGTGATGTTATCAGATGAAGGTGGTTGGTGAAGGATGTTTAGGAAGGCCACCATGAAGGTGGGGTTAGAGAAATTATTTTTCATGTAAATGGTTTGGAAATATAATATTCCTAGAGCTAGGCTGTGAAGATATCAGTTTTAGTTGGTGTAGAACAATGATGATTGATATTTGGAGAGAATATCATCAATGAGAACTCATCTTGTGGGGATTCATTGATGACCATTTGGTATGGGATATAGTGGTAGTGACCTTGGGAGATGAGAAATGTTATAGGCTGGAAGTGAATAGATGATGACCCAGTGTTGTGGGGAACATAGGTGATGACCTCTTCATGAGTTACTTGTTACATGATTGTGGGGTACTTTCTATGATGACCTTGAGTCGTGGGGTCAAGTATGGGGTTATGGGACTCAATATGTGATACGAGGGAGGTTTTTCTAGTCCAAAAAGATACAATATTTGGTAAACCATAGTGGGAGCTCTAGGTGATGAAAAATAAGTGTCTTAGAGTCAATATAATTATGGATTTTGATATCTCTATAATCTTGTTTGGGTGGATTTGGTTCTTCCACTTCCATGTTTTGCTGGTGATTTCTGTTCCACATGAATTGACAGAACAACTCATTTCTTTTTATGAATTTTTAATTTTTTTATTAATATTTAGGATATATTATTCTCAACTACAGAACCTTATTATTCATTTTCTGATACAACTAGTCCCCAAATACACTAAAACATCCATTTTTAGTATTGTGCGATTTTTTGAGAGATGAAACTTTTATATTATTGAAATGATATGAAATAATGATATATTTATCTTGGGTAATTATAGTTGGTATTAGAGCATGTTTTAGTTATTTATGTGGATTATGAAAGTTTTTTGCGTGATTAGGTTTAGATAACCATAGTGAAACACAATGAAATGAGTGTAAGAATATGATGATATTGTGAAATAGTGGTAAATTGTTATGTAGATTTTTTCATTCAAAATAATTATTTTATAGATAATGGACTGTGGATAAAGATATGAAAGAGATGAACCTAGTGTAAATCACCCTAAAAGGATTGGTTGAGCATTGAATTGATTGTCACCCAAGTGCATGAAAAGTGTGCCTAAGATTGCACACCTAGCTCGAAAATACTGAAATATTTATTTGTTTGATCACATGGTCCATGTAAAAAACTATAAAGGATTTATCTCTCAATTACATTGGGGGAATAGGTTGAGAAATATAATATAACCCAACAAAAATTAACCTAGGAAGAAACAAAAATGATATAGGTGTGACTAAGAGTGAGTTAGGTTAAAAAAGTATTATAGATTAGCTTGATTTTATCATGATGTTAGTCATCTTATAATTAAATATTATAAGATTATTTATGGTAATAGTTTTATAATATTTACTTTTTTAACTCTCATTAAAATATTTTGTTTTAGTGATGGATTAAATCATAATGAACTAAGTTAACTGTTGGGGTTAGGGAAAATGTAGTGACTGTATCATCGATCAAACCAGTATAATGAGAGATGGATTGAGAAATGTTTTCATTATGGAAATTCAAATATCATGAAATATGCTTAACAATGTAACCATTATTGAAATAATGAGTGAACCAAAGAAGAGGAATATAGAAAATAATTATAATTAAATCAACAAATATGATGAAATAAGTAAAACTCTACCACCAATATGCCAATTTTCTGGGAAGTACTAATAAGGGAATATCCTAAGCAGGACTGTAAGATGGTCAACATATGGATGAGTGGGTAATTGGGCATCAAATTGCAGAGGAAAAATAAAAAAAATCAGATAAAAATATTGAAATAAATTCAGTTCATCCGAATGTACCATTAATAATTCAATACCTCATGTGTTAAGATCATTAAGATTATCTAAGTCAATTCTATTATCCAAGGAATAACCACGAAGATGAGCATCACTAAATTCAAATATCCAGAGAATAATGGAATTCATATTAAACCAAGAATCCTAAAGTGTATCATGATATTTAATGCACATGTACCCTCAAATATTAAGTTATAATGCATTGTTTGTATTTGATTCAAGGGGCTCTAGTATATCTACGAATTTTTCTATGATCGTAAAATCGCCAACTATATGATTTTATTATTGATAAAATATTATATTTTTATTATAATTTTATTAAAATTTGAATTTTATAATAAAATTCCTTGGGTAAATATTGGTATCCTAAAAATATAAAATTTTAACGAAATTGTAGTGATGGATTTGTTCCTTTAACTCATGAGAAAGAAAAAATTCTTATTATCCCATAATAGCATAATGAAAAGTTGATACGAAAAAAACTCTTGAATGATATTAAATAATATGTGTCTTTATATTGACTAATAGTATACTCTAGACCCAAATATTTGGAGAAAGAAATTATTATTTGGGTATGACTATACTGGGGAAAGAGATATGTTATCAATGTTTATAATGTTGTTATCTCCCTATAAATTATATCTCTATTCATCTCTATAATTTATATTTCTTTAGTTACTTCCATTAGTTTTTTATTATTAAAATTTGGAGGACGTAATTTATTAGGGTGATATAACACTAAAGGTTTTTGGGAAGAATAATTTTTCTATAAACCTTATATTTAGAATCCTAAACAATTTTCTCAAATTATTCAAAATAATTGAAATATATTAAGTAATAATTTACACCAGACAGTGATTAATTTAACATTACATTATTCTCTCATTGTTTAATGTTACAATAGTTGAACATGAAAATATTAATTGCACATCATGGATGATTACATCTTTTAAAACTGAAAAAATGAATAGGGGATAATAAATTAAAATTAATAATATATTTAGAACTATAATATTCCATTGACCAATGCGACCAATAAGAATCTCTATTAGTATTAAAAAACTAAAAACAATAAAAAATACCATGGATGGAGAAATCATGTTTTGTGATCTAAAATTAAATCAATTGAAATTGGAAGGGTGAATGGAATATATTTAGAGAAGTTATATATATTGGAATGAAATACGATCATTTCAAATATAGAAATTTCAAATATGGTAGTTGTAAATATGGTCATTGATCGTATACCAAAAAGTTAATCTAAGGTCATATATTTTTATATCTTAAAATTAATAACTAACAATGAAATAAAAATAATTTATGAAATTATTATAAATAAAGAAATAAATATATCTATACATTTAAGAATTACATATAAATGTAAATATTTATATTATTAAAAAGTTATATGATGTATATATATAATATAGATAAATGTTTTATGATCAATGTATAAGTGAATTTAAATTTTAGATAATAAATAATAAATTTAAATTGAATTTTTCAAATCATATTTATTATAAACGATATATTAATTTTTTCAAAGAACCATTTGAATATGTATTTTATATTTTATCCTAATATATTAAATTTATCATCATAAAAAATATTAATATGTAAAATTAATATATTTTAATCTTAAAAAATTTAAATTTACATGGAATAATATCATGAACACTGAATGTTTTAAAACATAATTTTTCAAGAAGGTTAGTTTTTCTTTATATTTTTTACTGATAATTATTTTTTTTCTTCTAAATTATAGATTATTAATTAGATATTAATTACTATATTTTAGATTTAAAATTTAAAATTTATTTTATCATGAATTGTTGAGACTATTCTAAAAAAATTTCTTTAGGTGAATATTGTAATATTTTGATACTGGGACTTTTATACTATTAGTATCATTCAATTATGAATTAGAAATTTATGAAACCTTTTTATAAAAAAATATGAATTTTATTATTGTTATTATTTTAATTATGGTTTACAAACATATATATTATATTTTGAAACCAATGTAATATTTTTCTAAAAAATTATTTTAATAATTTATAAAATTAAAAAATTAATTTTTTTATAATTTTTTTAATCAAATTACAAAAAATGATTACCAATTTATAATAATTTCATAAAAAATATCTGATAATGAAAATTCTATTTCTAGTTAGGAAGACCATGTTACGTTTTGTGAAATCTATTTATCGTAGTAAAATCTTAAATGAAAAAAAGTAAAAACTCAAGAGACAGTGTGATTGACGCATGTAAAAAACTTTTCTATATTTGATAATTTCAGATAATCATAAGCATATATCACCATTGAATCAATTATGGTCAAATTTTGGAGCCTCTTTACATGTTAACAATGCGATCCCTTTACCTTGAATGGAAATATTCCCAAAAATTCTGTTATCACCACTTAAAAATATGTCTCTCATGACCTCCAAAATACTACAATAAATATTAGTTTTACTCCTGAAACAATACCATCCATCCTAAAAATATCAGAATATTTTAATATAATATTATTTTTGGGAGTAGATATTATCATAATAATTTATTTTACTTGAAATCCTTAATGGGAATCTCATAGTTCTCAATGTATGTTCAATCATTTCACTAACGTTATTTCTTTTTATATTTACATTTCAAATTTATTTTTATCAATTATATTATATGAATGAAATATTTATATTTTACCTAAAAATTTTATATCTTAGTAAAAAAATTATCCAACTCTACCAACACCCTTATAAATAGAGAAAAAATAATTCATGTGAGTGTACATATTACATCATCCATTGCATAACAACTTTTGTTTTTATTAACCACCTTCAATGAATGGTATTAATAAATAATAATAAATATATATATATATATATGTATTATATAATTAATATGTCTTATGTTCTGAAAATAATTAACCACATTACACCATTCTACCATAATGTGGGAAATAAAATCATCGTCCATGCATACATGTGGACTTCAACCACTAGAGAATGATATATTCCTTTTTTTACTACCACCATTATAGACAGTTATAAATTATAATTTATGAGTATATATGATATATAGGCTTAATACATATCATGAATATTTTTCATGAACATACCAACTGGGTATCGAATGGGTGATTGTTAGCCAAGAATAATAACCCAATCTGGACTACAATAGGTTAGGGGTAAGTGAATAGAACCGTGTAGGGAGGTCCCACACATTGGAGGTGTTAGACGAAAGTACCTCTACACACACACATCTTTATTAAAAAGTATAATGAAGAAAATAAAAATATTAAATATTATTATTGAATGAATAAAATCCAATCTATCATTGGAGTTCGATAGATGGTACAATAAAAACAAAACGGACCCATACATGCACGTGAAAACCACAATGAGTATAACATATTAACAAATAAGGGAATTCCATCGTGATAATGCTCATTGAAATTTCTATGTTAAATTTTGAAAAACTAATGTCTACCTAATTCAATTCCTCATTTTAAAATGACAATGTTTTTTCCATTTTCATAAGAAACAACATTACTAGGTAGAGCCCATGTATGGTTGAGTATAATCATAGCTAGTAGAACTCCCTAAAATCTAAAAAACTATAATAATAAATTGGAAGACTGTTCTAAATAAAAAAATCACAATGGGAAAAATGATAAATGATATATTCTCAAAGGATGTATCAAAGACTCAATTAGGGTCCACATCATCACTTCCAACCTAGGATACTATAAGAGGCTTGATGGTAACATTATTCCAGGAGTAGTCACTCATTGAATATTGGCAGCATGAATAAATCTTATCTGAGATTTCACTATCTTCATTCCATGAAATGGATAATCATAAAAAAAATTTGATGGATCATTGAGACAATAAATTGGTTTGTGTAAACCTCACTGGAAGAAAATAGATATCGATACACGGATAGGGGATCACTCCGTAGGCTAATAGTGGTTAGCTAACACGAACTGCATTAACCAACTAGGAATGTGATCACATGGACTAGATGTTATAAGTTGTAAAAAAAACTAAAATAAGAAGAGATTGATAGAGGATCATACCCCGAGCATTATATATGGTTACTCCACTCTATCTAGAACTAAACCATATAGTGTATGGCTCATCAAATGTATATTATGGGATACCTCACTCTACCCTCATATGAATTGACTGAGGGAATGAACCCACAATGATGTGCTTTGAGGGAATTCTCCAATGCATATACATCAATTTGGATGAGATGAATAAGGGATCTAACCAGAACTATAAGGAGTACATGGAATGTCTCATGGGGTACATGACGTGTCCCATAATGTTTGGCACTACCAGTGACATGTAGTCTCACACTACATGTACCTCCCTATATATATGATTTGTTAGTATAAAACATGATGTGTAGACGTTGGGCCAACATTTTATGTGTTTCTCCTAGACATGCTTATTAACTTTCCAAAGTACACAGGATGTGCTCTATCACACATGGTTTTTGAGGTCCCATAGACTCATTGGAGTGTATTCCTTGTACATTACAAACAATATTACTAAGGGTACATAGTTTGTGGGTATACCACATGACATGATACATTTAACTCACTATATAAACCCTAGCCACTGCATAGAGGGGTCCACATGGTATTTGTTCTTGTTTTACACATTTTGAAACATTGAATTTTATATAAATTCCATTCCATTCGCGCAACTCCACCCATTCCATCATTGACTTCAGTTACACCACTATTAGCATCCACAATTCCAAGATAAGGGTTGAATAAGTCAAAATAGCTCTCAGTGTCTGGATTTCCGTCATTAATTTGATAAGTAAAGAAAATATTTCAACGCTAAATTACCCATAAAGTCTAATTCATGAATCCTCGGACACCCATCACATAATCAGATCACCAATATCATCTCATCTGAGATACCCACTTGTTTTTTTATGTGATATCCCCATCAACTGATCCAAAACAGAGTTTTCATAGTCACAAACACACCTACATCATGTCTCTAATTCCAAAAACCATACCCACAACATTTATGCATTTCACCAAAGAATTATTTCATAATGATCGATTACCAGAGTATCATCAAATCCTTATGCAATCATAATACCAATTATAGACACAAAAAAATTTAGGGATAATGACTCATAAAACAAAGTCAGATTCAAATTAATAGCTTGTTAATTTGGGGATCATTGATGGAATATGAATATTAGGGGGAGTAAATGAATCAAAAAATTCAATTTTTCTCATATTCCGGACTATGAAGAGAAGATAGGAATTTAGCTAACAAACAAAATGGCACCCACTAATTAGTATGAAATGAATTAATATTGTATTTATCAATAATTTTGAATTATGAAATTAAATAAAAAAATAAATGAGTACCTAAATTTTGGGTTGATCATTAGTAATGAACAAATCTATATCAATCTCATCAATAGGATCAACTGTGATATTAATTAGGTCCAAAAAATCCACATTCTTAAATTGTTGATATTAGGTCATGAGATCACCCACCAACAGACTCACAACTAGAGCTCACTCTTAATTCTATGTTTTCCCTATAGGGATGTATGGATAACCCTAGGTAATTCTCTAAAGTGGAGTTTATACTGGGGTGTTTATAGGGTTTTGAAATTAAAAAAACACTAAATTAAAAAAACTGTTCAATTTAATTAACCTTGTAATGGATGCACTCTAATGATGGATCAATCATTGAAAATAAATATGCCAGACCAAGGCAAAATTTTATATTATATATTTAATTTTAGTCTTATTATTCCCATCAAGGAAACCATTTTGGTGAAAATTCCTTATTTTTTCAAAACCACACACAAATGATAAAATAATTTTAATATTTTTTGTTTATAATCCTCGATGGTCCATTGAGATAGAAATTCCATTCCAACTTCATAACATACTTAAAAATATTATTTAAAATATTCCAAAGTGTAAAAATGAAATTTTAGAGTCATTTCAGTCTCCCCACATTCAAGGGTTTTCAATAGAAAAATTGATAACATACTTAGATAGGTAAGGAAATATAGACCATGTTTAGTTGTTACACTCACAAATGATCTCACAGAGGTTATAAAGATATCCATGAACAAAAAACAAGGGACCCAATCACCAATGAAGTATCTTATACTATTAATTCCTTGAACCCCATAATGCACCACAATAAAGGAAATCCATCCTTAATATCCATATTTCCCTCATCGATAATTTAAGACATGATAAGAAAATATCTCTTTATCTAATATATAAGGAAAAAACTATGCACCCAATCTAACTATAGTTGAAGAGACAAGTCATATTCCCCATCACCTACCCTTTATAATAACAAAAAGGCCCTAAAATTTTAGATATTGATTAAATTCATAGCAAAATCACAAAAATTATCATTGATGTGAGGCTTTTAGAAACATTTTTTATCCATTTTGGAAGAACTAAGAAAAATGATTTCCATGTTCATGGGACTTATGATGACTCTAGTATGTTCTCGTCCAATATTTTATGACTTTCACATTCTCTATCATCACTTATAACCACTATGTGTCCATGAGAATTGTCTCCCTAAGACGAAACATGCACAACTGTGACCCATTGGGTCTTCCATAAAAGGCCTTTAATGGTGTCATGATTTTGAAATAATGATTAATGTTATCACAAAACAGTCTAAAATTGGTAGATAAATCTCTCAACTAAGGCTATAAACCAATATTCAAACTAAAAATGTTACCTCCGAAATATGAATAGTCAAATCTATCTGGTCGTCTTTCTAGAATGACGTGATTAACATAAAAAGAGTCTCAAATCATCTTATAATCATTTACATGGTATTTAAATGATGTAAAAATCACCATCTAAAATTATAAAATAAAAAAACTAGTGAAGGAGGGAAATATCTTGTGTAAATAGGGATGTCATAATCTAAATCAATCTGTAATCTAAGATGACTGCGATGTGGCCCAACATGGTTGGTCAGTCTATACTCACCTAGATAGTGTTGTGACCTATTTATGATCATGAATGTGCTATCATAAAAACCATTGTGAAACCATCTCAAATATCCCCAACCCTAGTAACCAAGTAGTTATTGTTACTTTATTACATTGGCACAAGATACAAGTAATCACATCCCAATGTACCAAATATTTAGTAGTATTTATAAACTAGATACATGATTTAATCCAATATTACATTTAAATACATAAAAAATACAACATAGTTATTGTAATTATTCTACAACCTTGAACTCATTCAAATATTATTTATTCTAATAAAGGGAAAGGGAACAAAAAACACAGGATATTAGATTCTAAAAAAGGTTTACATAGAGAAGAATATATCTTGAGTAAATTTAGAATAATTAATATAAGGAAGGTAAATAACTAAAATAAATTCATTGAATAAAAAATTCAAACATAATTAATAATATAGTTTGAGTAAATGAGGATAAAATGATGCTTTATAAATAATCACATGAGATTGAAACTTATTATTGGATATCTTTAATAATAATCAAGTCACATAGACATTAATAACTAATATCATAATTGTGGAATGTATATTTTAGAATAGCATAAACTAACTCTCAAGGGCTTAAGATGTGAAATATTTCATAAATGGGTAATGCCTTGGAAAATAGAAGAAGTAGTTTTTATCATGAGATATAATGATTAATTTAGGGGATATAATAGTCCAAACCCATCACTTAATATGTAAAATTCATTTACAATTTAAAAGGGGTGAAATAAAATCATTTCTAACATTTATATTGAATAAACAGGCATGTGAAATGATAATATTTTCTTCATTCAAATTTATCAAAAACATATAGATAAATAAAAAGGATGATATATTAAAATCATATCCTTAGTATATTATAAGTAAATTAAAGGGTTATTTTAAATTATGAATTGAAATACCATAAAATGATCATTAAATATTTTTTGAGGAAAGTTCACTTTTAACATGTAAAATAGAACTTGAAAACTAAAAATTTAAAAAATATTAGAAAAAAATAATGTTTTAAAATAATAATAAAAAATAATAAAGGGATATTTATATCAATTATCTTTCATGATGGCAGGAAAATTCCAGTCATGCTGAGTTTGTTCCAACAATGATTCCTTTTATATTATCTGTAAAAATTCAAAAAGTACAGTACTAAAATAACGAAAAGAATGTTAATTTTAAACAATATTATAAAATTTAAAAATTTGTTTTAAAAAGAGTTTATTAAACTATTGAATAATATTAAAAATATTTTTTGAATAATTTTATGGAAGATATCAGTATGGAAGAAAATTATTACCAATCAAGTAGAAAAACAAGTCGGTTTTTATTAAAAGTGTGATTTGAGAATATGGATTACATAAAGAGTGGATAATGATGGGAAAAACAATAATTTATATAAATTAACATCGGAAAATAAAATAATATGTTTTATGAAAGAAATATTAACTAATTCCCCAAATGTGGACTTAATCATAATTAATTTCAAATAAATATATGTCTGTGAAAACAACCATTACAACTTTGGAAAATGTGCAATCATAACCCCTATGAAAGAAATAAATTCAAATGAAATATTAAATACCATGAAAATAAATATATTCATAATTTTATATATCCAATGGGTAGTAGATTAACCTCATAAAAATAATAAGTATATAATACCAAATATGTCTCAATGGAGAGGAAATTTACACTGAATCTCTTAAATAGGTCATACCATTGTGTTGATAATTATTAAATGGATGGATTATGTGTATAAAATTTAAATACACATAAAAAATATATAAAATAAAATAAAATAATCAAAATATATTACTTATATAATACAAGAATATAATTTACAATGAATAAGTAATATAAACCAGTGAATAAAAATGAGTTATGAAACCCCTTACCTCTAGGTAAAATTAAAATAAAATCCCTTGGGATTATAGAAAATGAAGTATAACTAAATATTCCAATAATTATTGATTACTATTATAATTCATAAAATGTGAACTATTCACACCATATAAATGAAATTAGGTGTCTAACATTAAAAATTATGCAATTATGGGATATTGGGGTGAAATAACTTCCATCAGGTCTAAAGCGTCACATTTACTCTTTATAGTCCTCATTAATAAATGTATATGAATTATTTAATTTATTAATATCCATTTTCAGGTTCATCAGTCAATTTTATTTATTTTTTATTCTTTTATATTTAATTAACTTATTAACTATGTTCACATTAAATGTTATGATGATATTTGGTTCATATATACAAAATGAATTTTGAATGTTTACTATGGAAAAATATGTCATTATTTCATAATATATCGTTTAACAAATATCAAATAATTTTATTTTTTATACATAAATTATACATTTAATTCCATGTATAAAATATGGTAATAAAAAATAAACTACATTACAATCATGTAGATGGAAGGCATACATACGCCTGAGTAACATTTCAATATTTCAATGATATTGATGGAATGAATGAATGTATTATTTTATGATTACAACATAATAATTATATCAGAAATATAAAATTTCATCTTTAAACATACTTATGTATACCATCCATTTGTTTTGGTAATGAAAAACGAATCACATCAGTTTATGGAGGTGGAAATCCACACAAACACAGGACTGACATTACCATCATCAAAATAATTTAATGGTAATAAAATAGTTGATATATTAATTTTTTTGAATCAAAAATATTTCAAAAATATAATATATATACATTAAATCCCTCATCATAAATGCTTATGAGAGGTGATTTTCAAAAACTAATTACACCAGCTCACGAGGTGGAATCCTTTCATATAAAAATATGATAGTTTCTCCCATTTGATTGAAGGGGAGATGTATGTAGATCATGTGATTAATCTAAAAATAAAAAAAAATTAATGAAATATAATGGTTTTATTACATCATCATGTTTGAATATTTTTTAGGTATGTTTAGTATGTATTAAAACAAAAAAATATTTTTCTAAAATCTATACCTCTTCTTTAGAAAAAACTTTTTCGTTCCACGTTAAACATTATAATGTAGGATTTATAGAAAAAATATGACCACTAAAACATGGGTATGGATGTTAGTAAGAGCTTTTTTGAGCCAAATGATTCTATAAGTTTGATGATAAGTGGTGAGGGTTTGTTGTATTATAAGTAAGGGGAGGGGAACATTTTTAATTTCTTAAAATATTAAATTAATATCAATTAATTTTCATGTTCAAATGGATCAAAATAGATATAATTAGAATTTGAGATGAGGATAGGTGTAAATCCTATAAATTGTTTTTGGACAAGTTAAAATTTGGTTTTACCCTTATCTCTTTTTTTTAAAAACATTAACCCTTTTGAGAATTACCATGAAATGAATGTTTTACTCTTTTTGAGTCTAGATATTTATTATAAAAAGAAAATTGGGACAAAATTACCCATATATGATATTTTGAAACATATATAATTAACTCGGATAATTTTTTTATAAAATTTAAATCATTTAATTAAATATTATTTGTTATAAAATAACATTAATATCATTTTTTACACAATCCATTTAATTTGACATTAAATACATCAATAAAAATGGGGTATTAAAATGTTTAATATTATCAGATTACAATTATTATATACTAATCTATTTTTTTGATACTATATCTCACTAAAATTATTTTACTTCTTATATTTTCATTATCATTTATTATGTTTTTTTATTGATTAATGAAATAATTATTATAATTGGGTAATTTTTTAAGGTAACCATATAATCAAAAATAGTTTTAAATAAATAACATTCATAAAGATAATGTAGTAAGTTTCAATTTAAAAATTATTATTCATTCAAAACATTCTCTATTCCTTATGTGAACTCATAAGAGATATTTATAAGTAAGAAATATACATTTTGTATTTATTTTACATAAATTAATAAATGGGTAAATTTCATGAGAAAATATTCCACAAAACAGTCACCAATAAGGTTATATGGGAGAAATTACCATCAAAAAATAATATTTCAGATGAAAATTTTGGCCTTATCACTTTGTTTTATCATATGTTAACCCAATTTATCCTTTTACCACAGTGATAATATTTAACGCTTTTAACAATTTATTATGACAAAAAATTAATTTAAACATAATAAAAAATATTAATTATGATGATTCAAAACATGGAATTAATTTTAAAAAATTTAACTCTCTATATGCAGAAAAAATCAATTTATTAGTATCGCGCAATGCGCGACAAAAAACAGTTTTTTGAATAAAAATGTTTTTCAGTCTAGAAGTATTTTTGCACCATGTTAATGAATAGTAATGATTAACCTGTAATTAAATATATAATTTATTGATAAATTTTAATTATATTAATTTTGGATCAAATTTCAAATATTGTGTTTTTTTAATTAAAATAAATGACACTTTTACAAAAAATCAGTATTTTTCACTATTCATTGAAAAATCAATATTTTCGAAAAAAATTCCAAAATTTCACCATAATTTAATATTGAAATGATTATCTTTAAATAAAATTAAAAATTTTAAAATAATTGTTTCAAAATCAGTGGAAATTATATATATTAGTTTCTTACAAAAATAAATAAGATCATTCTTGGAATAAAATATATATTGGAAGCAAGTAATGACTTCATCAAAAATGGAGTACATATTTAAAAAAATCTATGATTTATCTAAAATATGTATATATAATTTTAAAAAATTAGTTATTACTATTCATAAAATAAATATTAATGGAAATATTATAATGGTCACATTTATATATTTTAAAAGTATATCATATCTCATTTAAAATCAGAGTTCCATATAACATGAGCTATCTATGAAAAAAAAAATTATTTAAAGAAAAATATATTATAAACTTTTGTGGTGATAACCCATCCCATATCATCTTACATATTTATATATTAACCTTCACCTATCTATGGGTGAGTCAATGAGAGATAAACTCACCAACATAGAGAATTATTCATAAAAACCTAACTCACTCTAAATGTGGTAACATATCCTATAAACTCACAAACCCACTACTAAGTGGAAATTGATAAAATCCCTTATAACCACCAATCACTATATGAATATAATCTTCATCCATCCCAAAAAAAGTATGATGTTCTACCCATCGTTAAAAAATTATTCAGGGGAATGTTTAGTGGATATCTGTTCATGTATGATCTCACACTCGACATCTTCGAGTTGTTTCTCCCCAACACACTAAATATGTTGATGGGGTAAAATAATCAGGTATAGGTATGCTTAAACATTGTCATCCAAAAGGGTGAAACATGATGAGGTCATATTCTCTGTCGTGTTCCTTAACAACTATGAAGATAAAACCATGTTTTTATCATCTAATACCACATTCCCTTTCCTAAGATGATAGTCTTTCCCAAATCCATAAACCTGAAAAAACCCTTTCAAAAACATGTACTTAGGTTCCTAAAACTAATATTGACATTTACCTATAAAAATTGGAGTCAAATCATTTTAGGTAAAATCTATCAAACATTCTATGATCTTAGAGGATTCTGGAAAAAATATCTACTGAAAGCTTACTAACCTAAGGAACCTCCGCATCATGCTCTCTATATGGTAGTTCAAAAGATAGAAACACGTAATTTTTTTGCTTCTTCTATTATTCCATCTTTTGATATTAATTTCTATATAATGTCACCCTATAAAATACCAAACGCTTACTTTGAGATATTCCTATAAATATGGTTCCCCTAGAGTGTGTCTAGGATAATAAAAAAATGTCTCACATTATCTTCACCTGACACTGAGTACATGTAGATTTAAACTTGGAATGAAACCATGAACTATTACAATAAGGGATGAATGATCTAGTGTATGAGTTCCATAAGAAATTATAGATCATTCAACATGATGAATGGTATAACAAGGAACTTAAAGTAACTATATTGGACTAAGAAATCCTCAATTAGTATATACATTACTTGGACACAGAGCTAGTGATAACACATCCTTAGGTAAAAATCTAAGAGCCACCCCACCCCTAACACCCATTTGATAAATTAATAAATTCTAAATGGGGGATAAAACTTTATAATATATCCCTAGTTTAAGAAACACTAATAAATGGATAACCTCAACCTATCTTCTTCCTTTATTGTAGACAATACTTGGTTTTCCCTAAAAAAAAATTGGGTCTAACGAACCCCTTAGAACCTCATCCAATAGAAACTTTTTCTCTCATAGATCAATGGGTTCATCCAATATACTAGCATATATATCATCCCATATTTGAGTGATTTTCAATATGTATTTAAAAATGTTGATGGGGAGGTATGTCTGGAATATCCTAAGGAAAGACACATTCGTTTTCCACCACCACCATCGTAAACTGAATGATCAGAAAATATACTTCTCTAAGGGTCATACAAGAAATATGAAAAGAATAAGTTTTATCCTCCTGAATACAAGCTCATCTTTATTTTCCCAAGATCCCTTTTTTCCTAAACATAGGATTTTGTTTAACCAAAATAAAAACAGCACAATACTGACTTGTTTTAGAAAACTAGTCATGGAAGGTATAAAACCTATCCATTATATGGAAAATATCACATGGACTCATATACACTATATAAAGAGTCCACATGAGTTTTTCAACTCTTTATGTCAGTTCACACAATTAAAAAAAGTGTTTGATCACTGATCATTCTCTATAGAATCCTCCACACAAAAGGGTCGAGTTAAAAGGATCCTCAAAAATTGCAAGGTCCTGAAAATGGGATGAATTCGGAGGAAATTTGATTGTGACTATCTACTAAATTTTCAGCTAAATAATACAAGACACAAGTTTTACTTAGAAATAGATTAGGAGTCTCTAGGATACAATCCCCTACAATTAGAATTTATTCCTCGCCTTTCCTATATTTTATCATTGTCCTAGGATAACTTTGAAACCGTAACTCTTAAAAAATTTCAAAAAACATATAAATCAATGGAACTCATATTACATACCATGATATTTATAGTTATGAGAGGAAATAACTCTCCCAAACTTATTTAAAATAATCAACAAGATAACTTTTCTAAATGGGGGAAGTGTGACTCTTTCTTATATGTCTGAAGAAATCTCAAACATCACTACTACATAGATGGAATAATATCACAAATTTCCTTAGATAAGTATTATAAATAAAATCACCATGATGAAGGGTCCTAACTTGTAAAAATACTCAACTATAGACTCAATCAATCCCTCTATCACTTGAGGAGGGGGTCTACACAAAATAAAACCAAAGTGGTCTCAAACTCTAAAACACACGAAGTGAACTCAACATAGATGATTTATCTTCTAGTAATTACAAAACCAACAACTTCTCTACATAACGGGGATAATCCAACAATAACCTTACAATCTGGTTAGCATATAACAAAATGAGGGGTGGTACCACTCGTTATCCACCTAAGGGATCCCCCACTTGTATACGTCCATAGAAAGAATTGTCATCACAAATAGGATCATAATCACTATCATTATATAAAATAATATATATATTCCATCAAAGAGGAATCCAACAATAGATGGGGTTCACCATGGTCAAAAAAATTTTTTTAACAAAATGAATCCGGAAGAACATGGTAACCACAACCCATTCCATTTTGATTCATGTACCAGTGTTTTCCTAGATAATATTTCCAACATGTTCAGATTCCACGAGGTGGATATTAGTGTTAGGGAGAATGGATATTTCAGGTACAACAGTAATAATCTGTTCCCAAAATTGAGAGATAAACTTGAGACACATTAACTCTATTTTCCTAGTTTATAAATGAAACATTCACAACTATATTGTCTCCAAAATTAATTCCCTATTCAATAATCTCTAAAACCACTCTATGTGTACCTAACCCACCAAGACCGGAATGCGTAGAAGTAATCTAAGAATTAAACCCCTGTCCCACCTTCAATAGGATATGGGATTGCGACTAGTGCTGAGTAGGAATATCACACACATGGTAATCCTTATCATAACGGACATGTACACACACACACACATCTCCATTCAACTATATAATGTGTAAATGATAAAATAAGTTACTTAAAATGAATGCATTTCAACTAATACCACATCAGATTATATCAAGGTGTATAAGAAAAACAAAAGGTCCATATAAAATCATAAAAAAACTAAAAACATTATATATTATTTTTAAATTTTATTTCTAACAAGATAAAATTATCGGAACAATCCATGGTCCATCTAAAAAAAATATTATCTACCTACTCTTGGATCTCCACAGAATCAAAAAAAAGGACTAAAATCATTATAAGACATGACATGTGTAGGTTCATTAAAAGTATAGGTGTGTATAAACATTACCAGTAGAACACCCGAATTACAAAACCCATAAATCAAGAAGGGGATGTTTTATCTAAATCACAAATACATTGGAAGAAAAAGAAAAAAATATTCTCCCAAATTAATAATCCAAGTATCATGGAAAGATAAAATCCTCAACACTAGTATTATATCTAACAATAGGCTAAAGGGAACAAATAATTTGAGTGAACTCACTCATTGGTTCTAGGTAAAATCGATGGATCATATCAAAGACTTCACACTAGTTGGGGATTTCTATGAAGAATCATTATGGAACTAAGATGGATCATCCAAGATAATCACTTGATAAGTCCACATCTCACTAGAAGAAAACAAATTTCAATGAACTAATTGGGAATCAAACTCAGAACCAGTGGATGATACCAAATATTTGATGGAGTAATCCACTAATAATTCAATCACACACAATAAATATTATAAAGTAAATAATTAACCCAACAACGAAAATAATTAAATAGGATCCCACCCTGAGCCTCATAGTGGGATAAAAGATTATATTAAGAACTATCCCATAGTGGGGACTGATCATCCTATTAATAGGATGAAATACCTCATAGTACCATCTTAGTGAGGGATCGAGAGAAAAACCCCACACTGATACGGGTTAAGGGAAGTCACCTAAGCTGGTACAACAACTGGGTTTAAGAGAATACTACCTCAAAATTACACAAGAATTAGTAAACTATGTGTCCCTTCGGGGTACCTGGAATTCATCCCTTAGTCTATAATTTACCATGACTTTCAATGTTATATGAAATGTACCCACTAATATACAAGATGTTTTGTTATGAAAAATGATCGATAGAGGTGAGGATGATACATTTTTGTGCCACCTGACCAAGCCCATGGACCATTCAAAGTACACGGGGTGTGCCCTTTCACACATTTTTTGTTGGATAAAATGACCTTCGGTAATTTAATCCTTATACACGCCAAAATGGATGACTAAGGGACTTAAGGAGGGTGGGTTTACCAAATGGAAAATGATATTTGGATCACCACATAAACCATAACCATCAAATAGAGGTTCCCACATAGAGTATTCTCTTTTTCAAGTACATACCGTGTATCATGGATCTTCATAAAAAATGTATCATATTCAAAAGTATTACTATGAACCATCGTTTACTTCCTTTCCTCCACATATATTTTCTGAAATGTTCAGATATAGGTTTTTTGAGCCCACATCAGCCCTAGTGGAAGAAATAGCACTATTCTTTTGGTCGAAAAAACCCCCTATATCGCCATCACGAAGAACCCTCATGGTCCATCCCATGAACACACCAATTCAAATACCATAATCAGATCACCATAATATTCCCATAAGAGGGTCCATATTAACCCAACCTATGAAAACATCATAACCGAAACCTACACTAGGTTTACTTCCTCACCTCAACACCTCCTTCACATCTCAAAATTAATTTTGTAAACTTATAAGAAGGAAAAATTTCTCTAATTAATGATTTAAAAATGATTGGTCACCCAAGTATCACTGAATCATCAGATATTGAAAATAATAATGATGAACATTGAATAAAATAGAGAAAAAGGAAAAAAACCAAAAAAGTGATTTTTAAATGAATTTTATGCTAATTGTTCCATCATTAAAGGAATTTGAGGAAAAATGGCAAGTAAAGGAACTAGAAAAATTCAATAATAATTTAATTCTAAAATTTCCAAATATTTATATAAAAAATTAATGGACTAACCAATGGTGGTCTATCCATAAAATAATTTGAAATGAATAAATTTAAATTGATATAATTAATCATGGGTTTGAAAATAAATCAAAAAATAAAATTTCAGGCCTTGGGTTTAGATCTATCCTTGGTAAATAATGATTTCTCATAGATTCCATTGAAAAGATCCACCATAATCATCATTGCCTTCAAAAATATCGACATTTGTACAATGTTGATCTTCAATTTGGGGGCCACCCACCAACACACTCAACAGAAAAAATATACTTCCAAACTCTAATTCCATATAGGGTTATGCTGATAACACTATGTAATTCACCAAATGGTTGTTCATAAATGATCATTATTTAGGTTTTGTACTTAAATGGTAATTAAATTAATAAATTCATTTAATTCATTTATCCCGCCCATGACTATCAAAGCATTTGATAATGAAAAAGGATTATGTCAGGAATAGTATAAAACTCGTACTCATTATTTAATAGAAATTTTAGTTTTCCCATATGATAAAAATTCTAACACATAATCAATTATTTCTAATAAAAATGCATTCATGATATAATAAATACAATGTTTTTAACATATCAACACAAAGGCTCCACAATCCCTAAAATTGCATGAAAACTCTGCTCATTTCCCCAAAAATCAATTTGAGATTTTATAATGTCTGTAAAATAAGTTTTGGATTCACTAATGTATTATTCATTATGGAGAACACAAAATTTTCAATATATATTTGGTAATTCAATTTTTTTGATAAATATGTTGAAAATAATTAATCACCAATTTGGTCTCAAAAAGATTAGACAAGACAGCAATATAATTGGATTATAAAAATATAGATCATTAAAAACATAAAATATAGTATATTATATTCAATATTAACGATAAACATGGTATCAAAATATGGGTACCAAAATTGACTTGATAAAGATACCCTAAAACAAATAAAGTTACAAAAACCCGATGATAAAAAGAAGTGATAAGTAAATAATATATACATTTGAAAATGATCATAAATAAATTATATAAAATTTTAATGTACATTAATATGTTTTTTAAATAGGTTAATATGATATTTATGTCTTTTATAGGATTTTATTGAATATTTTACAAAGAGAGAATAAAGGTAATGGATCTTATTGAATCAAATATTTTTCTTGATTTATAATTACACCACTATGATTGTGATCATTCAGGATTAAATTATTAAACCCTAAGATGATTTTATATTATATTTCAATATTTTTAATCGGCAAATAATGTTTCACATAAATATTCTTCCATAAATAATATTTTTATAATAAAAAATTAAATTTTGTTATGAATAATTACCCTAACATTTGTTGGACATTACATCCATATTCATGTTTTTAAATCCATCCAATGTTATAATTCCTATAGTGGAAACTGATTTTTTTTCTCAATTAATCCTTATATTCCGTGAATTTCATTTAAAAAAAATTCATTATCCATTTTATGGTTTCAGGTTTCAATATAGGTGTTTTAAAATATTTAAAATGATTTTCCTTACACTCATGTTATATTCAACCCAACTATTCCAAATTTTAATTTATGTTCTATTTCTTATAAATGTCACTTTATTGGAATTTATTCTTAATTAATGTTTTATAAATATCTCTCTTTATCAGAAAAATGTTTTTTTAGATTTTGACGTAAACAATCATATCATATTGAGGTGATATTAAGAAAATATATTTAAGATAAATAATTTTTTTGAATTTATCTACCATGCGTAAATGATTATTCTCCAATGGTGTTATGGTTCATAAATAACTATATATGTTCTCTTATTAAACAGTCATTTTGGCATGATATATTTTGTGTGTGTTAAAAGATAAATTTATTAAATGATTCCATTTTAAAAATTTAGGAATCATATTTTCCTCTCATGTGTTATTTATTATAGGATGAATGATTTTATTTTAAGTAGAACTAATATGGGTTATTTATAATGGTTGGGGTCCTATATCATAGTCTAATATATTGTTAATTGTTTGATATATCATGAGATAATGATTTTATGAATGATTATAATTTATGACAAGTATTATTCAGAAGGTTATGTTTGGGTATAATTATAATATGGCAATGCCCACAAGGTTGTGTGTTGGTATAACTGTGATTAATATATGGTCAAAAGGTTTAAAAGGAGTATAAAAATGTCTATTATATGTTCTAATTCATTTGTGTAGACCGAATTTTAGGTTAAGATATGTTAAAAATGAAACATTTCATATGAAAAATTTTAATTCTGCACCCATATGCATATTCATACACCTATGTTATGATCTCATGGATCATATGTATTAATTTTTGTTTCGATACACCTTTGATCTATGACATATGTTATGAAAAGATTTATTCCATGAACCATGTTTTATGTTATCTACTTTTTTGGTGATTATTTTCTTATGTATATTGACTATTCCAACACAATCATATTATGATCAATTATGAAGGTTGATTATTATTACTTATTTTTACCCTTAATAAAAAGGTTCCCTTACAACTGTCATATGTTTCCTCCCTTAGTCTATAAAGTTAAGTGTAACATAAGGAAAGTATATAAGGTATCTATTGTGTTTTGATTGTGGGGAAATGAAGGCAGGAAGCAATATTTATTAATTTAATAGGTTCCCCAGAGACACTAATCATTATTTTATTGTTATTGGATGAATATATTTGTGAGATGTACTATTCTGATTAAGGAAATGATGTAAAATAAGGATATTTTTAGCTTCAGTCATTGTATCTAGTAGATCAGGGTGAATTTTGAACAAATATAGAATAGTATTTTTATTTAATCTTGAGTGGAGTATTTTTTTACCATTATTGTCTTTGTAATTATCTTTAGGATCTATGAATAGATAACAGATAAAAAGGTGAATAAGGTGTTGAAATATTTTTATTGAATTCCAAAATAATCTTATAAACATGATACCCCATTTATTAATTGAAAGTTTTATAGAATTTACTTTCAAAATAGTGTTGTTTGCATCTATATAGTCACAAAAACCATATTCCAAGCAAAAGAAAATGTAAACTGAGACACTATGTGTTTTCACAGGGCACAACCATTCTCGGGAAACATACTCCCTACTGTGATTGAGATCTCTAAGTTACCAATATTACACTATAAACATTAGATAAATTATAAATGGAGTCGATAAAGATTATACTATACCCATGTATTTTCCTTATACTTCATAGCTCTCTTGGTATCATCCAAGAACTTTGGTTAAATATTGTCATGTTATATTTCCCTTTTCCAACATCCCACTGGATGTATGTCTCAAGACTAGTATCTCCAGTATATTCTATCCTTTGATGTAGATCATCACTAAACATTTGATTTCAAAAAAACATCATCGAATATTATTCTTCACAATATAGAATCACTGATTGATTTTTTATTTTCCCTAAAAATATCATGAAGCTTGGTCTCTTCTTTTTTCCCAGTACAAAGATATTACATAGAATCGTCCCAATGGTTTATCTCACACTTGAGATAATGAGATCATCAAAAATACATTAGATCCTCAAAAAGAAAGACTCAACACCCATATATGAATTAAATAGTAAGAATTATTCTCTCGTTTTCTCTCTCTATGTATCTTAGTACTTTTCAAAAATCTTCTTCAACTGGATTTAATTATAAGAAAAAAGTTTCTCTTATCTTATTCATAAATACATATGTGATCATCAACATGAGAACTTTTTCTAATTTATTTTTTCACTCTCATTATTCTATTTCTTTAAACACATCCCTTTTTTCAATGGATAATAAATATATCTTTCTATATATTTAATATAGAATATCCCTTCAATTATAGGGTGAAAATATTTCTTTTTAATTTATTCTTAACTTCTTGAACCAGGTTGTCTCCCATGGTCTAGAATATTCCATTTTTAAAAAATAATAATTATTAAAAAAATTATAGGGTTAAAATTTTTTCATATATCAACCATCGTTTTTTCATTCATAGATATCCTCTTCTCACTCAACTAAGGGTATTCCAAATACTTTGAGATGTTCTAAACTATGAGGAACTAATTCAATAATAACTGGTTTAATTGTTGTTGATAATAAAAAGTAATTTTAAAATATTCTAATTTAATAACAACTAATTAATAGAATAGTGATCTTATAAGGAACACCATACTTCATATTTCTCAAATCAGAATTTTAATCATGGATTTAAAAAACATCAATATTATTTTAATCTAGAATGAACAAAATAAGAATCATACCATTTAATTTATCCCAAATAATATTTAATTATTGAAATACCCCATCATCCAAAATCACTAATTCTTGTAATTGTGATGTCTAAAAATTTTCAACAAGCTTCATCTAATAATACTTTATAGGTTTTATGATGTTCCCATTAATAATTTTTTAACAAAGTGTGTATTCATGAGTATTAAACTCTAACACTTGGTTATAGAGTCTTAAATTAAAATTTATTTCTTATGGGATTGATCAAGATTCATACATATATTCAAAATATTATGGATTCCATCAATGTTTAATTTGGTCGTAAACAATGTCTTATATTCAAATGGTCAGTTCCATACTTTTCAAAATTTCATAAAACTTAAAATTCTTATGCCCACAACTTGTCTTCCATGATGTAAAACGTTTTATGATATCATTAGAATCCTTATAAGAAAGATGTAATAAATATATCTATAATCTCTCAATTTATTATAGATCAATTTCAATTCACCTTGCCCCTATTCAAAATAGTTAAAATCATTTTAGAATATATTCAAATAATATTAATAATTATAAAAAGTAATTCCAAATATTTTTTGTGAATTACCATTGAAAGTTATTGTATAAATACTCAAGATATATTATTTTAATTCTCTACACTTCCTCTAAAATGACATAGTTCAAGTCAATTAATCTCGAAGTATATCCAAAGGATACTTGTCACTAAATTTAATTTAATTCAATCCTTGTACTCCGTATATGATTTCCCTATAAATCATCCCAATTCAATGAAATACCTAATACAATTTAACTATTTTAATTTCATGTATACTTATTATCTGATACAATTTCATCATAAATAAATTACTAACTCTATTGTAACATGTCATAGATTGAACCCCATGTCCCACTTTCAAATATATTTTCATGTGTATTGATTTAAATCTAGTCAACTAAAAAATAACACTATATTTATGGTTTATTCAAAAAAAATAACCCCATGTATTCAAAAGAATAAATAATGAATTATTTACTCTTCTGTCATATCAATAGAAATTTCAAATATATGAAATTTTATCATAAGTATCTCATTTTCTAAACAATACATCAGAAACAACTTTATCTTCTTCATCTTGTGGATTCTTTCACTATCACCAAACACTCCAATATACATTGAAAATCCATCACAAATATATTTATATACCGTTCAAAATATGTAAAACCTCAAATATAAAATCTATATTGGAACATTAATGTATATCTTTTTATTTTCCTTAACTTAAAGTTTTCATTCCAAAATTCAATGGTATATTCCTACATCTTGTTGAAAATGAATTCAAAGAGGATTAATAATACCCTTTATAGATTACATAAATATCTGAGAAGTTATTTCATTGGAAAATCATTCTCCCCCTTACTATATATAATTTCAAACTACATCTTTTTCTATTTCTTTCATCTCATTAAACTATTATCCCCTTTATTGAATTAATATGTCAATTATACATGAGATAGGGGTGGAAATACATTTTTAATGTCAAATTCCCATCCAATAACAAACACTTTGTCTTTATAGATTAACTCGATCTAAAAACATAGAGGGATTAATTTGTTTATAAAATATATCAATTTTCATTCCTCAATGTTATTGGAAAATAGTCTTCACATTCTCTGGGGTTGATAGAAATAATTTCTATGAAATTTTAGGAACTGTCACTCCAATTCAATAAGAACATCAAAAACATTAAGTATTTGTTGATTATCATTTTCCATTATTTGGTTAATCAATCCCAAATAATAACCATATTCAATATAATAAAAAATAAATTAAAGATTATAAATTATATCTCATAATAATATTTTATTGGGGTATTCCTCAATTCTACATTTGAAAAGAAACAATACGTTTTCTTGAATCATAATCCTCTAAACTCACTCTCAAGGGATTCTCTTTAATGGTCTTTATCATGGATAAATTAGCTTTAGAAATATTATCAATGAATTTTAAATATATTTTTATATAAGATTGTAATTAAAAAGTTTTCCTAATGATTTTTAAGGAGGAAAAAATTTACCAATTTAAATTACCCATATTGTTTCTTACTATATAAGTATAATAATAAACAATAGTTCCCATTTTTTGTTTTAAATTCAATCCTAATTTCTTGTATTACATGAAAACAGTTTGAGAATAAGGTGAATTTATATTTTACCTTCAATTCTATAAACATTCTTGAGACTTTTTTTCAACCCAAAAAATATATTATCTGTAGTTTCACATGTTTTAGAACTCTTTAGACTAGATTTACCTTTTAATATTGAATATTTTATTACTTTCATTAGCACATATTGGCAGTACACATTATCTATATTCTTAGTCTGAAAAACCTTCTTCACTTTATTTGTCAACGTTCTTTCATTATTTTTTCCTCCTCAATCATTCTATAAATTTACATTTGAGCAGACCATATTTTAGTGCAATATTTTAGAGTATGGTTAATATTATTATTGTCTCTAGAATATGTTATCTCATTAGTATTTTTCAGATGGGAGGTCATATGTTCTTTCTTTTTTTCATTGAATATATTTTCATATTCCGTAATCCATTTCATGCCCTTGATAGTTATATCTATAGCTTTAATACGCTTTATGTACAATATTTTAGTACCTTTAGGGTTTCCATTCTTTGAGAATATTATATATTATTTATTTTCAGGGTCATCCACTAAACTAATGAAATGATATCAATCATCGATTGATGTTATTTTAGTTTCTATATTTCTCCATTTGAGCTTTATATTTGTGGACACCTTTCAATGGTATATGGTTTTTCCATTTATAATATAATATAATCATACAAAATGTTATTTTATATTCATATTAGCTATAATTTTTGACTTATTTGGAGTAGTTCCCTCATTTTTTTATTTTGATTATACCTGAAGGATTACATATCATCTTACATCACATAATACTTTTTTTGTAGGGACCTTCTCTTCACATATTCATATTATTTGTGTTTTATTGGTACATTTCAACACAATTTATAAAAATGATCATCTTTTTTGAAAATATACAAGAATATATGGTAGATATAAAATCTAATTTTGTAAAAATGTTATGTCTCTTTTATGATCTTTTCTTCTTTACAAAAATTTCATTCTGGGTCTCAACTTCTCTTCCCTTACATTAGGACTTCTAGAACATCTATTTAAAAATATATTGGCCCATTAATTGAAACATTTTTATATAAACCTCCAACAACACTAACAATATAAAAAAAACCTAATTATTTTTTATTTTATAGTAACCTCAATAGTTTTTTTATTATTATTTTTGATCACTTTCACCTTCCATTTAGACGAATTTTTATGAGAAGATGTTATTGTCTATATATTGCTTCACCCTTGAAGGATTAAATGGTTTTTAGTGTTTTATACACACATAAATTTCTATGTTTATACTTTATTCATCCATTAAAAGTAAAAAAATAGATTTATAGAAAAATAAATTAACTAGATAGTGTGTTATATTTATCCCTAACATGATTATGGATTGATTAAGATATTACACATTCAATTAATTTAATGCTTAGTAAAATTAAGGCTACTTTTAGCTACCTTTGTAGTAACAATTTTCATCTATTATATTTGGGATTATTTTTCTAGAGTTTATTATGGATATATCAATATTAATTCTAATTCTTGGATTCATACACTATTGAGAAAATTACCTATACCCAGAGTTCAATACCATGGGTATAGTCCCCAAAACATTGGGTATAGCCTATACGCCCGGTTTTGGGAACTTTGGGATTCCAAGGCATCATGATAGGTCAAATTCCTATACACATAGTTTGGAAACACATGGTTATTAGTTTTGTCCACCGTGTCATAGTGTAATAACCATTATTCTAAAACCATGGTTTCACCAAATCGACAATACACACGGTTCTAAAATTTAAGTAAAACGTTAAAAAAATTTGGTTTATCACCGCAAAAAAAAGGCTCTCGTGACCTGCAGGTCATCCACAAGAACCTAACCAACTGTGCCACTTGACATTCATATATATTTATGTAAATCTACAAATATATATTAATATATAATGTCCACATTGGAAAAAATATTTTTCTACGGATCGAACCTGTGACCGGTTCTCTAAAGTCCATTGTCTTTCCCACTAAGCTTCTTTACTTTTATTTATAAATATCTATAACGATGTAATTATAATAATTTAAACTACATGTATTGAAAAAAACTCCAAGATAGATTCATACCCACAATTCCACAGAAACCATAAACAACTCTGCCATTATGCCGACTGAAATTTACTGATCATACTAATATAATTTTCAAACCTAGTATAAATAAAATGTAAACGATGAGAATTGAATGCCATTCTATGCTTAACTACTAAAGACTCCTTTCCAATAAAACAATTTCAATTTTTTGTACTTAAATATATTAAATTATATATATTTTTTAGACTCAAAAGGGACCCAATATCCATGGATCAGAGAACCGTATGTATAGGCATTATCTATACATACAGTTTTCATAAACCGTGGGTATAGGATTATATACCGAAGCCTATACCCACTGTTCATTAAAACCATGGATATAAATTCTACCTATACACATGGTTCAGTCTAAACCATGGTTGTAGGATTAAATATCGAAGGATATTCCCACGGTTTATAAAAACCATGGGTATAGATTCCACCAATACCCATGGTTCACTAAAAACGGAGTGTATAGGCTTTCCTGTGCCATTCCCACACAATGTTTTGTCTTCCTCGGCTTACATGGGTACCATATACCAACTTTTTTGCAATAACAATTGGTATAGTATAGAAAATTTCACTTATACCCACGGTTCAGGAAAACCATGGGTATAAGTGAGTCTATACCAACGGTTTATGGGAAAACCATTTGTGTAGAGCAATTTTCCAGAAGTGATAATCTATGTGTGTCATTGCAAGATTAAAATGAGTTCAATATATATTTTAAATATTAATTCAGTATCTCATTTTGAACCCCATTATTTTATTGTATGCCACTAGTAAAGAATAATCTATCTCTTGTATTCTTTTAGTTTTAACTTTTAGATGATCTTTCATTACATTTCAAGAGAATTGATTTAATTTTTAAAAAATATGGGATTGGTAATATAAAAAATTTCAAAACAGATAAAATTCTCCATAACATTCTATTATAATTAACTTCAATCGAGGAAACAATATCATTTAAAATGTAACAAATTTTTCCATAATGCCCACATGTTTAGTAGCGTTCTAGACTATTCTAGCTTCAAAGCTAATGTATTTTCCATAGAAAAAGTTTCAAATTTTATATTTTGTTTTTCATCATTTAATCTTAGGGTATTTGATAAAATTTGAGTAAAAACTCAATAAAAACATTTTTCAAAATAATCCTCCAATTTAGAATTAAAATCGTTAATTGATTCAATGGTAAAATATTCATCAAATATTGAATTTCATTATTTAGAGGAATAATATTAAACATATTCAAATTTACAATTACTACTCTTATTTACATTATTTAGTGGTTTCTCCTCTATATCCTTTGAATCAATTATCATATTATTTTATTTTTTAGTATTATGTTTTCTCAATTTCTTTATGGGAAGAACCATTTCAGCATAGATAAGAATGGGTATTGATGTCTCCATAGGATGATCGTATGAAAACATTTAAAATATCCACTTTATATAATTTAAATTATATGAAATAACATATAGGATCCATGAATATACCACTAGTGGATGGGGTGACTTAGGTTTGGATAAACATTTACCTATTTCCAAATTAATAATATAATCTTTTTTTCCTTTTATATTTGAACCTATATAACTTTTTATAATATAATTGGTTCCGTTTAGATCTATATAATCAAAAACACCACATGGTATTTTAGTGATAATATAAGGTTCAACAAATGAAATTTTTACAGTGTTTAACAGATACTGGGAAACCCACTCCATATAATGATTAGGATATCTAAGTCATAGATTCTACACTATAATCTTATAATAAATTACATGTAAGGTGGGAAGGTGGTATCTTGTAATCAAGTATTAAATTTATAATTAATTTTTTTTCAAGTATCATCTTGGAATCTTGGTTTAATAACATCCCAATTTTATTTTTTTAACTAGTATACAACTATATTTTAGTTTCCAAACTAGTTTATTAGGATTCTTCCATCCGTTGACATATATATAGATACTAAATACTAAATATCAAGTAGTAAGATCATTATAACAACTTCATCACAACGTAAAGGCTCTAGATAACTTGTTACCGTTGAGAAGAAGAAAATTTCACTCTATATATCCTTAAAATCTA
This sequence comes from Viscum album, assembly GCA_963277665.1. Taxonomy (NCBI): domain Eukaryota; kingdom Viridiplantae; phylum Streptophyta; class Magnoliopsida; order Santalales; family Viscaceae; genus Viscum; species Viscum album. Next base: position 1,986,836,451 of record OY728122.1, read on the forward strand.
GTTTATAGATCTTACATAGAATCTTCCCTCTAGATTATATCACTATTAATATCTAGTTATATTTAAATATAAAGAATATTCTCCAAAAACTGATCACAAAATATATATGAATTGAAACATGAACATTGATATCTATATCAGTTATGATTCCATTTATGACATGATTTTGTCAATATAATCAAGAAAAATGTATCTTCTTTTTCAAAACATAAGTGATCTTCAACATCAAAACAATATTAGGAAATCATTTTCCCTATCATAATCCATATTCTTAATTTTATATATTTTCATCATTATATCACAAATAAATATTTCTATATATCTAATATATAAAATACCTTCAACTATTTGGTTTTGATATTTCTCGTGACATTTTTCTCTACATCTATTATGTGGGAATCTCCCATGATCTGAAATATTCCATTTTCAATAAACCATTGTCTCCAGAATAATTTCATGAATATTTTTTTAAAAAATTTATCCTGTGTGTATGTTATCCTCGGACTATTATTCAATATGTTTAATATTATTATCCTCAAACAACGAAAAAAATCATAAGTGAAAAATGTTAATTTTTTTAAATAAGACAACTAATCATATTTCCAATGTGGAACATTTATTTATAGTGGGGAAGTGTTTAAAATACAAATAGGTTTAATATTTCCTTTTAAATTATAAATTAAAACACTACACCTTCTATTTCAACTTTTGTTTGAATAAAATTTCTTTTTTTGTATATATAAATCATTGATTACAAGAACAACAATCAACAGAATAAATCCCTAAACTTATGTAATTTATAATTTCTTCATTTTTGGTCTATTTTTTTCCCTAAAATAAATATCATCTTGATATTTCATTTATTTGTCATAAATTTCCCCTTATCAATCATCAATATTGAATCTAATTTATTTTGATATTTTAAAAAATCAAGAATAACTTCAATAACCTCTTGTTTAATTCCCCTTAACCATAAAACATTTATTCTCAAATATAGTCATTTCAATGTCTCTAAATAATGGAACAATAATTTTGTCAATATTATCTCCCTTCATCTTCCTCAAATAACAGATTTAATAGTGGACTAAAAAGTCTTTAGGGATTTTTTTATCTTGAGAAAACAACATATGCATCATCCAATTTAATTTATTCCTATGACTCAATAGTTTTCATAATCATCCAGATTTATAAAATAGTGATTTTTAAATGTGTGAATTCTTATGGTTTTCAACATGTTTTGTATCATAATAATTTATATGCCTTACAATATCCATATAAAAGACATACATATATAGATATTATTATATATTATCAAAGTCTTACTTAGACTCATAATTCCATATGTGAAGAATTAACTCTAATTAAATGGATTAAGAGTATTTTGTAGATTCCAAGTCATAATACATCTATAAAAGTTTTATGATCTCAACCAATGACTTCAAATATATCATAAAATGTATTATATGCATAAAAAGAATTCCATAAACCAATATATTTCGAATAAACATAATTTTTTACTACTCACAACAATTCATACACATTGTACAAACCCTTACAAGTTCAAAAAAAGTATTACATTGTGTGGAATATAATATATTTTATGACACCCATAATTTATTATTAAACTATTAGTATTCATCTCTATCCAATTCAAAACACATCAAATCACTACATAAAATTCTCAAATAATATCATGAATTATCATATTAAATATAATCATTTTTCCAATTCCCATGGTAATTAGCAGAAAATATTCCCAAGATAGTGTATTTAATTAATTTAAAATGACTATAAAATTACATATTTCAAATCACCTCTTTTATAATTTAGTCTAAATTTGACAAATAGATGACTATTATAGCCTTATTTCCATATACACAATGGATGGTATCATCACATGTTTCCCATACTACTCTAAAACATCAACAAATTTTAAATTTTTTGTTATAACTATACATGATGTCCACTACTAGGTTAGAAACCAACTACATCCAACTCAATTGTATAAAAATTACTAAAAGGGATCCTTCCCTATCATTCTAAATTATTAAAAATGTCTTGATTTCTGCAATATCTACAAAAATATTAATCACATTTTTATGGACTTAATATATAATCATTCAAAACTGGTATTAAATTGATGAAACATCAACTTATTTCCTTATCTATTATATGAATAGACATTCCTAGTATTTTTAATAATGTATATAATCTATTATTTTCCCAAAACCCCATGGAAAACACATTTATAATATTTATAGGGTTAGTTTTTCTTCTATTATCCAAGTGGTCAATAGACATTGAGTTTCATTTAGAGAGTTATTGATAAAAAAATCGAGAATAAATACAACATCAGCTCTGTATTCCATATTAGAACTTTAATCACATAATTAAATTCAAAAATAACTCCTTGGTCTTCTAATTTAAATGTTATTTTTGGTTTCTTAATTTTTGTGAATTAATAAAAATGGGAGGGTGTATTAAAAATATAGTATTTGAAAAAAAGCAGTAACTTGTAATCAGTTATTTATATGAATTCCTGGGTACATTTCATTCATTTTTCTCTAACAATTGAGTAAAAACATAATAAATAGTAAATAAATCTATTATATGAATAGAGGTTCAATAGTCCTTATATCCTATTATGAATAGTTATATAATTGATCAATAAATTGAAGGAATGACCCCTTGGAATTATATCCTAACTAGATTGTTTTTTATTTTGTATCCTAATGTACATTTTCCATAATCTCAAAACTACCCATATCTTTCCCTTAACTCAATTATATGTTTTATTTCCATAAATGTGTAATGATCATATTGAATGTGTTGGAAGAAAAAATATTGAAAATGGGAAACAAACAATAATCATTAAATGGATCTCAAAAATTCCCATCAAAACACTTATAGTGAATGAAATAATTGATATAAATAATATTTCATGAACTTTAGAAATAAAACACCATTTTCCCCTTTGTATCTACTTGTTTTTTCATCACTCTTTATTTACAAGGTAAGAATAAGGGATAAAAAATAAAGACCGAAAATATAGTAAAGTAAGAAATAAAACAAATTAAAAACATATATTATTATTCATCAATTTATCTTATCATATATATCATCTCCAAAATCTCCAATGACTTCAAAGTATCATCCCACATATAGTGGGTAATTTCTTGATTATTACATATTTTTGTTAATCTTTGAGTAAATAATTTATCCATAATAATCATTGGATATATATTAGTTTTAGTTCCCATTATCCTTCTTCTTTCTCTCCATTTTATATCGATTAATATATGGATTTTTCATTGTACCTCTTACTGAGTTAGATTACAATATTGTTTAAAGGATAGTAATTTCCTCATTTTGAGTCTATATATAATACATGTGGAATAGATATAATCAACATGCTTAGAGATCAAAATTTTTAATCCCTCTCTAAAGATTAGTAACCTTGAAAATATGATAATATATAAATTCTAACATGGGAATGGATGAGGAAATTATTTACATGGGTAATAGAAAAACCTATCAAAACTCATTATTAATCTATTTTATTCTCACATAGGATTCATTTCCTATTATGTATATTGAGTGTAATAATTAACTACCTTTTAAAATTATTCAATAATCCTTTTCATGTTTAATATTATCTTTCTAGGTAATGGGGAATATCTTATAATATATCAGTATCAGCTGAGATATAAATATATAGATAAATAAGTAATACATTCATTTCTATTGAGATTCTTCATTTCCACTCCCAAATTTTCTAAATTCCTTATTTTAGTTTCACATAGTTTGATATAAATTTATTTTTATCATATGTAGATTATATGAAATCTAGTTTACGCATTATATCTTGTATGGTCTTAACTTCATATAAAAAACACTCAAAATAAAGTATAAATATTTAATTTTTATAAAAAATTAATTAAATACATATAATCTAAAAATGAATGTATTTTAATAGTTAGATCTAAAATATAATAAAATATAAAATAATTATTAAATTTCCTTAAAACAAGATTTTTTTGTAATATAGTAATTGAATTACATCCTAAAATCAGTAAATGTGGTATATTTTATAACCCCCATGAATATATTTTTCTCTCATCAGTAAATATTGTCATCAGTGGGTGCCCAAGACCCTACTCTATTATATACATTGATTACAATTACATATATATAGTTTGGTATATACATGTCTTTGTTTATTCCATAATAGTGTTGATACTTCTGCATCCATGGTTTAGATTTTATTGTCCATATATTACCGTATGTATCAAAAGGTTACAGTAGTTCCAAACTACAATGGGAACCTCCATATGCTATGGAAATATTCAAAAAAATATGTCCTATGGTATATATACATCATTATGAAAGGGAATAGATTATTTATAAATAGTATGTGATGGGTGATTATAATCATTAAGAATTATTCTCTTAAATATTCCACTTGGTGACATTGAGTAGATGATATCATGAGGAAAAAACTACCAATAGGAACATGACATTTCTTGGGAGTCATTGGTTATTCGTTTAAAGGAGAATATATATTGGTCTCCATAGTTGAGACATTTATCAATTCATACCATTTTATTTCATATTTTGATGAAAGGAAAAAACCATGACATTGAAATTTTAGTGAGGTAGCTTGTGTTGGGTTCATCATTTGTGATATGGAATTAGGATAATGATCCAGATAGAATTAATCACATCTGAGTTAAGGAAGTGATATAAAATGATACCAAGATAACTATGATGGTAGTAAATTTAATTAAACGATGTCCATGCTATAATAAGGTATATCCATCCATTAAGTCCAAAAAATTTATAAATCATCCAAAAGATATTTACACAATTGTGCATTCTTCTTTATGTCATATACTGTGGCAAATAGATTATATTATAAAAAACATGTTTGTAGGAGGTTTTCATAGCTATTAAAATTTATTTCTCCTTAGGGGTAATGATGTTTTCTAAAACTCTTCTGTTGGTCTATGAGTTTGACAAACTACAATTTTTATAAGGACCTAGAGGGTCACACAATAAGTTTGTCCACAAGTTCCACTTATTCAAAGGAATATGAGTATATGATGAATGTGGGCCCCATGTGCGGGGGTCGATGAATGTCTTAGTGTCATTGATCATAAGTAAAAAATATTCAATTATATTATTAATGTTTAGAATAATGTTGATTTAATTTATTTATCTCTATATTTACAAGTTGTAAGATCACAAAATAGAATATGATAAAATATAATTTTAGGAATGATCATAAAATTTTCATGGTTTTTGAAATTATTTAGGGAGATTAGGGGTCGAGTGAGTGGATTTTAGTTCATCATGTAAAATATTATAGTGTTTCAAGTGAGTGATATAACATTTTTGACATTTATGGAATGTTTATTATGTAATACATGTGTAAAAAGGTCTAAATTGTAAGTTGTTACTATCTAGGGAGGAAATTGGAATTTTTGAAAGCATAAAATTGGTATAAAATTATTATTAAATCATATTTAATAGTAAAAACCACCATTTTAATGAATTTAGAGAGATAATATCTTATATATTATCCACCCAAGTTCTAGGAGAGATATTTTGATGAATTAATAATGTTGCAACGATCCAATCTTATCAATCGAGCCCATGTCATGTAAACCGTGAAAGGGATGTTGTAAAGATCATTAAATTACTATAATATCCCATATAAAAATTATTGATGATCCATGATCTATTGTAATTATGTGTAAGATATAGAGGACTCCAAGATTAGTACCTTTGATCAACGGAATGCTGACAGTGGGTGAATCAAATTAGTATCATCAAATAAAAAAGGTAAAATTTATACACTCATTCAATATTATTTGATGGATGAATAGTACTACACATCTTGATTTAAAAAATAGGGGGCATGGGTTCTATGTATTTAGTGTTTTTAAAAGGAATGTGAACCCAAAATTTTAAATTGTTTACTCTTCATTATTCCACCCAACCTCAGCTACCTTAAATCTGTATCAATGGGAATGTGTAACTATTTTAGTCGGAAAATATAAAATTTCCTGTAAACTTTATTCTTTTTGAATGATGGTTTTTAATACGTTCCAAAGTCAACATCAATGTGTTGATACAAGTCTACGTCACTATGATATGGTTAATCTATGATCAATATGTATTGAATAAAAATTGTAATTAAAATTAATTTTTAAAATTTTGATTTAAATTAATGGATATTGGTCTGATACATTATCATGTTGAATACAATTATAGTACATTGCATGTTAACTAGATATTCTAGAAGAATGTTTGGGTAGTCTGTTAGAAATATAATCATACTGTGGAATCATTATTTAGTTGAAATAAATAAAAATTAAAAACAAACATTTGAATATAGTTTAAACATTTCCCTGGAATACTATTTAGTTAAAAGGGGAAAACATTCCCTCAAAGATTTATTTTGACAAAAAGTTAAAAAAATATTCCCTCAGAATCCTATACAATGGTTGTGTTGGAAGATTTATTTTATAAATTAATAAATATATATATATAATAACCCACACCCAATTCATCCTTATATATATATATTATTTTCCCATTCAATACATTCCCCTCTAGACTCGTGTTAGAACTATACAGTTCAGGCCTGATTAGCCCATCCTATTAGTGGCCCTAAATTAATTTCTATGGGGTATTCATTAGCTCCAAATGGAAACTAAAAATTATTATTTAAAAAAATTATATTTAATTTTCTTATATTTATTAAAATTAATCCATGCTCTGTTGAAAATAATGATAAATAATTAAAATTATTTTAACGCATGGTACACATTAAAATACCCATGAGTGGATTTTTTTTTTAAATTTTATTTTTCATGTGAAATGTAATTACATGTTAAATGATCTTGAGCTGAGATCGACATATGATCTTTTAAAATATTATCTATTTACTATAATTATTACATTTATGAATTTTAAAATATATCATTTATAATATTTTGATGATCTGTGTATCACCTCTCCATCATTAATTTGTATAAGAGTCCGCATATCCATATTTAAGTGATTAAATGTAATTAATAACACGATGGTCCTCTCACCTTTGTGTGAGTATACAATTTTATGATCATAAGAGTTTAGGGAAATGATTTTTGAGTTAAATGTTGGCATAGACCAGACAAGTGAAGGAACATGAGTTGTGGGTGTTACAATTCAAGTTAGGTATTGACTCTGGAAATTCTCAGAGGGTCATGATTAATTCATTAATTACTCAATTTATTAAATAATAGTTAACATATCATTATTATTTCCTTATTTATTTATCTATTTGTTTGTGTGTTAGGTTTATTATTTTATCAATGTTTATTTATGACAACCGATCACATAGTATAACAATAAAATAACATGAAAAGATAAAATGAACATGTTTCTGGAATGGTAATTTTTTAAAACATGGTTATGTTGGGACTGAGATCACATAAGAAAACCATGTTAAATGGAAAAGTATTTTATTCACTGAGATTAGATTACCAAAAACCACAAATAATATATTAAGTCAAAAATTTAATCCTTCGTTTCAATTTGAACGAAAATAGGTGTACATGGTGCCCAATTATCCATTTTTTATGGTTTCTCTCACTACTGGGGAGTTATCAACACAATTATGGTTCGATATAACTAATGTTGGTAGAAAAGGTGTACGCATATCTAGATTTTTTAGGTACTCCACCCAAAAGATCAAGGATCCATGTGTAAATGTATTTGTCTTTTCAAATTCCAACCATGGAATTTATTGAGTAGTGGCATAGTGTAACATCACAAGTAAGTAATGAATAATATATATTTTTATCTATGTCTATTAATGATTAAGATAGTTTTATAGAGGCTTAAAATGAAAATAAATACAATCTTATGCATGGAATACACTAATATTCTTAAAAGATTGTTTTACTGCCTTTTGATGGAAAACCATTCTTGAATCTATATTTTGAAAATTTTATAAACTATTTTTGTCAAAATAAACTTATTCTTTATGATTGGGACATCAAAATTTACCTTGTGTGAATTTTTGGTATTTTTCTGACAATGTTCATTTTTTATGAATAGTGAAAAATACTGCATTTTACATCAAAACTGTTTTTTAATCTAATTTATTTATATGATTAGATTATCTTTTGAATTGGTCTTAATGTGTAATATGAATATATTTTTACCATTTTATCCAATGGTGGTCATTGTAATCAATTTCACTTTGAAATTAGACTTAAACCGGTGTCAATCGTTTGATACTTATTGTTTTGTAAAAACACGCTATTTGCTCTGGCAGCGGGAATTAATTATTAAATTAATTAATGTGACTTATATGATTTGAATTTTGTAAAATAGACTTCATTTTTGAATCCTGAATATCAAATATATCTTAGGGTGAATTTTTGGTAATTTTCTGAAAAACATTAATTTTTGATGAATAGTGAAACCACTAAGTGGTAATCAAGCAAACTGATTTTTCAGTTAAATGAATGTTTACCACTAATGTGTACTGAATTTTGAAAATCCGACATATATGGTTGTCATTAAGAAGTAAAATGTGGTTCAATGAGATTAAAATAATTTTTTGGTGAATAGTAACTTATTAAGTTCTTAATCGTGATTAGTGGTAATTAGGGTAGTTTAAGGTATAAATAATGATTTAATAATATGAAACGACCTATACACATGTCCCAACCATATTGGTTGTGTCATGGCCGACCAAGAAAAGCCATGGGCCAACTTGGAGACCCCATGGAGCCATTTTAGTTGGAAAATGACATTAATATATTTTTATTTAATGTTAAAGTGAAAATGACACTAACATAAATTGTTTTACTAAATTAATTTTTGAGTGGGGTCATACAAGTCCAAATTTTGATTATAAATAGTCATTAGAAATCTAAAAAGATTTCCTATATCATAGTAGTTTTTTTATAATTTTTAGACATTAAATTAATTTAATTATTTATGACATAATAATGATGCAGCGATGACATCATTATTTGACGATTTAAATAAAATAGAAAGATAATGTAAAATCTATGAACTACACATGTCCAAAACCAATTGGATGAGTGGATTTCGAACCCTTATCACCTTATCCACGAATTCTATCAATGTGGGACCTTTTAAAACCGAAACACATTTTCAAGTAAAGTAATATTTCTTTACATTCCAAAAGTGCCCCTCCTCTCCTCTTATAAAAGGCCCCCACCTCTACCTCATTTCACACACTCTTCAAAGTCTTTGGCTCGGCCAAACCCTGACCATTTACTCTCTCCACATCCCTCTACTAATCCTAGAGGATTCCCTTTGGGCAGAATCCTTTCAAAAGAAGCCTTTAGGCTCAAATCAAAAGGAGTTACACTTTTAAAGGTAATTTATTCTCTCATGTTCATTTGTTTTATTTTGCTTCTCCAACCCCCTAAACTCTTTTTATTTACTTCTTTTGTAAAAAAAACAGTATCTTAAATATACTAGGATGTTGTTATAAGATTTATTTGAGCTACACTCTCACACAACTACATAAAATGGTTAAAGAACATACGTTTTCCGTGGATGGCGAAATTCTGCCTCCCGAAACGATGATTGGTCAATACTCTTTTATCACCTTTAAAGGTGGCCATTATGATGTCACTATTTTTATATATGATATATAATATGTTTATGTTTTCCTTAAGCTTCTGTTTTTTTCATTTTTGGCATACCTTTATTGTTTCCATTATGGGTAAACACGATATCTTCATTTTAGGAAGTGCGGACTACCGCCCCCTCAAAGTGATTTGATTCGTTAAATACCATATGTGGGACATATAAAGGATGGAACTATGATATTATATATGATATTATACTGGAATTATAATATACCTTTATATCATTATGATTCCATTCTATAAAATACAAAATCGAAATGAAAGTAGCGTTCATGCGTACGTACGACTTACCATCTCCATGAACGGTGCATTTCATTTCTTACCTCTAAATGTGATGTAATAATATAAATACATGTATATGATGAATATATATGATATATATGTTATCCAAATCATTAATATCATTCTGGATATAACGAACCTATGACCAAATTAACAACATGTAAGTGTAAGAAGCCTATTTTTGACTTAAGAACCAAATATCGACAAAATGAACATTATTAACTTAAATGATTACATGATGTCCATAACATGGTATAAAAGGAATAACGAAGTTGAAAAAGGTTCTTAAGAAAGTGGATATTAACTCAAGTCTATTATTCAGGAGATTAAAGAACGGTCGGGTCAAGTCGGATACGAGGTATGTGATTTCGTCTCAATCTCTTTTCGTTGAGGCATATTTTATTTTATACACAACTTTCTTTTATACGGTGTATAAACCCCTTTGACTTTTACGTTTATTCAAAAGGAATATTTTTTATATGAAACGTTTACTAAACGACAAAAGGGAATGTTTTTGTCGTATGCATGCGGCGACAACGACTTCTCCGCCGTCGTGACCGTTATTTGAGTTTCGGCTTCCTCTACAAGCCATACCTTCTTTTTAAAAGAAAAATAAATACCATGTTTTACTTTTCTTTTATTTTAGTATTGAAAATGGTTTTCATAATGATTTTATATCAATGTGTTGTATTGATATCTCGTGTTTGAAATGTGGAAATTTTATGTTTCCTTTATGCATGTTTTATGTGATATGATTATGTTATGGTTCTTGGGCATTATTATGAAGACGGGTGGTTCCGTGATAAACTAAGGGAGGGTGAGCCCGTTATTGCTCTCCAATGCATTGGGTAACGCGAAGGAGTGAAGCGTTAAGGTTTCTCCGAAGAGATTTTAGGGAATATACTGTGATGGGTATGCCAAACGTAACCAAGATGGTTACTCCCTACGTAAGAATGTTATGAATGCCTCAAGCTACCTTTATGTCTTATGATTTATATGATTTATTCATGATTTTATGAGGTATTTTAAAGTGCCTATGTTTTATGGGTAAAGTATGATTTCATTCTTATGTATATATGAACTCATGTCTCCTTTCCATGTTTTTTTATAACCCATACTGAGTTATTATGCTCATCCCAAGTTTTTGAAATGTTTTTCACAGGTCAAGGGAAAGGTACATGATAAGATGATAGAGTCAAGGATGTGTCAAGAAATAGTCCATGTTTTATTATAAATGTGTTTCCATTGATGGGAATGAAGAATACTATCTTTATGTAACCACTTTGTTTATATGTGGAATGTAATGCAAGTTTTATGATCTAATTCTCTAAAACTCTAAACCCGAAAAGATCCTCAATGTGTAATCTTGTAATAACTCAATATTAAGTAAGGTTTAAGGCTAGGGCCTTATAGTTGGTATCAGAGGTCGGATTAGGCAACTTTAGGAGTTAGAAAAGTGTTAAATTATAATATTATTGAAATGATATAGCATTTACGGATTACCATGTTTCTTCGCCTAAGATATTTCTGTGTTCAGAATGGTTTTCCGTAGAGGAAACAAAGCAGCAATGTTGGGATGACATCAGGAGAAAGATAACCTTCCAAATCAGCAACCTGAGATGGTCGGAATCGGAACTGAACAGTCTGTTGCAGTGATGGAACAGTTGACTCAAGCTATAAATGGTGGTGGTATCCATGCACGAGATCAGCCAGATCAACCGCAGATGAACATGTCAGTGGTGGAACATTTCATGAGGCAACACCCCCCATCATTCAGAGGATCATCTGACCCTGTGCAAGTTGAAGGGTGGATTAAAGCACTGGAGAAGATTTTTGATGTCATGGGGTGTTCAGAACATCAAAAGGTTAGTCTTGCTGTTTACCGTTTTGAAGGTGAAGCTGATCAGTGGTGGTCGATGGTGAAAAATATAAGGGATAGTGATGAGATTGAGGATCTTCACTGGGACGAATTCAAAGGTAAGTTTCTTGAGAAATATTTTCCTAAGGTGGTTCGTCTTAGGATGGAAAAAAAGTTCCAAGAATTGAGGCAGGAGGATGATTCAGTGGCTTCTTATGAAGAAAAGTTCACTCGATTAGCAAGGTATGCTCCAAACTTCATACGAGATCTTGATAGTAAAATAAACCATTTTTACTCAGGGTTAAAGCCAAAGTATCGAAGGGATTTAGGTTCTCATGAGTTCAAATGTTATGAAAAACTTGTTCTATGTGCGGAGAAGGTGGAAATGGAGTTTGCCGATGATCAGGTGTTCTATGAAAAACAACAAAATAAGAGGTCTAGTTGGCAGGCAAAGGGGAAGAATTCATCAAAGAAGCAAGGAGGTAAGAAAAACAAATATCCATCCTATGAGAAGTGTGGTAAAATTCATCCTGGAGAATGTTTATCCAAGTCTGGTAAGTGCTTTCGGTGTGGTAAGTCTGGTCATATTGCTCGTAACTGTAAGGAAGATGATCAAGCAGGAAATGAAAAGCCAACGGTAAGATGTTTTAAGTGTAATGAAATGGGTCATTATGCAAACGAGTGTCCAAAGAAGAACTCAACTGGGGGAATGCAGCCAGACTACAAGCAGAAAGGGGTGGCGAAATCCTTTGCAACAACTTCAGCAGATGTTGGGCCATCGAATGAAGGGGTATCAGCTCCAGGGAGCTTAGTATTTTTCGAAGATTGACTTGAGGTCGGGGTACCATTAGTTGAATGTAAAAGAAGCAGACGTTCCAAAGACTGCGTTCCGTACTAGATATGGCCATTATGAATTTGTAGTTATGCCTTTTGGGTTAACTAATGCACCTGCTGTATTCATGGACCTTATGAGTAAAATTTTCCATGAGTTCTTGGATAAGTTTGTGTTTGTGTTTTGAGGTTTGTGAAGAGGTTATGTGTGCCTTGTTATTCACAGTTGAAGAATGAGTTGTTTTTTCATCCTGGAAGTACTAAGATGTACAGAGGTCTGCGGGAGTATTACTGGTGGGATGGAATGAAAAGAGACATTGCTGATTTTACTGTGAAGTGTTTGACATGTCAACAGGTTAAAGTAGAGCAGCAGTTACCGAAAGGGATGCTTCAGACATTACCAGTGCCAGAGTGGAAATGGGAAAACATATCTATGGACTTTGTTGTGGGATTACCAAGGACATATCGAGGTAATAATGCAATCTGGGTTATTGTTGATCGTTTGACCAAATCTGCTCATTTACTTTCTATACAAGATACTTTCTCTCTTGATCAACTTTCCAGTCTGTATCTTAATGAGATAGTCAGGTTACATGGAGTTCCTCTCTCCATTGTATCGGATCGTGATCCCATGTTTTCTTCTAACTTTTGGAAAGGCCTTCAGAAGTCGTTGGGTACTGAATTGAATTTTAGTATATCTTTTCATCCTCAATAAGATGGGCAGTCAGAATGAACAATCCAGACATTGGAGGATATGCTACGAGCTTGTTCTATGGATTATCAGGGAAGTTGGGACCAACATCTTTATTTGGTTGAATTTTCTTATAATAACAGTTTTCATTCCAGTATACAGATGGCACCATTTTAGGGATTGTATGGGAAGCGGTGTCGAACTCCAGCTTTCCGGGATGAAGTTGGTGAAAGGAAGCTGATGGGACCAGAATTGGTAGAAGAGATGGCAAAAAAAGTTCAGTTGATTCAGAAAACACATGAGAACAGATCAGAGCAGGCAAAAGAGTTATGCGGATAACCGGAGGAAGGATCTATCTTTCGAGGTAGGTGATCATGTTTTTCTCAAGGTTTCTCCTTGGAAAAGTGTGATGAGATTTGGTAAGAAAGGAAAGTTGAGTCCAAGGTTCATTGGACCATATGAAATTCTGGAGAGAGTTGGATCAGTTGCATACCGAGTGGCTTTACCTCCATGTTTATCTCAGGTACGCAATGTTTTTCACATTTCCATGTTGAGAAAGTATATGCCAGATCCATCTCATGTTTTGAGCCCAGAGGTAGTTCAGCTGGAAGAGAACCTATCTTATGAGGAACAACCGGTCTAGATTCTTGACCACAGGGAGCAAGTGTTACGGAATAAGGTGATTAAGCAGGTAAAGGTTTTGTGGAAAAACCACATGATTGAAGAGGCAACATGGGAATCTGAAAATGCAATGAGGGATAAGTACCCCCATTTATTCGATAAGTAAATAAATTGCGGGGACGCAATTTTCTAAAGGGGGGAAGGATGTAACATCCCAAGTAAATAATGAATAATATATATTTTTATCTATGTCTATTAATTATTAAGATAGTGTTATAGAGGCTTAAAATGAAAATAAATACAATCTTATGCATGGAATACACTAATATTCTTAAAAGATTGTTTTACTGCCTTTTGATGGAAAACCATTTTTGAATCTATATTTTGACAATTTTATAAACTATGTTTGTCAAAATAAACTTATTCTTTATGATTGGGACATCAAAATTTACCTTGTGTTAATTTTTGGTATTTTTCTGACAATGTTCATTTGTTAATGAATAGTGAAAAATACTGCATTTTACAGCAAAACTGCTTTTCAATCTAATTTATTTATATGATTAGATTATCTTTTGAATTGGTCTTAATGTGCAATATGAATATATTTTTACCATTTTATCCAATGGTGGTCATTGGAATCAATTTCACTTTGAAATTAGACTTAAACTGGTGTCAATCTTTTGATACTTATTGTTTTGTAAAAACACGCTATTTGCTCTGGCAGCGGGAATTAATTATTAAATTAATTAATGTGACTTATATGATTTGAATTTTGTAAAATATACTTCATTTTTTAATCCGGAATATCAAATATATCTTAGGGTGAATTTTTGGAAATTTTCTGAAAAACATCAATTTTTGATGAATAGTGAAACTACTAAGTGGTAATCAAGCAAACTGATTTTTCAGTTAAATGAATGTTTACCACTATTGTGTACTGAATTTTGAAAATCCGACATACATGGTTGTCATTAAGATGTAAAATGTGGTTCAATGAGATTAGAATAATTTTTTGGTGAATAGTAACTTATTAAGTTCTTAATCGTGATTAGTGGTATTTAGGGTAGTTTAAGGTATAAATAATGTTTTAATAATATGAAACAACCTAGACACATGTCCCAACCTTATTGGTTGTGTCATGGCCGACCAAGACAAGCCATGGGCCAACTTGGGGACCCCATGGAGCCACTTTAGTAGGAAAATGACATTAATATATTTTTATTTAATGTTAAAGTGAAAATGAAACTAACATTAATTGTTTTACTAAAATAATTTTTGAGTGAGGTTATACAAGTCAAAATTTTGATTATAAATAGTAATTGGAAAGCTAAAAGGATTTACTATATCATAGTATTTTTTTTATAATTTTAGACATTAAATAAATTTAATTATTTATGACATAATAATGATGCAGCGATGACATCATTATTTGATGATTTAAATAAAATAGAAAGATAACGTAAAATCTATGAAATAAACATGTCCAAAACCAATTGGGTGAGTGGATATAGAACCCTTATCACCTTATCCACGAATTCTATCAATGTGGGACCTTTTAAAACCGAAACACATTTTCAAGTAAAGTAATATTTCTTTACTTTCCAAAAGTGCCCCTCCTCTCCTCTTATAAAAGGCCCCCACCTCTACCTCATTTAACACACTCTTAAAAGCCATTGGCTCAGCCAAACCCTGCCCATTTACTCTCTCCTCATCCTAGAGGATTCCATTTGGGCAGAATCCTTTCAAAGTAAGCCTTTAGGCTCAAATCAAAAGGAGTTACACTTTTAAAGGTAATTTATTCTCTCATGTTCATTTGTTTTATTTTGCTTCTCCAACCCCCTAAACTCTTTTTATTTACCTATTTTGTAACAACACCAGTATATTAAATATACTAGGATGTTGTTATAAGATTTATTTGAGCTACACTCTCACACAACTACATCAAATGGTTAAAGAACATACGTTTTCCGTGGATGGCGAAATTCTGCCTCCTGAAACAATGATTGTTAAATATTCTATTATCACCTTTAAAGGTGGCCATTATGATGTCACTATTTTTATATATGATATATAATATGTTTATGTTTTCCTTAAGCTTCTTTTTTTTTCATTTTTGGCATACCTTTATGGTTTCCATTATGGGTAAACACGATATCTTCATTTTAGGAAGTGCGGACTACCGCCCCCTCAAAGTGATTTGATTCGTTAAATACCATATGTGGGACATATAAAGGATGGAAATATGATATTATATATGATATTATACTGGAATTATAATATACCTTTATACCATTATGATTGCATTCTATAAAATACGAAATAGAAATGAAAGTAGCGTTCATGCGTATGTATGGCTTACCGTCTCCATGAACGGTGCATTTCATTTCTTACCTCTAAATGTGATGTAATATTATAAATACATGTATATGATGAATATATATGATATATATGTTATCCAAATCATTAATATCATTCTGGATATAATGAACCTATGACCAAATTAACAACATGTAAGTGTAAGAAGCCTATTTTTGACTTAAGAACCAAATACCGACAAAATGAACATTATTAACTTAAATTATTACATGATGTCCATAACATGGTATAAAAGGAATAATGAACTTGAAAAAGGTTCTTAAGCAAGTAGAGATTAACTCAAGTTTATTATTCAGGAGATTAAGAACGGTCGGGTCAAGTCGGATACGAGGTATGGGATTTCGTCTCAATCTCCTTTCGTTGAGGCATATTTTATTTTATACACAACTTTCTTTTATACGGTGTATAAACCCCTTTGACATTTACATTTATTCAAAAGGAATCTTTTTTATATGAAGCGTTTACTAAACGACAAAAGGGAATGTTTTTGTCGTACGCATGCGGCGACAACGACTTCTCCGCCGTCGTGACCGTTATTTGAGTTTCGGCTTCCTCTACAAGCCATACCTTCTTTTTAAAAGAAAAATAAATACCATGTTTTACTTTTCTTATATTTTAGTATTGAAAATGGTTTTCATAATGTTTTTATATCAATTTTTTGTATTGATATCTCGTGTTTGAAATGTAGAAATTTTATGTTTCCTTTATGCATGTTTTATGTGATTTGATTATGTTATGGTTCTTGGGCATTATTATGAAGACGGGTGGTTCCGTGATAAACTAAGGGCGGGTGAGCCCGTTATAGCTCTCCAATGCATTGGGTAACGCGAAGGAGTGAAACGTTAAGGTTTCTCCGAAGAGATTTTAGGGAATATACTGTGATGGGTATTCCAAACGTAACCAAGAGGGTTACTCCCTACGTAAGAATGTTATGAATGCCTCAAGCTACCTTTATGTCTTATGATTTCTATGATTTATTCATGATTTTATGAGGTATGTTAAAGTGCCTATGTTTTATGGGTAAATTATGATTTCATTCTTATGTATATATGAACTCATGTTTCCTTTCTATGTTTTTTTTATAACCCATACTGAGTTTTTATGCTCATCCCAAGTTTTTGAAATGTTTTTCACAGGTCAAGGGAAAGGTACATGATAAGATGATAGAGTCAAGGATGTGTCAAGAAATAGTCCATGTTTTATTTTAAATGTGTTTCCATTGATGGGAATGAAGAATACTATCTTTATGTAACCACTTTGTTTATATGTGGAATGTAATGCAAGTTTTATGATCTAATTCTCTAAAACTCTAAACCTGAAAAGATCCTCAATGTGTAATCTTGTAATAACTCAAGATTAAGTAAGGTTTAAGGCTGGGGCCTTATACATAGCCTTATCTTTTAGACAATGAGGAGATGTTTCAAGGATCCTTTCCACTAGAAAATAGAATGTGATATAGTTTTTTGAATCATTTGGTAGAGGGATAGTATGATTTTATAAAATAGTGGGAGACATTTAAAATTAAATATTTCAGAATTTTTATGGTATTCATGATAAGAAATAATATACAATTTTTATTTTTTGTAGTTCAATTGGAAACCAACAATAATTCAATTTCACTATTATCAATGTTGGATAACAAAATCTCCTTATCGTCCATTTCATCTAGGAGTGGTACATGCACTTTCACATAGTATTGTGCCAAGAGAGGATGCTTTATGTGATGGAATACCCACATCATGTTAAGCCTTATCAGGGAGGAGGAATGTATGATAAAGATTCATACAAGAAGAACATGGGTGATGTGAGAGAATTTTAGGGATTCCTGTTTTCATCTTTTTCCATTGAGTTGCATAAAATTCAGGAGGAAAATTTTGATTCAAAATATTATCTTGTATCTGAGTATTATTTTATGAGACAATTGAGTAAAAATTATAAGAGATATGTAGTGCTTTATATATATTCAAGATACCAAAATGGGATCATTCAAAACCTCATGTAATAATGATGGTTGTGTACATTGAGAAACCTGATTTCCTAGGGTTAAAACTGAATAAATATATTGAAATTGATCTCATTACTTTATGTTTACTACATAGATTATCAAATGTTATTTTTAATTAAAATATTAATTACAATAATAAGTCACTATTATATTTTTAGGATTTATTTTTCTAAGAGGATAAGTATATGACAAATTAGTACCCATTGATCCATATAGTGAAAGAGTGGAGGAATTCAAAGTCAAATGTGTTATGGGATAATACTATGTCAAAGACATAGATGCACCACTATTTCAAGAAGCTGAAGATATGAAGGGAGAGATATGATATGGATGCAGTCCGATTTTCATGTGGGAAGAAGTAAAACTAGAACAAGAATTTCATATCTAGGAAGATGAAGAATGTTTACTATTCAACTTTTGATATATTTTTCATTGAATGAAATATATCTATTTCTAAATTTTGGGTATGGGATACTACATGTGTCTCAAATATTTATATTCAATTACATGTTCCATATACATTAAAGACAATTGAAAAGGGTGAAGTAGATCTCCGAGATGAAAATAGTGGAATTATAGCTACCTTGGAAGTGGGAGATAATTAGCAAGCTTTGCATAATGGTTTGTCTCTTGTATTAAATATTTTTTATGTACCTTGAGTAAAAATAAACATAATCTCCATGTTTAGTTATGATATAATGGGATTTTATTTCTCATTTGGAAATAAATGTTGTATCTTTTATTTTTACAATATATGATATGGTATGGATGCTCTTAATAATGGTTTTATATTATTGAACTATAAAATATAGTATTTAAAATCAATTAAAAATACAATGAGAATTCCCATACCTACCAACCAATGGAACTTCAGGCTTTTTATTTAAATGAACAGAGTTTACAAAAACTAAATTAGGAATGGTATTTAAAATCTCTCGAGTAAAACCCATGAATGATTTTCAATCATTTTTACATGTTTATATTACAGAATTAAAATTCATTTTGAATAGTGATAGAGGAAATGATCTATAGCAATTAGTTCATACTGATGTATTTTGTCAACTTTCAGAAAATTTAATGGGTGTGTTTTGTTACATCATTACATTTTCTTATGAATATAGTAGATATGGTTATATATCGTTAATGAGGTATAGGATATATTCTTATATCTTGTTTATGGAATTTTAGAATGAATTAGAGAATCAAATTAATAAATTTTTTATGAAACTCTACTTAGAATTTGGTGGAGAATATCTTAACTAACAATTGAGTGATAACTTAAAGGGGTATGAGATAATTTTAAAACTCACTCCTTCTTATGAAACTGAGTGGAATGTGTTAGTGAAAGGTGGAATAAAACCCTATTTGACATAGTCAGATCAATGATAATTCACAAGACATTAACATTAACCTATTGGGGATATACAGAAAAGACTGTGGAATATATAGTAAATCAAGTTCCAAATAATTAAGAAGAAGTGTTTCGATATGATTTGGGTTATGCAATGAAATCCAGTCAATCAACCATATGTGTATGAGGAAGCAAGTATTTTTTTTTTCGAAACTATACATGGTGACAGATTAGCATCTCATATCATGAAGTTCATACTTATAGGTTTTCCTACGGAGACTAATGAATAATTCAAATATAACCCGACATATGGAATGAATATTTTTGAAATACATGCTACATATCTAAATAGTGATCACAATTGAAAAGGAAATAGTATAAGAATAAATAACTTTGATGAACATGATTTTCTAGATGTAGAAGAGTTGGTATTAGGAAATTCTCCACAAGAGACGGTCAGTGAAAATGATATTCATGAGTTACATGTACTATTGATTCATATTATATATGTCATAGAACTATAGAGATTTTGATTTAATATAACAGTGTTAAGAGAAACATTACAATTAGATAATAATTAAATATTACCCAATAATGAACAATTATATAGAATGGATGTTTCAAAATGTAAAGAATCTATGTATTTTAAATGGAATCCATGTACCAAAATATTTTTTGGATTTTGGTAGACTCACCAACTGATATAAAAAAATTGGTCTAAATGTGTATTCAAAAAAAATATGTACATGGATGATCACGAAAAAAAACCAAAAATAATGACTAGTAGTGATGGGGTTTAGGAAATGCGAAGGCCTCGACTATTACCAATCATTCTATCCAATAGAAAGGATGAAATAAATAAACATATAACCCAAAATGGATGTCATCCATAGTTATGAAATTTGTTAAATATATTCCAATACACGTTTGTTAAATGGGAAAAATGTTTAATATTCCTATATGACACAACCTGAAGGGTTTATTTTGAAAAAGAGTTCAAATAAATCATTCATGTCGTAGATATCCATTTATAGACTGTTCTTAGAATCGAAGTGACAGAATTTTATTTTTTATGATTCCATATGATAATTTAGATTCATTATAAATGAAAGTGATCAATTTTTCTAGAAGAATATTAGTGGAAGATTCATTGTTTAGGTTGTACTATATTTTTATGAAATATTTTTAATTAGAAATGAAGATCATGCCTTACCATCAATGAATACATTGATAAATTAATTAATATCAATGAAATAATAAGGTTAATCAACTTATAATATAGGGTTTAAGATATATTGGGATATATCTTAGAGGCTTCTTGGGCTACATTATAGTACATATATTGAGAGGGTACTCAAAACGTACAACATAGAACATTATAATATAGGATTGTTTCTTGTGCAACATGGAATTAATCTCTCTATGAAATTGTGTCCACAGAAAAAGTAGGAGATTAAGAGAACAAGTAAAATCCATTATTATTTAGTAGTGGGATCTATCATATATTTCAATTTAAGATCAAGGATTAACATTTCAATTTCCTTAATCATGGTGCGATGATATCATTCCAATCCACCAGAGCTATATTGGGAAGCTGTAAAAACAATTTTAATGGACTTGAGATATACAAATGATATGTTCCTATTTTATAGAGAAGATGATGTGATCATTATGAGGGGATACACTGATGCTAGTTTCCAGATAGACCATGATCATTTGAAGTCGTTGTCAGGCTATGTATTTTTTCTAAATAGTGATGCAGTGAGATAGAGGAGCTCTATGTAGTTAGTGGATATAGATTCTATAGAATAATATGATTATATATAATATTTAGATTCAACTAAAGAGGAGGATTCCATACATATTTTATAACATTTTACATTTTTCCTATTAGTGAATATCATTTTTCAACATATTGTGATAATACAGATGCAATGCTGCTTTCGAAGTATCTAAGGATACAACAAGTAAATAAGAATATACATCATAAGATTCCAATATTTCTGGATTTTACTCAGAGTGGTGAATTCATGGTTAGTAGAGTATCTATATAGGATAATGTGGCATAAAACATAAATAAATCCATATCTTAGTAAAATCATGATACTAATGTGAGAGTTAACTTATTGACTATTATTATAAGCTGGACTAGTGAATGTGGATGTGTTGTGAGTGGTTTCCCTAAAGCTCAATCCTTTATGTACATTTATTACCATTACATGTATACAGTTTGATATATACACATGTTTATTCATATCTTAATAGTTTTAATACATTTTTATCCAATTTTAATATGTTAATTTCCTCACATAACGTGTCTTGTCAAAAGGTTATAGAAGATCACATCTATAATGATTTACTTGAGATACTATGACATTAATCATAAATATATGCCCTATAGTCTATATGAATCATTCTAAAAGGAAACATATCAATCTAGAATATTTAGTGTTCAGGGAAAAACATCATTGAGACTTCTTGTCCAGAAATTTTCACATGGTGACCTTGAGAAGATGAGATCATGAGGGTAAAAATTCAAATAAGAACACCACCTGTTTTGGGATTCAATGGATGTTACTATCTTAGAACAAGTGTATTGGTCTATAGAATAGAGATCAGTATCAATGGGTACCATTTAATCACATACTTTTATGACTGTAAAAAACAAATGACATTGATGTCATGGGAGGTAACTAATGTTGAGTGTATCATTGGGGATATGAAATTGTTTTTATGATTAAGATAAAATTAGTCACTTTCATGTTGAGGAATACATATCTCATGGACCGAGGATGAATGTTTTGGAAACAAGTTCATTATAAAAATAGATATTGTATAAGAAGGATAGCCCATCCATTAAGGTAACAAAATATATAATGCAAGAAAAGGATGATGACACAAGTGTGCATCCTTCTTTATGAGACATCATAAGAAAAATAGATTATATTGTATGGAATGTGTTAGTGGGAGGTGGTCATAAAAAAGAAATTTATTATCTACATAGGGGTCATGATGGGTTTCTAGACTCTACGCCTTGACTGTGGGTTGGAATCACTTCCATCAAGATAAGGCTCAAGAGGTTCACACACTAAGTGTATCCACACGTTCTACCTGTTATAATGAATAAGAGTTTATGATGAAATATGCCAACTTCTGGGGGTCAGTGAATGTTCAAGTTTGATATATTGTAAATAAGTACTATTAAATTTTATTTTATGATTAAAATAATGTTGATTGAATTTATTTTTATAGGTATTAAAATGTTTATTGAACTTATATGTGAATAAAAGAATTTGTATGTTCTTGGATGAACATAGGATGTTCAATGTTCATTTATTATTTGAGAAGATTATGGGATAAGATAAAGGTTAATATTTTATAAAAAAACATTTTATAGTGTTATAAGAAAGCGATTAAATATTTTTGATATTTATGACCAGTTTATTAAGTCATACATGTGTACAAAAGTCTAAAATAATGGTTATTACATTACGAGGACCAAAGTGAATTTCAGAAAAGTATAACCAAGTATGAAAGAATATTTTATCATATGGAATAGTAATATAAACTATTAAGATGTATTTTGAGAATGAATATATCCTCTCATATCCTCTCATGTTCTAGATAGAGATTCTGGCAAAGGAACATTGCTGGATTGATCTCATCTTCTCGATTGAGTACACATTCTTTACTCAGTCAAAAGCGATTTGTAAATATATTTTATATTCTATTATATCTATTAAGATATATATAGCAACAATAAAATATATATGGGGAATTATTGAAAGATATATAGGATCCCCATATCAGTGCCATTGAGCTGCGACTCATTATCAATGTGAAAATCACACAGACAAATTCAAAACAAAAAGGTATCATTTATAATTTCATTTGATTTTACTTTTCTTTCTTAAATTGAATTAAATGCGATCCTTTAAAAGAAAAAGGCCTGGTATTTTTTTAATTTAGTGTTCTCAACATAAATACAAAGACAATTATTTAAAATTTTGTGTTTTTCATGGTTTTTCTTCACCACATGTTCCTTCAATAAACATTTACAATAGTTAAATAAAATACCATGATGTATTGATGGAAACACTTTTCAATTTTTAGAAAATTGAAAATTCTGTTCTTCTAAAATGAATATTTTTTCTTGATATAAAATTTTTATGTAAGTATATTTAATAATATATTTTTAATGATTCACAATTCTTTACGTAACTTCCCAGAAATGTATCTCTATTACATAAAAGAATTTTTTTTACAAATATTTTATCTTCTCATATAAATTAATGTTTTCCATAACCATTTTTAAATTTCAATTCTCTACATAATTGGGAATGAATATTTTATCAACCATAGTTTTGAATTAGTTATTATATGGGTTAAATTGTGGTGGTTTATAAATTCCATACTAAGAAACAAAAAGGATGCATGAATTCTAAAAAGATAATAAATTTCAAAAAAGGTTGTCATTTCATGTATATCATTTATTATAATATATGTGATTAAAAAATCCCAAAAGTTCCCATTTTGTAAGTTAGTTAACAAAATAATATTATATTAAATAATTCATTATATTTTTTTATTTTTATTTTTATATTTATTTTTATAAATCATTTTTTATTTTTCATGTTTGTAATTTCTCCACTCCATTTCACCTCTACTATGATGGAATGTGGTTAATATGCACATCATCAATGTATTACAATATTTCAGATATTATAAACTTGTAGTGAATTTCAAAATAATTTGATGGGGATACTATTGAAAACTAATCGTTAAAAAATGGATATTACACCATTTTCCATTTATATTCATTACATTACACAAACTCATGATATAAGACAATAATAGTTTAGGGTCATTGGATGCGTAAAAAAATCAGTCTATTGTTGAAGTGCATCATCTCCCACTAGTAAATTCATAAAAATCACCCTTCTATAACATATCATATGCAGTGAATATCTTATAAACCAATAAAAATGAAACAAAAGAAAGGGTGATATTAGATTCTACGTAATGGTAAAAAAAGGAGATACATATGAATAACATGAACATAAGTGTATGATAACATGAACATAACATTTTAAAATAAGACCATGGATATAAAAGATCACAATATTGGATCATTGAACAAATATTGGAAGTTCATAATACTTGAAGCATAAGATAATAAAAGAACATGATTAATGAGTGGATAACATTAGCATGAGAAAAGGAATTGTCAAATATACATAAGTAATCAAAATCATTTACATATTAGTCAAGGATAACTAAAATTTATAACATATTTGAATGAGTTAACACCCCAAATAAACATAGTTGTTAATGTTCACTCCTATGACCATCATAGTGGATGAATTACCTCACTAAAACAAGTACAATCCTCATTCAATTCCTTTATATCTCAGGATATATAAGTCTTTTCCCAATGAATTTGAGGGATATATTGTTCCCACCAATCTATTAATGAAATCAATATTTATCCATACCACAAGATAATTTTCTGAAATTCTTTTTTTATAATTTTCAAACACTTTTAGGAAAAAGTGAGAAACCCAAAGACACTTCAATACCAAAAATCACAACCAAGGACCCTCCAATGATGAAAAAACAAACAGACACCCAAACAGCCAACAAAAACTAAAAATCATAATTACCATACCCATCATCTCCTCCAGCGCATGAACTCCCCTTTGTGGTTATCGTTCCCCATTCAAGAGATGGGTTTAAATGCCTTATGAAATCACCATCGTAGTCCTACCTCACATCATCCAGTGTGATTCGCTCAAAACCACCGTGCTTGGACAACAAGATAATTTTCATTCACCATATCATAACAAATGAAAAGACATGGGTATCATAAACATTTCATTAAATCATAACTTATTGAATGGTGGAAAGTTTTTTAATCATTTTATCATAGCATAAACTGATATAATAAGAAATTTTCATAAGTGTTTCCTCATATTAAATTCATAGAATAGAAATTGGTTTCACATATATCATTTCATTATAAACATAGATGATTCAGGTAAATTATAAGAATGGTATCCTTTTCTCCTTTCCCAGTACGTCATAGGTAACATCAATAGTTGAAACCATATAAGGAAAATTATTTTGACCGATCATTGACAATGTTTTTTGTGGAAAATACGTTTTCCTCTTGGAAAACATCTTTTTAAAAAATAACATGTTTTGGAAATAATTTAATATTAAAATAAACTTGAATAGTAATAAATGAATAAACATAAAAATTATTGTTCAAGATGTTGGAAGATTAAATTCATATCGTACTAGTGAAAATGATGATTCCATTCACATTTCTATTAAAAAGAGAAATGCACATGTTTTGTTAATTTATATGAAGTCTTTTTTAAAATATTTTCTGAAAAAATTAAAACATGGATAAAAATGTATTTTAATATTCATTAGATAATTATAGTATTTTTTTGAAGACATTTATAGAAAAAATTGTTTTGAAGGAGAATGAATGTCCGACCGAAGAGAGAAATAAGGTATGATTTTAATAAAAAAACCATTGTAATTATTTGAAGTAGAAAAGAGTTAAATAATGGTAATATTATATAACAATATCATGAATAACCAAGGGATAATAAAATTTTATATTTTATATAGATATGGATTAAAATATTTCATCATTATAAAAATAATCATAAACAATCTTGATAAATGATGAAGTTGTAACATAAAATCAATATCACTTTGGTAAATTTAAAATATAATCCCCATAACAGAACAACATAATATGTAAAATAATATATCATGAGGATAACTAAATTGAATATATTAAAATTTAATGGGTATTATATAAACCTCATGTATGGATATATGTTCATATGATACATTACAACTCAAAGAAAGAAAATTGGGACAAAAAACCCTTACAGAGTTGTAAACATTTAAACCATAAAACCCCTAAATGATAAATCCTAAAGTTGATATATAAAACCAAATAATTTTCATTTTTAGAATCATAATATATATTATTGGGTAGTATATACACCTAATAAATCAAATCATTTTTTAATATTACATGTGTCTTATAGAAGTAAAAAAGTGAGATAGAAGCCCCATACCCTAATTCTAGAGTTACATACTTCTAATTAAAATTTCCAGATTAATAAAAAATAATTTTCTATAAAAATTCAATAGAACCAAATTTTTATATAATACTTTATATAATTTGAATATGAAATTTTATTATATTTTTATTAATTATTTCATGCTAAAGTCTTGTTTCGGGAAATAACTACTTTGTTTTTCATATATGATCTAACTTGTTATTTTTGATCGTCATACCATGATAATTGTTGTATAATATACATAATTTAAAAAATAATTCCATTAAAATATATATTTATTATATATGTATATATATTATTAAATAAAATTTTTTAATAGGGAATGAATTACACATTTCATGAAGGTGGTAGGTCCTACTTACCTAGGAACAATATTTCAATTTTCTTATTTGATTAAAATAATGGAAATAAAAATTTTTACTATCATTAAAAAATAATTTTTATCTCAAATATATCAAATATTTTAATTCATACCATCATTAATACCTTCTTTGTAAATCGTGAGAAAATCACATTACCTCGCGAGGTAGTTGTATGTTGTACATGGAAACAACATTATCAAATTCCCAAAAATAGATAATATGAAGGTACATGTGATATAAAAATTAATTAATAATAATAACAACATAAATACTGTAAATATAAAATTTAAACTATAAATCCACCATTATGTCCAACTGTGAGTGGTGGTAATTGAAAAATTAATGACATCTGTTCATGAGGTTGTAGTCCACCAAAAACATGAATAATGATTTATTAGCCCATTTGATGGAAGTGGATATGGTTATAGGTCCTTAAAATAACATAAAAACTTTTAATTATATTTAATATAATGAGGTTATTATATAAGAGATGTATAATAAAATTTAATTTGTGGAGGAAGAAATAGAAAATGATTATTGATTAATGTCACCTATTCTTCAGATATCCTTATTATGTTTACTGCAAAATCCTTCCCATGATATATTTATGAAGAAAATTATTCTTATAAGAATGAAATAGGAAATTTTTGAAGTGATTTTTTCAGGTATTGGTAGATTAAAGGAGGTTTTATGGATTTCAAAATAGAGGATATGGGTGACATTTTATAAGGAGGGGAGAGGAAACACTTTTTATTTTTGAAAACAAATAAGTTCTATCAAATTACTCAGATGTAAAAGTGTTACAAATGGAAACCTATTCCATCATATATGTTTTAGGGTTTAAATATTACAATCCAATAATATTATACATGATTATTTGTCATTTTTACCCTTATCATTTCTTTATTAACCCCCTAGTAAATCCATTTTAACGTTTACGAGGATAATTAATTTTTATTGTTTTCACTTTTTATTTTTTGGTAAAAAATATGTTCACCATAATAGAAATTGTAAAATATTATAATTTTAAATATGTACACATTTTTTTCAACCTATTTTAACAAAACTATATATATATATATTTATTTTAAACTCAATCCTACAGACACGATGAGAAAGTAGGTTTTTTGTGAGAATATGTTCAAAAGTTTACAAAGTTTTAATATCAAAATTAAATATGATATTGATTATTTTGACATAAATTGTATTAATGCTTTTATAATTTATTTAATTTACATTAAAACCATTTCAAAATAGAATTTATGTTTATAATGAAATTAATGAAAAATGTATTCCTGAAATAATATATAGTAAGTTTCACTATTCATAAAAAACTGAATATTTTCAGTAAAATACCAAAAATTTACCATAACATAAATTTGAGATGAATATTTAAAAAATTATGTTTATTATACCAAATTAATTTTACAAATTTTTCAAAAATAATTTTCATAATTTTTTCAATATGAAAGAAATGTTTTTGAGAAAATAGTATTTTTGAAACATATAATGACTATGTGAGAAATTAAGTCAATTTAATCAATATGTTTACATTTTGTAAAACATTGAAAATTAATATTTAAAAATTATTTATTAATTATAATATTGTTTAATGTAATGCATTGTTCATAACACACATGTTTAAATAATAACATTAATAATATATTGTGATTTTGTTAAAACAAGATATTTCATGTAATGCAAGCTGACACTATGTTTCATATAGAAAAATCATAATGTGGTGGTTTATATAGAACAATATATAATGGGGATTTAATTTACTCAACAAAGATAAATTCATAAAAACTCATAGAGCTAAAATCTACCCCCTTAAAATATATTCTGGGCTCATAATTCACCACCAAGATACAAAAAAATGAGGATAATTCTACCTAATCATATCCTAAAGATCCACCAAAGCTTACAAAAAATGATTTTTTTGACAAAACATTATGCCGGTGAGTAGTATTGTTTACAAAAATTCTCAGTATGATCCCGAATATGTACTTTTTGTTTTTGAGAAGAATAATATTTATCTAGTGTTATGAAGTCAATGTTTAGTAAATAATAGGGTTCATTAATGTAATTCCATAGGATTGATCCTTGGAACACATCCTAGTCTTGAGAGTGGTTTTGTGGAATTTCTAGCTCTTACGGTACCATCCCAATAGGATCAAGAATTATAAAGGGACCAATATACATGGGGCTCATTATACCTTTTGTAGGACCCCATTACACCTTGAGAGGTTAGGGTTGAATCAGGGTGTAAACATTTTCATTTAATGTAATGGATGTTATTACCATGTTGGTTGGAACATTTTAATCATTTTTATTATAATAGTGCAGTAATAGAATGTTCACATTCAATGATTCAACATATTAATTTGACACGGTTCACAACTAAGAGATAGTTTAATGATCATACACTAACAGTGTGTCAGTCACCCCTAAATCCACTAATTCTCACTAGTTTTGGAATACATTTCCCAAGTCACATACACTCTATTCTAGGAACACTTCCATTACAAGATTGTAAGGATATCACACTGCATCCCTCAAAACACTTTCATTAACTCCACCTAGCACACTACTTTGAGAGAAGTCCAACTAATTATATCATATTGATGGTTAATTTAATGGATTTGAATTAAAATCATTGTCCCTATAGAGAATGAAACTCTTATTTCATCACATACTTGAGTTGATGCAATATGAATGCACTTTTCACTGAAAAATGATATTCAGAACTAATTTTTGTGAAGCTCCTTCCAGAATCTCACAACCTTCATGAAGCAATATTCCTTTGGGGAACATTCTGCCTTTGTAAATTTCAATGATCCATCTCAAAATACCCCATCCTTGTGAATAACCCATTTCCTAGAAGCATTGGAATCAATAATGAACTGATTAGTCTATTTGCGATGCTTAAGATTATAGAGAAAGAGATATTCATGGAGCACCCCTATCTTATTGAAATAAAAGTTATTCTGTATTTTTGTTAAATAATTTCTTATAAAATGAAGTGGGGAAGCATTATATTTATAGGCTCGAATGTTCATGATGGTCCACCAAATATCACACATCTTTTATGTGTTTCAATAACATCTTCATAGTGCTTCCCAAATCATAATGCTCCACTGGGATTGAATGTTGTAACAATGATTTTTGTTAAAACATCACAAGATCACAACGGCCCAATTCTTATAATCACAGAGAACACCATAACTGATCATGTTGATTTATATCATCATGAAAAAAATCAGTCATTGAAAACACATTCCTTTACCATATTTATGAATAATTAATTATATAAAACAACCATTCACGTTGTTATCCATTCCTCCTGATTTTGAGCCTAGAAATTTGAAAAAAAATGGAAGCAAACACTACCTTCAATACTACAGTAATATAGAACTATATTATACCTTTACCTAAAAAACCCATGATCTTACATGTTGAAGAATTCCAATAAATAGAAATAAGACACTAATTCTATCAAAAAATAGTCTTGGTTTCAACAATCTCCCCATTTGGTTTTATTAGAAATATTCAGATAAATTCAAAAAATAACCAGTCACTATTTATATACACAGAAATAGATTTAGAATGTGAAGAGACTTAATTAACTAATGAAGAATTAAATTTCCAATGCATATTTCCTCATATCATTGAATTCTCATCATGTCACAGAATCATTGCATGGTTTCTCAAAACAACCTTTTTACATTCACATGCTCTGTCATCCTACTACCAAAAAACCATAATTTTTTATTTCTAATTTTTTATCCGCCTTTTTACCATTGTACCATTGAATTTATGAATCTTACCCAATATGAAAAAAACACAAAGAACTAGTTATCGATCGTATATAACACAAAACACACTACACTAGGATCATATCTCCTCTGTAAAACTGCATCAATTCCACAAACTGATTAAAATAGTTAACATAATTCAGGATAGGGGAATATTTGTAACATTTCCAATTAATTGGTTGTGGCTGAACACAAATATTCAAATGATTATTCTCAAACACAAGTAAAATTAATGAGTTAGTAATAATGTCATCCACTTGGTCATCACTTACATCAAGATCCATTTTAATCACATTGTGTTAAACTATTTCCATGATGAAGTGATATCCAATTTCAATATGTTTGATACAAGAATGATGACCATGAATCTTTTTATGATTGATCTCACTCTTTTTATCATAATGAATAGCCATTGGTTGTTTCACATAATCACTAATATTAGTCAGTTTAAACATCTTCCATAATAGGTGAGTATAAGCCTTTATATTAGACATATAATATGCACCAGCAGTACTAAGGGATGTACATTCATGATTCTTACTCAACCATCCCACTCATTCCCTCCTAATAAATAATGATCCACCACTTGACAACTTTCTATCCACCAAATTTCCATCCCAGTCAACATCAGAAAATATTGATAGTTGAGTGTCTTATCCTATAGAAAATTATAAACCCTAACTACGAGTTCCTTGAATATACATCATGACTGGTTTTACCGGTGCCACATGTTCTTCTGAAAAATTACTTTGAATATTAGTACTAATCTTGTTGCAAAGACTACATATAGTCAGTTTGCAGTTGAGTACAATATGGTATGATGATTCTCTTGTATATGGTGGGATTTACAGAAGACCGATCCTCATGGTTTCCATGTTTAGTCCAAGATGCAATAAATTTTAAATTTTTTTTGGAGTCAAGTGTATAGAATTTCTTCAAAAACACTCTTTCATAATTTTTCTTGAAAATGAATCTATGATCCTTATTCTATTCCACAACTTCCCCAATAGGTATGTGAGTCCACATATCATAAAAATTTGAAATTTTGATTTCATGTGATTGATAATTTATTCCACTAATATCTACCTACTTCCACAAAATATAATGTCATCCACATATACCATTCCCAGAAATTGATCATCCTTTGAATTATACATTTATATATTATGGTCAAAACCTCCTATTTTAAATTCCATCTTTTACCGATAAGAATATATTTGATAATACCGTGCTCATGGTGCCTACTTTAGACCATAGAGTTCCTTTTTCAATATTCAAACCCTCATTTCAGCATTAACAATTAGAAAACCCAAAATATGTTCAATGTAATCTCATTATTCATGAAAAAAATTTAATAATGATGTTTTCACATCCATGTGGTAAACATTGTGTCCTATTTTAATTTTTGTAGTATGTAAAATCTTCATTAACTCTAGTCTCACCACTGGAGTAAATGCCTCATAAACATCCATTCTTTCAATCTGTTCCATGTTCACTGATCATGATACCTCATGAGATGAAGAAAATTTACATGACTTCAAGTTTCATTCAACCTAATTCTTGGGCGAAGATACTAAATATGTTATAGTTATTTCAAGGACATTCAACCGAAAACTTTTTTTTCCCAATAACATGATCTTCAAGAAATTTATAGAATAATTGGTATTGATAAAATTGAAATAATGATTCTAGAAGCTTCTTAGTCATTCTTTATTAATCACCCCTTAAGTTAAAAACATCATAGAATAATCATAATCTTGGTTCTCATTAGAATTCAACTTCATGAAATTTCAGTATGATGAATACAACAGAATGGGTCATCACCTTGCGACTGTCCACATAGAACAAATTTCACAACATCACCAAGGGTAATCCTGATGAACACTTATTCTATAGGATACAATAAATAATATCAAGCCATTATGGTACATTATTTGACTAATTTTATAGAAGATAACATAATTATCATCATAAAAAAATGATCCTCCATCATATCTATGATTGCATATTGAATTTGGGAATCATTAAAGGATAGCGACTTCAATATCTTGTCTATTAAGAATTGATAGTCCTATATTCCAATAAGGTTCTCTCTGTCAAAAAAATTTTCACAATCAATTACCCGTATTATAATCACACATAAAATACAGAAAATATTATTGAAAAATGGTGGATTATCTTTTCTTGATCAATATAAAATGCACGGTTGATATTTTTTCTCAACAAAGCTCCTCCATTTACTCCTATCTTCATGCTTGAACATCTAAAAATATGTAATGATTTATTTTGAAATATAATGGATATCATCAAATACACATATACATTTTCTAGATAATTACTCTTCTTAACAACCATAATGGATGATAAATACTTACTCTCCTTAAGGAATAATTCTTGTTATGGTAGTAGGGGTTAAAATCCTTTTCTAATCTGACCATATTTCAGGAATCACTCACATAGAACTTATTTAACCCAATAGTTACCTTTTGTTTGTAAACTATCATGAACTTCTCCTTCATGATTTAGAATCATTTTTATTTGTTTTTCACTTTCTTGACCAATCCATATTCAGGATTCCTAATTCATTCCAAGTAATCAAGCCAAATAAGCGACATGTCATTAGGAACTATTGTATAATGTTTGGATATTCCACATGGGTTAATTTAATTGTAATCCATCTTAATAATTCGTTCATAAACACTACTCTTCAAAATATTATATTTATAATCCAGGGTCTCTTCATATTCCATTCATGAGTTATTATTGGGAGAATTTTTATTCAAAATATTATTTTAATTTCTTCCCAAGGTAGATTATTTATACAAAGACTACTTTTTTGGACTTATTTACATATCTACAATGTACGCAGGTTGGTATAATAATTTCATAACCTTATGAATACTTCCATTGCATACATTAAAAATATTATAAATAATCCCAAATCTATTTTCACTGTATAGATTATTCAATAACTATGGACGTTGTAACTTCTTTTATGGCATGAACCCTGTAAAATAATATTCCTTTGTGCTTTTCAATTTTGAATATTGTACTTAAAATCCAGTGCATATTGCAAAAATTTGTTGTACCACCAGCATTAAAACTAACTTGATCTTATAATATATTAATTGTAAGGATGTTGGATATTCATCATGCATTTTTTCACTTTATGGGAAATCATATCCGATACTAATTTTCCTTTAAATCCTAGTCATGTGGGTAGGCTTCTTATCATCTTTCTTTATCCATCCAAGATCATTAGTTATCGTACAAATTGTATTGTTCAGGATTACAGGTTTTGAAGAATTAATAGATGTTTTTATGGATGAAACCTATTTCAACTCATATTCAGGGGATAAATCATAAAATTACATCACAATAATATTATCACAAGTAGGTGGCCTTTTAGATTTATAATGCACTAGTGAAAATTGAGTATATGTAGATATTGTTTCCCTATTTTTAAAAGTCTCCATATATATCTTCTCAACATTGGCCAATTGAGGTTAAAAATCTAGGAATTTCATTCTAAGGATGATCTTTTGATCACCAATCATAATAATCATTTCTGTACAAGCCTTCATCATTCGAAAAAATTCTTATTCATGAAAATTATCCTTATTCTAAATCAAGGAGTCATGTAACTTGATCTTCTGGGATATTTTATAATTTTATAAACCAATGACTGTAGTTCTATTTTTCAATTTCTCATCATGATCACAAATGTTTTGATCCAAATAATTTGGGAATCCCTATGTCACTTCAGCATATTTGAGTTATTTTGATAAACTTATTTAGAGTTCCCTATTTTATACTTCAATGGTTCTAGACTATCGGGAGAGCCTCCAACACTCAAGAACATTTCCTTCCAAGAACCTTCCTATAGCATCTTCTTGTCCTTCAAATTGGGTGATCCCTATCTACATATATTGAAATATTCTACTAACGGTTTCTCTTTATTGAGGAATATCAGATAGATAATTTTTTAATATCTCAAATGAAACTTCATGTGAGTTTATACAAATATCAACATCAAAACATGTCATATAAACATTATTTTGAGGAAAACCTTCAATGTTTATAAAACATACCTCTTGATAACATGAAAATTTATATTTATATGTGGTATAAGTGTTCTCCATTTATTTGGTAGAAACATGAGCCACCTGATAATTTCATTCCAAGCATTATATATCTTCATATTGAGAAAGGCTTAGAGAACCAGATACTACATTCTCTTTAGACTATAGGTACTTCAACAACATTATCCAATCATTATTTTTCATGTTCATCATTGTATTTTCTGGTATATAATTATGATTAGAGTTAATTGAATCATTATCAATGCTACACTTCATTGTTAACTCAATAATGAAACTAAAGTCTTCAAAAGAGAATAGATTTTTTGTAGGGAATCCAAAATAGTTGAACCTTGGCTCTAATACTACATGTAGGACCCCATATCACCCTCAGAGGTTTGGGGTGAATCAGGGTGTCAAAATTCTCTTTTAATGAAATATATCTTATTTCTTCATTAGTAGTAACATAATAAACATTCTTAGTGGAAGATCGTAGTAAAAGAATTACATGAATATAGACAACATACTAGTTTTACACGGTTTATCACTAAGGGATACTCCAAGAATCATGCCTCAATATTGTTTTGTTCATACCTGAATCTAATAATCATTACTATTTTTTGAATAGATATGTTTAGAGATAGTCACTCTTTGGTAGGCACACAACCTTTACCCGATTTTAGGGATAGTACATTGTGTCCCTCAGAACACTTCCTTCAACTCCCCATAGCTCACTACTTTGAGAGAAGTCTAATGATGCTTATTGACTTGAATATTGCTTCAATATATTGTAATATAAGTTTTTGTCCCTTTCTAGAATGAGACTCTACTTGCACCACAGACTTGATTAGATGAAATCTGAAAGAACCATTAACTAAGAAAGGATTTTTAGAACATTTGTTCATGGAGATCCTTCATGAATCTCAAAACCATCATGAATCTAATATCCTTCGCATAATAAACAGCCTTCATTAATCTCTATATGTCATCATGGAAGACCCCAACATCACAAATCACCCATTACATAAATGAAATGGAATCATTCCATACAAAAGTAGTCGTTTCACAATGATCATGCTTATAGAGAAGTCCAGATTCAGGGAGCTCACCTAGCTTCGCTAAATCAATGTGATTCCAGATTTTCCATAATCATTTAATATAAAATTTAGTGTGTTGGAATTGTATTTATAGTCTTTTCCATTTGAAATTATCCACCACCCCATGTTTAATTTTCATATCTTTCAAAAACTTCTTCATGACACTCATCCATTCACGATGCACCATTGAGATTAGAGGTTATCACAAACCAGTCATCCCAAATATCAATCCCTCATGATGATCCAATTATCTTAATCGTGGAAATCACCTTCACTAATTGCAATTATCTATATCTTCACAAAAAACATCTCAGTCATTGGAAAACCCTTTCTATTTCCATATTTCCGACAATTTGATTCTAGAAAACAACCCTTCATGATGATATCCCTTTCTCTTCATTTTGAACCCCACAATTTGGTAATAGGAAATGATTCCACCTTTAATGCTATATTCCTCCTGAACTGTATGATCACTTTCTTTGAAAACAACTGATCTTCTTTAATGAATATTGATAATAAAAACAAACCATCTTCCATTTTTAGCCAATAATTTCCTTGGTTTAAACACCTTTCTTCATGAATCCCATAAACATATTCTATGGAGTATTTATTAGAAAGAAGTTATCATCCTCTAAAATTATAGTTCACAATAATGATTATTAACATTACATTTCTACCAACTCTATGCTTCCTTGATTTTTGGACAAATTGATTTAATCTTATCTTCCATTTCTTTTGATATATCATATCCCAATAGATCTATTTCTCTAACATCATTCCATCTTGTTGGAAATAAATATTATTTTCCATATAGTGTTTCATAAGGATCTATCTGATTGATTGGGAGGAAGATTTTACTATATGTGAACTAAACTAGAGGAATATATTAATCACAACTACCATTGAAATCTATATAACATGGTCTCAACCAATCCATGTGTAGTTTAATTGTTCTCTAAATCTGACCATCTATTTAAGTATGGTATAAAGTGAAAAAACTCAACTTCGTATCAAGAGCTTGGTGAATACTTTTATATATCATCATGGTAATCCAAAAATCCCAATAAAATATAAAATAATGGGGTTCTTCAAGAAACCTTAACACTTCATTAATTTATATACAAGAAAAGTGATCCCAAAACAATTATTATCTAAAAGAATTAATGTGTGACGAAATAGTAAGGTGATCGAAAAAACCCATAATGTATTATTCCCTTTAGTTGTTTTGTGATGTCTAATGAGAAAATTCATGGTGATTCTTTCCCACTTCCATTATGGTATGGGTTATGTATGTAACACCCCCATAGACTTTTTTTCATTCATTCTTAACTTTATAACATACCAATCAACAAGATATAAACTCTACTATATCTCTCTAAATTCCATCCCCCTAGAATTATTATTTAAAATATCAATAAATTTTTGTACCTCTGGGATGAATAGAGAATGTTGAAATATAAAACTTCTCTAAAAACTCCTTATTTAGGTATTGTGTGGATGTAATTAATACCCGATTTCTAGACATTATCATTCTATGTGGATAAATGTTAAATTTTAGAAAATTACAATCAATCTTTTTCACCTCAAAATGTTCTTTCTAAGTCTCTATAACCTTCACTTTGATTAATGATTTAATATTCAATTGATAATGATAATATTTTCTCCATCCTTCTAAACTTCCATATTTATAGTTTACAAATCAATAAATATAGTATATTTGTGATCCAAATAATGTATAATCTGGAATGTTTTTTTAAACTCAGTGCTTCATCCAACTTATTTTTTTTTCTAGGGTTTTATTTTATTGAGTGGTCAAAAACATTAATTAGTAATAAAATCCTTTGTGGTGCATGTTCAACACCTATTTTTTAAATATAAAAATCAATTTTTTTTATCAGTATACATATCAAACTTTTCTACATAAATATAATTCCTCCATTGAATTAATTAAAATATTAACTTAGATATCACCAAATAATGATTTGGGTAATTTTAAAAAATTAATATTCAATTATCATGATAAAAAATATATAACTATTCCATTATTCATAAGAACACATCCAAATGCCTTAATGTAAGAATCACTAATGAATTAACACCCTTCTCAATTACAAGGTAATGCAATAACATGTGTCCTAACTATCCTTATAATAATTTAATTGATATTTTCATTACCTTAATCTATCCAGAGGTACGTGGTTCCCTTTTGAGTTAACATTGTCAGTTTATTAGACAGTCAAGAGAAATTATCCAAAAAACATCAATAATATCATAACAAATCATTAAAACTATGGATCTTAGTCACTATGACTAGTCTCGGTCGGCATTCAATAGCCTCTATCTTTGAGGGAAATACATTTATACCCTCCCTTGAGATTATATATCCCAAAAAAATGAATCATTTTCCATCCATAATTCACACTTTTTAAAATATTCATATAGTTTATCCTTACCTATGGTAACTAGTAAAATTCAAAAGTGATCCTCATTCTCCTCATTTCTCTTTTTATAGATAAGAATACACTCTATAAGGACCACCACAAACCAGTCAAGGTAATCTCAAAAGACACTACTCGCTAAATCAATGATGATACATGGGGAATTATTAAGACAAAATGGAATCAGTATATAATCATAGTGTTTATTCCTTTAACGGAATTTTTCTTCAGTATATCTTTCTTCTTAACCCTCAATTAATGAAATCTAGAAATAAGGTCAATCATGGAGATTTATTGAGGATCATCAAATATATCCAAATATTTATCAATACAGGGAATAGGATACATGTTTTTAATTGTGATCATGTTATGCTCAGAATAATTAATGTATAATCAGATTGATGAACCATTATTTTTAACAAACTGAACAGGGTCACCCCAAAGAGACACACCTAGATGAATGAATCCTTTTTCAGGGCTTGCATGTAGTTTCCTTTTCAATTAATGTAGGTTAATCAGTACAATTTTATACAGTTCCTTGGAAATTGTTTTGGCAGTAGGCATGAGTTATATTGTGTACTCAACATAATATTTTGTTTCAATACTAAGATAAACATCAGGAAAAGATAAATTAATTCACAAAAATTAGGCATTTAATTAATTTCATGTTTCTTAGCAACCATATGAGATAAGCACCCCTTCTTATTGGGAATTAAGACCCAGACGATGGATGCGGTCTCTATCTGATGTTTATACTTATCATTGCATTGAATGATGATTTGTAGTTGGTTTAAAATATCAAAAATGACTTTCCTTCCTGGAAAATTGTTGTAATATTTATGTAGATAAGGACAATCCATGACCAAGTTAACATCACATTACACTAGATGATGAATGGAAATATTTTATGGAATCGTATTCCCTTCAATATCAATGAGAGAGGAATCATAAACATGCGACTTCATCACCGTAATATTAAGTGATTTCACTTCTAGTTAAATATCTAATAATTATTATGGACACTTGTTACCAATAGAATATTATTTAGATTTAGAGAATGGATATATAGAGAGTAAAATAAGACATTTGAATGTCTAGGATGAGCGGTAAGTGCACTTTTCATCATGTTGTTATCTATCCCATCATCTGAAATGGTGAACACATGAGATTTCTCTATATATCATATCTTTAGAGGGAGTATATATTGATCATCATCATTAACCATCATATTTGATATCTTCTTAAACTATTTCCATACTCTTTTCATTTGAATCATTTGGGAGTAGGCAATGCATTTTGTGTATCATTATCTCTATTCACATTGCTATCCAACTTATTCCCACTAATTTATTAATCAATTACTTGATGACCCTCCAATCTACACATAAAACATTTACTAGTCCCATTAAGATAATTTCCTCCATGTTTCTTCCCACACATTGAGAATAATTGAAATATCATCTTCTTTTATATATAGTTTTTAATTTTTCAATTGAAGCCCATCCACAAATACTTATTAAAT
This sequence comes from Viscum album, assembly GCA_963277665.1. Taxonomy (NCBI): domain Eukaryota; kingdom Viridiplantae; phylum Streptophyta; class Magnoliopsida; order Santalales; family Viscaceae; genus Viscum; species Viscum album. The sequence goes on from OY728122.1 coordinate 1,986,876,574, forward strand.
CCATGACATTTATACGTTATATTATCCTCCATTTCCACCTTGATAGTACATGACAAAATATCATCATAGATACTGATGTCACTTATGGTTAATGACCTTTAATGATTTTGTTTTATCAAATTGATGAATTGAGAAACCATACTTTTAGGTTGGATGATATTACCATAATAATAACAAATAAGTCTAGTAAAAATTATTTCATAGTTATCAAAAAATTCATTGTCCATTTTTCTATCACATTGACCTCGTTTTTCACCAAATTTAAAATACTATAATGAAATAACTTATTGAAAAACAAGTTCCTGAACACATCCCATAACATGGGTTCCATTTAATAAAATTTCATTGTATTCTGAGTTATAATCTACCATTGATCTTCTTCACCATCCAAAGGTAGAAAAAATGAATTTTTCATTTTGAAACACTAGATAATAGAAAATATATTTTCAGTTGTACTAATCTATTTTTTAGAAACTAGATAATTAGTGGATCTACAAAAGGTTGGTGTAAATTTTTCCATGAAAAAATAAACAAGAATTTTGTTTTCTGTTTAGTCAATTTGGAATTACGTCATTATTCATAGATTAAGAAATACTTGTGTGAATAGAAGTGATATTTTTTGAGCTCCCATAACATTTAGATTCTCTGGAAGGAAATCATTTCATTTTCTAACAACATTAACATTAACATGTTTACTTTGGGTTCTAAATGTTGACTAAAACAATGAATAATATTTTATGAAATGATAATCATAGGTAGGAATGAAAAAATCCTGAAATATCAGTTATAGGATTTCTAAATCATGATACTATAATTAGTATATGATATAATAGATTTATCATAGGATATACATATTCATCTTATATTTAAATCATTCATTATAGTTCATAATACAATTTTTTTATTTCAAAAGCACATTTCCCTGGGATTTCCAATTCAGGTGTGAAGAAAGGAATATATTCATACACATATTCCTGATTGGGTCGAGATCAATATAGTGTTTTTGATGTTGTTACACCTAGGCACATATATTCTAGAGAAACATCAAATTACAATAACCAGACTTAGATGTGTTTTATTGGAAACCAATTTCTCTATCATTTATCAGAATTCTAGAAACTTTTCATTCATGTTGTCCAATCCATAAAAAAATCTTTATACATATAATTAGGTATCTCACTATGGATTTATCATGATAGTTTCTAATGGATAAGTAAATGTTTTCACTCATACCAAGTATTGAGACCCATGATTAACATACATGGGTATTACAAAATTTTTTTGAATAATCATTATATTAAACAATCAAATTCCTAAGGAACATAATAGTTAATTCCCTAAGAAACATAAAAGCAGAAACAACTTTTCCATAGGTTAAATACATAAGCTACAATTAAGATCTTAATAAATATCACCCCAATTTAAAATTACATATCTAATACCTATGTTAATTACTTGAGTAAAGGAAACATATGAATGGGTGAGCTCATATATTCTGTAAGGGAAAACAAGAGAGATACATAAGAATAATATGAAAATAAGTGTTTGAGAACAAAAAAATTGTATTTAAAAATAATACCATGTATATTAATGATCATAATCCTGAATCATGGAATAAATATGTTCAGTACATAAGACATGAATAAAAATATAATCAAATAACATGGTCCATGAGAGAATGAGATTGTCCTAAGTCATGGATTTTTGGAATAAACATAACAATAGAAAATAATATCCAAATTGTTCATTTCTAAAAAACAATGATATCATATTATAATGGGTTCACTCCCCAAGCCATCATATTTATCAAGGTTTACTCCTAAGACCATCATAGTGGAGGAATTCCATTACTAAACCATGTTCAGTACTCATTCAAGTCCTATCAGTCTCATGAGATATAAATATTTACCCAATGCATTGTAGGGAGATGTATTTCCCACCAGTCTCATTATAAAAAGCTAATTTATGTGTGTCACAAGATTAGAAAAAATTATCATATAATAAACCATGAAATAAAATGGGTATCAATTTTTTTCACATTAACACCTATTGATAATAGGAACGTTTTATTATAATTTCGACACGACAGAACACAATAAAAGAAGTGGGTTTTAGAAGAATTATATTATGGTATGGATAGAGGAAGTGAAATGAGAATCATAGACATCAATAAATCTTAAAAATAAATAATTAAAAGTAATATTTATACTTTTTTCCTTTTATAATACACCCCAAAAAGAATAAGTATCATTAAGAGATGAAATCTTAGATGGAAAATGATTTTGACCGATCGTCTAAATCATCTCCGGAGGAAAATATCCTTTTCTATTTAAAATGAAAATTTATTAATGTAAAATATTTTGAACATAATTTTCATTATAAATATACTTGAAAAAATATAAAGTGTATTTCTTATAAATGGTTGGTCATGATTTTAGAAACCTTGATTCAGGTCGTACTTGTTAAGATGATGGTTCCTTTAACATTTTTGGTAAAAAGAATAATGGTAATTGTTTGGAATGTGACTTTAAGATTCATTTAAAATATTTTTTAATACTCTAAAACAAGTATTAAAGATGTAATTTAAAAATTATAAGATAATCATAAAACATTTTTCAAAACATTTTTAGAAAATATTGTTTGGAGAAAAACAATTTCCAACTTACGGGGGAAATAATGTTGGATTTTCATTAAAATATTTTATTTATTAATTTATGTACCTATGATTTTAAAAATTTAACTATTAATATAATATATAATTAATAATTATTGGATATTAAAATTCATGTATTTATTGAGAAATTTATCATGTATTGTAATGTCCAAAAATTTCATTAATGAATATTCCACTTCATCTATTTAGTGTCTTATTATGTAAAATGGTTATATAAACATATGAAATCCCTTGTTTTTATGTTTTTGGATTTTAAAATACCATAAAATATTATTAACATTATTAATATAGATGTTGAACAGGGATCACATGATTAGTATAAATATGTCATTAACAAATCCAATTTACTCAGATAATGGAAGTGATGGCCTCTGCCAGTATAATTACTCCACATGAAGCCCATTTTTCAGAGATCAGAAAGGATGTGGTGTCACCGAGCTTCACTCTTCACCAAGACCATTCATAGCTACTACATGTTAATATTGAACAAAACCTTCTACGGGAGAAGTGGAAGTCAATAAAGATTTCCACCTAAGTGATATTATCCAAGAAACCCCAAGATTCAGTCACCATTGTACACCTAACCCTTAGTTATTATGGCGTTTTTATAAGAGGTTATGTAATGATACCCTAGAAACATGATTTTGTGCATTATTTTTGTAGAGAATAAAGAATATACATTAATTTTATTATTGTTACATTATATGTTTTTTTAATGCACAAATAGTATTTTTTAGTTAATATTCAATTAAGAAATATATTTTGATGAATTAATGGATATTTAAATTAAATATTAATTTAGTAAAATATTATAACAAAAGTAATTTTTATTAAATATAAATGATCATATAATTTTTCTGAATACAATTTTATTTTTTATTAAAGTCTGAAAGCGGTTTTGGTAAAAACACATTAATTTTCCATAAATGTCAGTTTTTATTTTAAAATTAAAAATTAACATCTTTAGAAAATTATTTAAATAAAATGTATATTATTTTTATTATCAGGACATCAAAATTTTTTAATGGTTAATTTTTCATAAATTTTTTTGAGAGTCAAATTTTTGGTTAAAAATTAAATACCATTAAAATATAAAATATGTTTTATTACTTCATAATGACCCAAAAGTTATATAATAAAAACGATAAAATGGATGTTCATCCAATATATATTTATACTTAAATATAATGTTATTTTAGATTTTTTTGATTAATTTTATGGTGCCTTTGGGGACCCTCTAAGACTTCTATATTTATTAACTTTTAAAATGATTTCCTTGAGAGTGCGAGTCACCTACACATAAGAAAGCATACTATTTGAAGAATTTAGGCCATTATCCTTAATAATTATTTTTTTATCTATCCATTTGATAAACCATTGGAAATACCCAAGGGTTTTTATAATGTTTTTTTAGTTTAATGTGTGGTTTCCACAACCTTATTTACAAACAATTCCCTCTCTTTTCCTATATAAACCCACCCAAGATCCCACTTATCTTAACTCAAAACCCTTGGATCACATCCCTAATATTCCTTACCCTTTCTAGAATCCTACGAATTCTCCACATTCTCTTAAGAGGCCTCTCTCAAGCCCCTTCCATGACTTTGGAATCACACTTCCAAGTAAGGGATTTCTTCCATTATATTTTTTTTTCAAAATTTCATTATGTTGTTATAAAATTTTGTTTACAATTAAAATTGTTGGGGTATGATTTAAAACCTCCTCCATACATCTATCCTTATGTTTCAATTGTGAGAGACCTCTTTCCCTCCCATTAATGCCTCACATTTACACCCATTACCATTTCAAAATTTCACAAGGAATTTCTCTTTTCAAATTTACAATCAAGCAGTTATTTTTTATTATGAATATAAATTCCATTAAATGTGTTGGGACATGAATTATATGAAACCCTTAACTTCCATTTAATGTACATATTATGAGAAACCCCTACTTCACTCATCAAACATTTTTTTGAATTCTTATGTCACACCATTATGCTTCTGAAATTGTACAACAATTTTCCATGCCAAAGTCATTATGTAGGGAATACCATGGCCATTTCTCTATCAAAGAAATTCAACATTATGAAAATTTACATATTGATTATATATTTTCATGTATTAATTCAACATTACTTTATCATGTAATAAATTATTATGTTTAGTGAATCAATTATATATGATCCATGTGGAACACTAATGCAAGAAATGAAATGATTAAGAAGGTTGTGCCCTAATAGCACTCCAATGCATTGGGTTAGGATTAGTATCATGATACGTCAAATGTAATGATGGTTTACCTATGATAATTCAAGTCTAATTAGGGGTTACTAATGCTAATTAATGTTCAATGAGTGTTTACTCATGCTCTATGTGCAATTAGACATGGCTCATGCTAATATCCTGTAAAATATTGTTGGCACATTTCTATGTTATGATAATAATCTATATCACGCCTTTATGTTCATGTTTCTCTTGTGATACATTGATATTAATATTTTTTATCATGTACTATATTCATCATTTTATTTCTTTCTTAATCTTTTACTATGATTTATATCTCACCCTTTTCTTATTCTTGTCCTCAGGTTATCCAAGGCAATGAGAAGTATGAAGGTATGTTGTGGTCATATAAAAGAATTTTTCGAAAAAGATGTTGTGTTTTATGTTATAAGTTGTTATGTAATGTCCCTAATTTCCCAAGACACTAGACCTATTGAACCTAATAGTAATCTCAAGTTCATGTTTTTGTAATAAATCATTCATATGTGAGTAAAAATGAGTAGGGTTGTGGTGATTGAAAATAAAACATTCTCATAGGATATGGAATCGTATTCAGGAGGGGTGATTCCTCATGCGGGCGAAAACCCTAAATGCGTAGAAGTATGAACGGATGCTAGATCTTTCGCAGATGTGGTTGCAGGTCGAACACAGAATGCTGAATCGAAGGATTTAGAGACGATTTCTCCAAAACTCTTCAAGAATCATGGTCTCATAGCTATATCTTTCTCAAAGGATGAGGTAAATATTCTTGCCTCCGATTTACGATATTCCCTTGTTGGGAACTTTTCCAGAAATCGCCCCTCGCTTCTGTTCCTTCGCAAAACCCTTCAAAGGATAGGATTCTATGACTTCATTATCGGTCTTCTCATTTCATCCAATGTCTTATTTCGCTTCTCTTCGGAATATTATCATTATAGATTTTGGATGAATGGCTTCGGGTCTTTCAGATAATCTCATATGAAGGTTTTTAAGTGGTCTCCAGATTTTGAAAATGGCATTGAACCTCCCATTGTACCGATTTGGATTGGTTTTCCTAATCTGCCTCTCCACTTCTTCAAACAGAATGACCTATATTCAATCACCAGTTTTTTTGGTACCCCAATCAAATTAGATAGAGTGACTTTGAACTTTTCTAGACCTTCAGTGGCTAGGATTTGCACTGAAGTTGATATTTCATGTGAATTGACTTCTTGTTTCTGGATCGATAATGGTGATCATGGATTTATTCAAGAGGTGGTTTTTGAAAATGTCCTTAGACTTTGTAAGGAATGCTTCAAAATTGGTCATCTTACCATGGAATGTGATAAACTTATAGAACCAGCCCCTAGGGTTCTGTCAATTTGGGTCCAAAAGGAAATATAAAAAAAATCCAATGATCCTCCAACTAAACCTGGTGACATTTTGGACTCCTCACGTCAACGTGATGTTCCTTGTTCTTCCAAGGACCTATCATCCTATAAATCTCCTGATAATCATATTAATGATTATATTAATGCTGTTATGGATGCTAATGAGAATGTTGTTGAATCTAAGTAGGTTCCCTCTATTGAAGAGGGAGGGCATCTCTTAGACTCTTCTAAGACTACACTGGATCTTTCACCTGCCTTATATACAGCTCAATAGGATCACATCAATGAGCCATGTGGCTCGATTGACGATGATTGCATTGAGGATGATATTCAGACTCATCAGATTTTGGAAGAGTAACTGAGGTCAATGGATAAGAAGGGTAAGAAGACCATGGTTCATACATATGGCTTTATCACGACAAATCATAAGAAAACTAGAAAAATGAGGTAATATTCACAGATACAGAGAACTATGGAGACACGATCATTTAGTGTCTCCATATATAATGTTGAACCTATTCAAAACTTAGTAGCTGATAACTCAAATGATGAATCCCTGAAATGCTTAGAAGAGAACCTGGTTGAACCATTGCTATCTGAACAAGAGAAATATAACATGGAAACATTTCCTGTGTATAGATATTCCTATCAGCTTTCTGAGAAGGATGAAATCAGTGATGAAGTTTGAGCTTGGATAGAGGAGCAGGATGAAATTGTAAATAAGAAATATCTTATTCATCAGATTTCCGCTGACACATATCTTGATATTAGAAAACGGATGTTCATAAGAATGTTTGATGAATAAAAAAAGAATCCCAAATTTATATTTAGGGAAATTCCTTGGGCTTAATCCTTATTAATTTTATTTCTTCTACAATTATCCTCATTCTGGGATATGTTAATATTGGATTTATTGACTGGATAAGCATGTCACAGGCATGTGTGGTCGACCTCTTTGCATCTGTGAAACAGTATTGGCTTTCTGCCGAGTGATGGAGATTTCTATCTCCTGTACTTGTGATGCTGCTACTTGTATGACTGTCCTAACTCCCTGATATGAGATATCTGTTAATTTTTCATTGATGTTAGCTTGCTTGGAGTGTTGTTAGCTCAATGACATGCTATCATACTGCCTCTTGATGTTTTTTTTGTGATCAGGACTCTTCTCTCACCGATTGAAGCATTTATTGACCTAATTTGACTGGTTATGGATTTTTCTTGATCTATTTTTATACATTGTATACTATATTCTTTCCAGCATACTGGCTGGAAATTTATTGAATGGGTTTCTGTTTGTACAACAATGAATGTTTCTGTCCAATCTTGAAGAATGCTTCTTGGAAAAATCACTGATGGATTATTCCCACATCATGGCTAACCATACTATACACCACCTTTAATTCTATTTGAGGAAGTTTTTCAGGCCATAGGTGCACAGTGGTGATATCTGACTGGAGCTTCATTTTCAGCAAGCCAATGCTAGAATGGAGGTTCCTTGATTGAAGGTTCTGCACTCTGGGAATCTCTGGTTGGCAGTTTGCATTGGTAGCTTGGATACACATGGGTCCATTTCATTATATCCTAGATACATCCCTTCTATTGAAAGTTAATTTCACCTCGTACTTGTATTGTAACTCTTTTGATTTTAATAAATTCCTCTTGGGGCATGAACTGGAAAACTAGTTCATCTCACCATTTTTCTCAAAAAATATAGTAGGGTTGTTATAGTTGGTATCAAAGGATAGGTTTAGTAATTTTTTGGATATGGATTAGATTACCCTTGTAATATCCTTGGACAATTGAATGGGTATAATAAGAACATCCCTAATTTTTGGTTGGTATTGAGTAAGTGGTTTAACAAGAAAATAAATCCACTTCTAGATACGAGCAGATAGAGGCAGCTCTAGTACATATGTACCTAGTGGTAAACCTGAAAACACCACTCTAAGCAAGTCTCGAATGGGAACTGGTGCACGAAAATGTGAATTTCTTCACTCTTGATTACGAATCTCCCAGGTGATATGCATCGGTAAATTTAAAATATTAGTATGAACCATTATTATGGTAATAAATAAATTCACCTAAAAATATATATTGGGAAGTAGATCATGGATAACAGAGATTGAGGCCTATAAATTCATAAATTAAATAAATAAAAGTAATTCATAAGTTATCTGTTTTTGTCTTTGGATTACCCTTTATGTGTTAACCTTAAATTTTCCTTTCTTCTAGCCAATGGCCGGTAGTAGGGGGACTTGAGCTTACAACTGATGCGAAGATCAATGTCATGACTCTTCTAATGAGATTCCCAATTTGATTGGAGCGGGAATCACAAACTTTCTTCATGATAATCTCTTAGTTAACTCACATTTTGAATAGAAACATGGGTCAAGAGGAACGTTTCACCCCCCCCCCCCAATAAAAAAATTCACAATTGAGAGCTTCATGAGGAAATTGCCTCCTGCTTCTTATGGATAATCTCATCCATCAATCGATGAAAAATGGATCAACTCAATTGGGAATATTTTATACATCCTTAAAAGTTCAAAACAAGAGAAGATACTTATAGATATTTATCATATGGAGGGTGAAGCTGATTGATGGTGAACAATGATCAAAAATAAAAAGATTGAGGAATTTATCGAGGTGTTAGAATCGAAAGATTTCTAGAAAATGTTTTTTGATAAATATTTTCCTCACCCCCTGCAACTTAAGATTGAAAGAGAATTCCTTTACATCACGAAAAAATATTATGAACTCATTCGAATATATGAGGAAAAATTTACATGACATGAATGATAATCCTAAAACTTTGTCGTTACCCCTGAATGAATTGTTGACCAATTCTTTGGTTGGCAAAAACATAGCCTACATAAATACCAATAAATCTGTGACTTTGAGTGCAATGAAGATCAACAAATCTTATGGGTACTATGGGGATAAGAAGCCTAAGGTGAACTATAATTCTTGTGGTACGATGGATAAATCAAATGGTGTTATAAAAATCCCACACCCTACTATCCAAGGGTGCCGAATAAAGAACCCCAAAAAGTGTTTGAATGGTATGAGGAAATGCTTTAGGTCTGGAAGAGAAGGGCACCTAGCCATTAACTTCCAAGAAGAAAAACCCGTGGGTACAACAGAGTAAAAGTATAATCCTATCGTCGCTAAAAGTGTTGTTCATTACTTCAATTTCAAAGAATTAGGGAACTTTTCAAACCAGTTCCCTATGACAAGGGTTTTCGGAGGAAACCAACAACCTTCATGGTAGAAAGGGAAAGATATTATCGTCACTGCCACTGAAGTGATCCCTGACAAATAAGTGGTTTTAGGTAATATATTTATTCATTCATGAATAAATAATTTAATTTTGGATTGTAGTTCTATTCAATCTTTTATATCCAAAAAGTTTAGCAAAACAATCCCAACACAAACAAAAATCATGGACATAAAGATGTCATTGAGAATAGAAAATGGTGAATCATAGAAACCCAAGAATATAACTCCTCCCTTGTCACAATGTGTGGTTTGAAATTCCATGGGAACATTTTCATACTCCCTTTGGGGGGATTTGATGAAATTATTGGAATGAATGGGATTTCCTTATATAGAACCAACACAAATAGCTGTGAGAGGGACATCACTCTCAATATGGAGAATCAACCCTCGATTCTATATAGGTGCGAGGAGAAGGATGAATATCCTTTTGTTATATCATCTCAAGCATGGATATTACTGCCCAATGAGCATAAGTATCTGGCTCAGATGATTGATTATAAGGATCAAACCATCCTTGAAGACATTCATATTGTTATGGAATTTACTAAAGTATTTCCTGAGGAATTGTATGGTCTTCCTCTTAGATGCTTTATTGAATTATCGATTGATCATATACCTGGGGTGTTTCCAATATCTAGGAATCCATATAGAATGGCTGTTTTGGAGCATGAGGATATGAAAAAAACCCACAGGACAATCTGGATAAGAGATTTATACACCCAAGTGCTTCACCATGGGGTGCACTAGTCCTCTTCGTCCAGAATAAGGATCGGTCAATGTGCCTTTTCATTCATTATCGTGGGGTCAAAAAAATCACGATAAATAACAACTATTTTCTACCCCAAATTTATGACTAGTGTGATTAGATACATGGATCATAATACTTATCCACAATGGATTTATAGTTTGGACATTACCAAGTAACGAGGATGAAGGATGATATCCCAAGACTATTTTTCGTACAAGATATGGGTACTATGAATTATTAGTAATTCATTTCAGACTCACTAATGTTCCAGAAATCATAATGGACATTATAAATAGTGTCATTAGAGATTAATTAAAAACAAATTTGGTAGTATTTATAGAAATAATTCTAATATATTTCAAAACCAAGGAGGAGAATGAGGATTGTTTATCCATTGCACTAGAGACCTAGAAAAAGGAGAAGATATTTGAAAAGTACAGAAAGTGTGCGTTTTGGTTGAAGGAGGTCTCATTCTTGGGTCTTATCATCACAAGTAATGGGATATATATATATACCTCAATGATAGCAGCAATTGAGGGATGGCCGATTCTATCATCGGTAACAGATATCCGTAGCTTCCTGGAGCTAGCTAGATATTATGAGAAATTTGTGAGAAATTCTCCATAATACGCCATCCCTCTTTCCAATAAATTTAATAAGGGAGTGATGTTTTTATGGACTGATGAATGCGAAGAGAGCATCAAGGAGTTGAAAAGGAGGCTTATCACGGTGCTCGTGATCACACTACCCACAAGTGGAGAACTTTTTATGGTATTATCTGATGCTTCAAAGAAATTCATGGGCTGTGTGTTGATTCAAAAAGACAAATCTAATGCATATACTTTAAGGAAATTAAACGTTCACGAGATAAACTATATAACACATGATTTTAAGTTAAATTTAGTAATATTTACTTTAAAATTATGTCTACATTACTGATTTCAGGAGATGATTGAAATATACACGTATCCCAAAAGCCTGATGTATATATTCACATAGAAAGAGTTGAATATGCACAAACGAAGATGTCTAGAGCTGATCAAAGACTGTGACTTATCAATCAATTTCTTTCATGGGAAAGAAAATAGGGGGCATACGCACTATGTGGAATAGAACCAGTGATTCTATAATTGATGAGAATTGAAAAGGATCAAATCTTCTTAGAAATGATGAATATGGACATGGGAATCATAAAGAAGGGAACATCATAAATCCTTTCACAAATGATTTATCAACCATCTCTTTGTGAAAGGATAAAGGATACTAAAAAAACAATGTGGGAATTCAGATGAAAGTGGAAACAATCAGAAAAGGGAAATTTTCATAGTTCAATATTAATGAAGATGGAATTATGAGATTTGGGACAAGACTATGTGTTCTATCAAATCCAGTGTTTATATAATGAAATTTTATATGATGCACATAGTTTGAATTTCTCCATTCAGCCATGAAACAAAAAGATGTATCGAGATATCTGATACATTTATTGGTAGGATAAAATGAATAAGGAGATCACAGAGTATACATCAATGTGCCTAGTATGTCAGCAGGTGAAGGATGAGTGGAAGAAGTCTAACGGAATGATGCAAATATTACCCAAACCATCATGGAAATGGGAGAACATCACCATGGACTTTTTTATTGGACTTCTAAAGACATCCAAAGGAAACTATTCTATCTGGGGTGTTGTGTATCATCTTATAAAGACAACACATTTCATTGAAATTTGATAGGATTTCTCATTGGATAAACAAGAAAAAATATACATTATAAATGTGGTAATGCTACATGGAGTATCAAAATAGTTTGTATTTGATAGAGATCCAGGATTCATCTCTTTGTTCTGTAAGTGTCTACAACATTCTTGGAATACTGATATGAACATCAGTACGGATTATCATCCTCAAACTGATGTCCAATCTGAGTGGACTATCCAAACACTTGAGTAAATGTTGAGAGCATGCTCAATGTACATCAAAGGAGAATGGGATCAATATCTTCCTCTGGATGAGTTCTCTTATTATAATAGTTTCCACTAAAGTATCCAAATGGCTCTTAATGATGCCATTCATGGGAAGAGGTGCAGAACATCGGAATGTTAGAATGATGTATGAGATTAAAAACTTATAGGTCCATAAATTGTCGAAGAAATCGAGGAGAAGTTTAAGACTATCAAGAATCACATTAAAGATACCCAGAGTCGTCAAAAGAGCTATGTTGATAATCGTTGAGGATACCTAGAGTTTGATGTCAGAGACATGGTATTCCTCCGCAAATCACTATGGAAGAGAGTTACGAGATTTGGGAAGACAGAAAACATAGTCCAAGGTACATCAACCCTTTTCAGACCGCGTTCCTATTGGAGCAGTGGCATATCGACTAGAACTCTCACTGAACCTATCTCAAGTACATGAAGTATTCCATGTATCACTTTTGATGAATTACATACCTGATCCATCGAATGTACTAAATCTAAAGGTGGTACCATTATAGAATGACCTCTACTATGATGATAACCTAATGAAGGACTTAGATCACAGTGAAATAGTTCTAAAAAAGAAGACAATTACCCTCATCAATGTGTTTTGGTGAAATCACAAGTAGGTAGAGAAAACATGGGAATCATAGGAAGTGATGACGTTGAGTTTCCTACATCTGTATTAGTGTGGGAAAATGAAATTTCAACAATGAAATTTCTTAAGGGGGAAAGATTGTAACGACCCAATATTTCATTACTGAAATTTTCTATTGAGCTATTTAAATGTTTTATTATGTGAAATTATTATATAAAACATATGCACATATAGGGATTTATTATTTTGGATTTTAAAATATGATTAAGAATTTTGATCATTGCTAATATAGTCATTGAACAGCGATCACATGATAATTATAAAAAATGGGCTTTAACAAATCCACTTTACATAGGAAAAAGAAGCGATGGCCTCATCCAGTATAATTTCTCCATATAATACCCATTTTTCGGGTCTCAAAATGGAGGTGACTTCATTGGGGTTCTCTCTTGATGAATCCCAAGTCTAGCTTCAGCACGTTAAGCTTTAACGGAATTTCCTACGGGAGAAGGGGAAGTGGATAGAGATTTTAACCTGTGTGATGTTATCTGAGCCACCCAAAGAGTCTATCACCATTGTACTCCTTAACCTTATGTCTTATGCGGGATGTATAAGAGGTTATGTAACAAGACCCTAACACTATGATTATGTGTATTATTTTTTTGTATAGAATAAATAACTTAAATTCATTTGATTATTGGTACATTGTAAATATTTCATAAAGAACAAATAGTATTTTTTAGTTAATATTGAATTAAGAAATCTATTTTGATGAATTAATGGTTTATTGAAATAAATAATATTTTAATAAAATATTATTACTAAATTACTTTTTATCATACATAAATGTTCATATAAGTTTTATGAATATAATTTTAATTTTTATTATGGTTTGAAATCCATTTTGTTAACCCACGAATTTTCAATATATGTCGGTTTTTGTATTAAAATTAAAGAATCACATATTTATAATATTATTCAGATAAAATGAATATTATTTATGGAATCAAGATGTTGAAATTTTCCAACGGCGAATTTTTCTTAATTTTCTGAGACAGTCGAATTTTTGGGTAAAATTTAAATATCATTTAAATATATCATGTGTTTAAGACATAATAATAACACAATAGTGATGTGATAAAAACAATAAAATTGATGTTAGCATAATATATGTTTTACAATTAATATAATCTGATTTCTGATCAGTTTGATAAATTTTATGGTGCCCTAGTGGACCCACCAAGGCTTATAAATTGTTTAAACTTTTAAAATGATTTCCTTGAGAGTATGACTCGCCTCCACATAAGTATAACAAATATTTAAAAAAAAATCGACCATTGGAAATATAAAATACTATTTTTTACTCCCCTTTGGCAAAAACCAAGGGAAAATCATGGTTTGGTTTGAGGTTTTGATTAGTTTAATGTGTGGTGTCTGAAACCTAATTAATAAACAATTCCATCTATTTTCCTATATAAACCCACCCAAGCTCCCTCCTCTATTAACTCAAAAAACATGGATCACATCCCCAATCAAATATCATCTCTCTAGTATTCTCTCAAGGTTCCCCAAGATATCATGAAGCTTCTCTCAGGCCCCTCCCAAGCCTTTGGGATCATTCTTCCAAGTGAGGTATTTCTTCCATTCTCGTTTTTTTTTTCAAATTTCATTATGTTGTTAAATTGTCTTTTCAATTAAAAATTTGGGGGTATGATTTTGAACCTCCCCCATAATGTCCTCCCAATGTTTCAATGATGATATAAAACTTTATATCTCATTAATTCCTCCTATATACACCTGTTACCATGCTGAAATTCTATAAGGAATTTTTCCCTTCATATTTACATTCAATAAATTCATTGGTATAATGAATCTAAATTCCATTACATATGTTAGGACATGTATGTATATGACCCAACTACTGTCAATTTAATTTTAATATGATTAGACACCCCTTTTTCTCTCATCATCCATTTTTATGAATTCTCTTGTCACACCGTTATGCTCCCAAAATTGCAACATGATTTTCCAATCCAAAGTCATTATGTAGTGAATACCATGCCTCTTTATCTATCATGGATATTTGCATTAATGTAAATTTACTAATTGATTATAGAGTTTCATTTACGAATTCACAATTCTTTTATCGTGGAATAAATTATGATGTTTAATGAATCCATGTTATATGATCCATGTGGAAGTCTTATGATAAAAATGAAATGATTAAGAAAGGTGCACCCTGAAAGAGCTCCAATGAATTGGGTAAGTATTAATATCATGATATGTCAAGTGAAATAAGGTTTTACTCATGATAATTCATATGGAATTAGGTTTTAGTCATTCTAATTTAAGTTCAATGAGGGTTTACTTGATCTTCATGTCCAATGAGCCTCAGATCATGCTAATATTTAGTTAAATGTTGGTGCCACATTTCCATGATATGATAATCAAGATATATATTTCCATTATGTTCATGTTTCTCTTGTGCTACATTGATAGGCCTATATCATAACATGTACTTTATTATTTATGTTATTCCTTTCTTACTCTCTTACTGGGAATTATAGCTCACATGTCTCTTATGCATGTCCTTGGATTATCTCATGCAATGCTAAGTATGAAGGAATGTTGTGATATTGTAAAATAAGTTTTCAATAAAGATATTGTGTTTTATGTTATATGTTTCTATGTAATGTTCCTAATTTCCCAAGACACTATACCTACAAATCCTTAGAGATGTCATAAATGAATGTTTATGTAACAAATCATGCTTATGTGTGTAATAAATATCATCTTTGTAATATATATATATATATATATTATTAGAAACATAATCTTAATCAATCTTGAAAAATGATAATATTTTAACAAATTTTGTTACCATTTTGGTAACTTGGAATCATAATACCCCTAAAGGAATAATATAAAAAGGAACATAAAATATCTTAAGGGTAAATAAATCAACGATATTTCATGAAAATGGTCATTAAATGCAACTTTTGAACTAAAATAGGTGCATAACATAACTTACATCTCAAAGAAGGAAAATTTAGATAAGAACCCCATACCAATTTCATACCTTTTAACCTATAAACCCCATTAAATAGATATATTAAAATTTATATGTATACCAATTTTTTCATTATAATAATAATAATATACATTCAAGGGAATCTTTTATCACATATAAATGTAATACGTGGGGAATATGATATGTGTCTCATTGAAGTAAAAAGTGAAATGAAAATCCCTTACCACGAGTCTTGAGTTCCATCGAAAAAATTCATAATTTCTATATAATAATTATATTTATTATAAATATATTAATGAAAATTTTAAATATATTTATATATGCCATATATTACATTCTATTTTCCAATAATTATCCTTTTATTAATAATTTCATGTTAATTTCATGTTTCGGGCAATAACATCATTGTTTTTCATATATTTTTTGAATTTTTATTTTTGATCATATTACATAGATTGTATTTTAATAATATAAATAATGAAAAAAATTATATTAATATCGTATATTTATCATTATATATATATTTATATTAATCCATACAATTTAGTGACAGGAAATTAAAAACAGCATTCACAGAGATGATAGGTTGTACTTACACGTGAATGTTGAATCAATTTTTTGATGGATTGAAAGAAAGAAAATAAAATTATATATAATCATTTGAGAATAATTAATACTTAAAATAATACACATATTTTCAATATACCATTCCTAAATAACGTCAATGTAAAGCATAAACATATCACATTGCTTCTTGAGCCGATAGTCCTCCATACACATGAACACCGTTATCATATTACCACAAAATGATGATTATATTGATATGTGTGATATAATAATTCATAAATCATAATAAAATAATAAATATTATAAATATAATAAATGAACTATGAATCCATCATTAGTTCAAACTATGGGTGGTGGTAATAGAAAAATGAACAACATTGGTTCATGAGGAAGTAATTTGTTGTACACACAAATGATTATTTTGTAACCCATTTGATAAAAGTAGAGATGGTATTAGGTTATATAACATAAAAAACATACCATTATAGAGAAGATACTTATTTTATTATATAGTTATTGTATAGAAGTAATTGAATTATTTTGTTTATGAAATGAAAAAAATTATCTTTGATGAACATTTCTTCTTCTTCGGGTACCCACAATGGGTTAGTAGAAAAACCCTTCCAAGGATAAATTGATGTCCAAAATAAGTCTTATAGAATGATAGGATGGAATTTTGGAAGTATTTTTTTCATGTATTATATGATCCAATGTGGTTTTATAGTTTAATGAATAGAGGAGAGTGTGAGGCCTTTTATAAGTGGGGGAGAGGACACACATGTAATTTTTTTAAAAGAAAAAAGTGTTTCTACATTTTTCATTTGTAACAATGGTAAAAATGACCATTAGAGAATATTATATTTTTTAGGCTCTCAATATTAACATAAAATAATTTCTAGATAACTGAATATGACATTTTTACCCATATCTTTTTAGTTTGACCACTGATAAACCCATTCATACAATTATCTTTAGTAATTAATTTTTAATATTTTCACTATTATGTTTTGTTAAAATTTATGTTGAACTTATTTGAAATTGTAAATTAATAGGATTATAAATATGTATTCTATTTTAATAATTTCAATTCATTGAATAGGAAATTTTTAATTTAATATTAATCTTGTAAATGTGAAGAAAAATTGTATAGTTAAAGAGAAAATGTTTAAAAGATTGAAATGATTTTAATTTAAAACCTCATAAAAAATAAATTCTAAGGACATAAATTGTCTTAATGGATTTACAAATGAAGTAATATTACATTAATTAAATATAAATTATAATTAATATTTATAAATAAATAAATTGAAAAGTCATTTTTGAATTATAATTCAACATTTTTAATTGTTCATCTAAAAATGAAACTTTTCGGAACAACCTCATGAAGTCATACTGATATAAATATAAAATGATTATTTCAGAAATTAATTTATTTTATCAAATTAATTTAAAAAAGTTTTAAAAATTAATTTTATTACTTATCACAGAAATAACCAAAAATCAACTATTTGAAAAAATTTTGTTTCAAACATTTAATGACTTTAATGAAAATAAAGTTCATTTTATCAATATGTTTACTTTATGTAATACTCATTAAATTAATATATTAAAATTATTAAATATTATTCATATAATATGTTTAATTTATATATCATAACAATCAAATTTATATATCTATACTTAAAATATGTTGTTTTATTGGTAAAAATTAATATTGTGTGTAACACAAGATCAAACTGTGTTGCATGTAGTATAATATATACTTGGTTTTGTATGTAGTTAATGATATTAATGAAATTTAATTTACCACATAAAAATAAATTTATAATTATTAATGGTGTTAAGTACACTATACTCCCTCATACAGATAACTATAAAACATAGAATAAGCAATATCAAAATGTCCTCATCGTAATATCATAGCTGTATGAAAACATACATCATATCTAAATTCCAGGGTAAAATTAATGTCAAAATCATGGTATATCAAAATAATCTATTGTACATGTTATATAACTCTTAAAATATATACAAAATATCCTATGGGGGGGTCATATCTAAGAAGGTCCCAAAGAAGTCAAAAGTAAAAAAGACATCCTCAAAATTGGTACTGAGTCCAGGGCTTGTCCCCTCTCAAAAAAACTACTCTATATTCCATTTCAACTCACTATAGTTTTAGGTCTGTATACCTTACCTATCTCATGAACCATAATATCTTTGAATCTAACATGAAACTTGATCTAGGAGTGAGTAAAACCTTGTAGTACACCACACATGGTGTCCCAAATAATACTAGTAAATACACTTACATTAATGATGTGAAGTATTTATAAATACTGATAAAAAAAATTAGCCATCACCCCATGGAATGATCAGTATCCACATAGTGTGTCTCCATACTTACATTGACCAATGTAATAATTAGATGAAATACCCATAGTTTTAACACACCTCAAGGATGAATGATATATCACTCCATATATAATTATTATGTGAACAAGATATCACCATCACATATGATAGGTGAGTGATGAAACACCATCACAACCTATCCACGTGAATGATCTATCACTAGAACAGTATCAAATTTTAATGAGATATCTATCAATGAATAAGTTACCACCCACCCATGATGAATGATATAATACAAAAATTGATCTCCTTGTATAAAATGTGAAACAAGGATATCGTATCACAATGGAATATGTTTTTTCGATCAAATTATCTGGGCTGATGAAATACTACTAATACAATTCTATATTAAGTTGATGTACCACCATGAAAACTCCAATTGGTAGAGGATACATCACAGTGTAAAATTATGTAGTTATATGATTCACTATTGATATCATCATCTTGGTGGATAACGTACCACCTGTATCAATTTTGAAGTGGCATATTCACTATTATAATCAATTCATATGTTTATGATAATTACAATAAAAAAGGACTATGTGTGGATAATTCACTACCACAATTTATCTTATAGATGGATGGTGAACCACCGAATATCCTACCTTAGGATGATGATATACAAAAAAACTCAATATCCCAAACTTTTTGCGTTTCCACTATCTTCTTGGCCTCATGGCGAGAGATGGATCACATTCTCACATCGAGTGTACAAGATAAACCAAACATAAAAATGGTGGATACTAGAACACCACTAATAGACTATTTCTGAATGATTAACCACCATTACACAAAGAATGAATTAAAATAAAAGAGTTATAATTTTATATCAATTTAAATAATTTATAATTATAAAAAATATTTAGACTTAAACTCGTATTCCAATTAAGACATTCACTCACCAAATTCAAATACAAATTAATTATATAATTTATTGGTTTTAGATATTTGGATAGAGTTTTAGGTTTGATTCCCGATCAAAATTTTGACTATTTGGAGTTTTTGGAAACTTTTCTAAAGGTTGTACGGCTGCCGCATGGTTCTGAGTAACCGTGCAGACACCATGTGGTTGGTGATGGTTGGACAGAACTAACCACATGACCTATTCATGGTTGTGTGACATCTAATAAGTAAGTGTGTGATAGTTTCTCCTTAGGAAGAGAGGGTCGTATGGCAACTGCATTGTTTTTTCTTATTGTTTGGAAAAATCGTGCAGTCATTTCAGGTCAGTAAAATTTGATTTCACGCTTTCCCTATCTCATTATTTTTACACATATTTATTATCCTCCTCCACCTTCATATTTTTTAACACTATAGGGTCCTCCCTTTCCTTCCTCCCTTCCTCCTAAACCTCCATGAATTCTTCTCCATCATATTCAAGGAATGATTTAGGAGTTTTTTCATGGTTTTTCCTATTTTTTCTGTTTCCCTCTTCTTTTCATGGTTTCTCATTTGGGTTTTCATTGTTTGGATGAAACCCAATATCGTGGTCATGGGTTGGGGTGATGTTTTTGTTTTGATTTATGGCAATAATACCTTCTGGGGACCCTATTATTCTTCTCTTTGATGTTTTGTTCCATTTCCACATACTGAAGGTAGGTGCTTCCATATTTTCCTTTCCAGAACACTCTATGGGAAATTTCATGTTTTTATTTAATTTTTAAATGCCTTTTTATCCTCTATTATACTTATAGATTTATGTTAATGTTGATTTTGAGAAATTATAATTTACTAAAAATTCTGTTTCAAGGTGATATGTGTGAGATGATTACGTTAAAGGAACTTGGAATGCTAATTATAAATGTCTTTGTCCTTTAATGTATAATTATGGGTTTCTATGAGATGTTTAGCTTTAATTTTGATTGTGTTGGTAATTTTGTTTTTAAATTTGGTTTGGTGTGTATTGTTTGGTGATTTCATAGTTTGGAATTAGTGTTAAAATTTATTTGAGAGGGTTTTATAGATTTAAAAGGGATTGTACATGTTTTCATAATGAAATGAAAGGTTGGATTTTTTTTAATTCAATCATTGTCAACATGAATGTGATTTTAAGGTACCTTTAGATGTTTTGGAGTTCCATTGGACAATTTAATACCCATGGGATCACTAAGTGAACACATGGGTGTGTCTTCAAATGAAGATGGTGTTTTCTCATAACCTTGGTTTCTTAAATTGTACTTTTTTTATGAATTATATTTTCCCCTTAGTGTGGCATTATAAATGGGTTGAAATAGCATCATGGGGTGGTTTATTGTTTGGAGCATGGTGTGGGAGTTAGTGAAGGTGTGGGTTAAGGTGTCTCTTGGTTCATTTTATAAATTATTTAATATTTAATGTTATAATGAAATTTCATATAAATTTTTTGGGGTGTGTTTAGAAAGGGTAAAGCCCTATTTTCACTTCCACATCAAAATTGATGTGTGGGTTAGCTTTTAGAATGGATTTTGATTTGGAAAAATGACTATTCCCATTTTGAAACCTTAAGTGTTTTGTGAAATGATTTAAATGTATATATATTATAATGGTCTGGTAGGAACCTTTTATAGATGTGAAATGTATAGGTATGGATTTGGGAAACATTTATAGGTGGGATTTAACAAAGGGGTTATCGTATATTGTTGTCCGTGTTTGGGGTAGGCAAGTGCGGTTGTGATAGCCAAGAAGAGTCACATGTGTGTTGGCCTCCTAGTTACATTGTATTATTATTATCACCATGGGTTCCTAGGAATATTTTATATGATTGAGGAATGATAGCTCAACAGCCCCAATTAAATGGGTTGGTATACCCTATAAGATATAAAGAATTAGAGGGGAGTACCCGTGGGTTTCTCACAATGGATATCTGTTGGTTATAGACTATTGGTATTTACTATACTCCTGGAGGTGGTTCGGAACCGTGTACATCCATGGGTCTTTTAGGGATGTTTAGGATCTCCCAAGGTTATTATTGAATGTCTTTCGTAATTTCTTCCACAATAGTTTATTTCTAACTTGTATTGGTTACCTATTCATTTTGAGCATAGCATTTATATTATATGTCATGGTTTTTGTTTATCAAATGAAGATTGGTTTTTTAAATGATATGTAATGTGTGTTGGATTTTAAGATGGGAAATAAGGTTGTTTTATTAAAATATAAAAACACCAATTTTAGAATTGTCTTTAAAATTGGTCTTAATGGACTGTTATGTGGAAGGAAACATTTTGATTCAGCATTATTTCATTGGAATACCTACTAAGCATTTAGATTATCAGGCATATCCTATATTTGAGATTATAGGTCCCCTTTGTTCAGGTTTCTTGTTGAGCTTCAAATTGTTGGAGATGGTTTGAGTCTTGTGGTTGGAGGTGACCAAGGGGTCACATGGAGATAACATGGTGGTAGTTTTATTTTTATTGTCTATTTTTAGTCTAGATAATTGTATTTTGTAAATGAATTGGTTGTTTATTTATTTATGATTTAGTTGTTTACTATTACTGTGTTTTTAGTTTTCTATGTTTATGTATATGGTCATGGTCTATTCTTTAGGGATTAAATCATTTCCAAGTGTATGTTTATATGTAAAGCACTCGTTTCCACCATGGGGGGATTGGGAATTCCTCTCAGGACATGTCGCGAACTGGGTCAGGTGATCAGTTCAGGGTCGACATGGCTTGGTTCATGAAAATAAAGGTATCAGAGGAGGTTCCTATTATTTAGGTTGATTGGTAGATAGAGATCAGGAATGTAAGGTATCATGATGTAGGTCACGGTTTGGTGCTAGATCACCACAACTCATGATGATACATTAGTTTCCATTGTTAGTTTGGGATTTGAGTCTATTTTATGGTGTTGTTTTTTATTGTGGAATGAAAATGGAGGTGAAACGGTGTCATGTTGTGGCCTTACATGTAGCAGTGACCCATGTGGAGTCCAAGAGTCCAGTTCACGATCCTCCACGTGTTATGTCTTACATGGGATGTGGACCACTACCATGATGACGCGTTAGGTTTAGGCACTAGTTCCTCATCCTAGTAGTTTTTTTGTGGGATGTGATTCATTTTCTACATGGATGGTTTTGTCATTTTTTTGAAAATGAAAATTGTTTTGGAAGTGAATTTTATTTTCATCAAATATTATTAAATTAATGATGTGGGTTTAACAAGAAAAATGTATCAGTTGGAAATTTGATTAATGTTAGGGTTATGATAAATGAAAGGGATGTGTGACCCTTGGTATTCTTTATAAAGGGTCACATGTGAATGGGTATGTATATAAAGTTTTTGTGGGAACTTTTCTATAGTGTATGTGGATGTAAATGGATGGACACACATTTGTTGATTCATTTGGTGACTTGGGTGGGGGTTTTGGAATTAAATGAATGGTTGGGTTTTTATAAAACTAATTTGAATGTGAAGGTGGTTTGGGAAATGATATTTTCTTGTGAAATGGTTTTCATTTTTTTTAAATGGACTTAGGATAAAGTTGTTTTTAAATTTAAATTAAAAAATTGATTTCGAAGAAGAATATTTTGGTTTTTTTGGTATATCATTTGGCTTTTGGCTGGTTGTCTCCACTAAGGGTGTTTCATTTAATTGTGTTTTGGCTTGATGCCAGTCTCAATTGTGATTTTCGTGTTTTTTTTAGTATGCAACCTAGAAAGGTCCCTAAATTTGTTTATGATTCATGCTGAATTCTAGTTTCTACTGAACATTTACTTTATTTTGCGTTGTTGGAGGTCTGTTAGGGGAAGTGAAGAGGTTGGATTGAATCATAGCTTGTCTCCTGGTGGTTGGGAACTCCTGTGGTTTTTAAGGTTTGTTCCATATAAATTTAAATGAGGGTTATGTTTTGGATCGATGTAGGTCAGTAATCTCATCATTTATGGAATTTGGGGTGTAGTTATGGTGGTCATAATTTGTGAAGTTTCCCCTTATGGAGAGAAAGGTGTGCCATAGGAACCTTCTATCAATGAATCGCATTCATTGGGGCTAGATTCCAGTTCATTGGACCTTTATCTAGTGTTCCACTAATGTGATGGTTCTAGAATTCTTAGCCCCCCTGTTGCACCCCTATGAGGATTTTATATTGTGCGACTGTTCAGATCATCAGGGAATGTTCGGGAAGAATAATTATTTGAGGAAGAAGTTCTAATCGGGGGATACTAGTTCTAGACTATGAGGCACATGATGCTTCATCCATCAGAGCCCTACCCTCATTTATCGAGGTGATTCTCACGCAATGTCAGGAGTTTATAAGGGTGTGTGGGACTTTTTCATGTTTCATATTTTCCATGTGAGGAGGGAAATGTCTAAACATTAGTTACTCTGGTTTCTCTAAAATGATAGGATTTCATCACAATGTGACAGTGTGATGGAAATGTTATGTTTTGATTTGAAAACTATAGTTCTTTTGGATGTGACTCATTGAGTCATTCGATCCTCTTATGAGTTGTTCACCATTGAGGTGGTGGTGTTGGTCCTGGTTTAGTGTGTTTAGTTTTAGGGATGTTGGGTTTTTGCAGAGCTAATGGGTGGATGTTGGCACTAGAAAATGAATCCACAATATATTCCAAATTCTTCCATAAATGATCCAAGAGAAAATATTGTTTCACAGGTTTCAATTTCACTGGTCATACTATCTGAAGAGAGATACAGATTAAGAGTTATGAACATCCTATGTTGGGCAGGAAAATTGGTTTAAAGATCCCATTTGTGAAGCAGCATTAGCGATCACATAGTAGAGGATATTGATCGGAGCCTTCACGAGTGCTGCTATTGTCGTGATAGTAGCCTCAGTGACTCTGAAAAACATGAGCTAAATACCTCTAATTGTGGAGAATGATTTTCTTCCAGACATCATTTTCTCTTCACGACACACATTTATTTTCCAATGTGAGCTCCGCTGACCACCATCACCAATAAATAGTCGGGTCACCCCACTTCATAGGGATGATTTTTTCCACCCCTTTAGCTTCCAATCTACCATTTTTCAGTGCTCCCGAGCCCCACGAAGTGATTACCTTCACGAAGTCCACTTACCATTTAGAAGGAGGGATCCCCATTCAGGATGTTCGAGGCTCCACAAAGCATTAAGTCATCACAGAGTACTATCCTAATAATAAGTCTTATGCTAAACCGATACCATTCTCCATGAGCACCTTTCATCTACGAAGATGCTTCACAATAATCTATGCTTCGTGATCCCCCATGATCCACAATACCATGAGATTCACGAATCCCCATTCCTTAAGAGACCCAGAACTCCACAAAATGCCATGCTCTATGACACCCTGTGCTCCGCGAAGCCCCACGCTTCGGGACACCCCGAGCTCTGAGAATCTCCACTCATCGTGAGCCCCTAGCCTCTGAAAACACCATTCCTTTGAAAAGGCCAATCCTCCACAAAGATCCTACCTTTATTCCCAATGGTCCATACTTGGGGGGGCTATTCCCTCTTACACCTACTTGGTATCAGTGTCGACCGGCAGTCCCAGTCCTCTGGGATGGTCCCTTTGCTACCTTCACTAACCCCCATGAAAAAATGGAGAGTCACATCGTGAATTTTTCTGTCCGAGTTACAGATATTTTACCTTGTGCGCCCACCATCCACCTGCAGAATACCATGATTTGAGATACACCTCCACACTCCATGAAATAAATTGAGTCAACCTATTCCTTTTAGTCCCTCTCACATGTTTGGTGTTGTGATTCTCCTCTATAATTCCCTTTGTACCTCGAGTCAATCCATTCCTCAAGAAACTCCTCCAAACCCAATCCCGTCACTCTTATACATGGTTGAAAAATAAAGTTCATCTCTTGTGTATGTCCCATCACCGGCCATTTTTGGGTGCGTTAGTCTTACTATTACTCTCTATATTACTATAAATATTTTTAAAACCTATGTGAAAAACATAAGATCCCTTTTCTTATGAATAAGATATGCCTTTTGTGCCAAGCATATGATTCCAATTATCCTATCTATATGAAAATAAAGTGTAGTTCACCCTATGTGACAAATATATGATACCTCTTGATAGGAATAAGAGATTCATTAGGTTCCAAGCCAAAGATTCCAAGAGTCCTCTCTACATGACAATATACTATAGTATACCCTATGTGAAAAACGTTGGATGCCTCTTGTTATAAATAAGAGATGCCTTTTAAATCAAGCATAAGATTCCAATAGTCCTATAAACATGACTATAAACCATAGTACAACCTATGTGACAAATATAGGATGAATCTTGTTATGAATAAGATATTTTTTATGTGCCATGAAAAAGTTTCCAATAGTCCTCTCTATATGACAATAAATTGTAGTTCACCTTATGTGAAAAATATTGGATTCCTCTTGTTATGAACAAGATATTCCATATGTTCCAATAATTAGATTCTAATAGTCCTCTCTACATGAATATAAACTATCGTATACCCTATGTGACAGACATAGGGTGCCTCATGTTATGTATAAGATATTCCATATCTACCATGCATAATATTCATATAGTCCTCACTAGATGAATTTATAATGTAGCACTCCTTGTCATTCAAACATAGGATGTCTCTTTTTTCAAATAAGAGATGCATTATGTGAAAAGCATAAGATGCCCCATGACCTGATTACAATGACATAATTTCAAGAGAAATAGAATCTATTATATCATTCCGTCACTCCAACTAATGATTCATGTGTGCTTCATTCAGATCCTCATCCTATTACATGTCTTAAGGGACCCCATAATAGCCTCATATGATGACGTTTTGGATCACCTACCATTCTGGGCCAATGCTCGAGAAGACATTGGATGAAACTTGGACTTTGGACCCATGTTTCGAATACGGTAACCAACCCTCATTTTTTTGTTTCTCTATAATTTTAACGCGATGTGGATAATGTGATCTGAATATGGTCAACTTTTATCAACCTTTTTCATGCCACCCCCATGGTGTTCAAGATGTTGGGCATGTGATTCACGAATCTCATCTCCCTTTGTTTGGACTGGTTCCAATTCCCTTGTCATTATCCTTCATGGGTACTAGCGCATAGGTGTAGGGCTCAATTATATATCTCAACTCAACATTGTGATGGGATTCCCTTGTGGGAAGACATGTGGATGACACATGGGAAGATTCATTGTGTTAACCCCATCCACCATTTCCACCCTCTAGTGGAACTCGGGATGCTTCCATGCGTAAGCACCATCCACCGTTCTCAATCCTTAGAAAAACCTGGGAATATTACATGCTTGATATCCATACACCATTTCTGCTCCTTAGTGTCACCCGGGAAGCTTCCATCCGTAAGACCCATCCACCATTTTCGCTCCTTATATGTTCTTGGGAATCTTTTATGCATATTCCGCATACATTATTGCTGCTCCTTAGCTGCACTCAGGCAACTTCCATGTGTAAGTGCCATCCACTAGTCTCGCTCCTCAATGGCACTCGGGAAACTACCATGCGTAATCTACATCCACCATTTACGCTAATTAGAAGCACTCTGGAATCTCCCATGAATAAGCCACATCCACCATTGTCACTCCATAGCAACACCCAGGAAGCTTACATGCGTAAGCCCTATCAACCATTTCCTCTCCTTAGTAGCACCAAAGAAGCATCCATGAGTAAGACTCATCCACCATTTCGGTTCCATAGTGGCATACATGAATCTTTCATGATTTATCCCCGTCCTCCATTACCGCTCCTTAGAAGCACCCGAGAAGCATCCATGCATAAGCACCATCCACTATTTCCACTCCTTAGAGTCACCCGAGTTGATTCAATGCATATTCCACATCCACCATTGCTGCTCCTATGGGGCACTAGGTCTTCTCCCATTTATAATCCCCATCCATCATTGCCACTTCTTAGTGGCACCCGAGCTACTTACATGAGTAATACCCATTCACCACCCTTCATGGACTCACCTTTGTGACAAGATCATCAGGTTTGTTTTTACTCTTGTTTCTCAGACTCAGCAGGACTCATGTGATCTTAGAGTAAACAGTTATAATGACATCCTCATCTAGGCCGCATTAGTTTGAAAACCCCATCCCCATCATTCTGAACTATGTGGACTTTGATCTTTTCCCTTTCCAATAATGGTATATAGGAAGCCTCTCTGAGGTTCAATCCCATCACCCATCGGTAATAACCACTTCATGGTGGTTTACCCTCATCTCGCACGATATTAAAATATATTCCCCTCTCGTCCCACATGACGCTAAACTGTATGTTTTCAAACTTCGTGGGGTTTATCCCTGTATCAGTGGATGGCATGTATAAAGCATACCAGAGGTTCAACCCATAATGCGGGTAAAAACTGGTGTCCCCTTTGTGGGGACCCACATCATTGGTCCATCCATTAGTGACGTCAGACCAACTCTCAGGGTTTCTAAACACACGTATTCCCCAACATGTTGTTGGGTCATTTTTCAATATGTAAATCCTGATTCTATGAAAACTTTTGAACTAAATGGTTTTTGATCCCTTTTTTCTAGGAATGATACTTAGGAAGCCTCCTGGATGTTTAACCCCAAGCACTGGTAAACTTCAGTGTTCATTTTTTGAGACCCACATCCTTGGTCCTTCGCTTAGTGGTCTCAGACCAGCTCTTGGGCCGCTAACCACACGGTATCCCCTCACTCAATTCACACTACTCCAACATAGTGTGTCCCTATTATGATGGGATCCTAACCACACATAATCCCCAACATGTATTTGGTTGTTGTCCTTTGTGTACTCCCCAATTTTATCCCCCATCCTAAACTATGTGGACGTTGATTCTCTAACCCATGGAAATGTAGTAAACCAACCTGAGGTTTAAGGCCATCTTTTTGTACTACATGGTCATTGATTACCTGCTATAGGGATATGTAAGAGGCCTCCTTAATGTTCAAGACCATAACTCATGTCCCATCCTAGTCTCTCCCATGAGCCTTCGTGTTTTAGGAAGGGCATACCCCAACACAAAGGTTCTACATCCTTTAGGTCCCATCTATATATCCATTATCATGGGCCGCCTCCTCAGGTATACCATCACCCCAAAAAAATATGTGGACATTGATTCCACACCATGAGGATACAAAGGAAGCATTTCTAAGGATCTATCCCAATATTACTATAACCTTCACGATGGTTCAATCTCATTCTCCATCTACTTCATTAAACCCTCCATCATCCATCTTGCTTCTTACCCAGGCTTCCACATCCCTATGAAATCATTCCATACACTAGGGAAACTAACCATGAATAAGACCAACACAATCTATAACTATCCAAACCAGAGCATCCCTATTGGGATGGGCCACTACCCATGCATAAGCCCCAACATGTCTCCAGGTTGTTGTCATCTTTGTACACCCAGATTCCATGTCTATCCCTTTTAACTACATTGTATTTGTTCCCTGTCATCTACACATGGTATGTAGGAATCCTCCCTGATGTTCAATCCCAACCAATAGTAATCCTCAATGCACCCCTTTCTACGGTCCACATTCTCTGATTCTCCCCCAGTTGTGTCTAGATTGGCCATCATGGTGTGATATCTTCCATCTATGGAACACCCCACCTCAAGTCCATCCTCATTGGGCGTTCTGATCCATCAATTGGGTAAACCTTCTAGGTTCTCCCTCATAGGGAAAAAAAATTCATCCATCTCTATGGGAGGTTATGGTAACTATCATACCATCTCTGAAAGACATTAAACTCAGAACCTACATTGTGTTAAACATTATATGCCTAGGAAAAACCTCAGAAGACAAGCCTTCGGCATAACCATCTCTGCTAAGCGTTAAACTCACAGAATACCCCATTTTAAACATGGGAAGATGAGGAAAACCGGAGAGACATGCATCTAGAATATGACACCCCGTGATCAACATGGTATACCTTAGGTTTTGTAAAAATGAGATGCCCTCTTATAATAAGGAATAGATGTATTCAAATGTCCACACATCTTGAGATTCCCTGACATGCCTGATGTTACCATCTGCTCCATCTGAATTTTAGTACCCTGACAAGACCCCTTGGAATGTCCTAATAGAAGATGTATAATTAACCTGTCCCCAAAGGTATGGCACCGATAATAAGATTCACAAACAACGACTCCAATATTTATGGGAGACACAGACTAGGTTACGAGTTCCAAGGAGGAATCCGAGGATGGAGAGAGAAAAATCCCCTCATCCTATATCGATCAAGGTGTAGACTTCCCTAAATAAGGAATGGGATCCACCTCGCTTT
Source organism: Viscum album (assembly GCA_963277665.1). Taxonomy (NCBI): domain Eukaryota; kingdom Viridiplantae; phylum Streptophyta; class Magnoliopsida; order Santalales; family Viscaceae; genus Viscum; species Viscum album. The sequence goes on from OY728122.1 coordinate 1,986,906,717, forward strand.
AGAAATAAGGAATGCATGGAAATAGCTTGGGCGTCCACATGGATAGATGCACACCCCAATGAAAGATTCAGAAGCAAAAATCGTGAACCTGATGTGAATCCCATCTCCATAGACATTGATCAGATGGAAAATGTTAGTCAAGGAAAAATTGAGGCATCAGGTATGTATATCCCATCACCTTCATGAGTAGGAGAATACGGAACATTGTGTACATGAATACTAAAGTCCAGCGCCTCTTTGTTGACCTCGACACCTTCACAGGCCAGGCCAGGGGCATCATCCCCTGAATCCATTGACTCCTTTCTGACCTCGCTTCCTTTAGGGGCCACTTTGGGGGAGTCAAATCTCCGACTACATCGACTCCTCACCGACCCCACTGCCTTCACATGCCATGCTGGGGGAATCTACCCCAAACACCTTTGGATCCTCATCGACCCAACCACCAACAGAGGCTGCACCGGGGGAATCATCCCCCGACTCCATCTGCTCCTCGCCTAACCCACTTCCATAATAGGTTGCAGCAGGTGAATTGTCTCCCTGACACCATCATCTCCACACTGACCCTACCGCATTCAGAGGAAGCACCATCCCCCCCAACTCCATCATCTTCTCACTGAACAGTCCTTCATAATAGGCTGTGACAATGGAATCCTCCCCTCGACACCATCTGCTCCTCACCAACCATGCTTCCTTCAGGGGCCATACCAGGGGAATCATCCTCGTGGATCAATAGACTCGTCACCGACCACGTATCCTTTAGAGGATGCACAAGGGGAATCGTCCCCAAACACCATCGACTCCTTGTAGACCCCACAAGCTTCAGAGGTCACGCATGAGGAATCACCCCCCTCATGCCACCGACTCCTTGCTGATCCTTCCACCCTCAAAGGTTGTGCTGGGGTTATTAACCCCCACCCACCGACTACTCTCCAACCACACTACCTTTCGAGGCTGCACCGTGGGAATCAGTACCCTGGATCAACCGAATCCTTGAAAAAACAACCGCCTTCACATGCCATGTAGGGGGCTTCCAACCCCCAACACTATCTACTCCCCACCAACTCTGATGCCTTCAGAGGTTTCGCCTGGGGCATCAGCCTACCCCAAACTCCATCGTCTCCTTTCCAACCCCGAATCCTTCACAGGCCGCGCCTGGGGAATCTTCCCCCAAATCCATCATCTCATCGCTGACTCTGCCACATTCATAGGTCATGCATGCGGCATCTCCCCCCACAATTCAATTGACATCTCACAGAATCCTCCACCATAATAGGCCATTACAAGGGTATCCTTACCGTGATATCATCAGCACCTCTCTTACCCTACCGCCTTTAGAGGATGCACAGGGGGCATCTGCCCCCAACTTCATCTGCTCCTTGCCGACCCCTCCACCTTATGAGGCTGGACAAGGGACATCAGCCACTACTTCCATCAGCTCCTCACTGACTCTGCCACCATTAGAGGCCGTCCGGGGTCATCATCCCGCAACTCCATCATCTCCTCATTGACCCTGCCCCTTCACATGCCCAACTAGGTGAATCCTCTCCCAGACTCCATCGGCTCCTTGTTGACTCATCCACCTTCATATGGAGTGTAGGGGGAATCCACCTCCCCACTCAATCATCCACTAGCTAACATTACCATCATCTGAGGCTACACTGGGGGCATCCTCCCCCAACCCCATCAGATCCTTACTTACCCCACCACCTTTCTAGATCATGATGGGAGCATCATCCCCCGACTCCATTGAATCCTTTCCTACCTCACCGCCTTCAGAGGACACACTGTGGGAATCACCCCCCAACTCCATGACCTCCTAGCCGACTCTTCAGCCATCATATTCCACGTTGGGGACATCCTCCCCTAACTCCATTGACTCCTTGGTGGCTCTGCTTCCATCATCATCCGTGCAGGGGGAATCTTCCTAGAGACTCTACCATCTCCTTTCTGACACCGTTGCCATCATCTGCCGCTCTAGGGGCATCCACCCTACTGAATCCATTAGCTCCTCACCCAATCTTCCACCTATGTAGGATACACTAAGGGAATCCACTTGTAACCTAATATTTCAATGAAAAAAACTTCATCAGGCATGGTAGTCCTCCCTGTCATCATCATTATCCACTACGGAGGTCCTCCCTGCACCACTATTATCAGGCATGAGATTACTCCCCATCGCCATCATCATCAACCGTGGAGGCTCTCCATGCACCATTATCACCACGCATGTCAGTCATACCTGTCACCATCATCAACCACTACTGAGGTGTTCCTAGATCCGCTACCATTCGACACATAGGTCTTCCCTATTCGCAAAAACAACTAGCATGGTGGTCCTCCCCTTGCATCTAAAAAATCAGTCATTGAGGCCCTCCACGTGTCAAACCAATAATGGGTGTAGATTGATCATATCTCTTCTCGAGTTTCTATTCATTATGAGATGAAGTTATAGGATTCTAAGTCATCCAGACTCCATCACCCTTGTCATACGTAGGCTCCATGATTCCACACCTTCTGTGCTCCAGCGTCCCCATCGTACAGACACTCCAAGAATCCACACCTTTCAGGATCCAACACCCCATCATAGCACGTTCCAGGATTCAATGCCATATAGGATCCATCTCCCATGTCGTAGTGATGCTCCAGGATTCCATGCCCTCTGTGATCTATCACCTACTTCACACTCACGCTCTAGGCTTGCCACGCCATCTGGGCACCATTTTCATCATCGTACCGACACTCTAGGATTCCACAACTTCTGGGGTCCATCGCCACACCGTACTGATGATCTAGGCTTCCATACCTTTTGGGATCCATCACATCGTTGTACTGACGTTCCTGACTTTCATGAAATATGAGCTCCATCTCCCAATTGTATGGATGCTCCAGGCTTCCATGAAATCCAGGCTCCATCACACCGTCTTACCGACACTCCAGGCATACACACCTTTTGGGTTCCATAAACCCATCGTATTGACACTCCAGAACTCCATGCCTACCGAGCTACATCTTCCTATCATACTGATGCTCTAATGTTCCAAACATTTTGGGCACCATTGCCCCTTCGTACCGACAATCCACGATTCCATACCTTTTATAATCCATTTCCATATTTTACCGACGCTCCAGGCTTCCACACCTTCTGGGCTCCATCACCCCGTTGTAACGATGCTTCAGGATTCCACTCCTTACGAGCTCCATCCCCCCCATCATTATGAGGCTCCAGTATTCCATGCCTTCTCAGACCCATCTCCATATTGTACCGACAATCAAGGATTCCATTCCTTATGGCATCTTTTTCCCCTATAATACCAATGATCTAGGCTTCCATGCCTTACGAGATCCACCTCCCCATCATACCGACGCTCTAATCTTTAACGCCTTACGAGCTCCATCGCCTCGTCGTACCAACGCTCCATGTCATCACAAATTAAATGCTCCATCACCCCCATCGTACAGATGCTCCAGGATTCCACGCCTTCCAGGCTCCATCACCCCCGTCATACCGAAGCTCCATACTTCCATGCCTTTCGGACTCCATAACCCCTGTCATACCGTCACTCCAGGCTTCCACACCTTCTAGGATCCATATCCCACATCGTACCGATGTTCCAGACATCCACACCTTCTGGTCTCCATCACCCCGCAAGAATTACCGCATGTTAACATCCCTCCCACAGTCCACCTCCTTTAAAAAGATCTTGTATCCACTACCACCCTTGTGACTTTCTATGTCATCCCAACTATATCATTGCAGCCATAACATAGGTCCTCCATGTTACCTTAACACCAACTCGTGGAATGTTCACTATGATATAGCCCATCTCATGAATATAAACATCCAAGAATATGCTAGGGACATTTTAGGGTAATCCTATTGTATGGATTCCCCCTCGTCTGCAAGGATCCTGAACCATCAAAATGGGGTAGAGTTAAACATTCATCTACTAACACAATCTTTATAGAAATACATCATAGTGGCATGACACTAACCTGAAAAACATCTATCTTTTGGGACACATGATGTCAAACCGTGGGACATCATCTTGGTCACATGACATCCAACGATACATCATTTTGGTCAAATCTATGCAATATTAAACTAAAATAACCACGGTCAATGTTATGTGACCTTAAACACGTACCATAACATGTCCTAGATACATGATGATAAACTATACACCATGTATAAAAACTAGGAACATAAACTAAGAACGTTTGGTATAATAAATAAGACCATAAACTATTTGTAACACCCAAGTATATAACCCTGAGTCCACTTGTGTCCTCCCACTAACATGCTATGTTGCGCTGTGGTGTAGAACCTAGAGTGTTGGACTGCAAATGGACATAATTCCAATCCCCCTTCACGGTTCGTAGTGTCCCCTTATTTGGATCCACGCCTTCATAAATATATGAAGCAACCCCCTATTGTTTTGGTCTCATGCCACTTTGCCTCACCGACAATCTTGGGCAAACTCCCAAGAAGACTTCAAATGAAATTTTATGATTGGTCCCATGTTTTGAACATGGTTATCTGTTGACACTCATTTGTCTGTTCTAATTCTAGGTAACACGATATGAAATCTGTGTTTCGAACAAGGTCAGTAGTTATCCACCACCCTTAATCAACATTAATTTTCATCCAGATATCGAACAATATGAATCAACCCTGTTTTCCCCTATATATGTTTAGTTGGAACAAAAACACCCTCGGTGTTACACTTTCATACATATTTACACATCAAGTAAGAGGGCCAGTGTCACTGGGATATTCCCATCCAAACATCTCCATTCCATTTTCTATGTTCTTCCATGTGTCAGGAAAATCCAATCATTAATCAATGTTTCCCACAATAAGCATGACTCACATGCGCTTAATAGTTTTGGAAGGATGTTTAATAATATGGTTGCGTGACACATAGATCGTCAACCAGTATAACGTTAAACTACATTAACATATTACATGAATTTAGACTACTCTTTATTTTCATGCATGATGTTAAACAAAATTATAGTCCCACATGACTTTAAACTATTGCGTCTTTACCACAAAACGTTAAAATGTGTGGCCCGTCCAGGCTGAAGGATGTAAAACTACCCAACACACGTCTCGTATGATGTAAAAATATATTACTGTCCTGATTGATGTTAAACTACCTACACTCATCTTGATGTACATTAAACCACCAACCTTGTCTGGCATGATGATACACTACAAAATGGTCTCACATCTATGACTTTTAACTAAAAACCCTCACCTCCTTATCATATGAAATTAAACTACATGAAATTTAAGAACTATGTATATAATGATTCTCATCCTCATTGGATACGTTGGAATGTTGGGGCTTTTCATCCGTTTCCTACTCTCTGGTCTCTTGAACTTTCCAGCCTCCTATCACAAGTTTTTAATTTGGATTGATTGGTGTGTTTTTGACTCTACATCCTCTTTCACATTGGGATATTATTTTTCCATGCCACACACTTCTCCTTGAGATGCCCTTCCTTCATCCATCACCCTTAATTCAAGACATTAAACTGCATATTTACAATAATGCTTCATCTGTCCAACCATTTGGGTTTCTATCAACATTACCATGTCTGAAAGGACCCTCTTTTATGGACAGGTCTCATGCCACCTTGGCTCACCTACCATCTTGGGCCAACATCCTCGATGATCTTGAATGAAAATCTGACACTGGTCACATGTTTCGAATATGGTCAATGGTTGATGCTCAATTTTTTGTTATCATTCCGAGTCATAAGGGATGAATACTATGTTATGATCATGGTAAATAGTTATCGTTAATCATTATTTCCATTGCAAGGTCTCCCAAAAGACGGGTATGGTGATCCACCTTTTCTGACCATCTATCGCACTCACATAGAATTAAACTGGGCATCAACGGTTTGAACTATATGACCATAAACAAAGATCTAACATTTCCTTATCATATGATGTTAAACTCCACAACACATCATAACTATGTGTGGCATGACTCCAATCTTCATGGGATATGTAGGAACACCAGAATATTTTGTTTTTGGGTCCATCCTGGGTTCTTCTATCCAATCTCTCAACCAATCTCCCTATGTTCTCTCCTAGAAATTTGAATGATGTGGGGTATGTGGGTCTGTGTCCTAATTCATGTTGTGTTATTCACAACGCCATACACATTCTCATTCGAGATAACCCTTTCCTGCATCCTTGTCGTATGATGTTAAAATACAAGACACTTCATATATATGTATTTCATGATTCCCATCCTCATGGGATATATAGAAATGCCCAGAAAGTTCATCTTCAGGTCTATCCATATTTCTTATAATCCTTCCCTTCCTTCCGTCCTCATGGAAGAAGTAATCCACAAGGGGTATGTTGTGTCGTGTATGGTTATGTCCTAATCAACATTGGGTTTGCAATAGCCATGCCACGTACCCCACTCTGGAGAGCTCTCCATACCCCTTTACACCAATCATCTCATAGAGTCATCTAGGCTCATATTAGGCCCCTCGAACCTCTTTGGAAATTCCCCAATGTGCCTAGATACACTGTGGTTTGGGAACTCGAGTGTTGGGTAATACATGGACATGTTTTCAACAGTTTCCATGCTTCACATTTCCCGTTATTTTTGGTTTTCATCATCTTTCACATTCGAAAGGTCCCCCGAATGGCACAGATTCTAGGACTTAGAACTCTCCTACCATCATAGGCTGATGTCCTTAAGGATTCTAATTGAAATTTTGACACATGTCCCATGTTGCGATCGTGGTCAGCGGTCGACACTGATTTTTTCCCATTTCAAGTCACACAATATGGATGTTGTGTTTCAATATGTTCAAAAATTATCCACCAACATTACGTCACCCCCATTATTCCTTAAATACTGGTTTCATGATTCACATACATTTACACTCCATCATGTTCATCTTGAACTTCGACACTCTTGGTGATATCCCTTTGTGTGTGTTTGTTTATTAAGAGGAAGAATCAACCACATTGTGACATTAAAGTCTCCATTCCAGTTCCCATTTCTCTATATTGCAAGTGTTTTGAAGATATTTTCTGAACATATTTCCCCCATTGAGCGCAGATCTTGTGGGCATTGGGACATGGTCATGATTCATGCCCTCTTGGAAGAATTTCACTTCTTTTAGTCCAAGCACTACGATTGTAAACTAAGAACACACCCCTCATCAATTTAACATGATATTAAACTGCACAAATTTAAATAACTATGTATATCTTGATTACCATATTTATGGGATACATAAGAACACACAATAAATTCAACTCAGGACGAACTAAAATACCATATGTTTTTCCCATGACCTACGGTTTAACCTTGGATCACGTTGTATAGCATGGACTTCTACATTCATTAATCATGTTGGGTTTTACAACTACCACACCATGTGTATCCCTTGTCACTTACCAACCTGGTCCATGTTCTACGACCATAAACTAAGATCTTGCAGCATGAACTTTGTATTGCTTGATTCCCATCCTAATTGGATATGTAGGAATGCCCGAACATTTAGTCTTCGTGTCCAACATTAGGTACTAAAAATCCTTCATTATTATATACAACTGACATTAAACTGCATACCCTAGTCAATTCATCAATACATTAAAATGTTTTTAGGTTTTCATTAGGAATGTGTCATGAGATGGAAGGCCTCTTTGGTCCTCATCCATATCGATTTTTACTACTTCGCCACCCTATACACATTCCATTAAAACAAGTCCCCTCTCAATGGTCCACTCTATGACCATAAAGTATGTTTTTCATACCTAAGACCCTTGTCTATGGAATGAGATTTGTCTCCCTCTATCTTACATTTCTCATTGGTGTACTGAAATTCACTGTGGCATAGTGCCCAATGTGTTGGATTCTACATGGACATTCCCTTGTTCCCTATCCACACATCATGAGCCCTTTATATGGACCTCCATCCACTTCCATGATTGAAGGATCCACCTTTATGACCTCATGTCATGCCACATTGGCTCACCCACCATATTGGGCCAAAAACTCCGAAGACCTTGGACGACATGTTGTGACAAGTCATGTGTTTCGTACATTCCCAGTAGTTTTCCCTCATTTTGTTTGTCCCCACGCAAGGCTACCGTGAAATGGATGCTATGTTTTAAACATGGTAAGTAGTTCTCCTTGAGTGGAATCACATCTATACTATAATCTCATGCCTAATTCAATGACTAGTCATTAATATTTCAGGTCAGTTACATCCAACCCAAAGCAAGAAAAAGTTCTCATCAAAAAATCCCAACATTTCACAAATTCATAGTCCATCGACAATATTATCCTCCATCCCTATCATTTGAAAGTACAAATTAAATTCCCATACTCCCACCACAAACTAAACAAATCCAGGTTCTATAGGGTCCAAAAACATAATGGTTCTACCATTGAAATCCAGTACCGATACGATGAAACTATAATTTATTTACTTCCTGATAGTTATAAGTCAATATACGTTGATTGAAATACAAATCCATGTCATACAATTTCCAATTCCACACACGCATTTGTTTCTTCTTTGAACTCGTCTCTACTCAATTCATCTATTGAGTCCATTCCATCTCTAGGGACTCTCAAGAGTAGGATGACCCCTCTCAAGGGTTTCTATCAATCATAAAATTCACCATGTAGCCAAATTCAAATATGAAACAATGGGTCTATATGTATCTCTCCATGACCTATAGTTGGGTCTCACATGAAACAAAAACCATAGTCTATTAACCATGCTCTCCTCTCAATTGTAAAATGAAAAATCCCATAACAAAGTAACTAGTATAGGTTCTCATATACAAAACTGACATCTCATATAATAACCATCATCCTAGTGGAGAAATGATCCTCAAAAACCATCTAATTTGACTCTTCCACAATCAAAATAGAACTCAATAGAAACAAATTTTATAAATAACAACAAATCTCTAAACGAGTAATGTCAAAGAACCACAAACACATTTTACCATAAATATAATACCATTTGATGGGAAAATTATATATTGGGTTTTTCTATAAATTAAAATAACTCATCCTATGGAAATCAAAATTTCAATATTCCATACATAAAGATTATCCATATAGGATATGGTAATATAAAACATAATCACATTAATCCAAAATATTTATACGATGCTTTGTATCCTATAAAACAATATCAATTTGTTTGGATATGTAGAGTTTTTTTCCATGACAAGTGGGAAAAATCGCTTAGTATTTCACTAAAACATTAAATAAATGGACCTAAATGAAAGCACCAACAAAGATTTTCCCATGATGGAATCATGTTACTTATATTCCTACTAAATTCACTGTACCTCATATGAAAATTTACTATTCTATCATCATTGAGTGCCACATCATCGATCCAGCTGACCTTCTATTAGAATAACATCCATATATAAGTTGTAACAGAACAATAAATTGTATTAAAGCACTAATACAAGAATAAACCAATTATGAAATTATAGAATATTTAAAAATTTAATCCCTCATTAGTGAAATAAGGACACACTATTTGACATACTTGTCATGTGAATCCATACTCTCTGAGAATGATGCATGATGTTTCCTCTTCCCTCTATGAGCTAGGAACACAAATCCAATTATATCACAAACCATATAACTCTATATTAACAACCCAGTGGGAAATAATATATAGAACTATAACATCTTATAATAAAAATATCAACCCGAAACCCTTGGTATCATGCACTTCGTACAAGAACATATGTTCAATATGCTCTAGTATAATATCCATCACAGGCTCTCGCACATTCTTATAATCCATGATTCGACAAAAAATTATTTATAAATAATAAAAAGATATCTCATATCATTTTGTAAGGCCTTGGACTATTTGAATATGAATAGTTACAATGCCAAACTCCCACACAAACTCAAATACACCCCCACATATTCTATTGAAATCCAACTAGGAGGGGTTATACGGTGGTATGGTGAGGGGAATAACCCCCTATATCATCGTGATAAATATTAGTAAAATAACCAAGTAATGGAGTTCCAAAAAATTTAAATGATCAATAACATGATATAAAAATATACAATGCAGTACGCAAACTCGAACAGTTTTGCTCACATAAAATGTTGACATTAAGGATCAATAAATACATTATACCAATCTCCCAACCATTAGAGAAATCCTTATAAATGATGAAATAAAAGGCCTCAGAACTACTTATACCTGTAAAAAATAGAGTGATACTTGAGTAACCATGTTCCATCACCCCTAGAGTAGGGTGTTAGTACATAACAGAATAAAAACCACCAATGGTGTCCCATACAATACCATGAATTCATCAATATTTGAATGTGAAAGGCTAAAAATAGATTAATAATCTACTAAATTAATAAATAATCCATCCACAATAACTTCTTCAACTACTGATAGGATATCCATGAGAATTTCATGTGGACAATGTAAACCATTGTATCATTTCATCCCTATATCTCTGTGTATATATTACTTGGGATATAACTAATTATTAACATCATTCCTCATATTCATGGTACAACTGATCATACATTAAAAAAAAAGTTATAGACTGTATTTGACTATAAGAATCACCATAGGGATTCCTTTATCCACAATATGGGAATCCTAGGCTCAAACCTCCACTAGTGATTATCATACCATATGGTCTAAATAAGAATCCAAAATCCCAAATCCCTCTAGAAAACCCCCATTGAATTTCCTGGTCATTTTTAGGTGAGGTTGACATTTTATTACTGGGAGTGGGGGGGGAGTGTTCCTAGGAATTAATAACTGTCCATGTGTACATTATTATAGCAAAACCTAGGAAATAAAAATGAATACAGTCCCTATATCTGGTGTTAATTATAATTATCATCAAAACACTAGCCTCCTCATTTTTATAATATCTGATGCATCCACCTGATCCATGGGGGTGTTCTAAGCATCGATTGATGGGATGAAATAGTTACCCTAGGGATGATCCACAAATATAATCATGTATATATGCCCACCCGAAAACTCATAACAAAAATATGATTATTTATGTATATGGATTTTATAATGGTCTAATGGTATCTCTATTAAAACACATATATCCCAAGTAATTGAAATAATACCCCAAAGTTGGTGGAATCCCATACATCTTGGGAAATCATATATTCACGCCATCACACCATATGAGATGATTTATCCTAATAATTTTCTCTACGAATCTAGAACAACACCGTCTATATGGACTAGATGATAGTAAAAGTAAGAATCTTTAAGCAAAATTTCATAAGAACGGATCCTAGACGTTCAAGTAATATTAGAGTCTAATCAATATCAATAGGTGATTACTATGTATCTCTCACAATCTTATCACTTCCCAACCCAAATAAGATTTACTATGTATCTTGGATAATTATATTTCATAAACATAAATAAAATAAATAATCACAAGGGCCAGTTAAATTCTGATACCCATTCTTAGAATCATTTCAATATAGGGAATCAACATCATTTTGTATCCTTGTGTGATAATGAAAAATATCTCCACCCATAACCATATGACCCCATTCAGGGTTAGTCTATCAATAGGTAAACCACTAATGTTACTAATGTCAGTACATAAGTAGTGTCATTCCTTCTAGGATCCACATTCACTGTTAGTCTTTTGGGTTAACATCTGATGACTAGTTAGTGGAATAAGAGGTGATTAAGAAGTAGTGGGGGAATGTGGTGCCCATAAATTAGTCCACTATTGAAGCACCATAAATGATGCTCCTAAATAAATAAATAGGATTAGTAGAGGTGGTTCATACACTTATTACATCATCAAAACTGAATGGGAGATGGGGGGATTCCTCTCATAAAATCCAGAGGTTTGAAAATGTAAATTCCCCCCTTTTAAAGGACACTATCTTGATGTTGGTTACCAAAACAATGGTATGGCCCTTGGATTATGTAGAAATGGATATTTTTAGCCACCCTATCCCTTATTAAAGGCCTTCTGGGCTATTGAGATATCTATTGTGACTCATTTTCATCCAAAAAAATCATTTATAGGTTTAAAACCACAAAAAATAAACCCTAAACCATAATTAAAAATTAACCCCATGTGTTATTTTATAATTCTAATTCATTCAAGATTTTTTTGAATGTTTTTATACATGTGTTATTATAAAAAACTAGATAAGGAAATATGAATGTGATTGAAATTTAAATTTGAAAAAAAAACTGTTGGTTCAATGCCTCTACAATCATACCATTTTCTTTTAGTGGTTACATTCCTTGCACAGTATGAGGCTTCTTGAATGTGTGATATTGTCTTGAACACTATAAATATTCTCACATCCACGTAGTCCCTAGAGGTATATCACCATACTGATAATACATCATTTAACTCTAGGATCTAAGACCACTGCTATTACCCAAATAGTGGGAGGATCCCTTACATCCTAAATACTGTTACAGTTCTATACAGGAAACCAGACCCTTTAACCCTCATGAGTTATAAACTCACTAGAAAAATTTGGTGATATACCCCAATTTCTCTAAAAATTCCCTATATAGTAATAATAGGAAAATGACAACAGTGTCCTATCATAATTATCACTAATATGGCCATGTTGGCCACACCGATAACACTCACCTGATTTGTTTTGTCTAAGAGGAAGTGACAAACCCCCTCTAGAACTACTCTACCCATTTTTACCTTCTAAGGATCCTCAAATATCTACTACATAATTCCAAAAGCCTTACTACCATGTCTAGTAGAATAATAAAACTTTATAGATAATCTATATTGAGTCTGGTTCATCCTCATATTGAGAGTATGATTCATGAGACTTGGGAGGGACATTAACTAAATTATATTCACCCGGTATCAAATAGAATTTTTTTTCCATCCTCACTATTACTAACCCCATTAGTTATAAAACCTAATTACAGTTTGGGTAAATTGTAATAGATCGTATATATTCTGAATTAATCCATTATTAGTACTCTACATAAATTAAATGTTTGATCTCCCTATCCTTGTTATTATTTTTGGTTCCTATGAATATGTTATTAAAAAAGGTAATCTAAAATAACTTATTAGACAACCCTATAACGTCATATTCATAGTCTAAAATTTTCAACATGTTCTTTACTCATCCCCATATTTTCTATACATCCATCTTCACCAACCTATGAAAGGCAGTATAAATATGTTGAAATATAGTCATAGGTAGATAGTATCTAAAACTTTGGGGAATGTGGTCCATCCTCTCCCTCAAATAGTAATGTATTACATTACTAGAACTTCTGGGTCATTTCAAATATATTTGAATTTTTTGTCGACCACTCATTGCATTTAAACTAGTGGACATGAAGTGAACTCTCTCTAATATAAATATAAATAAGAGGCACAATCCAAACAAGTGGATCCATCTCTTATAACAATTTTAATACTCAACCAACCTACATATATCTAAATGGGTGGTAAGTTTAGTTGAAAGTATCAATAATTCTTTTAACCTATCTCATATAACAATTATATCATAGGTATAAATATCAAAGTAATGGTTAAAAAATAATAGGTAAAAATAACTCTATCTAATGTAAATACCCTATGATACATGGTTTTTATTAATGGAATTAATTAAAGCATAACCTAATGACTCTCTGGTATGGTACAATATAAAAAGTGGAACATAAAAATTACAAACTATCATAAAAATAGTTCACATTCAACGGTCAGTCTTGTATATTACCTCAAACATTTTTTGTAGGAAATTTGTATATAATTTCTTATTGACAATAAAAAGGACCCAAATCAACATCATAAAAATTACATCAACAATATATAATCATATTAAGGTAATTTGAACCAAATATTTTAAAATTAATTCATGAAATCAGGCCTCTTTCTACCCCATAGAAATATTAAAAAAATACCTAACCCTGAAGAATTAATTTTATCCTATTAAAAATAATTATAATGATTTAAAAAATACTAAAGTCCCATACTTGTTTATTCATACATATCTCATGTGAGGGTTATATACTCTTGGGTGCATCATCCATTCTAAGATTTAGAAATATCATTTCCTCTATAAACAATATCCAAAATAGAGACACAAATAAAACACAATGCCATGAGACAATGTTGTAATGTCCCCAATCTAGTTAAAATCCATTTGGACTAAACCAGGTTACTATGTCCCTAAACCATGCCTAACCATATTTTAATGTACAATGAATAGTGATAATGTTTTTTATAAATATGTTTAGAGACTCTACCATTAGTTATATATAATCACTAAATTCAAGAAAAATATATCCAGAAGTGGTCATCAAAATATGAAAAGAATATGAAATTTGGAATAAAAGATAAATTTACGACTATATAAATAAACCTCAATGTGATATATGGGAATGATATACTATATATATCATTTATGTCATATAAAAAAACTAATATCCCATGGGATTATACTATGGTTCTGAAATTTATGAAACATTAATGATACATCCACAAAAGGCTTCCTGAATACTATCATAATCCCTTCTCCCAATACTGATTTTGCATACCATCTCAACCATCTAAATTTGATTGGCCCTTTCACTAACCTTTTTTATCAAACATGATGTCTACATAGATACCATTGTGGTAATGGTGGATTTGAGTAATACATATTAGTCCAAAATCAACAGTTTCCCTAGAAATACATGTAAAATCACATTCATTATAGTTATAAATTTTACAAATGAAAATAAATATATAAACAATAACCCAATTAAACAGTCAAAATCTAGACCATGTGTGACCATACCAACATCATCCAGTACTATAATGGGAAAATATACACATATCCCGTACACAAATCAGGTATGAGTGATACATCACTACTCGTATAATATTAATGTGAATCTTATATCACCATAAATTATACTAGGTGACTGATGAAACACTATCACAAACCATTTTGGAGAATTATCCTTCACCATGATAATATAAATGAAGAAAAATACATTGTAGAATGAATAATGAATCCCTAACAATGGGTTGAAAATATACCACCAAACTAGTCTCTAAATCAATGATTTAACAATGAGTCATGAGATCTGGGTGGACTATGTACCAATGATCCCTCTCTTAGGGGGAAGACATACTATTAATATAAGTATTTATATGGTCAATGAACCACTTATAAAACTTACATTGGTAGAAGATGAAACATAAATACAAATTCAATAGGTAGATGATGCATAACCTATATCTAACTATAGGTGGATGATGTTCCATCAGTGTGAGTTCTGAAGTGGCTCATTCACCAATAGGTGGATGTTATTGAATTGAAATAATCCTTTGAGTGGAATATACACCATTGAGGAAATTCTGGAGGTTTAATGGTGTACTAAAAAATTATAATCCTCATTTGGATGATATACCATGAAAACGAAATATAAAAGTTCATGATTTATACCGTCTCATTTGAATTATGTTGAATAATGCATCACTTGATCATTTTTTGTGGATGAGATTCCAAAAAATAACTATGGTGGATGATGTACCACTAATAATTTACTCTAGGTGGTCAATGAACCACCAACATAACAAGATAAAATTATATATAATGGTTTATCATTTTAGATCAACATAATCATTGATAATTATAAAAAACATAATGGGTTACATTCTCATGCCACTAATTCATTACAAGATCCATGCCAAGGACCAATCATCAAAATTAATTTATATTCTCATGAAAAGAATGTATGAATCAATACCCAAATACATAAAAATGACTTATAGGGATCATTATCAATCATTAAAACCCATCCTCTCTCAAAATTAATGGTTTTAAACTCCAATTCACAAAGAAAATTGTCATTGGGAACTAATGGTTTAAAAACACACCTCCCAAAAACCACTCTCTATCATAAATATCTGTACTCATTCCCCGACGATTTAATAAAATGAAATTATATTAATATACAGTCACACACAAAAATTAATTTCATGAAATTTATGAAATTCATGAAATTAATGTAAATAAAAATGGGAATTTAATTTACAACCATCCTTGGTCTAACAAGTTCTTCTAATCGAATACACTCGGTTTATTCATCCTGAAATGAAAGAAAACATAAAACACAAAAAAACCCAAATTTGGGCTCAAACCATTATTCATGACTAAAAAAAGGAAAATATTAAGAGGGGAAATTTGAGTGTTAAACTCACATATAACAATCCTTTGAAACGCACATCACATTGATTTGTGCTACAATGACAAAGAACCAACATGGGTAATTGAATAAAGAAGAGAGGGGGAGTATATTTCATGTAGTTTCAAACAATGGAATAAACCAAGGATAAAATAATATTTTAATGAATTTTGAATTAATTAAAATTAAATTTAAAACACTCATATTGGGCACATTAGAACTCAATTGGGACTCCATAAGAATACTAACAGCCCAAGGTCATTCAATTTTCCCCCCAATGTTCCAAAATGGTAATAAAATTTGATATTTCCTCCCCCACTACAATTATAGTGAACCCCACCAATATTTTTTTAGCAAATATAAAACATTATATATTTCCTTCACAAAGATATGTTCTCAAAACATGATCTTGATCCTCTTTCAACCCCTCTAACACCCATAATAGACTATAATACAAGATATTTGATAGAGAATGGATGAAATTATTTCCCAGAAAAGGCCAGGGTGTAATTATTATGTACTCTCATACCCATTCAATGATGGGACACCCAAATATATTAACTAATATAATATTGTTCTCTATTAATGTAAAATAAATATCTCTTCCCCTCATTCAACATTTCAATGAAATCCTTCAAAATACTGATTAATGTTGGTGAAGATTATAATTTCTTATTTTTGTTACATATATAGTTGTTCATGGTATCCAAGGGGCCTAATATAATGGTATGATAAAAGGGAATCCTAAAAATAGAGTGATATTGAAATATGTGATTTCCATATAATTTCGTAATAATTTTTGAAACAACTCATGATCTCTAATAGTATTACATGTGAACTATAAGATGTTTATATCTAATGGAATGAATTATGGATCTTGAAGATCCCAATTTCACTATGAAGATAAGATATATTAGTTTTATTTGTTGTTACTATAACAACTAAGAATTAAATTTCAATATATAAAAAAGTTTTGCGGTGATGGAGAGCCAGCTATGTGAATAGGCCGAATCCATAATAATAAAAATACATTTAAAGTTGTCAACCATTATAAATTAATGATTTAATTACTTATTAGAAAAGGAATATATATGATTTATTTATATAACAAATGAATAGAAATTTATATAGAATAGATGCTTCTACATTGAATTTTCATACAAAAATATTAATAAAAATAATATTAACGTGTGATTTTTATAGCTTGTTCATATAGAATTAAGGGAAGGAACAATAGTATTTTATGAACTATTAACAAAATTCCATGGATCTGGAGGAGAAGTTTTATATGAATCTAAATTTCATAAGGGAAGAAATAAATAATCAATTAATAAATAATGAAAACTTAATAAATAAATATGAAAACAATGCATGGATTATATAGAATTTGTTTCTAGTCAATGGAGATTATCCATTGGATAAATTTCTAAAAAGTAGAAGATTTTGATAGTTTAAGGTATTGATATTGTTAAATCATTCATTTAAATTTTCAATATCGAGTTCTCATATCCGTTAAGGATTGGTAAATAGTGTATAAGAGCTTTGGAAATATTTTGATATTTTCAAATCCATGTAAAGAGTCTTTATATGTTTTAGAATTTTTAGAAAAATCATGGAGTGGATTCAAATGGGTATTGAAAATTAATAATTTTGAAGAAAATCAAAAACGTATTTTGTGTGTAAGAGTCAATTTGGAAATATTTTGAACTAGGACTCGAAACTGACTAAAAACTAGATAATTTTCAAGATACAATGATTATGTATAAGAAACATAGATGGATATATAGAAGAGACTTCAAAATTCGGGTGAATCTAAAACAATTAATGTCTGAAGGTTCAATTATATATTAAAGATCTATATAAATATTTGTATGATCCATTCTGATAGTTTAGAGTGTAATATCTTTGGGGGGAAATAAAAAATTAATACGGTAAGAGACAAAGAAAATTTACTCATAAAAAAGGGTTATTAGATAATAATTTATTAATGAAAAAGAATTACAGTGATGCATAATAGTAACTTACCTTTAAATAAATTTAAATCAAAAAACATATGGGTCATATAGTTAGCATAATTTGTGAAAGTGAATAATATCCAAAATATACTCTTTAATGTCAAATTAAAAGATATAAAAAATTATATTCAATGGATTAAATGTAAAATTAAGTCACTGATATTGTGATTAGAGATAATAACATAGTCTTAATGTTCTTAAGATAATGATAACGTTATGATGTTATTTAGGAAAATATATACTGATAACTATTCTATTATATGTGATTCTTCCATGTAGTGACTTGATTGATTTACACACTATAAGATTATTTTTTTCTAATTATATATATATATAAGAATAGTGATCAATTATATAAAATTTGAAATTTATGAAGATGATTTATCTAGAGTATTTTGGAAAATTAAATTCATGTATAATTCATTATTATATTTTATGAATTAATCATACAGATGTTCATCATAATATTATTTACCAGTTTTATTTGGAAGAATGGTATTCATGGAATATGAGGGGATATAGACTAAAAAGAAGGTGGATAATATTTAGATATCATTGAATCCTACTCACATGGTTTTTTTGACATGTTAATGTGAAATCAATATGATAACATTTATGGATTTTTTATATTTGTAATATATAGGATATATATTATCATAATTATAATATACAAGAGGCATAAAAAGAGAGAAATTATTGAGAAAAAAATTAATGAACTAGATACAATTTTCTATAATAAATATATATTTATTGAAGAATAATAATTAATATATACCCTTCATTGATAAAATATATAGTGTATCAAAGTAGAATTAGAAAAAGGGAAGAAACAGAAGAGGATGTAACCATTCCCTTCATAAAATACTACTATATCATAGAAGAAAATAAAGCTTGAGGATATGGAATAAATAAGAATATAAATATTTGATGGAAAGAGTAACATATACAACTATATTTTATATTTTCTATTGATGAGTTTAGACTGAGGATATTTTGGGGGTATTTAAGATCACCAGAGTCATAAGAGTTTTTAAATATCAGTTATCCAAATTCAATGTAAAATTAGGTTTATTAGTTATATTTAGAGACAAAACAAATTGAATACTAAATTATTATCTTAAGGCCATCAAAGAATCCAAGACTGGAGAACTATCAGATTAGTTGATGTAGGTAAATATAAGAGATGGTTGGTGATGTTGTTTATTAGCGGGATAAATTATTTTAAACTAGTTGGATCTATTATAAGCTTGTAAAAAATTATATGAAACTGAACTTCCATTTAAGAGATATATGTAGGTAATATTTGAAAAATTACATTGTTTTAGGATGAAACATTCCTATCCCACTTGTAATTAGTGATTTATTGATTTTGAAATATATGAAATATACTTTACCTAAATACACTATGGATATTTTCTCCCATAACGGGGTTTAAATTTTAAAAATACCCCATGATACTCACTTTAATTTCATTAAAAATTTTGATGTCTTATATACGTATTGGTTAATCATAATAATATTCATTATTATCTTAACTAATAATAATGGTTCAAACATTAATATAGAATTTAAAAGGGAATTTTTTTAAGTAATTTTTTTAAAACAAAAAACTTTATTCTCCCCCATCATAGGAGATGATATAGTCCATTTGGAAAATCTTCTATAAAGAAAAAAACTAAATAATTCAACAAAAATGTTTAAAAAAATCTCATGATGTTATATTTGAAAATGTACAACACTTTATTACATGATTTTTACAGTTAGTCATATATCATTAGTATATCATATTTAATAATATGGATTAAAATAAGTATCAAAAAATTATTATATTGATTATTATATCAAAAATTTAATCCATACATTCTTTGGTAATTAAATTTCCATCAAGGTATTCAATTAGATCAATGAATTATAAAAAAAACTCCAAATATTAGATACGAAAACTAATATGTAATTCATATAGTAGTTTAGTGTCATTACACCATACTCAAATGTTAATACTTCTCGTTTTAGTGGATGCAGTACAAGAGGAATATTGTAGTAGAACAAACGGGAATGATATTAACATATTGTTGGTTTTTATCCTATGATATTATGAATTATGATATTATATACTTCCTTCTAAAAATCATTATGAAAATAATATTATAAATTTATTGTGAAAATATTAAAAAATGAAATCAAAAATGGAAAATAAATCATGCGTTAGCCCCCAAAAAAGGGTCATTGTTTTGTGTGGTCTAGTTTTTTTCAAGGCTGAAATTGCAGTCATTTTATCATTAAAGGTTCATCCCCTTAGTTCATTTTATTAGGATCTATTATTTCATTTAATGGTGTAGTTAATCCGGTTGATAGTTATTGTTGACAAATATTAAGGGAAAATATTAATTGTGTTTCTATATTTGATGTTTCATCAATCTCAGTAGATGGAAACAAGGTCTATATAGGGGTAATAGGAAAGAATAAGTTTTGGGGAAATTAAGTAGTTCTAGGTTAGATAAATTTAGTATATGCCAGTTAATTTTTTATTTATAATTTAAAATTTGAATCTAGTCATTTTGATAGTTTCCCATGTCCTTTTTCATTTAGTGGATTCATGGGTTTCATTTGTTTGAGGGTTCAAACATAACCTAAAAATAGGTTTTATAAAAAGAAATGGAGAAGGTATCATCAATTTGATCCACTGAATATTGGAGGTTCAAGTTTTATTTTCCAGACACATCTTCTTATGTTCCCCAAGTGATTTTTACCTATTAACAACTATCTGTTTGTTGAGAAATACGTCATAAAATGGTGGTAGAATGATGATAATGTAGGCCTCCATTAATTATTAGGGAGGAGGCAACACTTCCACTATTTTGATTCTACCAATGTTGGGTAGTGTCTCATCAGTTTCTTATTGAGACGTTTTTTCTTCTTGGTACTTGACCAAGGTGTCATATCGTTATTTTTTTTAGTGGGTATATAATTTGGATCCCCAACCTCTTATTTTATTTGTCAACATCTTATGATGTTTTCTCCACTTCAATATAATCCAATGCTTATAAAAATAACATATAATATTCACTAAAAATATAGGTGTTTTTTATATTGAAATTATTATTTTATAAATTATCAATAAATTAAATATAAATAATATGCATCTCATACATAGGTTTTGAGGCACCCCAGACCGATACTATAGAAATTATTTCTAAAAAAACTTTAATTTATATATTTTATTACAAGTGAGTTTACTCAATGAAATATAAATATATTTTCATATTTAAACATTACTTATAACAATTTATCAAAAAATAACACAATCTAAAAGATTATTTTATTTGTATATTAGAAATATAAGAATGTTATTTTAATCATTTTCACATACTTTCATTATACAAGATCCCCTTCTAGACATCTCTTTAGTTATACCCATCCTCATAATCTGAGGTGTAGAAAACATAGGAAATTGGTGAGATTACTCAACTAAAAATTGAAAAAAATATCAAATTTTCATTAAGAGTAAAATAATAATCCTACGAGATACATGAGAATGAGAGAAATATCATTTTCAAAAGAAAATGGAATAACAGAATTTTCCTATATCTCATGATAAAAGGAAATGTTATGTCAAATGGACATACATTTACCATGGTGTAATAATGTGGATATAAATATAAAAATCATGAGATATGGAACATAAAATTGGAATATCACCCTGAAATAGTGTATAAAAGTAAAATTCAGAAAACATAACATTGTGAAGACAACTACCTAAATTTAGTACTCATGAAATATCATTAAATGATGGGTCATAAAAAATTAACTAATGTACTGAAGTTATTCAATGGACCCAAAAATATCTTGTATTTAAAAAACTCAACACATATTCACGATTTTACAGAACTAACCCATATAAATTATTTAACAAACCCAACATAAATAAAATATTTAATGGACCCAACTAGTCTCAAGGATTTAATAGACCAAACCCATAACAAGGATTTGAAAATCCCAACCAATATAATAATTCTATCCCTTACACATGTGGGAAACAACCAAAATTAATAAAATATCATATCTTGAATAAATAATGTAATGAAATGGGTTTCATAATTTTTCCTAATGGTATTGAAGAAAATAACATTTTTAATAAGACCAACTCATAAAAAAATTTAATCACCCAAATGAAATATTTTACAATAATAATTTAGAGGTTTAATCATAAACCATAAATCCATAAGACATAGATTATTTGGAGTGAAAAATAAAATGGAATTTAAATGTAAATGTGTTATTATGAAATATTTAAAATTTTCAAATACAATTGATGTTTTAGTGACATTTAAAATTAATTCTCCAGAATGTATCATGGAAATTTTTTTAAAAAATAGTTTTTTGGAAATTAAAATAATACGGCATTAAAAACATCATAATGATATTTTAGAGGAAATATGGAGTTGATGATAAAAAATCACACATGAAATTAAACATTAATTATTATTTTAAATTACCATTATTGAAACCCACATTGTTTTGAAGAGTAATATTTCTTTATTACAAAATTATTTAATTATAATAATGATGATCAAAATAATAATAAATTTTTTTGTGTAAATATTGCAAAGTATAACACAAGTGGGATGAAAAATATATTCGTTGGAGAATATTTTCCATTAGAAATAGTTGGAATTATTCTTACCAATGTAGCATTTTGATTATGAAATTGATGAACGTGAATTATTTTGATTTGAAAATATAAAATATATAGATAAAATGAGGAAAAATAATATATAATAGATAAATTTTATTATAATATAAACATGTAAGACTTTAGTGAGGAAATATAAATTATGGCTAATGGAAAGAAAATTTATTTGATAAAAATTCTTATCTTAGATTACTTCTCTATCCGGGTGATATTTAAATTCTTATATAATAACTATAGAATCATTAACTATAATGAATGAATACAAGTTACCCTTACACATGGAACCCAAACCATTCCATAACAAATCATAAGTGAGCTTCTAATCCACATGTCTTGGAAACAAGCACCCGAGCATCAAACAATAATATAGAGTGAATAAGTTTTCCCTACCTGATCAAACAAATTCCATATATATACAGATATAAAGAAAGAACAATGAAAACATAGAAAATATATTCCATAACTGTATGAAGACTATGAAAAAAACAACTATAAAAGTATCAAAATTATCTAAGGGAAAATTATAATAAGAACATAAAATCCCAAAAAAAATACTCTATATGATAGTGTGGATGAAATTCAACTATCTCACCACAACCTACCCCACTCAGCTAACTAGAAACCTCATCATCTCACAGAAGTTCCTGGCCTTTCCCTACCTTTAAAGACAAACATAGGTATTCACAAAACCAAAGAGGTGAACATGGTGTGAAGTAACAAGAACAATATGATCCCAACTAGGTGTTCCATAAAAAGAATCTATATAACTATTTATATTTTCTCATTTCATTAAAACATGATAAGATTAGTAGTAATTAAATTTTATAGAAAACATGGTAAATATTCCCCCTTTTCAAATTACCTAAAAAATGAATGTATTTTAATTTCAAAAAACATTTCCCTAATAATATTTCACAAGAATAAACATGAATTTCTAGGCTAAATCAATAAATACAAAATATAGAAAATAGAATCATAGGTATCATCACCAAGGATCACAATAGGTCTAATTATAAGACTACATGTACCACAATAAATCATGTGCTCAATCTGGCACCTAGAGAATAGGCCTATAAAGAATAGGAATACCACATGAGTAATCCCTTATAAAATAGTCAATATCAGTCTCATGGAATAACATGCCTAGGAAATAGTGGAAATACCTATGAGTAATAATCTAAATAATCACATACAATGAAAGATATAATCATGAAAAACCATCATATTATGTACCCAAGGTAACTCATGTTTTCTTTTTCAAAATTCATTAAAATACATTTAAAGCCATTTCCATAACATTTAAAAAATCCATTTCAAGATTTAAAATACCCATTTATTCTATTTATCAACATCCAGTGAAAAACCATTTTTCCTTAAAATCAATTTACTACACACACAAAAAATCATACTAAATTTTTTATAAATTATTTTTTCAAAAAGTTAAATAATGTTAATCAACATAATCTATTTATGGAAGTACTATCCTCGAAACTCTGCTTTCACACACGTAAAACAGGATCCACCAACAATGAAAATTCAAATACATCAACGAAGGACCTAGAACCTAGTCCACGCATAAAAATGTTAATCCAATTAACAAATGGGGTTAGTAGAGAAGAGGAAACACCATATACCTTATGAATGAATAGCCACGATACAAAAAAAGGAACGACCTCCAAAATGAGACCGCACAACATATCTGGTTGAAGACACGAAATAACAACAATTTCATACCAACGTATATGATATTGTATATCTTGTGCACTACCACGATCAATGGAAATGAAGAAGCAAAAAAATCACTAACCCAAAGTGAAGCATTGCAACTGCAACAAAGATCAAATGATGAACGATTCGATAAGGAAGGAATGGTCTCTCCAAAAAGTGCTGGAGTGGAATGATTGGTCAAGAGAAAAAGAGAACTTGAGGTTAAAATGGGTACCTAAACCCCTATGACACCCTAAATATCCCTTCTCAGGAAATTTCCGGACATGTAATTCCTTTACTTGTTGTAAAATCCATGATGTCAGAATTCACTGAAAAATTAGTTTCCTTTGAATAAAATATAACCTTAAATTAAATCACTACATCCAAAGATTCATAGTGTCATATATCCTTTCATAGCCTGAACCCTTATCACAGTATACACTAAGAAACCATTACACATCATGTAACATAGTTACACGTGGCAAATTTCCCCAACAGTCTACAGAAAAATCCCAAATGAAACTTCTAAAGACTGTATAAAAAATGACACTTGGTCAGAGTAAAAGAAGTTACTGGATCAAGGTAATAGTTTCTAACATTAACCATATATTCGATAACCTCAATCATATTTATTACGTTTTTTTTAAATATTATAATTTCAATTAATAGAAAATTTTTCCTTGCTTTAATTTAATATTAATTATTGGTAATTAGTGGATTTAACCATTTCATGTTGGGTTTTCAATATTTTTTATGTTTTCAGTACATCTTTATAAATTAGTAAACTATATAATGGTGACAGAACAATAAATATAAATTCAAAAATGGTTTAAAAATATCAATGTTAATTCCATGAATCATTATGATAGGATTTTTAATGAAAAAATCTCACTCATTTTGGTTTAGGTTACATTTAACCACTTTTTTGGATTATTAATGTTGATTATAAATATTAATATTACCATGAAAAGGTATTTTTTATAATTAATTTCATATTATAAAATAAAATATGTTTCATAAACATCGAGGAAAAAAAATCATAGCATCTTTTATCTAGTAATTTAAATCAACAAAAACAAAAATATGATTGCATTAGATAGATATATAAGATTATGGATTGATTTTTTTATAATTATTCAATATTTATGAGAATAAAAAAATTTATAATTAATAAAAAATATTAATAATATTTAATATTTATTTCATTCACATATAATCATTATAATACCATTCACATCGGGGATAAAATTAACCCAAATGAGAGTGTGCATAATGACAGAATGAATAATAAAAGGCACTTTAATAAAGATAATACTACATTCCCAGAATATTAATAAATGAAAAGTCCATATAATATCATCATAAATAGTATTTATAATGTGTTATGTGGAAAAAATTTATGAACGATAAGAGAGGGGATACTACTCTCTTTTCTAAGAAACCGTCTTAATTTATAATGTATTCTTGAATATATTGGCACCAGAATCTCAAGAACATGATAAAATATTATATGGGAAAGTAATGTGGTTGATTATTGGGGAATGATCTAATTTATTCACTATATTTTAATTGGTGGTGGATGCATCCTTCAATAAGTGATTAGATTGGGACTCTTGTAAATATTTGTGACATTAAAATATAACATAGGTATTTCTAATGGAATGTGTCGCCAATTTAGTCTAATTAATGATCTATGATAATTTAAAATTCAATACACTCAACCAATTAAATTGTATCATGCGTTAGTGATGATTGGGGTGTTATATCTTATGTTAATGTCCCTTTTAATCCTCTTAACTATAAACAAAAAAGCAATAACTATGGAAACAAATTTTTACAAAAATATTAAGTTCAACTCATTAAATATTATTTATTATTATTATTTCAAATATTGAAACAATTTTACAAGACTAAATTTCAATATGTGGAATTAAATAACTCTAAATTAGGAATGTAAAATGACCTAAAAATAGTTTTATTTGAAAAAATTAATTTAAATTATAAATATGTTTTCAAATAAAAATCATATATAGAATTTATTCTCATGGAACATATTGGTTTATAAATAAATAAAAATCATTTATGTGCCTTGAAAATGAATCCAAATATAAATATCATTTATAATTAATAAATAAATGAAAACTATAAATATTATTCTTTAATGAGAAGAAAATATATAATTATTAATTTTTTATATAATGATTTATCAAAAAAATAATTTTAATAATATTATTTAAAACCATTAAATTAGTAATTTTCATATAAAGTGGATTTATAATCATCATGGACATTATTATAGCATAATGAACTCTAAAATGTGATAATAATTGTAAAATTTTAATTTATTACTATTCTATTAAACATCAACAGTTTTTGAAATATCCAATGATTCGATCCGAATCATATCATGTCATGATAAATAAAAAACTATATTTTATTTTATAAAATTAAAATTCTATAATTTAGGAATTGAACTTTAAAATAGAATCGGGGAGTATAATAAAGAATTTTTTTTTTCAGAAAATGTCTTTTGAAACTATATACTAAAATTTTCATATTATTCATCAATTAATAAATGAATTTTTATAATATATTATTAATATCTACAATAACTTTTATCATCATTTAATCATAATATATTTAGTTTCATAAAATAAAAAATGCATAGTGCATATAATGGAAATTGTTAGAAAAATACATTTTTAGCGTAAAATGAAGTTCTCCTTATTATTTATGTAGTAATAACTATTAGATAGATATTTGTTTATTTTAATAATAAATATTAATTATAAATTTCATGAAAATAATTCTTTAGTTGAGATTAATTTAAAATAAAAAATGATTAAAAATATAATATTTCTTTTTCTTTTTAAAAAAAACCCAAAACCAATTATTATTTTCAATATAAAAATTAATTTTCCGAATACATAGATAATAATATTTTTCATTGAATTATATACATAAATCATAAAATAATTGAATATTACCCCTTCATATATACAGTGGTTTGTAATAAAAATATAGAAAATAAATGATAATATTTGGGTTAATTAGTTCATTAGTATTATATATTGTTGTTATTATTGCATTGAAATATTTTATCACAAATAAATTCAATATACTATGTTTTTTATTATATATGGAATAGGAAAATATCAATTCTTTGTAATATTTATATTAATTGAAATTAATATTAAAATATCATGGTTTTACATTCACCCGTAAATAAATTGTGTCATAATTTTAGTTATCACTATCTAATGAATATAGACATGTGTATCAGGAAAACATACATGAATAAAGATGTAATTTATTTAATTATATCATTCTTACAACCTTATGAACCATATATTTTACCTTTAATAATATTATCCTTAATATTCGATATTCCCCTAGTCATTTGAGCTAAACATTCATGAATATAAATCCCATGTCCATGATCCTAGCCATTTGACCCCATGGGTATCTAGTAATACCTTTCTTGTTAATAGAATGGTACAAGATATTACCCACTAGGATCAATTTTTAGAATATTTAATATTCCTTGAGGTAATATCTTTTCATATAATGGGATTAAACAAATGTCTTTTTGAAAATCTGTGTGGTTTGATAAAGAGGTTCATAGATTACTGGGGTCAGGACATGTAAAGTTGTATCAGAGTAGATACCTAGATAGATGATCAGTAACAATGGATATGTTTGAGATGTGGTTCCATAATGGGGACATTGTTCTTTAATGTGGTGAGAGTGTAACACTACTGGAAATGTGATAATAAAGACGAAAAATGTTACTACCCATTTCAAAAAGCAATAGATTTTTCTTTTCACAAATTGGTTGGAACAATAAACTGAAACATTATATTCTTGGATAATTGTTATGATTAGTGATATCATAGGTTGATTTCCACAATTTTTGTGATTGAGGAGAACATAAAAATAAAGAATATGTGTTGGCCTACACAGATAGTCATTATTCTAATAAGTTATCTTGTTTTGTAATATCTTGTATTGTGCAAAGAAGGAAACAATGTTCTTATAATAGAATCATGTGATCATGTGAATAGGTTCACAACCTGAGGAGGTAGGGTTATGAAAAAAACAACCCTAATGATTTATTACAATGTCACCAATACTAGAATTATTTTTCATAGAGAGTTCATAGTCAAACATTCACTAATAAGTGATGATGGGTTGGTTTGTAATATAAAATGTCATATCCCTATTTTGGATAACAATACCTGGGCAATGTGATTATAGAAAATATACTTAAATAATCAAATCAAATTCTTGTAATGTATTTATTGTTATGATTTTCAAAAAATCACAATTCCATAAGTTTTAATATGTATTAAATGAATTACACAAATTGAATTTTTCATTGATAATAAAATCATATGTGTGGGGATTTAATGATCTTAAAAAAACATCCTTGATATATATGTTTGGATAGAACCAAAATCCAATAACAAATCCATTTTTTGGGTTCAATATAAGTGTTAATCAAAACAATTCATTATCATGGTCTACTTAAATGGTGGTGGTTTCCTAGATCATCCTTATTCCCTTGGATTAAGAGGTTTTTGGATCCTATTTTCCTCATCAGACCACGGGTTAAGGAATTTTTTATTAATTCCCAAAAGTGTTTATTTTTAATAATTTTTGAGTGGTTTGGGTATTAATACAATCTTTTCTCTCTATATCATTAATTTCCCCATTTTATAATGACCAATAATTACATACTTTATGGTCATCCTTCCCACACATGAAACATTTCATCGTATCTTTCAAGAAATTTCATAAGTTATTATCCAAAAAAATTCCATATGTAGGGGATTATAATTTAATTCCCCAATATAGAAAAACAAGTTAATTGTCTTATCTATTGGATAATAACATAATGTATCTTAAATTTCCACTATAAAAGAACAAGAATCAATTTCCTTATACATGAAAATGAATCTTAAAACTATTTATATTAAATAAATTTTTTAGGACACTGAAGAATAATATGATTTTTCATTTGGACTCAATAATAAATATAGAGTTATTACCTAAATTATTAATGTTTTTTTCTTCAATACAATGCTAGGATTCATCCCCATTTTATTTCAACTATATTAATTCTATCTCCATATTTATGTAGAATATTCTAGGAAAATAATTGTTGAATAATAATTTCATTATTCCATACCATCACATAGAATCTACATCACGATTCTTATTAAATTCTAATTGAGATTCTACCATTGGTCAACCTTTCATTCTAAGAGATAAGCAACTATAATGACCTTCTCATGGCCCATGCAATAATAGATAAAAAATATTTTCTCTATTGTGTTGATCTATTGATCAATAATTTATGGGTGTGAAGAATCATTAAAGTAGGGTGAAAATTTACATATTAATGAACCAATACCATGTTTATTATTTCCTAGTGTGTTTATTTTCTCAACATGGTCGAAATTATTATTGTAATATTGGGAAATTGGTTATAGAATCAACATAAGATTACAAACTCCATCCTCTATCTCAAAATGTTATTAAATGGGAAACCTAATCATTTCCCATCATAACCACTGTTAATTTTGTTCCTTTATGATCAATATTTTACATTAAATAATGGAGTGTTAATTTATATGAATATATACATTAGTACAGATATTAAAGGGAACTATAAATATAGAAAAAATTTAATCATAAATAACATGAATAATTTGACTTTTTAGTATTCAGGTTTAAATTTAAGTTATCCATGGTTTTATTACTATTAGGATATCTAACCACGATAGTTATATATTATACCATAAAATGTTAATTTAATACTTTATAATGGTTAATGAAGAGAATATGAATCCCCAAAATCTTATCTGTTGTGAGTGTAAAAATATGCACACAATTAAACCTCTTTATCATTCACAAGGTAGAGATCATGTTAACAACAAACCAAGATTTTCATGGTTGTTAACACTAGGTGGATATATTCTATAGAACGAATCCAATGGGTTTTATTCAGATATGAATTTCAATGATAATAACTTACACACTTCATAAATTAAAATTATTTTATGATATTTACTATATTTAGAGTTATCCATATGATTCTCACAATGGTCCTATAATCCCAATCTCTGATAAGAACTAATTCCTACTCTGAAACCAATTAAGGCAACCAAGACTTAAACTCCTTGATCTAATGATCAAAATGAATTCATTAATTTATATATTTGATAACATGTTTTATTACTTGATCTAAACATAAATTTATTTCCCTAATTTAAATATTATATATCTCATGTAATCACACAATCACAAATCCCAATAGTTTAGGGACATTGGAAACATGTTATGAAAAAATATTCTAGAAAATATTTCTCTATAATTTGACCATACTAGTCCCCCTTCTATATGTCTATTTTTTTTAATAATTATTATATTTTGGGGAATGGAATAAATATGTAATGGGTTAGTTCAAATGAAAAATAAGGGAAAAACATATCAATATTGACTCAAGGATCATATCTTATGAATATGATATACATGATCCTGGAAGAAATATATTATTAAGAAGAACACGAAACAATTGTATTTTACTATATGTAATGGTATATGGACATGATAACTCAAATAAAAAACTATACTATTTTTTAATAATATGGAATCATAGAATATTATCCTAGGTAAGGAACATGATATATGAATTTCACAAAGATATGTTGAAAAATAGTAAGAATAAGAAGAGAAATTTGTTAACAGATCTACATGAAATATATTATGAAAACTAAACTATTATATCTTATATCTAATGGAACCAACCCACATCTGTAATTTAATATACAAAAAATATCATAGGAATTTAATGGACCAATCCCATTTTTTGTATTTAACCAACCAAACTATATTTGGAAATTAATAGGCCACATGTTTCTAATGGATTAAATGAACCCAACTCAAATTTTGGATATAAATTACAAAAATTCCCTCTTAATGATAATCCATACACACGTGTGACACACTAAGAATCAATCCAATATCATATCTTGAAGAATTATGTGTTCAAAAATGAGTTACATAATGCTTCAAAATTTTATAAAGGATGACTTCAATAATTAGATCTATTGATATAAAAAAATCAATCACTAATAATATTAATTACAATAAAAAATTAGTTATAAGGTTCTTCAAATAGTATCACCCCATAAGAGATATATCATTTTTAATTAAATAGGGAAATGTAATAGAAATGTTAAACTGTATTTATAAATAACTTTTTAATATAGTCATAATTAAATGAGGTTACAAGAAAATTCAATAATAAATTTTAAAATGTACCTTTAAATACTTTTTAACACACCAAATTTTATGAAATCCTAAAAATTAATCACAGAAGAATTCAAAATGGGTTTTAAAAGGAAATACGACATGAAAGATAAAAAATCATGCATGGAAATAAAATTATGTTATTATTTTAAAATTCATTTTTTATGAACCATTAATACTAAAGATAAATAAAAATTACTTTTGGAAATTGGTTAAGATAATTTTAATAATCACTATTATAAGAAGTATTTATATTTCTAAATCCATAAGGAAAACTATAATGGGAAGAAAAATATTGTCATAGAAGGAAAAGTGTCGTTAGAAATTGTAGGAATAATTCTTAATAGAATAAATGTTTAATGATGGATAAAATTGATACAGGATGAATATTTATATATATATATAATATAGAAATAAAAAAATAATAAAATCATGGAAGAGTGTAGTCATGGAAAATAATTTATCACTACATGAAAGATAATTACGTACATTAAAGAATGTTACCTTGAAGTAATTTTTGACCATAAATTTTCTACCTTCATGTAAAATAATTAGATATATATTAAAAATATTATTCATATTAAATATTTTTTCAATAATCATTTATATTAATTTATTATATAATTTATACACTATTTTAGTGAATAATAAATATCGGTAATTAGTGGTTTTAACTAATCTGTATTTGTTTCGGTGAAATTATTCATATTGTCACTCTATGTATAAAAGATCTTATTATCAATAATTTTCTAGATAAAAGACATCGAAATTCCACAATTTACTAGAGTGATCCATGTTCATCCCATGGAACAATGAGGCACAATTTGTTTAGATAAAATATAAAATGTTTTTCATTGGTGGCCTTTATCAAAAAATGGTGGTTTAATAATATGGTGTTTAAATATTAATATTTTAATTTTAGAAAAAACAATTTAAATTATATATTAATATAATATGTCACCAAAAATATATTTTCTATGAGGATCTATGATAAAAATTCATAAAATAATCAATCTAATTGGTTAAATTGACCAAAATAAGAATATCCATGAAATAATTGTATAAGTATTATTATTGAATTTTTTTGTCATAGTATCATCATTAAATAATTTCTATAATATAAAAAACTATCATTATAATAGAGTATTACTAGTATTTATTATTTCATTTTCATTCATGATATAATCATTATAATCTTGTTAACATAGGTTGTAAAACTTACCCAAATTGGAGTATGTTATAATGAAAAGACTATAGAATGCGATTTTTAATAATAGTAATATTAATTTTCTATAAGAATAATCCTTTGAAAAAAATGATTACACACAGATAAAAAAGACATAAGAAGTGGAAAAATAAAAATAAATTGAATAATAATATTACAGAACAAAATAATTTCAATGAAGAACATAATCTCCTCCTAGAAAAATTCATTATTTAGAAGGTATTTGAGAAATATAGATGGAACATATTCTGAATAATGTGGTTGAATATTATTTGGGATATAAATGAAGTAGATAAGATGGTAAAATTAAAATTTTCAATGTGTATTTGATGGGGGTGGTGGAAGG
Source organism: Viscum album (assembly GCA_963277665.1). Lineage (NCBI taxonomy): Eukaryota > Viridiplantae > Streptophyta > Magnoliopsida > Santalales > Viscaceae > Viscum > Viscum album. Next base: position 1,986,940,250 of record OY728122.1, read on the forward strand.
ATCCCTTTATAAGTGTGGGGAGTGTCACGCTTGTAAATACTAAAACCTTTTAAATATAATAAACATTAATATTTGGATAAGTGGATCCAATTTAGTCCAATTTTTATTATAAGATATTGTAATGCTACAATTTAGTCAAAAAAAGTTTCGCACAAATTTTAGTGATAATTGACACCTTGTCTCTTAGGATAACCCCCATTTACCTATTTATCCTTACAATGAGGAGATATTTTTACCAAGGTAGAATAGTTATATACACAAATATTATGATGAAATTTCTATCTAATATTGATTATACTAAATCAAAATATAGTATCAATTTTAAATTATTAAATTATAAATGTTTAAGAAATTATTTACAATAATTACACAAAATGTAATGTTTTTTAAATTTTTTCTCTAAACATAAATACTATTATACACCAAAAATGTTATGTAATTTATTCTCATGATAATTATTGATTTATTAATTAAAAAAAATTTGGTGTCTTTAAAATTGTCAAAAAAATGAACATTTCAATCACATAAATAATGATAACGATAAACAATAGTTCTCTTATTAAAATAAAATAACAGTTCTATTCCTAAAAATGTTTAAATATATTTATAAATACAAAATAATATTTTGGATATTAAAAAAAATTCTTTATAAAATATTAATTCATTCTTATATAAACAAGATGTATTGAACTTGACGATATTTTAAAGACCTTAATTTGTTACTATTCACCTAAAAAACATTTCAGAAAAATAATAAAATTTCAACCTAATTTAATATTATTTAGTTATATAAAAAAATATTTTTATTTTTAATAGTTTAAAAATTGTTAATTTTTTAATTTATCTTTTATAATGACACATATAATTCAATAAAAACTCTATATATATGAAAATAAAATTATTAAATATAAACTTCTCATATTCTTATTTCCTACCAAATATATATTATGTTTTTTCTAATTTATTATTCATATAAACAATATATAATGTCATATTTTATATATAATATAAATAGTTTCTTAAAATAAAAGAAAACTCATAACACAAAAGAATATTATTATTTTGACTAAAATATTTTACGCCTAAAATTAATTTATTCTTTTTACATTAAATATATCAAATATTTGTAGGATGTTGACATTTTATTATGATAAATATTATATCAAAAATTTAGAAAAATAAATATTTAATAAACTGTAATTAAAAACAAACACTAAATTAAATTTTCTTTTAAAAAAGATTAATTTTAAATTAAATAATTGTATACCATTTAATATGTATATTCTAAAAAATTAATTTTAATAACATATTGATATTATATAATTTATTTAAATTTTATAAATACGTAACACAATAATAATAAACTACTCATATATATAAATATATGTAATAAATTATATAAATTAAATATTATATTTTTTTATTTCATTATCATTATGAATTAATATTTTTAAATTACTGTAATATTTTATTTTAGAAAAATGTTGTCATGGTTATTTTTTAGTTTGTGGTTTTGTGTGAAATAAAATATTAAAAATAATATACATTTGAATAAAAATTAATTCTAAATTGTCATGGTGTTACTTTCAAAAACCATTAGTTCTTCATAAAAAACAATGACCTCTATAATTTAACTTACAAGAGTTAGAACTCAGAATTGGAATTTTCCTTTTATGCATTCTACATCTAGTATGACATTATAAAAAACATTAATTGAATCAAATAATGGATCTACTTTTTCTAAGAAGGTAGTTACTTGTACTATTCTATATTTTACTCCACTATCATTGCAGATAAGTTCATAGGTTCTACTTCATATTCCAATTTTTCTTGATCTTGCTATTCCTTTGGTTTTAAAATCCCTGAATAATGTAGGTGATCTAATCCACTCACGACTACATTTTTTGTATTTCTAGATTCAATAGGCTTACATTTTGTTCATTTAAAAATTATTTAGTGTTTTAAGATTTCTCATTATAGTTTGGGGAGATTAGTATACATAATTATATCCATTTATTCTTTTCCTTTCAAGAATAGTGTTTCAAAAGTTTTTTTTATTGTTCCCAATACCATGTTCAAGATTGAACTTCTTCTCCATGCATCAGTTTGAATGAGTTCTTGTAACAACATCCATACTCATATAATTTAAAAAATCTCTCAATATTATCACAACCATATTATTATTATGGAGTTATAATTTAATATTGTGTTTTAATTTTTTATATTAAAAATAGTTATGGTATTTTTAAAGTAGAATAAATAGGATATGAATGGATTAGATGCCCAATAATGACACCAAATTATGATAGTTTTTTTCATGTACCTTTTTAGAATAAAATTAATATTCATTATAGAATGATGTATCATTATGGGTCCAAGATGACCCTTTAGGTGATTAAAAAATGAATCCATTTTATTTTATTAAATATTTTTTATTATTTTTAGTGTTTTTAAATAAATGAATTAGAATTTGTGGGAAAATGAATAGTGATCAATGAAGGTAAATTAAAATTGTAATTTTTTAGAATGAAATAGTGGAGATCTAGGTATGAGTGTATATATTCATATATATCATCCTTTGCCTATTAATGAGTTAAAAAGTGATCAACACTCATTAATTCAACATGATATTATTACATCGAGTCATTCATCTATAATTTTATTACTTAATGAAAAACTATTTTACAAAAATAGGTGTAATAGTCCATATATGGTTGTATGAATAGTGGTTTAATCCATCCATTCATAGAGTTAATCAATCATCAGAATCTTATCATATACATCCACTTAGGAGTTGATACTGCATTGTACATAGTTTTAAATAACAAAACCACTCCAACTCCATCCTCCTGGATCTATTTTATGTTTTACAATAACATAATTAAAATTATTTTACTTCTTGTTTGGGAATAATAATTTTAAAAAAATTAACTGCGTAATAGTTGATAATCTCCAAAAAACACTCATAAATTTAGTTAAAAAATAATATTGTAAAGTTAATCAAGAAAATAAATTTATTTCAAGAAATAAATAAACAAAACACTAATTTACAATTTTTGGATCAAAACTATTTTTTAGTCCTCTATTTAATGTGTATAACCTATGGTATAAACATGTGAGAACATACTCAAATAATAAGGGACAATCATGTAAAATTATATACAATGAAAAAATAAAATTTACTATTACCTAAGGGCTTATATCTGATTTATTAGTTATAAAATCTCACTTAATTGCACAAGATCATCCCATATTTTATAGGATAGTTACACGATCATTCAAATTTTTATTAGATCATTGAGAAATTTAAGCTTCATCTCTATGAATAATCACTATGTGGGATTTAGTTCTTATGATCCTTTGTTTTCCCCTCCCTCCTAGAACATCCTCCATCGGGCTATTTTGGGATAGTATTTGAGGATTTTTTTTGCATGTTATAGAAATCATATGAGATTCAACCTTATATGTCATTATGTAACAAAAATGAAATTAATATGATCTATACCATTATAAATCCATTATATAATCCATTAACACTATAAAATTCCCTCAAACTAATGACAATGTTTAGCTCCATATATAGGGATGAAATGGACAATTCCTCAAATTAATATATATAAAAAATTACATATCCAATTAATAGTAAATTTTACTATTATATATCTTGAGTTTAACCATAAAAATATATTTAAATTCCATGTGTAATATTATATAGATCCACTATTCACTTCCATGATAAAGGGGAGGATCTTAAAAAATATCGTAGTCTTTCAATTTCCTCATACATAGATGAAAATCATTCTTACATCACCATAAGGATTTTTCAATTTATATTATGTATTGCCAAACATTTTTATTTATTTAAAATTTTCTATTTAATAAATTATTTAAATCATATATATGTTTTATCCTCATTGTTCCATCATTATAACCTCACAACTAGTAGGTTTCCTTTATCATATGGGGAGGCATATTTGGGAATACAAGATCTCTTAACTCTTGAAATGAGAAAAACTTATTACCAACATCATAATATGATCAATAGAATAAATATGACATGGATTTATACATTCTATGTCTATTATTACTGTGAATTTGATTACAACATATTTTCAGGGGCATGATTATGTATTATATTGTTCTAACACTTCTTGCACGGATTGGGAAACATAGTTGATTCTTAATGTACCTTCCTTAACATAATATTTTTTAATTTGTTAAAGAAAACGACTTAATAAAAAATTTATGGCATGTTGAGAATTGGATCATTGGTAGCTTGTGCTGGAATATGTTATTGTGTGGGTCAAGTGGATTCCCTATTTTGGTTTATAAGTAGTATGTTCCCTTATGGGCCCAAAAACCATTAATTCATCTAATTGAACAATTTTAAGCTATTAAAATCCATTGAAAAGAACAAATTTAAAATTAAAATTACTTCTTATTCCTATAACCCATATTATATATTTATATCGAACAAAAAAAATTAGAACACAACCCTACCTTAGAAGTGGGTTTTGGGGTATCACTTACGTTGATATGACCTTTATGATCTCTTTTACTACCTAGACCTAGATTTTGAAGAAGATACAGATGTGTGATCATTTCTATTGGAATGATTTATACCTATCATTGTTTCCTATGTAAAATATTTTAAATTTATTAAATCCCTCGATGGCATGTGTTTGGTAATGTAGCATTATGTTTAAATGATGTCCTCTAACCTTTTGGGGGGATGCAAAACATCATGCTACTGAGTCTTGTCTTGATGTTATCCAATATATATTCGATCATCTAAAGATTCCACCAGAGGGTAGGGTAATTCAAGCTATGTATAGAATAGAGGATACCACCAAGCAGTGGTGGGATGTAATAACCATGGTAGTTTACATAGATATATAGTTAGGGAAGACATACATAATATATATTATGACTAATTTACTCCCCATACACTGAGGGGTGATAAAGCTAGAGATTTCATGAATCTACATCAGGTTAGTACGTCAGTTATTGAATACTATACTTGATTGAGAGTGTTGTAGTGGTTCTCTCATACTCTAGTGGGTGATCATATCCTAAATTCTAGAAAATTTGAGAATGGGATTGTATATACCATCCGATCGTAGGTTAATGAATTTAGGTTGACACTTATTTTTGAAATAGTCAACCAAGAACATATTTTAGAAGAACATTTGATAGAGGATGATGATGTGAGTCAAGAAAGATCAGTACTTAGTGCTACTAGAGGTTCTTGTTCTCATAGAAAGATATTATTTGAAGCTAATCGTGGGTGTATCAGTAGTCGTACCCCATGTGCATACAGTTCCTGATCAATCATGAGTGTGGGAAACTAGGAGACATGAACCCATAGTGCTTATGTGATCCCATAAAATGCAAAGTTTATAGAATGATTTTCTTTATTAAGCACTTACAGATGAACTTTCGTTCAGTTCCTAAGGGGAAGTGATCTATAAAATACCATGATTAAAAGAATTCCCATTTTCATCACAACATGTGTGCAAATGGAATACCATCAACCACTCAGGCGGGGGATCCAGTCAAGTCAGAGGTAGTCATTGTCACGATTCTCAGTGATAGGAGAGAGGGTATGCTTAGGGAAGTTATTCCTAGACTCTAGGTCATGGTATTGGCCAGTTACATGTTTTACCATCTCAGATGGAGGAGGAAATCACTGGACCTTCTACTGTTAAATGTACTACTCGTGGATTCTTGATTTCAGTGTCTACATTATATGACATAGGTGTGTCTCAATAATTTCTTTATGTGAATACAATCAAAATTTTGGGCCTCAATAATGAACACTTTGTGGTGTTATGATTCCGGACACACAATTAGGTATCAAATCAGAGGTTATAATCTATTGTATGTACACTCCACTAGAGATAGGTACATATCTCTTTTTGTGGAAGGTTTTCATCATCATCAAGGAGGGATTGGTTATAATCATTAGGAAAAATTATTTAGTTCCCCATAGATCCCATATTGAATTTTAATTTAGAAGGGATAAATTTACATCATTAGAGGATGTTAAGGCCGTGAAAAAGGGATAATGGGATATTAGTGTGAGAGGAACTCAAAAAATAGTGTTTGGGTAGTGTGAAAATGAATATTTGTAGACATTTCCCAGATGATTGGATGTTTCAACCTGATGTTTTCCCTCATTCAGTGGATCTTTCAAAAGATGATTTTTCAAATGAATTTTTGGGTATACCTCTACTTCTACAGGTAAACATTACCATTGAGTTTGTTATAATAGAAACACTAGTGACCATTCCTCCAAGAAGGATGACAATAAAGTAGATTATGCAGCTCAAGAAGCATTTAGAGGATATAAAGGCTAAGGTATTCATACACCCCAGCCCATATTCTTGTTGTTCACTGATCCTTTTCACCAATAAGGGGGTGGTACCCTAGGATCTATGTGGATTTTCATCATTAAGAACCAAATTATGATATTGAAATGGTATCCATTATCTAGAAATTATGACAACCTTGATCAGATCTATGCTAGGAGAGTGTTTTTAAAGATAGATTTGATGATCAAATATCATAAATTTCATGTCAGGTCCTCAGAAATGCCTCACACATCTTTCAAAAGAATTTATGGTCTATAGAAGTACCTAGGAATGATGCTTTATATCATAATTTTACCTTCTATATTCATGTATCTTATGAATCAGGTTTTCTCACCCATATCTGGATTCATTTAGGGTAGTCTTTTTTGATGATATCATAGTAAATTCACGCTCCATACATGACCATGATATCCTTCTTGAGATCATGCTAATACACTAAGAGGGAATTTTATTTATTATAAGCTCAACAAATACCAATTTTGGATCTATAATGTACACATTATATGTCCATCATTATGTAATTAGGTGTTTTAATAGACCCATAGAATGTGAGAACTCTAGTTTCCTGAGATCAACACAATATCATATTGTAAATTTAGAGTTTCTTGGGGATAACCAGATATCACATATACATCATCTTAGACTTCTCACCTCTTAATGCACTAATTTTGGTATTGAAATAAAGGGTTTGAAATTCATGTGGCAAAAATATTAAGAAGAAGACTTTGTGGAATTTAAGGTAAGACTGACATCATCGCTGATACTAATTATTATAGATCTAGGAATGGTCTATATTTTCAACTGTTTCATATTAGGAATTTTTATTGGATCTATTATAAAGTAAGAGGAGGGATTCATTGCATGTGAGTATCATCAGTTAAGGAATCACAAGTGGAATTACACAGCACACACCGTCCTGCTAGCTACTGGAGTTTCTGAATTATACTATTGGAGACACTATCTTCATGGAGATTTATTTCTGGTGTAAAATGATCACAAAATCTTCATGTATATATGTAAATATGGATATTTGAATCCCAAATAGTGTAAGTAGTTTGAGTAATTATATATTTTATTTGATTTTGAGCATGCCTACACCCCTATGAAAGGCAATGTAGTGTCCGATTCGTTATGTCAGAAGACTCAGACTATAGATGTTTAGTAATCCAACTAGGAATAGATAAATGTGGATTTATTCTCAAGTTTAAGCTCCAGGACTGGGTTTTATGAAGAATATTGTGTAGTATGGGGCATATATGTATTCATATATGGGGTAATCTCTCAATAAGGTTTATTGAACTCATTGATGATTTGAAGAGGAATGGTAAAATGAATTACCAGTTGAAACATCCATAGATATATCGGTCTATAAATGATTTATTTCATATATCATAGATTTTACGATACTATCCAGACCCATCACACATCTATTAGATTAATCAGGTTGATATATATGTATATGTTTCTTTCAAGTAGTGTATAGTTCATATTTATGTTGGGCTATAAAGACACCCTGATTTATATTCATTCCTTTGGTACTATTAATATGATTGAACACCTGAGTACAGGATGCGACAAGGGAACTGGAAGCTGATTTACGCTCTCAATGGATGGAAGTATTTTCTAATGATAATTTTTTCCCTCTGAATCCCAACATAGTGATGAATTTATTTAATAATGGGTGGATGTAATGACCCTTAAATTCATGAAGTAACAAAGAAGTTATTTTCCAATTTTAACCTTTTGATTGATCATGGGAAACATGCACTATGACCTACGAAAGAACACTAGAGAGTCTTGGGATCATTCAAAGAATGAGGTTCCATGAAAAGGGAGAAAAGAATCGGCTACATGTTAAGAGGAAACCATGATGGCCTTCCCAAGAAGTTCATTCAACTATTAGGGTGATATCAGAGGTGTATTAGGCATTACATGGATTTTCTAAAATCGTGAGACACTTGGAAAATGCTTGTTCAAGAGTTCTTATATTATTTATTGTTAGTTTTGTCATTATTTTCACATGGTTTAGGAAATTGGGTGCCTTAACCATCCAGGGAATTCCTTAAGCACATTAATTGTGAACAGTTTGCACATATTTTTCCCAAAACATGGAAAAATGATTTTTGATAAAAATAATTTGTTTTCCATTATTTAACTGTTAATCCCTTTTCTCATTTTTCTCCATCTTCCTCTAGTGGCTCATTCGAGTTGACACCTCCCATAGCTTCCCAAAACTATCACATTATTAATTGAATAGATTTTTTGATCGAGTGTCTTATTCTTATTCTGTCTAAGGCATTGGATTCCTTAATAAGTGCTCTAGAATCCACTACGATGCAATCTGGCATTCCTTTCGTAGAATATTTCTATTTTTGTGCAATCTCAAATGCTATATTTTTAAGGTGTTAAACCATTTCTTAGATATATTACATCCAACTCCTAATTAGAGGATTCTAAAGAGTGAATATTCATCTACGTACATGATGTATGTGGTCACATAATTTTCCCCAAATGATTTTTTTCATTGTATCTATGCTATTGTACAACATGTTATCTTTTTTGAATATTCCCTATTAAAATGTTTCTTTAATTTGAAATATATTTTTTCACCTTTATACTTGTATGTTGATACATTTTTTGTTAATAAGAATTGTTTGAATCCATTTATGGACATGTCATGGGTCTTACACCTTGATTTCTCAAAATCGGTATATTTATTTAAATAATTGAAATTTGTAGTTAGGTTTTATGTTTAAGTTTATGTGGAATTTTCCAGGATTTATATTTTTTTAATGGAAACCAAGTAACCTCTTAGGTGTTTTACCCATCCTATAAATGGAATATTCCATATCTTGAATTTCATTAATGATAATGTAATCATCTAAATGATAATTGGGCCTATAAATGGAATTTCCATGCTTAAGAGATTTTGATTTGGTTGGATTTAAATATGATGTACTATATATGATGGTTATCCTTTGGTTAAATAAATTAAAATAATTGAAATTAAATGGATTTAAGAGACTGAATTCGTTGTGTTGGGTTTTTTTCTATTAATAAATTAAATAGATCATTTCAAATGATTTATAAGGGGTGGTAAGAACATAACTTAATTTATTATTATTTAAATTCTCATTGAAATTGGTGATACCTTGTATGTAATGGAACTTTGATAATGAAATGCATGATGGGGTTTGACTCATTTATTTTTTTATAAATGTTATATTCCTTGATTTCTGATATGATAAGATGGTAAGGGGACTATTGATAAAGTAGTAAAATCAGGCTTTGTTACATTAATTGTTGATTATGGAATCTTGCACAATTTTTTCTAGTTAGACGACGAGCTTGATGTTCCATGTTCTATGTTTAGAGTGTTCAAATGATGGAAGAATCACTATCTAAAGTGACATGCTTTTCATCTCCCACTAATTATGAGATAATGGCTTGTACCCCACTACTTGAGATTATATGCTTGATTATTCTGGTTATGGATGTTTGAGTTACACCTTGGTCCAGTAAACAACTAGTATTCCATGCATATAATGACTTATGACCCCACATACTTGGTTTATATAGGTGGATGAAATTTATAATTATAATATAATTATATATATATATATATTATAGTATATATATATAGTGGCTGATTAGAAATTCTACCAAACAATGAACCAAAGGAGGTACACCCACTAGGCGTCCATTAAAAACCTTAAAAAGCTGGTTATTTATTTCTTAAACATGAGTAATTAATTAATATTTATTTCTCAATATTTAGGTATGATAACTCCTTCTGTTACATTTGGAACCCATTGTGGAACCTACTAATACTTTTATCACACACCCCATTTGAGCTTCCATTGGTATGAATGATGATTATATGATTGCAAGAAGGAATAATGGAAAGGTCCATACTATAGGTTGTCAATATATTTTTCTTATTATTAGAGCATAATATTAGGGGATCATTCATATGATCAAGAAACTTATAGAGTAGCCAATTTGTTTTATATTTTACCCTTTATATTATATGACTTTATATGACTTCTCCCATGTTCCCTTTTTGTATATTGGCATGCCATGCATATATGTATCACACAATAACTTGGTTGAAATTTTATTATTAGTTCTTATGTTATTTAAGTTTCTTCACCTATTTATTCATTATGTCTGTTTATATATAATTCACCTCATGTTGAATATTAATTGACATTTTCACTATTCTAGTCTGATATGAATGTATAGTCCCCCCACCCTGTACCACCTTTACACTCTCTCTACTAGTCAGAAACCATTGGAAAACAGGAATTTCACTTGATTAAGAGTGACCTACTCGCTAAGGCCATGGGTTAAGTGGATCTCATGTCAAGACATTACCGATAGTATCCAGTGAGCCTACACAAACTATTGAACAATGTATCTTTCTTAGGAGATATAAAAGAACTGACTTCCTCATTCCTTAATGTATCGAATACTACACCATAAATAGGACCACAAGAATGATAAAAATAAACATACATATGGAAAAATCTACATTGTACCTATCTAATAGATGTTACAGTGTTTAAAAAATCGAATAATTTCCCTAAAATTATCATAATGAACGTTTTTTACATCATGTTCATGATAATGTATTCAATGGACACTACCATTAATTGATCTCGGTAATCAAAAAATAAATAGTTCTTGAGTCTCATGAAAAAAATTTAGTTGTTCCTGACACTAAATGGAGTAATTATAATCTCAATGTGACTATAACAACATCTAAATATAGTCTTTATTAAATCATATGTCATTTACCTAATATTAAGTCACCCAGAACATAGATAATTCATTTGAAAATTTACCAGATCCATTAAAATGATCATAAAAATAATCTATCATTGAATGGTTATAATAGATATTGATTGTCAATGGAATCAAACATTTTTAGAACATGAGAAACTTCATACCACCATTCAACTTCTTAGATAATAACATTGGAGATCCACACATTGACACACAAGACCAGATGAAACACTTCAACATTAAATAATCTATTTGAATCCTTTACACCAATAATATATTGGAATCATCGAATAAAGATCCATCAAAACTGGTAAATAACATAGATGAAACTCTATTTAAAAATCAATATCACATTGAGGGGGCAGTGCCCCAATAGCTTTACTGAAGTAATCAATAAATTCATTGATCACTCTAGAGAACTCTACTCATTGATCTAACATTGAACCCAATTTAATTTTCTATATTTGAGATGAAATAGGCTCTAAATTAAGACAATCTATATAAGGACCCCACTTATCAGAAAACACCAAACACTCGCCTCACACATCATAGATTACTTGTCTTATCTAGAAGTAATAGAAGATTACAACCACAAAAAACCAATCCCATCCATGTATGAAATTCTTTAGGTGAATATGTATCATGAATAAATACCCATAGGATTAATTATTCCAATTATAAGATGAAAACACCAACACACACCAAGGAGAATAAACTGATCTGAGACTATATTAGTCAACACTAGGGGAACCTTAATCATCTCCACATTGATCCCCGAGAAAATAATGATGTTATGTTCTATAATCATTTGAAAAGACTCCAAAACATATAATTAAAAAACATAGTTGATCATAAAAATATATTTCCTTATAAAAAATCATATCATTCTAGAACTATACTATCCAAGGACTATCAATGATCGCGTTTATCTCCAATAACTCACTAGGATAACCAATAATCACCTCTATGGAAATACCCGCATATAAATCCTTTGGATAAGGAACAATATGGGGTTATCATTTAACTAATTCATTTATACTTATCTGAATATAATTCTACTGCTCACTATATTGATAAGGATTCTAAGGAATGTATTATTAAAGAAGAACTATGAACTGACCACCAAAACAATGGTACCCCCAAGGAAAGGTATGAAAATAAAAAAATTAGTTATGATGCACTCTAAAAAAGAATCGCTTCTGGCATGATATTATGGTTGATTAATGACAACTACAGGATATAAAGAAAATAGTTGAAAATTATTGATGTCAAACAATTTTTACTAAAATAATATACTTCATCAATACCTCGGGATCTCTCTCTATAACTATACTCCTTAATAAGATCTGATTAAATATCTCTTGAGGTCACACTAACCGTTTGTGAATCCTCTTGATGACTACATCATTCTTAAAAAACTATAAATACAATGGCAACATAAATAGTGAAATTACATTCTAACTAGCTATTTACAAAGCCTCTTTGAAATATTTTTATTTGGATTAATCATCATTGAAATTTTATGAGAAAAAAAGAGACGATTCTTGAATAGAATCCTAAAATCATGAATTCTTATAGTCCCCTTCTCATTGAAGATAAAATAATTCCTCTTCAACTCAATAAATGTGGTTTAAAATAAATATACACCTTTTTAAACCATCCATTGAACCCCCACATTCTTGTTCTTGATATGAAATATAATTCACCATTTTCATGAAACACTTATCTAACAACAAACTGCAAACATGAACTAATGATTCGATCAAAAACATATCAAGAATAAAGAGATAAGTATTTTATTAAATAAAATAATTATTTCTAAATTAGAGGAAGTACCCCCATACATCAACGATCCCTTATGATGGAGAACATGCATTATCCTCCACTGAAATTTATCCTCCTTATTGAGGCCAACCCTCTGGTGGTCAACCAGATCATCTTTCTACACATCAAAAAATATTAACTCTTGATAAATGAAACCATGTTCTATACCTAAGATCATTAATAAAGTATCTTTATTACATTAGTTTGGAATATATTATGTATTATTTATTTGGATTCATTTCCACATCCCCAAATTCACTCTTATTGTTGCATAATCCTAAAAATACAGGTGTATATACCTCTCATATGTCTCTAACATGTAATAAAAATAATCTCACATGTGGTGATTGATAGGATTATGGTATATTTAATAGATCACAGGGGTCTTTACTCACATGTTTCCTAGAAATACTTCATTGCTATCTCATTCACTAACAATGAATATTAATTTTTTCACAGAAATCCTTGAAATACTTATTAGTTCCTAAGTATAAAATATATCCCTACTCAATTGCTGGGAAAGAAGGTGTATAATGGTGTTTTCATAATCAATATAAAAGTTAATTATTTTTATTATACTGATAATAAAATTTTATGACAAGTAAGTATATTTATAAGAGGGTGAAGGGGTAATAAATTTAAATAGGTTGGGTAAGAATATTACCTCTTCTTCGAGAAAACTAATTTTGATCCTTTTATAAGGAACAAAATATTAGTCTTTTTAGGTGAAAATAACCTCAATAACTTGTATATGGATGTTAATAATTGTAATGGGAATGACTTTATCTAGATATATGGGTCAAAATTAGGTTATGTGACGAGGGAGGATATTCCATTTATAATTGAGATAAGGGGAACCATAAGATATTTTTTGAAATAAAAATATAATATGAATATTAAAGATTAATGTGTTTAAAATGGGTATGAATTGAAATAAAAAAGTATCTAGGGTTGAATAAGGGATTCTAATTAATCTTTTACATGTTTGGAAATAATTTTATTCAGAATCTTTTTTGATTAACTTATCTCTTAATTATTCTTTACCGTAATCGTAGTAACCTATTTTATTCACAAAGGGAAAATAATGTTACTATAAATAAATAAGTGACTCGTATATATACCATTGATGATAATTTCAACTAAATTCCACTCACATGACAAAATATAATATGATTATGTATTTTAATGAGAAAATTGTTTATGTCATTTATCAAACTATTTATATAATTTTAATTTAAATACATCATAATAAAGGATAAATTCAAATATAATCGTATAAAACATAAATAAAAATTCGTATATATCAATAAAATTCATTATGGACAATAATTATTTAAATTTATATTAGTTTTAATAATTTTGAAATAATTTATTTTTCTTTTCATGTTATTTAAAATAAATTCTATCATCATTGCACAAGTATTTATTATAATTGCCTAGTTTGTAAATAAAAAATATAAATTTATATGATGAAAATAATTCCATTAATAAAAAATAGTCATTTCAGTTACCTCATCTATTTTTCTCTGTATGTGGACTCATAAAATATACTAAAATCTAAGAGAGTGAAATTTTGTAACATTTTTTATTTAAAATATTATAAGCATAGTTTTAAAGGATATGTGTCAATTAAAAAAAATAAATTTAGAGAATATGGTGATTGGTGCTTAATTAATTCCATACAATAATTATTATGGTTAAAAGTTATGGCCTTATAAGTTATTTTTTATCCATGATTAACCTGATTTACACTTTATCGAGGTGGTAAATCTTTCCACACTTTATATTAAAATTGAATATAAATGGAAGGAAACTATTTTAGAAAAATTAACCAAATGATTCAAAATATTTAGTACATTTAATTTAATTCCATAACTATAAGTGGATGAAATTAATTTTAAAATATGTCATAAAAAATCGATGGAAATTTTTTTCAGTAAAATTTTGTTTTTATTAAACATGCATTTTTTCATGTATAGATAGTTTATATTAAAAAATCAAATATAAAAATTATTTTACTAAAGCTAATTGGATTGATAATAATACATTAGATTAAATAATTTACTTTTAAAAAATTTTAAAATAAATTGGATCTTTGGAAATGGTTGAATCAAAAATAAAATTTTCAATAAATTTTTATCATTATTCAATGGAAAAACATTATTTTCAGAAAAATACCATAGTTTAATCCTACGATAATTTTGAAATGCTGATTAAAAAATTGATATTATTTTGATGAAATAAAATTTGCACATATTCCGAAAATTAAGAATAATATATTATCAGCAAAATAAATAGAGTCATTTTTTAGGAAAATTTATCTTTGAATCATAATATAAAATTAGTAATAATAGAGTGATTAATATCTAAGAAATTATAAATAGATTTATATTTAGTGGTAAATTGCTATATATTTCATAAACTTGTCAATTATATTCACAACTTCCAAATTAATAGCTAGGTTTTATATTTGACATTAAATAGTAGTATTTTAATCTTGCATCGTGGTTCATTAAAACATTGTGCTACTTTAACCTCAATATGTTGAAGATAAAAAATAATTTAAAGATAAAAAATCTCTAAAATATCAGGGTGTTATATTTCAACCATTTTACCATTTTTTTCCTCAAAAATTTATCTTGTTCTCTATAATCATGGGTTTGATATGTGATATTCTTTTTTGAAAACACTCATATTGAAAGGTGTTAATAAAATATCCACTTATAATAGGAAACAAAATGTATGATGTTCAACTCATATAACACATAACTAGGTTTACAAAGTGGAGAATTTATGATGGATTTGAAACCATGTATATGTAAGTAATATATAATTCCCAACGAATGATGGAGAGTGGTAGAGAAAAACGATATGATAAATTTAACCACAACAAAACTAGAAAATTTTTATTGGTTAACAGACCTTATATTTTCCTTTATGAAAATTAAATTGGTACATTTTTTATCAAACATCCCTTTAATCAATGTATAGGGATTATTTTACTATCCAGTTGAAGATCATAAGTAAATATAATTACTTGATTCCATTCCATGTCATAATAATATTATAAACCTTTGGTTGTGCTTTGATCTACTTCCACATCATCTCTTACTCTAGGAAATAGATATTTGTGATGAATGGTTCATACCT
Source organism: Viscum album (assembly GCA_963277665.1). NCBI lineage: Eukaryota > Viridiplantae > Streptophyta > Magnoliopsida > Santalales > Viscaceae > Viscum > Viscum album. The sequence continues at coordinate 1,986,956,386 of OY728122.1, forward strand.
GAAGAACATTTCATGAGAATTGAGATAAATAATTCATTCTATTGGCCACTGAATATTTTCCAATACCAAAGTGGTTAGAATAGGTTATGATAAAACATAATATAACATCCAAAAAGCATATTAAAATTTTAACAAAATCAATTTCACATGTTGTTAAGCCTAATAAACCACTAAAATATTACTGACTATTTTGAAAACACTAAAATTATTTCCTCTCATATATATCCATGATCTACACAATAATAATTTTAATCAATCATAATCAATCCTATTAAATTTTATATACCTTGACGATATATTATCTAATGTGTTCTAATAATTTCCCAACAGGTTATAATAAAATCATATATGACCCTAAATGATATTTGACCCCTTATTCATTAAATACACTCTTATCTTATCAAAAAATATTTTCATGAGTAATTTGGGTTCATCCTTGAACTGATAGATGATAATATGTTTATTCATAATATAAAATATTATTTCTTTTTTCTACAAATATTTATTGAGTATATGTTGGTATAGCTAATAAATCCTTATACTGAGATCTATTTTTACAAAGGAAAATATTTATTACGGGATTATTCATTAAAAATAAATATAGAATCCCCTTATATTGATTGGATTATATTATTTTCCTATCAATCATGATCCACTCCTAGAGCTGTAATTGTAGATGATTTCACTTTTGTTAATTGACTTTATTGGTTTTTACAGCTTACCATAGTCATTCGCATTTATATTATGGAATTTATTATCAATGATCCATGAATTGTTTTATAGAATAGATGTGTGAGGGGTGAAATTTTTTGATCTATTTCTATATTAATTTCATTGACTATAATCTTTATATCACTATGATATATATTTTTATGATGGAAATTCTTACTATAATTGAATCATTTTCTTCATCCTTTCATGAATTCACCAAATATTTCCATCCTAATTTTTTTATAGTAAGCGGTTAGAAATATTTCTTCCTCCATGTAACAAAATACTGGATGATCTATAAAACCCTATCATCCTTTTATTATCACCAGAACCCAAATTTTTTTCATCATCCATAACCACATTCAATGAAATTCAAATGATTTATTCATTGCATCTTAATTCCCTTCTGTATAATTCATTTCAATGACATCGATTTTAAAAAACAAAGTATTTATTTATTTTTCGTTTAACGATAATGATTAAACATAAATAATAACTTTCAAGTATTTTAAAAATTTCCTCTAAGGTACCAATGGATTTTCCATCATTATACTTAAGGTAAATAAATTCCTCTTCAATTTTTATATATAGATTATATGGGATGTACTTACTAAAAATATTCTATTAAAATCATCTTATTACATGGATCCAATTTCCATTTCTTAACTCTTACTATTAATAGTATTCCACAATTATAATTCCTATCCCTAAAAATGGTAATAATCTAGGTAATTTGTTTCATGGAATGAGAAATGAAGAATAGAAAATATCTATTCCATCGCATTGATCCATTTCTCATCAATCTGTGGATTAAAATACCCCTAGTTGAATGGAGGTCATTATCATATGAAATATTTAATAACATGTTACTCCCTCTATTATGAATTAATATGTTCTTTATGATATGTATTACCCCTAATAGCATGGGAGTGGTAATTTAACATAGTCACAAGATATTTCTTCACAGAGAAAAAGAAATTTGGTTTCACAGGGGGATTGATCATTCAATTAGCTATTACATTTGGTGTTCACAATATTCCTTGGTGATAAATCCATTGACTAAAACAAAAAAGGTTTATTTTCAACAATGATAATAATATTTAAAAATAATATAATCATTAGAAATAATATAATGTAAAAATAAATAATAATGAATTTTTTTCACTCTATAAAACCATAGGTTTAACCTTTGTTATCTGTAATCATTAAAATACATTTGGATGTAATCTTATACTTAGACTTGTTCCCAGGGTTCACATTAAATTTACCTCCTCTAGTTCTCCAAAGGATAACTAAACCATGATCTGATCCCAACTATAATGAACAATAGTACTCATACTTATATATTTAATCCAAAATGATGTATCATAACTACCTAACATTTCGATCGATTCAATAATAATTCTAGTATAATTTCCTTAGATACATGGAAACAAAAAATATTAGTTCATAAATGATCTATATAAAAAACCAACTAAATGATTCATAACGTGTACCCTTTAGAGAAATATCATTTAGAAAACCATTCAATAAAACCTGGGGAATGGAAATAGAAGATTTAGAGACCTCAAATGCACAATAAATTTAAATAAGAGAGATTTAAATGGTCATATGACCATAAAATGAGCATAATGGTGTGATAATATGAGATTAACATTTGTAATGTAATCCTATCATATCATTGATAAAAATATTGAGTCTTGGAATTAATCATTGTAGTTTATAAGACATTAATCATAAAATTATAAAATAACTTGAGGTATAAGATCTTATCATTTGAATAATACATAAAATTACGTCATAATCATAAATTTAGAACTTTTTGAACATAGAAAAAGGGAAAATCACTTATTAATGTAAGGAATAGAAATTAGGACCTGACAAAAAATTATGGACATGAAACCATGTCCATGCCTATTCCTATGGACATGAAAGATATTTCCAAACATAAACTTATGGATATCAAACCTAGTCCATGCATAATATTAGGGACCAGAGAACTAGTTCCACACATAAAATTATGAATATGAAATCCAGTTTACACATAACATATTTAACAAATAATTTGTCTCTATTTTCTAACTTTATTGGAGAATGATAATAGTCCCACTAATATCATAGTGAAAGAAACACATATGTGTGAAACAGGATCATAGACCATTCAACATATTATAATTCGAGAAAATAAATGGGTTTCATAATTTTTTTTCTATATAATATATTTAGAATTAAAATGATTTTATTCTTGGATAACATAAAGAATAAGTATAATCAATGGATATTTTTATTTATTAATATATATACAATTAGTAGGTCATTAAATCATTCTTCAAGAAAAAAAAATTTCAAATTTAAAAATCATATTTCATAATAAAAGACTATGAACATAATAAAGCAATCATTTTCTTGGATAAAAACATTATAACTTCTAATAGACGATTAAAATTATATAGGTGTTATGATAATGATATATCTTGTTTATGTATTATAATTTTTTAAAAAAATTCCTTGAATTATTTTATAAAAAATTTCAAAAAGTACCTCATTAGGAAAATAAAAAAGATTAATTTTTAAACAAAATTAAAACATTGGTAGAAATTAATTTAAAACTTCAATATATAATAGGAGAAGAACATCTTTAAAACTTTTTTATAAAACATGGATACTGAAATAAAATTTCTTATAGAGAACAATGAGGAGGATTTTCAGTACAAAAACTACTTTTATTTCATAAATAATTAAATTCAATAAAATTAAAGGAAGGAATATAATCTAAATAAATAATTAGATGAGAATAATATGTAATGGATTAATTAGAAAAATATAATATAACTATCATAATGGAAATTTAGTTATAAACTATAATAATTAAAATATGATGAAAACCAAAATTCCTTACCTCATGTTTCTCATGTCCTCATCCATGGTAAAATACATAGTATAAAAAATATGGATTTATTATAAATTTATTGAATTACCATATTTATTTCTATCATACCATTTCTAATTTAGATATGAAACTTTTCTAGCCATTTATTAAGATTTTTTAAATAAAATTAATTCTTTTGTGATAACTACATTGTTTTCAAAGTATGTTTTGGTTTCAAACTAGTAGTACATATTCATTTAGTATGTTTTAATAATTAACATAATTTTATAATTTTATGAGAATAATATATATTCAATATATACATACATAGTAACATATTTAAAATTTATTTATAGAAAAATTAATTACGTCATTCAGGGTGACAATAGGCCATACAAATACATTAATGCTATTTTTATTTTTTAATGATGGAAAAAAGTAAAGATTAATTAAAATTTATAATATCACTATTGTGTAATATATATCATATATTGTCATAAAATTTTTCCACATTAAAATCCAAATAATATATAAATAAAAAATGAATCACATCGCTTCATGGAGGTGGTAGTCCACACGTACACAAAAATGATATTGTCATTTTCCAACGGGTTGAATGGTAATAAAGAAGGTTTTATATTATAAATAAATAAGTGAAATTATTTCATAATTATAATATATAATAACTTAACCCAGTATAATACTCATATACAAAATATATTGATGTGAACTTAGTTGTATCATTATGTGGAGATGGTATGTTGTATGTACACATTAGCTATAGTTTCACATAACACTTAATGGGAGAGATTTTGTATAATGTATTTTTATTAATAATTATATCATTTTAGTATATTGATCATACATATGTTACACTTTTATGATAAATACAAAATTTTAGAAGCATTAGAATAGTAAATATATTGACATATGTTATGTAATATGATTACTTCTTCTTTCAGGGACCACCAATAGATCGTTTCTCAAGGAAAAATGGTTGAAATTTTTTGGCGAAAAGAACCTCTAGATATTATCCAAGAATGTTTAAAGGAGGAATTTTAATGGTTAAATCTAGTAATATGACTGTAATATGTGTAATGATATGAGGGTGGGAAAGTTCTTTTATAATTGAGGCGAGGAGAACATTTGGAATTAAAAAAAATTAATAAGACTATTCTGGATCTGAATGCTTTAAAATGGTAATAAATTAGAGGAAAAATTGAAAAGTTTTGATATAAAATCATCTAATAAAATTATTAGATTTTTTTATATAAATTTAATCTCTATCATTTTGATTAACCTCTTGGGTATTTATTTTTGACCTTAAATGCGGTAACCACTATTTTAATCACACTGGGTTAATAATGTTAGAATAGTTGGAAAAGAGACTTGTAAAATTATCATAGATGATGGATTAAAAAAATATTCCATTAAAATGATCAAAGATATGATTTTAATGAATTTTAAATAAATTATTATTTAGATAAAATAGAATTAATGCAAATTTTTACACTATTCATTTAATTTAACATTAATTTTATCTACAAGAATGGTAAATGAAAATGTTATCCGATAAAAATTCCCTAAGATTTCAAATTGAAATATAAAATTTATAATAAAAATTAATTCCTCTAAATTATATTTGTAATAGTTTTTTAAAATCAGTTATTTTATATTTCTATTAATTTAAAAAATAATATATTGGAGTTTAAAATGAAATTTTGGTAATTATATAATTTTTAAAAACATGATATGAATGATTACAATGAATATAATTTCATTAATTTTATTATTTCATTTAGGTTTGTTTGTATCATTCTTCTATTCCTATGTGAGAACATAATAAATATTTAAAACTAAGAGAGTTAAATTTTGTAACATTCTTTTCTTTTCATATTTAAGGGTCAATTCCATGGACATGTATCCATTAAACAAGTAAATTTTGTGACTATGATTATTATGGGAAAATTAAATACCACCAAAAAATGATGTTGATATGTTAAATCCTTATCACATATCTTTATCCAAGATTAACCCAATTTACCCTTCACTAAGGATAAAAATTTTACCCCTAATATTATTCACAATATCTATAAATTAAAGAATAAAATTTATGAATTTTTAACAATCATATTATAAATATCGAATAAATTTTATCAAATTAAATAAATTTAAAAAGATGAAATTAGTTTTAAAAAAAGTGTTTAGAACATAACAAAAAACATTTTATAGAAAAATATTATTTTCCCTAAATATACATTTTTGTAAAAAAATAATTTTATAAAAAAATAATCTATAAAATTGATTCCAATGAACTAAGTTTTATTTATAGAAATATAATTGAACTATTTTTTTAAACTTTTTAAAAATATAATGTAACATTTCAAATGGTTTAAAAAAAACTATTATTTTCAATAACAATTGTGATTTTTCACTATACATAGAAAAGTATTTATTTTTATAAAAATATGAAAAACTCACCCTAAGATAATTTTGATAATTTGATTAAATAATTTATATTATTTTTAATGAATAAAAATTTAATTATCCTAAAAATTAATCAAATATTTTCTCCCAATAATAAATGAAATCAAATTTGTTGAAGATATATTTTTTAAGAAAATAAATAACTTTACTAAAAATTCATTGATTATTTTATAATAATTTGTCTATAAATTTATATTAAGTTGGATATTTTAAAATATTTAATAAATTATTTAATAATATTTATACCGTCCATGTTAAGAGATATGTTGTGATAGTAGAATTAAATGATAATATTTTAATAGTGTATTGTGGATCAGTTAGACTCAATGTATCATGTAACACATGGTGTCTAAGAAACATATTTCTTTAAAGAGATATATTTTTTGAAAATATCATAGTGTAACACTAGTCAAAAATAATAATTCATAACCATATTAATATATTCAAATTAGTATTATTAGTATTTTGAAATATATTTTTATTAATTTAAAAAATAAAAAACATTACATTACATCCCCCTAAGGGAGACAAAATCATTACTCCTGCATACGTGCAGAAATCCGCCTCAATGATGTGATGTGGTTTATTTTCATCACCATCTACCGTGGTTAGTGTTATGAATTTATTTGGTGATTAAATATGTTTTCTATGTCATGATTAAAATTATTAAATTATTCTTTTAAATATACCTCCATTCTCTATATTCATCGAGTAATGGGATTATCTATAATACACACGGCGGAGTACCACTTCCAAGAATAATGAGTTTCTTTTTTAATTAACACTAATCGTTTGTAGTTTCTAGAATTTATTTAATAAACATATATTTTTTATAACATATTTATGCTTATATATATTTCACATTACCATTTTGTAATAAAATTCTCTTATACATTATGTCATTTTAACATGATAGCATATAGGTTAACATAACTTCCTATGTAAATTATTTTGTAATAATTATGTCATAAATTTTTATGGGATTACATATAATAGTAAAATCATGAAATAATTATATATTTATTATTTTTAATAATTTTTTAATGGTTCTGTAAATTTTTGAAATAATTATTAATACATCACATTTCAATCATTAAATAAGTCATAAATATGTTTATATCGTATTCTCTTTTCAGAAATCATATTCATTTGTTTCAACTAATAAAAATTTTAAATAAATAATTATAAAAAATTATTAATATACCATTACCAACAGGGGAATCATTAACTTGAAAGCAATTAGTGTGAATCAATCCCATCATCATGTTGTTTTTTTGAAATAACCAACTGAATGTTCTAACATCACGTAATGAAAACAAAAAATGAACAGTTAATATATTTATAACAAATGGTTCTATATTAATTATATAATATTTTTATTTTTTATATTAAAATAAATATATTTTATTTTATTTTATTTTTTCATTATACATGTGGTTAGAGAATGGTTTAGTTTGCATGAATTCTTGTCAAGGGTTTCATCTGTAATATTCCTTCACTAAGAACAAATTATTTTTATGAAACTAATTATTTTTAAATAGTTTTTATAATATTTAATGGATATATAATATTATTAATTATATTTATTCCTGATATTTAAATACATATTATTGCCAAAAATAATTTATTGGCTGTTATTACAATATTTATTTAACTATAAGGGGTATTAATCTCAAATTACTATCTTTTATACATGTTCTATAATGAATATGATTTATTTCAAATAGGGTATATATAGACTAATTGATATTTTATAAAATAATATTCGATATATTCCTGTTAATTTATGTTTAATTTTGAAACCTATATATTTCAAGATGTTTTGAATTAGAAGATCCTCAAATTGTAAGGGATTTTTATGACTCAAATATTTTATATGGGCCATTATCACTATTCATTGACAATTATGTTCCATGATTGATGTATTATACCTTATTTCTATGTCATATTTTATTTATACCTTGTAGGGGGAAATAACATTTCACACCATGGACTTCTTCCTTGATGATTATATTATTTCATGAAAATGAAATTTGGTTAATAATAAATCACATTTCTCTTTATGAAATTTTATTCCATATCCATATTTATCTATAAAACCAATGTTCTTTATTACGTAGTTGAAATAAATATTTTTTCAACAATTAATACTTGTATTCCCAAATATTTATTTTTTATAATGTTTTTATTAATTTAACGATGTATTTTATTCAAAAAACATATTTTAAAATATCCAAAATTATATTTTCCTTGACATTATCTAATATTAATTTTTTTGTTCACATTTCTAAATTTGATTTATTTCTTAAGAAGTCCTATGTATTTGAATTTTTTAGGATGTAATGATATAAAATGTTATTTATTTTTCCTAAAAAATTTTATTTTGTAAAGTGATATGAAATTCATTTGTATTTTAGATTATATTAATAAATGATTTCATGATGAAAAATTATTAATTTTAATTTCACTACCATTTTCAAAAAAAATTATCCAACAGTATTAGGGTTTATAAGTCACCCTATATGTTCTTATTTTAGACATTTCTTTTTGGATATCATATTTTTTTATATAAAATGATCATGATTTTTTATGTGATACCATTTTGAAATGTATTGAAACAAAATTTAATTTCATATTTTAATGATGATAAGATGAATGAATTGTTTTTTTCCATTCATATATATGTATTTCGATTTGGGGTTGTTCGATATCACCCATAGTTGCATTTGATATGTTTCATATCTCATGATAAGATAAAATGTTCTATTATTGAGATGTGGGAATCTTTGTTCACAACATTGTTTTATAAATGATATACAAGAGTCATTGTTAACATGTTCTTAGTGAAAATGGGATATGGTAAGATTTTTTCAAATGATTATTTAGATAAGGATTTTTGGGAATATTTATTCCCTATTTTTTGCGTGAACCAGATCTGGGATTCTTTGTTAAGAATATATTTAATTCTTATGTTTTTAAAAACTATTTTTTATATTATTACTCAATGAAATTCCATATTTCAATTTTCTTATGGTAATAATCATTGTCTAATGATTAATGTTTCATTGTTTCTCACACATTATCCCTGATATAAGTCATTTTTCATTTGAGAATACATGTATTTATTTCATGAATTATGGACAACTAATGTTATTCTATGTTATTTTTAATATTAAATTTTACCCCTACCCATGTTTTCACATATTATTAGGATCATACTATTTATGACATGTTGATAAATATCACACAATGGAAATTTTATCTCACCCCATTCTCATGTTTTCCATTACCCATGATATGATTGTATGTATAAAATTTTAAAAGGATAGAATGGATTCTTAAAGAGATTCATTATTTAGAAAGGATTTTAGTAGAAAATATTCTAGCAACAGAAACATTTTTCATTTGTATATGTTAATATTTGTGAGATGTATTATCAAAATAATGTATTCAATGTAATATTTATGTTCTGTTTGTCTTGGGTCACCATAGTTTGTATCGTATAAGGATTGAGATATTTTTTAGTATATATTTTTTATTTTTGTGATTCATTTATACAAATATAATTTCCAACATAGGGATATTTAAAAGGTATTATACTATGTATAGTAAAACATAATAAGGTTTTTTTAAAATAGATATTTTTTCTCTATAATAAATTATAACCCTCACTAGATTTTAAAAGATGATGCAAGTGATAGAAAAATGTAACCTGGCTTAATTACTATAAAAATAGTGTACTGGGTATTAACTCTATCATCACATAGGTAATGATAAATAAGCATAACTAAACACCAAGTCTTAATATATTTATTGTCACACCCCGACCGCAGATGTCTTTATTTTACTTCTTTCTTGGTCCCGATTTAAATTTTTTTTGAGGTTTAGTTGTGTCGGCGGTTTCGTGCCGGTGCGCGGTCATCGCATCGCTAGCGGTGATCGTTCGTTCGGCCTGGGTGACTATGTGTTCGCCCGGCGTTTTAAATATTAATGTTTTTACGTTGACTTTTTATTATTATTACTTTTTGAGTTGCGTTATTATTATTGTAGTTATTTTCTGTGTATAAGTATATATATATATATGTATATATATATACACATATGTATACACTTTAATACGTTATGTTTATATATATATAATGTATATATGTGTATATGTTTATATATAGGTATATATATATATATGTGTTTATGTATGCGTATATCTACACGGGTATTTTGATTATAATAATTATTATTAAAATTAACTAACTTTTATTTATTATCATTATTCTATTACTATTATTATTATTATTATTATTATATATTTTATTATTATTATTACAATGTTTTACTATTATTATTATTATACTTATTAACATTTTTATTATAATGTTATTATCATTATTATAATAATAATAATTATTATTTTTATCACATATATATATATATATTAATTTAACCCTAATCCTACCCCCCTACCCAACCGCCACCCCCGTTCCCCTTTTCTCTCTCTCTCTCCCTCTCCTTCTCCTCTGTCTTTCTCCTTCCCCCCCCCCTCCTGGTTCGACCGGCACACCCTCCTCCTCCCGTCGATGTGCCCCTGCCGCCTCCGCCAGCCGACCGCCGGCCTCCTCTCTGATCCGGCGCGACTCCGCGCTCCCCCAACTCCCGGCCCTCCGGCGCTCCGCCCCGCTCCCCTCCTGTTCCCGTCGCCGACCTCGTCCCCCCCTGCTTCTCTGCCTTGTGTCGACCCTGTGTGCCGCGCCTCACCTCCCCGTCGGCGCCCCTTTTTCCCCCAGCTCCGCACACCCCGGCGTGATTCCCCTCCGGCACCGCTCAAGCGACCTCCCCCTATCCCGGCTCCCTCTTCCCCCTTGTCCCGGCCCTGCTCCCGCCGCGCCCTGCACTCAGCAGCCGCCGCTGCCGTCTCCCTCGCGCGATCCGCCGCACCCATTCACCCTTCCCCGACCCTCTCCGCCGCTCCCCATCCCGCGCACTGCTCCCAGCCACCCCGGCTGCCGGCCCGCACCCTCCTGCCTTCGTCCGGCCTCCAACTGCCGTCGTCCGGCGACCCTGCCTGCCGCCTCCTCCCTCACCGCGCTGCGTGCTCCCTCCCCCTCCCACTCCATTGTATGTTTTTGTTTTTTTTTATTTTGTTTTTATTTTTATTTTTTTATTATGTTAATCTCATTTATTTACATTTTTTTATATATCTAGCATTTTAATATTTTTATCATGTTAATATTATTATTATTATTATTATTATATTATTATTATTATTATTATGTTAATATTTTTCTATTATTGTTATTATTATTATCATTCTTATATTATATTATATTATTATTATTATTATGTTAATATTATTTTATTATTATTATTATTATATTATTATTATCGTTACTATTATTATTAAATTATTATTTTATTGTTAATATTATTATTATTATATTTGAGTTATTATTATTACATTAGAATTATTATTTTTAATATGTTAATGTCTTTAATATTATATTATTATTATTATTGTGATTATATTATTGTTACATTATTATTATACTTATCAAATTGTTATTGTTATGTTATTCTTGTTATTAAAGTATGTTATTACTATTATTATTATTATATTATTATTATTAATATATTATTAAGGTTATTATTATTATTATTATTATTATTAAGTTATTATTTTGGTTATGTTATTGTCATTATTATGATTATGTTATTATTATTATTATTATTATATTATTGTTATTATTATATTATTATTATATTATAAACGTGCTAAATTATTATTGTTATTATTATTGTATTATTATGATCGTTCCATATTATGATTGTTATTATATCATTATTATTATTATTATTATATGCTGTTATCATTATTATGATGTTACTGTTATCACCATTATTATTTTCACATTATTATTATTACAATTTTTATTAATATTATGATATTATTATTATTGCTAAACTCGTTTAATGGTCTTTTGTTTTAGGACCGGTTTGACGGCGCAATACGGTGCGACCATTACGCAACGGGAGTTTTGCGCCATGTCGTTTTTCGTTCCGAGCTGCGTCTTGAGGTAGGTCTCCCTTTACACTCACCTTTAAATTTAGAATTTATTTATTCCTTGAATTTTTATTATGTTTCATTAAATTTAAAAGTATTATTAAGAAGTTATCTATAGTTTGGTGATCTGCTGATGATGAAAGTTTTTTTAATTCTAGCATTTCATTAAAAGCGTTTTCTTGGATTTAATTGTGTGCTTCCATGGTAGTGTTGCTAGATGGTTCTTCCTGAATAATGAATGACACGTTAAATTGTGTTTTGAAATGTTTTTAGCGTGTGTAAATTAGTAGATGTATTGTTAAAAAAAGGGTGTTTCTTAGAACCTGGATTAGAGAAAATGACCGTATGTCCATTAAACTTGATTTTGGAAACTTAAAGTGTGGTTCTTGGTTGACGAGAAATGTTTTCCTTTGTCGCGTGAACAAAATTTAGGATTTCATTTGAGAAATGGTGTTCCTTCAAAAAAATGATTTAAGGCCCGTTTGGCTCTTGATATAAGTGGGTGCGTTTGGATATTGGAAAACGATTCTACTTTTGGAACCAGTGTGTTTTTGGTTTAATATGCTGATTTGAGTTTCTTAAATAATGTTCTATGTGTGTTTCTGGTTTTCAATGGCATGGCGTGTGTCATATCCCTCTGGAAATGTTTTAGTGTTAAATGTTAAAAATGTAAATGATATGACGGCCCGGTTGGCACTTTAATAAATGTGAAGTGATTATACATATATATATATATACATACCTATGAGGGCATTTCTACAGGGGGACTTCCCTTCGAGGGTTGTCGTGTAGCGATGTCCGTGTAAGGGGTTGGCAAGTGCGGTGAGATGAGTTACGCATGCGAGGGTCTCCAACTTACACAATGTTAATAAACCACCCTGGGTTCCTGGGAATCTTGTAGATTATCGAGTGACGGTTGCTTGTTAACCCGGATTAGACTGGTTGGTACCCCCTGGAGTCGTGGACAGGCCAGGTGGGATGTGCCACTGGTTGGCTATTAGGGCGGCCAGTTGGTTATTGACTATGGAGTACCATGCCGGCAGGTAGTCTGAACCCGAGTACGTCTAGGGGATTTCTAGGGATGTTTAGGATCGCCCATGGTTATTGCTGATAACTTATGGTTTATTTTGCATGCACTTGGTTTTCCTTGCTTGTTTCCCTTTACTTGCACTTATTTTCCATGCTTGTTTACTTTCAGTCATTCTTCACAGCCTATACTGTTAGACTTTGGGTAAAATGGTTTTTCAAATGAAAATGCTTAATTCTCTTTGGGTTAGATGTGAAAATGTAACACTTTTCTTTTCAGAATGAGTTTAAAACTAATGAAATGTAACTAACTATCGAAAAAGAATAAGGGAAATGTCTCGTGTTTGATTTTCAAGTAAAGCATTATGAAAAAATTACTTTTATACACTATAGTTCAAACCTGAATTATGTAGGTTCATTATTTACTGGAGGTGCATTGGGATTTGTTGTGGGGCTCACCTACTAAGTACTTCTTATGCTAACGCCTATCTTTTACCATTTCAGTTGCAGGTTCCTTGTGTCCAGGTTTTCCTGGCTTGAGTCGCTCAGCGAGGGAGCAATGTTGGTTGTAGTTGGGTGGTGACCCGTGAGGTCACGTAGAGGTATGTCGTGGTGTAGGTTTGTTTATGTCTTTAGTGTTTGTTTGCTTGTTTAGTTTATAGTCGTTCTTTTGATCTTGTTTTTAGTTTGGGCTGAAATCGTTCCCAATGATTGAAAAAAAATTAATGCCCGACACTTGTTGCCATCCCGGGGGGATCGGGAACGCCCCTCGGGACTTGCCGTGGACCGGCTCAGGTGACTGGTTCAGGGTCGACCCGGGCTGGTTCATGACAAAATGGTATTAAAGGAGGTTCTTGTTATTTGGGTTGTCCGGTAGAAGGAGATTAGGACTGTCGGAACTCGAGGGGTAAGTACGGGAAGAGCGTCGCGAACTCTTGCTCGCACTGATCCTCGAGTTACTAGGGGTAGTTCGAGAATTGTGTCCTTTTCTTTCCTGGTTTTTCTTGGATTGAGAGATGATAATGGAGGAAAGTCGACGTTACATCGTAATTTCACATGGAGTAGTGACCCATGTGGAGTCCGAGTACGTGGTTTTAATTCCTCCTAGTGGTCGACGCTGACTTGGGACATGGACCACTACCATGTCGCCAGGTTGAGTGTGACTACTAGACCCTCATTGCAGTGATTGATGCAATTTTTGATGCTTCTTTTGTTTTGGTCAGTGTAAGTACATTATTGGAAATGAAAAAGGGTTTTGAAAAAAAAAAATTGGACTAGTTTCTTTTAAAATACTTTAAATGTATGAAATGGGTTTTGAAACTGAAATCTCTTGATCTGGAAATCTATTGTTTTCTTGGAATTGGTTATGAATGATTTGGGGAGAAACTTCAGGTCCTCCTTATGAACGTTTGCACATGTGCGAGAATGTGTGGAAGGTGCATGTTGGTGGGAGTATTATTGGACAGTAGATGAAGACATGTGAAACGGTTCATGAGATTTCCTGGGTGTGTATTTGAAATTAATGGCTTGACCATGTTTTCTAAATCAGTTTTAAAGGGGAAACAGTTTTGGAAAGTTTTTGGTTTGAAAGTGGATTGGTTTTGGAAAGTAGTCTTGAAAGAGGGTGGTTTTAATGTCTAAAATAAAAAGGGGATTTTAAAAAGGAGTTTTTATTTTGGGTGGTGTTTGTGTTTGTTTGGTTTTGTGCTGACTGTTGATGAAGGATCTTTTATTGAGGTTGCTTTGGGTTGATATTGGTTTTGGATTTGTGTTTTATATGTCGCTCAGGAAATGCCGCCCAGAAAGGTCTCTAAGGATTCTGATAGGTCATGCCCAGTTTTTGGTCCTCTTCAGACTTTGCCTATTCTCCATGGTGATCAGGGTCCGTTAGAGGCAGTGAAAAGGCTCTAGGAAATGGAGCTTGTCTTTAGAATGTTGGGAACTCCCGATAATGTTAAGGTTCGTGCAATTATGGAGTTGTTTTAGGGTCCAGCTTTGGTCTGCTGGAAGATGGTTACCCCACCGTCAATGCAAATTGAAATGACGTGGGATGTCATTACAACCATTTTCATCCAATGGTTTGTACCTGAGGAAGTGAATCTGGAGAAAAAGAGAGCTTGTGCATACTCAGCAAGGCCAACGGACGGTGAAGGCATATATTGACCATTTCATGGAACTGCTGTCCTTTTCTCCGGAGGTAGCGTCAGATGAGCTCATGAAGGCCTCTCTTTTCACTGGGGGTCTTCGTCCAGAGATCAAGGAGCAAGTCCTCCCTTCTAAAGACCTTTGTCTTGAAAACCTGGTGGAGGAAGCTTTCTTGGCTGAGTTGGTTTCCGGTGTGTGTCTGGTTAATACTTCAGCTTCCCCTGTTGTTCGTAAGAGTTCCCCCTCTGGTGAGGAAAAGGCCCCAGAGATACCTGTTCCTAAGGAGTTATCACCTTTGGTCCCAGCTTCTGGTTCATCAGATCATTCAATGGTATGCTATCAGTGTGGTCGTTTCGGGCATTCAAAGCCGTCTTGTCGTACTCCTCCGAAGACGTGTCATCGATGCGGCTGTCTGGGTCATCTGGAGAAGTTTTGCAAGAAGCGTCACTTGAAGAGGAAGCTGTGATTGGAGAATGTCAGTACCTGACTGTGAGGCAGAAGATGCTTCAGCCATCAGAGCCCCAACCACAGGTCTTGGGGTGAAGCTCGCGCGCAGTCAGGAGTTCCCAGGGTTGTGAAGCCTTGGTCCTGGTTCTGTTTTCCGTATTGATGGTGGAACAATTAGAAACCTCTTTCATACTTGTTTTCCTGCTACAAAAGTTTCAACAGCGTTGTAAATGCGTTGTTTTTCTATAAAGTGACGATGGACTTGTTCTATGATAAATCTAAGTGGACTTGTCGTGGGAATGAAATATTCTAAATCGTGTGTCCTTCTTAAAAGTGTGTTTGACTCTCTTGTGGGTTGACCTCGTTTTAGTTATGTTGTCGATGTGGTTATGCTTTGTGGACTTCGGTGGATCATGTCTCCAATTTGATGTTGGTTAAATGTTTTTCTATGGGTTTTCCCTGGTGTTGAAGGTTGTTAACTCTAGTCGAGGATTCAATTTCTCGACGGAGGTGTTGTTTTAATCGTGCTATAAGAGTTGGTTTGAATCGGTTGGGAGTTCCCGAATCGACCCCCTTTTTCCTAGGGTTGTCTATTTAGATGGTAAATTTTTCTGCACTAGTTGAGTTCTTGTGGTGGGGAGAACCCCTTCGTGTTCTCCCCTCAACCTCGGACTCCAGTTTTCTCTTGGATGGGTCGGGTGTGACCTCTGTGGGGTAAGGTTATCCTGAATATATCAGTTCTCTTCAGTTCCTTTAGTTCTGTCTGGGCATAGACTTGGATTTTTGGTTGACTTGCGGCTTTGTGACTTTCTAGGTGCAGAAAGTGTCTGTGGTGGGGAGAATTGTCACACCCCGACCGCAGATATCTTTATTTTACTTCTTTCTTGGTCCTGATTTAAATTTTTTTTCGAGGTTTAGTTGTGTTGGTGGTTTCGTGCCGGTGCGCGGTCATCGCATCGCTAGCGGTGATCGTGCGTTCGGCCCAGGTGACTATGTGTTCGCCCAGCGTTTTAAATATTAAAGTTTTTACGTTGACTTTTTATTATTATTACTTTTTGAGTTGCGTTATTATTATTGTAGTTATTTTCCGTGTATAAGTATATTTATATATATCTATATATGTGTATATATATATACATATGTATACACTTTAATACGTTATGTTTATATATGTATATATATATATAATGTATCTATGTGTATATGTTTATATATAGGTATATATATATGTGTGTTTAGGTATGCGTATATCTACACGGGTATTTTGATTATAATAATTATTATTAAAATTAACTAACTTTTATATATTATCATTTTTCTATTATTATTATTATTATTATTATATATTTTATTAATATTATTATAATGTTTTACTATTATTATTATTATACTTATTAACAATTTTATTATAATGTTATTATCATTATTATAATTATTATTATTATTATATTTTTCATATATATATATATATATATATTAATTTAACCCTAATCCTACCCCCTACCCAGCCGCCACCCCCGTTCCACTTTTCTCTCTCTCTCTCTCCCTCTCCTTCTCCCTCGTCTTTCACCTTCCCCCTTCCTGGTTCGACCGGCGTACCCTCCTCCTCCCGTCGCTGTGCCCTTACCGCCTCCGCCAGCCGACCGCTGGCCTCCGCTCTGCTCCAGCGCGACTCCGCGCTCCCCCAACTCCTGGCCCTCCGGCGCTCCGCCCCGCTCCCCTCCTATTCCCATCGCCGACCCCGTCCCCCCCTGCTTCTCCGCCTTGCGCCGACCTCATGCGCCGCGCCTGACCTCCCCACCGGTGCCCCTTTTTCCCCCAACTCCGCACACCCCAGTGTGATTCCCCTCCGACACCGCTCAAGCGACCTCCCCCTGTCCCGGATCCCTCTTCCCCCTTGTCTCGGCCCTGCTCCCGCCACGCCCCGCACTCAGCAGCCGCCGCTGCTGTCTCCCTTGCGCGACCCGCCGCACCCAGTCACCCTTCCCCGGCCCTCTCTGCCGCTCCCCGTCCCGCGCACCGCTCCCTGCCACCCTGGCTGCCGGCCCGCACCCTCCTGCCTTCGTCCCGCCTCCAGCCGCCGCCGTCCGGCGACCCTGCCTGCCGCCTCCTCCCTCACCCCACTGCGTGCTCCCTCCCCCTCCCGCTCCATTGTATGTTTTTTTATTATTTTGTTTTTATTTTTATTTTTTTATTATGTTAATCTCATTTATTTACATTTTTTTTATATATCTAGCGTTTTAATATTTTTATCATGTTAATATTATTATTATTATTATTATTATTATAATATTATTATTATTATTATGTTAATATTTTTCTATTATTGTTATTATTATTATATTATTATTATTATTATTATTATGTTAATATTATTTTTTTATTATTATTATTATATTATTATCGTTAATATTATTATTAAATTATTATTTTATTGTTAATATTATTATTATTATATTTGAGTTATTATTATTACATTAGCATTATTATTTTTAATATGTTAATGTCTTTAATATTATATTATTATTATTATTGTGATTATATTATTGTTACATTATTATTATACTTATTAAATTGTTATTGTTATGTTATTCTTGTTATTAAAGTATGTTATTATTATTATTATATTATTATTATTAATATACTATTAAGGTTATTATTATTATTATTATTATTAAGTTATTATTTTGGTTATGTTATTGTCATTATTATGATTATGCTATTATTATTATTATTATATTATTATTATTGTTATTATTATTATATTATTATATTATAAACGTGCTAAATTATTATTGTTATTATTATTGTATTATTATGATCGTGCCATATTATGATTGTTATTATATCATTATTATTATTATTATATAGTGTTATCATTATTATGATGTTTTTGTTATCACCATTATTATTTTCACATTATTATTTTCACATTATTATTATTAAGATTGTTATTAATATTATGATATTATTATTATCGCTGAACCCGTTTAATGGTCTTTTGTTTTAGGACTGGTTTGACGGCGCAATATGGTGCGACCATTACGCAACGAGAGTTTTGCGCTGTGTCGTTTTTCATTCCGAGCTGCGTCTTGAGGTAGGTCCCCCTTTGCACTCGCCTTTAAATTTAGAATTTATTTATTCCTTGACTTTTTATTAAGTTTCAGAAAATTTAAAAGTATTATTAAGTAGTTATCTATAGTTAGGTGATCTGCTGATGATGAAAGTTGTTTTAATTCTAGCGTTTCATTAAAAGCGTTTTCTTGGATTTAATTGTGTGCTTCCATGGTAGTGTTGCTAGATGGTTCTTCCTGAATAATGAAAGACATGTTAAATTGTGTTTTGAAATGTTTTTAGTGTGTGTAAATTAGTAGATGTATTGTTAAAAAAAAGGTGTTTCTTAGAACCTGGATTAGAGAAAATGACCGTATGTCCTTTAAACTTGATTTTGGAAACTTAAAGTATGGTTCTTGGTTGACGAGAAATGTTTTCCTTTGTCGCGTGAACAAAAGTTTGGATTTCATTTGAGAAATGGTGTTCCTTCAAAAAAATGATTTAAGGCCTGTTTGGCTCTTGATAAAAGTGGGTGCGTTTGGATATTGGAAAATGATTCTACTTGTGGAACTAGTGTGTTTCGGGATTAATATGCTGATTTGAGTTTCTTAAATAATTTTCTAAGTGTGTTTCTGGTTTTCAATGGCATGGCGTGTGTCATAACCCTTTGGAAATGTTTTAGTGTTAAATGTTAAAAATGTAAATGATATGACGGCCCGGTTGGCACTTTTATAAATGTGAATTGATTATACATATATATATATACGTACATGTGAGGGCATATCTACAGGGGGACTTCCCTTCGAGGGTTTTCGTCTAGCGATGTCCGTGTAAGGGGTTGGAAAGTGCGGTGAGATGAGTCACGCGTGCGAGGGTCTCCCACTTACACAGTGTTACTAAAACCACCATGGGTTCCTGGGTGTCTTGTAGATTATCGAGTGATGGTTGCTTGCTAACCCAGATTAGATGGGTTGGTACCCCCTGGAGTGGTGGACAGGCAAGGTGGGATGTGCCACTGGTTGGCTATTAGGGCGGCCAGTTGGTTATTGACTGTGGAGTACCATGCCGGGAGGTAGTCTGAACCCGAGTACGTCCATGGGTTTTCTAGGGATGTTCAGGATCTCCCATGGTTATTGCTGATAACTTCTGGTTTATATTGCTTCCACTTGGTTTTCCTTGCTTGTTTCCCTTTACTTGAACATGATTTCCCTTCTTGTTTACTTTCAGTCATCCTTCACAGCCTATACTGTTAGACTTTGGGTAAAAAGGTTTTTCAAATGAAAATGCTTAATTCTCTTTGGGTTAGATGTGAAAATGTAACACTTTGCTTTTCATAATGAGTTTAAAACTAATGAAATGGAACTAACTTTCAAAAAAGAATAAGGGAAATGTCTCGTGTTTGATTTTCAAGTAAATCATTATGAAAAAATTACTTTTATACACTATAGTTCAAACCTGAATTATGTAGGTTCTTTATTTACTGGCGGTGCATTGGGATTTTTTGTGGGGCTCACCTATTGAGTACTTATTGTGCTCACGCCTATCATTTACCATTTCAGTTGCAGGTTCCTTGTGTCCAGGTTTTCCTGGCTTGAGTTTCTCAGTGAGGGAGCAACGTTGGTTGTAGTTGGGTGGTGACCCGCGAGGTCACGTGGGGGTATGTCGTGGTGTAGGTTTGTTTATGTCTTTAGTGTTTGTCTGCTTGTTTAGTTTATAGTCGTTCTTTTGATCTTGTTTTTAGTTTGGGCTGAAATTGTTCCCAACGATTGAAAAAAATTAATGCCCGACACTTGTTGTCATCCCAGGGGGATCGGGAACGCCCCTCAGGACTTGCCGCGGACTGGCTCCGGTGACCAGTTCAGTGTCGACCTGGGCTGGTTCGTCACATTTATGTATATTATTGAGATAATATACATTCTCTTCATTAATGATTATGGATGAGTTGAATACATATCTAGTTCATCTAGAGATCCATTTACGGTGATGACCATGGATAAATTTCATGGAAAACTATATATTCATGTTATATATTACATTTATGTGATATTTATTCAAGTATCGTTGTTTTTATTATGTGAATACTAACATTTTTAATTTGAAACATTCTTAATTTAATGTAGTTGATGGATGTGGGAATAATGGTGTCAGC
This sequence comes from Viscum album, assembly GCA_963277665.1. Taxonomy (NCBI): domain Eukaryota; kingdom Viridiplantae; phylum Streptophyta; class Magnoliopsida; order Santalales; family Viscaceae; genus Viscum; species Viscum album. The sequence continues at coordinate 1,986,977,329 of OY728122.1, forward strand.
CATTGGTGTAAGGTACAATGTTTAGATTCTACAAAAATGAGACCAAATGGTATGAAGAATGAAGTGTGGAATTTGATTATAATGACACCCCATTTTATTATTAATAAGTAAAAACTATAAGGATCCCGAAAATATAATGGACATATTAACATTCTATTGAGTTTTTTATATATAAACATCCACCCCGCTTCAGTATCTCTTCAAATCCATTTATTTTTAAATGATGGATTCATATGACAAAGAAGATATTTACCATTATACTGAGTAAAAAACATGAGATGACGGATTTAACCATTTATCATTTAGATAGTGAGGCTAACAAATTTGGAATGTAATTAATAATTCAATAGAAAAAAACTATGAAAAATCAATGGAATTAGAGGAGTTAAAGAAACTTTTATTTATCATTTATTTTCATCATAATATTTATATTAAAATGGGAAGATAATTTCTTGACCCAAAATGGGGTATGTACATATTAGTACATATGATTCTATGATTACATGACACGAATTTCATGCATCTAGTTTTACCAATTAAATTTAATGTGATATTGAATGATTTTTTAGTAGCCTAAAACGAGGTGATAAAAATAAATTATCTATTAGAAACGTTTTAGGTTATGAAGAAATTGTTTGCTGTGAAAATAAGTCAGAAATAGAATACGAAAACAATTATTATTCCAATTTATTTATAGACAATAAAATGAATATGACCCCTAGAAATCATGTTACAAATCCCATGGAGGGAATAAATATCAATCAACTTTGTGCCATTAATGTAGAAAGAATCATATTTCAACCTAATAATGATGAAAAAGTAGATGGTTTATCATTGGAAATAGGGACCATAGATCTAATTATTAATACATGGATACATGGGATATTCTCTAGGGAAATAATTTTAATTGTTTCAAATGAAACTAGTATGTGAATTATATAAACTGATTCCATAATCCAAAGGATATCAAATAAATTATGGTTTATCATGCATCAAATAATATGGAATATGAAAATTCCTTTGCACTAACCACCAATTAAGTGGATTATGGTAATTAATGATAACAAATCCTAAACTCTATTATTATGGATTTATTTTTATAGATTTATTATTAGAACCAAATAATATTGAAGCTGATTTTATGTAAATTAAATCACCATAATAAGTAAGTTATTATCAGGGTAAACATAATGATGTATTGTTATTGTATCCTAATATGGAATTTATGGTCGTATTATTAATGTGTTTCTTTTTAATTCATATTTTAATGAATCTTATTGATAATTTGGACATAGAATATCTCCTTATACATCGATCCCACATCAATCATGATAAAAATAACTAATTATTAATATTCAAATCAAACCCTTATCATAAGTTAGTGAATGGATGGCTATGAATTCTCTTGAAAAAATAATTATTTTATACGAGTCTTAATACAAAATATTCAGTGATATTAAGTTCAAATTATTTGAGAAAACTCATTTTTAATTTTTATTTATTACAAGGAAAAATTTATATGTTTTTTCAAATATCAAAATATTGATATATATCTTGAAATTATATCTTGAGTCTCATTTATCATTTATACACCCTAAGATATTATCATTATTAATTGATAGTTAAAATTTATAAGTTGTGATTTATTTAAGTGGGATAATATTAAACCTTGATATTTCGAATTTTTTATTTCAATTTAATAATACGGTAAAAAAGAATCATTATAAGATTAATGTAATGTAAAAAATTCATAAAATATTAAGATATATTTTTTTAACAAATATATAATAAGTACTAATGTTGTAAAAAATTATATGATATTACTTATGATTCCTAAGACCCACAATCCAAGATCATGTACCATAAACACATAATTTATATAATGGATTTGATAAAAACAATTGATTTACGGGCTTAAATATCCCATAATGACAATAATTAAATAAAATATTAAATTATATATATTTTTAAGAGCATTTTTATTTAAATATTTAGAGAATTAAGAAAATTAAAAATCATAATAAATCCAATCCTTTATTTAATGTCGACATTATTTCTACTATATATGAAACTATATAATCTCTATTATGTCTTCAATATCTCTAAAAATTTATCCACAAATGATTTACTATTAGATATTTCATGTTTTAGATTTTTCATTTTAAGCGTTTGAAATGGAATCATACGAGGGGGTGATCATAATAATACAGTAATAAAAACATATAATTGAGGTAATAATGGGTTAAATATAACACAAATATAATGTAAAAGAATAATTAATCAACAAAATGATATAATACCCTAAAAATAAGATCATAATGTGTCCATAGATAATAATGAAAATAAATATATCACAAGTAAAAAATATCTAGTTTCTTAGAGATAAAATTCAAAATAAGAGAGATATATTTATATACCCTAAACCAAGATATTAGGATCTTAGACAGCATGAACTAATTTTCAAGGCCTTTTATATAAGATAGACTTTTTTCTGGGATAGATTTAGAAAAAAACGAATAAATTTTCTGATTCAGGAAACTTATCGATGCACTGATGGGATATCTATAACCAATCCCCTCCTGTTTCTAATCAAATCCTACGAAATCATCAAATGTGATAATGATAAATAAAATATAATCATCATTTTCAATAATATCCTATATCATAATAAAAAATTATAGAACATCAATACCTATTCCCATATCAATAAAAAAATACAATCCTAGTTAACATCATAAAATATGAATTATATAAAATGTGTTGTTCACACCTTATAGAGAAATGACTTTATCACTGTATTAGTACTAGAATAACAATATCTCAGGCCATTAAATTAATGTAACTAGATGGTTTAAAAAGAACCTATCCCAAGAATTGAAAAATATCTACAAAATCATATATGTTTTAATAATGAATATCATAATAAAAAAACTAAATAAAACCATATAATATTATAAAATGTAATTATATACACAACACACTACTGGAAAATGGACCTATCCCCACTGTTTTCCTCAAAACCGTGGGGATAGGTACCCCCTATACCCACGGTTTTGGAAAACCGTGGGTATAGGTCAATTTTCCAGACCTGTACCCACGGTTTTCAAAAACCGTGGGCATAGGGGGGTCTATCCCCACGGTTTTCCAAAACTGTGGGGATAGGTCTTGAAAATTGACCTATACCCACGGTTTTCAAGAACCGTGGGTATAGGGGTACCTATCCCCACGGTTTTGAGGAGAACCGTGGGGATAGGTATAGGATAAAAAACCTATACCCACGGTTTTGAAAAACCGTGGGTATAGGTTTCCCATGTCTGCGCGGGAATTTTTTTTTTCCGCGGGAAAGATTTTTTTTTTGGCGGGAGTACTATACCTACGGTTCTTCCCTCTATACCCACGGTTTATATAACTATATTTAACTATATATATATATATACAAATAATTGATAGTAGGGTAGTGGTAGATGCGGTACTTTGCAGCGAGGAGGTCGTGGGATCGAAACCCGCCTGCGGCTTTATTTTAGGATCTATACCCACGGTTTTGAAACCGTGGGTAAAAGCCATTGACACCGTGGCAATTGGGAATGTTTTTTTGACACGGTGGCAGAACACCTATACCCACGGTTTTGGAAAACCGTGGGTATAGGCTGGGGACCTATACCGACGGCGTTCCAGACCACGGTTCCCAAAACCGTGGGTATAGCCAATACCCACGGTTTTGGGGGCTATACCCACGGTTTTGAACCGTGGGTATAGGCCTTTTTTCCAGTAGTGACATATATGAAATATGTTCAAGAGTACGATCATAATTCAATGAGTGAATGTAGAGATTAAAAAAATCTTCAAAACAGTGCAATGAAAAAAATTAATATCCACATGAATATGGGATGATTATTTTTATATTAAATCCCTTGAAATTCGTGGTTTGTGATACAAAATAGAAATTAAACATGAATAAAAACATAAACATAACTCATTGATTTAATCTTTTTGGCCTAAAACCCTTACACCTTGAGTGTCATTTTAATAAAAACCCCTTAAAATATTGTCCTTTAAAATGATAACCAATTTAAATTATAAAAATATAATTCATTTTTTTATATGTAAAATATTCAGTATAAAGACATCATAAATGAAATTAGGCATATATTACCAAACATGTATCCAAGAGAGGTATTTAAGAAGAAAATCCTAACAAGAAGCATAATCATTGATGTAAGATACATTTAACAATGGTTTATAAGGATAAATTTTATAAACCTATAATTAAGGAGTAAATATGTGTCAATTAATTGTTTTTTTTAGAAATCAAACATGGAACATTATATTTATATATGAAAGTCTATAACTTAATTGATGAAAATTGAGTTTGCATAAACCCTTACCATGTATCCCCACTTACTTGATTATTCAATAAAATTATATATAATAAAAATAAATATCCATATATATTATCTATAAAATATAATATATATTTAATTCTATTTATTATAATTTTTTATTACAATATATTATTTAAATATTAACCAATTATAGATAAATTTTATTATGAGGTATTATAACTTTCACCTATTTATTTCAAACAAACTTCACTAAGAAAAGATAAATTATAACTAATTTTATTGAAGTTCACAATTCTGCTATCATTAATGATATTTTGTTCATAATTTTCCAATAATTAAATATTTCCCATTTTCATTAGGTGAAAACATGGGTATAGATACGGAAAAAAGAAATCATTATGTGTAAGTTTTCAACATGTTTAATGATCGAATTGTAATAAATTAACAAATATTTTTTTTATATTTAAGGAAAATTATATAATAATATAAAATAGTAAATAAATTATTATTACATTATATTTCCATTAAATATCATCCCATAATAATTTATTACTTAATAGTAATAACATTATTTTAGTTGGTGGTTAAATGAACACAAATAACAATGTGTTATAATAATTTAATGAGTTAGGGGATTTATTTATATAAATATAATGTGACATATAAATAATGTTTACAATTTCATAATCAATATATATCTTCATTAGATTCCTTATAGGTTCAATTATTGATGTATCATGATGAAAAATGAAATTCCTCATTTGTGTAGGTGGTAATCCGAACATACAAATGAATAACAAACACATTTCTAATGGAATGGAACAAAATATTTTCTGTAAAAATTTTCATTTTATTAATTTTATTTGTGATATAAAAACAAATTTTTGGATACAATTCATCCATACTATTATCCTTGAGATATTGTGATGAAACAAGAATGGCATTTCGTCATGGAGGTGGTAGACGCCTATTACACACGCTCAATGTTTTGGTTTTTCATAGTTCATGGAGTAGATGAATAATATTTTTATAATTAATATAATTAGATTGAAATTTTATAATGACACATATTAAATTATAAAAATAATTTTTTGGATGTTTAGGATGATAAAAATTAAGAAGAACCCACAAATAATATTTGGATCCTCACATTGGGGATTTAATTTTATCTAGGCATTCTCCTCTAAAATGAATGCACCATGATATCTAATGGTGATAACAGGATTAAATTATTAGTATAGGATTATATTATGATAAAATTATTTATTTTTCATCTATTAATTGAAATGTATTGTTGTTATGGAATTGGGATGGTATTTTCCCTTTTATTTGTGAAGAGAATGGTATTTTTGTAAATAGCTACTGAATCTTAGTAAATTTTGTAAAAATATTAAAGGGTTATGGGAATAAAAAAGGGAGAAATGAAAACTAAGGTGTGTTTGTTTGAATAAACACATAAATAACCAATTTTTAATTTTTTTAATCAAAATTTTCATTTTACCTTCATTAAAGGAATTTTTAACATTTTTAATTTTTGTTTGGGTAACTAATTTTCAACCATAGTAAATAATATTAATGACCAAAAATAAAATATTAATTAAAATATAGTTTTAATATCCTAAATTAAAATTTGTAAACCCTTTCATCATATAAAATTTATAATGGCATAAAAAGTAAATCATTAAATAAACATACTTAATCATGTACAATTTGTATTTAGGTATAACGGTTTTCAGGGATAAATTTTTTTATTGAAGGTAAAATAATCATTGATAATGATATACTTGTCATAAATTTATTCATATTAAAAAATATAAGGTATGAATAAATAAATAAATAAAAAACATTATTTCACCTAAGTGATTATGGGTTCAAAGATAAACTAAAAATAAGTTTTTTAATATTTTACCATTTGACATTTTTTCTAGAAATATATGACATAGCTTTCCAAGTTCAAATAAAATATTAAAATTCATAAATTTACTACTTAAATACATTATTGAAAATAGAAAAGTTTTTTTATTTTTCTATTTCATGGTTAAATAAAAGGTAAAGTCCCCGAATTCTTAATTTTCAAAAACCATTTTTTTTAAAAAAAATACACCTATTCCATTAATTATATAAAAATCATTTTAATTGGTTTTTTTTATTTTTGAATTGAAAAAATTCAATTTATCCAATTTATATTTTATAATTATAAAATTTATCTTATATAAAATAATGCATTTATGAATACCCTCTTTTAATGATAACATTTTCAATAATAATATTTTGTAACAGTTTTTCTTTTAAAGGTAATTTTTTTAATTAATTACAACCAACCAACATATAGTATTTTTATTGAAGTAATTTTAAGGAAATAGTGGGAAACTATCCATGTTCAAAGATTTATTGATTACCATTTTAGGGTTTATAATATTTTTTTATAATGTTATTAAAATATATTATGGTTTTTATGTTGGTTTTATCATGGGATAAAAGATATTGATCATAGAATCAGTTTTACAAGGTCAAAATTTTAAGTTGTTACATTATCCACCATAATAAAATTTCATCCTAAAATTTTTAATTATAAAATATAAATTCATATTTATTTTGGAATATAAATTATTAAGGAAACTGTTGATATAATTTCATGTTATATATCAACCTTAAAAACAAGGGAAACATATATCATTCCTCAAAATAAATTTATCCCTTACATTGTTTTTTTCACTAACTATTTGTGCCAAGATTATACTATTATTATATATAAAGATCCACAATATATTTTTTTTATGATAGTTGATTTATTATAATCATGTGATTTATAATGTTTAATATATTTAAAAGAAAAGTATTCTTTTTATTCTATATAATTTTCCTCTAATATGAGGGCACCAATCCACAAATAAAACCATGTTAAATTTAACTTATGGAATTATAATAATATATGAACATTGTGCATTAATATAAACATCAATTTTTAAAACACAAATAATACAACATGTAGATTTATTTCATTATAAAATCATTTGGGTTTTGATTTAAGGATCTTTAAAATCTTCTTTAATATACTGAATCAAATTCTAATAATGTATTTGAAAATATGGATTGGTGGGTCCGTGTACAATAAATATTAGGATTAACTCCAGAAGTATGGATTTAATAAGAATTCCTCTTATTCATTGAGGTTGGTAGTGATCATCATCTTTGTCAGTCCTTTTATTATGGAATTGAATTATATAATTCCCAATTTACCCATACAAAATACATTGAAGTATTATTGGGAAATTAACATAAACTCCATTAATTTCATTCATTTTAACTATGGTCTTAACTTTTCCATGGATGTTTCATGCTTTCTAGATACCTATTCTTTATGTAAATAATCTTACATTACCCTTGACGTAAAATATATAATGATTGTTTTTATATTTTTAAATTTAAGAAATTAACATTTTCCCTTAATTATTTTTTTAGTTGATATTTCATGAGACTGAATATTTATGTTATTTAGTGTGTTTGGGACATCAAATATGTTCAAATTGTAAATAATGAATCTTAATAGTTTTATTTTAAAGACCCAGAAATCAAGTGGAATTTTCTTTAATACATGGGATTTTTAAGAGTCTGCGAAAATTTACTGCGCTTGATTCCAAGGCCCGGTGTGCCCGGAATCAATTTCTGAAGTTTTTGTTCGGGTACGTTCAGTAAATGTATGAGCGGGTTTTTATAACATTTGAACAGGTGCTCATAAATGAAATCTGAGGGCACCGTTGAACTCGCAGCACTGGTATTCGTTTTAGAATACATTCACCATGACGGTAGATGGTCGAGAATAAAAGTTAGTTTTTTGGGTTTTCATAAAAATTAATAAAATAAAGTGAGCTACACTTTATTTTATTTCAGACGCTATTTATGTGAGTAGAGCTGGGACCCATAGGTATTTGAAACCTCTTCTTGGAAGTTGGAGTTTGGACCACCACACCTTAACTTCCCATGAGAGGTTATGGTGGTGGGGCCCACCACAACATAACCTCCCGTGAGAGGTTACGACGTGGGGACTACCCAATACCTTGACCTCCCATTTGAATAATACAGGTGGGGACTTACCGACCCCTATTAATGGGAGGAGGGTATAACCTCCCAACACTCCCACAATAATGAGGTAGTGCCTCTTGACCTCCCTTAATGAATTCGTGCCAACACACGTTAATTAATTAGGTGGAACCTCTTAATTGAATTCTCCATTTTTGAAAATTTTCCAACATCTAAAATTATAAGACATCTAATATTATTTTTTCTTGGAATTTCACACTTGGAGGAGCATTTGAGAGGAGAGCTAGGGAGAATTAGAATTCTCCCAACGAAGAATGATCCTCCTAACAAAGAACAAAGAAGGATTTCTTCTAGCGAAGAATGTAGGCGACTATCCTTCTTCGACTTCTTCCCCAGAAACCTACCGATGTGGAGCATCTTCCACCGCCGATACAGAACAGGTCTGGGACGTACAATAGATTCAAAGAATGATGATTCTCTTCATCTACATTCCACGAATCCTTCAACGAATGACTCCCGACAATCATAAGGTAGGGGTTTTATTACTTGATGATGTTATACCTTTTCTTATCTTCTTCATCGGATAAAAAGTGTTTTTTGCGGATGTGTTAATAATCAACTTCTTATCTTGTTGATCCAATTGATACCACCCTAAACGCGGAGGGTGTAGGACAACCTAACATGGCCTGATATCCTCCGTCGTTTTTCCTTCTTGTGGCATTCTTCGGTATGGTAACGTAACAAAGACGAGGCAACAAATAAGGTAATGAAAAAGACGGCTCTACCCACAACCTCTGTGAACCGCGCCACCCCCGCGGCCTACACTCGCACTGCTCGCAACCCGCCGGCCTAACAACACCCTACCTAGCGCCCCGCGGCCTACACACACCCTACCAGGCGCCCCGCAGCCTGCCCACATGCCCCGCTTCCCTGCCCGCACACTACCCCAGCCCCATCGGCCTATCCTCGCCCTGCCCGGCACCCTGTGGCCAACCCGCGTCCTTCACGGTGCAACACGGCCTGCCCATGCACCGCCCGCACCTAGCCAGCCTAACTGCGCACTGCCTGATGCCCCGCAGCCTTCCCTTGTGCTGCCCGCGTGCCCCGTCGGCCTGCCTGCGCCCCGCCGACCTTCCTGCACACTGCCTGGCGCCCTGCCGGCTTGCCCGTGCCCCGTGTGTCCTGCCCAGGCACTGCCCGGCACCCTGCAGGCCTTCCCGGCACCCTGCAGGCCTTCCCGGCACCCTGCAGGCCTTCCCGGCACCCTTCTAGCCTTTCCATTCCCCACACAAACTCTTGACACCCTGCTGAGCTCTTGGGCCGATCCGTCATGCGGCGCCCCCCACGACGCTGGCCGAACTAACCTCGACCACCAGGTCGAGCCGCCTACGCTGCATCCTCTGGGCCGAACCACCCCCGTAGTCCGCTGGGCCAGGCCTAGAAAAGTGGGCCTAACATAGCAGGCTGACCCACCCAATGGGCCGGGTCAGACCAAGTGGATCTAACCGGGTTGACCTAGACCGGGTCGGCCAAAACTAGGTTGGGCCGAGTCCGTCCGATCGGGTCGGACCGGGCCAAATCCCAATATCGACCCATACTTTCTTTGGTCATATCATTGGCACCAGATGAACGTTTGATGAACTGTAAGTAGTACTGGTTTTCATGGAACATGACGGTCCCTTTGAATATACCCCACTGGAGTTCGGGGTAATTTTGAGATACGGTCAGGTTGGATCGTACACGAATTCAACCAGGCCCCTGCGACTAAAAGGTTTATAACTCACAGAACAGGCGTCTGATTGACGCGTCGTCAATTTCATTGAGACCCCTATGATGATTCGGAACATTGAGATACTTCTATGTGAGACTTCGTCAGAATTGGAGTAACTACCAGTAGATTTTATGTTGATCTTCTAGAGATGAGAAGACATTTGTTTGGGAACCTAGTAGCTGGATGAGACATGATGACTACAGACCGATTCGACTCGGGGTGATTCGAATAGCCAAATGGGGAGGGCATTGGTGTCACGGAAGACCCACGGTGGGGAGTTCCTTGGTGTGAGCATGGCAGACACATGGTACTCGACACGTGGAGTACCTCTGTAGGCTACGAAGGGGGAGCGCTTCGGTGTGAGCGCAGCTGACCCACGGTGGGGAGTGCCTCTATATGAGCATGAAATATCCACGGTACATGACAAGAAGATTACTTCAGTAGTCCAAGTTAGCGGGGAGTTCCACTGTGTGACATTGTAGGCCCACTGTACTCGGTAGAGGAGGAGTTCCCCAGCAGCCGAGGTTTCAAATTGATACTATCCATAGAATAATATCCTGGTTGAGTTGAGTCAGTAACTTTTGATTTTACCTCATGATTGAGATGGATTACTTGATAATGTGGGTGTATGTATGGGCATATACCTATGTGTGGTTATGTGTTGATTTCTTACTTTTTGGTTTATCCTTGTTGGATTTTGTGAGACCTTGAGGTTCTCAATGTCCCTACTGAGTATAGTTATACTCACCCCTACATGGGCTATACCGGAACCTCTTTTTATTGGTTGCAGACGAGGGACAACACTGACCGAGGATGAGTGGATTGGACTGGATAGTACTCGGAGGTGGACCACATGGCAAGACGGTACATGGAGGAGATGAACGAATGTGGAGTGCTATGGAAGAAATATATACCTACCCTTCAGGTAGGATTTCCCGGAGAACATCCCAGCAGCTATTTTACTTTTCGTCAGTGGTTCTTACTTTTCACTTGTACCTGTACTTTCATGTTGGGCTTGTATTTTCACCACCTTTTACTTTCTAGAATTTCTTTTGTATACAGTTTTACATAGAGTTTTTCCTCTAGCTACTCTGTTAAGTGTGTTTATAATTTATAAAGGAAATTGCTTCCCAGTTTTAGGGATTTACAGCTTTGGTGCTAGTCGCTAGCCCCTGACCTATGGAAGGAGGGCTTGGGGTAGTCACGGCTCGGGTCCCAAGGATGGGTCGTGACGATTTGGTATCACAGTAGTCGGTTTTACTACAGAACGTAGGACACTGATATTTCTTTTCTGTGAAGCAATAGTGTTAAGGGTACTGAGTGTGGTTATCAGTTCAAGGAGTCCAGTGTTTGTGCAGCGGCCGAAGTATCCATACACCAGGACCCTGACTTCTGATTTTCGACTCAGTGCATGAAAACACTAATTGCATGTGTGTTTTCAAGATTTTCTTTAAGTCAGCTCACCAGGTATAACTTATGACTATGTCGCATCTGTTCAGGATGCCTCTATGCAGATATCCAGTTAGAGTTCTGAGAGAGTACACGATGATGGCCCACTAAGTGACGAGGCTCCGGTGCTAGGCCATCTTATTATTTTGGCACCTTCAGGTGGTGTACCAGTAGTAACACCACTCGTTGGGTTGTAGATCCCATCAGCCACACAGGCAGACGGTGCATGCCAACTAAGCGCATTGCATGAGTTCCAGCGGCAGAGGCCTCCAAGGATATGAGGCGGGACAGATTCCCAAGCAGTAGAGGACTAGCTGGAGGCAATTTCTAGAGTTCTCCACCTAGTTGAGACACTCGTAGAGAAGATAGTGATCTTAGCTACTAGTGTTTTCCAGTGAGTGACCATGAGGTTGGTCCGCAAAGTAATGAGACTTCGATACGTGGACTGTTGCCCGAGATTGTACCTTTAGGTAGTGTGTTAGCTATATCACTACCTGTTGGTCAGCAGTTACAATTGACGGTACCAGTATATGACACATGTAGGATTAGTGCCTTAGACGTGATTCAGCATCAGATACCCCTCAGGTTCCGATGCGAGCCCGACTCATAGGCCGCTATGGACTAGCCTGAGGAGGTGGATGAGAGTTTTCTAGAGCACGTACAGCTTCGACGGGATGACTTGTTAGTAGCGGAGTATTCATCGAGGCATACCGATTGTTCCCGGTACTCGATGAATATGATACGATCAGTGCTTTGGGGCTTGGACAACCGAGACAACACCTTTCCTCTAGATTCTAGAGTGATCCTTTACGATTGAATGTTCTTTGGATGAGCGTATACAACCAGTGAATGTTAGTACTGGGAAAGTAGGAAAATGGAACCAGTCATAGAGACTTGGGCGTGCAAGATGTTTCAAGAAGAGGATGTGACAGGGACAGATGAATCTGCAGGGTAGCAGACGTGGAAGCAGAGCAAGGAGAGCAGCATGAGGTGGTGTACATTTCAACATGTTACAACCACCTGGATTTTTAGTCCCCACCAGGCTCATGGAGATGGAGGACAGGGGAAGAGATTAGCTACATGCGGTCAAGGAGTGTGACCCAAGGTCTCCATGAATGACTCGAGATACGGTTTGTGTCTACTACTAGATGTCGTATCAATAGCCATATGTACCAATAATTCCTTCCTTCCAAAAATCTTGTTCCAGACCTAGTGTTTCCAGCTAAACCATTGACATGACCCTCATGTCTGGAGATACCTTTGGGAGGATACTCGCTAATCACACTTACGCTGATGGTGTGATCTGACCCTTGAGGCGAGAGTTTTGGTTGGAACCTCTTGGTGGCAGCGTCGAAACCTTACGACATTAGTTTGGGTATGGACTGGGCAACCAAAGTTCATACACAGATTGAATATATTAGAAAAAAAGGTTTTGGTTCATCTAAAATTTTGGAATGAGGTTTTACTTAGTCGGTGAGAAAGGAAACCCAGGCAGCACAGGTTAAACTCATGCATAGGATGGTGCAACCAATCACTCTTGATTCGGCCACCCTTACCCTCATGGTAGTAGGATTTGTGATTTTCTCATTCCAAACATGAGTGATAGAACATGGGGACATCTTTTCAAAAGATGTTTCCAAGATTACCGCCCCCCCCCCCCCAGGGGAGGGAGTTATGCTTTGGCTTGATACTACTGTAGATTATTTCAATACTTCTCCAGAGTTGCATCACCACTATCAGCCTTGACAAAGAAGGGGAAACCCTTTCTGTGGTCGGAGAGATGCCAGCATAGCTTTCAGTAGATGAGGCAGAGGTTTACTAGTGCCCCCCCATCTTGAGGCTTCTAGAGGAGAGCGTAGTGTACATAGTCTATTACGACGCATCCAGGTCTAGACTCGGGTGTGTCTTGATGCAGGAGCGAGCAGTGATCACGTATGGTTCTCGACAGTTGAGGATGTACAAGAATAACTATGCTACCCATGACTTGGAGTTAGAAGTAGTGGTCTTCTACTTGAAGATGGGAAGGCACTATCTGATGGTAGAGCGTTCCACAATGTACACTGATCACAAGAGTCTCAGGTATATCTTCTCCCAGAAGGACCTGAACCCAAGACATTAGTGTTGTCTTGAGTGCCTCCATGAATATGAAATTGAAATAGTCTGTACTCCAGGGAAGGGAAAAGTTGTTGCGGGTGCACTCAGTAGAGATCTGGTATACAACTGCTAGGAGAGGTGATAGAGTAGCTAGATGCTTTACAGATATCCTTTGTTGATAGGGATGGAGCAGCCTTTCTACTGTCTCTTACAGCCACTCCCCCACTTCTTCAGAGAGTCAGGGAAGCACATCATGGGGACGCTGATAGAAAGACACAACGTGTAGAGACCTGAAGCTTGACATTCATAGACATTACATTACTTTTTCGGAATACATAATACATAAAAAAACAGACACACAAGGACCGTAATAGTTTAGTGTCTTTGGAAACTTGGAAAGTAAACTTCTAATCGTGGTGAATGATCTTCAACATATCCCATAAAGATCTTCCACTTTTTGTTTCATTACCTAAAACCTTTCTTTTAATCTGGGGGAAAATAAAACATAAAAAAAAGGGTGAGCTCAAATGCTCGGTATGGGTAATCATGGAAAAAATAAAACATACCATATACATTTGAACGTATAAACATGAACATAATGTCTAAACATCAAAATCATGAGCAATAACTTAAAACATGGAAGTACATAAGGCATAGATCATAATGGAACATAAATCATGATAACATAGGATGGGAATAAAACATGGAATTGTGGCAACCATTAAGCACATGATATGATTTCCATAGTAGCCAAGGAATTGCTGCTAAGACCATCCTAGTGGAAAAAGTCCCTTTCTGAATCGAGTTCACTCCTCGTTCTAGTCCCGTATTACTGAACCGGTTTAACTTGTCGTTCCAGCCATGTCTATCTCATGAGATATAAATATTTACCCAATGAATTGGAGGGAGATATAGGTCCCACCCATCTCACGGTGAAATCATTCTTACTTGTGCCACAAAATAAAATTAAAAAATTCATCATAACCCAAAGAATAAAATGGGTTTCATAAACATCATCCCATCATCACATAATCCATATAAAACAAATGGATATTTCATCATAATAAAATTGAAACTATTTAAATCAAAGAGATATTATACTTGAAACATACACATATGAAATAATGTCATCTTAGATAGAAAATGGTTTTGATAAAACACTTGAAATGAATTCTTGAGGAAAATATCCTTTCTTCTTCAAAATCAATTTCTTTTCACAAAACATCATGCAATTTTAAACGAAAAGGATTTGGTTGAAAATATTCATGAAATCTTTTTGAGTAAGCTTCATGAAAATACGTCTTTATAAAACCGTAAAAATCTATTCGTTCCATAAAAGTTAAAAAAACATTCTCCTCATACTTTTGTCGGAAAAGTCAAAAAAAATACCTCGTAACGTAAAAAAAGAAAGATTCTTTACATACCATGTAGTAAATGTCAAAAATGGGAAAAACTGAATTTAAACATTCATGAAAACACTTTTATAAAACATGGACATGGATGATATAAATAACCCCAATAAATACTTATGAATAAGCAATCTCGGATAAAAATGAGATTGGAATAATTATCCCTTACCTTAGGTCCGGTATGCTTCATACGTATCCGAACCTCCTGTATAATGATTTAAATAATGTAATTGACTTTTTACAGAATCATATTCATTGTTATTATATCATATATGGTTCACTTATGACTTTATATTACCCGTTCTTTTGTAAATTCCATGTTAAAGCAGCATTTTGGGTAAAATCATTTTATTTACCGTATGTGTTTCGACTTGTCATTCTTGATATTATTACATATATCGTGATTTAAATAATTCCAGAATTTAAAACATGATTTATATATAATATATATTCATTATATACAAATATATATTATAGATCGATAAAAGGAATGAAATACACCGTTCATGGAGACGGTAGGCCGTATGTACGCATGAACGTTGTTTTTGTTTCCTTATTGATTTTAATGAAACTAAATAGATGACATAAATATATATATATATATATATATAAATCCAGTAGTATTATTATTTCATATATTTTATTATTATTCATTATATAAACTTTATGGTCATTCATGTATGGTTAATCATGGAGAATGAATCTCATCGCGTCGTGGAGACGGTAGTCCGTACGTACGCACAAGCGATGATATCGTTCCCATAATCATAGAATTGGAGTGGATGGTATAATATATCAAAATCAGTATGATGTTATAATAACCATATATTGTTATTCTTTACACCATTATACCCATCCATGTAAGGTGTTGGTGGAAAAACAGATTACACCACGGCGTGGAGACGATATTTCGTACGTACGCACGCGCTGTGATTTTGTATTCCGTAGGATGGATAGATGGTGAAATATAGTTGTTTCATACTTATAATAACATATCAGTATATTATTGATACTAATGTTATTTCCTCATAATGGAACAATTAAAAAGAAGAAGTGGAAGAAGAAATAAAGTTGAAAGAATCAGTAATGGACATTACCTCTTCTTTGAAGCGCCTCTTTGACACCTCCTCTTAGGGCACTAAAATTGGTCTTCGAAGAATACCAGGACCTCTAGTATGTTTTTAGGAAAGTGGAGAATAGAATTTGGCAGGGTTTGGCCGAGCTTGAAAGCTCAAAGTGGTGTGAGGAGGAGAGGGAGGAGGTTCCCTTTTATAAGGGAGGAGAGGGGCACCTTTGGAATTCTTAAAATATTAATTTATAATAAATCTAACCCCATTTAAAAAAATCCAAAAACGATTCATATCCTAAGATTAGATGAGATAGGGTTGTAATCTTATTAACCAATCAAATTTAGACATGTTAGGAATTTATTTTAAACAATATCAACTTGATTTATCATAATTTAATCAATTTAATTTTATTTGTGAAAATAAAATTCTAAAATTTAAATTATAACAAATAATTAATTATTTGATGTGAATTATCCATAATTGGATACTTCATAATATTTTCTACCATATAAATTTAAATTTATAATTTTTAAATATATTTGTGATTTTAAAAAAAAATTATAATATATTATTTTTATAAAATAACAATAGTGTGAATTTTCACACTATTCATTTATTTGAATTTAACTAAAATATATACAGAATATATGTTCGAACTAAAAGCTTTAATAGAATCATAAATGGTCATATGTATCTAGAAAATTATTTTTGAACATTAAATAGTTCATATAATATTTATTTTATTATTTTTAAAACCATTTATTTGGTTTATCTCTTAATAATATAATTACTACAGCATTTTTTTATAATTATTTAATATACTTATATGTTTCATAAAAATTAAAACTAAAATCCTATGATGAAGATAAATCTATTACCTTTTATAATAATACTTTTACTCGAATGTATCATCTTAAAATCACAATATTTAAATTGTTATATTTATTAAATTATGTAGGTGACAACTTTGGCATCATTGAAAATAAAATAATATAAGTGTCATAATCACTTTTATAAGACTCCAAACGGTTATATATTAAATACTTGGATGATTATGGTATGTATATACACTACCAATATGTTTTTGTCAGGTTTTTGGGCTTTTTAATGAGTATTATTATTTCAATAAAAACTATATTACTGATTTTTTACTTAATAAATAATTTCTGCATCACTAATGTATCACCATTAATAACAATTATTTAATCCCTAAAAATTATAAATAAATTATCATGATGTAGATAATTTTATTAGCTTTTTTGAGACTATTCATTTTCGATGTTTTATGATTTTTATCACTAAATTAAAATTATTATACTTATAATATTTAAGAGAGTGACATGTTGTCACTTTCATTGGTTTTAATAATAATTAAGTTATTTTCATGGACAAAAGTCTATTAAATGATTCTAATCCGACCCTTACATGACATGGGTGGACTTTTAGTCATACAATAGGATTTTGGCAGGTGTTAGGGTAATTTTATAATATTATATTTACCCTTAGTTACCCGATTTACCTTTAACTATGGTAAATAAAATTTACCGTAGTTACTATTCATAATGCCCAAAAATAAAAAGTAGTCTATTAATATAATTTGAAACCACTGATTCCAAATATGGAATCCATTTTTCTAAATTCAATAAAAATAATTTGCATAAATTAAAGTAAAATTAATATCGTTGTCGAAAGAAAACGGGTTTTCTGTTCAAAACATTACAAAAGATTGAATTGATTTAACCTGCGAATTCAAAGTAAAATCAATTCTAATGACATAAATTATATTAAATGGTAAAAATACATTCTATTTATACTTTAAGACCATTCAATATTATAATTTAACCACATAAATTATTACGATGAAAAAAGTTGTTTTAATTAAAATATTGCGTGTTTTTACTATTCATTAAAATATGAAATTTATCCGAATAAAATGAAAATTTTATCCAAGGTAAAATTTTAAATAATTTTTCAAAAGAATAATTTTATTTTGTAAAATTGAACTTATAAACTTTTCAAAAACTATTTTTAATGTGGGTGTGCCATCAAAAGGCGGCAAAAATGCATTTTTTGAAAAAATACTTATTTTACCTGAAAATTTTATTTTTTTCACATAAAATGTTTTAGAAAATTTATAAGAATAATAATTTTATAAAATTAAAAATTTAGTTAATACTATTCATAACGGCTAGTTCATAATAATATTATAATAATATATCGTTGTTCAGTAAAACTCGGTATTCCGTACAACACACGCTATCGTGGAAGGTCACGATTGCGTGTAATGCAAGAAAAGTCAGGGTTCTGTGTTGTGCAAGAATCCTTCATTGTTTCATATAATATAATCCAACAATATTTTATTTATACATTGAATATATATATATATATATAAACACACTCAATGTTGTGTAGAATGACTATTATAAAACGAACTTGAAAGTGTGTGTAACACGATCCAAAAATAGCATTGCGTATACTGCAAGCTAATACGGTGTTGTGTATAGTACAAGCTAAACTTGGTGTGGTGTATAATAGAAGATATCAATGAAATTAAAAGAATATTTTTCATAAAATCTCGGGGTGTTACATTCTACCCCCCTTGAAATGAATTTCGCGCTCGAAATTAGTCGAGGTTATAAATGGTTTGCTACTTGAAAATTTCTTTAATAGAAACCCACATCGTAAAAAGAAATACAAAAACTTGTCTTTAAAAACTAATTTATGAAACGTAACGGTTACCCAAATTAACTAATCACTGGGTTTCCACATAGGAGAACATAGGTGAAAATATGGATATGGAAGAGAAATCTAACCATCATGTTCTGATGGAGAGTGGTAGAGAACATGGCTATGAAAAAGCCATCGATCACAAATCCATAGATTTGTGATGATCTAAGGTACCATCTGATTCATCGGATATAAGAGCAATATGACAACATTTTTGGTTTTCAATATCATTTCCCTAAAGTTGAAAATTTTGAATTAGAAGAAATATTTCCTTGATTTTGGTACAATCTCACTGTTGTTCGTGATTTGAACAATTTCCACTTCATCTCTTAAATAAATGAAGTTGAATTTGTTATTCGTGAAGAGTTAGCAGATCATGTGATAGAATGATGGGTCATTCCATTTGTTTGAAGAAAAGTTATCAAATATACATAAGTCCATCTATGGTGAGGTTAATCATATACGACTCCAAAAATGAACTTATACTTCATATATCATACCGCATAATAAAATAAAACTAGTTTCTACTAACTAGGGACTCCCTATAGGCCAGTGGTAGGCGATAAAGGCCTGTCGCACTTTGGTTGTGGGTTCGATTCCCACAGCCTTGTCCGATGCGATGGGCTATCGCCCGTCCTGCAGGTTATCCTTTTTCTAAAACTACATTACTATAACATCCCTTCAATAATATCGAAAAAAGTTCTATCCATAAACAATACTAACTTATGACCCACATAATCCATTTCAATCTTTAGGCTTATCTAAAATACTTTGGTCCAAGCTCATAGTATAAAGAAAACTTTTACTTGAATTGTCATCAACCAAGCATGTGAATACCATCATTTATCCCCCATATATCTTGTTGGTCACATTCCATTCATGTATTCTCTTGAAAAATGAATACCCATTAAACCATAGAAAGAAGCATGAATTCTATTAAATTTTAACACATTCCATATACCAAAATCCCAAAAATTATAAATTCTCACACCATAATATCACTTAGTCCTTATATCAGTCATGAGCTCATGAATACAATCAAACATCTCATTATCTTCTTATCCCATCATTATAGGCATATCATTTGCTTTCCAAAAATATCTAAATAACCTTCCATGGTTACTGGTACCCTTAATCATACACTTTCAAAACTTAAGGAAAGACAACAGTGTAACAATCCTTAGATGTCTCTTTATTCCATAGTACCATGAGATTACTTATACAACGTTACACTTGATAAACATGTATTCATTCCACTACCTTCATAAACCATTGACCGAGCTTCAAAAATTCTTTCATCTCACATATCATTTGTAGTCTCTTCATCATCATCAACATAAATACTACCCATATGACCATAGTGATTCTCTTCACAAGACATTCCCTTAGGGAATTGGTTTTCATAATGACCATACATTCCACATTTAAAACATTTAACCATTGTTGGTGTCGTAGCAATACCATTATCCTCATCCATGGTGTTAACTGAACCTTTTCCATTGCACTTACTGGCATTGTGTCCTTCTTTTCCACAACCAAAGCATCTTACAGTTCCTTTGAAACAATCTCCCTGATGCCTCTTCCCACATGATTTACATGAGGGAAATTGAACTTTCTTTCCTCTAGGATCATTATGAATCTCCATATTTCTCTTATTATCTGAGTCGGGAAACATACCGAAGTTGAGATTATTGATCATATTATAAGATTGCAGATTAGTCATAATAACGATGTTTGGACTTCCAAATCCCGTTTCATTTGGTTTCTCATGATGAATATCATTACATTGTCCGTCATATCCTCCATTATCATGAATCTTACTGTTTGCAACCATTTTCTAAAACCCAAAAAGAATAGTGTGAGAGGAAAAAAACATGCTAGGGAAAACAACATAGTAATGGGGGAGCACTCTCAATATCTGACATCTCAGGTTAAAATCGAAGATCTTTATCATAGTTCTAGGACTATATCCTATACATATAATTATCCTTAGGGACATCCCTAGACATAAATTATAAATATCTTTAGGGATCTCACTAAAGTTTTCGCATCCTAGTTTCCAAAGGTTGACTAAACCTTTCCTCTGATACCAACTGTAGAGACCCGAATCATGACATTCATAGACATTACATTACTTTTGCGGAATACATAATACATAACAAAAACAGACACACAAGGACCGTAATAGTTTAGTGTCTTTGGAAACTTGGAATGTAAACTTCTAATCATGGTGAAAGATCTTCAACATCTCCCATAAAGATCTTCCACTTTTTGTTTCCTTACCTAAAACCTTTCTTTTAATCCTAGGGGAAAATAAAACCTAAAAAAAAGGGTGAGCTCAAATGCTCAGTAAGGGCAAGCATGGATAAAATAAAACATACCATATACATTTGAACTTAAAAACATGAACATAATGTGTAAACATCAAAATCTTGAGAAAAAACTTAAAACATGGAAGTACATATGGCATAGATCATAATAGAACATAAATCATGATAACATAGGATGGGAATAAAACATGTAATTATGGAAACCATTAATCACATGATATGATTTCCATAGTAGCCAAGGCATTGCTGCCAAGACAATCTTAGTGGACAAAGTCCCTTTCTGAATCGAGTTCACTCCTCATTCTAGTCCTGTATTACTGAACTGGTTTAACTTGTCGTTCCAACCATGTCTATCTCATGAGATATAAATCTTTACCCAATTCATTGGAGGGAGATATAGGTCCCACCCATCTCATAGTGAAATCATTCTTACTTGTGCCACAAAATAAACTTAAAACATTCATCATAACCCAATGAATAAAATGTGTTTCATAAACATCATCCCATCATCACATAATCCATATAAAGCAAATTGATATTTCATCATAAGAAAATTGAAACTATTTAAATTATAGAGTCATTATACTTGAAACATACACATATGAAATAATGTCATCTTAGATAGAAAATGGTTTTGATAAAACACTTGAAATGAATTCTTGAGGAAAATATCCTTTCTTCTTCAAAATCAATTTGTTTTCACAAAACATCATGCAATTATAAAATAAAAGGATTTTTTTTGAAAATATTCATGAAATATTTTGGAGGAAGCTTCATGAAAATAAGTCTTTATAAAACTGTAAAAATCCATTCGTGTCATATAAGTTAAAAAAACATTATCCTCGTACTTTTGTCGAAAAAGTCAAAAAAATACCTCGTAACGTAAACAAAGGAAAGATTCCTTACATACCATGTAGTAAAAGTCAAAATGGGCAAAAGGACTTTAAACATACATGAAAAAACTTTTATAAAACATAGACATGGATGATATAAATAACCCCAGTAAATACTTATGAATAAGAAATATTGGATAAAAATGACATTGGAATATTTATCTCTTACCATATGTCTGGTATGCTTCGTACATATCCGAACCTCATGTATAATGATTTAAATAATGTCAATGACTTATTTCAGAATCATATTAATTGTTATTATATCATATATGGTTCACTTATGACTTTATATTACCCGTTCTTTTGTAACTTCCATGTTAAAGCAGCGTTTTGGGTAAAATCATTTTATTTATCGCATGTGTTTCGACTTGTTGTTCTTGATATTATTACATATATCCTGATTTAAATAATTCCATAATGTAAAAAATGATTTATATATAATATATATTCATTATATACATATATATATATTATAGATCGATAAAAGGAATGAAATACGTCGTTCATGGAGACAGTAGGCTGTACGTACGAATGAACGTTGTTTTCGTTTCTTTATTGAATTGAATGATACTAAATAGATGACATACATATATATATATAAATCCAGTAGCATTATTATTTCATATATTTCATTATTATTAATTATATAAACTTTATGATCATTCATGTATGGTAAATCATGGAGAATGAATCTCATCGCGACGTGGAGACGGTAGTCCGTACGTACGCACGAGCGTTGATATCATTCCCATAATCATAGAATTGGAGTGGATGGTATAATATATCAAAATCAGTATGATGTTATAATAACCATATATAGTTATTCTTTACACCATTATACCCATCCATGTAAAGTGTTGGTGGAAAAACAGATTACACAATGGCGTGGAGATGGTATTCCGTACGTACGCACGCGCGGTGATTTTGTTTTCCGTAGGATGGATAGAAGGTGAAATATGTTTGTTTCATACTTATAATAACATATAAGTATATTATTGATACTTATGTTATTACCTCATAATGAAACAATTAAAAAATAAGAAGTGGAAGAAGAAATAAAGTTGAAAGAATCAGTAATGGACATTACCTCTTCTTTGAAGCGCCTCTTTGAGACCTCCTCTTAGGGCATTAAATTGGTCTTTGAAGAAGACCAGGACCTCTAGTATATTTCAAGGGAAGTGGAGAAGAGAATTTGGAAGGGGTTTGCCGAGATTTAAAGCTCAAAATTGTGTGAGGAGGAGAGGGAGGAGGTTCCCTTTTATAAGGGAGGAGAGGGGCACCTTTGGAATTCTTAAAATATTAAATTATAATAAATCTAACCCCATTTAAAAACATCCAAAAATGACTCATATAAGAATATTTTATGATATAGGGTTTTAATATAAATAAAAAATCAAATTTAGACATGTTAGGAATTTATTTTAAACATTATCAACTTGATTTATCCTAATTTAATCAATTTAATTTTATTTGTGGTAATAACATTCTCAAATTTAAATTATAACAAATAATTAATTATATGTTGTGAATTATCCATAATTGGATACTTTATAAAATTTTCTACCATATAAATTTAAATTTATAATTTTTAAATATATTTGTGATTTTTAAAAAAATTTATAATATATTAGTTTTATAAAATAACAATAGTGTCAATTTTGACACTATTCATTTATTTGAATTTAAATAAAATATATACAGAAGATATGTTCGAACTAAAAGATTTAATGGAATAATAAAAGGTCATCTGTATCTAGAAAATTATTTTAGAACGTTAAATAGTTCATATAATATTTAATTTATTATTTTTAAAACAATTTATTTGGTTTATCTCTTAATAAAATAATTACTACAACATTTTTGTATAATTATTTAATATACATATTTTTTTCATAAAAATTAAAAATAAAATCTATGATAAAGATAAATATATTACCTTTTATAATAATACTTTTACTCGAATTTATCATCTTAAAATCACAATATTTAAATTGTTATATTTATTGAATTAGGAAGGTGACAACTATGGCATCATTTAAAATAAAATAATATAAGTGTCATAATAACTTTTATAAGACTCCAAACAGTTATATATTAAGTAATTGGATGATTATGGTATGTATATACACTATCAATAAGTTTTGGTCAGGTTTTTGGGCCTTTTAATGAGTATTATTATTTCAATAAAAACTATATTACTGATTTTTCACTTAATAAATAATTTCTGCACCATTAATGCATCACCATTAATGACAATTATTTAATCCCTAAAAATTATAAATAAATTATCATGATGTAGATAATTTTATTATCTTTCTATAGACTATTCATGTTCGATGTTTTATGATGTTTATCACTAAATTAAAATTATTATACTTATAAGATTAAAGAGAGTGGCATGTTGTCACTTTCTTTGGTTTTAATAATAAATAAGTTATTTTCATGAAACAAAGTCCATTAAATGATTCTAATAAGACTATTAAGTGATATGGGTGGACTTTTAGTCATCCAATAGGATTTTGGCCGGTGGTAGGGTAATTTTATAATCTTATATTTACCCTTAATTACCCGAATTACATTTAACTCTGGTAAATAAAATTTACCATAGTTACTATTCATAATGCCCAAAAATAAAAAGTTGTCTATTAATATAATTTGGACCCACTGATTCCAAATATGGAATCCATTTTTCCAAATTCGATACACAGAAGTTGCAGAAATTAAATTAAAATTAATCCCGTTGTCGAAAGAAAACGGGTTTTTTCTTTAAAACATTACAAAAGATTGAATTGGTTTAACCTATGAATTCAAAGTAAAATCAATGATAATTACATAAATTATATTAAATGGTAAAAATATATTATATTTATACTTTAATACCATTCAAAATTATAATTTAACCACATAAATTATTACGATGAAAAAAGTTGTTTTTAATTAAAATATAGCGTGTTTTTACTATTCATTAAAATATGAAAATTATCAGAATAACATGAAAATTTTATCCAAGGTAAAATTTTATATCCTTATTCCAAAGAATAATTTTATTTTGTAAAATTGATCTTATAAACTTGTCAAAATCTAGTTTTAAAGTGGGTGCACCATCAAAAGGCGGCAAAAATGCATTTTTTGAAAAAATACTTATTTTACCCGAAAAATTTATTTTGTTCACATAAAATGTTTTAGAAAATTTATAAGAATAATAATGTTATAAAATTAAAAATTTAGTTAATACTATTCCTAACGGCTAGTTCATAATAATATTATAATAATATATCGTTGTTTAGTAAAACTCGATATTGCGTACAACACACGCTATCAAGGAAGGTCGTAATTGCGTGTAATGCAAGCCAAGTCAGGGTTCCGTGTTGTGAAAGAATCCTTTGTTGTTTCATATAACAGAATCCAACCATATTTTATTTATTCATTGGATATATATATATATATATATATATAATCACACTCAATGTTGCGTAGAATGACTGTTATAAAATGAACTTGAAATTGTGTGTAACACGATCCAAGAATAGCGTTGTGTATACTGCAAGATAATACGGTGTTGCGTATAGTACAAGATAAACATGGTGTGGTGTATAATAGAAGACATAAATGAAATTAAAAGAATATTTTTCATAAAATCTCGGGGTGTTACACGACGAGCTCAGATATCCACAGGGCAGGCACCTGATGGATTTTCTAAAGGTGGGGAGCATGTCATCCTCTTTAGAGGACGTACCATGGTACCAATAGCACTTCAAGAGGAAGTGTTGAGGGAGTTCCACACTTCCCCTCTAACAGTACATCCAGGAGGGGAAATGATGTTCTAGGGCTTTCTACTACAGCACTGGTGGCCAGGTATGAAAAAGGATGTAGCGGAGTTTGTCTCTCGCTGCCTCACTTGTTCGCAAGTGAAGGCGGATCACCGGGTACCAGTAGGCTTCGTTCATCCTTTAGAACTCCCATTGTGGAAGTGGAATGGGATATCCATGGACTTCGTGATGGGTCTTCCACGTACATATATGGGACTTGACTCTATTTGTGTGATCATTGACCGAATCACCAAGTCTTCCCACATCCCACCGATCAAAGAGGAGGGCTCAGTAGAGAGCATAGGACGCCTCTATGTGTAGGAGATTGTGTGGCTACATGGAGTACCATCTTCTATTGTCTCCAATCATGACGCACTGTTTAATTCCTCGTTATGGAAGGGGTTGAGGGATGATTTTTGAACACAGCTTCGCATGAGCACCACCTTCCATCCTCAGACAGATGGCTAGACCAAGTGGACCATTCAAACCCTCAGGGACATTCTATGTGCTTGTGTCCTCGACTTCAGTCACAGCTGGGAGGATCACTTACTATTGGTGGAGTTTTCCTACAAAAACAAATATCACTCCACCATCAGGATCAGGTCCAACATGGATTTTCAATAGCTCTGGTGCACATTCGTTGGCAGCACAAGAATCTCCAGGAGAGCACATGGGAGTGGGAGGCTCTGATCCGTGCTCAGTACCCCGCACTTGTTCCCTTAGTTCGAGTTATAGCATACCACGACGTAAATCCCTGAGGTGGGGAGAATTTAAAGACCAAGAGATCCCATGGAATTTGTCTTAATACATGGAATTTTTACAAATTAGCAAAAATATACGTCGCTTGATTCTGAAGCCAGGTGTGCCCCGAATCAATTTCAGATGTTTTTGTTTGGGTACGTTTAGTAAACATATGAGCGGGTTTTTATAAAATTTCAACCGGTGCTCGGAACTAAAATCTGGGGGCACCATTGAACTCATAGCGCAGATATTCTCTTAAGGAGACTTTCATCTCAACGACAGATGGTTGAGAATAAAAGTTAGTTTTTTGGGTTTCATAAAAATAATAATAAAATAAAGTGAGCTAAACTTTATTTATTTCTGCAGCCATGTAACTATTTGGAGGTGGGACCCATTAGTAGTTTAAACCTCCTCTAGAAAGTTAGAGGTGGGACCACCACACCAAAACCTCCCATGAGAGGTTATGGGGGTGGGTCCCACCTGAGCATAACCTCTCGCGAGAGGTTACGGCGTGGGGATCACCCGAGACCTTGTCCTCCCATTTGAATAATAAGGGTGGGGCCCAACCGACCCCAATTAGTGGGAGGAGGGTATAACCTTCCAACTCTCCCTCATTAATGATGGAGAGCCTCTTGATCTCACCTAATAAATCCGTTCCAACCCACACGAATTAATTAGGTGAAGCCTCTTAATTGAATTCTCCATTTTTGAATTTTTTCCAACATCTAAAATAATAAGTCATCTAATATTATTTTGGCTTGGAATTTCACACTTAAAGGGGGTTTTGAGAGGAGATCTTGGGAGAATTAGAATTCTCCCATTGAAGAATGCTCCTCCCAACGAAGAACAAAGAAAACATTCTTCTAACAAAGAACACAAGTGATGATCCTTCTTCGACTTCTTCCCTGGACACCTACCGACGTGGAGCGTCTTCCACAGCTAACGCAACATGGGTTTGGGATCATAGGACAAAAGAGATGAATGAAGATTCTCTTCATCTACTTTCCATGACTCTGTCAATGAGCGATGGCCAATAATCAAAATGTATGTTGTTTTATTACTTGATGATGTTATACCTTTCCTTATCTTCTTCATCGGATAGAAATGGGTTGTTGCGAACGTGTTAATGATCAACTGCTTATCTTGTTGAGCCAATTGATAACTCCCTAAACACGGAGGGTGCAGGCTAACCTAACATGGCCTGACATCCTCCATCATTTTTCCTTCTTGTGGCATTCTTCAGCATGCAGACATAACAACGACGAGGTGATGGAGACCGCAACGACAAAGGCCACGCTACCCATGGCCTCTGTGAACTATGCCACCCCTGTAGCCAACCCACGCTGAGCCCGGCACCCCATGGCCTGCCCGCGCACCCCGTCGGCCAGACTGCGCCCTGCCCGGCGACCCACGGCCTACCCGCACCCTTCTCCTCCCCCCGTTCCATGCCAGCGGGCTGCCCTCACCCCGCTGGCCTAACCGCGCCCTTCCCAGTACCCCACGGCCTACCCACGCCCTTCCCAACGCCCTGAAACCTGGCCGCGGGCGTCCCCCCTGGCCTCACTGCACCCTGCCCTATGGCTGGCCCGCGCACTGCCCACATGCCCCACCGGTCTAACCACGCACTACCTGGCGCCCCGCCAGCCTGCCCGTGCCCCGCAAGGCCCCTCGGCGCCCTGCCGACCTCCCGGGCCAAGCCGTCGAGCTGCGCCCCTCGCAGTGCTGTCTGAACCGGCCCCAACCACTGGTCCAAGCTGCCTACACGGCGGCCTCCGGGCCGAACCATGCCCGCAGTCCGTTGGGTCGGGCCCAGCGGACCGGGCCGAACCTAGCTGGCTGACCGGGTCGACCCGGGGCAACCCAGACCGGGTCGGCCCAGAATTGGTTGGGCCGAGTCAGCCCGACCGGGTCAGACCAAGCCCATGCCCAATACCGACCCATACTTTCTTTGGACATATATTTGGCACCAGATGACCGTTTGACGAACCGTCAGCGACGTTGGTTTTCTTGGAATGCGACGGTCCCTTTGAATATACCCCCTAGAGTTTAGGGTAATGTTGAGATATGTTAAGGTTGGATCATACACGAATCCAATCGGGCCCCTGGGACTAAAAAGCTTAAAACTCACAGATTGGGCGACCAATTGATGCACCATCAGTTGCGTTGAGACCCCTATGACGAGGCGGATCTTTGAGAAACTTCTACATGAGACATCATGATAGTTGGAGTATCGACCAGTAGCTTATGGAGCATATCTTCCAGAGATGAGCAGGAATTTGTGTGGGAATCTAGTATCTGTCTGAGACTTGACGATAGAAGACCGATTCGACTCAATTTGATTCGACTAGCCCAGTGGGGAGCACCTTGGTGTCGGGGCAGACCCACGGTGGGAAAAGCCTCTCTGTGAGCACGGAAGACCCATGGTACTCGACATGTAGAGTACCTCAGCAGGCTAGGAGGGGGAGTGCCTCTATGTGCCTGCAGTAGACCCACGACGGAGAGCTCCTCTGTGAGAGCGCGACAGATCCACAATACTCGACAGGAGGAGTACCTCAGCAGTCCAAGTTAGCGGGAAGCGCATCTATGTGACGCGGCATGCCCACTATACTCGATAGAGGAGTAGTTCTCCAGCAGCCGAGGGTTCAGATTGATATTATCCCTAGAATAAAATTTTTGTTGAGCTAAGTTAGTAACTTTTGAGTTTACCTCATGATTGATATGGATTACATGATAACATAGGTGTATGTATGGGCATATACCTAAGTGTGGTTGTCTATTGAATTCTTACTTTTTGGTTTATCCTTGTTGGATATTGTGAGAACTTGAGGGTCATGGGGTCCCTACTGAGTATCATTATACTCACCCGTGCATGAGCTATGCCCGCACCACGTTGTGTTGGTTGCTGACGATGGACAACACCGACCGAGGCTGACTGGATAGCATTGGATGGTAACCGGAGGTGGACCACACAATGGGATGGTACACAGAGGAGACGGAAGGAAGTTGAGTGCTGTGGAGGCTATATGTACTTACCCATTAGGGAAGTATTCCCTAGAGGACCTCCCAACAGCTGTTTTACTTTTCTTTAGTTGTTCTTTCTTTTCAGTTACACCAGTACTTTCCAGTTGTGCTTGTATTTCTGGCCCCTTTTACTTTACATCATTTATTTTGAATACTGTTTTACTTAGTGTATTTCTTCTAGCTACTTTGTTGTCTATGTTTATAATTTTTAAAGGAAATGCGTTCCCAGTTTTATGGATTTACGCCTTTGGTGCTAGTCGGCACCCCGTGGCCTTTGGAATGCGAGTTTGGGGTAGTCACGGCACAGATCCTGAGGATGGGTCATGACATTTATTTTTTTAATAGAATGTTTTCTAACTCTGGCTAGAACTCTTATGGGATGTTAGTTGATATAATCTCAACATTTTTTATCACACTCATAGTTCCATATGTTTCAGTCCATTAATAAATCCAAAAGTGTTGACATTAGTGAAAAAATATAAACACTATGGGGGGAATTATCATCACTAGTAACATAAAAGTGATCCAATATTAAGTCCTTTTACCCTTAACCTTATTTTATAAATTTACTCATTTAGTTATACCTATATCGATACGAGTTTAACCATGGTAACATTATGTTGGGTTATCATACACTTCAAAATGTAGTGGATCAAAGTTATTAGAATATCTATCCTTTATAGTGGTTCATAAAGGGAATATAATCATACAAGGAATATCCCCTAAGAGTTTCTATCAAGGCTTTGTGTATTAGGTCCAGTCATTATGCATCAGAGTGATGATTGAATCAATGGTCAACCATCCCTTCTAAGATAATAACTGTTATTTGATCTGTGAAATTCCATGTACACCTATCTTTATTCATACATGGGTGTATTTATAGGTAAAGAATTTAATTTCTAATTTATTAAATCATCGGGATGTAACCCAATATGTTGACATATTCCAAGGGTTTTAAATAAAGTTATATTATCTGAATCTAAAAATAAAATGTACTTTATTACCTTAACATGAAACAATTCACTATAGAAAAGGGTTATCTATAACTTTTTAATATCAATTAATCCCATATTATTGAAAATTAAAATTTCCACAAAAACAGAATAATCTATAATTTTATCTAAACCCTACACTAATAGCAACATTGATTCCCCAAACACACACTCCTAGATCTAGTTCCACAAACATATATATTTCCTATTATTATTGACACCTACAATTGATTCTTGGAAATACCTATCAAATAAATATAAGAAACATTGAAAATATTTAATTACATACAATCTAAAAGAATTTTAGGTTATATAATTAGTAGTGTTTTAGAAACTAATAAACTCATTTGGCATGTGTATTTATTAACTAATGGAAATTGTTTTCCTCTATATTAGAAAATATATATTCTGAAATAAGCCTCTAAATTCTCTTATAAACCCTCCAAACAATTTATCCTCTCATAAATATCACATGTAATAATTTTCTTCATTATCTCATAAAATTGAAATCTCATAAGGGTTGAGCTCAAACACATGGTAAGGTAAAACCTAAATCTAATGAAATAATTGAATTAACATGGAATAAATATTATGGATAAATAAGTAATCATTATATTTTTCTAATAAACAAAAACTAATATAATAATATGTACATGGATAGAAATAAAAATAAATAGATCACATAGATAATAATAAAATGTTCCTTAAAGATGAAATGATTAATGTTGGGTAACTAATTCCATTCCCTAAAACAATATATTGTTATCCTAGACATCATTATCTTAATATTAAGGAAATATATATTGGAAATATTTTGTTCTGGGATCAAATGCCCCAAAATTTTGAAGATAGTGTGTCTGTTGTGACATATAAATACCAAAAGTTGATGTCTATATCTAGGACCAGAAAATCACTAATTAAATCAATTACATTCCCCTTTTGAAAAAATGAATAAATAATACAAAATAAACTGTTCCAATCATTATTCGTATGGGAATAACAACAAACAAATTATAAAACATTTCTCATGTCAATAAAATATCATTATTTCTAGGTGAACATCATCCCATACGAATTATTTAAAATGTGATGTTCACACCATATATAGGAATGGGTAAAAATCCATGTAAATATTAGAATAATAATACAATAATCCATTGATACAAAGGATAGGGAAGGATCCCAAAGAAACTACACTAAGAAATAAGATGAATTTTTAAAATGGTTTTTTAGAATTTATGTCACCATTAAAAAATGATACAATTCAACATAAATCAATCATCTTTAAGAAAGAATCCTCCTTATATAGAAAATCCTATAGTGAATAATCAAATGTCAATTAATAAAAGTTAAATTTTTTAAAAAATATAACTAGTGAAATAATTGAATAAATAAACTCTAAGGTACGATAAAATTATTTATTAGTAAATACCATGAAATATAAATAGTATGATATGAAAAAAATGTAAATATAATGGAAAAAAGAATCATTCTTTAATTGATTAATATTTATGACAATGAAACCATTCAGTTTTAGTATTTTTTTTCATAACACCATTAAATATAGTTATTTAAAATGAAATTCAAATAAGATGATTTAAAATTATTTATGATATGATATGTGAAATATGTAGAATCATTTAAAGGAATATTAATTTGAACATGAGGTAGTAACTAAAAATTTTAAAATGATATAAATTAAATAGGAAAAAATATATTATCTGATTATTAGGAATAATAAAGAAAATATGGAATAGTAGAGTTCAATAAAATGTTTTGTAACTCAATAGAAAATAATGTATTAGCTTGAACCCTTTTTTTTTATTCCCATATATTTGATCATGATCTAAAATCATATATAATGGACATATAAATCATAATATCTTATCTCGGAACCATAATATAAATATAATAAAATTTTAATAATTATTTTATAACTAAATATGTAAAATATTATAGGTGAATATTGTTTATTTTAATTATTGGGTACTTGAACATTTGGTTGTTAGTTTTATACAAACATCATGAAGATGAGACTGATTCTCCATAATTTATTTCATGTTCATAATCACAATATCATTCAATACATAATAATAATTTTATTTTCATTTATTACATAAGTACCACTACTATTAATTAATATACATGAATATGTCTTATGAAAAGGGAAATAAAGATAAACTAGTTTAAGACGTGTTTAAGAATCGAAAGGTGACATAATAATAAATATTTTAAATATGAAAAACCTATACAAAATAATTAAAACATCACAAATATATCATTATTAAATGATATTACCATTATATATAATTAAATAAACATTTTGGATAAAATTATTATAACATCATTTACATAGGTGGTTCAATTGACCAAAAAAATGTTGTATACAAATTTAATGAGTATGAAGATGTTTTTAGATTTTGAATATTTTCATATAATGTAGCATAAAAATTTTATATAAATTATGTAACCTAATTAAATACATTTTAGGGACTATAAATTTTGGTGGTGATGAAAAATGAAATTTGTTATTTGTAGTGGTGGTTGTCTGTACATATGCACAATTAATAATCCCATTTCTCAATGAATGA
Source organism: Viscum album (assembly GCA_963277665.1). Taxonomy (NCBI): domain Eukaryota; kingdom Viridiplantae; phylum Streptophyta; class Magnoliopsida; order Santalales; family Viscaceae; genus Viscum; species Viscum album. The sequence goes on from OY728122.1 coordinate 1,987,010,613, forward strand.
ATGAAAATATTATTTATGAAAAATAATATTTTATTAATTTTATTGGGAAGAAAAAAAAATTATTTATTCAACAAATCCATTATTTATACCATCCAAGAGAGGTAGTGATGAAAACTGAAACACATCTCATCGTAGATACCACAATCCGCGTGAACACGTGATAGATTTTTTGGGTTTTCATAAAGGATTGAAGGAAATAATAAATTATTATTTAATTAATATAATGAAATTTTAGTATTACTATTATAATGATTTAATTACATTAAAAAGGATATAAAATTCTTGGATTATGGAAATTATGAATAAAACACATAGAAGTAGTGAATATTAACATTATATACTGGAATTCCCGTGAGTTATTATCCATTAAAATGAAGATACAATACTATATATTGTATAAAAATGGAAAATTATATTTAAGAGTATTCTAGGAGGATAAATGTAGCATATTTTCAGTGGAAATATTGATTGGAAAATTATTATTGAATTGGTGTGGATGTTACTCTTTTACAGGTGAAGGGATGTGTAATTTTTGAAATACACATTAACTCAAAATAATGATTATTACTATTAACGTATAAATGTATTACAATTTTAAAAATAATAACATAGGCTAAATATTTTTAAAGATAACCCAAAAAACCCATTTAAAAACATGTTTTTAACATATCTTTAACTTTTCCTCTTAGTAAATGACTTTATACCTTTGTTTACTTTTTATAAAGGTAAATAATTTTTAACTTTAGTAACTAATTTAAAATTACATTATAATAATTGTAATTTTTTAAAAAAATTACATATTTAATTCATAAATTTAAAATAACAAATAAAACATAAAACTTGTAAATGTGTATATAGTTTACATTAAAATAATTTCACATTATCAAACAAAAACTGTTTTTCGGAAAAGAAGAATTTTAATTAAAAATTTATAGATAATGTGAAATTATCATGGTTATTTTTATAAATTATATTAATGGCTTCATTATAAAATAAAATAAAATATATCAGTCTTTTAAACAAATCCATAACTTAATTTCACACTAAAAAATCGTGATTTATAAAGACATTGAAATTAATTTTTGTTAATGTAAAATTTGTCATTAATTTTAAAAATATTGGATATAGTTTTTACATCATAAATGATTACTTAGAAATGCATAATTTTACATCATAAACAAATTACACCACTTGTAATTTTTACTAGTCTTCTATGTCATGCATATATAATGATAAAATTCTTAAAATCACATTTTTGGTAAAAACATGTTTTTCAATAAAATTCATCCATTTAGAAAAATAATAATATTTAATAATAATTAAATTATAAAATGTGGAATTTTAAAAAAATATTATTTTACTATAATCAAATTCAAAAAATTTCAATTTTAAGATTTTAAAAATAAATAAAATGTAATGAAAACTCCATTTAAAGACAAGTGTTTTGAATAATGAAATGTATTAATTTTTTATCTTATAATGGTAATGGGTTTTTAATTGTCTACAATATCAGAGTTTATTATTTATTATTTATTAATTTTATTCCATTTTTTTTAAATTGGTAATAACATGTAAAAGAAGTTATCAAACAGAACATTATTTTTACATGGTCAAGATTTTCAAGTCCTTATATTCTTCTTCCCAAAATAAACTATGTCCTCCAAATTTTAATTTTCATTTACCAATAAAAATATATAATTTCACATAAATTTTAAATAAAAATATTGATGCAATTTCATGTGATATGTCATCCTTACCAACATGGTAAACATATCGCTTTCCTCATAAAATTTTCATCCATAATATTTATTTTTTCTATAATTTTGTGGAAATATTTTACAATTATTTGATATAAAGATCAACGATATATAATTTATTTCAAGGGTCTATTTAATATCATCCTTTATTTGATATATTATCTTATGTTAACATGAAATGTGTTTTCCTTATGGATGATAATGTTTCCTCTACGTGGAGGGAATTCCGTTAATAAAATACAATTAAATTAATATAAAGGAAGGGTGATATGATTTCCCCAATGTGAATACCTAAAAACGAATATTGGATTATAACAATAAAACCACCATAAAATAGTTTTGATAATAAAATAATTGGTGGTGTGATTTAATTATATTATAAATCATCTTATATAGATTATAATTTCTATAATAAAATTCCAACAAGACATCTACAAATACATATTAGAGGGATCACATACCTTTAATATGATGATACACATCAAAAGTAGTGTTTTCATTGGGAATACATTTTATTATTGGTATTGGAGGATGGTTATACTCATCATTATGGTTCTTCTTGTATTTGGGTGTCGACTTGAATAATTCTCATGTTCCTCAAACATAAAACATTTAAATACAAATGGTTCCTTAGGATAAACTCTATTTCATTAAATATCGTTAACTAAACTATTCATGTTCTTATAAAAGTTTGATGCTTCCTAAGAATATATTATACAATTAATGAGTCTTCCAGTTTAATAGAGGAGAAAAAATTTGAGTTTCATTCATTGTTTTTTCCACATAGAAAATATAAAATCCTTTTCCATCATCACCTTTGTCACTACAAAATTTATAAGACTCCATCTATCTATTATTTGGTATGTTTAGGACATAAACTATGTTACCATTTTTAATCTTATTTCGTGATAGATGTCTTGAATTAATGAAATGGTTTCTCACATTAGATCCCATTGTGATGGATTTCACATTTAGGTAATCACTGAATTATCCAACACACCCATGGTTACTTCATGTTTAAGATATTACCAGAACCAAATGGTTTCAAATGAGTGATTAATTATTTTTTAATACGGAGGAATTATCAAAATCAATAATATAATAGATAATAAAATTTAAAACATTGTTCCCTTGTCATAAAAATATATTGTATTTCTTATATATAATTCTTTTTAAATCTAATATTAAACTATGTTATGTTAAGTTGGGTTCTATTAAATTTATCAATCAAATACCTAAATGTAACTATGGAATTAATCATTCATAATGTTTTGGAAATATAATATGACCAACCAAACAATTAACCCAATGAAATTTAAGATAGCTAAGAATTAATTTTCCCAATCATCAACCATTAGAGTGATAATCATGTAAATACACAGCAATCCCTTTTCTAAGTGATTACCTATAGGTTCATCTTTGCGAAAACCACATAATCATTCTAGTATGTATACAAGTATGTGTTTATAGTAAATCCTTACAATCTCTACTATAAAAAACCATCAAGATGTTACCCAATACATGGTCTTATTAATATTATTTTCAATATAGATCACTTATCCTAATCCCCCAAAAATGTAAATTACTATTTTTCTAATAAATTATATACTATGAAAAGTTTTTTTTCTGTTACCTTGAAATTTTGATCTACCCTAAATTAATTAGCCATAAATTATCATCAAGAAACATCTTATTCTACAAATACATTTATAACCTACTCTAATACAAATTATAACACCCTAGAACCATACTCTGAGATCCACTTCCATAAACACCTACTTTACGTACTGGATTCGATTCAAACTATTGTTTCTAACACATAACATTCATATAATTAAATGAAATAACGGAAATATCACATTATATCCCTTAATAATACCTATTATGTTTGTAAACATAGTCAATTAAGAAAACAATTAAACTATATATTTCATTGATGTTGCCAACCAATGGACATTTTATTCACTCTATATGAAACTAATTAATCCATAACGAATCTTCTTCATCTCACAAAACATCTCCTAAGTAGTTTTCCTATTATACATGTCATTTTTAATAGATGAATTCAAAACATATGGGAATATAAACATAATAAATAGCGGGATCAAATGATTAGTAAGGGAAATATAAAATGAAGGAATTGAATAAATATTATGTCAGGAATAAGTTGTTGGATCTGAATATACAGATTATACACAAGAGGGGGGTGAATTGTGTCTTTTTCAATTTTTCGATAACTCTTTTCTTGAACGAGTTCTGTCCTTTATAATTTATCATATTTGATCATGCAGCGGAATAAGTAAAAAAAGAACACAAATATATATATTGGTTCGTGGAACAGAAGGCCCTTAGTACACTCCACCAATGCTCAACTCCACGAGCTTAACGATTTTCACTATCTTGTCCTGTTTTCCACAGACTAGTTCACAACTGAGTACAGGAAGTTGAAACCCTTATAATCCAAGGAAAAACAAAGAATTCTAGTTCAAACACAAACCTACACAACTTAGAATGAGAAGCTGGTTACTCATGAATAAAAAGAATTTCAGGAATAAATTTTCTAGTAGATCTTCACAATTGCAACAGAATGCAATTGACCGCAGATGGTTCGAAGTCGCTAGAAATGTTGATCTTCAAGATGTAGAAGTTCTGAGTTGATCGAGTTGCAGTAGATATAGAGATATAGTTCACAACTTCAGCAGTAGTAGATCCACAGTAGATATTCTATGTAGAACAGGTGAATCTTCTATTAAGTTCCTTCTTCTTGAAAGAACAATGCTTTGATGCTCCTTTTTGAATCAACATATCAATCGTGAATTTTTGCAGTCTCTGTTTTCTATATTTTTTTTAATAAAAGATTGATCACACACACACATATATATTCTTGTACCTGGTGTTTCAGAGAGAACATATATAATAAATATGAGCATATCTCCTGCACATTTATATCCATAAAAGTCTCCTTCTGATTCGTGATATTCAAAAATTTGAATTTACATAGAGGTTGTAACTTCCCTTAAGACTCGGCATAAAAATCTCCTTTTAATTCAATCTTAAATCCATTAATAAAATTTCTTTAAATCAGTCAAAGTCATACATTAAAAACGACTCTAAATTCGGCTTGAAATCCGCCCAGAAATCAGCTTACTGATCGCTGCACATAAATATCGTCTGTCAAAATTTCTGACACCAAACGTAAGGTTGATGACGTGGCCTCAAAACGTAGGGTTAATAACATAGTCTTCAAATGTAAGGTTAACAACATATGGTTGACAATGAAAGGTGGAACACAAACATAGGGTTGATCATCCATAATTTTTCATCAACAATCAAATGTTCGGTAGAAGATCCACACTTTTACTTGATCCATAATTTACAAGAACGTATGGTTATTTACAAAAGTAATGTTGATGAACCATACTTTTGAGAAACAAACGTAACGTTTAGAATTTACGTATGATTCTCCTTCCATACATTGCTCATAACCAAAACGTAGGGTTCCTTCCTAACCTAAGGTTCTTTTTCCATTCTTTGCTGAAAACATATGGTTGTTTAACAATACTTTTCTCTTATCTCAAAATGTATACATTATTTTCATCCTTACACTACGTTTATCCAAGTATGGTATGAACAGTGATTCCAGAACATGTTAAAGTAGATTCCGTGCTATATTTATCTACCTAAGATGTAAACAGTGATTCAAGAACGCACTAAAGCAGATTCCGAATAAGAAATAAATTCTCGTTTTTTCAAGAGTAAAATAAATTATTAAATTCAGGCACAATACTAAATAAAATCATTAGAAAATAACTAAGGGTATTTGTGACCATCAAAATTATCATAATGAGATAGTGTATTATTTTCAATAATCTTCCCCTTTAAATAACATTAACATGTGTTGTTGAAAACAATCCTTTTCTCAACAATCTCCCTCTTTTTGATGATCACAAAACCCATAAAATAATTAAAATTATTTAAACAAAATTAAATTTAAAAATTCATTATAAAGATAAAAAACTTCTCCACCAAAAAGATAATTATAAATTCAAATTTCTCATTTAATTATACCCCTAAATAAAATGTTGATGTTGTGTTTATCCAAATTCTCCCCCTTTTTCTGAAATCAAAAAGAATGAAAAATCAGGGATTTTAACACTTTTATTATTGCACCGAACTGTTAGTAAATGATATTATGAACTGTTTATCAATAATTAAATCTAGAGTACAAGAATATTAAAAATAAAGTCAGTAAAAAAAATAAATAAAGAAACAAATAAACAATGAAGGGAATTTTCATTCAAAAAACAGCAGTATATACATGACAATGATATACACAGGAATCAAGGTTTGGATAAGATAGGAAACAAGGTCTATCTCCTCTGGATTGCAGACTTGATTTATGTAAACTGTTCCCAAAGTCCCTTCATCATACCATCTCCAAGATTGATAATGATCTCCCTGTTCTCTTGATTCATATGAATATCCTCAATAAAGTTGACTCTGAAAAACTCATTCATCATTTCCTCTTTTTCAACAAATACTGATAGCTTCTCTGATAACTGATCTAACAGAATTCAGATCAATGGATCACTAGATGTTAGTTGATCCACTAAGAACTTCTGATTGTCCAGAAACACTGACAAAGGAGCACTGTTACATTTAATGTCTTGTATCCCATCATTGATGTTGCTCAACACAGTTGTGGTAGCCTGAAACCTTCTGATTAAATCTGGTGATGTACCTGATCTACTAACAACATTATTTGCAACTGATGAAAATTGGTTCTCCATAAACAATTTTAGTTCTGATAAATCTGACTTCATAACCATTTCTGATTTCAATTGTGTAATAGTAGTCAACATATCCTCTTTAAAAATTTCAACTTCTTTCCATGAAACTATACACTCCTTCTGTTTTTGAAACTTCAAATGTTCTATGTCTAAGGCATTTCTCAGAGAAACATTCTCAGATTCCAACTGAGATACCTTTCTATACAGTTCTTCAACTTCTTCTTTCCTTGAATCAGATGCTCCCTATGCTTGATTCACATTCTCAGGTTGATGCAGCAGTACCAAAGGCAATGATTCAGCATCAAAATTTTATTTTTATTTGATCGGAGAAGGTTGGACCACAAAATTTCCCATAGAGTTTTCAAACTTCTCCACAAAAAAATCATCTTGAAGTACATATGTTTAAGCTTCAGAAGCATGCTCATCACATTCATCTGCATCTTTTTCTTCCACTGGAATTTCAAGAAAAATATTTTCAGAGGTTTCCTGAGGTCTGGCCAATTCTTCACCAGGCACTGCCTCTATCTCTCGTTCCTGTTGAAGTGAAACTTCAAGATAAGCTACAATCTGTTCCTGATTCTCCCTTTTGAGCTTCTTCTAGAAACTCCTGGTCCCTATAACGGTTTTTTTCTTTCAGTAGCATCTTCCATGGGATTATAAACAATAGCTTCCCTTACAAAATAATAAGAAAATAAAGCTTCTTTGGTTGTTTCCAAAGAAGGGGAAGTGACTTCCTCATTTATCGGTCTCATTCTTTTTTATTGAAGTCCCTCCTGACTTATGTCTTTCTCAACATATTCCACTAAAAATCAAATACTTATTACTACATTTCTGACTCTGGATTCAGTTTGTCCCTCTTTGAACATAGCAAGTTGAACCTGAGCACTCTCTGAGTCTTCCTCATATCCTGCTGGGAAACGTTTTCCATTAATTGTGCTCCAGAAATATCCAACATTCCTCAAAGTTCCATCATTAAACATATTAATGTGATGAAAGTTAACTCGAGCATCCACTAATCTCACCATGTCTTTCTTATGCAATAGTTTAGAAATAAATCTTCTAAAAGGGTAGAAATTCATCAGGTCCTCGCTTTGATAGCAGTATCTGAGATACCGTTTCAAGTATCTTGGAAAGTTTAACTTAATATTTCGTAACAAAATAAACATTATATACATATCTGGGTATAGAATATTCTCCATTTCTGCCATCTGTGGAGCTAATCCAGTCTAAATAAATTTGACCAAAATCTTCTGATTAGGCTCCAAATCCTTGACAAACTTTTTCATTATTGTCCTAGTACCAAAAAGAAAAGACATGATGTCTTCGGATTTATGCACAGAATCTCCAATATTTTTCAAATCGAAATGAAAACTACTTCATGAGGGTAGTTGAGAATCTGACTAATCTCTACTAATGAGATTGAGAAATCTCTATCCTCTAATTTAGCCATTATACTATCCTTAGTATCTCCTAGACTAGACTGTATAGATTTGAAGAAGTATCTAAGTTCTACTTCATATAGAAATTCTGTATATTCACTGTTGAACATCTGTTCAAGATTCTGAAACGACAATGCTTTCTTCAACAACATATTTGCCTGAAATAACCAGTTGAGATCGATTACCTTACCCTGTAATATTTTTCCTCCCTCAGTGCATTGTCACTTGGCATGGCTTGGCTCGGCTTCACGGCCTCTTTTAGTCCATACCATTTCTGCGAGAGTCTCTGAATGTTTGAAGGTTAGGGTTTCAGAGTTTCGAAGGTAAGGGTTTAGGAGAGAAAGTGTGATTTTTGGATATTGAAAGGGTTTCACTAGAAGTGAAAAGGTTTAGAAGTCGAAAAGGCTCTAACAACCTGGATTCTCATGTAATCACTAATCATTACATATATTTAAAACAAATAATGTTTGTATATGGAAAAAGAATGAAAATCTTAAACAGCATTCAATAAACAAAATAAAATTTACATCAATAAATAAAAGTAAATAAAAATAAAAATTATTTAATATTAAATAAACCTATATCCCCCTTAATAAAATCAAACCTTGTAGTGGGAAGTGGTTTAGTAAAAATATCTTATAATTGAATTTCAGTATTTATTAATTCAAAAAATAGATCCTTTTTAATAACATGATCTCTTAAAAAGTGATTCCTTATATCAATGTGCTTAGTTCTAGAATGAATAATAAGACTTTTTGAAATATTAATTTCACTTATATTATCACATAAAATAGATGTAGTATTAAAATTCAATCCAATGTCCATAAGAGTGTTTTTCATCCACAACACTTGTGCACAACAACTACCAGCAGAAACATATTCTACCTCAGCTGTTGACCGGGAAATTTAATGTTGTTTCTTACTAGACCACGATACTAAAGAATTTCCTAAAAAGTGATATGTACCTGATGTACTTTTTATATCTAATCTAAAACATCCAAAGTCATCATCTGAATAAGAAATCAAATTGAAATAATAAGTTTTAGGATAAAGAAGAGATTGAAAAATAGTTCCATTTAAATATCTAAAAATTCTTTTAACAGCAGTTAGATGGGATTCTTTAGGATTTGATTGAATTCTATCCCAAAGATATATTGAATACATTATATCTGGTCTGCTAGAAGTAATATATAACAAGCTACCAATCATACCTCTATATAACTTGTTTTCAACTGATTTCCCAGTTTCATCCAAATCAAGTTTTATATTAGTAAACATAGGAGTTGTAAATGGATTTCTTTTTTGAAGAACAATTTTCTTAAGTAAATCAGTAATGTATTTTCATTGATTTAAAACATTTACAAAATCTTTTTGAAATATTTGAAGACCCAAAAAGATATTTAATTCTTCCATCATACTCATTTCAAATTCTTCTTGCATTAATTTTGAAAATTCATGACAAAGAGTTTTATTAGTTGATCCAAAGATTACATAATCAATATATATTTGAACCAATAAAACATTATTTTTCACAGTTTTCATAAAGTGTGTTGGGTCTGCCATTCCAACAGTAAAATCATTTTTTAAAAGAAAATAACTTAATATTTCATACCAAGATCTAGGTGCTTGTTTAAGGCCCTAAAGTTATTTAGTAAGTATAAAAACAGAATTAGGTTTTTGAGAGTTTTCAAAACCAGGAGTTTCTCAACATAAACTTTTCCATTAAATAACCATTTAAAAATGAAGATTTAACATCCATCTAAAATAATTTAAAATTCATATAAGAATCATAGGCTAAAACGAGTCTAATGGCTTCTAACCTAGCTATGGGTGAAAATGACTCATCATAGTCTATTCCATCTTCTTGATTATATCCTTTATCTACTAATCTTTCTTTATTTCTTGTTATTTTTCCTTGGTCGTTCTGTTTATTTCTAAAGACCCATTTTCTTCCTATTACAGGATAATTCTTAGGTCTTTCCACTAATTCCCAAACATCATTTCTTTTAAACTAGTTTAATACATATTGCACTGTTATTATCCATCTTTCATCATCTAAAGCTTCTTCTATAGTCTTGCATTCTTGTTGAGATAGGAAGGTAGAGAATTCCACTCGGTTTCTTAAGTTTCTTCTAGTTTGAACACCAGTTTCTAGGTTACCTATTACAGTTTCTAAAGGTTGATTCATTAGGGTTATAGACTATCTAGGTAATGTATTTAATGGTTCTTTAGTATCATGTTCCTCTGAATAGGACTGAATTTCTTTTATATCATTTTCAAATTCATTAATTAAATTCTCAATTCTCATGTTATCATTAGAGTCAAGTTCATCCATTTATTCTGTCCTTTTCTCAAAGGGATCAGATTCATCAAATTTCACGAGAACTGATTCTTCAAAAATCCTTGAATTCTTATTAAAAACTCTATAAGCATTGGAGGTAGAAGAATATCCTACGAAAATACCTTCATCAGATTTTGGATCAAACATACCAAGATTATTCTTGGTGTTTAAGATGTAAACCTTGCATCCAAAAACATTAAAGTAATTTAATTTAGGTTTTCTGTTATTCCATTGTTTATAGGGTGTATTTTTCAAAATAGGTCTAATTAAAGCTCTATTAATTATATAACAATATGTATTCACATCTTTTGCCGAGAAATATATAGGTAGGCTATATTCATTTAACATAGTTCTTGCCATTTCTTTAATAGTTCTAATTCTTCTTTCTACAATCCCATTTTGTTGAGGTGTTCTTGGTGCAGAGACGGTGTGTTTAATACCCATATTTGAGAAAAAGGAATTAAATTATAGATTCTCAAATTCTCTACCATGATCAATTCTCTATGAGATTATATTGAACCCTTTTTCATTGTGAACAGATTGGCAGAAACTTTCAAATAAAGTAAAAGCTTCATTTTTAAATTTCAAGAAGAGAATCCATGTAAATCTTGAATAGTCATAAACTAAAACATATACATATAATTTACCAGCTAAGCTTGCACATATTGAAGGTACAAAAAAATCCATATGAATATGTTCTAGAGGTTTAGATGTTGAAACCTTATTCACAAATTTGAAGGATGATTTGTGTTGCTTGCCAAGTTGACATGCATCACAAAATCTGTCACATTCAAAATTGAGACTAGGAAAATCAGAAACTAAATGTTTCTTAGATAACTTATGTAAAACATATACATTGCAATGAACAAGTATTCTATGCCAGATCCAGGATTCACTTTAGCAGTCAAGCAGTTTACTTGTTGATTACACAAGGAATTTAAATCCAAAGTATAGACATTTTCAGTTCTTGGTGCTTTAAATTTAAACAGTTTATTTTAGAAACAATACAACAAGTGTTAGTAAAATAAATAGTATATCCATCATCACAAAGTTGAGAGATACTTATCAGATTGGGTTTTATTCCTTGTACATAACGTACATTGTTGATTGATATTGTTTTTGGATCTCCAACATTTCCAATGCCAATGATTTTTCCTTTGGCATTGTCACCAAATTTGACAAGTCCCCCTTCCTTTTGAGTGAGTGAAGAAAAATTCAATGGGTTTCCACTCATATGTCTTGAGTAGCCACTTTCCATGTACCATATATCTTTTTTTCTCTGGTGACCTTCTACCTGCAAAGAAATTCAAACAAATTACTTTAGTAACCATATTTTGTTGGGTCCAAGGGTGTTAGCTAGCAATGATGTAGGTATCCATATTTGATTTGTTCTTTTAAAATTTTATGAATTATACAAGTGTTTTGAAACATAGGATTTCTTAGTACCACAAATTTAAGGTTGTCTTAACAAACAGTTTTTAGCTACATGTCCCTTTGTCCCACAAAAATTACAATTAACCTTTTTAGAGTTAGGAACAAAATAATTTTTATATTGCTTTGGTTTTTCTCCTTTACTGCCAATTCCAATTCTCTCCTTTTTAATGACATTTTTTCCAAGAATTTTATTTAATGAATTCTCTCCTTTTGTAAAAACCGATGAAACCTATTTGTAAGATTCTACTTCATCCTGCAATGTTTTTATTATTGATTCAAAATTAATATAGTTAGTGTTAATTGAATGGTATTTATCAGTTAATTCCTTATGTTGTGTCAGCATAGTATCTATTTCTTCTGAAATGGATTTATGTATATTTTTTTAGTGACTTATGTTTCTTAAATAGTGAGTCATATCTTTCTTCAAGCAAATTGTATTAAGCTGCATGTTTTTCATTTGTGTAGATGGATTTAGAATTTAATTTAGAGGAGTAATATGAGTGTACCTCATCAATTTCTGCTATAAAACACATGTCTGCTTTTATATTTACTTCTTATTTCTATGATCATGATTTAGAAGAGCTACTAGAGTCTTTAGATACACTCCAAGTGGCATTCATAGCTTTCTCGTCTTTCTGCTCAAAGTTATTTCTTTTGAAAAATTTATTCTTCTTTGCATCCTTCAATTGTGGGAAATCTGGTCTGATATGTCCCATATTTTTGCATTCATAACATCTTACTTCCTTATTATTTCCCTTAAAGGATTTTTTGAAGCCTCTTTTCGTACTGTATAATTTTCTAAATATTCTGGCTAATTGAGCCAATTCTTCTTCTGAGTTGGATGAGTCAAAGCTTTCTGATTTAGCTATGACTTCTTTGTTCTTCATCTTTCTATTATTTTGTTGTGAAGTTACCTTCAAGGCAATATCTTCTATTTTGATAATCACCTTATGTTCATTAGGATCATCTTGAATTTCAGCTTCTTACATCATCAGTGTACCAATCAGCTCTCTCATAGTTAGATCTTTGACATGTGTTGATTGTCTGATTGCATCAGAAATACCATTCCATCGAGTAGGAAGCACTTTCAGTACTTTTAATGCTTGATCGGCCTTTTTGTTAGGTTCTCCTAGAGCTGGTATGTTATTGAAAATTTCTCTCAACCTCCAATTCATTTGGGTAATTCACTCACCTTCAACCATTCTGAAAGTTTCAAATTTTAATTTGGTAGTTGCATATCTCATTTGACTCACATTGTTTGTTCCTTCCTATGCCACGACTATTGTTTTCCACATCTCATATGTCGTCGGGCACTTAGATACTCTGTTAAATTCATCTAGTCCTAGAATGTAGATAATTGCATTCATATCCTTCGAGTTCATATCGTACTCTTCCTCTATAGCAGCACTCCATGTCTCAGGATTTTCAAGAATTCCATAAGGAGTCAGAATCTTTGAATATACTCTATATCCGAGGTTTTTCAGATATATTATCATGCATGATTTCCAGCAACCATAGTTGTCTCTATTAAAATATGTTTCTCTGACCATCGACATCCCTTCTCTTGTATCAGTCATGATGCTCTGTTGTATAATCCTTAAATGCTTCTAGCTTTCTATGGCTCTATCAGAAGCTCCATTCCCCTGCTACCAATTGTTGGATCTGAATCTACAGATTATACAAAAGAGGGGGGGGGGGTGAATTGTTTCTTTTTCAATTTTTCGATAACTCTTTTCTTCAAAGAGTTCTATCCTTTATACTTTATCATATTTGATCGTATGTCAGAATAAGTAAAAACAAGAACCCAAATAGGTATAGTGGTTCGGGGAACAGAAGGCCCCTAGTCCACTCCACAAACGCTTAACTCCACGAGCTTGATGATTTTCACTATCTGGTCCCATTTTCCATAGACCGGTTCACAAATGAGTACAGGCAGTTGACACCTTTACAATCCAAGGAAAAAAAATCCTTCTAGTTTAAATAGGAACCTACATAGCATAGAACGAGAAGCTGGTTACTCAAGAATAAAAAGAATTTCAGAAAGAAATTTTCCAGTTGATCTTCACAGTTGAAATAGAATGCAATTGACAAAAGTTGGATCGAAGTCTCTAGAAATATTGATCTTCAAGACTAAGCAGTTCTGAGTTAATCTAGTTGTAGTAGATATAGATACATAGTTCAAAACATCACTAGTAGTAGATCCACATTAGATATTCGATGTATAACAGGTGAATCTTCTATGAAGTTCCTTCTTCTTGAAAGAACAGAGCATCAATGCACCTTTTTGAATCAGAAGATCAATCGTGAATTTCCACAGTCTCTGTTTTCTATATTTTTTAATAAAATATTGATCACACATATATATATTCATATACCTGGTGTTTCAGAGAGAACATATATAATAAAGCTGAGCATATCTCTTGCACATTTATATCCACAAAACTCGCCTTCTGATTCGCGATATTCAAAAATTTGAATTTACAAAGAGGTCGTAACTTCCGTTAAGACCCGACATAAAAAGATCCTTTTAATTAGATCTTAAATCTATTAATAAAATGAATTTTAATTAGTCAATTTTTTACTTTAAAAAAGACTTTAAATCCGGCTTGAAATCCGCCCACAAATCAGCTTACTGATCGCTGCACATAAATATCGTCTGTCAAAATTTTTGACGTCAAACGTAAGGTTATGACATGGCCTCAAAACATAGGGTTAATAACATTGTCATCAAATGTAAGGTTAACAATGTAAGGTTGACAACGTAAGGTTAAACACAAACATAGGGTTGATCATCCATGATTTTTCTTAAACACTCAAACGTTCGGTAGAAGATCCATACTTTACAAGAATGTATGGTTGCTTACAAAAGTAATGTTGATGAACCATACTTTTGAGAAACAAATGTAACGTTTATAATTTACGTACGGTTCTCCTTCCATACTTTTTTGATAACCAAAACGTAGGGTTCCTTCCTAACGTAAGGTTCTTCTTCCATACTTTACTGAAAACATATGGTTGTTTAACCATACTTTTCTCTTATCTCAAAAAGTATACATGCTTTTCATCCTTACGCTACGTTTATCCACGTAGGGTATGAACAGTGATTCTAGAACGCGGTAAACCATATTTCGCACTATATTTATCTAGGTAAGATGTGAACAATGATTCCAGAATGCGCCAAAGCAGAATCCAAAAAAGTAATAAATTATCGTTTTTTCAAGAGTAAAATAAATTAATAAATTCCTGTACAATACTAAATAAAATCATTATAAAATAAGTAAGTGTATTTTTGAGCATCAAAATTATCATAAATATAGAGAGTATTATTTTAAATAATCTCCCCCTTTAAATAACATTAACATGTATTTTTGAAAACAATACTTTGCTCAATATAAGTAATCATCATAATTACATAATAAATATAAATACAAGGAATAGTATATCTATATATATATTAGAAGAAAAATATAATAATGTTAATAATAACTAATTACATAGTGATGAAATTAATAATGCCTAAAAATTGATTCCATACACCAAATCCAGGAATTGGGATCCTAAAAATAATGATCATAATAACAAGACCATCAATATTGGATTCTAAAATAGCATTTTAAACAATAATAAAGATAGATTCTCTCATGCCACATATCAATGCATAAAAAGGATATCTATTACTAATAATCAAAATTCAATAATTAATTTTAATGATTTTGACATATTATAAAATGAATAAACTATAAATAACATTTTCAATAAACCTCTATTATGGAAAAACAACATATAAAACTCCAAAAAAATTCCTCATATCAATAATATATAAATAATTATTGGTGAGATTTATCCAACATGATTTATGAAAAATGTTATATTCACACCGCATGTATAAATGCGTATACAACTATGTTAATACTCGAATGACATGATCATATGATATGTAGATATAAAAAGTGGATAGTTTCAAAAGAACTTATCCCAGTATATGGGAATATTTTATAAAGGTTTTATGTGGTTGGAATTTATATATCCATAAAAATGATACTATACCACATAATATAATCAATGGGTTAAATTCACCCTTATTAACTAAAATAACATCAAGAGAATGATTATAACAAAAAGAATGAAAATTGAGTCACCAAAAATCCTTAATCCAGTATATCGAAAAGAATTAATAGCCAATTAAATGATTGAATGTGAATTGGATAGTAAATAAATTTAATAAAATCAGTATAGTACATGATACAAATTAAACTTGGTTTCAATATAAACACAAATCATGGATTTCAGGATTTAGAAAAAGAATCGTTGTGACTTTAGTATTATATATTTCATAACCCGTCGATATAGATGGCTTGTAAATGGAAATTACTTGTCATGATAAAAATATAATTTTTGATATGATATATCAAGTGAGAAATATATATACCACATAATTGGAAGTAGTTATATAAAGTGAAACATGTCCCAAAGAGAGGAATTTGAGATAAAAACACATACTTGAAGAAAAATCTATGAGGTTAATTTCACTTTATAATGTCATCATAAAGAAAAAAGTATATAACACCATAAATTAATGTGGAAATAAAATTAAAATTATTCACTAGGTAAAATATATAATGTTGGAAATAATAGTGTTCAACAAGATAGTTTGTAATTCAATGGAAGTAAATTGAGTTAACATACTCCATTACCCTGTATTCTTACTAACATGAACATTCTCTAACCTCTAATATAATGAAAAATATTTCCATATTCACTTATATAAGAATCATAACTGAAACATAATACCATATTTATAATTATTTTATAACCATATATTACAAATATATTGGTCGTTTATAGATTGTTTTCATTATTGGGTATTAGAACTTTTGATTTTTCATTTCGTATAAACTTCATGAAGACATAATCGATTATACCTAAGTGGATTTATGTTCATAATTCCTATAGAATTAAATATATAATAATAATTTTCTTTTATCATTAAAAATGTACGATTTTCATTAGATGAAAGACATTAATATGGATTTTGAAAATAGAAATTTTGAAGAACTAAATTTCGATGTATTTAAGTATTGAAATTTGATATATTACAAAATATTTTAAATATCAACATACAGTTTCCATAATAAGTAAAATCATAAATATATCATTATTACATCATATTACTATTATATTTCTCCCATCATTAATTTATGAGTCTTAAAAATATGGTTTCCATAGGTGGTTAAACCAACCCAAATGAGAACATGTTATATTGATTTATTGAGGAAGGGAATGTATATAGAAAATGAAAATGTAAAATTTAAATAAAATTAAACAATTCATAAATATCATATATAATAATAAAATAAATTTAATTATTAATTAATTATTTATGGTAATGAAAAATGAAAATTTTAATTCATTATGGTGGTAATCCAAAAATTTGAATGATTAATCATCTCATTTCTCAATGAAAAGGAATAATATTGATATATGGAATAAAGTGATTTCAGAATAATATTTGTGACATAAAAAATCATTAATAAAATATAAATCCATGATTCCACCCTTGAGAGTTTGTGTGGAAAATAGTACCACATCACATCTTGGAGGAGGAAGTCGGCAAGTCTGATTAATCAATGTTTTGTTTTTTCTTAGTGTGTGGAATGAAATGAGTAATTATTAATTAATTAATATAGTGACATTTAAATATACTAATTATTTTTATTTCACTATATGAATAATATTATATAATTCTAGGATAATAAATATTATGAAATAAACACTAAGAAGAAGAGGGCACCCTAGTTAATGAATTGAATTTTTTCTAGGAATTTAACATGGAAATTATGGACATATTCAATATATTAGTGACAAGAAGAAAATTAAAGAAGTATAGGGATATATTAGGGTAAAATAGGTATATTTTCATTGAAAAATTCTTAAGAAATTGAGGACGTGATGTATATGTTATGATACTATTTTATAAGTGAATAAAATTGTAGTTTTGGAAATAACCATTGAATATCAACAATTTCATGTCATTTATAAAAGGTAAATGGATTAAAATAAGGAAACATTTTGAAAGGGGTGATTTTTAGGTAAATATAACCCTTATAATCAAAATTTTAAACATGTTTCGAACATTTTTATCATATTCACCTTAGATTTTTTTACAATTTTCTCTAATTTACCCGCATAACTAATTTTTAACATTAATAATTAATTTTAATGAAAAAAATGATATTTAAATAATTAAATAATTTCAGCCTTATCATTTTAGATTTGAATATAATTTTATTATAAAAAGTTTCAAAATCTGTAAAATTTTAATTTCAAAATAAATGTGTGAAATAATGTAAAAAATGTTTTTTGACAAGGAATATTTTTAAGAATAACATTACTATTTATGGTAAAAATATCAATTTTGTTAATTTACATGAAATAAATTTATTAATTATAAAAAAAATTATATATAATAGTCTTTTGTTTCAATTTATAATAGATTTTAACCTTTAAAGTGCATTATTCAATGAAAAAACTGAAAATTATTTTTTAATATAGAATTTTACTTTAGTTTTAAAAAATTGGACATATGTTTTCAAACAACAAATAATATTTTCAAATAAATAATTTTAAAAAATAAAAATTTGATTATTTTAATGTTTTTATTTATTCTGGTTCATCATGACATAAGGATAAAATCAAAAATATCAAAATTTTCATTTGAACACCTACTTTTGAAAAACATTACCATTTTAGAAAAACCCAATATTATAAACTATATAAATTTTATTTTATTTAATTGAAAATTGATTTTTTATTAAAATATGATTATAAAATTAAAAATTATACCATTTCAAATAAAAATATCAAATATAAGGAAAACAACCTTTAAATGCAACCTTTTCAGTTATAAAAAGTAATGTGTGTTTATTAAAAAGTTAGTAGATTATTTATTACCATAGTAGATTTTATTATAGATTTATTAAAAATTTACTTTAAATATTTATTAGTTCATTTAAATTTTTGTGTAGCAAGTAAATCTAGATCTCAACATAAAATCAATTTTATAAGGTCTAGAATTTCATGTTATTACATTACTTTATGAGCATAAATAAATTATGTGAGTTAACATTGAAAAAGTTTTTTTCAAAAAATCCAATTATCCATATAGTAGATATTTTATTTTAAAAAATATATTTCCCAATTAAAATTTTTACATTGGATGAATTGAAATTAATTTTTTAATTCCTCTTAAATATTTAATTTATATAAGATTTTAACCATTTCAGGAAAACATTGATTTGTAGAAAAATATTGTTTTAAAAAAAAATATTATATCTTTTATTTTAATATCATTCTATAATTACCTTGATGAATTGAAAACCTTTTATGTTATAAATTTTGAATTTGAAAATATTCATTTATCTTTGATAATTTATTTCTAATATTTTTATAACTAGACTAAAATATTACATTAAAATAAATTATTTTTTCCCATTTTTTCATTGATAGGATAATTTTGAAGGATAAAATTCATTTTTGGATTCTTTAAATACAAATAATATTTATCTTTTGATAAATAATAACTTTATATAATTAAATTTTTTAAAAATGATAATTTTATCTAATACATTGTATTAATGATTTAAAAATGGTTTTTTATAAAATTTTGACATTATTGATCGGGTTTTTAAAAAAAATTAAAATGTTATTCCGTTAATATAAAAAAATAATTTATAATTTATAATTTATAAGGATGATATTATTTTATATTTTTAATTGTAATTTTGTTCCCTAGAAACAGTTCCTAGAGATAATAATTAGTTAACTGGTAAAATGTAAAAATGTGAAAATGACTTCTACTTAGTTGAAAATTACACAACCTATGAAAAAAATGTTACAGAAAATGTTTTATATTTTGATTGACCAAAACTCAGCCCACTCCAGATTATTATATTTTCAAAAGATGTGGACCTTTAATAGTTAAATAACGTTACCAAAATTTAATGGGCATTTAGAAATCTACACATCTATTTACATATAAAAAGGTAACACATAAATCAATTCAAGACTAACATATCCATTAAATTTATTATTAAATTTCATCCATCTTTATCATCATGTATCTATTTACATAATCTATATGTATTCGATCACTTATATTCTTCTAAATCCCATCAATATCATGGAGTTTTTCTAGTGAAAACTCAAGCATCAAGGGTGAGTATTACTTTCCCTTTTCATTTCTATTTCTCTAATAATAAATAAATCATATATAAAAATTTTAATATAATTAAATAATTATAAATATTATACTAAAATTTCGATATATAATTTTAAAAAAAACATTCATCACATCCCTA
Organism: Viscum album; assembly: GCA_963277665.1. Lineage (NCBI taxonomy): Eukaryota > Viridiplantae > Streptophyta > Magnoliopsida > Santalales > Viscaceae > Viscum > Viscum album. Next base: position 1,987,030,731 of record OY728122.1, read on the forward strand.
ACCCTATGAGAGACCACAACATCAACTCTGTGCATGTACAAACATCTGCCTCAATGATGTCATGTGGTTATTTTTCTATCAATTTATCTCATTGATGATCTAAAAAATTTATGTTATCATTAAAATATGTTTTATTATTTCAAAAATAAAATTATTATATTATAAATTTTCAAATTCAACTATTTCTTCCAACTATTAATAAATGGGTCAATTACTCATGTGTATATCAGACTACCACCACCACGGATGAAAAATTTCATTGGTTATCACCACCCATCATTAATAGTTACTAGAAAAAATTTATTAAAGATATATTATGCTTATTAAAATATTTATATTATTTATATATTAGGTTATCATTATCTAAAAACATAAACAAACTCACAAAATCATTATAACGTGTTACCAAGTGAGCTGATTTAATATAAAATGAAAATGATGTTATAAAGATTATGTAACAAACTAATATGGGATGAAATATATTTAAATTATCATTTGAAAATTATTTATTTAATTTATTTAATAATTCAATACTGTTTTTTTAAAATTAAAAATATTTGTTTAATATATCCCAGTTAGATCATTAAACATGTTGATAATTAGTTCATCAAAATTTTCATTTTCAAAATCCATATTCATGCCTTACACATAAGTAAAATTGTTAATAAGAAATAATTTGAAATAAAATTATAATTAAATATCAAATTATTTCTTAATTATAATCTTGGAACTAATAAATTATAATAGATCCTATTTCCATGATGATTGTACAAAATAAAGAATCAAATGTTTTAAAACCTGAAAATTAATACAAAATATATTGAGTTAAAATATTTATAATACCTATTTCTAAAATATTTAAAAAAATTGAATAATTTTTATATTGAGGTTATTAGATAAGTTATTAATGTATTTATGTTCATTATACATGATTTTAAGGTGTATTTGAGTTAATGAAAATTTATGTTATTTCCGTGGTCTCAAATTTTCCTACTTTGGGAGAAAATTACATTTAGAAACCAAATAAAATTTAAATTTAGAATTTTATTACTCTTATATAAATATATAATATCACAAATTATATTTATTCATGGTATTTTAACTTCATTTACAATTCTAATTTCTTACAAAGTGTTTTATTATAATGTTTCATAAGTTGTAAGTGTTTTTCTTGTAAAATTCAACTCTTTGAAAAATTTACTATTTTATGAATATAATTTTATTTAAAATATTAATATGATTCATAAAAATCATGTTATATAATTAATCACCCATTATTCTAAGTAATTTTTTTAATTAAAAAACGTACTCGTTTAAATATGATTTGAATTTCATTCTCTTCAAATTATAAGATATTTTCATAACCCAGATGTTTCCCTAGAATCAAAATAATATATATTTTAAAATTATATTTCAATGTTGATATATTATAAATTATTATGAGTATATATTTTATTTTCACCTTCTATTAATGTGAAATAATGTTTCAGACCAATGTTTTTTGAATTTATTAGTTTATTGAATCTTGAAAATTTGTTTTTATTATGAATAATTATGATTTCCTTTAATGGAATTTTCAGTCACATCAATTCACTTAAATCCTAATATTGTTCTATCTCTCATACTGGAAATTTAGTTTTTTCCTACTATGAACTTTATGTTACAATTTATTCATTTTTAAATAACAATTTAATTATTGTTTTGTTGATGTGGGTTTTTTAATAATGGAATGTAAAAATATTTTAATTATTGTTTTATGTTAATGTGATATTTTATTTTTCCCTTTTACATCATATTTTTATATATTTCTTATTTTTTATATTGGTATATTTATTGGATTTTTTTATAAGAACGTGTCTGTGATTTTATTTTATCATCTTAAATTTCTTTCGAATTTGACTTGAAAATCGGGTGTTTTTTAATGATATTTCGAAACTCACCTTCTATGAAAAAAAATCAGGATTTACTTTACATTTTCAAAAGATGCTTCTCTAATGAAATAATGGTTCATAAATCACCTTAAATTTTCTATTATTAAATAACCCCATTTTTATGATATTTTTTTTGGAATTAAATAATCATGATTAATTATGTTAGACTATTTTGAAAAGCTATGAAAACCATTTTATTTCTATAGGTTATTTATCATAACATAAATGATTGTATTTTAAGTAGAACTCATAAATATGGATGTGACAAGGGGGTCTTACATCACACTAAAATAAATTAGTTAGTGTTTCACGTCCCTTGAGATGATAAATGTTTGTTGAATGTGATATGGAAATCATTGATCACATATTTATTGTGTGAATAAGTAACATGATGGTTTTCCATGGTTTGTTGTGTGACATTGATGTTGGAAAATTTTTCGAAATGTTTCTTATATGAATGAGATAAATGATTCATTTTTCACAAGTTGTCATGTGAATGTTATATGGTGATATTTTTTCAAAATATTTTCTATGATCAAATTTGTTTCATAATTGTTTTCCACAATAAGAGTAAATGAAATTCCATATTTCTATATTCTTATTATTTTTATCCTTGACTCATTTTTAATGTCTCATGACTGTATACTATCTTTTCTATTCTATAATTTGTCAATGGGGGAATTCATTTTCTTATGTAATGACTTGTGGACACCTAAATTTGTTTCATGTTCATTTTAATAAGTAATATTTTTCCATCCCATATTTTCTCTTATGATTTTCATGTAACCCTTAATGATATTTTGATACATTTTCACTAAAGTTTCTTTATAGATCACCTCTTTCTTATTTTTTTCATTACCCTAGTTACAAATATATGTATAATTTGTTTTAGTTTATAGAAGGGGGGATATATTTGTTTTACTATAGGGGATTTATTGTAGTTGCTAATATCGATGACACTAAACCTTTCAGTCTGTGGGTAGTGTTATTGATTGGGATATTTGTTATCAAAATCAAAAAATTAATTTTTATTTAGGTTATATATGTATCTTCGTTGTTTAAACTTGTTATTAGGTTTAGTACATGTAGCCCCTCGGTCCTTGTTTTAAATCTCATGTACCCTTGGGATTTAGGTTACAACCCTTATACCATTGGGAATGGGTTTACCACTCATGTATCTTTAGGATTTGGATTTCCACTAGTGTACCCTTGAGCATGGGCTATCCTCATATGAAAAAATTTTAGATTATGATATATAATTATTTCTAATGAATTGAATAGTTTTAATTTACAAATCCCATCAAATAATAATAATAAATTCATTGTATTCCACAAGAATATAAAAACATTCATCATTTTTCCATATCCTAACAGACTAATGGATACCAAATGTGTTTTATGAAAACATCATTAAAAAATCACAATCTTAAACCACGTAGAGAAAACATATTGATGTTATCATAAGAACACGGCCCATGGGTAATTAAAATGTCATCAAAGGTTGTTCAAGTATATGTAAAAAAACCCTTTTTATATTACTGAACTAACCACTTCGAAAGACAAGAAGAAATATCCATTTATTGAAATGATGGGAAAAATATTTAAAATGTGTTCATTAATATATAATACATTGAGTTTGATAATTATTTATATAAATAATACTTGATAACCAAAAATTGGTTTTATAATGTTATGAATTGATGTTTCCACTAATAAATATTCATTGATAATACATAAAAATATAATGACATATTTCAGAAAAAATAGAGGTACATAAAATCAATTTTTTAATCAATAATTTTAATTTTAAAAATATAAAAAATAATAATATTCATTTAAAAATAATTAATGATAAAAATATATTGAAAACCTACTTGAAAATATATGAGACGGATAATAATGGTGAATGAAACTGTAAAATAGTTTCTAGAATGTTTTTAACCATGGACATAAAATTTGATGTTACTAGTCCCATCCAAAATTAATTTAAAAAAATGATGTCAATTTTTTAAAAAAAAATTAAAATTTTGAAAAATATTCAATAATGGAACTTTATAAATAAATAAATATATATATATATTTCCAATAATATTGATTAGTGGAAGATAAAATAAATAATCATAAAAATAAATGTTCATTATAATAAATGTTAAAAAACATTATTGAAACCCCATTATAAATAAAAAGATTAATATTATTTTCGATATTAATTAGTTAATATTATTGTGATTAAATGAAATAAAAAATATTTTCGTTTCATGATTAAAAATAAGAACACGTATAATTAGATTGAATAAAAATATGGAATTGAAGTAGATCAATTGGAGAGGTTGAGAAATATTATTAACATTAATATTTTTTATATTGAATGAAATCCATCTCTTATATTCTTTATAAATGAACATGGAAATTGATTTTAATATCATCATTGAATCTAATAAAACCATCTTCTAAAAACATTTTATAAGGGGAATCATTATGAATCTATAATATATATTGAGTTAGGAAAACAGTGTAGAATAATGGTATATCATGAATAATAATCCCATTAATGGTATATGTTGATATTGATTTGAAAATAAATTTAATTTAATGTAAGTATTGAAAAAACATCAGAGGTATTCATATATATCACACTATATAAAATTATTAGTGAATATAGAATATGTCTGAAAGAAATTTTAGTGAGATGAGAAACCCCTTAACAATACACTCGAATTCAGTAAATACAATTTCATCTCAAGTGTTATAAAACAAAAAATACCAATAACTAATTTTATAAACTTATTAATATCAAATTTCATTTTTTAATTCCTAATATAATAAATTCATACAAATTTCTTAATCAATTATAGTCTATTTGTATCATTTAATGTTTGTGATTAATTTTTGTGTGTGTGATTAAATGTTCCAATGTTGATTCCCATTTGTTGATATTGTATTCATCAATTATATATTATTTAATGTACTAGAATGAATAATTTTTAATGATTTATAAAAGTCAAAATTTTTCCAGGATAATTAAAGGAATGATTCATGAAAACATATTCAACTATTAGCTTATTACTACAATTTCGGATATTCAATAGTTTATTTCTTAACGATGTGTTAAATATTAAAATAATATTTATAGAAACATAGAAAAATATTGTTAGATCATTAATTTTGTATAATAATAGATTATATTTTTACATTATTATTCAAAAAAATAAATTTATTGCAATCTTGTCGTAGGTATTTAGAATTATAAAAACAAGATCATACTATTATCAATGAGTGAGTATGGTTAAAGATTCGATTCCTTTGAAATTGTATCATTATTACCAACATATAATTTTATAATTTCAGTTTTTAGTTTGTAAAATCATATAATAGGATATTTGGATAAATAATAATATTACATATGTAAAATGAAATATGTTTCTTCATGGATGAGGTGGTCCTCAAATAAAAACGAGCGATGTTCTCATTTTCAATATAATGGGAAAAAGACATGAATTTGTATATATTCTCAAAATCATAATAATTTTATAAATATACTATTTTTTCATTAAATACATCCTTTGAACAGGTTATTTCTGGAGGTTATGAGAAATATGTCATATCATATGTGGAGGTGGTATTCTATATGTAGATCAGGCAACGTTTTAGTTTTTTGAAAGGTTAACAGGATAGTAGAAAACAATTATCCCATAAAAAACAAAATTTATGTATACAAATGAAACTAATTAAATTGTATCAAATTAGATAGATTATATTTTTATGGGATATATGAATAAATAATTAAAAATAAATGAAAAAAGCTTAATTGATAATTTAATTTTAATCATTTGAAGACCTACATGAAAATAAAATAAAATATTTAATAGGTGGTATTTAGAGAAGAAATAAACCTTTAGGAAGTTTCTAGGAGATTTGGTGAGTTATTTGGGAATATTTTCATAGAATATATTGGGCCTGAGGTCTGAGGATTAGTTGGGTGGTGATGAATTCTTTTATTAGGGATATGAGTGATATTTTTGCATTAATAAAAATGATAAAGTCAGTATTATAAGGACAAGTGGATAAATTAATTGAAACTATTATAGTTTTAATTTTTATGGTTGGTAAAACCTCAACCATAAATTATATCATATGTTTTTAATATGTTTTATGTCTTTTATTCTTACATTTTCCCATTTATCATTTTATGTTTTTCTATAATTGTAATAAATTAATAACTAAGAAATTTACATTTTATGCCTAAAAATAAAAGGGTTCTTATATAGAAATTTTGAGATATTGATTCTCAATATTAACTATTCTATTAAATAAAATTACAATGTTTAATATAAATTAATTTTAATATTAGAATACCTAATTATTAAAACACATTTTTATAAAAATAGTACATTTCAGATTTGAAAAATATTATTATATTAAAATTTTAAATATTCAAAAAAATTATTAAATTAGTTTGTTTATTATTAACAAATTATTTTTTATTTATAATTTAAAATTTATAAAAATTAAGATTCCACCTTGTGGTTACTTAGTAAAAATAGGAATTAATAATTTAAAGAGTAAAATACAACTTATGTTTTCGAAAAGTTAAACATTGGTTTTATAAATTCTACATTTTAATTTTTAATAAATTTTTTAATTATATATATATATACAAGTTTAATAAATTATATTGTATTAAAATTTAAAATAATTATAGTATTATGATATGTTTTAATGTTTACAGCATTTCAAAAATAAATATTTTTTCATCATGCACGAAAATAATTAACATTTTTTGAATAAAATTGAGATTCAACCTCATATAATGATGACATTTTGAATTACAAAAATAAGTTCATTTTAAAATTTTCTGATTTTAAAATATATAAATAATGTTTTTAACTGAAAATAAATGATATAATGGAAAACGATTTTCATTGAAAATTAACTGTTTTCAAATACAAAGAAGAACTATTTTGTTGCAAAATATGATTTAATGTGTTATTAATTTTTTATATATTAATTCATAATTTAGATATTGTAAATATTTTACATCATATGTATTAATATTTTATATCTTTTAAAATTAATTCCATATGATAATATATAGGACAGATAATAAATATTTAGAAATAACAACCATTTTTTATATTAAATCATCATAATTATTTCTTATCTACTGATACGGAATTTTAGATATGTAATATATTTTTATTTAAAATAGGATTTATTATTAATATAATTTTATTAATCATATTAAACTATTTTTTTTAATCTTATTTTTTCATGTTGAGAAATATTTCAAACACCTAATATTTATTTAATAGAATAATATATATTAATATCAGGTGGACAAACATTCTCCCCTGTTAAATAAAATTCATTCTTAAAATTTTAAATACTAATCTCCCATGAAAATATTGGATTGTATATCTATGATTTACATGAAACAATATATTATTTAAAAGTTATATAAAACTTATTATCATAGGTATGAGTAAGAAACCTATTTTCGAAAATATTCTTTTATAAGAGTTTCAAGAGGGATATCATTTGCAGACTCATTTTCATGATCATATTTCCAAATAAATTATAAATTCAAGAAGGTTATGATACAATCAAATATAAATTAAAGTAAAATAAAATATGATTTTCTTATCTGGATATCATAGTGTTTGGAAACCTAAGAAATGGATGAGATTAGATGCTTAGTAAGGCTATGTATAAGTGATGTAAATTGTTGATTATAAGTGACCATAACATCATATGGGGTATGATTACATTATCAAAATTTTTGAAATACTAAAGAAAATTACTTTATCATAAATCATGATTCATGGTATAAATACTTATAATAAGAAACTACATTTTTAATAAGAGCGTGATATCATTAATAATCAATCATGAGTTATTAGATCATGTCATAAGTATAAAAATGTGACTTGATAATGTGTTGTAAATTTTTTTATAATAATATTATTTCATTTTTTCTAAATAAGATATTAGTACAAAAATATGAATTTTTAACCACTTGTGAACCTTCTATGGATTAGGTTAGCCACCTATGTACCATTGGTCTTGGTTTTATCACTCTTGCAACAGTAGTCATGGGATTATAGCCCATGGAACCATGGTTATTGTTGTATCACCCACACTCTCTTTGGAAGGGGATTACACCAGTGAACACTTAGTAAAGAGATCAAAGACAATATACCATTACTCATAGTCTTACCCCTTTATACCCTATTATTTCAGTCTATAAATCATGTACCCTTTGGTATGGGATAAGCTCCTTTGTAATCATTTTAACTAATGATATCTAAACAATATCAAGGAATTATAGGTATTTAATGTAACCCAATATACATTAAAATAAAATATATATGAATTGAAGAAGAATATAAAATCATTCATCATTGGATCATATATTAACCAACATATGAGAATGAAATAGTATTCAGGATAACTTCCTTAAAACATAATCATCATAACTCATCCCAAGAAAAATAATTAATGATAACATTATAAAAAACCCAATATTAACATAAGAATCATCAAATGATTTTGACATAGATAAAAAATATGATTTTTATAAATATAAGGTAAATCCCAAAAATGGAAAATAAGAAATATCCAATTTTATTGAAATTCATGAAAAATTCTAAAAAATGTTATCAATAAAATGAAAAAAATTGGAATTTAAAAATATTTTAAAAATTACTTTTAAAAAAATAAAATCTTCTTTAGAATATTTTTCAATTGAACGTTTCTTCTAAAATAATTATTTGAGATGATAAATAAATAAAAAGAATACTTTATTAAAAACACAATTTTCCTTATTTTTGGAAACCAATAATTAATTTTCTGAAATATTAAAATATTTTCATTAATCTCAAAATAATTAAGGATAAAAATTATATATAAAACCTTTTTAAAACATATAATAGAAGCTTATTAAAAACGAATTCCCATAATAGTGAATTTGACCATAAAATAGTTATCAAAAAATGTTTCGGCCATTTTTGTAAAAGAAAATGTTATAGGAAAAATCTGTATGTGAATTTTTCAAAAATGATGTATTTTTTTAATTATTTACTTTTGAAATGAGTCATTATTTGTTTACCCTTGTAACTGGAACAATGGTCTATAAAATAAAATTGCATCAGGGATCATAAAATTTATCATCTGTATAAGAATAGTTATTTATATTATTTTTAAAATATATTTATTAAACATAAAATGGTAATAAGGGTGATAAATAATTCAATTTAGAGGTTTTAAAAAGATATTTTTATATTTTTAGAAGTTTTTTCGGATTTCAAAATAATAAATGGTTATATTGGAGTGAAGAGTAAATATGGAAATAGTAGAGAAAGAACACATTTATAGAGTTTGGGAATTACTATTAACATCAAAAAAATTTGTTGAGAAATATATTCATAAATTTAATTCCCTATAAAAGGAGGAATGAAATTAAAATTTCATCATATAATAAATGAAAACAATCTTGTAAAACATTATCAGCGATGACTCATTATGAATCAAAAAAAGAAGTAAAGTGAAGAAATAATATCGAAAAATTGTATCTCTTGAACCCAATGCCCATGAATGAAATAAATTGTGATGGATTATACTATATCATAAATTTAATATGCCAATTTCAGAAACATCAATAGTTAATTATGTATTCCATATAATATAATATGAGTGTTGAATATGGAATATTTATCAATAAAAAATTTGTTAGATGGGAAGCCTTTTACCTTTTCTCTAAACAAAACATGAAAGGGATTTAACATATGGTATAGTTGACATGAGAATATTTATAACAAATTTTAGAACAATATTAATTTCTATTAACATTTACACTATTTAATTATAATAATTCATTATACATTTATTAGTCAATCATAGTCCATTTTCACCATTGGATGTCTGATTGTTTCATGAATGGTTTAAAGTATCGATGATGATTCCCATTCATTATAACCAAATTCATAATGAATATATTATATGTGTTATATTAATATATAATATGTAATTATTTTTAAAAAAATTCATTATTTATATTGAAATTGTTTTCATAGCCTGTGAAGATGGATTCATCGATGGGGTTGCTTGGCTAATTTTTTATAATAAAAAATTGGTATATTAAAAATTTGTTAAATGTTAATATTAACATTATACAACCATAAAAAACATATTATATTCAAATTTATGTTAATTAATACTTGTATTTAAATTCAAAAATTCATCCATGGTAGAATGTTTTTTCATTGTTCAATAAGTGGATATGCCGACCAAACAAGAAGATACAATAATCGATGGGTGAGTATGGTTATGAATGAAATTATTTCAAATAAAAAAATTATTTTAAAAGTACAATAATGTTACTTGGAAATTATATAGTGGTGAATTATATTTTATGATATTTTAATATATATGAATAGATTAGATGAAAAAATGCTGCTTCATGGAGGAGGTAGTCTACACGTACAAACAGGTGGGGTTCTATATCTCCCTTCAATGGAATGAAGATAGAAAATAATTACTCATTTCAGAATAATAATATTTTTTTAATTTTCATATTTAATAATTTAATTCCCCCATTTCACATCTCTGGTATGGAGATTATGAAAAATTAATCACATCTCTTTTTGAGGTACAAGTTCGCATGTATCACATTGAATTTTCTATTTTTTTAATGGTTGTGAGGGTGGTCGAAAATGGTTGTCTAATATATATTATATTTTTTAAAGAATTTTTAATTTTATTTTATTTTAAAAACATGGATATGTTTTATTCTGAGAACATATAAAAATCAATAGAGGAAACATAATGAAAAGAGTGTAACTGAGAATTTTTCTCTATTTTGTGGAAGAGCTCCATTGAAAATTGGTTTAAGGGTTTGAGAGGTGTTTTTTGAGAATGAAATAGCATCAAAAAATTTCTATGAGTTTAGTTTAGTTTTTTTTTGCAGTGTTTGTACCAATTAAATAATATTCAGGTGTAACAAAATGTGTGGTTGTGAATGAACAATTTATAAGGGAGGCGAGTTCCATTTTTTGTAAAAATATAAAATGTGTTTTTAGTATTGAATGGTAAATTTGTTCCAAAAATGGGATATAATCGAACGGTGAAGTGAAAAGGTCTATTAAAACTCAACCATTCCATTTATAACACGTTTTTAATATTTTTTTTTTGTTTTTACTGTTAGATTTTATAATTTTTATTATTTTGATTTTTACCCTGATAATTAATTTTTACATAATCAAATTAAATTTGTTGCCTAGTAATAAAATGGGTAATATTAATTTCTTAACTAATATATTATATATAAGATATTTTTAAAAAAATTAAAATTTTATGGGTGACACAAATTAAATTTTTTATTATAATAAATGACACACAGAACCCATTTTTAGAAAATGTGTATTCGTATGCTTAAAAATATGATTCTGACAAAATAATTAATGTTATTGATTTCCATGACATTAATTGGTTTATTATCAAAAAAATAAGTTTTATTGGAATTTCATTGTGAGATAAATTTTAATTTCAAATTGATTATACATTGCTGAAAGAGACATTCCGATAACAAAATTTATTAGAGTAAAATGTTACTTATGTTTCAAAAATGTTACATATTGGATTCTTCAATTAAGAATTTTATTTTAATTTTTTTTGTAATATTTTTATTTTTATATAAATTTATATTATCTAACGTTAAGATAATTATTGAATTATTAAATGTTCATAAAATTTATGGTTGTCATGGAATTCGTCAATAACAAAGAATTCTGGCGATGACGGTTGATGATTTAGTATTGAATATTTTGAGGCTCTGTGAAGACACGTATAACCCAACACCATGAATTACATGAGATTAATTTCATGGGAATAATTTTTATATATTTCTTGTTTTAACCTCTTACACAATCTATAAGATATATATGACCACAAATAGATTCATCAATTCTAGTGATGTGTGACACGATTGGTGGTGGATGGTCATCACATGCCTCTTTTGTCAACGATCTGGGGGTAGGGGTGGATTTTTTGTTTATTTGTCTATGTTTTTTACATTATTTATGCTTCCGACTTAACTATAAAATTTTTATCTAGAAAAAATTTGATTTTTCAAAATTCACCCAAAAGCATATCATTTTTTGGAAAATCTGATTTTTTTCCTAATATAATTTTGAAATGAAGAGTAAAATAGTGATGTTAATTTTATTAAAATAATATTCTAGATTTATTTAAATTTATACTTTAAATGAAAATCAAAAATATAAATAAAATTTTTTCTATTTCCAAATGTTGTTTTAATGTGTTCATAATAATATTTAATAAACATGTTTGATATAAATAATACAAATATATTAGTAAATAAAAATTAAAGTAGTAACTGTTTCAAATTTATTATATTAGGATAAAATATATTTCACTTCCAAAAAACTATTATTTGAGATAAATCTATTTTTTTATTTAATAATATTAATTATTTACCGAATAATGGTATGAAATGTTTGTTGAGGAATAAATTTTTATTTACAAGAGGTTTTAATATTCATATAAATTTCACCATAAAAATAATGTTTCTAAATGTTTTTTGTTTGATTCAAAATATAGATAAAGTTTTCAACACATTTTATTTATTTAATGTAATGGTATATAAGAAAATTTTGGGGAATGAAAACCCATATCTTAAATACACCAAAATTCATGATTTATTTTATAAAGAAACAAACAAAAATCGAAAATATTAAAATTCATTGTTAATTTGGGTAAATAGAAATAGTATAAAATTTCTTGAAAAATGATACAACAACATTATTTAAAACTATTTAACATGTTCTTAAAATTACATATCTATTATGAAACTACAAAGGATTCCCCAGATACATTCCTAACAAAGTGGTGAGATATAAAGCATAATAAGGGAATAATTAATGGATATCAATACAAAATAAATTCATGTTAATCATGAGGAATATCAAGGTGACCTAAAATGATTGAAAATTATTTACATGAACATGAAATATATATATATAGGATTATAATATCAAGGAATCATATGAATTTCGTGACAACATTAAACATGACATCATAATAATATGTTAGGGCAATCTTCTAAGACATAAAAACAATGTATTCTCATGATTACATCACATGTACCATATATGTTATATCCTGATATGAAAATACTACCCATCTAATATTTGGGATTTTTAATTCTAGGCCCACCCATCACACTCAAATCATCTACATGAATTTATATGGAATATAGATCATACAACATAAGAATTCATTTCATTGCATTTTATTCCATGATTAAGGATAATGGGTTACATTAATATAAGTACCCAATCAATGAATATTGGGTATATTACGGTGAATACACTTGAGTTGAAATGGTGATGGTTATTCACAACATTAATTATTGAAATTGAAAATACTTTGAAATTTTTAGTAGCATAACTAGTACAGATAAAGAATCGTGTAAGGTTTAAATAATGGTGAAAGGGAATCCGTAATTACTTTTAAATCATATTTATAGTAACAGTTCTGTGTAAAACCAAATTCAAACTTGAAAATTGAAAATTAAAATGAAAAAATCAAATAATGTTCTTGAATAAATAAGAGGATGAGTGAATCCCTTATATCATTATAATAACAACATATTTAAAGTTTTAATGATAAAAGATAATAGATATATCATTATTATAATATAAATTTTGAAGGAAATGAATATTTATATTTAAATGCCAACATAATAAATTTTAATTCAAAAGGATAAATACAGTGAAGGTAGTTGAATGGAAAAGATGGTTGAGAGATCCACTACACTGCTAGGTAACATCTAGAATAATGAGAGGAGTTTATTAAAAACATAGAGAGCCCAAAAGAGGGATTTAGGGAGGTATATGGACAGTAACATAGTTTTCAGAGGGTCATTAGTGAAGATGAGTTGGAGGATAGTTGGGAAATTATAGAAAAATAGGGGGCATCATTATTAATTCATAAACATAGGGTTTGGATTATATATGATACGATAGTCAATACGATAAATATTAATGTGATTTCTACACATGGTTTATTCTAATGTAGAGTGGTTTGAAATATTATATATTTCCAATAGCTGAATATATTAAAACAATATAATTACTGACGTTGATGTGAGTCAAGTTCATAATGAATTGAATTTAAAATCATGAAATATAATATTAGATTATGAGGAATTATTAAAGGAATATAAAATTTAAAAAAGTTATCATCTCAAAGGGTAAATCTATATTTTTTCATGGATTTAGTTTAAGGAACTTATTAAATAACATTTGAGTTATTATGATGTCAAAATATATATCATAAATATATAATGTATTTAATTGTTCCCAAAAAAATCTACTCTATTATAGAATTCTGAAAAAATATTGATTGATTAATTTAGACATTATGATTTCAAAAATAATATTTATTATATTGAAATAAATTCCCAAATGTAATCAATTAAATTTTTATACAAAAATTACATAAAAAATACTAGTTTTAATAATAATGACAAAATTTTGATTCTTAATAAAATTACAGTTGACTTCATTAAATCATATTATAATTTATAATTAAATATGAATTATTTAATAAGAATATTTTGTTAAAAAATTATATAATAAATTGATGAACATATCAAAAGAGTTCATAATTAGGAGTATATATTTCCCAAAAGTAAAATTTTTTATTTCTTCATTTTAGAATCAATGTTTTATCAAAATCATTATATAATAATTTAAAAAATAATAATAAATATTGATAAATATAATCATTATTTCATTTAAATTTAGAATATTATAATTCATAATACTTGGGTCTAGATACAAAATCTTTTACTACACCGGCCTAATACCTATTTTTTTTCATGCGATGGTGGACCTTCTTATAATGGTTTAGAGAACATTGTCAAAGATGGGATTATCATGACCTTGGTCCTATACCATTAATGGTTTATTTGATGCATTAGTTGTGGAATATCTTATTAATATTTTTTATGTGTAATTACAAATGTTTCCATATTCTTTATATGCTAAGAAAAAGGGGCTTCATATGGTATGATCCTACTATAAGAAACTATCACATCCTTTCTCTATGATAATTATTCTTTTTCATAACCCTTATTATATAATAATTTTAATTATTCCTAGGTGAAGTATTCATTATCAGTGGTTATGATGCCTAAAAGTATTTTAAATCTTTTGGGATGTATTTTATAATGGCAGAAATTAACCAATGCAGTGTATTTATTTTCTATAACTAAATTACATAATAAGTCATTTATTCATTCAAATGGGTTTTTTATTTTTAAAATTTTGGGTTGTAACCTTCTTCCCCCTCTAAAAATTTATCCCTTGTAATTTAATTTCCAAAACTAGAATAGATGGGTGTAATTTTGTTTCAACGCCTATTCTGGTTCCCATGTTTATTTTTAAAACATATGGTTCCACTACATTACATGGACCATGTTAGTTGTCTTGTTTCATTAATGTTTTTCTATACTATCTATTAAAATTACTATATGGTCCTCATAGGATATATCATTGTCCTACGGTACCACCTCATCATTTAGTAGACATGAGGGGTCTAGTATGTACTTCATTATGAGGGATACATGGAACAAATCAAGTAATTGAGATATATTATGTGGTAGTTCTAGTCAATATAACATCTCCCCAGTGTGATAAAGAATCCCAAAGGTGATGATATATCTTGGGCTAAGTATTCCATTCCTCCAAAACCACATGAATTTCTTCCATGGTGATATTTAAAGGAACACATTATCTATTATATCATTCTCTATGTATCATCGATGAGTATTTATATATATTTTTATTCAAAATTGTGATGTGTTCATATGATGTTGAATGGTTTGAGGATTCATTATCATATAATGGATGATATCCGGTACCATGAGCTTCCACTCTCCAACATCATCACATATTTTGAGAGTTTAACCATTATTCCTATATAAAGACCATGAGTGTTCTAACAAATTACTATAAAGGATTCATTGGTTACATAGGAACTCTTTTATTTGGATGTGTTGATCCATACATACATGGAAATCAATTGAAAAATAAATTTTTATGTACTATAGAGTTTTAATGGTTCTATCAAACTATTCATTTGTTTGGGGGACAAAATAAGTTCCAAAAATTAGCTATGTTTCCAACTCTTATAGATTTACTAACAATAATCCTTAGGTAAACCAAATATATCAATCAGATATAATATAGAGTGTCACTTTATGAAATCCATTAACTTACATTATGTATATCATGGAATGTTGGTTAACAAAGAAATAATAGTACATAAAATTAAATGTGAATACTTTTTAATGGTATGGAATACTACCCAGATGGTGTTATATCCTTTAGATGTTTTGAAGAGTCTTATAAAAATATAAAGATAATATTTTCAATTTTCATTAATAATATTAAAAACTGTTTAATCATACCTTCAGAATTATGTTATTAATTCTTGAATTGTTTACATACCATGAATCGATCAACAAATTCAAATGTCCCCTATCCATTTTACCCCACTATAAGTTTTTCATCAAATATATATACAAATTATTAATTTATGGATTAATAGATAAGGATGAAATTTATGCATAATCCATATGTTCCCTCTTTCTTATGGTTATTATAGAATGCATAACCTACTTCTATACCTTATAACTCAATAATTTGAAATTTTGAACTCTAGTTTATTCAATGAATTTTTCTATAGATACTCATTGGATTTTTTTGGCTTCCTTGATCATAAAATGAATGTGTGGTTAAGAATTTATTAGACAAATCTTTGATTATTATCCATTTTTATTCACATTCTGATCCAATTAACGTTTAATAATAATGGATTCCTTTAAATCTCCATAATGGATTGTGCTTCGTGATCCTTTTTACATAGAAAATATACTACCTTTTTACTTTTTAAAATGGAAAAGTATTAAAAAATAATAATCCATGATCAAATCAAGCATCATTCATTTGGGTATATTGAGATCCTTTTGGGTAAATGTATACATTATCTGTTTATAATCTTAATATATTTCACACTTCACCTAAGAATGACAATTTCACTAAATAATCAATATGATTATCACTAAATCCAACTCTAGATCCTGAAATGGTTGTTCCTAAAATTGAATAATTAATTAGGGGGACACATAAACTATCACAATTTTATATTGAATTAGTATGTAAACTAATGAATTTTTGGACACATCACTTTAGATAAAAAATCATTTTCTACATGTAATGTTAGTAGATGTGTAGTTATTAATCCCTTCGTTTACTAATTAATGATCTCATCTCATTCATTAGTCTATAAAAACATCACTACCCTTATATTTAGAATAGTTATGAAAACCCTAAGAAGATTTTTACAAATTAATGATAGTAACAAAATAGTACACATAAACTAAAAATATCTGTCATAGTTATATTTTTTTATGGTTTTTTATGTATTGAACATATCACTGTACATTAGACATTAAATCTTGTGCATTAATGAAAATATATTATAAACCCCATATTTATCCATTACATCTCTTGATTAATCTAGTTGACAACCATAGTGGGCCTTATATGCCTTTTGGGGATTTTCATTGTTTTTTCATGCCTATTATTAAAAAATACTAGTTCTTGATATTACCAAAATGTCCCCTTGGGGAAGGAATTTTTTTCTCATATTATAAATGTGATAGATTAGTCTCTTGAATGGGGATTAGTACTTTGTTGAAGCCATTTTTAAAGTGATGTTGACACTAATAAATTTTTTCTAACTATGAATAAATGAATCCACTTTACATAATCCTTGATTGTATCTACGTATTTTGTAATTTTCTTAACTAAATTATTATATTTCTAATTTTTTATGTTTCACTATGAATGAAAAATATTCCCTCATTTTTTTTAATTATTTGTTAAAAATTAAATTTTATATAATATATTACATTAAATATAAATAGTAATGATTATATGATATCGGGATAAAGAGGACATCCATATTCTGAACTCCTAATAAATATAAGTTTCTCCCTAATCAATATAATTTTATACTATTCTAGATCTGAGTGTATGATGGTCACTTGAATTATAACATATTTAAACAACTCCTACCATCACCCCACATCTTTGAGGATCATGGTTCTATATTGCAGCATTTTGTTATTTCGTTGTTTTTTAATAACCAGGTCCTTGCAATCCTTATAGAGAGATAGAGTCCGTAGAATCCAACATTTCTTTAACAATAGGGGTGATGGTGTTCTGGGAGACACATATTTGTCAAACTAATTCATTTAGTCACATTAAATCACACCTAATTTACCTAATGTAAACTAAAAACTCACTGGTTTAACCACAAACATAACCAATTCTACATTAATTTAGTTATAGTTTTTATTGAGTCTTTTATAAATTTATAAATTTTATTTCCATTTAAAATTGAAATTTCTATCTGAGATATGTTACGACCCTTAGAATATGATTTTTTTGTCTTCCTATGAAACATTTTTCAAAAAAAATATAAATAATAAAATATTCAGTTCTAAAAGTCGTTTTTTCTCTCAAATATGATTTTGTTCATCCCACACATTAAAATGTTCAACACAGTATGTTAAGACTAATATGTATTTCTGGGGAAGACTAATATCATGTTATGAGGTGTTCAGAATACTTATTATTCTTTACCATTCATTATTATATGATACCACATCAATTTTCATATATGTAAATGCATATAACACAATAAATTGAGGAATATGTCCCCCTTATCAAATATTTCATCATGATATATTCGTATTTATATAGATATGAAAAATCACCACCTCTCACTCTATGTTGTAAACATCATATCAAACTCACATGATACTATTTTTAAAATTATTACAACACCATTTATCTTCTTATTTAATGAATATATTTTTATACAGTGACATGGGAATAATATTCATAATAATATTTCATTTATAGTATCTCGACTATAATAATACTGTTACATGTAATTAAATTTTAATTCCTTGAATGGATTAGATCGCTATAACTTATACAAAAAATCCTCATATTTATAACATCTTATAACTATATACATACATATTATAACTATCATGAATCATCACCCTATGAATCAACCTGTAACATTTTTGATCATACACATTCTATCCATGATATCTGTATTTTTTAAAATCCATTCATGTAGTAATGAAAATTATTTAAACACCATTACTTTAAGAAACTACATTATACTTTTACCGTTTAATCTCTAAAAAATAATCCTTATTTAAGGGCTTGCTTCTTGACACTACAATATGTTTTAGTAATACTGTTGACAAAATTTACTTCAAAATGACCATCAAAATGGATAACTCATTGTTTTATATTCGTTTTTCCAAATCATTAATGTTCACTTTTTAAACATCCACAATGATAACCAAAATACTCATAGTGGGATTCCAATTTTTACGAGGATGAATGGATATCAAACACATAGATCTAAATTTCCCCTGATAACTCACCAAAACAAGGTTATCTTTATCTCACATCCCCTTATAGCTTAGTCTCAATTTCGACAACATGAAGAATCTCAATGTCAAGTTTCTTCCTTAACATGAACTGTAAAATAAAATTCATTAATCATAATCATTCTCTTTGATTAAGAGTTTACTCTATGAAGTTCTACAATAAAGTTATCATCTGATTTAATTCATTTATAAGAATATATATTATTAAGGAATCTCTAATTTTATCCTAATAGACCCCTAAAAGTAACTAAAAAATATAAGGGTTGATTTATTCTGTAATCTCCCTAAAATTCACTAATGCCACTACCTTTAGGAATTTTAAGGTAATCTATAATTTTGAATGAGTTGTGAAGTCATATGAAAAATATTAATGTCTTTTGATTTTGTATGAAGTCAAAGGAAATAACAATTGAATTAATAATGAAAACATCAGTCCATATGAAATATATTTGGAATTCATATAAAAATTAATATGTATTAAGAAATGATAAAAGTCATATAAAATTAATTTGGATGTTATACGAACTGAAATATGATACCAAAAACCATTCCAATGTCATACGATCAAGGAATTTCTAAATTTCGTATGTCAAAAAATCGTATTCTCTCAAAATTATTTCACCAATATTCCAATATCCTCAAATTTATTCCAAATAACATAAAAAATAAAATAATGTATTGTAATTCATATCAAATGAACCACCAAACAAAAATTTAGTTTGGATGAGATTTATTTGTTTAATAAAGATGATAAAAAACCTACACATCCACTTCATCATTATCTAGTATATATTATATTTATGAATAAAAACCCCTTATGAAATCTGTTAAATATGAAAAATTAGTCTATATAAAATATATATAAGGAGATGTAATTAAAAATATTACTATTATATTTATTATGATTTTCAAAAGATAATATTTAAAAATAATTTCTTTTTATCAAAATTGAAGGAGTTATTATAATATATATATTCTAACACTATTACTAGTATTCATGGATTTAATTATCACAAAATGATTAAATTTACCATATTTAAAAGTATTATTTTAAGAAAAATATATGGATTTGTTTTGAGACGATGCAATGAGACGGCGGGTTATTCTGAGGCTCGTATTTTCCAGAACAATTTTTTAAAAAATATTAAACATTAAATAGTATGCAAGTATGATTATCCTAAAATACTGTAGTAACTCATAAACCATATCATGGATTAGAAATATAAGAGCACCCTTGAGCTCAAGTTGGTGACATTACCATATAAAGTACTTAACATTAGTCAGTGTAGGTCTTCTATTGAAAAACTCAAAAATGATGTAATCAACATTGAATTCTTTAAATAAATTATTTTATAACACAAATAAACATTTATTTTAATAAGTACTAGTCATGAAATCATGTTTATCACTATAAAATAACAATTATTTTGAGAAGTGGAGAAATAACCTCTAGAGAAATAGATGATGAATGATGAATGATCTAACAATGGATGGCCCTCAGATTTAACAAATCATGGCACGATGACCCCATCATGATCATCCTTCATCAGTGAATGGTCCAAATTGTGGTAGTGCATGTTGTTTTGAGGTATTCTTCCATGTTCGTATATTAGAAGATGAATGAGGACTAATCAACAAACAGATTAGCTTGCAACTCTGTTGTTGTTGTGGGATGAGATATTTTTGCTGGATTATCAGTAGATATATTTTAATTCATCATTGTTTATCCCTCTAATGTAAATGTATTTAGGATAACACACAAACAAAGATGGAGTTCATTTCTCATGGAGTGATTTGTGCCTTTCTGTCTCCCTATTCTTCACGTTCATTGATGTTGGACCACAATTGACATATTTGAACTTTTCAGGCATCTCTTAATGGGATCAGACCCCCGGAATGGTGGAAAACTGACATTGGTGTTTAGGTCTATGTTGATAAAGAATATAGAGGTTTGGATCTATACCCATTTCCAAATGTGGGAATCAGAGGAGTAATAATGATCCAAGTAAGGGAAAAGGGCCTGGTTCAGGCACGGATGTCTGGTATGGTGAGGCAGAGGCATTGGAAGCATGGGTTGTAGTGATTGGTGGCAGCGACCATCAGAGGTGGTCGTGGAAGTGACCTCATGGAATGTGGCAGGTGGCTGTGGGGGAGTCATCATGGACAATGGAAGAGGAAATGGGGATGGTTATGTGGTTCTCATGTCACGAGACACAACGGGTCTATGAGACATGATGTATGTGGAGGTTCAGCAGTCTATCCAAAGTTGGCTGAGTGAAGCAGGCCTAGTAGGCCAGGCAGCGCGTGCCATGCAGAGCATGTCAGGAAGCATGGGCTATGTAGAGCAGGCCTGGAAGACTAGCCAGGGTATGCCAAGTGGAGTTGGTTATGGGGGTCGGGCATAATCAGGGAAAGGGGATACTAGATGTGATAGGTGGTTTAGGCCATGATAAGTGTATTTGATTGGTGGGTCTGGACATGCTAACTTTGTTGGGCAATGTGGGTCGGGATGAATGGGTCAGACATGGGGAGACGAGGCCGGATGCGGGCCATGATCGACTGCATAGGTTGATCGTGATACACTGTTGTTGAAGCTTCCATGTGGCCTCAGCAGTTTGGGGGAGCAGCTGACCACATGGTCAATCCATTACCTAGAAAGTCTCCATCCATTAAAACATCAAACACATAGAACATTCAAAGAGTGAGTCCTTTTAATGATTCATATGAGGCATTGGGACACTCACATTGAGAGGGTCCTTAGAGATAATCTGGAGAGTTTTTAGCTTGGACTAGTAGTGGTTGAGAGCATTCCCTTTGGTCCTTTCCTTGAGGATTCCGTATGGTATTACATCCATATCACTGGATAATAATTCCCTCTTGATGTAAAGTACCATATAGAGTTGGGAATCCCCCTAGGATTAGAGTGTGATCCTATATCTTCCATAGTGGAGTCTGTGGAATCATGTAACCTCCATGAGTACGGTACTGATCCTCTACCTAGTGGGCCACATAAATAGGGTACTTATTGTCCCCAATAGTGTCTAGGCATGATCTGTGGTATCCCCCTAGATGTTGGGCAGGCTCCCCTTCGCTGTTAATTGATCTATATTGGGTATATGGTAATCCATATTGTTGTAGCAGCAATACATGGTATCCCCAAGTGTATCTAGGAGTGATACCCTATCTATGTATAATAAAATTAATTTACCTATACATCATCATTTGGGTGGAATCCCAACGATCTAGAACACTTTGTGAGTGTCCCCATTGATATAATTTCCCAATGAAGGATTTTTCTAGGAACATGAATAGTTCAAGAATAATCATTTGGCCGGTAGTTGGTCATGGATAAATTCTAGACCATGTTTCATGGAATGATAATATATAGATGTTCTTTTTATATGTGATGTAGGAATGTACTTATGTGGAGCTGACATTATTTTTCCTTTATGGATTCTAGGTATCCTTGTGGGTATTGCAATACTCACTCCTTCATGGGATTTCAATGCACGTGTCATTTATTCTACAGACTATCGAACAATTGATGGAGTCCTAGGAAGGCCCGGACAAGGCAGTGCATAGCATGGCCATCTAAATAAGGTGTGTTCATATAGATTAAAAAGTAGTCCCAATAACACTTTTATTACATTTCAGAGTTGTGGTTACTAACTACTTTTTAGTGTCCATTTATTATAGAAGGGTTTACTTATATGTAGATTCACTCTTGTAATCTAGTTGGGGATATAGTGGTTTTATGAATTTTTTACGTACTATTTCTACATTTCATCATTTGTGGCTCTGATATGTGTATGTAAAAATAAGTACTTTAGAATAATGCCTCCCATTTTTTGGATTATGCCAAATTGGTACTAGTCACTATCCCTTGGACAATTTGAAGCGGTATTGGGGTAGTAATGGAATGAGACCATGTGTGAAGGGTCAAGGAAGAGTGGTATTAAAGGATTTTGGTTCTATATTAGGACTCAAAATCTGTGAGGTTGGATTGGGGAGATAGTGTAGAGTGTTTCATGTTTTGATCTCTATTCAGGGACTCTAGTGTTGGTGCATCGACCAATGCATCCACACACCAAGACTCTGATTACATTCTTTTGGACACAGTACCTGAAAGTATTGGTTGTGGGGAAAACAGTGGTATATTCATCGTATAAGAATGGATGTGTTTTTTCATTTCCTTATTTAGTCAGATATAGAGATATACTCTATATAATGTGCCATATCATGTTTTATTTTAGGATTCCTCCACATAGGCAGCTAGCCATAATTTCACCGCTTGATCATGAGGATGAATAGCCTAGTGATGAGGCATTGGTACATAGTCATATACTAGAGATGCCTACTCAGGGTAGTTTAACAACTATATTACCACCCATCAAGTAGTTGTTACTACTCGAAATATCAGTTGAGGATGAATGCAATATGAGTTCATTTAATGAGTTCCAAAAGTAGAGAACTCCCAGGATTTAGGGTGAGCCAGACCACTAGTTGGCTGAGAATTTACTGGATGTAGTCACTAATGTTTTCCTCCTTCTGAGGATTCCTTTTGACCAGATGGCAGTCCTCAATGCTAGTCCTTTTCAGAGATACAATAGGCCATGGTGGAGTTTGGTGACATAGTCTCACGATGAGCTTACTCTCTCATAGAGATACTTAAATCATCTCTTATGGAAGGAGTTCTATCTGAACACATTGAGATCGATTCACATAAAAGAGATTCGGCATCTGTATAATGGAATTATGAAAATGGAGGAGTATTCGATGAAGTTTACTAACCATTCATGAAAATCCATGTACACGGTACGAGATCAGTTTTTTAAGGATAAAACCATATATTTGGCCTTACCGAGGGACATCGGGGTGTTGGTGGTATCACTTATCATCCAAACATATGTTGGGCTATTTGAGAGGGATCTGATAGTCCATGTCATTCTAGCAGAGCAGAAAGAAACAATGGGAGATTGCAGTGGGATATAGTAGTGGGAAATATGTAGATAAGATCTTGGTATTAGGTAGTCAATGCTATTTCCATGGATCCAAGTGGTTCAGTCACATCAGGGGTCAATCCCATGATATAGGGTTAGTAGTGATGGGCTCCTAGGATGGATCGAGTTAGCCTAGGGAAGGACATTGTTAAGTATATGTCGATCAAGGAAATCTGGCAAGAGGTTTCTTGACCCGTCGTATAGAGAACTTTAAAATGGTTGTGGGACCTATAAGGAAAAATAAGAGACACATTCATGTTTTTCTATAGGACAATAGACATGGATGAAAAGAGATTATGGTATCTGGATGTGGTCAAAGGATTGACCTATTACCACCACACCCGTAGTAGGTCCATTCCATGCTTTGGGATTCGATGGACTTGGATGAGGCCAGTAACATGAAATAGAGGGTCTAATCCCAGGGATCCAGGGATGATAAGAGATATGATGTTTGTCTTTTTCACCATAGATGTTTTTTTAGACACTGGGGCTTGTTATTGCATTCAATATGCAAACCTTTTTCGAGGCTCAGAAATTCTGGTTGAACCATTTACTTGACACTTATTCTTAGAGACATCTACCAAAGTATATTCATTGTTCACGCACTGAATCCAATAGTGTGTCCTAACTCATTTATTTGAGAGTTTCTGTTTGGATATCTTGGTTGCGGCATCGATGCCTTATGATTTAATTCTTTGTATGGACTGGTTATCAATATTTAATACTCAGATTAACTATTTTTGGCACAGATTGAGGTTTTTTTGTAGTGATGGAACATGGATTTAAATTTTTGTTTAAAATGGATCATATTAAGTGCTTGGTATACTCACACATAGGAAGGTGCATTCGAGGACTCATCATTTGGTCGGCCCCAACCTCGGTGTAGGGAATGAAATGAGTCCTTAGTTCCCTATAGTGGTGGAGGAGTATGAGGATGTCTTTTTTGAAGATGTTAAAGGTCAACATACCCATAGGTATATCGAATTATACATTGATATACACCCCATCATGACTCTTATATCTACACTGTCATATCAGATGGCTCCCATACAGCTTCATGATTTGAGGGTGGACTTTGATGACATACAGATGAAGGGCTTTATGAGGCCCATTGTATCACACAAGACATCCCATATTTTATATTCCATGAAGTTAGAGGGGAGATTAAGTTTATGTTTGGATTAATGGAGCTTTAATCATTTGACTATGAAGAAAAATTATCCACTACTGAGGATCAATGCCCTCTTTGATCAGTTTAAATGGGAACAGTGGTTCTTGATGATTGAACTTTGGTCAACCTATCACACATTTCTAGTATGGGAAGAGGATATAATGAATTAAACATTGAGATGTTTTTATGGTCACTATAAGTAATTTTTTGTGTCATTTGGAATGAAGAACACCCCAGAAGTTTTCATGGGACTCTTGAACTAGAACATTCATCCTTACTTTTACCGGTTCATTGTGGTTTTCACTGATGACATCCTAGTGTACTCTGCATCCTATATGGAGTATGAAATACACTTGAGGATAGACCTAAAAGAACTCAAAGAGTAAAAAATATATGATTTGATCCCACATTTAATGTTATGGATTTGATAGGTCCATTTATTAGGAAACATCATCTAAGAGGGTAGAGGTGCAGTGGATCTAGTGAAGGTTTAGGTAGTTCTTTCATTGGTTCCACCATAGAGTTTTTCCATGGTGAAGAGTTTTCTAGGGTTTACATGGTATTTTCATAGGTTTTTTCCTAACATTTAGAATGTATCAATTCCATTTATATCTTTTTTACAAAATGGAGAGACATTTTTTCCATGGAAAATTGCTAGGTGAGTTTCCAGAAGTTGAGACACAGATTGAAGAGAATATCCATCTTGAGATTTCTAGAATAGGGCATCAATTTCATGGAATTCTAATATTAATTAGGGTTTGGTCTAGGTTGTTTCTAGATGCAGGGGAAATTTTTGATTTCTTATTTTTTGCACTAGTGCTAATTGTATGAGCAGAACCATGTTACCCATGATCTTTAGCTAGTAGTGGTAGTTTTCACATTGAAGATGTGAAGGAAAAACATATGGGAGAGTGGTATATCATCTACTACAATCAGAAGAGTCTGAATTATATCTTATCTTAAAAGGATCTAGTCTGGAGTTAGAGGAAATGGCTACATTTCCTTCATGATTATGACTTTGAGATTGTCTATTAAACTGGGAAGGGAAATGTGGTCGAAGATGGTCCTAGTAAGAGATCTAGTTAGTAGTTACTGAATGAGGCCTCAAAGAAGTTGGCCTCATTGAAGATTTCATTTTTCTATTGATATGGAGTTTCATTCCACTAGTCATTATTTGTATCCCCTCCACTCATACAATGATTTAGGGAGGCACATTTGTAGTTACCAACATTGAGACCCTAAGTGAAAAGTTGTCAACATCGCATGATCCTAATGTGTAATAAAAAGGTGGGGAGCATATCGTTCTTTTTAGAGTGTGCACAGTGGTACCAGTGGCATTTTAGGAGGAGGTTATTAGGATATTCCATGCTTCCCCTTTATAATTACATCCTAAGGTGGAAAATATTTACCAGGAAATATGACGTTAGTTTTCGGGTCTATCGATAAAGAAGGGTGTTGTAGAGTTTGTCTCTCAATGCCTCACTTATCAGCTAGTAAAGGTTGGGCACATGGTTCTAGTGGGTTTATAATAACCCCATAAGGTGGTGGAGTGGAATTGGGATAGGATATTGATGGACTTTGTCATAGGTTTACCACAGACGTCAAAGGGGAATCATACAATCTAGGTGATCATTGATGGACTCACCATGTAATCTCACTTTCTAGATATTAGGGAGCCGAGTTAAGTAGAGATACATGGAAACCTCTATATGAATGAGACACTTAAACTACTTGGAGTTATACTTAGAAATGTTTTAGATTGTTATGATTATATTACATCCCGATGGTGGAATAAATTACGAGAGGCGGTAGGGATTCAGTTACACTTGAGCACAACATTTCACTCCCAAACAGATGGCCAGATTGAGAGGAAAATTCAAGTTCATGAGTATATGATGTGGGATTCCATGTCATTCTATAGCTATAGTCGGATGTATATCCTAACCCTATTTGTGTTATCATTCAACAACATCAATCACTCCACCATTGGTATGACACCATTCGAGGCCCTGAACGAGCAACCCAACATGTCACCACTTAGCTAGAATCACCAAAGACAGTCAGCACCAATAGGTATAGAGTTATTGTGGGAAACTACAGAGAAGGTAAAAATCATCAAGGAAAAGATGGAGACTAAATAGATCCCTCAGAAATATATTTATGAAAAGAGATAGAGGCCTTTAGAGTTCTAGGATTGATACCACATGTTCATTCTGGTCTCACCTCGATTCAAATTATTGATATTTGGAAGGGGAAATAAGTTATCTCTGAGGCTCATATGACCTTCCTAAGATTTCCTATAGTTGGGGAGATGGAATAAATATTTTCTAAACCTCCTCAGATAGATTGGGTACATGACTTCTTCCCCATGTCACATTGGAGGGGTTATGTGCATGACCCATCTCAAATCATTGACGAGGGCGAGCTAGACATCAAGGATATAGGAACTATTATAGATTACCCAAGGGAGATAGAGCATCAGTAGGAGAGTATAATTTGTGGGTGGTTGATTCCAATGTTGTGAACTCGGTAGAAGCATTGGAATATCCAGGAGCGCACATGAGAGTGGGAGGCTTAGATTCATGCTCATTACCATCATCTCTTTGAGTAGCATTTGTTTTCACATTTGGGGATGTATTGTGCCAAGGTTGGGTGACTGTAACATCTCAAGTTTTAAATGTAATATTTTTATAAATTTTATGGATTCATTTCAAGACCAGGGGAAATGAAGGAATGTGATTTTGAGGACTGGTTTTCTTGAAGCAATTCATTGAAAAATATTAAACATTTAATAGTACACACAAACAGTTTTCCTAAAACATTGAAATAGCACTGAAACGGTGGACAATATTAGAAATTTGAGGGTTCCATTAGCAACAAAATAGAGACTTTACCCTATTTGTGACTTAATTTTGGTCAGAGAGGTCTTCTATGAAAAAATTCAAAAAGGACATAATCATCAGTAAATAAATAAAATAAATTATTGTATGACACATCACCACTTTTCATTTTATATGGCCTGGTCAGTAATTAAAATTTATCACCATAACCATGTAATTCCTTTGATATGTGGGGAAAAAACATCTAGAAAAACCATTGGGGAATGAAAAAGACCCTATGTATGATGCCCCTTGGATTCAATGAATCATGGAATGACAATGACCTAATAACCGTACATCATCATGGACCTATTTGAATTGAGGTGGGGCATGTTTTTATGAGTTATTCTTCCTTGTTCATTAAATTTATGATAATCTATGACCACTCAAAAAAAACATATCGGCTCGTGGATCAGTCATTATTACAGGATTGGATTTTCTCTAGATTATCAAAATATTGATTTTAATTACTCTTCGTTTAACCTTATAATAGAATCATATTTATTCTTTCATGAACAAAAGATGTGGTTCATTTCTAAAGGACTTATTTGGTTTTTTTCTGTCCCCGGTTCTTTGCGTTCAACGCCATTGGACCCCTCTAACCACATTTCGACTATCCAGGTGGCTCTGAACATGATTGAACCAATGGATTGGATGAAAACTGACTACAGAGGCTTAGTATATATAGACAAACCCCAAGGAATGTGAATATGTGGCTATTTTAAAATCTGGACATCAAAGATGGCTCGATTGTCTATGGAAGCGACCGCCGATGACGATTCGGCATAGCGTTCCAAAGATTCATGGGGGATGCATTGGCAGCCTAGGGTGATGGTGGTCATATGATGTTGTGATCAAAGAAAGCTCTGAAAAATCGTATAGGTGGGCCCATGGGAGCAATCGGGGCAGGTGGATGTGGAATGAGGTGGATGCTGCATGATTAGTAGGTCATAGGATGTGGTGGGTCCATATGACAAAGATGGAAACTCAGCCAAGTTGAGAAATCCAAGATAAGCAGGCCTCATGGTGTGGTCCTCGATACATGGGGTAGGCGAGCAAGGGGCACATACTATGTAGAGTGGGATAGGCCAGTCTAGTGTGGGCTGACCCATGAAAGACAGGCTGGACAAGGTGGTTCAGGCGGAACAAGTTAGACCCCGTGCCACCTGTCTGGATCCATGCACGGTTTTACCATGGTGGTTGACCATAATCCATGTTCACTCAAGCTACTACATGTCTATAGTAGGTATGGGTCCTTATCGACCTTTATAGTTCCGGTACCGACCACTCGTTCAATCGGAAAGATATGTGTAAAGACCGTGTGGTTGTTCCATGACCCAATGACCCCTTTCTTGGAAATATCAAACACATATTACATTCAAACGATGTGTTATTTTGAGGATCCATCTGGGGATTTGGGACCCTAATTATGAGTTAGTCCTTCTAACATAATGTGGCATGTTTTTATATTTGAATAGAAGAGGTTGTGAGTGTTCCCTTTGGTCCTTTCCTCTTGGGTTCAGTTCGGTATTACATCCACATCCCGAGATTATTATCTCCTATATAGGCCAAGTCCAAAATAGAGCTGTGTATCCCTCATCAGGACTGGAGTGTGATCCTCTATCTCCACTAGTGGGTTATGTGAAATCATATAACCTCTATGATAAAGTGGGTGATCCTCCACCTAGTGGGGGCACATCGATATGCTACATAGTAACCCCCATAGTGTTTGGGCATGATCTGTGGTTTACTACAGGGTGTTCGAAAGGATCACCTATATTGAGAATTCATCCATATTGGGTAAGTGGTTTCCCCTAGAATATCTGGGCTAAATCCCCTCTATGTGTATCCTAATCATCATTAACCAATACTTTATCATTTAGGGGGGAAAATTGAACTGGACCACATTGTGATATTCTTCATTGGGGCTCGAGGAGTGAGTTGTCCTAGAATTAGTGTTCTTCTTGAATAAACATGTGGATGGTAGTTGGTTGTGTCTTACCTTTAGAACATGTTTCTTTGAATGTGTATATATGGATTTTCTAGTTATATTTTTTTAGACATATACTCATGTGAAGATGATTGCATTTTTCTTTTGTGGATTCATTTTTTCTAAAAGGTATTGTTATACATGCCCTTACATGGACTTTTCCCACATGATTCATGTATTTCAAGGATGATCATCCCAATGAAGGTGTCCTAGGTGGACACAGACCAGGAGATATTTAGTGAGGCTAGACTGACATGGTGTGTTCGAGAAGTTTAGAGAATAGTCCCAGTACCTCTTTTAAATCATGTTGGACTTGTGGTTAACAATTCCTTTTATCGGGCTTTTATTTTGGTCCTGTTTAATTAATATTACATTCACTATTTTACTCTATTTGAGGGATGTGGTGGCTTTCAAGCATTGTTTAATTAGTGTTTCTACATTTCACCATTTGTGTCTTAGAGGTGTGTCTATGAATACAAGTACCTTAAGATATATCCTCTCATATGTGGGATATTCCTACTCGGTGTTGTTAACCATCCCCTTTCCTATTCCAGGTGGGGATGGGGTAGTCATGGCATGGGCCCCTCTAGGATGGTTCATGATAGTGAGTTGTAATTCATATATATTTATAAAAAATAAAAATGAACTTAAATTCTATCAATGGTATTTAAATTCAATATGGAGTTCATTGAGGTTTTTTTAAGCATAAATTTCATTATATAAGGATCCAACATGTAATATTACATTTACTTTAGATTTTTATGTTGTATTATTGTTTTATTTGAGATTTGTTCTTCGAAATATTTTCTTATGAAATCTCTAGTATTTCCCTAACTCGTTATACTGATAATTTAAACCTTGTGATCAAATATTATATCACTTTAATGATTAATAATTTCTAAAAATATAATTATTTTTATTTATATTATTTTTAAATTCTTGGAAAAGAAAACAATCTTGATTGGTAAGTGAAGAAAAAGATTGAAAAATAATTAGTTAATTCCATATGATGATCATGCACTTCTTTGAAGATCCATATATTTACCAAATTATCTTCCATTTTGGGTATATATAAGACCTAAAAAAGTTACATGGAGAATAGTTGTAAAAAAGAATAATACCACTTGAGTGAAAAATTAAATCCCTTCCATAAAAGACAATAAAATTTTCTAATATGGTGAATAACAAATACATTCATTTTACTAATAAAGAAGAATAAAATGAACTAGTTTTACGGATCGAGTACAATTTTGTTAAGCCCTTGTTTTATTTTGGTTGTATTTTGTATCAAGATATCCTCGTGATTCTTATGTTGAAACAAATAAACTATTTTTTGAAGGTAATGGAAATACATATTCAAGAAGTGTCTATGAAGTTGACAATTATATCAAATAACTTTAGCATATATAATTGATGAAGGCTATATTCATGAGAATCATAACCAAAATATTGGAATAAGTGAATATGAAACATTAGATTGGTATGTTGATAACAAGTCAGAAGAAACTTGAAATATTATTGAAGCTAGAATGATGATGATGATCATAATGGGGAATTTTTTGGAGTTGGAAAGCTATGACGTGAATTATGGTGATAATTTTCTGATTTTTAATTCAAAAATATCCTAAGTAATTTGTAAACATGTGATTCTAGACTTAATAAATAAAAGTGGAGTTCTACCAATCATATTAATGATTGGAATGAACCTAGAAGCTAGAAAGGCTGAGAAGTCACAGTACCTCCAAAATCATGTTAGATGATACTATACTAATATACACCATATTCCATGTCATGTGGAATTAATGATATAGTAAAATCTTTTTAGACGAAGGAAGTTTCTGAAGAAGAAGCTTTTGAACTGTATTTACCAGTGTGAGATCACTAGATGTAGATTTTTTTAATAGATGAGAAGGTTAAAAATAATTTGAGAAATCGATGGTGTTGGAATTATGTTAGAACAATATTCCATAAGAAATAAATCACCAGATAAAGAAGTTAAGTGCTATAAGTCCATTGGTTTCATAATAATAAGAGAATATAAGTTTCTAAAGTTGAATCCACTGGATCCAATCCATCAAAATTGGTATTCCAAGGACAATAAGTGGTATACAAAAACTGATCATCATACACAGTGATGGTTGCAAAATAAAATTATAGTAAATATTTTTTATTGGGAATTATTGAGAAGGATTCCAATTATAATTTTAGATACTGATCAATAAGGTAGTCAACCATTTTCATCAAGATGAATTTTTGGTTGTATTTAAAGTGGGTCAAGAGAAAAAAGAATTTTTTTCTTTATTATGTGGTTCATGAGAAAATAAATGCTCTAATTTGTTTTTATGTGGGTCAAGAGAAATAATAACCTTGATATGTTTTTAACATTTGTGTATAGATCCCTTAGACTGGATCTGGCACTATTTAGTATAGTAATACTGAGACCGATCCATCAGACACATGCCAAAACTGATAACATCATCAGACCCAAGATCATTGACATGCGGAAAATAATAAATGAAGAATTGGTTTTAACAACCTCATTTTAATTTTCAAAGGGGAACATTAAAGTGTGTTTAAAGTAATTGTGAAAAAAAATTAAGGGGAGATAAATGTCAAAAGATGTTTAGAAGTTGTTATAAAGGTTTTTCAATCTTAAGGAAAACATCCTCTTATCTTTAGTTTACATTTTGTACAGTGAATCCAAATGAGAAGAAATTGGTTTTGATATATTTTCAAGAGGGTAAAGATAATCCGAGTGTCCATATTTCATCATCATAATGATATATATCGTAATGAAAAAATAGAATCATAATGGATGTTTTTAAGACTGTGTAAACTGAGAGGATGTTCTTAGAAAATTAAAGAATAATAAAGATGTGTAGATAGTGAAAACAATAAATCATAAATTTAATATAATTTTAAAACTTTTGAAAATTTGGTTGCGTAGTAAAAAATTATGGATTCCCACCTAAACCATATTTTGAACACCAAGAAATAGAGTGTAAAGACCCAGAAATTCTATATAATTGTTTTAATTATATAGGAATTTTACGATATCATAAAAATTGACTACGCGTGATTCTGAGGCCCGGTGTGCCCGAAACGAATTTATGAACTTTTCTTTAAGTACATATAGTTATCGTGCAAGTGGTTTTTTTGTAACTTTTGAAATAGTGCTCGGAATTAAAATCTTAGGACACCGTTGAACTCGTAGAACTGATATATTCTTAGTGAGACCTTCACCTCAACCACAGTAGGTAAAGGGTGGAAGATAGTTTTTCACTTTTTTATAGAAGTAGAAAAATAAAATAATTAACATTTTTTTTGAAACCTCTATTTTAAAATTATGGAGGTGGGGACCACCTGAGTTAGAAAACCCCAAATTAAATTATTGGTGGTGGGGACCACTCGAACCCCTCTTAATGGGGGAAAAAATCTCAAATCCCCAATTAATAAATTTTCCCAACTAAAATTAATTAAATGTGTCGACTTTAATTAATTATTAGACCTATTTTTAATTAGTTGGATCTTCATTTTTTTGGGTTGGGTTGATGGATTTCATTGGAAAAGGGGCTTGGGGAATCTTTGTAGAAACTCTTTCTCCAATGAATAACATCCTCTCCAATGAAGAATTACCTCTCCAATGAAGAACATACTACAGAATCAAGAATGAGGATGACACACGATCCCTACTTTAGAAGCATGTTAGTAAAACGACGATTGTTGGCACCCTCATTGCCTTCACCAACTTCTTCTTGTGACACCACCAATGAGAAATCTAGGTAGGGATTTTTTTCACATTTCCCCATTCTTGACATTCTTATTGATTTTAGAACATTTATATTCTTCTTGATTCATGATCAAATAAGTCGCTTGCTACTGTTCTATCGCGGAGGGTGTGGGGAAATGAACATGTCCTGACGTCTCCGCAGCCTTTGTGGGATTTTGATGGTCTTGAATCGACAGAGAAGTCCCGTGGTGATTGTGGGAGTCTATGTAAGGAAGAACTGGCCACTGGGGCATGCCCAGTGACATGAGGAACGTCACTGGAAGGGCTCAGAAGCGGCTGCCGGCACCCCGGTCAGCCGCGACGACAGTGGCAGTGCGACCGTGCCACCGGAGAATGGTCACATCCCGTTGGCCATGGTGGAGCTAGGGTGGCGGTTGGTGCATGGTCGTCCATGTGAAGGGGAGGCGGCAGCACGCATCTGCACCACCAGGCATGCAAGAGCCACGATCTTGTGCCGCGACTGCAAAGGGAGGGTGGTCGGCTCGTTGCCGACCACCGGGGGTAGCACGACGCATGACCGCGCCGTAGAGGAGGGCTGGCTGTCCGTCCAGCCAGGGAGCTGAGTAGGAACTTGGGTCCCACATTCCATCTTCCGGCACCATGTGGCACCGGTCGGTCGGCCACCAAACTTAAACGGGTGGGTCGTTCGGGGTACCGAGGGGGCGCATCCCCATCAGGTGGCAGCTAAGGTGGACCCCACCACAGGGCCCCCCAACCGTGGGCCTATGCAGGCCGCCCATCATGGGCCGGGCTGGACCCAGTGGGCCGAGATGGACCCAGCAGGCCGGGTCGACCCGAACCGGGTTGGGTCGGACCAGACCCAGACCAACTTCGACACTTTTCTCTCTTTCGACCATAACTTGAGCTACGAGCGTCCATTTGAGAAATTGTCTGGGGTGTCGGAAACCTAGGATTGATATGTTAATTTTTGAATACCCCACATGAGTTTTGAATAAATTTGGGGTATGGCTGGGTTGGATCCAACATGAATCCAACCAGGCCCTCAGGATTAAAAGGCCAATAAATTTATGACCGAGCATCTCATAGATGCACCGTATGTTGCGTTGAGACCCAAATTAAATGGAATTCCATTTGGATATTTCATCGTGGGATTTCGTGGAAGTTAGATTATCGACCAGTGGATAGAGGAGATGAGTCTTATTGAATCATGCGATCTTAGTGCAGGAACCCAGCAGCAGGATGTAACATGAAAAAGGGATCTTATCTGGGTCTGTGGTTTGGGATCCTATGTGGGTCAGTGAATTGGCTTCTTATGTGGGTCTGTGCTATGGGATCATATGTGGGACTATGTTTGAGAGTCCCACTTAGATCCTCTCTAGGAAATCCACATGGGAATACTCTAGGATCCTACGTGGGTCTGATGTATTAGGATCCTACATGGTTCTGTTGTATTAGGATACTACTTGGGTCTGATGATTTAGGATCCTACGTGGGTGTGCCTCTTAACAGAGTAAGATGATTTAGTAGTTACATCTAATAATATTTACTATAGTACATAAGTTATACCTGGTATGAGTTGAGTCCTTTCCTTTATGGTAATACCTATGTGGTATTCTTCTGTGTGGCGTACCTTTGTGCTACTTACCTTCATGGTGATTTTTTTTGGTATTTATCTATGTGGCGTACCATTGTGGTACATACCTTCATGGTATTCTTCTGTGAGGAATTACCTTTGTGGCACTTACCCTTATGGTGTTACCTTCGGGGTATTCTTTCCTACGTGGAACAATTGTAACTTGGCTAACAGTTGGGCCTTGTGTTTCCTCATGAATGATATGGGAATACTTGATAAATTAGGTATATGTATGGGCATTTACCTAAGTAGGGTTGAAAAATGTTTTCATGCTTCTTGTTTTATCCATTGTGGGTTTTGTGAGAACTTCGAGGGTCTCAGGGTCCCTATTGAGTATCGTTATACTCACACCTACACAGGATACACCTGCACCATGTTGTGTTTGGTGAAGACGACGGACAATGCAGACTGAGGATGAGAGTACCAGGACTGGAGGTAGCTTAGAGGTGGACATTAGATGAGTCGTACCACAGAGATGACCATTTGAGATCTGTACCTACTCTTTAGGTGGGGTCCTTGGTGGGTGTTCATAGGAGTTGTTTTAGTTTACTTGTACTTTGCAGTTTTCTTGTACTTACAAGTTGGGCTTGTATTTAGGCCCCTTTTTACCTGATGTATAGACTCTTTTTACTAAATATATTACTTGTTTTTTATCTTTTTTTGTACATTGGTTTTTATGTTATAGGATATTAAGGCAACGCCTTACCGGTTTTTGGGAATACGCCTTTTAGTGCTAGTCACCTGGCGCTAGCCTATGGAAGGCGTGTTTGGGGTAGTCATGGCACTGGCCCGGGGGACGGGTCGTGACAAATTGGCATCAGAGGAGTCAGTTATACCATTGAACATTTTACTCTGGTCTTTTTAACGACAATTGTGTTATGTTTAGTGACTGTGGTAATCATTTTAGGGAATCCAGTGTTGGAGCGGCGGCCGACGTATCCATACACCAGGTCCCTGACTTCTGATTTCTGACTCAATGCACGAAAACAATGATTGTGTGTGTGTTTCGAAATGTTTTTTTGTGATATTATTGAGACATATCCCTAGGTATAACTTATTTACTGTGGCCTACATTTTTCTTTTCAGTATTCCTCCACGAAGTCATCTAACTAGGGTTCTGGCTATAATACCCAATGATAGCCCACTTAGCGATGGGGCCTCGTTGTAGGGCCCTTTATCAATAGAGTCACCAGTGGAGGCACCAACGGTACCATTACCTATTAGTCCACTGATGCTACCAGCCCCTGCAGCATAGGGTTTATGGCGCTTGAGCGCGTTGCAAGAGTTCCAGCATAAGAGGCCACCCAGGTTCAGGGGTGAGATAGACCAACAGGCGGCTGATGATTGGTTGGAGGTCTTGGTGAGAGTCTTCTGACTCGAAGGGGCAGTAGCTAATATCACAGTGATCCTTGATTATAGTATTCTACAGGAAATAACAGGAATATGGTGGAGCTTGATGCTCCAGCTTCACAAGGAGGTGAAACTTATCTGGGAAGACATTGAGAGCTTGTTTCGGGCAGAGTTTGTCCCATAGACCCTTCGTGCACTGCACATACAGGAGCTTCTTCATCAGCAGCAAGGAATCGTGACTGTAGCATAGTAAATAGCGAGTTTCACCAAAATATCACTCTACTACACTGATTTGGTGTGGGACCCATTCATCAGGGCCCAGACCTTCGAGTAGGGACTCAGGGAGGAGATCAGGGCTTCAATGATTTCTCTCAGCATCCAGACGTAGGCGGGGGTTTTAGAATTAGCCCCCATAGTGGAGAGTTTTCTTAATGAGTAGACACCAAGAGTGAGACCCTCCACTAAGTGTCACATAGCAGAGTCTTCAGTAGCTGTCAGCAGACAGATGTCACAAAGGTCTAATAAGACTAGACCTACAGGTGGACGACCACATGATTCTGGGTCCGTTGTGTGGGGGCACCGGAGATAGAGCTAGTCACGCGGGGAGTAGACAGTGTTACACATGCAGTGGGTAGGGTCACATGGATCGAGACTACTTGAACCACCATACAGATGATCAGCAGACGGTTGAAGGACCGCCCAGGCAGAGATAGATATTCGGCTGAGGAGTTCTGCAGGGAGCAGGCAGACATGGAAGAGGAGGTGGTTGTGTAGCTTGCGGTGGGTGACGATTCGAGGTGTTACTGCCACCACCGCCAGGTGGTCCACCCTGACCACGTAGAGTAGGTGGAAGGAGAGATATTATCTCTAAGAAGCTAAGGCCTATGACCATGGCACTCTAGAGAGATATGAGGTGTGATCTGTGTCTACTACACCTTAGAAACAGTACTTATATAAACAAGTTCCATTTATTATTTTATTTCCATTTCCCTAATTCAGAGATCGGAGATTCCGATGGAGCCTTTGGCTCGATCCATATGGTTAGAGACTCTTACAGGAGTATATTTGATGATTTCACACTATTGTTGGATGTGTGAGCTTACTCTAGGAGGTGAGAGATTCGGATGAGATAGCCTAGTAGTGGCATTGAGGCCTTACAATGACTTCTAGGATATGAACTAGTTATCTACAGTCCATGCTCATATTCAATGTATTAAGAACAATGTGGGGTGTGTCTGAACTAATGGGACTAGGTTAACCTTCACTGGTGAGAAGGGAGCCTTTTCACCACAGGATGTACGTAACCAAAGAATAGTGCAGCTGATCACTAATCAGTTAGCTAGCCTTACCCTCATAGTAGTTTATGTGGAGTGTTTGAGTTTTCTAGTAGTGGTGGACCAGTACACGGATGTCTTTCCTGATGATGTTCTGATTTTACCTCCTCATAGAGTGGTGGACTTTTACATTTACATGTACCCCGGGATGACACCGATATCTACACCAGTGTATCAGATGGCTCCCGTGGAGCTTTGTGAGCTGCGGGTACAGCTAGATGACTTATAGGGGAATGGATTCATCTAGACTAATGATTCTTCTTGGGAAGCCTTGATTTTGATCACCAAAAAGGTGGATGGGAGCATGAGACGCCGTGTTGACTATCAGTGCCTGAACCAGGTGATTGTGAAGAACAAGTATCCACTCCCAAGGATTGATGATATCTTTGAACAGTTGAAGGGAGAATTGAGGTTCTCCAGGATAGACCTCAGATCAGGCTATCACCAGCTCAGATTATGAAAATAAGATTTGCAGAAGACAACTTTCACATGTCGGTACAGCCTCTACGTGTTCGTTGTTATGCCATTCGTCATGACCAACACTCAAGCAATGTTCATGGCACTCATGAACAGGATCATCTGGCCATACCATGATCTCTTATTAGTGGACTACATCAATGACATTCTGATCTACTCAGCTACTAATGAGGATCATGCCTATCATATGCAGATAGTTCTGGACATAATCTGAGAGAACCATCTTTACGGTAAGCTCTCAAAGTTCTAGATTTGGATCTGAGAGGTTCACTATCTGGGAAATTTCATCTCAGTGGCTATATTTTTGGTGGATCTAGCGAAGATTGAGGCTGTACTTGATTGGTATCCACTAGGAGTGTGATGGAGGGATGAAGATTCCTGGGTTTGGCTGGATACTTCCATAGGTTTGTGCCAGATTTCTCCAGAGTTGTATCACCTTTATCAGCGTTGATGAAGAATGGGAAACCCTTCGTGTGGTTGGAGAAATTCCAGTGGATTTTTCAAGAGCTAAGGCAGAGGCAAACTAGTGCCCCCCATCTTGAGGCTTGCGGAGGAGGGCATTAGGTACATAGTCAACTACGACACTTAAGGGACCCAACTCGGATGTGTTCAGATGTAGGAGCTAGCAGTTATCACATATGGTTCTCGATAGATGAGATAGCATGAGCATAACTACACTAACCATGACCTAGATTTAGCATCACTGGTCTTCACATTGAAGATATAGAGACATTATTTGATGGGTGAAAGTTTTGTAGTATAATATGATCATAAGTGTCCCAGGTATATCTTTTCTCAGAAGGACATGAAACTAAGACATCGATGTATTCATGAGTTCCTCTAGGACTATGACTTCTATATAGTCTATACACTTGGGAAGGGGAACGTTGTAGCAAATGTATTCAGTAGGGGATCTGGAAAACATGTACTAGGTGAGGAAACATAGTAGCTATCCGCTTTACATATATCCTTTGTGAAACGGGATGGAGTCACTTTTATTCAATATCTTACAGTCACTCCCCCACTTCTTTAGCAAGTTAGGGAGGCATAGCGTGGGGACACAGACTGTGAGGCTCGATGTGTTGAGATATACATAGGGTAGGAACCTGATGGATTTTCTAAAGGCGGGGAGAACGTCATCCTCTACAGAGGACGTACCATAGTACCAGTGTCACTTTAAAAGGAATAATTGAGGGATTTCAATACATCCCCTCTAGCGGTATATCTAGCAGTTGGAAAGTTGTACCAGGACCTCTAACAACAGCATTGGTGGTTTGGAATGAACAAAGCAGTAGTAGAGTTTGTCTCTTGGTGCCTCACTTGTCAACAAATGAAGGAATAGAATCAGGTGCCTACAAGATTTGTTAGTCCTTTAGGGATCCCAGAGTAGAAGTGGGATGGGATATCCATGGACTTCATGATAGGACTTCTTGATACATCCAGGGGTCATGACTCTATATGGGTGATCATTGACCGACTCACCATGTCAGCCCATTTCCAACCGATCAGAGAGCAGAGTTCAGTAGAGATCTTGGGATGCCTCTATTTACAAGAGATTGTACGAATAAATGGTGTACCCTCTATGATTTTCTCTTATCATTCTGCACATTTCACTACCCGGCTCTGGAAGGGGATGTAGGAGGCTTTCGGGATGCATCTTCATTTGAGCACCGCCTTCCATCCTCAGACGGATGGCCAGACTAGGCCGACCATTAAGAAACTTGAGGATATGCTACGTCATTTCATCCTCGAATATGGTCGTTTTTGGGAGGATCACTTTCTGTTGGTCATGTATTCTTATAGCTACTACTGTCACTCCACTATTGGGATGGCACCATTTGAGGCACTATATGACCAACCTTGCAGATCACCTTTGTGCTTGACTGACCCAGTGGAGTCAGAACTCATGAGACCAAAGATGGTACGGGCTACCATAGATATGGTGAAGATCATCCAGGAGAGAAAGAAGACTACATATAGCAGGCATAAGGCTAATACAGATAGGATACATAGACCTCTGGAGTTTGAGGATGGTGACCACATCTTCCTAAGGGTCTCACACTGACGAGGTTTGTGGAGATTTGGCTGGGGAAGAAAGTTATATACAAGGTTCATCGGACCCTTTCAGGTCCTCAGCGATGTTGGAATGGTGGATTACCACTTATCTCTTCCACCTTAGT
Organism: Viscum album; assembly: GCA_963277665.1. Lineage (NCBI taxonomy): Eukaryota > Viridiplantae > Streptophyta > Magnoliopsida > Santalales > Viscaceae > Viscum > Viscum album. Next base: position 1,987,071,993 of record OY728122.1, read on the forward strand.
TTCACCAGGTGCACGACGTTTTCCACAAATCCCAACTAAGGGGATACGTGCACGACCCTTCACACATCATTGACTGGGGGGAGATGGACATCGATAATGGGGAGACATTTACCAAGGTTATAGTAGAGATTGAAGATCTACATGATAGAGTCCTTCGTGGGAAATTGATACCTTTGGTGCGTGTATGTTGGCAGTATGGAAACCTTCAAGGGAGAACATGGGAGCAGGAGCCTTAGATTTTTGCTCAGTACCCCCACATGTTTTTCCTAGTTTTTGTAATGTGGCTTCTGGGCATGAAAAGTTATAAGGTAGAGCTAATTTAAATACATGAAAAATACATGATTTTTTTATTATATGGGAATTTTACGAGTCCGAAAAAATTGACGACGCATGATTCTGAGGACTAGTGTGCCTGGAATCAATTTATGATCTTTTTTTATGTACGTTCAGTAAACGTGCGAGTGGGCATTTTGTAACTTTTGAACCGGTGCTTGGAAATAAAATATAAGGACACCGTTGAACTTGCAGCGCCAATATTTGATGAAGGAGACTTTCACATCGACTATAGTAGGTCGAGGGTGGAAGAGTATTTTTCACTTTTTTGTGGAAGAAGAAAATTAAAATAATTAATATTATATTTTTCTTTTGAAACCTATCTTCAGAAATTAAAGTGGTGGGGACCACCAGAGCAAGAAAAACCCCAATTTAAATTCTTGGTAGTGGGGACCACCATAACCCCTCTTAATGGGGGAAAACCACTCAGCTCTCTGATTAACAAATTGATCCAACTTAAACTAATTAAATGTGTATACTTTAATTAGTTGTTAGAATTTTTTTTAATAAGTTGGATCTTCATTTTTTCAGATGGGTTGGAAGATTTCTAGGGAAAAGGGGCCTGGGTGGAACTTTGGAGAAACTATTTCTCTAACTAAGAATGCCCACTCCAACAAAGAACACCCTCTCCAACGAAGAACACAATTCAGAGTCAAGAACAAGGACGACGCATGAGCCCGACTTCAGATGTTTGTTGTGGATGTGACAATCATTGGCACCCTCATCACCTTCACCAAATTTTCTTGTGACACCTCCAATGAGAAATCGAGGGATGGATTTTTGTTTGTATACTTCTTTCTCCATTCTTGATGTTCATCTTGATTTAAGAACATTTAGATTCTTCTGTATTCTAGAACAAATAAGCCGCTTGCTACCATTCTAACACAGAGGGTGCGGGACGAACGAACACATTCTAACCACTCTGAAACCATTGTGGGATTTTGATGGTCTTAAATCGACGGCAACATCCCTAGGTGAGTGCAGGAGTATACGTAATGAAGAACGGGCCACCGGGGGCACGCCTGACGAAGTAAGTAACGTTGCCGGAAAGGCTCTAGAGCGGCGGCCGACACCCCGGCCGACCGTGACGATGGGGTGTAGCAACAGCGCCATTGGAGAAGGGACACAGAAGATCTAGGGCGGCGCCGACGCATGGCCAGTCGGCCACCCAACCTGAACGGCTGGGCCGTTTGGGGTACCCAGGGGGCGCCTCCCCCTTTGGTGGTTGCTAGCATGGACCCCACAATGGGGGCACCCAGCCGTGGTCCAGCATGGGTCACCCATTGCAGGCCACCCATCGTGGGCTGCCCAGCGGGCTAGTCCATGCCGGACCTACCAGTCCGGGCCGACCTGAACCGGGTTCGGTCAGTCCGACCGGGTCGGACCGGACCCAGATCAGCTTCGACCCTTTTCGCTCTTTCGTCCATAACATGAGCTACAGGCTTTCGTTTGATGAACCGTCTGTCGCACCAGAAACCTTGGATCGAGGCAGTCCATTTGGTATACCCCACTTGAGTTTTGGATAATGTTGGGGTATGAAAGGGATGGATAAAACATGAATCCAACCGGGCCCTCAGGACTAAAAGGCCAATAACTTACAAATTGGGCATCCGATTGATGCATATTCTATTGAGTTAAGACACCTATTACAAGGAGGTCCTTTGGGATACTTATTAATTAGACTTCGTGGAAGTTGGAGTATCGACCTCTGGCTTGAGGAGTGGATTATTCCGGAATCAAGTGAGATTAGTGCGAGAACCTTGTAGCTGATTGTAACATGAAAAAGGGATCATATGTGGGTATGTGCATTGAGATCCTATGTGGGTTTATCCTTTGGGATCCTATGTGTTTATATGTCTTGGGATCCCACATGGGTCTATGTTCGAGAGTCCCACTTCGATCAACTCTAGGAAATACATGTGGGACTAATCTAGGATCCTATGTGGGTCTTCTATATTAGGATCGTACATGGGTCTTCTGTATTAGGATCCTAGGTGGGTCTGATGATTTAGGATCCTATGTGGGACTACCTATTAACAGAGTAAGATGATTCAGTAGTTAAATATAATCATATTTACTACCGTACCTACGTTATACCTGGTATGAGCTGAGTCCTTACCTTTGTGGTAATACCTTTTTGATATTCTTCTGTGTGTAATACCTTTATGGTACATAACATCATGGTGATACCTTTGTGGTATTCTTCTGTGTGGCGTATCTTTGTGGTACTTACCTTCATGGTGATACCTTCATGTTATTCTTCTGTGTGGTGTTACCTTTTTGGTACTTACACTCATGGTGTTACCTTCATGGTATTATGTCCTATGTGGAACAGTTACACCTTGAATAAGAGTTGGGTCTTGTGTTTTTTCTTGAATGAGATTGGTATACGTGATAACTTAGGTATATGTAAGGGAATATACCTAAGTAGGGTTGTCAGATGTTTACATGATTTGTCATTTACCCTTTGTGGTTTTTGTGAGACCGTCGAGGGTCTCGGGGTCCCTTCTAAGTATCATTATACTCACCCCTGCATGGGCAACACCCGCACCTTTTTGTGTTTGGTGCAGACAACGGAAAACACTAACTGAGGACGAGAGTAGCAGGACTGGAGGTAGCTTGGAGGTGGTCATTAGATGAGGTGTACCACAGAGATGACCATTCTAGAGCTGTACCTACCCTTCAGGTAGGGTCCTTGGTGAGTGTTCACAGGAGATATTTCAGTTAACTTGTACTTTCCAATTTCTGGTACTATCCAGTTGGGCCTATATTCTAGCCCATTTTTACCTAGTGTACAGACACCTTTTACTATATAGTTAACTTGTGTTCAAATATTCATGTGTGATTTTTTGTGTGTTTTATAGGATATAAAGGAAATGCCTTCCCAGTTTTAGGGAATACTCCTTTCGGTGATAGTCGCCAGCCCCTGGCCTATGGAAGGCGGGCTTGGGGTACTCACGACATGAGCCCCGAGGGACGGGTCGTGACATAGAGGATGAATTTTTTTCATTACAGACACTTGTATTTTTTAAATGGTTTAAATATAAGCTGGAATGATAATAAACTCTAGAGTTAATAATTTTATAGATTGATCATTCCTAAGGAATTGTTTTCTTACTGAAAGGAGACGATAGAATATCGTATTCAGTTGGTCATCAAATCAGAATGGATCATTGGATCAAGAAATCAGACGGGGATTTATGAACCGTGGAAGAGTAAGTTCATAATTTACACAGTGGTATTCTATAATATTACTTAATTTGGATGTGAAATCGTATGAGGGAAACATACAAGGAAATAATAATGAGTATCATTACAAAGTTTGTGAGTTTCTTTCCTACTATTGGGCAGAACCCCAAATTATTTTTGAAGTTAATATTTTTGAATGTTGATCAAGAAGTATCGTGACAAGTTTGTAACAAAAAATTGTACTAAATCATTTTTCTTATAAGGAATATCAAAATTTTGAATTCATCATAGTGTTCTATGAGTGTATGGTAATATCCTACAAATTTTATTCCACTTAAAAAGGATTTTTTTTCTAGATGATTGCGTGGTATTTGATTTTTCCATACCATACCAGGGACATAGGTACTATTTTTGATTAGTGTCTATGTAAATTATTATGTTCCTATGGATGCATGATTTTTTTATTGAATGTGATATCAATTTTATAGTAGGTGATTGATGTTTAAAAATTAAGTAATAATAAAATAAAAAATATTACTAATTCATTCACTACCCCTCTTAGTAATACATTATCTTAAATAATAACTTATAGGGGTATCAGAGCCAGGTTCCCTTAATGAACTATTTTATAATGTTTTTATAAATAATATGTGATATATATTCTAATGTATGTGTACATCTAGAGGATTTTAATTATAAATGATTGGAATTATCATCTTTATAAAGGTATAATGATTCTATATATTCTGTCCATTGGGTAAAAATTTTCAATAGATACTACATATGGTTTCTACTCATGTTGAGAATGATCTGCTTACAAATTATAATAAGTTAATCCATGATAATGATAGAAGATATAAGAATGATTCACTCTCATTAAATTTTAAATGTTTTTTTCTGTGATTTAAAAGTATTTTTTCTACCAAGGTTATCTAAGATAATCTGACAACATTAATGGTTGAAATAAAAAAGTGAAGAAGGAAAAATTTAAAATATGAAGATTTTAGTATTATTTTGTCATGATATGTGAGTATGAATCAGTTAGTGACATATTAATAAGCGTAAATTTCATTTTTAGCACTATTTAATGTCTCTGTGAGATGTTAGAATACTCTACAATTGTTTACAGGATCATGAGAATTCTTTATAATATGTTTGATGATAATGTTTCTTCGTTGGAAGATATATATAGGGAATCATTATCTCTAGATTATTTTCATAGCACACTCATTACTAATTAGATTATAATGGAAAAATAAATTAATTAAAAAAATATCAATCGAGAAATGATAATCAAGACTTCCAAGAGTTAAAAGAAAACAAATATTATTATTGATGAAGAAGTTGGTGACTATGATTAAGGAAATGAGGTATGTAAAAACCATGATGAAATAAATCTTTTTAAATAAAATTGAATATATGTACATGAATGTATAAAGGGAAACATTCAATGAAATTTTTTATATGTGGAGATGTTGGGTACAGTGTTTCCAATATTCCTCAAAATGGTGAAGATGTAGAATGTGATGATGCAGAAAGTGATGAATAAGAAAGAAGTTCAAGAATATAATGGGAAAATAGGTAGATAATGAAGAATCCTATACTAATGGGAAATATATGAATTTTTTGAAATCCAAAAGGTGAGGATTTGTTTCTAATGAATATGATGATGAAGAGTTTGAAAACGTTTTTGATGAAAAAAAAATATTTCAATAGTTAATAAAGAAATTATTACTAGAAATTATTCTAAAATGGAAAACAGTTAAGATGAATTTGAAAACACCATCAATAATGAATGAGATAATATTTTAATTACAAAAATTATCAATGAATAACTCATATGTATCAATTCAGAATAACAATAAACTTGACTATAATTTCATCCAAAGGAAGAATTTAGTGAATTTATGAGGAATATATTGATAATTAAAAAATCTGGAAAATTGAAAGTGAAAATACCTGAAAAATATATCCATAATTCTCTCATGATGTGAAGGTAAATATACTGAATGTTATTGGTGATTTGAATAAATCTATTTAGGAGGAAAAGAGTCATAATAAACATAACAAAATAATGATGAAATAAAAATAAGAATATTTGGAAATCAACCAAATAAATATTCAAAAGATGATAAAAGGATTGAGAGTTTCAATAAAACTATATCTAAAGTCATTTAATAATATATAAAACCTAAACTTATAAAGGATAAAACTTTCCCTTTAAAGGTAGTGAGGAAATCTGCGAATTTTATGCATCTGAAAAAACCAATAAAAGAATAAATGATAGAATATTCAAAAAAATAAAAATATGAAAATGTTTCTATTAGTTTTGGTTCTGATATGTTTTTAATGAAATGTTAGTTTTATAATAATACTTAAGGTGATATTATAATGGATAGTGTTCAATAATGTTATGATATCAATATCTTTGAAAAACAGATCAACGATTCTGGATAGTATGGATGTTATAGATTAACATATTTATTTATGGATACTCCAAGAATTGTTGTGTATTTGGGCATATGTGTTAAATATTTTGGTTCATAAAAAAACATTAAAACTATTCATGTATCAATAGATGGCGTGGATTGAGGTGGATTCAATCATCTCAATGGATGAAATATGAGATTTTTTTTAAACATGAGAAAAATAAACATTAATAGTCCTAAAAAAAGGGTGTATAGTAATTTTTCGTGAACAAGTAACAACTTCTTGAAAGATGGAAGAATAAAACACATCAGTTCCATAAAAGGGGAATAAAAATGTTTCAATAATGAGAAATATTTTAGTAAAAATATATATACATTATATGTCTTTAAGAATAATAAAATGTAAAAAAAATTGTTGTCAAGATGGGTATGTTACAAAAACATATTACACTATTTTTACAACCTAATAATAATAAATTATTAATATAGTATAAACTACTTGTAATAGATATGTTACTAAAGGTTAGGAAATGTCTATAGACTCATGAAAAGATTCCACAAAGGAGAATAATGTCGTTCTCAAATTTGAGATGGATGAATAGGAGGAAGAAAACATAACCAATGAAAAATCAAATAAAAATATTAAATATTCCATACTAATAGAAGAGTTTCAGTCTGATTATTTCTTCTGAGAGACAACCGTGGTTCTTATATGTTACCAAATGTTGTGTATACTTGTACTACACTAATGGTAATTGAAAGAGTTGAAATATGGAAGACGATGTTGATGATTTTCTTACTATTTTTGTAAAATAATGCAATGAGATTACATAATATGATTTTTTTTAATGTTGTTTTTATAAACATGAATATTATAATTTTTTTGTTGAGATGGTTGTAATTTACATTTATCTTAAATTATTCCTTCCACAATTTCCCCATAAAGTTAATGTTAAAAGAAATATAAAAATGTATTACATCAAAGATGTGTTATGGAAATCAATGATAACATTGATTATAGACTCTTGATTTCTACACCATGTTCACCCACATAGATAAAGATTTTTATAGTATATGGTACCTTGTTAATAAACTCATGTAATACATATGTTCTCTAGAAGAAAAAATTATTGATTTGGAGATGATTAGTTTGAACCCTTGGAAATTAGATCATTTATCAATAAAATGGGAAACCTATAATGATTCCCTTTGAATTTTATTTTCATTAATGGTGAGAAAAAGGAAAAGGGGAGAGAATAGAAATATGGGAGAAAGAAAATAATAGGGAGATGAAAAAGTATGAAATGAAAACAAGTTCTATTTTTTTGATGTTGTTAATGTGGTTATTGACAACAAACACAAATGGAGAGATTGTTTGGCTAATGTTGTGGATTGGATGTATTTATTTTCAATAAGTAAATATGATGATTATTTAGATGTAAAAAGGTATATTGGGATTTTAATAGAAGTATGGATTTAAGAAATCAGTGTGAAGTTGTCAATTGGATCCTGAAAATTTGGAAGGAAAATTATATTCTGACTATTTTTAAGATAATTTGATCTAACAAATCGGCATGAGTCAATACGATCCCTAAAATTTCGATGTTGATAAAAATTTAGAAGCTATTTGAAATAATACTAATCCTTGAATGAATGTTTTTGTCCTAATGAGGACGTGTTCTGGATTATTAATGGTTCCATTATGAAATCTGGTCATGCTTTGTTGATCTCTAACTCACAAATATCATAAGTAATATAGAAATCTAGGATTCTACCTAAAAAATGGTGATTATATCCAATCAAATTATTATTTTTTTAGATAAAACACTCTATAAAGTAAGGTAAGTTACAATACATTCCATGGTCTGTCAGGTGACTTTATGTCAATATTAAACATATTCAATGTCAGGAAGAAGGAATGATACAAGATAATTCATATAGAAGACGGAATTTACTAAAACTGTAGATTTCATGTTTTGGTGAATCAGTGTAATATCTGTAGAATTAGATTTTTTGAAAGATTATATGCTAGATCTTAATATGAGAATCCAATGGTTTTTTTAGTCAGACCGATATGCTAGTAGAAATAAATCTTCATATAAAGACATTGAGTGTGGGAAGTTCATTGGTATCGTAATTAGAAGAGAAAACATGTTTCTAAAGATGAATATTATTGAAATATACTGGCATATGTTGTGTTCCACCAAAAATAGGATTTATATAGAAACTAATAATAATACTCAAGGATGTATGTAAAATAAAATTGTGTGAAGGATTTTTCATATTAGAAAATTTTCAGATAAATTCTTGTGAGAATGTTATAGATCGATCTATAATCAAGTTGACTATTCTCATCAAGATGAATTATTGGGTTTCATTAAAGTGGTTCAAGTGAAAAGGAAGTCATTTTTCCTTAAGAAGGGGTTTAATATAAAATAAATACTATGATTTATTTATCAAATGGGTTAGGAGAATGAATAGCTCTAATATATTTTAACATTTGGGTCAAGACCCATAAACCTAGATCTAACATCATTTATCAGAGTGAAGCTAATACCAATCCATTAGACACATTCCAACACCAATAAAAACATAATACATAGGATCATCAAACTGGGGAAAGGAAGAAAATTATAATTTTTTTAAAAAAACCCCCGAAGTATTTTCTATGGGGAACTCGAAATAATGATAACAAAATTTGTGAAAGGGTAGTAAAGGGGATCTCGAAGTCAAAAGGAGTTTTGAATGTAATGCTGAATTGTATCCATCATAACGAGAAGACATCCTCTTATCATTTAACTTCATTTGGTACATAACAAGTTAATTGGATAACATTAGTTCTGAATACATTTAACATGGATTATGAAAATTAAAGTAACAATATTGATTCATCATAATGAGAATGATGATTATAAAAAACCATAAATGGGAAGAATATTGTTAAGAATGTATGGTGGGAGATATATTTGTGAGAATATATGAGAATAATATAGAAGAATCTTGAATCACTTAATATATATAGAATGATTTGGAGATGTAATGCTTTTTTAGTATTTTGGGATATTTTGTTGTGGGGGAAAACATTTTCGAAATGTGACTAACCCAATTTTGATCATCTATAAATTCATGAATTATATTGTACAATTCGAGCACACATATATTACACAATGTCTAGAGAGAGGATAGAGAGATAAATAATTATAGAGAGAAGAAGTTTCCAAGTTGAGCATTGATCGGGAAGATTCACCAGACAGAATAGAGGAGAGAGAAGATCGTATTCCATTGATCATTATATTAGGATGGATTATCAGATCAAGAAATTATGCTGGGATTTTCCAACCAAGGATACATATTTTCAAAATTTTCTCAGTGGTATATTCAAATATTATATAATTAGATAGATTAATCAAAATGGAGAATCAGAATGGGTAATCCAACGGAGTATCATAATGAAAACCAAGAGGTTATTTCCTTATTTTGTGTAAGAATGTAATGAATTGTTTTGATAATTATATTTGGTAAAGATGATCAAGAATCATCATATCATATTTATTACACAAAATATTTTTCCATAATTTGTACTACAAGTAAAAAAACATTCTTGTATTTAACTTTGTACTATACGGTTGTAAGGGAATATCCTACCTTTTGTATTACAAAAATGTATTTTTTTATTTTGGAATGTGTTGAATAAAAATACTTTTATACAAAACCAATATTTTAGCTACTCTTGTTTAGTAGTGAACCATTAAAATTATTATATTTTTGCAGACAAATGATTCTTTTGTTTCCTACAAAATGCATATCTCTTTAATTGGAGTAAAATGATTTTTTATAAAGAATGAAACATAAAAGGAAATGATTTCACTATTTCACCCGTCCTCTATCAATGATACATTTTCAGGACTGATCACTTAAACATTTTCATAGTTTAAGGAGAAGAATAAGAACATTGATATAGAATATTCAAGATGTTTTATTGAGAGAGAAACTTACAGTGTTCTATATTTAGATAATTATTTCATTGATATTTATAGATATTAATGAAATAAATGATTTAAAAAACATAGGAGATCATGTATAAGAGAGACTAGTGATAATATATTGACTAAATATTTGTAATTATCATTTGAAGCATTGATGATGATTCCTGCACTTGTTATAAAGTAATCAAATGTAATTGGTCTTTCATTGTTAATATTAAATACACTTTATGAATTTTATTGTTTGAAATAATATGTTAAGTTAAGATGATCATAATGAGGTTACATGTTGGAAAGAACATTCACAGAGTCTAATGTATAGTGTGATTCTTAGTGTCCAACATGATAATATAATTAAATGTACCGTGAGATGTGCTGTCTATAATATTGGATGAATCCAAACACCCGTGGTAGTGAAGGATACTCACTTGGTATTATTATAGTCTTTTACCAAACCAATATAAATGATAACATTATTTTTCATTGATATTATTTTACTCAAACACACAAATCAAATCAAAGATATTTCCTTTATCTATGATGATCATTGTAATACCACATTTTATCTCTCCCTATTTAACTATTATGAATTTCATGTGTTTCATTCATTATTTGTTAGAAAAATTCATTTTTCTTATTTGGAAATGATATTTGAATGACCAAATGTGGTTTATTATATAAAAGATATAATTCAATTTGGTAAAATGTTAGCACCAGCTGATTCACACATTCTTTCAAGTTTCGAGACAGAATCCACGCTAGGTACCATGTTTTATAAGAAAAATAGATTCCTTTGATTGGATAAATCCTTTTCCTCCAATGGGTGTTTTTTATCTGGATGATGTTATGTGAGTGTATAAATTGATTTTATAATAGTATATTAAGGGGAACATTATTCCCATTCATATAGTTTCAATACAAGATGTTTCTTTTAATAAACTAAAAATTCGGAAGACAAGAGTGCCGTAAATATATTGAGGAAAATTTAAAAATTTATAGACTATCAAAAAATATATTTAAATTATTAAAGTGTTAAGTGTATTATAATATCCAATGATGATTATTTCCCTCATGATTACTTAATATCATGATATGATTAATATATGTTTAGAAAATTAAATATTGAAAATTTCAAAAATATCATGAATTATTTAATGATTTTTCATATTAAAGATAATAGTTATATAATTTCATACATCAAGGGATTACATAACGAAATATCACATTTGGGGATGAAATCATATAGATTGGATTATAAATTTTATATAAAGGTGAGAAGATATGAAATCTTTACAAAACATGTAAAAGATATGTGTAAATTCATCTGACTTAATAATGAAATAATTTAATCACTTAATGGATAATTTCAATGATTTATTTTTGAGATTATTTAGTTTAATAATTTTTTTGTTTAAGGGATCCATTCATTGGATAAATTATATAAGGTCTATATAAATGTTAAGGAATCATAGTTAGAGGTCAAATAAAGGAAGATAGAATATATTAATATTTATTTAAAAGTATAAGGTCAAATTCATTATGATAAAATAATTCAGTTAAATCATCATTAATTATAATGTGTGTGAAGTATAGAACACCAGAAGTACATGATTAATATGTAATGTTTATAGTTAGATGTAACATTGATATATAATGAAAACACCAATGAAAAATCCTTACAATGTTCCAATAAGATAAGTTCATAAGTAAAAACAGAAAATTAATATATTAGTTCCTTGGGGAATAAAAATGTTAGTTAAAAGACCTTGATATCCTATGTATATCATTTCACTACAAGATCATTGAAAATATTATCACATCATCCAGGGAATTCTATTTTTTTATTATGTTTTTGAAATCCCTAGAAGAATATATATCAAAATCTATAGACACACAGATGGGAAAAGGATAGAGTAATGAACCGCTTCTTCAAGGGTAGATATAATAATTTTCATGAAGGTTTGATCCCAAATGGAATCATAAAATAATGGTGATATATCTCAAATCCATCGAGAAAAAAATCTGGATCGCATACTTTTAAATTTAAATTATAGAGGCTTTTTTGTACTATTCAATCTATTGGAGGTGCATAGACAATTCCATTGATCTCTATAGTAACATTTTAGTAAAAAGAAGATAAAAATGGAATGACAATAGGTTGAGAAAACCTGAAATATTGAATAGAATTTCAATAATGAAGAAGACATCAACAAAGATGTATAATCTATCCATAAAAACTATATTTCATTAACTTGATAAAATATATTAATAATAAAATATATGTTTTCATAAATATAGTGAGTTATGGGATGTATAAAGAAAAGAAATATTATGTGTTGAGTTAATGGAAGACCACAACAGCTGATATTTATGGTAAAAATGATGAAAACTCTTCACTATTGAGTTAACATATAAAAACTATTTAACCAAGTGCTCCTTTGAGGAAAATGATTTATGGTTAAGAAGATTAGTCAATATAGGATAAACCCTTCTATTGGGGTAGGTAAGTCCACAAAATACACGACATTATGATGAGCATGTGAATGAAATAAAAAGAGTAGAAGCTAGAATATACAAGGAAAGAATCAATTCTTGAAAGGAGTAATATTTTTTGTATAGCCTTCGAAATTAAATATGAAACTTTTGATCAGTTTTCAAATAATCGAAACTCTAAATCATCTAAATATGTGTATTAAAGGTGTCAGAAAGAATAAAACATAGCTATCATGTGTGTAAACTGGATGTATAAACATGAAAAACTATTTAAAGTGAAAGGGAAAGAACATATGACTTATTTTTCTAAAAATTCATCCATAAAGTTGGATTCAATACATAAGAATAATGTATTCAATAATATATTAAATATATTGAAATTAAGGTAATTCTTGATGTAAATTGATAATAATATGAAGTAGGCATAAAATTATAATGTTTTGATGATTGAATATTTTAATAAAGTAATTCTAACTATGATGGATGGTATAGAGAAAATGATGTACATTCTTCAAAAAGGAATATAAAAATATGATGTCTAGGTTAAACCTAGAATGATGAGCTATAAAAATATTGAGATGAAATGAAAATAGTATGTTTGTTATGAAAAACTTAATTGACTAATGAATTTCTTTTTATAGTTGAGGAAGAATAAAATTATTCCCAATACAATTTTTTTCAATTATTGTATAGGTAATTAATTGTGATTCAAAAATCGAACCATTTTTTTAAATGATTTTAATAATGTAATAAAAAATCTCTATCATGGAATATCTAACCATGTATCAATATTCTTGGATATTAGTTCTAAATAAAATATCTATGATGTAGGATTTTAGATGGAATCCCATGAGTAGAAGATAATAATATCAATCTACCTGCTATTTATTGATTCTTATTAAATAAATAATTATTGATAACTATTTAAAAGAGTAATTATGAGGTATAATTATTATTTTCAATAATTTTTTGGTTTATATTGAATACTTTTAGCAAATGGAAGTTATTATCTAAAAAAATGGGGTAGAAACACCAATTTAAACTTAAATGTATTTGGTGGGTTTTCTCATGATGGGAGGAACCTCACAAAATCTATTGGAAATTTATTTTTAACACCCTAATAATTAATTTTTGATTTGGTGTCACATTTTTTAATGAACATAGTGAAATTATTTTTCTAAAATTATTACTCTTATTATATACACTAGGTTATCCAATATATACATAAAGTTTATTTGTTATGGAGTAATATTAATAAAAATGTGGGGCCATCATTATCTCATACGAAATTCATTTAGTATTTTAATAAGGAGAAGAATAATGTAAGGGGGAAAGAATAAGGAGATAAAACATTTCATTTATATTTAGAATGGTATATGGAAGAATAAGTTTCCCCTACATGGAAATTCCATTCACTTATGAAATCTATATGGGGGTAATAGTATTACACCTTAAGATTTAGTATTATTCTATTGAATCTGTTTTTTACATTGTAGGGTTTTCTCTTATAAAAAATAATTTTTATTTATTTTAATTAATTTTGGAGAAGAAACACTTTTTCAAAACATAGTGTAGTGCAACAAATGGATGTTGATTTGTGCGATGAATTTAATGGCGTTGGATAGTTTTGATGACAAAAAAAATGGAAAGATATTATTACCCAAGGGTTTTAGATGATTATATTTTCATTAATTTTACATTATTCAATGTGAATGTAAATATGTATTTCTTGGTCTACTCGATGGGGGAAGAAGAATCCACCTAAGAATGGAAGCTGAATGTGATGCTCAAACATTGTAGGTAAAGGAGAATGTGTTTTCACCTTAGATGAAACAAAAAATTTAAATGAATAGTGATATTTTCCAATAGTCAATGATATATTCTATTAATTTAGATATTATTTATATAATATTTATTGAATGTTGAGAAAAGTAATATGTTGTACATTTTTTGGAGGTATGTTTTAAATATTATATAACTCTTTAAAATTGTTGAAATACATCCTACTGATTTCTAAAATCATTTATTCTAAATTACATGTCAAAAATGGATAAAAAATAAGTTGAGTTATAATACGTATGGAATATTACAGAAGTTATGATGCTGGAATTATGAAAATTGAGTATTTATATGATGAATATACCATGGAAATTATGTTATCTGATTTGGAATTACACTGATAATTAATGGAATGATTTTATGCTACTCTGAGGTGATATATAGTGATAATGTTGGTCCAGAGTAGAATTTTGTGTCTCTACGATAATTTTAAGTATAATGGAATTCACAAGTCTTGGTGCATGTTTCATGAAAAAACATAGAACGAATGATTAATTTTGGGATTTTTAGTATGTTTCCACAGTCATTAATGTATGGTTCATGATTTCGGTTATGATAGAAACTCATAATGTATTTTTCATCCACTATGTTGTATAGACCTCCATTCCAGAGGCATGTTTTCATTATAGTTTCATACCAATTCCACTTTGGAACTCCCAATTGATAAGAGGATGGGACGTCCAACTTATTAAATGCTTTTCATGGGGTTTATTTAATAAACTGAGAATATATTATATATTTAATATATGTTTATAAATACTTTCAAAATCCCAATATTGAATTGGATACCACTTTTCAAATGATATTATCCAAACCATGTGAAAAAATGTATTAATTACATTTTATCCATTACTATATTATTAATTTTTAATTCATTGGGTTGTTTCCATAAGTGTGAACTACAATGTTTATTACCATCTAGGGAGGCAGTATTTGTTTTGGTGTTGGTATAGAACCTCAAATAAGCTTCCTACGCTTTATTTGATAACATGAATCAAACCCCATAGGGTTTAGATGAATGTGTAAGGGGGAAAATGTCACTAAGGTAGAATCATAAAAAGGATTTTAAAATATTCTACGATGAACATGAATTGGAACCCACATTGTTCAGTTATATGGTTGGGGTTTACACCAAAAAGGCTGCAGACAATAGAGGAACCATCATTACACTGATGGGATGATATTTTTATATCTCTATAAAGATGTGAGTGAGTCTTAGTGTGATAAATATGTGATAATAGAAGACCTCTCCTACTATATGAGACTATACTATTTGACATAAAATTGGAAATCATTCACTAATGTTTCCTTCTACATCTTATCATAGTTGGAGAGTTCTAAGAAGGTTTATTTTGTGGATTATACGAATGGGATAACCATATTTACGAATTAATAAGAATATATAAACAAGAGGTTTAATAAGAAATAGTTGACTCTTACACCTAAGGGGATGACTAGACAAGATGAACAAGAAGAATATAACAACTCAAGGTAAACAATGAAATCCAAAAGGAGAATATTAGCCTAAGGGAATAAAACAAAATTGAAATTACGAATCAATTATTAAGAAAAATATGTGTTTTTTTAATATAAAATAATCTTCAAATAACCTAAACATGTCAGTGCCTCATGTGATGGTCCAATCCATCAGTGCTTATTCTTAATAGGAGGCCCAAATAGTAATAATCCAAAAGGAGAATATGGGATTTAAATCAAAATTTAGGATTCCAAAAGGAGAAAATATTTTTTGAATCAAGATGCATGTTGAATCCAATATAAGATATCTCATCCTATAGAATGTAAGGGGTGATATATAATGGGATCAAGAAATTTTGTAATAAGAAAAGAAAGCCATAATGAGGAATATTAACTTGAAAAATTTTGAAAAAAAAAATTATGAATATCTGATTATGGTTTTTGATAGTTTGGTAGGGGATTACACCTAAGAGATTGAATATTTGTAGAATCATTCCATATTTAGTAATGTATGAGTAATGACGATAACATACATATGATAATTGTTTTCGTATTTTTTGAAACAATATTGGTGCTTTTACCAAAATGGATTCCCAAGTCATAAATTTTTCCATTATCCCAAGATGGATGGATAAGGACCACCATGAAAGGTCTTTTTTCAAGTGATTTAATGGACTTATGTACCCTTTTATGTAATGACACAATATATCTCCTTAAAATTTCTATTTGGGTTATAATATTGAGTCATTAAGTAGGTGTCTTGAGATCATGTGACATTAAAGGGGTAATGTTCTCTTATGTGGATGTAAGACAGAAATTTATTGGCTGATGTCATTTGTGTAATTTTTATATGTGTATATTACATGGGAAATGCATCCTGAATTCATCCAACGACTTTTGGGTTGCATAAAATTCTATATAAAGAATAGGACACATGGAAGTGGGTTAATTCGTAAGGTAATTTGACCTAAGTCATACCAAATGAATATGACATGGGATATATGATTTAATTGAATAAATAGGATGAATAATCCAAGGTCACAAGACTAGGATTCATTAATATGGTCACATAAATCCATCACAAAACAAAGGTGTTAACATAACTAATGGTTTATAAATGGATCAAATGGGTATGTGTTCTCATGATTAAGAGTGACCACAAGAATGACACACTAAGGACTATCTTTTCAAACCATTAACATATCTGGCATATCATACCCAAATTTAGGGAGACAATCCAGTCCACAGAAAGAAGAATGCATGATCCCATTGTCTGAAACAACATTCCATAAACACCCTTCAATGGGACTCTCTTATTACATGTACCACAAGGAAGGTTTGTTTCATGACCAAGAATATATGGATTCATTTCATTATTGGGTCCACATGAGTCACGGTTTCCTGGCTATAGGCACATGATCTAGGTATAATAATGGTGTAACATGGTGATTATGATGTCTTTTGGTCATGAAAGAGAAAAGAGTTCATGTGACAGTGTAAATACCTGGAGGGTTTTTCTAAGATTGATATCCTTCCCTCCCTCTTATGATATGTTTGAATGAATTCTTTGTGTCTCCCCATAGTAAATAATTTCCCCAAACTATTTCCAAGGCGTGGTAATGTGTTTTTATCAAAAAATGGGTTCATGTTTACTTATTTATTTCCAAGGTATGAAAGCCACATATACCTTCTTAAGGGGGTAGAGGTCTACAAAATAAGTTATTCATAGACCATGTGATTAATTATCACAAGGTCACAAGACTTGTATGATTTATTCTACTACATCACATGACAATTCACACACATGATCTAATCCTATCATGGATAGCCTCAATTGTGTAATAATTTTTTCATTAGGAGAAAGAGTGTCTCCAAGGAATCACATGATGAATATGACTATGACACCTATCCATAATGGAAAAAATATTATCATAAAAATTCTTGATACTATAGAGGTATGAAGATCATGTATACCCCTGGAGATAATGAACATCATACTTTTCTTGTGTCCAAAAGTTGTTCTTTAGACAAACCATGGCATTAAAGGTGTATATTTCATGTATGGTGGTTCCAAAATCACTCCCGACTTCATTACCTTGGATTCTAAAATGTGGATTGATGAATAAATTGATTTCATGTTTTAGTGTTGAGAATTTTACCATCATCAGGTGGTTGTAGATGATGATGGGATGAAAAAATTGGATATACTGGTTAGATATCATAATGTGTGTGTTTAATGATATAAGAATATTTAGGTGATAGAGAGAGTCCCACATTGAATCTTATGTAGGGATTGGAAGGGGTTTTTATCAAATTCATGTACTAGACCATCTATAAGAGAAAATTCAGGTCTACATAGGGCATATATTAGCACTAGCTCGGGCTGGTACATACTTCACACCACTTACCCGTGTTATGACTCTTATCCCTCTATGTATGTGCATGTGAAGGCATGCACCTTTCAACCTTATATAGCATGCCATGCTAGTTCCCAGGTTATGTTTAAGAAACTCTTATATCCATGTCTGAGCTAACTAGATAGATTTCATGGTATGATAATTTTATTTTAAAATGCACTCAATATACTTAGAATATTAGAGAAATAATATTTATGATAAAAAATATCACATGAATAGAAGACATTAATCACAAAATCACCATTTCCAAACTCCTCCTATAATATTCTAAAAATTTATCATGTAGTAAATAAATTAATCTTGCAAGTTATTCATCATATTTCATTAATAAAACTCAAAATTCATAACATAACATATTATTTTTATGGGTTTCAAACATCTATAATCGTCTAGGGAAATGTACATATAAGACATTTAATGGTTCCAAAAAATGACCCTCATAAAATTGGATTTATTCATAATAAAATGAAATAAATTGTAAGGAAAATGTATGTATTCATTCCAGATACATTGATATCTAATATGACATTTCAAGAACTACCAGAGAGGATTTTCCAATATTAATTATCATTAGATTAATAATGTGAATAAACGTTTTGATGAATCAAAATTTCGAAAGGACTTGTCTAGGATCAGGGCATGAATTTACTGAATTAGAGATGGTAAAAACCATATGATGGATGTGTTTTTGGAAGGGGAAATAATGTTTGGAAATATCCCAGACCATATATCTCGATGTCACTATGGTATCATGCGGGTTCAAGAAATGATGAACCCATATTTTTTAGAACATTATTCTTATGTAGATAATTGTCATTCACATGGGTATTGAATATTCAACATAGGTTCATTAATGAATAGATCTATGATAAAGGATCCAAAACAGATATATCTAATATATAAAAGATGGAATATAATTATTTTAACATGATATAATATGTGGGAACCCATATACCTATAGGGGAGTTTCATAGATCTGATTCTCATGTTGTAATTTATTGTAAAATCAGTAAGTCTTATCTAAGATGTTCATGGAAATGAGGGATAGACCACATGTTATGTAGTTTCATGTCATGATATGGTTGTGTACCCACTGAAGAGTCCTGGGGAAATGGAAATGTGCTCTGTTTTTTTATAGGTTAGTGGACCTAGTGAGCATAACTTAATTTTTTCAATGGAATTATAATGGTCCCAAATATATTTTTATCTTTTTATTTAAAGAAAATTACTAATAAAATTTATTATTCCATTTATTTTGAAAGGACTTGTATTTTTATAAGGTCAATCATTACGGAATTCAAAAAATAAATGTATTATGGATTTTCAATTTTTTTAAATTCTTGTTGTTTTATGAATCTCTTAAAGAGTGATTCTTCAAAAGAAGAGACTCATGTTTTCCCATGGTTACTTCTAAGGGAATATAACCTTGTGATTATTTTATCTATAATAATCAATAATTCATGGCCATTAAATATGGACTAAATTTTTAAGACATTATTGGCCATACATGTTGGAACATATGTTTCTATAGTTTATAATCAAATATATTGGACCCTTTTTTAGTTTAAGGTCATATATCATAGATGATATTTGGGTATTGTTTAATATCATCTATCATGAAACATATATTATAATACACTGTGGTTATAATTATTTGAAACTATTTTTAGTATAAGATATCAAGTCATGAAGGATATACTTTATGAAAAGGTAAACCAAGAGTAAATGATAAGGAATCAAGAATGTGGTGGGACAAATAGGAAGTGGATGATTTTGAATCACACTAGGGTGGGGAGTTCCACAGCAATGTTGTTAGGGATCACATGGATCATTGAACTGATTTTTTTAAGGAAAATGCACCATTGTATATCATGTCAAATTATTTTATGTAGATAAATCTAATGAATTGTTAAGAAAAGCGATCCCATGGAGCTAGGAACACTCTTTACAAATGGATGTTAATGATCCACAAGGATTTAAGCACTCAAATAGTGAAGTGGGTCATGGGAAATGAGTATTGTAGAATGATTGTGGAACCTTGGAGGATGTTGAATCCAGTTGAATAGTTGGATTATGGGATTTGAAAATAATTCCCAAGGAGTTTTAATAGAGAATGGTGCATTGAGGAACACATGTTGGGGATCCTCATGAATCACACTGTGGTGATGAGCTACTCTATAATGTTTTCGTGGATCAAATGTACATGATGTCCTTTTTCATGGAAATAATAAATCTAGATTTTAGGATAGAGGCTCTTATGTAGACCCAACTCATGCATAGTCAAACTGACAGGTCCCATGAATCCATAAACATCCCTTCCCAAGGGATATGTAATGTACTTAAATATTCACACCCATGAGCAGTAAATTATTTTATGGGGAAAAGGATATAAAAGGAGGGATTAATAACTCTACATGTTGTTCCTCCTCATGATGAATTTTTTTTAAGTGCAACAGATGTAATATATTATTATGCTTACATTATACAGGACCATAAGGGTCCAGCAAGCATGTCTCATTTTTTCCTTAACTCTATAAGATTAAATGTTTTCATGAAGACAACTAACATTGCCTCAAGAAAAATATTTCATATTATTAGAAAAAAATACTTTAATATATCTTTCACTACCAGTTTATGGCCTTTTGATTTTTTACACCTATGCATAAATTTCAGTGTAAAACTTCTTTGACAAATGTACAAATATTTTATGGTCAATATGAACATACCATGAATGGGGGAGATATGATACAATAGCCCACTTAGGCTCCCCAAGGCCAGAAATAATATAACACACCTAGTGTATTGGTATGATGATGATATATATCAATTCACTAGGTTCTAGAATCATTAGTAATGATATGGTATAAAAACACAAGATATGACCACAAATAACTATGGGGTGAAAAAATCGGTTGTCATGTTTTAAGGTATCAGGATGATCCTAGGACCATTTTTTCTAGAAAATTGATCGTTATGGTTGACTAACCAGAGGCTAGTTTGTCGATCCCACTCATGAGAAGTTAAAAATAGTTGTCCCTTGGATCTAGATACGCTAATTTCCTTAAGTCATTAATGGTTTTCAGTAATCTAATACAGTCAAGACACGATGTTTGATTTATCTTGTAATACGATAAGAAAAAGATTATGGAATTACCCCAATCCATTGTTGACATTAATTGGGATATTTAGGTTCTTTTACAAGGAGTGATAATGTATGATACTCTATTTAGTCAAATATCATATAATAATGATTCAATTTTGGATAATTTTAACACCATGAAATGAAGACTCAAATTATCTATAGGTAAACATCATGAAACGATAATATCGCACTATATAATTTAAAACCATGCATATAGGATGATATGGTGTGTAATTTTTTCCCTTTATATGATTGTGAATAAATAAAAACTTGATGAGGCCCATATATAGGCATGTTTCAAACATAATCAAAGTGATTCTCTAGGATAATAAAATTCTTGAGTTATTTATATTTATTTCAAAGTGTTCCATTTTCATCTGTTTAATTTATTTATGATGGTCCTAGAAAATATGAATGGGTCTGCCCAATCAACTAAATCGAAATGATTCAAAATCAGTGTGATAAACAAGTGGACTTCATATAAAAATACATACTGTGTTATCTAAGAGTTATAGAAGAAGTGAGGAAGAAATATTTGGGCATGTATTATTTAGCATGTCATAAAAATTAGGTAAACCATTCTTAATACTCCAACATAAATTTGGAAATTATATAGGTGGAGGTCATTTTACAAATTCTAGGTTTGTTTCGATTTGATTTGCTGATGAGTTAATTGAAACATCTCTCAATGATGAAAATAGATGAGATACATTGTGAATGAGGGTTTATTTGATCACAAACTAAGACATGTTCGGATATTTATAATTTCAATAGATGGACCTATTTTGGTGTCTCTATGTAGTCTTCTATTAATCAAAATAAGACCACATGATAATTTTTCCATGGAGACACTATTCATATATCTGACTCGTACATAGTGGTGAGAGAATATTAAATCAGAAACCATAAATAGGCCTAGGATAAGATATATGGGCATCACTATGTATATTATTTAAATATATATCAAGATATATATAGTTATCATATTGGTCATCCATTACACAGAACTATCTTGTATGTATAGGAAATTGGGTATTTAATTTAAATTTTGTAGCTGAGAGAGGGGTAGAAAATCCTGGAATCACAATATATTCCATTATAACATTAATCAGGAAAAACATTTTTCTTAAAAATAACATTCCTGAGTTATAACTGGCTCATATTTTGGGGTTTATAAAAGGGGTTTCACCTTAGTACATGGCCATTTAGTGACTTGATAGAGTGTAATTCCCTGACCCCAGAATCTCAGAGTGAGTGTATTATTTTAATAAATTAGAATGATTTCAATGAATCAAATTCGGATGGAATGATTAGTTTAGTAGTCTTAGAAAATAGACAACATACATAAAAATTACATTATAATTAATGTAATGAAATATATATATTATCTCCTTTGAAAACAATTGTATCCCTTAGACTATCCCTACAGGACAGTTATAATATATTTCATATAATCATGTGGAAAAGCATTAGAAAGTTGTGAGCTCATATTATAATTCTCTAACCCTAATTAACCATAATTGGTGCATTATTACATAGAATTGGCATGATACAAGGAATCATGTCCTAAAAGACAGATCATTTTAGTACCCTTGGAAGTACTAGATACATACATAAATTTTACATTACATTATGACAAAAAAACAACATTATATCCCCTTGGAACACTCTTATATCCCTTAGCCTATTCCTAAAAGTTAATCATATTATACTTCTTTGCATTCTTGGATAAATAAAACATAAGAAAGGGGTGAGATTAGATTCTCAGTAAGGATAAAAATATACAGGAAACTATCATAATTAAGAATAAACATTTAAGGAAATGTATAAGACTAAAACACAAGACTTTTAAACGTAAACATCAAAATAATATATCAATGATAAATCAAATAATTCCATTTACTTATTCACATGGATATTCTACTAGTTGAATATTCACATCTAATATAAATATAAAATTTCATAATGATGGAATTCATAATGCTGGACATCATAACCACATAGTCAAGGCCTCTTGGCAATACTACAAATAATATTTTGTCAAGGCCTTGTGCCAAGACACTAGTTTGTCTCACGAGACCTACTGATGCATCGAGGTGCTATATTGGGATCCACTTGTCACTTACAAAGACCAATGCATCCCTCATATGAAAAGGTTGAAACAAAATCTAAACATTGGTATTAAAACTAGCATATGAAATGTCAATATTTTAACCAAAAACCATAAATGGTATACCAAAAGCACGTCCACAGTCAATCATAACTTATTTAATACAATATGGAAGATTTTATTATAATAAATTAACATCAATCGAGAATAATGAAGGATATTGACATAGATAAAAATAATCATCAAAACTATTTGGGAGAAATATCCTCCTTTTTCTTGAAAACATTTAAAAGTATCGCTATTTATCAGGAATCCATTTAAAGTAGATTTTTAAATTTATGTGACCCATACCACTTGGAAAACATTAAAATGAATTTTAATTTTAAATCATTACAGTCCCTATATATAAATCCTTAAAACCATTTTTAAAACATGTACATTAATGAGAAATATTTATAATAATTCTTTAAATCATATAAAATGATATTTTAGTTAGAGTTCTTAACCAAATGAGAGACGCTTGAATAAAAATAATTTAAGTAATAAAAACATTATAATAGCATGATATTAAAGGTATGGATTATATAATATGTCAATGTTCTATATATACACCACATAAAAGTGAATTAGCACATAAAAACAAAGAAGTTTCAATGGAATATAAGTTGAGATGAAATCCCTAATAAAGACTATTTTCATAGGTTAAGGATAAATCAATGACATAATTCTGTTTGAAAAATACATATACCCTCAATATGATTGGATATTAAGTGTAAATCAATCATAGGAAATTCACACATATTCTTGTAAAAACAACACCAATGACATGGAGATTTAACTCAATGAATAGAAATTGAGTTAAAATTACTCTTATCAAGTTCATATCGATGACTTGGGCATTTATAAATGGAGTGATTATGTGTATCAAAAGTATATACACACAAAGGGGAGTGGAAATTACTACATAAGTAAATAAGTAATGATTTGAGATATAATCATGGAGTAAAATAATCAATTAAATTTGCGTAAAACCGAATGAGTGGAAATAGAAATTTGAAATTCCCTTACCGATTTGGTAACTTATGAAACATAAACCCCATGATAGAAGGATAATAAAATGATGATGTAAATACTGATAAATTAAAGTATATGACACAACAAATACAATCATGGAAAGTACATACACCACAAAGAAGTTAATACTGGCAAATATAGCATGAATCTCATGGGAATAAAAGTGAGATGAAAACCCCTTAACATGGACTTTTACTTAGTTGAGGGTACGTTAAACTACTGTATAATAGTTAAATAATTTTTATTAAATTATAGAAGAACCAAATACATCAATATGATATCATATATTTTCTTCTAATATTGCTTCGTTAATAATATTTTTTTAGTGTCATTGTTTCTGGTGTTAATTGATTCGTTTTATTTTATATGTTTTGTTATGTAATTTAGTTTTGTTATGGATAGGATTTATTTGATTCATATCCAGAATTATATTTATTTCTTAGACATTATTTTTATTCATAAAATGAAGATTATTCTTTAATGGTTAAAATGGGGAATGAATCCCACCGCGTTCGTGGAAAAAGTAATCTGTATGTAAGCACGAGAGACATATCATCTAATTGAAGGTAAGATCATATATAATTGGATTTTATATCATAGAAAAAGTATAATTAACATGTTATTTTTATTATTTACATCAATTATACAGCATTATGATAACAATATAGATAATGAAGTTTTGTGTAACAACTACCCCACGACGTGGAGACGGTAAGTTGTACGTACGCACGTACGGTAACATTGTCATTCATAGGATGAATAGAATAATGAATATGGTTGTACAATATTTATAATAACATCATATTATGTAGAAGGTACTGGAGTTATTTTTTTTATGGAAACAACAAAGAAATAGGAAGTGGAAGAAGAAGATAACTTTGAAAGAGGTGATGAAATTATTACCTCTTCATGGGAGGCTTCCTTTTTGATTTGATCAAAATGGAACCTTAGTTTGGAATTATGATCAATGGAATTATTATAAGATGTATTTACAATAGTTGGGAGGATATTTGGGAAGGGGTGGCTGAGAGAAATGGATTTGGTGGTGTTAAATTAAGAGAAGGGGAAGTACCCTTATATAAGAGAAGTGAGTGTCACTTTAGGAAAACCTTGATATGTTTTTTATTATAAAATCATATTCGGTTTCTAATGGATGAAAATGGATTTATTTCAAGCTTAAGGTAGTTATGGGTCGAAAAAAATACAAACAATAGGTTTTATATAGGTTTTGGGGACCATATTAACTATATATTTTATATGTAACTCTTAGTTAAATAGTTTAACTTTTAACATGTATTCCTGTATTATTATAATAAATTGTCAATAAACATATTATAAAAAGAAAAGATAATTCCAATGGGTTCATTATTGATATATCTAAAATTATATAAGTCTTTTGGTTGAACAACATATTTCTAGGAATATTATATCAATTAATAATATAGTATTTGTTTCAAAAACACATTTACATCAATTTTGACACTATTTGGTATTTGATTTTTGTTAAAGTACTAAAAACATGATTTTTTTTAATAAAATTTATTTGATAAACCCTAATAAGTCATATTATACTTGAAAATTAGTTTAATTCATTAGATGTATCAATTTACATTTATTTGGATATTTATAATATAAATTATTTTAATATTTCATTAATAAAGTAAATACTACATCATCATTGTATCATAATTGAATTTAATTATATAAGGTATAAAAATTATAAATAAAATAAAATTATTTTAGAAATCATTTTATCTTTATAATGAATATTTATAGTCAAATTTATCTTATCTATAACCCTATATAAAAAATGGTCTGGTTGTTAAACAATGAATTTATCACTTTTAACGCTTCTTTAAATAAATTAATAATAAATGTTATAATATATTAAATAATGTAAAAAGGATCATGTTTTATTCCTAAGGTTGGTTTTGGTAGAAATACACTTATCCAATAGAATTAGGACATGTTTTAGGGTAATTGTACTATCATTTTTACCTTTAATTACCCTATTTACTTTTAAATCATGATAAATAAAAGTCAAAAGTTTCAATTCACCACAAATAATTTTCATCTTATTGAACCACATTTAACATAATAATGTTAACCGTGTCACTTGGATTTTTTAAATTTCATCCATAGAAGTGGTAAAACAACGTTTTATGAATATTTTCTTACGTGCCTAGAAGGTGGATAAAAGAAGATAAAATTTTAAATAAGATTTTATACATCTAATTTTATTATAAAATGACTCTAGTAAATTACATTTAAATAATATAATTATTATTTATCTATTTTGACTTAAAATAAATTTAAATAAAATAAATAAATATTTAAATTAAATGTTGGTTTTTAACAATAACGTAGTCTTTTCACTATTCATAAAAAAATTAAATGTTTTTTGAAAAATAACAAAAATTCACCCTAATATAATTTTGATATTCAAAATTCAAAAAATGAATTCTATTTTGCCAAGTTCAAAACATTGAAGTTGAATGAATTAATATAAATTAATTCCAATTTTCAAAACCAAAAGAAAAGGGTTTTTAAAAAATAAAACTCTCAAAAGATTGACTTGCCTTTATGTAAAATTTTAATGTGAAATTACATATAATGACCTACATTGTATTAAATTATAAAAATTTAATCTAATTATACTTCCAAACCATTCAATAGTAAAGTTTACCACAATACTGTTTTTTGATTAAAAAACAAGTTTTAAATTAAAATTTAGTATTTTATGACTATTCACCAAAATACAAAAGTTATCATATTAACTCCAAAAAATTATCGAAACTAAATTTTTATGTCCCGATTATAAATAAGAAGTTTATTTTGTCAAATTGATCATATAAAAGTGTCAAATATTCGATTTAAAAGGGGTTGTCCATTAAAAGGGGGTATGATTGCATTTTTTGAAAAATACTTCCATTATCTGAAAAGTTGAATTTGTTCTTTTATAATGTCTAAGAAACAAATAATATAGATGTTAAAATTATATGGAGTATATAAAATTCAAAATTCTGTTAATACTATTCATAACCACTTTTTGAACAGCTAGTTTGTAAATTGGTGGTGCGCCCGAACTCGGTGTTGCGTGTAGCACAAGATATTTAATTACCATAAAGAAAATAACATACTATGAAATCTTGGGGTGTTACACAGATTCTCAGAATGGGTAAACATTATTTCATAAGTTAACATAAATAATCATAAATAAATGATAGGTTTATAATAAAAACAAAAACCATTTAAAAAAATTCATGAGAATAATATGGAAATAATAAATAAAATATTACCAAATAAACATGAACATGGATATTATACTATTCTAATAATCACATTTAAGAACTATTCTACAAAATAGGGAATTCTTAATGTTGGACATATTAAACAAACTATCAAGTATTTGACCAATACACCATACATAACTGGGTAAGACAATATCCAAAACCCAAAATAACTGTCTCATTATAAATATTGATACATTGAGGAGCTATAGTTGGCCCCTCCTAACACATATAAATTCCAATGCGTTCCACTAATGAAATGGTAAAACATAACATAAAAATTCCTTCTAGAACTAGTATAGGAAATGTTTATAAATTGACCATAAACCATGAATTGTATCAAAATGGTACTTCCATGGTCAATCATATCATAAGACCTTCAATACAATATGAAAGTTTGTGTCCTAAAAATTCAACCTAAATTAATCATACAATCCAACAAAGTATGTTGAAATAAATGAAAATAATATAATTCATTAATTAAAACTCTTTGAGAGAAATATTCCATTTTTACATTGAAATCACCTAAAAGGAACAAAATTATAAAAACAAATTCATTTGAAAATAACATTGTAATCTTGTAAGGAAGGATTCAAAATATAAAGGCATCATAATAGAAGAAAATTGGAGTTCATGTCATTTATGTTAAAATCATTAGTTACTTAATTCATCAAAAAGGTCAAAAAGTTCCTCATTTAGAAAATGATAGAAAGAATCCTTTAAAAAAAATATAAAATGTAGTGCATGGATAAATATGATTTTAATCAATTTTTTATAATATTTTCGAATTAATTTTAAGAATTTTTCACATGGATGATAAATGTGCCCTGTTAGATACTTATGTATAAACAATCTCTATTAATAATAAGATTGAAAAGTAAACCCTTATCTTGATTATTCCATTAGTTGGTGGTGTGGTGACCTAATGTATAATGGTTAAATCATGTCATTAAATTATTACAAGACCAATTCTATATTTATGATATCATATATGAACCTCTTATATCATTTGGTTAACAGTATATCAGTATTACAATTATTTTGGGTTTTAACTATATTGTTTCCCCATTCCTGTTTTTCCATGTAAATTATGTTTGTTATGAATAAGATATATTTTATTCATATAATGAATTATATTAAGTTCATAATTTTTTATTTTTACTCATCATATAAAATTTTTAATCATTCGTGAATGGATAACATGGAGAATGGATCTCACCGCATCATGGAGGCGGTATGTCATGCGTATACACGATCAACAATATCAGTTTCTTGATGGATAAATGATATCGAATTTGATGGTATTTTAATTATACAGAATCATATTTGATGTTATATTAATTATGTATATCCATTATACTCATCATCATATCCATTATAATAAATTAGTGATGAATAAAAAATTACACCCCGATGTGGAGATGATAAGCCATACATACGCACACATGGTGATATTATTATTCGTAGGATGAATACAATGACTAAAATGGATGTACCTAGATTAAAATAAAATATTAGTATTTTTATGATATTTTATTTGTTATTTTTTATAGAAAAAATATATGAAGTAGAAGTAGAAAATAACTTTTAAATAGGTTATAAAACAATTACCACCTTTTGGGGTATTTTCTTTTAATTTTCACAAAATGACATTTTAGGATGGATTTATTCCATTGTATGGACTCTGTGATGTAGTGAGGGATGTTATGAAAACAAATAGTAAGGGTTTCTCCATGATAAATGTATTTATAGGTTTTAATTAATGAGATGGAAGGGTTCCATTTTATAATATAAGGGAGAGGCACTTAATGAAACACCAAAACTATTAATTTATTAAAAATTCATTTTCAATTTCAAATAGATCCAATGTGATTTATTTAGAGTATAAGATGAGTGTGCGTATAAAAAATATCATCCAATGATTTTTTACATGTTTAGGCCACAAAATTAACCTTATCATTTGGATTTAACAGTTAGTAAAAAATATAACTCTTACCTTGATTTCATGACTTTTTATAATATATGGTTCATATATTTAATATAAAATTAAAAAGAAACCCAAACTATACCATTTATGTTATATCTAACATTATAATAGTAATTGGGCAGAACCTTAACTTTTTATTAATTTTATAACATTTAATAAAATATTATATATTTTAGGGTATTATTTATGTCAATTTCGATAATATTCAATATTTTCATTTTTATAAATATAAAACCAAAATGAAAACTTCAGAAAAAATATTTAAATATGTCACTATCATGTCTATGATATCTATGAAATTATTTTATGTCATTGTTTATGTAAAATTATATTTATTTAAATATTATTAGTATAATTTATTTGATAATTCTATTAACCAAATCATTTCTACATCACTATTAGATCATAAATATTGGTAATTATTTAATCTCTAAGAATTATAAATAAATTTCAATGATTTAGGTAATTATTTTAGATTTCTACAGACCATATATAATTTATTTTATCTTTTTTATGTCACTATATTAAAATTATTATATATATAATAAATGAGAGTGTGAAATTTTGTCACATTCGTTTATTTTAATAATATTCATTTCATTTTCATGAGAAAGACTCCATTAATTGATTCCATTTATTACCATTGATAATAATGGTCGAATATATTCATCCAATAATATTTTTTCAGGTGTTAGTGTAATTTTAAAAAATTTGATTAACATTAGTTACAAAATTTACCATTAACCGTTGTAATAAAAAATTACCAATGTTAATATTCATAAAATCCAAAAATAAAAGATAACTATTAAATTAATTTGATCCCAATTATTCGAAATACAGAATAAATTATTCTATATTTAAAAGTAAAATGTTGAAGTAATTAATTTAAATCTAATCTTCGCTGACAAAATGAGAATACATGATTTTCAAATGTAAAAACCATAAATCTTTCAGCATGTGTTAATAGAAAATTTTAATATGAAAATAATTAAAATGAACTAAATTATATTAAATTAAAAAAATAATCAAATTGTACTTAAAAACGTATTAAAATGATAATCTTCAATATAAATAATTAGGTGGAAAAAGCAGTTTGGAATTAAAATCAAATATTTTTCAATCTTCATACAAAAATTAATGTTATCAAAAAATCCAAATAATTTTCTAAAATAATTTTATATATCCTGATTTTAGGGAAGACAGTTTTTTTCTCAAATTTAATACATTAAAGTATCAAATAATGGATTTAAAAATATTTCACCAATAAAAGGATTAAAACATCATTTTTTAAAAATTAATTCTTTTATTTGAAAACTTAAATTTATTCTTATATCATGTCTAAGAAACACATGAGATGAATATTAAAATTCTATTAAATTCAAAAAAAAAATCGTAACCAATATTTGTATGGTTATTCATGGTGAACTTGAACTCTGTGTTATGTGTAGCACATGCTATTAAATTATTTAAAAAGAAGTGTACTATGGAACTTGGGGTGTTACATTCTACCCTCCTATAATAAATGGCTCTCTCACAATTTGAACTCGAGATCAGAAAATTCATTTTTGAAATCCCACGTCGAAAAATAATTAATGAGGCCTTCACTTTAAAATAATGATAGGGAATTATGAAGGTCACCAGAGATAACACATACAAGGGTTCAAAGTAAGAAAATGTAGACTAGGGAGAAAAATATCACCATAAATTTTCGATCGAGAGTGATAGGGAACATGATGATGACAATTTTAACTATCACAGAGAGATAATTTGGTGATGATCTAAAGTAACATTTGATTCATCTCAAAAAATTAATTAGGATACTAATTTTTGTTTTACAATCAAGTCCCTAGTGTTATATAATATTTTAAAATTTAGATAAGCACTTAATTTATTTCCATCCATGTAATAATCAGATTCTCTTCCTTTGGATATAATTCGATCTGTTCTCATGTCATCCATTACACAAGGAATGAATGTTCAAAATGAATTTTTCATTCCTGAAGCACTTTTGATAAATCATAAGCCCCACAAGTATTTCATTCACCCTCAAATTGATTAATGAAACCAAAAAGGGTATCACAAAGTATCCATTAAATTATATTATAACCTCAAAAAATAATATAAAATACACAACTTACTCAATTTAAACCATAAGACTTATCCAAATATTTCTATCAAAATTGACAATTAAAAAAATTCTCTAAATTCACCAAATCAATCATAACATCAAATTAACCAAAAACATCAATGTATATCTTATTTAAATATACCAAATATTTAGTCCCGTTGAAAAACATAATGGAGACATTCATGTCTCCATATCTTTAAAGAAGATTTACTACACTACAATTCTTATATGTCACATTATTCTGAAAACATAATTCCTAAATCCAAAAAACAAATACATTAACAATTCTACTTCGACCATAGTAACAAAAAAATCATGACCCTGGCCCATTTTCTTATTCTAAGTTATATTTCCGTGATGAATTTAAAAACAATTTCATAATTTCCCATAACATTAAAATTATAGCACTACACAATTAATTCTTCTTTCATTCCCTTAGAATTACGACCAGGGTGACCTTTCTATCCTGACTTGTAACAGATTCCCATTCCTTTTAAGCATATAACCAAATATTTCTGCCCACAATTTTCACATATATAAAAAACATTCTTTCCCATTTATACATAATCAACCTCTTGTTAATCTATTCTTTTATTCCCTTTATTTCACTTAAAGTCATAAGACATAGAAAATTTCTTCCTTGTCATTATAACACATCAGACTATGGATTCTTATTATGAGTTGTTAGGGACACCAATTTCGTTCATATAAATCATCTGAACCCATCAATGAAACGATAAATCATACTCCATGTGATGTATATGTAGGGTGTAGCATTCCTTTCTAACCTTGTAAATATGGCCTTAGACCTTGCAACCTTTTCATCCTCTTTTTGCCTCAGATTAAAGAATTGTCTCTCCATATCCTCTCTATATCCTTGAGGGAAATAAGTTTCCTAGAAAATTTTCTAAAAAACATGATATCCCATAATTGAAATTTCTTCTTTCCTTTTATTATTTTGAATAAGTGGCCACCGTTGATAGGTATATCCAGAGAGATGATAAACCACCATGAAAACATTCTTCATGTCATTACTTCCCATAACAAGAAACATATTCTCTATGTAACCTATTCATTGCTCACCTAAAAATGGATTTGTAGATCAATTAAATTTGGGATTTTTTTCTCTATTGAATTTTTCTAACATTGATCCATCATGTTGTAGGTCAGGATTCTCCAAATATGTATGGTTGTTATTCATTACTTATGTCAGTTGTATCATTATAGTTATAAGTCGTTTAGGACTAGTTGTATCTTCTTCTACAACATCATTATCTTTATGAGGTGGTCAATCCTTAAATGAATAACACTAATTAATATCATTTTCATTTCTTCCATTGGGATCCATTTCTAAACAAAAACATTCACTAGATAAGGTAATGATTTATATTGAATAATTACAATATAGAAAAATACATTAAATAAATTAAATATTTATGCATATCTAATCTCATAATAATTAAATGGTTAATTTGTTGATATATTAATTCATAGATAATAAATAATTTTTTTAAATAAAATGTGAATTATCCTAAGAATATCCCCTGAGGGTGTCATACCAGTTGTGCGGTAATCCTATTATTGTGTATCAGGTTACACTGAGTCAGGCTTAGAACACCTTGTCGAAGTCATTGCAGGAAAAGTAAATCAATGCCAAAAACATTCCCACATGTCGTATATTGACATGGATATAGTTTATATGAATACCCAAATAATATCTATATTACCCAAATTCTAGAGCATCCTTCTATACTTATCCTAAAAATCTATATTACGGTTATGTACCCAAACATATGTCTTCAAAATATTGTTTCCATGGTTTTTGCTAATATTATTTTGATACCAACTATAATTCCCTAGCCCTAGAATCCCGAATCAAGTGAATTATTTTAATACATTTTGATGACATAAAAGAATAAAATCCAAAAGGACTGATTAGTTTTGTATTATTTGAAAATAGTTTATATTCATGAACATTACATTACCATTAATGAAAAGAAAAATAAGATATTATCTCTTTTTAAAACACCCATATCCCCTAGAATATAAATTAATGTAGGTCAAAATATACTTCACAACATCATAAGTGATAATGAAACATAACAAAAGGGTTATCTCATATCCTCAAAAAGTGTAAACAATATAGGAGAAGATATCATAAATAATCATGAATTTTTAAGGAAAGTTGTATAATAAAAACTCATGTCGATTAAACAAATTATTTAGAATATAATGGAAATAATAAAACCAGTATTTCCATATAATCATGAACATGGATACTCAACTAGTAGAATAATCACATGTAAGTACAAATCTCAAATAAATGGAATGCCTAATGCGGGGTATCTTAAACATACCATCAAGGCTTTGGTGAGGACACCATACATGATTCGATAAGACATATTCCAAAACCCAAACAAAAAATCTCATGAGGCCTACCGATGACTCAAGGGGATATTAAGGGCCTCTCCCAACACTTATAATTTCTAATGAATTCCTATTATTAATTTGGTTATACAAAACATAATCCTTCAAATTAAAACTAGTATACGAAAAATTATTACTTTAACGATAATCCATGAATGGTATCAAAATAGAACATCCACCTTCAAACATATCATATACCCTTCAATATAATATGGAATATTATATCATAATAAATCAAAATCAAGTATTCATAAAATATAACAAAGGATTTAGACAAATATGAAAATAAACAATTGAAATCATTAAAACTATTTGAGAGAAATATCCATTTTTTACATTTAGATATTTTAAGAGATGAAAAATTATAAAATGAAAAATTTATCTTGAAAATATACTAATAATAATTAAATGGAAGTATCAAAATTTTATGGCGTCACAACGATGAAAAATAACAACTCATACCTTAATAGATATCAAACATTCTTTCCTTAATTTTTCGAAATGTTCTTAAAGAACCTCATTGGGAAATCGATAGAAAAATTACATTAAAAATGTTTACAAAAATTAAAACCTGGGTAAAAAATACTTTAAAAATTGTTTATAATATTTTGATATACATTTTAAGAAACATGGAAATTTATGATAGACGTGTTCCAGTTGATACTTACGTATAAACAATCTCGGATAATTATGAGATTGTGAAATTATCACATACATTTTCCTATTATTTAGTAGAGGTTTCATAACCTCATGTGTAATGTGTAATCATGTTATTAAATTATACCATGACCATATACATATTTTTTATATCATATATGTCCCTATTATATTATTTTGTTAATAGTATTTTAGTATTACATTTTATTTAGGTGTTAACTAGTTAGTTTTCCCATTCCAGTTTTACCTTGTAAATAATGTTTTTTATGAATGGGATGTATTTTATTCATATCAATGTTGATATTAAATTCATAATTTTTGTCTTTATTCATCATATAAATTTTATAATCATTATTTAATTGTTAATGTGGAGACTCGATCTCACCGAATCATGGATATGGTAAGTCTTGCTTAAGAACAAGTGATGATATCATTCACTTTATGGTTAAATGGTATGGAATTGGATGGTATATTAGATATATAGAATAATTATCATGTTATATTCATTATTTATATCAATTATACTCATCTTCATATCTATTACAATAAATTATTGGTGATTAAAAAATTACACCACAACGAGGAGATAGCAATCCGTGCATACACACACATGGTGATATTATTATTTGTAGAATGGATAAAATGAATAATATTGTCATCCCATGATTATATTTACATCTCAATATATGTATGATACTTTATTTTTTATTTTGGTTCTGAAACAACCTAGAAATAGGATGTAGAAGAAGAAATAGACTTTGAATGAGGTGATAACACTATTACATTTTTTGGGGACATCCTTTTTTATTTCCTAAAAATGACTCTATTGGATGAATTTTATCCAAAATTTTGGCATCTATATTGTATTTAGGGAATTTTGGATTGGAATTTTGTAGGTTTTTGTCTAGAAAAAGTGAATTATAGGTGTGAATTAAGAAGATGGAGGGTGCCCTTTTAAAATAGAGGGGAGGAGCACCTATGGATACTCCAAAACAATTAATTTATTATATATTAATTTTATGTTTTATGTAGCTCAAAAGTGATTTATTTTTATTATAATATGATTTTTGGTCGAAATAATCTCAGTATATTATGTTTAGAAATTATTTGGTCAAAAACATAACTATATCTTTCACATTTAACCCTTCGTTAAACAATATAACTTTTACCATGTTTACTTGTCTTTTTATAATATATGTTTATTATAGTTAAAATAAAACTAAACATTAACCACAAATATATCATTTTTGATATATTTAGCATTATGATACTTATTTGGAATAAATTTTGGTTTTTATTATTTTTATAACATTTAATAAAATATTAATTATTTTAATGTATCATTTATTCCAATTTTGATAATATTCAATATTTTCATTTTTAAATATATCAAAAATACATGATAAATTATAATACATAATTCCAATATATTTCTAACATGTCTATGTTATCTATAAAATTATTTTATTTCATTAATTATGTCAATTTATAATTATTGTAATATTTTTTATATTACTTATTAGATGTTTCTATTATTAAAATAATTTGTGCATCACTATTGTGTCCTCATTAATGGAAATTATTTAATATATAAAAATTATAAATAAATTTCTATAATGTAGTTATTTATTTTATAATTCCATATAATTTTTATTATTGATTTTATCTCCAAGATATATCTATCTTAAAATTATTATACTTATAAGTTATGATAGTGGGACATCTTGTCACATTCATTTATTTTATTAATATTCTTATCATATTGATGGAAAAATAGAAAATAATGATTTCATTTTGAATCATAGATGATAAAGCTCAAATTTAGTAATCCAATAGGATTTTTATAGGTGATAGGGTAATTGTATAATAATATTTTTACCATTAATTACATTATTTAACCTTAATCGTGGTAATAAAAAATTATTAAAATTGCTATTTATAATATCAAAAAATATATGTAACCTATTAAAATAATTTTTACCCAATGATTCCAAATATGGAATCCATTTTTCAAAATTTAAAATTCATAATTTGATGTAATTAATTAAAAATTAATCTCCATTAACAAAACAAGAATATGAGGGTTTCAAAAGTAAAAACCATCAAAAGATTGACTTATGATTATATCTAATTTAAAGTGAAAATAATTCCAATTACATATGTTATATTAAATGAATAACACATAATATAATTATAATATAAAAAATTTAAGGATAATCTATCAATAAAAATAAATTATATTAAAAATTATTTTTCAATTAAAATGTAGTATTTTCCACTATTCATCAAAATATGAATGTTATCAAAAAATCATCAAATAAATTTCAAAAATAAATTTTTATGTCCCAATTATAAATAAAAATTTATTTTGTAAAATTGAATATATAAAAAATAAAAAAATTGAATTTAAAAAGGGTTCTCCATTAAAAGACTGTAAAACTACATTTCTTAGAAAATACATCTTTTATTCAGAAAATTGTATTTGTTCTTATATAATGTTAATGAAATGCATGATATGAATATTAAAATTATATAAAATTAAAAATGTGTTTAATAATTTTGAAAACCACTGTTTCTGACGCTTTTGTTGAGGCGTGCACAACTGTCACGCAGAGGACGCGCTGCAGTTACCCCGCATTTCTGCTTTCCAAAGGCGGGAGGCATTTGCCCCTTATTCAGGAACTTCTTCTCCTTGGTCGAAACGGGATGATGGGTAGATGGTTCATCCTTCTGTGTATTCCTCCTTAGATCTCGTCACCTATTCCGGGTCTCCCTCATATATTTAAAACGTAATTCGTATAGCTCTTCCCGCCACCATATCTTCATGGACTCTAGTTAATTATGTTACCTCTGTCACGGCCTTCCAAGGAGTCTGATCAGGGCAACAACCTTCGGTTTGGAGATTATTCATGTTGGGGAATCGATGGCGTGTCTTGATGCTAGGGATTGGAATGTTTGTCTTCCGTCCCTTATCATATAACTTCTCGAGGGCACGGAAGCCCGAGGCATCCCACATCTAATGTGGGGAATTGTATGACATAGGCATGTATATGAGGTTTTCCTCACCTTCCCATGTTTAACATAGGGTATGCCGCAAGTTTAACGTCAAACAAAGATAGATCGGACTGATCAGAACACTAGGTAGAGTAGATCGTATTGAAGAACCCCCTGGGGGGAACACCGATGTTGGGGCCAACACATGGGTGGCTTCCCGAATGTTGTGGAGGGGAATGAAGAGTGAAGTGGCATGATCCCACCGGGATGTGGCGGCCTGGGTAAGAATTAGGATGGGTGGTGGCTTTGGGTTTGGTCTTGAAGAGACTTCATACATATCCCTGTGGCAGGGAATGAAAGTCCGCGTAGTTCGTTGATACGGTGGGACACCTGAAGAGGCGACCTGTGAGAAGGAACGCCTGGATAGGACCCATAGGAAGTAGATCCTCTGGGATAGGGAATGAGCTTCCTGAGACACGTCTGCTCATGGGAGCGATTCAGATGAGACATGAGTGATGGGATTTAGCCTCGTGGAGGCCTCCTACATATCCCCGTGGCGGGGAATCAATGTCTTCATAGTTCAGGTAACAGATATAGTTTATCGTCTTACGGGACGAGTATGGGGCTTACACTCTGAGGCGGCGCATAGTGATGGTGAACCTATGTGAATGAGGACCTGGGGTCCAGATGGATTGGGGCTTACACTCTAAGGTAGCCCAAGATGGAGATGGGGGCTTGGCACACCGACACAGAGACGGATAGGGCCAATGGTTTGTCGGTCTTGAACCTTGTTGAGGATTCCTACGTACTATGCCTTAGAACAGATCAAAGTCCCAGTAGTTCGGGATGGACGGGGATTATGCTCTGAGACGACCAATGGTGGAAAGGCATGAATGTCGTGGAGACATCCTATGTATCATGCCTTAGCATGGATCAAAGTCCTCGTATTTTGTGATGGATGGGGCATACGCTCTGAGACGGCCCATGGTGGTGGGACTTGAACCTTGTGGAGGCTTCCTATGTACCATGCCTTAGCACGGATCAAAGTCCCCGTAGTTCTGGTGTACAGTTTAATGTCATGTGGGATGGGGGAATTTGGGGCTTACGCTCTGAGGAGGCCCATGGTGTTTCATGGTCGGTTCTCTCTCTATGCTCACAGGAGTCATGCTCAGTGTGAGAAACAAGAGGTTGTAGGGACGTGACGATCACGTCGCGAAGGGTGCGTCTGTGGGAAGTGAAGAGGGGCTTACACGTTGAGTGGCCCATCGTGGAGGGACATACTCCATGATGGAGGCCCGAGGGCAACAAAGCACAGTGGGAGATGGATTTGGAACTCATAAAGAGGGGAGGGGTCCCTTTCCCTATCACGCCCTCCATTGGCCTTGGCACGGAGGATGTGGTGATGAGCAGGGTTGCTCCCTCCTGCAAGGATGGCAAGGGGATTACCCCATGGTGGCTGCGCTTCCCTATGGAAAAGTGACGCTCCAATACATCTCCCCCTATGAGGGGTGATCCCATCCCCGTAAAGACGAGCAGGGGTGGAGAATATCTGAGGCGGGGGGGGGGGACCCTGCATGCGAGGCACGTGGCCAGGTTAAAGTTTAACAAAAAATTTTGACGACTAGGTTCTTGGCAGTTTAACATCCTACATCTTGAATGGGGCGGGTTGGCTTCATGCCCCTAGGAAAAACATAACTGGTTCCCTCTGCCCCATATGTAAGGGAAGGCATCGGCAAGGCCGTACTGAGGGGCTGTCATGGGGAAAAACATCGAGGGGTCCACATTAGTGTGGATATGCCAAGACCAATTTCTGTTAGCGTGCCTAAGCGAAGAAGCTTGAGGCGGAGCAACGCAACGGGAAGGATTGTCCAAGGGAATTTTAAGATACTTCGTATGAGACTAGATGGTCATTCGGGAAAACCATGTATGATATGAAAGATCTGGGTGCACAAGACACCAATGAATGGCACCCGAAAGGAGGGAATCGGGTGCTCACGCAAAGGGGGTGCTCGGGGAGCACTGAGGTGAAGGGCACCAGGGGATTGCGCGCATCCCATCGGGCTTCCATGAAATAAAGGGTGCCCAAAGCAGAAAGGCCCTGGATAGCGCGAAATCAGTGTTTCTTGTGAAAAATAGGGGGTTGAGGCTTTGCGCGTGACTGGAAGGGATTGTGTGCAAGGGGACGAATTATGTGCAGGAGGCAAGGGCCGCGCGTAAGGACCGGGGGGCACACAAATGTAGCGATTACGCACAATTGGCCGGCCTGTGTGAAATGGAAGGAATTACACGCAAGGGGTAGACCCCAAAGGGGTTGGGTTTTAGTCTAAGCAAGGGTGATCTCACGCGAAGGCGAATCCCGGGGCGACTTGTTGTGAAAAAGAACCATACCTGAAGGCCATATTACATATGCATGGAATGCCAATTCCGCGCATGAGAGGCGGTTCAAATTTTTCATCCCTAAAAATGAAGGGGGTCACCTTCTATTTATAATAAACCTAGGGCGTGAAATCCCAGGCTGTGAGAAATAATTGCACGACATAGGAGGTGGTGCGAAATATCAACCACATGGGGAACGAGCATGAAATTATTTCGCGCCAGTGCCGGGCCTTTTTGAGAATCCTGGTACCTTCTGAAAGGGATATATTTTTTCACGAACTTCATCCTTTTTTCTATGAAACATCTCTCGGACCTTTGGACCGGGCCTCCGGGTCCGAATATGAATTCACTTTTTCATTTCAGAACTTTCTTCGGCACTTACGCACTTTTCGGCGTCTACAAATTCTCCCCTCGGAATTGGATCGGCGAGGGGTTGTAACGATCGGATTCTGAGAGAAATGCCAAACTGTAGGGCCTCGTGGGCTCCATGGTGCACAAAAACCCGAACGGGGTGAAAGAATCGGTCAGGCTCGGAATCCTCTCTTCGCGAGGGCGTGGAACCTCGACTAAGCCTATAAGAGCCTTCACGGGTCGCATGCTCCATACGACGTTTCTCACGTGATAAGCATTGGGCTCTGGCGTGTGAAATTGATTTTTCTCATGCGCGAAAACTTCTTGGTTTCTCATAATTATACTGAGATTTAGCGGCATTTTAAACAAAAACCTGTGATTTTTCACAAAATGCTCGGAAATTTCGTGCAGACCGCTGATTTTACAGGCCGTACTCCTAGATTTTGTGCTAGCCTTCCAGATTTCGCACACAATCTCCCGCAACACATAGTTGGAAGAATATGGCCGCCAACCGTGCTGATGAGGGGGAAGCCACTTCTCTTCGGGCTAATATGGCTACGAACCAAAAGTTTTATTGCACAAAGAGGGTTGTCTCCAATAACCACACCCTTTTCGACATGCTAACTCTCACCTAGAAAGAGTACGCCTTATCTGATAATCTGCCGTTATGGGACATCGACATTCTGGAGGAGGTTCCCCTGCCGGGCGTCGAGGTTGATACCCTGCAGTCATGGGTGACCCGCGAAGACAAACTTCCTCGATACAACATTACCAACCACAGTTTTCCTTCCAGAGAAACCAGGCACAAGGATGTATATGTCCTGAATCCCAGGACCCTGACCATTACTGGGGGTGATCATGTTACAAAGAGCTCACCAGCCCTCTACGCGAGCACTTT
Organism: Viscum album; assembly: GCA_963277665.1. NCBI lineage: Eukaryota > Viridiplantae > Streptophyta > Magnoliopsida > Santalales > Viscaceae > Viscum > Viscum album. The sequence continues at coordinate 1,987,113,586 of OY728122.1, forward strand.
CCATCAGAGCATCACTGGAGAGACCAAAGGTTGGATTTAGAACTGGGATCTATGGTCCAGAGGCAACTTTACCAGTGAGTGGGCCTGGGCATACTAGGTTCGTAACACATGCGACCAATTTGGGGCCGAGCTGCGACACATTGGTCTGTTCAAGGCGGTGTGGACATCGCAGTTCCACTTCTACTGGCAGCCTGATCTTGGACCGTAGTTGTTCACCCGATGGTCCCCTGATACCAACACATTCTAGATTCACCATGGGGAAGTCGGAATCAGTCTCTGGTACATCCCCTACATTGGAGGAATCCCTTTGGAGGGCCATCAATACGACGTGTTCCTCCTGCCGATGAATATCTGGGGTGACAGGTCTCTAACCCCCATACTGACGAGGCACCTACTGGAGTTGGCCAAGGAGAGGCTAAATGTTACGGAATTATTGAAGTACATCACCTACGAAAACTGGTTCAACCTCTTTTTGGAGAAGGATCCAGAAGTCAAGATGACCGGGCAGGGAAAATGGTGTCCAACCACGGATCAGAGGATCAAGAGCGGATCCTATTGGAGGATCCTCAAGGTGGGGAAATACCAATCATGGGGATAAAGTATTAATGAGGCACGAGACCCGATTTTTCAGTACACTAGATTCCTCATCACATTCTTGAGCTGGTGGCACTTGCCGGTGTGGGACGCAAATATGGGCGTCCGTCCAGCGACCCTGGTGATGGAGGGCATCATGGCTGCCAACAAAAGGTTTAACTTGGGGGTCCCCGTGCTAGCTTAGTTTTACGCCATATTAGGACACATCTCAGGAGGGTGATCACCTAGGAGAGTATGTGTCCCCTTCCAGATCTTCCATGGCTGGTTTACGACTCACTATGGCGGGTACAACTTTTCAAATTTCATTCATCCCCTGGGAAATGGCATGTGACCCTCTTTGCTGAATATCACCGGGGTCATGCCAAGGACGATAACTAAATAGGGGGTGTAGATTAGGATTGGTAATCATGCCAAATTTTACTTCATCCCATTCCCCACCACAACTGGTCAGCTGATAGACAATGGGCAAGGCACGCTGGAGTTGGAGTATTTCCAAAGCATCTGAGGTGGGGTGCTCGTGGCCTGGATTGATAGGACAATTCTCTATAAGCCTTATGTGTTGTCCCAGTTCTCTAGGTAGTTCAGATTCCTCCAGATAATTCCAATGAGAGTATACATAGATGTCCGAGAGGAGAGGAATCTATGTTTTCGTCGTCAGTTGTGGCTTATGTTCACAACCTACGGCTCTGGCGACATCCTCACTTTTTCTCTTACCAGAACCGACGCGGGCCTCTTAACAAAGTATGTTGAACATTGGACCATAGCATACCTTGAGGGTCTTCTGCGGAAATGAGTCTCGCAGCTCAAGGTCATCAGTTCGGAACCCCCTCGGTGAGAGAGCCATTGGGGTGCCGCTAGAGGAGGAGGACTAGAAGCGCCTCAAGAAACAGGGCCTACACTGGCCGGGACCTCAGTAGTAGGGGCGTGACATGGTGTGGATGCACCCTAGTTTCCTAGAGGAGGTCCCCACGGGGTGGCTAGAGAACATCCTGGGAAGAAAATAATATATTTTATTCAACCATCCCAATATTCCATCTTCCATGCACTGTGGTCGGCTTGGATAACCCTGCGGTCGTAAATGAGTACTGAATCCCTCTTGCAGAAGATAGTCTGAGATGAGATCCAGCTTCCAGAAGTCGGGCTTGTCCGGATCGTCGATAGAGTGTACTTCCACCAACGACATCCATACCTGACGAACATGGACACATACACACATCATCGGGGTCGGCATGTGGAGCCACCCCTCTTGGTGAAGGTGTTGGTCGGCCATGAGCGTGATCTGGAGAGGATGCCGCTAGGGGAAGATGAAAGCGACGAGTAGTCGAAGGGAGATGAGAATAGGAGAGTTGGTGGAAGGATAAGAGGAATGTTAATGTGAAGGTGAAGGAGGAGAGGATCCTGAAGGTGATGGGTTGTAGGGGGCGTCCCAACAAGGGAGTCTCAGGGAGAGCGGTGAGATAATCGTCTCTAAAATAGATGTAACTACGATACTCGAGGTATGTTTCAACCCTTGTCCATCCTTCTCCATTCGTTAACTTTACTTATAAACCTTAACCCACCTTCCTAATCTTACTCAGAAGAACATAAGTGCTGACCAAGCATCTCCGGTCGAAGGAGGGGAGGAAGCGTCATGAGGGCAAGGCGAGGAACCGACGCTCGATATCGAGCTGACAAGTGATGAGGGTTCCCCCGCCAGGACAGCTCCTGTAGCGGTCATATCACTAGAGGATGATGAAATGGGTTCTTATATGTTCCTTACTTCCATACTAGTACTCACTGTCAGAGGAATCAACTGATCAGGGTGCTCCTTGTTTGTACAGTGATCACGGTGCTGGAGGCTTGTCGGGTTGCTGAGCCCGGACCATCTGTTAGTGTGCTGATGGAAAACATTACGCCCCATCTAGAAAATTCCTCCCAAATTGAGTTGGCTCGGGCAATTGGTGAATAGGGAGTGGAAGATATCAGCTGTTCTGCCATCGGTTCAGGGTCGAAAATCGACGCGGGCACCACCAGGACCGAGGGGATAGATGAAGGTCACCCAGATGCTGAGGAGCCTATTCCCCTAGGAGGAATATCTTAGGAAGACCCCGATGTAGCCCAGTTGGTAGTCTTCCTGGTCTGTCGACCTATTGATCCTGATGAAATTGATGATTCAGATTCGGAAGCAGCCGAGGAGAGTGGGGTGACACGACACAAGGGATGGAAGTGCATCCGGCATTTTCTCAATCAGTCTCAAGAGGAATGGCTAAAGCATATGGGGTCCCTATACACCTGGCTATGCTTCCTATGTGATGGAGGGGTGTATGCTCAACGTATTCATCTGATGGTCCATGAGTACATGACCGAGAAGATTCTTGAGAGAAGCCGGCGCACCAACTTCATTCGGTTCCAAGAGGAGTCGAGGAGTACCTGGGAATTATTGAGGGTGGAGTAGGAGGTCTGATGCCTCAAGGAACAGGAGAAGGAGTAGGAGGTGTTCATCACAAACTGCTCTGAGATTGTGGAGCAGTTGAGGGCCCAGATGGTAGATGCTCAAGATCAAATCATAGAAGTGAGTTGTCAGATAACCGAGATCTATGCTAAACAGGCGTGGGCACAGGTTAGTGTCAACGAAATGCGCTTCACGGATGCTGATGAACAAAGAGTTATCAGGTGGAAGGAGGTAGTCCTAGAGGCCACCAGCAAAAAAGTGGCGGTGTTGGAGAGATCTATCCTTGTAGCATACCTTTAGGGGCCCTGTTTTGGCCACACCCATACACTTGTCATGCCTTAATGCTTTCTATTATTTTGAACTATATGTATAGACAATGTTTCCTTCCCTTTTGATTAACATACATGTCTTTTTGATTTATCATTCTCAACCACAATCCCGAAATAAATAGAAATCCATCCCTAAGCTCATGTGGGCCATGAGAAACAAATGAGGCTCGTACTATCACTTCGTTTGATCATGGGAGGGTGAACCAAGCTACAGGCATTCGAAATTCGAACATGGATTTCTGAGGAGAAGAGGGAGGCCCATAAAAAATATTAGGACCTCTGACTAATAGATGTATCATCTTCTCAATGTGCTCTAGTGCACGAGCGAGGAAATGCAAGGGGCATTGGAATCAGTCCGAACATAGGGTAATGTGAAATGTGAATCACGTTATCCAAATTCGAAACACTATGGGAGGGGCATAGTAATAAAGTATAAATTTTGACCCTGTTTGAAACACATCAGCCCCCTTGCACAATCCTAGAATGGGGACCACAAATGAGTGCCGACTGCTGACCATGTTCGCAACACTGGGCCTAACTCAAATACCATCGATCAATCTTCCGGAACGTTGGCCCAGGACAGCAGGCAGACCATAGGTTGAGCAGCTATACTATTAGGGTGTCCCTCTAGACGTGATCAGTCTTCCGGAACGTTGGCCCAGGATAGTAGGCGGACCATTGGTTAGGCATCCATACTTTTAGTTGGCCCCTTCAAACATGAAAGAGGATGAAGATCCGAATAATGGGGCACAAGAAGCGTGGAATGTTAGGTGGTGGTTTGTTCGCATAGAATCCAACACTATGAAGATTATCCCACTGTGGTGGAAGCACACTAGGTGGACACATCAATCTGATCATGGATCATCCCTACATTTAGACAGGACCTCTCTAATGAGGGAACTGTTGCTCCCCAATGTCATTATGGGGCATCCCGATTTTTTTTGTGGAAAATTCTGCAGTTACACAATTCCCTGAGAAGTCAGGCCAAGGGGATGATAGTGAGGGGGGATTGAATAGTTATTCTTGGGGCTGGACCCAAGACAAAATTTTTGTGCATTCCTACGTATCCCATAAGAATGGGAATCAATCCACACGTAGTTCTGGAAAGGGTCTTAGTTTAAGGTCTTAAAACTCGGAAAAGGATGGGTACAGGGAGCAGGAGACACATGGTAAGGTGGTTACAAAACTCGACATAAATGAGGACATAATCCCTACCTTACATGTGTTCACTGGGGAAGTGTTCGGGTCAAGGGACCAATCCCGAAAGTTAGGATGGGCCCGTAGGGAAGTTCCTGGGGGCTCTTATGTATCTCTTGAGGATGAGAATCAAGCCATACGTAGTTCTTGGAGGTTGGCATGGAATGGTAAGGTACCTATGGAACGGAAGAAAGGGGCGTGCGGGTCTAGCCCTCGAACACAAAGAAGTGGCATTTGATGTATCTTGTTTATCCTTTAAGTTGAATGGTTTTTCTTTTGTGGAGTGACCGACCAACGGTATAAATTCCTGTGATTTCCATAATAATCAATATATATAAGTGTTTTGACAAATGGTATGGTAAATGACTGATACCCGACGAGATGCCATGTATGATGAGGTCATCACAATGCAGGGCCATTTTTCATCGTGAGGCCGAGACGGTATCATCACAGTTTATGGTCATGTGGTAGGGCCAAACAGCACAGTTTAATGACATATGGATTCGACATGGAAGAAAGCGCATGACATGATAAAACATACTCGACATGAATGTGGACGATATCCAGATCGCCACCGTGCACACCTCTGGGAAGAGAGCCTCAGGCCAAGTGGTCGGCGAGGGCTAAAGGACAAGGGTTGGGAGAGACTAGCTCCCTGTTGAGCTGGACTTGGAAGCACGATGTGCAGGTGATCCCTGTAATCCCATGGGGATGAGGACCAAGTTGCATATAGCCCTTAATTAAGATATTAATTTATGGTCTTAGAGCATGGACTGTGGGAGCCCTGAAGGACACCGTTGGGAATCTTTTTCCCCTTGACATGTGGAGGTGCACTTAGGAATACTGCCACGAGTGTCGAGATTCCACCTGGGCATGATGGGGTGGAACATAATGTGAATCATGAAACCAACATTCAAGGAATAAAGAGGTTGGCGTGATGACGTGGGATTACAGTTGACCATGTTCGCAACACAGCATCTCATCGCGTTAGCCAGAAATGGGGACAGACAAATGACCATCGACCGCTGACAATGTTTGCAATGTGGTATTTGTATCAATTTTTCGTCCAAGACCCTCAGGGGAGTTGGCCCGTAATGGTAGTAGATCCCTTAGGCATGGTATCTAGGCCGTTTATTTGGGGGTCCCTTTGGGTTTGAGAGATAACGGGGACCAAATGAAGGGAAACATGAATCTTGAAAAGTGGAAGGAACTTGCCTAACCTGAATCTAACACTCCTGGTCCAAGACCAGAGTACTCTGAACACATTGGTGGACCACTACAAAGGGTCGAGGAACTCAATTTCAGAGCGAACAAAAGATGGAGGATTCCCGGGAGAAGGGGGGAATAGAGCCAAAAACCCTGTACCACACCTATATGTTCCCCTCATGGAGAGGGACATGCCAAAGGGGCTAGGTGACTGGGAGACCCGGGAGATCTCTTAAGAGATGGACTGGAGTTGAAGTCTAGATGTTCAGGTGGTCCTACGTATCCCATATGAATAGGAATCAAGCCACATGTAGTTCATGGAGGTACCCAGGGGTAAGATACCATATAAAAAGGTGGGGTGTACGACATGGTGAACAACCTGACATGGATGAGGACATAATCCCACAACACATTGTACACTCCGGGAAGGACTAGGGATGGATCCCAATAAGGCCAAGGGGCATGAGGATGGGCCTCAGTCCGGAAGGCCTGACTAGCTTGCAGTTTAATGTCATGCGGGATGAGCATGCAGTTTAAGGACATGCGGGACCATAGGGGCCCGAATGTAAGACCAAATGGAGTTTAAGGTTGTGTAGGACCATAGGGCCCTGAATGTATGACCAAATGCAGTTTAAGGTCCTGCAGGACCATAAGGGCCCGAATGTAGGACCCAACGCAGTTTAAGGTCATGTAGGACCATCGGGGCCTGAATGTAGGACAGAACAAAATTTAAGGTCATGAAGAACCAAATCATCAGGGAAAGTATTGCTTGAGGAACTTGGAATTTGTGGGAGGAGTTATACGTTTACCATCCATGGTCACTAGGGAGTATGCTCCATTGGGATAAACCATATGAATAATGAAATGTCCTTCCCATTTGGGCTCTAACTTGGTTGGTTTCCTTCCAGGGATCATTGGATCTCTGAGGGCTAATACTAAGTCACCTTGAAGGAAAGAGAAGAGGTGAACCTTCTTGTTGAAAGCTCGAGACATCCTACTCTGATGCCTCTCTAGGTTGTGTAAGGCGCGAAGCCTATTCTCGTCCAGTTCTTTCTATTTAGCTAGATAGATTTCAGCCACTGTATCTGGTGCTTGATACTCATACTATTGTGTGCAAGGAGGGAAATTGAATCTCGATGGGAAAGATGGCCTCTGTCATGTACACCAGGGAATATGGGGTCACCTGGGTGGAATTATGGGTCATCATCCGATAAACCAAGAGGGCTTGGGGACCTTTTTTGGACAACTCTTCTTGTTCTGACCAACCATTTTCTACAGAATGTTAGAGAGGGATTTATTGAATGCCTCATTTTGGCCATTTCATTGCACGTCATAGCGAGAGGTATAGTTGGAGTGAATGTTGTACGTGGTGTACAATTTCATCAGCTCGGCTGATCGAAAGTTGGTGTCGATATTGGTGAGGAAAGCATGAGTTACCCCAAATCGATAGATGATATTGAAACCCAAAAAGTCAATGATAGAATGGACCTTTACTTCGTTGAGTGTAATTTCCTCTGCCCACTTCGAAATGAAATCTGTAGCGGTCAGGATAAACCGGCATTGGCGAGCCTTTGCCGATGGGTACGGCCCAACGGCATCTAACACCCAGACTACAAAGGACCAAGAGTACTTTTTATTATGGAGAGGCTCCGGTGGCCGATGCAAAAAGTTATCATGAACCTAGAATGCATGGAACCTCTTGGAAAACTCGATGTAGTCGTGGATCATGGAGGGCCAAAAATACCGCAGTCTCCGAATCTTGTGAGGTAGTTTTGTCCTGGCTTGATGGGAACCACAGGAACCAGCATGAACCTCATGCATGACCTGTGGAATCTCGAATAATTGAAGCCAACAGAGGAGAAAACCATAAAATTCTCGTTTATGGAGGACTTGCTCAAGGCTAGGATCGCTCTGAAGGGTAAAATGTAGCACGCCACGTCGGATTCACTCACACTCGTCCCGGTCTAACCATAGATTACTATGTGGGAGGTATTTGACCAAGGGCATCCTCCAATCGGCAATTACTTCGATCACTGCATCTAAAGAACCCATGGATCCTGACGTAGCGGCTCCGGCGGTAAGATGGTTTACCTATGGACCGTCATCATCCTATGGGGTTACGTGAGCAATGACTATCCAGTGCACCATGTGGATAATCAGATCATCTTGTTCAGGCTCTGCAAGCGATGCAGCCAGGCTGGCCAAAGCATCTGCTTGACCATTCTGTGACCGAGGGACATGGATAACCTCTATTCGAGAAGGTAACTAGTCCATTAACCAGAGAGTGCATTCTAAAAATGGTACGAGCTCTGGGTTCCTAAAAACATAGTCAACATTGGCCTGCTTGATGACCATCTTGGAGTCCGCTATCACATGCAAATGAGGCACGTTGATCTCAACGGCCAGCTCGAGACAAGTAATGAGGGTATGATACTCTACCTTGTTTTTGGTGAAGCCTTCTAACAATAGGAATGTGTACGATAGAACGACATGCACCGAGGTGTTTAAGACGACACCCAGGCCCACTCTGTTGAGTCGAGGATCATTGAGTCTCCTACCCATGGGGCTACGGTAGGTACAATCAAAGTGAATCTACCAACATGGGACAAATTGATCTACTGAGAGGATTGCCTCGTTAGGAAAATACATGTCTAGGGACTGGTTTGCAGTGGTTGGATGGGCATCTAGGAAGTCTTCCATTGACTACCCCTTGATAGCCTTCTGGGGCACGAACCTGATGTCCAACTACTAGAGGATCACCATCCACCACGCTAGTCGGCTAGTCAACATGGGGTGATTAAAAATGTACTTCAGTGGGTCTACTCAAAAGACCAACTATAATTCGTGGTGCTGCAGGTAATGCCACAATTTCTGCACAGAAAATACAAGCACAAGGAAAGTTTTCTTGATGGGGGAATACCTGGTCTCCGTATCGACGAGCACTTGGCTAAGGTAATAGAGGGTCTTCTCCATCCCCTCATTGTTCTTCTGGGCGAGAAGGGTGCCAAGGGATCGTTCTATGGTTGTGACATAGAGAATCAATGGCTTCTCGGAGACAGGTGGCATCAAGACCATAGGCTGGATAAAATAATGATTGATTTCGTCAAAGGTGGTCTGGCACTCCTCATTCAACTCATACGAGGTGTAATTTTTCATAAGCTGAGAAAAGGGATTACACTTTCCATCCAGATTCGCAATGAATCGGAGTATCTAGGCTAAGTGGCCTAGAATACCTCAATGCTCCTGAATATTGCTCGGGGAGGCATTTGGTTGATGGCCTTCATCTTCTCTGGGTCAATCTCGATGCCCCAGTATTGAACAACAATGCCAAAAAAACTTCCCGGAGGTGACCATGAATGCACACTTCAACGGGTTTTTCTTCAAGGTGTGGCAACGGAGGAAACCGAACACTTTATCCAAGTCCTTGAGACGGTACTATAGATGTGGAGATTTTACCACCAGTTTGTCCACATAGAATTCCACCAACGTCCTCGAGATTGGCTTGAACATACGATGCATGGCCCGCTGATAGGTGGCACATGCATTCTTCAGGCCAAATGGCCTAACCTGGTAACAGAAAGTACATTAGGGCACCCTAAAAGATATAGATTCCTCATCCTCGGGGGACATACCGATCTGATTATATCCAAGGTAACCATCCATGATGGAGAGTACTTGGAATCCATCTGTATCATTGATTGAGAATTCTGTCATAGGAAGGGGAAAATCATCCTTAGGATAGTGACAATTGAGATCTCGGAAGTCAATGCAGACTATGATCTGACCGTTCTTCTTCCTGACTAGCATGATGTTGGATAACCACTTGGGGTACTGAACCTCCTTGATGAATTTGGCTTTGATAATATTTTCAACTTCAGCCTTGACCATGGCACCGTGAGACGGATGCATCGTTCTGGAAAGCTTCTTGAACTCATGATGGTTTTCCGGAAGACTGAGGCGGTGGACGACTGCCTGAGGATCTAGTCCTGACATCTCATCTTAACTCCATGTGAATACATGTAGAGACCCGAAGCCTGACGTACCTAGACATTACATTACTTTTGCGGAATACTTACTACATAACAAAAACACACACACAATGACCGTAATAGTTTAGTGTCTTTGGAAACTCAGAATATAATCTTCTAATCGTGGTGAAAGATCTTCAACATCTCCCATAAAGATCTTCTTTTTTTTTAAAAACCTAAATCCTTTCTTTATACCCTGGGGAAAAGAAAACATAAAAGGGTGAGCTCAAATGCTTAGTAAGGGTAAACAAAAGAAATATCAATCAAGTCATATTCATAAGAACATATCTTTTGGAAATCTTAACCTGAAAAAGAGATCATAATTTCATAACATGGGATAAATCATGGCTGTGAAATGTAATCATAATAATCATAACATAAAACATGAAACTTTGTGGCATACACACATAATCATAGAGAATAATTTCTTGTTAGTCAAGACTCATTGCCAAGACTATCATAGTGGACAAAGTCCCTTTCTGAACCGAGTCACCCTCGTTTCAGTCCTGTTTCACTGAACCGGTTTAACCTACTGTTCCAGCCATGTCTATCTCATGAGATATAAAATCTTTACCCAATGCATTGGAGGTAGATATAGGTCCCACCCATCTCATAATGATTCCATTCTTATGTGTGCCACAAAATCATAAATCATACATCATTCCATAACCCATGTAATAAAAATGGGAATCTCAAACATCATGACATCATAAAACAATTCATATAGGATAAAGTAATTCATAAAAATAATTTCATCAAAACATAATCAAATTAATGTAATAATAGGGATAGAAACAGAACCCTATATTAACTTAGATGGAAAATAATTTTGATAAAACACTTGAACTCTATTCTTGAGGAAAATATCTTTTCTACTTCAAAAAAAACTTTTCCATTCTTAACATGTCATACAATTCTAAACTAAAAGAAGTTGATTAAAAATAAACTTGAAAACTTGTAAAGGAAGCTTCTTGGAAATAGTGTTTTAAAAATCCATTCATGCCTTATAAGTTAAAAGAAAACATTCTTCTCGTACTTTTGTCGGAAAAGTCAAAAAGTACCTCGTACAAAAAATGACAAAAGATTCATTTCATATCATTTACTAAAAACTCAACGAAGGGTGAATTTTGATATAAACTATTTTAGAATGATGTAAATATTACATATTGAGGAAACATGGATGTGGATGATAAAATACACCCCAGTAAATACTAAAGTATAAACAATCTCGGATAAAAATGAGATTGTAATATTTCCCTTACCTTAGGTCTGATTTGCTTCGTAAGTGTCCGACCCTCCTGTATAATGATTTAAATAATGTAATTAACTTATTACAGAATCATATTCATTGTTATTATATCATATATGGTTCACTTATGACTTTATATTACCCGTTCTTTTGTAAATTCATGTTAAAGTAGCGTTTTGGGTAAACAATCGTCTCATTTGTCGTTCGTGTTTTAACTTGTAATTATTCATATGATTACTTAGATCCTTATTAATTAATTATAGAATATAAAACATGATTTATATATATTCAGAATATACATATATATAATGGATCGATAAATGGAAAGAAATACACCGTTCATGGAGACGGTAGGCCGTATGTACGCATTAACACTGTTTTCTTTTCGTTATTGAATTGAATGGAATTAAGTAGATGACATACATATATATACACATAAATCCAGTAGCTTTATAATTTCATATATTTCATTATTATTGCTTATATATACTTTATAATCATTCTTAAATGGTTAACATGGAGAATTAATCTCATCGCGTCGTGGAGACGGTAGTCCGTACGTACGCACGAGCGATGGTATCATTTCCATAATTATTGAATTGAATTGGAGTGGATGATACAATATATCAGAATAAATATGATATTCTAATAACTATGTATTGTTTTTCTTTATACCATTATACCCATCCATGTAAGGTGGTTGTGGAAAATAGATTACACCACGGCGTGGAGACGGTATTCCGTACGTACGCACGCGCAGTGATTTCTTTTTCTGTAGGATGGATAGATGGTTAAATAGAGATGTTTCATACTTATAATAACATATCAGTATATGAGTGATACTGATGTTATTACTTCATAATGAAACAAACTAAGAAGAAGAAGTGGAAGAATAAATAAAGGTGAACGAATTGGTAACCGAAATTACCTCTTCTTTGAAGCGCCTCTTTGAGACCTCCTCTTAGGACACTAAAATTGGTCTTTGAGGAATACCAGAACCTTTAGGATGTTTCTAGGGAAGTGGAGAAGAGAATTGTTCAGGGGTTGGCCGAGGTTGAAGGCTCAAAGTTGTGTGAGGAAGAGAGGGAGGAGGTGCCCTTTTATAAGGGAGAAGAGGGGCACCTTTGGAATAACTAAAAATATTATTTTATTATAAAGACAAGTTCGGTTTTAAATAGCTCCAAATTGATTTATTTCGAGGATAAGGTGTGTATGGGTAGAAATCCTATCCTCCAATAGAATTTAGACAAGTTTAGGTTCCTATTTTAACCTTATCATTTAGATTTAACATTAAGTTAAATAATTTTACTTTTACTGTGTCTTCTTGTGTTCTTACACTATAAGGGTAATAAACTTACTATAAAAATCCAAAAGAACCCCAAGTTGTTTATTATTAATATATCTATACTTATCTAAGTCATTTGTCCGAGCCATAGATTTTTAGGAATTAAATAACAATTAATAATATAATATTTGTTTTAAAAACTAATTTATGTCAATTTTGACAGTATTTGGGACATGATTTTTATGAAATTCATAACAGAATGATAAGTTCTAACCAAGTTACTTATATCAACAATAACATGTCATATTAACCTAGAAAATTAGTTTAGTTCATAAAAAGTCTCAAAAATATATTTATTTGGGTATTTATAACATCAATTATGTTAATATTTTATTAATAAGATAATTACTGCATCATCGTTGTGTCATAAATAAATTAAAATATATAATGTCTAAAAATTACAAATAAAATACCATTATGTAGGAAAGATTTTTATATTTCTATGGAATATTTATAGTCGAATTTATCTTATGTATAACCCTATATTAAAAATGTTTTATTAAATAAACATTAATTTTAACTCTTTTAACCCTTCTTTAAATAAATTAATAATAAATGTCCTAATCTAATCCAAGTGGACCTGAATGGTCATATTTTATTCCTAAGTTTGTTTTAGGTCGAATTACACTTGTACAATAGAATTAGGACATGTGTTAGGGTAATAATAATATCATTTCTACCCTTAATTACCCTATTTACTTTTAACCGTTGTAAAAAAAGTAAAAAGTTACTATTTACCAAAAAAATTATTTTCATCTCATTGAACCACATTTTACTTACTGAAATCAACCGTGTCTCTCGGATTTTTGAAATTCCACTCACAGAAGCGGTAAAATTATGTTTTATGAACAATTCAGTTTTTTTAACTACCACTTAGTGGTTTCACTATTCATCAAAAATTGAACGTTTTCGGAAAAATACCAAAAATTAGGCCTAAGCTATATTTGATATTCAAAAATTATTTCTATTTTAACAAATTCAAAACATATCAGTTGCATTAATTAATTTAAAAATTACTTCCCGTCGTCAAAACAAATAGCGTGTTCTTAAGAGATGATAACTATCAAAAGATTGATACTTGTTTATGTCTAGTTTAAATGAGAAATTACATCCAATGACCAACATTGTATTAAATTATAAAAATATATTCTAAATATACTTTAAAACCACTCAAATTAATAATTTATCACTATTAATTATTTTGATTGAAGAAGTTGTTTTTAATTAAAATTTAGTAATTTTCACTATTCATCAAAATATGAAAGTTATCCAAAAATCACCAAAATTTCACCCTAAGCTAATTTTGATATTCCGAATCAAAAAATGAAGTCCATTTTGAAAAATAAAATTTACAAAATTTCAAAAAGTGGTTATTACTATTCATAACGGCTAGTTTTAATAATATTTTAATAGCATATCGTTGTTTAGTGAAACTCTATATTGCGTACTACACACGCTATCGAGGAAGGTCGTGATTGCATGTAATTCAATCCAGGTCAGAGATGTGTGTTGTGAAATCTCCTTTTGGTGTAGCGTACAACACATTAATGAAATTAAAAAAAAATATTTTTCATAAAATCTCGGGGTGTTACATTCTACCCCCCTTAAAATGAATTTCGCCCTCGAAATTTATTGGGGTTATAAATGGTTGACTATTCGAAATTTTCTTTAATCGAAACCCACATCGTAAAAAGGAATACCAAAACCAATCTTTAAAAACAAAAGAATAAAATGTAACGGTTACCCAAATAAACTAATCACTGGGTTTCCACATAGGTGAAAATATGGATATGGAAGAGAAATCTAACCATCATGTTCTGATGGAGAGTGGTAGAGAACATGGCTATGGAAAAGATAGAAATCACAAAGCCATAAATTTGTGATGATCTATGGTACCATCTGATTCATCAGATATAAGAGCACTAAGACAACATTTTTGGTTTTCAAGATCGTTTCCCTAAAGTTGATGAAATTGTTATTAGAAGAAATAATTTCGTGATTTTGGTATAGTCTCACCGTTTGTCGTTCTTTGGACAATTTCCACTTCATCTCTTAAATAAATGAAGTTGAATTTGTCATTCGTGATGTGTTAGCAGATCATGTGATAGAATGATGGGTCATTCCATCTGTCTCAAACAAAAGGTTAGAAATGTTATCAAAAAATACATAAGTCCATCTATAGTGAGATTAATCATATATAGTTCCTAAAATGGACTTATACTGCTTAATATAATAAAACTAGTTTCTACTAAACAGGGACTTCATGTAGGCCAGTGGTAGGCGATAAAGGCCCGTCGCACTTCGGTTGTGGGTTTGATTCCCACAGCCTTGTCCGACACGATGGTCTGTCACCTGTCCTGCAGGTTGTCCTTTTTCTAAAACTATATTACTATAACATCCCATCAATAATATCGAAAAAACTTCTATCCTTAAACAATACTAACTTATGTCCAACATAATCCATTCCAATCTTTAGGCTTATCAATAATACTGTAGTCCACTCTCATAATATAGTGAAAACGATTACCAGAGATTTAATACCATCGTTGATCCCCATATATCATAAGATATGTTTTGTTGGTTACATTCCAAACATTCAAAGGCCTTAATCATGTATTCTCTTGAATACCCATTGAACGATAGTGAAAACATGAATGCAGTTAAAAGTTAACACTTTCCATAAACCAAAATCCTCAAAATTATTTATACTCAAACCATTATATCACTAAGTCCTTATATCAATTATGAGCTCATGAATACTGTCAAATATTTCATTTTCTCGTTTTACCTTCATTATGCTCATATCATTCTTTTTCCAAAAATATCTCAATCAATTTCCATGGTTACTGGTACCATAAAATTATTGAAAACCACAATAGACCAATACATAAATATTCAAATATTCCATGATACTATATACAACACTATTTTGGAATCCCATTACATAAACACTTAATCATTCCACCACATCGTTGTAATATTCAACATCGCCAATAGTGATCGCATGTGACTTCCCTTTGTCCTTTTCCATAAGTGGTTGCTCATGTTGATCATCACTAACCCTTGGATTAGGGAATTTATTAGCATAATGCCCCATTTTCTTGCACTTGAAGAATTAAAGTGTTGGTGGTGCGTTCTCTGCAGTGTTTGCTTTATTCACATCATTAGAAACCCTTTTTCCATTACATCGACACTCAGCTGCTCGATGACCTTCTTTTCCACACTTAAAACATTTTCTAGTCCCATTAAGACAATCTCCACCATGCTTCTTTCCACACTTTGTGCATAAAGAAACATTCATCTTCTTTTTACCATTATTCTGAGATTTCTCCTTGAACTACATCTTTCGTTTCTTGTCAAAACCATGAGATTGATATGTAACACCAACTTCCATTTCTACCTTGATAGCACAATGCACAATTTCTTCAAAGCTACTGAAGTCTCTTATAGCTAATGCCCTTCGAAGACTTGGTTTTAAGCCACTGAAAAATTGATCAACTTTACTTTCAGGTTGGATGATAATGCCATATGCATACCTTGCAAGTCTTGTAAAATTCTCTTCGTATATACCAACAGATTCATCATCCTTCTGCTTCAGCTCAAGAAAATCCTTTTCCATCTTTGTTAGAAGAATACGAGTGATGTACTTACTGAAAAACAAGTTCTTGAACTCGTCCCTTTCCATGGACTCAATTTCATCCCTTGGCCTCGTATTCTTGATAAGATTCCACCATTGATCAGCTTCACCTTCCAAAAGATATACTGCTAAGATGACTTTATCATGTTCAGAACATTGAAGAACTGAAAATATCTTTTCAGTGGTACTAATCCATTGTTCCGAAACAAGTGGATCGGAAGTCCCACTGAAAGAAGGTGGACGTTGCCTCATGAAGGACTCAATAGAATATTGTTCCCTTCTCTGCTCATTTGGATTTCTAGAATGATTCATATCTTGTGTAAGTATAGCAATAAGATTTTTCACTCCATCTCCCATAACATTTGTTTGTTCAGGAGGAAAATCATTGCATTGTCCATTGCATTGATCAACACGGTTCCTTCGGGTTCCATCCATCGTCTAAAACCAAAAAAGAATATTGTGATAGGCAAAAATCTTGCTAGGGAAAACAACATTATAAAGGGGGAGTATCCTCAATATCTAACTTCTTAGGTTAAATTCTATGATCGTTACCGTAGTTCTAGGACTGTATCTTATACGTATACTCATCTTTAGGGACATCCCTATAGCTTAGAAATATCTCTAGGTATCTCACTAACGGTTTTGCATCCTAGTTTCCAAAGGTTGACTAAACCATTCCTCTGATACCAACTGTAGAGACCCGAAGCCTGATGTACACAGACATTTCATTACTTTTTCAGAATACTTAGTACATAACAAAAACACACACACAAGGACCGTAATAGTTTAGTGTCTTTGTATACTCGGAATATAATCTTCTAATCATGGTGAAAGATCTTCAACATCTCCCATAAAGATCTTCTTTTTTAAAAAAACCTAAATCTTTTCTTTGTACCCTGGGGAAAAGAAAACATAAAAGGGTGAGCTCAAATGCTCAGTAAGGGTAAAAAAAAGAAATATCAATCACATCATATTAATAAGAACATATCTTTTGGAAATCTTAACCTGCAAAAGAGATCATAATTTCATAACATGGGAAAAATCATGGCAGTGAAATGTAATCACAATAATAATAACTTAAAACATGAAACTTTGTGGCATACACACATAATCATAGAGAATCATTTCTTGTTAGTCAAGACTCATTTCCAAGACTATCTTAGTGGACAAAGTCCCTTTCTGAACCGATTCACCCTCGTTTCAGTCCTGTTTCACTAAACCGGTTAACCTACCGTTCCAGCCATGTCTATCTCATGTGTTATAAAATCTTTACCCAATGCATTTGAGGGAAATATAGGTCCCACCCATCTCATAATTATACCATTCTTATGTGTGCCACAAAATCATAAATCATACATCATTGCATAACCCATGTAATAAAAATGGGAATCTCAAACATCATGACATCATAAAACAATTCATATAGGAAAAAGGAATTCATAAAAATAATTACATCACAACATAATCAAATCAATGTAATAATAGGGATAGAAACAGAACCCTATATTAAATTTGATGGGAAATAATTTTGATAAAACACTTGAACTCCATTCTTGAGGAAAATATCACTTCTACTTAAAAAAAACTTTTCCTTTCTTAACATGTCATACAATTCTAAACTAAAAGAAGATGATTAAAAATAATCATGAAAACTTGTAAAAGAAGATTCTTGGAAATAATGTTTTAAAAATCCATTCATGCCGTATAAGTTAAAAGAAAACATTCTTCTCATACTTTTGTCGGAAAAGTCAAAAAGTAACTCGTACGAAAAATGACAAAAGATTCCTTTCATATATTTTAATAAAAACTCACCGAAGGGTAAAATTTGATATAAACTATTGAAGAATTATGTAAATATTACATATTGAGGAAACATGGATGTGGATGATAATATACACCCCAGTAAATACTAAAGTATAAACAATCTCGGATAAAAATGAGATTGTGATATTTCCCTTACCATAGGTCCGATTTGCTTCGTAAGTGTCTGAACCTCCTGTATAATGATTTAAATAATGTCATTGACTTATTACAGAGTAATATTAATTGTTATTATATCATATATGGTTCAATTATGACTTTATATTACCCGTTCTTTTGTAAATTCATGTTAAAGTAGCGTTTTGGGTAAAATCGTCTCATTTGTCGATCGTGTCTTAACTTGTAATTATTCATATGATTACATAGATCATTATTACTTAATTATAGAATATAAAACATGATTTATATATATTCAGAATATACATATATATATTGGATCGATAAATGGAATGAAATACACCGTTCATGGAGACGGTAGGCCGTACGTACGCATTAACGATGTTTTCGTTTCGTTATTGAATTGAGTGGAATTAAGTAGATGACATACATATATATACACATAAATCCAGTAGCTTTATAATGTCATATATTTCATTATTATTGCTTATATATACTTTATAATCATTCTCAAATGGTTAACATGGAGAGTGAATCTCATCGCGTCGTGGAGACGGTAGTCCATACGTACGCACGAGCGATGATATCATTTCCATAATTATTGAATAGAATTGGAGTGGATGTTAAAATATATCAGAATCAATATGATATTCCAATAACTATGTATATTTATTCTTTACACCATTATACCAATCCATGTAAGGTGGTGGTGGAAAATAGATTACACCACGGCGTGGAGACGATATTCCGTACGTACGCACGCGTGGTGATATCTTTTTCCATAGGATGGATAGATGGTGAAATAGGGTTGTTTCATACTTATAATAACATATCAGTATATGAGTGATACTGATGTTATTACTTCATAATGAAACAACCTAATAAGAAGAAGTGGAAGAAGAAATAAAGTTGAAAGAATTGGTAATGGAAATTACCTCTTCTTTGAAGCGCCTCTTTGAGACCTCCTCTTAGGACACTAAAATTGGTCTTTTTGGAATACCAGAACCTCCAGGATGTTTCTAGGGAAGTGGAGAAGAGAATTTTCAAGGGTTTGGCCGAGCTTTAAGTCTCAATGTTGTGTGAGGAAGAGAGGGAGGAGGTTCCCTTTTATAAGGGAGGAGAGGGGCACCTTTGGAATAACTAAATATATTATTTTATTATAAAGTCAAGTTCGGTTTTAAATAGCTCCAAATTGATTTATTTAAAGGATAATGTGGGGAAGGGTAGAAATCCTCTCATCCAATAGAATTTAGACAAGTTTAGGTTCCTATTTTAACCTTATCATTTAGATTTAACATTAAGTTAAATAATTTTACTTTTACCGTGTCTTCTTGTTTTCTTACACTATAAGGTTAATAAACATACTATAAGAAGCCAAACGAACCCCAATATGCTTAGTATTAATATATCTATCCTTATCTAAGTCATTTGGCCGAAACTTAGATTTTTAGGAATTAAATAACAATTAATAATATAATATTTTTTTAAAAAACTAATTTATGTCAATTTTGACACTATTTGGTACATGATTTTTATGAAATTCATAAAAGAATTATAAGTTCGAACCAAGTTACTTATATCAACAATAACATGTCATATTAACCTATAAAATTAGTTTAGTTCATAAAAAGTCTCAAATTATATTTATTTGGGTATTTATAACATCAATTATGTCAATATTTCATTATTAAGATAATTACTGCATCATCGTTGTGTCATAAATAAATTAAATTATTTAATGTCTAAAAATTACAAATAAAATACCATTATGTAGGAAATCTTTTTAGCTTTATAATGAATATTTATAGTCGAATTTATCTTATGTATAACCCTATATTAAAAATGTGTAATTAAATAAACGTTGATTTTAACTCTTTTAAACCTTCTTTAAATAAATTAATAATAAATGTCCTAATCTAATCCAATTGGGCCTAAATGGTCATATTTTATTCCTAAGTTTGTTTTTGGTCGAATTACGCTTGTCCAATAGAATTAGGACATGTGTTAGGGTAATAATAATATCATTTCTTCCCTTAATTTCCCTATTTACTTTTAACCGTGGTAAAAAAAGTAAAAAGTTACTATTCACCAAAAAAATTATTTTCATCTCATTGAACCACATTTTACATACTGAAATTAACCGTGTCTCTCAGATTTTTGAAATTCTACTCACAGAAGCGGTAAAATTATGTTTTATGAATAATTCAGTTTTTTTAACTATTACTTAGTGGTTTCACTATTCATCAAAAATTGAAAGTTTTCGGAAAAATACCAAAAATTAGGCCTAAGATATATTTGATATTCAAAAATGATTCTATTTTACCAAATTCAAAACATATCAGTTGCATTAATTAATTTAAAAATTAATTCCCATCGTCAAAACAAATAGCGTGTTCTTAAGAGATAATAACTATCAAAAGATTGATACTTGTTTATGTCTGGTTTAAATGTGAAATTACATCCAATGACCAACATTGTATTAAATTGTAAAAATATATTCTAAATATATTTTAAAACCACTCAAATTAATAATTTATCACTATTAATTATTTCGATTGAAAAAGTTGTTTTTAATTAAAATTTAGTAATTTTCACTATTCATCAAAATATGAAAGTTATCCGAAAATCACCAAAATTTCACCCTAAGCTAATTTTGATATTCCGAATCCAAAAATGAAGTCCATTTTGAAAAATAAAATTTACAAAAAATTTCAAAAAGTGGTTATTACTATTCATAACGACTAGTTTTAATAATACTTTAATAGTACATCGTTGTTTAGTGAAACTCGGTATTGCGTACTACACACGCTATCGAGGAAGGTCGTGATTGCGTGTAATTCAAGCCAGGTCAGAGATGTGTGTTGTGAAAGCTCCTTTAGGTGTCGCGTACAACACATTAATGAAATTAAAAAAAAAATTCATAAAATCTCGGGGTGTTACAATACATCATGGTGCTGTTTGTGAAAGCTTACGTACCACTGCTACTCCTCGAGAGACGTAGCCATGCTTATCAATGTGGGTCTTAGATTGGTATCGCTTCTGAGGTTCACCTATACCAACTCGTCGATCGTGGTTGAGATGCCTTCCTCAAAGGTAGGGGAGAAACCTCTATATCTTCTCTACTTATCGAGGTATCCTCCACAGGGGGAGCTGCTTCTGAGCTATCAAACCCTGATGGGCGGTTGCTAGTCGCTTATGCGGACATGGTCATTGCATCAGGGCATTATAGTGCTGCTGAGACCATGGATATAAAGGCTGTCAACCAGATCCCATTTGTTCTTTGGCCCAAGGGTCCATGCTTGATAATATGAAAGCGATAGTGGCCCGTCGGCCGGAGTCGACTTATCCCAGACTGGTGAAATAGACAAGTATGACAGACTACCATTTCCATGAGCCGGATGTCTCGATACCTAATGGGAGTGCGAGGCTTCGGGATCACTAGAGCTTGGTTCGTATAAGAATACGAAGTGATCCTCTGAAGTCGCCTAGAGTTGGGAGCATGATTCCCCCGTATCTCAGAAATAACAAAACACTACCCTATATCAGGGGTTGTGGCATCCAACCGATGGATCTGGAAGACGTCGGTGTCTTTCAGGCCTATCCAAGGGTCGGTCATAGTGGCAACGGGCTCAACCTCACATTCATGGACTTTCTTATCCTTTCTCTTGTAATAATCGGAATCCAAGTATCGGGCTTGGCAAGAGGCGAAAGGAGATGCATCCCCATGGAGTATGCCTACTCGACTATTAAGGGAGTACTTGAGGCATTGGTGATATGATGAGGGGACAACCGCGTGTCGGTGGAGCCAAGACCTACCCGTCAATGCATTGTATGCAGTGTCCTAGGAGAGAACCATAAATTTAGTAATACAAACTAGGCCACCGAACTGGGTCTTCATGCATATCTTGCCTACAGGGGTGTTTTCTGTCTTGTCATATCCCATGATCATTAAATCGGAGGGAGTCAAGTCATCTTTAGATAACCTTAGATTCCACAATGTCTGTGTCAGGATAAGTTTGATCCTGGAACTGGTGTCAATGAGACAACGGCAAACCTCCACGCCATTGAATTGGTAGGTGATATACAATGGGTGGTTGTGCCCGTGTATGGCGGAACCATCATCCTCTCCTAAGAATGAGATGACGACCTAGAATTCAGTTTTATCAACTTCTTCAGCATGGAAGGCTTCTGCAGCTGCAACCTCCGTCTCAAACTGGAGGGGGCTTCATAAAGCCTCAACCAGTGCTTCACACATAACTGGTGATAGGCGAAGGGATTCAAGGATGGAGAGCCTTGCTGGGATGCTTGCGAGGTGCTTCAGAACATCATACTTCTTCTCTAGGTTTGAGCTTCTGCTTACAGGAGGCCACTCGTCTATTGGAGGCATGGAATACCCTACCGGCTGGACTGGTGGCTGACTGGTACTGGGGACATCCCACTGCTCACTAGTCAGAGCTCAGAGGGTAGCAACCGGATGGGGGTCGAGCGACTGAGATCAGCCTATAGAGGGGAAAAGCTATTCGTGGTATAACCAAAGTGGATCTGCCTGATCCAGTAGCAAAAACGGTGGAGGTGGTGGGCCTGTCGATACTGGATGAAGAGGCTGTGTGTGCTGAGTTCTGCGCTGGACCTGTTGTCTAGTCTCAACGGCGTGCACAGCCTGGCTGGAGGTGCCAACTTACATGCCCCGACAACCCATATGCCTGCGGGTCCATCGATATTGGTGTCGGATGGGGACATTGGGGAGATTCATCTGGAGCTCCCCCTCATCCATAGTTATATAGGTATTTACCAGCTTGACGGTGTTAACCGAAGCGTAACCTTGATTTTCATTCGATGAATCATCCACCACTGGGTGGATTCTGGGAGGGATGCCCATCTTCGGGGACATGAAGTCAGCAAGAGTGCGAGATCGCGATGGCATTGGCAGGACACATTTCTTCTTTTTGTGCCACTGATTCTTGCTCTTCTGGGAAGAGGCCGGCTGAGATGATGGAGCAGAAGTAGTGGTTGCAGCTTCTGAAGGCTCCGGCGGTTTCAGGAATGCACAGATAATGCTATGGGTGGAGGCGACCATCCTGTGAGCCATCCAGTCTTTATACTTTTGGGACCCACGGTCAGGCACCTTCTACCACTCGCCTCCATCATCACTACTGCTATCTAATCTTACAAAGACACCTTCCACTTGTGCTGGGGCTAAGAACATCCTGACTTTTTTGTTGTTAATCAAGTCTTGGAGACAGTCCTTGAACATATAACTTTTCTTGATGGTGTGCCCTAGGATCCGGTGATAAGGGAAATAGTTGGGGTGATCAGTGAGATGCGCTTCTTCCAGCTTCTAGCACTCGGGCAGTTGTATGATTCTTTGATCCAAGGTACTGCAGAAGTAGCTGGGGACCTAAGCCTAATCGAACAAGTAGGTCTGATTCCTTTTGTCTGAAAAGGGGTCTCTTAGAGTCTGACCCTGACGAGGGGTCGTAGGAGCCTTCCGAGGGGGAGGAACTTGATTATCTTTCCTAGGCAGTGGCGGCGCGTTATATGGAGGCACCTGCCGATTTTGGGGAGGGTGCTGCTGTGTTGGAGGAAACTGTGCCCGCGGTGGAGGGCCTCTGTGAGGCTGCAGAGATGGCTCCACTGGTAGCAATTCTAGCTGCTTGGGGCCCTCTATCTGGGCCACGGCGGTGGGCTCGGCTCTGGCAGCTCTCCTTGCTGGAATTACAGGGGGCAGTAGGAGTGCCTGGATATCCTGTTATAGGGGTTATTCGAGGTGTTGGGTCTTATCCGAGAAGTCTTGGGACCCTCTGGGATAATTCTGAGTTATCAGGGAGGGAACCAGTTCCGCCTTGACATTCCCCATGCACATCGTCAGTAATTTCTCTCCAGTCAGCGACATGTCAAGGGAGTATGTAATCCCCTTCCACTGGGCGATGAATTCAGTGACTTGCTCATCGGGCCTTTGCTTTCACCTGAAGTGGTATGTGAGGTTCGTCTTCCGGGTGGTAGAGCTGATCAAGTAAGGGAACTACCTGCAATGGTCCTCCCGGGTTTTCATAGATCCAACGGGGATCTGGTTGTACCAAACGAAAGTCGTCCCCTCCGTGTCTGAACAAAGAAACTGAGCTTGGTGGCCTCTTGCTATGCTGGATTCCATAACATAGGCCCCCAACTAGAGTTGAAGTGGGTCAGGTGCTACGGCGGGTCCCCCATCCCATTAAAGGGGGAGAAAGAGAGGTTTACAAATCTCGGGGGTGTCGGCATGTCATCCACCCTTGCCGGGTATGGCTTTCCATCAGGTGGGACAGCCACTTGTCACATTTCAAAATATTCCAAACGGGCAATGAGCATCGCCATCGGATCATCTGGATGCGGGTCCCGGTCCTGACGGGGACCCCTAACCATGAGCGCTTTTCCGGGCTACTCAACACGCTAGACAAACTAAGTTACTCGTGGAGCGGCTGGTGGAGCAACCCTTGGGGCGGCTGGTGGAGCCCGATGAGGGTTCCCTTTGTGGCCTCTTCGTTCAAGAGGGTTTGGTGAGGGATACCACACCCTCTTGCCATGGGCTCCAGCTTCTTCCCTGTTAGTTAATACGACATGATCACGGTTACCTGGGAGAATCTCACCGAGGGGTAGTTGTTCCTTCCCCTGCTTCCCCAGCCTAGGATCACCGTAGTTGCATCACCACTCTGCAATGCGTTCATCCAGAAGCTCATATACTAACTTCTTCTGTACTGGAAGCTGGTGACGCAGCGCAGCCTTCTCAGGGTCCTCTTTTGTCTTCTGCACTAAGGAAGATAGGTCGGAGTGTTTGATAGCTCCAACATGCTCTTTGCCTTTACTAACATTCCATCTCAGTACCAATGATTCACTGGGTGGTGGGAGACCTAGGAGGTTCTTCTGATGGCGAGTAATCCTTCCTGATGGGTGCAGTGGCATCACTTCCTTAGGGGGGACACCCCCATTGAGAAGGCCCAGCTCATTCGACTCTCCTGTCATATCATTCATGTTGACTGCCACTCTTCCTAGGGGCATGTCCTCACTACTGCCAAGTGAGTCAGGCTGCTGGATAATTTCACTAAAGATGAGGGCATCGTACTGCCCCCATCCACAGACTTGCATGTGGGGGTAGCATCCTCGACAACTCTGCGGAGTTCTTGAAAACTCGGAAGGCACTGTTGTTGGAGGGCCCTATGGTGGCAAGGTGAATCAGGGTGTCGGACCGCAGGGAGTGTGGCTAGGTCAACCAGGTGGCATTGTTTGTCGATGCCTTCGAGGTACGCTTGACTCCCGGGATAAGTCACCCACTGGTGGCAACGATGGAGGTGAATCGCCCAGAGGGTCTGGCGGAAACATTCAAACTCCTCCAGGGTGAGCGATTCTGGCGTACAAAAATTCGATCCTACGACCGGCCAAATCTTCTCAGGGAAGTTTCCCATTGCAATGATGGTCCAAAAGTTCCCCGACTAAGATCCATGGTCTAGCCTTTTATTTCCCCACTCGTCAACTAAGGGTGGCTAAGTAACTGGAAGTGGTACTGAGGCGGGAAGTTGGGATGGCAGGCTGACCGGTGGAGAATACGGTGAGCGGGTTGATTAGCCGCCAAATCATAGGTTGTCCCCTGAGGATTTCAGAGACCTATCCGCCATGTCACGATAGGATGGACCGGCAACCAAATATCCTGACACAGCAGTAGTTTCTTCTGGGGAGGGGTTACGCCCCGACTCTTCCGTCATTGACCCCCAAAATAGCTCCGAGGTAGAGAGAGCATCTTGAGACTATGGTGGCGACAGCATGGTCGGCCCATGGAAACATGCCAGGGTCTCGCCCTCATGGATATAACATTGGAGGGATTTAGGGATCCTGTGGATCTCAGAATTCGGGAGCACGAGGCTAATGCGCCTCGTTCCTACAACAGCCCTTGACTCGAAGGACTGATGGGAGGGCTCCTGTGCTGAATCGTACTCCGCCTCAGAGTCTGAGAAGCGGAATGGACTGATTCCCATCTGGCATTTCCCAGAATTCCTCTTGTGCCAGCGGTGACCTGCTCTCCTTCTTATGGATGGTTATTCAAGTTAGTGCTGATTTCCGACGTGGGGTCCTCCGACTGTACTAGTTCTGGGACGGAGAATGTTTCCACCCGAAGAATCCACGGTGCGAGGAGAACCAAGAAAAATTTCGAAAGGGACATAGGGGGGACCTCCATGCTGGGTATTGGTGAAGTGGGGTTGGATTCCACCTCTCTGTTTTCTGTGTTGAGGAGGAGCTTTGCTGATCGGCACGAGGACATGGAGAGGACCTCCATGTTGGAGAGTGACCAGACATGCAATGTCTCCATGTTCGTGGCCCGCAGTAGTGGAAGTGACCTCATACCCAGTGTAGTGAGCACAGGAGAGACCCCCATATGGTGTGTTTCTGTCACAGGGAAGACCTTCTCCTGGGATGAATGTGGCACGGGGCAGACCTCCAAGCAGATATTGGAAGTATGGAGGGCCCGCACCTTCCGTAGTGGCGGTGCGGAGTGAGCCTCTGCATTGGGTGGCACTGCTGCAGATTGGTCCGCATCGGCCATCACCTGTGCTGGAGACCAGGAGAGTCGACCAAACCTGCCTGTGAGGCAGGTGGGGCCTCGATATGGGTTGGGAGTATAGCTTCCCCTTCTCAACGTATGCAGGGATTTGGAAATATGAACAAGTGGTTGCTTGGCCCACATTAGTGGCTAACATTGACGCCCCACAACGGGCGTCTTCTTCTGGTCGTTCCTCAAACTGGTGTCGGGTCAGGTGAACTTGAGCCAGTGGTGCAGGCGAATGGACTACCAGCTCCTCAGCTTGGGGAACCGGGCCGCAGCTCTGACATTTCCTGGTGGGGGCCCTCGCCGGGAGTCATTGAAGCGGGACTCCGATCGGGCCGGCCCAGATTCCACCTACTTTGTCAGCGTGGGGGAGGGATCTATCAAGGCGCTCCGGGGACAAGCTACCGAAGTGATTGAACATTGGGTTGGGGAGCAGCGGCTCACTATGCGACCCTCGGGGGCGGTGTGGATGGTCAGGCATAGCTGCCTCATGATCTAGGGAGGCCATATCCCTGGTGGGGATGACCACCTCCTCCACATACCTACGTACAAGGTCATTAATTACCCTTCACTAGATGATATCTGATGCGGAGAGGGGGCGTGGGTGCCCGTCAGTCGTGGAAGAGGTAGAAACGCATGATGTCGTCGCATCGATATTACCCCTTCCCCTACACTGGTGGGTAGGTGACTGAGATCCGGATGCAACAACATGACTCCTAAAGCAGGGAGATGAAATCATTAATACTGCTCGGAAATGGAATCAACACCAAATTCCCCATCACCATTCCATCTTCCATGGTCGGAAAGAGGGGTCCACGCTGACAATGTTGCAGAACGGAATGCTCAATGTGCTGACTATCCCATCTCCTGGTGAGTTTCAGGTCAGGCCTGCTTAGTGGGACCTGGTACCGGATGACGAGGTCAAATGACATGCTTATCCACTGATGTCTCGATTTCTACTAGGCTCCAAGCTGAGGAGAGAAGATTCATGTAGGATTCACCATTTTCTATTTCTGACACTTTTGCATGGGCGCGTGCATCTGTCACACAGAAGACGCGTTGCTATTACCCCGCATTCCCACTTTCCAAAGGTGGGTGGCGTCCACCCCTTATTCAGGTACGTCTGCTCCATGATCAAAATGAGATGATGGGATGATGGTTTTTCATTCCATGGATTCCTCCTCATAGCTTGTCACCATGTCCGGGTCTCCCACATAGATTAAAAACATAATTCATGAAGCTCTTCCTGGCGCTATATCTTCATGGACACTAGTTAATTATGTTGCTTCTATCAGTGCCATCTAAAGGGTCCGATCAGGGAAGCAACATTCGGTTAGGAGATTAGTCATGTTGGGGCATCACTGGTGTGACTTGATGCTAGGGATTGGCATGTTTGACTTCTTTCCCTTATCATAGGGCTTCTCGAGGGCGCGTAAGCCCGATCCATCCCACATCGAATGTAGTTAATTGTATTCCATAGGTATTTATCTGAGGTTTTCCTCAGCTTTCCATGTTTAACACAGGGTATGCCACATGTTTAACGTCCAGTGGAGACAGATCGGATTGATTGGAAGGCAATCTAGAGTGGATAAGATTAAAGAAACCCCTTGGGGGAACACCTATGTTGGGGCCAACACGTGGGAGACATCCCGAATGCTGTGGAGGGGAATGAAGAGTAAAGTGGCATGATCCCACCGGGATGTGGTGGCCCGAGTAAGAATAAGTATGGATGGTGGATTTGGGCATGGGACTCGAAAGGACTTCCTACGTATCCCCTGTGGTAGGGAATCAAAGTCTGCGTAGTTCGGTGATACAGTGGGACACCTGAAGAGGTGACCCGTGAGAATGAACTCGTGGATGGGACCCAGAGGAAGTATAACCTCTAGGTTTGGGCATGAGCTTCCCGATACACTTGTGCTCGAGGGAGAGATCAGGATGAGACATGAGTGATGGGCTTGAGCCTCGTGGAGGCCTCCTACGTATCCCCGTGGCGGGGAATCAATGCCATCAGAGCTCAGGTAGCGAATACAATTTATCATCAAGCGGGATGAGTATGTGGCTTACACTCTAAGTCTACCCATAGTGATGGCGAACTGATGTGAATGAGGACCTAGGGTCCAAATGGATTGGGGCTTAAACTCTATGGTGGCCCAAGATGGAGATGAGGGCTTGGCACACCGACACGGAGACGGTTGGGGCCAATGGTTTGTCAGGCTTGAACCTCATGGAGGCATCCTACGTACCATGCCTTAGCACAGATCAAAGTCCCCGTACTTCGGGATGGATTGGTCTTACACTCTGATACGGACCATGGTGGTGGGGCTTGAACCTCGTGGAGGATTCATACATAACATGCCTTAGCACGGATCAAATTCCATGTAGTTCAGGATGGATGGGGATTACGCTCTGAGACGGCCCATGGTGGTGGGGCTTGAACCTCATGGATACTTCCGGTATACCATGCCTTAGCACGGATGAAAGTCCCTATAGTTTGGGTGTACAGTTTAACGTCATGCATGACGGGGGAATTTGGGGCTTACGCTATGAGGCGTCCCATGGTGTGTCATGGTCGGTGCTCGCTCTAAGATCACAGGAGTCATGCACAATGTGAGAAACAAGATGTTGCAGACACATGATGATCACATCACGAAGGGTGCGTATGTGGGAAGAGAATAGGGGCTTATGCGTTGAGTGGCCCATGGTGCTGGGAATTACTCCAGGATGGATGCCCGAGGGAGATAAAGAACAAAGAGAGATGGATTTGGCACCCAGGAAGAGAGGAGGGGCCTCGTTCCCTATCACGCCCTCTGCTGGCCATGGCACCGAGGAAGTGAGGACGATCAGGGGTGCTCCCACCTAGAAGGAAGGATATGGGCTTACACCAAGCTCACTGCCCTTCCCTATGGACAAGAGCCACTCAAAAAATCACCCCCAGTGTGGGGTGATACTATCCCCGTGGAGACGAGCGGGCGTGGATAATATCCAAGGTGGTGGGACCTTGCGTGCAAGGCATAGGGCCAGGTCATAGTTTAACATCTTGTATTGAGGATGAGGTTCTTGCCAGTTAAACGTCCTATAGCTCGGATGGGGCGGGTTGGCTCCGCGCCCCTAGGACTAACATAACTGGTTCCCACTTCCCCTTTTTGAAGGGAATGCATTGGAAAGGCTGTACTGAGGGGGTTTCACGGGGAGAACCATCGAGGGGTCCATGTTAGCGTGGCTATACGAAGAAGAAATAGTCGTTCACGTGCCTATTCGAAGAATCATGAGGCGGAGCAATGTAGCAGGAAGGATTTTCCAATAGACTTCGAAGCTACTTTGTACAAGCCTAGATGTTTGTACAAGAAACCCATGTATGATACAAATGCCTGCGGTGCACAAGGAACCTACGAATGGAACTCGGAAGGAGGGAATTGGGTGCTCGCGCAAAGGGGGTGCCTGGGGAGCACCGGGGTGAAGGGCGCCAGGGGATTACTCGTAGCCCGTAGGGATTTCACAAAATAAAGGGATCCCGGTGTGGAAATCCCTTGGATGGCATGAAATAAGTGTTTCTTACGAGAAATATGGGGATGAGGATATGCGCACGACTCGAAGGTATTGCGCGCAAGGGGAATAATTACACGCATGTGGCAGGGGCCACGCGTAAGGACATGGGGCGCACAAATGCAGGGATTGCCCACAACTGGTCGGCCTAAGCGCAATGGATGGAATTGCACGCAAGGGGATGACCCAAAGGGGTTGGGGTTTAGTCTAAGCCACGGGGTCTCAAACAAAGGCGAATCTCGGGGCGACTTGGCACGAAGAAGAACCATACCTGAAGGCCATATTGCACGCGCGCGGAATACCAATTTTGCGCACGAGAGGTGGTTCGATTTTTTCAGCCCTAAATAGGAAGGGGGTCAACTTCTATTTATAGGCATACTAGGGTGCGAAATCTAGGGATATGTGAAAAAATTGTGCGACGGAGGAAGAAATGTGAAATATCAACTACGCGGGGCACCAGCACGAAATTATTTCGCATCGGTGCCAGGCCTTTTCGCGAATCCTGGTACCTTCTGCCCAGGATATATTTTTTCGCACACTTCACCCTTTTTTAGCACAACATCTCTGGGCCCTCCGGACCGGACCTCTAGGTCTGAATATGAATTCAATTTTTTTCAGAACTATCTCCGGCACATAAATAGTTTTTGGCATCTTTAACCACTTTTTAAATTTTTAGTCATGTTGTGCTCGAACTCAGTGTTGCATGTAGCGCAGGATTTTTATTTATTTAAAAAATTGCACAGTGTAATCATGAAGTGTTACATAGAGGCCAACATATCATGTTGAAAGGTGGAATTATCGTACATTTTATTAAATGATTTAATGTTTGAATAAATGAGTCATTCAACCATTCTATTCAACAATATAGAATATATATAGAGATCAAAAATAAGTTAATAATAATTTATTTATTATGGATGGGCCTAGGATGGAGAATCTGTGAATTATTAGTTATCGATATGTTAAGGAATCAAGCAACTTGTAGTTCATGAAGAGAATATCCACCGTATAATTCTAGATCATATTTATTGTAATTTAGAAAAATCTTCCACAATAAAAGAGATATCCACTATCATCAATGTTATTGATATATAATTTGGTGTATATTGTGAAGGAAAAGTTCTATCTTATTGGGATGTTCATTCGGTTATGGGTTAATCTTCATAATCTTCCATCCAAAAAGGGATGATATTTTTTTTATATTTAATGATATCTAAGGGAGGTTATGATATTGATCATTGTTAATCTGGGACCAAGATTATATACATGAACATATATGTGTATCATTAAATTTTTGGAATCATGGGACATATGTTTCTTATTTGGAGAGTCCCATGTATATAGATGAATCGTTTGTCAGGGAGGTATATTTCAGCCTCATTTTTTGTATCAATGATATTGGATTTAAGAATCAATATGTATCAGGTGTTGGTTGAAATCAAGAAACATGTTGTTTTTTAATAGAAAAGGATCATGTGCATATATCCAGTTCATATGTCGGAGAAAGGAAAAAAGTGTAATTATTAATTTGGTAATTGCATCTAGGAAATGGATTAGGAGATCTACATATCACTATGTATCCTTCGATAATATAAATCAATACACAAGAATTCCATGGTATGAAATGTATCATATATAGATATATCTCATATACATGGGATAAGTCTTGATATTCAGAAAATATGTCCATAAATGAGAAATGATGTGAAACATTTCATGTGCATATCAATCCACAACATAGTATGGTGTGTTGGGAAAATAGATGGGACCAATGTACAATTATAAGACTTCTAGAAATATTGTATTTTTGTGGGATTCATGATAAAACATAATTATATTTTAGGATGATTCCCAATATAGTTAAAGTTTGTAAGTGAGGAATGAGGCATGAATATTCTAATATACAGTTTTACCATGTATCAAAGACATCTACATTGGTCATGATCTCATGTAGGAAATGATTCAACCACATTTAATGGGTCAAAATGAACACTTTATAGTAATGTTGGGGAGAATCCCATTTGAAAATTTAACATCATACAAATAGGATGGTGACTATTCTATTTTAAATCATATTGTAAATACCATGGTGTTGTATAGTTTATTGTGTTTCCACTAGGATTAAATGTTTTTTACTTTATATTCATATTTCTAGGACATGGATTCAATTCTATTTAGATTCTAAATTCAAGAAATTTGATATTGTGCAAAATAGATTCCTCCCTAGAGAACATAAGTAATTGGTTCTACATGGTTCTCATCCCCAAGTGATGTGTGAAAACATTTTCTATGTTTGGAGTAAATAAATAACCCAACATAATTGATTAAATTTATAACCATTGAGATATAGTGAGGGAATTATTAATATTGGTGTTAAAGGTTGAAATTATTATTCCTTCATATTGAATTTTTATTTAGGATGGTTATATGAGAACTAGATGTTACTACATATACCTATTTAATTTAAATAGTGCCTCACAATGTTCATTGACGAAATATTTCCCATACTGAACTAGATCACCTCTGATTAGAGGTATTTTTTTTTTATTTTTGGTTAGTGTAAAAATAAAAAATGAAAAATATTTAAGGTCATGTTG
Organism: Viscum album; assembly: GCA_963277665.1. NCBI lineage: Eukaryota > Viridiplantae > Streptophyta > Magnoliopsida > Santalales > Viscaceae > Viscum > Viscum album. The sequence goes on from OY728122.1 coordinate 1,987,146,252, forward strand.
GATTGAACAAGGACATTATACAACTTAAAATCATGAATCTATGATTTTTGGGGAATTTTATAATATTCAGATTTCATGGGGAAGGTTCATTTAAACCATCTTCTAAGGTAAAAGTGTTTAGAATCGAAGAAAACTTGTTGTTGATTCCATGAATGGGGATCCTAGAAATTATTTTAAATATTGAATTTTATGACTCAAGCCACACATTGTATTCCAAATGAAACAATCTCTACATTGATCATGTGAACACTGGGGGGTTTAACGATAGAGGGTGCACATTTCCAAGAATAATGATCTAGGAATCACTATATATACCTTAAAGAATAAAATCAAGATACACATTATTCATATATCATGTACAATAATAAATCTAGATCACATACATGGAGGGGTTATTTTTTGTCATTCTCTGAGTGAACAATGGCATTGTAGTCCGGTAAGGGTGTCGTATATAGTTTTGTTCTTATATATGGAATATTAATTTTTATATTATATATTTATTTACGGATTAATCATTCAACCATATCATATATTTAGGAATAGTGAAATATACCACATATCCCTTCATGGATATAGCTCTTATATAGGTAATGGGTCCAACCTAATGGATCCCCTAAAACAATTTATGGTCTTACAGGATGGAACAAATTTTGTGTTGTTAAAAATCACGTGACAAAGAATTTAACGGGATGATATTTATGGTGATACATCTTTGACACAAGTCGTGACAATATTGAACCAAATACCCTCTAAAACTAGTACCCTAATCGAGCCATCATTTAACTGATGGGCGTTACTAATTGCTATGGGCTGGAGGATAGAACTTAGAAATCAAACAACAACCAAAAGGAACAATTTCTTCCAAACTAAAGAAATAAAATAAAATATATATGTATATGTAATAGATAAAAAATAGATGATTGTGTTCCATAATAAATAGAATACAACCTAAATGATAAAACCCAATGATGTTGGAATATCCCAATTTCATTCCCAATATCAAAGGAAAACTCAAAATGAAACATACCAATAAATGTGAAAATATGGTAAAAATATCACAATATCACTACAAACTACACAGACACAACAAAAATAATACCTCATTGTCTCACTGGGGAAACATTATTTTCCCTACATCGAAAGGGATACACATGTCTATGCACCGTCGAAGGGGTGCACAGGTTGGGAGATATCATGCTCAATAGGATCCCACCGAGGTGTACCATATAAAGCATCTTTGTAATTAATATAAACATTCTCATGTTTTATGAAATAAAGGCATGATAAATAGTTTATTGTTGTTATATAAAAATCAAGTAAAATCATTTAATATACCCATTTTCTACTTTTTCAAAATAAACCAAGTAAAGTAGTTCATGGAATTTTACATATATCAAGGAATCTAATGAATCACATATAATATCATATCCATTCAAGTATAAATAAATAGTAAAATAGTATCCAAATAAGATAAATAATAGGTTACATCACACAAAGGATTTCACTATGTTAGAATATCTGGGAAACTCATTTCCTTAACATATATAATCACACGTGAATCAAGCCCGTAGGAATATACACAGAATCTAGATAGTAGTGGAACATCCCGGAATGTGAACCTCCCAACAAAATTACCATCTCCCAAGAACAATAAGATATGGGAGAACGAGATAAGACAATGAGTGACTACCCTGATAATATCAATGGTTGAGGCATATTTCTAGACCTTTAACCTAAGTACCCATGGTTTCACATGTGCCAAAATCTATAAATAATTTCGTCAAAAGATAATTGGAATGTTTTTTGAAAATTAATTTTAAAATGTTTTAAAAATTCCTTTTTATGTTTTCATATCTATGGTAAAATCCATCTTTTATAAAAAAGCCATTTTTCACACACACAGATTCTTAAATTAATCTAATCCTTTCATTTGAAAAACTATTCAACAAATCCAGTGAAATAATGATCATTTAGCAAAGGGTGTAGATGGAACCTCCTGACCCAAACACATGTTACACTTTCCCTAAATGGGATCAAACCATAAGAGGAATAAAAACCTGAAAATAGATTCCCAAGAATCAACCCTGACATCTATTAAAACTTATTCAACAAAAAAAGATGATAAATATGGTTGATCATGAAAAACCTACAAAAAATAATACCCAGTAAACCATAGTCAATAATGAATGGGACACATAGGAATATCAGAGATAATGTCTTGAATTGAATCAAGAGAATCATCACCACATAACGGAATATATAAAACCATAGAATAACATGGAAAATGAGATCAAATTAATTGAAGAACACAAAGTATTACTCACTCGTTGAGATGAAGCCAAACTGTAATGAAGATTAAAAAATGGATAATGTTATTCAAATGGAATGGGGGACAACAACATTTACTTGGGAGAGATCATATTTCATCGGAAATGAGTATGTGAAAAATTAAAAGAAAAAGAAACCATGTAGATAATTAAAATACCAACTCTCAAAACATACATAGAATGTAATACCATTACATTTCATGTATTACTCAAAAAATATGTATGAAAAAACCCATTATTTTTATTAAAAACATGGAATTGATCATTGGAAGACATGTAATATTTATATAATGTGTACTCCTTTCACAATGTGTATGGTTTCATGAAAAATTCCTATAGACATGCTCTCGTCATGTTATCCCATTACACAGCATGTAAATGTCAGTCATTTTGTGAAAAGTCTAGTTTTCCATCGAAAAATACAAACCAATATTACATTCTCCAAACTCTGTGATAACCAATAAATCCATTACTTGATAATAACCTAAATCCATTAATTGAAACAAACATAAATCTTGAACATTTGGTTATTTTTGCAAGAAATGTTTCTCGATCCTTGAGAGTTTCCAAACACAACCTAATAAATTTGAAAACTAAAAATTATGTGAAATACATAAAATATAGTAGTAAGATGTTAAAAATCACTCATATAAGACATTCCATCATATAAAATTCATGTAGAAGAATTATGTTCAGAGTAGATGTGAGGACACTATTCCATTATCAATGATTTATGCTCCCATTTATCCTGACAATCCTATCCATGTCTCGATAATGCATTGAAAAATAGAAATAAAGTACCATGTAGTAATTTTACTTATGAATCAAAAATATTAACTACATTCTCCACAAATGATTAATCTTACAGTAATTAAAAATCATGCCATCAAAAAACATGAGAGGGGTCTTAATAAAATTTCTTAAGTAATTATAGGTGGAAAACATCGTGAATTACCATCAGTTGAATCGAAATTAATAATAGATAACCAGACATCATAATACAGTTAGTGACCTCAAATAGTCCAAAATATCTCAGATCCATCTTTCCCTATTTCCCATGCCGATTGTGACCGGATAGAGGAGAAACATTCAGGAAAACCCTTTCCCCTACAATAAATAATAAAGGATTATTTTACTAATCTCTAAAAAAATTAGGATGAATCTGATTAGTAAACCAACATAAATATATATCATGAATTTTTTCTATCATGCCCTGAACCAAACTCGGTCAATTAAATGAAGCTTCTATGACCTCTACCAAAAAATGTGGTGATCTACATGGGAAACCATACAAAGCCTTAGAGGGAGACGCTTTTATAAATTACTAATAACTAGTTTTATAAGAAAACTCAACTAGTACTATATGGATATCCCAAGATCCACAAAAATACAAGACAATTACATGAATAATATCCCCATGTATCAAAATATAATGCTCAATATATTTTTCTATCTATGGATAGTATGGTGTACTCAACTAAAATTAAGTCCCCATTGCCTCAGGGTGATTACTGTAAAACCTTTATGTAATCCTATAATCCCTTTCTAGAACTATGGAAAATGTAATTCCAATATAACCTCATGATCTTATTCCCATTTAGAATACGAAGAACATTTTATATTCATTTTTTCACTGATTGTAATGAAATTAGTTGACATTATCATTCGATAAATCCAAACATTGATAAAATTACACCCTTGAGGAGTTTGTGGTGTTACAACAACAATTGCTTTGGAAACCTCATCGGATTTCTAATATAGGATGATAAGACGATGGATAAAACTAGATTGTTCCAAATTCTCTTCATGTTGGTTGATGCAACAGTGGGACACACATTCAATAATTTCACTCTTGATACCCGACCACTACAACCTATTTTTAATTTAATTATATATATTATTAGGGTCAAGATTAATGGACTGTGATGTTCTTTGATAGTTAAAACAAATTGAGGTCCTTATAGTTATTTTCATGAAATATTGATCCCCAAAACAACAAATACAATCTGAATAATGAAACCAAATAGAAACTATCTCCCCGCCATAAAGGGTGTCTCTAATTGCCTTCAACTCTTAATCATGATTATTTTTTTTGGAATATATACAATGATAAATGTGGATAACTGAAAATTGGATATAACCATCCCCAAAACCTTCAATTGATAATATAGGTGCAATTGAGAAAATATTCCCATAAGGACCCACTCTTTGATTCCAAAAGAGTTTATTACGGAAATTCCTACTGAGATAGTCTACAATGAAATTCCCATCCTCAGGGTGCAGTAGATATCTACACTATAAATTTGACGGTATTCAATGAATTATCTATATATTATATTCATGTATTTATTAGAAAATATATACCTAAAAATCATATGGTCATAATTGAATGTGAAAATTACCCTAAAAGGATCGTTCTACCAACCCTTAAGTTATATCATAACTACATAAGCCTCTAAATATTGCATGGGGTAATTCTTCTCATTTGTGGGAATATCAAGAGAGCCAAAATATTCCATATTATCAGTCTATATAAAAACTAATCCCAAACCAATGCCAAATAAATCATATAATACCACATATTTTATACTAGGTTCCTGTAAAATTAGGATAAGAGCCGATGTTTGAAGTCATTTCAAATCATCAAAAGAATACTTACACTTTTCATCCCCTGTGAATTTCCAAACATTATGTGTAATAGAATCCAAATGTGATTCCATATTTGAGAAATCATTGATTAAAAGTCAATAATCTCTTGAAAGTCCATGTATTCTCTAAATATCAATTATTTTAGGTGGTTAATAACCTAAAAATATCACCTTCTACTTCTTAGGATCAAATGATAATCCATTCTCAAAATAACATGACCCATGATCATCATGACATGGAAACAAAAATTGAACTTTTTAATTCTTTCCATAAAAATAGGGAGTCCTCAATATTTATTGAAACGAACCTAAGAAATTCCCATGTTCATTCTCATATCTTATATAAACAAATATGCCATCCTTTAACAATACCACAAAAGTTTTGAGATACTAATGGAATATATGATTCATCAAATCAATATAAACTAATAGAGAATTATGTAGGAAAAATAGAATCACAAGATATTCATAATGACCATACATACTCCTTAAATCCATCTTTAGTATATCAAACATCCATACTATGAGATGATGATGATATAACCAAAGATCAATCTCTAATACCACATTTCCCCCTCTAACTGATCAATAAAATCATCCACATGTGGAAAAGTATTCTATTTCTTAACCATTACAAAATTCATAATTAGATAGTCAACACATAATCAATTTTAACCATCTACATTACTGGTAAGAGCTCAAGGGACTCCCAGTGTGAAACACTATTGCAAACAAAACTGTTCTCCATCAAATCATCTTACAGAATGCTCATATCGTTCTTATTTTTTAGTTCTATATGATATGATGGTATAAATATAGGTTACATACCAGGAACCAAATCAATCATAAAATATACATCCCTATATGAATTAAGATCAATTAAATTGTCTTGGAAAGTGTTAGGAAAATAATGAAAAACTATAAGTATATCTACAATTGAAGAATTATCAACAAGGTAAACCACAAAATAATACAAAAAACTTCTGAGCTCAAGGAAGGGAAGGCCATGGACGACTAGATCTTAGACCCAACCCACTATTGAACACTCATCAGATCCAATTATCCATATGATATGAGACATTCCAATTGTAAAAAAACCTCTGAATGATGAGAAACAAGAAAATCCATCTTTATGATGATGTCAAACATGTATAGATTGAGATCAATGAAATCCTACATTAATGTCACACCAGATAACGATAGTGGATATGAATGACACCATAAACCCTAATATTACACTTCTTAACATGAATCTCTATATCTAGAACAAATTGAATGAGCTCTATTATAAGTTTAACAATATCAACAAAACAGACATATATAATCTTATGGTAAACAGTATTATGAAATAATTAAACCGTCATTGATGATTAAATAATGACGGTACCTCTCACTATCACTAGACCCACATCTACCACCTTCATAATTTCATCTAATACATGAAGGTGATTCAATATTTAGTCTTGTGTGTTGAGCCCTAGAGTCTGTGAATCATTTGAATATGTTAGAATAGCATTTGGATCCATCAATTACTAAACGTATTGAGGTGTAGAAATTGTCTGAAAAAGCACTACAGATGACCATAACATCCACAAATACTTCACATCGTTGCAACTGAATGACAAAAAAAATTTATGGTGTGAACAATTTACAAAATGATAAGATGTAAGATAAAAATCAATGTCTATAGGTGAAGGATATGTTTAGGTCTACTATGTAGAATAACCTCGACAACTCCTAGGATGATATTTTCACTTCCTCTTTTTCCATGTCATGCCATTGAATCCGCCACTAGGTTGAAGATAAGGGGTAGAACATCCATCATGGAATTTTATACTCATATCCTACATTATATACATATCTGACCTCATTTAATAGTTCTAACTTATTTAAATAAGTAATTGTGATATGATTTATGGGTGTAACCATTTAGGTACTTTTGATCCTTCACTAAGTTATTCTTTACAACCTCAGAAGATAAGTGAAATAGATCGCCAAACTGATTTGTATGCAATGAAAATGAATAATATCCCCTCTATAAGATAGTTAAAAATTTTCAAACATGAGGTTTTCAAAAAAATATCCCCTCTATAACCTAGTTAAAATTTTTCAACTAATTTTAATTATTTTAATGAATATTAGGTATCACATATCACATCAAATCCAGGGAAGTACAACTAAATAATAAAATATCAAATAGAAAATGAATCCAAAACCTAGGTAGCATTACACCAATGAATAAACTAGGTTATTATATATAGTAAACTCATCAATCCATCATATACAATAGCGCATGAATCAAGTCCCAAGATATATTCATCAAATCCTGGCATCATTTGAACACTGTCAAAGGTGATCCTAAAAAATGTCTATCAATTCTATAAAACAACATGCCTATAGAGAAGGAAAAGTCCCCCTGAGCGAACCCCCAATAGTATTAATGTAAAATCCTTATTACTACATATTCCACCAATGTTCCCAAGGATTCCCATATGGTCAAATTTACAATCCATTTCATAGAAACCATCCTTTGAAAATGTAATACCATTTCACACTGGATTGGAAAATCATTTTTCATTTACCACTACTTGTGGAAAACCCATATTATATAGAATAACATTTCCCAAAAACAAAAATACATTTTCCAATCATTCCAATCCATTTAAAATATAATTTAAAAATTCCAAAGAAATGTAGTTCATCCAATATATGCTACAGAAAAAACTACTTACCACAAACTCAGGTCTCACATTTATACAATGGCTTCCACTAATAAATGGAAAACAAAATGAAAATAGCGATCCTACAATCATCCCTCACATATAATGGAATTTATTCATCAAAAAACGAATATTTTAAGGGGTCAATTAAGGCATGTCTCTATTAAATCATACTTTCCACAATTTAACCAATAAGGAAAACCCCTCGAGGAAGGATATAATAAATATCTATAATGGAATCTAGAGATTCAACTTCACAGAACAACAAATATAAAACTATTAAAGAAAGGGATATAGGGATCAAATGAAATGAATAAAGGAAACGTTTACTCACCACGAGTGATTAAACCCAATGGCATTGAATATCACTTACTTAATTAAGTGATTCACATTGTGCGGTTGTCTGTAAAATTGCCCAGTGAAATCTACTAGGTTGTGATCAAGGTGGCTAATGATTGTTGAAGGAGAATTCATTTTTTCAGCACCCTAAAATCCCAACTCTCAACACTCTCATGTTGTGTAATACCATTACATTCCATGTAATCCATGGTACTAAAGTACTAGAGAAAACCACTCAAATTTTAAGCCAAAAAACTGAATGTTGACATTAAAAAACAAGTAACATTTACATAATGTGTACTCCTTTCAAGATAAGCAGTGATTTATAGAATACTCCGGGAAACAATAACACGGCGTATAATCCCTTCACATTTCATTTAAATGTCTAAATGTCATCATAATATCCATTTTTGTTTTTTAAAAAAATATATCCACTCCGACATTATCGGTCATGACCCGTCCCAGTGGGGCCAGCACCGCAACTCCCCATGCCCGCCTCCAATCAGACAGGTGATGCTGAACAACACCGAGTAGGAATAACAATTACATGGGTGGTATTTCCTATGTAAATGTAAACACAGAAACATCTCAAAGCCCACAAATTCTAGAGACTACAAACCAATAAGTAACTAAAAGCATGCATACAACAAAACCCAACCCATAGAGTACAACAGAAGTAATTTGCAGAAAGTAATGTAGTCTAGAATAGAATCCCACAAAATTAAAGAGTCTGAAAAATAAAATGTCCAACCTGTAACCAATAATGTAGGTACATGGATAGATTTCCAGGGCTATAAGAACACATCATCCTACACAGAACACAAAAATCTTGGTCTAGTCCTGGTCCTCCTTGGACATTGTCAAAAGAACGCTCGTCTTCAAAATAAATGTCACATTTAGGAAAATATTGTGCATGGGTGAGTATAAATGTACTCAGTTGGGGACCCTGAAAACCAAAAATCATTACACAAAATAATGGTATAGTCATATCTACACAGTATATTTCTAGTGATCATGTAGCAAGAGAAACACATCCAGATATACTTGAAACCCATACTCGTAGTCTAGAGACATGTCACAATGACAACATACCTATGCTAGGGAATCAATTTGAAGATTCCACAAAGCACTCATCGAGGATAACTTGCTCCAAAAGTCTGATATATCCGATGAATCCCATCCAATATGTAACAATGATCTATAAAGGGCTTGAGAGAGATAAATGCACTAATTGATCTGAAGAGAGAACATATAGACTAATTCTGAGAGAACACATTGATGATTGGGAAAAGATCAAGATACATGAATGATGATCACTGACAGGGCCTTGGTAGATACCATGACTCATACGGATTCCACCTAATAAGTAGAGGATCAACATCCTGTTGGTTTGGTCACATTGATACATGACTCTACCTAGGGTCTAGAATGGACAGAGGATATCTCATGTGGCCTCTCAGAGGGATACCTGTAACTATCTTGGGAAGTCCTATTGAGGAGATAATACACTTGTGGATGGAAATTGTACCTGGCCATTTGAGAAACAATCAAGGGGGAACTAACCCAAACAAAACATGTCCAAGTAATGGTGGACAAGAGGATCAAGACATGTACTTATAAGTACATAGCATGTATAAGGGTCACAAGTAGTGTCCTCTGACCCTGGGTACTGCATGTGTACTATGACCAGTTTCATATGGATTTTAATATAGAATAAGGTATACAAAGGGTGTAATAAAACAACACATCGTGTCCCTCAATGTGGGAGGACTCCGTGTGCACTGGCCATGTGCCTGTATACGGCTTCATCCAGTGTGCATTGTCCATGGTATGCCTCTGGGCCTTCGGGTCATGTATTGTGGGTCATGACGGGCCTTGTTCCTTGGGCCTACGGGTCATGTACGGGTTTGCCTTAAACCCTTAAAAGGGGGATTATCTATAATAAAATAAAAAAGAAGGCTTTCGGGCCATTCGGGTCCAATGTGTCCCAGACTATGTACCGGTACATGAGGTAATCTGCCAATCTAGAAGTTCAGGTCCATGTGGTGGAGTAAATTCTGTGAACTATACCCTATGTCCATGTATCATCCATGATACACACTGAGTCTGCGTAAGTAAAAACACACCATGTGACAATGGTAACATGTCGTGTTAGTGTTTCCCTCAACCTGAAACTCCAAACGCCAATGGATGATGCCTACTTTCCCCAACACCCTGAGGCATTCCGTGTTCTCTGCCAAGTGTATTGCGCAACCCTAACAACCACCATTTTAGTCTCACACATCATTTTCTATAAAGATCAAGTCATGTTCTTCTTATTTTTACAGAATGCAAGGCCTCCAACATTTCACCTCCATCAATCATCTGATTCTTATTATAATGATCCATTTTCCATGAAAATCAATATCCCTAGTCTCCCCACCATGCCATCAACATTTTGGTAGCTTTAGTAATTTTATTGGCCCTGAATACTCATTTTGATCAACTCATATAAAGAATGGTAGAAGAATGATTTCACATGATCCGATCCAACTCATTGTTCGCAATCTCCATCGCAACTCTTATTGTTTGTCATGATGTTCAATCTCTAATTTCAGATCATTAAATTTAGAAACAGGTTCACAATGATCTATTTTTTTCACCCTATGAAGAACACGATGAACTCAGAGTTGAGAGGGAGGAAATCGATAAGCATAGGAGGAACGCACCTCTGCCATCATTTGGCATGGTGTCAATCTACTCTCGTTAATTGGTTTAACAAGTGAATGAAAATGAAAATTCATCAATCATCATAAAAAATATTCCAGAATAAAAACCCCGAATGAAATGGGAAACAACGCCCTCCCACAAGAATGCACATTCCATGGATCTACCTATTTTTTGGTTGATCAGTTTTTGTTGTGTAATCTTGGAATGTGGAAAAAAATCAAAGAAACAAAACCACTGCCTCGATTAATTTATCGAAAGATCGTCATGTCATACTCATTGGTGAGGTTCTGTTGAATCGGAGGTGCATCGATCAATTTCTCGAACTTCGTCCACCAACAGGATCTCCTCCACATCCCCAATGATTGCGATCAATTCATAGGGTTATGTGGCTAACCAAATGAATTTTCCATAAATAGGTTTTTAAGGAGGGTAAATTAGGTCATTTCATCAAAAAGAAAATAAAAAGAAAATAAATTATTTATCTAGATTATTACCCTTAAAATTTCCAAAAAATAACATTCATAGATGACCCGAACTGGTCCATGTTAGTCAATGCCTAATGTAAATTCACTGCTCTAAATGCAATGGTGCACTCATATTTCTAATATGGGAACCCATATAAAAGTTATTCTCCTTTTTCTAGATAACCACTCACACGTGCTATTTAGAGATTAAATTATTTCAAATATTTATTCTGGCAACCCCCAGCCTTATAATGATTAATCATTGCAAGGTCTGGTCACTAAATAATTTCATAAAATATTCAAAAATAATACATGTAAATTCCGAGACCTTACATTTTCCCCACCATAGGTATTTAGGTCCTAGAAAAACAATGGGAAGGAGGGATACGAAAAAAATATGAGGTTACTGGGAAACAATCTAAGCCTCCCACTCCTACATGCTCTCCTGATGATTCCCATGCTACCACCAGACATGCACTAAGGGAATCACTCGCCCATGAAGGAACCTCTCATGACAATATTCAATCTCTATCTGGTACTCTGTGAATGTTTCTCAATGCTCGATGTCTAGCTCAGCCCAGTCGATGAGAAGAAATGGGTCAGGCACGTATCTCCTTAGCTATAACACATTGATGTTATCATGTACCCAGTGAAATTAATGTGGTGGAGCTAGGTGGGATGCTACCTTTCCAAGTCTTCAAATTATATGAAAAGGGCTAATGAACATAGAGAAAACTTTCTTCCCCGACTAAATCTCTGCAACCCTAATCTTGGTGAGAACCAAAGGAAAACATGGTCTCCCTCCTCGAAATACAAAGGTATCCTCCATCTGTAATTATAAGACTTATGCTAGCTATGTATAGTCTTCATCCACTCTTGGATGTTCTACACCTTCTTAGTGGTAACTCGCACAAGCTATATACCCATGAGTGCTGACTCACCAGGGTCGGTCCAACAGAGTGGTGACTGGAAAGTTCGACCATATAAGGCCTCAAATAGTGTAGTGGTAAATGTTATTGTATACAAACTGCAAAAGTGGTAGGTGGTCCTCCCAACTCGGACCAAATTTCATGACCTAGGACCACAACATATATTTTAGAACATGAATGGTCCTCTCAGTATGACCATCGGTCTGAGGATGGAGCGTCGTGATCAAGCATAGATATTTCCAAAATGCCTCGTTCAATAACTTCCACAACTTGGATGTGATGCCTGCTTCTCAATATGATACTATCATCAATGGGAAACCATAAAAATGGTCTATCTCCTGCGCCTAGAGGTGTCTGAGGATCTCTATGGGAATCTTCACCCTGATAGCTAGGATGTGGGCCAACATAGTGAGTTGGTCAGCGATCGCCATGATGGAATCATTTCTATTGGACATTCATTGTTAAACCATCATGAATTCCATCAATATTCCATCACATAAACACTTTGGAACTTCTAGGGGTGAGCTAACCCCACTGGAACCTAGTGCTCAACCTTCACCTTCTAGAATGCAAGGCATCGAGAAACAAACTATGCCACTGCCTTCTTCATACCTGTCCACCAAAATTGTCCCCAATGATCCGGGTACATTTTTGCTACTCCAAGATGTTCCACCAAGGGGGATGTGTGGAACCCCCTCAAAACCTCTTCATGTAATTCCACTGGCACAACTATGCATCCTCAAAAAAGGAAAAAGTGCATGCCACCTTGTTAATATCCATCAGAATCATGTATTTTGGATAACTAGGCATGTAATGTATCATAGTCGACATACCATAATTGTGACTCCATGACTCTCCATAAGAGTGGATGGGTGGAAACCATCTACTAGAGATAAGCTACATCATCTCCATCCACAAAGGATAATTGTAATGAGGTCAATTGCTCTGATTCCTCAATTAGTAGCTGCGAACTCAATATTTTCTGCAGATCATCTACCACAACATTCCCCTTCAAGGGAATATAGAAGATCTCGACCGCATAATCCTATAAGAACTCTAGAAATATCCTCTACCTCAGATTATGATCCTTCTATGAGAATATGTACTTGAAGTTCTTGTGTTTAGAATAGACAAAACTGTTCTCCCATCAGGTAGTGTTGCCACATCTTCAACACAAATACTACTACTTCCAATTCAAGATCACGAGTCCTGTAGATTTGAACATGTGGCCTTAGATAGCATGATCAATAAGAAATAACTTCCTTTTTCGTCATTAGGACACAACCAATCCTGGTCCCTAATGCGTCGTAGAAATCTATTCACTTGACACCCTCTTCTAGAAATCTCATGATTAGTGAGTTTGTAAAACTCTTCCACAACATACAAAAATCCTACCAGAACTTCTCCATCCTTATAGAAGGCTATCACTTTCATGTTAAAGATTTCATCAGGGCTGGTATCCAAGAGATGTTAGGGATAAGGCTCTGGTAGTATCTTACCATCCCAAGGATTCTCTGAACCTCTACCATACTCCAGCGTGACTCCCATGATAACATTTCCTCGACCTTGGATGGGTCCAATGCTACTCCATCTACAGAGATAACATGTCAAAAAAAGTGGACCAGATTTATCTAGAACTAGAACTTACAGATATTCCCATGAATGTGGTTCTCTCAATGTATCTCTAGAACCATCCATAGGTGTCTCACATGCTCCTCCTTTGAAACCGAGTGCATAATGATTTAGTTGATGAAGAACACTATGGACTGGTCTATGTACAGATGGAAGATCCATTTCATAAGTCCCAAAAACACTACATCGGTGTTAATCATGCAAAAATCCATCCCCAAGTACTTTTAGTCACCGTAGTGGCATCTGAAATCTTTCTTTGGAAAATCCTCATCCCATACATGAAGATGATTATAACCTAACCTGAGGTCAACCTTTGAGAACCAACATGCCCCTCTCAGTTGATCGAGGAGGTCCTTGTTCCTTGGTAATGGATACTTTTTCTTCATCATCACTGGGTTCAGGTGCCGGTAATCCACATGTAACCTCAAAATCCCATCTGCCGTCTTAGAAAACAAAAATGTGGCTTCCAAGGGAGAAACACTTGGTCTTTCAAAACCCTCTAACTGAACGCTATGCTCACGAAGCTCTATATGAGAAATCTGGTAATCTAGTGAGGATATCAGTGCCATCCTTGGGTGCATGTTGATGCATAAGTCGTTCTCCTAAAAGAGAGGTAGTCTAGGAAAATATTTTGAAATTACATCCATTTACTCCACCAATACTACTGGAATCTAGAAGCTCACAAAATATTCTACACCGAGGGTATTTCTATCCAACTCATGAGTGTAACACCCCAAGCTTCTACGGTACGTTTCCCTTTGAATAATGTGATAGCGTGTGTTGTACGCAACCTCGAGTTCTAACACACACCACAACTAATTAAACTAGCCGTTGTGAATAGTATTACCTAATTTTTGAAATTATATATATTTTATATTTGAAAATGGACTTCATTTTTGGACTCGGAATATCGAATTTAGCCTAAGGTGAAATTTTGGTACTTTTCAGATAACTTTCATATTTTGATGAATAGTGAAAATTACTAAATTTTAATTAAAAACAACTTTTTTAATCAAAATAATTAATAGTGATAAATTATGAATTTTAGTAGTTTTAAAGTATATTTAGAATATATTTTTACCATTTAATATAATGTTGGTCATTGGACATAATTTTACAATTAAACCGAACATAAACAAGTGTCAATCTTTTGATAGTTATTATCTCTTAAAAACACGCTTTTTGTTTTGACAACGGGAATTAATTTTAAATTAATTTCTGCCACTTCTGTGTTTTGAATTTAGGAAAATGGATTCCATATTTGGAATCAGGATGTCCAAATTATGTAAATAGGTAACTTTTATTTTTAGACATTTTGAATAATTACTGCGGTAAATATTTTATTTACCATGGTTAAGGGTAAATCCGGTAAATAAGGGTTAAAAAAATAATATTATAATAATACTAAATTACCCTAAAAACGTGTCTTAACCCTATTGGTTGATAGATGGTCGACCATGGGCATCTTTGTGTCAATTTTGGGACCCCATGGATCCACTTGTAAGTG
The DNA here is from genome assembly GCA_963277665.1 of Viscum album. Taxonomy (NCBI): domain Eukaryota; kingdom Viridiplantae; phylum Streptophyta; class Magnoliopsida; order Santalales; family Viscaceae; genus Viscum; species Viscum album. The sequence continues at coordinate 1,987,161,527 of OY728122.1, forward strand.
ATAATGACACATTATATTAATAATGTTAAAATAAAAATAAAAATGGCATAAGCTTACATCTTTTAGAAGAACAATTTTTACATAGGGTTATACATGTTGGACTTTCGATTATAAATATTCATTAGAAAGCTAAAAAGATTTCCTAAATGATGATATTTTATTTATAATTTTTAGACATCAAATAAGTTAAATTATTAATGACACAATAATGATGCAATGTTTACCTCATTAATAAATCATTTAAATAAATAAGATTATAATGATTACAATATTATCTAAAACCTGTCCAATTCTTATTGGTTGATGTTATTAAGAATATGAGTCATCTTATCTTCGACCTAAATGATTTTTGGACCATTATAAACCGAATACAAATATATTATAAAGTAATACTTTCACACTTTCCTAAAGAGCCCCTCCTCTCCCTTATAAAAGGAGACCACTTCTACTCATTCCTCACACCTCTCAAGCCACTTGGCTCGTCCAAACTCTGCCCAACTAAGCTCCCCACATCCCTCTCCTCCTCCTTGAAGCTTCCACTTAGGCATAAATCATTTCAAGAAGTCCTTTGGTTCCAACCAAAGTGAGTTACCTAAATTAAAGGTAACGATTTCTCTTAAATTATTTTCATTTATTTTGCTTCTTCAACCCCCAAAATCTTTTTATTTCCTTTCTTTTGTAACAACACCAGTATCCACAATATACTAGGATGTTGTTATAAGAAGGATTCAAACTACACATACACACAACTCCATCTAATGGATGATGAACATAATGTTTCTGTGGATGGCAAACTAACGCCTCACGAAACGATGATTGTTCAAAAACATCTTACCGCCTCTCATGGTGGCCATTATGATGGCACTGTAATTAAATATGATATTAATGATATATATTTTATATATAAGCTTCTGTAATTCCATTTTATTTCATACCATTATTCGTTTCATGTTGTATATATATACGATAATTTCATTTGAGGAAGTACGGACTACCGCCCCCTTAAAATGATATGACTCGTTCATACCACACATGGAACGTATAAAGGATGGTGTTAATGAACTTAAGTAACATATATAAAATATTATATTATACTGGAATAGTAATATACCTATGTATCATTTGGATTTTATTCTTTTAAAATAAAAATTAAATGGAAGTAGCGTTCGTGCGTACGTACGGACTACCGTCTCCACGAACGCGATGAGATTCATTCTCCATCGTATCCATTAAAGTCTTATTCTCATTTTGGGGTTAAAAATAATGTTAATATCATTCTGATTATGAATAAGATATAATCTATCCATTACAAACATGTCTTACGTAACCAAACATTTAAGAAGAACGAATCGATTATCACCCGAAACGGCGATAATACTAAGATATTATTATCAAATCAATATTAAAAGATCATATATGATATCATATTAATGTATATGATTCTTTTATAATTTAATAACAATTATTTCACCATTATACAGGAGGTTAACCTACCCCAACCAAGGAAAAGTACAAGGTAAGGGTTATTTCACAATCTCTTCATTATCCGAGGTTGTTTATATGTAATAATCTACTGGGATCTCTTTATCATCCACATCCATGTTTCTTAAAAATGTATTTCAAAACATTTTTACTATTTACAAGAATATGGGTTAAAGTCATTTATACCCTTTTTTGACTTTTTATAAGAGGTTTATAAAGGAATCTTTCCGTCGTTTTCAAAACAAGGTCCTTTTTAACCTTTTCGACAGAATTGAGGTAAGAATGTTTTTTTTAACTTATACGGCGGGTGCGGTTATTTTACGCCGTTATAAAATCTTCAAAGCTTTCCTTACAAGCTTATAAGAATATTTTCAAAGAAAATGTTTTATTTTATATGGATCTTAAATGATTTCAAAATAAAAGGAGATATTTCTTTAAAAAGAATTTTGATTTCATCTATGTCAACATCCTTTGATGGATTTTAAGATTATTTGAAGTTGATTTATTATGATACAAAACTTCTATATTGTATTGAAGGTTTTGTGATATGTTTGACTGTGGATGTGCTATTTTTATACCATTCATAGTTTATTGTGAAAGTATTGACATTTCGTATGCTAGTTTTAATACGAATGTTTATGTTATGTTTAAACCTTTTCATATGGGAATGCATTGGACTTAATAAGTGACGGGTGGAGCCCGCTATAGCTCCTCGATGCATCGGTAGGTCTCATGAGACAAACTAGTGTCTTGGCACAAGGCCTTGACAAAATCTTATTTGTAGTCTTGGCACGAGGCCTTGGCTATGTGGTTATGATAGTCTGGCATTATGCATTCCAACATTATGAAAGTGGTTATTGATTTTTGCATGTGATTATTCGATTAGTAGAATATCCATGTGAACAAGTAAATGACATTATTTCATTTTACTTTTGCCATACTATGTTGAAGTTCAATTTTAAAAGGCTTTTGTTTTAGTAATTCATTGCCTTAAATGTTTATAATTATTTTGAATGTTCCGCTATATTGTTATCCTTACTGGGCATTTGAGCTCACCCCTTTTCTATGTTTTATTTTTCCCAGGTAGTGAAGAAGTAAATTATGAATGACTTGCAGGGATATTATGAGGGGTTAATAGTGTGGATATGAAGACTTTGTTGTTGTAGTAGTTTTTTTCACTTTGAAATGTAATGTAAAACTTTATGATTATATCTAGTGTTTCCAAGGCTACTAAACCAATCGGTCTTTCGGGATTTGATCTTTCTTGTGATCATGCCAATGTTATGTAATTAATGCACCGACTCTGGGTAGCTGGGGTCGGGGCGTTACAGTTGGTATCAGAGGAAGTTTAGTACAAACCCTGGAAGCTAGATTTAGATAAACTCTGATTAGAGCACATAGACCTAAGATGAACTTTGAGGATTAGTATAGAAGAACTTCCTAGAATTTTGGTATTGTAGAGACTTTGTGAGTTTTCCGAGCAATACATCCCTGTCTGGATACGAGCAGGTAGAGGCGGCTCTGGCACAGATGTACCTAGGGGTAAAACCCGAAAACACCGCTTTGAGCTAGACTCGAACGGGAACTGGTGCACGACAACGGGCCTTGCTGCACTCTTGGTTACGACACTCCCGGGGGATATGCTTAGGATAACTCTCACTTTCTTTACAAATCATTATGAAGGGTTTATGAGTATATACTTCCTCAAAGAAAACATATTTATGATTATGGATTATATCCATAGATAGTTCAATTTATGTTTAGTGTTTTATAAGTATGGGATTATGTATTTTGATGCATAAACTGATCTAGTTTATGCCATTTTTTAGAAATGGAGCCTAGTGGAAGAAATGGAAACTGTATCAATGCACGCACTCCATGTAGGGATTGCCCTCCTGCTCAAGATAATTATAGTGGGGCTGGTGATGCAACTGGTGCTGATCAGCTAATCACCGTACTGGGACAACTTACTCAGGTTATGAATAATAACCTTACCCGTATGGAGCACCCTGATCCGCAGCGTGGAGGATCAATGTTAGATCGATTCATGAGACAACAACCACCAACGTTCAATGGGAGTACAAATCCCTTAGTAGCTGAGCAATGGATATTTTCCCTAGAGAAAATATTTCAGGCTTTGGGGAGTAGTGAAAGGGAAAAAGTTACCATGGCAGTTTACCGCCTCACTGGAGATGCTGATCAATGGTGGTCATAGATTAAAAACATGAAGTAAGATGATGAAGTATCAAACATGGAATGGAGGGAGTTCAAAGATCTGTTTTTAGAAAAATACTTTCCTCGCGACCATCGAGCAGATATGGAAAGACAATTTCTGAGTCTGAGACAAAAGGAGGATGAGAATGTCACAAAGTATGAGGATAACTTTACAAGGTTAGCGAGGTACGCTGGTGATTATATTCGCAACCCAAGAAGTAAGATTGATCGTTTCTTTGATGGGTTAAAACCATTTCTCCGTCGAGCATTAGTCTCACAATCCTTTTCATCGTACGAAGACATTGTCTCATGTGCTATCAAGACCGAAAAGGAATTATCTAAGTCTTATGACTTTAAAGCAAAGCAAGAGAAGAAGAGACCTGCTGATCAATCTGGGAATGGAAATAAGGGGAAGAAGGGAAAGGTTGAATATCCATCTTGTGGTAAGTGCGGGAAGAAACACCCCGGTGCTTGCCTGAAGGGAATGGGAGTCTGTTACAAGTATGGTGAAAAAGGCCACCAAGCTCATGATTGCAAGGGGAAGAAGGAAGCTACCAACTTTCAGTGCTACAATTGCAGGGAGATGGGGCATTATGCAAATGCATGTCCTAAGCGTCAGGAGAACTTACCTCAGAAAAGGCCAAGGGATCAAGGCCAGGCTTATGCTATCACTACTGCTGAGGTAGAAGCTCCGAAAGACGTGGTGGCAGATAATTTAATGGCTTCCTCAAGTTTAGCAAATGCATTATTTGATTCTGGATCATCGCATTGTTTCATATCTTCACAGTTTGCTAAGAAAATTAGATATTTCCAATTTGATTTAATAAGGGAGTTGTCAGTCAAAACTCCTAAGGGAAGTATCGTTGCAACAAAGTTTTGTGAATCAGACCCCATTAGAGCACATAAATTTTCTTTATCTGCTGATCTCATCGTCATACCTATGATCGAGTTTGATATAATCCTCGGTATGGACTGGATTTCGGACTATGATGCGAAGATTTATTGTAAGAAGAAAGAGGTTACGATTCTTGATGACAATGATAAGGAACACCTTATTTTTAGAGCAGAATCGTCACCACCTAATTCTTATTTAGATCCACCCCCTGTAGCTCAACTTAATTCAATTATCGGGGAGGAAGAGAATGAAATAACTGTCGGTGAGGAAAGGAATGTTCAAATAGAGGATGTACCTATTGTGAAAGAATTTGTAGATGTATTTCCGGAAGATTTACCTGGACATCCTCCAGAACGAGAAGTTGAGTTTTCTATTGATTTGATTCCTGGATCAAGGCCTATATCGAAGACCCCTTATAGAATGGCCACTGTAGAGCTAGTCGAACTAAAGAAACAACTAGAGGAATTGAGTAATAAGGGATTTATTCGCCCTAGTGTTTCTCCATGGGGAGCCCCTGTTCTTTTTGTTAAAAAGAAAGATGGATCTATGAGGTTATGTATCGATTACAGGGAGATCAATGCTATAACGATAAAGAACAAGTATCCCCTACCTCGTATTGATGATTTATTTGACCAACTGCATGGACTCAATACTTTTCAAAGATTGACCTTCGATCTGGATACCATCAGTTGTGTGTAAAGAAGGAAGACATTCCGAAAACAACATTTCGAACCAGGTACGGGCATTACGAGTTTACTGTAATGCCGTTTGGATTGACTAATGCACCCTCTGTATTCATGGATCTGATGAATAGAGTTTTCAAGGAGTATCTCGATGAATTTGTGGTGGTATTTATTGATGATATCTTGGTATACTCCAAAACCTACAAAGATCATGAAAATCACTTGCGCATTATCTTGAAGACTCTGAGGAGGAATGAATTATATGGAAAGTTTAACAAGTGTGAATTCTGGCTTCAGGAGATTTCTTTTCTTGGCCATATTGTCTCTAAAGATGGAATCTCTGTTGATCCTTCTAAGACCAAGGCAATCCAAGAATGGCCAGCACCTACGAGTATAACTGAGGTACGTAGTTTTATTGGTTTGGCAGGTTATTATCGACGTTTCGTCCAGAATTTTGCCCGATTGGCTAACCCATTAACGAAGCTCACACGTAGAGGGGTTAAATTTGTTTGGACAAAAGAGTGTGAAGAATGTTTCGAAGAACTGAAGAGAAGATTAGTCAATGCTCCTATATTGACTCTACCATCGGGGAATGATGGGTTCGTTATTTATAGTGATGCATCAAAGAAAGGACTTGGCTGTGTCCTTATGCAGAATGATAGAGTTATTGCCTATGCATCACGACAGTTGAAAATTCATGACCAAAACTATCCTACTCATGATCTCGAGTTAGCAGCAGTGATCTTTGCTTTGAAAATATGGAGGCACTACCTCTATGGTGAAAAATGTGAGATTTATACTGATCACAAGAGTTTGAAGTATATTTTCTCACAAAAAGAACTCAACCTGAGGCAAAGGAGATGGCTTGAATTACTCAAGGATTATGATTGTACGATACACTACCACCCAGGGAAGGCAAACAAGGTGGCAGATGCTTTGAGTAGAAAAGACCATGGAGTTTTGAACAATATGAGAATTGAAAGGGATCCAATTTTCATGGAGCTAGTGAAGATGGACATGGGAATAACCAGGGAAGGTGAAACATCAATGCTTTTTCAAATGGTTGCCAAACCATATTTACTAGAAAGGATTAAGAGTTCTCAGACTGATGATGAAGAATTCCAAAAGAAGATTAAAGCTGTGAATGATGGGAGATTGAGAGACTTTGCGTATGAAGATGGAATTTTGAAATTCGGGAAGAGACTTTGTGTTCCCAATATACCTGATCTAAAAAGGGAATTGCTGGATGATGCTCATAGTTCCAATTTCTCTATACACCCTGGGAGCACCAAAATGTATAGAGATTTGAAGGAACATTTTTGGTGGGACAACATGAAGAGGGAGATTGCTGATTTTGTGTCAAGATGTATGGTTTGTCAACAAGTGAAAGCTGGAAGGCAACAGCCTGGAGGAGTCATGAAACCTCTTCCCATACCGGAGTGGAAATGGGACAATATTACAATGGACTTTGTCATGGGGCTACCAAAGACTCCTAGAAGGAACGATGCAATATGGGTTATTGTTGATCGTCTTACCAAGTCAGCACATTTTCTTGCTATAAGAGAAGATCTACCCCTGGAACGTCTAGCAAGACTATACATTAATGAAGTTGTGAGACTTCATGGAGTACCCCTATCGATTGTTTCTGATCGTGATCCACGTTTTACTTCAAGATTTTGGAAAAGTCTTCAGAAATCCCTGGATACTGAACTTCATTTGAGCACTTCTTACCACCCTCAGACAGACGGACAATCAGAACGGACTATTCAGACCTTAGAAGACATGTTGAGATCTTGCTCACTTGATTTTCAGGGTATGTGGGATCAATATTTACCACTAGTAGAATTTTCCTATAACAATAGCTTCCATTAGAGTATTCAGATGGCACCATATGAAGCGTTATACGGAAAGAGATGTCGTACACCAACCTGTTGGGATGACGTTGGTGAAAGAAAACTTGTAGGCCCAGAACTGGTGGAGGAAACGGTGGAAAAGGTGAAGGTAATCCAAAATCACATTAAAGCAGCTCAAAGTAGGCAGAAGAGCTATGCCGATAATCGAAGGAAGGATTTGGAATTTCAAGTCGGAGATCATGTTTTCCTGAAGGTATCTCCGTGGAAGGGAGTCATACGTTTTGGTAAGAAAGGTAAATTGAGTCCCAGGTACATCGGACCTTTCGAAATTCTAGAACGAATTGGGGCTGTAGCTTACCGATTGGCAATGCCGCCAAGTCTCTCCAAAGTTCACGATGTGTTCCACGTATCTCTGTTGAGGAAATACATGCCTGACCCAATGCATGTACTCACCTATGAAGATTTAGAACTGGAACCCGATCTGTCTTATTGCGAAGAGCCCATCAAGATTCTTGATACGAGAGAACAAGTGCTGAGAAACCGGACGACGCGTCTGGTAAAAGTTTTGTGGAGGAATCATAAGATGGAAGAGGCAACGTGGGAACCCGAGGAACTTATGATGAAGAACCACCCGAGTCTTTTTATGCAGTAATACCCTAGAAATTGCGAGGACGCAATTATTTGAAGGAGGGGAGAATGTAACACCCCAAGCTTCTACGGTACGTTTCCCTTTGAATAATGCGATAGCGTGTATTGTACGCAACCTCGAGTTTTAACACACACCACAACTAATTAAACTAGCCGTTGTGAATAGTAATACCTAATTTTTGAAATTATATATATTTTATATTTGAAAATGGACTTCATTTTTGGACTCGGAATATCGAATTTAGCCTAAGGTGAAATTTTGGTACTTTTCGGATAACTTTCATATTTTGATGAATAGTGAAAATTACTAAATTTTAATTAAAAACAACTTTTTTAATCAAAATAATTAATAGTGATAAATTATGAATTTCAGTAGTTTTAAAGTATATTTAGAATATATTTTTACCATTTAATATAATGTTGGTCATTGGACATAATTTTACAATTAAACCGAACATAAACAAGTGTCAATCTTTTGATAGGTATTATCTCTTAAAAACACGCTTTTGGTTTTGACAGCGGGAATTAATTTTAAATTAATTTCTGCCACTTCTGTGTTTTGAATTTAGGAAAATGGATTCCATATTTGTAATCAGGATGTCCAAATTATGTAAATAGGTAACTTTTATTTTTAGACATTTTGAATAATTACTGCGGTAAATATTTTATTTACCATGGTTAAGGGTAAATCCGGTAAATAAGGGTTAAAAATATAATATTATAATAATACTAAATTACCCTAAAAACGTGTCTTAACCCTATTGGTTGATAGATGGTCGACCATGGGCATCTTTGTGTCAATTTTGGGACCCCATGGATCCACTTGTAAGTGATAATGACACATTATATTAATAATGTTAAAATAAAAATAAAAATGGCATAAGCTTACATCTTTTAGAAGAACAATTTTTACATAGGGTTATACATGTTGGATTTTCGATTATAAATATTCATTAGAAAGCTAAAAAGATTTCCTACATGATGATATTTTATTTCTAATTTTTAGACATCATATAAGTTAAATTATTAATGACACAATAATGATGCAATGTTTACCTCATTAATAAATCATTTAAATAAATAAGATTATAATGATTAAAATATTATCTAAAACCTATCCAATTCTTATTGGTTGATGTTATTTAGAATATGAGTCATCTTATCTTCGACCTCAATGATTTTTGGACCATTATAAACCGAATACAAATATATTATAAAGTAATACTTTCACACTTTCCTAAAGAGCCCCTCCTCTCCCTTATAAAAGGAGACCACTTCTACTCATTCCTCACACCTCTCAAGCCACTTGTCTCGTCCAAACTCTGCCCAACTAAGCTCCCCACATCCCTCTCCTCCTCCTTGAAGCTTCCCCTTAGGCAGAAATCATTTCAATAAGTCCTTCGGTTCCAACCAAAGTGAGTTACCTAAATTAAAGGTAACGATTTCTCTTAAATTATTTTCATTTATTTTGCTTCTTCAACCCCCAAACTCTTTTTATTTCCTTTCTTTTGTAACAACACCAGTATCCAAAATATACTAGGATGTTGTTATAAGAAGGATTAAAACTACACATACACACAACTCCATCTAATGGATGATGAACATAATGTTTCTGTGGATGGCAAACTAACACCTCACGAAACGATGATTGTTCAAAAACATCTTACCGCCTCTCATTGTGGCCATTATGATGGCACTGTAATTAAATATGATATTAATGATATATATTTTATATATAAGCTTCTGTAATTCCATTTTATTTCATACCATTATTCGTTTCATGTTGTATATACATGCGATAATTTCATTTGAGGAAGTGCGGACTACCGCCCCCTTAAAATGATATGACTCGTTCATACCACACATGGAACGTATAAAGGATGGTGTTAATGAACTTAAGTAACATATATAAAATATTATATTATACTGGAATAGTAATATACCTATGTATCATTTGGATTTGATTCTTTTAAAATAAAAATTAAATGGAAGTAGCGTTCGTGCGTACGTACGGACTACCGTCTCCACGAACGCGATGAGATTCATTCTCCATCGTATCCATTAAAGTCTTATTCTCATTTTGGGGTTAAAAATAATGTTAATATCATTCTGATTATGAATAAGATATAATCTATCCATTACAAACATGTCTTACGTAACCAAACATTTAAGAAGAACGAATCGATTATCACCCGAAACGGCGATAATACTAAGATATTATTATCAAATCAATATTAAAAGATCATATATGATATCATATTAATGTATATGATTCTTTTATAATTTAATAACAATTATTTAACCATTATACAGGAGGTTAACCTACCCCAACCAAGGAAAAGTACAAGGTAAGGGTTATTTCACAATCTCTTCATTATCCGATGTTGTTTATATGTAATAATCTACTGGGATCTCTTTATCATCCACATCCATGTTTCTTAAAAATGTATTTCAAAACATTTTTACTATTTACAAGAATATGGGTTAAAGTCATTTATACCCTTTTTTGACTTTTTATAAGAGGTTTATAAAGGAATCTTTCCGTCGTTTTCAAAACAAGGTCCTTTTTAACCTTTTCGACAGAATTGAGGTAAGAATGTTTTTTTTAACTTATACGGCGGGTGCGGTTATTTTACGCCGTTATAAAATCTTCAAAGCTTTCCTTACAAGCTTATAAGAATATTTTCAAAGAAAATGTTTTATTTTATATGGATCTTAAATGATTTCAAAATAAAAGGAGATATTTCTTTAAAAAGAATTTTGATTTCATCTATGTCAACATCCTTTGATGGGTTTTAAGATTATTTGAAGTTGATTTATTATGATACAAAACTTCTATATTGTATTGAAGGTTTTGTGATATGTTTGACTGTGGATGTGCTATTTTTATACCATTCATAGTTTATTGTGAAAGTATTGACATTTCGTATGCTAGTTTTAATACGAATGTTTATGTTATGTTTAAACCTTTTCATATGGGAATGCATTGGACTTAATAAGTGACGGGTGGAGCCCGCTATAGCTCCTCGATGCATCGGTAGGTCTCATGAGACAAACTAGTGTCTTGGCACAAGGCCTTGACAAAATCTTATTTGTAGTCTTGGCACGAGGCCTTGGCTATGTGGTTATGATAGTCTGGCATTATGCATTCCAACATTATGAAAGTGGTTATTGATTTTTGCATGTGATTATTCGATTAGTAGAATATCAATGTGTACAAGTAAATGGCATTATTTCATTTTACTTTTGCCATACTATGTTGAAGTTCAATTTTAAAAGGCTTTTGTTTTAGTAATTCATTGCCTTAAATGTTTATGCTTATTTTGAATGTTCCGCTATATTGTTATCCTTACTGGGAATTTGAGCTCACCCCTTTTCTATGTTTCATTTTTCCCAGGTAGTGAAGAAGTAAATTATGAATGACTTGCAGGGATATTATGAGGGGTTAATAGTGTGGATATGAAGACTTTGTTGTTGTTGTAGTTTTTTTCACTTTGAAATGTAATGTAAAACTTTATGATTATATCTAGTGTTTCCAAGGCTACTAAACCAATCGGTCTTTCGGGATTTGATCTTTCTTGTGATCATGCCAATGTTATGTAATTAATGCACCGACTCTGGGTAGCTGGGGTCGGGGCGTTACAATGAGTGATTGATTTATCCCTATTATTCATGAGCCCGTTTTGTGATACGTGGGGCTCCATTTCATCAACAAAGGAAAACATCATCCTATTACTGTAGACACACCTCAGTCTTTGCCTAAAGTAGTCAATCTGGGCATAGACCGAAGTTAACCAATCCATACTAAGAATGACATTATAAGGCCTAAACGCAATCTCCAAGAGGTTCCAATTGAAACTCCTTCATTCAAGGGAAATTTCACACAATCTTCTTAGATGCGTAATCAACGGGTCTCCTCCCATAGGTGTCTCCAAGCATAAGGGTTGAGTCAACGACTCTACCGGAATATCATGAATTTGAACTGGACATGTGGAAAAGAAGGAATGACTAGAACATGTGTCTATGAGTATGGAATATAAGGTAGAGAAGACATAGATAGTAACTTGGATCATTCCTAGAGACCATGGGTCGTAAGCCTCGACCCCATGCATTTTTTCCTGCCACTATCCCCCCACTCCCTAAGCCAGGTGCGAACCTCTTAGGGAGGTTGGGGAAGTAGATCCAAACATCTTCCATGATCTACAACACTCCCTACACCTCTCGCATGTACACCTCCTGGCAGGTCTGTATGCTCCACTCTCTGCCTCTACCTAGGTAGTCCATCCACCGCCTCCCTATCAATAGCTCAATTAGTTGGACAGTCTCTAGCGATATTTCCTCTATTGTTGAACATGTAGCATCACCTTTCCCTATGCTTACTATATCCATACTGAGAGCCCTGAGCTATTGATCCCCTGTACTAGGTCCTCCTGTGACATCTCCCACGTCATGATATTTGTGCCTGATGTCATTTACCTGTGGTCGAGGTCTCCACACCTGTTTACCTACTACTGACTGCCACATGATGCCTTTGAACTACTAAGAAGCACTTGATCACCATGTCCCACTCAACCACTCCATCAATTGTCAATATTAATTGAGGAATGAAACTAGCTTGGATGTCCCACTGCATTTCTCTCTTGAAGGTATGAGCTCTAAAGTTATATTCCCCGACCATATCCATCAAGTACCTGGAATGGTTGGTGAACCTTAATGAATAGTTTTGCACCATCAAACTGCCATGCTGGAGCTTAACTATCTTCTGGTTTCACACTTCTCTCATCGTTACTCGAGATAAATCTTCTCTAAGATTTTCTCAAACTACTTCCATTAATGAGTCTCCACGTCATGAGTCTAAATGGTCAAAAACTACCATCGTCATGTCGATCCTTGAAGGAGGCTCACTCCTATGATCACCATATGGTCTACTGGTGTCCTCACTAGATAGAAAACTCTTTTCACCACCTCAATCCAGTCCTTAGACACATAAGGTTTGGGCTCTCCTAGAAACCTGAGGGTTCTCTATCTCTGAAACTCATGGGGTGCGCTCAACATGTGCTCCATGTCTGTCAGTACTACAGGTACCACGTGCTTCTCCACTGGTGGTGGTATAGCAGGTTCACCACCTAAAGGCAACGCCTTGGGACTGTTCCCTATATCGAAGCCTCATTTTTGTGGGTTCATCCTCATGATTGAGATATTGAATCCTAGTAGGAATGCATCATAGAGGAATCATGTAATGAAAGAAGATATACATTGGTCAACAAGAATATCAAGATAGATGACACAAAAGCACATGAAAAAAATCCATTACAATATGATACATGTACACTTATTTTATTTCTTCATCTATTGTTTTTAGGTAACGATTGTAGAAGAAGGTTATCAAAGTCTTTGTATATGGATATGTCGGCCACCTTCACAAACACTAGAGTCCCTACCCTGAAAGCTGAACTCGGAACTCTTGAAACTATTTCCCCAAACCAATATCATAGTTTATTAGTCCAATGGTAGAACTGACCCTCTCCAATACCTCTCTGTCATGACCCATCACAGTGGGGTCCACATCACTACTCCCCAAACCTGCCTACAAAATGTCAGGGGTTGGTGACTAGAACCATGATGGAATAACATTAACATGGGAGGTATTTCCAAACTACTTTAACACATGTACACATCTCCAAGAATAAAAAAGTTGAAAATTAAAACCACAAAGAAACCAAATGGATGTATACAATTAAACACAACCAAAATGGTATAACTAAAATAATTGAAAGAAGTAAACATGGCCACAATACATGCCCACCATAATAAAGAGTCTGTAAACAAAAAATTCGTACCTGTAAGCAATAATGTAGGTACTGGGACCACTGATCGTCGTCATAGGAACAACTAGGCCATCAAGGAACTCAGAAAGTATGTTCCTGTCCTGGTCTTCCAGGAAATCCATCAAAAGGTCGCTGGTCTACACAAGACACGACATGTGCGAAAAGGACTATGTAGGGGTGAGTATAACAATACTTAGTAGGGGACCACAAAAACCAAAAATAAATACACAATGTAATAGTATAGTTATCTTTACATAGTATATGTCTACTGTACATATAACAAGAGAAACATATCCAGTATACTCAAATCCCAAACCCATAGTCTAGAGAAAAGTCAAACCAACCAAATAATTACAGTAGAGATTCAGTTCGAAGATTCTACTAAGTAGTCATCTAGGAGAACTCACTCCACGAGTCTGATAGCTCTAATGATGTCTCTTCAAGAAGTACAATTCATAAGGAATTTCCTTGAGAGAGATAGATGCACTTATAGATCTGAAGTGAGAAAATATACACTCATTCTTGGGAAACACACTCTTGATTGTGAAAGAGTCACGATACATGGATAAGGATCACTACCAGGGCCTTGTAGGATATGAAGACTCATCCAAATTCAACCTTCTATGTAGGGGATTTGGGTCTTGTAGGATTGGTCATGTCGATACCTGCCTCTACCTAGGGTTAAGAATAAATAGAGGATATCTGTCTAGGCCTCTCAGAGGGATACTTGACTATATATTTGGAATTCAGGCTGAAGGGATCATATCCTATAGATTGATATGATACCTAAATTTCAGGGAAATGTGCAAGGGGAAACTAACCCAAATGTATCCTTTACACGGAACGATGGACATGAGGACCAAGTGATGTATAGAGAAGTACATAATGTGTAGAAGGGTCACACTCCATGTCTTTTGACTGAGATTACTTTCCATGTACAACGGCCCATGTGGTAAGTGTTGTCATGTTGAATATGGTATACATGGAATGTAAGATAACAACACACCCTGTTCCACTACCCAGGGAGGACTCCTTGTACGATGTCCATGTTCCCACACACGGCTTCGACCTGTGTGTCCCAGATAGTGTACTGGTACATGGGGTGGTCTGTACATCTGACCACGCATGGTCATGTGGTGGAGTACAATCTATGTACTCCACCCTATGTCCATGTATCATTCATGATACATTCCAAGTCTGCGTAAGGACCCATATTCTGTGTGAAGATGGTAACATGTTGTTTTAGTGCTCCCTGTCGCCTGAAACTCCAGATGCCACTAGGTTGGACCTACATACCATTTCTTCCCAAGGAACACCTTGTTCTGTACCCAGTGTAGCGTGCAACCCCAGAAACCGCCATGCCGGTCCCACATGGTGTGTTCAGCGAACAAAAATAAATGTTCTACAGATTTTTGAAGAACAAGAGGCCTCCATTGATCTTTCGATGCATGTTTCAATGATCCGTTTTCAATAAAACTCAAGATCCATGGTCTCCCCACTATTTCATTGCTGTTTCGCAAGGTTTAGGGCATTAAATCATCCCTGAATCCAAATTTTGATCCCCCACGTGAAGGAAAGTCAAAGAACAATTTTTCTCGATCAAAGACAGTCCATTGTCCACCATGGTTGTCACACCTCTTCTAGGTCATCACGATGTTTGATTTCTGATTTGGTATCATTCCATTGCAAAACAGGTTCACAACGATCCATTGTTTTTGCCCCATGATGAATGCAAAGAACGCGGGGCAGGGAGGGAAGAAATCAATAAACAAATGAGGAACACACCTATGCAATCCTTCATCCCAGCATTGATATGCTCTCGTTAATGGTTTAACAAGTGAATCAAAACAATAATTCATCAATCATCAAAAAATTAATTCCTGAATCAATAAACCAAATGAAATGGGATACAACACCCTCCTAGAATAATGCATGATCTGTGGATCAACCTGTTTGTTGGTTGATCTCTATTCATCATTTAGTTGATGAATGGGGAAACAAATCAAAGCATCAAAACTCCTACCTCGATTCAGTCGGTCAAATATCTCTGTTTAGCATTCATTAGAGAGGTTCCATTGAATCTGAGGTGTGTCAATAGATTCCTCTGACTTCGACCTCCAATAGTTTCACCTCTATAGCTCCTATGGTAGTCATCTATTCATAGGGTTATGTGGCTAACCCAATGAAATTTCCATAAGAAGGTATTTAAAGAGGAGGAATTAGGTCCTTGCATCATAAAGGTTTTAAAAATAAAATAAATTATTTATTTATTTTATTTCTTTAAAAATATATGAAAATTAACTTTCGCAGCTGACATTTGACGGTCAATGTTATGCCCCACCAAAGGCAAAGACGGTGTTCTTAATGCAATAGTGCCCTCATATTTCTGATATGGGCACCAATTTATTTGTTATTAAACTTTTATTTTGGAAAACCACTCATTTGATCTATTTAGAGATTAATTTATGTTGTCAAACTTCCTGGGAACCCCATATGTAACACCCTGCACCTACCTCATTGTCCTGAGGAGGCGGTGAGGGATACCTGGCCTTAAGTGACGTTCCCAAGACTCCAAAGGCTAGCAATAAATGCTGAGGAATTCATGATCAAATCGGGGAATGTTTTTCCCTTAAGACAAAACCAACCAAACCATCCATTAACCACCACTATATGATGCATGTAAATAAAAAAATCAAACCTGAATTCCCAAAAGACAACCAACTCGTACCACAATACAACCCAAAAAACAATACAACTGGACATGTCTTCACCACATCAAAGTACAAGCATAAACCAACAACCAACACCACGAGCCATGACACCACCATAGCTCCACACCAAGCTCCAAGCTCCAAGCTCCAAGATCTACAATGACAAAAAAACGAACCACTAAAAAGTGAGATTCCTTACATTTTCCCATGTCATGGTAAATGACATCGGCAAAGACACCAATGTGCCAAATCAGGGGGTGATTACTAAAACTCAGTAGGTTTACCTGAAATGACTTCCCTACACATGCCACTAGGATAAAACCGTTAGCACATTAATATAAAAAAATTTATATAAAATAATCACAAGTACTACCATTTCCATAAGCCAAACATACCCTTACTAAGCCATCACACACAAACCATGCAACCAAGGGAATTCCAACCAAACATGCCACAAGCCATTTTAGCATTCACACACTCGCACAACAATTTCCCACTTGCAAAGCAATGCACAATAGAAAACCAAAACTACCAAATGGTGGAGCTTCCGTCCAACTCGTTCACCCATTCACACCTACTGGTACTTCCTGACCACAACCAAATGACCGAGCTTCCTTCCAACTGGTTAACCCATTCACAACTAGTGGCTCTTCCTGACCACTTATCCTTTGATGGTGGCCCTTCCATCCACTATCCATCCCCTTTTTATAGTGGTTCTTCTCACCACTTCAACCCAACATTCCCATCAAGCAATAAACAAGCATATGACCCGCCAAGGTCACAACAACATGCAGTCAACCAATTCCATCGCATACCAATCCACTTAAATAAATCGTCCATTTATTAAAAACCATTTCCCATGAAAAACCACATTTCAATAAAAAAACATCTTTATTGAAAACCATTTTCCACCCACCATTTTCCCAAATCAATATTAACAACCCATTTTAAAATCCCTATTTTAAAATCCACAATAATAGTATTTCACCCTAAAACCCCCTTTCTCGCCAAATATCCCCAAAACATCACCAAAGGGATTTCCAACCTATTTGGAACAACAATCACAATTAATTTCATGCATAAAAAATTAATTGTAATCAAACACAACTATTTCTAACCATGTGGAGTCGAGAGAGAAGCCACCTACCTTTAGGGTTCCCGAGAAATCGACCCACAAGCACTCGCACCTGAAATCCGGTGAACGCACCACCGAAACCTCTCTAGACCCCCTTCTATAACCATCACAAGCCATAAAATCATCATCCAAGGCAACCACAACCCTAGATTTATATAGAACAAGTGTAGATCTTGAAAACCAAGAATGAGGGTGATTTGGATCTTGAATAAACCACAAGAAAACCAAGAGGAGAGACTTACCCGGGAGAAACCACCTTTAAATCACCACGAAACCCCTTTGAATCAATTCAAGAATTAGAGGAAGATCACCTTCATCCCTTGAAGACCCAAGATCTAGACACAAAAAGTGTAGATCTAGAAAACCAAGAAAGAGGGAGATGTGGATCTAGAGGAAACCATAAGAAAACCATGATGAGAGGCTTACCTGGGAGAAACCACCATTAAACCTCCATGGAACCCCATTGAATTGCTTCAAGAATCAGTGGAATATCCCCTTCAACACCTGAGGACCCAAAATCTTGAGTGAGGCTCAAGTGGGAGAATATTTAGAGAGGAATGAGGCAATCCCGAGTGAAATCAGGTTTTAAAACCCTATTTTATGTGGCCAAACGGTTAGCCTGCACGGATTGGAAAACCGTGCGCTAACTATGCCCACAATACTTCCTTGAGAGAAAGGGTTTTCATGGTTTCCTCTCACGGTTTGGAAAACCATGCGTAGGTCGTGTGAAGCCTACTCCCTCCCCTTTACAGTTTCCTGGAGCATCCTCACGATTTCCCCCAACCGTGCTCAAACCGTACTCTCTATGCAAAGCCTCCAAACTCATTCAAAACCATTCAAAACTATCCCAACCTCTTCCCAACACATCCCATGCACTTTAAAAACATAAAAAGTCATAAAAAAGGCTACAAACCTCAAACCGGGGGTGCTTTATTCTCCCCACCATTGGACTTTCTGTCCTCGGAATGCAATGAACCCGCCCTTTGCCGAAAGAGCTCGTGCCACTGCTCGACTATCTCTTTCTCCCGCTCCCAAGTCTCCTATTGAATCAAACCATGATACTATAAAAAACTAACTAAACTGATGCTTTTACCATGCAAGACTTTCTCTTTCCTACCCTCAACCCGCACTGGCACGTGCAGTAATGAAGCATCCATTTCTAGTTCAACATGGTCCCATTCACATGGTCACGATCCGGCTGATACTTTTTCAACTGTGACACATGAAACACATTTTGAACTGCACCGAACCTAGGTGGAAAATCCAAACAACATGCCACCACACCAACCCATTCAATAATCTCAAAAGGTCCAATATACCTCAGAGATAACATTACCTGCTTCCCAAACCGATGATGTCCCAACCTAGGAGAGATCCTCAAGAAAAAATGACCACAAACCTCGAATGAAAAAGGCCATCGATGAGGATCCGCATAGGATTTCAGATGGCTCTGATCCATCTTTATTCTCTTTTTAATAAGCTTCATCTTATCCGTAGTCTCCTAGACAAGGCTCGGTCCAACCATCTAGGACTCACCTGTTTCCACCCTACATAGTGGAGGATGACATGGCCGCACATACAACGCTTCAAACAGAGCCATATGTATGGATGCCTGATAAATATTATTGTATGAAAACTCAACCAATGAAAAGTGATCCTCCCACAAGCCACCAAAATCCATGACACAAGCCCACAACATATCTTCTAGAGTTTGTATCATCCTCTCGGATTGACCATCCATCTGAGGGTGATACAACGTACTCATGGTCAACTTAGTTCCAAGGGCTTGTAGTAAGGATTTCTAAAAATGAGATGTAAAACATAGATCTATATCGGATTCGATCGAAACTAGAGCACCATGACTCTTTAACACCTCTTGGATAAAGATTTTTGAGAGATCCTCTACCATATGAGATTCACGAATTGGAATGAAATGGTCTGAATTCATTAGCTAATCCACGATCACTCAAATGGCATTGTGAATTATGACCATTCTTGGTAGACCTATGACAAAATCCATCGCTATTCTCTCCCGCATCCAAAAAGGGATTTCTAAAGACTGCAAAATTCCTACTGGCCTCTGATGTCCGGCCTTGACCTGCTGAAATTCCAAGTATCTCAAAAAAACACAGCCACCCTTCTTTTCATACCAGCCCACCCTAAGTTCTCTTTCAACGCTTTATACATTTTATGAATTCCATGATGAAAAACCCACCTGGAATGATGATACGCCCTCAGAATATCATCCTAACAAGAAACTAGTATAACTATCCAATTCTGAAAACACAAAACTGAATTTCCATTCAGTTTCCAAACCTCAATGGTCTCCCCACCATTGAGTCTTTACCCCATGGTCAAACACTCAAAATAATCTATATATTCCTCTTTAACCAAGCCAACCAAGTCAGTAATCAACAAAACTATATAGAGGATCACTCTATCTCCCTGGTCGTCACATTCCAATAGCACATCAGCTATAACCGACATCAACTACCACTGGGCCGATGCATGTTTCACCATCTGAGAAAATTATTTTCTACTTAATGCATCTGCCACAAAATTTCATTACCTGGTGTGTTCATTAAGTCAAAAAGAAACATCTGGAGATATTCCATCCATCACCTTTTCCTCAAGTTCAAATCCATTTAAGAGAAACTGTGCTTCATGCTCTTATGATTAGTATATACCGTGAATTTTTCACCGAAGAGATACTGGCGCCACACTTTCAAAGCATGCACCACTGCTACAAATTCCTAATCATGAGTTGGGTAGTTCTTCTCATTCACTCTCAACTACCATGATCCATATGCAGGCACATGATTCCCTTTCATGAGTACACACCCCAACCTTGATCTTGATGCATGCCAATACACCACGTACCCTTTTCCTAGTTCTGCAAATACCAAGATTTGTGCCGAGGTTAGGCGACCCATTAGCTCTTTGAAACACTATTGACACTGTTCATTCCACTGGAATGGATTATTATTTTTTGTAAAAGCTGTCATCAGTGAATCCAAATGTGAAAAATCACAATCAAAATTCCAATAATACCCAGCTAGACTAAGGAAACTCTGTATCTCAAACACATTTTTTGGTGGTTTCCATGAGATAACAGCCTCTCTCTATTTCAGATCCACTATAACACCCCTTTCAGAAATTACATGGAGAAGAAAAAAAACTTCCTATATATAAAAGTAACACTTTGACAATTTGGTATTCAACCGATGATCCCTCAAGATCCCTAGAACTGTCTCCAACTGCTGCTCATGCTCCACCCATGTCTATGAATACAATCTAATATAATCTACAAACACCACCACAATTGAATCTAGATATCTCTGAAATATCTGATTCATCAATGCCATAAACACCGTTAGAGAATTCATGAGACCAAAGGGCATAACCACGTATTCATAATAGCCATGTATACTTCTGAAAGCTGTTTTTGGAATATCATCCTTCCTCACCTGCAACAGATCCACCACTTCTGGAAGAATACTCTTTTCAAAACCCTCTAGCGATTCCAATGACAACACCGCCAACTGATATGATAGCGTGACCACTATTGGTTCCAAAAAAACTCATTGAACCCTTCCTTTTATGCCTCTCTCCCATAAGGAGATATATAATTCTATCATGTGTCCTTAAAGATACCGTTCACGCATCGTAGTCAATATGGGACTTAAAATCCACCAGCCAATCCATTCCCAGGATTACATCATACCCATTCATCTCAAGAATTGATAAATTACACATTAGATTATCCTCACCCACAACGATACAACATGCTCTACACAAGATGGTTTGACTCTCTATTCGACCCAGAGGAGTTTTATGTTTTAAAACTATGGGCATCATTTCTACCCTTAAACCAATCAAATCAACTACACATGCAACAATAAAAGAGTGTGAAGCACCTGTATCAAATAACACTTGCATCAAGGTATAATTTAAAAAGAATAGTACCTCACACCCTGGATGGTCCCGAATGATCATCCACCACTACCTGCTCAGCTCCAAATACATTCTGGCTTTCCACGCTCTGCTCTTTATTGCCCTACTGAGGCATCGTGGTATTCCGAGAATCACCATGTCCCACTTTACTCTACTGAAGAGGGGTCTGCTGCTATCCTCGTCCCATCGAAGCATACAACATCTGTGATCCCTGAAATGTAACACGTGCACCCGAACATGGAGCATTTTGACAATAACGCTATGGATTACCCATCTGCTTACAATTATGACATGCTTGAGGGTGTGTCATACAATCTCTCTTGATGTGGCTTGTCGAACCACACTGAAAACATCATTGTTTTATATGGGGCTTCAGAGAAAGATTCACTGATCCTGCCATCAGATTATATTCCATACTCCCCCTGGGAATAAGTGTACCTCCTACACTTGAACCCATCGTTAGAGTTCCCACTATTTCCCATGGGTACCACCATGCATCCTCCACCCATAGTTCCCAACAGATCCTGATCTTCCATCGAGGCTCTAGTCACCATCGTTGTGTAATCATCTATACACAGTACTGCTATCTTTGAACGGGATTCATGCCTTAAAATTTCATCAAATATCAGTGACTTAAATGATGGGCTTCCCACCACCTCGGGTGTAAACCTCACTATGTTCATAAACATTGCTGCATACTCTGTCATAAACATAAACTCTTTCTTCAAACTGAAGAAATCAGTCATACGCTGAATTATGAACGTATGTGGGTAGAATTTTTTATTAAACAATTCGTCAAATTCTTTAAACATCACAACCTGGTCCTTCCCTGCTTGGACTACCAACTCCCACCACTGTAGGGCATGATTTGCCAACATATACATGGCTAACTTCACTTTTAACTCTACCGGTGATCCCAACAACTCAAAAATCTTGTTCATTCTATTCAACCATGCTTCTTCCCTCTCTGGCTCTGAATCACCCATGAAGATGGGTGGATTATTCTTTTGAAGCTAAAACGCATGATCCATATTCCTTGGTTCATCCATTTTATTTGCACATTCAACAGCATGTGTAAGGCCCTGACCACAGTTACCTAGAGTCGATGCATTATTTTAATACATTGGCATGATTACAGGGAATAAAGTCCTAAAGGACCGATCAGTTTAGCAGTCTTGGAAAATAGATTACATACATGAATGTTACATTACACTTCATTACATACAAAACAACATAAATAATCATTCACGAACGTCATTATTCCCTTGGAATAACCCTGCATATCAATCACAATACACTTCTTGGAATCATGGGGAAAATAAAACATAGAATGGGGTGTGCTCAGATGCTCATTAAGCATAACAATACAGAAGAAACCTTCATAAATAAGCATTAACATTTAAGGCAATGTATTACTAAAACAAAATCCTTTTAAACATGATCTTCATCATAATATGGAAGAAATAAAATAATGTAATTCCATTTACTTGTTCACAAGGATATTCTACTAATCGAATAATCACATACAATATCACTAACCACTTTTATAACAGTGGAATGCATAATTCCATACTATCCTAACCACATAGTCAAGGCCTTGTGCAATGAATACAAATAAGATTTTGTCAAGGCCTTGTTCCAACACACTAGTTTGTCTCATGAGGCCTACCGATGCATCGAGGAGCTATAGCGGGCTCCACCCGTCACATACTAAGTCCAATGCATTTCTCATATGAACAGTTTTAAACATAAAATAAATATTAGTATTAAAACTAGCATATGAAATGTCAATACATTATCCATAAACCATGAATGGTATAAAAATAAAACATCCACAATCCAACATATCCCAAATCGTTCAATACAATATGAAAGTTTTTTATCATAATAAACCAACTTCAAATAAGCTTAAAATCCATCAAAGGATGTTGACATAGATGAAAATGATCAGTAAAATGATTTGATAAAACCTACCCCTTTTTCCTGAAATCATTTAAAAGTATCAAAATTTATAAAGGATTTCATTTAAAAGATATTTTTTAATCAAAGTGTCTCATAACACTTTGAAACTTTTGAAACGAATTATCATTTCAAAGCATTCATGTCCAAATAAATAAATAGTTAAAAATCAATTTGATATCATGGACATTAATTAAAAGAGTTTAGAAACATAAATATTTAAAATATTTAAAATGGTGTATTAGTAAAAAGTCCCTTAAAAATAATCCCATTGAAAACCCTTTTATGAATCATGGACATGGATAATAAATATGTCCCAGTAGATACTTACATAAAACAACCTCGAATAATAAGGAGATTGTGAAATTAACCCTTACCAATTTGGTTACATACGAAACATACACCCCATGAAAGAGGTTTCATACAATGAATATGTAAATACACAAAACATAAAGTGTATTATACAAAGAATAAAATTATGGGCAGTACATACACCACACAAAAGGTAATAGTGGCAATATGGTATGAATCTCACGTGAATAAGGAGTGAGATGAAAACCCTTTACCTTGCACTTTTCTTTAGTCAAGGGAACGTTTAACCTCCAGTATGAAGACTATATTATTCTATTAAATTATAACAGAACCATATTAATATTTATTATATCATAAATTATTCATTTATGACTTTATACTACCCATTTAAAAATAATTTCCATGTTATAATAATATTTCGGGTAATAATCGCTTTCTTTATCGTACGTGTTTTAACTTGTTACTCTTGATTGTATCACTTAGATCATGATTTAAATACTTCCAGAATATAAAACATGATTTATATATCATATATATTTATAATATAAATATGTATAATAGACGTACATATGAAATGGAAAACACCGTTTATGGAGACGGTAGTTTGTACGGACGCATAAACGTTGTTTCCGTTTTCATATAGTATTGAACAGAAGTAATAGAATAAGATATATGAAAGTACATAAATAATTATATATAAAAATATATATATCTCTAGTAAAATTATTATGTCATGTATTACATACTTATTATTAATATATATTTTTATAATCATTGATGAATTGTGAACTTGGAAATGAATATCATCATGTCGTGGAGACGGTAATCCGTACATACACACGAGCGAAAATATCATTATTTTGATATTAAAATAATATATAATTGGATGGTATATCATATATAAATAATCCTTATAATGTTATATTTATTATTGACATCAAATACACATCATTATTATACCCATCCAAATAATAATGTATTTAATAACAATTACACCACGACGTGGAGATGGTAAGCCGTACGTACACACGTATGGTGACATATCATTCAATGGGTGTATAGAATAATGAATTTGGTTGTACCCTAATTATAATAACATTGAAATATATAGAATATAATGTATTTATTATTTTAGAATGAATACAACAAAGAAAAAGGAAGTGGAAGAGGAAAGGAACTTGAAAGAGGGTGGTGAAATCATTACCTCTTCTTCGGGTTCTTCATATCGATTTTATCAAAAGGGCTCCATTGGATGGCTTTATGATCAAAATAATGACTCTAGGTTTAATGGAGGATAGTTGAGAGGGTATTTGGGCAGGGTTTGGGCGAGCCAAAAGGCTTTGAATGCGTGAATTAGTGAGAAGGTGGAGTGCCCTTTTATAAGAGCGGTGAGGGGCACCTTAGGAAAAGCTAGAAATATTATTTTATAATAAATTAATATTAGTTTTATAATGGATCCAAAGTGGATTATTTAAATTTAAAGGTTGGGATAGGTCTAAAACCACCCAACCAATAGATTTTAGACAGGTTTGGATCACTATATTAACTTTATCTTTTAATTTTAACTCTTAGTTAATTAGTTTGTCATTTACAATGTCACTTTGTATTTTTATCTTATATAGTTAATAAACATACTATATACATCCAAGAGACCCCCAAGTGGTTCATTAATGATACACCTATCAGGATATATGTCCTTTGGGAGAACCTAAGATTTTTAGGAATATAATATCAATTAATAATATAATATTTGTTTTAAAAACTCATTTATGTCAATTTTGGCACTATTGTGTATTTTATTTTTGATAAATTAATAAAAGAATTATTCCTTATAAAAAAAATTCATATAACCAATACTAATATGTCATAGTAACATATAAAATTAATGGAATTCATAAAAAGTCTCAAATTACATTTATTTGGGTATTTGTAATATCAATTATCTTAATCTTTCATTAATATGGTAATTACTCCATCATCATTGTGTCATAAATAAATTAAATTATTTAATGTCTAAAAATTATAAATAAAATACCATTATTTAGGAACTATTTTTTTATTTCAATTTTGCCTTTACATTATATTAATTAATCTAAAATGTCATTATCATTAATAATTAGATCCATGGGTTTCCCAAAAAGACCCAAAGATGACAATGGTCTTCCATTACTCATCCAATAAGGTTAGGACATGTGTTAAGGTAATTTTGAATTATTACAATATTCTTTTTACCTTAAATTACCCAATTTACCTTTAACCACGGGAAAAAAAGTAAAAAGTTACTATTCACAAAAAATTATATTTATCTTATTAAACCACATTTTACTCCTTGATATTAATAGTGTCTCTCGTAATTCCAAAATTCAACTCACAGAAGCGGTAAAATTATGTTTTTTGTGAATTTTCAAATTCTCCTAGGAGGTAGGTAAAAGACGGTGAAAAGTTCAATAAAATTTTTATATATCTAAAATTATTATAAACTGACTCCAATGAATTAAAATGAACTTATATAAGTATTATGTATCTATTTTGACATAAATTAATTTAAATAAATAAAATTTAGTTTTAACCAATAACTCAATGTTTTTCACTATTCATAAAAAATTTATGTTTCTCAGAAAAATTATAGAAATTCGGCATAAGATATATTTGATATTATTAATTAAAAAATGATGTCTATTTTACCAAATTCAAAACATATAAGTTGCATTAATTAAATTAAAAATTAATTCCTATTGTCAAAACAAACAGCATGTTTTTAAGAAATAATAATTATCAAAAGATTGACACTTGCTTATGTCTAGTTTAAATGTGAAATTATGTCCAATGACCAACATTGGATTAAATGGTAAAAATATAATCTAATTATACTTTAAAATCACTCAAATGCATAATTTATCACTATTAATTATTTCGATTAAAAAAGTCGTTTTTAATTAAAATTAAGTAATTTTCACTATTCATCAAAATATGAAAGTTATCAGAAAAGTACCAAAAATTCACCATAAGCTAATCTCGATATTACGGATCCAAAAATGAAGTTCATTCTAAACGATAAAATGTTTAAAATTTCAAAAAGTGGGTATTTTTATTCATAACGGCATGTTTTATTGGTTGTGGTGTGTGTTAGAACTCGAAGTTGCATACAACACAAGTTAGTGTATTATTCAAATAAAATCATACTGTGGAATCTTGGGGTGTTAAATTCTCCCCTCCTTCAATAAATTGCATCCTCGCAATTTATGCTCGGTATTGGAAACTTGGGGTTGACATTTCAAAATATTTTAGTTGAAATCCCACATCCAAAAATGGATTAATGAGGCCTCCATTTAAAATAAAGAGTGGTTAGTATGAAGGTTAATGAAAATAAGTCCTACTAGGGTTCCATGTAGGAAAACATGGATATGGAAGATAAATCTGACCATCAATATCTGATAGAGAGTGGTAGAGAACATGTCTATGAAAAGGTCAACAATCACAAAGCCATAAATTTGTGATGATCTAAGGTACCATCTAGGACATCATTTTTGTTCTAAGTTACATTTCTTAATGTTGCGGAAATTATTTATGAGATTTGATAAGATCATAAGGAGATATACTAACTATATAGTTAGAGTTTTATCCATTAATAAATATCTACCACAATCTCATCTTTCACTCCAAAACATAATACAACTCAAAAATACTCTATTTATCCGAATCATATAGGGTTCCAAATATAATTAATTTATAATTCACATTTTAGACGCTTTTAAAAAAAGAAACTACATTATACCATCCAGGAACTTCATGTAGTCCAGTGGTAGGTGATAAAACCCAATCGGACATATGGTTGTGTTTTTGATTCCCGCAACTTTTTCCGATGCGACAGGTTGTCACATAGTCTGTGTGTTATCCTGTTATAAAAATACAAAAAAAACCTTTCAAACTTAATCCATTCCAACCTTTATACATATCCAAAATAAAACTATCCAAACTCAAAGTCCAAAATTTACAAGGAAGTTAAACACAATGAAGATCCTTTTTTCCATGTAATAACATGTTAACACCTTCATCTTTTATTTTTTTTAAACATGGAAACATCATGAATTACCATAAAACCTTATTGATTACATTCATGCTCCCGTATTCTTTATAGAATACTGGATATACTCATTCTATCCAAAAATGTTGTAAACTCCAACGATGAAAAATCATTAATCAGTTTCAAGGTTTTCAAGAATATCCGATATAATTTATTCAAAT
The DNA here is from genome assembly GCA_963277665.1 of Viscum album. Classification (NCBI taxonomy): domain Eukaryota; kingdom Viridiplantae; phylum Streptophyta; class Magnoliopsida; order Santalales; family Viscaceae; genus Viscum; species Viscum album. The sequence continues at coordinate 1,987,189,446 of OY728122.1, forward strand.
AAACCATCTCTTATTCCAAAATCACTTCCTCATTATCGGGACCGTATAAAGGATTATCTTTCCTTCAATCATGTTATTTACCAAAAGTGTAGATCACTATTATGTCACTTTTCTTAGAACCAAAAAATATCAAATCCTTATTAAAATAGTACTGCAGTACAGTCCTTATTTATCTCCATAATTCATATAAACAGTATATTGTTGATACAACACTCAAATGAAATAATCCTATATCAACATAAGAACTCTAGTCATTCTTATTCTTCTGAGGTATTTTCATTACATGATTATTATCCAATAGCATCATCTGGGGTATATTCTGATGATTTGGACATTGGTTCGCATAACATCCCAACTCCTTACAGATGATGCATTGTAAATTCGAAACTGTTTTCTTACCCTTGTAGTCACGTACTTGGTGTCCTTTTTCTCCACACATATAATTAACTCCCTTTCCCTTTAGGAAAGTTCCAAGGTATTTCTTCCCACAGTTATCACATATGGGAAAATTCTTCTTTTCTCTCTTCCCTTTATCCATCTTTCTCTCTTCCTTCCTTTTCTTCTCTTTCTTCCCTTCAAAGCCATAGGACTCAGAGAATTATTTACTTATCTTATTAACAGATGATACTATTTATTCATATGTTGAGAAAACATTATAGACAATTTCCCTTCTAAATGTTGGCTTAATATCATGGAAGATATGATCCTTTTTACTCTTTGGATCATATGTATTATCGGAGCTCACATTCATTTTACTGGGTGCAATTTCTATACAATGTCATACACTAGATTAGTTTATGAATCACAATACATAAATACAAACATGTAAAATACCTATCCTAAATTGAACAGTTTATGGATATTATCTATAATCACAAAAATGTTTTCTTTGTGGAGGTATATACTCATAAACCCTTTATAGTGGTTTGTAAATAAAATGAGAATTATCCTAATCATATCCCCCAGGAGTTTCGTAACCAAGAGTGCAGCAAGGCCCATTTTCGTGCACCAGTTTTCCTTCGAGTCTAGCTCAAAGCGGTGTTTTCGGGTTTTACCCCTAGTTACATCTGTGCCAGAGCCACCTATACCAGATCGTATCCAGACAAAGATGTATTTCCTTGAAAAACTCACAAAATCTCTACATTACCAAAATTCTAGGATGTTCTTCTATACTAATCCTCAAATTATTTCTTAGGGTAATGTTCTCTAATCAGAGTATATCAAAATCTAGTTTCCAAGGTTATTTATAAACTTCCTCTGATACCAACTGTAAAGCCCCGACCCTAGTTACCCAGATTCGGTGAATTATTTTAATTCATTGGCATGATTACAAGGAATGAAGTCTTGAAGGACTGATCAGTTTAGCAGTCTTGGAAAATAGATTACATACATGAATGTTACATTACATTTCATAACATAGAAAAAAAACATAAATAATCCTTTACAAATTTCATTATTCCTTGGCTTAACCATACATATCAATCACAATACACTTCTTTGAATCCTGGGAAAATAAAACATAGAAAGGGGTGAGATCAGATGCTCAATAAGGACAACAATACAGCAAAAACCTTCATAAATAAGCATAAACATTTAAGGAAATGTATAACTAAAACAAAAGCATTTTAAACATAAACTTCAGCATAATATAGAAATAATTAAATGAAGTAATTCCATTTACTTGTTCACATGGATATTCTGCTAGTTGAATAATCACATGCAGTATCACTAACCACTTTAATAATGATGGAATGCATAATGACAGAATATAATAACGACATAGTCAAGGCCTTGTGCCAAGACTACAAATAATATTTTTTCAAGGCCTTTTTCCAAGACACTAGTTTGTCTCATGAGACCTACCGATGCATCGTGGAGCTATAGAGGGCTCTACCCATCACTTACCATGTCCAATTCATTCCTCATATGAATAGGTTTAAAAATAACATAAATATTCATATTAAAACTAGCATATGAATTGTCAATACTTTATCAATAAACCATGAATGTTATAAAAATAACACATCCATAGTCAAACATATCACAAAACCTTATATACAATATGAATGTTTTATATCATAATAAATCAACTTTAAATAGGCTTAAAATCCATCAAAGAAAGTTGACATAGATGAAAATGATCAGTAAAATGATTTGATAAAAAATACCCCTTTTCATGATATCATTTAAAAGTATCAAAATTTATAAAGGATTTCATTTAAAATATATTTTTAAATCCAAGTGTCCCATACCACTTTGAAACTTTTGAAAAGAATTATCATTTCAAAGAATTCATGTCCATATAAATAAATCCTTAAAAATCCTTTTGAAATCATGGACATTAATTAAAAGGGTTTAGAAAGATAAATCATTAAAAAATTAAAAATGATGTTTTAGTAAAAAGTTCCTTAAAAATAATACCTTTGAAACCCCTTTTATGAAACATGGACATGGATAATAAATATGTCCCAATAGATACTTACGTAAAACAACCTCGGATAATAAAGAGATTGTGAAATTAACCCTTTCCAATTTGGTAACATACGAAACATACACCCCATGAAAGAGGTGTCAGAAACTGAATATGTAAATACACATAAATTAAGGTGTATTACACAAAGAATACAATTATGGATAGTAAATACACCGCACAAAAGGTAATAGTGGAAATATGGTACAAATCTCACTGGAATAAGTAGTGTGATGAAAACCCCTTACCGTGCACTTTCCTTTAGTCGAGGGTACGTTAAGACTCATGTATAAAGACTATAGTATGTTATTAAATTATACCAGAACCTTATTAATATTTATTATATCGTACTGTTGATTATCCTTTTCGTCACATTGTCTAAAAGAGTGGAAAAGAAAATTACTTAGAACAAAGTGATTCATCCTTTGAAGAAAACATAAAAAATCGACAGAGGAATGAAAAAGGAGTCAAAGGACCTGGTGTCACGCAAGTTCTCTTACAGTCGTGCAAGTATACTTGTGCGCCGCCTAATGGTTTAAAAAGTGACTTTCACTCCCTAAGTGAAAACCGCACAGGGTCTTCTCCAGCCTATAAATACCCCCGGTGGGTCCAGCATTTAAGAGAGGAATTTTTCCAGAATTCAGATACAGAGCTCTGAAGGCCCAAGTCTCTTCTTCAGGTCTTCCGAACACATATAAGGTAATTCTTTACCTAGAATGGAATGTCTAAACAAGAGGATTATGGTCTAAGTGTTAGAATTAACTAACACATATGTGCCTAGGTGTTTTACCCTTATGGGAAATTGACACACTTCTGCGCCGCCCTACTTCTTCATCATAACTTGCGCGCCATCTTTTGGAAAGCCTCTAGGGATAATTCTAAGGGAATTGGTCAAGGATCGCCCAAGTATTACCATTCTGGTTTACAACCGTGCAAGTACCCATGTTCCGCGCAGGTATACCTGTGCGTCCAGGACTAGCGCGCCCACACAGTACATGCGCGCCTACCAGGACATGTGCGCCCCAGTCTTTTTCGGTGCCTTTCTTGCCCATTCCATCTTTCTTACACTATTCCACCTCTCCTGTTCAAGATTCAGTCTTCAAGACATTCTTCAAAGCCATTTATGGCATGTTTTCTTGATTGACTTCCTTATCTAAAAGGAATTCTGTGGAATATTTCTCAAAACCTAGTGATTTATACATCTTTATGTCACTAAAGATTGAGATTTCATTCATTCAACATCATCCTTTAAGATGAGAGAACCCCTTAACTTAGGCCTCCTTTTCAGGAGTAAGTCCCAGTCATAATTCTCATTAATTTTGGGCATCCTCCTTTGGAGTAAGCCCCAAGTCCCTTAATTTTTCAAGTCCCTTAACATGGGCCTCCTTCTCAGGAGTAAGCCCCAGTCTTAATTTCTCTTAACCAATCCTAATTTACTTTTTGATATGGGTCTCCTTCTCAGGAGTAAAACCCAATCATAAGTCCCCTCCTAATTTAGGACTCCTTTTCTGGAGTAAGCCCCAAATTAGAGTATCCAAATCTATATAAAGTACATATACCATTATGGACCATGTTCCTAGATTTCTTCTCTAAAGTAAATCCGAATCTTCATCTATTTGGGCAGTCATACATACATCAACCCCACATCATTTCTTATGATTACATCTTTTATGGCACAATTGTCTGGTTTTACCAATACCTCTTGATTCTCACCCCGAGCATATCTCACATGAGCTTAGAGTGTAATAATAATTATGACATTTTTCATTGAGCCATCAATCATAAACATCATTCTCCCTTTCTCGAACTATGTGGGTTCTGATTCCTTTTCTAAAACAAAAGATACGTAGGTAGCCCATCAGCGGGTATGATCCCAACTCTGAAATAATCCATGTCCTTCTGAATGACAATAAACATCAAGTTCCCCACTGAGTGGCTTTAAAACCAGTATGGTCCTCATAATGGCCAAGAAAATTTTATGTATTAAAGGATACCATTGACTAAGAATCTCTAAACAAATATAGATGATTCTCTATCGATGAAGAACCTCAAATAAATATAAAAGATTCTCTAAATTTCCTACATATCAATCATTGATTGTCACATCTAAAGGAAAGCTCATTTTATACTTGGTAATGTAATAAGGATTCATAAACATAACTTAAATCTATAAAGAGAGTCCTAGAGTAGACAATAATTCCCCTCAAAATGGTATGATGAGTTCGACCTCCCATCCTCTCGACCAATGCAAAATCTTAAGAATCATCAGTCCACAACTAATGAGCGCCTACCATTGGATAGTATGTTCAAATGGATATGGAATCATTGGAAGTTTCTGGTTCTTTTAAAAAACCTGTTAGAAACCACTTGGAATGTTTGAACCTTAAATCGACAAGGTCATCCCCAATTCCAGAGGGAACCAAAAAATGTTGAACCCGACATGAATCCTTAACCAAGTAAAAATTATGTTTTGATTATCTGTTATTCCCCTATTTAGAACTCAATGAGAGGGCCAACAAAAACAATCATTGACATATGTGCTCATCCAAAAGATATAGTGGCTGAATTTATCTCGATTACATCTGTTATATCAAACAGGAACTCTTTTCCAAGATTTTCTGCATTCTAAGAAATGGATGATCTCATGTTCACACCTATGAATGTCGCTGCTGTGAATGCCACTACTACTACTCCTGGTGGATCGTCGTCCGCTCTAAGGATGACATCACCTACTCAACGTCTTCAATGCTGGGTATCAAACACACTGGTTAAGGAGTAACGTCAACATGGTACCATTCTAACTTTGGTGGCTGCCTGACAGGCCCTCCAAGTGAACAAATCACACCAGTTGTCTGGAAAACGACGACCAGTGATCAAGAAGTGGGTGGTGCTAACCACCGTCTCCAAACGTTTCGGGTTGTTATCCATGGTACACAATCACCATTCACTCCAGTATTTTGGGGAGGTGAATGAGAAGACCCCTCAGGGCCCTAATTCAAGCAGATATTAGTTCTTCCCAAAGGATCCTATTAACAATCGTCGTCGCAGTACGCCCTCAACATGATGAGGGTGTCGACTCCAGGTGTTTGGCTCAGGTTCCACGAACCCGAGCAGGGAAGAAGAATCGCCAGAGGTGAAATCCGGTTAACAATGAGAATGTTCTCATCTCTTCCATCTCTGGGGAAGTCCTCCAACCTAACTTGGTGGCAAGAAACGAGGAGGCATACACACCTACCAATTTTAATTCCGCTGTCTAGCAGACTCGTCTGGAAGCATCATGACAATACCACCAGGAAATTCTGGCAGAGTATTATAGGAAGGAACATATACCTATTTATATGTCATAATATTGTCAGTAGGCTCGTCTGACTACATATGATGGAGATCATCAACCATGTTCGATGACATGCAATCAACAGGAACATACACCTGCTAGTATTAATCAAGCCTACCAACAGTATCGCTGGGTAGTATTCAGAGAAGTCAGTCAGAAAGCTCCGAAGACAAACAAGAGCCAGACTCAACTCTCTACCCCTACATAAGAGTACTGTCAAGATTTACTGACAGGAAAAGGAGGACAGGAGTAGGGAAATACACCTACTCCAGGCACGGAATGGACGTATATCCCCGTTCCGACAGCTGAAGTCACCAAGCATATTATATCAATAGAGAATGATCAGAAGAAAATCCCTACTCATATTCTTGATGCTTTCCAGGATATTATAACAGCTTCAGCAATATCTCAGGTAAAGACACATAAATCTATCCCTACTAATGGAGTGACACATCAACAGTTCACTCCGGAATAGAAACACACATCTGTTCCAGTCCAAGAGGGTTGTGGGGCGTACTCCCCCATATCATACGGACAACTAAGTCAGGCACATACACCTGGTTTAAGCGGACATAATCAGACTAACCTGATCATTTCTCCTAAGCCGGCACACACACCTACTAAATTGAGTAAGATGGTATCTTTGAAAATGACCCGCCAAGAACAGTCAAGAAATCAAGAACCAATCTGTAACAAGTCCTTGCTCAATGTAGGAGTTATTGAAGCCCTCAGAATGTTATCTGTTGGAATGCAAGATTCTATTCCCTCATTTCCCAATTGTGGGAACATTAATTCCGAAGGGCTTCAACAGACACCTCCTCATGAAGGATTTCTTTATGACAATTTAGTCGATATCGAAGTTTCATCTTCAGATGAGATCCACAGGAACCCTCTGTGTGGTAAGAAGACCATGAAGCAAGAGATCTCATCATTTGGTGTAACCCACCATTGTGGTCCTCCCCATGATGATGCATTTCGCTGTGAAAGTCCTCTTCGTAGTAGTGATGCGCATTGCCTAGAAAATGCTCTAGTGGACAATGTTGTCCCGAGAAAGCCCTCTTATCTTGAGGCACTTTCAAATGTGAAGCCAGTCATGTTTGATGCTTCATCGCTAGCAGGTGAAATACTTTCTCAATCGGAAGATAGCCCAGGTTGTAGTTCATTCTCCGAACCACCCCTAAGTCATGCATCTTCTAGTTTTATCAGATATTTCTCTACAAATATTGTTGAATCCGATGAAGCAACAAGGAAGCACCAAATCTGGTCAAATCAGGTAGAAGAATCTTCATTGAATGAAAAAGAGGAAATCCTGAACAAGAGAAAACAACTGGCGAAAGGTGAAGTGCCAGTCATGTTTTGGCCTCTGGATGACTCTCAGTATGACATTCCAGAGATGTTGATGGAAGATGGAATTCATGATATTCGTCTCAACATATAGAAAACTCTTTGTCAGTTGAAAAAGAAAGTATTATCTTATGATGAACATGAAAATCATGTTAATATATTTGAAGGGTTAAAATGCTAAATTGACTTGGAATCTTTATCAGTCTCTCGATATCCGAAGGCTGAAAAGAAGCATAGAGCCCTTCAGCGTTCATGCCTTGGTGCACTAAGAAGATTGCGCCAGTAAATTTCCAATGCCCCATCTAGTATTCATATCAGAGGATGGGGTGTTCATGGAGCGCTACATTTCACTATTCTCTCCAGTCAGCAAAGCCCGCTGAAAATGGTCGCATGCAATGTTATTTCCCATGGACGAACATAGTCAATGGGTTCTGTTTGTAATCAAAAGCTTTCCCAAGAACATGCCTCAACTAGTTCTTCTCAAAATCACGAATACAGAGATAAAGCATTGAATTACTCATGAATAAAGCAAAAGAGAATATTGAACATGCCTCTCGTATAGAGCAAGCACATCATCATGTGATAGATGTGTCAGAAATCATTCAATGGTCTTTTGAACCGGGTGATAAAAGTGGATGCAGGTTGATGCATCCAGCTAATTTCAGGACTAACGTCCGTAAGATTAGGAGAGATTTCAAGAAAACCTCAGACATAGCATGTCAAGAGCCACCCTAGCTTGCCAGACTGGGGACTCTTTTAAACCAACCCTTGAAATCAACAAATAGGATTTGAGAAGTTGAGCAAAGACAGTAGAAACCGCCCCAGTCCACCGGACTGGGGACTTTTTCAAATCATCAATCCCCTCCTCAGTGAAATTTGGTCTTCTCTCGATTGGCAAAGAAGCCACAGGAGGAACGAAGAACAAAATTATCAAGAGATTCCCTCCAAATTACTGTTCGTCAAGAAGTTCCTAAGGGATCAAATCAACAAAAGTCAATGTATCATCAAACACATGGAGGAAGAAAATATCACAAAAATGGTGATAGAAGGGATGCAATTCGTTATGTATCAATCAATTTCATCAATGCCTTTGTTGGTGATCCACCAGATGAAGCTCATTTAGAGGGATCAGATGAAGAGGTTCCTGCCCAAGAAGGTGTACACACAGACACAAATGAAGAAGGTGTGCGTACACGAAATCAAAGGATTACTTAGAACCTAGGTAATCCTTCAAGTAAACTACATCCCCCACTCTGAAAGGGATCAATCAAGGGGAAGGGAAAGAATCATGTTACATATCCTTCCTCTGGGGAAGTCCAATCACTTTCACTAGAGCAAAGATTTGTGCAACAAGAGGAAGAAATGAAGGAATTGAGGAGGTTGAATGCAAAACTACTTCAAGGTAGTCTTCCTCCTAAGCGTGCTGGAGTCAGTCATCAAAGGGAATATGTTGCAGCTACTGAGATGGATCAAGATTATCCTCCTCTATCAGTACACCCTCACAGGTCTAATCCTACGGGTCATGTGCAACAATAATTGGCAGTGCTACCATCAATTGCAGTACCAGCTGCTATACCTGTTCAAACACCAGTGGTTGCACCTGCATAGGTCCAAGTTCAAACAGATGTTTCTCAAAAGTTAATAACTACCATTGAGTCATTAACAGCTCAGTTAGAGACTATGGAAGAGAATCGTGAGTAGGTTCAACCATAAAAGAGAGCTTACCCTAAATGGGTAGATTCAGTCTCTCCCCAATAATGTTTTGGGAACCCTGTATTCCCTATTTTCAATGGACCAGGAAATCCTAAATAGAATTTGATGCATTACATGTCTTGTTGCGATCCTATTATGGGAACTCCATAGTAGCAAGAAGCAGTGAAACTCAGATGCTTCATGCGAACCTTGCAAGGACCATCTTTTGTCTGGTATACAAGCTGGAAATCCCGGTCAATTACCGGATGGGAAGATCTACTTCAACGATTTCTTCTTCAATTCAGCTCAACGTTGCCAAAGATAATAGTTTTTTATCTTAAAAAATGTAAGCAATGGGAGACTGAAAGAGTCTCTGATTTCATTGCTCGCTGGAAGGGATTAACATATGCCCTAAGATTAGAACTCCCTCAAGAAGAATTGTTGACAATCTGTGTGGAAAATTTGCATGATGAGTTACGCACACCGCTGATCCATGTAAAATACACAGGAGGGTTTCGAGACCTTACATCAATCACTCAACAGATTGAAGATTCTCTTATACAGACTAAGGATAAATCTCGTATAATTCCATCAGCTCCAGGAAGGAGAATGTGTAAAGCAAAGACTGCTACAGTTATGCTTAAACAAGCACCTGTACCTGCTTCTACCTCAAAACCTTCATCTTCTCGAAGGACTCCACCTCCTGACTGCCAAAAATAGAGGCCATTTTGTCAAGATAATAAAAGAGATCCAAGATGAAAACAATTTGAGGATTTGAGAAGAAAAGTTTACTCTTTTAGAAATGAACAATTTCCTGGTTATTTCATTTCTGCTATGGAAAATAATTTGGTTCAATTGCCAATGCCCACGAGGCCAAACAAGGAATGAGATGAAGATCGTCCCAATTCTTGCCCATTTCATCAGATGATGGGGCATCCCATCCAAGAGTGTTTTTTCTTCAAAGGCCTCCTAAAAAAGATGGTCGACTCAGGACAAGTAAAAATAAATGGCTATTCAGCCCAGGTAGCATGTGTTACTGCTACAGTTACAGAGGAGGTAGGTGAATGGAAAGAAGTTAAGAACAAAAATGCAGAAAAATATGATGATTGGATGGTCAGAAAGATGATCAACTGAACACATGCTATTTTGCAAACACAATTGAAGAAACCAATTGTGTCTTCTTCCATGAATAACGTAGCAAAACCCTCTTCATCAGATGTAAAATCCTCAAAGAAATGGCATGATTCAAAGAAAGAAAAAGAATCAGAAGAAGATGAGTATGTGTAAAATCCAATGTTGTCTTTGACTTTAGAAGATTTCATGCCATCTACTTCGATGCTACGGGCACCACCCCATCAAACAGCACAACCTAAATTGGATAGTCAGGAAGAGTCTTCATCAGATGAAGAGTTTATTTTCGGTTCTGTTATTATGATTCAATTAACAGATCCATATGCCAGTTGCAGCTTCGATTATGATGAGCCTGAATTCCCTATATCAAATAGAGGAATCAGAGGATGTTCTAGAGGCTCAGGATACAGGGGAGGATGTGGATCTTTCAGAAGCCACTATTCCAATTATACCTCTTCTAGAACTGTGTACGCAGTAGAAACTCGTTGTAGGGCCCTTTAGCGAGCTTAGTAAGAACAAGAAAGTTCTTCAACCAATAGCAAATTCAGTCCTGGCACAGTTATTCTAGAAGACCGGTTGAAGGTTCCATCTTCTTCCTCTCAGCAATTAAATGGATCTAATCAATCTAATCTTCAACTCCTATCCCGATGCAAGATGCATCAACTTCCAAAGCACTTACTTCCAAGGCACCTTCTAAACCACATGTTCCAGTTGGGAAACACAGACCTCTGGATCAAAATTATGATGTATTGAAACACCTAGCCCATGTACCGGCCAAGTTATAAATTCTAGATGCTTTGAAGTTATCAAAGGATCTTCAGCAAGCACTCATTGAGGCTTTGTCAAGTCCTCAAGAGTTTGAAACTAAAATTGCTAAAGATGAAGTCTATCATATAGAGAATAATCCTACAGAATGCCATGCAGTAATATTTTTTACTGATGAAGATGAAGATGATGTCGTGCATGGATATATTAGACCTTTTTACTTATCTAGAAATGTAAATGGCATAGAAGTCCGAAGAGCTTTCATTGACAATGGTTCAGGAGTCAACCTCATGCCCATTCATCAACTTTGTCGATTGGGCATCACGGAATCTGATTTATCTCCTTCTACCATGATGTAACAAGGATATGATAAAAATGAACAAGAACCACTGGGTGATGTTACACTTAGAACACAGTTTGGAGATCTTGTATCTAATTCAAATTTCATGGTTTTTGATCGAGATTCATCCTTCAACATCTTGCTTGGATGACCCTGGCTACATCAACATGCGGCTATCCCATCATCATACCATAAATTTCTCAAGTATTGTTTCGATGGTCAAGTTGGGAAATTGTATGGTGATAAGGCCCCATTGAGGACATGGGAGTCTTAATACATTGAGGAGGAATTCAATCACATGAAGGGAAAAGATAAATCCACAACAAGGGAGCATAGCAAAGTTAATGCTCCGTATGGTTTGGAAAAGATTCCAGTAAATCCATTTACACATGTGAGTACAGATTATGTGTTTCCTATCAGTAAAATTGACCAGAAAAACCCAAATCAAAATACTCTTATGGAAAGATCCATAATGTCAATTATGGAAATCGATCCAGACAACTTGGGAAAAATTGGTAACCCCCCAAGCAGTGATGAAAGCCCAAATGGTGACGTCTTCATTTCATCTACTGAAATCCAACAAGTTTATACTTATCCAATCAGGCCAGAAGAAGTTATAGCAACATTAGAGGTGAAAAATGATGTCTATTCACAATCCATAATCCCCTCTTTATTTCCTAAGGAAGGCCCTTCATCATCAATTGGGTCAGAAATGGAAGCTTCTTCTTCAAGATGTTCAAATGTTAACATCTCTTCTGATCATGGAAATTCTACTTTATCATATACTATGCAAGTAGAAACAGATGAAATAACACATGATGAAGAAGAACAAGAAGATCTTAGAGATGCTCCTCCATCATTTGAAGAGGGTATCTCTACCACCGTGGATGAACTCAGAGAAATAAATCTGGGTACAAAAGAAGATCCATGCCCCACTTTAATCAGTGCAGCCATGAATCATGAATAACAAGAGATGTATATTTCATTTTTAAAGAAAAATCAAGATATATTTTCTTGGATCTATACAGAGATGCCTGGGCTTGATCCTGATGTTTCTACTCATCATTTGGGTTCACTAGAAGAGCATCGAGGATTTAAGCAAGCCGCGAGAAGAACACACCCAACTTATTCTTCTAAAATTGAAGCTGAAGTGGATAATCTTATCAAATATATCTTCATCAGAGAAGTTCAATTTCCCAAGTTGTTGGATTATATTGTCCATGTGAAAAAGAATAATGGAAAAATTAGAGTTTTCATCGATTTCAGAGATCTTAGTCGGCATTTTCCTAAGGATGATTTCCTAGTTCTGATTACAGAACTTTTAATTGATGCAACAGCTGGCTATGAAGAACTTTCATTCATGGATGGATATTTCGGATATAATCAAATCCAAATGGCTCCAAAAGATGAGGAATCCACAGCCTTCAAAGCCCCTCAGGGTGTGTTTTTCTAGCGGGTAATGCCCTTTGGCTTAAAGAATGCAGGTGCAACATATCAGAGTGCCATGCATCGTATCTTCAAACACATTTAAGGGAAGTTTTTTGAATGATATGTGGACGATTTGGTGGTCAAATCCAAACAATGTTAAAATCACTTGGGATGATTTAAAAGTTATATTCCGCAATCTTCAACAACATAATTTGAAGATGAACCCCTTAAAATGTGCTTTTGGGGTAACCTCATGAAAATTTCTCAGCTTTGTTTTATGCCATCGTAGTATTGAAGTCGATCCTGAGAAGGCAAAGTAAATCTGTGGTATGTCACCTCCTTGAAATTTAAAATAATTAAGAGGACATCAAGGACACTTAGCCCACATTTGGCGTTTCATCGCCAATTTTGCAGGCAAAAGGTTACCCTTCACCAAATTGATGAAGAAAGGAGTCACTTACTAGTGGACTAAAGAATGTCAAGAAGCATTCGATATTTTCAAGAAATACCTCTTGAGCCCACCGGTACCTATGCCACCTATTGAAGGAAGGCCACTTATCCTCTACGTGACAGCTTTAGAGCAATCATTGGGTGCCTTTTTTGCTTAGAAGAATGATGCTGGGAATGAAAAAAGACTCTAATACCTCAGTCGGACTATGATTGAAGTAGAAACCCGGTATTCAAGTATTGAAAGTGATTCCTGGAATTAATCTTTGTAGTTCAAAAGTTGAGACACTTCCTGTAACATCATGAGGTTCAATTTGTATCTCGCAATAACCTTCTCAAATTCATCCTTAGTCGTCCAATGCTTACAGGACGTCTGGCAAGGTGGGCAGTTATTTTGCAGCAATTCGACATTCAGTATGTGTCTCAAAAGGCAATAAAGGGCCAAGCTCTGGCTGATTTACTAGTTGATCACCCTTTAGTGGAATACACATCTTCAGATATTGAACTCCCTGATGAGGAAGTATTCTCTATTCAAGAATTTCCTCAAGCATGGGAAATGTATTTTGATGGTGCTTCCAGAAGTCCAACAGGGAGGAAAATAGAAAATCCTAAATTCAAAAATGTTTTCTTAGTAATTGTGCTCTTTTATCCAAAAAAGGCAGTGTTACCTTATTCCTAATTGTTATGGGAAGGTGTTACCAATAATGAAGCAGAATACCAAGCTCTCATCACAGGCTTGGATTTGGCACTTCAAGCACAAGTGAATCACTTAAAGGTGAAAGGTGATTCAGACCTGGTAATCAAACAAGTCAATGGGGATTATGCCAACAGAAAATAAGAACTAAACCCTTTGTATGATTACGTCAGGGATTTAATGGCGGAATTCCCTTTGGAACCGACATTTTCTTATGTCCCTCGATCACAAAATGCTCAAGCTGATGCACTGGCTAATATAGCAACAGCTCTGGAAGATCCAAATCAGGACGAGGCAATCATCAGTATTGCCCACCGTCGTGCAATTTCACCTTATGTTCAAATCGGAATAGGGGAAATTAATGAAATTAGTCCCATTCCTGAACCGTATGGTCATACTATAGGATAGATGTCACCTATCATAGAATACCTTCAAAATGGATAACTTCCACCTGATAGTGCCGAGAAAGAAAAAATCCGGCGACGTGTGGTCAATTTTACTCTTTATGATAGCCCAGATCACCTAGAGAAAATTCTCTAAAAAGGTGGTTTTGATGAAGTTCTCTTCATTTGTATTGATGGAGAAGAGACAATGGTTGTCATGAAAGAAGTGCAAGTAGGAGTCTGCGGTGCCCACCAGTCTGGAGATAGACTGTCTGATCAGATTCGAAGGCTTGGATACTTTTTTCCTTCAATGATACAAGATTATGTTGATTTCACAAACAAGTGTCATTCATTCCAAGTACATTCCAACTACATTTATCAACCTCTAGAGTTTCTTTATACAGCTAAATACTCGTGGCCATTTTCCACATGGGGAATGGATGTGGTGGGACCTTACCCTTCAGCTACGGCCAAGCAATTTAAGTATATTCTTACTGATACTAATTTCTTTTCCAAATGTACAGAGGCAGTACCTCTCAAGGAAGTCAGTTCTAAATGAAATGTTGGCTTCATCAAGTCTATCATCATTACCAAATTTGGTGTCCCTCATACCATATTGATGGACACTGGCCCCAACATATGTTCATCCGAGGTGAAGAAGTTGTATCAAGAGTACAACATCAAATCCAATCATTCAACTCGGTATCATGCAGCGGCCAATGGCCAGATAGAATCCATCAACACGAATCTTTCCAATATACTGAAAAATATGGTGGATAAAGATAAGATATCATGGCCTGATAATATCTTTCATGCTTTATGGTATTATCGGACTACCACCCGCACTGCAACGCGGTCAACTCCATATTCACTGGTATATGGAATGGAAGACATCTTGCCCATTGATGTTCAACTACCCTCACTCAGAGTAGCTATTTGTGATCAGTAATCTACAGATGAACAATATCAAAAGTGGTTGAATGAATTGGAACAGTTATATGAGAAATGATTATTCACTTTTCACCACTTGGAAGTCTATCAGAATCAAATAGCACGAGCTTTCAGAAAAAAAGTTCGTCTTCATTCATTTACTCAGGGAGAATTGGTATTAGTTCTCAAGACACCAATGAAACCAGGAAATAAACCTCCCAAGCTTGAGCCAAAATACGAAGGACCTTACTCAATACATAGGGTCTACTCTAATAGAGTTTATTCGTAAGTCTCGATGGATGGAGAACTCATCACTACTCCAAAAAATGCCATATTATTAAGAAATATTTTGTATAAACACAAAATATATATCACCATGGTCTAGTATGACCTTAAACTGCACCATGGTCTAGTATGACCTTAAACTTCACCATGGTCCAGTATGACCTTAAACTGCACCATGGTCCAGTACGACCTTAAACTGCACCACCGTCCAGCAAGACGTTAAACTACATCATCAACGGTCCATGCACATGACCCTAAACTATTTTTACATATGTCCAACATGACGTTAAATTGTGTCCCCTTCATCGTCCTTGTTATACGACGTTAAACTATACAGCAACGGTCCATACGTCCAGCAAGACATTAAAGTGCATAACCAACGGTCCATGCATATGACCCTAAACTATTGGCACTTACGTCCAACAAGATGCTAAACTGTGAAAAAGTCCCTAATACATCCAACATGATGATAACTTGTGTACTCTTTTGTCCTCACATCATGACATTTAACTGCACAATCCTCTTTTTGTCCAACATGACATTAAACTGTATTGTCCCCATCATCCTAACTACATGACGCTAAACTATACAGAAAATCATTTAATAAACCCAACATGACATTAAACTATATTTTCCCCTACTACATGACATTATACTGTGCATCACCAATAGTCCTAAATACATGAATTTAAACTGCATAGTCCCTTCATATGTCCTACATGACATTAAACTGTGAATCGTTAAGGTTGTTGCTACCTTTTGTTTCTCACACCGAGTATGAATCACGTGAGCTTAGAGCAAACTTCAACCATAACACTCTCTCTAGGCTACTAACCATGTGTAAGTCCCAACACTATTATTTAGATCTTTGTCCCCAAGAACAACTTGATCACTAATTCATTCTTTAATTGAACTATGTAGACTTTTATCCTTTCTTTCTAGGCTTGGTACGTAGGCAACCTCCCAAGGTTCAAGCCAAAAATCAATCTCTTCACATCGGTTCACCTCCATCTCATACGATATAGATTCGTGAAACCGCCCCTATAATCAATACCTTTACATTGCTTCACTTTCATCCTTGCTATACGACGTTAAACTATACATAATTTTTGTCCAGTAACTCAATAAAATATAATATCCTTTGATACCCTCACCTGAGAGGGAATAATTATTTACATTGATTTTCAATCATGTTTCATTTCAAAGACTACGTGCATACATGGCAATACCTGAACCTTTTATCTTGGGTTAAACCATCATTGCACAAAAGTCCCCTTTCACCCTTCACATGTACGAACCTAATTTGTATAGAGGGTAGTTATATAACTACGTGGGATTGATTACCATCCTTATGGTATTCGTAGGAACGTTCGAGTGTCCCTCGAATCCATCCCCAAGTCTTTTGGGCCTAACCCCAAATTCCTCTTTTAGTCCTCTAGCAGAAAAGTCCTGATGAAAACACACACTGTGTATTTCTTATAATGGTCCAAGCTCTATGACCCTAAACTAATATCTCCAATCCTTTTCCCCACACGACATTAAACTGTATTTCATGAACTACGTATAGATTGATTCCCATCTTTATGGGATACGTAGTGAAGTCCAACATTTCCATTTAGGACCCAGCCACAACATGATTATGGTTAGCATTGATCTGTGTATCTTTGCATACATTGCACAATACCCATATTTGTGTGTCATAATCCTAACCTTAAATATTTTCAGATCTTCATAAAACTTTTCTTGACTTCTAGTTACAAAAATGTCAAATTTATGAGAATTCTTTTGCCTGACTATGCAACACGTGCCCTTAGGTGGCCTTGCATAAACAGTCTACATAATGGACCTGTCAGCCAAAAGATGCTATTATTTAACTATGCAGTCAATGACCTTAGGTGGCCCTTCATAATTCAACCCCCTAACGGGTTTGTTAAATACTGGTAACTTCATTCTTGGGAAGAAAGCATATTTTTCCTTATTTTTATTTATGAAAATATGTAAGGATCCGAAAAAATAGCCATCCTTAACATATTTGTCCCATATCCTTTTTCATGATCTGAAAGTATTCAAGTATATGGTTTATATTCTCCTTCCCTACATTTGGGTAAGACCTTAATAGGAGTGATATCCATCCAGTTCTTCGATAATATTGTTTGGAAATATCTTCTCCATATTCAAGTACCTCTTTCCCCATAGAAAACTCTATACTTTGGAAAATTTGATTCTCGATAAACTTTCACTTGCTTTTAAGCACTAGGAAAGTAAATTTCTGAGAGTTCTTTTTCCTGACTATACAACACGTGCCCTTAGGTGGTCTTGCATAAGTAGTCTACATAATGGACCGGTCAGCCAAAAGATGCTATTTATTTGACTATGTAGCCAATGCCCTTAGGTGGCCCTGTATAAAATCAACCCCCTAACAGGTATGTTAAACAATGGTAACTTCATTCTTGTGAACTACTTCTTCTAATTCCTTTTATATCTCTTTCATATCATTCCTCAGATTTAAATATTATTATGTCATAGTTTACATATTTTCCCTCATACTTGAGTATGGTAATATATTTTCAGATAAATTGTCAAGGAATTGAGTCAGTTCTAATTCATTTGGTCAAAGATATTTCGACCTTAAACGATAGCCTTTTTATGTCTCACATGAATGAATTTAAACTACCAATAACCACAAAGACTTCTGGTTTCTCTTTTTTCCTCAGAGTCAAATCCTCTTTTCTCTATAGATCCAACTTTGAAGGGGGACTTTGGTTGACGCTACTTTTTGTCACATTGTCTAAAAGAATGGAAAGGAAAATGACTTAGCACAAATTGATCCATCCTTTGAAGAAAACATCCAAAATAAAAAAAGGATTGAAAATGGATTCAAATGCACATGTGTGGCGCATGTTCCTTTACAGCTGCGCAAGTATACTTACACGCCACATAATGGTCATGCAAGTGACTTGTGCGCCCTAAGTGATAACCGCTCGGGCTCTTTTCTAGCCAATAAATAGACTCAGTGGGCCCCCCATTTAGAGAGGAATTTTTAAGAATTCAGATACAGATCTCTGAACGCCCAAGTTTCTTCTTCAAGTCTTCCAAACACTTCTATGGTAATTCATTACCTAAAATGGATGGTCTAAACAAGAGGAGTAAGGTCTAAGTGTTAGAATTCATTAACATTTGTGCGCCTAAGTGTTTTACCCTTAAGGGAAATTGACACACTTGCACGCCGCCCTAATTCATCATCACAACTTGTGCGCCATCTTCAGGAAAGCCTCTAGGGATAATTATAAAGGCATTGGTCAAGGATCTCCCAAGTATTATCATTCTGGTTTACAACTACGCATGTACCCATGTGTCATGCAGGTATACATGCATGCCCAGGACTTGCACGCCCATTTAGTACCTGCGCGCCTGCCTTGACTTATGCACCCCTACTTTTTTGGGTGCCTTTCTTGCCCATTTCATCTCTCTTATAACATTCCACCTCTCCTATTCAATATTAAGTCTTCAAAACATTCTTCAAAGACATTTATGGAATGTTTTCTTGATTGACTTCCTTATCTAAAAGGAATTCTGTGGATTATTTCTCAAAACCTAGTGATTTATACAACTTTATGTCACTAAAGATTGAGATTTCATTCATTAAACCTCATCCTTTAAGGTGAGATAACCCCTTAACTTTGTCCTCCTTTTCAAGAGTAAGTCCCAGTCATAATTCTCATTAATTTTGGACATCCTCCTTAGGAGTAAGCCCCAAGCCCCTTAATTTTTCAAGTCCCTTAACCTGGGCCTCCTTCTCAAGAGTAAGCCCCAGTCTTAATTTCTATTAAGCAGTCCTAATTTAATTTTTGATCTGGGCCTCCTTCTCAGGAGTAAAACCCAATCATAAGCCCCCTCCAAATTTGGGCCTCCTTTTCAGGAGTAAGCCCCAAATTAGAGTATCCAAATCTCCATAAATTACATATAACATTATGGACCATGTTCCTGGATTTCTTCCCTGAAGTAAATCCTAATCTTCATCTATTGGGGAAGTCATACATACATAATCCCTGCATCATTTCTTATGATTGCATCTTTTATGGCACAATTTTCTAGTTTTACCAATACCTCTTGTTTCTCACACCGAGCCTGACTCATGTTAGCTTAGAGTGTAAAAGTAATTATGACATCTTTCTTTGAGCCATCAATAATAAAAATAATGCCCCCTTTCTTGAACTATGTGGGTTCTGATTCCTTTTATAAAAAAGAATACATAGGTATCCCATCAGCAGGTACAATCCCAAATCTGAAATAATCCATGTCCTTTTGAATGACAATAAACTTCAAGTGCCCCACTGAGTGGCTTTAAAACTAGTATGATCATCATAATGACCAAGATAATTTTATGTATTAAAGGATACCATTGACTAAGAATCTATAAACAAATATAGATGATTCTCTATCGATGAATAACCTCTAATACATATAAAAGATTCTCTAAATTCCCTACATATCAATCATTTATTGTCAGATCTAAAAGAAAGCTCATTTTATAATTGGTAATGTAATAAGGATTAACGAACATAACATAAATATAACGACCCATACCCTACATACATTGTTAATACTTCAAAATTGAATCATACTTATTACAACATATGACAAAACCACAAAGGACCGTATAGGTATAGTGTCTTTAGAAACTGGGAAACATAAACAACTGGTTCATAAATCTTCTACAGTGTCTCCCATTTATTTCATCATATCTAGGGTCCCTTTTAGCATATTCTACTTAATATCCATCTTCCTGACCTGGGGAAAAGAAAACATAAAAGGGTGAGCTCAAATGCTCAGCAAGGGCAAATAAAGGAAATAAAAATCATATCATATCTTTTTGAAAATCAAAACCTGCAAAAGAGATCATAATATCTTAACATGGAATAAATCATATAAGTGAAAATGAGATCCCCATAATCATAACATAAAACTTGAAACTTTGTGGCATGAACACATAATCATGGAAAATCATTTCTTGTTAGTCATGACTCATTGCCAAGACTATCTTAGTGGACAAAGTCCCTTTCTGAACCGAGTTCACTCCTCGTTTCAGTCCTGTATCACTGAACCGAAATAACCTTCCATTCCAGCCATGTCTATCTCATGAGATATAAAATCTTTACCCAATGCATTGGAGGGAGATATAGGTCCCACCCATCTTATAATGAATCCTTTCTTATGTGTGCCACATAATCATAAACCATACATCATAGCGTAACCCATGTAATAAAAATGGGATTCTTAAACAACATGACATCATAAAACAATTCATATAAGATAAAGGAATTCATAAAAATATTTCCATCACAACACAATCAAACCAATGTAATAATAGGGATTAAAATAGAACCCTTTATTATCTTAGATGGAAAATAATTTTGAAAAAACACTTGAACTTCATTCTTGAGGAAAATATCCTTTCTACTTCAAAAACATTTTTTCCTTTCATAACATGTCATACAACTTTAAAATAAAAGAAGTTGATTAAAAATAAACATGAAAACTTGTAAAGGAAGTTTCTTGGAAATAATGTTTTAAAAATCCATTCATGCCGTATAAGTTAAAAAAAACATTCTTCGTACTTTTGTCAGAAAAGTCAAAAAGTACCTCGTACGAAAAACGACAAAAGATTCCTTTCTTATTCTTTACTAAAAACTCACCGAAGGGTAAAATTGGATTTAAACAATTTTAGGTGGATGGAAATAATATTACATATTTATGAAACATGGATGTGGATGATAAAATACACCCCAGTAAATACTTACGAATAAACAATCTCGGATAAAAATGAGATTGTGATATTTCCCTTACCTTAGGTCCGATTTTCTTTGTTCGTGTCCGAAGCTCCTCTTCTTTGGAACGCCTCTTTGAATCCTCCACTTAAGGAACTAAGATTGGTCTTTGGAGAAGACCAGGACCTCTAGGATTATTCTAGGGAAGTGGAGAGGAGAAAATGGCAGGGGTTGGCCGAGCTTGAGTGCTCAAATTGGTGTGTGGAGGAGGGGGAGGAGGTGCCCTTTTATAAGGGAGGAGAGGGGCACCTTAGGAATATCTCAAAATATTATTTTATATTAAAGTCAAAATCGGTTTATAATGGTTCCAAAGGGTCTTATTTCGAAGCTAAAGTGGGGAGGGGTCGAAATCCTATCAACCAATAGGATTTAGACAAGTTTAGGGTATTATTTTAACCTTATCAATTAGATTTAACTCTAAGTTAATTAATTTAACTTTTACCGTGTCTTTTTGTTTTCTTTCACTATATGGTTAATACACTTACTATAACATGCCAAACGAACCCCAAATTGTTTATTATTAATATATATATCTTTATCTAAGTCATTTGGCTGAACCTTAGATTTTTAGGAATAAAATAACAATTAGTAATATAATATTTGATTTAAAAACTATTTTGTGTCAATTTTGACACTATTTGATATATTATTTTTGTGAAAGTCATAACAGAATTATATGTTCGCACCAAGTTGATTAAATCAACACTAATATATCATAGTAACCTAGAAAATTAGTGGAATTCATAAAAAGTCTCAAATTACATTTATTTTGGTGTTTATAACATCAATTATGTCAATATTTCATTAATAAGATAATTACTGCATCATCTTTGTGTCATAAATATATTAAATCATTTGATGTCTAAAAATTACAAATAAAATATCATCATGTAGGAAATCTTTTTAGCTTTCTAATGAATATTTACAATTGAATTTATCTTATGTATAACCCCATATTAAAATTATTTACTTATTAAACTTTGATTTTAACTATTTTAACCCTTCTTTAAATAAATTAATAATAAATGTCCTAATCTAATCCAAGTGGGCCTAAATGGTCATATTTTATTCCTAAGTTTGTTTTTGGTCGAATTACACTTGTCCAATAGAATTAGGACATGTGTTAGGGTAATATTAATATCATATTTACCCTTAGTTACCCTATTTACTATTAACCGTGGTAAAAAAAAGTAAAAAGTTACTATTCACCAAAAAAATTATTTTCATCTCATTGAACCACATTTTAGTCCTTGATATTAACCGTGTCTCTCGGATTTTCGAAATTCCATTCACAGAAGCGGTAAAATTAAGTTTTATGCAAAATTCAGTTTTTTAACCTACCACTTAGTGGTTTCACTATTCATCAAAAATTGAAAGTTTTCTGAAAAATACCAAAATATCACCCTAGGCTAATTTCGATATTCTGAGTCCAAAAATGAAGTCCATTTTGAAAAATAAAATTTATAAAATTTCAAAAAGTGGTTATTACTATTCATAACGGCTAGTTTTAATAGCATATTGTTGTTTAGTGAAACTCGGTATTGCGTACGACGCAAGCTTTCGAGGAAGGTCGCGATTGCGTGTAAAGCAAGCCAAGCAAGTGTTGTGTAGAAAAAGATTCCTTTGATGATTTATATAACATAAAAGTCTCGGGTGTTACATTCTACCCCCCTTAAAAGAATTTCTCCCTCGAAATTCATCACTTTGTAACAAACAGATGAGGATACTTCTCCCTCATCATATCCTCAAGCTCCCATGTAGCTTCTTCAAGTTGGTGGTTCCTCCATAAAACTTTCACCAAGCGAGTGGTCTTGTTTCGTTGGACTTTTTCACTACGATCCAGAATCTCTATCGGCTGTTCTTCATAAGAAAGATCTTTCTCCAGCGGTACAACTTCTGAGCTGAGTACATGTGAAGGATCTGGTATGTACTTTCTCAGGAGAGATACATGGAGCACATCGTGAACTTGAGAGAGATTCGGTGGAAGCGCCAATCGGTAAGCTACCTTCCCAACACGATCCAGTATTTCGAAAGGACCGATATATCTAGGGCTCAACTTCCCCTTCTTTCCAAATCTCATAACCCTCTTCCAGGGAGATATTCGTAAGAACACTTTATCACCCACTTCAAACTCTAGGTCTTTTCTTCAGTTGTCGGCATAACTTTTCTGTCGACTCTGAGCTGCTCTTATGTGTTGTTGAATAGATCTGACCTTTTCTGCCATTTCATCAACGAGATCAGGTCCTAATAGCTTTCTTTCCCCAACTTCATCCCAGCAAGTTGGAGTCCTGCATTTCTTTCCATAGAGAGCTTCATAAGGAGCCATCTGAATACTGGAGTGAAAGCTATTATTATAAGAAAATTCCACCAAAGGTAGGTGTTGATCCCAACCTCCTTTGAAATCCATAGAGCAAGCTCTCAACATATCTTCTAGGATTTGAATTGTTCTCTCAGACTGACCATCTGTCTGGGGATGATAAGCAGTGCTGAAACTCAACTCTGTATCCAGAGTATGCTGAAGACTTCGCCAGAACTTCGAGGTAAATCTCGGATCTCGATCAGATATAATAGAAAGTGGTACTCCATGCAATCTTACCACTTCCTTTACATATATCCTGGCAAGCTGATCTAGAGAGAAATCCTCTCTAATAGCAATGAAGTGTGCAGACTTTGTAAGACGATCAACTATGACCCAGATAGCATTATTGCCTTTGGATGTTTTAGGAAGTCCTGTGACAAAGTCCATAGTGATGTTTTCCCATTTCCATTCGGGTATGGGTAATGGTTGTAACATCCCCTTAGACTTCTGTCTCTCAGCTTTAACTTTTTGACAAACCAAGCATCGAGAGACATATTCAGAAACATCTCTTTTCATGCCATCCCACCAGAAGTACTCTTTCAGGTCCCTATACATCTTCGTGCTTCCAGGATGAATAGATAATGATGAACTATGAGCCTCATCCAGCAGCTCATTCTTTAATTCGGGGATGGGAGGAACGCAAACCCGATTCCTGAACTTTATTATCCCATCACAATCAAGGTTGAATTCAGGAACATTTCTCACCTTCTTTTGTAACTCGACATCTTCTTTCTGTGCCTCTTTAATCTTCACATGTATAGATGGTTGAACATTCATTTGAGAAAGATAAGATTTTTCCCCTTCCATTATAATTCCAAGATCCATCCTTTGTAAATCCATAAATATTGGATCTTTTGTGATCCTCATCATGGATAAACTAGCATGGTCTTGTCGACTTAATGCATCTGCCACCTTGTTTGCTTTCCCAGGGTGGTAATGGATTGAGAAGTCATAATCCTTAATCAGCTCCAACCATCTTCTTTGACGCATATTCAACTCCTTTTGTGTGAAAATATACTTTAAACTTTTATGATCAGTATAAATATCACACCTTTCACCATAAAGGTAATGCCTCCAAATCTTTAATGAAAAGATTACCGCAACCAACTCCAAATCATGTGTTGGGTAATTTTGCTCATGGATTTTCAACTGTCGTGAGGCATAAGCTATCACCATATCATTTTGCATAAGAACACACCCCAATCCCTTCTTGGATGCATCACTGTAGATCACAAACCTTTCTCCACTACAAGGCAGTGTGAGCACAGGTGCACTGGATAACCTTCTTTTCAACTCCTTGAAATTCTCTTCACATTCCTCTGTCCAAACAAACTTAACTCCTTTCCGAGTCAACTTGGTGAGTGGATTAGATAATCGTGAAAAATCTTTTACAAAACGTCGATAATATCTAGCCAAACCAAGAAAACTTCGGATCTCAGTTACTGTGGTTGGTCTCGACCATCTTTCGATAACCTCTGTTTTTGCTTGATCCACAGATATCCCCTCTTTTGAGATTATATGACCCAAAAATGCAACTTTTTGAAACCAAAATTCACACTTGGTAAATTTGGAATAAAGCTTCTCCTTTCTCAGGGTCTTCAATATAATTCTCAAGTGATCTTCATGCTCTTCCTTGCTCTTTGAATAGACAAGAATATCGTCTATAAAGACTACCACAAATTGATCAAGATAGTCTCTAAAGACTCTATTCATTAGATCCATGAAGATAGCAGGGGCATTAGTAAGACCAAATGGCATCACTATAAATTCATAGTGTCCATACCTTGTACGGAAAGCCGTCTTTGGTATATCCTCCCTTTTGACCCTTAATTGATGATACCCTGAACGAAGATAAATCTTGGAAAAGTATTGAGCTCCGCGTAGTTGGTCAAATAAGTCATCAATGCGTGGGAGAGGATATTTGTTCTTGATAGTGATCTTGTTAAGTTCTCGATAATCAATGCAGAGTCTCATTGATCCATCTTTCTTCTTAACAAATAGAACAGGTGCTCCCCAAGGTGACGCACTAGGGCGTATGAATCCCTTATCAAGATTCTCTTGGAGTTGCTTCTTCAATTCCTGAAACTCAATTGGGGCCATTCTATAAGGTGCCTTTGAAATAGGCAAAGCACCCGGTACGAGTTCTATTGAAAACTCAACTTCACGATTTGGTGGAAGACCCGACAATTCCTCCGGAAAGACATCATCAAACTCCCGTACAATGGGCATATTCTTAATCGTGAGTTTCTCACCAACCATTTGAGATAAATAACCTTCATTTAGTGGAATCAATACCCATAAGATGGAAGAAATTTCCACTGGAAGGTTATGTTCATCCTTGCATTGGTATACGATCGTAGATTGATCTGGAATATGAAATGTGACTTCCCTTCTTTGGCAATTGATATGAGCTCCATGTAGAGAAAGCCAATCCATGCCAAGAATCACATCAAATTCCACTAAAGGAAGGATCACAAGATTTGCAGGAATCACTTTCCCACAAACTTTGATCAGAGAAGAATTATAAACTTTTGATGCGATTGATGTGCCATTAGGTGTTGTCACAGCTAACTCAACATCTAATTGTTGAGGTAATACGGTGATACCCTTAGAAAATTCTTCAGAAATAAAAGAGTGGGTGGATCCAGAATCAAATAAAACATTTTCTACTTTAGAGTGGATGGTAAGTGTACCTTTCACCACTTCGTTATCGTACTCCACATCGCTGATAGAAATTGCATGTGACTTTCCTTTGTCTTTAGCCTTAAGATTTTGTTGACGTCGACCATCATCCTCAACCCTTGGATTTGGGCATTGATTGGCATAATGCCCCATCTCCTTGCACTTGAAACATTGAAGTGTAGTAGGTTCATTCTGTGTATCCCTTCCTTTGTTTGCATCATTAGACATCTTCTTCCCATTATCA
This sequence comes from Viscum album, assembly GCA_963277665.1. Taxonomy (NCBI): domain Eukaryota; kingdom Viridiplantae; phylum Streptophyta; class Magnoliopsida; order Santalales; family Viscaceae; genus Viscum; species Viscum album. The sequence goes on from OY728122.1 coordinate 1,987,215,802, forward strand.
CGGCATTCAAATGCCCGATGACCTTCCTTTCCACATTTAAAACATTTACTTGTCCCTTTAAGACAACTCCCTCCATGTTTCTTTCCACACTTTGAGCATAAGGGAAAGTTCATCTTCTTTTCAGTGTGCTCTTTAGAGTTTCCTTTGAATTCCATCTTCCTCTTCTTATCAAACCCATGTGACTGATGGGTTACTCCAATCTCCATCTCGACTTTGAGAGCACATCGAACGATTTCCTCGTAGCTATTGAAGTCCCTTATGGCTAACGCCCTTCAAAGACTTGGTTTTAAGCCACTAAAGAATCGATCGATCTTACTCTCAGGTTGGATAATAATACCAGAAGCTTACCTTGCAAGTCTTGTAAAATTTGCTTCATAGGTACCAACAGATTCATCATCCCTTTTCTTCAGTTCAAGAAAATCTTTCTCCATCTTTGTTCGGAGAATACGAGGGAAGTACTTATTGAAAAATAAGTTCTTGAACTCGTCCCATTCCATCGACTCAATTTCATCCTGTTGCCTCGTATTCTTAACAAGATTCCACCATTGATCAGCATCTCCTTCCAAACGATACACTGCTAGGATGACTTTATCATGTTCAGAACATTGAAGAACTGAAAATATCTTTTCAGTAGTACTAATCCATTGTTCAACAACTAATGGATCAGTAGACCCGCTGAAAGAAGGTGGACGCTGCCTCATGAAGGATTCAACAGAATGTTGCTCCCTCCTTTGCTCGTTTGGAAATCCTGCATGATTCATAGCTTGAGAAAGTTGTGTGAGCATGGCTACAAGATTTTGCATTCCAGCTCCCATATCATTTGGTTGCTCAGGGGGACAATCATTGCATTGCCCATCGCATTCCGCATTAACACGGTTCCTTCGGGTTCCAGCCATTGACTAAAACCAAGAAGAATAGTGTGAGCAACACTAATTATAATAGGAAACCACATAATTCAAGAATAAAATTTTCATGCTTAAGGTCTTATCCTAGGTTATTCAAGGCCATTTCTAAAACACTAAGATTGTGTTCTATGCTTAGACTTATCCTTTGGGTTCTTACTAAGGCTTTCACATCCTAGTTTCCAAAGGTTGAATATACCTTTCCTCTGATACCAACTATAACGACCCATACATTACATACATTGTTAATACTTCAAAATTGAAGCATACTTATTACAACATATGACAAAACCACAAAGGACCGTATAGGTATAGTGTCTTTAGAAACTGGGAAACATAAACAACTGGTTTATAAATCTTCTACAGTGTCTCCCATTTATTTCATCATATCTAGGGTCCCTTTTAGCATATTCTACTTAATATCCATCTTCCTGACCTGGGGAAAAGAAAACATAAAAGGGTGAGCTCAAATGCTCAGCAAGGGAAAATAAAGGAAATAAAGATCATATCATATCTTTTTGAAAATCAAAACCTGCAAAAGAGATCATAATATCTTAACATGGAATAAATCATATAAGTGAAAATGAGATCCCCATAATCATAACATAAAACTTGAAACTTTGTGGCATGCACCCATAATCATGGAAAATCATTTCTTGTTAGTCATGACTCATTTCCAAGACTATCTTAGTGGACAAAGTCCCTTTCTGAACCGAGTTCACTCCTCGTTTCAGTCCTGTATCACTGAACCGAAATAACCTTCCGTTCCAGCCATGTCTATCTCATGAGATATAAAATCTTTACCCAATGCATTGGAGGGAGATATAGGTCCCACCCATCTTATAATGAATCCTTTCTTATGTGTGCCACATAATCATAAACCATACATCATAGCGTAACCCATGTAATAAAAATGGTATTCTTAAACAACATGACATCATAAAACAATTCATATAAGACAAAGGAATTCATAAAAATATTTCCATCACAACATAATCAAACCAATGTAATAATAGGGATTAAAACAGAACCCTTTATTATCTTAGATGGAAAATAATTTTGAAAAAACACTTGAACTTCATTCTTGAGGAAAATATCCTTTCTACTTCAAAAACATTTTTTCCTTTCATAACATGTCATACAACTTTAAAATAAAAGAAGTTGATTAAAAATAAACTTGAAAACTTGTAAAGGAAGTTTCTTGGAAATAATGTTTTAAAAATCCATTCATGCCGTATAAGTTAAAAAAAAACATTCTTCGTACTTTTGTCGGAAAAGTCAAAAAGTACCTCGTACGAAAAACGACAAAAGATTCCTTTCTTATTCTTTACTAAAAACTCACCGAAGGGTAAAATTGGATTTAAACAATTTTAGGTGGATGTAAATAATATTACATATTTATGAAACATGGATGTGGATGATAAAATACACCCCAGTAAATACTTACGAATAAACAATCTCGGATAAAAATGAGATTGTGATATTTCCCTTACCTTAGGTCCGATTTGCTTTGTTCGTGTCCGAAGCTCCTCTTATTTGGAACGCCTCTTTGAATCCTCCACTTAAGGAATTAAGATTGGTCTTTGGAGAAGACCAGGACCTCTAGGATTATTCTAGGGAAGTGGAGAGGAGAAAATGGCAGGGGTTGGCCGAGCTTGAGTGCTCAAATTGGTGTGTGGAGGAGGGGGAGGAGGTGCCCTTTTATAAGGGAGGAGAGGGGCACCTTAGGAATATCTCAAAATATTATTTTATATTAAAGTCAAAATCGGTTTATAATGGTTTCAAAGGGTCTTATTTCGAAGATAAAGTGGGTATGGGTCGAAATCCTATCAACCAATAGGATTTAGACAAGTTTAGGGTATTATTTTAACCTTATCAATTAGATTTAACTCTAAGTTAATTAATTTAACTTTTACCGTGTCTTTTTGTTTTCTTTCACTATATGGTTAATACACTTACTATAACATGCCAAACGAACCCCAAATTGTTTATTATTAATATATATATTCTTATCTAAGTCATTTGGCCGAACCTTAGATTTTTAGGAATAAAATAACAATTAGTAATATAATATTTGATTTAAAAACTATTTTGTGTCAATTTTGACACTATTTGATATATGATTTTTGTGAAAGTCATAACAGAATTATATGTTCGAACCAAGTTGATTAAATCAACACTAATATATCATAGTAACCTATAAAATTAGTGTAATTCATAAAAAGTCTCAAATTACATTTATTTTTGTGTTTATAACATCAATTATGTCAATATTTCATTAATAAGATAATTACTGCATCATCATTGTGTCATAAATAAATTAAATTATTTGATGTCTAAAAATTACAAATAAAATATCATCATGTAGGAAATCTTTTTAGATTTCTAATGAATATTTACAATTGAATTTATCTTATGTATATCCCCATATTTAAATTATTTACTTATTAAACTTTGATTTTAACTATTTTAACCATTCTTTAAATAAATTAATAATAAATGTCCTAATCTAATCCAAGTGGGCCTAAATGGTCATATTTTATTCCTAAGTTTGTTTTTGGTCTAATTACACTTGTCCAATAGAATTAGGACATGTGTTAGGGTAATATTAATATCATATTTACCCTTAGTTACCCTATTTACTATTAACCGCGGTAAAAAAAAGTAAAAAGTTACTATTCACCAAAAAAATTATTTTCATCTCATTGAACCACATTTTAGTCCTTGATATTAACCGTGTCTCTCGGATTTTCGAAATTCCATTCACAGAAGCGGTAAATTTATGTTTTATGCAAAATTCAGTTTTTTAACCTACCACTTAGTGGTTTCACTATTCATCAAAAATTGAAAGTTTTCAGAAAAATACCAAAATTTCACCCTAGGCTAATTTCGATATTCTGAGTCCAAAAATGAAGTCCATTTTGAAAAATAAAATTTATAAAATTTCAAAAAGTGGTTATTACTATTCATAACGGCTAGTTTTAATAGCATATTGTTGTTTAGTGAAACTCGGTATTGCGTACGACACAAGCTATCGAGGAAGGTCGTGATTGCGTGTAAAGCAAGCCAAGCAAGTGTTGTGTAGAAAAAGATTCCTTTGATGATTTATATAACATAAAAGTCTCGGGTGTTACAATAAATCTAGAAAGAGAGTCACAGAGCAGACAATAATTCCCCTCAAAAAGGCATGATGAGTCCGACCTCCCATCATCTCGACCAATGATAATTCCTAAGCCTTATCAGTCCACAACCAATGAGAGCCAACCTTTGGAAAGTAGGTTCAAATTGATATTGAATCATTGGATGTTTCCGATTCTACGAACAAACCTGTTAGAAACCGCTTGGAATGTGTGAACCTTAAATTTACGAGTTCATCCCCAATTCCAGAGGGAAAGACATACATTATTAATTTATGACTTTATACTACCCATTTGATAATAATTTCCATGTTATATTAATATTTCGGGTAATGATCACTTTCTTTATCGTACGTGTTTTAACTTATTCCTTTTGATTGTATCATTTAGATCATGATTTAAATACTTCCAGAATATAAAAAATGACTTATATATCATATATATTTACTATATAAATTTTTTTAATACACGTATATATGAAATAGGAGGCACCTTTTATGGAGACGGTAGTCCATACGTACGCATAAACGCTGTTTTCATTTTCAAATAGTATTGAATGGAAGTTAGTGAATAAGATATATGTAAGTGCATAAATACCTACATATATAAATATATAGATCTCTAGTAGAATTATTATGTCATATATTACATACTTATTAGTAATATATATTTTTATTATCATCGATGAATTGTGAACTTGGAAATGAATCTCATTGCATCGTGGAAACGGTAATCCGTACGTACGCACGAGCGAAAATATCATTATCTTGATATTAAAATAATATATAATCGGATGTTATATCATATATACAGAATCCTTATCATGTTATATTTATTATTTACATCAAATAAAAAACATTATTATACCAATCCAAATAATAATTTATTGAATAACAATTATACCGCGACGTGGAGACGGTAAGCCGTACCTACGTAGGTATGATGACATGTCACTCAAAGGGTGGATATGATTATGAATTTGGTTGTAACATAATTATAATAACATCCTGGTATATATAATATTCTGTATTTATTATTTTATAATGGAAACAACAAAGAAAAAGGAAGTGGAAGAAGAAAGGAACATGAATGAGGGTGGTGAAATCATTACATCTTCTTCGGGTTTTTCCTTTTTATTTGATCAAAAGGGATCCATAGGTTTGCTTTCTGATCAATATAAGGCCTCTAGGTTGAAGGTAGTATAGCTGAGATGGTATTTGGGTAGGGGTTGGCCGAGCCAAAAGGCATTGAATGTGTGAATTAGTGAGAAGGGGGAGTGCCCTTTTATAAGAGGGGTGAGAGGAACCTTAGGAAAAGCAAGAAAAATATTAATTTATAATAAATTTATATTCAGTTACTAATTGCTAAAAAGTGTATTATTTAAATTTTAAGGTGTGTATAGGTCTAAAACCACTCAACCAATAGATTTTTGACAGGTTTGGGTCACTATATTAACTTTATCTTTTAGTTTTAACTCTTAGTTAATTAGTTTGACATTTACCATGTCAGATTGTATTTTTATATTATATAGTTAATAAACAAACTATATACTTCCTAGAGACCCCCAAGTGGTCCATTAATGATACATATATCTTGATATCGTTCTTTTGGACGAAACTTATATTTTTAGGAATATAATATCAATTAATAATATAATTTTTTTAAAAAACTCTTTAATGTCAATTTTGGCACTATTGTGTATTCTATTTTTGATAAATTCATAACAGCATTATTACTTATAAAACACTTCATATAACCAATCCTAATATGTCATATAAACCTATAAAATTATTGGAATTCATAAAAAGTCTCAAATTACATTTATTTGGGTATTTATAATATCAATTATCTTAATCTTTCATTAATACGGTAATTATTGCATCATCATTGTGTCATAAATAAATTAAATTATTTAATTTCTAAAAATTATAAATAAAATACCATTATGTAGGAAATAGTTTTAAAATTCTAATGAATATTTATAGTTAAAAATATTACTTATATAACACCATATAAAAATTAATTACTAAAAGGTGTTTGTTTATGTCAATTTTGCCTTTACATTAAAATAATTAATCTAAAATGTCATTATCATTCATAAGTGGCTCCATGGGGTCCCAAAACCGACCCATATATGCCCATGGTCATCCATTACTCATCCAATACGGTTAGAGCATGTGTTAAGGTAATTATGAATTATTAAAATATTTTTTTTTACCTTGAATTACCCTATTTACCTTTTACTGTGGTAAATAAAAGTAAAAAGTTACAATTCATCAAAAAAATTTTTTTATCATATTGAACCACATTTTGCTCCTTGATATTAACCATGTCTCTCAGATTTTCAAAATTCAAATTACAGAAGTGGGAAAATTATGTTTTATGTGAATTTTCAAATTCTCCTAGGAGGTGGGTAAAAGACGGTGAAAAGTTAAATAAAATTTTTATATATCTAAAATTATTATAAACTGACTCCAATGAATTACAACGAACTTATATAAGTATTATGTATCTATTTTTACATAAATTAATTTAAATAAAAAATCGGTTTTAACCAATAACTCAGTGTTTTTCACTATTCATCAAAAAATGATGTTTCTCAAAAAAATATCAAAAATTCGGCCTAAACTATATTTGATATTATGAATTAAAAAATAATTTCTATTTTAACAAATTCAAAACATATAAGTTTCATTAATTTATTTAAAAATTAATTCCCGTTGTCAAAACAAATAGCGTGTTTTTAAGAAATAATAACTATCAAAAGATTGACACTTGCTTATGTCCTGTTTAAATGTGAAATTATGTCCAATGACAAACATCAGATTGAATGGTAAAAATATAATATGATTATACTTTAAAATCACTCAAATGCATAATTTATCAATATTAATTATTTCGATTAAAATAGTTTTTTTTAATTAAAATTTAGTTATTTTCACTATTCATCAAAATATGAATGTTGTCAGAAAAGTACCAAAAATTCACCCTAATCTAATTTTGATATTCCGAATCCAATAATGAAGTTAATTTTGAAAGATAAAATGTATAAAATATTAAAAATTGCATATTACTATACATAACGGCTAGTTTGATTGGTTGTGGTGTGTGTTATAACTCGATGTTTCGTATAACACATGCTACTGTATTATTCAAAAAGAAGCATACCATGGAAGCTTGGGGTGTTACAGCATGGAAATATTGCACAATGCTTTTCACTAGTTGCTGGTTCACCTGAGGCTCAGGTGCTACCACATTCTCACCAGCCTCCTCTAGTTGGTCTCTACGACGCCTACTCGGTGCCATTTCTATCAACAGAAAACAAACAACCATGAGTCTCACTTCTGTAGACCTCAAGAATTCCCATTTCTAGTCACATTACACAACACTATCACACAAGGCGTTCCACATGTTCACATTCACTACTTCAAAAGATGCCTATATCAGCACTCAAAATGGGCTTTAACAGTGCTAAAAAAGCATTGTAATGTTCACCGCTAATATAAGGGGGTCCCTTTTATCATTGCTCCGAAAAGTGCTGATAAAGGACCCTTTTATCAGTGCTAAAAAAAGCAATGATAAAGGTGAAAAAAATAAATAAATTAAAAAAAAGAATTAAATAATGAGGGGAGTGCATTTATCAGTGCATGAAAGCCCATTTATCTCCTCTAGGAGGTCACCCGCGTGCATCCCTTCCCGCGCATCCTGCGCACCCGCTTCGCTTCCACCCGAACTCGAACCCGTGACCTCCCCCCTTTCATGGCTGCACCATTACCACTAATCCATTTTGTTTTGTTCTCTATTTAATGATATATATAGTTTTATGTATTTGTATATTAATATAGATTCATATTAATATAAATATATTTATTCATATATTATTATATATATATTCATTCGTATATTAATATATTTATATAAATATTTTTAGTTATAATTTTTTATACGTATACTTATTTGTATATTAATATATACTTTTAAGATTAGTTTAAAATACATTTATGAAAAAATATGTTTATTTGTGTGTTTATAAATAAATAACTAAATACATACATACATATATATATACAACATATAGACACACACACATACACACACACATAGACACATATATATTTACAAATAAATACATATATATGTGTTTTTGAAAAGCCATAGAATGTTAAAACGACCACAACTTATAATATTAGTTTTAAATACATTTATGAAAAAATATGTTTTCTATGTGTGTTTATAAGTAAATAAATAAATAAATACATATATACATATATACAAAACACATACACACTCCCAGACACACACACACACAGACACATATATATTTATGAATAAATACATATATATGTTTATTTGAAATGCCTTAGAATGTTAAAATGACCATAACATATAATCTAGAAGCCCGTTTTAGCTCCACAACCAGTCAGATCGAAGAAAATGAAACAATATTCGATATAATATGTGGTACAGGGCTAACGGACATTCGGATCCGAAGTTATACTTGTCTGAATGGTTAAAAATCGGGGTATCCCGATTAAGAACTCAATTTTGGATACCTTATATGCCTTTTTTGGCATTGAAAAATGTGACAGAGGCTTTTCCTGGGTCACTAGCACGTAGAGCTCGTAACAGACTTCGATTTGATAGACTGTATAACACAAACGGACACATGGATCAAATGTAATGGCCATTTGAATTTTGAGTTACATTTTCAACTTTTTATAGATCTTTTATTAATTGTTTTGATTTTTTGTGACATCAAATTGTTATTAAATGATTTTTAATCGAAAATTATTAGAAATTTATTAAATAATTAATTTTTTTAAATATTTTAAAGACTTTTTCACTAAATTTCTTATATATTAAATTTAATTGTCTATTTATATGTATATTTAATAAATGTATATTATATTTATATCAATATAAATATACTTATATAATAATATATTATTTTTCATGATTTTTTTTAAAACAAAAAATTTATCAGCGCTAGGTAAAATCACTGATAAATCCCCCCTTTATGAGTGCTACTAAAAGCACTGATAAAGGGGTCCCCTTTAACAGCTCTAGAAAAAGCTCTGATAAAGGGGAGGGGGCCTTTATCAGCGCTAATAAAAGTGCTAATAATGGGGGCCTTTATCGGCACTTTTTTTAGCACTGATAAAAGCACCCATTTATCAGCGCTTTTTTAGTGATGATAAAGGCCGCCTTTAGTAGTGCGTTTTTTAGCACTGATAAAAGTGTAGCACTTCCCTTGCCCATTTTTGTAGTAGAGATTTTCCATGTTTCACCATTTTGAAAACCAAACCATTTTCATAATACCACATTTATTCCCATTACAATTTCAAACATTCATATCACACCATTAATCATTATACCTCAATGAAATATGCATCCTAGTGGGAAGTCATTTCTACCATGCATGTCATGCTCATCTCATTGGCTACACCCATGACAATGAGATATCAAATGCTTATAAGTGTCTCCATAACACTTATGTACCCAACAACCTGGTTACTTGAAGTTCAGCATAAAAGGGTTAGCTATGTCCTTTTATGATATACATTCCATGTTCTGAGAAGCCTACACCTTGCTACAATCCTAACTCAAGTAATATACCATAACGAATGTCAACTCCAAAACCAAGGTGCCCAAGAGACCAAACAATTGATCTCACTTGAAAGCTAAGGACCAAACAAACCGATGCCACTTGTAACACCCCTCCCCCACCTCATTGGATTAAGGAGGCGGTGTATACTACTTGGCCTTAAGAAATGTTCCTAAGATGCCAAAGGATGGAAAAAAATTTCGAGGGCTTCAATATCAAATTGGGGAATGAATTTCCCTTATGACAAAACCAACCAAACCATCCCTTAACCACCACTATATAATGCATGTTGATAAAACATTCCAACATGAGTTCTCAAAAGACAACCAAATTTTACCAAAATACAATCCAAAAACAATACAACCAGTCATGTCTACACCATATCAGAGTACAAGCGGAAACCAACATCCAACACCACAATCCATGACACTACCACAGATCCACACCAAGCTCCAAGATCCAAGTTCCAAGCTCCACCAAGACATCACAATGCACTACTAAAGGAGGGAGAATCCTTACCTTTTCCGACGTCACGATACACGACATCTTCAAAGACAGAAAATTGCCAAAGTAGGGGGTGAGTACTAAAACACAGTAGGTTTTCCCCAAATGATTTCCCTACACACATCACTAAGATAAAATCGTTAGCACATTTATATAAAACAATTTATATAAAATAATCATAAGTTCAACCATTTCCATAAGCCAAACATGCCCTTACCAAGCCATCACACCCAAACCAAGAAACCAAGGGAAAGCTAACGAAACATGCCACAATCCATTTCATAATTGACCCATTAGCACAACAATTTCCAACTTTAAAATCAATTCACAACAAACAACCAAAAAAACCAAATGGTGGAGCTTCCGTCCATCCCGTTCACCCATTCACACGTAGTGGTACTTCCCGACCACCACCAAACGATGGAGCTTCCGTCCAACCCATTCACAACTAGTGGATCTTCCTATCCACTTATCCTTTGATAGTGGCTCTTATGTCCACTATCCATCCCCTTTTTATAGTGGTACCTCTCGCCACATACACTCAACGTTCCCATCAAGCCATAAACAATCATATTACCCACCAAGGTTACAACAACATGATATCAACCAATTCCATCGCATACCAATCCACTTCAACAAATTATCTATTTATTGAAACCCATTTTCCATGCCAAAACACATTTATATAAAAAAATATTTATTGAAAACCATTTTACATCAATCATTTTCCCAAATCAATCTAAAAAAACCATTTTAAAATCTATATTTTAAAATCCACAGCAATAGCATTTCACCATAAAACCCACCTTTTTCCCAAAAATCCCCAAAACATCACCAAAGGGATTTCCATCCAATTTGGAACAACAATCAAAATTAATTTCAAGCACAAAAAATTAATTTTAATCAAAAAACACTAGTTCTAACCAAGTGGAGTTGAGAGAGAAGCCAACAACCTTTAGGGTTCCCTAGAAATCGACCGACAAGAACCCGCACCTCAAATCCAGTGAAAGCACCACCGAAACCTCTCTATATCCCCTTACCTGACCATCACAAGCCTTAAAATCATCATCCAAGGCAACCAAAACCCTATATCTACACAAACAAAATGTAGAACTACAAAACCTAGAAAGAGGGAGATGTGGATCTAGATGAAACCACAAGAAAACCAAGAGGAGAGACTTACCTGGGAGAAACCACCTTCAAAACACCACAGAACCCATTTGAATCACTTCAAAAATCGGTGGAAGATCAAATTCAACCCCTGAGGACCCAAAAGCCTGAGTGAGGCTTGAGTGGGAGAGGATTTGGAAAAGAATGAGGCAATCCCGAGTGAACTCGGGATTTTAAACCCTATTTTAAGTGGATGCATGGTTATCCCACACGGTTGGAAAAACATTGTGCTAACTATGCACACGCTACTTCCTCAAGATCAAGGGTCCACACGGTTGCCTCGCACGGTTTGGAAAACTGTGTGCATACCGTGCGAAGCCTACCATCACCCCCTGCATAGTTTCCTAGAGCATCCACATGGATTCCTATAACCATGCTCAAACCGTGCTCCCTATTAAAAGCCTCCAAACATAATCAAAACCATTACAAACTCTCCCAACCTCTTCTAAACTAATCCCATGCACTATAAACACATAAACATGTATAAATAAATGCTACATACCTCACACCGGGGGTGCTACACTAGACCTCAGAATCACAAGCCGTCGCAAGGCCTGGTCTGTAAATAATTCCCAATAAAAATTTTAAATTGTACTGGGAAAATTTGAGACATTAAATTATCTGAAATTTGGAATAACACTAAAAAATTATTTCTTCTTTATACCTAGAATACATTAATTCAAACAAAAATACGTCCATGAACATTAATTTATATTCCTAGAAAATACTCTCCATCATTGGGTGTCCCATGATGCACCCAAACAGAGAGAAAAATGAATAAAGAGAATGAGAACACCTAAAATATAGTAACATGATTTTACACAGGGTCATATTTTGTTTAGGGATATATAGATTTGGTTGAGTAAATTTTCTAAGAGTATTGACTAACTAAATGGGTTTGGATCTTTATGGGTTATGGAAAACCTGAAATGAAGTGGAAAATGAAGCTGTGTTAGAATATTAATTTGAAAAAGAGTACAATGAAAATATTTGTATAATGAAGTGTATTTAAATGAAAATTAATAGTTTGGTTATGGGATGTGTAAATTATATCCTTTAATTATATGATTCAATTGAAAATTGAGATTGGATGAAGTATTTTGACCATTAGTAAAGGAAAAAACATTGTGGAACGCAGTATGGAAAATCAATCATGGGGTTATGTAGGACTATTCCTCTAGGACTATAACATCCCCTTGTTCATATGATCTATGTAAAAAAGGCTACACCACTACATCCCAGGAATATGCGTGGCCCACTTATCCTATGCTCCATCTAAAGGTAATGTATATCAAAACTCAGTGTTATGGTGTTTTCCCTTTTCCATGCATGTAGGAATGTACTCTTCTCATGTAGATAATGCTACTCGAGTAGGATGTAGGATAAAAAACTATTAAGAAACCACCAAAACTGTCTTGTTGAAATCCATGTTGTGTTTATATCTAAATAATGTAAATTTAATAATAATTAATTAATAATACAAAACAAATAAATACTTGTCTACTTAAGTACCTAATGGAAACCAGGCGTCTCTACCTACTTCACCTCACGGTCATAAGAGAGTCATATCATTAACTATATATATATATATATATTAATAGTATATTTAGTATATTTATATCTTTCATGCACCTATATTGTACAAGTTTGTGTAGGATCTAGTCTATATATACATGGAATACTAGGTTCTAGTTGGATGACGATGTAACACATACATCCATAACCACTCTAAATGAGCTGTTAAGCTCATGAAAAGGGCATATTCCTTAAATCATATAATGTGTGAGAGTTCATGAAATTCACTTGAGACGATGAGTGTTCAATCATGTGAACACATGAAACAAGTGATGTGGTTCATCATGCTCACAGACCAAATAGTGTCAAGGGTGTGAGGCATTATTCCCCACACTCGATCCAAGTGACTATGAAACCATCATGCCCAACTGAAACCTTACCATCATACCAAAACCAATGTCGATGATATAATCATATTTAAAATAATGGGCATGATTCAATAACTATCATGTATTTGAATAGTAATTTCCAATTGTAATCAAATTATTGAAACCCACAATGAAAATTTAATGAATCATGAACAATTGGTGTGGCCTTACAGCCCATCATAAGTCCTTACATTGAGCCCATTTAGTTTTTTAAGCTAGGTAAAACCATCATGAACTATCATTTCAAATTAATACAGTAAATTCAATTAAATAATGTATGGAAATTCAACTTGTAAAGATCAAGGAGATACATAGAAAGGGACATTTTTGATAAGGTGATTACATACATGGAAATCCCCTTTACAAGACAAGACAAGAATATATTAGGTTCTATGGTTCATTTATGACTCATATAATAGAAGTAAAAATAGTTTATAACATAATAAAATGACTTATGATGTGTTTCAAGAATTTAATCAATTGACTATAAAGGGGATATTTAAGATGGAACACTCAAGGAGTGTCAATAACAAAGGTAAAAATCTTATAATTTACTAAAAATCTATCTTTGAGAGTTAAACAATGTATGAAAATTCTGAATCATGAAAAATATTTCACGGTGATGCATGTAAATGAACAACATGTGGCACAACTACACAACTATGGAAAAAAATATAATTTTTTGATAAAACGATATGAATTCCAACCCTAGGGATTTTTATGAATATTTTACTAATGGAGGCCTTATATTCAAACTAGGTTGAGAGAAATTGAAAAAATTGTCCAAATCCCTGAAAATAGGGAAATGATCCCACATCACAATAGCACAACAGATATGAAGACAATATGATTTTGGAACGGAGTGGAAATTAGAGCATACCTCAAGCTATTTAATTCTTCATTCAAATATGGATTTTGGGGTTTTATTAATGAGATATCAGAAAACCTAGGTTGAGGAGGACGAAATTCAATGAGATGAGGAAACAAACACAACCACTGGAAATTAGAGCTAAAGGAAGAAAAAGGGGTATCAGTTTTAATTAAGTGAAATTTTAAAATATCACCCTTAAAAATAAGGGAGAATGGTTTGGCCACCCTATGTGAAAATCGTACATTCCCCACTATGTAAGGAAATGTATCACATGGTAATGGAAGGAAATTTCACTATATCTGGGGAAACCATGAATAATATAATCCATCAATAAACAATTTTTTAACAAGGTAATTCTTATTGGTTTTAATGGTCTTAGAAAACCCATATGGCCCCTTTTACTTTTCCATCTCACCCCACACTCTCAATATGGACCATATGGGATGGGCATCCTATTTTCTACCCGTAGTAAAAACTATATTATTTTCCAATATACTATGTTTCTGGGATTTGAAAAATTCATATACACCCACATGAACTCCTTGAATCAATGGGTATTAATATAAAGAACATTTAAATTAATTGAATCTAAAAACTTGAGTGGAATAACATCATGAAATGATTGGTTGTTAAAGCCTCCCCCTTAAATAAACTCATCTTCGAGTTTTCCATTTGAGGGTAATGTGGTATTATTAGAGGAAATATGAAGCTACTAAGATCATATATCAGCTTCTCATTCCAATGTCTCTTTCTATTATCATGTGTACATCAACGAAACCCATACAAAAGAAGTTGAAGTTCCAAAAATTGACTTGATGCTCTAACCTGCAATATGAATAAAATACCCCTTAAGGGGAATCTTCTACATCTGACTCAATATCATGAGGATGAAATACATGTCCAAATTTGGGATAAAATATGAGAAGCTGAGATACATGAAATAAATCATTCATAGGCCAAAATCTATATGTATGTGCTATCAGATATACCACTGGTTCGATCCATTTCAGAACCTTGAAAAGTCCAATGAACAAAGGTGATAGCTTAACCTTCATCCAAATATTTCTACGAAACCAACTAGGTAAGACATTAATGAAAAAATGATCTCAGACCTAGTACTTGAGAGGTCACAGATATCAACTGGTATTCAACTACTGTCTGGACTAATCGGTCATCATGTGCTTTTGGATTAATTTGACTATATCAATATTCTCTATATAAAAACATGGTATATGAATAGCCACCTCCCCTACCTCTAACCAGTGCTGAGGTAAACAAAAATTACTTCCATATCAGGTTTTATAAGGATCCATATCCATAATATCCAAAAATATTTTATTATAATAAAAATCAAGAAGGAAAGTTTGTTTCTCCCAGGATCACCCAAAGTTATTGGTACACACATTGGGAATTTTCTCTGAACCAGAATCTTAAAAATTGGTTTTCCATTAGTATTTGGGTGATAGGTCATGCTTAAAAGCACCTGTGTACCAAAGTTATTATAAAACCCCTATCATAAGCATGATGTAATGTGATCTTCTCTATTAGATATTATAGATCATTGATATCCATTAAGATGTAAATCATTTAGGATGTACAACCTTCATATCTATTCTACCGATATGGTATATTGTAGAGTCTATAAATGAGTGTCATTCCTCAAAAAATAAATGAAAACCCACAATTTATCATTTACATGATGTGATTTGTGTAAAAAATACATGAAATCCATTAAAAAATTATTCCATTTCTCATTGGGAATGGACAATGGTAGTAAAATCCATATTGGTCGCTGATGTTAAAAATTCACCTAATTATAGGTGGGACATTGGGTTTTAAAGCTGAAGATCCCCTATTTCTAACTAGACTACCAATACATGCTTCATAGATCCTAATAAATTAATGTGATGCCCGACTGATCCACCCACACAGAGGCATGAAATTCAAACATCCTCTCTTATCTGATGTATACTGGGACCCATAAATTACGATGTAATTGTAATGTATCACCCCCATCGATGATCCACCATAATGATTATTTACCATAAAATATGATTCACCTTAGGAAAAGGATCTCAAGATCATATAGTAGCCGCATCTATACACATTATAGAAGAGTATAAGTCACTGCTAAGTCTATGTGGATGGTCTGAGCATGTTGTTCATGAACCTCATTGTGCATATCTGTAAAAGTCCATGAAAATCCATTCCCCACTAGACTCCTAAACCACATGAGTCTAAATCATCTGGCCCTAATCATCTGCTACATCATTTCATTTACCATGATTGTAGGCAAGCTTTAAATCTAGGGAATGTGAGTACTCAACCCATCTATGAAACCAATGATTCAAATACCACTGTGTAACGATATACATGAGGAATTTGTGATCATTTACCCCAAAAAACACTCTATATGTATATACTGTCTCCAATAGCATAAGCTCTGACAAACAATATCTTTCTTAAGGTCATACATGAGGTAATTATGCTCGTGATAAATATAATTATGTGATTCATACATAAATACTATCTCATACAACATTATAAAAACTCCATGTGTGATACTTGATACATCAATGTTTACAGTATACCTCCTAATTGGCTAAAAAAAATCAATATAAGGGAATAATTCAAATGACCGTTCAAAAATTGAAAGGATGACTCACATGAATTCGGCGAAATGAATTTCACACATTTATTTTTGAAGCCCATATGTGGTGTTTTAGGATGTGATAATTCATTCATGAAGCTTCTATAACATCCAACTATCCCCAAGAAACATCTTATCTCAAAGATTTTTTTAAGCTACTCTAAAGAAACCAAAACTATCACTTTCTATGGGTTTACAGAAACTCATGAATCAGAGATGATATGACCATGGAAGTGATATTTTTCATCAAAAAGTTCTATTTGATATGGCTAGAATATTTGTTTACTCACTTAGCGTGTTCAGAATGATCTCAATATAGTTGGCATGGTCATTTCTAGAGAGTGAATACACTAAAATTTAATCAACAAACACTAGCACTAATGAATCTAGATAGGATTGAAAACCCCAATTTATTAGAGACATAAAAACTACTACATTATTCCTATGGCTGAATAACATGGAATGGTACTCATATAGACCCAAATTTTCTTGAAATCTAGGAAAGGTATTTATGAAAATTTAACAAGCACCTGATGATTGACATAGATCTAACTTATCTTTGAAATAAATATCACTCCTATTCAAGGAAGTGGATAGTAATTATTTACCTTGATCTACTTCAAAACGGAAGAAATATATGTAAATATTGAGGCTACCATATTCCTTCTTAGAAATTTGGACATGTTAACCCAAAAGTGAAGTGCTAGGGTATATAAATCCATTTTTACTCTACATCTCATAACTGCCTGTTGAGCTACAAAATCTCTATAGGTTGCATAATATAAAGAGGAATGGTTAAAAGTGTTGCTCCTATAATAAAATTAATATTAAATTCCACCTCTCTCAATATAGGTAGACCATATAATTCATCTGGATAGACATCCCTTAAACACTCAATACAATGGGAAATCTAGCGGGTCGTAACCCCTAATCATCCAAGAACATAATAGTGATGTGACCTATAATAATAAACATCATCTCCTGCTCAAATACAACATTTATTTCACTAAAATACCTTCCTCCATTACAAATGTGCCTATTTCCCTCTAATTAATTAATCATAACCCTATGATCATATCTATAAGGACCTGACCACAGTTGTCTGGAGCTGGTGCCTTATTTTATTACATTGGAGTATAAACAAGGAATATACATCCCGAACTACCATATAGTTTAATATGTTTTTGAATTTATATATATATATATTCAACATCAAATCATTATAGAAAAAACAATACTAACTATTTTCAGTAGAAACATCCAAGCCCCCTAGATTATTCCAGCAAGTACTCATAACTTACATCTTCATATCCTGAGAAAATGAAACATAAGAAAGGGGTGAGGTAAAATGCTCATTAAGAGTAAGAAATATAATGAAATATATCAAAAACATGAACATTATTCATGGTTAATAGTTGAAATAGATGCCTTTACAAATAATAAACATGAACACATTAGGGTATGATTGTGAGCTGAGTAAATAATGACATAATGAAACACAATCATGGTTATTATACAAGTTGAATGACCACATGAACCTTAAATTACTAGCTTTATATTGAGGTATGTGCATATTCAAGACATTCAGAAACATACCGTTATGGCCTTGGCTAATACTTCTAAAAGTTATTAATACATCTGCCAAAACCATATATCCAAACGGACATGGCCTAGTGCAAGTCCATATCTATTTGCCTCATGAGACCTACTAATGATTCAAGGGGAAATAGTAGGCAAAACCTACCACATAATAACTCCAATTCACTCCTCATATAAGTATGGATAAACATAAAAAATATATACCTTCATATTCAAAATAACATATGAAATGTAAATATCATTCCTCGAACATTATGTTTAAACACTAACCATTCAATGTAAACTGGTGATTGGTTTTAGGATACAAAATCCAAAATAAAAAAATTCATAAACCAAAAAATTAAATATGTAAGATTATATCATGAAATTATAATCCCAATAATACAAAATAATCAACAAGTGTGTTGAAACAGAAGAAAATACTATTATAAAATCCTTGAGTAATTATTGAGGTAAATGCTCTTTTATTTTGAAAAGTGGTTTTATTTTTAAAATTTATTTGTATAAAACCCTAACTAAAGTAATATAGTATTTTAAAAATAAAATTATTGATTTATAATGGTAATGGTTTCTATAAAACATATTATAGAGTTCCTTTTAAATTAGGTAAGAATTTAGAAATTCCAATGAATCTGTCTATATTTCAGAAATAATATGGAAAGTTCAATTTAAAACGTGTAATACTCCACAAAATATTCAATGATTATTTATTGTAAACACATATAGGAAACTAACAATGAATTTATGATTATTACACAGTAATACATAAGAACTTAATTGAGGCAAGTAGACAAAAAAAGTAACATGAATGATAATGGTGGTTCGGGTGGAAACACTTCCCTTAAGTATGGTTGTGTTCCATTCTTGAACTTATGGTCCTAGTGTATGAAATTAGAATTATTAATAACTCAATTAAGAACCTATTAGATATTTATTTAGATTATAATGATTTTATTAAGTAAATTATTTCCTTATTGATTAGTTATAAAATTGAATATCGTCTTTCTGGATTATTCGTTTTCTTGATTTTCATAACTGGTTCACTTGTTTTTATGTAATGGAGTTCACGAGGAATTGTTCTAAATATTCAGAATTGAATTAAAATATTATTTATGAACGTCCATAGGTTTCAATGGTAATTTATATCATTTTGTTACATTGAATGAGGATGAATCATTAGATGAAATATTAATGATAATCACTTAGATTATTTTAGTGCTTTTTGATTATTAAGAAATAGATTGGTCTTATGATTTAATATTATGTACATATACTTGTTCAAAAATATTAAATATGTTATAATAAATATATAATAGTCGGTTTTAACCATAATAATGGTTTCATTCCCATTAATTAAGGAGAAATAGAAGAATGAAACTTCATCAACCACGCAGGTAGTAAATTGGAACCTCATAGACTATAATTTAGTTTATAAAATAAAAGGGAGAGAGTAAGAATATTGATGATAGTTGTTTCGTCCACATGATTTAATTATATTATATATATTATACTAGAGTTATCATTTTCATTTGTATAGAGGAGGGGATTATATGATAACAAAAGGCAGGAACGTGAAATTATAATTAATGAAATAAAAAGTGAATTTACCTCATGAATCAACCACCTTGAGAATCACTTCATGTGAAGGGGTTTTGGTCTTTTGGAAAGCCCAAGAGCATCTTGGACGTTAGGAGTGACTAGGGAATTGTATTGTTTCAGAAAATTTAGGAACATCAAGGCATAGAGCAGTGAAGAGAAGAGGGAGTGAGGGGGTTTTTTTATAGCGGGTTAAAAGAGTGAATTTTGATTTTTTGATTTTTTATCGTACTATTTCCCTCAAAAAACAAAATATTATTGTTTCATGATACCACTAACAGTAATAAGCTAATGTGAGTTAGAACCATGAAACCTCAAATCACTCATGATGTCATAAACAATGTATTTAACAGATAATTTTTATATACAATATTTTACCGACTTTCACTATTCATAGAACATTCTGGAAATTCAGAAAATCACAAAACTACACCCTAACCATTTATCAATGAGTAATATTTAAAAATGAACTCCATTTTTCAAAAATAAAATTCTAAATAATATTTATTTAATTTTAAAATAAAATCAATCTTAATTCAAAAAATAACAATTTTAATGGTAAAATTAGTTTTATATCACTTTGAAAAATTTAATTAAGATATAATTATATTATTACTTTATGAAAATAAAAAAATATCCTTATTACTACTCTTTAGGGTCATATTACTATTCATTACTTTGTGTTACTATTCACCAAAAATCATGTTGGTTTTATCAGACTCCAAATGACTTACTGATCACAAATCTGGATGACTGTTTCTCAATATTCAAAACATAGAAGAGGAAAAGTTGTGTTTAACAACTATATTAGAAAATGTGTTTTTTTGTTTAGAGTCAGTGTTTCATACATTCCGAAATAATTTTAAAAACCTTGGGGTGTAATATTTTCCCATCGTTACAAATATTTCATCCTCGAAACTCACAGAACGTTACCTCAAAAAAATATTTTGGTAGGTCTTCCTCATAAGCTCCTTAGGTTTCCATGTGGCCTCTTTGATTTTAAGATTCCTCCAAATTATCTTTACCAGACGAGTCATCTGATTTCTTAACAGTTTTTCTTTAGTGTCCAAAATCCAAATAGGCTCTTTACAATAAGATAGGTCAGGTTCCAACTCAATACCCTCATAAGTATGGACATGCATTGGGTCTAGCATGTACTTTCACAGCAAAGTCACATGGAACACATGTTTTACATTGGATAGGTTAGGTGGCATAGCCAAAACATATGCAACAACTCTAATTATCTCTAGAATTTAAAAAATTGTTATGTATCTAGGGAACTGTTTCCCTTTGTACCGAAATATTATAACACCCTTCCAAGGAGATAAATTCAATAAAATGTGGTCTCCCACATAAAATTCCATATCCTTCCATCAATTATTGGCATATCTTTTCTATCTACTTCGATATTCTTTAATATGACCTTGAATACTCTTTACCTTCATTGTGATGTCCTCCAAAAGCTCTCAGCCCACAAACTTCCTTTAACCAACTTCTTCCCAAAAAGTTTGTGTAGGAAATCTCTTTCCACAAAATGCTTCATATGGTGCCATTGGAATACTTGAATGGATACAATTATTGTAGGTAAGCTGCACTAAAGTTAAGTATTGATACCAAATACCTTGGAAGTCAAGTGAACATGATCTTAACATGTCCTCCAATTTTTGGATCATCCATATTGTTTTCCTTTAATTTTTTGGGTGATAAGCAGTACTCAATCGAAGTTCAATATCCAAAGCATTTTTTTGACTTTTACAAAAAATTTATCTATATCGTGGGTCTTGATCAGACCTAATTGAGAGATGTTCTCCAAGAAGTCTCATAAAATCATTGATATAGAGTTGTTCTAGGAACTATAGTGGAAAATCCTCCCTTATAGCGAGGAAATGTGACATTTCATAAGTTGATCCACAATTAACCATATAACAACATTCTTCCTTGGAGTTTTGAGTAATCCAGAGACAAAATCCATGTGGATGTCATCCCATTTTCATGTAGGATTACGTAGCAGTTTCCTAACTCCTTTTGGATGATTCCTTTTTGCCTTCACTTGTTTACATACTAACATTCCCGATATATAATCCTCCATTTCCCTATTCTTGTTGTATCACAAGAAATAGTCCGTCAAATATCTATACATTTTAGTTCTTCTAGGATTTATAGAAAAATTCGAACTTTGGTCAACAAAAAATAAATACCTTTTTAGCTCAATTTTAGCCGGAACACAAATCCTCTTCCAAAATTTTATAACTCTATCTTCTCAAATAGTTTCAACTATCTTCCCATCCTTCACATCATTAATTTTATTTTGAATTATATCATTATTAGACAGTGAATAATTAATTCATTATATTAATTATTATTGGGAAACCATTTGTCAATGTAAACTTTTTTCACATTCTTTGATAATTCCCATGTCCATCCTTACTAGATCTATGTACAAAGGATCCTTATTAATCAACATTTGGTTGAGAACTCCATGATATTTCCTTCTCCATGAATCATCAACCTTGTTTTCCTTTACAGGGTAGTAATGTTCATTACAGTCACAATCCTTGATTAGTTCAAGCCATCTCATTTGCCTCATGTTGAGTTATTTCTATGAGAAGATATACTTCAGACTTTTGTGATCCACATATATCTCAAATTATTTACCAAAGAAATAATGTCTCTATATCTTCAGGAAAAATATTACTACTGCTAACTCAATATCGTGAGTGGGATTTTTTTTAATGAATTTTTAACAGCCCAAGTACATCAACAATTACTCTATCATTCTACATATGGACATAACCATGTCCTTTATTTGATGCATTGCTATAGATCACTAACCAATCATTACCCGATGGTAGGGTTCGGATCGTTGAATTCACTAATTTCCTCTCCAATTATAAAAATAATTCCTCACATTCTATTCTTCATACGAACATAACCCCTTTACGTGTATGATTGGTCATTGGTATGGCTAAACAGGATAATTTCTAAATGAAATACCAATAATAACCTGCTTAACCTACAAAAATACATAACTCAGTTATGTTCGTTAGAGTAGGAAATTGTTGAACAACCTTTTTCTTTGCAGGATAAACATATATTCCATATCTATAAAATATGTTTCCAATAAAGGAATCTAATTGAATCAAAAATTCACACCTTTTGAACATCCCATATAATGCATTTCTTCTAAGAGTCTTTATAATAATGCAAAAGTGATTTTCATAAAATTCATAGCTTTTAGGGCATACAAAGTTATCATGAATAAACACCACCACAATGTCATAAATATATTCCATGAACTCTCTATTAATTAGATCCATTAAAGTAGAGGTCACATTATTCAGTACAAGAGGAATTACTTTAAACTCATAATGCCCATATCTGGTTCGAAAAGTTGTTTTCGAAATGTCTTCTTTCCTCGCAAGAAACTGATGATATCTGGATCCAAGATGAATGGTCAAAAAATATTTGGCACCATGAAGTTGATCAAATAAATAATCAATGGGAGGTTGGGGATAATTTTTTTTATTTGGTATAGCATTGATCTTCCTGTAGTCCATGGACAACCTCATGGATCCGTCTTTCTCCTTAAGAAAAATAATTGGGGCTCACCATGGAGAAACACTATGTAGAATAAATCCTTAATCACTCAATTACTCTAGTTTTTTATTCAATTCCCCTAAATATACAGTTTCCATTCTATTATGGTTCTTTGATATGGGCCTTTAACTAGGATTAAAATCAATGGAAAACTCAATTTCCCCCTTTATAGGATGTCTAGGTGACCCCTCTCGAAACACATCAAATTTTGTTTGAACAATTGGTACATCCTCCATATGAACATTCTTCTCCTAGCCAATAGTTATTTAATTCCCTTACTCCATAATAATTGAATTTAATAGAGATACTAGGGGTGGATCTAGATGAGAATCAGATGGTGATTTTTCTACCCTAAAGATAAGGGATTCCACTTCTTCCTCAAAAATTGTATCCTCCTTCTTCTTGAAATAAAATTTTGTAATATGGTCTAAATGAAAATCCATAAAAAGGATTTTATCAAATTGAATCATGGGTTTGACAGAAAAATTAGAAAATAAATAACATTTATTCAACATAATGGGGCCGGACTAACACAACTTTGTTGCAATGATACTTCCCTTACGAGCTTCGATAGACCCCACCCATTTTAAATAAAATATAAAATATATAATTTTCGTAGAAAACTAATAAGATATTAATGAATGACATGATATAGAATAAAAAAATTCATGGGTTAACTTTGTGGAAATGATTAAAGTAGCTCTCACCACATCATTAGGATCTGCAATATTTGTTTTTGTGATCACATAAGTTTGTCCCTGCTCCATTGGCCTTTTATGTGGGATGTATACTTGATGATTTGATCAATCATTATCATAGTGTCTCATATCCCTACAATTATAGCATTGAACATTGATAGATTATTTCTTCCCTATGAAATCAATGGAAAGATATAATTTATATCTATATTTATAGCATACCCCTTTTTCCCTTTAAGGATGCATTAGGGTGTTTCCTTCAACAATTATCACAAAGTGGAAAATCAACTCTTCCCTTCTTCCCGGTTTTCTTATTTCCTTTCCTAGAGATTTTAGCATCCCTATTCTTCTCTTTCTTTTTCTTATTGTCTGGAGACTCAGAGAATTCATTATCTGTCATGATTGCACATGAAACTATATCCTCATACAATGAAAAACATTGGGACACTAGTGCCTACTGGAGGAATGGATTTAGGCCATCAATTAATCAATCAATTTTTTTCCTTGGATATTGTATGTATTCCAAAACAAGTCTTGTAATGCTTTTGAAGTTAGATTCATAATTTACAAAATTATCATATTAATTTTGCCTCAAATTTAGAAACTAACATTCTATATCTTCTTGTTGTAGATGAGGAATGTATTTCTCTAGTAATATTTCCTTATAGTCCATATTTTTCATCTCTTCTATCTATTTCTCCTTCTTTGTGTTTTGGATTAATGACCACTACTGAACTTCATCTCTCATTAGATGATAATCTTCCCAGAAAAACTTCTCTCTTTCGTTACATCCTAAAGTGATAAATATCTTCTCTAGGGAACTTATCCACTACTCAGCTATAAATAGGTTTTTAGTCCCATTGAATGATGATGTTTATGGTCTCATAAAACTTTCTAACAAATCTATTCCACGTAGAGGATATAGATTCTCCATACAGGTAATGCAATTATTCATAACCTGTATATGTTTTTCCAGTATAGTAATAAGTTTCTCCGAACCAGTTGCAGCTCTAGAGCCAACATCATGATTTTGTATCTGAGGTAAATCCTTAAACTGGTTACTTGTGTTCATGTGGTTTCCATTTCTTCCTGTAGGAACCATCTATAGATAATGTAATACACTATATTAGGTTATGAATCATAATATATAATCTTAATATAGAAAAGTACTTTTTCTAAATTGAAATCCTATGCATGGATATCCCCATAATCACAATAATTGTTTCTTTGTGGAAATATTTTCATTTAAATCCTTAATAATGGTTTGTAATGAAAATGTTAATTATCCTAAGAATATCCCAGGTGAGTGTCAGAACATGTGTGTAGTAAGGACCATTGTCATGTACAAGGATACCTTGTGTCAAGCCTGAAACTCCCTATCATATTTTCCACTCCTAGGTATATCTTTTCTAGACTCAATTGTAATTTTAGTATCCAGAAAAGGATATTTTTTCTAGAAATATCAAAATAATTTATTCCTTACCAAAATTCCATGATGTTCTTGTATGTTTATCCTCAAACACTATCTTAGTAATTTTTTCACTAATCTACATTTTCCAAATCTATTTTCCATTCTTGCTATTAAACATCCTTTTATACCAAGTGTAAGGACCTGACCCCTATTTCCTGGAGATGGTGCCTTATTTTATTAAATTGGCATATAATATTCGAATATACATCCCAAAGGACTAAGTAGTTTAGAATATTTTTGAAACCTGATATATATATATATATGTTTAAAATTACATCAAGAAAGGAAAAATAACATTAATTAATTCAATTAGAAACATCCATGCCCCTAGATTATCAATACAAGTCACTCATAAATTACTTCGTCATATCCTAGGAAAATTAAACATACAAAATGGGTGAGCTCAAATTCGTAGTATGAGTAAGAAATATAGTGGAAGATATCATAAGCATAAACATTAGAAATGGTGAATAATTGAAACAAAATCCTTTACAAATAATTAAATTGAACTCATTATGTAAGGAATATGACCTGCATAAATAATTCCATAATAAAACATAATCAAGGGTATTCTACTAGTCGATTAACCACATTAAAATTCAAGTAATAGCCTCATTGTAAGGTAAGATCATATCCTAGAAATTTTAAATCATAATTTTAAGGCCCCAGCCAATATGTTTATAATTAATAAGGCCTCATCCAAAACCGTGTCACAAAATGGGAAATGCCTCAGCAAGTCCACGCCTATTTTTCACTTGAGTCATACAGATGCATAAAAGGGATATAGAGGGCCCCACCACTCACATAATATGTCCAATTAATTTCTAATTTGTGCAGGGGTAGACATAAACATCATATACATTCATATTAAAACTAACATATGAAATGTAAAAAATGATCCCCGAACATTAGGCTTAAAAACTAACCATTTAGAGTAAAATGGTGAATAGTTTTTGGATAAAATATCAAAAATAAAACTAGTAATAAAACATCCTATTAAATATGGTATATGATATCATAAATGAATAATACCAATAATAAGTAAGAATCAACAAGAGTGTTGAAGCAGACGAAAATACTCTTATAAACTCATTGAGTGATTCTTAAGATAAATGCTATTTTATTTTGAAAAGAAGTGTTATTCAATAAAAGTATTTTCATAAAACTAGAAATGATGTTAGATTGTATTTTAATTATAAATGATTTATTTTATAAAGGTAATGGTTTCTATAAAACATAATATTGATTTCCCTTTAAAATTTGTTTGAATTTGAGAAATCCCCTTGAACCAGGCTTGTATTTTAGAAATAATTTTGAATGTTCCATTTAAAACGAGTAACCCAACATAAAATAAGGAAGGATACCATTTGGAAAAAATATATAGAAAAGTCACACATAATCTATGAGGAGTAAAAAATAATATATATAAGAACTTTATTGAGGTAAGTAGAAAATAAAATTAACCCGAATGAAAATGGAGTTTCGGGTGGGAACCCATACCTTAAGTATGAATGTGTTCCGCTATCTAACTTGAGGTCTTGTAATATGAAATTATACTTATTAATAAATTAATACAGAACATATTATACATGTATTAAGTTTATCATGATTTTATTATGTCCATTATGTCCTTATTGACTAGTTATAATATTGAATTCTGTCGATCCAGAGTGTTTGTTTTCTTGATTTTCATAATAGATTCACTTGTTTTTATGTAATGGAGTTATGGTGGAATGGATGTTAATCTTCATAATTGAATTTAAATATTATTTATGAGTGTAAAAATGTTTTAATTATCATTTATATTTTTTTTACAATGAATTGGGATTAATAATTAAATGAAATATTAACGATAATCCCTTAGATTAATTTAGCTTTGTTTGATTATTAAGAACTAGTTTGGTCTTATGATTTAATATTAGGTACATATACTGGTTCATGAATATTAAATAGGTTATAATAAAAATATTATAGTCTGTTTAAACCCTCAAAATTGTGTCCTGACAAGTAATTATAGATAAATTGATGAATGAAACTTTATCATCCACCAAGGTTGTAAATTGGAACCTCACGATGATAATTTCATTTATAAAATAAAAGGGAGATAGTACGAATATTGATGATGGTTCTTTGATTAATATGATATAATTCCAGAATACATATGATAATGGAGTTATATTGGTCCTCTTTATAGAGTAGGTGAAGAGAGTACTACAATAGGAAGGAATTTGAAATGAAAATGAATGAAATTAAATGTGAATTTACCTCTTGAATCTTCCTCCTTGAGAATCTATTTAAGGGAATGAGTTTTCATTTTTCTGAAAAACCAAGAGCTTCATGGACATGGGGATGGACTAGGGAATGATATTTGGAAATAAATATGATGATATTCAAGGCTTCAAGGATTGATGAGACGTGGGAGGGGGGGGGTTATGGTGGAGGAGAAGAGTGAATTGTGAAAATTTTATTCATTATTTTATTATTTCCCTCTAGAAAACCAATAGTGTTGTTTCATGTGACCTCTAATTGTAATAACATTATGTGAGTTCTAACCAAGTTGAATTAAATCACTCAAGATGTCAAAAAAAGTGTATTTAACTGACAATTTGTATATACTATATTTTATCATATTAAACTATTCATAAAAAAGTGAAGAATTTCAGAAAAATCCCAAAAATTTAACCTAATGATTTTACAAATTTTAGAAATAAAAAATGAACTCCATTTTGAAAAAAATATTTTCTTAATAATACTAATTTTATTTTTTAGTAAAATCATAAATAATTCGAAAATTAAAAATTTTAAATGTATAATTAGTTTTATATCAAATTAAAAAATTAATTAAGATCTCATTATATTATTACCTTAAGAAATAAAATAATATAATTACTTACTATTCATAATGGTCATATTACTATTCATAATAATATTCATAAGGGTATGTTATAATTCACTAAAAAACAAGTTGGTTCTATCAGACTCCAAATGAATTACTGATCAAATCTCTAGATGACCTTTTTTTGAAATTTAAAACATATAAGTGGCATAGTTTTGTTTAATGGATCAATTATAATATTTTTTTGTAGGGGCATGATGTTTCATACATTCAGTATTTATTTTCCAAACCATAGGGTGTTACAATATCAGTCAATGTGGGATCGATAGGGAACTAACTATTACACCAATGATTTCATCTAGCACCATCATGTGAAGGATGAAAATATTTTATACAAAGAGGTTCCATCTTATTTCAATGGGAAAGTAATTTAAATTGAAAACACCTTCCAATCAGATACCTAGTGGTGTATTAAATTTTATAACACCATAGATGTCTTTGATATTGAGGACCATAATCTCCATAATAGTTTTAGATATATAATATTAATATATGAATGGATCAAGTAAAATAGACACCATTGTTGAGGAAAATGGAATAGTACCTTGAATAAAAGATGGAATGACACTACACTACTCTGAGATAGTATGGAATGGAGGGAACTAACATGTCTATGACTCGGAGTCACTTCATGACTATTGTGAAGATTCCCGCTCTTCTAGTGTATAGAATCATGAATATTAATTCCTTATCCTTTAATTACACCTTAGCATGAGTGGGAAATGGTATTTCTTCTTCCTAATACGTGTTATCTAGTACGACCCAATACAGAATATGGGGTAGTTGTGGATCTCCACTCTTAAGGATCTTTTGTTAATGTTATGCAGAAACGTTGGATATGGCCAATCATACTACAAATTTTTCATTCCATATTTTCTTATAAGATCTAAGGATTCATGTGTCCCATATTTCCACATTAATGATACATCATTAAGGCTATCAGTATTAGGATCCTGACTACTAAAACCTCCCGAGTAGCCTCAAACATCACATTCTCCAAGAAGGAGAAGCATTGATAGATCTAGTTACTTAAACACATTGAAAAAAAAATCCCTCAAATTTCCCAATATAAAACTATCATTTAAATTGTTACCAATCGAAATACTTTGGTATGTGGTCAAATTATGTATACCTTCCTGTCCCTAAATCACCAGGCAGTTAGAAGATCATCACCTACTAGAGTATGATTAAACCGATGCTGCTTTGTAAAATAAGAAAATTATTCCATAATAGACATATCTATATGTTTTAGGTCCATATATTCCCCCACTTTGTCATCCCACAGAGTCTAGGGAACGAAATAACACTAAAAGTTTGTTTGAAAATTTCTCCAAGTTATATCTCAATAGAGATCTTCCATGGTTATAACATCCCAGTAACTCTTAGAAAAATTGTGCAACATATACCCAAAATATTTGAACCTCCTCTATGGAGGATTCTATAAATTCTCAAATATAGAAAGAATAGATTTGATCCATGCTTCATCAGTAGGTAGTCCACCATCCCCCTAGACGGTTTGTCATGTCCACTTTCTAAATAGTGTCAGTATAGTGAGACGTTATATTGAACACACGATGCAGGGGAGTGTGAAACTATCATGAAAAATTGAACCCTAACCATCTTACCATATCATATATTATAGTCGTTATTATATTTATAAAAATGGGAATGATTCATTACCTCTCATGTACCTCAATAGTCGGGTTCAATGTTATGAACTCATTACAACCATCGTCAATCATTTAATAAAGTATGAATAGATAGTGTGAACTTATAACCATTTATAATTCATTCTAATTATTCCAATTACATTTTATTAAGGTTGGGAAAAATATCCTGAAAAACCATTTAATTTAATTCATTTCATTCAATTAATCAATTAAAGGAAAAATATTTTATAAGATTCAGTGAGACTCATAAAATGTGCAACTCATAATTTTGATATTATTTTCATGGGTAATTATTTTTATAAGATAATCCAAGAACTTAAAAGTTTTTTAGGTTCATTTCAATTTTATATAACAGAGTGAAAAACACTTTATATCCCATGTTGATCACTTCTGAGGTGCTCTCATTATCTAAAAAATAACTATAGAGGGTAAATTTCAATCCGAACACCCATGGGGTGTCCATAATAGAGATCATCATCCACTAATTTAATAAACATTGATCCTTGACTATTAAACAAAGTGAGTATTACATTTTTGAATCATGAAAACACCTTTAGGGTGACGCAAGACAAAGGATGGAATGCGAAACAAGGATGCTACTACGAAAACACTAATACTTTTTGTGAATTTCCCATGAACCACTAACATCAGTCCGTTTACGACTCCTGAACTGGTTGTTGCCATTGTGTTGAAGTAGTTTTAGAGAAAACAATAATATGGTCTAAATCATTATAAATATGGAAAAATTTATCAGATAGAAATATAAAAATATATCTAAAGAAAAATTGAAATTGGAATATAGAGGAAGTTAGACTATACCTCTAGCTATGAAATGCTTCCTTTGGATCATGATTTTAACATCGGATTAGATATATATCAGACAACTGAGGTTGAGTATAATGATATTCTATGGGGTTAGGAAACAAACAAATCCACTAAAAATGGGATGAGATGGATGAAAATGTGTTTAAGGTTTCATTAAGGGGAATTTGGGAATTTCACCAAAAAAATAAGTTCACATAGTTTTGTTTTACGGTTTGGCCTAACTGTACGAAAATAGTACCCAAAAATCTTTTAATGGAGATTCTCCACATAAATATAGTGTATGGCTTCCCTAAACAAGCATAAATTGTGAAAAATACTTTTTCAAATCATTATAATTTGTACACGGGCATGATCCTGGTGTCACATTGTTTCAAATTAACAGTGAAAACCCTACAACTCCTCTATCTCTCTTTGCACCGATAGTAAAGACAGTGTAGGATGGGATGATCAATTTCTTCTAACTGTGTAACATAGTTTATTTTCTAATAATGTTGGGTTCTTGGTTCCGAACAAGTCCCAAACACCCTTATGTCCTCTCTGAATCCATCAGGTAATATTATAAGCACCATTTAAAGGAATATAAACAAAAAAAATGACATGATCCATCATGAAAACTACAGGTAGTTACTATGATATTATTTATTTTATATGTGATCTAAATCATGGAAATACTCTTTTTAAAATTCAATTAAACTATTAAAACAAGCTAGTTTTGTTAGATTTCATAGAACACAATTATATTTGATATTATTTTCTACTATCTCCAGGGGTTTTAATTGAACATGTATTCTTTTTTATGTCTTGAGAAATTAGTTAATCATCATTCGAGGGCCTCAAAATTATTGGATAGTTCATGATAATTATTTCTATTTTGGTCATATTTTTATATATCTTATAATATCCCATTCCATTCAATTTATTCTCTATCAACTTCACCAATTCATCTATAAATTTTTTTTTCATATTAAAAATTCAAATTTTCATACTTAATTAGATTAAATATTACTATTTTCCCCTTTATATTCATGTTGTAACTCTACTAACTAATTAAAATGGTGTTTATATAAAGTATATAACTTTATCATCTATTTAATAAAAATAGAAAAAAATGTTTTCATTCGAGCTAGATATAATAAGGGATACCAAATACCATCATACATTATAAGAATTTAATAATTAAAAACTATAATCCATAAGGCAATTTGACCATATTCGATCTTATAATCACAATTTAGGAATGAAAAAAACTATAGTTATGTTTTTCCTCTAAAAGTAATTCAAGGTTCCATTCATTGAAAACATGTTTCTTTCCATGTCTATAAAAAAATAGTTTCTTACAGTTAGGTACTATATTTTTTTTTGTGCAACACAATATTAATTCCATAATCCATTATTCTCTAGAAGTTCCTTAAAATTTTATTTTTCAATTCAGATCCATTATCATATGGAAATATATTTGACATAACATCCCATTTGATTATCAGAATATCAAAAAAAAATTGTTTGATTATTTATGGATATTATGATTTACTAGTCATTAAATAAATAAAATTCATATGTAAAATATTCAATAAATCAACTGAAATAAATATCACCATTATTTCTGTGGAAATACATTGGTTTGTAAACATCTATCTGTAACAAGTCAAGTGGTTTTGAAATATTATTTTCCACAAGATAATGTATATTTTTGGCCATTTTTCTATTGATACATGTATCAAAATTTTTTATCCTTTCATGATTTATCTTTTATAGATTCCCCATAAAATAATTTTTTATATGTTTTGAAAACACATTTTCCCCCAGATGGAAGAGTCTTTAACACCATCCTTGATTTCCATTCATTATGATAATTCATAAAATATTCACATTACGTAAAATTTGAATATTATTTTATATCCCTTCATAGTGATTTTGAATTATTTTAGCTTCATTATGACACGTCCATCACTGAAAAATGTCACCTCAGCCCCATTGCCACAAAGCTAAAAAATAGTTAAGATATTATGTTTCATTCCAACAAAGGGAATATCACTATACATATTGTTTATAATATTATTGAATTCAATTTATCTAAAATTAGTTTATCCATAATTTTTAAAATTAATATCTCTTATACAATACCTTTGATATATTTTAGGAGACTCATGATGTTGAGTAATGTGTAAAGAGAAACCTCATCTAAGTATCCAAATATTTTACTCTTTTATAGAATAATGAGTTACTATAAACCCTATTTATTTATATTTTTCATTCATTTTCTAGATATATTTTTAAATCATTTCATTTCTAATTATATTTTGGAATAGTTTTGAGGATTTATTTGTCATCGGTTTAGGTATATCCTAATTACCAAAAAATTATGAAATAGATTTATATGTATTTTTTATATATAACATATCTTTTCAATATTTTTCTAGATGTACTATATGAACATAAACATTTATTTTTTTATATTCATTACCCATTTTATGTTTATGTATTGAGATGTCATACCATCCCAAATAAAATTTGTTTGTAAACATTACATAATCAACAACTTCCTTAAAATAATAATATTTATTAACAATATAAAGATTCTTTATAATAATAATATTATTCATTCATTTTATTTAAAGGATAATAAATATTTTCATTCATTTTTATATTAATATATTTCTATTTCACCACTAATTATCCCTTGTAATTATCCCCCATATTCATATTCTCCCATAATACATTAATTTGGGAATTTTTACTACCATGGTTATTAAAATATGATATTTTTACTTCATAGTTGATGAAATAATTTTTCCATCACTGATGTCTCTTATTTGACCATTTATATTTAATTCATGGTTGTCCAAAATAATAGTCATTAAAACATGGTAATATTTCCCAGTTTTATAATACCATTTGAAACCTTGTCAAATGATTTTTAGCTTTCGCTTGTTTGATTGATAGAATTTTGAAACACATGGCATCTCTTACTCTAGGATCATTCCGTATCGACTAACTATACCTCAATATTTTTTCTTCATTCAATTATTATATTTATTATTAGTATGGTAATTTGAAAAATCATCTCATTAAATATATGGTTTTTCTGAAACCACCAAACATATATGTTTTTTCCATAGGAATTAAAAATGTCACTGTATTTTGAATCATCATGATATTCCCTGTATAAATAATTCCTATATATTAGTTTATTGTTTTCATATAAATATTTTTGTCATCCATTCGGAAAATGATAAGTTATATTATTAATTGGAACTCATTTATTTTCTAATAATATATTCCTTCATTATTTTTCTAAAAAAATTTCTTTTTTTTGGTGGTATTATGGATGAATGGATTTAGCCATGAATTATGTTTACCATTCATAATAAAATTTATATTTATATTTTTATATTTCATCAATAAAATTTTTGACATATTTTATGTTTTATAATAAAATAACATTCATCATATTCTCTTTTAATTTCACTTGAATTTACATTATCTATCTTCTGATGCATTATTCCTTATTCTTCCATGATTACCTTTTGGATTGGTCAATATATTCTACATATTTTTTCTTCATAGATAGATCAGTTCAAATTTTAATAATATTTCAATAATTGTGGCAATTTGATGGATAATTACCCATATGTGTACCATTTCATCATGACATGGAATTCTAGAATAAAGATATATTTTTAATTAAAATAAAATAATCATATATGATACCAGTTTCCTCCACATGATATTTTTTTGGTATAATTTTTTGGCATATTTTATATTATGGAATATCATTAATGTATCATATTTTCCATTTCTCATAAAGGAAATCCATTTCTTATCTCATACGAAATCATGAAATTATTAAGTGCAGTAATGGTCTATGTATATTACTCATGATACTATAGGTTATAAATCATTAAAAAAATTTCTAATAAAATTAACAACAATTTTCTC
Organism: Viscum album; assembly: GCA_963277665.1. NCBI lineage: Eukaryota > Viridiplantae > Streptophyta > Magnoliopsida > Santalales > Viscaceae > Viscum > Viscum album. Next base: position 1,987,250,875 of record OY728122.1, read on the forward strand.
AAATATTGTATATTCAGGAATAATTTCTCTATCACATTGAATGTAACTAATATTTTTCTTACCAAAAATAAAAATTAAAAAAAAATACTCACCTTCTTCTATTATGATATCCACCAATTGAACCTAAAAATACAGCTTCCTGGAATATTTCCCCTTTTATTTCCCCTCATCAATATCATACAGTTTTAACAAAATTATAATATTTGTATTCTTCAATTTAACTTGTCTCATATCCTCCTCTAATAGAGAAGAAATAACACCTTACAAGATCTCCCATTAGATATTATATTCTTTTTATAAAATAGATTATAAGCTTTCCTAAAGTTGAGAATATTTACAACAATGCCTCCGATATAAAGAGAATCTAATATGAGTGATAGAACATATGGAAAAATTATATCTATTTTTAGATTGAATCATATTCTATATATGACATGAATCCTTTTTTTATTTTACTCATAGATATAAATATCTCTTCAATCAATCAAATAATCAACAAAAAAACACATATCCACGTGAAAATACCACATACTACTTATCTAGAAAACTCAAGAATAAATTATTAATATTTATACATAATTGGAGTTTACCTTAATCTAATAAAAAATTAAATATATTATAAAAATTTATATTATTTCATGAAAATAATGTTTTCTCATACTGATAATAGGCCTTAAGAGAGTGTATACCAATAGATGGTGTCTGTGGGGGGGGGGGGTGAATTAGTGGTTAATGGACAACTGGAACTCATAAAAATGAATCCCATTACCTGTATGTGTGAATAAATAACTAGATAATGGGTAAAAGATGAGATAATATGTAAGAATAATAAAAAAACATAATGAAAAACACATGGTTCATCAAATATTTCATTCAAATTGATAATCCCTTTTGTACAATAATTGAAATCAATCAATCAATTTTCAAATTTTATTACCAATAATAATAATAAAAGGACAAGGGAGATAAAATTATATTTATAAGTTAAATAAATAACAATATGTTCTAGAGTGTTTATTGTTCTCTTATTCCCTCACCTTAGGTGCATTTGGAAATTTGATCTAATGTGTACCATTATACTGCTCTAAAAATAGCACCCAAGACTTCATAGTAGACCTGGTGAGAAACAATAGGAATTCATAAAGATTAATCATAATATTATACTCATTTGTTATTTCATGGATCGGTTATTTTTTAATAGAGAACGTGGATTATATTTTTAAATAATTATTAATGGTGTGATGGCCATATTCTATAGAGATAGCAGGGGTATCCTAAAGACACATGAATTCTATAATTTTGTGTCATAATTCGTAATTACAAAAATTTCAAATATACTCATTGTTTGTTTATCTAAAACCCCATAATACTAGATGCAGTGAATTAATTTTTTAAATTTGAATGTTAACAATTATTCCAATCCTGAATGAATAGTATATTTAATAATTTCAGAAAACCTAGTTACATTCATGAAACCCATTTTACCTTTGGAAAATAAAATAAAACACAATACATAACATAAGCTAATAAAATATAATCCTTGATACTCATTTCATGAATTCAACTTCATATCATGGATAAAGGACAGAAAATAATTATGAGCTCTTATAATCAGTAAGGGTAAGTACAACAGATGTAATCATGAATCAAGAATAATAATCAACATGTAAATGTTAGCGATTCTTGGAAAAATTTACCTTTAAAAAATAGGATATTTTAAAATGAAAATTTCATGGTAGATAACTGAAACATATTTCATTTAAAAGAAATATAGGAGAATTAAACTAATCCCTGAACTTTATAACTAGTTGAGTAATCATATGGAAAGAAAATAACTAAATTCAAATTAATTGAATGAATATGGATTTATACATAAAAAATTCCTTGAGAATATATGAAATGAATCTAATACAATCATGTCCTAGGGACAATAATTATATACTTCTAATGATTCATTCTAAGCATAAACAATTGTCAAGGACTAATGCCAAAAGTCTAGTAAATGGGTAAGGCTTCAGCCGAAACCAAATCTAGTTTTTCTCGTGAAACCTACTGAAACATATAGGGGATATAGAGGGTCACAATTGTCAGATATTAAATCCAATGCATTCCTCATATGTTGAATATTTTATTTAATTAATCAATACAAGTATCTATAATGAATAAAAGATATAAATTTATCAATATTTCTTTAATTAATCAAATAACTATAAAAGTGAACTATACATGTAAAATGGTATATGATTTTGGAAATGATCATACCCAAGATAAATTATATGGATACTTAATAGAGATTTCATTTCCAAAGAAATTTATAACAATAACGTGATTTTCTGAAGAGAAATTTAACAAACACTACTGAAAGTGTTATTTAAATGATTGAATTTACGACTTGGGTAATTTTCAATTAGACACATTAAATGGGATAATTCAAAGAGAAACATAAAATACCATGAAGAATGAATGTAATAATGATGTTAAATTTCAACATGATTGTATATAAAACACATATAAGTAAATTAGTTCATTAAAAATAAATAAATCTCCTAGGAATATAAATTGAGATGAAATCACATACTACTTGATAACTAATAAAATATTATCCCCCTGAAAGAAATAATTTCATATGAAAATTTAGATACCATGATAATAAATTTATTCATGATATAAAATAAAATATTGTTATTACATATAACACACAAAATAAATACATGGTGAAAATGATGTATGCCTCATGGAAGAAAAAATCAGGCAAGAAACCCCGTAAAATCAGGGTAACATTTGAATCTGATCCCCAAAAAAATAATCACAGAAACATTTAAAAAACATGATGATTAAATAATTAATTATATAATATGTAAAAAGGGATTGTATATACTCCTCACAAATGCATTAATTGTTTAATATAATTTTTATCTCACAGATGTAAAAAATTTGGATAAAAATCCCGTGCCTTGAGTTTGGCTTGTCACATTTGTATTTGTGTTCCTAAATAATATACATATGTTAATTATACACTATATTAAGAATTTTTTTGAACTATGTTATTAATTTTACTTCAATTATTTATATTTTTTATACACATATTTTAAATATTATATTTACGTCGATTGTTTTTTCCAAATTCAGTTCATGCCTCAAAAATGACATTTGTAGGTCCATAATGTCCAAATGTGTCATTATATAACCATCCCAAAAACAATAATTCTGAAATAATTATCATATTTATAAATAAATTATACTTTTACCAAATAATTTCTAGGATTCAGGTAATCCCAATCCTAAAAGTATTTTTTTAAGAGAAATAGTACAAGGACATACGATCTGGTGGTACAAAGGGGATTTCACACCTAGGAGTTGACCACCCCACACATGTAATCATTCCCCAATGTGTAACTATAATAAGGTTCTCTAAATTTCCAATTTTTTTCTTCAAGGGAAACCCTTTTTGGAAAATCTAGTTCAACATTGTTATATTCTCTATTAGCGTGTGAGACAAACAGGTTAAGCATTGTGACAAGATTCATATAGTCAATCCACTAGGGTTGGAGATTCCATAGTACAGTCTCCATTTATGGTTTGAGATCTGTGATAGAATTATTATAGTTTGATTAAATCTACAAGGAATTCCACTTATCATATATTAAATGATTAATGGAATACACCATTACACAAACCATAACATTATATGTAGTCTCTATCACCATATAGTGGTGAAAACACCATTTAATAAAGACATGGTATGTTCATAAAATTCCTCCATAGTTCTATAGACCCATCATGCCTGAGGAAGAACCATATAAAGTCACTTTGATCCACTGTCCAACAATGTGTATCCGTCTAATTGATTTCTGAACAAGAGCTTGTTATGGCTTACCTACAACTCTCAGACACCATAAAATATTAAAATCTTCCATGTAATTGTTCATTGTTCCCATATGGATGTTTTTCCCATTAAATTACATATAAATAAACATAATTTTATTGTGAGTGGAGAAATAATCATAATCAAATAGCATCACATTTCTGGCCTTCCTTATGGCAGTAAGAATAGATGCTGCAACTACCAACAATAGGTTATAACCTAATTTATTTTCCCATAACTATGTAAATTTTCTAGAAAAACCTCCAAGTTAATAAATTGTACTTTTAAAAAAATTTTGAATTATAGTTATGAATAATTATCCAATTTTACAATCATGGTGACAATAGACCATATGTATGCATGAGTGATGATCCCATTTTCAATGATCATTATTGAAAGAAGGCATGTAAAATTATATCAATCTAGAATGATCTGTGTAAAATAAAACCATGTTATTTAATATGTAAAATTATATAAATAATTAATTTATGTATAGTAATCACACCGCATTGATGAGGTGGTAGTACCCATGTCCTTGAACAATATTATCACATTTTAGTGTTTCAAAAAGTTATTAAATAAAATGATATATTACGTTTTCTGAATATAATATTATGTAATGAATATAATATATATTAATTTTATTTAATTTATGTTTATTTTAACCAAGCCTTAATACATTAAATGTAATGTTTTAATTTATAATTGCTCTTTGTGGGGCTAGTAGACCAGACATCTACAAATGAATTTATCATATTTACACAAAATGGATCACATAACACTATCAGTTATATAAAACTAAAATAGTTACAAATAAACAATTAATATGATATATATGATATATTAAAAATGGCCCCATCATAATTCCCTTTTAATAAATATAGTAACGAATAAAAGGAAAACATCATCTCATTAGCTGGTTGTTCTTCGTAAAAGAATGGTAAATTATCTACCCATTTGACTGGAGTTTCTTTAGGTGTAGGTCAGAAAAATAACCTAAAAAATATCAAAATATTGAGTATTAATTTTTTTTATATAAGCGTAATATAATAATAAATTAATGGGTGACGAAACAAGTAAAACATAAATTCACATTGAATAATGTAATAACTTTTTCGGATAACAATATTTAGTTTTTCCCAAAGGGAATTATCAGTTTTCATTATTCCCAAGGAATGGATTATAGGTTAAGGGGTTTGATGTTGTGACACTATTTGTTAATATATTTGATGAGAAAATTCTCTTGAGATGCATGGGGAAGAGGAATAGTGAATGCATTTTTATAATAGAGGGGGAGTGACGTTATGGAAAATACTAATGGGGATACACTATTGGGAGGTCTCCCTTACCACATGTGCCTCAAAACTGAAAAAATTATTAAAGGGGATTTATTTTTGAGAAAAATCTCCAACATAAAAATCTTAAATCATTTTTTTCAATTTCTTCCTTAACATCTAGGTTTCAAAAATTTTATCATTTTGGTTTTTATTAATGTAATTAGTTCACTAACCTATGAAATTGAAAAATTAAGACTATGTTATTGTGAGAATTAATATAAAATATAGTCCTACATACTTATAAATATGATATTTTATTAAAAAAATATAAATCCCATGTTAGTTGGAAATTAATTTTAAAACAATTTCAAGTAACGTGAAACAATACTAATTTAACCAAAACTATGATAACGTTGATTATATTATATATTACTAAATATTATAGATATAAAATATCATTTGGAAGAATAATTGACATATTAAATATATATTTAAACATAAATTCATTTGTTAGAATAATGTATTTTTTATTATAATTTAATCATTTTATTATAAATCATTTATTGTAAAATATCATTAACATTAATTTTGGAATTATTTATTAAATTTCAAATGTAAAAATATATAACGATTACTTTAATTAAAATATATTATGTTAAAATATGTGTGACATGATATATTTACATAAAAAATAATTGAATATTGTAATTCCTTAAATAAAATTTACATTTAATGTTTTTATCAGTATTTATCTTATTTAATTATAAAAAAAATAATCAATGTGTTAGAGTTTGTTAAGTTATTAATGTGATTATATCATTTGTAAAATTATATTTAAATTATAATGAAAAACAACTTGTTAAAATATCAAAATAATATTCATAAACCAAACTATATAGCCTCTTCTATACTCTAAAACATTAAACTTTGTAAAGGTAAGGAAAGTTCCTTTTTTGTCTTTTTCATTACATAAATTATTATATGGGTCACATTCATGAACATTTGTCACATTAACTAATAAAATTATATCCAATAAGGGATATGGTAAAAATATTGTAATCAAGTGGAGTTTTGATATATTTATGGGTTACATTGTCCCGTAAGATTAAGTTGTAGTCCCTTATTAAGCATAATTCTACCTTAATCACTATGATTAATGTTAATTACATCTACCAATATTTAGGGTAAAAAAATAAGTTTATAATATTTGAATAAATAAATTATAATTATTAAAACTGTTTTCATATGTTTTTTTCCAAACTCAATTCATATAAGTTGAAAAATTATTTTTAAAACTAAACCCACATACGTGGAAAAAAACCCGATTTTTAGAAAGTGAAAATGTTAAAAATTCAATAATTATTTATATCTAGATTAACAAATAAAATGATTCCTATTAACTAAATTTTATTAATAGATATATAAATGATCTCTTTTAATATTGGAAAAAAATATAATATAATTTTAAAAAATAATTAAGTTAAAATGCAGCTATAAATAAAATGCAGTTTTTTCACTATTCATAAAAGAAGGAACTACTGAAAAAATTAACCCTAATATAATGATGAAAATAAAAGTTAAAAAATACAAATTATTTTGAGACATAACATTTTTAATTATTTGAAAAATTAGTATTAAAATAGGTGCACCATTGGAAGGTGGTAAAACTCGGTATTACGTGTAACACATGAAAACTAAGAATTGTGTGTTGTGTAAGCATAAAACAATGTTTTGTATAAATAAAACTGACCACATTATAATTTTTTTAGTAAACTGAGATCATTGTAATATATTATGGTGTTATATTATCCCCACCATAATTAAATTTCCTCCTTGTGATATAAACCTGATATTAATAATGTAGGGTTTTATATAAGAAAATACTAATATTGGTAAAACCCATTTAGTAAATAATGTAACTCCCTGACCCCAGTTACCTAGAGTCGGTGCATTATTACATAACATTGGCATGATCAAAAGGGGTCAAATCCCGAACGACCGATCAGTTTAGTATCCTTAGAAGTACTAGATACATTAATAATTTTTACATTACATCATTAAATAAAAACATCAACAACATTTTGTCCCATTTTGAACACACTTATACCCATATGCTATCCCAGCAGGTCAACCATGAAATACTTCTTCACATCCTTAGAAAAATAAAACATAAAAAGAGGTGATCTTATATTCTCAATAAGGATAACAATATAATGAGACCTTTCATAAATAAGCATAAACATTTAAGGCAATGTATAAGACTAAAACAAAAGCCTTTTAAACATAACCATCAGCATAATATGGAAAAGACAAAATCAAATAATTCTATTTACATATTCACATTGATATTCTTCTAGTTGTATAATCACTTGCAATATCAATAGCCATTTTCATATTGATGGAATGCATAATGCCAGACTTCATAATCGCATAGTCAAGGCCTTGTGCCAAGACTAAAAATAAGATTCTGTCAAGGCCCTGTGCCAAGACACTAGTTCGTCTCATGAGACCTACCGATGCATCAAGGAGCTACAACGGGCTCCACCAGTCACTTACTAAGTCCAATTCATTCCTCATATGAAAATGATTAAACATAACATACACATATGTATTAAAACTAGAATTTGAAATGTTAATACTTTATCGAAAAACCATGATTGGGTTAAAAAAACACATCTAGAGTCAAACATATCACAAAACCTTAAATATAATATTGGAGATTTGTATCATAATAAATCAACTTCAAACGTGTTTAAAATTCATCAAAGGATGTTGACATAGATGAAATGAAACCATTTGACATAAAAACCTCTTTCTATTTTGAAATCATTTAAAACTCACATAAGTATAAAAGAAAACATTTATTTTGAAAATATTCTTATAATTCTGTACGGGATGTTCGATGAGGATATAATGGTGGAAAATAGCCACAATATCTGTATAAGTTTAAAGAAGACATTCTTACCTTAAATATTTCAAAAAGGTCTAAAAGTAAATTGTTTGGAAAATGATGGAAAGATTATTTTCAAACCATTTTATAAAAATTCAAAAAAGTGTCTAAATGAATTTAACCCATAGTCTAGTAATTAGTAAATATTTTTTGAAATACATTTTAAAAAACATGGATATGGATGATAAAGAGGTCCGAGTAGATACTTATATAAAAAAACATGGATAATAAAGAGATTGTGAAGTTAACTATTACCTTGTTCTTTTCTTTAGTTGATGGTATGTTGAACTCCTTTATAATAGTTAAAACATTTTTATCAAATTATAAAATAACTATATACATAAATATTATATCGTATATGATCCTCTAATATTTCTTTGTCAATAATATTTCAGTAGTATTATCATTTTGGGTGTTAACATATTCATTTTCCTTTATATGCTTGGATACATAAGCCACGTTTGTTATGGATAGGATGTATTTTATTCATAAGCATAATTATATTATTTATATAAAAATTATTTTTAATCATAAAATGAAAATAATTCTTGAATGATTACGATGGGGAATGAACCTCTTCGTGTTTGTGGAGATGGTAATCCGTACGTACGCACGAGCGACAATATCATTATATTGATGGTAAAATAGTATGTAATTTGATGTTATATCATATATAATGAATCATTAACATGTAATATTTATTATTCGATTTAGTTATACTAATTATTATACCCATCCAAATAATGAAGTGTTTGAATAACAAACTCCACCACAACGTGGAGACGGTAAGCCGTATGTACGCACATATGGTTACTTTGTCTTTCATATTATGGATACAATAATGAATAATATTATATAATTTTTATTAAAACATCATATTATATATAATATACTTGAGTTTTTATTTTAGATTGGAAACAACCAAGAAAGAGGAAGTGGATGATGAAAATAACTTGAAAGCGGTGATGAAATATTTACACCTTCTTCGGGTTCTTCATTTTAATTTAATCAAAAGGGCTCCATAAGATAGCTTTCTGACCAATGTAAGGACTCTAAGAAAAATGGAGGAACGTTGTGAAGATATCTGGGTAGGGGTTGGCTGAGCCAAATGGCTTTGGTGGTGTTAAATTAAGAGAAGGTGAAGTGCCCTTTTAAAAGAGATGTGAGGGACACTTTAAAAAAGATTGAAATATTAATTTATAATAAAATAAATTTATCTTTAAAATGGCTCAAAAATGATTTATTTTGAGGATTAATTCAGGATGGGACTAAAACCTCTCAACCAACAGGTTTTATATAGGTTTACGTCTCCATATTAACGTTATATTTTAGATATAACTCTTAGTTAAATAGTTTGACAGTTACCATATCTCTTTGTATTTTTATATTATACAGTTAATAACCTAACTATAACAATCCAAGTGAACCCAAATGGTTCATTATTAATATATATAACCTTATCTATGTCATTTGTAAAATCCTTAGATATTTAGGAATATCATATCAATTAATAATATAGTATTTGTTTTAAAAAACTTAATTATGTCAATTTTGACACTATTTAGTATTTGGTTTTTGAAAAAATACTAACAGAATGATTACTTTGAATTTTTTTTAATCAATCCTAACATGTCATATTAACCATTAATATTTATGTAATTCATCAAATGTTTCAAATTACATTTAAATGTATATTTATAATATCAATTATTTTAATCTTTCATTAAAAAGGTAATTAATGTATCATTATTGTGTCATAAATAAATTAAATTATAAAATGTATAAAAATTATAAATAAAATACCATTATATAGGACATATTTTTATCTTTATAATGAAAATTTATAATAGAATTTATCTTATGTATACCCCTATATAAAAAAATGTTTAGTTAATAAACTTTGAATTGACTCTTTTAACTGTTCTTTAAATAAAATAATAATAAATGTCAAAATCAAATCCATGTTAACCAAAGGGGATCCTATTTTAATAATTTGGTTGTTTTTGGTCGAATTGGACTTATCCAATAGAATTATTACATGTTTTAGGTAATTATAATATCATTTTTACCCATAATTACCAAATTTACTTTTAACCGTGGTAAATAAAAGTCAAAATTTGCTATTCCATAAAAATTATTTTCATTTTATTGAAAAAAAATTTACATACTGATATCTAACGTGTCTCTAAAAATTTTGAAATTCAAATCACAGAAGTGGTGCAATAATGTTTTATGTAAATTTATAAATGATCCTAAAAGCTGGTTAAAAGATGGTAAATAGTTCAATAAAATTTTTTATATCTAAACTTATTATAAAATGAATCCAATGAATTAAAAACAATATATATATGTATCATGTACCTAATTTTACCTAAAATAAAATAAATTTAAATAACTAATTTTTTATATAAAATGTCGATTTTAAACAATAACGATGTTTTTTCACAATTTATCAAAAATTAAAAGTTCTTAGAAATATATCAAAAATCACCCAAAAATAATTTTGATATTCCAAATCCAAAAATGATGTCCATTTTGAAAATTGAAATTTAGAAAACTTCAAAATGTGGTAATTACTATACATAACGGCTAGTTTCATTGGTTATTGTGTGTCAAAACTCTATGTTGAGTACAACGCAAGCTACTGCATTATTCAATGGGAAACATACAGTTGACTCTTGGGGTGTTAACTTCTCCCCTCATTAAAATAATTTCATCCTCGAAATTTCAAGAATATTATTGCCAAAAATGATTCGGGTGGTTATTCTTCATATGTTCCTAGTGTTCCCAAGTGGCATCATCCATATTATGGTTTCTCAATAGAACTTTTACTAGACGAGTCGTCCGGTTTCTCAGCACGGGTTCTCTAGTATCATGAATTTTGACTGGCTCTTCACAATAAGACAAATTAGGTTCCAGTACAATTTCCTCATAGGTGAGTACATGCGTGGGGCCAGGCATGTGTTTTCTCAATAGTGATATGTGGAACACATAATTAATTTTGGAGAGACTTGGAGTTATTGCCGAATGATATGTTACAAATCCAATTTGTTCTAGAATTTCGAAAGGTCTGATGTACCTGGGACACAATTCAACCTTCTTACCGAATGTATAACACCCTTCCGTGGAGATACCATCAAGAAAACATGGTGTCCTTCTTGAAATTAAAAATCCTTCCTTTTGTTATAGGCATAGATCTTTTTCATACATTGGGTAGCATTGATGTGGGTTTGGATAATTTTTCACTTTCTCTATTATTCTCTCAACAAGTTCTGGGCCTACGACTTTTCATTCACCAACATCATCCCAAAAAGTTGGTGTGAAACATCTCGTTCCATATAACTCTTCATATTGTTTAATATTAATACATTAATGGAATCTATTATTATAATAAAATTTTAACAGAGGTAAATATTGATCCCAAATTCCTTGAAATTTAAGTGAACAAGATCTCAAAACACCTTTTAATGTTTGAATAGTCCATTCTGATTGTCCATCGATTTGAGGGCGGTAGACAGTGCTCAAACAAAGTTCAGTATCATTGGCCCTCTGAAGACTTTTCAAGAATCTTGATGTAAAATGGGGATCAAAATCAGAAAGAATCGATAGGGGTACACCATGGAGTCTTACAACATCATTAATATATAGTCTTCCTAGAATTTCATGTGGTAAATCTTCTCTTATAGCAGGAAAATGTGCAGACTTGGTAAGACGATAAACAATGACCCATATTGCATCATTCCTTCTTGGTTTATATGGTATCCCCCTGAAAAATTCCATCATTGTATTTCCCATTTCCACTCAGGTATGAGAAGATCATTCATGACTCCTCCAGAGAGTTGCCTTCTATATTTCACTTGTTGAAAAACCATACATCTTGATAAAAAATCAGAAATCACCCACTTCATATTATCCCACCGAAAATGTTCCTTCAAATATATATACATCTTGGTGCTCTAAGGGTGTATAGAGAAATTGGAGTTATGATCATCCTCCAACAATTACCTTTTTATATCAGGTATATTGGGAGTACAAAGTCTCTTCCCAAATTTGAAATTTCCATCTACATATACAAAGTCACTCAATCTCCCATCATTCATAGCTTTTATCTTCTTTTGAAACTGTTCATCATCAGTCTGAGAACATTTTATCCTTTTTAGTAAAGATGGTTTGGAAACCATTTGAAAAAATATTGATGTTTCAACTACCATGGTTGTTCCCATATCCATCTTTATTAGATCAATGAAAATAGGATCTCTTTCAACACTCACCTTGTTCAAAACTCTATGATCCTTTTTTCTCAATGCATATGCCGCCTTATTTGGAATAACAGGTGGTAGGTTATAGTGCAATCATTATCCTTGAGTTGTTCAAGCCATTTTCTTTGCCTCATGTTGAGTTCTTTCTGTGAGAAAATATGCATAAAACTCTTATGATACATACAAATCTCACATTTTTCACCATAGAGATAGTGTCTCCATATTTTCATAGCTTAGATTACAGCTACTAACTCAATATCCTGAGTGGGATTTTTTTGCATGAATTTTTAGCTGTCGTGATGCATAGGAAATAACTCTATCATTCTGCATAAGGACACAACAATGTCCTTTCTTTGAAACAACCCAATAAACAACAATCCCTTCATTCCCCGATGGTAGAGTCATGATATTAGCATTAACTAAACTTTAATTCAATTCTTCAAAACATTCTTCACACTCTTTAACCCAAACAAAATTAACCCCTTTACGAGTGATCCTTGATAATGTGTTAGACAATCGGGAAAAACTCTAGAAAAAATACCGATAATAGCCTATTATGCCAATAAAACTATGTACCTCAGTTATACTCGTCGGTGTTGGCCATTCATAGATTGCCTTGTTCTTTGAAGGGTGAACAGATTTTCCATCCTTAGAGACAATATGGACCAGAAAATTAATTTCATGAAGCCTAAATTCACACTTGCTAATTTTACAATATAATTCATTTATTCTAAGAGTCCATTGGATAATGTGAAAGTGATTTTCATGATCTTCGATGATTTTTGATTATAAAAAAATATCATTAATAAATACCACTACAAAGTTACAAAGATCTTACTTGAAAACACTATTCATTAGAACCACTATGATAGAGTGTGCATTAGTCAATACAAAAGGCATTACTGTAAAATCGTAATTCCAATACATGGTTCAAAATGATGTTTTCGGAATGTCTTCCTTCTACACACACAACTTATTTTATCCAGATCGAAGGTCAATCTTGGAAAAATATTAAGCTCCAAGACATTGGTCGAATAAATCATCAATTCAAGGTAGGTGATACTTGTTCCTTATTGTTGTAGCATTTATCTCCCTGTTGTCAATGAACAACCTCGTAGATCCATCTTTCTATTTAACAATATAGACCTAGGCTCCCCATAGAGAAACACTAGGGAGAATAAATCCATTGTTACTCAATTACACTAGTTGTTTTTTAGTTCCATTAATTAAATAGTGACATTTTTATAAGGGGTCTTCGATATGGGCCTTAAACCATGAATTAAATCAATAGAAAACTCAATTTCTTGTTCTGGAGGTTTTCCAGGTAAATCCTCTAGAAACACATTATCATATTCCTGCATAATAGGTACGTCCTCTATTCGAGCATTATTTTCATCACTGCACGTTATTTAATTCTCTTCTACCCAATAAATGAATTTTTTAAAGCTACTACTGGAGGATCTAGATAAGAATCAGGGGTGACGTTTCTGCTCTAAAGATAAGGTACTCCTTATCATCATTAAAAATTGTAACCTCCTTCTTCTTATAATAAATTTTCACATCATGTTATGAAATAAAATCCATTCTAATGATTATATCAAATTAAATAATGGGTATGATGATAAGATCAACAGATAAATAACATGTATATTCCCTAATGGGAACTGATTTACAAAAATATGTTGTGATGATACTTCCCTTAGGTGATTTTACTGACAACTCCCTTGTTTTGTCAAATTTAAAATATCTAATTTTTTTAGAAAAATGGGAAGATATGAAACAATTTGATGATCCAGAATCAAATAAAGCATCGGCAAAACATGAAGAAACCATTTAATCACATGCCACCATGTCTTTTGAAGATTCCACATTTGTAGTAGTAATCGCATAAGCTCAGCCTTGCTCCCTTGGACATTAACGACTTATTTTCCCTTGTCTCTTAGGAGATTCATTTTGATAATGCCCCTTTTCTCTACAACTATATCATTCAACATTGACAACCTCATTCTTTCCCTTGCAATCATAAGCTTGGTGGCCTTTTTCACCACACTTGTAACAGACTCCCATTCCCTTTAAGAAAGTACCAGGGTGTTTTTTCCCACATTTATCGTATGATGGATAATCAACTTTTCCCTTCTTCCCTTTACTTCCATTTCCAGAGTGTTCAGAAGATAGATTTTCTATTTCTTTTCTTTAAATTTGCAAGACTTAGAGAAATACTTTTCTATATTGATCACACATGAGACGATATCTTTGTATTATGAGCTAGATTGTGATACTAATGCATGATGGAGAAATTTTTTTATCCCATAAAAGAACTGATCAATCTTACTACATGGGTTATGTATATAATCTGTTTCATGCCTTCCAAACCTTGTAAAGTTAGCCTCATACTTTGCGACATTCTCAACCTCATTTTTCCTCAGACTCAAAAATGGTTTTTCCATATCCGCTTGATGGTCATGAAGAATTTATTTTTATAATAAAATATCTTTAAAATCCCTCCTTTACAAGTTCGATACTTCTTCATATTTTTTTGTGTTTTGGATTAATGACCACCATTGATCTGCATCTCCCGTGAGGCGATATACTGACATGACAAATTTTTCCCTTTCACTACTCCCCAATGCAAGAAATATTTTCTATAAGAAATTTATCCATTGCTTAGCTACTAATGGATTTGTCATCCCCTTGAATGTTTGTGGTTGTTTCCTCATGAAGCGTTCTAACATTGATCCTCTACATTGTAGATCAGGGTGCTCCATACAGGTAAGGTTATTATTAATAACCTGAGTCAGTTGTCCCAATATGGTGATAAGCTGATTAAAACCTCTAGCATCACCAACTCCACTATAATTATCTTGATTATGAGGGAAATACCTAAATAGATTACGTGTGTATATATGGTTTCCATTACTTCAAATAGGAACCATTTCTAAAAAATGGCATACACTAGATTAGTTTATGAATTGCAATACATTATTCCAAACTTGTGAAACACTTAACATAAATTGAAGAGTTTGTGGATATAATCCTTGATCACAAAAATGTTTTCACTGTGGATGTATAATCTCATAAATTCTTCATAATGTTTTTTAAAGAAAATGTGAATTATCCTAAGCATATCCCCCTAGATTGTTGTGACCAAGAGTGCATAAAGGACAGTTGTCGTGCACCAGTTCCTATTCGAGTCTAGCTCAAAGTTTTGTTTTCGGGTTTTACCCCTAGGTACATCTCTTCCAGAGCCACGTCTACCAGCTTATATCTAGATAGATATGTATATAATGGTAAATATACAAATCAATACATTACCAAACATCTAGTAATTTATTCTATACTAATCCTCAAAATCTTTCTTAGGGTAATGTTCTCTAATCAGAGTTTATCTAAATCTAGTTTCCATGGATTTTACTAAACATCCTCCGATACCAACTGTAATTCCCTAACCCTAGTTACCCAGAGGTAGGGAATTGTTATATAACATTGGCATGATTAGAAGGGGTAAAATCCTAAAATACTGATTAGTTTAGTAGACTTGGATGTACAAGATACATTCATAAGTATTATGTTACATCATGAAATAAAAACATTAAAAACAATTTTCCCCTTTTGAAAACACTTATATCTTTTGCCTATCCTTATAGGTAAACAATAATATAATTCTTTACACCCTGGGAAAAACAAAACATAGAAAGGGTTGAGCTCAGATGCTCAGTAAGGATAAACATATAGCGAGAAATTTCATAAATAAGCACAATCATTTAAGGAAATGTAAAAGACTAAAACAAAAGCCTTTTAAACATAAACATAAGAATAACATGGAAAAGATAAAATCAAATAATTACATTTACATATTCACATGGATATTCTACTAGTTGAATAATAACAAGAAATATCAATAGCCTCTTTCATAATGATAGAATGCATAATGCCAGATATCATAACCACATAGTTAAGGCCATATGCATACCAAGGCCTTGTTCCAAGACACTAGTTTGTCTAATGATACATACCGATGCATCGAGGAGCTATAGTGGGCTCCACCTGTCATTTACTTTGTCCAATTCATTTCTCATATGAAAAGGTTTAAACATAATATACACATTCGTATTGAAACTAGCATATGAAATGTCAATATATTATCCATAAATCATGAATGGTGTTAAAATAACACATCCATAGTCAAACGTATCAAAAAACCTTCAATAAAATATGGAATATTTGTATCATAATAAATCAACTTCAAACAAGTTTAGAATCCATCAAAGTATGTTGACATTGATGAAATGAAAGCTATTTGAAATAAATACGTCTTTCTATTTTGAAATCATTTAAAAGTCACATAATTATCATAGAAAACATTTATTTTGAAAATATTCTTATAATCTTTTATGGGAAGCTTCGATGAAGATATAATGGCTGAAAATAGCCACACCTGCCGTATAAGTTAAAAAAGACATTTTTACCTTAATTTTGTCGAAAAGGTCATAAAGTACCTTTTTTGGAAAATGACGGAAAGGTTCCTTTCAAACAATTTTATTAAAATTCAAACAAGGGTATAAATGACATTAAAACATAGTCTAGTAAATAGTAATAAAAATTCGAAATAACTTTTTAAGAAACGTGGATGTGGATTTTAAAGAGGTCCCTATATATACTTATGTAAAAACAACCTCGGATAACAAATAGATTGTGAAATTAACCCACACCTTGTACTTTTACATAGATGATTGTATGTTAAAATCTTATATAATAGTTAAAATATTTTTATTAAATTATATAAGAACTATATACATAAATATGAAATCATATATGATCTTCTAATATTTCATTGTTAATAATATTTCAGTAGTATCATCATTTCGGGTGTCAACAGATTCGTTTTACTTTATATGCTTGGTTACATAAGCCATGTTTGTTATGTATTGGATGTATCTAATTCATATATAGAATGATATTATGTTCATAAAAATTATTTTAAATCATAAAATGAAAATTATTTTAGATTGATTATGATGGGGAATGAATATCATCGCGTTCTTGGAGACAGTAATCTGTACGTATGCACAAGTGACAACATCATTATATTGATGGTAAATAATTATGTAACTGGATGGTATATCATATATAAAGAATAATTAAAATTTTATATTTATTATTTTCTTCAGTTATATTCATTATTATACCCATCCCAATAACAAGGTTTTTGAATAACAAATTATACCACGACGTGGAGACGGTAAGCCATATGTATGCATATATGGTGACTTTGTCAACCATATGATGGAAAGAATAATGAATATGGTTGTACCATTTTTATAATAACATCACAGTATATATAAGATAATAGAGTTTTTATTTTATAATGGAAACAACAAAGGAAGAGGAAGTGGAAGAAGAAAAGAACTTGAATGAGATGATGAAATATTTAACTCTTCTTCGGGTTCTTCCTTTTGATTTCATCAAAAGGGAACAATAGGATGGATTTATGACCAAAGTAAGGCCTCTAGGATTAATTTAGAAAACTTTGGAGGATATTTGGATAGAGGATGGTGGAGCCAAATGGGTTTGGTGGTGTGAAATTAAGAGAATGGGAACTACCCTTTATAAGAGAGGTGAGGGTCACTTTAGGAAAAGATGGAAATATTATATTATAATAAAATAATTCTTGGTTTCTAAAACCTCCAAAATTATTTATTTTAAGGCTATGTTGGTGATGTATCGAAAACCTATCATCCAATAGGTTTTAGACAGGTTTAGATCACCATATCAACCTAATCTTTTAGATTTAACTCTTAGTTAAATAGTTTGACATTTACCATTTCTCTTTGTATTATTATATTATATGGTTAATAAAATTAAAATAAAACGAAAAGAGAACCCCAAGTGGTTCATTATTAATATACATAACATTATCACTTTCTAACTGATGATACTTAGATTTTAGGTATATTTTATCAATTAATAATATTGTATATTTTAAAAAAATCTATTATGTAAATTTTTACACTATTTAGTATTTGTTTTTTTTGAAAATAATAAAATCATGATTAGTTAAAAATAATTAATCAACCCAAACATGTCATATTAACATATAAAATCAGTTTAATTCATCAAAAGTATCAAATTACTTTTATTTGGATATTTATAGTATCAATTATTTAAATCATTCCTTAATAATGTAATTACTGCATCATCATTATGTCATAAATAAATTAAATTATATAATTTATAAAAATTATAAATAAAATACCATTATGTAGGAAATATTTTTATATTTCTACTGAATATTTATATTCGAATTTATCTTATGTGAAACCGTATAATAAAAAGGGTTTAGTTATTAAACGTTGAATTTAACTCATTTAACTCATCTTTAAATAAAATAATAATAAATGTCCAAATCTAATCCAAGTTGACCAAAGGGGGTCATCTTTTATTTCTACGGTTTATTTTTGTCGAATTACACTTATCCAATAGAATTTGGACACATGTTAGGGTAATTATAATATAATATTTACAACTAATTACCCTATTTGATTTTAATTGCGGTAAGTAAATGTCAAAGGTTATTGTTCACCCAAAAATATTTTCATCTTATTGATCTACATTTTACATAATTATATGAACCATGTCTTTAGAATTTTTTAAAATCAACTCTAATAAGTCGTATAATTATGTTTTATGCTAATTAGTAAATGCTCATAGAAGGTGGGTAAAAGACTGTAAAAAGTTAAATAAAATTTTATATATTTAAACATATTATAAAATGACACAAATGAATTACATTGAACATATATTGGTATTATGTATCTATTTTTACCTAAAACAAATTAAAATAAAATAACTAATTATTTAAATTAAAATTCTGTTTTAAACAATAACTCATGATATTTCACAATTCATCAATAATTGAAAGTTCTCAAAAAAATACTCAAAATTCACCCAAAGCTAATTTTGATTTTCCAAATCCAAAAAATGAATTCCTTTTAAAAAATTAAAATTTATTAAAATTTAAAAAGTGAGTATTACTATTCATAATGGCTAGTTTCGTTGGACGTGGTGTGTTAAAACTCCATGTTGTGTATAACGCAAGCTACTGCATTATTAAAAGGGAAATATACCGTGGAAGCTTGTGGTGTTACAAATAGGGTTTATAAAACATATAATTAATAAAATGGAATGTAAAATAATAAAATCATCACAAAAATTGACTTTTGAATAGACGAACAGTTGTGATAACATGGACAAAGTTGAAAAACCAATCTTCCATGTTCTGATTGGTAGTGATAGAGAACATTTTTAGATGAAAGTTGATGACCATGATTTCATAATCCAAAGATATTATAATGGAAATTGATATGATAAAAAATGATGATAACATTATTTTCCCATACCCATTTCTAGAGTAGAGAAACTCTTGTATACTCTATGAATAGAAGAAAAAATGTATTTCTATTATATTTTAATTTTATTATGCCTTGAACTATATCTACTTCCTAAATTAGAACAAAATTCTTTATACATTGAATTAATATATCATTCTATAACACTCTGTCTAATGTTCAATGTAAACTATCAAATAATTGGTAAATCTTATTACCCTACAATGTATTACTAACAAAATAATTAAAATCAGTTCCAATTCAGTTAGAAGTATCTAATTTACTTTTCCCATATCAATCATTTTGTTATCATAGAATATTTTTCACAATATCAATAAAAAATTAAGGGATATATTTTCCACAACCATGTTTTTTACAAAAATTATAACTCACTAATAAATTACTTTTATTTGTACCATTCAATATATGATGTGTATTTTTAATGAAATAGTATTGTAGTATATAATATATATATATTTCAAAACTCTTATAACTTTAACATTATTGATAAAACATTGAAATAAACTAATTAATGAATTCAATTAAAAGATCATTAATAATTCCAATTTAGTTGTATCAATAAAATAATCTTCATATTGATCCTTAATCATCTTCTAGGTTATATTCTATTAGTACATAAGGAATTCTTTTTCACAGTGACTCATATTATTACAGTTGATGAATTGAACGTTATAAAATTCTTTATTACCCATGAAATTTTGGGCATGGTGGCCATTTTAGCCACACCTAATGAAACATCCTTCCCCATATAAGAATGTGCCATACTTTTTTCCTTCCATAAGTATCACATGTTGTAAAATAATTCGTTCCATTTTAATATTTCTGCAAAATTACATAAGTTTTAATTTTCATCATTTACTTCCCTATGATGACATATGTTTGGGATAATTATTTCTCAATATTAATTCCAAATAATACTATTTAATATTATAAGGAAAAAGTTTGAGACAATAGTTCCCATCAGATACATGGTTTAAGACAGTCAAATAAATTTTCAATCTTTTATTCAATATTTAATTTGAAATCAGTATCTTACCTTTATAACCTTGTAATGGATGCTTAATACTTTGTAATACTTTCTTCCACATTTTTATTTAAACTAGGGAAATTTCTCTTCAACTCATTTTTTTACTCACGATGGATGTATTTATCAAATGATGTCTCTGTAAAATCATTCCATTCCATGAATTCTGTCTCATACTTTTCCTTAGTATTTTGGATCAATGACCACCACTGGTAGGCATCATATATGATACTATGCACCACAAGTGTTACATTTTACTTTTCACTAAATCTTAAAAATATAAGTATCATTTCCAAAGAAATAATACATTTCTTAGAAGTAATTTGATCAGTAGTTCCACTAATGTATGGGGGCCTTTATCACATAGTGTGATACAAAATTGGAGAGTCTCATTGTTGAAAATGTCACTCGATTAAGAAAAGGTTACGTGTGAAAAAATTATTAATATATTCTAATATATCTAGAAATTTCTTAGTTTTAACACCACTATATTTCCTTTATCATTAGAGAAACCTCTTAATTGGTCTTGAGCATTAATACATTTCTTCATCCTAGGCTCCATCTCTAAAAAAATTTATATATGGATCAGATCCTAACACTAGGTAACATAATTTATTATCCCAAAATAAGTAAGATTCATAAAATAAATTAAATAAATTATTTATAACAAATCTTGTAATCATAAACAAATATCTCAATGTGATGTTTTTATACACAAATCCTCAATGTATAACTTAGGTTTATGTTCTCTAATCTATGTTTTATAAATTGAGATTCCAAGGTCGCTACTAAACGTCGTTTGATACGAATTATAGTTCCTTGACCCTAGAATAATTTATCCAGTGCATTAATTTATAATATTTCAATGATTAGAAGGAATGAAATCATGAAGGACTGACCAGATTTGTAGTTTGGCAAAACTACATTATATAGATGAAACCCATTTTATTTTTCAAAAATAAATTAAATTATAATACACAAAAAGGATAATAAATTTCATCCTTAACACCAATTCTATGAATTCATATTCATAACCTAGGGAATGAAAAAAAAATTGGTGAGCACAAATTATCAGTAATGGTAAGTATAGTGGATGTAATGAAGAATAAATAAGATTAATAAATATGGAATGGTAAATGAAATGGGACACTCTTCCATTATTTTAAATGTATAATGTATAATAAATGAAGGAGGGTTGATAAATGAAACAAATTCCATTTAATACAAAATATGAGAATGAAAAATAACCAATGATTTTAAAACTAATCAAATAATCACAAGATATAACAATAACTAAAATCATAATAAAGGAATGAATAATGGTTGATAAGTAAAATAGGTCGTCGAGGATTCATTAAAAGAATATAAAACTCTCAATTATTTTTCCAAGAATTTAATAATTTCATATCTTTATTATTGGAATATAATTCTATCATGGATTTTTTCTATGAATGTAATAAATGGGTGAGGAAATAGCTAAAACCAAATTTAGTTTGTCTCATGAAACCAATAATGCATTGATGGTTTATAGAGTTCCCCTTATATCATAGAATAAATCCATTTCATTACTCATATGTATAATAATAAATAGAATTAATCATTACAAAAATCTATATTGAATAGATGTTATAGATTTATCAATGTATTTTTTAATTACTTTAATAATTTTCAATATTAACACTATTTAAAAAAATGATATACTCTTTTGGAAATAAAAAATATTTTGAAAATATATAAGGACACATAGTAGAAATATAATTTCCCAAGAATTTGATAATAATAACATGATGTTTTCAAGTGAAATTTAACAATCACACAAAAAGGCGAGATTTCAAATATATCTTTTACCACTTCAGTAATATTTGAATCAACCCCTTAGATGAGATAATTCAATGAAAAACTAAAAATGACAATAATAATGAATTAAATAATTATATTAAATGTCAAATGGATAATATATATTCCACATAGAAGTGAATTAGTGTATAAATAATAAATAAGTCTCAATAGAATGAAAATTGAGACAAAATACCTTACTAATTTGTATGTTTTGAATTATAATCCCCATGAAAGAAATAATATCAAATGAAAATCTAAATACAATGTTGGTAAATTTTGTAATGATATAAAATAAAATAGTTCCATTATATACAACACAATATACAAATAAGTGGTCGAAATGGTTTATGCCCCATAAAATGAAAAGTAAGACAATAATAACATAAAACTATGGTAACATTATAATTGAAAACAAATATTCCTATAATGGAACATATATAAAATATTAAATGAAAAAAATAATTATATAATATATAATAATGGTTAGTAGATACATCACACAAAATAAATGGTGAATATGAAATTTATTTCACAGATTTAAAAAGTGAGATTAAAATCCCCTAACATTAGTTTGTCTTGAAAAATGTGTCTTTATATTACTGAATAGTAAACATATATAAATTATTTTCTTTCTCAATTTTTTAAAAACATTATTGTTACTTTTTATTCATTTTTTAAAATATTTATACAACTATGTAAACAATTATGTTCACAATGGTTGTCTTCACCAATCCAGTTCATGTGTAAAAAACATCTTTGTTTGGTCGACTATTGTCAACAATGTAAGTAATTAAACATCTAAATAATAATAATAATTATATAATTTTCATATTAATACATCTATTATTTTTTAAAAACAAATTATTAATTATAGTTATGAAAAATGAACCATTGTTTCAATCAATGATATGAGATGTCGTACGCACACATGAGTAATGTTCCCATTTTTCAATGATCATCATGAAAAGAAGTTAAGTACCATTGAATATTTAATTAATTATAATTATATCATAAATAATATTTTCATTCTTAAATACTTATATATAGAATTATTGTAATGTAAAGGAATCTCATTGCGTTGAGGACGAGGTAGTCTACAAATCCATGAATGATGTTACTACATTTTAGTGTTTAAAAAGGGTAATAATGTAAATAATATATTATATTTTATAAAAAGTAATTATGTAATTTATATAATAAATATTTAATTTATGTCACATATTATTAATTAAACACATCCTCAATACATTCCATGTAATATATGAATGTATCACATTGTATTGAGGTTGCAAATATCCCTATGTCTACAAACGAAGTTATCATATTTACAACAAATAGAACACATATAGTTAAATTTTAAATAAAAATTAAAGAAGAATAAAGGAATAATAAATATAATATATAACATATGGAAAAAATATTTCCTTCTCAATTCCCTACCATGATAGGTTGTAATGGAAAATTGAATGACATCATTTTGCGAGCATTAGTTCACCTAACATAAAAGATATCTTTATAACCCATTTGATGGATGTGTGTGTAGGTGAAGGTAAACCCCTTTAAATTAAAAAAAATAAGTATATTAAGGATATTTATGTTATTATATAAGTATATAATAATACTAAATTAAGGTGTGGGTTGTTAAATAAAACTGAAACACACATTGAATAATCTTACCACTTTTTTGGGAAAATCTATTTAGTTTGCACTAAAGGGATACCTTGGATTGATTTGTAACCATGTTTATGATTATATTGTTTGGGTAGGGATTTTGTGAGACTATATGATCATATTTTTAATAATCCAATGTGTCTTGATAGGTGTGAGGAAGGGGAAGAGTAACTGCCTTTGAAAATGGAGGGGGAGTGACATTATTGTAAATACCCAAATGTATCAAACATTGTGAGGTCTCACAAACCTAGTGTCACTAAAAAATGTATAAATAATGTATCAAAGTTGAATACGATCTAAATAATATCTACTAGAAAAATATATGTTCATTTTTATTATTTTTTTGTAACATCTATATTTTAACAAATGTTTTAATTTTGAGTTTTATTGAACTGGTTTTATAAACTCTATAATTTTACTATTAAGAAGAATTAAAGTGTAAATTTTACTAAAATATATAATATTTAATTCAAAAAAAATATAACAATATTAATAAATTTATATCCCATATGTTTAGGAAATTAATATTATTACAAACACAAGTAACACAAAATAACATTGATTTAGCTCAGACTGTGCTAAAAATGTTTTTACTATTTATGACTCATTATGTTAATTATAAATAATATATTATTCCATGAAAGAAAATAGTTTTTATTTAATTAATATTGAAATTCAACTATATTAATAAAAACTTTTAATTATTTTTCAATCATTGATTAAAATTTCAGTTATTATAAAATATATTAATGTCAATTTTGAGATTATTTATTTAAGATTAGTTTTAAAATATCACAATATTAGTAGAATTAAAATATATATATTTCACATTTTCTATCATGATATATTAACCTAATAATTAATGGATCATAATAAATCATTAAAAATACAATACATTTACTATTTTAATCATAATTTATCTTATTGAATTATTGACAAAGTAATCTATGAATTATCATTGGTTAATATTTTAAAGAAATTATATAATATATAAAAAATATAGTTAAATATCATTATAAAAAAATCATTTATGTTTTATATTAATTATTAGTATTGAAACTGTATAGATTATTCCATTCTCTAAATATTTATAGATTTTAATGGTAATGAAGTTTCCTTTTTTGTTTTTTTTTTCCATACTTAATTTATTATATGGGTAACATTAATGATCATATGTCCAATAAACTCAAGAAAATATTAAAAATAGGGTATATTTCCAATATATTGGCGTCAAATATAATTTTGACAAATGACTAGCTCATTCCCTTTTATGTTCACGGTTTAGTGTGTTGTCAACCTTAATTTTACCTTAACCACTATAATTAGTTTTAATTAATTTTCCTAATATTTTTGGTCAAAATCTATTTATATATTAAGAGACTATAGATATTATACTGATTATAATGGTGATGTTTTATATTTCATAATTAAATTAATATATGTGGAATATTTATTTTTAATGATAAACCCCTCAAACGTGGTGAGAAATCTGTTTTTGAAGTGAAAATGTTAGAACATTCATTAAGTATATATATATATATTAAATATTAAAATGATTCCAATGAATTAAATTAGATTAATAGATATATAGTTTACCTACCACGACATTAATAAAAAATTAATATGTAATTTGACATGAATAATTACATATAAGAAAAGTTAGTTTTTAACTAAAATGCATTATTTTCTCGTATTTATCCAAAAATGAAACATCAAAAAATTACAAAAAGATCACACTGATATAATTTTAACAGTAAAATTTAATACTAATGTTTATTTTGAAAAATAATATTTATAAAACTGGTAAAATTAAGATTTTAAATATGTGGACCAATAAAAGACAGTGAAACTCGGTCATGCTTTTAACAATAGATAACTCAGTTTTGGGTGTAATGTATTGTTAACATAGTGATTCATATAAATAAATATAGAAACAAAATAAAATAAATACTAAAATGTAAATATTTTAATTTATTTTGGTGTTTCCAATTTACCTCAATCGTGGAAAGACATCATGCAGCTTTGTCGTATTACTCATTAAACACGATTTATGACTCATCGTTGCAGTGAGACACTTACAGAACAACATATAAGAACTTTGTAATGATAAAATGAATTAAGGTGAATAAAAACATTGTCACCAAACTGTCATAAGAAATATTTTTTATTTTACAATCAGTGATTGTTTACCTGGTGCTTTCAAACATTCAAGTAGATACTTTGTGGTGCAATTACTGTACATATAACATGAAAATAAATGGTTAATATTATATTCATAAAATCTAAATCTTAAAAAATTACTTTTATTTCATAGTCCATATCTTCATAGTGTAATAATCTATAGAACTATCTTTTTATACACAGAGAAAATCAATGTTTATTCATATGCATGACACACGACAACATGGATGATAATTTTTACCAAATGATTCAATTCAACTTCAAAAATTAATTTCCTTTGGATCTTCAAACAACTCAAAAAATCATCCCACACATTTAAGATCATATTAACAATAAATAAAACAAAAAAAATTTAAAAATTAACTATGAATTAACATATTCATACATTCACTTGTAATCTCTATTGTGAAATAATGATACACAACACACAATTAAATAGAATGATGTGTATGAAAGTACAATAACTCTTAGTGTAAGTCCATTTTTAGACTAACCATGTCCCGATTGAGATCATGAAACATCTCTCATTTACCAATTCAATTCATCAAGAGATTAACAAAATTATAACACTCATTAATGTTGGAACCAGGTTCTTCAAAGCATGATTTGGTGAATGGTTTGTGTTTGTTGTCAATCCTCAGTGGAAGTTCCGAATGTGTTCCAGCAAAGTGATCATACAGTTCAAGCAGACAACAGTTTTGAAGGTGGCGCTGTTTCCCAGTGTTTGCCAAATTTTTGGGCCTCAAAATCGGAAAATGAAGACATGGATTGTCTGCAAAAGGAGCTTCGCAGAAAAAGGAAGTGGTGCGCGAAATATAAGAGGCTTGCGCGAAAAATTTAAGTTAGGCGCGGAAAACAGCGGGATGCGCGAAATAGTTTTTCGCGCAAACAGTGTTTCGAAATCAGAGAGGTGAAAAATGGCAAAGGCATGGGCTGCGCGGAAAATCAGGAATGTGCGCGAAATACTTAAGTTAGGCGCGGAAAACAGCAGGATGCGCGAAATAGTTTTTTCGCGCAAATGCTGTTTCAGAATCAGTTTGGTGAAAGATGGCAAAGGCATGGGCTGCGCGGAAAATAAGGGTTGTGCGCGAAATACATAAGCTGGGCGAAAGATTACGCGCCAGATGAGAGATTTTCCGCGCCGAAGGGGATTTTGCGCGCAGTGGTCTCAGTCGCCTATAAATATGAGGTGACCCCCTTCATTCGAGTAGTTGGAAGACTTAGAGAAGATCCGAGGTCTGATGCGCGAAAAGGATCGCGTAAAGGAGCTTGCGCGAAATATTTGGAGTTGCGCGAAAAAGGGGATTTTTGCGTGAAATATTTTTCCGCACCAAAAGAAAATGTTGCGCGCAATAGGATGATTTTGCGCGCAAATGGTTGATGTTTCGCATTTTTATCAGTAAGGTTTGTCTGCACGTTTTGGTTATCCAGTTCAGTGGTTCTGTGCATTCTAGTGCATCTCTTCCAGACTTCGATGCAAGCAGAGTCTCGTGCGGAGCAGAGGCAAAGACTTCAATGCAAATTTATTGAAGAGACCTTCACGTCTATAAACTGAGTGAGACTTCACCAACGGCAGTGAGCCAGGGGGAGTCAACGGGAGTGACCCGAGGGAAGCAGTGAGCTATCCCTAAACCTTATGTAAAGGTAGTGAGCCTGGGACAGAGTGTCTGTACCGGAACTTTTGTATCCGCAGCTAGTGAAGCATAGTGGATTTTGGTACGACCGACAATCTGTCGGCGTATGCTCCTTGGACGTAGCCCTTAGTGGTGAACCAAGTAAAAATTGTTGTGTCATCTCTCTGCATGTGAATGTTTAATTGCTGATCATATCCTTCATACAGGTTTAAGAAGTTCCTGCCAACGTGGGAACAAGATCCACAACTTTAAGAAGAAAAAGTTGCCACCCTGATTCACCCCTCCCCTCTCAGGGTGTCCCGGGGTCCTTCAATTAACTCACCCAATCATCAGAGACAATTAAATCTATAAATATTGAAAAAATATTGTTATAATAAAGTACAAGATGATTTTATAAATATAATTAATCAATAAATATCAAATCCAATTTTTATGGTTTACAATATGAAATAGTTTAGGTCGTTATGAACTACATATCATAGAATGTTATTATTTCATAATTAATTATACAGTATCACATGAATTATGTGATAGATGATAAATTTAACATATTCCATCTATGTTATTATAGTGGTGTTTTCATATATATTTAATAATGACAAAGGAATTTTACATATACACATTGATTATTTTATTATCTAAGAAAACAAACCATTGAATAAAAAATGTTACCCTATAAAACATTAAAAAAAACTTTGGTTTGATTATATATATTATAAGACTTTATGAAAATTCAAAATTTAGATAGTAATTCATTTAAAAGTTTAATATGATGTTTAAAAAACTATATTATAATGATTGAATAATTTGTGACTCATATGACAAAATTAATCTCCATTAAATAGAGGTTATTCTATTAATTGTTTATATTCATTCCATTAAGCAAATGTAGTAGAATACAATTGCATGAATGATAATTTTTAAAATAGTTTGAATAATTACACACACTATTGATACATATGGAGGATGGATTATATTCGATTAATTTTATTTTCATATATCCTGATTATGTCAAGGATATTGGATAGATAAAATTCAAATGAGAAAAATGAATGTGTTATTTAATTAATTTATTGAATAAAAAATTAATGGATGGTCTTGATAAAATAATTTTTTCGATTATTTTTTTCTTCGATGTTTTAATTATTGTTTCCCTAAAAAAAATCAATTTCCAGTAAGTTAATATCAACCACATGTGGGGTGCATGACTTATAACATCTATAATGAGATGTTTACACTGATTATTTAGTTGTCTAGTGTATTATAACCTGATGTTGTATTTAATAATGATTGAGTTTACATTAATAGATTAGTACATAGTGCCTATATCAAATGGTATTGTTCATAAAGTCCCTTCATATTGTATTATTTTATTATATGAATATATATATATATCACTGTGTGTGTAATCACATTGAAATGTACATATACACATGTACAAAGAAATAGATACTCATTTTTTTGGGTTTTTCTAACTATGTAGGACATCCCTAGAGAGTATTATTACTCACCACTATAAGAACACCTTTATGTTTTTTCTATTATTCATATAAATATTTGAAAATTTATTTAGTGGATGGTATTGTAGTTTTGATACTAATGAAATTTGTGGTAACTAACAATATTCCTTTTTCACTCGGAGGAGCACATGAGATTCATCTAGGACTATACATTCATATATCCAAGATTTTTTATAAGAATTTTATAATTCATTTTGAAAATTACATATAGTTTAAATGTAGTTTTAATTAAATTTTCATTTATTTTAATTTTTTAGTTATTAATTTAAATTATTATGTTTCAAAATGATATAAATATGATCTAAAGACAAACTATAAAAATCCCAAATATAGCTACTAAGATAAATTATTCCTTTATTATATTGGAAACCCCAATAATCAAAAGTCTGGTAGTCTTATCATACAAGATACATACTTGATAATTATATTACAATATATCACAAATCACATCATAAAAATACATAATGAATTTTAATTCTAATATTTATTTTCCATTGATCGTATATATAACTTATTTTGGTTTCCTTGGGTAAATGGAAATCATTATAAAGAGGTGATCTCCGTCAATGAGTACGTGTTATCATATAGTGGAATATAATCATTGAATAAGTAATAAATAAAAAATATTATAATAAAAAAAATAATGATATATAAATGAATATATATATATGTACCAGACATATCCAAAAAATTAAAAAAATCATGTGGATAAAAATAATATAGAATATAATGATCGAAATAATTTTTA
The DNA here is from genome assembly GCA_963277665.1 of Viscum album. Classification (NCBI taxonomy): domain Eukaryota; kingdom Viridiplantae; phylum Streptophyta; class Magnoliopsida; order Santalales; family Viscaceae; genus Viscum; species Viscum album. The sequence continues at coordinate 1,987,281,249 of OY728122.1, forward strand.
TATATGTCATAGAGAACTATCATGTCACTATGGAAAGAAAAAATATATAAAATTGTAGGAATATTCCTAATACCCATAAAAAATTTACTTGAGACACCAATGGATTCATTAAGAGACTATATAACTTTTTTCCTCACTCATCACACTATAGTTCCAATACATTTATCATATAAAAATATAGAATATAAATATAATTAATAATTCTCCATAAGGATCCGCTAATACTAAAAGGATATGTAAAAAATAATTATTCAAATTGAAATAATTGGTATATGGATTATCATCATTTCCAAAGTCAAATGATTAGTTTATCATTCTAGATAAACATAATTAAATTTTAATTAGGAAATATAGGATTATCATATTGTATAGATAAGTGTTATACATTCAATTCAATACTAGAAAACCAATTGAAATATTATTAATGATATAGAATTCATTAATGGGATAATAAATATTGAAAATGATGAAATGGATGAAGTTAATAGATATAGAAAATATTTTATAAATAAAATATTTATTAGAAAGTAAAAACGAGTTGGAGAGACCCATTATGAAAACCATAATGTACGTGATATAAAAAAGAGTGATAAAAAAGGGTCTTTAGGTTACACCATGATATCATGTATGTTTCCCAGATATTTTTTAGAGAGTTAATTGGGAAAATATTTTAAGTGAATAATTTTTTGGGATAAGGAGGAATTGGTGGAGAATAGATGATTATATTAGGAATGATGAGGTGTATCATTAAAAAAAGTTGGTTAATTTATCAGATAGGCTCAAGAATACCAATAGTACTAATTCATTTTACTATTAATATTTTTAATATTAAAATAAATATTTTCATGAAATTTAATGTGGTAACCAACACATTGAATGTATATTTAATTATTTTAGATGAATATTAAAAAAATAACATAATATTACAAGTCATAAATGGAAATATTATGTGAATTTTTAAACATGGATTCATAAAAAATGATAAATAAAAGATCCATATTATCTTACACTATGTTATTCACAAATAAGACATTTTTTAGACATATCATACATAAGAATATTCTTCATATTCTAGGGATAATGAAATATAATAAGGGCTGGACATAGATACTTAATATCACTAATCAAGGTAGATATAAATAAATGATCATTTTAAGATTATTAAGATAATAATGGTATGGAAACATGGGATTTAAATTCATTAATCATACCATAAATTCATGGAACATAATTATGAGCCCTGTTATAAGTCATGATGGTTAATGATAATCATAATGTTGTCACGACCTGTCCTCGGGGCCCATGTCGTGACTACCCCAAACTCGCCTTCCATAGGCCAAGGGCTGGCGACTAGCACCAAAGGTGTAAATACCAATAACTGGGAAGGCATTGCCTTTATAAAAGAAAACAAAACACCATAGAGTACAAGTGGAAGTAATACTCTAAGTACAAAAGAAAGTGCTGAAAAGTAAATGGTCCAGAATACAAACCCAATTGAATGTACATCTACAACTGAACGAAAGTACAATAGAAAAGACAAGCAGCTGGAAGAATAGAAGCAGCTCCTAGGTCGTCCACCTCTGATCCTACCTGAAGGGTAGGTACAGATAGTGCTACTCCTGGATCATCCACCATGAATCCTACCATAAGGGTAGGTACATAAAGCCTCCACAATGCTCTCTCTCTCGTCAACCTCTTCCGAGTATCGTCTCATCGTGAAGTCCACCTCCGAATACTGACTCGTCGTGAGGCCCACATTCGGGTACCATCCAGTCCTCGAACACTCGGCCTCTATCAGTGCTGCCCGTCGTCTGCAACCAACACAATGAGGTGCGGTCTTATCCGGTGTAGGGGTGAGTATAAAGATACTCAGTTGGAACCATGATACCCTCAAGGTCTCACTAAATCCAACAAAGATAACCACAAACAATGATCTCAACAGATAACCTCTACTTAGGTATTTGCCCATACATATACCTAATTTATCAAGTAACCCATCTCAATCATGAGGAAACACAAAGGTTATGAAATCAATGGATAACCACTACCTAGTTATATGCCCATACATATACCTAAGTTATCAAGTGACCCATCTTAATCATGAGGTAAACACAATGGTCATTGACTCAGCCTAAACTGGGATTTTTATTATCTAAAACATAACTGCTGAAGAGCTCCGTCTCTGACGAGTACAGTGATCCTGTCACGACTCCGAGGTATTGCTCACTAACCTAAGACTGCTGAGATACTCCTCTAGTCGAGTACCGCGGGTTTTCCACCTCACAATGTAGTGCTCCTCCGCTATGGGTCTGCCACCTCACATAGTAGTGCTCCCCCACATAGCCTACAGAGGTACTCCACCTGTCAAGTACCGAGGGTCTACCACCTCACAAAGTAGTGCATCCCACTGGGCTATGCAAGTCACTCCGAATCGAATCGGACTAGAAGTTATCAGGTCTCAGCCAGCTACACGATCTCCATACTCCGTACGCTCGTCTCCAGGAGGGTCCGCTCCATGATCTACAGGTCGAAACTCCAAGTATCACAATGTCCCACGAAAAAGTATCTCAAATGACCGCCTAGTCATAGTGGTCTCAACGCAACAGACGGCGCATCAATCGGACGACGGTCTGTGAGTTATTAGCCTTTTCATCCCAGGGGCCTGGTTGGTTTCGTGTACGAACCAACCCGGCTGCATCTCGACTATACCCCGAACTATAATAGGGTATACTCATAAGGACTGTTTTCAACGTGATTTCCATCGCCGCTGATGGTTCGTCAAACGGACGTCCGGTCTGAAAGTTATCAGCTTTTCCGTTCCAGGGGCCCGGTTGGATTTTGAGTTAAATCCCACACAGCCACTATCCAACTACATCCAAACCTTAGTATAAGTATTCAAAAAGTTTCTTCTCATCAAGAGGAATCCAAAAAAGTTGACGACACGTGAATCGGACATCTGGAGCTCAAGTTATAAGCATTTCCGTTCCGCGGGCCCGGTTGGTTTCGGGTTGGAACCAACCCGGCCATACCCAAACTTCCTCAAAACCATGAGTGTAATATACCAAAACGACCGTCTCGATCCAAGGATCGCACTGTAATTGACTTTGTGTCGATCGGAGGTCTGTATCCCATGTTATGAGAATTTGAATGGATCTATCCAAAAATAGGGGTTCGGGCCCAGTCCGACCCGTCCCGATACCCCCTAGGTCAGCCAGAACCGGGTCTGGGTCCGGCCCATTATGGCGCGGCCTGGCCCGGCCTGAGTGGCCGGTTGGCTGAGTGCTGGTGCGGCACCCGCGTGCCCAGCGGGTGCAGGGGGTTATAATCCCCCGGTTGAAAGAATACCAGCGCGGCATTAAGCCGCGTCCCCCTGCCTCCAGAACGGTGAAGCCATTCTGGTTTGGCCCACCGCCGCGACTCAGCCGCGGCGGTTTTGTTCTGGCGGCGCACCGCCGCCGCCATCCGCTTACCACCTGATGAACTCAGGTGGTCCGGTTCGCCTGCCGTATTCACCAGCAGTCCTCCAGGGACCCGATCTTCAATACAATGGCTTCAAGTCACCTATGGGGCCCATTCTCTCATCGCCTGTCAATCCGCACATCAATAAAACAATCTGCAGAGTCTTCAAATCGCCTCTCCAGTCCCGACTCCATCCGTGGTTTCATTCGGCCTCAATGACGCGACACGACGCACTTCATCGCCGTGTTCCTTCTTGTTTCCGCGCTGTGTTGTTGCACCGCACCGCCTTTGTTCGAGCCGCAATGAAATCAACAACAAAAAGTGGGAGGAGGGTTGACCATGTTCGTGTGGTCCGACCTCCTCCCATTAATATGATACCAAGCGGCTAAAGGAATTGACGTTGGATGGAAAAGAATAAACACGAGCACAAATCCAAAACCCTACGTAATCTTTCACGGATCAACTTAATATTGAGTTGATCCGCGTTCTTTGTTTTAGAAAGAAACAAAAATAGGTTTAATAACACTCACGAATTAATCCCCTATCTCTAAATTGATGTCGTACGTCGTCGAGTCGCGGAAGTCGAACATCCCAGTAGAGCGGTATTGATTCCGTCGACGTCAGAAGAATAAGAAGAACGTTATTCTTGGCATTGGTCTCCACGGTCGACGTCTCATTCTTCATCGAGGAAGGGTGTCATTCTTCGATAAGGAAGCATCGTTCTTCAACGAGGATGAATTATCTTCTCTTCGTTCTTGTTCTTCTTCTTCTAACAAAGTTTCTTTCACCCAACAATCCCAACCCCAAATAAAAGAAGACTTTTATTTTATTACAACATGACAAGCACTTCAAACTTAAAATTAAAACTCTTTAGTTAAATTAATTGAATAGGTTTAGTCAATTAATTTAACGTGAGTTGGAATGAAATTAAGAGGGAGAGAGGGAGAGAAGGAGTTCCCTAAAAATTTAGAGGGAGTTAGGAAGGTGAGAAGTTATACAATTAAATAGAAGGGGTGTTAATGAGAATTAAGGGAAGTTGGCACATTAAGTGCAAGGGAGTTCAAGGGGTTATGGTCTTGTGTGGTCCCCACCACACTAAACTATCTTATGGGAGGTTAGGTGGGTGTCGGCCCCACCTACCACATTTTCACACATGGGAATTTGGGTGGTTGTGGACCCCACCAACAACATCCCAGGGTATATTTTAACTTCCTCAAATAACAAAAATAAAATTGTACAAAATTTTATTTATTTCTTCCTTAAACCCAAAAATTTAACTTCTTTCCCCAAAAAAACGCACCTACGGTAAATGTCCAGTTAAGAAAATACCAGCACTGCAGTTTTATCAGTGCCCTTAGATTTCGATTCCGAGCACTGGTTCAAATTTTAGACAAAACCCGCTCGTTCGTTCACTAAACCTACCCGTGCTAAACTTCAGAAATTGATTCCGGGCACAACGGTCCTCGGAATCTGGTGCCGTTAGAAACTGTGTACTCGTAAAATTCCAAAGAAATTAAGAAAAAAATCTCCTTCAAATTTCTGGGTCTTTACATTGCTCCCACCTCAGGGATTTACGTCCCCATAAAGATTTAACACAAACTAGGGATACAAAAGTGGTACTGAGAACGCATGTGAGCCTTCCGCTCCCATGTGCTCTCCTCGAGGTTCCCATGCTGCCAACGAAAGCGCAGAAGAGGAATCAACCTTTCTTGTAGGACCCGCTCCTATCGATCCTCAACCTCTATTAGAACCCCACAAAAGTCACCCCATCGCCCAAGTCCATCTCCCCATGGTCGATGAAATGAGTTGGGTCAAGAACTTATCTCCTCAGCTGAGATATGTGGTAGTCGTCATGCCCCTGTTGCAACTGAGGTGGATGGGTCCTGTAGTAACCCACCTCACCTACCCTGATGAGGACCTTGAAGGGTCCGATGAAGCGTAGAGATAACTTTTCGGCTCATCCAAAACACTATAATTCATCGTCAAGGTGAGACCCGTAAGAAAACATGGTCGTCATCCTCAAACTTTAGTTGTCTCTGCCTCCAGTTAGCATAAGACTTCTGTCAGCTCTGAGCTATCCTCATCCGCTCCTGGATGACCTGGACCTTCTCTATCATGGCCTGGACCATCTCTGGTCCCACAAGAGCTGCTATGATTTCTTCTTTGCCGATAAGAGAAATCTGGACTCATCCCTTGGATGAACCACATTCTATGCCTAATACAGTCAATCCAGACATGAATGATGCATTCATGCCATGGACGACATCGTAAGGCCTCGACGTTACTACCAAGAGATCCAACTGGCACTCTCACCTCTAAGGTTCGAGTCACACTGTCAGCATCGGCATGATGTAGCTGGGTCTCCTCCAGTAGGAATCTAGAAAGTGAGGGTCAAGTCAACAGTTTTAACCCGGACCACTCAGTACACAAAAAGGAATGGAGAAAAAGTCATTAGGAAAATTGTCTTTTATTACTTCAGTTCGAAGTACAAAGAAACACAACAATGACAACAAGGAAACTAGATGCACCAAGTCCAAAGGTCCCATGCCTAGAACTAGTCCCACTCTTGTCTGCTATCTTATGGAGCTCCGTAGTCGTTTGATTCTGCTTCCTGAAGCTGAGCTCTCCCTTGTCCACCTGTTCCCTATGGTCGGGGTGGACATCCTGGTGGTGGTGGTGGCAACACCTCGAAGTGTCGTCCACCTTCAGCTGCACGGCCAGCTCCCCAGTCTCGGTCTCCTATTCCTTGCATTCTGCCTCGATCAAACCTCTGCCTCTACCTGGGAGGTCCTTCGTTTATCTGCTAGTCATCTGTATGGTGGGTCAGACAGTTACGTGCCATGTGACCAATCCTGCCGCAGGAGTAATGCTGCATGGAAGGTCTGGCTCTGTCATTCCCCTTGGTGCCTCGCACAACCGACCCTGAGTCATGCGGTCGATCACCTTTAGGTCTGGTCCTCTTGGACATCTGCGTCATCTTCCTACAGCCCGCTGTAGAAGACTCTACCACATGCCAGCTAGTGGTGGGTCCTGTTGCTAGAGACTGCTCAGTAAAGAAAATCTCCACTAAGAGGGCTCGTTCCAACACACCTGTCTGCGTCAGGATGCTGTGAGAAAAAACAGAAGTTCTAATCTCTCTCTTTAGCCCCTACTCCAAGTTTCGGGCCCTAAAGAATGGGTCTCGTACCATATCTGTGGAGTAGTGCGAGAGGTCTGTGAACCTCACTGAGTACTGTGCCACCGTCATGCTACCCTGCTGTAGATGTAGCATCTCCTATATACGCACCGCTCCAAGGGTGGCTGGTAAAAACTCTTCCCAGAACAGGCTCTCGACGTCTACCACCAAAAGTTTCTCCTCATCATGCATCTGGAGCATCAAGCTCCACCATCTGCCTGCTGCTGCCTGAAGGAGGCTGGCAGCAAGGATCACCCTGAAGTCTGCTTGCGTCCCTACTAGCCTGAAAACTCTCATCACAGCCTCCATCCATTCCTCAGCCCCATGCGGGTCTATCTCTCCCCTGAACCTGGGTGGCCTCTGGCGTTAGAACTCATACAGTGCGCTCAAGCGACGTGAACTCTCCGCTGCTAGGGCTGGTGGCATCGGTGGCCCAATGGGTGACAGTACCATGGGTGCCTCCACTGGTGCCTCAACTGGGATAGGGCCCTGTACTGAGGCCTTGTCGCTTGGCAGGCTGTCAGTAGGAACAACTCTCGGGGCTCTAGCTTGTCGTCCATGGGGAGGCATCCTGAAAGAAACAAACGTGACACGGTCAAACGATTATACCTGGTGAGCTGACCTGGTTTGAGCAGAATTTTAAAAACATTTGGAAACACTCACGCAATCAGTGTTTTCGTGCACAAAGTCGGAAATCAGTTGTCAGGTACCTGGTGTATGGATACGTTGGCCGCTTGCACCAACACTGGACTCCCTGAACTAAAAACCACACTAGGAACCCTTAACACTATTGGTTCACAGAAAGAAAATATCAGAGTTATAAGTTCTTTGGTAGAACCGACTCCTCTGATACCAATTTGTCACGACCCGTCCTCAGGGCCGGTGCCGTGACTACCCCAATCTCGCCTTCCATATGCCAGGGGCTAGCGACTAGCACCAAAGGCATAAATCCCGATAACTGGGACGGAATTTTCTTTCTAAAAGAAAACAAAACACCATAGAGTACAAGCGGAAGTAATACACTATGTACAAAAGAAAGTGCTGAAAAGTAAATGGGCCAGAATACAAACTCAATCGAAAGTACAACTACAACTGAACGAAAGTACAATAGAAAAGACAAGCATCTGGAAGAATAGAAGTAGCTACTAGGTTGTCCACCTCGGATCCTACCTGAAGGGTTGGTACAGATAGCGTAGCTCCTGGATCATCCACCAAGGATCCTACCTAAAGGGTAGGTACAGATAGCCTCCACAACGCTCTCTCCCTTCAACCTCCTCTGAGTATCTTCTCATCGTGAAGTCCACCTCCGGATACTGACTCGTCGTGAGGTCCACCTCCGGGGACCATCCAGTCCTCGAACACTTGGCCTCTGTCAGCGCTGCCCGTCGTCTGTAACCAACACAATGAGGTGCAGGCATAGCCCGTGCAGGGGTGAGTATAACGATACTCAGTAGGAACCCCGAGACCCTCAAGGTCTCACTAAATCCAACAAGGATAAACACAAAGAAAGGTCTCAACAGATAACTTCTACTTAGGTATATGACCATACATATACCTAAGTTATCAAGTAACACATCTCAATAATGAGGAAACACAAAGGTTATGAAATCAACGGATAACCACTACCTAGGTATATGCCCATACATATACCTAAGTTATCAAGTGACCCATCTTAATCATGAGGTAAACACAAAGGTCATTGACTCAGCTCAAACCAGGATTTTCATTATCGAAAAAATAACAGCTGAAGAGCTCCGTCTTTGACTAGTATAGTGATCCTTTCACGACACTGATGTACTACTCACTAACCTAAGACTGCTGAGATACTCATCCTATCGAGTACCACGGTTCTGCAACCTCACAATGTAGTGCCCCTCCACCATGGGTCTGCCACCTCACGCAGTATTGCTCCCCCTCATAGCCTATAGAGGTACTCCTCCTGTCGAGTACCGCGGGTCTGCCACCTCACAAAGTAGTTCTCCTCCGCCATGGGTCTGCCACCTCACAAATTAGTGCTCCCCACTTGGCTATGCAAGTCACTCCGAATCGAATCGGACAAGCAATCCTCAGGTCTCACCCAGCTACAAGGTCTCCGTACTCCGTACGCTCGTCTCTAGGAAGGTCCGCTCCAGGAGCTAAAGGTTGATACTCCAAGTATCAAAAAGTCCCACAAAGAAGTATCTCAAAGGACCTCCTCGTCATAGGGGTCTCAAAGCAACAGATGGCGCGTCAATCGGACGCCCGGTCTGTGAGTTATTAGCCTTTTCGTCCTAGGGGCCTTGTTGGTTTCGTGTACGATCTAACCCGTCCGCATCTCGACTGTACCCCGAACTCTCATAGGGTATACTCATAGGGACTGTTTTTTCAACATGATCACCATCATCGCTGACGATTCGTCAAACGGACGGCCGGTCTGAATGTTATTAGCTTTTCTGTTCCAAGGGCCTGGTTGTATTTTAGGTTCATTACAACCCGGAAACTATCCAAATGCATCCAAAGATTATGAGAAGTATTCAAAATTTTCCTTCTCATCAAGGCGAATCCAACAATGTCGACGACACGTCAATAAGACGTTCAGAGATCAAGTTATAAGTGTTTCCGCTCTGCGGGCCCGATTGGTTTCAAGTTGGAACCAACCTGGACTACCCAAAGTACTCTGAAATCTTGAGTGCAATATTCCAAAACAACCGTTTCGATCCATGGATCGCATCGCAACTGATAGTTCATAGATCGGAGCTCCTTAGCCCATGTTATGGGCATTTGAACAGATCTGTCCGAAATATGGGGTTCGGGCCCGGACCGCCCCGTCCAGATACCCCCTAGGTCGGCCCAAATCGGTTCGACCCGAACCGGGAATGGTTCCGGCCTGTTACGGTGCGGCCCGGCCCGGTGGGCATAGCCCGGCCCTACCGGTGCGGGCCGGACTAGCCGGCACGGCCCGGTCCGGCCTGGCCGGCCGGTTGGCTGGGTGCTGGCGCGATGTCCACGTGGCCAGTGGCTGCGGGGTGTTACAACCCCTAGGATGAAAGAAAACTAGCATGGCATTTAGACGCACCGCCCTACCTCCGGGACGGCGAAGCCTTTCCAGTTTGGCCCACCGCCGTGGTTCAGCCTCGGCGGTTCTGTTCCGGCGGCGCGCCGCCGCCGCCTTCTGCGGACCACCAGACGCGCTCCGGAGGTCCGTTTCACCTTCCGTCTTCGCCAGCGGTCCTCCCGGGACCCGATCTTCACTGAAATGGCTTTAAATGGCCTCTGCGGCCAGTTTCGTTATCACATGTGAATTCTCACTTCAATAAACCAATCTGTGGAGTCTTCGAATCGCCTCTGCGGCACCGACTCCGGCCGTGGTTTCGTTCGGCCTCAATGACACGACGCGACGCGCTTCTTCATCGTGTTCCTCCTTGATTCCGCATGGTGTCGTCACACCGCACCACCTTCGTTCGAGCCCCAATGAAATCAATAACAAAAGGGGGAGGGGGGTCAGCCGTGTTTGTGTGGTCTGACCTCCTCCCGTTAATCTGATACCAATCGGCTAAAGGAATTGACGTTGGACAGCAAAGAATAAACACGAACACAAATCCAAAACCCTACATACTCTTTCATGGATCAACTTAATATTGAGTTGATCCACGTTCTTTTTTTTTATAAAGAACCAAACATAGGTTTGATAACACTCACAAATTAATCCCCTACCTTGAAATTGACGTCGCACGTCGTCGAGTCACAGAAGTCGAATGTCGCGGTAGAACGGTATCAATTCCGTCGACATCAGAAGAAGAAGAAGAATGTTCTTGTTTGTGTCGGTCACCATGGACAGTGTCTCGTTCTTCATTGAGGAAGGGTGTCTTTCTTCGATAAGGAAGCGTCGTTCTTCGATGAGGAGGAATTCTCTTCTCTTCCTTCTTCTTCTTCTTCTTCTCACAAAGGCTATCTCACCCAACAATCCCAACCCCAAATAAAATAAGACCTACTCTTATTTTATTACAACATGCCAAGCATTTAAAACTTAAAATTCAAACTATTTAGTTAAATTAATTGAATATGTTTAGTCAATTAATTTAACGTGAGTTGGCATGAAATAAAGAGGGAGAGAGGGAGAGAATGAGTTCCCAAAAAATTAAGAGGGAGTTAGGAAGGTGAAAAGTTATACAATTAAACACAAGGGGTGTTAATGATAATTAAGGTACGTTGGCACATTAAGTGCAAGGGAGTTTAAGGGGGGTTATAAGAAGTTCAAGGGGTGATGGTCTCGTGTGGGACCCACCACACAAAACTCTCCCATTGGAGGTTAGGTCGGTGTGGGACCCACCTACCACATATTCACACATGGGCAGTTGGGTGGTTGTAGACCCAACCAACAACTTCCCATGGTAGATTTTATCTTCCTTGAATAACAAAAATAAAATTTTACACAATTTTATTTATTTCTTCCTTAAACCCCAAAGTTTAACTTATATCCCCGAACAAATGCACCTACTGTAAAAGTGTACTTAAGAAAATATCAGCGCTGCGGTTTCATCGGTGCCCCCGAATTTCGATTCCGAGTACTGGTTCAAAAGTTAGAAAAAACCAGCTCGTTCGTTCACTGAACCTACCCAAGCTAAACTTCGGAAATTGATTCCGGGCACACCGGGCCTCGGAATCAGGTGCCATCAGAAACTGCGTACTCATAAAATTTCAAAGAAATTAAGAAAAATATTTCCTATAAATTTCTTGGTCTTTACAAAATTAATTAATGAACGTGATTCATAGGGTATAACATTGGAATAAGATCAAGTAATAAATTAGTGGTATGACATTTTGAATAATCATAATCATATAAATTATATTTCAATTCTTACCAGTATGATATTTATCAAATTTTAGTCTTGAGAAAACCACCAGTGTATCTTTTTAGCCTTGAGATAAGCTAATTTATACCCATGAAGGTGTTGGGATTTCATCTCATATCCCCTTCGAACTCTTTAAAAATTATGATTTACCCAATGAATTAGATGGATATTACATACCCACCAATCATATAATCATAAAACATTCATGTGTATACTGTATTATCCTCTAAAAATTTATAATTCTGTCATATTATAGCCTATTGAAAAATAAATAAGTTTCATACATATTTATTCCTCATAATCATAATAAATTATGATAATGAATAAGGGTGGTATTATAAGATCTAATGACTAGCTAAGAATAAGAAAATTTGATGTATTATTTCATGATATATACTTTTTATAATTATTCATATTAATGTTTTATAATAATGATTTACATCACATCATGGAAAAGGAAGTCCTTACATATATACAAGTGATGTTTCTCATTTCTATGGATGATATGAATGAAATTTAAATAATAAATATATTTTAAAAATATATGATAATATCGTAAATATCAAATATATAATCAAAATATACATCATCATAACTATTAATAAAAATAAATGATTTTTTAAAAGAATTAATTCATGGAGGTGGATGTCCAAATATATGGTTAATTGATGTTTTCATTTCCCATAAGATGAAAAAGAGGCGGATAATTGTTATTAAATCAATATAAAAAAATAGAGTATATTTAAGATGAATAATTAAATATTTTATAAGGGATACTATATATTTAAGGGTGGTATTAGAAGAAATAATGTTGTATGTACTCAGTTTAGAGTTATACCTCTTCGCTGAGAATCATTCTTTGGAATATACTATAATCAATAAAAATGGTATATTTTAGAATGAATTCAGTGTATATAATGTGGGAATGATTTTTAAGAAGTTAACAAGGTAGTTTCTGTTATATATAGTTCTCCAACATGGTGAATAAGGTAGCGGAGGAGGATAATTTTATAATAGTGGGAAAAGACGTACTTGAAAATAATTAAAATATTAAATACAATATATATCATAAATATATAGTGTCATAAATGGTGCCTCAAATTCAATAATAATTGTTGGATTGATCAGAAGAAACTCTTCCAAATAAAATTAGACATATTTTGTATAAATTCAATCCTTATCATCCAATTATACCACTTAAAATACATTTTAACCATAATGGTCATAACATAAATTTTTTTCCATGAAAATGTAATCATATGACCATATTTAAAGGGAAATTATAATAAAATGTGTGCATGATAAGTACATATTAGGAATACATTTTATTATTTTCATTTCTATATCTCCAATAAGTTTTATTTAATTAATGAACATAACACGCATCGAAAATAGTTTTTTAGAAAATTCTCAATTTAACCGTAAACACCATTTTATCTTAAAATCAATTTATAAGTCCATTTATATGAATTTATATTACTATGTAGTATGAAATTATTTTCATTATAATTTAATAATATTAAATAACAAAATAGGATCATCCAACCATTCCATTAAATTTAAATACCCAAAAAAATAGTTTTAATTTGAATAAAGCATCACCTATTATATTATCTGTCAAGAAAGGTTTCTAAAATCAAAATATTGTTTTAATGTAATTTTTTAACAAATTTTAATTTTATTTGGTCAACCCCATGGTTGAAATAATTTTAAGTCAATATTAAATCACAATAATTTCTAAGGTTGATATTATTTAAAAAGAAACATTTTCATTGTTCACCTAAAATCAGTTGTTTTAGAGAAATCTCATAATGCAACGCTATAATAAATCCAAAATTTTGAATTAAAAAAATATATTGTTTTAATCATTTTTATAATGGTATAAATTAATAATAATATCCATGTAAGAATATAAATGCAACCCAATTTCAATTATTGATGAAATAAATGATGTAACTAAAAAATTACAACATATTAATTATGAATTAATCAATACAATTTCATTTTATAAAAAATTTATGTCATAATTTTTTAATTTTTAATCATATTCTGGTAAAAACTATTTACCTAGAGATTATACCAATCAAATTTATATAATAATAATTATATTATGTATCTGAGTTTAATTAACTATCTGTGTTGACTGTATAAAATGAAATTGAAAACATCAAATTTATATAAAGTGAAATATATAATAAAATATCATAGGGTAAAATTATACATAGTTATATGAACTTATCCTTAAAAATTAATTCTATATAATAATAAAATGTTGATACTTATATTTCATCTCATCCTTGGGTTTCCATATGGCTTTCTCAAATTTACAGTTTCACAAAAAATAATAACTAATTGAGTTGTTTCATTAAAAAATGCATCCTCTTTTGAATCTAGAATATATGATTTTTGTTTCTCATAACAATGATTGGGATGTTGTATTATTACCTTTTTTTTCATTACATTTTAATGATATGGTATATAGTTCCAAAGTAAATATACATGTAACACATCATGAACTTGAGCAAGATTCAGTAGGAGTTCTATTAGAAAAAACCATCACTATATGAATAATAATTTCAAAGAGGCGGATATATATATGGTACATGTTTCTTTTCCTTATAGATACCAAAATCATCTTCTATATATATATATTTCTAGGAATATCCTATTATTCAAAATGACCTGTAGATCTCAAATATGATTGTCATCTAAACTTTTTATTGGTTCCACGCTTCTTTGATGTGATGCGAAATGGATCAAAAAATAATTTCCATTTAATTACAATGATCATGTCCAAATTTCATTCTTTATTAAACATGATATCTACACATGGGGGATATGTACAACCTTCCATAGAATCCATCTTCCAGATCTATAAAAATTCTTCGGTGTAAGATATTATTGTAAGAAAACTCCACACAAAGAAGGTGTTAATATCAACTAACATAAAAATCCCTTGAGTGAGATGTTATTATATATTGTATAGTGATAATGGTCCTCTTAGACATTCCATCTATATATGGATGGTATAAATTGAAAATGATTATCAAGGTATTCAATGATTACCAATGAACTCTCCAATTATATGAGGTAAAACTCGAATTCAGAATGGATACAATAGAATGTGGAACTATTTGAATCCATAACACTTCCATAATGTTTATATCAAAAAAACATCGATAGAGAAATATTCTCTTATTAAAAATATCAAGTATAAAAATGATAAGGAGATCAAATATAATTAAAAAATCATTATACCCATTTAATATTTTATTTTTTCTAATGATAAAAATATGTTAGCGTTTAAACATTACCAATCTTGTGTTAGTAATGGTTGTTGCATCCCCTTAGACTCATATCTCTCAACCATAACATAATAATATAACAATAATCAATAAAAATACTATAAAATATCTATTTTCATATTATCTCACTTGAAATAAGCTTTCATGTCAATATAAATCATCATACATCTGAGATGAATATCGAATGATGAACTTTGAGGTTCATCCAATATCCCCTTTTCATATATGGAATTGAAGAGACCTATAACTGGTTTCAAAATATTATCATTCCATTACAATCATGTATTATGATAGGAAAATTTTTCACCATCATATATAGTTCTACGTCCTCCTTATGGGCTTCTTTAATCCTTTCCCGAGTGAATTGTTGAATATTCCTCTATGAAATATATATGATTTATCCCATTTCCTCATTAGATCAATACCCATTGATGAATATATATAAATATTGGATTCCTTTCAATTCTCATCATGGATCCACAATCATGGTATTTTTGAATTTTAGAATCATTAACCATATTATCATTCATAGTGTTTAATGTATTGAGCATTCATAATTATTAATTAAATCCAACAATCACCTTTGGAATATATTAAAATATTTTTTATGTGTATATAATTTAAGAATTTATGTTGAGAATATATATCAAACTATTCCCCATAATTATAATGCCTCTATATTATCTACTTCAAAATTACTATAACTGGCTCTTAATAATGGTTCAGGTAATTTTTTGCATTAAATTTCATTTTTTGAGAGGCAAAAGATATCACCATACCATTCTATATGTGGAAGAATCCCATTAAATCCACTATTTTGTCTCTAATAAATAAAAAAATAATCTCAAATATATTGTAGTATTGAAGTATTTATGTTGAACAACCTTATTTTCAACTCCTCAAAATTTTCCTAACACTGTTTTTTCTAATGGAATTCATCTGCACTTGATGTAAAAATGGTTATTGGATTATATATCGATGAAAAGAACCTCACGAAGATCACGTAGTTTCCATCCATAATAAGAAGAATTTCTATATCAATTATTGTTTCTGGTGTATTCCATTGGTCAATAAAATAAATTTCTAGAGGATCCAATAAAATAACCTCACATGATATTATATCACAAAAAAATGAGACAATATATAGCCAAGAATCACACATTTTAAATTTTTCATTCAATGTATGATTTCTACTGGTCAACTATAAAATATTAAAATGTTATCTATTATATACCAATATCATCAAATATATAAAAATGTCATCTATAAAGGCCACCATAAACTGATTATGGTAATTTTTGAAGACTATAATAATTAAATCTCTTACTATATAAAGGGAATCAGTTAGTACAAATATAATATCTATTATTTCATTATGAAAATACATTATATGGATGGTTGTATAGTATATATAGTCCTTTATAGATATCATTTAATGATGTCAATATCATAGATAAATCTTGGAATACAATTTAGCTATATATAAAGGATCCAAAAATATCATCAATATTGGGTTGATGAGAGTTTTTCTTAATAGTGATATTTTTATGTTCTAGATAATCATTGGAAAAACGTATTTACCCATCTTTCTACTTAACAAACATAATCAGTTCACCCCATCATGATCCACCAGGGTGTATGAACCCCTTATCAATATTCTATTGAAGTCTCTTCATCAATTATTGAAACTAAATTTGGGTCATTTTATATGGGGTTATAGAAATAAGTTTAGTATGTGGTATTAGTTCTATTGAAAACACAACATCACGATTCAGGGTAAGACTAAACTTTTCATCATGAAAAAAATAGAATAATCTTAATCAATTGGAATATCATCAATTTTAAGTTTCAACCCAGCCAATTTAAATAAATATCCCTCATTAATAGGTAATAACAACCATTAAACTTATGTTACTGCCATTAGCTATTCGTATACATCAATGCACCTAAATATTATCACAAGATTATTTGGAAAATAAAACCCGACTTCCCTTCAATAAAAATTGATATGTGATATATATAGTGGTGTCAAATAAATGAAAAAAATCTCATAAAATATACCTAATATATAATGTAATGATTTTTAATAAGTGCATTCCCAATTTCCATTATCAAATAGATATTGTATTCATAAGATGTAAAAATAATACCATTAGGAGTTTTCACTACCAACAAAACATCTAATAATTGAGATGGTGACATGATACCCTTTTTATATTTATTAGATATGATATTTTTGGTAGATCTAGAATCAAATAAAACATTTGATGTTATAATGTATATAGTATATATACATTTTACTATAATCCTCTCATGAAACACTCTAATATTTTAGATGGCATGACATTCCCCTTTTTCTCTTAGCCTAAGAGGTTATTGATGTCGAATTCCAATATTATGATTTGGATTTATATGAAAATTAGAATAATGTCAATAGTCCTTGCATTTATAGAAATCGGTCGTTGGTGGAAATTTTGGTTGATATTTTTCACCATTACATTAATAAGCATATGTATTCCCATTACATAACTATTCCATTGTTCTATGGTCTTCCCCTATATAATTAAATAATTTAATAAACCAACAATATAACTTCTTATATGTTAACTTATAATCATTTTACCAAAAGTAATATTAAAATTTTCCCTATATCAAATTTTCTAAAAATTACATCATTATCTTTTTCTACCCAACACTATTACAATAAATAGTGTACCGCATTTACAATTAAAACATTAGAGTACATCGAATGATATTTTCAAAGCTATCAAATTATAGTATTAACAACTCCATTTGGAACCTTGGTATCAAACATGAAATGTATCAATAAACTTTTCATTAAGGTTCAATTATATAACTTGAATCATACATTATAATATTTCTAATGTTATACCCATATGTAAAGATCTAAAAATTTATCATTGAATTTTTTTAATTAAATCATATTTGGTAATGAAGTATAATGAACATCCCCCACATGATGAAACATGAAAAAATTATTTTATTAATTTTAACATAATATTTATAGAATAAAAATTTCCATATGAATATAAAATTTTATAATTGGATAAAAAATAAAAAAACTAAAATATGAAAATTTGGATCTTCTCAATATAACTGAATAATAGAACTATAAAATACCATTATTTAAATATAGTATAAAATTATTAATTTAATATTCTTAATGTAAATGAAATTATATATTTCCTTTGATTGAAAATTTAATTGAATTAACAATTTATGAAAAATTATGTATTTATATTATGTTGGTAACCTGTATAACTATTAAAAATCTAATTGTTCGAATAATAATATGACTGTTGAAATAGAGACCGAACCGTTTGAATCATAATTTGACCCGTTGGAATATTAATCATGTCATTTGAATAATGTAAACACCCATATGTATTTAAACAATTGTATTTATATATCATAGGAAATATCAATATGAAATATTTATAGAGTGGTACAAGTAAATAAATATTATAACAATGATAAATTAAGTGTTTGTTTTTGGTAAAAAATAAATACATTAATTTCAGTTTTTAATATAATGATCTAAAAGAATTTTTATTTTCATAAAATGGATTTATAAATTAATATTATGATTTTTTAAAATGATAATATAATTTAATGTGACTTTATTTATTTTTTTAAAGGGTTATAAAATTGATCTTAATATTAAAATTGTTATTTCTCAAATAAATGGTGGTTTATATAAAAATTAAAATTATCATATTTAAAAATTTATTTTATATAAATTATATATTTTTTATAATATAAACATTTGATAAAGGTTGTTAAATTTTATTATTTTTCTAAAATAAATGACTTTTTGTTAAATAATTAAATATAAAATAATACAATATTTAATATTATAATGTAAATTCTATAATTTTTAAGTCATGAAATTCATATGAACCCATCGATTTGAACTAAAATACCCCATTTACTATATATAGTCACAATAATCAAGTATATTTATAGTCTTGATCCAAAATAATAGACTAATGAATATTATAATAAACCACACCCCTCTACGACCCTTTGAAATACCACCCCTAACAACCCTGTTTGTTCACAAAATCAAATACATTAATGTTGGTAAATTTATACTAAATTTTTTTCCAATACTCTATCTAATTTCCTAGTTTTCTAGGCCTCATACCAAGACTACTTAAATGTGCCATAATGTGTTTCCTATGTCGTGTCATCCAATGTAATATGTATGAAAGTAGAATAATCTCTATCTTTTTTAATCTTCTAATTGAACCCCCATAAAATCCCCATACACCAAATAAATTAATTTAATATATCCAAAATATAACTATATTCTATTTTTATAGTGGAAGATTAAATTTATACCCACTATTATATTTCTTTTTAAACTAAATTGTTATGTACAATATTTTTGGTTCACTTCGTTCATGAATAACATACTTCAATTTTCACAACAGACATTAAGGCCAGTAAAAAAATATTACATTTGACAATTGAAATGATAATAACTATAATTTGTATTATTTAATATTATTTATTCATCATAAATATATTATATTAAATGTAACTAAACTAAATTCTGATGGTCTGTAAACATTCCAAATGAACAAACTATTTAAACATAACATTTGTAGTAAAATAATGGCCCCTTATATCAAAAATCATATAGATATTTTACAAAATTATCATTTATAGAATTAAATGAATATGATTTAAATTTCATTGTATAATTTTATTAATATTATCATGAAATAAAAAAAATTATCAACAGGTGATCCAAACCTAGAACCATGAAATTAACACCCATGGAAAAGTAAAATGAAACATTATATCCGATTGAAATTACTATAATTGAATGTAATAAAATTATAATAAATAAAATAGAGATGTGAAATTTTTATCAATTGTGTAATTAATTAATATAATTTCTTTTGGACATTAAGTTCATGTGATGAATGGTTCTATAACATATAATAAGGGATCTCCATGAACCATTATTTTTCATTGGGTTATGTACTTTATCTCTCTAAATTTAAATCTCTTTCTATTTGATGTCAAATAATTCTTATAAATTAAATTTTTATGTATCATATATATACCAATTTTATTTCAAATACTTTTTATGGGGTATATAGGCCTAAATTCCAATATCCAAATAAAACCCATATTTTTTTCCATGGGATGTTATTATGATATAGAAAAATATTATGCAACAAATTTTCATCCATGGGTAATTATTATGTTTATTACTGATGATTGATTTTATTTAAATAACACATAATCAAATATATGATATTATTAGTGTTCTCAAATATCACTCCAATTCATTGGGAATTTTATTAACTCATGATATTTTGTCTATGGGATTATTTAGTGAACATAATCCACGATGGGAGCATGTACACCATGTTTATGTTTCCCTATAGATTAGAATTGAGTAATTTTTATTACATGTTTTATGTTTCTGTAGCAATACTTTTTTCCAGAATATTATTATTTTTCATTCATTTTGTTAATCCTCTATATTAATATTCATGAGCATTGCCTTTTATATTATCATGTTATTTCTTTTGACCCAAATGTTATGCTTTATTACCATGTTTATTACCTTACTAGGATTTATTGATCATCATTCCCTTTTATTTATTCCACAGGTTATGCGATGATTTTGTTAGGAACACGAATGGATTTCAGAGATCATATGGGAAAAAGAAATAAATATGTAGCATTTTTGTTTCACATTGGAATTTTGTATACCACGTAATCCCAATTCACTTGGTCTAATAGTACTTTGGATTATGTATATTGGATACCTATATAAAAATATTGCATGAATATGTATAGTAGTCTTTAGTATCTATAGTTGGGATCAAAGGATAGACTAGTTATTTTGTGGATTAGAACAAGAATAGTTTGGTGAGAATGATGGGGAAATGACTATGTAAACAAAATATATCCAAAATTTTTGTTAAAGTATATGAGTATGGGGTTTATAAGGAAATGCATCCCAATATGGATCCTACAAGTAGAGGTGGATTTGGATCAAATACATGTAGGGTTAATAACCATAAAAAGAGTTGGTCTAGTATATCTCGATCATCTTCCAAGTGCAGAGTAAATTGTCTCTTACATAAAACCGTGTTTTAAACTCATAGGGGATAGGAAATTGAAGATTCAAAAAAATACTTACAAACCATTATGTAGGACATCAATAAAATGTTATGTTTCAAAAAAACAAGGTATTATTACCATAGAAAACATTTATTGGAACCTAAAGAATAATATGTTATGTTATACTTTTCAATTAGATATTATTTATTCTATTTTAAAATATTAAATTTTATATGATTAAATGATAAATTATTCTCATAACCTTTTTATTTCATTAGTTATTGGTGGGATATAAAATGAATTGTACATAAATCCAACATGCTAACTAGTTTGATGGTTAACCAAATGATATGTCTAATAATATGGGATAGAGTGTTTTGATCATAATGGATGTAATGGATCGACTAACTCAATCTATAATGAATAATATTGAATAATATTGAATTCATTTCCTCTACTAAGAAATAAAATTTTATGGTAGATTACATTATGTGATAAACAGTTCTATCATTTAGTGGATTATCTGATCCCCTCATTTCTAAATAAAGGCTTAACACTATTTAATATATATTCTTTGTTATCGGATGATTAAAATTGGATAAATTCAAAATAGTTTTATATTATCTTTAAGGGAAAGTCGATCAGTGATGAACACTGATCTGGAGAAAAATGTCCAAAGTGGTAATTGATACCCTGGAATGATATGTATTCAGTTAAATATTTTTAAATAAATACTTTCCCCAAATCGTCAATCATAAATTGGAGTGGGACTTCCTCATACTGAATAATAAAGAGGAGGATTCTATCATGATATATGTGGAAAAAATAACAGGTCATTCATTATAAAACATTGTAATTATCATCAATAATTAATGCAAGGTGGGAAATTTCATTGTTGTGTTAAAGATGAGGTTATAAAAAATATTTAGGGATTCAATACATTGATTGATATGATGATATTTTCTATTAATCTCTTATGTTTCAAATATTTATGGGTTAATCTTAGTGGAATTCTGATCCTAGAGAAAAAATAATAATATTTCAACTTATCTAGAATGATAAATGGGTAAATATTATAGTGGAAAGAAATCCAAAGATATCAAGTGTCCAAAGTATGGAATAATGGATCCTGAAAACTATTGGAATAGAACCAAGAAAATGATTAAATTATAGATAAAATAGGCACCAAGGTAATAATTACCAATGGTATAAAAATAATCCCACTAATGAAATAGAGGAAAGTAAATTATGGATCAACACTTAGTTTTCAGTACAGTTCTACAACTACAAGTAACACATGAAACATGCTGACTAATTCCTAAAGCCATGTGGTTTCAATAAAAATTAGTGAAACAAACTACGAGGCCTATAGAGAATGAATGGAAATATTTTAGATATATTAAAAAGGTTGATTTCAACAATGATGTGGGGATAGGTATGTTGGGTAATAAATTTAGAATAAAATAAATACTTTCTTGATTCTAGTTATAAATATTATTTCATATCATGAAATCATTTTTGAACTACTCTATGACCTCCTTAAAACATTGGGGTTGAACTATCTATGATAATAGAATGTAGATAAATTATATAATCCCAATTATTTAATCCATCCCCATTCAAGGATTGTATATAAAAACTACAATAATATAATATAATAACTACTTTAATGGATATTTATTCTTTATTGGGCAGAGATTGGTTATTCTTATAAAAAAATCACCTTTTGGGAGTGGGAGATCACTCTACACATCCCGAGTCACCCTTCGATGACATTAAAGTGAAATGGTGAGGATGCATATGTTTTTGAATACGTATATCAAGTGCATGTATTGTTAATATATGGGAATATATATATATATATATATATATATATATATCAAATGATAGAGACAAATGGAATAATCATGATTAATGTCATGCCCATGGTGATGGATTATGGTGATATATTCACTAGATAATTGTTCTTACTAAGTGGTTAAGTTAAAAATAGAACTTTTCCAAGATCCCTTCCCATATCTATTAATCCTTAAATAATTTCCACCATTTAGTTGGATGAACTGAATAAGTTACATGTTAATTAAGAAAATATATTTATATACCTAAATTTTTAATTATGGGGAGTTCCATTTATCATTGTAACGAAGAATGTAGGGTCAATGTTCCTCAATATTTATTATAATGGTTTTTAAAAGAATGATGGAGAACAACTATCACCATCCACATGGAGTTTAATATTATGATCAAATATGTGGGGGAAAGTATTTCTCTATTGAAGACCATAAGTTAGGATATCACAAATCAATGTTGAAGATGGTTATTAAAAATAATTCCTTCCAAATATGGTATGAAAAATCAGGGTTCATATTGATTCTTTTGTGACACACTAATTATCCCAAAAACATTATGGACATAATGAATATAAAATTTAGAGATTAACATGAAATTAAATTGGTAGCCTTTATAGATAATATACTGATATACCCCAAAATCAAAGAGGATAATGAGGATAATTTGATTACTATACTAAAAAAATTATTAATGGTGAAGCTATATGAAATTTACATTAAATTTGAGTTTTTAATAGAGGATGTATTATTCTTGGGTAATGATATCACTATGAAATGAATATCTATGGACCCTTCTATGACAATCAAATTTGTGGGTTGGCCAGACCATCAACTTCAACAGATGTCCAAAATTTCCATGGAAAATATTTTTATTACTAATGATTAGTTATAAGCATGTCATTATTATTAAAACTATTAACCATGATTACTCTTAACGGATTAATGTTTTTCATAATTAATGAATGGAATGAAATCTTTAAGGAATTGAAAAAGTTGATTATCACTTCACTTGTATTATTTTTAAATTAATTTGTAAACCACATATGGAATAAAATAATAATTTAACGAATATCATGGGATGAGTAATAATATTGAAAGATAAATTAATATATTATACCTTATGAATTGTGAATGTTCATGAAAAAACTATCCAGTATATAACCAGGAAATGGAAGTTGTTATATTTTTATTGATAATATGGTGGAACTATCTATACCGGGTGAATTCTGAAATATATTCTCATTATAAGGGAAAAAATACAAATTTACAAATAAAAAACATAATATGTTCTAGGGAGGATGTTTAGATTTGAAAAAGGATTATGAATGTTAAATCCACATCCATCTCGAGAAGGAAAATAAGGAGGAAGATGTTATAAGTAAAACGGATTTGAAAAAATTATCTATGATGAGAGTTGAGATGGATCTAATCCTCTCATACACGGAATGGATAGACATGGGTATCATAAAGGAAGGATATTCATTATTCTTTTTCCATATTATTTCTCAATTATTATTTCATGAGATGATAATATGTGCATAATGATATAGTGTGGAAATATAGAAGAAGGTGGAATCTATATGAAAATGGTGAAACATGGAGTTTTAAAACTATGAAGAAATATTTATATGATTTTGGTCATGAATATAGGTGGCATCAAATACCTTGATAAATGATTTTTTGAATTATGAACAGATGTTGACCTTCTAAATCTACCCAGGGAAAAAAATTATGAACATCTATGAGGGAATCATTGTTTGGAAAATTTTATTATAGGGACTGTGGAATATACAAAAAAAATACTAGTATGTTAGTTGGTTTTAAATGAAAGGAAAAATCCGAATGGAAATATGCATCCATTCTCCATACTAACATAAAAGTGGAAAAATATCCCTATGGTATTATCACTAGTTTTCTAAAAAAAATAATGAAAAATAATTCTATATTGGATATAGTGGATCTCATAGAAATGATTACAACTTCCTCACAATTTTATAAGAATTCTAACTCCGTCAAAATGGAAGAATATACATCAGATGAGTGGTGAGAAAAAATAAAGAACACCACTATTTATGGAATATGACTAGGATTCAATACATAACTCTATATTCAGGAAGTATTTACATGAAGAATTAAACATTGTTATGAACTTTTTTATGGATTATAATCCCCAAAATGAAATAAAATATGAGAGTAAAATCCAGAAATTCAAGTTCATATTGAGAGAAATCCTGATGGAAAGAAGATGGTTTTAACATCCTCTTCTGGTCATGTTCCTTTACAGTAAAAGATGTCAATAATGAATTCAAATGGATCTATATAAATCCATCATGAAGAATAAATGTAAAAAACCTTATTGTTGAGATGATGTTGGTGATAATAAGATAATGTGACTTGGAATGGATGATGAAGTCGTCGAAAGAATCAAGACCATTTCATAGAACATATGTGATTCTAAAAGTAGATAAAAAAGATATTCTATCAATGGTCAATGATAACTAGAGCATGATTATGAAGATAAGGTATTCCAATAAATATTTTCGAGTCAATATGGTTTTCCTTATAACTTTTCCATTCCTTCTTACTTGAGGGAGATTGTTGAGTCAATAAGGTTTCCTTATGACTTGACCATTACTTCTTGTTTTGAAAATCAGAAACACCTAATCTCAAGGAAAATCTCATTTTACCCTGTGTTTTACTACTACAAGGAAAAATTTCCTTCCCCAAGGAAATTTATCCTTAAATTTTTGTATTATTCACTATCAAGTATAAGTGAAAAAATCGGCTTCATATCTAAATCCTCTTTATCATAAAAGACATAGATAATGAGCATTCAGTTTTTAGGATCTGAATTCTGACTCAGAGTTCTATGAATTATGACTTCAAACTCTTTGGAGTTCTGACACCATGTTCTCTGAATTCAGACTCTGAACTCTTCTGAGTTCTGACTTGGAGTTCTCTAAATTCAGACTCCGAGTTCTCTAAATTCAGAATCCGAACTCTTCTATGTCGTGAATCCGAGTTCTCAGCATTCAGACACCAAACTCTTCTGAGTTCTAACTCTAAATTCTCAGGAATTCTGACTCTGAACATTGTATGTTCAGACTCCGAATCCTCATACATTATGACTCTGAACATTTTATGTTCTGACACAGAATTTTCATGAACTCTGACTCCGATCTTTGTAATTCTAGGTTCCAAATTCCTTAGAAAACAGAATTTGAATATCCTTATATTATAGACTCTGAATAAATTTTTGTTTAGACTCTGAACATTTATTTTCTTACATTCCAAATATTTTATTTTGGTTATGTATCAATATTTTTTTCTTACATTTATTTTTTTTATAAAATGATGTTGTGCATTCAGTTACTAACTAACTTTTGACTGAGTGACACCTGTACAGGTCCCTCTGAAATTCAATGAAAAATATAACCATTGGAGGAGGGAGCCAACCGTTGGTTCTATTCCTATAAATAGAAGTTCATTTGAAATAGGTCAAAAC
This sequence comes from Viscum album, assembly GCA_963277665.1. Classification (NCBI taxonomy): domain Eukaryota; kingdom Viridiplantae; phylum Streptophyta; class Magnoliopsida; order Santalales; family Viscaceae; genus Viscum; species Viscum album. Next base: position 1,987,307,486 of record OY728122.1, read on the forward strand.
GTTTTGACAGATTTTGATCTGAAGTGATTTCTAGAGAGAGATACTCTCATATTTAGTGTGTACTGAACTTCTTGTTCAGATTTACTTTGTGCAACTCTGATTGTTGTTGTGTACAATCGAGGGCTTCAGGGGATAGAAAGACAGAGGTGCCAACTACCTTAAAGCTTGAGGACTTCCTTGCTGAGGAAGATATAGGTGTCTCCTAGCATGAAGTTGAGGGCTAGTGGGGATATTAAGACAAACTCTGATCTTCGTATCAAGGGAATACCCTGGTGTGGGTAAGACAGACTTTATTGAAAGTATAAATCAATGGACCTTTATCCAAGTTTGTTGGATACCCTTCTCTTTGGAATAAAAGTTCTTCTACTTGTTACTTGTTTTGTTACAATTTTTCCACTGCATTTTATTTGTTGAGGAAAGTATAACTATCTTATACTTCCTTATACTAGTACTCTGATTTAGTAAGATTCTATACGCTTTAAGTTAAAATCCTTATCTTTTTAAACACTAATTATGTTTCATTTTCAGGATCCATATTTTCAGAATCACTTTCTCGGAATCATATTTCCGGAATCAAGCAAGTGTGTAGAACTAGGGATTTTGTGAATTACCTTGTTTAACCATGTCAAACATAACCATCCTTAAAAGTTCTAAATGAATTTTTTAATGTGTAAAATTCACCCTCCCACTTTTATTTTTAGAATCATTAGATACTACATAAAATATCTATATTATTTCAATACTACATTTGGTATTATAAAGTATATCATACTCCATACCGTCTTAACAATTGGAATAAAAGGATTGGTTCATTCTGAATTAATCTCATGATTAGATTCAGAAGAGAATTAATCCAATTCTTATATTTGGAATCATATTTTCGGACTCATAAAGTTCGGATTCATTTTTTATTAGAGATACTCTTGTTCTATATTTTTCTGGCTAAGGATTATTTTCACCATTTATGAACTTTTTCTATTAATGAGTTTTTTTGGAAAGATTTTTTCACTAAGATGGCAGGAATCAATGATTGTTCCATAGAAAATCTCAATCCATCTAGACCACCTATCTTTGATGGGAATGATTATGAATACTGGAGAGATCGCATGAAGACATTAATTATCAATACTTGAGTTGATAATTTTGTTATTATTAGTGGAGGATAATAAATACCTGAGAAAGAGGTTAATACCTTCACCAATCAAGAAAGTCATGAATATCAACTGAATTATATGGTATACAATACATTGATTTTCTCTATGACTAGAAATATATATAGCCAAATTTCATCTTGTGAAGCATCAAATTGTATATGGAAGAAACATGAAGTTACCAACTTTAGAACTTCCAATGTTATTGGAACTCGAAGAGCCATGCTCAGACCTGAATATCACGGTTTCTACTTTCCTTATGGAGAACCCATATATAAGGTGAAACAAAGATTCAGGACTATTGTGAATAGATTAAAATCCATGGGTGAGAAAGGATTAGATGATGAATCTCTTGTTGTTAATATTATAGACATCATTCCCAATGAGTGGGAATCCAAGAGAACTACTATTGATGAGAATAGGAAAGTTACCCAGATTTATCTTGATGAACATATTGGAACTCTTCTTCAACATGAAACTAGAATAAAGAGAGATGATGACAAAATTAAGAAGAATAATTGGAATGAAAGTGTTGCTTTTACTACAACTTCAAATCATATGAATGCCAAGACTCCTAATATATTTAATAGATCCAAATCTTAGAAGATTGTTATCCAATCCAAATCTAGTGGTAGTGAATCTTCAAAGAATGAACTTTCTAATCTTGCTCGAAGGATGAACATGATTTTTGGACAGAATAACTTCCAATATAGATATAGAAAGAAGGAAATTAAAGATAAGAATGATTCAGAAGTAACTTGTTATGAATGCAAGAGAGATGGACACATAAGGCCCGATTGTCCCATTCTTAAGAGAAAAGAAAGAAAAGAAAATCATTCTAAGAGAAATAGAAAGATGTACTACAATGCTAAATCTAAGAAATTCTTGAAAGATAATGACACTCAGAGTGCCAGTGGTGGGGACTCTTCAGATGAATCATTAGATTACGAATCTCTTGGATAGAAGAATCTTGGTCTAATATCCAGAATACCATTTGACAATAATTGATTAATGGATAAGGTACACAATGATGAATCAATTACCAATGTTTCGTTGAATTCAAACTATAGTGATAGTAAATTTTATAACTCTTCTGATGAAGAATCTTCTTCTGATGAAGATAATATTTTACCTACATATGTAGAAGATTCTAGGATTTCCATGCTCTGTGAGATTGAGGACTCAAATCTAATGAAAAATATTGATAAGGAAAATTTTAGGAATATTATTCTTACTAAGCATATATCTGATCTTTCTAAAGATCTTGATTAGAAAAATGAATATTTTGAAAGTATTTCAAAAAATCTTGAGGAAGTAAATTTTGAGAAGAATAAACATTCATAAGGATCTAGAAAATGTAATTTCTATGAAAAATGTTTTGGAGCCTAACTCTAGTTAAAAATCAAATGTCTTGAAAGACTAGAACATAGTTATCAAACTAAAATCCGAAATTTTGTTCATTTTGGATGTTTTTGTCAAAATTTACCTTAGTTAGGAAAAAATTTGATAAAATGTATTCTCAAATCCAACCTATAAGGAATAATTCTGGATTTGGTTCTACTAGTTCTAAACCGGTTTTTAGTAACAATTATTTTGTTTCTCAAAGTGATCCTTTCTGCACTAAGTGTCAGTTTGGTGGACACTGGGAAAAAAATTGTTCCTTAAACAAAACAAAGTCTATAGGATTTCATAAAGCTTATTTTTCTATGAATATGTGGGTGCCTATGATTTTTCATTCTGAAATTTCTTGATCTAAGAATGTTTGGGTTCTGAAAGTCTATCTCATTTGTTTTCAGCAAAATAGTGAAAGTACCAATAGTAATACATGGTATATGGAGAGTTCATGTTCCCAGAATATGACAGGTAACAAAAAATACTTTGAAAAGATTATCAAGACAAAAGGAAGGAAAGTAACATTCAGAGATAATGTTCAGGGAGAAATTATTGGTATAGGTAACATCGTTCTTCTTGTAAAAACATTGATTACAAATGTTTTGTTTGTTAAGGGTCTTAATAACAACCTTATTAGAATAATACAATTATGTGATGAAGGATACCTTGTGAGTTTTAGGAATGAAAAGTTCTTAGTACACAATTCCAATGAATAATTTATTCTTTCTACCCATAGGAAAGAGAATGTATACACACTAATCTTAGAAGACCTCAGGAGCAAAGATCTACCTTGACTTAGTGCAATGGAATATCATTCATGGTTATTTCATAGAAGGTCAAGACACTGTAACCTTAGGAACCTATGAAAACTCTCTAATAATAGACATGTTAAGGATCTATCGGACCTTAGATTTGATTATTCAAATGTTTTTAATCATTTTCAATATGGTAAGCAACATAAAACTCATTTTAAATCATTGGTGAATCTCAAATACTGATGCATTACAGTTAGTCCATATGGTTCTTCTTGGCCTAACACAAACTGGAATCATCGGTGGAAAATATTATGTATTTGTCTTATTTGATGACTACAGTAGATTTACATGGGACTATTTTATAGAAAATAAATTTGAAACTATTTCATATTTTAAATGTTTTAGATCCCATGTTAGAAATGAGAAAAACCATCCATTGAAAACTATTCATAGTGATCATGGTGGAGAATTTCAAAATTCTGATTTTGAAACTTTTTGTTGTAGAAAAGGCATTACTCACAATATTCTCAGCACCAAGAACTCCTCAATATAATGGTGTTGTCAAAAGAAGAGAAAGAAATCTTCAAGAGATAACAATAACCATGTTGATAGAATAATATATTTGAAGAAATTTTTGGGATGAAGCTATAAGTACTGCATTCTACAATATAAATCGAGTTTCAATTAGAACTTTTCTTAAAAAAACTCATTATGAGTTATGGAATGGTAGAAAACCTAGACATTCATTATTCAAGGTTTTTGGTTGCTAGGTATTCATCCCGAATACTAAAGATAATCTACATACATTTGTACCAAAATCTGACAAAGGAGTTTTCTTCCGCTACTCCACAACTTAGAAGGCATATAGAGTTTTCAATAAAAACACTTGTACTATTGAAGAGACATTACATGTGAAATTTTATGAAACTAATCCCTTTGTTTTTAAACAACCCCAACCTACATCTTCAGATGTTTTTTAAAAAACTGATTATCAACCCTTGATTGATGATCCTTCTGATAAGGAAAGTGTCCAAGAAAATATTTCTGAAACATTTACCCCAGAAGACATCCTACCCTTTTTTGATGAACATGTTTTAAAACCCCTAAATGAGGCATTTCTTATGAATCATCCTAGTGATAGTATCATTGGTGATGTGAATCAACCTATAAAGAATATAAGTTCCTTAATAAATGAAGTTTAACATGTAGAATTATTTTCCCAATTAGAACCAAAAACCACTGATAAATCTTTAGGTGATGATGATTATATTAATTCCATGAAAGATGAACTAAATTAATTCAAAAGAAATAAATTCTGGACCTAGGTTTAAAGACCTAAGGAAACTTCTATTATTGGAGTAAAAGGGGTGTTCAGAAATAAGTGTGATGAAAATGGAATCATAGCAAGAAATAATTCCAGATTAGTTACCAAAGGCTATAATCCAAAAGAAGGAATATGCAATGAGGAAACCAATGCTCTAGTATCTAAACATGAACCTATTCGTATTTTACTTGTCTTTGCAACATTCTTCAATTACAAACTTTTTCCAATGGATGGGAAATGTGCTTTACTTAATGGTTATTTACAAGAGGATGTTTTTGTTTAACAACCTCATAGTTTTAAAGATACAAAACATCCTGATCATGTTTTTAGATTTACCAAAGCCTTGTATGGACTTAAGCAAGCCCTTCCAGCTAGGTATGATAGACTTACATGATTTTTTCTTCAAAATAATTATGTTAAGGGAAATGCAGATCCAACCCTTTTTATAAAGAAAGATTAGAAAAATGTTTAGATTGTTCAAATTTATGTTGATAAAATTATATTTGGTTCAATTCAGAAATCTTTAACTGATTCCTTTGCGGATCTAATGAAACTTGAGTTTCAAATTATTATGATGGGTGAGTTAATATTTTTCCTTGGTTTTCAAATTTCTCAAAAACCAAAATGAACCTATATATACCAACATTAGTATTTTAATGGTCATCTTAAAATGTATGGATATGACAACACTTAGAGTATACGTACTTCCATTGGTACCTCAAACACCCTTTATCATGATGTAGCTAGAAAACCAGTAGATTAAACATCTTTTTGAGGTATGATATGAAGTTTACGTTACTTGACCTCTAGTTATCCAGATGTAATGTTTTCTGTATGATTATGTGAATGATATCAATCCAATCCTACAGAATCTCATTTAAAGGAATTGAAAAAAAATTATTGCTACTTAAAGTGAACCCTGGATTTAGGAATATTTTATACTTTTGAAAATGATTTTGTTTTGAAACGTTTTTCAGATTCTAACTTAGGTGGATGTAGAATGGATACAAAGAGTACATCTGGAACTTTTCATTTCATAGGAGATTCATTAGTTTCTTGGTCTTGAAATATGAAAAACATAGTAGCACTTTCCACTACTGAAGTTGAATATGTAGCAGTTGGAAGTTGTCGTGCTCATGTTTTGTGGATGCAACACACACTCACAGACTATGGTAAGAGTTTTACCAAAATACAATTTTTTTTTGATAATACAAGATCCATTTCCCTTAGTAAAAACCCTACACAACACTCTCCTTAAAAACATATAGATATTATGCATCATCTTTTTAGAGATCACAGGCAAAAAGGAGATATTATTCTTTAATTTATCAGAACACGCGATCAACTTGCTGATATTTTCACAAAATCTTTTCCCTATGATATATTTGAATACATTAAACATAAGTTTGGAATGATAACCATAAGGTAATATTCCTTTTTATCTTTCTGTTTAATCCCATCTCCTTACAGTAATAAACTTCTTTTCATAGGGGGAGTACATTTTCTTGCTAGTTTTTTATGTTTTTATAAATATATTCGTAGTCAGTTTTTCTAAAAATTTCATAGTCAGTTTTTCTAAAAAAAATTCATAGTCAGTTCATCAAAAAGAAATTTCATGGCCAATTTTTTTGAAATTTTTGTAATGAAGATTTCCATACTTGAAATCTCCGTAATGGAGTTTTTCAAAGATTCTGTAATGGAGTTTTTCAAAATTTCTGTAATTGAGTTTTTCAAAATATCTTGAATTGAGTTTTTCAAATATTTCACATTAAAAGTTTTCAAAAATATTCTTAATGATGATTTTCTCAGTTTTATTTTCTTAGTCAATTTTTTATAGTTAGATTTTTGTAGTCAGTTTTTCATAGTAATGATTTTTTTGGAATCTAAAGTTCTTCCAGAAGATTTTCTACTCACTTCGATTTATTTTACTGATAATCCGAAGTTTATGTTTCATTTTTTAACATTTCTCAGTCATAATTTACTTGCTGGTATTTTATATTGTATTTTAAAATTTTCAGATTCTAGTTTCCTTAAATACAATTTTTTTAAAAAACTTCAAAAGATAGGATTCTATCGAGTTTTCCATGCGGCTATCATATCAACTACCAGATATAATCAGAAGATTTATCAACCATTGGAATAACTTTGGAAGTTGAACCATCATATCAAATGCCTATATAAAGGACCCCCTGATGGTGATCCCACATCGAATTTCAATCCTTTGCATGCCGAAGCTCTACCCACATTCAAAAGTCCATTCTGAACCTCTCAAATCATTCTCAAATAAGAATGTATGTAGAAGAATCATCTCAGAAACATATGTCTAATATCTAGCCAATTCCAGAATGGATGTTATAAAGAGAATGAATTGTGCATTTAAATTTTTTGAACATGTATGATTCTATAATATCAATGAATATCAATCTTAACTGATGGGAGAGTGTCTGCGTATCCAAACCTGGTGCTCATGATTTGTTTTATCCAGATTTTCATATTGAGTTTTTTGAATCAGTTAGTTTCTTGAAGGAGGAAGGCAGAGAGGTGTTATCTTTTAAAAGATATCGTAAAACTTATTCCCTTTCATACACCAAGTCTTCTAGCTTGGTTTGGTTTTCTTATGAATGGGAAGATGAATTCTGTTCCCATCAGTTTCCAGATGTTCAAGGAAGTTTTTTCAAGGGGAAATCCATGGATTTTCTCGGTCTTACAGATGTCAAGACCCCGATGATTTATCATCTCTCTACAAATAATCGGATAATTGAATTGTGGGTTCAAGGTTTTATCATTCGGAGAAAAGGTTATAAGGACACCTTGAAGAAGAGTGACATGTTCATCCTTGATTTTCTGGTGAATATGTGGAATATAAACTTGATGAAGCATATTCTAATTATTATAGAGAATATTAAGAATGGGAACCTTAAAGCATAGATTATCATGTACCCGACCATCCTCTATAAGTTAATTGTTTAGTGCGTAGATTCTTTCAAAATCCCTTCCAGTTCAAAGCCAAGGAATTGAAAAGTGATGCTGATTAGTGATGATACCATGAAAAGGATGAAAGTTGGTTTTTCAATAGAATCAAGATAATTATATGACTTACCAGAGGAAGAGGCTGAAGCTGTTCCAAAGGAACAAGATGTTCCTGAACCATAAAAAAAAGTAGGAAAGACGATAAAGTTGAAAGAAGTGGTAGTTGAAGGAAAAACCCTTGAGGCTAAAGGAACCCAATACGCACCTCCAAAACCAAAGAAACAAAAAAACTATCTAGATGAGGTTGTTGAAAAATTGAGGGAAGAGAAGAAAAACTGGAAGGAATGAGAGCCACAGTTTGGATTAGATCCTGCAAATTCTATATGTTTAAAATAAAAGATAGCTAATGAGCTTGAGAAGAAAGCTAAATAAAATAAGAAAAAGAAGAATATGTCAAAGGCTGAAATTGTTCAATATCTTATGAGGGATACAGAGAATGAATCCAAGAATATTCCAGTACTATAATCCTTCCTGGTAGAACCCTTACCATAGACTACAGTGAAGAAGTTCATGACTCTGGAAAAATCCCAAGAGAAGGTTGTTGAATAGAATGAATCTATAGAAGAAGTGAAAGATGTAGAGAGTAGTAGTGATACTGAAGATTTGATTAAGAAAGGGGAGGAATTTCATGAGAATGAAATCCCATTAGAGAAATTGTCAATCCGAACTTCACAAGCCAAATCTTCGAAGCTTGCTAATGTTGGAATAGATTACAAGGCTGAAGATGAAGTGAACAAGTTATCCGAGGAAGAATGTTATAATCAACATTTCATTAATTCTGATGATGCTTAGGTAGGAGCTGGGAAGAAGAAGAGAGATGAAGATAGAATTGTTCAGCTGTCTGATAAGGAACATGAGTCTCCGGATGAGGAAGTTGTTCTGAGAAATAATTAGAGGAAACAGGTGGTTGTAGATACACCTACGAAAGAAATATTAAGGAAGAAGGAAGCTGGTGGGTCTTCGAAGAGGAAGCTGGTTGAGCTAGAGAAATATCCCTCACCAAGAAAAGTATCAGATACATAATCATTATCCATAAGACTTGATTTCATTATTCAATCACTGAAGAAACTTGTTGAAACTATTCCAATCTTTCCATGTATTGACTCGAGATGTCAGATGCTCCAACACAGCATGAATCAAAAATCATATTTATATCCATGGTGATAGATAATTTTGTAAATATTGAGGCTAATTACAAGAACTTCTTCATTATAAATGATGCCCAGAAAAAATATTGTAAGAAATTGATTAGCTGATCAATGAAAATTGATGAATATTTGAGAGAGCTTGATGAGTTTTTACATGAAGTTAAGGAATATTTTGATATTAAAGATAGTAAAATAAAGGATCTCAAAACTAGATTCGAAGAAAAGATAACTTTTGAGCAGAATACTCATATTCAAGAGGAAAAGGATCTAAATGGGAAGCTATATTCTGTTGCTAAATGTTTGAATATGGAAAGGTATTATCAGATAGAGATCTAAGAGAAGCTAGTTCAGAAAGATGAACTGATAAAGGCTCAGGCAGAGGCTCTGAAAGCTCAGGAAGAAAAGACCAAAGCTTTAGATAAGAAGTCAGAGGATCAGGATCAACTCCCAAAGCAAGCGGAGGAAGAACAAAAGGAACATAAAAAGTTTAAAACGATAGATAATAAATTGATACCCAAGGATAAGGAAGGAAAATATATCCAATCCAATATTTTGTTTTATTTTCATTCCTTGTACACATTCTTCCTATCTTAATGAAATTTTGGATTCTCATTTTTGTTTGGTTTCTTTGTACTAATATTTCAGGTACTATAATTTCCTTCTCATTCCCTCAAATTCATTTTTAAAATAACAAAGGGGGAGAAAGGAAAAATAATACTAAGTAAAGAAGAAATATCCCTACGTAAGGGGGAGTTTATCTAAGGGGGAGTTTTCATTACATAGATTTTTGTACTCAAGATAATGAAAAATCTCATTCAAGAAATCTAGAATACGATCTTTAGTATTCCAAAGACTAAGGGAGAGTTAGTTGTATTCATCATTTCCCATATGATAAGGGAGATATGTTTCATTTTCAATGTCTAGAAAAATAATTTATATGTTATTTTATTCTTCTTCGTAAGGATGTTTGTGCTTTCCAAAAATGGGAAGATTGTTGAGTTAATAATGTTACCTTATGAATTGACCATACCTTCTTGTTTTGAAAATTAAAAACACATTATCTGAAGGAAAATATCATTTTACCATGTTTTATACTTATATAAATAAAAATTTCATTCCCCAAGTAAATTTATCCTTACCATGTTTTTCATTGTTCACTATCATGTCTATATGTAAAAATCAGGGTCATATCTAAAACCTCGGAATAACATAATACATAGATAAAGAGAATTCTGTTTTTAGGATTCAAATTAGGACTCCGCGTTCAATGACTCCACACTACGAAATCTTTTATGTTATGACTCCGAGTTCTCGGAATTCAGACTCTGAACTCTTCTGAGTTCTGACTCCAAGTTCTCTGAATTCAGACTCCGAACTCTTCTGAGTATTGACTCCGAGTTCTTTGAATTCAGACTCTGAACTCTTCTAAGTCTTGACTCCGAGTTCTCAGAATTCATAATTTGAACTCTTATGAGTTTTGACTCCAAATTCTAATGACTTCTTACTCAGAACATTGTAAGTTAAGACTCCGAATTCTCATGATGTCTGACTCTGAACTTTGTAAGTTCTGACTCCAAATTCTCATGAACTCTGACTCGGAACTTTGTATGTTCAGGATCCGAATTCATTAGAAAACAGAATCCGAATATCCTTGTATTATATACTCCGAATACATTTTTGGTTATAATATGAACATTTATTTTCTTACATTCCGAGTATTTGATTTTGTTTATGTAACAAAATTATTTCTTACAATTATTTTTTTCATAAAATGATGTTGTGCATTCAGTTAATAACTAAAAGTTTTTGAGTGACACGTGTATAGGTCCCTCAAAAATTCAAGGAAAAATATGACCGTTGGAGGAAGGAGCTGACCGTTGGTGTTGTTCCTATAAATAGGATCTCATTTGAAATTGCTCAGAACGTTTGGACTACTTTTGATCTGATGTGATTTCTAGAGAGAGATACTCTCAAGCTTAGTACGTACTAAACTTCATGTTCAAATTATCTTTGGGTGACTCTGATTGTTTCTGTATACAATCGAGTTATTTTGGCGATAGGAAGATAGAGGTCCCAACTACCTTAATTCTAGAGGACTTCCTTACCGAGAACGACAAAAGATTGAACTACCTTGAAGTTGAGGGCATGCGGGGATAACAAGACAAAATCTGATCTTCATATCAAGGGCTTACCCTGGTGTGGGTAAGAACAAATTTATTGATAGTATAAATCAAGGGACCATTATCAAAGGTTGTTTGATACCCTTCTGTTTTGGTTAAAAGATCTTATACTAGTTACTTGTTTTGTTACAAGTTTTCCACTGCATTTTATTTGTAGAGGAGAGTATAATGATCTTATACTTACTTATACTCGTACTCTGATTTAGTAAGATTCTACATACTTTAAGGTAGAATCATTATCTTTGTAAACTTTCATTAAGTTTTATTTTCTGGAACCATCTTTTTAGAATCACTTTCTCAGAATCATATTTCCGGAATCAAGAAAGTGTGCTGAACTAGAGCTTTTGTGAATTACCTTGTTTAACCTTGTTAAACATAACATCATTAAAAGTTCCAAAGGAATTTTTTAAAGTGTAAAATTCACCCCCTCTTGTATTTTGAGCATCATTAGATACTATATATAGTATCTATATTATTTTTATCCTACATTTGGTATTATAGAGTATATCATACTCCATATCATCTTTAAAAATATATCAATGAATGAGAATAATTATATATGTGAATAATGGTATGCTATATCCAAGGTACATCATCCCCATTAATATTGTTCCTCACTTCTATGCTGTGGAATATCAACTAACACTCAAACCAATAATTTCACAAGAACATGACGTATTCCAAAAATAATTTCTGAGAAAGAACATAAAATATCCCTCGCATGTAATGAATTGTAGGTAGTGGAGTTGAAAAAGATATCACTTATAATGTGTATCATATAAGATCCTGAGTTATCCTATGAGGTAGAAATATTTTCATTTTTATTTATTTCCTTTTATGTGACCTAATGTGAGTAATCTAAAGAAATCATTGGAGTTTATGGTGTTTTTTAGGTATTTAATGGACCAGGGATCCATAATTTTGGGAAATGGTAGAATGACCACATAGTTATTAAAAACAATTAAATCCATGTTGTACCATTATGAGTAACCATGGGGTGATAGACAGATGACATGTGGCACTTGGTTTGAGGAAACCATGATATCATGGTAGCACTCCTATAGAAAAAACAATACACATTTAAAAGAGGCTAAGAACATGGTTTTCCCATGGTTTCCCAAACAATGTGCATGAAACCATAAAATGTTCCCATTTATATAGAGAAGGGCGCATGGTTGACACACTTTTAGGCCAACCATGCCTCCAAATGTGTGGCCATGGAATTTGAAAGGAATTTAACCTTTTCCATTATATTTTATTAAATACATGACCTATATTATTCTATTTCATCCAATAGACAACATCATGTTAGGAGCACTCCTTTGAATACCAATTCATAGGTTTGGCCGACATTTCTCCATCCATGATCATATTTGAACACCACCAGCCTCATTAGATTCATGCTATTGAGTTAATCATTCATCATGGAAAATTCTTATATTTATTCAAATTGAATGAGATATTTTTGTGTAGGATAATATACCATATTTTTAATCTTTTCATATGTTCTTCTTTTTTCTCTCAATCTATAATTAAGCATAGGTTGATACCAGATGAGTACTCAACTACAGATCTATGGCAGGTGGTTTACACCATTTCTTCATGGTTTTGTATTTTATAATAATTCTATTCCTATTATTGTTTGCATGAAATTATAGTATTTCCCCATTAATTAGTAAAATAATTTGATTAAATTAATTGGAACCATTTTTGTTTCCCATTGAATACAATTTTGATTAGTGAATGTTTTTTCCCAAGATAGGACACCCATGGGATGTGAACTTGTATCTACCCTATGATATACCACCATGTTGGGTGCATGTTCGATCCACCTATTTTTCTATTATTTTTATATTTAATTAATTGATAAGAAATGTTTAAAATATGTTTATGCCTTATATTCCTTATGTTTACATGATGTTGAATGATTAAATTGATTAAATATAATTTATAAAAATTTTGGAAATGAGTTGGAAGGACTCATGTAGTGTGATTATTTCTGAAATGATTACTAAATTGAGATGATGAATTGATTGTGGTAGTGGATTCCCTGGTGGTTTTACCTTTGATCCTGCTTCTCTATGATTCCATGGATATTTCTACACGTTGGTCCTTCTTTATAGAAATGGATTAAATTTAATTGTTTCATTCTTGGATCATGATTATGTAGGATGGAAAGGGCCTTAACAACACCTTGGATCCATCTTTCTTTAACACTCGATGGGCCATGTTTGTTTACATGATAAAAGGAATCTAACCAAATATTCCCAGAGTCCCCATTGAGATTCTATTAGGACCCTACATAGTTTATTTGGCCTTTTATTCCATGGATATGGACCATTGTGGTCTGACACATTAGATTACAAATCATGACCATTGCGGATGAAATATGATCATATGGTGTGTCCACTATGGATTTTAGATACATATTTATATAATGAATCCATTCTATATGTTATAAACCTAATTATATGAAGTGAGCATTGTGGGTTTTTTATTCTTACATATAGCCATGGTATGTGTATCATTAATAATTGTTAAACATGTCAGTATCACATGTTTATTTCTATTTAAAACATCCCTTTTTATGGGTGATTAACTATAGTTTGTAGAGAGCCTTGTATGGATGGATAGTACCATATTATTTTATCACTTATGAAAGGGTCATTTTACATCCATCACATCAATACATTTTGTATAAATATATTGAACACAACCCTTGTTTTTATTTAAAATACTTCATTTATTATAGAAACAATTAATGGTGGCCAACTTAGTGTTATTTTTCACCTTGTTTAGGAAACCTTTGGGTACCCGAATAGACATCATGGATATATGTTGCTACCAAGGCAAGAACCGACTATACAATGTCTGACTTGTTCATTGTACAGGAGGATAGGGGAATAATAGAAATCATTGATTTTGAAGCTAGCTAGGTTAGGGCTTTTTTCATGTTTTAAAATTTGATATTTGTATTATACTAGATTATTTTATAGAATTTATACTTCATTGTATAGACATGAAATGAAATATGATCTTGTATATGATATTATTTCTATCTTTGTTTGTATTATTAAAATATAATATATATTTATCCACTGTAATTGATTTATATGCATCCAATAATTTTTATTTGGATTACTATAGATTCGTTAGAATCTAACAAGAATGAACAGTCTCCCCATAGATACATCCAAGACCCTAGATTATTTTTAGAATCCTCAAGCATATAGAAAGGTGTTTTTTAGAACATCTGACACACCAGCTAAGGGAAGTCCCTGGTAGAATCCATATAGTGACGTTACAAACTGCTATCATAGTATTTGTTTTCTTACTTTTCTATTTTGATGTAATAGATAAGAGGATATGAGTAATTTTAATTTTTAATGAGTTATTCCAAGGAGTAGCTAACCCATTTCTAGAAAAATCTAAATCACCTGGAATAGAAATAGTATTTTTTTAGATTTTTCCAACTATATTTGATTTGATTTCCCCGTTATGTGATGTACTTTACTTGTGGTGTTATTATTTCTATGATTGAGGATTTAATTTTTTCATTCCAGGATGTTATGTGGGTATTCATCTAGTTAAACATTTGAATCACCATATAGTATTCACATTTCATGCATTATGTCATTCCATTTTTGATGCATCACTTGACAATATTACTTTATTATATGTTAAATGAGTGATATACATGATATTTTAAAATTAATTTTCATAGAGAATTGAGATACATGATAGTTAATTATACTACCTTTCATAACTTAAATATTTTATTTCATATTAAGCCATAAAAGACATTATATACTGAAAATTATATAATATCGACTAATTGAAAATTTCTCACATGTAATGGAATGGGTTATGGATTGAGTTTAGAAGACTATTCACTTTGTTTTGTCATGTGTATTAGCTATTATAGTTCAGATTTTGTGGACTATTTGGTTTAATTATTCAATGTGGAATTAAAAAACTAGTATGATTTTAAAATGGATTTGAATTTGTGAATCATAGAAGAAGTACTTGACTCAGTTTTAGAGTGGGAAATAGGAAATGTGTTTATTTATATTTATGAATGTTTCTTTGTTACCCAGTACTGTATTTAGATGTAAGAATAGGGTTGTGAAATTTTTAGAAATTATTAGACATGTCTGGCACATTTATTTCTTTCATATTCATATTGTTGATACATTGTATGGTGTGTTCATGGAATTGTAAAGACATTCCAGCACCAAAACCTCCATTAACACACAAGGAGGGTGGAGAATACCACAAATAAGAGTTGGTAGGTCATGGGATACAAGGGGAACCTCATGATGTTCCATATGAGGAATTAGTGATTTTTCTAGATATGGGTGTAGATACCTAGTTTTGAGAGTGTTTTATGTAATTTTTACCAACCATCCATGGTACACAACAACCTTACTTGTCAAAGGAAGAGATTCCACATGTGTTCTAGTAGAAGCATCCTCCCAAATTTTCAGTGGATATTGTTCCAATGGTTTCTAAGATGTATCTTGTCACTAAATTCTCTATTTTAGAGAATATGGGGACATCTCTTAAGTAGAGAGTGAAGCTCAATACTTATATTCTTCATGGTGCATCTATGAAATGGTGGCTTGTTTTGAACTAGCCTAATCCACTATGACATATGGTTTGGGGGAATTTCCACTCCTGGTTTTTCAAATAAAATTCCTTAAGACCTTGAGACCTAAAAGGGGCAATTAGTTCATGCGTCTAGAGCAGGGTAATATTCCTAATATGAAATATTCAGCACACTTTATAGTGCTTCATAATTTTGTTCCAATATATATTTTTGATGAGTTATAGAGTGATAGAATCTATAGGGAATGTCTTATTCATTTTTTTGATCATATTTCAAAGTCTTCTAGTTGACCACAATTACTAAGATAATAAATCAGGTGCAGATTATTATTAGAAAAATGGTGGATGATTGGGGTGTATAGTAGGGTTGTTCAGTATATTGACATAGTGGTTTATCTTCTAGTGGAAGGAATCATTGTTTTGAGATCTCAACTAAGGGTAGTACCATCTAGGATAATAGTTCTCCATGTGCTATGTACTACCACCGGTTTGGGATATGTGGAAATATTTTAAATCTGTGTGATTGAGACCTAATTGAGTGCCAAACATTTAGATATATGGGCCATCAACAATATTTGTGATGGATCTCCCCTAAACAAATTAGTGGAAGGGTCTTGATTCAGAATCTAGGTTTAGGATCATGTTTTAATGCTCATTATCTGAATGGGAGAAGGAGTTGTTCTCATTGTTCAGGAAATGGAAGTAGTTATGGATGAGCCAACTAGTAACCTATCATAACATTAAAATACAGTTGTCCTTCTAATGAATGTGAGGTTGTTTCATAGATCTATAGTTTAGGCCAGATATATTTTGTGCAACCAACAATAGAGGAGTAGAGAATCATGTAATCTATTGTAAGAGTTATGATATTATTTGACTTTAACCTTACAGATGTGGCTTTTTGATATAGGTGCATCACATAGAATAATATATATACTTATTGTAGAGATACTTGGGACCATTTTTCAGTTCTATGATGGTTTTATGACCTTATATACTCTATTGGGGATCATAATAGAGGGGTAACACTATTAGAGTTACTGTCGCTTGTTATAGGTGGGTTTCACTTTGTGTGGAATATTTTTTTTCCTCTGGATTATTATATTATGTATCATACTAGGGATGGATTGGGTAGTTTATTATCATGTGAATTTCAATTACAATCAAATGGAGGTGACTATCAAATCCCCAGAGGGAATATTTTGTACTAACAATGGTGGATATGATGTATAGGAAGGTAGGGAGAAAATGAGAATCGTGGGATGGGTGGAATGAATTTATTTTTGGCAATTTGTATTAGGATGATCGGGGAACACGACAGAATAAATTCCCTCAAGTGGTTTATCATTTTAGGGATTTTTTCTGGGGACAATATTCAAGTTTACCATCCGAGAGAGAGGTTTATTTCTCTATTGATCTAGTTATAGTAGTTTTACTAGTATATTTTCCATTAAGTATTATGGATACTCTGGAGTAATAGGGGATCAATAGGAAGATACAAGACATAGGAAAAAGGGGATTTAAAAGAACCATTAATTATCCATGGGGATTTCAAGATAATTTTTAGAAAAATGTGGATGAGAAAATCATATTATGTTTGTATTATTGTAAATTGAACTAAATTATTGTTACGAACCTATATGCTCTTCCATGGATTGATTATCTATTCGACCATCTATGAGGATATCAGTTTTTCCTAAATATTTTTTTGAGATCGGGTTATCAATAAGTATGTGTTCGAACTATTGACATATCTAATATATATTTTCAATGAAGTTATGTTCTATATGAGTATTTGGATATGCTGTTATGTATCATATTTGTTCCAAAAAACACTCATGGTGCTAATGATCTAATTTTTCCAATCTTATTAGGATTAGTTTGTAGTGTTATTCATGGATTATACCTTGGTGTAATATAATAATCTACTGGACCTTGACAATCCACTTGAGATTGTTTTGGATAAATAGTGATATAATAAATTATACTCTAAGCTTACAAAGTGACACTTCTGGATGGATACGATTCACTTATTTGGTTATATTATCTAATATAATGGTGTATCATTGGACCTAGAGAACATGTGATCTGATGTTTACATTGAGAATCCTGATAACACATATGAAATATAGAGTTTTTTGTGGATAGATAAATATTAACGACATATTTGACAGAACATATCATGATTAATAGTACCTCTAATGGGATTTACTACGATAATTGTGATGTTTAATTGGTCATATAATCATAATAAAAACTTTGAAGAGATTAATGGGAACTGAATTCATCACCATTTCGTATTCTTCATGAGTTGGGAAGAATCCACAATATGTATTCTGATTCATTAGGTATTGGGATATGATAAATACCGATGTAGTTAGAGTGACTTAGGGTGTAAAATTTTAATCATGTGAGGCCACAAGGGAGAATCTTCCAGAAACATGATCTAGAGTTAGTTATTGCGGTACATGAACTACATTTTTGGAGAGACTGTTAATTGGGATAGTTATTTCTGGAGTAAATGGACCAAAAAATAATCAGTTATAAATTTATACATTATCAAATAAATACGAGGAAATGATGGTCGGTGAAATACATATATTATTTTGAATACAATAATTCCTATATAGATGGTGAAGGAAATGTAGTTTCATATGAAATTAAAAGGAGGAATCAGATACATTGAATTCTGGAGGCTAGTGTGGAGTGGATGCTTATGGTCATGATTTTAGTGATGCATGTGGAACTGCATGATATACATGTCTCTACTTTTTCCTCATATCGTGCAGTGACATAAACTCTTTTGGATGGAGTGATACTGTGATTATTATCAAATGTGGATGATCTAGTCCTACAGGAGAGTGTTTTAGGTAACAAAACAACACTATATTGGACTATGGGTTGGAAGAAACACAATCTATTAATGACCACATTCGGGTTTCATTAATCCTATTTGAGGATATGATTCTATAGT
Organism: Viscum album; assembly: GCA_963277665.1. Classification (NCBI taxonomy): domain Eukaryota; kingdom Viridiplantae; phylum Streptophyta; class Magnoliopsida; order Santalales; family Viscaceae; genus Viscum; species Viscum album. The sequence continues at coordinate 1,987,326,048 of OY728122.1, forward strand.
TTCATGCCCCCATTTGGGAAGTTCAACTAGATGTTACCATGATGAATCATGATATGTGTCACTAGTTTTGATGGCCACAGATAAAACATTAGGTATCTGGTTTTGTTACATGGTGTTCCCACCATCCGCAAGTGAATTCCGAAATTAAACGAATATATGAGAAAATATAGTAGTTTCTCATTCTTGAGTGGAAATTGGATGGTGTTTTAAAGGATTTAATGATTGGTATTCCAAGGAACCTTTGATGTAGTGGACATATGTGGGTTTTTTTGACATGTTCATGAGGGTCAATCATTTCCCATCGATTGGAAAGACAATATTAGTGTATGAGATTCAGGGGTTTTATATCCATGGGATAGTACGACATCAAGGTGTTCCTAGGACTATGATATCTGATTTGGATTCTCTGATAATGTGTCAATTTATGAAATGTTTGTTGATGGTTTTGGGTACATAGGTTATCCTAAACACAACTTACCTCCCTTATAATGATGGCAAGGTAGAGTCCACAATTGAGGTTCTTAAGGAAATTCTAAGAGCATGGGTCCATTAATTTTGGGTCCCTTGGGAGAGGCATATTCCTTATGTTTATGTCACCTAGAATAATATTTTTTTTTAATAATATAGATGGAACCTTATGATAATTTTTATTTTAGGTCATTCCATTCAACCGTATTATATTTATAGAAAGGAGGTACATCTTTACTCGAACCACTTCTCATTTGGGAAAAATTTCAGATATGGTCTAGTTGATTATAAAGAGGATGGATACTACATCGTCTGGAAAAAAATCTTACACTAATCCTCATTGATGGACATTGGAGTTTATGGTATATGATCAATTATTTTTTCATATATGATTAATGCTAGGAAACTGCTATATTAGGAGAAAGGGTAAGCTATCATCATGATATTTTTGGCCGTTTGGGATTCTAGAGTGAGTCAGGCTACTAGATTATTGGTTGTAGTTAACTCAAAGGTACTAAGTAATGAATGAAGTCATTTATATACCTTATATGCATAGATTTCCCTCAGACCTGTCACACCCTCTTCATCAAGATGAAGTTGATCCACAGGATCATGCGTTGTTCCAGGAGCATCCTATTTTAAATTTTTATAGGAGAATGTATGTTCCTTAGGCTAGTTGGTTCTTCTATTATGAGTTATATAGAACTATGGTCGCTTTTAGGATGAGAGTTGAGTTTGTGAGGTTGGTGTTCTTTCCATGTGGATGTATTATTTTATAGTATTTATTCTTAGGTGATTCTGGACTAACCATAGAAGTTAAATTCTTGGAAAAATTGATTTAAGGGGGATGAATATAAGATCATAGGTTTTCTATAAAATTAAGATCTTTTTTATTTCTATTAAACTCCTCAGTTTTATTCTAATGTGAGTTCATAAATAAAAACCAGTTGTTTCTTGCAGTTTATGTGTCCTTTTTAGAGCATTGATCCTAAATTATTGGAAAAGGAATATGGTCTATACATTTAGTATATATATTGTATCCCAAACAGCATAGTTAGGAGTAACTATGTGGGGCTGGAAAGAGGGCTAGATTTCCCCCACCAAGTTTGAAAAAATTGTATGACCAACAATGCACACCTATGAAGAAAACTACATACATTTAATTTTTTTTAAATGGATGGATATCACATAATTTTCAGAACTATGAGTATGAAATTGTGTGAATCCCCCCTTGACAAACTTAAGGGCTCGTGGTTTGTGCACAATATAGACAATTGGGCGGCTTAATGATTCGACCTAGGATGTTGATGGTAAATCAACCTTACTCCCTGGATTTTTATTAAAACCTAAACATATATTATTTTATTTATTCCTATGGATAGATTCACATTTGAACCTCTCCTTTTAATACAAATTCATAGTCTTGGATACCATTTCTTAATAAAGACTTCTATTCGAACACTGTTAGTCACATTGGATTCACACAGGTGATTTCATCATTAATAATGTGTAATTATTCATTTGTCTTTATATCGATGGATTTATTTAGGTACAAGATAATATTACGTATTTATATTTTTTATATTCATCATTTTCCTCTAGATCTGGACAAAATCTGAGGTGGATTATTGTTTGAGTTGTCTACTTTGGACCTACTGTAGGTTTTCCATACATTTCCCTAAAGTTTTGGTATTTTATAAGATTATTTGTCATAATTCTACAAAACTGTCCTTTCATCATTCCACCTTTAATTAATAAAATTTTTTGATTAAATTTTTTGTATCCAGTTCTTTATACATATGTGTTCCATTAAATTTTTTGGATAATATTTCCCCAATATTCGCAACCCATGGGGTTTTCCCTTGTATATACCCTATGTTATACCACATCCTTGGGTGTGGGTCACCTCAATAATTATTTGGGAGACATTTAAAATTAATTAATTTATTTGAATTTATTGTGATATGAATATTCCACTTTTATAATGTGATTACATGATGTTTAGTGATTATAATTATTTGGTGGATTTTATATAAATTTAGTAAATGTCTTTAAAGAACTCAGGGAGTGTGAATTTTAATTAAATGGTTATTAAAATGAGATGTTGAATTGATTATGGTAGTGGATACCTTGGTTGGTTAAACATTTATTCATATTCCATAAGATTCAATAGAAATTTCTATTCTATATGCCTTTGACTTATGTATTCATTGGATCCCAATTTTATATGATGTTAAGTGACAAGCTTCCCCTTAGATCAAGATTTCATGTACTAATGATGGAAATGTTTAATTGATATGCCCCAAGGACATCATCCTATTAATTACTGAGTTTCCATAAATATTTTCATGGGACTAAAAATGGATTCCTTAGTATTATATAAAATGGATCTAACCCTTTTGGGCTATAAACAATGGATTACAAAACATGGCCATTTTGGATTACAGTTTTTTATGCAACATGTTCATGATGTATGTTTGAAACATGATTATACTATGAAGATTTTATATATGTTATGAAATTAACATCATGGAGTATACATTGTGAACTATTTACATCTTTTTTGGTTGCCTATTATGGGTATCAGTTTATAATTTTTATACTGGTTAGTATCACTTATTTATTTTTGTTTATAACTACTCTTCTTTATGGGATATTGACTATTTTTTGCTAGAATTATTGTATGGAAGGGTAGTACCAATTTTTTTTCAAATCATAATCTGGAACATTAATTTATGTACTACATTACCTATTTTATATATATATAAAATACACACATAAATTTTTTACATAACACATAATAAATTAGTTATATAAACTATAGGAGGTGGTCGACCGTGTCTTGTCTCTCATACAATTCGGTATGTTATTGGGTACCCATAAATATATAATGGATGAATGTAGGGAATTGGGAAAATTTCTAATATAGGATTCTTGAATTCATCATTGTTTTGGAGAATGGGGAATAGATCTAAGCATGCTTTGTGATTCTGTATTGGATATTTATTTTTAGTGTTTTTGTTATTTTCAAACATTTATGGCAATGAATGTATATATACATGTTTTACTTCTTTAGAGATACATGAATGGAAAAAAGACTTGTATATCTTATTACTTGTTGCAATTTTATACTATTATAGCCTTATGGATGTCATTTTGTTATCTATTATTTATCTTCGTCCACCTTTGAGTATTATTAATAATAGTGCTACATTACAATTTGACAAGATGACATGTTATCCCCACCGACAAAGCTTAGGACCATGATACAAGTTGGCATCCTATTGAATACTAGGAGGTGTGCTAATGAACTTGTGACCCACTAGATCCGGGAACCATTTTGGGGCATCATAATTGGGTCGTTATATATATTATTAATATCACAGATCATAGTGATAATGTTCTAGAAAAAAATACAACCAAATAATTGAAAGAAATATGGTGAAACCATAAATATGATAAAGTGAAATGGGAACTGGTGTAATCCATGGTGTAGATGTACATTCACCTATTTTGACCATAGTATGTAAAAAAATTATTGGAAAATTTCTTAAGTGGGGATGAATTTGACAACATTTAATATTTTTAATGGAATTTACCTTATTATTATTTTTTCCTATATGTTAATGTATCATAATAAACACTCTACACATGATAAAGGAAACACAAATTTATTATATTAATATCAAAATTAAATATATAGAAACAAAATTTACATAATAATTGAAAATATTATAATATGATAAAAATTCAAAATTAATTTACTAGAATATGTAAATTTGGATCTTCTCTATCAAAAAGAATAAGAACACTCCAAAATCACTATAGAAATAAATTAAAAATTTTAAAAATTAAAAATCAAATAGAAAAGAATAATATAAATAAAACTTGGGAAAAATATATTTCATTGATGAATGAATGAAATATGTGGCATTTATAAAATAATGGGTACCCATATATCCATTACAAATCTATTTATTAAAATATAAATATGATCATTGAAAGAGTTCCTTAATCATTAGAATAGTAATTTTACAATTTGGAATAATAACAAGACCATTAGAATAATATTCTCACATAGGGAAGTATAAAAATAATATTTTTCTATCTTAATAAAAGAGAATATGAAATATTTTTATCATCATACCTATAAATAAATATTTCAAAAAATAATTAATTATGTGTTTCTAATTTTATAAAAAAAATGTTTTAAAATAAAATTTAAATATAATTGTTTAACATAATATTTATTTTCAAAAAAAGGATTTATAAATAAATTATCATTACCCACTCTTAAGATACATGTATATTACATCATTTTTTATAAATATTTATCACATTACAAAAGTTTATGCCCAATGAATGAAATTGTTTATTTTGTTGGAAACATGGAAATATAGTCTTCTACGTTTGTGAAATATCTTTAAAATATCCCTCAAAAATATTCCCATTTAGTAATCTGACATAAATACATTATTCATAACATGAGGAAAGTAAAAATAAGAAACACGTGACCTGAGAATCCCATCAAGGGTAAAAATAAAATAGACATGTAAACATGGAATAAGAATAAGGGTATGAGAACAAGAACATAACATAGAAAATCACCCCATACGTATCAAAGAACATAAATATGAATCATGTAATAATTTTTTATAGTTCATAAGACATGAATCATATTGGAATCAAGTGGATAACCCATGAAATCGAAACATAAGAATAAGACATGTTATTATGATATACACATAAACATTTAAAATGTTTTTAATTATAGTTGGGAATACTACCGAGGACATCATAGGGGAATGAGTTCACTCTCTGTACCATATTAGTAGTCATGGTCAACTCCCTTCTCCATCTGAGTGGACAATGTTATTTAATAAGTTGGGTTCAATCCCCATTCCAGCTCTATATTACTGAACTGGGTTCACATCCCATTCATGCCCTGTATTACTAAACTCAGTTCTCTCCACATTCTATCCCAATATTAAAATAATATTTGAACTTCTCATATTAGTCCTATATTTATAAACATATCCCACACCTCATTCCATCCTTTTATTACTAATCCCATTTCACCTCCTGTTTAGGAATTGTATTACTAAACCATGTTAACTCCTCTTCTTAGTCCTGTATTACTTACGGAGTGAACACCTCATTCTAGCCATTTCATATGGAACTGAGTTCAATCCTTATTCTATACCAATCATAATAACCCATGTTCAGTCCTCATTCCATCCATGTTTATCTCATGAGATATAAATTTTTACACAACACACTGGAGGGAGTAATTGGTTCCATTAATAATATAATGAAATCATACACATGTGTTGAAAAATATAATAAAACATTCCTAATATAATTACTTATAAAAATATAAGGGTATAATAGACATTATATCACAACTCATGAAATAAAATTGGGATCATAAAGATTTCATCATGTCATTTACTATGAAAAAATAGATAGGTTTTTAATAATTTCATCTTAAAATTACCCATTATAGGAATATTTTTTAATTATAATTTAATAATAGTATAACCCATGGAATTGAAACAAGATTCATACAAACAGTTCCTATTCAACAAAAACCATTCATAGAATGTATCTGAATTTTGTCCTTGGATCATATCCCTATTAAATAAAAAACTAAATTGAATGATTTCAACCTAGATGAGAATGGATTTTGAAAGATCACATGATATATTTCTTAATTAAAATAACCTTTCATTGAATATGACTTTTAAAACATAAAACATATTCATAATAATTTTCATTAAAACCCACATTGAAAAAATTATAAAGGAATATTTAAAAAATAATTTATTTATTTTTTATAAAATTTTATTTCCACTTTGAAAAATGATTTTAAAATCACAAATTATTTTAAAAAAATTTATTATGAAAACCATCTTAAAACAATTAATTTCACAATATAAGGAAAACATATTTTATTTAAATATTACCTTGTATACTTTGGAGGGAATATTCAGGGAAATGATGGTCATGTTGGTGGGTAAATCAGTACATAACGAACATTCCTTATTAAATAAAATTTTTTAGGAATATTCCTTAATCTTAATACTATAAGGAGATTCCCCTAAAAATAAATATTTATTATAATTGGAAATCATGGGTGAACTGGTCTCATTGACATCATAGTAAATCATTTTTTTAAATTGAAAATAATGTTTTGTGAATAAAACAAATTTCTCACTAAAGAGAGAAATAATGTAGGATTTCATAAAAATTATTTCGTAATTATATTAATTACTAATGACTTCAAAAATTTAAAAAAATATATTGAGATATCATGGATAAATTGAGGATAATAAAATTCATAAGATTTCATGATATATGAAGGATTGTATCTGATATATGGAAGCATAATAATAAATAATATCGACAAATGATGAGATTGTGGAATTAAACTACTATGACATTGGTAAAAAAATCACAAAATTATGGGAAGAATAATATTAAATGAAGCTAAAAATTTAATTAAATTAAGGATATAACATTTCAAGGAGAATTATATACACCTCCAGCAAAAACATATGTGTATAACATGGAATTTATATAAATGAATGAAAATTGAGACAAAATTAAATTACAGACTTGGTAACATCATAACCCTTAAAAGCATGGAATAATGATCATAAAATTGATATTTAAATACACATATAAATAAATATAAAAATTTTATTATACTTTATGTGAATTATTTTCACCACAAAAAAAATCAGTTTGGAATATGGCATCAGTCTCACTGAAATAAAACTAATTTGAGAATACCCTGAACTAATTCCTTTACATTCATAATACACATTCAAACCTGATTTATAATAATTATATCTTTAATATAAATAAAATTATGTAACATATTTTTATATATAATACCATATATTATTTTACTATGACTTTATATTACACTTTCATTACCAATTCCATGTTAATGGTACGAATTAGGTAATATCCACTTCGTTTTTTGGATATGTTTTGACTCATTATTGTCGATACTATTACTTAGATAATGATATAAATATTTAGAATATTTAATAGATGATATAAATATAATATTTATTCATTATATAAATATTTATAAATATTTATAAAATACATAAATATGATATGGAATACATAGTTCATCAAGATCGTTGGTCAGACGCACACATGAACACCATTTCTGCTTTGTTTTCATATTGAATAAAATGTAGTAAATGACATATATGTAAATATATATTAAAGTTTAATTATAATTATAATTTCATATATATCAGATATATTTTATAAAACCATCCTCAATAAATTCTGTTGGTCGAAGCAGATACTCAAGAGGGGGGTGAATTGAGTTCTAATTAAAATTTCTGTTAAAAACATTATGATTTAAATCCCCCAATTTAAAATAGCCCAGTCAATTAAGGCAGAAGAGATATATGTGTTTAATTTCTCAACAATTTTTTCTAAGGTTGATTAATCCTCAATTGAATCAAAGTAAACCCTAATTCAATTTTTGAAACAGGTTTACTAAATTAAGCACATATACACACTAATCAAAACTAACTATCAGTGTGAATGAAAAAACAATTTTCTGTCTTTGAAAAATATAAGCAGTGGATAAAATAAAATAGAGTATATGAGGATTATCACAAAAATATTAATAAGAGGTTCGGTTTCAAGCTAGGACTCACTCCTCTTCACTTGTTGATCACCTGCCACTAAGCATTTTATATAAATAAACATGATACACAAACTTTATCGGGGTTTACAATAGTTTTTACAAACATTCTAGGTTCTACAACCCCTACCACAGTTATGCATCGGAAAACAAGAAACCAATCGACACAAGTCTTCTTCCCTAGTTATGCGTGGAAAAATAAGGGTGAGAGAGTTTTGAGAGAGTATTTTCAGTATCCTCCAATTAAAGCATAGGAGGCAGTGTGTGTGTAACAAACACACACTACATTGAAATGTAAAATAAGGAACACATTAGAGCCAAAGAAATTAGTATGGATTTTAGAATGCTTTTTGTGTTTAAGGATCATCTCTGGACTTCTTGGAGTAGAGGAAATGAAGGTTTTGGTCTTCTCTGGAAGTTGTCTCTAAAACCAGAGTGTCGAAAATTCTAGGTACTAACATCTAGGTACTGAGATGTTCAATATCTTGGTATAGGAGAGTTGAATAAGCACATCAAGATATCAATGAGTATGTTATTCAAAAAGATCGTTATGAAGCTTTTGGATTTTTTAGTACATGTACTACAGTGTTCTTATTCTTATTCTACTATAGTTTCTCTCTTATGCATTCAACTTGTGAAATTCAATTCCATATTTTCTTGTGCCTCTATATATATCTTCCTATTCCTTGACATTTTTCTTTCGTATTTGAGGTCCGAAAATAAGAGTACGTATATCACATTCAATTGTTCTCATACGTCGTACTATCGAGATATTGTCTCTAGATATGTCTACAATAAGCATTAATTAAGTCAGAAGCATTAAAGTTAGCACAATATGACCATTATGAATATATTAAGAAAATGGATAATGTATAGAATATGTTATTAGTAGACTGGTAAAAGTATCATGTCTATCAGTTGCATCATTAAAAGCAAGCTTAAAAAGCAGTAGACTTCTAACAGTAATCGTATCTAGCGGTAGGCTACACTAACGGTAGGATTTTCCAACAGTATACTTGTCCAATGGTAGACATGTCTAGTGGTAGACTATTCTAATGGTATACTTCACTAATGGTAGACTTGTCCAGTGGTAGACTTAACCAACGGTAGACTTTCCCATGGGTAGAATTTTCCAGTAGTATACTTAACCGATGGTATATTTTTTGAACTGTAGACTTTTCCAACAGTAGACATAACCAACGGTATACCTCACCAACTATAGAATTCACTAACGGTAGACTTTTCCAGTGGTAGACTTGTCCAATAGTATACTTTTGTATGTATTCCAACTATTGGATTTACAACAGTGACCTTACACTAGTGACTTCCAACGATAACATTATAACTGTAGCTCTTACAATGGTAGCCTTCATCACTAAGGTCTTCACCGGTGACCTTTTCACTAATGACTTCAAGCAGTAAGGTTCAGCTGATGGTTTCCAGTGGTGACCGTGATAGTGACCCAAAGAAAAAAATGACCTCTTACTAGTAACCTTTTACAGTGACCTTTGACTTGGAAAATTTTATGATGTAAACTGATTCGAGTAAAGTAATTAGATTAAAATAAATTGAAATAAATTGTCAAACAACTAACCCTTTAAATAATTAATCATGATTTGGGATTATCAAAATAGGTGAGTCATACAATCTCCCCCTTTTTTAAAATAATAAATAATTCCATTAAACTTTAGAGTAATTATAAGATTATCAAAGATAAGTCAATAGAATAAATATAAATAGGTGTTATAGATAATCCAATCACACATCTATCACACATGTAGCGGAGATTAATGTGATATGGATATGACATTACTTTGGGGTGTATGTTCTCCCCTTTGTGATTTGGGAAAATTAATAAAATAAGAAACAATAGAGAATATTTATATTAATGAAAATTACATGATTCAAAGAGTAGTACAAAATCCCTATCAAAGGATACAATCACAATCAATACACATCATAAATGTCCATTTGAACTTTGCCTTTGGAAGCTAAGGATGCAGGATCTGAAGGTGATGGGAGAGGCCAACAGATGGCAGTTTGCAGGGTAGGAGAAGCTACAACAGAAGAATCAGTAGACCTGTAGTGAGTAGATCTTTGAGGATGGGTAGTGGTTAAGATTCTAATGGCATGAGCAGGATACATCATAGGAGTAGCACTGACATATCCTGAGGCACCAGAGGTAGAGGGAAAGGTGGGAGGGACAATGATAGGTGTACAGTCCACATGGAGGAATGGTAACAAAAGATTCCTGAAGTCCATGATGATACTGCCTCTTATTTCCATAGCCAAAATGAAATCATCTTCATTATCCATGAATTTCTCCAAAGCAGGCGTCAGCTCTCGAATCATGCTGACTTGATCCTTAATTTCCTGAGTGATAGATGGAATCCCGATGTTCTCCAACAGCAACTTGATGTGGCCATCCATCTGATTCTTAGTGTATACCCTTTTGTAATAAAAGTCAACTTGATCCTTGATGGCCTTCTGGTCTTGAGTAGCTTCTCTTAAATAATATCTCACATGATTATGAATTTTTCTAGTAATGGAAATGAACTGAGAGTTTGAGGTACTAGTACTAGAGATCTTTCCCACTTCTTCTCTAACAACTATTCTGAAAGATTCAATATCAATTAGAGGTGAGGTGGATGAATATGCAGATGCACCCAGAGGTGCCAGAAAGAAAATCCACAATCACTTTAAATGATTTGGATAGCCCACTGATTAGCCTTTTTACATCACCATCTTGACATTTCACATGTGCTTCCATGGACTTCTTAAATTCCTGAAAGAAAACAACCATATACTACAAGAAACCTTTGATATATTGAATATCCTTTTCCACTTGAGACATTGAGGTCAGAAGAGAGTTCAAGATCACCACTGATTGCTTCAGAAGTTCCACAGACTCTGAAAGTTCACTTATTTGACTTTGACACTACTTTTCTTCTTGGATTATATTGGATTGAATGATCGATTGAATTTTTCTAACATAGATGTTTAATGATCTTGAACTAGATCAATAGATTTTTCCATCTCATAGGACCTATTATTATAAGTTATTTGTTGGTCAGATTTCAAGGATTCAAGGTCTGGCTTTCTGATATAGTCTTGAGGGAAAGCGTATTCTGGAGGTATGAAAATGAGGTTTGGCACTGAATGTCTTCTGTCAGGCCTTTCATATTCTGATTCATCATAATCTAGTCCCAACACTAGAAACCCAGGGTCCCCAGAACACCCTTCAATATCTTGAACAATAGATATTGACCCCTCTATTGCAGGATGCTCCCCCTCACATAGAGATACTTGGTAAACAACTACATCAACCTCTTCCAGTCTTGCAACCTTGACAACTATTCTTTCATGATCAACATACTCACTTGTAGAGTGAGCCAATGCTTCCACTGAGTCGTCACCAATTTCCATACAATGGTATTAGGTATTCCTACCTCCTCTTTTTCACTCATTTCCCTTTCAGTGACTCTTATAAGAGGACTCAAACCGAGTTCCTCTCCTTCATTATCCTTATCAACAGCAGCCTCATGTTCCTACTGGTTAGAATGACCAGATTCAACAACTTCTTCCTCTTTTGAGGTATCTCTAATTCTGGTATGAGCATCACCATACTCTTCTTCACTGGTTTCTTCAACCTCAGTGTCCCTCGAGACAAATTCTCTACTTGGTAACTCTCTTGGAGTACTGGGCTCTCGAGAAGATATCACACCAAATAGAGGGCTGGCAGGTAGATCAGGATCAACCCTATAATCTATAGGAGTACCCTCTTTCTCAAGTTACATAGCCTATTATACTTCTTCATTAGAATATAAAGGTTCTGCCTCATCAGGCTTTAGACCTAGATCCCATTTATCCTTTGGCCTAGAAGGATTATTTACAGGGTCAAACTTCTCATAAAGCTTCACTTATTAATTTACCCATTTTCTTCTCCAGGGATTCCAGATGATCTTCATGAACTTGCAGAGTATCTTAGAGAAAAACAATTTGTTCTTGGATAAAATTGATTCCTATTTATCTCTAGAAATTCCCTTAACCGTCATCATTATAGAAATCAGTTTGGCATGAGATAGAGCATTTGATTTAGAACCTGGCTTAGTCATGTCTTCCAACTGAGCCATCAGCTACCTACACAGGTGGATCTTATGTCCATGATTAAACAAATACAGTATGAATATGTCTTGATACATAAACATAGTGAGGTCCCCTATACAAGTAATTATAATATGTTGGATAATCTAGAAAAAAAAGTCTATCCTCCAAATTCATTTCATCACCAATCACCTTCCTTGGGGTCCCATTTCCTGTCATCTCTTCCAATTCATTATCATATCCAAAAATCTCATTGTATGGTGGAATCACTCCAGAGTAGTAATTCAATATACCCTCATGAGGTACCCTTAGACATTCAACCCACTCAACAGATGAAAATACTACCTCAGTGCCTTGTATTCTAGATAGAATTCAGTTCTCTTCATTACACTTCTCAAATCTCTGAAACTCATAAAATTCATTGACTAACTTCGGATAAGAAGTCCCGTTGTTGTTTGTGAAACACTCCACCCAGCCTTGAGTTTCTAGAACTTCCAGCACCAAATATTTTCTCTAAAGCAACCAGTCCTCGCACAATTCCTTTTTTGGTAAAATCTCCCTCTTTGTCAGATGTATATTAACCAATTTTTTTGTTGTACTTCTTCCAACACTGGTCTTGACATGAGATCTCTTGGGGTTTGGTTCATATTCATCACCAACCATCGGTCTCCGGACTCTAGAAATTGAGGTTTGAATAATTTTGAGGGTTTGGCGAAAAGGTAGGGTTTAAGGATTTTTGGGAGTAGGGGTTCGAGAATGAGGAAGATAGTGAATAGAAATGAGTCTGCGATCTAATTTTAAAATTTAGGGATTAAAATAAAATTTGAAAAAGAATATTAATAAAATGGTTAAGATTCCCACATAAAATATGAAGTAACGGTAAAGTCCAATAGTGAGTTACCCAATGTTGAGGTTCTAATAGTGAGGTGTAACAGTGAGGTTCTAACAATGAGGCGCAACAGTGAGGTTCCAACAGTGAGGTGTAATGGTGACGTTCTAATAGTGAGGTGCAACAGTGAGGTTCTAATAGTGAGGATTAACAGTGAGGTTTTAATTTTGAGGTGAAAAGGTGATTTTCTAACAGTGAGGTGTAACAGTGAGGTTTTAATAGTGAGGTGCAACATTGGGGTTCTAACAGTATATCACACCTAATTCATGTTTGATGTAATTTAACCTCTCAAAATTCAAAGGCTTTGTGAATATATCCACCAATTGGTGAATGAATTCAAGAGTGATTTCACCTCTTTGATAACAATCTCTCAAAAAGTGATGTCTTACATCAATATGATTTTTCCTAACATGAGATACTGGATTTTAGAGATGTTAATAGAACTTGTGTTGTAACAGTTTATAGAGACATGTTTGAATTGATATCCATAGTCTAGTAAAGTGTGTTTCATCTACAGAATTTGAGCACAACAACTACCATCAACTATATATTCAGCTTCAGGATTAGATAATGCAACATAATTTTTTTCTTACTACACCATGATACTAGTGACTTTCTTAACATGTGACATGTTCCAGATATTCTTTTTCTATCTAACTTTAAACCAGAAGAGTCAGCATCTGAATAACTTATTAAATCAAAAGATTGTCCTCTTGGATGAAACAATATTATTTTGGGAGTATATTTTAGATATTTGAAAATCTGTTTAACTACAGTTAAATGAGATTATTTGGGATTAGCATGAAAATGAGCACACATGCACACACTGAACATAATATCAGGTCTTCTAGTTGTAAGGTAGAGCAGACTCCCTATCATACCTCTGTAGTTAGTTTGATTCACATGTTCACCAGTTTCATCAGAATCCAACCTAGAAGTGGTAATAATAGGTGTATCATTACCTGTATTAATATCAAAACCAAAAATATTTAGAATATCCTTAATGTATTTATTTTGATTTAAGACAATTCCATTTTTATTTTGAAAAATCTGAAATCTATGAAAAAATTTAAGTTCCCCCCTTAAAACAATTTCAAATTCATTTTTCATTATTTTTTAAAAATCAGTACATGAATTATATTTATAAGATCCAAAAATTATATCACCTGCATACATTTTCACTATAAAACATATTTGGAAATCCTTTTAAGAAACAAGGTAGGTTCTGCAATTCCTTTAGTTAAACCTTTTTAAATAAGAAAGGAAGTAAGTCTATTATACCATGCTTTTGGAGCTTGCTCTAAATCATATAATCCTTTAGAAAGATTAAAAACATGGTTTGGAATATGTGGATTTGTAAATCTAGGGGGTTGTTCAAGAAAAACATACTCAACTATATACCCATTTAGAAATCACTTTTAACACCCATTTCATAAAGTTTAAAATTAAGATGATCTGCATAATCAAGTAGTATCCTAATGTCCTCTAACCTAGCTACAGTTGAAGTGGTCTCCTCATAGTAAATTCCTTCCTCTTGACTATATCCTTGTGAAACTAACCTAGATTTATTTATAACTATATTTCCAGACTCATCTTCTTGGTTACTAAAAACTCATTTAGTGACTATTGTCAAAATTTCCTTTGGTCTTTCAACTAGTTCCCAGACTTTGTTTTTTTTTAAAATTGATTTAATTATTCCTGCATATCCATCACCAAAAATTCATCATTGATAGCATAATTAATATTTTTGGGTTCAATCTGTGAAAGAAAAACTTGATGTTCAACTTGGATTCTCATAGATTCTCTAGTTTGTGTTCCTCTATTTAAATAACCAACTACAAAATCTAAAGGATGATTCAAGAGAGTTATAATACCTCTATAAAGAGTTGGACAAGACTACTCATTATTTTTTATAGGTTCATACTCAACAGATGCAGATTTTGGAAGATTCCAAGAAATGGTTACTTTTACAGGGTGTTCACTATCATTATCAATAAGGCCCAGAATTGACATATCTTCCTCAGGATATTCAAGAGATTTTTTGGGTTCATGTGGATCAGTCTCATCAAATTTGAAATGAACTGACTCTTCCACACATTTGGTTCTCTTATTGAATACTCTATAGGCTTTACTCGAGATTGAGTAACCTAGGAAAGTTACTTCATCACTTTCAGAGGAAAACTAGTCAAGATTTTTCTTAGTGTTAAGGATAACAACTTTGCAACCAATAACTCTAAAGTAATTAAACTTTGGATTCCTATTGTTCCAATGCTCCTAAGGGGTCTTTTGAAGATCATGTCTAATTAAGACTCTAAAGATGGTATAAAAAGCTATATTTCAAGCTTTATCCCTAAAATAAATAGGTAGATTATACTCACTATGTATAGTTTGTGAAATCTATTGATGTGTCCTATTTCTTCTTTCCACAACTCAATTCTTTTGAGGTGTTCTAGGAGCAGATAAATTGTGACTATAGTCATTGTTTGAGAAAAAAGATTCAAACTCCTGATTTTCCATCTCACGGCCATGACCACTTCTAAAGGACATAATTTTATGTCCACTAAGATCATCTATAGACTTGGAGTTTATGATAAAATAAGAACAAGCTTCGCTTTTCTATGCTAGAATGTATACCCAAGAGTACCTAGTAAAAACATCTACAATAACAAAAACATAGTGCTCTCCAATTAAACATGAAACTCTTGATGGTCCAAACAAGCCCATGTGAACCAACTCTAGTGGTTGAGAAGCAGAAACTTCTATCATTGGTTTGAAAGAAACTTTGTGTTGTTTTCCCTTTTGAAAAATATTACACACTTTGTTAAGTGGGAATTCATGTTTAGGTAAGTCTCTAACTAAACCTTTCCTAGTAAGGTTCCTAAATGAGTGCACATTTTAGTGTCCTAATCATCAGTGCCAGAATAAGGATTCCTTATGAAAAGCATTTAAGCAAGAAAAATACTACTTGGCTAAAGAATTTAAGTCAACAACATACACATTTTCATTTCTACAGGAAGTGAATACTAAAAAAATTTGGAATTAAAAACATTACATGCATCATTTTCAAAAATTACATTAAAACCATCATAACACAACTAAGACATACATAGTAAATTTTACTTTAATCCATCAACAAAATGTACTTTTGAAATTAATATTGTATTTGGTTTACCAATCTGGCCTCAGTTGACGATTTTTCCCTTTAAATTGTCACCAAAAGTCACAGGTCCACCATAAACTTTTATTATGCTCTTGAATCAAGAATAATCTCTTGTCATATTTTTTGAACATCCACTATACTAGAACCACAAGGTTTTACAGGAAATATTTAGGAAGATTCCCTGCTAAACAGGTTAGGCATGGGGTAACTTTTCTACCCAGATTTTCTTGGGTCCAGAGAGGTTAGAATGTTAAACTTTGGGAACCCATATTATCTTTATAGGATTCCTAACATCAAGATATATATTCCGAGGCACAAATACTTTGATAGGTCATTTAGAGAATTTTCTCTTAAAAGATTGCCAAGAACTATAATTAGCATTGAACTATCCAGATTTTGGAACAAATTTGGTTTTACAAATATTTTTATGTCCTAGTTGATATCCTAGAACAATTGTATTTTTTAAGGAAATCTGTATTCCTAGAAATTTAGTAAATCTATCTCTACCTGTAGTAAACATCTCAAGATCTATATTTAATTTCTCATTTGATAATTTGGCTCCAGTATTTTCTTTTAATAACTGAGTATATTTTTTTCTCAATATCTATATCAGACTTATAATTATTATTTAATGTATGGTGTCCCTTTAATGATTTATATTTTTCATTGATCTCATTAAAAGTATCCTCAAGCATTTCAAAGTATTAAAATAAATCATCATTAGTCATATCTTCATCATTATGTGATTCACTCTTATTCCCAAAATAATATGCATTATGTATAAGATAATTAATTGTTACCTCTATTGTTTCTGTCATGAAACATAAATTAGCATGATTGTTCAGCTCGTTATTAGAAGCATCAGATCACTCGGAGCCATCTTTTGAAGTACTCTAGGTAAATTTCATATACTTTTTATAAACCATCCCCTTATCTTCATATTTCATATTATATTTTATCTTTGGGCAGTTTGCCTTCACATGAACTTTTCAATTTCACTCATAGAAGATTATTTCACTTGAGTTGTCATTACATTTTCTTCCATTCTTCTATTGTCCATTACAATCATACATTCCCTTGTAGTAAGATTTACTAAATAATTTATTATTTTTGTAGAAATTTTTAAAACCTCCAGAAAGATGATCCATATCTTTATCACTGTCTGAATCTGACTCTTAACTAGTGGAACTGTATACCTGAGCTTGAACCTTTTATTTATCTTTGTTCTTTGAGGTTGAAGTCTTGAATTCTACTGACTTCTTCCATTGTTCCTCATCTACCTAATGATTCAATTTAAGATCTACTTCATACATCATAATTTTTCCAATTGTTCCTTTTAGTGGACAGTTGCCTATGTCAAAAGATTCTTGAATTGAAATAGATATTCCCCTCCATCTGTGTGGTAGGCATCAAAGCAGTCTCATGATTTGGTCCTTACTATCCACTGGATTCCCAATAAGACTCATGGTGTTCACTATTTCATTAATCTTGAGATACATTTCATAGATAGGTTCATCATTCTTCATTTTAAAATTATCATATTTAATAGAGTATGTATTTAATCTCATTTTATTATCATTAGTTGTTCCCTCATGAAAGATAGATAAGTATCCCAAATTTCATATGTAGTTTTACAAAGCAGATATTCTATTGAATTCCTCATCACCTAGAGAAGAGTACAAGAAATTTATTGCTTTATAGTTATTATACTTTGTGGCTTTAGTCGGCTGAGACCACGTATCCCAAGCAGTAGCTGGAAGTACATGTTTTTCTTCAATTATGTCCTAGATTTCAGGTCCCATGATCTCTAGATACATTTTCATTTTTAATTTCCACTGAGCATTGTTATTGCCATTAACGAAAAGTGGAATGTTAATAGCAGCACCATAAAATCTAGTTTCCGTTGTTCCGTTGAATTTTAAGAACTGAAAATTTAGATGTGACAGAAATTTTAAGATCATTAAGATACAACAAAAATCACAAATGAAAATAATTTGAACACTTGAAGATAAAAAAAAATAAAAACTTCTGATACGAAATGTTGGTCGGAGAGGATACTCAAGAGGGGTGAATTGAGTTCCAATTAAAATTTCTATTAAAAACATTATTATTAAAATCCCTAAATTTAAAACAACCCAGTCAATTAAGGCAGTAGTTATATATGTGTTTAATTGCTCAACAAGTTTCTTTAAGGTTAATTAATCCTAAATTTAATTAATGTAAACACTAATTCAATTATTGAAACTGGTTTACTAAATTAAGCACATATACAATATAACCAAAACAAACTATCAGAGTGAATGTAAAAATAGTTTTCTATCTTTGAAAAATACAAGCAGTGGATAAAATAAAATATATTATTTGAGGATTAACACAACAATATAAAAAAGAGGTTCAGTCTCAAGCCGAGACCTACTCCTCTCCACTTGGTAATCACCTGCCACCCGGAAGTTTTTTTTAAATAAAATTGATACACAACTTGTATCGGGGTTTAAAATAATTTTGACAAGCTTTCTAGGTTATAAAACCTCTACCACAATTATGCATGGGAAAACAAGCAACCAATCCACACAAGGATTCTTCCACAGTTATGTGTGGGAAAACAAGGGTGAGAGTGTTTTGAGTGAGGATTTTCAGTATCCTCGAGTCAAATCACATGAGATGGTTTTTTTGTAAGAAACACACACTACTCAGAAATGTAAAATAAGAAACACAGTAGAGCCAAAGAAATTAGGATGGAGTTTAGAATGCTTTGTGTGTCTAAGGATCAGCTCTGGACTTCTTGGAGTTGAGGAAATGATGGTTTTCTTCTTCTATGAAAGTTATCTCTAAAAACATATTGAAACATCTTACATGTGCTAGCTTTCAGGTATAGATATGTTCAACATCGTGGTATAATAGAGCTGATGAAGCACATCAAGACAACCTTGAGTTTGTTCTTCAAAAAGATCTTCATGAAGCTCTTGGATTTTTCCGTAAATGCACTGGAGTGGTCTTCTTCTTTTTCATTAGTAGTTTCAACCTTATGAATTTGACTTCTGAACTTCACATCCATATTTTTTTTCTCTGTTCCTATATATATCTATCTTTTTTTCTTCATCCTTTTTCTTTCATATTTGAGGTCGGACAATAGGGGTACATACATCACATAAAATCTTTATCGTACCTCGTACTGTCGAGATATGGTCTCTAGATATGTCTACAAAAAGAAATAATTAAGTTAGAGGCATTAAAGTTAGAAGAATATGAACATTATTAATATATTAAGTAAATGGATAATGTATAGAATATGTTATCAGTGGACTGGTAACAGTAGCCTGTGAATCGGTAGCATCTTCAACATCAAGCTTAAGCAATAGTATACTTCTAACAGTATGAATTTCTAGCGGTAGGCTTCACTAACGATAGACTTTTCCAATAGTAGACTTGTCATGTGGTAGAATTATCTAGCGGTAGACTATTCCAATGGTATACCTCAATAACGGTAGACTTGACCAGTGGTAGACTTAACCAATGATAGACACTTCCAACGGTAGACTTGTCCAGCGGTACACATAACCAACTATATACTTTTCTATTTGTAGACTTGTCCTGCGGTAGACTTAACCAACGATACACTTCACAAACAACAGTCTTCAATAATGGTAGACTTGTCCAGTGTTAGAATTTTCCTACTGTAGACTTGTTTAAGTATTCTTACTAAAGTATTTACAACAGTGACCTTGCACTGGTGACTTGCACCAGTAACTTTATAATTGTTTCTCTTACAACTATAAACTTCATCACAAAGTTCTTCACCAGTGACATTTTCAACAATGACCTCAATCGGTAAGGTTCAGCTGTAGGTTTTTCAACGGTGACCATGACCATGAACCAAAGAAAAAAATAGTGACCTCTTACCAATAACATTCAACAGTGACCTTTGACCTAGAGAATTTTTTGTTGAAAACTGATTCTAGTAAAGTCATGAGATTAGAATAGATTGAAATAAATTGTCAAAAAACTAACCCATTATAGAATTAAACATGATTTGGGATTATCAAAATAGGTTCTTTCAATACATTCCTTTTAAATTTTGAATGAATCGCATCGTATTGAGGATGCCATAGTCCACTTGGCCAAAAAATGAAGTTATCCTATTTATAGAAAATGGGAAGCACAAATGAATGTTTCATATAATTATTAAAGAAGACTATAAAATCATAAAAAATGTATATATCATATAAAAAATTATTTATATAATAATTATGAAACATTATAGTGGGTAATGGAAAAACGAATGACCTTGTTTCCTGAGGAGGTAGTCATTCGTACATAAGAATGGTATGTTCGTTGGACATTTGATGAAAGTGTATATAGGGGACGATCAAAAACATAGAATAAAATAATATCAATATACTAGGATAATAATTTTATTATATAATAATGAAATTTTAATTATTTATTAAATGGGGAATGAAAATAAAAGAAAATAACTTAAGGAAGGATGATACCACTTCTTTTGGAAAATATTTTTATTTTTCACAAAATGGTTAATTTATTAGATTTATTCTAAAAGGGAGACCTATAGGATAAAGCTACGGAATTTTTGGTGATATGCTTCAGGTTATAGATGATCCAATTTTCTTTATATGTGTGTATAATTGAGAGGGGTGAGTGTCATTTTACAGGGGAGGTGTGGCATTCATTTAAATATTAGAAGGTAAACTATTTTGAGAGATCCCCCTTACATCATGTGCCTCCATTAATATTCCATTTTCGATCAAATAGGGTAATTTTTTGAAATATTTCAAGATATTTTCTTTTGTGTATTTTCATTAGTTATTTGTCCAATTAAATTAATGTTTAGTCGCTAATTAATCTGGTTTCAACCTTCATCACAGTACTGAATTTAGATTTTATTCAAGTAATTTTTTTATAAATAACTAATTTGACGATTTAAAAAAATCTAAATTATCCTAATTTATATAATTAAATCAATTTTTTCAAATTATAATCACATAAGTGGTATACAATAGTTTCAAAATAATCCCACACACGGGACAAATCAACATGTTTTTAAAGTAAAAATACAAAAAAGTTTATACTATTTTTATAACCAATGGACAATGTGGAAGGAGATAGAAGGAAAAAATTGGATTTATTGATATAAAATTTAACTAATTAAACTTTAAATACAAGTTAAAATATAATTTTAAAATAAAAATAAATTTAACACGGAAGCAATTTTCCATTTAAATTCAATTTTTTCACTATTCATCAAAAAATGAAACCTTTTAGAAAAATACTAATAATTCACCATATATAAATATTGATTTTACAATTTCAAAAATAATTATTACCTTTTCCAATAAAAAATATAAATTCGTAAAAAAAATTATATATAAATGTTTTTTCAATTAAATGGAGGTAAAATTATATTTTTAAATAATACAATATTCTACTCATAAAAATGGATTAAATATTACTTTGTGCCTATAAACTCTATTAGTTTAGTGTAAAAAATTATTGAATATAAAATATGAAAATTATTATAAAAAAATCACCAAAAATGGTTTGTATAATTTATTGAGATAAAATGGTGTTTCTATAAAGAGAAATATTTTTCATACAAAAAGAATTTCTTTATTTTCCACAGTTTTCACATTAATTTACAACTAATATATAACCAAGGATTAATTTTATATAAAATTTTAGATTATATTTTCTCAAATTAGCTAATCTTATACATATATATAATTCCAACTTCTTGTTGGTAATGGTAATTATATATTAATTAAAATATTAATAGTATATTACAGTTCTATAAAACTCATCATTTCATGTTACGCAAGCTATCGAAGGAACTCGGCATTGTCTGTAAACAAGTCCAACCATAGTTTCTCTTATACAACAAGATAATATATGTGTTTCATGTTGTGAGAGATTAGCTTAGTGGTGTATATAATTCGGGAACTACATTGTGATCTCAAATAAATATGTTATACTCAGTGTTCTATTATATAAAAAAAATTAACAAGATTATATTAATTTGAATATAATATCTTAAAAAATCAATTATTGTTAAATTATTCCCCCCTTAAAAGGATTTTCACCCTCAAAATTATTCTACATTTTCATTGGTTTAGTACCTGAATGATCCTTTAATAGAAACCCATATTATAAAAATTAAATGTAAAAGATCATTTAAAATGGGAATTTTATAACTGCAATGGTTACCAAATGTGAATCATAAGTTGGTTTCCATGTAAGATAACATATATTAAAAGTGAAATCACTTACATATAATAAAAATATAAATATCATGTAATGATGAAGAGTGATAGAAAAAAAATGTTAATAAGATAGTTTAGAGTCATAATTACATAACCCAAAGAGGAATAAAAATGCCATTGATATCATTAAAAAAGAAGTCAGTGGGATGACATTTTATTTCTTGAACCTTTCCCTAAAATTGGATAATTTTTATGTTAATATATATACTTGATTTAGAATAATCTCCCATGTTTTTTTATTGATCTATTTCAACTATAACTACTACTCTAAAAAATGATGGTGAATTTTTCATTCCTGAAGCATTAGCGAATCATGTGGTAAATAAATAGAATGATTGGTCATTATATGTTTCCTTATCACAAAAAGTAGTTATAACTATTTATCCAAAATAATAAATCATTATATGGTGAAGTAACGCTTTAATTTCTAAAACGTTACCCATTGTTTAACAGAATCCACATTATTAGTGATTATCCTGGTAACCCTTCCAAAATATAATTTAACATTTATTCCTTAAATAAATACATATCATATAACAAAAAAATTATCACTTGAAAAATTGGTTTATCCTTGTACCAATATAATATAAAAGCTGATTTATTGTAATAGAATCCATGTAGTGTGAGATTATCACATGAAATTTTACAAAAATAATGAGAATAAGATTCCCATGGGGATTATTCATAAAAAATCAATAATTAAATTTCCATCTAAGGAGATAAGGATAAGTATTCTAAAATTATATATAATCCCTTTATCCATTTTGGTTTAATAAATCACCATTTTTATTTTTTCATTAATGTTTCTTGATGATTATAATCCATATTCATCCTTGGATTTGGGAATTGATTCATAAATATTCCCACACTCCCTACAGTTGAAATTTTGGAGTTTTGGAGGTGCATTATGGGAGGCATTTTATCGATTCACATCATTAGATAACTTCTAACTATCACTTTAGAAATCATTTTCTTAATGACCCTACATCTTACACATAAACAATTTAGTAGATCCTTATGAAAACATTTTCCATGTTTCTTCCCACACATTGAACATAAAATAATTCTCATCATTTTCTCTATATGGTATTTATATTATCCTTTAACCATCATATTTATTTTATTTTAAAGACCATTATATTGATAATTAACTTAAAAACCATTTAAACCATGATATAAAATATAACATCATCTTTATATATTCTAAATTCCATAATAGACTAGTCTATTTTAAGACTACCTTATAGTCCACCAAATAATTGATCCATTTTTCATTTTGGTTGGATAGTAATACAATAAGAGTACTTTATTATTATTCTAAATTTTTACCCCTATTCACATATAGATTCATCATCCGTCTCTTTAAGTTATAATAATTTTTTTTCAATATTTGCAAGAAAAAAATGAAGATATTATTTATTGAGAAATTCCTTCTATAACATATCCCAATCTATAGAGTTAATTTCATCTGGTTGCATCTTATTCTTAAAAATCTTCCACCATTGACTCATCTCATCTTCTATATGGTAGATATCCAGAGTTAATTTTTCATGTTCTAAACACAATAGAATAAATAATATCATTTTAGTTGTACTAATCCATTACTTGGAAAGTAAGGAGTTCGTAGAGCCACTGAAATAAGGTGGTTATTTCCACATGAATGAATCAATAGATAGTTATTACCTCCTTGGTAATTTAGATAGTCACCATTATTAATAGAATAAAAAAATTGTTGGAGCATAGAAAAAAGGTTTTTTATATCAAATTCCCTAAAATTAGGTTTCTCAGTAGGAAAATAATTGAATTTTCAGTCACATTCCCCATTTACAGATTTACATTGGAATATTGAAATTGAATACAACTAAAAATCATAGAGTATGAAATACTCATCACATAGGGGAACCACATAGTCATGTGAAACTATGTATAAGAGTTATAAATCATGAAACATTCTTTCTTAATCTATGACTCCTTAGGTTTATCGTAGTTCTTTCATACTCATTGTCTACATAAATCATCTAGGATGGTTCGAAAAGAGTTTTTCAACTCCCAAATTATTTCCCCTCCATGTTTGTAACCATGTGTGAAACATGTCATGTTTTTATAAACCATTTCCCCATCAAGTTTAGTTCAAAATGGTGTTTTTAGGGTTAATTCCCCTATTTAAAATAGTTTTAGAGGCACATCCACTTTTATTTTCTAGATATTGATGCATAGATTGGGAACCAAATGCTCTATCCTTTACAAATTTTACAAGACATTTTCCTATTCAATATTTTATTCTTAGACTTATACTTAGAGACTTCCATTGACATATCCTTAAAAATATCTCTATAGATGTTAATAATGTTTCATCATTTTAGTTTCCAATGGTTTATTAAGCCTCTCCATTGATACTAAAAATAGAGAACAATATATAATATACTTGGATATTACATCATTTTTATGAATCTTCATCACATTAAGAAAGTAGATTCCTCAAGACCACAATTATTTCATATCTATGGATACATGGAAACATAGTCTTCTATCATAGGGAAATATCGTCAACATTTCTCATAATGTTCACCACCTTTATTAATCATTCTTAAAACTATTATTCATAACATGGGGAAAGGAAACATAATAATGGTGCGAGATTATATTCCCTATAATTTTAATAAATAAGGAGATACAAATGCATGACATAAGAATAGGGGTTTTAGAAATAGTTCATAACATGGACATTCAAACACTATATATCAAAGAACATTAAGATGAATCATGGAATGAATTTAGAGAGTTAATAAGACCTGAATAATATGGTAATCAAGAGAATAATAAATTATAGCACTATATAAGCATAAGACATAGGAGATAGGATGAAAAAATAATCATATAAAATGATTTCCATAGTAGTCAAGGAATACATCCATGTCCATCTTAGTGGAATGGGTTCACACCGCAAACTATATTAGTGTTCAAGGTTCACTCCTAATTCCATATTAATGGATTTTTTTTACAAAACTTGGTTCACCCTAAATCCAACCCTCTATTATTATACCATGTTCACATCTCGTTTCAGCCTTATATAACTGATTTGAGTTAACTTCTCCTTTCATAATTAAATTATTGAACCATTCAGGCTTTCAATTCCATCCCTTTATTACTGAACTGATTAAACTCTAAATTATAGTCATGTATTAGTAAACTGAGTTTACATATTATTCTAGCCCCATCAGAATAAACTGAGTTCCCTCATCGTTACCTCAGAACCATACTTTACGGAGTCAAGTCCTCATTCCAGCCATGTATATTGCAAGAGATACAAATCATTACCCATGGAATATAAGGGATATATAGTCCCCACTCAACACATAATAAAATCATAAAAACATGTTATAAAAGATAATACAACTTTTATCATATCATGACCCATAAAAATATATTTGTATCATAAACATAATATAATAACTAATTAAATGGAATGGAAAACATAAATATTTCATTATGTCATCATCTATGGAAAATATATTGTTTTTAGTCATTTGTACCAACAATAACATATGAATGGAAGTGGGTTTCATAAAAATTTTCTCATAGAATAAAACATAAAAGATAAATGAGATTCATAAAAAAGTTTTCCTCTTAATCATAAACCACAAAAAGTATAAATGGGAATGGCATATTTGGATTATATACCTTGTAAATTATAAACCATATCATGGGATTAAAACATTGATGGGGAATTATTTTTAATGATAACATGAAGTATTTCATAAAAAATTTACCTTTCATTGAAAATAGCTTTTTTGAATAAAAAATTTCAAAATCATCTCTCTTAAAAAAACTATTAAAAATATTATGGAAGATTTTAGAAATCATTGAAAATATTACGTGATAAAATATTTTTTTCCCCCTTGAAAAATTATTTTTAAATCATAACAAATTTGGAAACCATTTTCTTTGGAAACTAAATAAAAATATAGAATTTCATGAATACTAGGAAAACCATTTTAATTTAACATAAAATTATAAAAATTCTATAGAATATTAAAGGAAATGTAATTCATGATGGTAGATAAATTTTTAAATATTGTACATTCTTTTTGAACTATAAAAATTATAGGGATGTTCCTTGAATAAAAAAAATTGAAATTGATTTTTTTTAAATAATTATTTAAAAGAAAAATCATGGGAAAATATTTATTATACAAATCACGGTTAAAATGTTTTGAATTTTTTTTAAAACATTGATTTCTTATTAAAATAAATTTTCAACCGAAGAGTGAAATAAATTTGGATATTATTAAAATTACTTTATTAATTAAATTAAGTACAAAAAAGTGGAAAAATGGTAGCAATGCATGGAGATGTCATGGATAACGATAGGAGGAAAATAATCATGATATTTATTGAGATAAGCACCATAATATTTCATCAATGGGAGTATAATTGTGTACAATCTCAGTAAATGATAAGATTTTCAAAATAAATTATTACTACATTGGTAACTTTGAATCTTAATAATATGGAAATAATAAAATTTCATTAAGCCTAAAATATCATTAAATTAATGATATTAATGATATAAATGATATTAATGATATAAATGATATTAATGATATAACATATAAATGAGTAGTATATTATTATCATAGAAAATATATATTTCCATAAGATGGAATGTATCTCAATGAAGAATTATTAAGAGAAAATTACATTACTGATTTTGTAAAATTTTAACAATAAACAACATAAAATAAAAATCATAAAATAGATGTGGAAATAATAACATATTTTTATATCAAAATTATAAAATACATTCATGGGTAGTATATACACCACAAAAAAGATATGAGTGGCGAATAAGGACTTAGTCTCCCAAAAATAAAAGGGATATGAGAAAACCATTACCTTAAGAATTCCATTTCATTGTAGGTCTTCAAACTTCCTATATAATAAATATAAATTAATTATATATCATAAAAAGAAAAATATTATAATATCTAATACCATATATGATTTAATTATGAGTTTATATCACCTTTTTATTACCAATCCATGTTAATGTAACGTTTTGGGTAATATACACTTTGTTTTTTGGATATGCTTTGACTTGTTAATCTAGATTCTATTAAATACACAATGGTTTAAATATTTTCAGAATATAAAAAATTATATAAATATATTATATATTGAGTATATAAATATTTATAATAATCTATAAAATATAGAAATATAAAATACAATACACCATTCATAGATATGGAAGACCGTATGTACAAACTAACTCTATTTACGCATTATTGTCATATTGAAAGAAAGGATGTAAATGATATATATAATTATATTATTAATAATGTAATTTTATTATTTAATATATATCATATACATATAATAGACCCATCCTTAATACATTCCATGTAATGTGTGAATAAATCATATTGCGTTCAAGAGGAGGTAGTCCACATTTCCACAAAAGTTAGTGTATTTACACAAAAATTAAAGAATGAATGTATGTTTAATATAATAATTATATAAGCATAAATGAATCACATTTATCATATATGTAATATTAAACCATTATGTACATCATAATTATCATCCATGGTAGATGGTAATGGAAAAACTAATGACATCATTTTGCGAGGCGGTATTCCTCTGTACCCATGAATGGTAAGTTTGTTGCACAATTGATGAAAGTGTGTGTAGGTGTAGGTATTAACATTTGAAAAAAATATTTCATTATATTTATGATATTAATGTAATTATATAATAATTAAATAGTTATTATTGTTGGTTTGGGGAAGGAAAATATGATAAAATAGAATGTACAAGAATGTTACATATTCTTTTGGGTAGCTCCTCTTGGATTCCCCCCAAGGGTTTACTTGGTTGGACATATTCACAAATAAAGGATTATAGAATTAATGATGGAAATTTTGGAGGATATTTGTTTTGGGTTATTCTGATACAAAAATTATGATAGTTGTGTATAATTGAGAGGGGTGAGTTTTCTTTTATAGTGGAGGAGGACAGTAATTCTTGTAAATGTTAAAAGGTAAACCCTAAGGAGAGGCATCCCTAAAATAATGTGATAAAATAATTTTTAATAATATATAAAACAGATTAGTTGGTTCAAATATTTCTATAAAATTCCTTCAGTACATTATTCTAGGTTACATGTCTCTTTTAATTAATGTTTAACCACAAAGTGATTTTTTTAACTTAGTTGTATTATTTAACTAAAATTACAATCACTAATATTTGTGGTCCAAAAACAATTCTACATCATTAGAAATTATCAACTATGTTGATTCAAAATACGGAATCAATTTTCCCAAATTCTAATCACATATGATTTTGAAATATATTTTCAAATAATCTAGCTGATGAGATGAAACAATGGGTTTTTAAAGTGAAAATGTTTAAAAGTCTGAACTATATTTATTTCCAATTTACACATGGAATTTGTTCCAATGAAATAAAATGGATGAATTGATTTAAAATTGATCTAATTATAGTTTCAATCCAAATTGAAATATAATTTTACTATACAAATAAATTATACAATAAAATTAGTTTTAATTAATATTAAGTGTTTTTAACTATTAACAAAAAATCATTTTTCTTAGAAACATACCAAAAAATCAGAATTTTTTTTTTCTAATTGAAAAAATTGAATTTATTTATAAAATAAATAATTTAAAAGTTTCGAAATTTTTATTTTATATGGGGTTTCCATTAAAAGTTGTCATATTACCTTTTTGAAAAATACATCATTATATTCGTAAAATTTAATATCTTAATATCTTATGAATATCAAATATATTGGATGAATATAAAAAATTGATTCAATATGTAATATATATATATATATATATATTTAAAACAGTAATAAAAATTGATTATTCTAATTCACTAAAAAATTTCTATTTTTTCATTGAAAAATTATTTCTTTTTGGAAAGGAATATCTTCATTCCCAAATAGTTCATACATTCATTTATTATTAATTGATATCAATAGATTTAATTTCATATATATGATTAGATCATATTTTCACAATTTAGATATTCTTATGTGTATCTGCCATTACATCTTCTAAGTGGTATCTATAATAATAATATAATAATAATAATAGTATATTGTATTTTAGTTAAACAATGCTTTACCTGTAACACAAGCTATAAAATGAGTTCATCATTGTGTGTAACATAAGTCAAAAATAGTGTCACATGTAATGAATGATAGACTTTGTGTTGCATGTAGTGAAATCATATCTTCATGTTACATATAATTCATGCCAAAATGAGTTCTTTCATAAAAAAACACTATATCTAGTGTCGTGCGAATTGAAAAATATAAAAAAGATTAAATTGATTTAAAAATATTTTTCAAAAAATATCATGGTGTTTCAAAAATATTATTTTTTTAAATTATTATAATTTAAATTTAGGGTTCCTTATAAAATTTTTCCTATAGTCACCAAATTTATCTGAATATTGAAATTAGTATTATTTTTTAAAATGTGGGTTTTATTTTAAAATTTAATTTATCAAATTTATAAATTTATATATTTAAATTATAATTAAATTTATTAATATAAACAGAGAAGTTATTTATCGAGATGTTGAGTTATTTTTCTAAAATATAGCAATTTTTGGTGAACATGAAAATACGAAAAAATATGATATGTAAAATTATAAGTTAAGTAAATAAATATTTGATTAATGGATATATAAGAACCCATTAGTTAAAAATCACATTCTTAATTATGTTTATATAGTGAAAATAATCAATACTTCATTATAGTATTTTTTAAAAATAATTACATAATTAATAAAATAATACAGAACACGTCCCTCATACAATTACAAATATCTCTTATCACCACCCCTTCTTCTCACATATTATAATCCTTAAATATTGAAACAATAATATAAAATATATTTCCAATACTGTCCCCCACATTCTATGGTTTCTAGACTCATCTAAATACCGTTTCATGGATCCTTAATATTGTAGTCTAGGAGTAGAAAACCAAAAAAAAGGTTATGATTCCCAATTAATGTCATTCAATTTTATTCTTCTTAATCAACCACAATAAGATACCGATCCCCAAAAAATAGTAAGATTACTATCCTAAATACTTAATTGTGATGTTATTGTGATGTATTATTAATATTATATCATCCCATATTCTATATCATATAAAAAAGTGTTGTCTACAATATGGTTGGTTCACCGCCACTATGAACAACTTACATCGTTTATCAACAAGTTATCAAACCATGGCACCAAGTAATGAATTCCCACAGAAAAGTTAATTTAATCCATATATATCATTGGAATGGTAAATAATTGACATTTTAAAATTATAATAAATATAATACATATGGAATTTTTTTTGAAATATTTTAAATAATTTATCTAATTTTATAGTTTAGTATATTATGTGTAGTTTGGGATCATTTTAGTAACATAATGTAAGACATATCTCTGAACACCACTTTTAATATGTGTTATGACCTTTCTCTATCCCGCTCAAATTCCTTATCTATTTATTTATATATAATGATTCTTAATTTTTTATTTATATCTATGAAATATATACCTCGAATAATCACCCATCTGTTGTTGGGTTAATACATTCACAATTTCCATTTCTCAAATGAAACCAAATTATTTCCATGAGAAATTTTTATGACATGAGTAATGATTAGGAAAACCATTTTATTCTATGTGAAATTCTTTTGTTTATTCCTATTTATTGATTAAAATGTTTAAACAAATTA
Organism: Viscum album; assembly: GCA_963277665.1. NCBI lineage: Eukaryota > Viridiplantae > Streptophyta > Magnoliopsida > Santalales > Viscaceae > Viscum > Viscum album. The sequence goes on from OY728122.1 coordinate 1,987,357,400, forward strand.
ATAATTTAAATTTTATTATTAGTTTTCAAAGATAGTTATCTAATAATCAGATAACTATTTTTTCTCATGATACATTATGTGTGGGATTAGGGAGTGAACCTTATCCATGATGGGAATTTCTCTACTATGTGATGTTTTCAAATATGTTATACTTGACTCATGTTTATTGTATGTTATATTTCAATTCAAAATTACCTTGTTTATATCATCATATTATTCTTCTCCCTTTATGTTATGTCACTATATTATTATTCCCATGACATGTCTTCAATGTTAAAATGTTATGCAAAATGACTCATATATTAAGCTTTATTTTTATGTTAATTCCCTTAATAAGATTTACTTATCACCGCTTTGTTTTATGTATTCCTCTATATATGATATTAATTTTTAAGAGATCGAAGGTATTTATTATATCATTTAGGAGAATTAAATAACTAAATTGAGTTTTTGTTTTATGTTGATGTTTTATGTACTTAGTCTTCCTGAGACACTGGACCACCAAATCTGTTAGCATATATTCACTAGATATTAATTCATAAAAACAAGTCATTTAATTAAAAAAATGTACTAGAAACTATAGTGTTGGTACTAATTTATTCATCATCTCCCATCATTAGTAATTCTAATTCCCTTTTGATTATAGTGTAAATTATTTTGGGTGAATTCTTATGGAAAAATATGTTCCGAAATTCTTCACTAGTCAAGGATTCAATTTCCTTTTGTTGGCACATATTAATAATAATATTCCACCATTAATCATACTCACTATATAAATTATATGTATCAATGATAAAATTTTATAATTGGAAGCATTGGAAAATGGGAAATTAATATTTATTATTACTCACCCATTAATCATAAATTTTTGGATGGTAGAAACCACTAATAGAATGTTGATGTAGAAAATAAAAGTCTCATAGAATGTTTTTATTTAATTTGGATAATTATATGCTCATAAATATTTATTTTAAAATTCACAACATTATTTGGTTTAGGGAGAATAATAATAATATTTTTAATTAATGATCAGATTTTGTTTTCTCACACATGGGGATGATCATTTCGTTGGCCATCAAATTATTTTTTCACCCAATTAAATATTCTTCCATCCATTGAATAAAACTACAACTAAAAATAATTTGAGTAAGAATAATCATTGTGATTATTTACATAATCATAAAAATAATTTATTGGATATCTCAATCATGCTGCCATCTTTTTAATCTGGGACACCATTGGTATATCCAAATTCATTCATGAACATCATCTATTCAAATTCATTATAATGGTTCATAAATAAAATGAGTATTAACCCAAAAATATCCAATACATTATATAAACTACTGTAAAATCATTATCCTCCTCATCATTCAAGTATGATGACTTAGTTAATACCAACATGAATCATTTTTGTGTTATTACCCCCATGCGTATTTTTTTCATTGCTAGATTTACTTTTTAATATCCAGAATGATGTGTATTTATTATGAAATGAATCAAAAATTACATTAAAAAATTAAGGATACTATCTTATACTTATACTTATGTTCTGTGGGTTTAATAGTGTTCTCTAATCAAAATATCCAAAAATATGTAAACTATGCTCTGATACAAACTATGGTTACCCACATATTTCATAAATTAATATTCTATAATATAAGATGAATATTATATAAATTTAACTATAATAAAACCTCAAGGAATATATTGGTGTGGTATGTTATGAGAAAATAAATAAAATGTACTTATTTCATGAAATATCCTCAGCAAATACCAACAAAATCTCTCACATAGTACCATTCTAAGTCATGCCATAATTAATTTTTTTTATAAATTGGGGAAATGAAACATCAGAATGGGTAGTTTTGGAATCATAGTAAAGATAGACATACAAGATATTAATAAATTATAATATGTGGGAATAAAATAAAAATTACTGTATGAGAACATGATTATAAAATAGAATAATCATAAACATTAAGTCAAATATCATTATTCATAAATCATGGCATGTGTATTTTTCATTACAAAAGAAATAATCCATATGTCTGTAAAATCACCAATAATAAATTATGATTCATTATAACATATATTAAACATAATACATAAGTTTATTGATGAACAAAATAATAGAAAAAAACTTCATCAGTTGAGGTTCTCTCCCAAGACTATCATTATAGAAAATGTGTCATAAGGGAAGAACCACCCAATTATTTACCCAACCAACATTGATGTAACTTCCTCATAGTTAACACTATCAATAATTTTGACTTTATTAACTCTATTATCTCTTAGGATATTCTAAAATCAAACATCACTATCTATTTTATTAGATGAAAACCATTTGTATTTCTTCCAAAACATCCTAAATCATTCATTAGGTCAACATATCATCATATCATAACCATGCAATGGAAATAAATTTCATATCCATTTCATCAATTCCTGAGAGAATAATCCATGGATGAAAATATGATTCATAATTTCTTTATAAGTACATAATTATACAATTTTAAATAAATCCGTTTCATTGAATCATCCATAAATCAACATCATTAAATTTTATATAGTGAAATAAAGTATATGGTAACATGATATTGTATCCCAAGTAAGGATTACATATTTTGAAATGTTTTTTATTTATATATATTCATAATAAATTTATAATAAGAAAATGAATTATTTAGAAAATATCCATATAAAATTGTAATGGATTATTCCAAGGAAATATCAGTCTAGATAGATGTAAAATCATTATATCCCATATGTCGCCAAAGATTACATTATTTTCGCACTTTTTTAAAAATCCAATGAATACATGTTTAGAAAATATTTCTATAGAATTATTTATTTAAATACATTTTAATTATAGTATATAGTATTTAATATTAACTTTTAAATACATTTCATTTAATGGAAAATATGAATTTTTATAAGAGAACAGATGTAGATGAAAGAGTTCACCATCTAAAGAGGAAATATGGTTTACTTTTCATTTAAAAAATTTTATATGTGGATTTAATTACCAAATATATGATAATGGTACTTTTATAAAGAAATTAAAAATATTATCAATGGATATAGAAATAAAATGGAATTATAAGATATGGATCATAAAATTTACCGTAATGTAAATTTAAGCATGTAAAATACTAAATAAATTGTGATTGAAGTGTAGTTCCATTATATCAACTCTCATATTTTTTCATACAAATTAAAATATCCATTAGTATAAATATTGATTTATTATACATATTTTAATGATAAATAAACATATATATCCTACCATTTATTGTCACAAATAAAATATTATCACAGGTTTGTTATCAATTCATTATAAAAATCATTGTTCCATGTTATAACTACTTTGTTTTTCATGAATTTTTGGTTTAGAAGTCCCTTTCCATATAAATTTATCAAGTTTCCAAAATATCCAGAATATTAAACATGTCATTAATATCATATTTAATCATTATAAAAAAAATTTCTATTCATATAAAGAGGTGATAGAAAACAGTACATCACTCCATGTAGAAGGTAGTTCATATGTATGCATGAGTAATGTTTCCACTTTTATATGGATTAAATAAATGAAAAGTAAATAAAAATTCACCTTTAAATAAGTATAATAATATCATATATCTCATATATATTTATTCAATCAATCATTATAACCCTCAATATGATATGTCGATTAAAAAACACATCGCTTCGTGGATCTGGTAGTCCACACATGCACCAGAATGATATTTTATTTTTCCGAAGGATATAATTGTGGTTGATAATGCCCATTAAAACAAAAAATAATAATATTTCAATTTGATAAAATTAATTAGTTAATTTATAATGGATAAAATTGATTTATAGGAGGTTGAAGTGTTTGTAGGATTAAATTTATTTTGTTAAGAGTAATACCTCTTCTTTGAGAAACCACCTTTATCAAACCCAAAACGTCTTTATGTGAAAGTATATTTGAAATAAAATAAGATATAGAAAATTGGGAAGGTATAGAGGAAGGTATTAAGGTTTTAATTGGATAGTATAGAGTGATCAAGATTTATAAATATGAGCGAAGAGGCTGTTACCTTTTATAATTAAGGGAACGAATACAGATGGAATTACATAAAATAGTTAATAATACATATGTCTTAATTATATAACAAGGAAATCAGGATCCCAAAATTATATTATTAGATCTTATTTAGTTTATCTATACTCATCGAAATAATTTTATACAATATTTTGAAACAGTTTACACCGTATATTATAGTGAAACAAATTTAAACCCATTTTACAATAACTATGATAACATAACATTTTTTCATGACAAAAAATTATATAACACGAAATAAAATGGAAAATATAATTTTTTTAGATCATGAATTTGTATTATATATAAATTTTATCCATTAAAGTTTCTACAGTTAGTAGAAATTTATTTCATTATAATAATAGAAAACATAAGAAAAATAGTTCTTAGGAAATTTCCAAAATTATGTTTAAAATAATTTCACATTGAACTATAGTAATATGTTGGATTACTTGATTTTTTTGTCAAATAACAATAAATTTAATGTTTATAAACATTTATATCAACCGAAATCTAACTGGAATATCTTAATAATACCATTAAATGGAGATTCACAAAAATAGATCTTAATTTGAATAAAATATCAGTTATGTTCACAAAATCATATAGTGGGTTCTCAAATTAAATTTTTTAAAACAACTTTATTTAACTCATTTTAAATTTGTATGATCTGTATAATGGTTCAAAAATTTCTTAACTTATGTTTCCATCATAATTATGTCATATAGTTGAGAGTATTTGAAAAAATTACAACCTCATAATTCAACTAAAAGTAAACAATGTTAGTTAAATATAAAAAATTCACTCTAAGATAAATTATATATTCTAAATAGAAAAATCATATCATATATTTTCATATAAAAGTTACCTTAGTGGTAGAAATTAATTATAATATCTAACATCTATATTGCTTGAAATTTCTTTTTGTAATCTTGATGCATAAAATGAATTTAAAAATCATGATATCATATATATTATTATTTAATAAATGAAATTGAGTTATAGAAATAATTTAAATAATAGCATCATCATGTTTTTATTGATAATTATATTTTCAATTTTATGTTCTAGGTTATAACACTTTCATTTAAATAATAATATTTTTTAATAATATTCGTGTTCATTTAAAAACATCATTGTGTGTTAATGAAATTGTTGAACCCTTATAATTTTTTGAAATATAATTATTTTTTAAAATATGTCGCTTCATATAACCTATTATTTCTTAAATTTAAATTTATATCATATAAAATCCCATTTAAAAAGTGATGTTGAATCATTAAATTGTTACCACATTGGAAACAATTTAATCAAAACCATCATGAAAAATAATACCAACATGTATATCATTAAATTTCATGGATAAAAAGTGTTTAAATATATATCATATAAATGGGGTAATGTGTTTATATGATGAAAGAAAAATTTAGTTAATATGGAATATGTCTTCCATAAAAAAAGCTAGATGAGTCCCCCTTAACTCTTTTTCGACTTGCTTTGTAACAACTCTAACCTCATATATAAGAAAAAAACTGATTATAATTCTATAATGGAACAATATTATTATTTATAATTTCATAAATTTATTACATAAACCATATTATCTCCCATTTGGTATTAGTATTTCATTTTCATCTATATTTCTATTGTTATCTTTTTCACTTTTGTACAAATATTATGGTTTTCATATTATTGTCCACTAACATTCACCATGGTTTCATCATATATATAATTTTAACCATGTTATAAATATCATTTATATATATAAATATCAGATATATATATACTAAATATTTAAATATTGATAACCATTTATATATAGCTATTTTGAAAAAATGAATTACATAAATTCTTAGAGATGGTAGTCTATACATACACAATTGTGGTAATTTTATTTTTCAATGGATGGAATGAAAAGTGGGAAATTATAATTAACCTTTATAGAACTATTATAATAAAATAAATATTAAATATATTTTTTAAATTAGTGATTATAACTGTCAATGTGAAGTGATGATAGAAAATGATTCACATCACTCTGCAGATGTGGTAGTCCATAAGTACGCATTATCAATACATTAATTTCCCATTTGATTGAAAAGAGGTGAAAAATGGTTGTTCAAAAATCATAATAACATCTCAATGTATTTATTATACTTGATAAATTCTTTATTATTTATTCAACATATTTATAAAAATTATAATATGAAATACACATGAAATATTCATGTAATATGATCACATCTTCTTTGAGAGACATATTGCAGATTATGGCTTATGATTCTAGTGATTTACTAAGGGGAATTAAATAAAATATAAGTCATGGGGATGGAATATAAGAAGGTATTATTGAAGGTTGTGTTTGAGATAAAGGCAACAAATATTGTGAGTAATACAGGAGAGGAAGTTTCCATTTATAAGTGTGGCAAATGACACCCTAGAAATTTATTAAAATATTAAAATATATTTTATATGATAATAATGTAATGTAGGAAAAATTGGAAGACATTTATATTTTAGTAAATGATAAGGTCAATTTAAATTCAACTTATAAAATTTTAAAATGGATTTATTTAATTGTAAATATTATGTTTCCTTTTAATAAAATAATTAAAAAAATTATCATAATGCTCGAGAACACATGTTTCGAAATTAATGTTTTTAAATATAAATTTAGGGAGATTTTTGTGACATAAATTTTCCATTTAATAAATTTTATACCATTTCACATTCCCTATATCATATTTCAATATTTTTGTAACTATAAATGATTTAGTAAAATAATATTTAACAAAATAATCATCAAAGCCATTGTCTGATTATTCATTATATTTGACCTAAACTACATTTAGAATAGAATTTATTTATAATATAAACTCTTTTTACAAAAAATGAATATTATTATTAGACATAATTATTTAGAACACATTTTTTCATGAAAATAATATTTATGTTAATGTAATTAAACTCTCATCCTATATTTTCTATTCCGCATTCACAAACATTTAGTCAGCATTGCATAAAGATTTAGAATAGTTATACCACTACCAAAAAATTAAAAAATTATATAAGAATAATAAATTATTTCCCTTTGATGAAACTGTAAACATTGATTTATAACATAATCATTATGAACCCAAAATATATAAATTAAAATCAAGAGAGGGACATTTTGTATTTATATTTTTCTTATATTAATATATATTTTATAATCAATGTTATGTGGAAATTATTTTCATTATTTTAGTATCTATGATATTTGAGGTAAAAAGTCATATTATATATTAATGTTTAGTGTTATGGATATTTTAAATTCCTAACCCATATTGTTAACCTAGTGTCACCTTTATTTAAGTGAAAAATTAATACCATTTTATATATTTATTTTTTCAAAAAGTATAAGGGACCTATTTAGAAAATTTAACTATAATAATTCCAAATATGAAATCTAATTTTTGTGATTAAATTAACATAATTGTAAGAATTAAATTTTAGTGTTGATGCATTATATGAAAAATAGATTTTGTTTAGAAAAATATGTTTTAAAGCCCAAAATGGACTTTTAACAAAATCCATTATAATATTGAATACTATATAATTAATAATATTATTTTATATTAATAGTGTATTATGTGACTATTAGATCAAATTAAATAACTAATTTTAATTTTAAATTAAATGATTTAACAAATATAAATCCCATTTTTACAAAATTTTGCAATTCTCAATATTAACTTTAAAATAATCCATTTTAGAAAAATGTTAACAAATCACCATAAACTAGTATTAAAATAACCATTTTGAAAATTATATTCAATAAAATATAATATAATTTATAAATATGATAGAAATTAATTATAATATCCACACACAAAATGATTTAAATAATATTTTTGAGTAAAACCTATTTTTATAAAATAAAATAACTTTACAAACAAATTGAATAAATATTAATTTTTCATTAAAAATTTAATTTAAATTATATTATGCCATTATAAATAATTTTCATAATTATTATATTCCAATTTATAAGACAACTATAATCTCCAGGTTATAATTTTAACATTAATATAATAATATGTCAATAGTATATCATATTATTCTTAAACATCAGTGTTGTGTGTAATGAAAATAATAGATATTTTGATTCTTTTAATCTAATTTTTTAGGATGTTACATCCCCCATAAGAAGTAAATTTTATTGAAAAACATTTACCTCAGCAATAAACTGTTAAATATTAGAAAATACATTTGTTGAAAATCCACATTATAAAATTGGATAATAAAACATCCTTTCAAATGGGGAATTGGGAAACACAAATTATACATGAAATTATATATGATCAGGTCCTCAGATAAAGATATGATTAAAGGGATGTGAAAATGTAGACATTTAAGGGAAATGTATTTTCTTAAATAATATTAGATGTTTGTAGATAACATGGCCTCAGAAAAATTAATGATAACAAAAATATAAATTATTTATTGGTGAAAAGAACATCAACTCGTTAGATATGATTATATAAATAAAGAAATTTCATTTACAAGATATTATTCCTATAAGGTAGGAACTAGTTTACTATGGAATATGATAAAATATACTCACTTTATTTCCTCAAATACATAATTTTAGTTTTATCATTGGTAATTCTTCATATATTTTTCCTCCCCTCCATCATTTTATATAAATTTTCATGATGAAATTTTCATTATTTAAATAATAAATAGAAATTATTATTGATCAAAATATATATTAATGGTTGAAAATATATTCCCCCTATAAGAATATCTTTACTAAAAAAATTTGTACCCAAAAATACCACTAATATAAACAATCATTCTAATGATAAATCTAAAATATTTCAATTATAATACTCAATGTTCATGATAATTACTTCATCAAATATCATAATTAAAAAAAATAAAAAATGATTTTTTAACCAACATTCACAAAAACATTTAAAACAATTAGGTCACAAAACATAAAAAATAAATTTAACTTTAATATTTAATAAACATAATTTATGTCATCATGACACATACCAACCACATAAAAACCATGATCATGTATTATATAAAAATCTCATAATAATAAGAATTCAAATATAAAATTAATTAAAAATCATAAGATTCCCAATGTTTACCCTATTGTTTTTTCATAGTTTAAATCATAGCATTTTTAATATATTTTATAGATCAAAAAATGAAATAAACATCATTTAAGATAACATAAATCACATTTTCATCAAATAATTATTTAATTTCATCATCACATATACGATCTCAATTAATTTATCAAAATCAGTCCTATCTATATTTCAAGTTATAATTATTATATCAAAACCATAAAATTTTTAAGGTTAGTAAATTTATCAATCATGTGGCTTCCAAAAATATCACTATACCACTCAATCAATTTTCCAGTGTCACTAGTATTCTAAATATTCTTCCAAATACTAAATGAAAAACTCATAAAAAACAATCCATTAATAGTTTATTATTACTAGAATATGATTTATAAGAAACCAATATAATATAATTCATGACTAAAAATATGTAATCACATTACTCATTCCAAATAAATGATTTAAATAATATAAATAATTACTTGGTATAGGAGATAGCCCTTTGATTGGGGCATTAACTCAGAAAACTCTGATGTTCCCCACATATAATACATTTTAAATTAAATTTTTTCTTAGTGTGTAATTTATTTACATCCATTCAGCAATTCATTTTTCCCTTGGAAATTATTTTCTTATTCCCTTATCTTACACACATAAACCATATTCCTATTATTTTGAGACACACTCTATGTAACTATTTTATCTCTATTTTGGTTTAGTTAAAAGCTTCCAAATTATTGATTTGTTAATAAAATATCAATATAGTACGTTATTTATAATCACATGATTCTCCATTATATCTAACATATCATTTGGTTGATATGGAGAATAATCATTGAATTTTCCATCTCATTCAGTGTCAATGGAATTCTCCATTATTCCATACAATATTAAAAAACAAAATGAATGATGGGATAAATAATACCCAAAATGGGTAATTATATAATCATTAAAATAATTCATATGATTCCAAAATTTTGAAACATTTTTTTCATTCTATTACACCATATGTTTAGAATACGCCATCCATGGTCATTATATAATCAAATGAATCATAATGGGTTATAATGAAATTTTTTATTAATATACGAATATCACATTTGAGTTTGTAGATATGTTTTCAATCTTAGGGCCACTCATGATTCTAGAGCGATGATGAATATTATACCTTATCCATACCTTTCAAAATTGTAACACATATGTACATCCGTATCCCATATTCATCCACTTTACAGTATCAAGTAGGGATTTATTGTGTAGTAAAACCACAATATACATAAATAAACATAATATAATACATATCCCTATTCATAGGCTCATCATAAGGGATCTCAATAATGTTATCTAATCCTTCTATCCAAAAGTAAATAAACCCAATTCTAATGCAACTACAGTCACCAAAACCTTACATAAGTAAACATTAAACACCAGAAGATAAATTTGTCAATACACCTCGGAATAAAATATGATAGAACAATATTTTTAGTTTATTTTGAAAAATGGATAAATGAAAATTGGTATATAAAATATCAATATTATCATCTAATATGTACTTCACAACTAACACCCTTCTCAAAATATCATACATAAATCATATATTCATATGTAAGTGAATATGAAACATAATAACGGATGAGATATGATTATTAGTGAGTGTAAACAAGGGATAAATGAATCAATGGTAAATTGTAATCATAAAATGATAATAAAGGTATATGATCATGAGATTAAAATTTAGAAAACATAGAATGTATCCCATAGATTAATGTCACGATCCATGGCATAAATCTTGGTAGTTCATAGGTTATGAATCGTAAGGAAATCAATGAAAATGGGTCATAAGAGAATAAAAATGTAATAATATCTTATCATAAGAGAGACTAATATTGTGTGTTATAATAAAAAATAAATAAATCCTATGCGACACTAAGCCGCATAGACATTCATCACATGTTATGATTCATATAACCACCTGTGTACAGACATTCGGCATGGGAGAACCTCCTATATACCATTGTTGTGATTGGGAAAAATTAATTTTCCATTTGAGAACCTATAACATTAATATTTAGTTACTGAATTAATGGTCTATAATGGGATCACCCATAAAAAACTAGTTATATATTTTTCAAAAGTGCGTGATGTTTGTTTTCTTTTATTACTAACATAATCCAAGGAAATGAAAATAAGTTTCATCCATATTTATTAATTATAATATTAATCAATAAATATAATGAATAAGGATAGTATTATAGGATCATGTCAAAACTAATGAATAAACAATACCAAAGTATGGTAACTCAAAAAATACATTAGGTAAAATTATAAGTGATTATTCAAATTATTGCCTATCTATGATGGTTGGAAAATCTATTTGTGATGCATATGTTAAAACTATGATTCCATTCTGACTAATGGTAAAATATACTTCTTCAAAAAAATGGAATAAATTTTCATATTAATCTATTTTACCGAATATAAAATATGTTGTAAAACTAAATTAAAATATAATTATAGAATAATAAGAACATTTTAGAAGACATTTAATTAAAATATCTAAATGGAAGAGAAATATTGACAATCAAATTGGAAAAAATTAATATTCCTAAAAAAATTCATTCGAACATTAGACTACTTAGAGAGATAAAGATTAATGGATATAATTTAATATTCAAAAATAAAATTATAAAAATTTAAAAAATAGACGGATATATTATTTGATTTCATCATAAAAATTTTATGAATAATAAATCATAAAAAATGTTATATTGTGATGTGAAATCGTTATCATTTGGTTTACTTTAAAATCAACACACCCTTAAAATAATTTAATTTTAATGAAAATTTACATAAAATAGATATAAAGAGAATCATAGTATTTTCAAAAACGGGTACTCTATACACCACATGAATGAAACAAGTGGTGAATATTGATATTCCCTTAATAAAAAAAAGTTATATTAAAACCCCATATCGCATGTTCGACATGTTTCAAATGCAATAGAGTCTATTTTATAATTATTTTAAATTTCTTATAATTACATACCATAAAAATATTCATACTTATAATAAGATAATTATTTTTTCTAATAAAACCTTCCGACTTGTAATTTAATAGAATTTCATTACATTCATCATTTGGAATATAAACTACATCACGTTTTATGTTGGTTTTTGATCAATAGATTTTTTCCTTACACTTTGATAATGGTTTCTTCATAAAATAATTTTAATTGAATATATAAATATCATATATATTTATTAATTATATATTTTTACCATTCATATAATGTAGTGATGAGAAATGACTTAAATCAGTTTGTTGATATGATTGTTTATTTGTACTCAAGAATAATGATTCCACTTTTCAATTTATGTAATAAAAATTTTATTAAAAATAACTCACATTTATAAAATCATATTAATATAATAAATATCATATTTATTCACTAATCCGATTATTATAACCATTGATGTAAAGAGTTTATAGAAAATTAATAACATCCCTATGTAGAGCCGGTAGTCTATAATTACGCACATGTGATACTTTCATTTTCAATTTGAAAATAAAGAGTCGAAAAAATGGCCATACAAAAATAATAGTAACATATCGATATATTTAATATACATTATTAACTATCATCGTATATATAAAATATAATTAATGAAAGATGAAGAAGAAATAATAATGGAAATAGCTAGGTTATATGATTACATATTCTCTGGGAGACCTCCTTAGGATTACACCTAAAATATTGAAATATTAGTATTTGGGTAAGAACCAAGGATATAGGATGTGGGTATAGAAGAATAGAAAGTATTAGTGAATCTATAGGGTGGGTTTAGTTTTCAAATGTTATTAATAAAGTATATTTGGAAGTCATTTTTTATATGTAAGGGATAATACAAACTTGAAAATACTTATTTTAAATATATATATATATATATGAATAATTTAATATAGAAAAAATAGACATAACTATGAAATTTGGATATTATAAGCTTAAAATAAGTTAAACCTATAATTTCTAGACCTAGTTATGTTTTATTTTAAACCATATCTTTTTTGTTTAACCCATTATATAACACATTTTAACATTCACCATGGAAACTTGTTTTTTATCTTTTAAGCATAAAAATTATACTTATATGTTTAAAAGAGGCTCATAATGGTCTATGGATGAAATTTTAGATGATTTACAATTTCAAATATCATAAATATGGAATTTTTATGATTTATAAATCATCTAAAAAAATATTTTGTGACATAAAATGTCATAAAAGTAATTTCTGTGATTATACATTTAATTTTACCTTGAATACATCAAGAAAATAAATGATTTTGAATATAACCTATTTTTAAATTTGATAAAAATTAATATTGATATTAAATTTAATTGAAATCTATATTTCATCCAAACAATATTTATTTTATTATTTCATGAAATAATTTACATGATTTTTCATACTGTATGCCAAGGTACTATGTTAGTATTGTTTAAAAAATTTAGGTTATTATATCCTTAACAAAAATATAAAATTAATTACCCTATTTAAAATAATTTATTTATGTTCAATTTCACCACTTGAACGCAGTCATACGTTTTTTATCTATAGGAATGCATATAATTGAAATTAAAAGCAGTAAAGTTACATTTTGTATATATCATTTCCCTTGAATAATATAATCATTATAATCAATGTTTAGTGGAAATAGATTCCCATGTTTTAATATTAATGATAGTTTTAGTTTAGCATCACTCATAAAACAAGATAAATTCACCTGTTAGAGAAATCTTAAAGCATTACCCCATTATTGTAAACTAGTTTTCCCTATTTCATTCTTAATAAAGTGAAAAATATTTACAATGGTTTCTATTTATAATGCGATGAAATAAAATTGGCCTATTTACCAAATGATAATATCATTATTCCAAATATCTTATCAAATTTTCAAAATTATTTTTTTGAGAAGGGTTTAAAACAAGTTTTATTATAAATATATCCAATCCAATAAAAAAGAATTTTGATAAAAATATTATTTAAAAACCCAAATTTAAAAACATGAAAAATAATATGTAATAATGAATTAATTTAAATTAAATAGATTTTTTCAAATTAAAATAGTATTAATTTAAATTATTGGTAAATTAAAAACATAATGTGACTTTTAAATTAATTTATATATTTAAAATGAATGATTTTTTAATAGGTGATATTTCAAACAATTCACATAAATGACTCTTTTCAAAAATAATTTAAAAAATTTACCCTATGATTATATTTAAATTAATGTCTTGAAAATTATATTTACATCCCAAAATACAATTTTTAAATACGATAAAACATAATTATAACTTAAAAAAAATAAAAAACAATTTTCAAAGAAAAAAAATTTTTTGTTAATGAAATGACATCACAAAAATTTCTGTACATATGAATTATGAATTAATATGTACATTTGAATTATATAAAACCATTATATATTTTTCAAAATGTATACATATTTACTCATAATTCTATTTTAATGTGTTTTTTTATAAATATCATATTTAAATAATAATATTTTTATTATAATCTATAGTTCACTTAAATCTTAGTTTTACATGTAAATAATCATATCAAGCTTATTATTAGTTAGAACTATATTTTCTGGGAGTTTTATTTAAAAAGGACCAAAATAGAATGAAAAATGGGAATTATATTATATAATATAAATAATCCAATATTGATTTTTATTTGAGTAAAATTTATCATATGCTTTGAGGAATTATTACAACCTTTGGAAAATTAGTTTTCTTTATTCCTAATTTAACTCATTAATAAAACATAATTAGTGAAAAGTGTTATATAAATGTATACCTTATTTTTATATCATGATAATTTTATAAATATTATTGTATGTAGACAAACAATATTTTTAATTATTCATATTTAATTATTTTTTCAGAAAAATAAAAAGAAACATAATGAAATGATAATTTCAGCGTATTAATTATATATTTTCAAACCAATTTAACAAATTTAATTTCATAGTATATTAAATATATTTTTATATAAATTCATAAATTATATAGGATTTTCTTAGAGATTCAATATTATTTTTAGGAAGTATTAATATTTTAATTTATAATGTTGGTTAATTATCATATGGTTCACAGTTAATTAACATATATATATATATTATTGAATATAAATCTATAAATTTATTAATTAGAAAATTATAATTTTAATTGAATATTTTCTGTTTTATTAAATAAGTTAAAACAAGCATTATTTTAAATGTGTATATATTAATACCTTTAGATTATTTGAAAGAAAAAAAGGTATATGTTCTGCTTGGATAGAGAAGATATGATACAACCCTAGTCCAATTAATACATGTTAGGAAATAGAAGGATAATACATTTATTCATAAAGACGACACATATTGGATTACTTTATATAATAAGATTTCTAAATAAAAAATTATCCCGAATGATCATGTAGTGGTGAGAACCTCCAACTCAGAGTAGGCCATGGTTTTCCCTTGGTTTTGGTGAGAATGGATGTCAAAACTATAAACCCATATTTTTTAGGGTGTTATAGAAACTTTTAGACCTCTAGAAAGTCCCTCTACTATTGTAAAATATTATAAGGGAATAGTAAATGTAATCAAAATTTATTTGGCTACATATAGAGGAAAAAATGTCTTACAAATCAAAATTTATGCTTGTTTTATGTCTGAAGAATTTTTTTCAGATTACAGTCTTGTGTTTATCTATGCACATATCTCCCTCAGCATACTATAAATGAATCAAGTTTCTTTTTCTAAATCATTTATTATGATCAATGGGAATCTTTCATGAATTCCCTTCCTCGACTCACCTCAAAAACTCCCCTTTCATATGAACATTTCATAGCCCTCCTCAGCGCTACTCTAGTCTACTTGTGTAAATGCCCCAGTCTACCTACACATGTAAGATGCTTGTTTTTTAGAGTTCCACTAGATCACCCATTTCATGTTACCATCTCTAATACATGAATATGTGTGGTATTCCCCCTTTATCTATAAATATACCCCTATGAATAATATTTTTATAAATTATAGAATATGAAATAATTTATTGGATCTTCCTACCAGAGTAATTCTAGTGCCCCTAATCAAGCCTCTATGAATCCTGGTCATCTAAGAGATATTATTCTAGGGAGAAATGTCTCACAGTCTTCCTTTTATATTTATAAATTAGTAGGAATAATCCATTGTATATTACATGAGTGTGACATATCCTAGGTCTATTATTAGATCATTAATTCAATTACATCTTATACCCATGTCTGATATCCCTTTAGTAATCTAACATGAGATCAACTTCTCCAAGGTCCCCTACCTAATTGTGACTTCACATTGGTCTCATGCATAGTAATGACTCAACTAATGTATCCTACCTAAGAATAAATTATCAAAGGTCAATAACCTCACAATAACCTTACCCATGCATCCTATTGGTGAATTAATTTTCCTTGGTACCCCATTTTGGTGAAACTATTAATAGGTATATCCATTATCTTAATCCTTTTACCATACCTCTTACATGGGTTCCTAGATTAATATCATCTCTAACTAGGGTAAGCCTTCTCCAAGACCTGATATATTATGGGGAACCTCACCCCATTCCATTTCTTGGGTGTATATCCCTACCATACTATTACGTATTATGGGGGACCTAGATACTCTCTAAAGGTTATGAGTGGTTATGGGATATGATCTCACGAATTTATCCTGATCCATTATTCTCCATCATGAATCCTCTTGAATTTTTTTGAATAATCCAATAATATATTTATGTTGTTTAAAAAAGGTTTGCCATCATGATATTATTGAACCCTAATTTATTTTGATATGAACTACTAGGTTTTAATATATTACAGGAGTCTAAATAATCCTAATCATTTCCCAAAATTCCATAAGATGAGATACACCCCTCAATACCAAAAAAACCATCATCATACTTAATTTACGTAGTAGACATACTTTTCCTCCCACTAGGTATAATCCTAAAACATTCTTACCTTCACCTAACATAATAGGTCATTAAAAACATGGTATCTAATATTTAAGACTCAATCAGTATCTCATTATTTCCCCATTTATGATATTGGTTCTCTATATGACATCCTAAATTGTGTAAGTGCCAATATTTCTAGTATTCAATACTTCACTGGTAAACAAAAAGTAAGGGGTATATAACCAAATGTTATACTCCAACTATGAATATTCCCAATCCATTACATTCTTCACTGGAGTAATAAACTAGGTTTGGAACCTCATGGAATCATATGAGTACTCCCTTCTGAATATCCCATTGTCTCATATTATAAAACATAGTCATCCTGTATAGTCCCCTTACTACTTGTATGCCCCATCCTTCCTAGTATCCTTTCCATTTATCATTATAAATATAGGGGATAGTGGGAATCCATTATTGTTAATTCTATTAGATGTAATCCCAAATATTTCTAGTGTCCACTCATTATCTCGTTACTAATATATGGGTGGTAGACCCACATTTATTGGACTCTTATGAGGTGTAATCCCCATCTATTTATTATTCATCCTAGTTAATTATAAGAAATATGATATACTAGGAAAGCCTAATGTGTATTCCCTAATCAATATCATTTCCCATTTGAAAATATAGATGTCTTCACTCCATGGAGGCCCACTATATAGACAAATCCTGACATGTCACATTAAATAATGATAAACTATTATTGTTTGTTTTCCATCAACATAAAATGCACACATATGATTCATCCTAATGTTTTAATATTTCTATTTCATTAGTCATGGATGTTCGACAAAAAAATAATCTTCTCCTTCTTATGGATGTATGACCTTAAAAAGTACCATTATGGATCTTCTAACTTAACAATTATGGGTATAATGTGTGATACTATGGGGAACCCCTATAATTCCCCATACCTATTAACACTAAATTATGTTAGGAATGGTTATCCATGTGACATAATTATTTCTCCCAGTCATCTATATGAATCCAATTAGCAACAGGGTTCTTTAGTGGTACATCGGGTTTCCTACACCCACATACACCAGTACACAAAATGTGATAAAACAACAAATCATAATCCCTAAGAGTAAAAACCTAAATTGCATGTAACAAAATAGGAATAATAATTATTAAATGAAATTTAGTTTTCATATATTCATTAAACAACTACCTCCCACTGTAAATATCCAATATAAAGATTAAAAATTGAAAAACTATTATTAGGCCCAACTGCATCCATGAGACATACCTCTGATATATCAGGATATAGTATATGTCTATCTAGAAAAATATTTTATCCTAGGCCTATACCATACCTATTCCACTGAAAAATAATTACTACTTGGTTACCCATGTTTCATGGAAGCCCAAGGTCGGTGTGTGTATAAAGTAGTAAAAACCACTAATAAGGTATCATACCTAACAAGTAAATACAACATTCATATGATATAATCTCAGAATCAATTAAAAATATTTTTTACAAGTATATATAAATATCCTCTATAACACCTGAGGACCTCACTAATAATCAAGATCAAACGAAACCATCTTACACTAGTGAAACAACGACTTTGACCAGATCTTGTAATCATGGCAAAAAATATCATTCCTAGAGGATGCTTCCCTGGAGAGATAACTGATAAATATAGTGTTTAACTGATATTAACTAATTCCTATGTGTTTTGGGAAATCTATTAGAAATATTCATGCTAAATATCTTATTTCCTAACCTCCAATCTAATACCATTTATTTGGTCTCAAAGATGATTCCCATATAATCTAGACAATGAAATGAAAACATGAACCTGGATAAAAATTTAATGCCCTATCATCTTGTGAAATAATATAGACCTCAAATGACATATCCTAGTATTATGGATTTCTGATAACATACAATAACTAATAAAATTTTCCTACCAAGGGAAAAAGATGCATAGAAATCCATGTTGATCTATGGATCGTGTCTAATGAATCCCATACTACTTCACCTATTCATCGTAGGATCACATACCAAGAATTTTGAAATATATCAAATTTGATTACATAGTTTATTTATTTGGAAATAGATACTGTATATCCAGAAAAAAGGTGTGATCCTTTGAGTATGCCATATGTGTTATGTGTATCACCAAACTCATGATGGGAAAAGCATCCCTCACAATAATCTCATTTGTCATATGGAATTCTACATATTGGTGACACCATAAATATTCACTATCAATTTCAAATACAAATCATCTCTTGGATTAATAGAATATTGGGGAAACCAATGGGGTCCCCTAGGTGTCATCATAGATCAGACACCCTTAGTTTTTACTCTCTTAAAAAATTCGTCACTCGAGTAAATACACAATAAATATAGGGAATAACATCCCTTATAATGATATGAATATCATTGATACCTCACATTAATCCTAGGAATTAATTCTAATAGAGATATAATCACTCCCATATTCATTATAAGTAACTCTAGGATTGTCTATTTACCCAACCAAACCCACAATCGCACTATTACCTACCAACTAGTGTCCTTAATTCTCATTGGGGTGGTGTGATTTCCCCTTAATCATCACGAATAAAAAGAGATCTAATACATATCATTCTCTAGTAAGGTTTTCTCAGCCCACTAATACCTATCAATTCATATAACCTACTCAAATATTCAAGAGAGTACCTATACTAATGGAAAGTATTCTTATAAAATGCACTTACTGCCCTCCATGTATAAATGTGTCTTAGAGAATGTGTATATAATCTAGGTCTCCACTATAAGTAGTTGGGGAAATCTTACTGGTCTACATCATTCAAACAAAGACATAGATATTTTTTCTAAATCCAAGAATTTCATTTTAATTAAAGAATTTATTTAATAAAATTATTGGATGAAACAAAATGGAGAGACCAAATAAATAACATGAAGGAAAAAAGATATATTTTACAATGGGGAATGCATGGGCATCCACCTTCCTATACTTCCTTACCATTTAACTTTTAATTTATCACCTAAAACCTATCACCCAGGATCATACAAGATCATAAACTTGTCATCTAGACAACTATAAAACATACTCAAATCAATATATCTAAATTGATTAAATATAATGAAATAAAAAATATTTAATAAACAATAATTAATCATATGAAATTTAAATTTATTATATAATTTAATTCAATTATTACCAATGATCAAAATCTAATCACATGATCTCATTGCCCCTAATCTATGAGGTTGGCATGACTAAACCCAGCAACATGATTCTTACCTAATCCTACTCATAATTCAAATCATCTATCAGTTATTAATTATATATTTATAAAATTTAATATAACATCCTTGGAAATCAAAACGAATGCGTGCCTATATCAAAAAGAAGTGTGACACTTTTAGGAAATTATCTTGAGAGACACTCTATATATGCTAATATAATTCCAGATCCAAAACGCATGATTCCATTTTGATATAGTGTAATGTGAATCAAAACCAGAAACTGAAAACCCATCATCAAAATAAAAAATGGATAAAGATAAATTTCAGAAGGAGGTGTAATACTTTTTGTTCAATCACTAAATATTGAAACCAAGAACACCGTAGAGGAAAGGGGGGTTGTAGAGGAAAGAGGGGTTAAGTAGTATGGGTGATGTGATGGAAGGGGAAGGAGGAATGGGGCTTACCCCTAGAAAATATGGGAGGAAACAAATTAATTTTTACTCATTTAATATTCTCCATGATATGGATGCATGAATGTAGGATAAATCCCCCAACTATGCACAATTAACTATAAAAGGAAGACCATATTCCTTGGAATAGTTTAATGGTTTATCAAACCATGTGGAAACTATGTGAAACACCACTACCACTCATCTAAAATAATTTACGTAGTTTCTATACAATAATAGATCAACCTTGTGTGAGGTCAACAGTCTAATACACCATTCACGATTCACCCTTGAAACTATATGATTTACCCTAAACTGTGTGCTAACAGTGCAGATAAACCTTCTTCAAGGGAAAATGAATTAATAAGAACCCCACCACTAGAGAGATAAAGGGTTTCTCTGAATCCATGAATACCAAAATAGGCACCCTGAAAATAACAATAAAAAATTCCTTAAAATAAACCCATTTATCCCAAGACTCAAGTTAGAACATTTGGTACCACTTAAGGATAAAATTATATCAATAAATATTTTATTTTGTAACACTAAATCTTTGATAAATGATCCAAATAAAAATTTAAAATACACCCTAACCTCAAGATTTCCAAAAATTAAATTTCACTTAAAAATTCCTTATCTATAAATGGGATGGGGTTTTAAAACCCCCAAATTTCAAAACATATCATCCACGATAATACACATCAATTATTTAATCATATAACCCAACCCAACCATTCATAATATTAGGAATAGAATTCCACATTCTAACCTAGGATAATAAATATTCTTCCTCAGTGAAATTAAAAAAATAGGGTTCTCAAATACCCAAAACTCAAGCCACATATCATAAAACATTCCCATGAAAATGGGAAAACTCTCACACAATATTGTCCATAACCGGACACCACTATTTCACTACTTGATTAATATGTGGAATTTGGGTCTCCTCACAATAAGTGTTAACACAAAAGGAAAAATCGAATCTCAAATTTATGAGTTCCCTTTGTCCAATCAAAAGCCTGAAATACATTATATTTTATTCAAATTTCCAAGCCAATTCTTAAAGTAGACATATTATATTTTAAATTTTATTCTAGGAATATTATATAACATAATACAATTAATTACATTCAAAATTACTATTCAGATATCCTCATCCCTTTGATTTCAAATTATTCTCAGTTATTCTCATTGTCTCATCATACATCCATATGATGTTAATGCCATAACTCATGTATTAATTCATTAATCATTTATGATACAAAAAAAATATGGAATTATTTGTTGAAATTCAATTTGTGGTCCCACATTAAACCAATCAAACCATCTCTCATGCTCTCACCTAAAAAATAGGACACCCCTAATCCAAATAATGATTAAATCTTTTCAATTTCATCCCATGCTTGGTAAAAAATCAGAGACTCTATGAAACAGTAAAATATAAATCTCAGATATTTGGGGTTAAATGGAACATGAACATTTGGATTCACTTAATCATAAAATCAAAAAATACATATCTATTGTCTTTTGAATTATATGATCATACCCATGAACTTATGAAAAAATATTCAAACCTCTATTGTATAATAGATATGGAAATTATACCCAATAGACATCATGAAATCTCAATCCCTAATTATTCATGACTCACTAGAATATAATCCTCATAAAATAGCTAAACTTTTCATCAATAACGAAGGTCACACCCTTCGACTTGAAAATCTTAAACTTTAAACCAAATATATTAGCTTATATCAATCTTAAATGACCACATAAATTTGTTGTCTTCCTGAAATTCATTTTTCTATTTAATTTTCATGATCATCTATCCCATGTAACATCTTTTCTAGAACAACACCTTCATCATTTGTTCTACAACTGCAAAATTATTTTTCATGTTTCGTCTAAAACGTAAGTCTATTTTCCCATATTTTCATGCCCCAGAAAATCCACCAAGTTTTCATTACAGAATCCCACCAGTCCCTATCTAGCAGAAAATTGCTAACCGATTCACTATTATATGATATAACGCATAGGAAATGTATTATAGATTTATCGAATCCAAAATTAATTGTTGTACATTCTCATACCACACAGCCTGTTAAACTATCCCATAATCAAAGAGTCAAATCCCATTATAATTAGTCTCATGGGACTGAAAACTAACTATTCTCTATAACAAGTCAATTTTTTCTATGTTTAATCACCCTTATTTATCCTCATATAGAAACGGGAACCTAAAATATTCCATTTCTATTGCATGATCACCCAACTATAGAGGCATCATTCTAAAATCCAAATCATTTCCCCTATTCTAACTACAAAAATACAGTTATTACAAAAAATATATATTTCTACGTATCATATGGGACCTTACATTGATTTACTACTTTGTTACCCAATGTAATCAATGTTTTTTCCTCACAAATAACCTAGTAATATCCTTTCTTACATCCTATATACATAGTTTTACCACAAATTCACCATAGACAACCTGAAGATTCTACCCTTTATAATATATATTTAGATGTAACATATCTAGGATAACCCACACCAATGTTACCCTCATAAATTTAATCTTATCTATATAACTAAACATACCTATTCTGATCCATATCTCAAATGAAATATGCACTCCCTCCCTACATGTAGGAAACAACACGTATACATCCTAACATATAAGACCCACCTATATATTCTCATCCTAGGTGTCACATGGAAACCCATACATCCACCTACACACTCAATGGTAACACATGTATGCATACCTGTATATAGTGTATCATGCCAATAGATTTTACAATAGAGAACTAATTATCTTTGATACAAGTTTATCTCCTCAATAATAACAATCTCAAACTGCTGCACATCGGGCCATCACAAATGAGAAATATAACCACTATGATCACAATCTCATCTATTTGTACATATACATATAAAAACCTCAGCCTATAAAGATTCATGCATATTAATGCATTGTAAAGTGGTTTAGTTAAATATAATTGAGACAATAATCTTTATTAGAAAAAAATCATATTTATAATTCACGCATTAAATATCTGATCATAATTTGTTTCAAAAATAGCACCCCAAACATCCTCTAGGGGTCTACATCTAAGGCTAAAAATTCATATATTGACCTTCCTAGGGTCTCTATGGAATCTATACCCAAATGGAATATATATATATCATCATAGAAAATATCCCCATAGATACACATGAACAATATTCAAAACTAAAATATTCCATGGTCCGGAAAAGTAGAACATAATTCATGTTTTACATGAGAACACCATATAATCTTTTACAAAAGATATAATTTTCGTGAACCCCATCATCAATGATATAAATCACACATCTTATTGTTTATTTTTGGTGAATAATACATTCTAAAAATTAATGATGGACATTATCCAAATACCAATCGTCCAAGAGAAAACATTCCAAATTTTATTCTCCTTACAATGAGAGAAGGGTCGATAATCATGTTGCACATAACACATAAAAAGAAATACCCTTGTGCATCATAATGGTAAGAATTTATACAATCAAAAGACTTGAATCTTTTAAATGAAATCCAATAAGATTGATAACCTTTGATTTTTATCACGAAGGGGGTTCATGATGCACCAATCAAATATCCATTACATTCTTCCACACATTCCTATATTAATTTTGTTTAATCTCCAAAAATATTTAGGTAAAATAAAACCCCCAAACACACATTGATATTAGTATAATTAAATATAGAATAACACATTATGATTCCCCCATCATAAGATCACTGAATAATTTTCATACTTATGTTTCACATGAACATATGTTCTCCTCAGCATATTACAGAGGATGCTGACCTGTTCTGTGGGTCTATGGTAGTACCATGGGAAGAAAATACCCATATACTAGAGTCTAAAATAAATGATAAAATTAATAAAACATCATCCATGTTATTAAATGAATAATCTATGGTCCTTTTTTCAATTTTCAGAAAAACAATTAGGGTTCTAGTGGGAACCCTCACCTCTTCCATGGAATTCATGAAACCAAACACCATCCAACAAATTTAAAATTCAGCAAGACAAAATCCAAAACAAAATTGATTTGGGAAGCCACATGAACGTCACGTCACAATCGAGCTGAGCCACATTAGAAAATCTTCAGCATCTTCATCAACTTCAACAATGTCTCTTTAATGTCATCATCATCCTTAAATGGGATTCATTATCCAGTGAGAGTGGGTCAAAGTGAAGAACATGAATTACCATTTACAAAAAAAATTATTATGATTAAATCATATCCTTGAACTTGTGTAGAAATAGAATCTAACCTACAAAAATGACCACCAACATCGATCCTCATTGAGCCATCACAGACATAAAATTCCATAAATGATGTACATCCAAACACAACATCACAAGGAACATTAAAATTGCAACTCTATAGAGAAACACCACCGAAGACGAAGGGTCCACCACAAACAAATGAAGAGAAAACTCCCTCATCACGAATTTTGGGATCATCACACACAACAGAAACACAATTACAAAAAAATAATGACACCATTGTGCCAAAACAAACTAGCTTATAGGGTGATCTGTAGAAAAATAATAAATGATGTGGAGATGATGAAGTTTTGTGACATAAGAAAAACAACTATGGAACCAAACCCCCACAATAAGAAATGAAAATAATATGGAAAAAAAGTTAAAAAAATATTAGAAAAAATAAGAATGAATCTCATACATGATAAAAAAACATCCATAAAATTCTACCATTGAATGACCATTAAAAATATTGAATGAACCCCTATGGATATTGTACCCCCCACCAAATCCTTATAAGTGAATCATGATCGCATAGAATAATCTTGTCACCACAAACATTAATGATTTTCCAACACCACTAAATTGCTAGAAGAACCTTCTCTTAGATGAGAGAATACTGCCAGAGATGCCACATGAAATGGATTAGTTCAAAATCTGCCTCTAAGAGAATTCATCTTAACTAGAAATGAAATAGGAAAAGTGAAGGTAGTTGATGTCACATAATGGATGCATAACATAGAATAATAAGAGGAAACATGAATACAATGGGAGCGAGAAGAAACCACAAAGGGGGAAATCCATTGATGCAGAAAAAGTACACATAAAAATACCACAGAATAGTATGAATTCCAACAGGTGAAACACAACCCTGAAAATCCACATGAATTAGAAAGAAGAGACAACGAACAAAAGTCAATACCATAGAAGGGTGTCATATGATAGCCCCTAGGGAGAAGGGAAAAATCCTTCTCCCAAAATTATCTTGCCTAATGATATTATATATGAAATGGAATGAATATAGATATTAAATGAATCAATTATAAATATCCTGATAACTGAAATAATTAAAAAATGAAATACAGAAGGATGATTCTCAAAATATAATTACCACCAATGAGGAAGATCACATATACACATAATTAAAATGAATAAAACTATAATAATGATTGACTAGTTCCTTAACATATTCCTCATATAACTGTTGAGTCCACCCAATCCGATCTATCTAAATGATGAAATCTAGTATCTCTTTTGAACATAAAACTATGATATATAAGGTATTATTTGGTAGTCAAGTACCATACAGAATATAGTAGGGTGTGAGTGAACCATAATAGGACCCCACCAACACAATATCATAAATAACTAACAAATAATGTGAACATGTGTAATATTATTTGAATCCAATAGAAAAATGGTTTTGGTCAACCATAAATAAATAAATAATTTTTATCCCTCAATCTAGAATACCTATCAAGTTAAACGAAAACCATATTTATCAAGAGTTGAGGGGAATCTAATCATCATATGAAATCATTCCTACCAATATAATCCCCAATAAAAATTCATAGGAGGGATACATATGGAATATTATATTTAAAAACTATAAATAAATTATATGATTCATAGGAAAACAAGTTGTAAGTGTTAGGGGTAACAAAATATTCACTCACATAATGGGATATTCCATATATTTGGTCTCATGGTTGATTCCCTTGATTCAAGGGAAATCGAATGTATGTGAGTTTTAGGATCAAATTCGTGTTCCCTATAATCTCGAGAAACCATAAAAACTCAAAGGCCATGTCATTACATCCAATGAAATTGATCTCAAAAAAATATGACGTATATCACTACTAGGAAAAAATTTCACGTATCCCCAAATATGGATCCAAAAAATGAATCTAGGGCTTCACAATTGAGGTGAGATCTTAATTATATGAGAACATGATAATAATTACAAATTGTACCACATTCCATTCCCAAGATAATATCATAGAAAATCAAAATTTCATATCTGTCCCGATAGAATGAACCTAGGATATTGTCATAGAAATATCATGAATGATGATATATTCAGGTTGGAAAAGTACCCAACTCCAAAAACACATGTTTCGTCATTGAGTTGTGTTCAATGTGACACCCAAAATAATTACTACCAATTTTTTATACACTCCTATTGGTTTAAGATATTTTTTGTGAACCCACTGGGGTCCCAAAGGACACAATGTAGTTAGGATAACCGTCATATGTCCTACCATATAAATTTTTTCTCTCAGTTCGGTATGCTTTACTCAGTGGACTAACATCCTTTAGAATCATTAGTTTCTCATTGAGGCCTACCATGACTCATAAGAAAGTCTCTCTTGGATGAAAACCATTAGACCGTCATATTTCCAAGTCAATATAGTTTGTTACAACAACCAATCCCAACCATTAATATCATTAGGGTACCCACCAATTTCATCATGTATTACTGGTAAAAGAACACTCTCTACATGATCATAAAAAATACAAGGACTCTAGGGCATCTCATGGTCCATTACAACCCTCTATGGAAACATATTCCCAAGATATCACTTCCCTCTACTTAGAGGTCCCTAAGGAACTTTTACTATGGGAAAATACACTTTCAAAATATTTTTAATCATTTAAAATGTCCCCAATACTCAGGGTATTGATATATAATTTTTGAATTTCCCATCAACAATCGAGTCAATCATGCTAGTTCACAACGGTCGTATGTGAACTTTGGAATATTGTCTAATTTAAATAATCTAATTTAAATTTAAAAATCATTCAATCAAAAGGGTGAATCATAAACTGGGAAAAGATGAATGTTATCACATGAATTTCTAAGAAGTCATCATACTAAGGGATATGTATTAGAGAATACATACATCAAATTCTATGAAATTACATTTTCTATCCACTACGCTATAGATCTTTCCCAAGATCATCAATGATCAACATGGTATCATCTAATCACTCGAGTGAAAAAATATCATCACAATATCCCAATTAATTAATTATAATAAAAAATAGTTATGTCATGAATAAAAATTAATATTAATACATTTATTTTTATTATAAAATTTAATTCAATTGTACATAATGCAATAATTGTAACAAGATGATCCAGTCACAGTAAGACTATGATCAGTAACAAGCTGAATCCTTTTGGAAATATTCTAACATAACACTTCTAAAATACCTATAATCCATAATCCATCCACATATAAATATAATTAATTTATTACAATATTATAATAATTCGTCATATGGTTATGTACCTTCAATAATATAACATGTGAAAACATCTATATACAATTTCAAAACATGCTCTACACTAGATGAGAACAACCCTCACAATAAATGGCTTATGTCGCCATTATTTAATGTAATTAGAATCATGACTTAAATAGGTCACCTAATATAAGATTAATCCTTGGATAATATATCATCCACCGAATCTTGTACTCCCCCACATGACCAGAAAGGGTACGTTACGGGACATCAAGTGCACCTCCATATTTTCCAGAGGCTGTAGACTAACAGCCCATGTGTTAATGGTATATTGGAGAGACTATACCCACTTTTTATGAAGTGTAATTTTACGATAAAAACATTATAATAAATCCAAGACAATCATAGAGAAACAATATTGAAGCCAACAACAAAAACCAACTGAATAATCAAATAAATCATAACGAATAATTTAATGACTTGATAGAAAGAAACTAAATGTTATCCAATATCAATTTAATAAAAATACTATAATAATCAAATAAAATACACAATTTCATGGTTCCTAGTAACCATTACGTACCCATCTCTAAACTCCATCCCACCTAAAAAAAGAAATAAAAATCATGTTCTTATTCCCTTATTCAAACATGCATCCATAAAATCTGCTCTAGTGTGAAATGGTGGCCCGAATAGGGTGTGAGTATAACTCAGTTTTTCAACACCACTATTTCAATGTAAACCATTCTGATAATATGTGTAAGTAATAAAATGAATAACTAGTATATTAATTTAATTTATCAATTAATTAAATAAAACAGTAACCTTCATTAGCACCATGCTGGAATAACTATGAGCATGTCTTATGACTATGCCAATAACAACTATATATCAATGGTAAAAAAAATTATATGTATCTATGTACTAATATATCTGAGTATGTCTTACAAATGTTAAACACCATCACATATCCTTGGTATAGTCACAATAACAATCTGGGTCAAATCCCTATAAGCATTGCAACATCAGACTAGGCATAGCATGCTCCCTATAAGAATTAATGCATTGAATGGGCTGAGACCGCCCACTGTCATCATTAATGTATATACCTACGCAAGTTCCTAGGCTTATCCCATTTAATAAAAATCTCCACATGGGACAAAATTCTTAGCATATAACATGGATATTAACATATATTGTCATATATCTTAATGATTGATTATGATATTTTCAATGATTCATTCATATTCAACATGGAAATTCAATTCATAATTTATTAACAATTATATCAGAAAAAATAAACCACAATTTATGGGTTCAATAACATGAAATCACCCGATGTATCATTCCATTCTAAACATAATATAAGAAATTAGAAAATTAAAAATTTATTGGAATCCAATGGAGTTCAAGGTATAATCTCATTTAATCATTTAATTAATTTGGATGCACATTTATTTTCTCTGATGAAAATATTTCCTAGACACAAATAAAATAGATCCATTTGGTAGTTATTTAAACCCTCTACATTTAATGGAATATCCAAATGATCATTTCCAATGGCTGACACCCACAAGGAAGATGGTTAGGATGATTGTAAAGAGGTTCCTAGATCAAAATATATCATGAAAAATACCAACAACGTAATTGGACAAGGGATTTGTTGACAACGGGTTATAGAAGAATAAAGAGAAGGAATAATCCAAAAAAGGAGATTACCATGGATTGATCATGTTAAAAAGACATCTAAAGGGTGTTTGGAACTTCAAAATAGACTAGATAATTCACTGGGGTATAGAGGACAAGATTTGATGATGATCGGAAATAAAATTCACCACATAGAAACCCGGGAGCTACTATTTGGGCATTTACATGGTGTGTAATTCAATTATAGGTCATTTAAATATTCTTCATGGTGTCTGGAAAAACATCCATCAACTCAGCTTCATTTTATTAAAACCCATAAATAATTACATTCCATTTAATCACTTTACAAACAGTGGAAATGTTCTTAAGTTGAGTTCTTATCCCCCTTTCCAATTAATGATTGTTAACTTACCATGAACACATTTTAACATTTAACCCATTTATAAAATTTCTATAATAACTAAAAAATCATAAATCTCTAATCATTAGGTAAATTTCATCAATAATGGATCCCTGTCACAAAAAAAATACTTTTACACTAAGGATAAAATGAAGGAACAGAGAGATACACACCTAGAAAAATGTAGGGATTTCAAAACCACTATAATATACAAAAAAACTCATCCATGAACTGCTCTAAATATAATAGTGCAGTCTTGGTAAAAAAACTCTATCCATTAGGTTAGAATATCATACTCCATTTCCCAAGCATCATTCTGAACTTTCCAATACTTCTGATGCAGTAAAACCCAAGGCATAGCCCAGACCAAATGACATTTTTCACTACCATCCATAACCCGTTTCAAATTCTTCTCAATGGATACATTATAAAAAAGCTCAACTTTTAATATATCTATCACATTGAAAGGGTCTCGATAATATCATCATAATTGTGACATAGGGACGTCATTATTCATGGCACTATAACACTATGTAACGGATAAAAGATACACCACTAGAACGACCCTTGAAACAATATCAAAAGGCTCGACAATCCTGGGAACTAGCGTACCATGTTTCAGGATACGTCATTGCCCCAATTTTGGCCAGACTAGATGGAAAACATGTTGACCATCATTAAATTCCGTATGTCATCTATGATGACTAGAAAATGATTTATGTATTATCTTCATGGTCACAAACTTCATTCTAATCAACTGAACTAGTTCAGAAGTCTCGATCATGAGACTATCCCAAACAAGTTTTGTCTCACCTACCACGATCCAATAAAGTGTAAAAAAAATTAACCATCTATATAATTATTTAAATGTTTCCATTTTTATACATTCCAAGAAGCTATTTCTTTATGGAAACTCCACATGTTCCATATTTTTTTCCTATAAACCACAAAAATTCAAAACACATGCTCGAAGAATATCCTACAAAAAATGAATAGTCTTCTTAGATTTACCATAATCCTGTGGTTGATAGGATATTTTTAGAATAACATGCGATACCAGGGTTTTTTAAAGACCCTTCCAGAAAAGAAATGTGAAATGAGGATCTCTATCTAAAATGATAATCCTCTGAATACCATGCAACAGAACCACATCATGTATGTATGGATTTCTTAGATCATGAACTATGATGGTTTCCTTAATATGTAAAGATGTTTCTATATAATTTATTAGTTCCACAATAACCCATATAACATCATTCATACATTTTATTTTTATAAAATCTATCATGACTTCATCCGATTTCAACTCTTGAATGGGTACAGTTTACATAATCATAGTTATCCATTGATGCTTGGATTTCACCTATTGAAAAGTGATACATCTTTCCACAATGAATTCAACCTTCTTCTAAATTATTGAACACCAATAATGTCAATAGTGATCACGATAAAAAAATTTAAACTAGGATTTACCGCCTATATAGAAGCATGAAAATCCCTAATCCCCACCTCACTCAAGCCCAAAAGAACCCATACTCAGCCACAAAAAAGAATATTATTGAAACTTTTGAGAGACCATCATTTTTCCATCTCCCCACCATATAATCATCATCTTTTAACTTATCCCTATTGATAAAAAATCTACTAGGTCTTAATATAGTCCAAAATAATGGGTATAACTGATGTCGATGAGAGATCTACGCACCCATATGATTCCTAAACATCTAGATTCATGTCATAAAAGAGGGCCATTAATCTCCACTCATCACCAAACTCTCAATCTAACTCCATCTGATTTGTTTAGCTCAATTCCTCATAAATAACGCTTCCCTTTCCTCCTATATAATACAAATTAATTCTTATACACAATAGATAAATGTCCCACACCCTCTTAAAAATGTTATGGTCCTTCTGATAAAAGATGTACCTAAGGATCTTTTTATCTATATATACCATATATCTCTCACCCATGTGATAGTATCTCTAACATCTCTTGTATTATAAAATATCCACTAACTCCTGATCTTGAGTAGGATAATTACTCTTTTGAGGTCTCAACATTCAAAATCCATAAGAAACCATATTATCCTCCTATATTAGAAAATATCTGATTCCAACTCTCTATGGGTCATTGAACATGGTATATGCATTACCAAAAATATGTAAAGTGGGGACTGGTGCTGAGGATATCCTTACATTTATCTCTCAAAATTATTTCTCAAAGGAACCAGACCAAACTAACATCAATCCTTTCTAGGATATCCAAGACATTTACTTTTCCAATTGCAATAATTCGTGGATAAAATGTAATTAAAAACAAACCAAAACCCAAATAAATAAAATTCGATGATGTTTTTTGGTTGAAACATATATATCATGACTTTTTCCATCCATATGACCTAAAAAAATATTTCCTTTGAGATGAAATGGCACGTGATGTGCACTTCATTTATCTGGAAACTACATTTGGTTATCTTGGTGTAAAGAGGATACTATCTCACTGTAACATGGATGATATCATGATGTTTGGGATGCTCAACGATTGACTAGAGTTCAATAAAATAACGATGATGATAACCACCGAAAATTTATTCAAAAATGGAGGATAGATCCTATTAAATAAGTCCATGAATACAATATGAACTTTAGTCACACCTATAAACATCTCTACGAATTCATACAATCCATAACTACTCCTAAAATATGTTTGATATATGTTAAATAGTCTCATAATTAACTGATGATATCCAGATCTCAATCCAATCAGGGAGAATATAATAACACCACTTAATTTTTGGAAAAAATAGTCCATGAATAGAAGAGGATAACAATTCTCAATGTCATATTGTTTAACATCCTATAATCCTCACATAAACACAAATATCCTCCAACCTTTTGATGAAGATAACTAGATAACCCTAGTAAAATGTACACATCTGTATGAACCCTTTTGATTATAGATCAACCAATAATACCATCATCCTATGAATCACTTTTGGTTACATTCCATATGGTTGGATAAAAATTAGATATATTGTTGTCACTTACTTGATTGTGAACTCAATGTATTTCTATATCGGTAAGCCATAGGAAACATCACAGAAAACATCCAAGAAATGGGCAACCATTGGATGAAAAGTTCACAAATACATTCCAAAATTAATTATAGAAATATAGAATATATGAGCCATCAGAGAATCCAATCTACACTAAATTGGTCATGTATAACCAACTAGATGATCCCACTCACCCTAGTGATAATTGATCATTCCTTCTAGTAATTGGAATGTAATTATTCTCCTGTAATAGTCAATATGATCATTGTATAAAAATAAACTATCCATACAAAGAATCAAGTTAAAATATTTCATTTCTATCAAGAATGGTTCCGTAAATAAATAGTAACCACCAATCTCTAGAAAACATTATTTTTAATGCTTTATATATACTAACCTTTCTTCAAATATTGTTTCAATAGATAAAACTCCATCCATTATTTCCACATCCAATCCCAAAAGGATTTAAAAAATATTATCTAGGAAAGAGACTGATTATCCCATATGAAGAAATAAATCTAAGGTAAATTATATAATAATTGTACCTTCAATGATAGATGATCATGTATCAACATTAGCTAGAGTATTCTTCAAAATGTGCAACTAACTTGTCCTTATTCCATAGGCTCTAGTCAGAATACTCTATGTTATTTCCATTACTTGGTATGGTTTCTCATGCATTGGGTTACCATGTCCTATTCCATATCCTAGGTTGCATGTGGAAACCCAACTACCCTCTTTCTGATGTGTAGTTGAGACCTTTCCTAATTCTGGTGCTAGCCTTGATCCACAACCCCTAGTCTCCTATAGATCTTTTGAAAAAACCACTGATGATGACCCAATCGGCAATAAAAAGGACAAATGAAATTGTGGTAATGACACCACAATTTCTTGTGACAAAATATTCCACATTGATATCACCTGAATGGAACATGATCTTGAGATGTAGTCCACTTCCTTGACTTGAATGCCCACTACTTCTCAGGTGGAAACTATTATAATAATTATTCTTAACACTCGATGTATAACACCTTGAATTTCTTACTGTTATATAATTGTAATTTACCAGATCCTCTTTTAAATTCCTTTCCATGAGAAGATCCTGATATATCACATGTTTAGAGATGCTTAAATGGAAAATGCTCAAATGCGACCTGGACTCATATTAAAGACCACCTTGGAAACATATGTCCCTAAATATCTTATCAGCTACAAAATATGGAGAAATGAAATGTACGTCGTTAAAATATATAGCATAGTCCAACATGGACAAACCGTCCTACATTATAATCATGAACTCCAAACCATTTTCATCCCTAAAGGTATTGGGATATAAATGGATCTGCAACTTCATCTTAATTACCTTCAAAGATAGATCATTCTATATCCCATCTAAATCCAGAATATTCCACCAACATTTGGTAGGTCCACGAAGGAAATACACGTAAATATTAACTCTACTATCTATGAGTATCTCAAGATGCATGATTATTTTCAAGACTAACCTGATCCAGAACTCGTCTGGTTGGTCCCCCTTCCACAGTAAACACAGTAGGATGATAAAGATAAAACTCTTTTACCTATAGAGACATCAATTGAATGATAAAAATAGTATCCCTTTCCATATATATCGCGTCCCTTAGGAATCTATCCTGAAAATGAATACTCATATGCTACCCATGAACTATAGGTTGTTATTTTTCAACTACATTATGAGTTTTCATATTTACACTGTATGGGATCTCAAGTCGAAGAAGAAAATGATACATTTTATCTATAATGAAAATGAACACTTTTGAGAACTTACTAGAAACAAGGATAAGGTAGCATGTGATTTTCACAAAGAAAAACTAAATATTTTTCTCACTAGACATGGATTAAAATTATTTATCTTGACATGGAAACTCATTTCATATATCTTGTGAAATATATATCTCATATTATAGTTCAATAAAAATTTATATATTACATGAAAAATAAATGTGCCCCTATCATGAGAAATTGGAGTCAATATATACATATATTCCATTGATGAAGAATATAATAAAATCTCCCACTATTCATGGTCATGAGTACAAAAATGAAGATAAAATAACACATAAAACAATAACCTCACACAACATGCGAATCATCCAAAGTTAAATAACATCAACTGTATCATCAAAAATCACAGACAACAATCCCATCCCATGGAAATCGTATTTTATCTCATACGAGGGTAAAATACTCCCATGTACATGCTCTGTACTATGCATCGACACATCATAGGATTCTTCCTACCTTTCCCAAATAGTAAGTAAAAATAAAATGAAACCTTATTCTCTTAAAACAATTTTCAATGTCCCTCAATCTTGCACATTCTCATATGTCTAGAAAGGGTTAGTTACCATACCTCAAGAAAAAATCCCCATATTTTAGAGGCTTTTGAATAGTATTTTGGATGTTTGAAGTATAATGGGGTGATTATACCCCATTGGTATGAATTTTTAATTTAGAAGAAAATGATCAAAATAAAAAATAAATAATCAGAGTAGAAAAATGCATAAGACAAAAATTGAAACCAAATAAAAATAAAATAAATATTATTGAATAATGTAATTACAAGCTGAAATATATCTAAATATGATAAATTGAAATATTTCAAAAATGATAAAGGAATTAATTAACAGAAAACAATTCATGGGTCTCGATGCCCATGTCGACACCATATATAAACTCCATCATAAAAAATAATCAATAAAAACAAAGGCCTTATTCCCATATCCAAACATGAAACCACTAAATCTTCTTGGGAAACAAACAATAACAAAAAAAGTGTGTGAATTTAACTCAGTAGGTCAACACCACCGTATCTAAATAAACTAATCTGGTTTGAAATGTGTGCTATAAATTTTAAATAGGTGTATTAAATTAACTCAAAAATTAAAAAATTTTGAATAATAAATTGCATCAAAACTACAACCAAATAACTCTCTTCCTGTCTTACAACCACACCAATAACAACTAAAGAACCAATGTAAACAAACTACTTCGTCTCCATGTTAGAATATATCTGATCATTTCATATAACCATCAAAACACCACCATATAAGTATAGTATAGTCACAACAACAATGTAGGTCAATGCCTAATAACCATTAGATCACTTCACAAGGAATTGATCACTATATATAAGAAATATATCATGGATTGGGCCAAGCCTTATTAATATCATAATTACAACAAATACATGTGATTGTTCCTAGGCTAAGACGATTATATAGGAATCTCATTATAGAACTGAATGTTTGTCATACAACATGGATATCACAATATCACATCTTATATCTCTATGGTTATTTATGTTAATTTCCCTAATTAATATTGTAACACCCCAAGTTTCCATGGTATGCTTCTCTTTGAATAATACAGTAGTGTGTGTTGTACGCAACTTCGATTTCTAACACACACCACAACCAATCAAACTAGCCATTATGAATAGTAATACCCACTTTTTGAAATTTTTTAAATTTTATATTTCAAAATAGACATCATTTTTGGTTTCAGAATATTGAAATTAGCTTAGGGTGAAATTTTTGGTACATTTTTGATAACTTTCATATTTTGATGAATAGTGAAAATTACTAAATTTTAATTAAAAACAACTTTTTTAATCGAAATAATTAATAGTGATGAATTATGAATTTGAGTGGTTTTAAAGTATATTTAGAATATATTTTTACCATTTAATACAATTTTGGTCATTGGATGTAATTTCACATTTAAACCAGACATAAACAAGTGTCATTCTTTTGATAGTTATTATTTCTTAAAAACAGACTTTTTGTTTTGACAACAGAAATTAATTTTAAATTAATTTATACCAGTTTTATGTTATTAATTTAGAAAAATATATTCCATATTTAGAATCAGGAGGTCCAAATTGTGTAAATAGGTAACTTTTATTTTTATATATTTTGAATAATTACTTCGGTAAATATTTTATTTACCATGGTTAAAGGAAAAATCTGGTAATTAAGGGTAACAAAATAATATTATAATAATATTAATTTACCCTAAAACGTGTCCTACCACTATTGGATGATACATGTATGACTATTTTCATCTTTAGGTCGATTTTGGGACCCCATGCCACAACTTGTAGGTGATAAGGACACTTTATATTAATTTAGTTAAAGTAAATACAAAAATGAGATAAGCATATATCTTTTGGAAAAACAATTTTTATATAGGGTTATGTATGTTATATTTTCCACTATAAATATTAATTATAAATATAAAAGGACTTCCTACATAATGGTATTTTATTTATTATTTTTAGACATTTAATAATTAAATTTATCTTTGACACAATAATGATGCAGTATTTTCCTTATTAATGATAGAATCAAATAATTGGTATTATAAATGTTAAAATAAATAAAATTTTAAATTTGTTATCAAATCTACGAATTTTATTGGTTAATATGACATTTTGGGATTTTTTAAATGAATTTTTTTCGAATTAATAATGTTTTTATGACTTTAACAAAAATCAATTATTGAATAGTGTCAAAATTGACATCAATGAGTTTTTCAAACAAATACTATATTATTAATTGATATTATATTCCTAAAAATATAATGTTCGACAAAAGGACTTATATCATGATAGGTGTATCATTAATGGACCACATTGGGGTCTCCTGTATGTATATAATAATTTTATTAACTATATAATATAAAAATACAAAGTGACATGGTATTTGTCAAACTAATTAACTAACAATTAAAACTAAAAGATACGGTTAATATAGTTACCCAAACCAATATAAAATAAATTTTATGATAGGATTTATACCCATACCCACCATAAACTCTAAATAATCCACTTTTGATCCATTAGAAACCGAATATAAATTTATTATAAAATAATATTTCTAGCTTTTCCTAAGGTGCCCCTCACCCCTCTTATAAAAGGGCACTCCCCCTTCTCTAAAATTCATACCCTCAAAGCCTTTTGGTTCGGCCAAACCCTGACCAAATATTCTCTCAAATTACCTAAATTCAACCAAGAGTCCTTATTTTGATCATAATTACAACATAATGAGCCCTTTTGATCAAATTAAAAGGAAGAACCCGAAGTAGAGGTGATGTTTTCACCACCCTCTTTCAAGTTCCTTTCTTATTCCACTTATTCTTTCTTTGTTATTTACATTCTAAAATAATAACTCTATTATATTCTATATACTATGATGTTATTATAAATATGGTATAACCATATTCAGTATTTTATCCATCCCTTGAATGACATGTCACCATACGTGCGTACGTACGACTTACCGTCTCCATGTCAGGGTGTAATTGTTATTCAATAAATTATTATTTGGATGGGTATAAAAATGATGTGTAATTCATGTAAATAATAAATATAACATGATAATGATTCTTTATATATGATACACCATCCAATTATATATTATTTTAATATAAAAAAAATGATATTATCACTCGTGCGTACGTACGGACTACCGTCTCCACGAACGCGATGAGATTCATTCCCTATCGTATCCATTCAAGAATAATTTTCATTAGATGGTTAAAAATAATGTTTAAATACATAATTTAATTCTGTATATGAATATGATACAATCTATCCATAACAAACACATCTTATGTAAAAATTCATATAAAAGAAAATGAATCAGTTAACACCCGAAACAACGATAATACAAAGATATTATTAACAAAGCAATGTTAAAAGATCATATATGATATCATATTAATGTATATGATTATTGTATAATTTAATAACAATTATTTCACAATTATAAAAGAGTTTAACCTACCCTCAACCATGTAAAAGTACATGG
This sequence comes from Viscum album, assembly GCA_963277665.1. NCBI lineage: Eukaryota > Viridiplantae > Streptophyta > Magnoliopsida > Santalales > Viscaceae > Viscum > Viscum album. The sequence continues at coordinate 1,987,396,853 of OY728122.1, forward strand.
TAATGGATTATTTAACAATCCCTTCATTATCCGAGTTTGTTTAAATGTAATTATCTACTGGGACCCATTTATCATCCACATCGATATTTCTTAAAAAATTATTTAAAATAATTCTTACTATTTTAAAGACTATGGGTTAAAGTCATTTATACCCTTTTTGACATTTTATAAGATGTTTATAAAGGAATCTTTCCGTCTTTTTCCAAACAAGGTCATTTTTAACCTTTTCGACATAATTAAGGTCAGAATGTATTTTTTAAATTATACGGCGGGTGCGGCTATTTTTTGCCGTTATAAAATCATCTACGCTTCCATTAAAATATTATATGAATATTTTCAAAAAAAATTATTAATTATGTGACTTTTAGATGATTTCAAAATTAATATTTTATGAAATTGTGAAAGGTACTCTTTATCAAGATCAGAATATTAAATGTTTTAAAGATTTATCTTTTTAAATCTTTTTAATTAATGTCCATGTTTTCAAAATGATTTTAAGGATTTATTTAGACGGAAATGAATGTTTTGAAATAATATTTCTTTTCAAATGTTTCAAAGTGGTATGGGAATCTATGATTCAAAAACCTCTTTTAAATTACTTCCTTTATAAATGTTTGACTTTTAAATGATTCAAAAAAAGAGTTATTTCTCTAAAATAGTTTTGATTTCATCTATGTCAATATCCTTTGATGGAATTTAAGATTATTTAAGTTGAGTTATTGTGATACTAAACTTCCATATTTTATTGAAGTTTTTTTGATATGTTTGACTGTGGATGTGTTATTTTTATACCATTCATGGTTTATAGAGAAAGTATTGACATTTCGTATGCTGGTTTTAATATGAATGTTTATGTTATGTTTAAACATGTTCATATGAGGAATGAATTGGAATTAGAATGTGACAGGTGGATCCCTCTATAGCTCCTCAATGCATCAGTATGTCTCATGAGACAAACTTGTGTCTTGGCAGAAGTACTTGAAAAAGCTTATTTGTATTCTTGGCACAAGGCCTTGACTATATGGTTATGATAGTCTAGTATAATGCATTCTATCATTATGAAAGTGGTTATTGATATTTCATGTGATTATTCGACTACTAGAATATCCATGTGAGTAAGTAAATTGAATTATTTCAATTTATTTTTTCCATGTTATGTTGAAGTTGAAGTTTATAAGGCTTTGGTTTTAGATATAAATTGCCTTTAATATTTATGATTATTTAAGAACGTTTCCACTATATTTGTATTCTTAACGAGCATCTGATCTCACCCCTTTCAATGTTTTATTTTTACTAGGATGTGAAAAAGTATTTTATGAATGACCTGCAGGTATAATATGAGGGAATATAAATACAAGATTTTACTGTAGTTTTTCACTTTATCATGTAATGTAAGACTTATGAATGTAACTAGTGTTTCTAAGGCGTCTAAAATAATCGGTCTTTCGAGACTAGATCTTTTGAGATCATTCCAATCTTATGTAATAATGTATCCACTCTGGGTAACTGGGGTTGGGGTGTTATAGTTGGTATCAGAGGGAGGTTTAGTACAATCCTTGGAAGCTATATCTAGATAAAATCTGATTAGAGCACATAATTGTAAGATAGACTTTGATGATTGATATAAAATAACTTCCTAGAATTATAGTATTATCGAGATTTTGTGATTTTTCCAAGAAATACATCCCTCTCTGGATATGAGCAGGTAGAGGTGGCTCTGCCATAGGTGTACCTAGGGGTAACACTAGAAAACACCGCTTTGAGCTAGACTGGAATGGGAACTAGTGCACGAAAACGGGCCTTGCTGCACTCTTGGTTACGAAACTCCCCGGGGGATATGATTATGATAATTATCATTTTCATGAAAAATCATTATAAAGGGTTTATGAGTAAATACTTACTCAATTAAAATATTGTTATGATTATGGATTATATCCATAAACTGTTCAATTTACGTTAGGTATTTTACAAGTTTGGAATTATTCATTGCAATTCATAAAATGACCTAGTGTATGCCATTGTATATAAATGGTGCCCAGTAGAAGGAATGTAAACTCCAGTAATACATATGATCCATATAGTAAGAAGGATCATATAATCCAAGGTATTAGGCCAACATTTAGAAGGGAAGCAGTCTCTCATGTTTTCTCAACATATGAAGAAATAGTATCATGTGTTAATAAGATAAGTAACGAATTATCTGATTCATATGGAAATTAAGGGAAGCAAGAGAAGAAAAGGATGGAAGAGAGAGAGATAGATAAATGGAAGATAGAAAAGAAGAATTTTCCTCTATCTGATAACTATGGGAAGAAACACCCTGGAACTTGCCTGAAGGGAATGGGAGTTTGTTATAAGTGTGGAGAAAAAGGACATCAAGTACGTGATTGTAAGGGTAAGAAAAAGGTTTCAAATGTACAATGATTCATCTATAAAGAGTTGGGACACTATGAGAACCAATATCCAAATAATCAGAGTATGCCCCAAATATTCTATTGGATAATAATCAAGTTATGATACTAGATCATATGAGGAAAAATGACTAGTATTATTATGTTGTTATTATAAGATTTTTTCATTTGAGTGTTGTATCAACAATATACTGGTTATATGAATTATGTAGATAAATAAGGATTTTACTACCGTACTATTTTTTGAGGATTTGAGATTATATGGTTCTATAATAAGTGACTTAATAATGAGCTAAAATTTTTGTAAAATACATAGTTGAAGGAATGGTAATCCGTAATATTGTCCCAATACTGAGGTAGCAATTTTGGAATAAGTGACGGTTGATTTGAATAAATTATATTGGATATTCTTGACTACCTAGAAAGTGATTAATGGTTTTTCATTGTTGGAGTTTACAAAATTTTTGGATAGAAGTAGTATATACTGTATTCTATAAGGAATATGGGATAATGAATGTAATCAATCATGTTTTATGGAAATTCAGGATGTTGCGGTGTTTTAAAATAATATATGATGAAGGTGTTCACATGTTATTACGCAGGAAAAAGGATCTTCATTGTGTTTACCTTCCTTATAAATTTTGGACTGTGAGTTTGGATAGAAGAATTTTGGATAATTCTAGTTTGATATTATTTTTGGATTGCCATAAAAGGAAAACCTAGAGGTCGGGCGGCAACCCGTCGCATCCGGCAAGGCCGCGAGACATGAACCCACAACCGAAGGGAAACATAGGTGTATCACCTACACTGGTCCACGTGATGTCCTATATTGAATAATATAGTTTTTTTAAAGGAATGGTAGATGAATTGTAAATACATTTTTTTGGAACCCTATACGAATAGGATAAATGGAATATTTTTTTAGGTTTTATTATCATTTAGTGTGAAATATTAGTTTTTGGTAGAAATTAGTGAAAGGATGGAACTATACTTGTCAGGTATATATATGTATATATATATATATATTTATATTATTTTATTAGGAAATTAATTCTTTAAAATTGGGTAAGGGATCTTATAACTAAAAATTTGTTATCCTAAAACCTTATGTTTTGTTGAACCGATGATATTTTAAATCATCATAGATTGATGGCTTTGAGCCCCTTAATTATACAATTATTTGTGAATGATGACCTCAATCACTCCCTATAAATATTTTAATTTATCCTCTAATTATGTGTCTCTAACTACCACCAATGTTCTCCTAATGAAGATCATAATTTGTGGTGACCCTTTTATTTCTCTTTTTCTCTTATTAAGACTAAATTTTATAAACCCGATTTCGGATGTGGGTTTTCCCACAAATATATTTTCTATTTTCAACCTTTTATTTTCTAAGAACAATTTCAAATTGCAAAGACGAAATTTATTAAAGGAGGGTGGAATGTAACAACCCAAGCTTCCATGGTACGCTTCTCTTTGAATAATACAGTAGTGTGTGTTGTATGAAACTTTGAGTTGTAACCCACACCACAACCAATCAAACTAGCCATTATGAAGAGTAATACCCACTTTTTGAAATTTTATAAAATTTATCTATCAAAATCGACTTCATTTTTGGATTTGGAATATCTAAATTATCTTAGGGTGAATGTTTCGGTACTTTTCGGATAACTTTCATATTTTGATGAATAGTGAAAATTAGTAAATTTTAATTAAAAACAACTTTTTTAATCGAAATAATTAATAGTGATTAATTATGTATTTGAGTGGTTTCAAAGTATATTTAGAATATATTTTTACCATTGAATACAATTTTGGTCATTGGATGTAATTTCAAATTTAAGTAGGACATAAACAAGTGTCAATCTTTTGATAGTTATTATTTCATAAAAACACACTTTTTGTTTTGACAGCGGGAATTAATTTTAAATTAATTTCTTCCACTTATGTGTTTTGAATTTATGAAAATTGATTCCATATTTATAATAATGAGGTCATCAATGTTTAAATAGGTATCTTTTATTTTTAGACATTTTGAATAATTACTTCGGTAAATATTGTATTTACCATGGTTAAAGGGTAAATCCAGTAATTATGAGTAACAAAATAATATTATATTAATATTAATTTACCATAAAATGTGTCCTAACCCTATTGGTTGATACATTTCCTGCCATGGTAATATTTGGGTAGATTTTGGGACCCCATGGAGCCACTTCTAGGTGATAAGGACACTTTATATTAATTAAGTTATGAAAATACAAAAATTACATAATCATATATCTTTTAGAAAAACAATTTTTACATAGTGTTATGTATTTTATATTTTAGACTATAAATATTCATTATAAATATAAAAAGATTTCCTACATAATGGTATTATTTTTATAATTTTTAGACATTGAATAACTAAATTTATTTATGACACAATAATGATGCCGTATTTTCCTTATTAATAAATGAATCAAATAATTGGTATTATAAATGTTAAAATAAATATAATTTGAAATTTTTGATGACTTTCACGAATCATATTGGTTAATATGACATTTTTTTATTTCTGAAATGATTTTTTTTCGAATTTATAATATTTTTAAGACTTTAACAAAAATCAATTATTGAATAGTGTCAAAATTGACATAAATTAGTTTTTAAAACAAATATTATATTATTAATTGATATTATATTCCTAAAAATCTAAGGCTTGGCCAAAGGACTTATATCATGTTATTTGAATCATTAAGGGACCAATTTTGGGTCTCTTGGAAGTATATAGAATGTTTATTAACTATATAATATTAAAATACAAAGTGACATGGTAAATGTAAAACCAATTAACTAAGAGTTAAAACTAAAAGATATGGGAAATATAGTGACCCTAACCTGTCTAAAATCCATTGGATGAAAGAATTTAGACCCATACCCACCGTAAAATTTAGATAATCCAATTTGGAGCTATTAGAAACCAAATATGTATTTATTATAAAATAATATTTCTAGATTTTCCTAAGGTGGCCCTCTCCCCTCTTATAAAAGGGCACTCACCCTTCTATCATATTAGTACCCTCAAAGACTTTTAGTTCAGCCAAAACCTGAACAAATATTCTAAAACTTCACTCAATTCATCCTAGAAGAATTATTTTGATCATAAATCCAACATAAGGAGCCCTTTGGATCAAATCAAAAGAATGAACCTGAAGAAGAGGTAATGTTTTCACCACACTCTTTCAAGTTCCTTTTTTCTTCCACTTCTTTTTTCTTTGTTATTTCCATCCTAAAATAATAACTCTAGGATATTATATATGCTGTAATGTTATTATAAATATGGTACCAACATATTCAGTATTCTATCCATCCCTTGAATGACATGTCACCATACGTGCGTACATATGGCTTACCGTCTCCACGTCGTGGTGAAATTGTTATTCAATAAATTATTATTTGGATGGGTATAATAATGATTTGTAATAACTGTAAATAATAAATATAACATGATAATTGTTTTGTATACATGATTAAACATCCAATTATATATTATTTTAATATAAAAATAATGATATTATCACTCGTGCGTATGTACGGACTACCATCTTCACGAACGCGATGAGATTTATTCCCCATCGTTTCCATTCAAGAATAATTTTCATTTCATTGTTAAAAATTATATTTATAGACGTAATATCATTCTGGATATTAATAAGATACAAACTATCCATAAAAAACACAGCTTACATAACAAAGCATATAATGGAAATCGAATCAGTTAACACCCAAAACAACGATAATACAAAGATATTATTAACAAAGAAATGTTAAAAGATAATATATTATATCATATTAATGTATATGATTCTTGTATAATTTAATAACAATTATTTAACCATTATAAAGGAAGTTAACCTACCCTCAACCAAGGAAAAGTTCAAGGTAATGGTTTATTTCAGAATCTCTTCATTATCTGAGTTTGTTTATACATAATTATCTACTTGGACCCATTTATCATCCACATACATGTTTCTTAAAAATGTATTTCAAATTATTCATACTATTTTACAGACTATGGGTTAAATTCATCTATACCCTTGTCTTACTTTTTATAATATGTTTATAAAGGAATCTTTCCATCGCTTTCCAAACAAGGTCCTTTTTAACCTTTTCGACAGAATTAAGGTAAGAATGTATTTTTTAACTTATACGGCGGGTGCGGATATTTTCTTCCATTATAAAAACTTCGAAGCTTCCCTTACAAGCTTATATTATTATTTTCAAAGTAAATGTTTTAATTATAATAATTTGAAATGATTTCAAAATTAATATTTTAAGAAATTCTAAAAGGTACTCTTTATCAAGATCATAATTTTAAATGTTTTAAAGAATTATCTTTCTAAATCTTTTTAATTAATGTCCACGTTTTCAAAATGATTTTAATTATTTATTTATATGTAAATGAATGTTTTTAAATGATATTTCTTTTCCAATGTTTCAATGTGGTATGGGACACTTTGATTAAAAAATCTCTATTAAATTGCTTCCTTTATAAAAGTGTTAATTTTAAATGATTTCAAAAAATAGATATTTCTCTCAAATAGTTTTGATTTCATCTATGTCATCATCCTTTGATGGATTTTAAGCTTATTTGAAGTTGATTTATTATGATACAGAAATTCCATATTGTATTTACGGTTTTGTAATATATTTGACAATGGATGTGTTATTTTTATACCATTCAAGGTTTATGGAGAAAGTATTGACATTTCATACGCTAGTTTTAATATGAATGATTATGTCATGTTTAAACCTGTTCATATGAAAAATGCATTGGACATAGTAAGTGACGGGTGTAGCCCTCTATAGCTCCCCGATGCATCTGTAGGTCTCATGAGACAAACTAGAGTCTTGGCACAAGGCCTTAACAAAATCTTATTTCTAGTCTTGGCACAAGGCCTTTACTATGTGGTTATGATAGTATGGCATTATGAATTCCATCATTATGAAAGTGGTTATTGATATTTCATGTGATTATTCGACTAGTAGAATATTCATTTGTATTAGTAAATGACATTATTTCAATTTATTCTTTCCATGTTATACTGAAGTATAAGTTTATAGGGATTTTGTTTTAATTATACATTGACTTAAATGTTTATGTTTATTTAAGAATGTTTCCGCTATATTGTGATCCTTACTGAGAATCTGAGCTCACCCCTATCAATTTTTATTTTTTGCAAGATGTGAAGAAGTACTTTATGAAAGACCTTCATGGATAGTATGAGGGAATATGAAGAAAATATTTTTTTTGTATTTTTTAACTTTATTATGTAATTTAAGACTTATGAATGTATCTAGTGTTTCCAAGGCTACTAAACTAATCGGTCTTTCGAGACTTGATCTTTTGAGATCATGCCAATCTTATGTAATAGTGCACCGACTCTGGGTAACTGGGGTCAGGGTGTTACAAATAAAATAAATCAATTAACAATTCTATTAACAATTGACTAAAAAATAAATCAAATGTAATAAAACACATTTTAGGGATTCTAGAACAATAAATCTCTCTAGCTATCATGTCATGAAAAACATTATGTAAGACATTAACCAATTACAAATCCATTTGAAACCAAATGAGATCTAGGTATAATCTCATTCAATCATTTAATTTACCTGAGTTCAAAATTCATTAACGAGATCATGATATTGGATATTGTTGACTATTATCAAACCATAGGGTTGAGATTTAGACCCCCTACCGTTAAATAAAGAACCAGTAATGAATCCAAAAGATGGTAACCTTGGGGAAGAAGGTACAGATAATTGAAATGATGTTAATAGATCTAAAATTATCAAGAAAATACAATCAATGAAATTTACCACGGTATTTCACCGCAATGGGTTGGAGAAGAATGAAGGGAAAGAAGATTATTACCAAATAAACTTATCAAGGATTTATTTCATGTACATGATGTTCGAAAGGGGGTTTTCCACTTCAACAACACTAGGAGAATTCCATAGGGTCACAAGGAGTATAGATACAACTGATTAGAATGAAAATCAGAAACAATGAAACTTTGAAACTACTAGATGGGATTTTACACAATGTGTATTTCATTTATATGTCGTATAGATCTTCTTCATCGTCTATGTTGAAAAACGCATCGCTTCAAATTTATTTTAATAAAATCCATGAACATTATATGATGTGTAATATGTTTTCATGGCATTTAAATATTTGATAGTTGTTTTTTCATATATTTTTCTCATTAAATAGTGTCAAATTACCAACAACCCATTTATTTAGGGACTCCATTAACTCATCAAGCATACATCCAAAAACCATAGGTCATTTTATCCAACAAAGAATATCACTCCTAAAAAACATTTCAAGTAACGCTAAAAAAATATTCAAAGAGAAACCTAGATGAAAAACGATGTGAACTCATATAGAATGAATAAAAGAGGAATGGGGAGGATGATATTTACCTAAATAATTAAATAACAACCCCATGAACACGCTAAATAAATAGGGGATTAAACATGAAGGAGAAGGTTTGGTGTCACATAAGTACAAAGGAAAACCATAGTATTTGATTTATTAAAGATTTAATTTTATTTATTTGTCTTTATAAGAGGATCATTATTATACTTTATAGTTTTTGGTCAGGTAGATAATGTCCCCCAGTTATGGTGTGTTGTTTTCAGTACTGGGAAGAAACTAGGTTACAATCTATACTTTTTACAGATCCAATATACATAGTCATCACATGGTTTTCCAGACCGTGTATCATGATATTTTGTAGTGCAATATAATTCTATTTGTGTTCTCATGGATGTACTATTATTTCTCAAAATATGAATCAAAATTTTAAATAGTTTCTAGGTTCGTAAAAATGGAATTTAAAAACCATCCCTCCTCAGTGTTTAAAAAAAATCACAGATATCACTTCTTATTTGGAATAAAAAACTTTAGAGGATCCATTAATTACTATTCCATTGGATCCATTCCTTTTTGTGGTGTATTATTTTTATTTTAACAAGGTAATTTCTTTAGTCTTTAAGGTATGTTCCTTCTAGTTTCATCAACACATCCATCCTTCTATTTTCACTTTGGATTTAAATCTCTGATAGTTTGAAATACATAAGTTTAGTTTTTTATTGTTCATAAATTTGGAATTAAAATGTAGTAGGGTTTTTTCTATCTATAGATCCTCTTTGTACCTATTTGGGTGGATTTGAATATCATTTTTTAGATAAAAACTGATTTAGGTGTGTTTCTATATCTTTTAGACATTAATTTTAATATTCTAATGTCTTGATTGTTTTATGGTTTGTTTTCCTCAATAAAAAAGTATAATATTCTATAGTAATTTTATTATAAATATAAATGGTTTTCTCTTATTTTCCCAATATTATTTATGATTTTTCAATTCAGTTCTATTTTTTTAACTTGTTTTAATCTTGTTACAAAATATCAACAAACCTACATATACTATTGTTTTTTCAAGGGATCTCAATCATGAAAATTAGAAATACCCAAATGCATTTGTTTTATTTAAAATAGTTCTCTAAAAAGGGCGAATTGAATATTTGGATTTCAAAAATAATCCCTAATGTTATTTTCAACCCCTTATCATATAAAAGTTTACATACATGCATATATATTTATATATGGGTTCCCTCTTTATACATATTCAGTCATTATGATAAAAATATGTGCATTGAGAGAACAGGTGATTATATATATCTTAAGGTGAATAAGTGTATATGTATGGGGAGTATTTATGAAGTTGAAATCATTGGAAAAAAGTGATTCACAAAATGATCTACGTTTTCATTCAAACGATGATGTACAGTTTTCACTTTTTGGTTCACATTTTGAAACGAAAACACATATGAGGAATGTAACTTGTTAATATAAATGAAATTATAGTTAAATAGGGGGAATAGATGCTATTTATTCCCAATAAAAGGTATAATATATGGTTCTTGATTCTTGGAAATATATAAAGGGGGTCAACATAAAAATGAGTTCAATTGTGATTATGATGATTGTTTATTTTGGTGACAATAGTTTGATATGTATTTATATGATATATTGATAAAAGAAACATCTATTTTTATTTCATGTTAAGAATTTGGTTATTTTGAAGTAGCTCTAATGACACAGGTCTCATTAGTTTAGTGTTACCCTCTGACTTGCATCCCTGATGTGAATCAATCATCTTCTCAGGGGATATAATCATTTGTTGGACTAGTGAGGGTGACACCATGGGATGAGGCATGCTGATTACTAATATCCATCACATGTAATTTTTTTATTTATATTGATATTACTTTCCTACAATATCCCAAATAGATCCAATGTTCCCACGAGGCCAGTTTTATAAGTATCCCATAGTTATTATTTTTGGTACATTAATAAGCTAATTTCTACTATTATGATACCCCACTAAAAACCTTATTTTTCAATCATTTCCTCTTATAAAGTTTTTATTGATTTTTTTACTCAAATAAATATATTTTTTATAATATAATGAATTATGGTTTATTGAATGTACCAACATTCAATCTTTCTATAAATTTAATCATAAACCATACTTTTTACCAATTAATTTTTTCAAACTACCATGAAAAGTTATTCTTTTTAATGTTATAGAATGTGGTTTCAATTTTCATTTAAAATACCTATATGAAATCATAGAGATTAGGAATATTTACAATTCATGATTCATGTTTGGTTTTACATTAGGTCACTCATTGAGAGATGATATTTTGTGGATTGTTGGTGACCCATTGGTTCACATGGTTGTTTGTTTAGTTATTATTTTTTTATTCCACTTTCATATTTTATGTTACTTTTTATGTTCTTATTTATTCATAAATTGTATCTTGACCACAATAGTTTATAATTTTGTTTTTATAGATTTCTAACACATGTTTTGGTTGGATTGTAATATAGATGTATATGTATATTAGATTGAACAATACAAGAGGGGGTGAATTATAGGTTTAAAAATTTTGTATTTAAACACATGATAAAGAAGATAGATTAATATGTCAGGACCTAATAAAATTCCTAATCAATAAAATTAACCATATAAGTCTCGGGTCTCATTGTTATGATATGGTTTAATACTATAAGTAATGTAAAACAATTGTATTTGAATTTAATATAATGATCAGAGTAATAAAAATGTAAATGGTTAGACCATATAGCATATAGAATATCATAATTCATTATTTATGAATGAATCATTATTGAAACAATTACAGTTGAAATAAATATGAAAAGAAAGAGGAACAATAAAATTATTTTTCTAATAAAAATTACACCATAAATGTAAAATTATTACAATTTTTTATCTCAAAGAGTACTGTTTCCTTTGAACAAGGATAAAAGGTTGGTCTTACAAATACCTTGTTAATCCCTCGACACGATGATCGCCACAACTATCTTCCTATCACCGGAAGCCCTCGATTAAAATGGTAATCAACACCTCTGTCTTTCATGCAATTTAAAGCCCTCGATATGATGATCGACAACATGAATTCTTATCCCCAGAAGCCCTCGATTAAAGAAGGTGGCCAATTTCATAACCTTTAAATCAATTGAAATCCCTTCACATGATGATTGTAAGAACTTCCTCCTATCCCCAGATTTCCTCCATCATTATAAAAATGATCAGCCGCACAAAGTAGAAAAAACCACTTACAAAAATACAAGAACATGGAACAAGTTTTTAACTTCTTGTATCTTCCATAATTTCACCTGAATAAATAGAGAGGTCTCTACATACCTCTATAGAACATGATATAAAATCTACTTGTGTATTTTGGTTCGAATGACTTCCTATTTTTAGGCCTCATGTTCTAACGGTCTTATTTTCTCCAATAGAAAAAATTTCTCCATAAACCTCAGTGGGACATGGACACTAGTTATTACAAAAGTAAAAAAAGAATACAAGAAACCATTTTGAATGGTAATCAAACTAATCAATGACATCATTCTATTGTTAAAAATATTAAGTGAAAAAGTATGAAACAATTATTATGAGTAACATGTAATCATTATTTATGTTATGATAAGAGTTTAATGAATTTCAAAAGTACAATACATAACTTGTTTTCTTGGATTATTATGATAACAGTGTCTCTTAGGATTATAATTTATAATGAGGCTATGGTTCTTAACATGGTTATGATGCACGATATTTAATATGGTTATGATGCTTGAATACAATGCCCAAATAGATTATGATACTTCACCTGGTAATGATGCATGATTATGATGTGGTACATAACTTGGTGATGGTCCACATGGTTACGATGTGTGTGTTTAGGGTGCATGACATGGTTACGATACATGACCCAGTTATAATACATGTGATTATGAGGCATGTGATAATGATACAGGTTATTATGTTGTATGAACTGGTTACGATAGAGGTGATTATGATCCAATACATATCCTAGTTATGATTCTTGATTATAAAGTAATACACAATCCAGTTATGATTCTTGATTATAATGTAATACGTAATCTGGTTACGATTCCTAATTATAATGAAATAAAAAATCTGGTTACGATTGTGAAACAACATGTAAAACAATGTGTGTGAACAATATACATGATTATGATAAGAATTCAACTTATATTAAATATAATGTGAGTGATTACGATTATGAAACAACAGACACCATAAATAATATATGTGACTATGATATGTGTTATTTCCAAAACTAAAGATTGATGGGAAATTCGAAACACATTTTAAATCAAAAATCTACCCCTTTTTGAAAAGTACAAAAGAAAACAAATCCAAAAAAAATTCTTATCTCCCCCTATGTTTAATAACTCTTTCAAAAGTCATAGTGAATACGACAAATTCCACCCTCATTTTGAACCAAAACACTAGAGATCATATTCTCTTTACATTTACATGAATTTTACTTCTTAATAAGCCATTGATAAAAAAAATCTTTTCAAACCCATTATCGCCCATTGTGATTTTCAAAAAGTAAATGGGAATGTATTTATTTCCTACAAATTTCAGAGAAACAACATAAGAAATAATAACTGTTACATGAAACAAAATTTAATTACAACAAGTGTTCAAACATCATTCTTCTCCCTTTTGTTTTTTCAAAAGATTAAATATCGAGAGATTGAACATTTTGAAGTCCTTTATGTCATCCATGAGATTTTAAATAGCTTCTTGACGAGCCTTCATCTTATCATCCTTTTCATCAATATCAAATTCATGCTTTTAGAACCATTTTGTAGAAACCAATTGATTTATTCTTGGGATTTATGATTTACCTCTGGAGTTTTTAGCCTTGCATCTTGGTTATTGAAATAATCCAAACTTTTTCTATAGTCCTTCTCAAGGATAACAACAAAATTTTAGAGAGAGAAAACCCCATTACTCTCACTCTCCAAATTTTTTTAAAACTCTGATGGTCTTTTGAGGATACTCATTTTGAGTTACCAGGTATTTGAAAGGCTTTGATATTTTCATTCAAATAAATAATCCTATTTTGATACATGTTTCTGAGAACATTTACCCGATACAGTAATTCATCTTTCTTTTCAAGATGATACCTGAGGCTTTTATCAACATTTTAAGACCACTTCACAACCTCAATGCATGCCTTACTGTTCCCAATAGCACGTTCCTTGATGTAACATCCCGGTTCTAGGTGCCACTCAACGGGTTCCCTGAACTCGGTTTTCCACGTGACCTTAAGAGCATTTCCCCAAATGCCATAGGCTGCCGACTAGCAGCGAGGGCCCAGATTTGATAGTAGGGAAACTATGCCCTTATTTGCCAAAGAGTAGCACAATGGAATGAAATAAAACGTACAAAAACAGAAGAATAAGTAAAAGTATATATAACAGAAATGGAGAACTGATAACAAAAAGGCAAGCCCTCAGTCACATATATATGATGATGCAACATGTCACTATTCTATAAAATAGCCAGAACAAGTTACACTGCAATACAATACAATCTAAGTACAAGTACCGGAAGGAAAAACAGAATAGCCCACGGCATCACGAGCCAGTGCTCGGTCCCACACTCTCCTACACTCCAGTAGAAATCAAGTACCTATATATGGACCCTTTCCCTTATCTACACCAGCAGAGACATAATCTGTTTGGGCCGAAAAGCATGGCCCAAATAGGATGTGAGAAATAAATCTCAGTATGCACCCACCAAAGGCATGTGCTCAACTGTGTCTAAGCATGCAACAATAGTGTGCAAAAGTAAATGCAATAAACTAAGAAGTACTCAAAAGTAACTAACTTAACCAGTTATATTGCAATTTTATTAATCATTTAATCATTCAATTTAATAACATTCACTTCCCATTAGAGCCAAGCCCTTAGGCCTATCAGAATCGTGCCCTCGGGCTAGTATAGGAAAACCACACCCTCAGGATTTCCCTCAGGCTATACAGAATCCAACCCGTAGGTATTTTTATCAGGCGTAATAGAATCTCTCTTTCATCCATATGAAGTGTCACCCTCAGGCATAGAAGTCAAGCACTCAGGCCCGAAAGGTTTCCCTCGGGCAAATAATATGTTGCCCTCAGGATAATACAATCACGCCCTCACGCTATAGTAAAACACCACCCTCGGGCATAATTAACGGTTCCATGCCCAACATATAGACATGATCTTTACATACAATTCCTCTGAATACAAAAGTATTACATAATTTAAACATTTCATACCCTTAGGTATCCTGGCCAAATAGCTAAACAGAGGAACGCACCCCCTAGGGTGGTCCTGGATCAAAGCAGCGATCCCAAACAGAATTTTTATATCACATTTAAATTACCTATACAATTCTAGGTATTTAAAATAGTCGTGGCCTCATCCACACGACACCCCAACATGGGTTTGTGGCACTAAAATACATAAAAACGCATGATAGTTGGAAACAAACACCAATCCACCTACCTTATACGCCCCTGATCGGTATACTCGAACGACATTCCATGAATCGTCCTAGAACGAGGTAGATCTGAGGTGAAAGAAAACTCGTTTAAACTCAAATAACTTTAATACGAGAAAAAATTAGTCAGAAATACACAATGAGAAAGATGCCCTTACCCGTGCCGTTCCAACGAGATCGTCCGAGGAAAAAACTGATTCCCGACGTGCGCTTGATGGATCTATGAAGCTCCGACCTTCCTCTCCTGAGCTCTCTTACCGTTATAAGCCTTCCATGTGATCAGGGGAGGCTACTGCCCATTTTAAGCAAAAAAAAAACAAAGTACACTGCTTGTACTTCCCATTTTTTAACTGTTCCTCTGGTGGCTTCCCACCAGCATGGCACTGTTCACCTTCCAACCTGACTACATGGTGTGTCTTTATGAGTACACGGCGTGTGCTGTCACACAGTTACTCACCGCCTTACTATTCACCTGCTGAATGACTATACGACGTTTAAAGGACCACTACGCGGTGTGTAGTCGGTCATTACATCCTTCATCACTGACATGGCCACACACCCAGTGTACTCATCCCACATAGCGTGTACTTCCAAAATTATGGGATTTTCCCCATTTTCCTTATTTTTTGAAAATAACTTAAGGAAAAGTGTAAATAAGAAGCCCATACCTAAAAAATAAGAACCGGTTTCTTAAAAACATTCCCCCTTAAATCAATTTGTCCATGAATTTCCCATCCAAGGGTGGAGAAGATAAAGCTCAGAACAGATCTGGCCACTAAGACTGTACGTCAGTCTCCCGCTCCCAGGATTCATCCTGCACTCGACCATGCTGCCATAACACCCTTACGAGAGGAACTGACCGGCCTAAGAGACCCTTCGTTCTCCTGTCAACGATACAAATTAGATGCTCCTAAAAGAACGCATCGACCTGTAGTTCAACCTCCTCGGGCTAAAAGACGTGAGATGGGTCTGAATGATAGTGGCGCAACTGAGATACATGGAAGACGTCGTGCATGGCCCGATACTGCTGTGGTAACTGAAACCGATAGGTAACCAACCCGACTCTCTCCATAATCTCAAATGGGCCCAAATACCTTGATGAAAGTTTACCCTGCCTCTTGATCCGCTTGTGTCCCAACCTTGAAAAAACACGCATGAAAACCTGTTCCCTGACCACAAACTCCAAGGGTCGTCAATGGTGATCAGCATAAGGTTTCTTTTGAGACTGCGCAGTAGCCGTCTACTTCTAAATCAATTAGACCTGCTTAGAAGTCTCATGCAAGAGACGTGGTCCTAGTAATGCTGCCTCACCTGCCTCCATCTAGCCCAAAGTTGATCAGAATGGCCTACCATATAAAGCCTCATAAGTTTCCATCTCTATAGTTTCCTGAAAACTATTATTGTAGGCTAACTCGACTAGGGGAATATGCTTCTCCCAGGAGCCCCCACAGTCTAGGACACATGCACAGAGCATGTTCCATAGCACCTGAATCGTACGCTCTGACTGGCCATCAGTCTGAGGGTGGTATGTTGTGTTAAGAAGAACATGTGTACCTAGTGACCTCTGAAAACTTTTCTAGAAATGAGATGTCAAACCGGTGTCCCTATCTGAAACGATAGAACGAGGTACCCCATGAAGATGATCTATCTCTCGGATGTATAACATCCTAAGCTCAACAACACCTAAGGTATCCTTGATTGGAAAAAAGTGAGCTAACTTCGTCAGTCTATCCACCACAACCCACATGGAATCATTGCCTCGAGGCAACCTCAGCAAACCAGTCACGAAATCCATCGCGACATCATCCCATTTCCACTCCGGAATTGGTAACTGCTGTAACAGTCCAGCTAGTCTCTGATGCTCCGCCTTCACCTGCTCACATGAGGAAGACCTCGTAACAATACCTACTACATCAATCTTCATACCAGGTCACTAGTACTGACGCCTCAAGTCACGTTACATCTTGGTATCCCCGGGATGAACTGCCCAAGCTGAAGTATGAAACTCCCACATCATCTCCTCGCATGTATCCCCTGGAACCCATACTCGTCCATGGAAATGTAGAACCTGATCACCGCCTATCGTCTAACCAGGAGGAGGGTCCTCACTTTCCACCGACTCCCGTAAAACTAGGACCTCTTAATTAGATAGTTGTATCATCCTCACTCTCTCCAGGAGGGTAGAGGTCACAACTAAATATGAAATATAGTTATGCCCCTGAATGTCATGCACCTCTAAATGCATCTCAAAGAACAAGGCCATAAGTTGACACTCACCACTGGCCTCCTGCACTGCCTGTAGCTGAGTCTTCCTTCTTAGTGCATTAGCTACTACATTAACTTTACCAAGTGTATATCGAAGCTCAAAATCGAAGGACTATAGGTATTCGACCCACCTACTCTGGCTCAGATTCAAGTCACACCGAGTAAAGAAATACTTGAGGCTTTTGTGGTTAGTGAAAACCACAAAATGCTCTCCCAAGAGATAATTTCTCCTACAACGCATCGCATGAACAACTAAAGCTATCTCGAGATCATGCATCAGTTAATTCCTCTCATGTGGCCTCAACTATCGAGACCTGTACACAACAACTCGATCACCCTACATCAACACTACTCCCAGCCCAATACCTGATGCATCACAGTAAACTGTATAGCTCATCCCCTGCTCTTAGAGTATCAGGACTATTGCTGATGTCAACATTTCCTTCAGGTCCGGAAAGGCTGTCTCGGAAGCTTCCGACAAAACGAACTTCATGCCCTTCTTAGTCAAACCCGTCAATGGCGCTGCTAAGTTGGAGAAGTCCTATATGAAGCATCTGTAGTAACTAGCCAACACTAAGAAACATCATATCTCAAACACGTTCTTAAGCTGCTCCTAGGAAACTGCTGCTCTCACCTTCTTTGGGTCTACTGCAACTCCTGCCTCTGAGATGATATGACCCAGGAAGTGAATCTGGTCCATCTAAAAGTGGCACATTGAGAGCTTATCATATAGCTGATGATATCTCAGTGTACTCAATACGATCTAAATATGGGTGGCATGTTCATGTAGAGTGTGAGAGTACAACAATATGACGTCCATGAATACTACCACAAAAGAATCAAGATACAGATGAAATACACAATTCATCAGAGCCATGAAAACTGATGGCGCTTTTGTGAGTCCGAACGGCATAAACAGGTACTCCTATAGACCATATCTGCTCTGAAATTCTTTAAGAGGTATATCTGATGGTATCATGCACAACTGATGATATCCTGATCTCAAGTCAATATTTGAGAACAGTCGTTCTCCACGAAGTTGATCAAAACGATCATCAATCGTCTATAAAAGATATCAGTTCTTAACCATCAAATGGTTCAGGTTCCGATAATCCACACAGAGTCTGAGGGTACCGTCCGGATTCTTTGCAAAAAAGGACCGGTGAACCCCACGTAGAAGTACTGGGTCAGATAAATCCCTTTGACTATAACTCCTCTAACTGCCTCTTGAGCACCTTCAACTTAGGTGTAGCCATCCTATAAGGAGGAATGGACACCGGTGCTTCCCCTGGAACATGATCAATAGAGAAATCCACCTCTCTCTCCATAGGTAGACCTGAAAAGTCGTCCGGGAAGACATCCTTGAAATGATCAACCACTGGAGGGAAATCCGTCTGACAAGTCCCCTAATCATCCAGATATAAGCTTGAAATCTGGGTTGTGACTCCACCTCGCCCATGATTCTCTGGTCCAGCTCGACTTTCCTAAACATCCCATTCACCCTTGAATAGAAACTCTCCGCCCTTGGGTGACGTGAAACACACCCTACGATGATATCAGTACACAAAGTCTCGAAAGGGAAGCAACCAGTCCATCCCAAGAATGACGTCATAAGCTATCATCTCTAAGACATAGAGGTCCCAATGGAAGTGACATCCACCAACCTCAAGGCAACACTCTCTGCATTGATGCACACCAGCCGTTCTAGTCCCCAACAGAATGTCTAGCGTTATAATATCAGAAGAAGATGAAACACAGAGCCCAAGGCTCTCCATAAAGGGTAAAGATATGAAACTATGTGTATTACCCGTATCGAAATGTACTTTGGATAAGACATAAGCTACTAGAATAGTAACATTAACTGTAGAAGTTCAAGGATCCTTCTCTTCCTGGGTCTGCTGCACTACATATACCTGCCTCGTGCCGCAACCCTGCGACATAGCCAGGCTACACTGAGCTCTCCCACCTAGCTGCCTCTTTGATACTAGTGTCTGGATACCATGACCACAACCACCATCTCTACCTGCATGCCCTAACGTATTCCAATTTCCTGAGTGGTATGAAGCTACTGGTCCTACTCCCGCATGCAGAGTCTACACAGAACCCCTCTCACTAGCCACTGGTACGAACTCCCTACAAAAGCGCTGCAGATGACCCATCTTTCCGCAAGCTCGGCACTATAATATGTCTCGGGTACACTGAGGTCTTTTATGCCCCTCTCTACTACACTGGTATCACCTGATTAGGGCACTTGAAGAAAACTTCCTGGCTGGTAGTACCACCTAGAGAGAAGTCCATCTGTCTCTTCCCCTTGCTAGTAGAAATAGTACCAGTAACTGGTGTTGAACCGAATGGCCCAAACCACTAGCTTACCACAGGTTCCTCTCTTTAACCAGCACCTGGTTCACAATAGCATGTAATGAAGGCATCTTGAAAACGTTCACCAGTGCTCATATGTCATATCGCAGACCATTGTCAAAGAGCCTGGCCCTCAGCTTCTCATCACCCAACAGAACAGGTGAAAAACACTGAATCTCGGTAAAGCGAGTAGAATAATCCGTCACCGACAAAGGGCCCTGCTACAGATTCATGAACTCTTGTGCTCTATCTTCCCTAAGCGTCTCTGGAAAAAAGAAGTCATAGAAGACTGCCTGAAAATCTTCCCATGCCATGTCCTTGTGATGATCTGACTGGGTGGTAACATCCAACCACCTCTTGGCGGAATCACGCAGTATATAAGTCGCGAGCTTGACCCTCCACCCTGGAGGCATCCTAAGATGCTCGAAAATAATCTACATCGATCCTAGCCAAGACTCAGCAGCCTTTGGTCTTCCATCCCCTGATAACGTAGGCGGATGCTGCTGCTGGAAGATACGAGTCAGCTCACCCATATATGTGGCAGTCGGCGATGCTCCCTGAAAGGTCTGCATGAACTGCATAAAGCCTTCACGGAACTGAGCCTCCGCGCCTGTGTCCGGTATAATAGTTGGCGGCGCATCAGGCTCTACTGGAGGATCCACTGGTAGCCCATGGCCATCCCTCTCTGGAGTATAATCGATGTCGCTCTCCTGGAGAACAACACATGTTTGTCACGACGGCATGACACTGCAAGGTCAGAACACGTCGTAGATTCAAGATTATCAAAGACTGAAAACGAAAAGACCAAAAGTGGAACATGAGAAATAAGGCATTCAAAATTTGCAAAACAAGACTACACGACGTGTATACTAACTAAACGACGTGTACCTGACTTCTCTTCCCCTACCCGGGTCCTTCTACATGGCTATGCCACACGGCTCCCATTGAAAAAAAACTACACGTTGTGTATAATATATACAAGGTGTTTATGGTGTAATTTTCCAACTGCCCGTGTCGTCTATGACACGCCCGACTACTCGGCATGAAACTACACGGTGTGTTACACCCACAAATTGTGTGTACACCACCCCATTTTCCTAGCCACGCGGCTAACACCACACGGCCTGTCCTCGGACAAGACTACATGACATTTTCCACAGGTACACAGCGTGTTCAAGGAGAGGTGACACTGACCCGTGTTGTTAGATACACGGATGAGTCCCCATGATACACTGCACGGCATGTTCATCATTGACACGATATGTTCAAAAAAAGATTTCACTGACCCGTGTTGTTAGTTACACGGCTGGACTCCGGGTCAACACTACACGGCATGTATATCTGGTACACGGCATGTTTTACCCAAGTGATTCTCTACCCCGTGTCGCCGCCCACACGGTTTGTGACACGGGAAGAGACTAAATGGCGTGTACTTGGGATACACGGCGAGTACTCAAAAAGTTTATTTTTCTTCCCGAACAGAATGGAATACATGACATGTATAAGGTACTACATGACATGTATACTGGGTTTCCGGATAGTATGCCTTAGAAATGTCTCTATAACCCATAAAATTCTGAAACCAACACCTAAGTGTCAAATTATGACCTGTGGGGGCCCATACTCCCCATGAATCAACGTTTGACATCTTATATGTGTTATAACAAAATAAACAATCAATAATCCACCAAAATATGGTTAATGGGGGCCCATACTCCCCAAAAATGAAATTTTGGCGTCCATTATATAACCAAGTTCACATAAAGAATACCCTATCACATAGCATGTATTTTTATCAAGTAGCTATCAAAACAACATGCTTCTCTAGCACAACTACTATCAGAACATCCTGCAATTTATAATGCACCAACATGGCATGGAACTATGCATGGAATTCAATTTCTAGAATATTCCTATATGATGAATGAGACGGCATACCCTCATCTCATCGGGATGCAACTAAATAGAACCAATAGATAAAACATAACCAGCACAATCACAAGTGCGTCACCCAACGGTGAAATCAAATCAACTCTAAATTAAAAAATCAGTAAAACTGCAAAACGAGTAAATTGGCTTTTCCCTGTACACAGGTTAGCTACACCCAAGCACAGCTTATTACCAACTACCATTTAGTCCTATCCCTGAATAAGCCTCCAAATAGTAAGTCAAAGAAAAGGAACCGCTCTGATACCACTTTGTAACGTCTCGGTTTTTGGTGCCACTCAACGGGTTCCCCGGACTCGGTTCGCCACGAGACCTCAAGAAAATTTCCCCAAACACCAGAGGCTACCGACTAGCAGTGAGGGCCAAGGCCTGATAGTGGAGAAACTAGGCCCTCATTTTTCAAATTGTAGCGCAGCGGAATGAAATAAAACATACAACAATAGTGGAAGCAGTAACATTATATATAACTGAAATAGATAACTGATAACAAAAAGGGAAACCGACATTCACATATATATGAGGATGCAGCATGTCGCAATTCTATAAAACAGCCAGAACATGTTACACTGCAATACAATACAACTGATGTACAAGTAAATGATAGGAAAACGGAACAGTCTACGGCATCACGAGCCAGTGCTCGGTCCCATGCTCTCCTACACTCCAGCAATAAAAAAGTACCTGTATAGGGACCCTTTCCCTTATCTACACCTACAGAGACGTAATCTGTTTGGGCCGAAAAGCATATCCCAAACATGGTGTGAGAAATAAATCTCAGTAAGCCCCCACCAAAGGCCCGTGCTCAACTGTTTGTAAGCATGCAACAATGGTGTGAAAAATTAAATGCAATAAATTAAGCAGTACTTAAAAGTAACTAACATAGCCATTTATATTGCCATTTTATTAATCATTTAATAATTCAATTTAATAACATTCATTGCTCATCGGATCCAAGCCCTCAGGCCTATCCGAATCATGCCCTTAGGCTAGTATTGGAAAACCATGCCCTCAGGCTTGCCCTATGGCTATACCAAATCCAACCCGCAGGTATTTCCCTCATGTGTAACAGAATCTCATCCTCAGGTGTAGGAAGTGTTTCCCTTAGACACAAAAGTCAAGCCCTCAGGCACGGAAGTCTTCCCTCAAGAGAAATAGTATGCTTCCCTCAGGCTAATACAGTCACGCCCTCATGCTATAGTAAAACACTACCCTCAGGCATAAGTAACCGGGCCATGCCCAACATATAAACATGAAATTTACATTCAATTCCTCTCAAGGAAAAAGTAATGCATAATTTAAACATGGAATACCCTTGGGTATCCTTTCCAAATAGAAAAACAGAGGAATGCACCCCCTGTGGTGGTCCTGGATCCAAGCAGCGGTCCCAAACTGCATTTTTATATCACATTTAAATTACCTATACAATTATAGGTATTTAAAATATCCACGGCCTCAGCCACACGACACCCCAACAAGGGTTCGTGGCACTAAAATACACAAAAATGCACGACAGTTGGAAAAAAAACTAAGCCACCTAACTTATACGCCCCTGATCAGTATACTCAAACGATGTTCCATGAATCGTCCTAGAATGAGGTAGATCTGAGGTGAATGAAAACTCGCATAAATTAAAATAACTTTCATACAGGAAAGAATTAGTAAGAAATACATAAGGAGAAGGAATCCCTTGCCCGTGCGGTTCCAACGAGATCGTCCGAGGTGGAAACGGATTCCCGACGTGCGCTCGGCGCATCTCCAAAGCTCCGACCATCCCCTCCCAAGCTCTCTTCCCGTTCTAATCCTTCCCTATGAATAGGGGAGGCTACTGCCCATTTTAATAGAAAAAAACAAAGTAAACGGTGTGTATTTCCAAGTACATGGCATGTAATTCCCATTTTTTAACTGTTCCTCTGGCAGCTTCCTGCGAGGGTGGAATTGTTCACCAACCCACATGACTACACAGTGTGTAAAGGACCACTACACAGCATGTAGTTAGTTTTTACACCCTTCATCACCGACATGGCCACACGCCCCATGTAATCATCCAACACGGCAAAAAGTACACGGCTTGTGGAAAAGTACAGGGTGTGTACTTCGATAATTATGGGATTTTCCCCATTTTCCTTATTTTCTAAAAAAACACTTAAGGAAAAGATAAAAGAAGAGGCATGTACCTAAAAAATAAGAACCGGGTTCTTATACTTGAAATTCATGGAATTGGATTCAAGAAATAGAAATATGTCTATTAAAACCATAGCATAGTTCATTTTATCATTATGGGTATTAGGAAGAATCTCTATCCTGGCTTCAACTTTTGGATTGAATGGTAACAACTTCACTAATATATTAATGGCCTATTCAATGTACTGAATTCCTTTCATAGGGATTTTTCATTCAGAATTTGTTTCCTCAGTGTATTGTGGAAGATCACCGTAATGAGTTTCAATGCTGAACACACGGGCAAGCTGATTCCCATTCTTATCGGATTCTTCTTCTTCATTATCTAAAATCAGAATAATTGCCTTATAGGAAACATTTTGATAATATTTCTTGGAAGACTAAGGATCCATAGATTTAAAATTGAATGATGAAACTTCTATGCATTCTCCAGTATGAATTCTCTTATTTTTATCTTGTTTTCTTCCACTAATATTTATTCTTCTCCCTTCTCTTCTTCCCCTTATGGTTCTTGATCTAATTCTTCTTCTTCATATTATTGAACAATAGATTGTGTAGCCAATTGATCAAAAACCTGTTTCTTATTTACTTTATCTATTGGAACCTATTGATTCATAATATATGTCTCCCTAATTTCAATTCAGTTTTTAGTTGCCCAGTAATTCTGAGAAGACTATCCATGTCAATATAATTTTCCTTTATCTTATTTAATCTCTTCTTTCTATCTTCATCATTTAAGGTTTCTTCTAACCTTTCATTCAATTCCAAGGCTTCATAAGAATCCAATACAAACTAAGGATCACATCCATTCCATTATTTCCTTTTCTTTCTCCATTTAGCATCAACCTCATCGGATACAACCATTTGTTTCTTTGATGGATTTGGAATTTTAGTCTTAACTACCTTTCTTTTATTCGATGTTTTCTTTGATGGAATAAAATTTTTTTCACTACCTTCCACTACTTATTTTTCTTTCTCAACATCCATATCTTCTTCAAACATTTTTTATTCATGATTTAATCATAACTTGAGCGTTTATATTGTAACATTACTGATTAATTGTTCCTTAAAGGAAGTCAGATATGACTTGATTAAATCATTACACAAGATCAAACATTATTTAAGAAACTTACTGATAATGGTGGGGAACATGTTGAGGTGTCATTTGATACCACCATATTTGAGGTTCTTGATTTTTAGGAAGATAAACCCCATAATCTTAAACAATCTCTTGTTTACCAAATAACCAAGGGAATAGACATCTGAAACATTTAGAGTTTCCTTGTCACCATTTCTCACCACCCAAAACACATGCATCAAGAGGGATATAAGTCTATTATCTCTTGAAAAGTGACACAGTTTCCTATTATCTTCATGATTCTAAAAAAGGGATTATTTGGATTTAGATCATTCCTTTATTCTTTCAGCTTTGGGTAATTTATGAGGACATAAAGCATCTCCCTCAATTGGAACACCCAGAGACATAACTATCTGTTTTGAGGAGGTTGTATACTTCTTATTGTACATCATGAAATAAGACTTAAGAACCTTGTCTATCTCAACTGATTCATATATTTTAACACCTCATTTTGATACAAATAATCCAAATAATAATCTGATCATTACACACAAATTAATTCCTAGCCATGAAAACATATAATTCTATTCGAAGATGAATCAACGAACTGTAAAATTCTTGAGGGACTAACCTCTCACCACGAGAGGTAATATAATAGAATTCATTTGGAGGAATTAAATTTGTAGATGAAACAGCAGACTCAGTCATGAAATACTAACTCGCACCTAGAAGATCATGATGATTATGAATTTTGGTTACATCTCTTATTACGAAAACTGAGGTACGAACAGATTTCAAACCATGATGACTATTTATAGAGGAACTAATCTTGAGAGAAGATTAGATTAAATTGATGTGGGATAGGTTTTTTAAAAGAAATTGATGTCCAATATTAGTCCTAAAATATACAATTGTCATTAATGATTTCAAACTCTTTAGGATTTCCTTAAAAGAAAATCTTTTTTAGACAGAAACTGATTGGGAATTAAGATAATTGGAAACCCACTATTGAGACAATGAAATTATGACGTTAGAAATTGTACCTGCTGGAGTACTTGGATAGATGTATGGGTTTCAATATATTGTTTTTATAAAAACAATACAAAACATAAATAAGGTAAGAGTGATAAGAATTCTAAAACCAAAAAGAAATCAACATGTCTGACACTGAATATTTAATAATGACAGAATTATTCAATACTGATAGTCCAGTACGGAAAAGGTAAAACAATACTAATAATCTAGTACTAATAAAGAATTTCAATGCTAATAATTTAATATCGATGAAGTATCATTATACTGATATTTTAATATAGTACAGTTTATTATTAAATCTAAACATGAAACTGAAAAACACTTGAAACTGATAAAAACATGAAGCCGATAAAGTCAAGAAATTGTTAAAATTATTAAATCAATACAGTTAAAAACAGAAGAGTAAACCTGATTATAGTGAAACAGATAAAAAACAAAACCAATTAGAGAAGTTGTTTAATAGAAAAACTGATTCATGCAATAATGATATATACAAAATTATTATGGAAAACTAAAAAACACATAGGGTAAAATCGATAACCATTAAACTGAAAGGTGAAACCAAAAAAATATGTATTCTCCCCCCATTAATTGGAGAAACTTAATTTAATGAGATGGTTTAAATAAGAAATTGATTTGATTTATTATTTATAGTGATCATTCTTATTTTCAGTTTAATGTATTCAAATCTATCAGAAGACAATGGTTCTGAGAAAATATCAAGAATTTTCTCTTGAGTTCTGATTAATTGTAAAATAGTATCTCTTTTATGTGTGTGATCCCTAAGAAAGTGATTCATAATATCTATGTGTTTTTCACATGAGTTATTTTCATTGTTTTTACAATGAGAAATTCCACTAGTATTATCACATAGTATTTTAGTTTTTAAAAAACTCATGCCATATTTAACGAGTGTGTGTTGCATCCACAATACTAGAGCACAAAAACTTTTAACTACTATATATTAAGCTTCAACAGTTGAAATATCAACTGAGTTTTCTTTTATGAAAGACCGAGAAACAAATGAATATATTAAGAAATGACATGATATGAATGTATATTTATTATCCATTATACAAATACCCATGTTAGAATCTGAAAATCTTTTCAAAAAAATAATTTCTAGAATAATAGAATAGTCGTATGTCCATAGAATCCTTTATGTAGCGAAAAATTATTGTCATTTATTTTTAATGAGATTCCTTTTGATTAGATTGGTATCTTGCCGCAAAGCACACTAAAAAAATTATGTCTTGAGGACTATCTTTCAAGTATAACAAAGTTCCTCTCATTCCTCTAAAAGTTGTTTAATCCATTGGTTTACCATCTTCTTCAAGATCACGATTATTGGAGGTACTGATTGGAGTGATAATAGTTTTATTGTTGTTATATCCACACTTTTTTAGTATGTTTTTGATATACTTAGGCAAGGATGTATAGGTTCCTTTCAGTTTTATTGATATTGGAAAAAATTAAAAGAATGTTAAGTCACCCATTATAATCATTTCAAACTCAAATTTCATTAGACATTCAAGAGAATCAGTTAAGGATTGTGGAGTTGATCCGAATATAATTTCCTCAACATTGATTTGAATAATCAATAAATATTTTGTTTTCTATTGTTATAAAATGTGTTCAGTCAGCCGTACCTTTTTCATAATTGTTTTATAAAAGAAATTTTGTGAGTATACCATACCATGATCTAGGGGATTTTTTAAGGACATATAATGATTTAGTATGTTTAAAGGCATAATGAGGATGTTTCCAATCTATAAAACTAGGTGGTTTTTTCACAAATACTTCTTATTGTACACAACAATTAATAAAAACACATTTCACATGCATCTGAAAAATATTGAAATTGAAATATGTTGTAATTTCGAATATAGTTTGAATATATTCAAGTATAGATACCGGGGAATATATTTCATTATATTCTATTCCCTCTTGCTGATTATACCCCTCAGCAACAAATGTTTCTTAATTTTTTTTATAATAACTCATTTTTCATCACATTTGTTTCTGAAAACCCACTTTACAGAAATTAGAGTTTTTTTAGGTCTTTCAACCAAGTTGAAGATGTGATTTCTTTCAAATTCATTTAGATCATCTTGTGTTACTTTAATACAATGTTCATCACATATCGCCTCATTAGAAGTTTTAGGTTCGAATTGAGGTAGAAAAGAAAGAGGTTTTATTTCATTTCACAAGGAATTTCTAGTCCTTAGAGGTTGATTTACATCACCAATGACATTATCACTGGGGTGATTCCTATTAAACAAGTTTGGGTTTTTCAAAACATGTTCATTAACATAAGATATAATATCTTTTGGAGTAAATGTTTCAAAAAAAATACTTCTTTATTATTTAACTTTTAAGAAGAGTTTTCAAGCAATGGTAGATAATCAGTTTGTGAAAACAAATCATTCGATATAGGTAAGGATTATTTAAAAACAAAGGAGTCAGTTTCATCTAATTTGACATGAACTGTCTCCTAAATCGTAGAATAGTTTTTATTAAAAACAATATAATCCTTAAAATTTTTGGAATAACCTAGAATGATTCCTTCATCGGATTTGGGTGTGAATTTTTGTAAATTATTTTTCATATTGGATATGATTACTTAGTATCCAAATAATCTGATGTAAGAAAAATTTGTTATTCGGCCAGTCCATAATTCATATGTTGTGTTATTAATAAATTTTCTACTTAAAAAATGATTTATAGTACAAAATGTTATACAAACTACTACAGTCCTAAAATACATAGAAATTGAATATTCACTCAACATGGTTCTTGTCAATTCCTAAAGATTTTGATTTCTTCTCACAACAACATTATTTTTTGAGAAGTTCTTGGAGCTGAATAGTTGTGAATAATTCATTTCTTACTACAAAAGGTTTTAAAATATGAATATTGATATTCACCACTATAATCACTATGAATATTTATCATCGGTAGGTTTTTATCATTAATAACATGGGATCTGTACGTTTTGAAAAAGAAAAAAGCTTCATATTTCTTGGCTTGAAAAAGACCCTTATGAATCTAGTGTAGTAATCGACTAAAAAAATACTTATTACATTCTTCTAATGATTCAATTTTGTATTGGAGAAAAAATATCCATGTGTACTAAGTAAAATTAACTAGAAGTTGAAACTTCATTGATTGATTTAATGCTAGTTTTATGATTCCTTCCATAATGAAAAGGGTCATAAACATTTGAAGAATCATATCTAAGATCCAGTAGATCCTTAAAAAGTCTTTTCATTGGGAGTATACAATGGTCCCTAAGATTATAATATCCTAAAATAGTATTCCATAACTAGGATTGGTTTCCATTTAACTTAAGCAAGGTGTGAATTGGCTCTAAGGTCTTCTTTATTGATTGCGTATATATTCTCATACCTATAGGAAGAAAGAATAAATTCAACTTTTAAATTGTGAACTAAACACATATCATTCCTAAAATTCAAAAGGAAAACTTCATCACATAATTTACTTATTCTTATAAGGTTTTTATTAAGACCATTGACAAATAATACATTTGAATTTAAAACTTTTCATAAAAGAACATAATTGAATATACCAAGAATCATTCCCTAAGAATTATCTCTAAAGGTCACTCTTCCACAATAAATTTCAATAATTGTTTCAAATAAATCATTATTTCAAATAATGTGATCAGAATGACCAATATCCATATACCAAATTTTCATGTTTTTGTAAACTACTTGTTTTCATGAAAAAGAAACAATTAGTTTTTCAGAACCCAAAGTTGTTTACATTCAGAAATGTTAGATAAAAGAATTTTAGGAAGCCACATTTTCTATGAAAAAATGGGATTGGTGAAATACTAATGACTGAGTTTTATTAAGATAACAATTTAATTCCAAATTCACACCATATTTAGTTTTAGTGTTGACAGAAACATTTTGAGGAACAAAATTGTAAGGACTAAAAATCAGTGATGAGTGATTGTAACCAATTCCAAAATTACTCTTTAGAGGGAAAATTTGGGAATTAATATTGTAAAATTCTTTCCTTCCAATGGTAATGTTTGATAAAAGCAACATAAGATAAAATATTTCTGATTCTATTCTAATGACTAAATTATCATGCTTATAAGAAATTTTTTTGGGATTGTTTTTAGATTTCAAAAAAGTTCCTTAAAACACATTTTTCAAAGTCCATAGAAATTTTATCCTTCTCAAAATTTACCTCCATATGGGTTTTTGATATATTTTCAAAATCAAGAGTTTTCTTATCAATATCTTTCAAAAGACACAATATTTATTTTGTAAGAATATATATTCTAGAATTTTCTTTACCAAGAATCTTCTTGAGTTTGGAATTTTCATTCTCAGATAATTTGCAAAATCTGGATACTTCATAAAAAGATGGTAAAATTTCCACTGCTAAGGAAAATTATTTATCAAAAGAGTAAGATTTTTTATCATCAGGTTAATTAGCATTTAAAGATACATTTATAAGATATTATGCATTGTGTACGGTAGCCATGAAACTATGATTTTCAATGGGTATTATGGCTATGAGTCCTATATTCTTCTGACCTGATGATTTTAATTCTAGGGATTCGTCTGATGAATCACCACCACTATACCTCCAAGTATAATTTTATTTATGAATTGCATTATATTTCACTTGTAATGCCGTTTTGGGTTTCTTTCAGAATGTTTATCCTTCCTGTATTTTCATTTTAGTAATGCACAATGTAGTCTAATATGAACTTATCTTTTATGTTCTTATCAAGTAACTTCTGAGCATTTATTTTCCTTCCAATCTATATTTTTTAATCTTTAAGGAAGATTTTTATTTCCACAATCTTGTTTATCCTTTGAGAAATATTAGCTAACTAATTCTCTAAATGATCACAATCACTTGGTTCTTATATAACAATAGCTATCTTAGAATTGGATCTAGTTATCCTTCCTAATGTCTTAGCATTTTATGTACTAGTAAAAAATACACACCCATTACCATTCTTATTCATAATGAAATAATCATCTCTTTTCATTCATGGCTCATGCGGAAGAATAGTTCCAAAGAAATCATCAAGAGTGATTTGAGTAACATTCCTATTTTTATAAATAGTTGTTTTTTTAATTCCCATTCATTTGGAATTATATCAATAATCTTGTCCAAAGGAGCTTCATCGTCAAGATCCTTTTCACCCATTGATTTTAGACTAATTTCAATTGTCAAAAATATTTGTTGCACCATTCATACTAGATCTCCATAGGAAAAAATAAACCCAGTATATTATGCTCGAAGCATTTCTATTATTGTTTATACAACATTGGATGTACCAAAATTTGTGACTTCGAATTTCTTCTAGATAAAATTGGTTGATTCCCATGGTCATATTTGACTATATATATTTATGGTCTTAGAACACAACAATGTATTATGTACCTTGTAGTTTAACTGATATTCTGGTTTCTCTAGGTTAGCGGATGTACTAATTTTCTTGTTATGGATTTTGTAACCTCCGGTATGCATGATAAGGTTTTCTACTCAACTGTTAATAATAAAAGTATTCCTTTGATCTCTCTAGTACTCATAATAATTCCCATAAAAAAAGGTGGTCTTAATGGATTTATGTTGTTAATTGATTAAATATTCATTCATACCATCTTATAAAACAATAATTTTCCAATTCACATGTTAGTGTAGTATGTATTTATAAACATAATTTTTGTAAAAGAAATGAAATTAAGATAAAATTGAATATTGAAATTTAAAAAAAGTATTTAAAACCACCTCTGATACAAATAATTGTATCCTAATATATATGTATATGTATATTAGATGGCATAATACAAGAGGGGGTGAATATTAGGTTTAAAAAAATTGTATTTAAGCACATAAAAATGAAAATAGTGTAATGGGTCATAAACTAATACCATTCAAAATCAATAAAAATGACCATATTAGTATCAGATATGGTGGTTATGATATGGTGTAATACTATATGTAATGTAAAAAAATTATTTGAATTGAATACAGTGATCAGATTTAAACAAATGTGAATGATTCTACCATATAGCATATAGAATATCTTAATATAATATGTCAGAATGAATCATAATTGAATCAAATAAAATTGAAATGAAATTGAATATAAAGAGGGAAAAATACAATTCCCTTTCTAATAAAAATAAAAATGGAAATGTAAAAGTAATACAATTCTTTTATCCCAAATATTTGAGTATCCTTTCACCTAGGATAAATGGTTTGTCTTACAACCACCTTGGTAATCCCTCGATATGATGATCAACATGCCTGCCATCCTATCCTCTAAATCCCTAGATTATGATGGTAATAGGAACCTCTGTATTTAAAGGAATTAAAATCCTCTAATATGATGATCGACACCACATCTTCCAATCATTATATTCCCATTATTAAGAAGGTAATAGGTACCTATGCCTTTCAGTCAATTGAAATCCCTTGATACGATGATTGGCAGCACATCTTCCTATCCCTGGAAGCCCATGATCATTTTCGCAGTGATTGGTTGCACAAATCAGAATAAAATCACTTACAGAAATACATGAACATGGAACAAGATGTCCTCTTATTTAATCTTCAATGATTTAGAATGACGTAAGAGATAAGTAAAAAAATCTCTCTCTAGAACATGATAGGACAAAAAGTAATGTATTCTGTTTCTAATGACCTTATATTTATAGGCCTCAGGTTCCAAAGGTCATGTTTTCTCAGACTGTCAGATTTATCTGAAAAACTCGGAGGGACATAGACACATAGCATTACAACGGTCTAAAGAAACAAAATATATGACATCGTTTTGATTGGTAAGAAACCAACATAACAACATCATTTGAGGATAAAAAATTAGTAAGTCAAAAAATTTTAAATAATGAGTAAGCGTAACATGTAATCAATATTGATGTTATGATATCATTGTAATTCATTTCAAAAGTATGATACATATCTTCTTTTCAAGTATTATAATGATAAAAATGCATATCATGATTAAAATTTATAACCTGGTTATGGTTCATAACATGCTTCTGATGCCCTATATTAAATCTGGCTACGATGATTGAATATAATTCACAATGAGAGTACGATACATCACCTGGATACGACGCATGATAATGATAAGGTACTAGACTTAGCTACGATGCACATGGTTATGATGAATGTGGTTACGATGCATGGCTGGGTTAAAATACATGACCTGGTAACGATACATGATATTATAATGCATGTGATTACAATACAAGTGATTATGATGTATGAACAGGTTATGATACATGTGATTACGATCCTACACTTATCCTGGTTATGATTCCTTATTATAATTCAATACAAAATATGGTTTTGATTCCTAATTATAATTTATTACACAATCTAGTTACAATTGTGAAGCAACATATAAAACAATGTGAGTGAACAAAATACATGATTATGATAAGAATACAACATATAAAAAAGAAAATGTGATTCATTACGATTGTAAAAAACAAACATGATATAAAATATATGTGAATACGATATGTGTCCTTTGTGATTTCCAAAAGAAATTATTAAAGGGAATGTCGAAACACATTTTGACTCAACAGTTTTTAGCTTAAGATGATCTGGAAGGCCCCTCAAGGATTGTCAAATGCTGTCTCGGGTAATAAGATGGGGTTCACCATAGTTGGTTGAGGACAAAATGGTATTAATGTGTGCTGAACGATATTAGTTGAGATTGTAGAATATTGTTGAGGTACAATTTTTATAATTGTAGTGGTTGGTCAATGGTAGTATCTTGATCACCGTCTATTTCGAGGGACGACTAATTTTCTCCAATGTTTCAAGATGTTTGTGTATTGAATCAAATCCTAGCTCACCGATGTTTTGGTGATTTTTGGACTTTATATGAGTGTTTATAGGTAACATTTTGTGTTTTTGTGTAAATTGGGTAACATAAAAATATT
Source organism: Viscum album (assembly GCA_963277665.1). NCBI lineage: Eukaryota > Viridiplantae > Streptophyta > Magnoliopsida > Santalales > Viscaceae > Viscum > Viscum album. The sequence continues at coordinate 1,987,431,057 of OY728122.1, forward strand.
TGAGAATATTTTTGGAAGGATTTAGAGGGTGCACGACAACTATTCGTCGTCTACAAAATAGTCCATAGACCATGCAGTTACCGTTGTGAACCACCTGTGAGCATAACATTATATTGACCCAAACCTTTATCAATATAATTTACCATATTATTATTATATTTTATTGTATAAAACAAATACATTTCCTAGAGAACCAAATAGAAACATTAATCACATAAATAAATAATGAAAAAATTTATATTCATATAAATTAATGAACCAATTCTGATGGAAGAGTTACTTGACCCTAGGAATAGTAACATGACAATTAGGAATTTTAATCTTGAAAACAGAATATTAAACTCACCTATGAAAATATAAATAAAACATATCCATTTTATAAATAATTATATGATTAATTTGTATCATCGTATAAGTAAATAAATGTTTTATAAATGATAAACTTATTATTTATGAATTTGTAGAACTCAAATGATTATTTTAATTTCTATAAGTACTAAAATTATTTAAAAGAAAATTTATTTTTAAAAAATATATTCATAAATAAATATTTTTTGTCTCTTAATAATAAGATATATTTATCTGACGTTGATTTGTTTTTCAATGTGTAAAAAATCTGTTGTAATTATAAAATCTAAATTTTTTCATAATTTATGTATTAAATTAAAAATAAATTTAATAATATTTAGAGAAATATTTTCCTTAAATGGAGTCAACTTTTGAATTTTACATGTTTAAAAATGGTTAGGGTTAGTTTTTTGGATTTTTTTTCTAAATTAGTTAAATTGTTTTTGAGTAATAAAATATCTTAATTTAAGATACGTAACAAAAACAAGAATTTTTGAGTTATAGATGATGTATGGAATACATCAGTATGTAATATGTAAATATATTTACTTATTCAATATATTGTGTAATAATTTTAACACTATATATAGTATAGGGGAAAATAATAAAATAACCAAGGAAGTAATCCAAAAATACCCCTCCTCCACTATAATCACCACCTCTCATCACATATTCACCTCCCACATTCAACGAATTTATGATTTTTAAATTTATTCCCAAAAATAGTCCCAATATAAATGATAATTTTGTCTAAAAAGCCCAAATTCAATTTACCTAAAAGTTTCTCAAGGATAATATGATCAATAGGTAAAATCATTCTTCAATTTTCTTTTAATTTATTATCAATTTATTTTCTTTTGTTATCCTATCCTCACCTCCCCTTATCCATATAATGATAACTACAATGTCAAATATATAGAATAATTTGATTATTTTAATGTAATAATAAATCTTATAACTTTTTCTCAACTCCCATTTATTCTTAAAATGAAAACATCGTCCATGAGGTATTGGTTAGTCACCATCAAGGATGAAAAAATTTTATATTACATTACCTCCATCACAGTTGATCATAAAACAATTATAACGGTTGAAGCATATTTAAAAAGTTATTCCATAAATTTTTTATGTTCTTCAAAAAACATATATATAATAATAATTAAAAATAAAAAACATGTTAGTGTTGATTGAAAAACTTCCATATTAATCACAATGATTATAGTTAAATTTTTCTCTAATGAATCATCATAATATATATAATTAAATCACATATAAGACCATTTAAAATAAAATATGTTAATTATTAAATATAATATCATGTATAGATAATTATTCTCAATTTACATGATACTCTATGTATATTTAATTGTGAATCAATCAGGATATCCAAAAAAACGGACTCCCATGAACAATGAAATTGAACTCTATAACTCATTTTCAAGGAATTAATTGTACTTAACAAAATGATAATGGATCAATTAAATTTAAAAGTATTGTCAGATACAGTTACAAATGAATATAATAATATTATCATAAATAATAAAGGGAATAAAGAATTTAATCATATGGTACGTGGATTCTCAACACCGCTACATTTTTTTGGGCTATCACTCATTAATTTGAAATTTATGAGTTTACATTTCCATCAATGTTCCATAAATATAATATCATTATTCAGACACTTTATTTTCATGGATATACATGTATTAAATCGTATTTTATGGAAAATACAATGATTTTCCAAAAGAACCCTTCCTCCCAAAACATATTTTGACTCCTCTTGTGTTGTTTTTATTCACCCATGAATGAATAATCATATAAAGAATATGTTTTCCAATTTCATATTTTCAAACATACATGTCAATTTATGCATGAGTGTTGTTTTAAATGAAACCCATTCCTATCCATGGTTTATTTTAGGGATAATGTTGATATACTTTCTATGTGGCATGCATGATTATGTATATGTTATGAGGTTATGGATTCATCTAGATTTACAAAGTGATCAAATGCATTGGGTAATGTTATGTATCTCATGAGATATAGTGAAATATTAATGAAAATAATTATATTTTTGTTCACATTGATGATGTTATGATTATGGAAATATTTTATTCAAGTACATACTGATATATTTACTCTCAAAATTATGTGATTTTTTACCACTAAGACATGATGTTTTTTATATGAATTTCTATATTAAGATATTTTATTAAAAGACTCATATCATTATTACGATGTTGGTCATATAATTTTGTTATGATGATTATTATTATTCTCACCCATGTTATATTGATCCATTTTCATATTTATCCTCTTACTGGTCTTTTAGATCACCACTTTTCATTGAAACATATCCTCATGTGAATACTTATACTACAGCGTATATGAGGAAAAATAATTTGCATCATAAGAAGGAATTAAATAAAGTTTGTGAATAATTATTTAAATGTTATGGGTGGTCTTAATTTTCCCACATCACTAAATCTATGGTCCCAGTTATATAATGTTTTAATTTTTTTTAGATCTAAAATGATGTAATATTCACATAATAAAAGTATGTTTGTTGTAGTTGTTATTAAAGAATGGTTTTGATAATTTTGGAATTAGGATTAGAAAATATTAGTTGAAAATATTAGTATGATATTGTGTATATGTAAGTACCCATGAATCATATTTTATAGTACAATGATAAACATATGTATACAAGAATATACACCTTTAGATTTAATTTCACAATGGAATATATTATTTATTCATGACCACTTTACTTATGTATTGTTCAAAACTCTTTTAATTCATAAATTGGTGGGAACAAGGAGAAATAAGGCCATCATACACTCTGAGGGATAATGCTGTGAATACCCTAATGACAACCCCAATACCTTGGGAGGTGGAGTAAAAAATTTCAATGCGATGAATACAAATAATTCTATGTATATCAAGAATATAATGATTATTATAGAACATACAAATTCCCTAAAGAGGGAGAAATTTGATATCTAGACTTTTATGTAGCAACGTCCACCAGTGTTTAGTGGTCCATCGAATCCACTAGTCATATAATAATGGGTAAACTCAATGGAAAATATATATTCTGTGATTCTATGTTATTAAATGAAGAAGGTGACTCTGGCCAGTTATCATTCTGATAGAGAGGCAGATTAGTGGTGAGAATATGTTAATGACACCAACCCGATGCATGGAATATAATAGATGGAGTGGGAAGACATTAAGAAGTTTTTTCTTAATAATTATTTTCTTCATACTCTTCATAAAAATATTGAGAGTTAATTCATAGATATAATCTAAAATTAAGGTGAAAATCTTGTGGTCTATGAAGAAACTTTAATAAGGATTTCATGGTACACCTCCTATTTTGTTATCAATAATGATAGAAAATAGATATATATTTTTTTTAAAACCTTACATTCATTAGGATCTAAACATATAACACTTTTGGATTATGAAGACTTTTTTATGTTCTCTAAATTGTAGATGATGTTAATAGAATATTCCTAGGGATATGTAGATATGAAATGGATGAATGAGTTTTAAGAAGGAGGATCTGTTTAAAAATGATGAAATAAAGCTCAAACAATCACAATTATAATATGTGGGATGAAGAATCATGTGATATCCTGAAAGGGGAAAAATATTCTTCATGTTTGGGAGTTAAGGCCACCAAAATCGTGAATATATAAATGACATAAATAATATATCCAATATTATAGAGTAAATGAGAGCTCCACCCAAGGTTCAATGATTCAACTATAAGGGTCAAAGGAACTATGAAATCTAGTTCACTAAACATCAATTCATAGAGGTTAATCATCTTTTGGAGGCACCATATAAAACAGAGAACGGGAAACCTTATTCCATCACTACTTATGAGTTAGAGAAGGAAATCCAATTCATATAGTGATAAAAATACAATTCACTAAAGAATTTAAAGACTCATATTTGATTCTAGTTCTATGAAATATTATATATCCTTTACATTTTCTATAATAATTTAATTGAATCCCCAATAAATTCATGTAAATAAATCATTAAAAACACCTTGTGGTGTGATCATTGAATCCAAAATGATGAAATCTTATCTTCTTTGTGTGTGTAGGAATAGTTTTCCATCAAATCATGAGATACATCAATTAGTGGAATATGAATCAATAATAAGAATGGATTGGATTACATTATATAGAGAACAAAATAAATTTTAGGGAAGAGAAATATTGTATAAAAAAACAAACCATTCAATGCTAATGTTCAAGTGAAAATATGATCATGAATCACCCTTAAAAATACTTAAATTATGTGGGTGTTTATTCCTTCAAAATAATCCTACCACACTAAAATATTTGGCTCAATGAAATTAATCAAACAATATGAAATTTAAATTATGAGGAATGTAGTAATGAAATTAATGAAGGGTTTCTCGGATATCCCCCAAATCATGAGGTTGATTATTCAATTGGAGCCATACCCAGAGTGAGACCTATATAAAAATCCACCTAACAGATTCCCCTAATCAACCATGAAGTGATCAAGAATTAGTTTCAAGAAAACTTGGAGAAAGGGTCCTTACTCCCGTTTCCATCATCATGGGTGTTCTTTTGATCATCTTTTAGAATAAATATGGATAAATTTGTATGCGTATTGATTATCCGAAACTCAACAACATAAATATAAAGAAAAAATATTATATTATAGAGATTTATGACTTGTTCGATCAACTATTAGGAAATAAATAATTCACAAATTTGTATCTTCATTTGAGATATCATCAACTAAAGGTGGAGAAGGATGATATTCAGAATATTTCCTTCCATTAAAGGTATTATCACTATGAGTTTCTAGGGATTCCCTTTCGACTTATTAATTTTAATTATATCCTTATGTATATGATGAATAGAGTATATAAACACTACCTTGATAAATTTTTGGTAGTGTTTATTGAAAATATTATATTCTATTCTATGATTAATGAGGATCATGAGGAACATATAAGGATTTTTTGCATGACATTACAGAATGATAAATTGTACACCTAGTTTAGTATGTTTTGCTTTTTGTTGTAGTAGGTCACATTCTTGGTACATGTGATCAAAATTGAGGAAATTTATATAGACCCTTCAAAGACAAATGAAATTGAAGAAATTACTAAACCCACTACTATCGTAGATGTACATAGATTTATTGGATTTGTTGGGTACTACCGACGTTTTGGGAGACATTTCACAGGATTGTCTCGACTTCTTACTATATTTACAAGGAAAGGGTTAATGTATTTCTGGATGAAACAATATGATGAAAACGTCATGGAGATAAATATGAGTCTAGTTACTGTACATGTACTCACATTACCAGCATATGGAGAGTGTTTTTTGATTGACAGTGATTCTTCAAAGAAAGGTTTGGGTTGTGTACTAATGAAGAAGGATAAAATGATATCTAACACCACATGTTAGTTGAATGTCCAAGATAATTACTACCTAACACATGATCTAGAGGTACTAGTTGTTATTTATTTCCTTTTAAATATGGTGACACAATCTCTATGGTGATATGTGTGATATATATATATATAAATAACTAGATATTTATTACATATTAATACATAATTTATTACATATGATTACACATAATACAACCAAGAAGATTGATACATCTTGTGAATTTGGGAATTATATATGTTACATAAAAACAAAAAATAGGGAATACATCTTCTTTATTGAAAACATTCTTTAAATGGTTATAATATTACATCGCACAAAAAACATCATGGGATAACCTGGGGGGATACATAAGAAATAGTTGATAAATAAAGCCCATTATCCGAATAAACATGGAATAAAATGAATGTAATAATACAATTTAGACTATATTCTTATCAATTTTTCATAAAATGATTAAAAATCAAGGAGTTTTGAATAAATACATTTTTCACAATTCAATGAAGTATATGGGTGTAAATGAGAACTACATTGATATGAAATTGGTATGTTATTCACTACACAACTGTTTTGGCAGGGAAAAATGTAGTGAAATTTATGATTCCTTAAAGTGATGGTTAAAAATTGATAAAATGGATTAATGAGAGAGAAAGGGGTTTAACATCATTTAGAAAGAAAATGGGATATAATTGGGTTACGGAAATTCATGTCCCATCATTTGAAATTGGAAATAGAAGTGACACGATAATAATAAAACATGAATAAATAAGATACAATGGGGATCCCTTACATGATTGTGTGACTCCAAATGTGTGGAAAGTGCTACTTGAGAACTTGGGGATGCATTGGGAGATCTTTTGAGAGTATAGGGTAGAGTAAGGACATTTTCCAGTATTTTTTAGTGAAAATAAGTTAGAAAATTGGTTGGTTTATATAATAAAATATTGAGGATATAATTCATATTTCTCTTATATATGATTTGGACTCTATTTAATAAAATAACCCAAATAATATTCCAATATTTTTCACCAAAGTTTCACAAAAATGATAGTGGTTTTCATTATATTATAAAGATAATAACCTAAATGAATAAAATTATAATGTTTCTTTTGTGGAGGTGAGTCATACTCTTTAAAAAAATTATTTTAAAACCTTATGATTTATTATATGTTTTGGAGGATTTATAATGGATTCATAAAATAAATTAAATAATCATAAAATATAATTATATTAATGTTTAAACATATATTTTGTCCTTTATTATAGTTATAGTATTTACTTAAACATTTTTGGGTCATTATGCTATCACAATACATATCGTATATTTATAGAGTATTTTATTTTTAATTGATAATTTTTATTCCTTTGAAAATTAATAAAATTTATCTATAGGATGATTATGACATTATATATAGAAAACAAATAAATTTTAATCAAATAATTTGTATGATTTTTTATTTACAATTTGAAAAAAAGGATACCCATTTTATGGAGAAATTTTGTGTCTATTGATAAAAAAATATTTTGAACCCTTATAAAATTACAGTTTTATTCATAAAAATTTATGATAATTTATATTTAATAAATACTATTTAATATTAATATATTTCTAAAATATTATATATTTCAAAAAAGTTATTAATTCTCAAAAATAATTGTCTTAATTAAAATTGAATGTTATTTTAAAATACAATCTGTATATTAATACATAAAAATAAAAATTATTTTTAATTTAGATCCCATAAAATGAAAATATATTCAAAATTGTATACAATATATATATTCATATTACTAGGGTGTTCATACATATCCCTTTAATATACCAAAAAACTCCCTATGTTTAAGGTGTGTGATGGTGATACTTTAATGGGTTTTTTTTGGGTAAACATGGGTTGGGTCATGATTTTAATAAGCTCTGTATTCTCTTATAAATGGTTTCACTCACTACTAAGTTGTTGGATAAAATCTATGCCTTGGTCAATGGAAAATCCCATAGATTTTACCTCCTTCAGAAGCTTCTATAAAAGGGCTTCATAGGGTATGATCCTACAAGTTGATGTCATCACTTTCTATATCTATGTCAATTGTATTTGTCAAAACCTTATATTTATTATAATCATGTAATAATTATTCAAAGGAAATATCTGAAACTATCTTGATTCTTATCTTACTTTTAAATATTTTATAATAAAACTGAATAACTGAATGTGTTTTTTATAACCTATGTATAATAAATGATATTTAATTAAATAAAAATTTAAATTTTATTTATAACCATTTGGGTCTTTAAAATATTCCCCTATTAAGAAACATTCCACACAATATTTTCATTTCTCTCACTGAACTAGTTTTCTGTAACTATGTATCATCACTTCCTAAAATTCCCACATCACTTCTACAAACTTTTGGTTTCTCCCCAACACTTCGACTAGTTGTAATGTCTTATTTTGTTAAACATTTTCCCAACCATCTAATATATTCACCATCTAGTCTTCATTTTATAGATCATAATCCAAATGTACAACCTATTAATCGAGTACAGGTGAGGGTGATGCTATGTAATTACTCGAGAGGGATACATGTAATTCATCATGTACTTTAGATTGGTCTGTGTGAGTGGTAGTTGATTGGACACCACTACAATGCGATCATGGATCTCAAAGGGGAAGATGTATCTTGGGATATGCTTTCCCATATTTCTATATGTTGTCACATTCTTCCATAAAGACATACAGAGGAATATCATGGCACTAACATCAAACTCTATGTCCCGTAGATGGTTGTAAGTATAGTAGTTCTATAGAAACTGGGTATCCATGATGTTTTACTGAATTTTTTGAAACTTTTCAAACACTTACTTAACCATTTACTGACCTAGTAATTTATGTCCCTAACATCATCCCAACATGCCATTGTTCTGTACCTCTTCCTATACATGCCTTCATATGGTTCCATTTAGATTCTTGAGTGGAAACTATTTTTTGTATAAAAACTCATTCAAAGGTAGATGTGTGTCCCATCCTCCACTGAATTACATATATTATTACTTAAACATGTCATCTAGTATCTAAATAGTCTGATCAAACATGATATCAGTTTGAGGATGACATTCCATATTGGGGTTTATGACTACGTTTAGATCCAGATGGAGGAATTTCTAAAAAATTTATGTGATTATTAAATCCCGATTATATGAAATCTATAGTGGTACTCCATGCAACCTCACCAATTATATGATGTATATACATGAATATTGATCCATTTGGAAATGCTCTCGAATTGCAATAAAGTGTATTGTATTTGTAAGAAGATCCACCAAATCCCAGATAGAATTTTTACATATTTATGTCTTTAGAAGAAAAATATCAAATCCTAAGGTAATTTATTCATGTTTCTATGTATGTATTGGTAATGGTAGAATAATCCCCTTGTATTTTTTATTTTCGGATTTATCATACTTACATTGAATAACCTTTGATGTAAAATCAATGATCTCTTTATTCATATTTTCCATCCAAAATTGGTCTCATAGATCTAGATACATCATTTTTATACCAAGATGTATAGTGAAGGAAGAAGTATGTGCATCATCCAACATCTCCTTTGAATTAGTATTTTATAATATAAATTTTTCTTGACGTAAATCTTACTACTCCTTCTTTATTAAAAAAGAACTGTAAGGACATATCCTTTCTTATTATTTCCTATTTTTTCTAAATTCCATCATAATCCTTTAGAGAATAATTTAACTTATCTATAATTGATGGTTTAGTATTCATTTGTGAATTTATTGATGATGTTCCCACAATTATGATTCCCATGTACATCCCTTCTAAATCTAAGAAAATTGGATCCCTCTCAATTCTATTCCATAATTGAATTGAAAGAATCTTTCTACTTAGAGAATAGTATAATTTATTTTCCTACTCTGGATAGTTCTTGAGATGAGTAATCAAAGTCCTTGATCATCTCTAACCATCATTGTTGGTGCATATTCAACTCTTTCTCTCTGAATATATACTTGTGCATTTTGGGATCCATATATATTTCAATCTTTACTCCAACATGATAATTCTAGCATATTCTCAAAGTAAGGATCATTGCAACCAACTACGTATCATATGTTTGGTTGTTCTCTTTGTGTACATTAATCTTCCTTGAATAATAGGCCATGTTATTTTCATTTTCCATTAATACACAACCTAATCCCTTATTCTAAGAATTTTTGAATACTTTGAAAAGTTCTCCAATTGTGGGTAGTATAACCATATCTATAGTGATAATAGTCATATTCATATCCTTGAATATCTCTTAAAATTCATCATTCCATGAAAACATGACTTCCATATGTGTTATCATGGTTAGGGGTTTTACAATGAAGAGAAATCTCTAAAAAATCGGTGATAATGCCCCATTAATATGAAGAAACTACATCTATCAGTCACATATGTTGGGAATGACCATCCTTTGATTGCTTCTATCTTTGAAGGATCCATAGGTAACCCATTTTTTATTATATTACCCAAAAAACGAGACTTCTTTCAACCAAAATTCACATTTTCTAAACATTTCAGAATGATTCTCCATTCACAAGGTCTTTACCAGAGTGCTCAGATTCCCCTCATGATCCTTAATTGTATTGATGACCATTGAATATAATCTATAAATAATACCAAAAAAATTCATGTAAATATAAATATTATAAATTCATCATGTCCATGAGGATTTTATGATCATTAATGAATTTTAATGTCATTATTATGAAATCATAGAGATTCTAGCTTGTACAAAAACTGTCTTCCCTATATCATCCTTCTTCATCATAACACAGTAATATTTTTACATAGATCCAACATATAGAATTAGTTTTCCCCATATAGATGGTCAAAAAATCTATCAATCCATTGTATAAGATAATTTTTCTTTATCAAAAACTATTTGAGCTCAAGATAATCAATGAAAAAGAATACGGATTCATACATCTTATTGAGAAAGAGGACTAGTGCACCCCATGTTGACACACTTTGGTGTATGAAACCTTTATCTATATTATCCTATAGTGATTTAATTATCTTCTCAATATCCACAAAAACCATTTTATATTGATTCTTTGATAATTTTAACTCCCCATGTATAAGCTTGACTATAAATTCAACGACTTGGAAAGAAGTAAGAATGGGAAATTCCTTGAGAAACTCATTAGCTTATTCCCTCACAATGGGAATTTATTCAAGGGTGATATATTATTTAGACTCAATAATTTTATCTATATATTCTTTCTCATAAAAAAATAATATCCATTCTTGAGATTTTCCTGCTATAAAATATTCAACCTTCTCTTTACACTTGTATAAAATCAGCATTCGATCTGTAATATAAAGACTAATTCACTCTCATGGATATTTATATTCCCCGTATATATTTAAATCTAATAAATATCTAGATTTTAATAAAATTAAACCAAATAAAGATTGAAAAGGTTTTCTAGGACTTTAATCTCACCAATTTTGACAGGGGAGGTGTTATATACATGTGACACAATAATTTTCACATTTTCTATTTTTACTAACGAATCTACTTCCAATATTTGTGGTATTGTTTGAATTGTTCTTCTAAACATTTTTGACACAATGCAATTTGTAGAACCAGAATAAAAATTTAGATTCCCTATATTTGAATGATTTAATAGAATAACATTAACCACTTTTTTCTCGGATCAAACTTAGTGGTTGTGGTGGATGCATCTCTCCCATGATTCATTTCAGGTTATTAGCTATCTTTGATTACCCTTGGTTTAGTAAATTAGTTTCAAAATTTACCAAGTTCCATGAAATTTAAGAAATGAAAAATTTGTAAAGGTTTTACTGGTGCATTCCTTTTAACCACCACATTTGTGGGGGCTTTCAATCAGTAATCGCAAGATATGTTCCCTTCATTACCGCACCAAAATAATTTCCTCATCCCATTATGTAATTTTCTTGTTTATTCTTTCCACACTATCTATAAGTGGGATATTTATATTTCTTCACACTATTCGATTTCTCCATCATACCACTAGAACTAAACTCCATTGTCTACTCCTCATCCTTATAATACAATTGGGATTCATTGTCCTACATTTCGACATTTAGTTCACATCATACAATTTCTTCATACCTATCAAAGTCATGAATCCCTAGCGATTTTTATAGAATCGGTTTAAATCCACCAAATATTTGGTCGTCCTAAAATTTGGGGGCACCAAAAAAGGTAGAGGTGTATTGTGAAATTATTATTACAATTTCCACATATTACCTTCTTTTTTTCATTTTTTCCAGATTATAATGAAATCGAATTCCATTTTATTTTGGTGACTATGGTGAAAATAATCATCATAAGTCATTTTATGGAATTCTTTCTACCCAATCAAATTTGATCTCTTATTTAGCCTTTGAATTCTTAATCAATGTCCACCACGTATAATTTTCTCCATCTATAGAATAAACAATTAGTATGAATACTTACTGTTTAGAACATTGAATGATGGAGAATATCATATCAATGGATTTAAACCATTGTTTTGTGTTTAGGTGACCAAATGATCCATTGTAATTTGATGTGCTTTATCAAATCAAATAATAAATTATATATTTTTCCATATTATGGGTATTTTATCACTCCTACTCATATAGGTTTCTATTCAAAACTAAAGTCAACAAAGAGTGTATCATCAAATATATTGTGATTCCTACTTCCATCGGGATGTTAAACTTTTTGGGACAGTCATCACATTTCTAGTCACATTGTTTATTTACCTAATTCCTCATATTTCTGTCCATTGGATAAAATAAATTGAAAATTAGATATGATTATATTAAAATAATCAACCCATTAAGTGGAATATAATGACCATAAAGGGATAACTTATAAATTACAATTAATTTTTAACTTTTGAATTTAAAGGCCTCAATCTATGTTATCCAGGACCTATTTCCTAACACATATTCAAATGAGGATATTTATTTGATCTAAATAATGGTTTTTAACAAGATTATAAATTTACCAAATCATATCCCCTAGGAATGTTAAAGCATGTGAACAATAAGGCACATTTTTAGGTACAATGTTACCCTAAGTCAGGCCCGAAGCACCTTGTTGTAGTTGTTACCCATACGTACATTCATTCTAGAACCTAAACTACTTATAGTGTCCAGAAATGGATTTATGTTATTGATAAATCACTTAGTATATATTTACTCAAATTTTGGGATTTTGTTTCACACATAGTCATATCCATATGTATTTATCTAGAGTTTTCTAATCTTAATCAAAAAAATAACAAATCATTTCATTTTGATAACAACTAAAACAAACATGTTCTTTATTACACATTATTGCGTGATTTATTACATAAGATAACACTTAATAAAACATTAAATATTGAGACTTATAGTTTATCTGAGAATTAGATACATCCTAGAATTCCATCAAACAGGGATTAAATAATAATTTTTTAAAACACAATTAACTTAGTCATGATATTACATTGATCATATAACTACTTTGGATAAACAAGGAACATACATAACAATGGGGTGAGATATAAATAAAAGTAAGGGAATAAAAATGGAATAACATTCAGATAATAATACATGTTATTCAATAAGAACAAAAATGGGGCATAAAAAGAGTCTGAATAATATTAATGAAAAAATATGCATGATATAGCATGATAATCAGAAAGAAATAGGGGAAAATATGGCAACAAAATAAAATAGTACATCGTATACCTAGGTCAAGATCAACTACCAAGAAATCATGATATAAAAAGTAATATAAAGGTATTGATTTCATTCTTCATTCATACATGATGTATCATGAGACTAATCATTACCCAATACATTGTAGAACTGTATAATTCTAGGCACTCCAGTCATTTTAATTTCATTATCATTATTAGGTGGGCCACATAGATCATAAAAAATGGAATCATTAATAATCAAATTTTATTCCAAGACCATGGAGTCTAGAATATATACATGTAATTTCCAATTAAAATAAGTATCTCTATATAATGGTGAACATCCTTGATAGAAAATGGGTATCATATTCACTATATTGTTGTATTGGCATGTAAAATCATGATAAAATTTTAGTAGCATAAAAATCTCACAATAAATTTCAAAAAATGTGTTAAGGATATTGAATGTGGTCTATCATAATTTGGAAATAAAATGGGAAGTAATAGAGTAAGGAAATAAATTTCACCACAACAGTTATTTGAAATATAAGGAATATAATAATAATGAAACATGACTAAGGAAGAGAAGGTGATGATCCCTTACATGAGTATGTCAGTCAAAATTATTTGGAGGGGCTTCTTGAGATCATGTGGAGTCTTTTCATACTCTAGAGAGGGTAGGTAATATTAAAGACATTATAATCTATTTAGTGAATATAAATGGGATCATGGGTGGGTTTATATCAGAAAAGTGCATGGATTTCATTAAAATTCCAAAAAAATAGGTTTTGGAATCTATATAATTAAATAATAAAACAAAAAACCTTCCCTTTTTAATGGTGTCATCAAAATGTTAGTGGTTTTCATTTTTTATTAGTCCAATGGGATACCAAATTAAAATTATAACATTTAATTAGTGGAGGTGATTCATACTCTTAATGAAATGATTTTAAAAACATAAAATATATTATGTTTTAGCGGATCCATAATGGATTTATAAAATAAATAAAAAAAATTAATATCTCATTATTTTAATGTGATAATTTACCTTTGGTCTTTTATTCCATTTATAGAATTTATTACATCACATTATGGTAATTATGATTTCATAATACACACCTTACATTTATATTGTATTTAACTTTTGCAGGAAAATTCAACTATAAAAGAAAATTATGAAAAACTCACCATTGGAAAATTTGGAATTTTTATTACCAAAAAATAATATTCATTTAATATAAATAATTTTCTAAATATTTGTATTTTTAAAAAAATTGGATCTCAATTTATTGAAAAATGTTGGGTTTTTGATAATAATAGTTTTTTAACCCTTATAAAATTTACTTTTTATATCATTAAAATTATGTGATCATTTATAATTAATAAAAACTATTTAATAATAATATTTTCAAAAATTATTATTTGTTTCAAAAAATACGTTAATTTAACAAAATAAGAGTCTTTATTAAGATTTAATACTAATTGAAAATACAACATGTGTTTACAATATAAAAATCTAAATCATATATAAACTATCAGTCAAAAAATGAAAATATATTCTTTATTATATTCAATATAATTATCCATATTACAAGGGTATTGAAACAAATCCCATTAAAACCCCCAAAAATATACTAAGAGAATGGTGTGTGACATTGAGACATTCATGAGGTGGTTCGACAAACATGGTTTGGTTCAGGATCTCTATGATCTTAAATTTTTTCAATAAACGATTTCCCCAATGATGAATTTGTTTGACCTCAACAAGGTCTTGTTAAAGAATAAATCCACAAGATTTTATCTCCCTAAAATTATTTGATAAGTTCCCTTCATTATAAAATATCCTACTAGTTGAGGCCATCAACTTCTTTGTCGGTTTCAACTAGATTTTTCAAAATCCTAACTTTATACTATTTAGGTGATCACCGTTCAACCATTATATTTTAATTGATAATGATACTTACTGGTCATTTAAATCCTATATAATAAAACAAATGATTTTAAGGTGCTTTATATTACCATATTACATAATATAACATTTAATTAAATCACTATTGAAATATTTTTCGGTGATTTTGGGTCGATATAATATATACCGATCATAAGAGTACAATATGTATATTCAAACAAAAGGAACTACACCTGATTCAATGGATATTATTATACCTAATCAAGAAATTTAATTTCATTATTCACTTTCATCATAGCTAGGAAAATAAGATAGTTGATTCTCTTAGGAGAAATGAACCTGCTACTCTATCAAAGTATCATATTGAAAAAGAACCATTCTTCATTTATATACAAAGGATGTATTTTAAAATCAAAATAATTGTGACTAAATGCTAGTATTATCAATTTTTTCTCAACCATACATCCAATAGAATATTAAAGTGGGGAAATGGTATAATATGGGGATAGAAAAAAAGGTGAATGTAGTAAAATAAGTAAATCTATAAGAGTTCCTTATCAATGATGATGGTGTGATTCAGTTTCGAATAAGGTTGTGTGTTCCTTAATCACCATACATAAATATGGAGCTATGGGATAATGATCATACATCGAATTTCTCTATCTATCTTGGACGTACCATGATGTACCATCTTATTTGATAACTCTTCAGTGGGACAACATGAAGAAAGATATTATGCAGTTTATATCAAGGTGCTTAATATGTCTGTAAGTTAATTCAATCTAACATATGTCAAAAGGGATGATATGATCACTACACACACATGTGGAAATGGGATATTGTCACGGTGGAATTTGTAACTTTACCCAGAAGATAACCAAAGGAAAAAAAATTGGCATGGGTTATGGGGGATCAAATGACAAATAATGCCCACATTATCATTATTTAGGAAGTTCTATTTATTAAAAAAACATTGTTTGATATATTGGATAGAGGTTGTGAGGATGCATGGGCTTCCAATTTTGGTCATCATTGATCATGATCAAAGGTTTAAATCTAAATTTTGGAGAAGTATTCAACATGATTTGATTACTAAATTGAATTTCATCATGGCTTACTGCAACCAAAGTGATGGGCAAACTGAAATAACCATTTAGATGTTCTAAGTCATGATAAGAGCCTACTAAATGGAATGAAAAGGTATATAGGGTCATCCTTTAAAATTATATGTGATATAAAACAATAATATCTTCCACTCAAGGATTCATATTTCTCCATATGATGCTTTGTATGGGAAGCAATGTAGAACTCCAACAATTTGGGAATAATTTGGAAGATGAAAGCTACTGAAACCTAATATTCTATTACAGATAACAAAGAAGGTTCAATCCTTCACATATCAGATAAAATTGCCTCAAATTTGGAAAAGGGAATATGATAATAGTTGTTAATTGGACTTGGATTTAAATTTTTGAGATAAATCATTCCTTGTAATATCACCATGGAAATGAGTAAAGCATTTTGGAAAAAATGGAAGATGATTTATCTTATGAGGAGCAACTGGTAAATATTTTGGATTGGATAGATAAGGTTCTACGCAACAATAAAACACCCATTGTATTTTTTTTGGATTAACCATATGAATGATGATGCAATAAGGGAATCAGAGAAATCACTGAAGGTGAAATACCTTCACATGTTTATTTAAAATGAAATTCCAATGGTGAAATTTCAAAAGGGGAAGAATGTAATGACTGACACTTTTCTCAATAAAATTTCCCTTCTTATAATTTTTTTTGTTATAAATTACATACATAACCTAGATATAAAAAAATACGTTATTCTCATAAAATTGAATTAAATAAGTGATATTCATTAAAATTTAGGAACCTATATAGATGGAATAGTAACTTGACCAAGGTAATTGTTAGATGACCATTAGAAATAGTAATATTGCCAATATAATATTAACCCTAACAAGGAAAATAAATATAATATTTATACATCTTATAAATTATAACTTGATATAATTATATCATATTGTAAATAAATAAATGTTTTCAAATGATAAAATACTTGTATGATTTTTTTAAACATTAATGTTCATTTACAATATTATAACTAACATAATTATTTTGAAAAACTTATTTTGCTAAAATAGATCTATAAATTAATAGTTTTTCCCTTATTATTATTAGATAATTTTATGAGGACATAATTAAATTTTTAGTGTGACGTAAAATTAGTTCAAATTTTAAAATCATTATTTTTCGAATAAATGATGATTTTCATTAATGATTAAATTACACATATTTGTAAAATTATTTTAATAAAATGGAAACCATTTTTAAATTCAACATGTAAAAAAATGGTTGTGGATAATTTTTTGGATTTTTATGAAATAGTTTATTTTTTTTGAATATTTAAATATAGTAATTATCATAGTTAACAAACACATGAATTATCGATTCATAGATGATGTACGGATTATGTAAACCCATAAGCTCAATGTTACTTTAATTATTTAATATGTTATGTTATTTAGTTCATCCTATTGATACTCGTCACCCAAAAAAATAAAATAATGATTAATATAATAAAAAAACACCCTTTATCCCATATATGTACACCCCTCATTACCTCTTCTCCTCACACCATCCAAGCATTGAAGAATGTACAAATTTGGATCAATAATATTTCCAAATCTATACCACATGTCCTAGTTCCGTTTTCCTCATCAAAATACCATATCCAATTTCCCTAAGGATCTTCTCAAAGAGATGAGTTCATGTTGTAAAATCCTCTTTCAATTTTTTTAATTTCTATTCATATTATTTTCTTTTCACATTATCATCTAATATGACCTTATAAAAGTGGGGTGATAACTCTAATGACTTATATATATTGTAATTTTATAATTTTATTTTAATAATCTAACCTCAAACCTTTTATCATATAAAAATTATTTTATAAATGAAAAAATCGTCTATGGGGTATTGATTTATCACCTTTCAGGATGACACGTTTTCATACTCTTATACCACCATAAAGGAACGAAAAAGAAGCATAAAAATATTGAAGAATATTTTTAAATTTATGTTATAAATTTTTTTATGTTAAGGAACTAATTTATATATATAATAATAAATAATAAAACAAAGCTAGTTCCTGATGATCAGAAAATCACCAAATTAATTGAGACCATTATCATTAACATTTTATCTGATGAATAATCCTCATATATTTAAAAATCAACAATATCTAAGACAATTTATAATTTTATAAGTTCATTAATAACATATAATTTCATCTCTAGATAATTATTCTCATTTTACCTCATCTTATATATATATGTATAAGTTAACCTACAATGAAAACCCAGAAAATGAACACTCCTGGATGATGAAATTGAACTATATATTAATTAAAATGGCCATAAATGAAAATAATGAAATTAAAATGGATTAATTATACAAAAATCAGGTATTTTGTGAATACATAATCAAATTTTACAATCCATGATATTAAAGTGAAGAATGATTTCAGACATAAGGTTAGAAGATTCTCAAACCGAACTCACTTTCATTAGGTTAACACTATTTCATTCCTAATTTATATGTTTATATATCCCTCATTGATCCTTAAATATAATTTTATTTTATTTGATATAGATGTTTCAAATCATGTTTTATGATACAAACACAGATTTTCCAAAATAACTCTTCTTTATAAAACATATTTTCACTCCTCTTAAGTGGTTAATTATTCACTCAAAAATGATGAATCATAGAGAAAATATTTTTCCCTTTCTAATTTGGGAAAAACCAAGATTATTCATTATTTTATTATATATTAAATGGAACACAATCTGATTCATTTTTTATTTTATATTGATGATTGATATAATTTCTAAGTGGAATGCTTGATTATGTAAATGTTATGATATTATTGGTTCAACCAGAATTATATAGCACTGTAATGAATTGGGTAATGTGATGTATATCATTAGATAATATTCAATATTATTGAACATGATTCTATTATAGTTTATAATTATTATGATATGATTATGTGACTATTTTATTCATTAATATGATGCTAGCTCTATTCAAAAATATGTGTGGTAATTTAACACTAAGACATGATGATACATTTTTATGATTTTAAATATTCCCTTCATTTATCCAATGATTCCAATTCTGGTTATTATTAATATAATATTTTTTTTGTTATGATAATGAAAAATTTGGTAATCCATGTAATATTGATTCAGGTTCTTATTTATCCTCTTGTCGGCCTTTTATCTCAACAATTTTAATTAATTTATAACCCCAAGTGACTAGATATAAAAAGGAGTACAAGGAGGACCATGATCCAAGGCTAACCACCATGGCCATTGCACGTGATTATCATTAGTCATGGCTACCCACCAAGACCATTTCACAAGATTTTTCATGAGATTAAAAATTACCCAATCCATTAGAGTTAAATCTAGGCATAATCATTATAATATGTTCATGAAAATGTGGGACACATGAATATTCATACATTAGGAGTAAAAAACTTAATTTTTAACCTTGGATTGATTTGTATTTCATAATCTGGTCAAAATACATAAAAAGGAATATCATAATGGTGTCCATGATAGAATGGATTTAAATAATACATGTACATTCATTAGTGAAAATATAAATAAAACATGATATGTGATGTCAAATTCAAGTGCTAATAAGTAAAAATAGTGTTTATGAATCTTTTGAAATAAAACATTTTTGTTTTGTTTAAGGAAAATATTAATGTGAACTTAAAACAGAAAAATGAATGATTATATATATATATATAACTATAAAGGAAACAAAATATATTTTAAGGAAAACATGATTTATTTTAGAAAAAAAAATATTTTTCTAAAATTAGTAAGGGGGATAACATGAAAATGGGTAAGAAAATAGGATTTTCTTATATTTAGGCTTGTTTACTGGGAATATTTATGAAGGGAACCTCTTAAAACATGTATATCTCAAAAAAATAAAGATTAAATGATCTTGATAAATGATTTGTGAAAATTTATAGGAAATTTAAAATAATTATATAAATTTCTTAAATATTTACATTAGGGTAATGTAGGATAAATTGTAACCTGATGGAAAAAATGGATGTTTGAAATGAATCTCATACATTATGTCTGAGAGTATTTTAAAAATTAAAATAATATCTAGGATAATAAAATTATATCCATTAAATAACTAAATTAGAATATTTTATACATGTGTTTTATTAATTAAATTTTCCCTATGTTCATTTATGGCCTTTTTAATTAGTTATAAAATTCAATTTCATTTTTTGGGATTGTTTATTTCCTTGTTTTTCTTGATCGGTTTATTTGTATACATGTATCAATGATCATGTAGAATGGAAATAGTTTTCAGAATTGAAATTATATGTTATTAATAAAGTCAAATATTTTTTTATCTTATATATCATTTTTTAAAATTATATGAGGATGAATAATTAGCTTAACTATTAATGATAATAATTTAGATTGATTTTACAGTTTCTTGATATTCAAAAACTAGTTTTGTTCTATTAATTATTATTATGTATATATACTGGTTACAAAATGTTAAATCTGTTTTAATATATATATTACAATATTTTTGATACATAGAAAATGTATTATTACCAACCTTGATGTTGTTAATGGAAATTAAAAACTTTTCATCCTTGAATTTGATAAATTAACACATCAGAGCTAATGTATTCAGTTTTAGAAAAAAAAGGTAGGGGAATGAAATTATCATAGGTTATTATATTAACATAAAAAAATTGAATTATATGTTATATATTTTATTTAACATGAAATTTTGATTAGGGGATTTTAGGAAATAATAAAAAGAGAAAGAAAATTGTAGCGAAATGTAATGAAAATGAGAGAGGTTTTTACATCGTGAATTATTCACCATGAGAACATCCTTGAGGCACTTGATATTAGTATTATATTAATAAAACCATATCCTGGATATCGGGTAGAGACTTGGGAAGTTGTTTGGTAGAATTTGGACACGCAACATGTATTTAGTGGTGTGTGGAAAAGACGTGGTGATGGGTGGTATTTATAGTGGGGGAGGGGTTGGTTTTGAGATTATTTAATACATTATTTTATTATTTGGGATAATAACTATGAATTGTGTGACTCGAGGTGAGTAAATATAGGGACTAAAGAATTTTATTTTCAATCCAGTGGCCAATTACATCATCCATTACTCAATGATGACTAAAAAATGTATTTATTGGCCATTTACCATATATTACCATCTTTCAATACTCTCAACAGGTGCAACTATTTGAGAAAAAAACCCCAAAAATTCTCTATGAGAAATTTCCAAAATATATAATTCAAAAAATGGACTTCATTTTATGAAAATGAGTTTATAAATATGATTAATGTAGTTTTTAATTATAGTCATAGTTTACTCATAAAATTTCATTATAAATATTATAAATGATTTTATTACACTTTGACAAATTATTTAATGACTCATAAAATTATGTTATAATCATACGAAAGGCAAAATTTTAATTTATGAATCTATTTTATGAAAATAAATTGTATTCTAAATCATAATATTAAATATAAAATTGTAAATAAAAATTTATTTATTATATGCATACAAATAGTTAATTTATCATTTTCAAATCATTAATTTACTAATAGTATGATATAATTATATCATATTTTTATTTATAAGATGGTTATGTTTAATTTTTTAATTTCATAGAAGAGGTTATTGTTCTATTGGTTGGTTTACTGTTCTTAAGGGTCACATTACTATTTCATTGTTTATGTAACTAGTCCATTCATTTATGTTTCATAATTCTTATAAATACATAATATTTTATTCGTTATTAATTTATAATTTTTTAGTGAGTTATATATGTATTTTCTGTTGATTTATAGTATATAAAGAAATTTAAGAAGGAAATTTAAATTGATAAAATTTAATTTTCATTTCATTAATCACCATTATAAATTTTCTCCGTTTAAATTTCATTTTACAAACATTGGAAAATACAGGTGATGGTAATTCTCCTTCATCACTATCTTTGGGTCCTGTTTTTCTTCTTCTTAATTATGGTTCTCCCGTATTAATTTGACTTGTTGAGTGATCATTTTGTGCATAACGTTATTCGTATGATCAAATATTTTCACCAACTACTCCTCATAAGAGAGATCACTCTCTAGTTGTAACCACCATCGAATTCAATACATTTATGGCATCCAGTAAGGACTTCCTTAGAAGGTATACATTGAATACATGATGTATTAAGACATGGTTTGTGTATGTACTAGCATATAGGCCAAATACACATCACAGTCATAAATCATGATTCGGATGTTGTATATGGGACTCAAGTTTCCTTTATTCCCAAATATCATGATCCTCTTTCATGGATACATGCGGAGAAATACCATGCCTCCAACCATAAAATCATGGTCTCATCAATGATTGTCTAATTTACACTATCATTGTCTATGGGAATCCCCGATATTATACTGAATGGTTTTTACCTTTTCCATGGCTTAATCTTCCATTTCAGGTCCTAGCTTCTCACAGTCACTGAATTCATCTCAAAATGCTGGTGTTCTGCATCTTCCCCCAAAATGGGCTTCATGTGAATCTATTTGGATGATTGACCAGAATCTATTGTGGTAGGTGATCTCAAAGAAAGGTAGATGTTGGTATCATAGTCCATTGATGTATATATAATATTCTCTAAATATTTTGTCAACTTTTAGATTTTTTTGCATATATTTTCTGTCAGTTTGAGGATGATAGGTCATACTGAAGTTGAACTCAGGGTTTAGATATTTTTGGAGACATTTCCAGAACACAGAGGAGAATCTAAAATATCAATATGATAAAATATGTATTGGTATCCCATGGAGCCTAACTAATTCTTTGATGTATATTTCTGGATTCTTATCTTGGGATAAGTACCCTATAATTTCAATAAATTCATTTTCCATTATAAGATGGTCCACAACAACCCATTTATTATTTTTTCCTCTCTATGCCTTTGGATGTCCGTTGAAAAATTCCATGGTTATATTTTCCCATATCAATTTTAGTATGGGTAGTGGTTTCATAATACATTTATGAAAATTTACATTCATCATTCACTTAATTACATACATGAATCTATGAAGTATATTCCATAATCTCTTTCATACTATGGTCCAAAAAATAGTTTTCTTGTAGATCTCGAAACATCATTGCACTCCCAAGGTGAATAGATAATGTTGATCATTGTGAGTCATTCATAAGAACATTTATTATATCTTTATTGGATGGTAACCATCAACATTTCCCAAATCTCATATCTCATTCCCCATCAATTTGGATCTCTAAGGATATCTCATTTCTAATACCATCATTCTTTTTTGGAATTACCACTTTATTTCATATTGCATCCTTTATTTTCCCTGTGAGGGATAGTTTGAATATAATTTTAGAAAGTATTGATTATTTTTTCTTACATAATGATTCCCATGAATGTTATTTAAAGTTATAATAAGATTGTATCCTTCTCAATTTAGAATATTGTTAAAGATGTGGGATCCTTTCTACTAGGAGAATCTGACACCTTATTTTCTTCACCAAAATTATAGTGGATTGAGATTTTGTAATACAAGATGAGTTATAACCATATTCATTGGTTATTATTATGATCCTTGGGTAAATATATATATATTTGGGGATCATATGATAACTATATATCTCAATTGTCTCCCCATAGAGATAATACTGAAGTAATTTTTATGTAATTATCACAACTTCCAACTACTGATCTTGTGTGGTATGGTTTTTCCTAATAATTGTTAATTACCTTTAGGTGTGGGATATGAATTTGTAAAAATTAATTACTAAAAAACGTAATTACTTATTTAAATAATATTTATACACCATAATGACTTCCCCATATGATAGTAGTGTGACCACTAGTTTAGTGAAAAGCCTATTTATAAACAATATAATGGAGCCTTGACATTCACTGGTCTAGAAATAAATTTCTCTTTTCCATGTTAGGATGGATAGTGGGTTTGAAAATCATTATAGGTTCTTCAAAAATCACCGGTAAAACATTGAGAAACCAAGGAGACTATGGATCCCTATTACAGATGAATACACTGGCCACTATTTGATTACCTTTGTCATGGAAGGGTCCACAGATATCCATTTTCTGGTGATAGCATTCCCCAAAACATTATATTAACTCTAAGAAAAACCCACATATACTATATTTTGATATACATTATCCCTTCACAAAGTCTTTAGCATAGTATTCTGATGCTCCTTAGGTTCCTCCTTTGTCTTGGATTATATTTGAATATCACTTATAAATACTACAACATATTTTTTGAGGTATTATCTAAAGTCATTATTTATTTTCTCCCTAAACATTTCTAGAGCATTATTGATTCTGATGTGCATCAATATGAAATCATAGATTCTATACCTTTTTTAGAATCCATCCTTTTGAATATTTTTTTTCTTCAACATTAGTTCGAGATATCCTAAACAAAGGTCCACCTTATAGAAATACAACCCCACATAGTTGATTGGAAAGTCATAAATTTGAATTATTTGATACATGTACATTATTGTGATTTTCATAATCTCATGATAATAAATATAGAGGAACATTGGTCTATGCTTCTTCTTGATGAAAAATACTGGTTCACCCCATGATGAAGCACTTCGGCGTATAAAACCCCTGTCCAGATTCCCCTACAATAGGTTTATTAATTATTCTACCTCAATGATGGACATTATATAAGGTGTCTTTGATATATTTAGAGATCTAGGAATAATTTCAATTGGGAACATGACCTTTCAATCAGGAGGCAGTACTTTAAACTCTTCATGGAACACATCAATGTAGTCCCTCACAATGGGCATGTCTTCGAGCATGATTCTATCCTCTATCTTAATATATTTATCTAGATATGATTTATAAAAATTATATAATTTCCACAACTAAAGGGATGATTATTATAGGGATTCTCCCTTCCTTATACTTCAATTCAATTAGAGGAAGCATCTGTATAAGAATTTTGATCTTCCATTCTCGATAGCTGATAATGTATTAGTATAAAGACTGACAATACTTACCCAATATATAATCAAACTCTACAAATGTAAGGAAAATAATAATTTCTAGGAGGTTTTATCCACACAAAATTACATGTGATAATTTATATTCCTTGGATTAAAAAATTCTCTATTTTATTTTCTCATAGATAACTCAACCACCATAATTTGAGGTGGGGGATGAACATTTCTATTAATCATAATGATAAAGAAGAATTTGTAGATATAGAATCATATTTTACATTTTCAATTCTTGAATGAATTACCATAGTACATATCCCCATATCATTTTTGGGATCCACCTCAGTAGTAGTGATAGAATAATACATTCCTTCATTCCAAAAAGGATGTTATTGTTGATTACCTCATATAACCCTTGGCTTTGGGAAATGGTTCACACAATTACCATGTCCCATGAAGTGGAAATGATGCAGTATATTCTTAGAGATGATCTTAATATTCCATTCTTGTTGGAAATTTTTTGGATTCTTCATTTCTTATCAGTAGTTATTATGCATATGTCTAATGAACCCACATTTGAATCATTAACTAGTTCACATTAGATAGTTCCCATGGTTCTTCTTCACATAATTTTGACATATAGATATTGAGTTTTTTTCCATCATGGGATTTATATGTTACTCAACACATCATAAATTCCATTTTACTCTTTTATCTCTAAGCCAATAATACCAATGAGAGTCTCTGATATCCATCTAAATTTGAGGGCACAACAGATCAACAATCCATAGATTTCAAATTTAGGAATCACTAATTCTTTTCATATATGTGGATTTAGTATAATAATGTAGTGATAAATATCTCTTTTGTTTTTCATGAGAGACCTAGATGTTTTTAATGCATGTATTTTGATGATTGCTTCATAATCCTCGATAGACTCATCTTCATTTGGCTTCAAACTAAGGAACACCCTCTCGATCATAAGTCTAAGATATCGGGGAAAATATTTATTTAAAAAATATTTTCATGAATTCTTCCCATTCTATTGAACCAATTTCCTCTTTGGGCCTAATGTTCTTAATCATTGTCAATAAATTATTAGATTACCCAGAAAAATGGTTGTCTTCCAATACAAATCTCTCTTCTTGTGAGCATTGGAGTATAAAGAATAAATTTTTAACAGAATTAATACACTATTCATCAAGGATGGGATTAGAAGATACAATAAACATGGGAGGACTTTTCATATAAATTTTCGGAAAACAAGTTGATCATTCATTGGAGAATTATTGTGTTCAACATGATTCAAGTTATTATTCATAACATGAGCCTATTGAGAGAGCACTAGAATGATGTTTTGAGTTCCCATTACCATCATATTTGTAATTTCATTAGATAAATCATCATATTTACTATTGTATTTATTGTTGACATGAGTTCTTCTACATCCATCCATTAACTATGAAAAGGAATGTAAAATAAGTTGGGATTAAATACAATTCTAATAATAACAAAAAAATAAATCATTGTACATATAAGGATAATATTTTAAATAAAATTTATATCATAACTTGTGATTACCTTTGATTCAATTTCGGTTATCCATGGTAATATAATTATCCCTTGGGTTCATAACAATGTATCATGTACTAATCTCCAAAAATAACAATATTGGCCTCTAATACAAACTATAAAGTCCTAGACATTACATATATTATAACATTATTTTAAGAATAATTAGACTTCAAATAAAAACCAAGGATCATAAATGCTTGTTTAATTGGATGAATAGAATCATATTTTGAATTCTTAAACCCCAGATAAAATAAATTTTTCATTTAATAATCATAATGAGCTCCAAACATCCTTTGTTCCCTTACAACAATATAAGAAAACAAGGGGTATACATAAATGAAGGGATGAGCTGAAAACACTAGTAAGGGAATAAACATAAGATAAAAGAATGGGAAAAGGGTTAAAATGAATTATGGGATGACATAAAAAGGAATAGAACATAGATAAACATTTGGAACATATCCTATAGAACATGGTAACATGGAATAAAATAAATAAAGAAACCACATAAAACATGAAATAAGAATGATTCAATGATAACCACATTGAACTTTGTACATATAATAGAATTATTTAAGGCTAACCCCCAAAAAATCTTCATCTAGAGGATCATGAGTCAAGGATAACAACCAATGACCATATCACATTATTAACAAGAGTAAAGAAAAACCAATAATACCATTTCACATGGTGTATCCTAAGACCAAACATTTACCAATGAATTAGAGTTCCATCTAGGTGAACCATTCATATCATGTTCTTGAAACTGTATGAATCATGAAAACCCATATTGGTTACCCATGTAATGAATTGGGTATAACAATCACGTTAAAAGGCATTAAAAAATGGAATGTCATTGTGGTCCCCTTGTGAGAATGGATTAAAATCATAAATGGACATTAATAAGGGAAAATAGGCTTAAAACATGATTTGTTATGTCAATCTAATGTGGAAATAAGTAAAAATAGAGTTTAATAAAATTTAGAAATAACAAATTTAGGTGTGGTCAAAGGAAAATATAGTAGAAAAATGAAAATGGAAAACTGGTGAATTGTTTATTTAAAACAAGAAATGAAAAAATTAGATATTCAAGGTAAAATTAGTGACCTCAGAAAATTAATTGTGGCTTAATTTATATTATGGAGAGAACCTGAAAATGGGTTAGATAACATGAACTTATCTTTGATCTGTCTCTCTTATAAAGAATAATAGAGAAGGGGTCCTTTTCAAAACTTGTATGTCTCTAAAAAATAATACTGAAAAGATATGGATACATGAGTTTAGAACCTACATATAGAATTTAAAAGAAATATTTATTAATAAATAATAGTTTCATTACTATAATGATATAGATAGAATAACACAATGAAAAAATTGAGGTTTGGAATTAATCCCTTACCAAATGTCCAAAAAATTTCTACACATGAACTTATTGTCATTCATTATAAAATTAATTAAACCTATTAAATAATTTATAGTGTTATATATAAGTATTTTATTTAGTATAATTTTATTAAATTCATTTAATGAATTTTTATGAGTTTTAAAATAATATTTCATCATTTTATAGTGTTCATTTTGTTAGTTTTTGTATTGGTTCAATTGCATACATGAATAAAAGAACATATAGTTTGGGAATAGTTTTCTATAGTTGAAATTTTATGTTATTAATGAAATTAAAAAAAATTATTTTGACTAGTACATAACTTTTTTATATGGTATGAAGGTGAATCATTAGGTAAAATGTTAAAGGTATTAATTTAGATTATTTTTCATTTGTCTATCATCATGAAATATGTTTTTAAATTATTTTTTATATTGTATATATAATGGTTGAAGAAAAATAAATCTAATTTCATACATATATTATAGTCAGGAATAACTAGATATGTTGGTTTATGACTGATCTTGAAGGAGGTAATGTAAATTGAGAACTCCTCATCCTTGAATGCAATAAATTATCACATGACCTGTGATGTTTTTATTTTTAAAAAAATAGAGAGGGGAATGAATTGAAGATATAACAGCCACTTTTTTAAAAAATAAAATTCTATTATATTTGAGATACAAGAGTAACTATGGAACATGTATAGGAGTAGGTGAATAGAGAATAAAAAAGCATGGAATGAAAATTAAAAAAAATAATGTTGTTATACCTCTTGAAATCTTATCCTTGAGAACCTCCTCGAGGAACTTGAGTTTTCAATTTAATCGAGACTATAGGCTCTTGGATATTGGGGATATACCAAGTAAGAGTTTTTGGGAAGAATTTGGAAAATATTTAAGGATTTACATTTGTAATAAAAATTGTTCTTGAGGGGTGGTTTTTATTGTGGAAGAGAGGGGTGTTGTTTTGA
The DNA here is from genome assembly GCA_963277665.1 of Viscum album. NCBI lineage: Eukaryota > Viridiplantae > Streptophyta > Magnoliopsida > Santalales > Viscaceae > Viscum > Viscum album. The sequence goes on from OY728122.1 coordinate 1,987,460,537, forward strand.
ATATTTTATTCCCTTTTTAATTATTTTTGATGAAGTGTTTGAATAGTGTGTATTATTATGAAAAAAGACACAAATATATTTATTTTATTTTGAACCAATGACCAGTTGCATCATCAACAACTCATGACTGAAACAAAAATTAATTTATTTAACTTATAGTTAAAATTATCATATATTATTATTCACAAAAAAAATCTACAATTTTAGAAAAGTCCCCATAATTAACCAAAAATAATTCAACAAAATTTGAAATAATAATATAGACACTATTTTATGATATTAATTTTCTAAATATGAGAAAAATTACTTTTAATTAAAATATTAATTTTCCTGAAAATTACTTATTTTAAAATTATAGCATATTTTATAACTCATTAAAAAATTAATTAAGGTCTCATAAAATTATGTTATATTTATAAGAAAAAAAATTTATTTAGGAATAAATTTTTGAAAATATGTTTTATTTTAATTCATTACACTAATTAATAATTTTTATATAAACATTTATATTTTACAGAAATAAAAACCCATAGCTTATCATTTTCAATACTTTTATTTACTCATTCTTTGATACAATTAAATAATATTTTTATTTATAATATGGAATTTTTTTATACATTCATAGATTTGGTTAGTATTCTATTACATGGGCCACTATTCTTAAGGGCCGCATTACTATTCCATCGGTCATTCTACTATTCCATTGTTTTTGGTTATTTAATTTCTAAAAATATATGTTATTTTATTAATTTGTAATTTATAAAGCTCTTATTGTTTAATGAATGTGATTTTTTATTTAAACAATAATACATAATTCCAATAACAGAATTTTTATTGAAATAATTTGGGGTCGTTACATGTTTGATCATGGATTTATAATTTTTTATTTGGATTATTTATAAATGATGTAATAGTCTTTGAATAAATGAATGGATGAATTATAAATTATTCTGGAAAACTATTTTATTTTTTTCTCTGATTGTTGGGTATTTTTTTCTATTATTTATTCGAAATTATTTTATGGTTATTATAATGATATTTAAATGATTTTTGGGTTTATTATTGTTTTATTCCAAAAAAACATTTGTATTTTTAAAGATGAAAATGGTTTTTGTAAAGTTGTAAAATTTTGAATAGAAATTTAATTGGCGATTTGTAAATGAATTTTCTTGAAAGGGTAATTTAAAATTTATTTGGCTAATTTAAGAAAAAATAGAAATTATTTCCTTCTTTTAATTTGACACCTAGTATTCCATATGAATGATAAAAAAACACACACCCATTTATATATATATACACATATGTATTTTTTTTCTATGGTATGTACATTATTATGTATATACCCAGTTTTGAATGTAAATCAGTATCAATATATACTTTTGATGCTTCATAAAATACATTTTTTTAAAATTTACCTTTATATGTTGACTTTAATTAATTACAAAGAATTTTGAAATTGGGGGTTTTCAATTTTGGTAAATCAGTATTATTTTTGTATTTTTTGTGTCCAGAGATTTTTCATATGGGATTTATGGTTTTATTATATTAGGTGTGTTGCTGAATTTTTTTTTGAGTTTTATTATTTATTTTCTGGATACGAAGTTTCAATTTATATTATATTTTGAATTAGTTTTGTAATTTTTGTTTATAGAGTATTCACCCACTAATAATTGATGAATATTTAGGTGGCTCTATTGGTCCATTTTCAACCATATATATTTTGGTTGATCAATTATCATCTCAATTGGTTGGATTATCTATTGTAGTTATAGAGTCTCTTGAATAATTTTTTATGTAACAGTTCCAATAATTCTTCTAGTTATTTTATGAGTAGAAATATCTTCTTTACATTAGATATATAAAAATGTGAAAATTTTAGGAATTTTTATATATAATAGATGTGATCTTTAGTTGACTTGGGATTCCCGAGCCTCTAATGGATTTTTTTCGCCTTAATTTTAGATTCCATGAGTTTAATGTGGTTGAATTTTGTAATTTGGTCTATTCCACTAAATAAAACATGTGGGAATAATTTAAGTATTTTTTTTCATCTACTAGTACATCATGATATAAGAAAGCATGAAAAATATCAGGGAATTGTATGATCTACTATAATGTTATTCAATGGTGTTGGAGTTTCCATGTTTTTAACTAAGATGGTGTCATGTCTTATAGATATTTTTGAATTTGAAACATTAAAGGATAATAACATTTTAAGGGGCCTCAGACTAGATCATATTATAATAATTCTTCTCCTAATCAATGAAACATATTAATATGTGGTGGGATAGGTTGTTTGGGAAAATTTAGATTCACCTAGAGAGCCAAAGGTCATTGATGTTTTTCTAATTTAACGAAGTGGTGTAGATCAAGGAATGTAAAAGAGTTGAAATATGTGTATGGAATTTAGGGGAGTGGGATGAAAAGAACATTTTCATTCCTCTCAAAGGATTCATCCAATAGTAATCATTGGGTATTTCATTAGTGTCTGATGTTTGGTCATAAAAATTTATCGTACCATGAATCTTCAACAACCTATCATAGATATTTTCATTTCATGAACTAAAGAGGTCATAACAGGGGTTTCCATAAAGAGTTTGAAGGTAGTTCAACTCCCTAAATGGGTATAAAATCTCTCTCAGTTTAACATGGTAAATATGTGAGGAATGTTTATAGAATCTATCATTTTAATTTTTTTCTATTTTATGTGTTCTGCTTGGTGGTGTTTTCTTTTGTTTTGGAGAAGATGATGCCATTTTAGAACTTCTATGAATCTTGGTTTCAGTGTATTTTCATTTGGGGGGATTTATAATCTTAATGTAAATTTATAATCCAACACATTCAAATTTAGAACTAAAACATGTTGGAAATGTTTTTCAAAATATAATTGAAAATTACACCATACATATAATTACCCATACCTTACATACATTGATATTATATCAATGTTAATTAATAGTAATTACAAATATGACATATCCATGATAGGACCATATAGGTATAGTTTCTCAAAAAAACTAGGAAACATAAACAATTTGTTCATATGACATCTTCATTATCTCCAACTTCTTTCATCACAAATGGACCCCTTTTGACATATATTACTTAATACCCTTCATCATGACATGGGGAAATGAAACATATGAAAGCGTGAGATTAGATGTCAGTAATGGTAAACAAGGATTATATTAATCATATCATAATCATAATACATAACAACATAACATTTTCATATCCTATCACAAATATGAAATATATTGATACCGTGCCATTAGATAAATCATAAATGTTCATAAGAATAAATGAATATAATATGAAAAGACATAACATAAGAGATGATGTTTTTTTGCCATATAAATAAGCAAAAAAATCATTTCATATTATCCAAGGCACATTTTCAGAACCATCATAGTAGAGAAAGCCCATTACTGAAAGATGTTCACTCCTCGTTCCAGCCTTATATTACTGAAGAATGATTATTTATCATTCCAGTCATTTCTATCTCATGAGATATAAATCCATTCCCCATGAATTTAATGGAGATATAGGTCCCACCAAAATAACAATAAAAGAATAATTATTTGTGCAACTACAACATAAATCATTCATCATAACCCAATGAAGAAAATGTGGGTCTTTAATCATCATTCCACTATAACATAACCTATATAAAAAAATTCATTTCATAAATAGCATTCCATAATAAAAACAATATAATTATAATAAAAATAAGGATATTATAACTCAAACACAACCATATTAAGTAATTCTATTAAATATTGAAAATATTCTTGATTTAACACTTGATATTAATTCTTCTGAAAAATAACATTTCATCTTCAAAAAAATTTATATTCTCAAAATGACATGTAATTTTAAATAAATGGATCTATTTGAAATTAAAGAGGAAATTGTAAAGAGGATGATTCAGGGAAATAAGGTGTAATGAATATATAAAAATAATATCATGTTCTATAATATAATAAAAATATTCTCCTCTTAATTTTTCAAAAAATGTCAAAATATACCTCGTATTGAATAATGAAAAAATTAAATTTATACAGTTTATTAAAAATTCAAAAATGGGTAAAATTGTCTTTAATTAATTGTTGAGTAGTTGAAATAATATTAAATATTTAGGAAACATGGATGTGGATGATAAATATACCCTATTAAATACTAACATATAAAAAATATTAGATAATAATGGGATTGTGAAATTATCCCTAACCATGTGTTTGATCTCATTAGTTTATATCTGAACATCATCTTCTCTAATGTGCTTCCACTAAATCTACAAACATCCTATTAACTAGAGTTGGACATTGGACAAGTCCAGAACCTATATAATATATCTAGGTATGTTTATAATGGAAAAGGGTATTGGATGGCCAATCATTAAGGATCAAGGGGAAGTGAAGAGGTGATGGAGGAGGTTCCCTTTTACAGTTGTGGTTAGAGGAACTTTTTTGATCTCTAAAAATATTATTTTATAATTAAAGAAAACCCCATAAAAAATAATAAATGCAACAATTTGGAATATTATTAGAGTTAGTGTTGTAGTATAATAAACCTATATATTTTAGAAAATTTAATCTCTTAATTTAAATCTCAATATTCTAATTATCTCATAGTGATTTTATTTAATTTTTATCTAGGGTAACAAAGATTTCAATATTAAATGCGTGAAATATTTATAAATTTTCTATAAATTAGATCTAAAATAAATAAGGTATAATATTTTGTAATTTATAATATCTATTTTATTTTTTTAAATGTTTTCTGATTTTTAAATAATTTAATAAAACATCATTTGGATAAACAATCAATGGTATAAATTTTGACTCTATATAATTCATTGATTTTAAAAATATGAATATAAAATTTCAACATAGAAAAAAATATTTTATTATATTTTAAATGTGGTAATGGATATATAGAAAATTAAATGAACATATTAATCATAAAAAAATATATTTATTTTAATATTTTTAATAACAATTATTTGCTATTTCAATTAATAAAATAATTAGTTCATCAATTTTGTGTAATTAATTAATGTAAAAATAAGTTGAATAAAAATTAAAATAAATTAATATGATGAATACTAATCTACTATATTTCATATGAATATATGTAGTCAAATTTATTTTCTTGAAAAATCCTTCATTTAAAATGTTATTCTTATTAAATCATGAATGTGAAATTTTTTACACCGTTTTAAAAAAATATAAGTTTCACAATCTATTTTACAAGGCTTTAAATGATCATAAACTATCCCCTTGGATGGTTATGGTTGTGATATAATTGATGAAAAAAATCATGTGTTTGGGTCTTTATATGGTTATAATATTTTGAATAAAAATTGTTTTATGGATTTCACATTAATTAATTAGCTTTTAAATTATCAAAGTAAAAATATTTAAGGAAAATTTTTATATCTTAAGAATAAAAAAAATAACCATTATATAAAAATAAAATTTATACATTATTTGATTATTTAAAATCCAAATTTCATCTATACAACCTTATTTTAAGTATGATATATTTATTAAAAATTGAGAAAGATATAATTAATTTTTCTTGAAATAAAATAAATTAAATGTTAATTTCTCATCTTAGTGGCTTCTAATGGACTCTATTTCTACTAACGCGTGATTTAGGTCTATAAATAGTATTATAATGATATTAAGACATTTTTTAGTGTAAATATATTAATGTTTTCATACCATTAATTACCAAATTTTCCTTTTTACCGTATTAATAAAAATTACCGAAGTTACTATTTATAATTAAAAAGAATAAAACAAATCTATATGCATAATTTAGACCAATTAATTATAAATATGGAATAAAATACTTGAAATTAAAAACCTAGAAGTTTCAATAATTAATTTAATATTAATCTCATTGTAAGAAAGAGAAGACATGTTTTAAAAGATAAAGCATTACAAAATATTGAAATGTTTTACTTCTAAATTAAATATAAAATTAATTATAATAAGATAAATTATATTGAATGATAAAAATATATTATATATATTCATTAAAACCATTCAATATTATAATTTAACCATATAAATAAATTTTTTTGAAAAAATTGTTTTCAGAAAAAATACAGTCTAATTTTATTATTCATCAAAATTTTAATGTCATAAAAAAATATTAAAAATTAATCCAAAGTAAATTTTTATATCCTATTTACAAATAATATATTTATGTTTTGATATAAAATTTATTACTTTGTAAAATTATTAATGTAAAATGGGTTTTGTATTAAATGGTAGAAATTTACTTTTTTAAAAAATATAAGGTTTTATAACTAAAATAAAATTTATTCATACACACTAACAATTATATCATTTGGATGAATATGAAAAATATTTTAGTACATAAGAAAAAAAAATATTTCGTTTATTTAATTTAAAAATAGTAATTTTCATAATTTATTAATAAAAAAATAAAAATATATAATTGATTTATATTTTTCATAAATAATATCTTGCAAATTAGTTCACCATAAATATTCATAAGATCATTTTATATATTCCTTATATCCCAAAAACTACCTTGAAATGATCATTTTCTAATAATTGTATTTTGTAGTTCGTTTAAACTCATTATTATGTAAAATGAAAGCTATTGGATAATTAAAATTATTTAGAGAAAGTATTTCATAAAAAAATCTAAGTGTCACATTATACCCACCTTAAAATAAATATCACCATTGAAATTATTCACTTGGATAAAAAAAAGTATGAGGATTTCTCCCACTCATCATATTGTTATGTTTCCACATATCTTTCTAAAATTGGTTGTTTTTCCCCAAAACTGTAACCAAGTGAGTGATCTTCTTTCACATAACTTTTTTCTACAACCCTAAATATTTCATGTTTGTTCTTCATAAAAAAGATCTTAATATAGCAGTACAACTTCTATGTTTAGCACATGTGAAGTATTAGGTATGAACTTTGTCAAGAGATATATATAGAACACATCATTAACTCTAGATACATTCGGGGGAAGCTCTAATCAATAAGCTCCCTTCCTCACATGATCTCAAATTTCAAAAGGATTAAAATACCAAGGGCACAATATTCCCTTCTTTTGAAATCTCAGTACTCTCTTATAGGGAGATATTCATAAATACACCATGTCACCAACTTTAATCTCTTGGAATTTTATTCATTTGTTAGCATAACTTTTTTCCACTTTGAGCTTCTCATATGTGTTGTTGAATAGATCTAACCCTTTCTGCCATTTAATCAACAAAATCAGGCCCAAATAACATTATTTCCCAAACATCATCCCAACAATTTGGAGTACTTCACTTATGTCCATATATGGATTCATATGGAGACATCTTAATTCTGGAGTGAAAGATATTATTGTAATAAAATTCTACCAAAGGTTGGTGTTTATCCAAAAAAACCCTTGAAATATATAGAGAACACTCTCAACATTTTCTTTAGAGTTTAGACCATCCTATCAGACTTACGATCTGACTAATGATGATAATTCCTACTGAAACATAACTCAATGTATAAGGCATATGGAATACATCAATAGAATATCGAGTTAATCCATTGATCCTGACCAGATATAATATAAAGTGTTACTCCATGAAATATCACAACAAGCATTATATATAACCGAGCATGCTAATCAAGAGGGAAATCCTATATAATATAAATGATGTATTCTAACTTCTTAAGGTGATCAACTATAACCGATATAGCATTATGTCGTTTTAATGTTTTGGGATTTCAATCAAAAATATCCATTGTGGTGTATTCCCTTTCCATTTTGGTGCGGGTAATGTTTGTGACATCCCCTAATAATTCTATCTCTCTTCAATAACTTTATGAAAAAAAAGCACCGAGTGACATATTTTGAAACATCTCTTTTCATTTCACCCTACTAGAAATACTCTTTTAGGTCCTCATATATCTTTTTTATTCTATATGGAATAGATAATTAGGAAATATGACCCTCATCTAATACCATCTTCTCTAATTCTGGTACGGGATGGATACCAACAAGATTAATGATCCTTATAATTCATTCACAATAAAATATTAATTCAGGAACATTTATCACCTTCTATTGTAGCTCAACATCATCATTATGTGCCTATTATTCTTCACATGTATAGATTTTTGAACATTCATTTGTGAAAGATTATATTTCCCCCCTTACATTAAAATTTAAATATTCATCCATTAAAAATATATTAATATTAAAACTTTTCTGAACCTCATCATTGATAGGATAGCATGGTCCTTTTTGCTCAAAGCATCTTCGACCTTGTTCACATTCCCATGGTGGTAATGTATGGAGTAGTTGCAATTATTAATCAACTCTAACCATATTCTTTTGTGCATATCCAATTCCTTTTGTTAGAGAATATTCATTAAAAATTTATGGTTAGTATAAATATCACACCTTTCACTATAATGATTGTTCCTCTATATCAATAATGAAATAATTACTGCAACCTACTACAAATCATGAATAGATTAATTTTTGTGGGTTTATCAATTATAATCAGGCATTTGTTTTCACTATATCATTTTCAGGGAACAAAACTTAGCCCCATCTTGGATACAGCACTATACATCACAAAACATTACCCACTACAAGGCAGTGTGGAGACAGGTTCACTGGTTAACATTTTTATAGGTCTTTGAAATTCCCTTCACATTTCTTTGTCCACATGAACATAACTCCATTCCATGTAAACATGGCAAGTAGAATAGATAATCATGAAAATCATTCACAAAATGTCAATAGTATCTAGCCAAACCAAGAAAAATTTGGATCTATGTTACCATTTTTGGTCTCAACCATCATTCAATAACTCTTGTTTTTGTTTTTTCCATAGATATCCCCTATCATTAGATTATTTGACCCAAAAATGAAACTTTATAAAGCAGAAATTCAGTGTTTTTTAATATTTCATAAGGATTATGCTTTCCCAGGGTCTTCAATTCAATTATAATGTGATATTCTTTTACTCCCTTTCACATTGAAGATATAAGAATATCTTCTATAAAGACTACCACCTATTTGTCAATATAGTCTCTAAGGAATATATTCAATAGATCCATGAAGATATATGGGGAATTAGAATGAAAAAGACATCATTATAAATTCATTATGTCCATACATTATACAGAATTCCATCATTGGTATATCCTCTTTCTTGAACCTTAATTGGTGATATCCTAAAGGAAGATCAATCATGTTAAAGTATTTATCTCTATGTAGTTGTTCTAATAATTCATCAATCTAAGGAAGATGATATTTTTTCTTCGTAGTTATCTTGTTATGTTCTTGATAATCAATACAGTGTCTCATTGATTCTTCTTTCTTCTAAACAAACAGAACAGGTAAACCCCCATGTGATGCACCAGGGAATATGAATCCCAAGTAAATATTATCTTGGAGCTTCTTATTCAATTCATGAAACTGAAATTGGTCCATTTAATATGGTTTATCTGAAATAATCATAGCACCTTGTATGATTTCTATTAGAAACTCTACCTCGTGATTTGGGGGAAGACCTAGAAATTCTTCCAAAACACATCATCAGAATCTCTTAAAATATGAGTATTTTTAATTGTGAGTTTCTCCCCATACAATTGAGATAGATAAACTTCATTAATAATGACAAAGACCGATAAATGGAAAAAATTTCTACTAAAATATTATATTTACCATTGAATCAATAAATCAGAAATCATTTCTCTATAATATGAAATGTGACACCCCTTCCAGGAAATTGATATGAGCACCTTATAGAGAAATCCAATCAATTCCAATAATAAAAATTTTCCACTACATGTAGGTTCAAAATATTTGTAAAATGAAATTTCCCCCATACATCAACCGGTGAAGAATTTTAATCTTTTGATGCAACCATTTTTCCAATAGGAGTTGTCACAACTAACTCAACATCTAATTCCTGAGGTAATATAATGATTACCATAGGAAAATATTCATAAATAAAATAGTGGGTGGATCCAGAATCAAATAAAACATTTTCTACTTTTGAGTGGATGGTATGAGTACCTTTCACCACATCATTTTTTTACTACACATTACTAATATTTCTCGCATTTGACATGCTATTTTTATTTTTCCTTTTGAGTTTTCTAATATTGACCATCATTAATAACCCCTGGATTAGGGAATTGATAGGAATAATTCCCCATTCCCTTTAACATGTATCATTTAATTTTAGGAGGTTCATTATTTGTCTAATTTTATCTATTCGCATCATTAGACATATCATTCCCATGAATTCAGAATTAAACTTCCTGATGACCTTATTTTCCATAATTAAAACATTTACCAGTACCTTTAAGTCAATTACCTCATTGTTTCATTCTAATCATTGATCATATGGGAAAAATCATATTATTTTCAGTTTAGTCCTTAGATTTTCCCATGATTCCATTTTTCGATTCTTATCAAACCCCTAAGAATGATGGGTTACTCTAATCACCATATAAACCTTGAGAGATCATGGAAATATTTATTCGTAGATATTGAAGTCCCTTATGACTATGTCCCTCTAGAGACTGGGTTTTATGAAATTATAGAATTGAGCAATTTTACACCCAGGTTGGATAATATTTCCAGATGTGTGCCTTATAAGTATTGTAAAATTGATTTTGTAGGTACCCACAAGTTTATCTTCCTTTTTATTAATTTCTAGGAACTCCATATCCATATTTCTTCTTCAAATACAAGGAATGTACTTTTTAAAAAATATGTTCTTCAACTCAGCCCATTTCGAGGATTCAATTTTATCTCTTAGCCTCATATTAATGATAACGTTCCACCAATGATCAGCTTCACCTTTTAATTGATAGAATTCTATGATGAATTTATCATGTTTAGATCATTTGATAATTTAAAATATCTTTTTAGTGGTACTGATCCATTATTCCACCACTAATAGATCAGAAGACCCGTTTATATAAGGTGGACGCTTTCTCTGGTTGGGAAAAACAATATATTTCTCCCTAGTTTGATTGTTTAGAATTTATGCATGATTAATATCTTGAGAAATTTATGTAATGACCGAGATGTTTTAATAATAGTTTTTTTCATTAAAAATTATGGTTTACTATGTGATTTTCAATAAAACTATATATGTATAATTGAAATGTAACCATCTAGTTTTGACCATTATATATCCATTGGTTAATATGACTGTTATAAATAATAATAAATTTTAATTTTATAGTTTTTATTTTTAAATAGAAATGATAATGGAATAATAATGTAGAAAGTAGAGTCAATGTCCTCTACCAGTATAATTGTACCATATGAAGCCCATTTTTTATCACTTGGAAGGAGGTAGCATTAATGGGAATTTCTCGGGACCATGCCCAAGCCGAGTTTCACCATGTTAAACATGAATAAAATCGTGTATGGGAGAAGTTATTGTTGGGAGAAATAACCACATGAGCAATGTTATCTTGGCCACCCCAAAATTTTATCACCATTTCACACCTTTCTCATTGGTCCTATGAGGGTTTTATAAGGGGTTTTGTAACGAGTCCATAGAAACATTCTATAATCCATTTTTATAAATAAATTTTTTATTTCTTTTTATGGTAAAATAACAATCATTTTTTAATTTAAAATATCAAAATTAATCATGGAAGATATTTTAATATTTTTCCAAGAATATTCATATTATAGATGAAAATTGGAAAAAATGTATTTTATAATCATTTTTTTCCATTTAAAAAATTGATATTGTGAAATGATTTTTTAGAAAGACTAACATACACAGTTGTGATCAGTATGAAATTTTGATTCTGGTATGATCAACTTAATTTTTGGTTAATTGTAAATTATGATTTATAATAATACCCTTTGGATTAGTAATATGAAAAATGGAATAGTAACCTCACAAAAGTAAGTATAAATTTAATTTAGGCATCTTGAATGGTAATGTGATATAATAGTATAAGTAAATAACTGTTTTAGAAATTATTAGTTATGTAATATTATTTTTTGAATTAAACATTGATTTTAGATAAAAATTAAATTTCCCATATTTATAAAATTATTTTCATAAAATGGATTTCATTTTATAATTCTAATCATTGATATTAGGCTATGGTGAATTTATGAGATTTTTATAAAATATTATGTTCTTCAGTGAATATTAAAAAATACAAATTCTATGTTTTCATTGTGTTTTATGACATCCTAATGATTTAATATAAATGTTAATATCCTGGTTTACTCAGGTGGATTAAAATATTATATGAGGTGCCCCATGTGGCCAGAACCATGGGTAAATACCAGGGTCAATCCCATGATTGTGCAAATACCACCGATGAGGTGTCCTTAGAAATTAATTTAACACACTCTCTCTATTACTATAAATACAATTCATTCATATTTTCTCTTCATTCCATATCATCCCCTACTATGTTCTACTTGTTCTACCTCTAATGGAGTCCTAAATCCATTAATGTCATCATATTATTGTTTTAGAAGTTTCTCTTTGTTGTAAGGGAAATCACAACTTCTCTTTTTTCCATTCAAGTTCACTTTTATGTGGTATGTATTTCATGATTCCATACCATGTTCTAATATCTATTTTTTGATATCCCTTTTTTGTATTATGAGTCTTTAATGCATGGATGATCCATTTCACCCCTCTTTTTAATTCTTTCTAAAACCATGTGGCGTAGCTGTTATGGTGCCAAATTTTGTTCTCGAAATCTCACTATCTTTTTCACAAGAAATTATCTTATTCTATTTATATAATTACCGAAACCAATTTAATTTTAAGTATTATTAACTAATACATGATAAAAAGAAATATTTTATTTGGAAATTTACCTACACAAAACACTCATTCACTTTCTGTGGGTTATAAATGACATAATTATTATTTTTAGCACTTTTTAGAACGTCACAATTTTGATATGAATACCATTTCTTTTATTCTATTTGGGTTTTTTATGAAATTTTGATTATGATATATGTTTCTCAAATGAAATTAAATACATATAAAGGTTATTACTTAATATAGTTCTCATGCATTGGGTAATGAAATTAATCTCTAGAGATGACATGTTTAATAATACCTTAGTAAATAACCATGGTAATTTTTAAGACACCTTGGGGATGGACCTTGGTGATGTGCTTATGAATATCTTAATTAAAGGTTGTAGAATAATTTTAAAATTATTAATAAATGTATTATTTTTATTATATTACTATTTATCAAGAAATTATGATATTCCTCATGTTCTTATTGATATCTCTCAAGTTCACATGTAAACTGTTTCACTCATTTTCTTTATTGGCACTTCTGCTCAGTCATACCTTTGATGTATGCCCCTAGGTTATGAGTTGGAGTAATTGTACATAGTATGAACAAATGGAGAAGCCATTAAAGTATATTATTATAATTTTAAAAGTTTTCATGTATTATATACCTTTTTTCCAAGACAATAAATATTAAAGATCCACTATTTATAAAATGTCATGTTAAGATATGTAATAAATGGTCCGAATTCGGTATTTCCTATCAAAGGATGTTTAGATATTTCTATAATTTATTATATTAATACATTAGGAGTAACTCTAAGGAAGAGTTAAAATATTGTAAAACATCATATTATTTTGGGGAAATATTAAGTAAATTGTTTCTGAACAACTAAATACCTATCTGGATATGAACAAGTTGATGTGGCTCTAGAAAAGATTTATATAGGGGTAAAACCAAAAAACAACGCTTTGAGCAACACTCTAATGGGAACTCTTGCATGATAACAGAAATTGATACACTCTTGTTTTGACACTATTGGGGGACATATTTGGTTAATCATAAGCTTATAATGAATTATTATCAACGAATTATATACAACTGTAGTTGTTGTTTAATGATGGTGTTTTAAGACATAAAAATACATTACAGATAAAATATTTGTAAAATATATAAATATCTCACTATGGTTTTTTTAATTTATAAATTGGTAGGAAATAGGAGTAACCATGCAAAAAAGTGAACTCAACATACCATGCAGTGACGACCCTCCGATGAAATCCGAATTTGAAACATTCATTAGAATGATGAACCAACTAAATTAAGTTATGGGAAATAACATGAATCAAGTGGAGAGGTCGGTTTCCCCATGAAATGAATAATTTCTTTTGATTCATTTGTGAATCAGAAACCACCAACATTTAGTGGATCTACAGACCAATTGATTACTGAAAATTGGATAAACACTATTGAAAATATTTTTATGTATGTCATAGTTTAAAATACCACAATAAATTTTTTACCGCTTATATGTAGAAGATTATCAATGGTAGTTGATTAAAAAAACACAAGGCCAAGAGGGAATTTTAAAGATATACAGTGGGATGATTTTAGGGGTATATTCTTCAATATGTATTTCCATCATTCAATGAGAATTAAAATAGAGATGGAATTTCTCAAACTGAAGCTGAAGTACAATGAATCTATGGGAAGCTAAAAGATAACCATTACAAGGATTTCATGTTACACCTCTAGCATCTTCAATAATCTTAATGTGAAGGTGGATATATTATTTGGTGGACTAAGACCTCATCTTAATAAAAATATATCCAACCAAGACTATGATAGTTATGAGGAGATTGTGTATAGTGATATGAAAGTCAAATTGGTGTTTTGAGAGATGCAGTGGTCTCAAAAATACAATAAAATAATGATATCAATGGATTTATGCTTTGGGAGTATATTTGATCTAGGAAGAGGAGTAATGGAAATGAAACTTCCCACATTTATTAAATATTTTAAAAATCATCCCTGGAAATGCATTCTCGGGAATGATAAGTGTTACAAGTGTTGAACAGATGGCCAAATCACTCAAGATTATTGAAGTGAGGTGGAGACTCAATATAAAAATACTAATGAAAAAGGCAAGATTGTGTAGACCCTACCTAAAGTCCAATGCTTCATATGTGGATATCTAGGAAAATTTTATAATCACTATCCAAATCCGAGGGTAGTGGAGGAGAATCACCCACAACCTCAGCATTGGCTATGGCAACAAGGTCATGCTTTTTCTATAAATACATTAAATATAGAAGCTCCAAATGATGTGGTGGAAGGTACTATTTTTGTTCTCTAAAATCTTGAAAGTACATTGATTTGTTCTATTTGTACAAATTCCTTTATTTCCTTCATTATTAAATAAAATATAGTAGTCATTCTCATGTGGAAATTCATCATTATATTAGGGATGGACCGTATCTCAATGTATAATTGTTAGATAAATACAAAATCAAGAAAATATCAGTAGTTTTTAATTGGAAACCTACAATTATCTTCCATGGATAAATATCTTGACCGGGGATTTTCCAATAATAACTACCTATAGACTTATTAATGGAGTTGATCAGTGATGATCAAGAAGGAAATGATATAATAAGGAGAAAATATATCCCCATAATCTAGGAATATAATGACGTGATTCTTAAGAAGTTCCCTAGACCTTCCCCATAAAGAGATGTAGAGTTTCCATTGAACTCGTTCTAGGATCTCATTTGATATCAAAGACCCCATATATAATGGAAAATTTTGTGATGGATGAATTAGATAAACACCTCCATGTTCATTTGGATAAGGGTTCTATCAATCCGAGTGTGTATCATTGGGTAGTGACCATTCTCATTGTGAAGTAGAAGCATGGATCAATGTGGCTATACATTTATTATAGAGATCTAGACATGATCAGAGCACATAATGAATACACTTTTACAATAATTGATGACTACTTTTTCTAACATCGTGAGGATCAAATATTCTCCAAGACTGATCGTCAATATGGTTATCATCAATTTAGTGTGAAGAATGAAGATATTAAAAAAACCACATACCTTTAAAGATATGGTCATTATGAGTCTATTATTATTCCCATTGAATTAACTAAAGAACCTTCTATTTTTTATTGATTTGATGAATATAGTCATTAGGGGATACCTTGGAAACATTGTGGTTGTTTTTCATTATATTATGATATATTATAAAAGTTGTGAGAATCATGATGATCATATAAGGGTTATTTTTTAATCTATATGAAAGGATTTATTTTTTTGAAAGATTAGAAAGTGTGAGTTTTTGTTACAAAATGTTTCTTTCTTGTGGAACATTGTAACTAATGATGGAATCATAGTTGAATCTGTATAGAAATAAGTTATAGAGGAGTGTCCTCAGCCTACAAAATTAAGGATATTCATAGTATCCAGAGATTAGCAAGATATTATAGGATTTTTGTGAAAAATGTTTCATGAAATTCTAATCCATTAACAATGTTAACACAAAAGGGGTCAAGTTCATCTTTGCAAAAGAGTGTGGTGAATGTTTCCAAGAGATGATGAAGAGATTGGTTTTTCACCCATGTTTACTCTTCCCACAATCAAAGAAGGATTAGTTATTTTTAGTGATGAATCTCTAAAAGGTATTCTGTGATTCCTAATAATGTATGATAATTTCATTTCTTGTTCATATTTAATGTTGAAGCCTCCTAAGTAGAACAATCCAATGCATTATTTGGAGCTGGTTGTGGTTGTTTATGACATGGTATATGGAGGAACTATTTTCAGGCCGAGAAGTGTGATATGTACATATACCATTAAATTTTTAATTTTATTTAAATAAAAATATTTGAACATCAAAAATAGGATATGGGTGGAACATCTTAAATACAATGATTGTTCTATTCATTATCATCCATGATGAGAAAAAAAATAGTAATTAATTATGTAGGAATGACCCAGTTATTCTGTCCATGATGCGGACCCAAAGAGATCTCTAGATCATTGTACTAGTGAAACTGGACATGGGAATTGTAAGGGAAGGGACATAATCAACCCTATCCCGAATTATTTCTCAACCATAACTACTTGAGAAGTTCCAGAAAGCTCACAAGGAGTATTCTTTGTAACAGAATAAGTTTGAGGCTGTGATGGATGAGATGTTTCACAAGTTAAATATTGATCAAGAAGGTCTACTGAATTTTTTTAGATGAATATGTTTTATTTCTATTATATAAATATATAAGTCATTGATAGATGAGGATCATAGATCTACATTATCTATAAATCCTGGAAGCACATAAATGTTCCTGATCCTTCATGATAATTTTTGGTGGGATAATAAAAAATGATGATTTATGACTACACTACAAGGTTCCTGATATGTCATCAAGTGATAGAAGAGAAAAAAAATTCCTAAAGGGGT
Organism: Viscum album; assembly: GCA_963277665.1. Taxonomy (NCBI): domain Eukaryota; kingdom Viridiplantae; phylum Streptophyta; class Magnoliopsida; order Santalales; family Viscaceae; genus Viscum; species Viscum album. Next base: position 1,987,477,812 of record OY728122.1, read on the forward strand.
ATTAGAACCATTACCTGTACCAGCATGGATGTGGGATAATATCACTATGAAATTTTTCACTAGTATATTGATAACATCCAAAGGAAACAATGCGATATGAGTTATTGGGGACTGTCTCACCAAGATAGCCCATTTAACTCTATTTGTAAATATTTCACTGTTGATAAACAAGATAGCACTTACATGACGGAAGTGGTAAGGCTATGTGGTGTTCTGAATTCTATCATATATGATCATGATCCAAGGTTCAGATGAAAATTCTGGAGATGTCTTCTGCATTCTCTTTATACTCAGTGAAATTTCAGTATGGCCTATCACCACAAAACTAATTTCCAATTTGAAAGTACTATTATAACACTCAAGGACATTCTGAGAACATGATAAAAATAATTTAAAGGGGTGGGATAAAAATTTCCCATTATTTGAGTTCCGACATAACAATAACTTCCACTCAATCATTAAAATGGAACCCTATGAATATATATATTGAAAGGGATGTAGAACTCCAATTTGATAGGATGAAGCTTGTGAGATAAAGCTTATTTTTTTAGATAATGTGCTAGAGATGACAAAAAAGGTTCATCTGATATAACAACAGATAAAGGATTTTCAGGGTTAGCAGAAGAGATATGCTGACAGCCATTGATTGGACGTGGTGTTTGAGGTTGGTGAAAAATTATTTCATCAAATTTCACCTTGTAATAGAGTTAAGAGGTGTTGGAAGAAAGGGATACATATCCCTAGGTACATTGGTCCCTATGAAATACTTCATCACATAGGCGTAGGGGCCTATCATCTTTCTCTTCCTCCAAATTTAGCTCAAGTACATGACTAATTCCATATATCCCTCTTGAGGAAGTACATACCTGATCCTTCACAATTACTAAATCCAGAGGTGGTACAATTGGATCATTAACTCTCTTATGAGGATTATCCAATAGATATCATGGATCATAGAGAGAAGGTTCAACACAACATTACTACCAACCATTTTAAAGTGTTTTAGATGAATCAATAATATGAATATTCCATGTGGGAACCAGAGGAGACTATGAGGCCGAAGTAACCACACATATTTTTTCTGGCAGTATGAATTGAAATTTTGGGGACAAAATTTCTTAAGGGGGAAGAATGTAATGACCCAAACTTTTGAATATTTTTTTTTTGTATCCTAAAAATTTATGTTATACATTTTCATAATCAATAAAACTATATAAGTATATTTTAAATGTAACCATCAAGTCTGGAACGTTATATTATCATTGGTTAATATGAATGGTGGAAATAATAATAGTTTTTTATAAATAGAAATTATAACAGATAATTAATTTAGAGTGATGATTCGATGGCCTCTACCAGTCAAATCGTCCCATATGATGTCTATTTATCAGAGCCTAGGAAGGAGGCAGTGTCACTGGGCTTTGATCTGGACAAAGCCCAAGTTGATCTTCAACATGTTATTCTAGAACGAAATCCCATTTAGGTGAAGTTCAAGTTGATAGAAATTGCCACTCAGGAAATGTTGTCTAATTTCCCCCAAGATTCTATCACCATTTCACACCTTACTATTTGTAATATGCATGTATTATAAGGTCTTATGAAATGTGGAATTAGTTACATTGTGAAAGCCTTTTTTATAAATATAATGGTTATATCTTATTATGGTTCAATATCAATCATTTTTAATATAAAATTCATATATTAATCAAGGATGAATTTTTAGTATTATTTTGGAGGATTCATATTATTAATGAATGTTTATAAAAAATATTATTTTAAAATAATTTTTATAATGTAAAAAAATTAATACTAGGAGAAGATATTCTAAAAATTGGCATACATGGTTGTGATCAATATGAAATTTAGAGTCTAATAAGATCAACTTGTTTTTTTGGTGGAATAGTAACATGTGAATAGTAATGTTACCTTTATGAATACTAATATGACCAATAAAATGGTATCCTCACCTATGGAATTATAAATGTAAGTTAGGCATCTTGAAAGGTAATGTAATATAATAGTATAAGTAAATAATAGTATTAGACATTATCAGTTAAGTATTATAATTTTTTCGAGTAAATAGTGATTTCACATAAAAATTAAATTTATCATATTTAGAAAAATAATTTTCATAAAATGGAGTTTAATTTTTAATTCATAACAAATATATTAGGATATGTACAATTTACAAAATTTTTATAAAATATTTTTCTTTTTTTGATGAATAGTAAAAATACGGTTTTTGAGTTCTTTCATGCGTTTTATGACATATTAATGATTTAATATGTAATTTAAAATTCTAGTCAAATACTTTTTATTATGATATTATATGAGGTTTCACGAGTTTCTAAAACCATGGGTCAACAACATGGTTTTAGAAATACCACTAATGAGGTGTCTATATAAATTAATTTGAAACTCTGTCTCTTTTACTACAAATACAAAGAGATTCCTTCATTTATCGTCATTCCATATTCATAATCCATGAATTTTTTCTAGTTATACCTCCCAAGGAGTCCTCCAATGGTATCATAAAAACCTAGCAGTAGCGATCATAAATTATTGTAATTTACTATTCAATATAAGGGAATTATAAACCTCTCTTTTATCCATTGAGGTTCTATTTTATTTGTTATTTATTTCAATATTCAATACCTTGTTATAGCATACATTTTATTATCTTCCTATAACATATTATTAGTCTATAATTAATGTTTTACCCATTTCCCCTCTCTTATTAATGTTTTCTAAAACCATTTTGCATAATCATTACGATGTAGAATTTTCATCTCAAAATCTCACACTTTTTCTCAAGAATGTTTCTTGTTTTTTTTATGTGAATATACAAAATTATTTATATTCCATGATTATTAAAAAGGAAATAAAAATTATTTATTTCACACAATAATTTACAAAAATAAAACCCTAATTTCATTTCAATGGGTTATAAATGACATAACGATCATGTTTTTAAGAAAATTTTAAAACGTCGCATTTTTTATATGATACCAATTTCTTTTATTCTATTTGTTTTATTTATGAAATGTTTATCAAGATCTAAGTGGATCAAAGGAAAATAAAATAAAATTAATTATGCACCCTGATAGAACTCCAATTCATTGGGTAATGAAATTAATCTACAGAGGTAACAAGTTTTATGATTCCTTAGTGAATAACATTGGTAATTGTTATGACACATTGGTGACGGACCTTGGTGATATGCTTATGAATGTATATATTAAATATTATAGACACATTTTCACATTATGAATCATGTTATTATTATTAGGTTATGACTATTTATCATTCCATTATGATATTCTTCATGTTCTTATTGATATGTTTCAATGTTCACATGTAAACTGTTTCACTTGTTTTCCTTTCTAGTCCTAATCACCCTTTACTTTGATTTTTATCCCCATGTTATGAGTTTTAGTAATTGTACGCATTATAAACAAATAAAAAATTCATTGATGTTTATTAGGATAATTTAAATTTTTTAATGTACTATGAACATTTTTTCCAAGAGGATAATCATTAAAGATCATATTTTTGAAAAAATATATGATAATGTTATGTAAAAAAAGGGTTGAATGAAAAATTATTTGTATGAATAGATTCAATAACATTCAATCCTGATCTAATGAAAATTGGTGTTTCTGGTTTAAAATCACTTCATTTCATGTCTCATTCAGCATTAACATGATTCCATCAGGTTCTAACCACTGGCTAAAACCAAGAAGCATAGTGTGAGAAACACTAATCATAATGGGAAAACCACATAATCATGAATAAAATATAAATTTAGTAAAAATTAGGTTTTATCCTAGTATATTAATGATCAATTACAAAACAATATATTGTAACATATGCTTCAACATATCCTTTATATTCTTACTATGTTTTTTTCATCATTGTTTTCAAATGTTAACTAAATATTTCCTCTGATACCAACAATAATGAACCATAATTTAGACACATTGATATTACTTCAATGTTGAATAATATTCAATAAAAAATATAAAAAATCCATAATAAGACTATATAGGAAAAATTTATTTAGAAATTGGGAAACATAAACAACTGGTTTATAAGTCATCCTTATTGTCTCCCACTTATTTCATCATAACTAGACCCCTTTTTGACATATGTTATTTGATACCCTTCTTCATGACTTGGGGAAAAAGAAACATTTGAAAGAGTCTTCTTAGATTCTTAGTAAGGGTAAACATGGGATATTTTAATCATATAATAATCATAAGATATGTTAATATAACATTTTAAGATCTTATAATACATATGATAGTTAGTGATATCTAGCCATGGGATAGATCATAAAAGATAATAACAATCAATGAAAGTAATCTCAAATGTCATAACATAAGAAATACATTTTTATGGAACAAACATAACAATATAAAATCATTCTATATTAGTCGATGCTCATTGCTAAGAGCATCATAGTGGACAAAGTCATTTACTTAACCGAGTTCAATCCTTGTTCCAGCCCTATATTACTAAACCGAGATCATTTCCGATTCTAGCTATGTATATCTCATGAGATATAAATATATTACCCAAATAAATTTGAGGGAGATATAGGTATCACCCATATATTAATACAATAATTCTTTCATGTTTCATTATAATGTATATCAATCATTACATACCAATGAATTAAATGGGATTTTTTAAACATCATTCATCCGTAACAAAATCTATTTAACGAAAATAGATTTCATAAAAAGAAATTTGTCAAAAACATAATAAAATCGTAGGAACAATAAATATATCGTATTTAAAACACAACCATATTAAATATTTTAATTATAGATATAAAATAAAATTGATATAATAGTTCAAATAAATTATTGTGGAAAATATAATTTCTTCTTCAATTTTTTTTCTTTTCTCAAAATTCCTAGCAATTTTAACAGAAATTAATTTGTTTGAAAATATACATGAAATTGTTTAGAGTATGTTTCTTGGAAATAATGGATTGTTAAGATATAAAATTCCATTTATATTCATACTATTTACAAAAAATTTACAAATGGGTAAAATTGACTTTTATAAATTGTTGAAGAAAATAAATAATATTAAAAATCTAGGAAATTTTTATTTTTATGTTAAATATACTACAGTAAATACTTATAAACAATCTTAGATAATAATGATAATGAGAAATTATCCCTTACCTTAGGATTGATTTCATATGATTGTATCTGAACCTCCTATTCCCCATTGTGCTTCCTCTAAATCTCCACCTAGAGAACTAGAGTTAGTCTTTGAGGAAGACATAGACTTATAAAATATCACTAGGTATGTATATAAGGGAAATGGATATGGGATTTTTGAGATAAAATGATCAAAGTGAAGTGAAGAGGTGAGGGATGAGTGCCTTTTTATAATTGAGGTAAGGGGCATTTTTTTCTGTAAAAAAAATTAATTTATAATAAATTAAATCACCATCCAAAAACCTCCATAAAGTATTAATTTGGAATCTGAGATGACATAAGATTTTAATCTCTTCAACTAATACATTTTAGAACTGGTTTTCTATCAATTTCAACATTATCATTTTAATTGACACTTAATTATTATTTTTAATTTTAGAATAGGTTATCAAATATTTCAATATTAAAATGGTTCAATATTTACTTATTTTTGGTAAATTGGACCATAAATAAATACATTATAACATTTTTGACAACCACATAATTATTTAATATATTTTTTAAGAAAATATATGTTTTTATATAATTTAATAGAACCTTATTTTGATAAACAATCAATACTTTCAATTTTATCACTATTCAATTCATTGATTTTTTTTTAAAATATTATGATTATAATTTAATAGAGAAAAAACTATTTTATTATATTTTAAATAGGTCATGGTTATCCATAAAATTCATTACAAATATTAATATGGAAAAATTAAATTTAATTTAAAATTTGTATAACATTTATCTGTTATGTTCATTAAAAAAATAATTAATACTTCAATGATTGGTAATTATTTAATATAATTATATTTTGAATAAAAGTTAAAATAAAATACTATAATAAAGATAAATATATTATATTTTATAATAATATATATAGTAAAATTTATCTTCTAGTAATATAAAACAATTAAAATGTTATACATATTAAATTGTGAATGCGACAACTTGAACATAACTTTAAAAAAAAGTAACGGCCATTGTCTGTTATATAAGGATAAAAATTGGAAACTAATTAGTCCCTTATATGGTTATTGTTGAGATATACCTGTCAAAAATGATATTTCCAAGTGTTTGGGACATTTCATAGTTATTAGCAATTTAAAAAAATTATTTATTGCCCATTAATTAATTAATTTTTACATAATCAAATTATTACTATTTAAGGTAATTAATTATTTCATAGAAATTAAAAATAAATTTTTATGATAATGAGAACAAATTAAATTTAAATCAAGTATTTATAATTGAATTTATCTTCTATGAAACCTTATTTTAAAATGTTATAGTTATTAAAATTTTAGTAAGACATATTAAATTTATCGTTAAATAAAATAAATTAAATATCCTGCTCTTATCCTAGTGGCTTCCAAAAGACACCATTTCGACCCAAGGATTATTTTGGTCAAAAAAATCATAAAATGTAATTAATTAAATTTCTATGGTAATTTTATAATAATATTCTTTCCATTAATTACTTGATTTTCACTTTAACCATATTAATAAAAATTATGGAAGTTACTATTCATAATGCCAAAAAATAAATTATTGCTATTAAATAAATTTGGACATACTAATTACAAATATGGAATCCATTTTTAAAAATTAAATAAATAAGTTTTATTAATTAATTTATAATTAATCCCATTGTTTTAAAGATAGAACTAATTTTAAAAGTTAAAACAATTCAAATGATTGAACTCATTTTACATAATAATTTAATGGAAAATTAATTATTATGACATACATTATATTGAATGGAAAAATATATTTTATCTATACATTATAAAATACAATATTATAATTTATAAATATAAATTATGTTGATGAAATTTGTTTCCCAATTAAAAATTTAGAATATTTTTAATATTCATCAAACATTGACAATTACCAAAAAAAAATATTAAAAATTAATACTAAGTAAATTGTTATATACCAATTCCATATAACATAATTAGGTTTTCTTATAAATAATATTAATTTTTCAAAATCTAAATTTTAATGGGGTTGTCCATTAAAAGGGTTGAAATTTCCCTTTCATAAATTATTATTTTTTATACATAAAAAGGGTTTAGTAATACACTATGACATAAATATCTACTGAAAAATATCAACAATATTTTATTTATAATATAAAATATATTTTTCATTAATTTTAATTTCTAATATTAATTCAATCAATTTAATAATACAAAAAATAAAAATGTATAACTGATTTAAAATTTTCATAAATATTTTGCAGTGAATAAATTCACCAAACATTTTCATTAGTTAGTTATATTTATTCCTGATAACCTAATGCATAGGTTAAATGGTAATTTTATACAAAGGGAATATCACGGTTATTTTAAACTCACAATTATGCATAATTAAAACTATTAAATAATTAAAATTATTTAATGAAAATATTTCATAAAAGCCTCAATGTGTTTCCGTAAATTATAAAAATTGGGACCTTTTTTGATCTAGGGATTGTAAAATTTGTAAAAAACAAAAACAAACAATAGTGTTACAATATATCTATAATTTACAATTTATCTTCACATGTGCTACCTTCATTTATAAAATATGCTCCATTTTAAATATTAGTAATCCTCTGGAACATATTTTGAAATATTGGGTGAGATAAAATTTTCCTAGAAAGTGTACTAAATAAAATATAGCGAAATAAATTAATAAAATTGTAATTATAAATTATTTCAAATAATTTGATAAAAAATATTACACATTATTTCTATAAAAAGGTAATTTAAAATCAACTTTTTAAATTATATGTGTATTTAACCATTAAAATCATTAGAAAATAATAATTTTTATGGGTTAAAAACAATGCATGGAAAACCACATGAAAATATGTGTTCATTTGTAGAATAACTTGTTGGATAATTTATCCCATGAGGTCACAGATTTTCACCCCATAACTTATCATTTATTTTAATAACCCAATTCCAAATTTTATGAAAACAATTTTAGGTTATCAACCATTCCCAATCATAACCATTAAATGTTTCAAAATATTTCTTATATTTTTATAAATAATAATATTGTCCTAAAACTACTTCTCTTGAAATATTATCAATTTTTTTAAAACTCATGAGTTTTGACAAATCCACTATTCCACAATAAATACACAAATTTGAAATATATACACAAAAATTCTATAAAACATAAATGAATTTAGTTGAAAATTGTGAATGATATGTCAATAAAATTTATAGAATATGGCCACATCTATTTTATATACATTCATTTACTAACCAAAATCAAATTTTACATAAAATGATAACTAAAATTTATTTCAATGAAATAAAATAATAACATCACTCATAAGAAATATAGAAATATTGATAATACAATTCCCATTAAAATTACACTTAAACAATAACAAAACATGGTTTTTTATTTTTTTCACGTCATAGATTCCATTATAAATTTTTTATTAATAAATTAATGTTTGAAAATAATTTCCCATACAGAATATAATAATAACATTAATTCATTGTAAAATAATACCATTTACAAAGTAAAACCTAATATTTATATATTTAATCTTTTAATAATAAAATTATCCCTTAATAATTTTTAAATAAAATCATTAATTTATATAACATATATTAACAACAATCATAAACCAACCATCTTAAATAAATTAATAAGATAATAGAATATTCATTCATTAAAATTAACCCTTTTAGTTTATTTTTGAATACGAAATCTAGCTATGTAATATGATTCCCTTCTATCAGTCTCTATATCTCTAATTGCCTCACTACCTATTATAAAAGATAAGTGCAACACAACTAAGGAAATTATTCTAGAGGTGAGGTTTCTTCTTTGAAATAATGAGACATGAATCAAGAGTATAAACTATATGGTCCGGGTTTAAGGAATTTTTATCATGAAAAACATTATATATATATATATATATTATTTTATCTTAATTACAATATCATGGATATAAAAATAACATTTTAAAAATTGTATAAAAATACTAATTAATGGTGATCATCCAAGTAAAATTGAGTTAGTAAGCTGATTTTTAACATATATTTTTATTCAAAATGATTCAAACACACCCACACACTCACACAGATATATATATATATTATAGTATGTTTAAATAAATTCATTGAAGGATTATTTGACATCCATTGGATGAAAACATTAAATGGTCCAAATTCTACTCAAATCATTTAATAAACCAATTTTCATCAATCATTATTTCATACATAAGGAAGAAAACTTCTTATTTTGAAAAACGATGGATAGATAATGAAATAGAGGAAAGAAAATAAAGAAAAAATGTGTTTAATATAGTTAATGTGAAAATTAATCCTGATATAATAGCTCAAGGAAGATTCAAAAGTTCAAAATAAAATAAACCTAAATAGACCATCGATCTGCAAATTGATTATATGAGGAAGATGAAGAAATGTTGGCATTCAGCGTTTAAATATATCCAAATATTTTATTCCCCTTCATAAGTCCATCATCAAAATTGGTCATATGTCCCTATTCAGTGTTCCATCCTCAAAATTATCCACATTCCCCTCATTGGAATTTGACACCAACTTCGATACCCATTTTCATTCTCTGATTCCAGAAATCAAAAACCATATACGCAATCGAGACAATTCCCAGACCAAAATATAATATTTTAGGGAAAAAACATTCCTATCAGTGTTTGACCCATCTACTCATCCTCTATTGAAGCCCTTAGTTTCATTTCCCCAAATCTGGTTTTACACTTCTTATTCCATGATTTCTCCCTTATTTAGTTTTTAATATTTGTTCTTCTTATATCCTTTTTATTTTTTAATGAATCATTTTTTATTTTACCATGTTTTCACTATTATTTATGATATTAATATTTTGAGTTTTATTAACATAATTTAATAATTATTATTTTAAATTTAGCTATTTATTATATATTACCTTTAAACCATTATTATATATATATATTTATAATACTAATAATTTAGAAAAATTATAAATATATAATATTTAAAATATATTGATATAATTTTCTTTAGATTGAAATATATCATATTTAGTATTCATAATAAATTTCTAAATGTTCATTTTGACAAAATAATTTATTAAATATCATTTATATTAATTTATGTAACACCCCAAGATTTCTTAGTATGTTATCTCTTCAAAGTAATTCAATAACTTGTGCTACAAGCAACACCAAATTCGAGCACACCACGACTTACCAAACTAGCCGTTCAAAAAATTGTTATGTATAGTATTAACTTCATTTTGAATTTTATATACTCTACATAATTTTAACATCCATATTATGCATTTCTTAGATATAATATAAGAATAAAGTCAATTTTTCACATAAAGGATGAATTTTTCAGAAATTGCAATTTTTTTTTCCATTTAATGGAGAAAACTTTTCAAATCAAATATCTGACACTTTTATATATTCAATTTGACAAAAGAAACATTTTTTTATAATTGGGACATAAAAATTTAGTTTTGATAAATTTTGGTATTTTTTCTGATAACCTTCATATTTTGGTGAATTGTGAAAAATACTAAATTGTAATTAAATAAAACATTTTTAATTGAAATACTTTATATTGTAAAATTATTAATTTCAATGGTTTTGAAGTATAATTATATTATATTGTTATCATTTAATATAATTTAGGTCATTATAATTAATTTCACTTTGAAATTGGACATAAACAAGTGTCAATCTCTGGAAAAATATTATTTCTTAAAAACACCCTATTTGTTTTGACAATGGAAATTAATTATAAATTAATTAATGAAAAATCAATGATTTTAATTTGGTAAAATAGATATCATTTTTGAATTCGTAATATCAAATATAGCTTATGCTAAAATTTTGGAATTTCTCAAAAAACTTTCAATTTTTGAAGAATAGTGAAAAACACTGTGTTATTGGTTAAAACCGACTTTTTATTTAAAAAATTATTTATTTTATTTAAATTTATTTTAGGTAAAAATAGATACATCATACCTATATAAGTTCAATGTAATTCATTGGAGTCATTTTCTAACAAGTTTACATATATAAAATTTTTATTGAAATTTTTACCGTCTTTTACTCACATCCTAGGAGAATTTGCATATTTGCATAAAACATAATTTTACCATTTGTATGAGTTGAATTTCAAAAATCCAATAGAAACGATTAACCTTATTAAGTAAAATTTGGTTGAATAAGATGGGAATAATTGTTGGTGAATAGTAACTTTTGTCTTTTATTTGCCGCAGTTAAACGCAAATAGGGTAATTCAAGGTAAAAAGAATATTATAATAATACAATATTACAATAAAACTTGTCCTAAAATTATTGGATGAGTCATGGCGGACCATAAGAATCCTTGGATCGATTTTGGGACCACATGGAGCCATTTATGAATGATAATGGCACTTTATTTTAAATAACTTAAAGTAATGGTAAAAATGACAAAAACAAATATCTTCTAGTAAATTAATTTTTACATGAGGTTATATAAGTCATATATTCGACTATAAATATTCATTGGAAAGATTAAATGATTTCCAACATAATGGTAGTTTATATATAATTTTTAGACATTAAATAATTTAATTTATTTATGACACAATGATGATGCAATAATTACTTTATTAATGAAATATTTAAATAATTGATATTGTAAATAACCAAATAATTGTAATTTGAGTCTTTTTATGAATTAAACTAATTTTATAGGTTAATATGACATTTTAGGGATGGTTAGATAAATATTTTCTAATTAATAATTTTGTTATGAATTTACAAAAAACAAAATACAAAATACTGTAAAAATTGACATAAAAGAGTTTTAAAAAACATATTAGATTATTAATTGATATTAATTTCCTAAAGATCTATCGATCGGCCTAAAGACTTATAAAATGATATTTGTATCATTAATTAATTACATGGGGGTTCTCTTGGAAGTATATAGTACGTTTATTGGCCATATAATATAAAAATACAAAGATACATGGTAAATGTCAAACTATTTAACTTAGAGTTAAATATAAAAGATAAAGTTAATATAGTGACCCAATCCTGTCTAAAACCTATTGTTTCAGGGGTTTTAGAACCATACCCACCGTAGCCTTTACATAATTCATTTTTGGGCCATTAGAAACCGAAAATTATTTTATTATAAAATTATATTTCTTGCTTTTCCTAAGGTTCCCCTAACCCATCTTATAAAAGGGAACTCCCCCTTCTCTATAATTAACACCATCAAAGCCATTTGGCATTGCCCAAACCTGCCAAAAAATCCTCCCAACATTCATACCATCATCCTATATGCCTTCTTTTTGTCATAAAGTTAACCTAAGGATCCATTTTGATCAAATTAAAAGCAATAACTCGAAGTAGATGTAAATATTTCCCCACCTCGTTCATGTTTCTTTATTCTTCCACTTCCTCCTTCTTTTTTGTTTCCATTATAAAATAAAAACTCCATTATGTTCTTTATAATTTGATGTTATTATAAATATGGTACCACCATATTCATGATTCTATCCATCAATTTAATGACATGTCACCATACGTGCGTACGTACGGATTACCGTCTCCACGTCATGGTGTAATTGTTATTCAATACATTATTATTTGTATGGGTATAATAATGATGTGTAATGGATGTAAATAATAAAATTAACATGAAAATGATTTGATATATGTGATATACCTTAAAATTATATATTATTTTAATATCAATGGAATGATATTTTTGCTCGTGCGTACGAACGGATTACCGTCTCCACGAACACGATGAGATTCATTTCCCATCATATCCATTCAAGACTAATTTTCATTATATGATTAAAAATAATCTTTAAATACTTAATATAATTCTGTATATGAATAAGATACATCCCATCCATAACCAATATGACTCACATAAAAAAACATATGAAGTAAAACAAATCTTTTAACATCGGAAATAATGATATTACTAAGATATTATTACAAAAGCAATGTTAAAAGATCATATATGATATCATATTAATGAATAAGATTATTCTATAATTTAATAACAATTATTTCAGAATTATACAAGATTTTAACCTACCCTCAACCAATTAAAAAAAATACAAAAATGGTTAATTCTACAATCTCTTCATTATCTCAGGTTGTTTATTCATAATTATCAATTTGGGCCTCTTTATCATGCATATCAATGATTCTTAAAAATATATTTCAAAACATTCTTAATATTTTTTAGAATATGGGTTAAAATCATTTATGCACTTTTTTGAATTTTATATGATGTTTATAAATAAATATTTTCATCATTTCCCAAATAAGTTCCTTTATAACCTATTTGACAAAGTTAAGGTAAGAATTTATTCTTTTAACTTATACGGCAGTTGCGACTATTTTCCACCGTTATAACATCGTTGAAGCTTTCAATTCAATCCTATAAGAATATTAATAAAAAAAATGTTTTCTTAAATGATTTAAATATATAAAGAGATATTTCTCTAAAAAATGTTTTGATTTCATCTATGTCAACATCCTTTGATGGATTGTAAGTTTATTTGAAGTTGATTTATTATGATACAGAACGTCCAAATTGTATTGAAGGTTTTGTGATATGATTGCCTTTGGATGCATTATCTTCACACCATTCATGTTTTATTGATAAGGTATTGACATTTTTTATTCTACTTTTAATACGAATGTTTAAGTTATGTTTAAACATTTTCATATGAGGAATGTATTAGACTTAGTATGGGACGGGTGGAGCCCACTATAGCTCCTCGATGCATCGGTAGGTATCATGAGACAAACTAGTGTCTTGGACAAGGCCATGAAAAAATCTTCTTTGTAGTCTTGGAATAAGGGATTGACTACGTGGTTATTAATGTCTGGCATTATACGATCCATCATTATGAAAGTGGCTATTGATATTGCATGATTATTCATCTAGTAGAATATCTATGTGAGTAAGTAAATGGCATTATTTTGATTTTATCTCTACCATATTATTCTAATGTTCAAGTTTAAAAGGCTTTATTTTTATTTTTATACATTAACTTATATGATCATTATTATTTATGAATGCTTCGGCTATATTGTTATCCTTACTGAGCATTTGAGCTCACCCTTTTCTATGTTTTATTTCTCTCAGGATTCCAAGACGTGTATTATGATTGATAAGAAGGGTTAATCTAGGAGATTAGTGGCATTATAAAAGGATTGTTTATGTTGTGTTTTATTTTTAAAATGTGTTATGTAATGTTCATGTATGTAATCTATTTTCCAAGACCGCTAAACTGATCGGTCATTTAGTACATGATTCCATGTAATCATGAAAATGTATTAAAATAATGTGCTGACTTTTTGTGACTGGGGTCAGTGCGTTACAAATGGTATCAAATGAATTTTAGCAACAACCCTAGAAATAGATTTAGTTAAACTTTGATTAGAGAACATTTCCCTAAGATAGACATTGAGGATTAGTATTGAAGAACATCCTAGAATTTTGCTACTATAGAGATTCAGTGATTTTTCCAAGAAATAAATCACTTTTTGGATATGAGCAGGTAGTGGGGGATCTGGAATAGATGTACCTAGGGTTAAACCGGAAACCACCGTTTTGAGCTAGACTTGAATGGGAACTGGTGCACGATAATGGGCCTTGCTGCACTCTTGGTTATGACAATCCCGGGGGATATTCTTAGGATAATTCACATTTTCATTACATGAAATTATGATGGATTTAATAGTAATTACTTTCTAAAAGAATACATTTTATGATTAGAGATTATATTCATAATATTTTCAATTTACGTTAGGTTTTTCATTATTTTGGAATTATGCATTGTGATTCATAAACTAACTTTGTGTAAGCCATTATTTAGAAATAGTGCCTAGTATAAGAAATGAGACCTCCAGAAGTACACATGATCCAAAGAGTAATAAGGATCATATAATTCATTGTATTAATCCGACATTTAGAAAGTAAATAGTCTCCCACGTATTATCATCCTATGAAGAAATAATATCATGTGTTATTAAGATAAGTATTGAATTCTTTGAGTCCTATGGATTTTAATGGAAGCCAAAGAAGAAATGGATTGTTGAAAAAATGATGGATAAAGGGAATAAGGGAAAGAAGGATTTTCCATGTGTGATAACTGTGGAATTAATCACCTTGGTAAATGTTTGAAGGGAATAAGAGTTTGTTATAAGTGTGGAGAAAAAAACACCAAGTAAGTGAATTCAAAGGTATGAAAAATGTTTCAAATATTCAATGCATTGTCTACAGGGAGTTGGGACACTATGGGAATCAATGTCCAAATCAGCGGAGTATACCCCAAATGCTGCTATTTGATAATAATAAAGTTATGACACTACAAAAAAATGAATGATTAAGAGTTCTTATGTTTCTATTAAAGTATTGTGACACTTGTGTATTGTATTAATGTTGTACATGTCATAATACTTATACCGTTAATAAGGATTCTACTGTAGTACTATTTCATTGAGGACTTGAGATTGTGTGGAACCAAGAAAATTTGCTCAATGGTAAGTTAAATTTTTTGGAAAATACGTGGTTGATGAAAAGGGAAAACTTTATTATGGTCATGATACTGAGGTATAAATTTTGGAATAAGAGATGATTCATTTTGATAAATTATATAGGATAATCTTGACTTCCTTTGAACTGATTAATGGTTTGTTTATTTCATCATTGTTGGAATATTCTATATTTTTGGATATAAGGAATATATCTAGTATTATATAAAGGATATGGGAGCATGAAGGTAATAAATAAGGTTTTATGGTAATTTAGGTTGTTACCATGTTTTAAAATAATATATGATGAAGGAGTTCACATGTTATTGCGTGGCAAAAAGGATATTCATTTTTTTTAAATTCCTTATAAATTTTGGACAGAGAGATTGGATAGAAGTATTTTTGATAATTCTAAAGGTTGGGATGGATTAAGTAGGAAATTGGATACTATTGTTAAGGTTATTTTTGGATTTTCATAAAAAGGATAACACGCAGACCATGTGACAACCCGTCGCGTCGGACAAAGCTACGAGAATCGAACCTACAACCATAGTGCAATTGGGATTTATCGCCATTCACTGGACTACGTAAAGTTCCTGGACTGAATAATGTATATTTTTTAAAGGGTTTGATAGGTGAAAAATAAAATCATTTTGTTTTAACACTATACGAATAGGATATATATAATATTTTTTTAAGTCCAATTATCTTTTAGAGTGAAAGATGGGTTTGTCGTAGAAATTAGTTGATGGATGGAACTCTACATGTCAAGTATATATATATATATATTCTCTTACTCTATGAAAAATTAATTTTTAAACATTAGTTAAGGGATATTAAAACTAAAAATTTCTTATCCAAATACCTTATGTTTTGTTCAACTGATTATATTTTAAATCATCATAGATTGATGGCTTGGAGGCCCTCAATTCTACAATTGTATGTGACTGATGACCTCAATAACTCCCTATAAATATTTATGTTTTCCCTCCAATTATATTTCTCCAATTCCTATCAATGTTCTTCTATTCGAGATCATAATTTGGTGGTGACTTTTTCATTCCCCTTTTTCTCTTATTAAGACTAAATTTCATCAACCCAATTTTTGATGTGGGTTTTCCCACAAAAATATTTTCTATTTTCAACCTTTTATTTTTGAAGAAAGATTTTGCAAGGACGCAATTTATTGATGGAGAGAATAATGTTACACCCCAATATTTCATAATATGTTATATCTTCAAAGTAATTCAATAACTTGCGATACACGCAACACCGAATTCGAGCGCACCAAGACTTACCAAACTAGCCGTTCAAAAAATGGTTATGGATAGTATTAACTGAATTTTTAATTTTATATACTCTATATAATTTTAACATCCATATTATGTGTTTCGTAGACATAAAATAACATCAAATTCAATTTTTCAGATAAAGGCAATATTTTTCGAAAAATGCAATTTTACCGCATTTTAATGGAGACGCCATTTTAAATTCAATATTTGACACTTTTATATATTCAATTTGAAAAAATAAACTTATTATTTAAAATTGGGACATGAAAATTTGGTTTTGATAAATTTTGGTATTTTTCTGATAACTTTCATATTTTGGCGAATAGTAAAAAATTCTAAATTAAAATTAAAAACAACTTTTCTAATCGAAATAATTTATAGTGTTAAATTATGAATCATAATGGTTTTGAATAATAATTACATTATATTTTTATAATTTAATAAAATTTAGGTCATTATAATTAATTTCACTATGAAATTGGACATAAACAGGTGATAATATTTTGATAGATATTGTTTCTCAATAACACACTATTTGTTTTGATAATGGAAATTAATTTTAAATTAATTAATGAAACTTATATGTTTTGAAATTTTTAAAATAGATATATTTTTTTATTTCATAATATCAAATATATCTTAGGCTGAAATTTTTGTATTTTTCTGAAAACTTTCAATTTTTGATGAAAACTGAAAAACACTGAGTTATTGGTTAGAACCAAATTTTTATTTAAATAAGTTTTTATTTTATTTAAATTTATTTTAGGTAAAAATAGATACATAATAACTATATAATTTCAATATAATTCATTTGTGTCATTTTATAATACGATTATATATATAAAAATTTTATTGAACTTTTTATCGTCTTTTACCCACCTCCTAGAAAAATTTTCAAATTGGTATAAAACATAATTTCACCATTTCTGTGAGTTGAATTTCCAAAATCTAAGAGACATGGTTAACCTTAGTAATTAAAATATTTTTCAATAAGATGAAAATAATTTTTGGTGAATAGTAACTTTTGACTTTTATTTACCGCGGCTAAGGGTAAATAAGGTAACTCTAGGTAAAATGAATATTGTAATTATACAAAATTACATTAACACTTGTCCGAACATTATTGGATGAGTCATGGATGATCATTATCATAATTTGGTCGATTTTGGGACCCCATGGGGCCATTTATGAATGATAATGACACTTTATTTTAATTAACATAAAGTAAAGAAAAAATGATATAAACAAATATCTTTTAGTAAATCAATTTTTACATGGGGTTATATAACGAATATTTTCGAATATAAATATTAATTGTAAATCATAAAATATTTCATAAATATTTGTATTTTATTTATAATTTTTATACATTAAATAATTTAATTAATTTATGACACAATGATGATGCAGTAATTCTCATATTAATGAAATAATAAAATAATTAAAATTATAAATACCCAAATAAATGAAATTTGATAATTTTTATGAATTCCACTAATTTTTTAGGTTAAAATGTCATGATAGGGTTGGTTAGATATATTTTTTTCGAAATAATAATGTTGTTATGAATTTAGAACAAACAAAATACCAAATAGTGAAAAAATTGACAAAAAAGAGTTTAAAAAAAATTATATTATTAATTGATATTCTATTCCTAAAAATCTAATGTTCGTCCAAAAGACATATATAATGATATATGTTTCATTAATTAACCACATGGGGTTCTCTTGGAAGTATATAGTAAGTTTATTAACCATATATTATAAAAATTCAAAGAGACATGATAAATGTAAAACTATTTAACTAAGAGTTAAATATAAAAGATGTTGTTAATATATTGAACCAAACCTATCTAAAACCTATTGGATGAGTGGTTTTAGAACCTTATCCACCTTATCCATTAAATAATTCATTTTAGTGAAATTAGAAAGCAAAAAGTATTTTATTATAAAATAATATTTCTTGCTTTTCCTAAGGTGCCCCTAACCCCTCTTATAAAAGGGAACTCCCCCTTCTCTCTAATTCACAACTTCAAGCCATTTGGCTCAGACAACCCCTGCCCAAATAACATCCAAAAATTCATACCTTCATTTTAGAGGCCTTCCTTTACTTATAAAGCCAACCTACGGAGCAATTTTGATCAAATTAAAAAGTTGAACCTGAAGAAGAGGTAAATATTTCATCACCTCTTCCATTATCCTTTCTTCTTCCACATCCTCATTCTTTTTTGTTTCCATTATAAAATAATTACTACAGTATCTTCTATATTCTGTGATTTCATTATAAATATGGTATAACTATATTCATTATTCTATCCATCCATTGAATGACATGTCACCATATGTGCGTATGTACGGCTTACCGTCTCCACGTCATGGTGTAATTGTTATTTAGTAGATTATAATTTGGATTGGTATAATAATGATGTGTAGTTGATGTAAATAATAAAAATAACATGATAATGATTTTCTATATATGATATACCATCCAATTATATTTTATTTTAATATCAAAAGAATGATATTGTCACTCGTCCGTACGTACGGATTACCATCACCACGAACGCGATGAGATTCATTATCCATTGTATCCATTCAAGGCTAATTTTCATTATATGATTAAAAATAATGTTTAAGACTTGATATAATTCTAGAAATTAAAGAGATACATCCCATCCATAAAATATATGACTCACATTATAATTAATATAAAGGAAAACAAATCTGTTAACACCTGAAACAACGATATTACTGAGATATTATTAACAAAGATATTATAAAAGATCATATATGATATCGTATTAATGTATATGATTCTAGTATAATTTAATAACAATTATTTCACCATTATACATGAGGTAAAACTACCCTCCACAATGGAAAATTACATGGTATTGGTTAATTCTACAATCTCTTCATTGTCTAAGGTTGTTTATACGTAATTATCTACTGGGACTTCTTTATCATCCACATCCATGTTTCTTAAAAATGTATTTCAAAATATTATTAATATTTTATAGACTATTGGTTAAATTAATTTATAACCTTTTTTGAATTTTATAATATTTCTATAAATATGTCTTTTTCCCATTTTCCAAACAAGGTCCATTATAATCTTTTTGACAAAAATAAGGTAAGAATGCATTTTTTTATCTTACATGGAGGGTGAGACAATTTTCCGCCATTAGAACATCATCGAAGCTTCCCTTACAAGACTATTAGAATATTTCAAAAATAATTGTTTTCTTAATTTATTTAAAAATATAAAGATATATTTCTCTAAAAAAGGTTATGATTTCATCTATGTCAACATCTTTTGATGGATTTTATGCTTATATGAAGTTGATTTATTATGATAAAAAACATCCATATTTTATTTATGGTTTTGTGAAATTTTTGAGTATGGATGTATTATTTTTACAAAATTCATGGTTTATAGGTAAATTATTGACATTTTTTATGCTATTTTTAATGTGAATGTTTATGTTATGTTTAAAACATTTCATATGAGGAATGCATTGGAATTATTATGTGGCAGGTGAAGCCCGTTATAGCTCATTGATTCATTGGTAGGTCTCACGAGACAAGCTAGTGTATTGGCATAAGACCTTGACAAAATCTTAGTGTATTCTTGGCACATGGACTTAACTATGTGGTTATGAAAGTCTGTAATTATGTATTCCATCATTAAGAAAGATGCTATTGATATTGCGTGTGATTATTCGAATAGTAGAATATCCATGTGGGTAAGTAAATTGAATTTTGTTTATTTTATCATTGCCATATTTTTCATTAAGTTAATGTTTAAAAGGATTTGTTTTAGTTTTATACATTTCCATAATGTTTATGGTTATTTATGAAAGCTTCCGCTATATCGTTATCCTTACTGAGCATCTGATCACATGCCATTCTATGTTTTATTTTTTACAGGATTACAAGAACTGTATTATGATTGATAAGTAGGGTTAAGCTAGGGGGTTAATGGAATTCTCAAAGGATCATTTATGTTGTGTTTTATATTCTAATGTGTAATGTAATGATCAAGTATGTAATCTATTTTCCAATACTTCTATATTGATCGGTCTTTCGGGACTTAATTCCTTGTAATCATGCCAATGTATTAAAATAATGCACCGACTCTGGGTAACTGGGGCCGGGGCATTACAATTTAAGTGTTTATATGATTAAATGTTTTCTTATTGTTAAGTTATTATTCATATAATATATTTATTAAAAAAATATAAATAATGATAAAAATTCTTTTTTAAAATTATATATATACAAACATTGATTAATTAAAAACATTTTAATTATAAAAAAATTGATTTGTTATTTTAAAATGTTATTTTTTTAATATAACATGTAATTCAACAAAAAAAATTTATAATAATTTCATAAATCATTTTAAAATATAATGAAAATATTATTTTTATATAATGAACATATATTTTTGATAATAAATAATAATCAAATAAATTAATTTATAACATAATATTCGATTAAGAAAATAATACCAAATTTATATAAAATATATTATTTGTTAATAATTTTAAAAAATAATTTAAATTATAATACTATATCATGAAAATAATTAGTTATTAAAAATTATTATAATAAATAATCTAAACAATATAATTTTTTATTTTAGATACATCGTAAATTCATAATTTAATATTTATTAGAATTTGGTTTTATCAACATTATTATAGAAAATATTGAATCATTAATCTAATGGAATGGAAAATTCTAATCTAAAAACTGAAGATGATATATTCTCCCCCCAAATGAATATTTCACTTCGATTTCATTCACCATACCAATGAAAATTATGAATTTATATCTTTAGAATAAAGAAAACTATTTCTTATAAGGGAAATTAATTACCAAGATGTTTGAAAGGAAAATGTATTTATTAATTCTTTTCAAGTGAGAAAACATAATGACAAAAGTTTTATATACAGTTTGTTAGATATAAAATGCAGTGTCCTGAACCCACACTTCCAAATTCAACATTAATGCAGGTTCTCTAATGTTTTTCAAAAAAAACTAAAAAATAAACAATTAAATTATACAGCTGAGGAAATTTTCTGATCCATGTTTTTATAAAGTTGAAAAAATCATATAGATTATTAGAGTTAAAAAAATATGTACAATTGAGTAATTTTTTTATATGTTCTACCTCCATTTACGTAATAATCACCATTAGAATTTCTTCTAAACCTGTGAAAAATATTTTAAAACTTAAGATATGCATATATTTTTATACTATGTGTTTTAAAAAATGTCAAAAGATTTAAAATAATAAAATCATTCAAAAAACCTCATTAAATTAATTTTATAAAAACATTACATATTATTTTGATACAAATTTAATATCAAATTGCTTTCTTTAAATGTTCTGTTTTAACTTCTTCTTTAAAAACATTAGAATATAATAAATTTTATTAGTAAAAAATTATACTCTTAAACCCAAATGAAACCCTTTTGGATATTTATAGTATCACATATATGATATTAACCCCTTGAGATCATGGGTTTACTCCACAAACCATATCATTTCACTTGATATCCAAATACTAAATTTTATGAAATTGTTTTACGTCATCATTCTTTCTCAATCATAACCCGATAAAAATAAAAAATACTACATGAATTATATTCATAGTGGATAACAATAATATAACATCATTATATGATAAATTATAAATTTTTTTAAAATTAAATAGTCAGGATAATTCCCCCTTTCCATATAAAATACATACAATTAAAATAAAAAAACATAACTA
Organism: Viscum album; assembly: GCA_963277665.1. Classification (NCBI taxonomy): domain Eukaryota; kingdom Viridiplantae; phylum Streptophyta; class Magnoliopsida; order Santalales; family Viscaceae; genus Viscum; species Viscum album. The sequence goes on from OY728122.1 coordinate 1,987,500,657, forward strand.
ATATAAAAAATTACATATTAATTTTATAAAATTGAATAATGTGTCATGAAAATTTATTGATTATAGCCATATCTATTTTAATGGAATTAATTGATCAAAAAATCATTTTTAATATAAAAGAATAATTTCTATTTATTTCAGAAATAGAAAATAACAATTTAATTAATAAAAAATATATATATCATTTGTTAAAATAAAATAACCACAAAAATTGAAGGTAAATAATAACAAATAAATGTATTTTTATTACATTTACATCTTCAATAATATTATATTTTTTAATAAATAACTAAATATTTAAAAATCATTTCCTTTAAAGAATATAATTATGACTTATATTCACAATAAAACATAACATTTTTAAAATAAAAACACAATATTGATATAATTGGAATTTAAAAATAGAAATATACCTTAGTAATCTGGAAATAAGATCTTTATATTATGGGACATGTATACTAGAAAATAATAATAATTTTTCACCTTAAATAAAATAATAAAATCATAGAACATTTTTACTATAAAACTTACTCTATTACCTTATATTTGATTCCCTAATTGAGATAAGGCAAATACCTTCCTTACATATATATATATATATATCTTCATTTATATTTTCCTCAATTCCTCTTTAACATGATATGTGCACCAAATATAAGGTATGTATTCATGTTGAATAGTTAATTATTTATAGTGATTAAGTATAAACATAGAGTGAAAAATATATTGTCCCTCTTTATGGATTATTAAAAAATATAAATTATAGATATTATATTATATATATATTATATTCATTAATGAAGCATAGATTCTGAAGATGAGTCCAAAAATTTTAATAAACTAGAACCATAAAATGGTGATCATCAATGTAAAACTTTGTAGGTAAGATGATAATTGGAAAATGTTTTCATTTTAAACAATAAAAACATATATATTTTTTATAAAATGTTTAAATTAATCGGGGTGAGGATTCATCAACCAGATTTAGACACAAAATACTGAATTATGCAAAGTCCAACAAATTAACTAGAAAAGACATATTTTCACCAATCCCCATGTCAAACATAAACAATAAAAATTCATATTTTTTAATAATACGGATGGAAGGTGACAATCAAGGAAGAAAAATACTTAAAATGATGAGAATAATTATTTTTAGATAAAAACGGTTCTTTACAATATATCGCATTTATTATTTTACATTCAAAAATAAAGTAAAAAAACAACCACATTTGATATAAAAATTGATTACAGGAGAATGATGAAGAATCCCCCCCACCCCCCTTCAATTGAGTCCACTCATATTCGATTTCCCCATCAATGTTTTTCCTCGCCTATGTTCACATCTCCCTTTCCAGTATTAAATAACACCTTCAATCCCCATTTCCACATAAAAATTCCCAAAATAGAAACCCAAATCTATATTTGAGAATCCCCCAAGATGGACGCTCTTATTTCATGGCTGAAACATTCCAGGGGTGCTCAGCCTAACTGTTCAGCCTCCTTCGAAGCCCTCAGTTTTGTTTTCCCCAAATGAGGTTGAACATCTCTTCTACCTTGAATTCTATCTTATCTGAGTTTCATTCGTTTATTTTCAACTAATCTCATTTTCATTTAATTTTATCTATTCATTATTTTTAGTATATCTCAAATATCTTTTTCCTAAATATTTTATTAATTCTATTTCTATGAAAAATTTTAATTATAATTGTTTTATATTTTCCATTTCAAAATATATTATATATAATTCGAAATTATATATATATATATATATTATTAACACTAAAAATACATAAAACATTTTTAAATTATAATTGTTAAAATACATTGATTTTAAAATTTTATTTATTTCAAATAAATTGTATTACCTTTAATATTCATAATTATATTTTAAATATAAATTTTTATAATAATTTGTTAAAAATAATTTAAATGAATTTAGTATTTTATAATTATAAATAATATTTTTTAATTAAAAATTTCATTATTACTATAATTACATAATTAAAGAAAATATTATTTCACAGAAATTATTTTAAATTAAACTATATGATAACCCAAATTCATTAATGATAAAAATATTTTGTGTACAAAAAATTATTATTTTTATATAAAATCATATTTTAATTGTTTTCAATATAACGCGTAATTAAATATAATTACAAAATATACATTCCCAATTCGATTAACATAAAATTAAAATTGTATTGCATAAAATAATCACATATATTTATAAAAAAATGTCAAAAAAATATATTTATATTAAATTATTAATTTATAAACTAGTTCCGAAATCAGATAATGTCCATGATTTTTTTATAATTTTGAAAATTGTTTTAATTTGAAATATGACTTCTTTGAAAATAATAATTTATCTAAAACTAATATAAAATATTTTTTAAAGATATAATTGTTTCATTCATTTACATTCATAATTGATAATCTAATATTCATTATAATGTTTTATTAATAATATTATTATTTCAAATATTAAATCTAAGTACTACTGAAATAAAAAATTATTATCCTATAACGTAGAATGTTACACAAATATCATGGTGTCGTGGAGTTTCACATTCTATATCATTTTTCTCAGAGTTTTTTACTTTCTAGTACATATGATTTGGAGTTTGTTTAGGGAATCAGAATACTTTCAGATTCCTAATATGGAAATGAGTCCACCATAGTAGGAGCTCATGGTGATCTATTTATCAAAAAATTTTGCTTGGGTAATTTTATATCCCCTCTGAGCCTGAACTTGATCATAGTATTTTGGATATCCTGAAATTTGTTTCTAAAATACATTTTTATGGATATCTTATATAGAAGACAATGATTTAGTTTTTTTTCTATATTGGGGGTTGTGGTGTTTATGTTTTTGGGTTATTAATTAGTTGCATGAGTCTTCCTCCATATTTTGGTTATTTTGGTTTTTTTCAGGTTCTTTATCCAGGAACGATCATTCCGTAGTGTTTTGGTGCCCAATATTGAAGGTGATTTCTTTTTACTTTTTATTGATTTCATGGTTTATTATTTTAAATAGCAGAATTAGTGTATATTTGTCCCAAACAGAATCTTTCTGCCATCAAAACTAGCAAAAAACCTGGCCTGTAACAAGTCCCAAAGGCCATTACCTATCCACACAGGCTATAATACGTTCCTCGGTATCATATATTTTGGTTTGGGAATGATTTACCTAGGTTTGGATGCATAAAACATAAAAAACAATCGATAAACCGAATATGAAAATTCATACCAAACAAGATTTAAACATAATAAAGAACTGAATACATAGTTTTAAAAATAAAACAAGAGGTCAGAAGACATATAAAAGTACCGTAAAAAATATCCCCAATGACTCCACATGAAAAGGGGTCATCACCCACAAGTCGTCTCTACAACACTACACCGTGGATAGGAACTAACAACATGAACTACCATCACCCATGGTCTTGCATTTATATATGTAAAACATGATCAAGTCTACATAAACCCAAGGGGTTTAATTATGGTGTGATCCTATTCCCTATAGGATACCACACATATTTTCAAAAGAGTAAGAAATATAAGATGAAAAGCATGCAACTTTTGGTAAGGAATATGGGGTGTAAATAATTTCTAAAGAATGAAACTTTTAAATGTAAACAGTATTTAAATGTAATTTTCGATGAGTGAGAACATTTCAATAAGACATGAAAGATAAGGTATTTTCCAACCAAAACCACCATATTCCAAAGATAAATACAAAAGAATCAATGAGCACTAATCTCAGGAACACCCCTATGAACTAGTTAGTCCCTGGCCCTATGTACCCCATACCTCAGGGTAATGTTACCATAGAAAATTATGTTATAATGCATGATACACTATTAGGGAACATAACCATATCATATTGGTCCCTAATAATCATCAATATATATTTTTTACTGTTGTCATAATCAATTTTTCTCAGTGAAATATGGAAAAAACACTCAGGATCACTAGCGTACTAGTACATATCAGCCCTCCTAGATACTCGGGTTTCCCCCTATATTCTCAAACCATTTTCACATGTTACCAAAATCCATTACCACCTAAACACATAATTTATGGTCATAATAAACTCAAAAAAGTTTCTACACATGCTTTTAACCACATTCATCACTCAATAAAACCTATAGAATTTCAATATAATAACATGAAAACTTTAACTATGTTTTGCACATAAAATCCAATATAAACCCACATTGAATACAATGAACATACCCATATTCACCAAAACAAAAAATTTATCACTAAAATTTCTTTATAAATCAACTACATAAGTTATAAAACAACCCCAATTGGCATAACCAAGAATAGACATGTAAATCACTCAATTTAACACAAAATTGGTACGTAAAAAACATTTTCTTCACAAACATCACCAAAACAAAATTTCACAGCAAGTATAATGAAGGATGAGTATTCTAAAAATATAAATTCATAAATAATAACTCATCTAGATGTGATTACACAAGGAATCACATACTACAAGGGTCAAAACCCATAAATCTTTCTGTGAAAGTTCAACCGCACCACCGCTACACCACAAGGGACTTAGATCAAGACTAAAACCATATTAATAGAGCAAGAAACGCAAGATAAAACCCTAGTTTCAAATACCCACTGGATGTAAATTTGTAAATTCAAGAATAATGTGATGAAACACTAAGAAATTTGAAGAATGCCTAAGTAAATGGGAGTAAGAAGGAAGGAGACCCACTTACAAGAGTGATATTGATAAAATCTCTCCAAATACACAAGTAGCTGAATTTACATATAGAAAAACTACAAGTGAGGTTAAAATAAGGATGATATGGTAAATTGAAAACTGAAATGGGGGGAAATAGTAAAAATATAAGGGGTTGTGAAGGAATCAAGTTACCTCTTCAAATCTAGACAATTTGAGAAAGCCTATTAATTTTTTAACTAATTCGAGATGCGTAAAATCTCTAGAGAGGGGGAAAAGTGGATGGGGGTGAACCTAGGTTTAGTGGTATTTGGTGAGAGTTATAATCAATGAAAATCATTATAATTAAATTAGATATTAAATAAAAAAATTGATTTTAAAATTTGAAATGGACTTCCAGGATGAACATATTCCTTAAATAAAAACCAAAATCCTCAATGATTATGGATTCCTAAATAGTCCAAATTGATATGGTGATGTTAGTAGTTCAGGGGAGGCCATTTTTGAAGTTTAATGGGTGCATAATTTTTAGAAATTAAAAAGTTATAAAAGAAACAAAATTGGTTTTTAAATCGTGATATGGGCTCATGATTTGGCCCAAATTCTAAAAACTCAAAATTTCATCCAAAAATGCTAGTGAAACTCCCAAAACCAAGAATGATTGGAATTTAAATGAAATTTACCTTTAAAATATGTCATGAATGTGACAATTATCCCCACCATGAAACACTTTCCTCCCTAGAAAGTCAGCCTTGATCTTTATTAGAAAATAAGAATGGGTACTCCTACTCAACCCACAACATCTTCTCCAATGTTTCGTACACATCATCCCCATACTCCAAAAGGACCCATACCAATGGAATAGACATTCCTCTAATAAAAAATCTCTTGGGAATCAACTATTCACACCATCTACTCAAAAATATAAAAATATTTCTCTATATCCAACTCCTCCAAATTCAGAACATGGGATGGGTCTAGGATGTATTTCTTCAACTCAGGTATATGGAGGACATAATGGATGGATATCAACTGAGAAGGTAAGTCCAAATTGTATGCCACCTTTCCAATATTCTCAGTTATCTCAAAAGGACTTACATAACGCAAAATCATCTCGACTTGATTTTTCAATCGAAGATGGGCTAGACAAGGGTTCACTTTCATGAATACCTTGTCACCCACAGAAAACTCTAGGTCTTGATGACTCTGGTCATCACATGATTTATGGAGACTCTAATCTGTTAATAAGTGATTTCTGATCATTTTGACCTTCTCAGATGTCTCCTACACCAAACCCAGCCCCAGTAGTGAGTTCTTAGCTTCCTCAGCCCAACACAAGGGGTAATGACAAGGCCAACCATAGAGCTCCTCAAAAATAGCCATTCATATCAAGGATTGGTAACTGCTATTATAAAAAAATAAACGAATTTCAAATGGTTATTCTAGGAATAGCTAATGTTCAGAACACATGTAGAGACCAGGTCCTGCAAAATATGATTCACCCACTCTATTTGACCATCAGTTTTAGGATGGTAAGACGTGCTCATCATAATTTGAGACCCAAAGGCTATCTGAAGGCCTTACCAAACCAAGGAATAAAAACTATGGTATCTATTTCAAATAACTTCCAATGGAACACCATGGACCCTTACCACCTCTTAAAGATACAAATTTCCAAACTCATCCTCTTTAGCTGTATCTTTGATTTGAATGAAGTTGTATAACTTGGCCAGTCGATCTATCACCAACAAAATGCAATTATTACCCTGAGGTGTATGATTTAAACCATCAATTATGTCCATGGAAACCTTGTACCACTTACAGGTAGGTATGGGTAATGGCTGGAGAAAACCGGAGGGCCATTGGGGCTCCACTTTCACCTGCTAACATTTGTAGAATCTAGAAATGTTTTCATATATGTCCGGTATCATACCTACACACCAGAACTGAATACGCCCATAATAATTCATCTTGGTGGAACTTGGATGGACATACCACTGAGACTCGTGGCAATATTGCTTCACCACCTTTTGTAGGGATAATGAAACTACTGAACGACCCTTAAATCATATGAGTGTCTCAGGAGACGATGACCAATTAGAAAATATCTCCCCACCATGAAGAAACTACTTCGACTGTTGACAAATCTCATCACTATGCCCTTCCTGCAGAATTAACTCTAAGAGATAATTGAGTCAAATAAATGATCTCCAAGAACACACCTCCATAGTTCTCCTTCATCTTCACATGTGTCTTAGCAAGGATCCCCATCAAAGTTCATTCATCAATAGACTTTATTAAAGATTTCTCTAGTACATTTCTACCCAATGCATCTGTTACCACATTACCCTTCCCCTGGGTATAGACTATATTAAATTCGAACCCCTTCAAGTACTCTATCAAATGGTGCTTCCTCAGATTGAGTTCCTTCTATGAGATGATTTAGGCCAAGATTTTGTGATCAATGTAGACCAAAAACATCCCCTCCCCCAAAGGTAGGGACTCCCAGAATTCAAGGTCTGCATCAAAGCTGCTAACTCTAATTCATGGGTTGGTAAATTATATTGGTTTGGTCAAAGTTGGTGAGAGCCATACACCACCACAAGATCATCCTTCATCAGCAAGAACCTGAGACCCATACATGATGTGTCACAATACAAAACATATGCCTTTTAATCCTATAGAAAATAATAATGGGTCGGTAGTCAACCTCCTCTACAGCTCCTCTAAGGATTCTTGTCATTTAATGACCCATAAAAACTTCAACCCATTCCGAGTGATCGCAGTCATGGGAGAAGAAAGCTGAGAGAAATCCCAAACAAACCACATGTATTTACCAGCCAGGCCGAGAAAACTCCTAATCCTAAACACCATATTCAGCTACTCCGATGATATAACCTCACTGATCATCTCAGGATCCATCAAAACTCCTTGCTCTTATATCACATTCCCTATAATCTTAAACTCCTTGATCAAGAATGTGCACTTGGAAAACATTTCATAAAGGCTGTGATCCCACAATGTACCCTACATAATCCAAAAATTATCCTCATGTTTCTCCTTGGATCCCGAATAAAGTAGGATGTTATCCAGGAATACCACGGCGAAGGAATGGAGATACCAAGGGAATACCCTATTAATTAGTGGCATAAATACCAAGGTATCATTGGTAAATTTTAAGGGAATGACCATGTACATTATGTTTTCATACCTACTTCAAAAGTTTGTCTTTGGGATATTTGCCTCTTTCACCCTGAGTTAATGATAGCCTGAATGGGTGCATATTTTAGAAAACCACTTGTCCCCTTTAAACTGATCGAAAAAATCATCTATTTGGGGAAAATGATATTTTCCTTGATAGTTACTTCATTCCACTTCTGGTAGTCAATGCATATCCGGAGGGATCCTTCAGCCTTCTTCATGAACAACACATGATTGGACAAGGGAGTGACACTCAAGAGAATGAATCCTTTGGATTTTATATCATATATATTTAACTTTAATTCCCTTATCTCGGTGGGGGACAAGCGATATGAGGGAAAAAATAGTGGTTGTGTTCATGGTGCCAGATCAATCAAGAACTCCACATCCCACTCTAATGGAAAACCTAAAAAATCGTATGGAAATACCTCCTGAAACCCATCTTCTACCTGAGGTAGTCCACCATCTAGAGGATGAACATCATCCTCAATAAAAATCAACAATAACTAATAAACAATATCTCCCAACACTTTAAGTGGAGGTCCCACATTAATTAACCAGTAATCCCATTCCCCACGAAAAACATGACAACTCCCATTAGGTTTTGTGAAACTCACTCACGAGCTATAGTAATCGATGTATGCATGGAAGTGTACTAGACAATACATTATCAGTATTATTTCATATAGATCCATATCTATGACCAGGACGTCCCACTCAATCTGAATCCCTGATATGGAAATCACACACGACGAGCACCTGAGTCCCCGCCCCTTCTTCTTTCCCAGCGGCTTCACCAACTCAATCGTAGAAGAAAAAAACATGGTTTCCAAATTCAGAGTGTTAAAAACACAAGATTTGATAAATAAAAAAGATGAACCAGTATCGAAAAGAACATTATTTATAGAATATACAACCAAGATGGTACCTCAAATTGTCGACGGTCCCACCTCTGATCCTTCTAGTACCTGGTCCACTGCTTGAAGATTCTTTGTCTCAACATGGTAATGAACGCTAGTCTATGGTTCGGCCCTCAATTAGATCAAACTAGAAGATGACCCATCCCTGCCACCAAGGTCACTAAATCAATATCCCCTCAACCATGATAGATTTGACTAAGATGGACCTCCTCTTGAAGTCATTGATCCTTCACAACTCTGAAGTGGACGGGCCACCCCACAAAAGCGCTACAATTTTCCTATACCTCCACATTGATACCAGGGATTTGGAGGATAGGGGAATGATTTTATGATGTGCACCGGCCTCCCACATTTGTGGCACACAACTAATATCTTATCAAAAGACACAGATGAAAACTACTTGGAAGAGTGGCCGAAAATATGACCTCCCTTCTTCCCATGCTCCTCTCGATTCATTTTTCTTCTTCATAGAGGTGACACTGCCCTTTACTGATACCGTCTCAAGGAAACCATCAATCCCTTTTTGGTCACTCTCCACTAGATAAACCGATTAAATCACCTCAAAAATGGTCTTATGCCTAAACAAGAAAACCTCGGAGTATATCTATGGTCGTAAGACTTTACCAATCTTTTGGGCCTCATTTATTCATTATAGAAAATTTTAGGGTAATGTCGAACTAGCTCAAAAAAATGGTTGGTGTACTCCATCGATGAAAGATCCTCCTAGACAAGATCCATGAACACTCGGGATATAGAATATGCCAAGCCTTCATTAAACTAATTTCATTAAAGACATCCTATAAATCTACCCAGTGCCTCTACTCACTCTATCATGTTTTAAGTACTGATTCAAACCAATTGCGGTTAGGACCATCCAACAGAAAAAAGGAACAATTAACCCAGGCCACCTTGGGTGTGTCTCAGAACTCAAACACGCACGTGATCTTTTCGATCCATTCCTCTTCTTCCTGGGGTTCTGTGCTACCATGGAAAGTATAGTTTTTTATTTCAAGAACTCTTGGGCTTTGTCCTTCCTAGGACCATTATAATCATCTATAATAAGAGAAATAACAGAAGATATTAAATGTTTAAGATCTTGGAAATCCTTATCCATAGCCTCTACTAGCCTTTGATCTAGCAGTGAGGGGGAACTCTCTCTAGCATCCTCCCTTGGGTGCACAAGATATTTCTAGGGAGGCATGTTTCTATAATTAAAAATAGTGAAAAAAAATTAGTAAACAATTCATAAAATTTAATCAATAACATCAATTAGATAATCCAAACACACTACAATGAAAAAATAAAAAACTACCCCACCCCCACCCAATGTCCACATGTAATATGCAGCCCACACGTCTCACCTGGAACTGAAGTCAAACAAATAATTCAAATGTCCCATGGTGACTCATCTTATACCAAGAGAGGTGTGATCCAAGAACCCTAATAATGAAACAAACTATGAGTCCAGACCATCCTAGGTCCTGTCTAGCCTTACTCATCCAAAAATAATAATATAACCCAACAAAATTAACTTATCTCCAATACCATTTTGTGACAAACCGAATCTTGTTGCTATCAAAATCAGCACCAAACATAGCCTGTGATAAGGCCCGAAGGGCCTTCTCTATCCTCATAGGCAGGAATATGTTCCTAGGTATCTTAGATTTTTTTTTGAATGATTTACCCATGTTTGTATTCATAAAACATTAAAAATGATCATTTAAACGAATCTGAATATTCATGAAAAAATTGATTTAAACAATTCCCAGAATAGAATACATAGTGTTAAAAATAAAACAAGATGTCCAAAGACACATAAAAGTGCCATCAAAACATCCCCAATGACTCCACACAACAAGGGGTCATCACCCACAAGCCGTCTCCACAACCCCGCACCATGGAAGGGAACTAGCAACCCAAACCGCCATCAACCAAGGCCTTGCCTTTATCTATGTAAAAAATGATAAAGTCTATTAACACCTTGGGGTTTAATTAGGGTGTAATAAAAATCCCATTCAACACCACCAATATGTTCCATTGATTCTGCAATGCAAGATAAAAAAGATTCCAGTTTTGATATGTAAGAAGTGGTGGAAATGATTTCTAAAGAATGAAACTTTTAATTTTAAATAGTTTTTAAATGAAATTTTCCATGAGTGAGCACATTTCAATAAAAACTGTTAGCTATAATATTTTCATTCCAAAACAACCATATAAAAATGATAATTAAAAAATATATAATGAGTACAAATCTTGGGAACACCCCTGTGAAATAGTTAATCTCGGGCCCCATGTACCTCGTACCTCGGTGTGAAGTTGCCATAGAAATATAGGTTCTCATGCATGATCCACTACTAGGTAACATACTCATAACCTAGTGTACCTCAATAATCATCAATATAGTTTTTTTAATCTTTTCATCCTCCATTTTTCTCAGTGAAACAGGTATAAAACCACTCTAGATCACTAGTGTACTAGTACGTATCCGCCCTCCTAGATTCTCGGGTTTCCCCCTTTTTGATAAAATCATTTTTACATGTTACCAGAATCCATTGTCACATAAATACATCACTTATGTTCATAATCAACTCAAACAAAATATCTACTCACTCTTTTCACCATTTACATCACTCAATAAAACCTTTATAATTTCAATATAATAGCATCACAACATTTAAAAATGTTTTACAAAAAAATCCATTAAAACCACCACATTGAACACTATTTGCATACCCATATTCACCAAAACAGAATTTTTAGCACTAAAACATTTTTATAAATCCATTACATGAGTTATAAAACAACCACAACTTGAATAACATAGAATAGACATGTAAATCACACAATTTAACACAAAATTGGTACATAAATTTTTTTTTCTTAAGAAACGTCATAAATTTTTCTCGATGAATGGATAATGAAGGATATATTGATAAAAAGGGAAATTATGAAAGGATAACTCATCTATTTTTTCTTACTCATGGAATCACCAACCACAAGTTTCAAATCCCCTGAATCATTGTGAGAAAGCTCAACCGCACCACCACCAAACCACTAGGGACTTAGATCAATTCTAAAACCACAAAAATAGACCATGAAACCAAGGATCAAAACCTAGGTTCAAATCCCCCATTTCAATAAATTAGAAACTTCAAAATTAAATGGATAAAACACTGTGAAAATGGAAGAAACCCTAAGAAAATGGGGGGAAGAAGGAAGGAGACCCACTTATATAAGGGATCTTGATGAAATCTCCCCAGATACACCATTAGATGAATTTTCAAACTTTTAAAAAGAAATTGAGGATTGAATATTTCTGATAAGGTCATGTGAGAACTGAAATGGGTGAAAATGTAAAAAATTGAAGTAGTTATGATGGAAACAAGTTACCTCTTCAAATATGGACGATTTGTAAAATCATAATAACAGTTCCCTAATTAGAGATGCATATTTTCACCAAAGAGGGGTAAAAGGGAATGGGGTAACGCTTATGGTCAGTGGGCTTGTCTGAGAGTTATAATCACCTAAAAAAATAATTGACTAATATATTAAATAATCAATTTTTTCTAAAAAACTTGAAATGGGTTTCTAGGGTGGCCAATTTCCTTGAACGATAACCCAAGTCCATTATAATTAGTTATTTATAAAGGGTAATAATTGATATAGTGGCGTAAATAGGTTAGGGTAGGCCATTATAGAATTCTATTTTGTGTAAAATGTTTTGAAAATTGAAAGAGTTATAAAAAAATCAAAATTGGTGTTCGTGTCTAGAAATGGGCTTACAGTTTCACCCAAATCATGAAAACTCACCATTTACACAATTAATACATGGAAAACCCCCCACAACAATGGAATAATAGAAATTAAGAGAAATATACCTTTAATATAAGTCATTGTTTTGTGTGTATTCTTTAGTCATATTGTTTTTTGAGTCTTATTTTGGAATAGTTGTACACTATTTCTTTATGTCACAATAAGAAAAACCATTTTGGATCTTTCTAGGTGATGAATCCTTATGATGTGGAGATAATTCATAGATCAAAATTTTATAGAACTGTTATAAAAATTATTATTTTGTTTTATTTATTTATATTTCATTCCATGTCATTCCACCTAGAAATTGTGAGTTTTTGGGCATCCATATCATAAAACACATTTAAGGATCATATTTTACCAAACCATATAGAAACCATAAAACAACTTATATGTTATTTAGATCAAAATTTAATTGTTTGGAAAAAATCAATACCAGATGACCAGTTCATTTTTGGATTACAAGAAGCTCTGTAGAAGTTTTATATTTGGAACATTATTTCTCAAACATTGTTCCCAAGTTGTTCGCAATGCCTATATTGATTAAAAATTATATTTTACACATTTTCCCTTATTAATTTTTTACACAAAATCACTCATATCCCATTTAATTCAGTGTGTGAAACTCTATGTGGATCAAATTATATCTCTAACCGTGGTTTTTCTCCTAACACTAGTGATTTATTAAGATTTCATCAGGTTTTTTCCTTGATTATTCATGGAAAGATTCATATACCTTCTTCATATCATTTTTTGTTTTATTTCATCAATATTACATGTTATCCTATCGTCTCGGTGACATAGATTCCATCATTGATTATATTTAAATTGAATTGTTTTCATTATTAGGGTTCATTTTAGTTGTTGTTTCCACATTAGACATCCCTAATATGGATTTGAGTTACCTTTTTTAAGGTGAAAACATTTGAGGTATGTTACACTATGTAATTTCTATTAATTTGAAAACTATTATATTTTTGATTGGTTTATTATTTTTATTATTCATTATATAAGTAAAATATATTAGATAAAATGGTTCTTATTATTATAAATGGTTTATTTCTTGTTTTCAATGTTTTATCTAGTATTTAATTCAATATTTCCCTTACTAAAACATTTTTTATGATTATTTCAAAATAGAAAGAATATAATGTTCTTGATTGTCTTCATGAGTTATATCTCTCTTATTAATTAAGAAAATACAAATAATTTTCATATGTTCAATATGATTCTTATAAAGTACTAATGTAATGATTATTTTTAAAAAGAAATATTAAAAATTAATTATAATTCAAAAAATTATTAAATGTCAATTAAACAAATATACATCTATAGATATATAAATATATATAGTTTCCACTCTTAGAAAATATTCACTCATAGTAATGAGAATATATGAATAGAGATAAGTATTTCTTCTATATAGATCAGTGTGAATGAGCATTTATGTATCAGAAATGTTTTTGTAACATTACTTCCATGGGAAAAAATTGGGTTTTCAAATGAATGGTGCAAACTTTTAAATTATTAGGCATGGTAGGCACATTGAGGTTCATCATTAGAAATCAAAACTCCAATTAATTCATACCCCTTGTTAAAAGAACATGTATGGATATCAATGGCGTGAATATATGTGATGTATATCGGGTAAGGGGAATTATGTATAGTTTGTGTACATTGGACAAGGTTAAAGGGGCTACCCATAAAATGTGTCCTATTTGAGGGAGGGTGTTTTTCAATGGAAATTATTTAATATAAATTTATATGATATTTTGATAAAAATCACATCAAATTGTATTATATGGTAAGAATGTATTGGTAATGTGGGAGATATAGGAACACATACATCAATTTTTTAATATTATTGTAACACCCTAATATTTTATGACATTCAAATTCTAAATATTATTTCCTCGATAGTTTATACTGTATGCATTACTATGTTTAAAATGTTAACATTTGATTAAGTACAACCATTGAAATTGTATGCTAACCCTTAGGAACAGTAATACTACCAATATAATATTAACTGTACCTTTGAATGTATAAGTGAAATTTGGGTATCTTTTAAATAAAAATATTATATATTTATATCTTTTTATAATTAATTAAATGTATTAAAATGATAAATTAAATGTTTGTATTTTTTAAAATCAAACAATTTTTTTAATATTTCATAATTAATATAATGTTTTCAAATAAAATTTATTTTCAAAAAAAAAAGATTAATATATTAATATTTGGTTGTTTTGTGATTAAAATGTATTCTAATGAGATCTTAATTAATTTTTCAAAGTGATATAAAATCAGTTATAATTTTAAAATCAGTATTTTTTGAATAAAAAGTTGAATTTTTTAATAATTAGATATTACATATCATAAAATTATTTTTAGAAAATAGAGTTTATGTTTTAATTCTACGCATTGAAAAAAATTACTGTTCATTTTTTGGAATTTTCTGAAACAGTTGAATTTTCGGTGAATAGTGAAATACAATAATTTTTATGATTTAGTAAATACATTAATTATTTATTCATAGATGTTTTATGGGTGATTCATTCCCATAATATCAATATTTTCATTATTTGTTTATGTATTTAGTGATAATGATCAATCTACACATAGTCTAGAGCCAAAATGATAATAAAAATTGTTACAAAATATCATCACTCCTCAACAATAAATGCATCCCCTCACCACCTCTTATCCCCACACCAAATGAGCCATGAAGCTTGTCCAATTTCTACACAATCCTATTCTTAATCCCCTTACCCATTTTAAACAGTTTTTGGTCTAAAAATATACAAAAACTAATTTCCTTATGGATTTTCTGAAGGAAAAGAATTCAAGATGTAAAATATCATTTTGCTTTTAGTTTTTTTCCTATTCTTTGAATTTCATATATTCTCCACAACTCCTCTAACCAAACATGAATGATAAATATATATTATTATATATAATATTATTTTATTATTTTAATGTAAAATCCACTAGCAAGGCTCATCTCTTAATAATTTTATTATAAAAATGAAATCATTATCTTTGAGGTTTTGATGTACAACCTTTATTGAGAACATGTTTTTTTCAATTACAAATTCAATGATGGTTATAAAACAAATTTTATTTATTAAATATATTATAATATATTTAATAAATATTATTTATCATTTTTGAACTTTTTTATAAACATAATAATAATTAATTTGTAAAAAAATATTGTGATGTTATGAAAACCTCTAGAAATATCTAAACCATTATCACTAATATCATATATAGTGATTAATCCTCATCCCAAATAACTAGATGAAATATGTAACCATTCAAAATTCAGAATATTCATTAATAATATATAATTTATAACTAGATAGCTATTCCTAGTTTACATAATATTTTGTAAATGTATACAAGTGAACAAATAAAGAAAAACAAACAATAGAACACCATCAAATGGTAGAATTAAATATTATAAATCACCAAATAGTCCATAAATGAACATAACTAAATTATAATAAATCATATTAACTTTTACAAGTTACTTAATTCAATTATTAATGAATCCAAATTCATTATCCAATATGTTATGATCAATTGCAGAATAATTTTATACATAGGTTAAGGGTTTCTTCACAAACCTCCATTTTCCATTCAGGTTATTATTTCTTTATCTTTACCCTAGTGTAATTATATTTTTTGTTTATATTGTTATTTTAATTTCAGCTTTGTTGTTCAAAAAACATTTATATAGATCATTTCATCATTCTCTTTTGGGAAATACATGGTTTTATATGGTTCCCTTCTCAATTCTTCTCGATAGGTGATCCCGAAATAAGGGAACATCTATGTTTATTACCCATTTTC
The DNA here is from genome assembly GCA_963277665.1 of Viscum album. NCBI lineage: Eukaryota > Viridiplantae > Streptophyta > Magnoliopsida > Santalales > Viscaceae > Viscum > Viscum album. The sequence continues at coordinate 1,987,517,160 of OY728122.1, forward strand.
AAGTTCACTCCAAAATATTTTTTAACCTCCATTATTTTCATAAATTACCAAATTTTATCAGTTAAATGTATCATTTTTTAGTTTTTGTTTTATACAATAAATATGCCTTTTATGTATCTTAATTATTTCCCATAAACTGTACTAAAGCGGCTCGTTTCTAAAGTTTAGTAAATTCTATTTCTATATGATTTCATATTATATGGAAATAACATATTATTAAAACATATTATTATTTTACATCCATGATCCTTTCCATGATATAAATGTTAAAATATTATTTTATGACATATAAAAAATATTTTCTAAAATAACTATTCATTCCAATGTAAAAATGTTTTCCCCCCAAGAATTCCTTGATGATTTTATTATGGTATTTTAATCAAGTTCAAAAATGATTGTTGAATATTATTCATAATTTGGATTTATATTTTATGATTTAATCCACTATATTTTATTTAATGTCCAATGATATTTTTAACTATGAATGTGATGTCATGATACGATTCACTATAATACTCAAATTATGGTTACTAATATTGGACCATTATTTTCATTTATATGTATATGTGGTTTATGCTTCACCCCATTCATATGAGGATTTCATTGGACATATTAAGTGACATGTGAGTCTTAATATATCCGCTTGATTTATCTATAGGTCTCATGAGACAAAAAAAATTGGACTTGTCTGAGGCCTTTCCCGTTAATTATTTTTTATGTATTTAGAAGAGGATATAATCATCCACTTTCAAATTTATTGTATGAGGCATGATGGTATGTTTCTAATTTAAATAAATATTATTTCTTTTATTATGATATTCTTAATTGAAAATATGTTTCATTATTATACTAGTATAATATTCATGGTTAAGTTTCATTCTCATATGATTATTTATATGGAATTATTTATTTATCTTTTATTGTTTCCATGTGATGCTCAAGAATATATTGGAGATGGTTTTTTATTTTTTCACCATTCATTATTTTTTATTTTTCTGATATCTTCCACTCTATTTTTTACCTTTGTTGAGTATCTAATCTCACCCAAAAATTGTGTTTCATTTTTACCTTGGATTATGATTTTTATATTCTAAATGACATATAGGGATAATCTAGGAGTTCATGTGTGATTCTATTATAGTTTTTTTTATTTGATTTCCAGTTTTAATGTAATACATATTCTTGTATCTGGTTTTTGAAATCAACTAACCATTATGGATATTTGGGCTGCGAACACTTGTTCAAAGTAAAAATGTAATAATATAAGGCACAAACTATAGGACATGGGTTTTCAGGTATTTGTAGCTGGAATCAGTTCAATATTATTAGAATCATTGAAACTATATTTTGGAACATACCCATAAGATATAATTCCTAGATAAGCATATAATAATATCCTAAAACTTTGGTTAGGAATATATTATCTGTGTCTTACAAGAAATAAATTCCTATCTAGGTTATTCATGAGGTTATGGTTATGGTAGATATGTACCTAGTTCCAAAAACTCTAACAATGTTTTTTGGGTAATACTATACATAACATGATACACGAATATAGTCCTTACTGTGCACATGGTATGTCACTCTCAGAGGATATGGATAGGATAATTCATATTTTATTCAAAAACAACTATAAAGGATAGAAAAGTGAACATGTCCCTAAAGAATCAATGTTTAGGAATATGAGATTAGCTATGCAAAAATTTCCAATTTATGTTATGTTTTTTCTAGTTTGAAATATTAAAATTATGATTCATAACAAAATTTAGAGTATATAATATATTATAAGTGCCAAATGGTGGGAGAATTTAAAACTATATAGACACACATATTTCATTTAGGGAGTACCCTATTATAAATTTTGATGATCTCTGATAAGGATCTTCAATAGAAGGTGAGACACTTTTTACTATATTTGGACAACTCCCTCAGGTCATGGAAAACAACCTTACTTGTATGGGGTATCCTGATATATAAGTTTTAGGATAATTGTTAGGAAAATTCATTATAGAAAACCCTCTATCATTAAATGGGACTATAATAATATTTATAGAAGATTAGTGGATAAATTTCATACAGAAGATATTTTATGGTTTGGGATGTAATGAAATGGAGAAGGATTCCATGGTAGTATATCCACTATTAAGAGATGAAGATCAATGGTGCATAGTAATTCAAACAAAATTAGGAGAAAGAAATTTAAAATATGTAATTGAAATATTATAAGTAAATTTTCATCTGAAAATAATTCCCTCATTATTAGAGAGAAGATATAAAGAGAAAATTCTTGATTTTGAGTAAAATTGATAATGATAATGTTTCCAAGTGTGAATCTATCTTTACAAGGTTATAAAGTAATTATATGGATTATGTAGGTAATCCAAATATAAATATGCATTGATTCATTTATGGGTTAAAACAATTATTTCGAAGGGTACTGGTCTCCCAAACATTCTCATCAGACAATGATATAGTATCAAAGGCTATCAAGAAACAGAAACAATTCTCTATTTCTTATGAAATTACAAGACACAAAAATAAGAAGAGGATGGTGTATTAATGAATTGTTAATTAGAATAATAAAGAAATGTGATTTTACAACATGTGATAATTTTGGATGGAAACACCATAGTTAATGCATAAATGGAAAATGATTTTTCAACATGTGTGGTGATAAAGGCCACCATGATCACGATTTTAAAAGAAAAAACAATCTACCAATGATCAATACAAAAAAAAATTTAGAGATGGGTCATTATGAAAATGATTTTATAAAGAGTCAAGGAAATATACCTCAAAACATTCCATGATTTAATGTACAAGAATATATGATCACAATAGTAGTGGTTCATATTCCTAATGATGTGGTGGTAGGTACTGTAATTATCCACTCATGTATTGCTAATCATTATTTGATTCTAGATCAATTCATTAAGTTATATCTTCCCTATTTTCTTCAAATATTACACATTTCCAATTCACATTAATAAGGGATTTATCAATAAAGACACCTAGTTGAATCCTTATATATATAAATAATTTTTATAAAGTTCCTATTATTACACATAAACACACTCTAATTAGTGATTTTATTATCATAACTATCATTGATTTTGATATATTATTTAGTACAGACCGACATTTTAATTATAATGAAAAAAATTATTTCAATTAGAAGGAAATCAGTATTTTTGATAAAGCTCTATAATTTATTATCTTTATAGGGGAGACTTCATCTTCATATTTATATCTAGATCCATCTCCATTATCCATTTAAAATTAAATTCATGGGGAAAAATTGAAAACGTCATCTTTGTATAAGGAAATAAATATTCAAACTAAGGATGTAGATATTATATAAGAATTAATGATTTATTTCTAGAGGATTTTCCCAAATATCCTCCAGGGTGGGATGTTGAGTTTTCTATAAATTTAATCCAAGATGCACGATTAATGACAGAGACACCATATGGAATGGTAATTGTGGAGTTATTGTATCTGAAGAAAAAATTATAGGAGTTCAGTAATTATAGATTTATTCATCCAAGTGTTTCTCCACGGTGATCACATATTCTATTTGAAAATAAAAATGATGGATCCATGAGGTTATTCATAGACAATAGATAGATCATTTATACCCTGATAAATAATAGGTATCCACCTCCTCTCATTGGTGAATTATTTTATATACTTCATAGAGATCAATATTTTTCTAATGTAAAGTTTTATTATGGATATCATCAATTTCGTTTGAAGAAGGAAGATATCCCTAAGACACCATTCCAATCTAGTTTTAGACATTATGAGTTTATATAAATTCTATTTTCAATAAATAATGAAACCTATATTTATATATATCTGTTAAATATAGTGTCCATGGAATTTTATGACACATTTTAGTTGTATTTGTTTATAATAATTGGATATATTCTAATTGATAGGAGGACCATGGGAACCTATTCCAGATTATTCTAGAGACTCTAAAAAGAAATGTGTTATATGAGAAGTTTAGTAAAAGTGAAATATGGATTAATTTTTTTGGCCATATTTTTTCTCTGAATGGGGTCTCAGTTTATCTTCTAAAGAAAAATGTAATTTAGGAATTATCTACCCCAATGAACATAACTATGGTACATAGTTTCATTGGTTTAGTAGGTTAAATTCCGTAATTGATTAACAATTTATATTTATTAGCTAACCCATTAACTAATCATACATGTAAATGGGTTATGTCTATTAGGATGAAGAAATGTGATGGATTCTTTAAAAAATTGAATAGGGTATTAGTGAATGCTCTGATCATGACTCTACCATTTGGAAATGGTGGATTTATTATTTATAGTGATTTATCAAAGAAAGGGTTTGGTTGGGTACTTATGAATAATTATATAGTTATTGACTATAAATAAAGGTAGTTAAAAATGAAATAAAATAACAATCCATCTCATAACATTGAGTTTGATTATTAAATTAAGCTTTGAATATAATGAGTCTTTTCCCCTATGGGAAAGATGTGAGATATATACAGATAATAAGATATTGAAATAAATATTTTCATTGAAATAAATTATCAAGAGGAAACATCAATTACTTGAGCTACTAAAGGATTTTGATATTTAAATAGAATATAACCCATATAAAGACAATAAGGTAGCTTAACCATTGAGTAGAAAGGATCATTGAGTTCTAAAAAAATGAGGATATAGAGGGATCATGTGTTCAAGGATCCAGTTAATTTGAATATAACAATTGTCAAAAAGGGTGAAACATGAATTCTTTTTAAATTGGATCCCAGAAAAATAATTAATGGAAAAAATTAAAAGTTCCGAGTCTAAAGATGAGAATTTTCCAAATTAAATTAAAGATGTTAATGATAGTATGTTGGCAGACATTGTGTGTGAGGATGGAGTTCTGAAATTTGGGATGAGCATTTTGTTCCCTATATAAGTGGTCTAAAAAGAACATTATTGTATGATAACCATAGCTTAAATTTACCTATACACTATACTAATAGTAATATGTATAGATAGTTGAAGGAAGATTTATAGTGGTATAATATGAAGTTGGAAATTTCTGATTATTTATCAAGATATTTATTCTATAAACAAATGATGGTTGAAAAAAATTTCCAGAGTCACGCAAATTCTACTTATTTCTACATTCAAATAGATTTACATTATAATGTATTATTATAGTGTATTAACAAAAATAGTATGAAATAATGATGAAATATGGTTAATTATAGATCTACAAACCAAATATAAATATTTCCTCACTTAAAGCGGTGAATTTCCACTTGTGTTCCTTGCACGATTGTATATTAATGAAATTTTAAGATTTCAATGACTGACCATTTAAATTGTGTCATACCATGGTCAATGGTTTACCTTGAAATTTTGGATAAGAATTTAGAAAGAAGTGGATTGCAAACTTTATTTGAGTACTTATTATCACACTCAAATCGATGGTTAGTCTGAAATGATTACTCAAACATTAGAAACCATGTTGATATTAGGATCAATTTACATTCAAGGATCATGGGATTAGTATATACCATGGGTAGAGTATTCCTACAACAACAGTTTCCATTCATCTATTTAAATGGAATCAAATGAATCATTTCATGGAAAGATATTTCATACCCCAATTTATTGGGAAGAAGTTAGTGAAGGAATGATTTTAATCCCAGATTTTGTATAGGAAACAACGGAAAAGGTAAATACTAATAAGACACATATCAAATTATCATAAATAAGGAAAAGATCTATGAAGATGACTAGAGAAATGATTTGGAGTTTCATGTGGTAGATCATGTTTTTCTAAAATTATCTCCAGGTAAGGGTTTCATAAGGTTTGGTAAGAAAGGGAAACTGAACCCGAGGTACATCGTACCATTTGAAATTTTAGATAGAATGGGAGTTGTGCTTTAAAAATTGGATATTCAACTCACCCATTCTAAAGTACACAATGTGTTACACATATCATTATTATGTAAGTATATGCTATACTCAATACATGTTCTTACATATTAAGTAATATAATTAGAACATAATTTATTTTTCTGTGATGTGACTATCTAGATTTTTGACACTAAAAACCCAGTGTGGATGAACCATAAGACTCATATCGTGAAAGTACTTTTGGAAAAATAATAAAATTTCAGAGAAAAAATTAGATCTAGAGGAACTTGTGATAAAGAACTACCCAAATCATTATTTTAGGTGACATTATAGAAATTTTTTGGATAATGTTTTTTTGAAGGAGTGGAAAATATAACACCCCAATATTTTATGGTATGCCTTCATTAAAATTTAATATTTTCGATAGTTTTTGGTCGATGAAACACAGTGATTAAAACTGTTATATAATATTATGTCTGGCCATTATTAAGTAATGTAACCATTTTGAATAGAAATATGACCAATAAAAAAGTAATTTCACTTATGAAAGTATAAATTAAATTTTAGTGTCTTATTATTGAAAATATTATATATTTATATCTTTCTATAAGTAATTAAATATTTTAAAAATGATAAATTAAGAAATGTTTCTGTTGTAAATAGAATTTATTTACATAAAATTTTATAATTATTGTAATTTATAGATGAAAATTAATTTTCATAAAATAGACTCAAAAGTTAATATTTTTTAGTATTTTGATTATAGGGTATTTTAATGGGACATTAATTAATTTTTCAAATTGTGATGAAATCATTTGTAATTTTAGAATAAATATTTTATGAATAAGTGATGATTACATTAATAAATTAAATTAATCATGTTAAAAATTTAATTTCATTAAATGGAGTTCCTTTTTGAATTCTACAAAGAGAAAATATTTTATGTGAATATTTTGGTATTTTTATAAAATATTTTCTTTTTGCATAATAGTGAAATATGGTAATTTATTATATTTAATATATATATGAATAATTTAGTCATAAATTAGTTAAAAATAATTTAAACACATAATAGTGAAACCTTATTCACTATTTTGATAAATTATTGGATAATTTTCAAACTATTAACAGTCTTGATCCAAAATAATAAAAATATTAATTAAATATTCAAAAAACACCCCTATCATCCACTATAATTACAACCCTCCTCCCATCTTCTCCTTGGACCTATTCAGCCTTAAATCTTGTCTAATTTATACACAATACTCTTACCAATCCCCTTTACCTCAACTAAGAGTTTTTTCTCTCAGAAAAATGAGAAAACCATTTTCTCTAAGGAGGTTATCTAGGATAAGAATTCAAGAGGTAAAACCCTCTTTCACAATATTTATTTTCTTTTCACATTATTTTCCTTTCTTATACTCTCCTGAACACCTATATATAATCATTTATGATAACTAAAATATATTATATATTATATAATGTTATGGTGTAAATTTTAAATACACCATCAAGTCTCATTTCTTCTTTTTTTATTCTAAAAACGAAATCATCATTTGTGAGGAGACGATTACCGCCTTAATGGATGACATGTTTTCTTTTTTAAATTCTACCATCATGGCTTATCATAAAACCTATTTTAAAGTTATAATATATTATAATATACTTATTCTAGATTATTTAATTTTCTATAACTAGTATATAGGTATATAATTAATTAAAGATAAAAAAAAAATTATGATTATATGAAAACAGCCAATATAATCTAAACGATTATCACTGACATCATATATAATGTTTAATGATTATACCAAATAACCCAATGTATTATATATCCACTTAATATTTTATATGTTAATTAGTAAAATATAATTTCAAATTTGGATAACTATTCCCATTTTTAATAAATTTTTGTACATGTATACAGGTGAACCAATCAAGAAAACTAAGGAAATGAATATCCACAAAAAATGAAATAAAATATTTTGAATCATTTGAAAGACCATAATTGGACTTAATAAAAGAGTAGTAAATCAAATAAATGTTCAATAGTTTCTTAGTTATATTATTAATAAATAAAATTTCAGTATATAATATATTATGTTCAAGGGAAGAACACTTTCAGACATAAGGTAAGGGTTTCTTCTCGATCTTCCATTTTTCATTCAGGTTACATTTTCTGTCTATTTACTACAATTTAATTACAATGTTATTTTGTAAACAAGTCAAAAATTATGTTTTTATATTCCTGAATATTATTTCCAATAAATTTTATTCTTCATTTTTAATAAATACATGATTTTATATGGTTCTATTCTCAATTATTTTTAATAAGAATTCCCAATTTAAGAGAGGTTCCTAATTTCATACCAATTTTAAAGTGTACAACATTATTTATTTTAATCCACAATTTTTTATTTGAAATACTAATTTTATCATTTAAATATATATCGATTTATTTCTTATTTAATATTAAAATTATTCCTTTTAAGTCTCATTATAATTACACTTAAACCTTACTAAGGCGTCTCATTTATAATTTTTATTAAATTTGATTTTTTAAATTTTTTACACTCGGTTGTAAATCACTTATGCATAAAATATAATTTCATTTTCCATCCTAATTCACTTCTAGGACATAAATGTAAAATCTTTTTTTATGATAATTAAAAATTATTTTCCATAAAACCGCTTATTTATAATTTAAATAAGGGTTGTTTTCTTAAGAATAACTCGAATATTTTATTTGGGTATATTCATCTATTTATTCACCCTATATTGATTATTATGCATAATTATTATTGATATTTAATGATATCAACCAACATATACTACTAAATTATTTAATACTACTTTAAATATTGATGTTCTATATTTATACCACTCACCATATGACATTGATAATGTTTACAAATTGTGGATAGTTATTTATATTTCAGATGTATATGTTGTTTATATTTCACCACATTTATATGTGAAATTGGATGGAATTTGTATGTGATTAGAGGGGCACACTATAACCCCTCAAATCATTGGTATGTCTCATGATAAAAAAAGATATTGAATTAGCAGAGGTTTTTCCCATTTAATTTCAGATTTGGATTTGGCTAATGACTTAACCATTTATTTTCAGATGTCTTGGCTGAGGCCTGGGCGGTATGTTTCAGATTTCCAACATTAATAATTACTTCATTATGATATTGGTAAATAAAAATATTTTCCATTATTCCACTAGTAAAATATCTTTGGTTATGTTTTATTAACATATTATTATTTATATGGAATTATTTATACGTCTATTGTTCCTTACATATTATTCTCAATATTATATTTTAAGGGAATGTGTTTTTATTTATTCACCTAGAATTATTATTTATATTTATGATAACTTCCACAGAATTGTTTACCCTTGATGTGAAGCTGAGAACACACTTTCTTATGATTAATTATTCCATAGGATTTCAGGATGTATATTATGAATTAAAGGAAGGGGTAATCGAACAGTTCCTGAGAATTTCTTTTGGAGTATCTTTATTGTATTTAATTTCATGTTTTATTATAATACGTATGTTTTTATAGAGTTTTCAAAATACACTATACAAACTAGTCCATAAGTATGTGAATAGTTATTCATAATACCAATGTAATAAGGTAAGGAACCAACTCTAGGAAACTGAGGTTGGGGTCTTTATAATTACACTCTGACAAGAGGAAAATATATATATTATTCATTTTTTCATGGGATATTACCCACAATCGATATTGTGAGGGTGAAACCATGTGAAGTAGTGGGTTGATTTTTTCTATTCAAAACCAACAAATTATTATATGTATATAGAAAAATCATATCTAGATTATCTCGAATAGGTCACATGATTTGATAAAACCCACATTACATGTATTTTAATTTTCTCTATGTTTTGGTATTATTATAAACTAATTTCCTACTATATATTTTCCATTAAAATACTTGTTTCAAAAATGTGTTTTCTTATAAATTGTTTTTGTAAAGACTCCCCTATTGAAAACGATTTTTATAATAAAAATATAAAATGGATTCTTCAATTTACCATCACTCTGTTAGTACTAAATATTAAAAAAATTCCATTTTTTATATATTTATATTTCCATTATTTCATGAAATGGTTTTCTCTTTTAAGGAAAGTAAATGTGTGTGGTTTCTCTATATGGTTCCATACCTTGAATCATGATTCTCATGCGTAGTTTATCATTTTTTTTCAAATTTTCTTATCCTTTGGGTCTCTTAAGGAGAGATCTTATTTTTAAAATTTGTGGTGACCCATGAGGTCACATTGAGGTATGTTATATATTAATTTTTGTTTCACAAAAATAGTGTTTATGGTCTTTATTGTAGTATTATTTATTATTTTGTTCTTATGGGGAAAACAAATCCAAATAGAGATATAAATTTTGATGGAAACTAGTATCCATCCCAAGTGGTTTGTGAAATCCTCTTAGTCCTTGATTCATGTCAATTTTTGTATCTAGTTTTTGGTTGAACCAGTTTTCTTAATGGTGAGATTGATGCCATGAAAAGAAGATGAGGTGGAATTAGGCAAACCATATAAAAATGTTGGGAGGGAAATATTATTCTTTTCCATAATTTAATGAGCAACATGGTTTTCCGAATTGTGGAAAAATTAAGAGTCCATAAATATTAATAAATAACCATCTCACACAGTCTAGATGTACATTTTAACAAACCACAAATTAACCCATTTGATAAACCATAAAACTCTTGTATAATATTTTCATTTATTTCCCTATATGCATGATCTAACCATAAACTATTCCCCATGTCTATGATAATGAAATATATATTACATATAATTAAATCATATTAACCTAAACATTTTACATAAAATATACATAAACTGTGGAAAATAATGAATGATCTGAAATGTATCACATTCTCTATGTGTTTCATAATTTCTCCTAAATAATTTTTCATAAATTAAATAAATTAAAATACCTATAAATTCCATATGAACCTTTCAACTCTCTCTATAAAACGAGGAAACTCCAAGGCCTCAAAAATATAAATTAACATGTCCCTTGTATTTTATATATCATAGATTATTGATTCAAAACAAAATTTTAAAATTTACCACCACTCTAGATTTTAGATTATTCAAATACTAAAACAATTTATATACTAAAAAGGGATTGGATCTTACCACAAAAATAAATGGGTTCTAATATAATTTTTTAAGATACATTATAATTATATCCAAAGTTCTATATCCCAACACACAACACCCACTACCTCATTTGATTTCAAATAAATTTTCATTCATGATAAAAATAAGATTTAAACCATAACATCACTATATAAAAATCGAATGAAGTAAACACTATGATAACTATAGATGTTTAAATCATTACATGGTATTGATCAATCGTTGACACTATAGTTACCATTAAAACAAAGGCATTTTAAAATGATTCTTGAATATATTTTAAATCTTTAATATTATCTTAGAGTATCCAACAATCATAAAAATGGCCAAACTATAATCCTTCTAAAATAATGTGCATTCCAAACAATAGTTTCAAGAGTTTGTATGATATCCATCATTTGGAATGTAGGCCCTCATCATCCTCAAAATATTTTTGGTCGGAAATCTATTAAAGTGTCCATATGAAACAATGTTACTTTTTAAAAAAAATTATGATATTCTAAAAAATATATATACTTATTTTTAGAATTTAAAAATTAATTATTAGTTATTTTAAATATCCCATCGGTTGAGTTGTTATATTGACATTTATTTATTATTCCATTGAATAGTTATTATTCCAAATATTATATTTTTCTTATAATTAATATAAATACATCTTATTTATATAATTATTTGGTCATTAAATTTTCAATAAATGATTAAAATTGTTAATTTAAGAAATTCCAATCATATTTTTAATGTCTGGAATTATTTTTAATTATTTTGTCATAATAATGATATTTCATGGTGAACATAACCTTTTCAAATTTCATATTATATGTATGTTATTTAAATGTTTCTATTATCTTATTAATAAATTTTTTATTTTATAATGTTTTTGTTTCCATTATGTGTAATATATTTAATGAATAAATAATATTTATATTTTCTTTTAAATAATTCTCTTCCATTTATATATGATATTTCATTATTTATTAATTAATATTTTACATAAAAAAATGTATTTAATAAATTAAATTAATTTCATAATACATTTCTATAATTTTTTTTAACATTTAAAAAATTAAAATAGAATGAATACACTTAATATTTAGATATATATGTTATGTAATTTTTTTTATCAAAATGGTACAATTTATTTCATTGATTTCAAACTCTCCCAAAAGAAATAATTTATTTCCTAAAAATTGTACAATATACAAACCATTGATAAACGTGTAAGATTATATTTAATAACAGAGAATCCATTTATGACTTCCATTTATAAGAATAAATTTTAATATAAGGTAATAATTGGGAGGTTATTATATTTTTCAAATTATATATATTTGGAGACATTCATAATTCAACACAATATTTCCATTATTCTTTAAAAAAATAATTATTTTAGAGAGATGTAAATTTTAATCATCATTTTCAAGATCATATTTAATATAATTAACTAATTTTGAATAGATTAGTGTGTTTAATGATAATATCTAGAAACCAAAAATGAAAATGTTATGAATTTTAATAACTAATCCATTTATGTAAAAACCAATGTGATATTTTGTTCAAGCTGTTATTCATTTAGATTACTTGTATAAAAAATATTTTATTTGATGGAACATTCGACTAATCGTAGGTTTCTATATATTTAATTCTTCTATAAAAAATTTATTCTATGTAATTATCAAAAATTTCAAACCTCAATTACTGGAAAACAATTCAAACATTATGAATTGCAATGAAATCCATCCCAACAGTTATATGAAACTTATCCCTTTGTATGATAATAATATATGTAACTAAACAACTACCGGGTTTTATTAGAAAAAATATATTTTTTTTGTTTTAATGAAATTTTAAAAATAAGTTTTTTTTTTCTAAAAAACATTTCATTTACTAGGGGTTGATTCAATTCCCTAGAAAACAGTCATGACATATAATAGTTTTTTGATCTAGAGTCAAATGATGTATTATCTAACATTGATTTTATAACAAAAGTAAAATCGTTTACATCATTTTTGACTTCATATTCTATAATAGATATTACATATGTCCAATCAATCCCACTTAACCAAATTTATGGTATTTCAACCTAAGAGTTATGGTATTCATTTTATTATTTTCATATATACTTTAAAATACTTAATTATAATTTAGTTGTATCATTCATTCCATTATACTTATATGTTTGGTGGAAGTTATCTCTATTATTAATAATAACATTGATGCCCTTTAAGCAATTCACATTTTGTTTTATCCTGTAATTATTAATTATCAGAAATTATACCCTTCATTTCATATAGATATTTCTATATAGTGTCTAACCATCATGTTCTTCTCATTCCAACTCTAGATAAAATAATATTTGGTGAAGTCTATCTCCATTTTGATAGTAGTCATCACTGTATACTCTTATTATGGATAGTTTTATATACATATTCTCTATAGTGGCCTAGATTTATATCATTAAATAATCAATTAATCTTACATTCTATATTTTTTTAACATATCCAGTCATATGTATCAATAATCTATTAAAGTAATACATGTATTAAACATTTTTTATCCACATAATTTAAAAAATATATAATTTTAATTTCCATATATGATCATTCCTGTCAGGTAAAAAGAAAATAATTTCATTTATAATTCATATAAAACATTTAACACTTTTTACTAAAAATATGTAATGAAAATATGGGATTTTAAAGACACCCTATCATTGTTCAATAAACCATTTGGTGGATTCTAACATAACAAAAATATATTTTAGAATAATTTCCTCTTAAACTAAGAGAATATTTTATACACGGTCTCACATGAAATACATATATATAAATGCTACAATAGATTAGATGAATATTACTATGATTTTTATAAGAATATTAAATCCCCTAGTATATGAAAATATATTAATCAACTAACAATAGCGACATTTAAGTGGAAAAAATTTATGATTTTTAATAAAAAAAATTCTTTCTAATTTTTTTTCTATATTTTATCCAAATAAATTATATTGATTTTTTTTTAAAATTTTATTATATACTAACTAGTATATTAGGTTTCATTAAATTCTAAATTGATATGAAATAGTATTTGGGGATCTTAAAACAACTATTTTGAAGAAAAATTGTCTTTATTTTTATTTTCATTTAAAATGTAATCTTAAAAATTTTATAATGGAAATTTTAAAAAGATTAAATGATTTATGAATTTATAATATTAAAATTATCTTAAGATTCATTTTCTAGAATTATCTAAAAATGATGAATTTTGGATTAATATTGAAAAACAGGTTTTGTAAAAAAATCGACACTATCATAATAAATAAATTACATGAAGGATTATAAAAATGTATTTATATTATATATTTATATAATTATAATTTAAAATAATTTAATAAAAATAAATATTTTTAATTTAAAAAACATATGTTTAACATTTTGGAGACCTATAAAATACTAAAATTTAATAAAAAACAATTTGGATTATTTCCATTAACTATATTTTAACACGGTGGAATTACATTTATTCTTAAATTAAAATAAAAATAAACCTTATATGGTTATTGATAACACAATTACTTTCATAGAAATATTGATCATCTGATCTTAATCTTATGTTTGGAGAGTAAAAATATCATTTCCCTTAAAATATGGTCTATGCATTATGTATGATAATTTTAAAATTAATTTTTATCACATTTATAAATAATTATTAAAAAACTATTTCATATTTTGAATCGTTGAATCCAATTTGTTTTATTAGTCCACTTTTTTTTGTCATTAAAAGTAAAATACTTCTGTAAAAAATCATAACATCTATAGAAACTATCAGTTGTAAAAGTAAATAATCAACGAGTACATAAAATAAAAAAATGTTGAAACAAGTTTGAATGTTTAGGTTAATGGATAAATCATCCCTAGAACTCCCCAAATTCATTATATTCGAGTATTGGATATACTTTTCATTTTAATAAAAACATTAAATTTTCTTTTATTTTAAAAATACCATTCTCCCTTATAAAATGATCGATCACCCCCTTTTATCTTAAAAACCAAATCCTTTTATATTATAAATATAATAATCCAAAATAACTCTTTATTTCCCCTAGAAAAGTCATATAGTTTTTTTAATGACATCGATCGAAATCCTTTATTCAATTTGTAAAAGAGCACTTCAATCGAGTGTGGTAGCATTCTAAATGACTCCTTTGTTATTTATTTATCCTTCATTTATTCATCCAAATCATTGGAATAAAACATAATAATATTGAAATAATTACATCAATACTATAATTATACAAAAATATAAAAATCTTAATGGTCTAAACATTTTCTTCCTTCCTTCTTACCATTCGAATAAAAAAAATAACACATGTCCAGTATACTGATTACTGTCTCCATCAGTGACGTGGTCAATTTTTAAAAACCTAGATACATAGAAAGTAAAAAATGGTTATTTAATTATAAATTTCATATTTAAAAAATTATTTGTAATATTCACCTAAAAAAATTTCTAATATGTTTTTGTTTAATTGAAAACAAGAATGATGTCTATATATAAGTGTGAACTACCACCTCTAAAATGAAACATATTTCATCTATCATATAGACATTCATTATAAATCCAGAATTATAAATATATGATTCCTCACCATTGAAAAATACTAATAATGTAACTATTATAATGGAATAATGGTATTTTTCCAATATAATCTCATTCTTAATCAGACTCACCCATTGATTATAATTGGATACTGTTTCGATCTACTTAACCACACCTTTGAATAAGAAATTACATTAATTTCATGAATGAATATGGAAACTTAAATAATATTAATAATTTAAATAAATTAGAATAAATTTTTTTTACATTTTGGAAACATTATACTAATAATTAAAACCTTTTTTATACCAACTTTTGTAAAAAAAAATTGAAATTTCCATGTTATTGATGCCATCTTCATGAATGATGAATAAAAAATCAACGCATGAAATCTAAAATTTTGAAAAAATTAAAAATAATAATTATATTTCCTTAAAGGATCATTGAATTACATACATTGTATCAATTAAAGGGGATAAACATCGACATTACAAATCGTATACTAAACAAATAAAATATAAATCATCGATTAAATAAAGTAAGATATTACTAAATTCTAAATGTATAATAAATAATTATAAATTTAGAATAAAAAAATTATTTTGGGAATATTTTTTGATATAATTTATTATTATATTATTTAATACATGAAGTCTTAGCATGATTGACTAAGATGAATACTAGATAAGTGTTTTCAATTAACCTTTGTTTCATTGGGACATATTCAATATTCACCATTATTATAACTTATCCGGTTTATATAATACCAATGGATGAATTTTTAATATATTTATAATTAAATTAATGATATTAAAAATTATATATTCTTGTATACTTTTAATGGGTTTTTAATTTTGAAAGTAATAGTGTTCTATGGGTGTTTTGTCTCAATATACTTTATATGAGACATGTTTAATATTACTAGAATATTAAATTAAATAGTATATATAATGATTATTTGATATATAATATCATTAATTATATTTTAAACATGGTATTTTATGTTCAATTACATTCCCTATCATCAAAATAATTTATGTTTAAACTTTTTGTAAGTTATAATGGGTTTTTCTTGACTAAACAAATTTTCTTGAGTCATAAGGGTTCCTCTTTGACAATGGTTTTACCAGATTGTTTCCATAATTACAATGATTATATTATATACCATTTTATATTTATATTTTATTTAATTAAGATGATTATTCTTTTATTCATAAAACATGATTATGTTGTTAATAATTTTTTGTCCCTGTAAATGGGCTCTTTTTCTTCCATATCAATAATCAATCTCCCATTAATGATAAAGATACTTATTTAGATATCCATATAGTTTTTATTTATTTAAATATTAAAATTCAACATCAAATATTATAAATTTAATTATTTACTGTAACAAACCATAATTGTTTTAAAATAATGAATTTATGCTCGATAGTGTATAAGACACACAACACCTAGATTAAATTTACCATGAAATAATATTATTTTAAATATGACCCTAATTACATAGACATTAAATAATAGGGTATTATTAGTATTGAATACATTAGTAAATTCATACAAATTTCATACTAAATATATGTTTATTCATAAGATCGTAGTTAATATTGAATAAATTTGTAGAAATTATTTTTGTTCATTAGTATTTTTTCAAAACTATTTTTATTTTTTCACTGTCAAAATATTATAATAATTTATTTAAAATTTATAATTTTTTTCTATTATTCATCATATTAAAATTATATTATGGTGAATGTTTTTTATTTTTTTCGAAAATATTTTTTTACAATTTATAGTGAAAAATCATAATTTTTTAAAAATGTTATCTATTTTAAATATTTTAATTAATTTAAAAGTCCCATTATTTTTTTAATATTATTTAAAGTTAAATATTTATTCCAATATATATTCAATCAAAGTAATTATATATTAACTATCATTATATTTTATTTTAGGATATGTTTATTTTGTGCATGAAAATGGGTTTTTCCCGAAAACAATTTTAATGTGCACAATGTTCATCCATTATAATTATTTAAAATAATACGTAATTTGGAATTATTTAAATGATATTTTGATTTTATGTATTTTAAAATATTAACTTAATTAATATAATTATTAATACTAGTCAATTGTTAAATATATAATCATATTTTTCTTTAAAAATTACACTTTTGGAAAACCGATTCTTGTCCCATTCATGGGTTTTATATTAAATTATATTATTCTAATTATATGAATATATTTTGGTAAATTTTAATACTTATATGTAATTATAATAATTTATATTATCTAATAATCTTAACTATTTTTTTTTATAATGAATAGTCAAAATAGTTAATATACATTCGAGTAGTTACGGTAAAAACTAATTTACTTAGGAGTCAATCTAAAATGATATGCTTTACAATGAACTAAAAATTTGTATAAAATATATTTTCCCAAAAATATATAGACGTTATAATGACTTCTTATCAATTATAGTTCATTTTCATTCCATTTAAAATATTGAATATTTGGGTATCATTCTTCCTTTCAATAATTACAAGTGTGCCACTAACATCACTTATAAAAGGAATCACCCTATCCTCTCCCCCTGACACCTATAAATCCTTTTATGTTGTCCAATAACCTAAAAAATACATTCATTAATTCTTTAAACATGACTTATACCCATTTATTGATCATATTTCTATTGTAGGTTGTATTTTTGATTACGACATAAGGATGCTCTCTGAAAGATTGTTGTCATTCTTAATTGTGTATTTTTATTTTACCTCTTCATCCACAACCATAAATAATTTTTCAGAAATGATTATATAATAGTAAATTCTATCCAATATAATTATATTTTTTTATTTCAATTTTTTACACAAAATTCAATGCTTCTTCAATCAAATGGGAAAATAATCCTTCATTCATTTGTATAACATACTACTATAACTTGAACAGTTGTAATTCATTTTTCATCAACGTCGCTCATGACTTTTTATAATGATGTATTTAAGAAATATATATGATTTATAAAATATAAATATTCTTATTTTATGATAATATTATATATATATATATATACCTTCTTAATATATATTCTAGGATGGTTAAAACAACATTTCATTTTTGTATGACTCAATATCTCCTTGTGAAGGGATACGATTTCTTTTTCACTAACGCATTACATAGAATATAATAATAATAAATATAATAAAAATATATGATACATATATAATATAATTACAAAATTATTAACACAATAATAATTCTTAAAATAATATAAATAAATTTTTTCTTACCATTCCACCCTTTCAAAAATGACAATATGGTCCACGTGTACATATAGATTATCGCCTCTATGAAGCAATGTGACTGTTTTTCATCAACACGTCACAAGAAACTATATAACTAAATTAAGGTTATTACTTTTCAATATAAAAAATGGAGGTTACTATTTAGATAAACAATATTGGGCTTCATCTCAAATTACTTTCATTAAGGCATATTTTGATGTAATGCACCAACATTCATTTATGAGGGATATATACAACCTATTATATAAGTTTTATAATTAATTACATTATTATAATTTTATTTAAAACATTATTTAATTTTATTATTTCAATGATATTCTGACTCAAATATTAATAAATTGTCATGGGATATTTTTTAAAAACATCCTAATTTCATGGTTTATTTTTCAACTCAATTTATTCCATTTATATTTTTTAAAATATTAATATTTATGATTTTGTATAGAAACAAAAGATTTATTATGGAAATTTTATGTCTCTTTTTAATTTATTTCACTTGTTATAGAAGAATGTTTTTTTGAAAAATATTTTGAAAGAAGATAAAAGGATTGAACTATTTTAATATATACAGAAAAATGATATTTCCAGCACCATAACCATTTTTCGAAGTTTTTATTACTGAAAATATTTGTTATTTTATTAAATGATAAACTCAAATTATGGGTACTTTGGTATTGAAAATTATTTTTTCTGAGAAAATGTTATTTTTTATTTGAATGTGATTTGTATATGAGTTTAGAAGTATTTTTCCGTTGTTTTATGATATTGATGTGAAAGAATTTAGTGTTTAATTTATAATAATGTTACATGGATATTATAAATTATAATTGTGTGAGCATTAAATATCTTATATGAATGGTGTTCCCCAATTATATCTCACTTGTGAGCCCCATGTATCTTATAATATTGTTGTACCTATATAGTGCTAGGTTATGCTAATAGAGTTTATATGATGGATCTACCTAGATAGAACCTGGTGATCAATATATATATATTATACAATGAGTGTAACAACATATAACTATAATAAATTGGGTAATGTTCCTTCTATTAACATTGTTGAGGGAAATTGTTTCCATTGAGTTTCGCCTATAGATTTAAGTAGACTATTGTAATTTATGGAGCATGATTAAAACATATTATGGATGTGATTCTATATGATTTGGAAATGGGTTTTAATTTCTTGATATTGTTTTTAAATGTAATATTTTGTAATAAAGTGTGTGAATTTTTCATATGTAAATGATTTATTTATTACACTCAAATAACATTATATAAAAAGGTAAACATTACATGAGATTTCATGTATTTCAATAGAATTATAGATTTACTAAAGGTTATTACAAAACTCCTTTCTAATCATCTCGCCTCCATCACGAAAAAAATTGTTTCTTGGAACCAATTTGGATTTATTAAAGGAATAACTATTCAAGACTGTATCTGCCTTGCCTCAGAATGTACTAATATGCTGAATAAAGTCACTAGAGGAGGTAGTGTGGCCATTAAATTAGACATTAGGAAAGCCTTTGACATTATGGACTGGAATTTTATTTTTAAGGTTCTTAGGAACTTTGGGTTTAATGACTCTTTTATTTCCATGATATGCACCTTATTTAATTTAGCTTCCATCTCTGTGTTGGTCAATGGTTCCCCTAAAAATTTTTTCAAATGTACCAAGGGGGTAAGGCAAGGTGATCCCCTCTCTGCCATTCTTTTCACTATTGCTGAGGATTATTTATGTAGGCTCATCACGAGTCTTGCGAATCAAAATAAAGTCATCCCTATTCAATCTGCTAGAAATTTAAATGTTCCTCCTCAACTCTTATACGCTGATGATATAATTTTATTCCTTAAGGGAGATATATGGAACATTAAAAATCTCAAAAGTGCCCTGGCACATTATGAAGACATTTCGGGTCAAATGATTAGTTAGAAAAAATCCTTTGTCTTCTTTGGGAAACACTCCCCCACCCCCACCCTCAGAAAAAACCACAACACTGATTACTTAGGAATCAAATAAGGCTCCTACCCATTTACTTAATTTGGTGTCCCTATATTTTGGGGTAAGACAAAATCAAGATATTTTCACAACATTGTGGATCAAATGATCATACAACTCTCTTATTGGAAAGGAAAATCTCTTTCTATGGCTGGTGGGGTTTGTCTTGTCAAGTATACCATTGTTTCCAAGATGGTTTACTAAATGATGGTTTACAAGTGGCCCGCCAGTCTTTTTAGAAGAATAAAAACTTGCATTAAAAATTTTGTCTGGGCTGGTAGTACGATTGAAAGAAAACATGTCAGCATACCTTGGGTCACTTGTTGTAAACCCCTGGATAGGGGTGGTCTTGGTATTAAGAACCTTAAAAGTTTTAATGAAGCTCTTCAAGCTAGAATGACCTGGAATATTATTCATAGTAACTCTGATTCCTTGGATTTTCTTAGGAAAAGTTTTGTTCATAAACATCGAAATGGTAATTTTGGTTACATTACTTCTTCCAGCTGGCCTTCCATTAGACATTCTTTCCTTGCTATCATGAACAATGATAGATGGATGGTTAGCGCTGATTCCTCTATGAATTTCTGGCTGACAATTGGACTGGTCCCCCTTTAATATCTATGCTTACATCCACCACTAGTTCTGAGAACACCACTTCCACAATTCGTGATGTTGTTAACTCCCATGACATCATCCTTTCAGAACACATCAGTCACATCATTGACAATTATCATTTTTCTGATACTGATGATTTCCTTATTTGGGAACCTACCTTTAACGGTGTCCTAGATTCGAAAAGTTTCTACAATAATAACTTCAGTAACTCTAATTACAACTTTTTCTGGTTGAAAGCCTTTAAAAAACCTTGGATAAAACCCTCAATATTTACTCTAACTTGGCGTCTTTCTCATAATAGGATCCCCACTGATGTGTGTCTCCAATCTTTTGGGACTACTATTTTCTCTAAATGTTATCTTTGTAACCAACATCATGAAGATGCTAACCATTTTTTCTTATCATGTTCTATAGCTGCTGCTCTTTGGAATTACATTTCTGACATTTTTTTGCAGATGGTCTCTTATTGATTCTATTAGCTCTCATCTTCATCTTTATGTGATTTCAGATTCTTCTAAGGAAATCAGGAATCTTTTTCTGGCTGCGGTCGCTGAGCTACTGCATGTGATCTGGTATGATAGAAATAATTTTATTCATAATAACTGCTTTTTCAGTCTCAATGCAGGTAGAATGCGTATTCTCATTTCTATAAAATATGATTCCTCTATTCAAAAGGATCATTGTGACAACTCTGTTGGTGATTTTGAGATCCTTCGTCAGATTAGAATTGCTGGCTCTTATAGGCTACCCAGTCGCACCTTTGAGGTCTTCTAGCAAGCCCCGCTGCCAAGATGGATTAAAGTGAATGTTGACGGCACTTCTAGGTGTAATACGGGTCCTGCAGGCTGTGGTTCCATCTTCAGAGACTCGGATGGCAGATGCCTTGGATAATTCTTTCGTGGTTGTGGCACGTCCTTGGCTCTGGAAGTGGAAATGTTGGGGTCATTCATGCGGTGGACATTGCCATGCAAAGGTGTTGGAACAACATGTGGATTGAATGGGATTCATCCACTGTTGTTCAAGCTATCTGGAAGGGCGTGGTGCACCTTGCTTGGCTGCTCACTTCTCGATGGATGAAATGTCTTACATCACTCAGGAACCTAAACTACATTACCACTCATGTGTTCCGCGAAGCGAACATGGTTGCCAATAGTCTCGCAAACAAGAGGGTATATCAGGCATCTAATTGGTTGGATCTTTTTCCTGATGATTTTATCCCTTTCTTTAATAAGGATTGTAATAAAATTTCATCTTTCAGACTTTTTAAACTTTTTTACATTTATTCAATAAATTGTGCCTTGGTCATTGACTGAGGCACCATAACTTAAAAAAAATAGATTTACTAATTAAATGTACATAACTGATATTTTTTCTCATACTATATAGTTAAAATATTTTAATAGTTTTTATGGATAGGTTACAAAAATTAAAAATTCATTTTGGTTGTAATAAATGTAACATCTCACCCCACCACATTAGTTTGACATGAGGCAGAATTTATTCATTGACTTAGGCAACATCCAAAATCCTCTAGATGCAGGAAATAAATTCTTAGAGATTCAATATAATTGGGGGGTTATTTTACCTTTGAAAAATAGTCAACCATAACCAAGAATATAATATCCAAAGTCACAATATTTTTCATTATAAAAATGAAATAAAACTCAAGAAATTCCCAAAGAAAACAATACTAAAATACCTTATGATATATATCATAATACCAATGTGGAAGACTAAACCTCAATGATCAAATTATTCAAAGTCATAAATCCAAATCTCATAACATGCCCCATTATAAAACACTATAAATCATCCTAGTGTATCATGATGGACCACAAAATAAATGGTATAGTTTTCCATTACCACTATCTTGATAAATGAAATATTCCAAAGCACCAAAGTTCCAAATAAAGGGTGGGTAATGATACCAAATAGGTTTTCCCCATTTTAATTTGCATCTCACGCCACTAGGTCAGAACAATTTAGATAATTTGTATTAAAATTTTATATTAATACATTTTAAAACATTTTAATCAAATAAAATGAGTTTTATGTATAATAGTTTACATTCCAATTTATTTTTCAAATCCAAATTTTTTTCCAAGGAATCAATCCATGTAATACGTTACAAAAATTTTACAAATTCAGTTTTGGAATAACCAATTATATTTCACATTACCACACATGTATTCATCAACACTACCATGAAATATTGGTTTTAACATTTAAGGTATAACTTTATTTCCATTACCAATCCCATTGACGGTGGTACTCCATGACCATTGTCAACCCATTAAATTAATTCCCAACCAATAATTCAAAATAAAATGATTACCATTTGCACCAAATCATTTTAATAAAAATATACATTTATCAAAAACTATATTCTAAAAAAAATTCCATTCATAAAAACCAATCAACCATGATAAAATCATCATTTAATATCTTGTTCCCACTTTCATGTTCCACCAAAACATCTAATTTTCACAATTCCAAAAACCATCACCAAAGAAGTTTTCCATGAGGTACTGAACAAATATAACACTATTAAATTTAGGAAAATAATATTGTTTTAAATAAATATATATTTTTATAGTAATATGATTTGAGATTGAATCCACCATACTTGTAAAACTATTGATAAAATAAAGAAAAACACATAAATTCAACAAAGGAGTGTTGAAACTCAAAAAAATGACATAGATCTTTTTCCATAACATCAATATTTCCAAATCACATCATGATTGACATCAAATATCATATATATATATATATATCCAATGTACTAGAACTAAGTATCCATGATAGTTAAAAGATGTAGATATTTTGAAAAGATTCAAAATTTAAAACATACCAATAAAAATATCCTTTAATACACCAGGATTTTCAAAAAGATCAATTCTAAATAAAAGGGGGGAGTCTCTATAGCATTCAAGAGAAAGAAAAACTATGTCATGGTTGAAATGGAGGGAAAAAGTAGATTATAGATAATACCAAGGGATGTCAAATTTTTTATGGTCCAATTTTAAAATATTTAGTGTTGGATTGCATGATTAGTAAAATAGTGCACTATCCATGCACTGTCTGATACATCCAATTATTGCTAACATGGTTAGTCCCCATTTTTAGAAAAACCATGTTCTAACTATGTTTCCCTGCACTTCATCTTTGAACCATTACCAATAGGAGGATTCTTAGATTGGGAAAACCATAATCCTAATTGTTTTCTGATCCTGAGCACACTACCTCACATTGATCGGTTTCTTGAAGGAGTTTCTTGATTTCGAAAAACCATTCTCAATTCTTGAACCTTCAGTAAATCCCAAAAATCATTAAAGTAATTATCCAAAACCTACCCAAAGAACACAAAAATACATTAAATACTAAAAAATAATAATAAATGGTTTCATAATTAAAATAAAGGGTGATACATTGTCTCTACCATTTCCATATCCATTCCCTAAATGTGGAAAACCGCATCTTTACTAAAAAATATTTATGCCATTTCTCAACCATTTCATTCACATATTCACACGTTTCTTCATGAATCTAGGAATATTTCTAAAAAATCCACACAAGTCCAATGCTTTTCCCATGAAAGACTTTATCTTTCCATTATAGATTTTGTAATGGTATATTGGAAAAAGTTGAATATGGTTGTAGGTCAGATTGATTGAATTGAATCATATTGTTAGGAACATTCTGTAACATTTTTCAAATAAGATAATTGAAACCCATTTTGCATTACACTATACTATGGCCGAAAATCCCAACAATATTCCCCCTAACCAACCCATTAAGGTATCTCAAAAGTTCATATATATCAAGAAGATAACATAGCCCACTTCCCAAAATGAAGATTCCCTGGCCTTTGATAGATTATCGAGAACACATGACCTCTCACCTCAAATGATATCTTCATTCGATTTTAATCTACATATGTTTTTTTAGACTGTGAGGAATTTTTGTTTTTCATGATCAACTGAATCTTCTATATTATATCTTGGACAATGCTTAGCCCAACCAATGAAGTCTCACATGTTTCCCCCAAAATAATTGGATACAGAAAAGGAATCTCATATAATGCTTCAAAATGAACCATATGTATCGAGTTTTGATAGTCTTTGTTACATAAGAAATCCCATAATTGTACGTTATCCTATCAAGATCCAACAAAATCCATTAAACAATCCAATACCATTTGTATCATCCTTTGAAATTGTGCCACTATATGAAGATTATATTCAATACTCTGAGTCAACAAAGTCCCAATCAATTTCTATAATGATTTCATTAAAATTTTAAGTAAACTGTGGATCTCTATTTGATGCTATTGATATAGATAAATTAAGATACTTTACCACTTCATTGATATAGTTTTTAGAAAACTTATTAACCATTTTAGAATAACTAATATAGACGAAATGGTCCATCATTGTGATATGATCCACTATAAAAGATATAGAATATTGTTTTTGTACCATTTAAGGGAGTCTTGTTAAAAAATACATGGCAATATACTCATATATCATAATTGGGATAGGTTAATACTGAACACATCTGCGGGATACTAGTGGACATCATTCATATTTTGAAATGTTAAGAATCTTTCAAAAAAACATATCCAACTTCCTTTTCATGTCGACCCAAAAATCTATTCTTTTAATGCCTTATACATATTATATATTCCAGGATAAAAATCCATTATTGAATGGTGTTAAACATGAAGAAGTTTCATTAGACATTCCATAAGCATAGTCATCAAATTTAGAATCCAAAAAACTAAATTTCCTTCCATCATTCATCCATAAATGGTCTCCCATAATTGTTTTTTGATTGTATAAAAACACATTCTAACATAGATTATTATGCCTCTCTAAACATATCTACCAAATCAGGAGAAAATAAACTAGTATGAAAACCATTACATTACCTCAGTCTTCAAAATTCAATATCATTTTATCTATCACTGTCATCAAATACAATTATTTAGAAGCATCTTTTTCCAAAATATAATATAAATTCTTTCATAATGAATCCTCCAAGAAATTCCCTTTACCTAGTTTTTAAATCAATTGAAACTCAAAAGAAATTAGATACTCCATCAATATCCTTTTTTTAGGTTCCAATCCCTTTGTGAGAAAATATTTTTCATATTCATATTATATGTAAACATTGTAATTTTATAAAACAATGAGGTAATGAAGCCATGTATTAAAATAATGCACTAAAATAGCTATATTTAAATTATTTTTTGGGTTGTTTCTCTCATTAAACCATAACTACTATTATCCACAAGAAACAATATGATCTCCCAATATTAGAACACATCCAAACCCTAACCCCAAATAATCAAAATACACCATATACCCTAGTGTTGATTCTGGAGTAATCCAGATTTGGGAATATATATGGTGAACATTAAGCCATTGATAAGATTTATGAAATAATTCATTCCATGGAAATGGAAAACTTTTCATTGTCTAATTTTTCATAAGTAAAACTAGTCATGAGAAGTCACACACACCAAAATGTTAATAACAAGACGGACCTAGAAAAATATGTATCTCAATGAAATTATTTGGAGATTGGGAAGATATAAAAATATATATCTTTTATATATCTATAGAAACACAACATTAATAGATTACATAGCCATGTCAGATATCTTCTTGTATCAAAAAATAACTCGTTGATTATTTGGGATATAAATTATTATATCTAGAGATTCAAAACATTGTCTCCCTGTGTTTCTCAATATCAACCATTTTCCATTAATACACTAATATGTCCTCAAAAAACTCCTCCATAGATAAATCAATATATCTATGAAATATCTAATACAGTAATTCCATATTGAAAACTCATAAAATCTGAAGACTAAAATCCAAAAAAAATTTCTTGTAAGGGACATATAAATTCCTATAATAAGTACTCATAATATCCTCTACAAAAACCTATAATTGATGATACACTAAAAGGAATATAATTTTAGAGAAACACCAGGAGTCCCTCAATTGATCAAAAGGATGAAAAATGTGTGGATTTGGATACTGATTCATTATCATAACATGGTTATTATTATGGTAATTGACAGAATGACAATGATTTACACCCTCCTTTTCGATAAAGATGATGGGTTCGTTCCATTAATACATTCTAGTTTCAATGAATCATTTTCTTTCCAGTTCCTTAAACTATACCTTTAACTCTCATAATTCATTTAGAACCATATGATATGATGGAGGTGACGCATTTATAGTCCCTGGTATGAGATTAATTGTAAACACCACTTCCCTTGGGGGTGGAAACCCCAAGATTTTTTTTGGAAAAACAAATTCTAACAGATCATCAACTATTTGAAAATTATCATTCTCAATCTCTTCCACTAATTACAAAGTCAGCACCACCAACTATTATGAGATAATTCCAACTACTGATGCAAAAAATACAATTTCACATGCCTTTATATTCATTTCTCCACTAATTAGATACTATATTCCTTCTGCATTTATAAAACATACACTTTGGGTATAACAACCGACATGATATTTGAAAATTTTCCACAAATACATATCAATGAATATATCAAATCCGACCATATCAAGCACTGAGAAATACAATACCAACTCAACTCCATCAATAGTTATTGAACATGGATTTCACAAAAGGGCTCAACATTCTCTTTTTCCGCGAAGAGATTGATGTTTCAAAATAAATGGAATTAACTCAACATTTAGATATATAAAATAGAAATCATGATAAGTAATAATTGAATTTGATGCACCTTTATAAAAAACATGCCTAAGGGTATAATTAAAAAGAGTCATAACTCTAACCATTGACGTTTTGTATTGATCATTCACATTAAATTGTTGAGATCGATAAAATTTCTTACTCTCTACACATTGATATTTATTTCCTTTTTAGATTTACCTTATGGAGGAGACATAGTATTCAAATAATCACAATGGATTACATGGTTCTTATGATAAGAAGTTTATCGTTATCATCAACCCATCGAAGAATACAATATTTACGGCACATGAAATGTGTTAGAAACATTATTCCTTGGAGCATTGTGAAAATATCACTAAAGAGGCCACATATGATATCAATTGTGGAATGCTCTATGTAGTGTCATAGAATCCTGGTTCATGTGGTTCAATGAACCACATTTGGATTATCATTTCTTACTCATAGTTATTGTTCAATGATTAACTAAATCATGCATCTGATTTTCAGCCATCCCACTAACATGGAAATTGATTTTCATATCTCTATTGTTTCTATAATTAGAGTTCCTACTGTTTCTCAATGTTTTCAACATGCTCACTTCACCATCTTTCCTGAGATTCTCCTTTCTTCCACCATCTCTCTATTTACCATCTTGGTATAATTCCTCATGCAAATCAATGAAATCTTCCTGTGAATCTCCTTCCTAATTACCAATTAAAAATCATGTTCCTTAAAGGATGGAAATCTAAAAATCTGGGAACAAATTGAACTAAATTAATGAATTTAGTCATGTACTATATCACAAACATAAAAATAACAATCATTTTTTCATTCCTAGACATATGAGTTTTGAATTTTTGGTTGAAACTATCATCAAAATCTTCCCAAGAAATCCCATGGTCAAATTTATACTAAAAAATAAATCCCACTACTAGTGAACCTGATATTATAGAATATATACTTACAATATGAATTTCAACTATGGTAGAGTGACCATGAAATCAAATAGTTGGTTCAACATATTCAGAAAAAACTCTATCTTCACTGTTTCTGAATATCCCTGAATTATGGGTAGATTATACATATAGAACATAACAGAATAATCCACATTCATTTGTTTATCCCTTTATTTTACATTTTCCATAGATTGAAAATATTAGACAACACACTGAACCATCTATTGGTATACATGTGGCTGATGTGAAACTACATTCTCTGCATTGACTTCTAGTTGGTTTCTATGGTGCCGACTAGGTACCATATTCTATAATTAAAACTAAAATCCATAATTATCACTCTATAAGAAACTAAAGGCTTCGAAATTTAAAATTATACAACATAATATATCACAACCTATGTTTCTGAAAGTCAACATTTTTCATCATTTAACCATTTTCTAAAATTACACCATTCTATTTAAAACTAATTTATTTAACAAATCCCACAACAATTCCTATTTAAAATATCACACATGGAAATAATTTCATCATTTTCCAAAATTAAAAATATTTTCTCCAAATCATAAATAATTAATCAAAATGAAATATGTACACATATCAGTAATTCATTTCTATAAATTCATTTCATGTCCTTCTCATTGGATAAAACCAAAAAATGAGATTAAATCTACAATAACTGTCTCCAAAATACACATGTACCCAACTCACTGATAACATGAGGTTCCACATAAATAGGTATTCTATGTCTCTTTAGTATATGTATTTCATGTCCTAAAATTCCAACTCCTTTTTACCATCCTATCTCAATAAATAAGATAATATAATGTTTTCCCTGGAAGACAAACACACCAAATGACAAATTATAAAAAAATCTCATACCATTGGTAACTCAATGACCAAATAATGCTCATCCCAATTATGACGTCACACCCCCCTCATTGGCATGAGTTGTGGAAGAATTGATACTTGTCACTCAGTGACATCCCTGTGGTTTCATATTATGGAAATAAATGCCAGGGGCTACAATAAAATGAGGGGATGATATTGCCTTTGAAAAATAAAAAAAACCGCAATCAAGAAAATAATTACCAAAACCACTATAAGATTCCTATTATCAGTGTACTATAACTTATCAATAACAAAAATAAAAGAATAAAAAACTAAATAGATACCAGTATTACAGTAATAAAGAAGAATACTAAGACACAATTCTATAAGACTCTAATGATATAACCCCACAGTTACAAAGAATATCCATACTAAATCTCAACAAAACAACCCAATTTATCATTATGCTCCACAAATATTTTTTGATAAATTTCCATTACATGTGTCTCTATAAATAATATCTTCAAAATAACCAAATTTTCATATAAGTGGTGAGTAAAGAAACTCAGTATGTTTTCCTCAAATCACATCACTACTCAAGACACAATAAGAAAAATATTTAACACATTTATGTATAAAATATTATATAAAAACAATTTAAAACATTTTATATCAATCCAATCCTTTTTTATGTAAAACACATTCCATACCAAAAAAAATTTCGGAAATAAATCCATTTCCTAGGAAAGAAACAAAACAATAATTTTCAACTATTTCACAATTACCATTTTTCTATAAAGAATTCCATTTTACATAACCATACAAAAACTTGAACACAAATCCATAAAATATTGGTTATAAAATCGATGGTGGAATATCAAATCCACATCCTTTCCCATTGTTGGGGGTACTTAACAACCATTATCAAACCCAATTAAATTCATTCCAAACCAATAAAACCAAAAATTATTCTAAAAAAATATTCCAAATCATTTCAACAAAATTTTTTTTTTTTGAAAACCAAATTGTATGAAATTTTCCATTCATAAAAAAAAATAAAAAATATTAAAATAATTTTTCTACTTTCACTTCCCACCAAAACACACAATTTTGAAATTTCTATAAAATGTCACAAATGTGGGATTCCAACAGGCATTGAAAAAAATTATAACAAATTTTAAGAAAATAAGTCAATATGAATTCAACAGTTTTAGTTCTAATAATTGTATTCAAGAGTGAATCCACCTACTGTAAAAACCCGGAACTTCTTTCTAGGCATGTTTTCTTTTTCTGTTCATTTATGGAAAAAATAGGTTTTTATGGAGGTTGTGCAGGGGCACACAGTTGTTGCATGGTCTGAAAAAACCATGAGTCCATCCCATGAAATAGTGCATCCTTGATAGTGGGCTCTGCACGAGATACGCACTATTTTTCAGACCATGCAGGCAAGTCGTGTGAAGTCCCTGAGTGAGACAGTGACAACTGCACGGTTGGAACATGGTTTGTCAAACTGTGCAAGGTAACTATGTAGCCACTTAATTGTAGGGTTTTTAAGTCCCAGGACACTCAGGATTTCCCATTCCTCTACCATTCTTCCTCCCAATCGTAGATCATGCGGGAGTTGTGATTTTCAAAGGTTGGGGGAGCTCCTTTGCTCATTTTGGAAGCAAATTGAATGGGTTTTTTGGTGGATCGAAGGCGGATCAGCTCGTGTAAGTCCTACATTTGGTTCTTTGAGGTTTTGGTTAGGGTTAGCCCTCTATCTATATCTTCTTTTCCTATATCTATAAGGGTTTCATGTAGATCTAGGGTTGTGTTGCCTTTGTGTGTTAAAGGTTAAACTTGTTGTTTTTAGGGAAGGGTTTTTGAGGTGGTTTCGAGGAGGAATTCAACTAGTTTGGGGTGCATTTGGTTGAAGGGTCGATTTCTCCAAACCCTAAGAGTTAGTTGGTTTGTGCCTTTTTTTATGGTCTTTGAATTGAATGTGAAAAATCTCCAATACCCATGAACATTGTATTGTGTGTTTACCATCTTTATCATTGTTAATTGCCTGCTTTCCTGGTGTGTGTGAGTAGAGGTTATTTTTATCTGAATTGGGTTTATTGATATGATTTGGAGGTGTTTCCCATGCGTGCTCTGTTAATGACCATTTGTGTCTGCTTATCCTGTTAGGATACTTTGTTTGTTTCCCATGCCTAGTTTAGTAGGATGGAGTGATCTTGTTTATCTGACATGCAGATATGT
The DNA here is from genome assembly GCA_963277665.1 of Viscum album. Taxonomy (NCBI): domain Eukaryota; kingdom Viridiplantae; phylum Streptophyta; class Magnoliopsida; order Santalales; family Viscaceae; genus Viscum; species Viscum album. Next base: position 1,987,549,551 of record OY728122.1, read on the forward strand.
AGTAGACTGGTAGCTAAGTAGTTCTTGAGGTTTACATTGGCTGATACACATTGCTATACTTATTTGACATACCCAGGGCTATGAGAAGCTGGTCTAGTATACCATAGGGGGAATGGAAGTAAGGGATTCTTCAGGGTGTCTTTATAATTTACGATGTGATACCACAAGGGGAATTGACGTTGAGTGATTCCCCATAGAGTTTGTATCTCCTCGACGTGGGCCATAGAGGGAATCTGATGTAAGTGCTTCCCTATAGTTCCATTAGATAGGATAAGAGACTATAGGGGGAATTGACAGTGAGTGATTCCTCAAAGAGTATACGATTAAGCTGAACTATAGGGGTTAGACTGAGTGTACTGCCCAGATGGTTGCTTGTACATGATAGGTATGACCATAGGGGATAGGTTGTGGGGACTTCCCAGATGGTTACCTATTTTTTAACTTCCTTCTTATGTTGCTATGTATGACTAAAGGGGATAGGATTTGGTCACTTCCTAGAGGGTCACCTGTTGTGTTTATCTTCTTGGATAGTTGCTTCTTGATATTGAAACTGTGGATTTTTTACTATTAAGTACATTCTTGTTTACTATTTTCTATACATTTACCTGCCTTATATTTAATGACTTTTAGGCACAGATCTTCATGTGGTCACCTACTGGGATATAGTCTCACACCCTATTTGGACCATGTTTTTTCGGCCCAAATTGATTATATTGATGCTGGTATAGACAAGGGAATGTGCCCTTCTACTTCAGGTACATGACGTGTAGTGGAGTTGGAGAGCATGGGACCCTGCTTAGGCTAGATTTTCTGAGCAGCTATTATTTTTTTCTTTTGTACATGGATTTAGTACTATTTTTATTCATCATTGTGACTTTTTTGGCAGTTTTTCGAGGCATATGTGTCATTCATCATTATATATTTGTGTGTGCTCTAGTTGTTTATTATTACAGACTTCCGTTGTTTACCATTGTTGGATATTTACTGCTTCTTCTATTGAATTTTTTTTCCTCTTCCGATGTGTTACTCTGCCAATGAGGGCACAGTTTCCCCACTATCACACCCAAGACCCTCTCCACTAGTTGGTAGCCTCTGGAGTTCGGGGAAATGCATGTGAGGTCATGTGCCCAACTGGGTACGAGGCGCCACTGGGTGGCTTCTAGAACCGGGCATTACAAAGTGGAATCAAATGAATTATTTTCTTCTTGAATAAATGTTTGGAGCCTTTAGCTAGGGATAGGAAGGAATATGTACTTGGTAATAAGTTGTGATCGGGAGTAGCTAACCCATGTACAGGGAAAATCCAATCTACCTCCTTTGTAGCAATTTTTGCTGGTTTTCAATTTTACAGTTAATTTGATGTCACCATTTTTTGATTCACATGTTTGTGTTGTTATCGTTGATTTTATTGAAGTTATATTTCTACCGAAACCCAATGAGATGAGGGTCTTCCATATCATACATCATATAGGAACTTGCTAGAAATCACATGTCATGCATTCTTGACGTTCTATTTAGTGTGCATTACTAATTGCATGTTTTTGAGATAGATGTTGCGTAGAATATTCATACTGTTGTGATAGGTTCTTTGATAAAAATACCTGATGATTGATAGGGTATTGTTTGAGTAATTTTTTGTGTAGGATGAACGCCAGATTTTGGTCCCTGAGGTGTTATGGGCCCTCATGGATGGAAACATGGTGGATCATCGCCTTATCTTTTCTTGTTTATAACATGTGTAAGATTCTGATATTTGATTCATGGGGAGTATGGGCCCTCATGGATCCTAATTTGGAACTTTCAATGTTCGTTTCAGTGTTTCTCTAGGTTTCGGAGTACTTTCTGAGGCTTACTGTCTGGAAAACCCCAGAACACCCGTCGTGTAGTTTTGACTACACGACTTGTGTTCTCCTTTTCGGGAAGAAATATTCTTTCTTAAGTACATGTTGTGTACTCTCTATACCTTCCATGTACTCCTTTTTTTCATTCCCTATTAATCTTGATCTGAGGTTTTTGTTTGACTTTGTAGAGTTATGTCACCAAGACGTCCTCCAGTTGTACGCCAGACACAAGGTGGTGATCAGACACCGGATATGGCTTATCAGGGACTTCATACAGATCCTCCTGTAGTGCCAGTCTTGGAATGAGCAGTCATACCAGACCCATGTGTTGATGAATATTTCATGGAAGTCTTTTTTAGGATGATGCAGACCTTTCAGGGAGCACTGCCTCCTACCCCGTCGATGGCAGATTTGATGCGGGTCTTTTAGCAGCATCGTCCTCCCACTTTTTCAGGGGATGGGGGACCCCAGGCTACAGAGTCATGGCTAGAAGACATGCTGACTATCTTTGACTATCTAGAGATGCCTCCAGATATGAGGGTCAAGCTCGCTAACTATATGCTTCGGGACTCTTCCAAGAGGTGGTCGGATGTGATCTCACAGGCAGGACTCCAGAAGGTTATGGTGTGGGATGTGTTCTAGCTCTTCTTCTTTAACTTCTTCTATCCGAAGACATTGAGGACTGATCGAGCCTGAGAGTTTATGAGTCTGGAGTAGGGTACTCTTTATGTTATGGAGTATTCAACTCGCATTACTAAGCTACAGTGCTTTACGCCTATTCCAAGAGGTGATTAGTTATTCCTAGAACGGTAGTTCGAGGATGCTTTAAGGCATGACATCCGATCACAGGTGAACATATTTGGTTTGACTTCCATAACATCTATCATTAACTAAGCACTGATCATGGATCACAATCTGTGGGATTCCAGATTTGTGAACCAGGGCGGCTCAACATCAGGAGTTAGTGTTACTTCTACTAACAGTAGGAAGCGCTGCATGGAGTCTTTTCACGGTGATCCACGGAGCCAAGACACACCTCTGGGCAGTCAGGTAGTATGCTATCAGTGTTGGAAGTGCAGGAATACGAGGCCACATTGCTCGAAATACCTAGTGGAGTGCCGATCAGGTGGAAAGATGGGTCACCTTTAGAATCTCTATCAGATACTTTCACCAGATGCTGGTGATAGGGGTTCATCGATGACTCTTCATGTAGGAGAAGCTCCACCAGTTTCTCAATAGTATGGGAACTAAAGTTCTTCCAACCACTCTGGCCAAGGTGGAGGTCATGGTCGCGGTGGTCAGTCGGAAGGCTACCATCGATAGCTGGGTGGATCAGCTCCGAGCGGTCAGGCAGGGTCACAGTGCTGCGGTATAGGCCAGAAATTTGTAGTGGAGTAGACCCAGCAGGAGCTAGATCTTGTCCCCTCTACAGTTCGAGATATGATCCTAGTTTCCTTAATTCTATCTTCAACTATTTTCCACACAAGGGTTTCCCATAGCTTTATATCTGTCGCTGTTGTGGAGATATATGGGCTCTATAACTTTTCTTTGGAGAATGTCTTGACACTAGACACTCCGTTGGGGACTAGAACAGAGAGTGTGCGCCAATGCAAGGATTCCCCTCTAGATGTTGGTGGATGTCACTTCTTATGGGACCTCTATTTCTTAGAGATGACAGGCTATGATGTCATTCTCAGAATAGACTAGTTGGTTCCCTTCCAGGAAGTTATCGATTGCTATCATCGTAGGGTGAGTTACATATCACCAGAGAGAGGATCGTTTCTTCATAGGGTCCAATGGGATGTCTAGGCGAGCGGAGTGGGTCCCGAGCATCATGGGTTAGGAGGAGTTATAACCCAGATTTCTAGTCTATATCTTGATGTCCTAGGGACTTCACACTTAGACTTTCCCCCAGTGGTGGATAATTTTTGGTACGTCTTTCCCAAAAACATTTCAGTTTTACCTATGGAGCATGAGGTGGAATTTTCTGTTGAGATTGTTCTAGAAGTAGCACCATTTCCCATTACACCTTATAGGATGGCTACACCAGAGTTACAGTATCTTATAAAGAAGTTAGAGGAGTTGCAGGCAAAATGTTTAATCCAACCCTGTACTTCTCCTTGGGGTTCTCTGGTCCTGTTTCAAAAGAAGGCAGACGACACCCTCAGAATTTGTGTGGATTATCGGAAGTTGAACCAGTTGACGGTCAAGAACCGATATCCATTGCCAATTATTGAAGATCTCTTTGATCAACATTGAGGAGCCCGGGTGTTCTCGAAGATTGAATTGAGATATGGTTATCATCAGGAACATTTTTGACCATCTGATATACCTATTACAAACAATCGGAGTAGGTATGTTCTATAAAAGTATATGGTTATGTTGTTCGGTCTCATAAACGCGCCTGCAGTTTTCGTGGGACTGATGAACCCAGTGTTCATCCACACTTGGATTCCATCATGGTTGTTTTTATGGATGATATTTTGGTGTACTCTAACACTCAACACGACCATGCTACACATAGTGATATCGTTTTGAGTACAATGAGAGAGCATCAGTTATATGCTAAGCTCTCAAAATTACACTTTTGGATGAATTAGATTCACATTCTGGGTTCTGTCATCTTAGAGGCAGGAGTGTCAGTAGACCCAAAAAAATTGAGGGAAGTTTTTTTATGGGAGCAACTGATGAACCTCTTTGAGGTGCAGAGATTTATAGGGATGGCAGGATACAATAGGCATTTCTTACATGACTTCTCACATATAGCAGCACCACTGATTGGTCTAACTACGAATTGTGAAAAGTTGATATGGTCATATTCTTGTGAGTCACCCTTTCAGGAGCTGAAAAGGAGGTTGACTTCATCACCGATACTAGTCTTGCTAGATCCAGGCAAGAGCTATAGTGTTTACTATGATGTATCAGGTGTCGGGCTAGGATCTTTGCTTATGCAGGGAGATGGATTCATTGCATACGGGTCTCGACAATTGAGGCCACATGAGAGGAATTATCAGACACACGATCTGGAGTTGGAAGCTTTTGTTCAAACCCTACGTTGTTGGAGAAAATATCTTTTGGGATAGCTCATTGTGGTTTTCACCGACCACAAAATCCCCAAGTACTTCACTCAGCATGATCTAAATTTGAGATAGCAAAGGTGGGTAGAGTACCTTCAGTCTTTTGACATTGATCTTGCCTACACGCCTGGGAAAGGCAACAAAGTGGATGATGCGTTGAGTAGGGGACATAGATGTAGGATGTTCAGGAGGCCAACAGTGAGTGGTATATTATGGCTCTGTTCACTGAGATGCATTTGGAGTTGCATGATAGACAGGGGAATACATTTCATTATTCTCTAGTTGTTACCTCTACTCTTCTTGATCAAGTGAGGATGAGGGAGCTATCAGATTCTGAAGGCTTAGTCTTAAGGGAGAGCGTGTTAGGAGAGGACCCTATTCATGGATGGACCATTGTAAAGGATGAGATCTTACATTTCCATGGGTGCATATGGGTGCTAGAAGACATACGCGAGGAGCTGATTCAGGACATCCATTCCTTAGTTTGGTTATTTCATCCTTACGTCACTAAGATGTATCGTGATCTACACAATAAGTATTGGTGGCCAGGTGTGAAGAAAGACATTGCAGGTTTTTTCATGACATGTTAAACATGTCAGTAGGTGAAGGCAGTGCACCAGTTACCAGCAGGTCTTTTGCAGTAGTTAGCCATTCCTGAGTGGAAGTGGAACGACATCGTAAAGGATTTTGTGACCGTTTTGTTGAGGTTGACACAAGGTAATGATGTAGTTTGAGTCTTCATTGACAGGTTTTCGAAGGTTTCTCACTATTCTCCGATCTAGGAGACCTTCAGTGTTAATGATATAGGATGTTTTTATATCTAAGGGATTGTACGTATTCATAGAATTCCACACTCCAACATTTCAGAAAGTGGTGCATGTTTTACTTATCGGGTCTAGAAGGGGATTCAGAAGGCATTGGGTACACAGGTATTTTTGAGTACATTTTACTATCCCCAGAATGATGGACAGTCTGAGCGTATGATTCAGGTGCTTGAGGACATGCTCGAAGCATGCATTCTAGATTTTGGAGTTTCTTGGGAGAAGCATATACCTATGGAGGAATTTTCCTACTATAATAGTTTTCATGAAACTATAGAGATGGCACCTTATGAGGATTTGTATAGTAGGCCATGCTGATCACCCTTATGTTGGCTGGATACAGGAGTGGTAGTTTTGATGGGACTTCGTCTTGTTCAGGGGACCACAGAACAGATAGATTTTATTCGGAAGAGGATGGATACTGCACAGTCTCAAGAGGAGTATTATGATGATCAGCTGAGGTAACCTATGGAGTTCGAGGTCGGGGATCATATTTTTCTATGTGTCACACCGAGGTTGGGGCATAGAAAGATCATGTGACATGGTAATCTTTCACCGAAGTACGTCGGGCCGTTTGGGGTGTTGGAGAGAGTCGGTCCAGTTTCCTATCAGTTGCAGTTACCTTAGAGTTACTGGGATATTCATGATGTCTTCCACGTTTCACAGCTCTGACATTACATTTTAGACATGTCTCATGTCTTTCAACCTTAAGAGGATGAGCTCAAAGTGGATGCGTCATTCGAGGAGCTCCTATCCGGATTATTGATCGTAGTCCAATGGTTTTTCCTGGCCATTCTGTTCATCTGGTACGAGTGTTGTGGAAGCACGGGCGAGTACAGGACGAGACATGGGAGAGGGAGGCCGATGTACGAGCTCAATGGCTGGAGATGTTCGAGGTTTCTTCTTTTTCACTGTGCAAGGGAAATTCAGGGATGAATTTATATAAGGAGAGAAGATTGTAAGAACCCGGACCTTCTTTTTAGGTATTTTTTCCTTTTCTAGTCATTTTTTATAAATATATTTTTTGGGAGGTTGTGCAGGGGCGCACGGTCTGAACAAACCATGCGGCCAGCCCAGGAAACCGTGCACCCTTCACAGTGGGCTCCACACAGGCTGCACATAGTTTATCAGACTATGAAGGAAAGTTGTACGACGTCCCTGGGTGAGACAATGCCAACCACATGGTTGGAACACGATTTTTCAAACCCTGTGGGGTAACTGTGTAGCCAATTAAAGTTAGAGTTTCTATGTCCCGGGCTACTTAGGATTTCTCACTCCTCCACCATTCTTCCTCCCACCCATGGCTCACATGGGAGTTGTGATTTTCTGAGTTTGGGGGAGATCCTTGTCTCATTTTGGAGGAAAATCAAAGGTTTTTCTTGGTTAATCGAATGTAGTTCTCCTTGTGTATGTCCCTCTTTTTGATCTTTGAGGTTCTGGTTAGGGTTAGCCCTCTCTCTCTCTCTCTCTCTCTCTTAGATTTCTATATCTACAAGGGTTTCATGTAGATCTAGGGTTTTGTTTCTATTTTGTATTAAATTTTGACCTTGTTGTTTTTAGGGAAGAGTTTTTTAGTAGGTTTCGAAGAGGTTCTCACCCGGTTTGGGGTGCATTCAGGTGAAGGGTTGATTTCTCCAGACCCTAAGAGGTAGGTGGTTTGTGCCTTTCAGTTTAAGGTTTTTGAAATATATGTGAAAAATCGCCAATAACCAGGAATGAGGTATTGTGAGTTCACCGTTTTAAACCTTGTTAATTTCCTTCTCTATTGGTGTGTGCGATTTTAGGTTATTTGTATGTGAATATGGTTGATTGATATGCATTGGAGGTGTTTCCCATGCATGTTCTATTTATGACTGTTTGGTTCTGCTTAGCCTGTTAGTATTCTTTGTTTGTTTCCCATGCCTAGTATTGTAAGATGGAGAGATCTTGTTTATATGGAATGTTGATATGCTATAGACTAAAAGCCAAGTAGTTTTTGAGGTTTACATTGGTTGATACGCTTTCCTATATTTGTTTGACTTACAGAGGGCAATGAGAACCTGGTGTAGTAGACCATAGAGAGAATGTACGTAAGGGCTTCTCCAATGTGTCTTTATAATTTATGATGTGAGACCACTGGGGGAATTCATGTTGAGTGCTTCCCCAAAAAAGTCTATAGTTCCTCGATGTGGTCCATATATGGAATATGACGTATGTGCTTCCCTAAAGCACCTTTAGATATGATACGAGACTATTGGGGGAATTGATAGGGAGTTCATCCTTAGAGATTATATGCTTAAGCTGAACCATAGGGGATATACTGAGTGTGCTTCCCAGAGGGTTACTTGTACGTGATGTGTAGGACCAGATGGGATAGGCATAGGGCACTTCCCAGAGGGTTACCTGTTTGTTAGTTGCATGCTTGTGTTCTAGGTATGACTAGAGGGGATAGGTTGTAGGAACTTCCCCGAGGGTTACCTATTGTGTTTATCTTATAGGATAGTTGTTGCTTTATATTGAAACTGTGGATTTTTTACTATTAAGTACTTTCATGTTTACTTGTGTCTGTACTTTTACATGCCATATATTCACTGACTGTTAGGTACAGATCTTCAGGTGGTTACCTACTACAATTTAGTCTCACACCCTGTTTGGGCCATGTTTTTGGGCCTTAACAGATTATATTACTGCAGGTATAGACAAGGGTAAGTGCCCTTCTACTTCAGGTACTTGACGTGTTGTAGATATGGAGAGAATGGGACCATGCTTAGACTTGATTTACTGAGGAGCTGTTATATGTTTCTTTTGTACTTTGGTTTAGTACTATTTTTATTCTGCATTGTGACTTGTTTGGATTTTTCTTGAACATTTGTATCATGCATCATTATATATATATATATATATATGTTCTATAGTGGTTTATTATTTCAGTCTTCCACTATTTACCGTTGTGGTATATTTACTGCTTTTTCTATTGTATATTTGTTTCTCTTCCACTGTGTCACTCTGCCAATAAAGCATAGTTTCCCCATTATCACACCCAAGGCCCTCGCTGCTATTCGGTAGCATCTGGCATTCGGGGAAATGCATTTGAGGTCATGTGACAAACCGAGTAAGGGGCGTCATTGGGTGGCTTCCGGAATCATTACGTTACACCTACCTCCAAAAATTATGGTAAGAATGAAGAATATCAATTATTCCTCAATAACATGGGGTTGAAAATCCATTGTCCCATATGAGAAATATCTCCTAAAAATAAATATATCTAAATAAAAAAATGATTGGTATAAACAATTATAGATCTATCCCAAATAGACTAAATATATAAATCCATTATAAATAATATATGTAAATATATGTAATCCCATTTAAGTTTAATACATACCATGAAATATATCCTTCAACATTTTCAGATATTGAAACAGATGACTTTTGGATCTAAGGGGAGAGTATCCATTTCATTTGGGGAGGAAGAAAAACAATGTGAGTTAATAAATGAATGAAAAAAATAGTTGATTATTGATAAACTAGAGTGAGATAAACTTTTATGGTATCTAATTTTAAATAGTTCACGGTTTGATCATAGGGTTTGAAAATTATTGGGCCCACCATTTTCTAGCCCCTACCTCCAAAAAACCTTCACATGGTTGGTTCGCATAGTTAGAATGACCATAGACCAATTGTGTTTCTTCTTACTGTTTCAATTTTCTTCACTACTCCAAGATGGTCAAATGGTTTGGGAAAATAGTGCGCCAAACCATTTCCCATCCCTAATCCCAATGCCTCACTTTTTAAGGTTTCGTGAAGGAGTTTCATGATTTTTAATAATTGTTTGAAAATCATGAACCTCAAAAAAAAGTGTTTTTATCCAAATGTACTCCAACCCCTCTAAAACATCTCCAAAACACATTACATACATGGAAATAATAATTTTCTTTTTACAAAATTGAAACCATGGGTTCTATAATGAATATTTCTCATGAAAACAAAATCTGTTACTTTTTAATAGTTTTAAATTTATTGAAAAAGTTGATACTAATTATTAGAATCCACTTTGTAAAATATGGGTATTTATGTATTGGTTAAGAGATAATTATCAAAAATTCTAAACCATGAAGATATTTTGGAATGTAAGAAAGTGAATTATAGTATAAAAAATTAAAGTATAGTATCTTTATGTTTGGGTAATTAATACATGTATTAATGAAATGTTGTAGAAAAATTTAAAAGGTTTTTATATTTGATGAAGTTAAAAATACAGTATAACCACAAATGATATAATGAAATTTCGAATTATAGTTATTTTGGATTCATAAAATTGTTGAATAGAGTAAATATTGTTTAAGTATATCATATTATTAATTATATTTATAATATTTATTATTATAGTTTATTTGATTTAATCATTCTAACTAATTTTTATATATTATTAAATGTAATGGTCCAACAGGAACCAAATTAATAACGGATGTGAAAGAAAATGTTGTGGTTATAATAATGATATACTAAATAGAATAGAAGATATAGTGAAAACAGTTGTGGTTATTATTAACCATCTATCACGGGTTATGATTGAATATGTGGATCATTGCGAGCTTCCTACGAAACCCAACACGAGAAAAAGGAACTTTTATTGAAGTTCTGATGATATTGACCACAATGATAAAAGGATTCAATGATATATGTGACAAGTATATTAGATGAATCAATATAAAATGTATTAGGAGAATTGGATAATGTTTCATCTATGGTAGAAGTGGTAATGAAGAATTAATCTACCAAAGGAAGAAGATGAAGTTTTCTGTTAGCACCAGGAAGGGGATTAAATTTCTTATAACTATATCAATTAAAAGTTTCAACTGTGAAGAGTGTTTAAATTATTAAAATATATTTCCATTGAGGAAAGGTACAGAATGGGATCACCAAGACAATATTGAAAAATTCTTTAAAATTCATAATTACATTATAGTTGAAGAAGAGGAAACTCTAGATGACATAAAAAAATGTATCGATTATATCCTAGATTATGTTTTTCGATTATTGAATCTAAATAAATTATTTATATTTATGATTTTAGGATGGATGTATTAATAAATTATATGGAAACAAATATTTAATGGATTATGAATAAAATTGAGTTATTACGGTTTCTATATAATGATAATCAAGTGTCATGATGCATTGGTACAATTAAGGATATTCATATGTTTAAATTAATTTATAAACTTCTGATGTTTTATGTGATGTGAGTACATTTGGAGACATTTATTGTATTTTTTTAGATATATATGGAATATGTAACCTTATTTTTACCATGTGAAATTTTCATTTCAAGGAGAATTATCATTTCTTGTACAAATAAGTCTAATGGTTTTAATACCAATAATTTCTCTAAGATATTTGAGTATAAAAATCTTTTTAAAAATGTTCACCATATTTCTAAGAATTTTATTATAAATATATTTGTGTAGCATTTGAAAATAGAAAATCAATCTCATCTCGAATGTATGAAGGGCTTGAACCTACAACTGAATGGAGACATGGGTGAAGCACCTCTAAAAGAATATGTGATGACATGGTGAGTATGGAATCGTTTTAATGATAATTTAATGAAAAATAATGATTAATTTTATATTTGGAAAATATTTTTGATTGCATAAATAACCATGTAAAAGATACATTATTCAATTATTAGTTGATAAATATTTTTTCAGAATAGGTTCATCATTTTCGGAACCATATATTATTAAGGTAAACAAGATATTATGTGACTCTAGTAAAGAAAGCAGGGATCAATTATAATTTTTAATATCTATTTTTGATATTATGTGTTGTATATGGAAATTATTAGTATATCTTAGTGATTAAATGACTGAGACATATTCATTTTCATTATGAGACATCAATTGTGACTAGTCTTTTAATGAGATAAATATCAAATCAGTATCATACGAATGTGTAAAAAAGCCCTTTTAATTTTATGGGATAAATATTAAAAATGAATAATTTAGATAATATTAGTGATAGTTTTATATCTAATTATCTAATGTTATCTTGGGCTGTTATTGTGGAAGCCATATAGATTAATGTTGAATTTTTTCATATGATGGTTTAATAATTTTTGAAATAATCTTACAATGTGCTAGCCATTTTGTATGTGGTTAATATCTAAAAATTGTAGGAATATGTTGTTATATTTTTATGGTTATGCGATCACTTAATATTTTATATTAGTACATTACTTATGAAAAATCATCTTGAATACTCATCATTTTGATAAAAATATGGGATTAAGGGGAGATTTATTAATGGATGAAATTCAACTTATAAAGTACGTATATTTCTTTATGTCCATAGTCAACATGATAAGGAATTATTCAAAATTAATTAAAGGATATTGAAAAAGAAATTTGTTTCCTATATTGTACATTTCTAATGAAATTATGGTATTTTTTACAACCCTTTGGTTTTCTATTTTTCGGAAATTAATCTTTTATGAATATTCTTGTTCTTGTGATTAATGATCTTTGACACTGTCCATATTTATTTTGGGATTACTCATTCCATCCATACCCAAATCATCACATCCCATATATGTTTCCCTATATAGAAACCTTGAATGCGTTCTTCCAGATAACCATTTTACACCCTTTTTCTATAATATCTGGAGGTTATTTTATTAAACAATTTTATAATGTTGGTTTCAATGAAATGTACTTTCAAATTTCCAACCATCTATTTCCATGATAAATTTTAAATTGTGAGGAACAAATTTTTTAGGGGGGGAGAATTTAAGAACATAAGATTTATAAAATAAGAATCTATGATTGAAAGTGTACAATGCATGCAAAGATGCACAAAAACAAACCATGAAATAATAATATTTAAAACATGAAATTTTTTACTAGCCATTAAATTAGTTTGAATGAATAGTACTAGCTTATTAATTAAGTATATATATATCCTTATAAATATGAACATATTGATAAATTCCTAATAAATAGTCAATCAATATTTAGTAAGGTAATTTTATTTGTAAAAAAATTATTTAAAAATGTTTTTTATTTCATTTTATTAGAAATTAATAAAAAAGATTCAATGTATTTTATAAAATTTATTTTAATTATTTATATAAAATTTTTAATTCATTATTTAAAAATTAATTTAAGGCTAAGTATTGGGATTCTATGGAAAATATTTATTTCATTATAAATTTTATAAAAACTACTATTTGTAAAACATATGTTTCTTTTCCATAAGTTGATTAATTTGAAATTCCAAATATGTTATAAATTTTGATTAATACAAAATAAATATTTTTTATTAATATTCAATTGAATTAATTACTTTTGAGAAAAAATTATATATGATTTTAGCATATGTTTAGTTATAGGTTTAACAGGGGTTTTCTGAAAAATATAAAAAACTAAATAACTTTTATCTATTATTATTTTTAGAAATAATATATTGCTATGAATTATTCAAATGTAATTTAGATATTATATATAATAATTTTTTTAAAAAAATTAATATAATAATTATTATTAGTCATATAGTTAATATAAGGCCCCAGCCTTAAACCATACTTAATCTTGAGTTATTACAAGATTACACATTGAGGGTCTTTTCAGGTTTAGATTTTTAGAGAATTAGATCATGAAACTTGCATTACATTCCACATTTAAACAAAGGGGTTACATAAAAGACAGTATTCATTCTTCCCATCAACGGAAACATATTTAAAATAAAACATGGATTCTTTCTTGACACATCCTTGACAGTATCATCACATCATGTACCCTTCCCTTGACCTGTGAAAAACATTTCAAAAACTTGGGATGAGCATAAAAAGCTCAGTAAGGGATATAAAAATATGGAAAGGAAACATGAGTACATGTATACATAAGAATGAAATCATACTTTACCCATAAAACATAAGCATGTTAACATACCTCATAAAATAATTAATAAATCATAGAAATCATAAGACATAAAAGGTAACTTGAGGCATTCATAACATTCTTCCGTAGGGAGTAACCCTCTTGGTTACGTTTTGGAATACCCATCACATTATATTCCCTAAATCTCTTCGGAGAAACCTTAACCTTTCACTCCTTCTCGTTACCCAATGCATTGGAGAGCTATATCGGGCTCACCCGCCCTTAGTTTATCATGGAACCACCCGTCTTCATAATAATTCCCAAGAACCTCAACATAATCGTATCACATAAAACATGCATAAAGGAAACATAACATTTCCACCTTTCAATCACAAGATATCAATACAACACATTGATATAATAACATTATGAAAACCATTTTCAATACCAAAACAAAAGAAAAGTAAAACATGGTATTTATTTTTCTTTTAAATAAAAGGTATGGCTTGTAGACGATGCCGAAACTCAAATAATGGTCACGGCGGCGGAGAAGTCGTTGTCGCCGCATACGTACGACAAAAACATTCCCTTTTGTCCTTTAGTAAATGCTTCATATAAAAAAGATTCCTTTTGAATAAACATAAAAGTCAAAGGGGTTTATACACTGTATAAAAGAAGGTTGTGTATAAAACAAAATATGCCTCAATGAAAGGAGATTGAGACGAAGTCCCATACAAAGATGGTATCCTTGGTTTAGGGATAAATCAATTACATAATTATGTGTGACAAACGAATACACCAAATATAAGTGGATATTAAGTGTAAAATAATAAAAGGTCATTCACACATATTCAAAGTATGAAATATTCAATAACTACATGTTGAACCCAAAGAAATTGAAATTGGGTTAAGAAGTTCTCATGACAGCCAGACGGCGTCACATCAAAATGAGTTGATGAGAGATAATAAGTGTATCTCATCACTTGGACATAAAATTTACATCAATAAGGATATATGAGAACATATCCCAACATAACAATATGTAAATTAAAAGTCCCAACAAAAGATGTCTTTTAAAAATAGGAGGGTGAAAGGTTCCCTTACCGACTTGGGTATCTTTCAAAACATACACCCCATGAAAGAAGGACAATACATCATTGATGTAAATACTCATAAACGAAATTATATTACACAAAGAGTAGAATAATGGGCAGTACATACACCACTCAAAGGAAATTGTGGCAAATGTAGCATAAATCTCACGGGAATAAAAGTGAGATGAAAAATCCCTTACGAAAACTCGGCAGCCTAACAGCGCCACATAAAACTTACAAAAATGGATTGATGAGATCAAATAGTATATCTCATCATATTAACATGAAGTTTATAGAAAGAGTAATATAAAATAACATCCCCCAACATAAAAAAGAGGAGCTTAAAAGAAGTGACATAAAGGAGAGTACTTAAAAAGAAAGAGAGAGGTTAGATCTCTTAGGAAAATTCGGCAGCCTAACAGCGCCACTCAAAACTCCCAAAATGGATTGATAAGAGAGAATAGGGTCTCTAAACATATGAACATAAAAATTACAGTATGTTTAATATAAAATAACATCCCAATAACAAGAAAGATGAGATTTAGAAGGAATGGCGTAAAAGAGTGTACTTTGAAAGAAAGAGAGGAGTAAGATGCCTTACCTCAAGTCCAACTTGTCTTGTTCGTTTCATTTTATTCCTGAATAATAAACTTTGGTAAATTAATAATTGCCTAATTACCTCCTTTATATATTATTATTCAGTTCATATCACATATTATAATTTTATAATAATTTTTTAATAATGTTAGTTCATATCAGACGTTTTTGTCGATGTTTGGTACATGAGTCAAAAATGAACTTGTTTGAAAAACGATTGCCCATGTAGTTATAAGTAAATAATTTCCAGAATAGTATTAGTGATTAAAATATAATATATATCCCGTAAATATTAATTTTATACTATTCCATATCATTTGGAGATAAAAAAACGTAAAGCACCGTTCATGGAGACGGTAGGCCGTACGTACGCATGAACGCTACTTTCATTTTTTTGTCATATTAATGGAATTAAAAAATGAGAGATATATATATGTTATAATTGCATAATGATTTCCATAATTTAGATATAATATATTACACGTATATCCATTATATATATGTACTTATAATATTGCATAACATTTTGAGATAAGAAATGAAATGTACCGTTCATTGAGACGGTAAGCCGTACGTACAAATGAACGCTACTTCCATTTCTATTTCATATTTAATTGAATTAAAACATAATTATACATAATAGTATTTTAATTCCAGTATTTTATCATATATAATATCATTAAATATATCCTTTATACGTACCACATATGGTATTAACGAATCAAATCACTTTGAGGGGGCGGTAGTCCGCACTTCCTTAAATGAAGATATCGCGTTTACCCATAATGGAAACCATAAAGTACGCCATAAATGAAAAATAAAGAAAATTAAGTAAAACATAAACATATTAGATATAATATATAAATATAGTGTCACCTTAATGGCCACCTTTGAAGGTGTTAGAAGAATGTTGAACAATCATCGTTTCGGGAGGCAGAAATTCGCCATCCACGGAAACAGCATGTTCTTTAACAATTAGATGTAGGTGTGTGTAAGTGTAGCTCGAATACATATTATAAAAACATCCTAGTATATTGAAGATACTGTATTTGTTACAAAATAAATGAATAAAAAGAGTTTAGGGGGTTGCAGAAGAAAAATAATACAAAAGGACACAAGTGGAGACATTACCTTAAAATCGGGTAACTCCCTTTGGTTTGAGCTCAAAGGCTTCCTTGGGAAGACTTCTGCCCAAAGTGAGGCTTCAAGGAGTAATAGAGGGAGGTGGAGAGACAAAATGGGCTGGGGTTGGCCGAGCCAAAGGCTTTGGGAGTGTGGGTAAGTTGGTAGAGGTGGGGGCCTTTCATAAGAGGAGAGGAGGGGCACTCTTTTAAAGTTACAAAATGTTACTTTATTTTCAAAAGATTTTCGGATTTTAAAGGTCCCACATTGATGTATTTCGAGGCTAAGGTGATAAGGGTTCTAAATACACTCATACAATAGGTTTTGGACATGTTTAGTTCTTAGATATTACATTATCTTTCCATTTTATTTAAATCGTTAAATAATGAGGTCATCACTGCATCATCATGATGTCATAAATAATTTAATTTATAAAATGTCTAAAAATTATAAAAAAACTACTATGATGTAGGAAATCTTTTTATCTTTCCAATGAAAATATATAGTCAAAAATATTACTTGTATAACCCCATTAAACAATTGTTTTAGTAAAACATCTCATGTTTGTGTCATTTTTACTTTATCATTAAATAAAAAGATATTTATGTCATTTCCCAACCAAAGTGGCTCCATGGGGTCCCCAAGTTGACCCATGGATTTTCTTGGTCGGCCATGACACATAAAATTAGGGTAGGACATGTTTCTAGGTAATTTCATTTTATTAAAACATTATTCTTACAATAAACTACACTAATTACCTCTAATCGCGATTAAAAACTTAATAAGTTACTATTCACCAAAAATTATTTTAATCCCATTGAACCACATTTTACTTCTTAATGACAATCACGTATGTAGAATTTTTGAAATTAAAAACAGAAAGATGGAAAATTTTCATTTAAATGGAAAAATCAATTTTTATAAGTACCACTTAGTGGTTTCACTATTCATCAAAAATTGATGTTTTTCAGAAAAATCCCAAATATTTAACCTATGCTATATTTGATATTCCGAATTCAAAAATGAAGTCTATTTTAAAAAATTCAAAACATATAAGTCACATTAATTAATTTAATAATTAATTCCCACAGTCAGAGCAAATAGCATGTTTTTATGAAACAATAAGTATCAACAGATTGACACTAGTTTAAGTCTGATTTCAAAGTGAAATTAATTCCAACGACCACTATTGGATTTAACGGTAAAAATATATTCTAATTTCACTTTAAAACCAATTCAAAAGATAATCTAATAATATAAATAAATTAGATTAAAAAGTGGTTTTGAATTAAAATACAACATTTTACACTATTCATTAAAAAATAGACTTTATCGGAAAGATACCAAAAATTTACACAAATTAAATTTTGATGTCCCAATTTTTAAGAAGAGTTTTATTTGGTCCAATAGAATTTATAAGAGTGAAAAAAAACTATATTTAATGATGGTTCGCCATCAAAAGGTGATAAGTGAACCTTTAGTGAAAACTAGGGCATATACGCCTAAAATTGAATTCTTTTCGTATTTTAAGCCTTTATCTTTTATTGGATAAATGTAAAAACTTTTGAAAACATATATAATCATATTTTAGTTATTTATATCCATTCCCGCCAATACAATGGCTACGTGATAACTACCATTTAAAATAATATTATTTTATTATTATAGTGCAATGTAAGATTCCCAAGAAACTCGTTGTTGAGTGTTGGGTACGCTATC
Source organism: Viscum album (assembly GCA_963277665.1). Classification (NCBI taxonomy): domain Eukaryota; kingdom Viridiplantae; phylum Streptophyta; class Magnoliopsida; order Santalales; family Viscaceae; genus Viscum; species Viscum album. The sequence continues at coordinate 1,987,567,681 of OY728122.1, forward strand.
GAGCATAGCGTCCCCTTTAAAGTCATATTAATATTTTATTCACAAATATGGATAAATATGAAAATGTCATATTCTTTATTTACCTGGGTTGTTACATCCTCCCCCCCTTTTGGGAATTGCGTCCTCGGAATTTTTAAAATGGAGCTTGGAAACATCCTTGAAAGACCCACATCAGAACAAGAGTCGGTAAAACAATCACTTTAAAATATGGGAAGATAAGTATGGAGGTCACCTGAGTTAACCCATACTAGGATTCCATGTAGAAAAACATGGACATGGAAGAGAAAGAAAACAGTCATGTTCTTGAGGGAGAGTGATAGTAAACATGTCTAGGAGAAAGTTAACCATAAGAAAATCACAAACTTGTGATGGCTTAAACGATATTCGATTCCCCTGTAAGAAAAGTTAATAGACAAAATTTTTTTTTTAAGTTACATTTTATTGAGGAATTTATTCATAAGGAAACATAATCACTTATAATGATGACTTTCAACTTTTACTAGATTCCTTAATCAAACTCATATTTTTCCCAAAAGATGAGTATTTAGGGAGACTTGTTCGCATTAAGAGTACTATAATCAACTACTAGAGAGTCACCTAATCCACAAAAGATAACAATATACTTCCCATGTCTTTAGACTTTAACCAAAACCAAAACCAAAAAGGTTTGTAGAAGATCAGATAATCCAGAAAAGGATAACCCATTATAAAAAGAAAATATATTCTTAATCTCCAAAATTTGTCCAACAAAACCCAAAGTTCAACGAGGACCATTCTATAATCAATTTGTCCATAAAATTCTTCAATGTAAACCAATCTAAGATTGAAACCCAAATATTTGAAGGATTTAGTCACATATTCTTCCAAGTCAAATCGTAACATTTATCTCCAAACAACATCAGTTGCTCCTAAAGTCTCGTATTTAAAAGTAATTAACCTAATAACATATCCTCCATGATAGGTTAATCATTTTCATAAATAACCCAAAATCAACATAATCATAATTCATAAAATCATATAACTAAAAAGAATCAGTCAAAATAACCAGGGACTTCACGTAGTCCAGTGGTAGGCGATAAATACTAGTCGCACTTTGGTTGTGGGTTCGATTCCCGTGGCTTTGTTCGACAGGACGGGTTGTCACACGGTCTGCGTGTTGTCCTTTTTCCAAAACTATATAATTCATAAAACATCCCCCAAAACGAGATAAAATCTTCAAAAATGATCATAACATATTTTAACCTCAAGTTTATCTCATTCCTTTCATTTTCCATCATGTCATATAGTAACCCATAATAACCTAAAAGGTAAGGATCATATAAACCCTAATGGTTACCTTAATAATTATTACCTGAATTTCCACATCGAGTTGGCCATCTCTTACATGATGCATTAGATAACTAACCAAGGTTGAAGTGGTTGATCATGACTCCTTGATAGTTGGTTGAGAACAACCATGAGATTCCTCATTGAATCCCCCATCTCATCCAGTCTCTTAATCAGAGAACCACCACAGTTTCCTTCAAACCCATTGTCACTTTGGTGCCTGATAGATCTAGCCATTTACTAAAACCAAAAAGGTCCATGTGAGTACATCAACATAACCATCATGTACTAATGAGGAAGATAAACACTAAGATATACTTACTCATTCACTTTATCTAAAACTAGAACTCTTTCTGAAATCCTAATCATTATGGTAATGTCACTTGTGCTTAGAGAATACCCTAACCTCTAAAGTTATCTAAACCGACCGTTGATACCAACTATAAGGCCCCAGCCTTTAACCATAATTAATATTGAGTTATTACAAGATTACACATTGAGGATCTTTTCAGGTTTAGAGTTTTAGAGAATTAGATCATGAAACTTGCATTACATTCCACATTTAAACAAAGTGGATACATAAAAGCCAGTATTCATTCTTCCCATCAACAGAAACATATTTAAAATAAAACATGGATTCTTTCTTGACACATCCTTGACACTATCATCACATCATGTACCCTTCCCTTGACCTGTGAAAAACACTTCAAAAACTTGGGATGAGCCTAAAAAGCTCAGTAAGGGATATAAAAATATGGAAAGGAAACATGAGTACATGTATACATAAGAATGAAATCATAAATTACCCATAAAACATAAGCATGTTAACATACCTCATAAAATCATGAATAAATCATAGAAATCATAATACATAAAAGGTAACTTGAGGCATTCATAACATTCTTACGTAGGGAGTAACACTCTTGGTTACGTTTTGGAATACCCATCACATTATATTCCCTAAATCTCTTCGGAGAAACCTTAACCTTTCACTCCTTCGCGTTACCCAATGCATTGGAGAGCTATATCGGGCTCACCCGCCCTTAGTTTATCATGGAACCACCCGTCTTCATAATAATTACCAAGAACCTCAACATAATCATATCACATAAAACATGCATAAAGGAAACATAACATTTCCACCTTTTTATCACAAGATATCAATACAACACATTGATATAAAAACATTATGAAAACCATTTTCAATACCAAAACAAAAGAAAAGAAAAACATGGTATTTATTTTTCTTTTAGATAAAAGGTATGTCTTGTAGAGGAAGTCGAAACTCAAATAATGGTCACGACGGTGGAGAAATCGTTGTCGCCGCATACGTATGACAAAAACATTCCCTTTTGTCGTTTAGTAAACGCTTCGTATAAAAAATATTCCTTTTAAATAAACGTAAAAGTAAAAGGGGTTTATACACCATATAAAAGAAGGTTGTGTATAAAATAAAATATGTCTCAATGAAAGGAGATTAAGACGAAGTCCCATACAAAGACGGTATCCTTGGTTTAAGGATAAATCAGTTACATAGTTATGTGTGACAAACGAATACACCAAATATAAGTGGATATTAATTGTAAAATAATCAAAGGTCATTCACACATATTCAAATTATGACATATTCAATAACTACATGTTGAACCCAAAGAAATTGAAATTGGGTTAAGAAGTTCCCTTGACAGCCTGACGGCGTCACATCAAAATGAGTTTATGAGAGATAAAAAGTGTATCTAATCACCTGGACATAATCTTTACATCAATAAGGATATATGAGAACATATCCCAACATAACAATATGTAAATTAAAAGACCCAACAGAAGAAGTCTTTTAAAAAGAGGAGGGTGAAAGGTTCCCTTACCAACTTGGGTATCTTTCAAAACATACACCCCATGAAAGAAGGAAAATACATCATTGATGTAAATACTCATAAATGAAAGTATATTACAAAAAGAGTAGAATAATTGGAAGTACATACACCACTCAAAGGAAATTGTGGAAAATGTAGCATAAATCTCACGGGAATAAAAGTGAGATGAAAAATCCCTTACAAAAAACTCGGCAGCCTAACAGCGCCACATAAAACTTATAAAAATGGATTGATGAGATCAAATAGGGTATCTCATCATATTAAAATGAAGTTTATAGAAATAGGAATATAAAAGAACATCCCCCAACATAACAAAGAGGAGCTTAAAATAAGTGACATACAGGATTGTACTTAAAAAGAAACAGAGAGGTTAGATCTCTTACGAAAATTCGGCAGCCCAACGGTGCCGCTCAAAACTCCCAAAATGGATTGATAAGAGAGAATAGGGTCTCTCATCATATGAACATAAAAATTAGAGTATGATTAATATAAAAGAACATCCCAATAACAAGAAATATGAGCTTTATATGGAATGGCATAAAAGAGTGTACTTTAAAATAAAGAGAGGAGTAAGATCCCTTACCTCAAGTCCAACTTGTCTTTTTCGTTTCTTTATATTCCTGAATAATAAACATTGGTCAATTAGTAATTTCATAATTACCTCATTTAGATATTATTATTCAGTTCATATCACATATTATAATGTTATAATAATTGTTTAATAATGTTAGTTCATATCAGACGTTTTTGCCGATGTTCGGTACATGGGACAAAAATGAACTTGTTTGAAAAAAGATTGCCCATGTAGTTATAAGTAAATAATTTCCAGAATAGTATTAATGATTAAAATAACATATCTATCCAGTAAATATTTATTTTATAATATTCCATATCATTTGGAGATAAAAAAAGAAAAGCACCGTTCATGGAGACGGTAGGCCGTACGTACGCATGAACGCTACTTTCATTTTTTTGTCATATTAATGGAATTAAAACAAAATGAGAGAGATATATGTATGTTATAATTCTAGAATGATATCTATAATTTAGATGTAATATATTACATATATATCCATTATAAATATGTACTTATAATATTACATAACATTTTGAGAAAAGAAATGAAATGTACCATTCATGGAGACGGTAAGCCGTATGTACGCATGAACGCTACTTCCATTTCTATTTCATATTTAATTGAATTAAAACATAATGATACATAATAGTATTTTAATTCCAGTATGGTATCATATATAATATCATTAAATATATCCTTTATACGTACCACATATGGTATTAATGAATCAAATCACTTTGAGGGGGCGGTAGTCCGCACTTCCTTAAATGAAGATATCACGTTTACCCATAATGGAAACCATAAAGGTACGCCATAAATGAAAAATACATAATCTTAAGTAAAACATAAACATATTAGATAGCATATATAAATATAGTTTCATCTTAATTTCCACATTTGAAGGTGTTAGAAGAATGTTGAACAATCATCGTTTCGGGAGGCAGAAATTCACCATCCACGAAACAGTATGTTCTTTAACCATTAGATGTAAGTGTGTGTAAGTGTTTCTAGAATCCTTCTTATAAAAACATCATAGTATATTGAAGATACTATATTTGTTACAAAATAAATTAATAAAAAGAGTTTAGGGGGTTGGAGAAGCAAAATAATACAAAAGGACACAAGTGAAGACATTACCTTAAAATCGGGTAACTCCATTTAGTTTGAGCTCAAAGGCTTCCTTGGGAAGACTTCTGCCCAAAGTGATGCTTCAAGGAGTAAGATAGGGAAGTGGAGAGACAACATTGGCAGGGTTTGGCCGAGTCAAAGGCTTTGGGAGTGTGGGTAAGGAGGTAGAGGTGGGGGCCTTTTATAAGAGGAGATGAAGGGTACTCTTGTAAAGTTACAAAATGTAACTTTATTTTCAAAAGCGTTTTAGATTTTAAAGATCCCAAATTGATGTATTTAGGGAATAAGGTGATAAGGGTTATAAATCCACTCATACAATAGGTTTTGGACATGTGTAGGTCTTAGATATTACATTATATTTCCATTTTATTTAAATTTTTAAATAATGAGGTCATCGCTGCATCATCATGATGTCATAAATAATTTAATTTATTTAATGTCTAAAAATTATAAAAAATATACTATGATGTAGTAAATCTTTTTAGATTTCCAATTACTATTTATAGTCAAAAATATGACTTTTATAACCCCATGTAAAATTTTTTTTAGTAAAACATCTCATGTTTGTGTCATTTTTACTTTATTATTAAATAAAAAGATATTAATGTCATTTCCCAACCAAAGTGGATCCATTGGGTCCCCAAGTTGACCCATGGATTTTCTTGGTCGTACATGACACATCCAATGAGGGTAGGACATGTGTCTAAGTCATTTCATTTTATTAAAACATTATTCTTACCATAAACTACACTAATTACCTCTAATCGCGATTAAAAACATAATAAGTTACTATTCACCAAAAAAATTATTTTAATCCCATTGAACCACATTTTACTTCTTAATGAAAACCATGTATGTCGGATTTTTGAAATTCAAAACACAAAGATGGAAAATTTTCATTTAAACGGAAAAATCAGTTTTTATAAGTACCACTTAGTGGTTTCACTATTCCTCAAAGATTGAAGTTTTTCAGAAAAAATCCCAAAAATCCAACCTAAGATATATTTGATATTCCGAATTCAAAAATGAAGTCTATTTTACAAAATTCAAAACATATAAGTCACATTAATTAATTTAATAATTAATTCCTGCTGTCAGAGCAAATTGCGTGTTTTTATGAAACAATAAGTATCAAAAGATTGACACTAGTTTAAGTCTGATTTCAAAGTGAAATTAATTCCAACGATAACTATTGTATTTAATGGTAAAAATATATTCTAATTTCACTTTAAAACCAATTCAAAAGATAATCTAATCATATAAATAAATTAGATTAAAAAGCGGTTTTGAATTAAAATACAACATTTTACACTATTCATTAAAAAATGAACTTTATCGGAAAGATACCAAAAATTTACACAAAGAAAATTTTGATGTCCCAATTATTAAGAAGAGTTTTATTTGGTCCAATAGAATGTAAAAGATGGAACAATACTATATTTAATAACGTTTTTACATCAAAAGGCGATAAGTGAACCTTTAGTGAAAACTAGGGCATATACGCCTAAAATTGAATTCTTTCCGTATTTTAAGCCTTTATATTTTATTGGATAAATGTAAAAACATTTAAAAACATATATAATCATATTTTAGTTATTTCTATCCATTCCTGCCAATACAATGGCTACATGATAACTACCATTTAAAATAATATTATTTTATTATTAGAGTGCAACGTAAGATTCCCAAGAAACTCGTTGTTGTGTGTTGCGTACGCCATCGAGCATAGCGTCCCCTTTAAAGTCATATTAATATTTTATTCACAAATATGGATAAATATTAAAATGTCCTATTCTTTATTTACCTGGGGTGTTATAGTTAACATAAAAATATCTTATTTAAATACACTTCTTGAAAACTTTTTTTTCGTTCATAACTATGAATTTTATTTAAAATTAAAATATTCTTGATATATGAATAGAATTTGGTAAAACATATTATATATTATTAGTTAGTATAAATTATATTATCTAATAATTTTAACATAATTTTTTTTCCATAATGAATTTTGAAAGAATTAAAAATCATTTACCGTGATTACTGTAACCACGAATTTACTAGGGCTTAAAAAATGATAGTGGTTAAAGTGAATTAAAAACATATATAAAATAAATTTTATATTAATATATATACCAAAAATTATTTTATTATTGATAATATTCCCTGTTTTTTCCTGGGTAAAGTGATAAATGTGGGTATATCATTTTCTTATGTGAAATTATAGGGGTTCGTGTCCCCTTAATTATAATGGACACTAATATTTTCTCTAATTGACACCGTAAAACCCTTTTTAATTTTCTAGTAACATCCCGAATACTGTGAATTATTAATTAATTATAACCTAGAGAACATTTTCTATTCAAAAAATCATCCTATGATTGATTTTACTGCTAAATAAATGAGGTTGTTCAAAAAAGATGAACCATTCATAACAAGGCTTTATAATATAGTTTAATCATCCACCTCTATCCAAATATCCTCCTTTTGGAATATATAATAACCCCATTAGCTACCTTATATTATAGGTTATTATGTTAATGGAATAACCTAATTTCATTTCCTCTTCTATAAAATGGGAATCAAAACCTACATTCATGTATTTGGTGGACTGCAACATCACGAATCGATGTTATTAATTTTCTATAATATCATATAATTTTTCTTAATGATGGATTTAATGTACATATATAATTTTTTAAACAAAATTACACTTCTGAAAAAATTATATCACCAACACAATTGTATTGTTAATTCTGTGGTTGAATACAATAATGTTTATAATATGTGCAAAAGACTACCACTTCACAAAGTGATAAGATTCATTTTCACAAATTCATTACATGGAATGTAATAAACATATATTTAATTAAAATATTTGATATTTATGAAATAATTATGATATTCATTAAGTATTTAATATTAGAAAAAATTAATACACCACATTATATCATATCCTTCCACACACTAAATAATGATAACATTGATTATACATACATGTGGACAACCGCCTCCACAATGTGACAAAATTATTTTTCATCACGAAATCAAATAAATAATATATATATAACTTTATTTTGATAAATAAAATGGTATTATTGATATTTTTATCATTTTTTAAGATAAAATAATACTCTGTTCCTTTCCATAATGACCATGGGAAAATGTAAATGTTACTCATGTGTGTATACAACCTACTTTCTCCATGATTGATATATAGTTCATTTTTCACAACAAAATTTGCTGATTGGTTTTATAATTAAAAACAGTGTAACCAAAATATAATTATTTCATGATTATCATTCTGAAAATGTTAAAATAATTTTCTCTGTAATGTAGTTATCTAGATTAATTTATTTTGAATCATAATCCAGATATTTCCAAAACATCTGATGTAAACATAGCTGGTTTTTTCATACATATCATGGTAATAAGTGAAATAAATGGAATAATAGACATTACGATGTTATTTAGGAGGGTAAATAATTACCTTATTTTTATTATTAATAATGATAAATAATGTACGTGATGTGTTACACTCAACGTATGTGACTTCATATCAATTTCCTTTTGTATACGCATATTTTGATGGTATACACTAGTATAATTTAGTATGGTGTATCCAAAGACCCTTCTACATGTTATATCATGAATTTATTTTTTTAATTAATTTTAAAATATTTTTTAAACGTTATAATTTCATGAGTATTATTATTCAAGTGTTGTTAATGTTTAATGGGATTCTCTTTTAAATAATATTTTTTAAAGGATTAATTTTCAAATGTTTTTATTCCATGTAAACATTGTTTTTAAATTTTTTTATTGATGTTATTTTATATAAATTAAAGGTATATATATGAAAATTTATATATATTTTAACATTAATTTATTGGTTTTTAAAATTAATATTTTTACAAAATGTAATGACCATACAAAAGAAAGAATATTTTTTAACATATATGGTGAAAACATTATTTCCTACCATCATAATCATTATTTTAGTTTTACGATCCTTTAAAATATTTTAGTGTTTGTTCAATTAAAAACCCCCTTTATTTCTTTATTAAAAATGGGTTATTTAAAGTAAGGTCATTTTAATATATAAAAGTAATTTAAATATGAGTTCAGTAGTGTTTATAAGAGTTTTATGATGAAACTTTTAATGCAGAAAACCTTATATTTCCTATAATTGAACTCGATAATTATAAATGAGGAACTGGTGAGCCTGATTTAACTTATATTATAGGATTATCCCCATTATAGTAATTGGTGAAAACTATTATATTTTATATGATGGTTACACCAAGATTGCGCAAGGTGGAATTGATATAGCTTATATGATGGGTACATAGAAAAATATTTATTAGCCTAATATAGATTATACATGATGATTTCTCCTATTTATTTAACTTCTCCCCCATTATTTTTGAAAAGTGTTTAAAATGAGTTATCAATGTTATTCTATATTATTCATAAATGGGTTTTATTTTCATTCAATGGATTTTAAATGATTTTATTGAGAAAAAGATTGTGTAATATTCTTATGTAAATGTTTTATTTCATACCCTACATAAATTTAAAGATAAAAATTAAATTCTTTTAGGTTTTCAATAGGATAAGATACCTCTCCCATTTATATCCCATAATGATGATTTTGTGTTCATACTTATTTTTAAATAATCTCTTAGGATGGGTAATAATCTAGAAAAATTCATATAAAATTTCATGAATATTTTTCCTAAAAACAAAAAATATATTTTTGAATTTTTATGTTGATAAAGATGGATAATTATTGATGTGTCTAATATTTTAAATATGGTTATGTTATGTTGGATTAATATCTTAATTTTATAAAACTATAAACCTAAATAATTGTTGGTAATTTAAGAAAGTGAATTCTTATATAATAAAAATAAAATAATTAATTTTTAAGTCCATGTCCAGACATTAATCACGGTCAGTATAATCTGGCTTTAATATGTGTATTTTCTAAATTTTAAGAAGTATTTCCATTTCAAGATCATATTTTTATCTCTCACCACAAGTTTTAATGAAAACATTAATTCACTTCTAAAGGGCCCATTATTTTGATTTCTATACATTTGGTTTTTTAAAAATAATTATGATATTATCTTTAAAATGATTTCTCATAAGTGGTTTTTTATTAGGATAATGTTATTTAATGTTTTGTAAAATATCTTTATCATGGATTAATTTCTATTTTTCACTTTAAAATATCTAACAGCATGCGAGTTATTTTTTAGTAATATCCATATAAATGGACATATGAAATACCTTATTTGTGTAATATAATATTATTATCGATCAATATATTCCCTAATTTTAGATTATGCTATAATATTTTTAAATTATGTGTGACAAACTTCTTTTTCCATGGGATCATTCTGATATGACGAATGATTGACTACAGATGTGTAAAATATAAAAGGATGATGATGGGTGGTGTTTTATATCACCATACAATATAATGGGTAAATTTTTCAAAATGATGAGATAAAGAAGAAAAATAATTAAATGATAAGATTAAATATTAAATGGAGTGGTTTCTTTGAATGATCACAAATTAATGGTTATGTAATCATGGATATAAACATAAATATAAGGGTGTGATTTCTTGGATATTCTCCAATTTTATGATCCTTTGTGATTTTTTTTATTCCAAATATATATTTTTATAATATTTTTCAATGTCATATTCCATATCAATTCCACATGACAATGATGTTTGTCTATGTCTATTTTTTATTTAAAACTGATTATACCCTCCTTTTACATGGTATATGCGGTTTTTATTGTGATTGCATATCCATATATCAATACTTATGGATAACTATAATTTTTTAATGTATATTTTGATAAGATATTTCTACCCTACTCATTATTTCTACTATTCTTATAATATAACATTATTTTACTTTTGATGAGTTTTCATATTATAAAACCATTTAGTTCTCCGTCTTTCTATATTTATATTCACTAGGTTATGAATATTTTTATTTCTTAGGAGAAGCATGTCAGGGTGTCTAGTCTTTCTTAATAGTGTATAAAATTTTACCGATATTATAAAATAATATTATTATGTATGTAGATCATCAGTACACAAAAACATAGAGTAAATGGAAATTTTTATTTATTAATATATGTAATTTTTATCTTATAGAAATAATGAAAAATAAAAAAAAATTATCATTGGTCATATCACTGGGTTTTAAAACGAATTTGTATGGTATGTTTTATTTTCATTTGACCTAGGTGTGTCAGTCAGGGGTTCCACAGTTGATATTAGATAAAAGATTACTAATTTTTTGGAATTTGTTAGTAATTTTTCGGGATTAAAAAATAAAAATAGTAATAAACAAATCTAAACTATAAAAATGTGATAAAAATTTTGATTTTCATTACTATTTTCATTATCTTGTTTTCATATAAATTACATTTTATATTCCAGAAAGTAATTTTTTTCAGTTATTTCTACAATAAATGTATCGGTAATCTCTATGGAAAAGGAAAGTTAATTATTAAATCATTATTCAATAAATGATTAAGGAGTGGGAAGAGGACTATAAACATGGAAGGACACTCCCATGGGTTTGATTTGGTTGATTATATTCACTTTATGAATCATTAAAATGGATTTAAATTTAGTTTCATGAAATACAAGGCAAGTCTAGCTAGAAGCAAAGCTTTTGAACTTTTATTAGAAAGAAAGAAAAAGGTACATAAGAGAGGCAGATGGGTTCAGTCAAAAAAATGCCCTCATCCACCAAAAACTTGTCTAGAGATTATAAAATGACATATCATTTCCATAATCTGAGTCACCAGCTATCTCCCACTCTGATTCAGACTTATCCAGAGTTAAGGTTTTCAAAATATTTGTATCCACCATCCTTGACACCATAGATAACGATTTTTTAGACATGTTTCTAGGAAGTTTCGAATAATCCTTGTGTGGTATCCTCTTTGAGGGAACAGTGGTGAACCCCTCACTAGCAGCACCCTTTGCATTGCCACTTAAAACTACATCCTTGTAAGAGGTCTGTCTTCCGCTACCCGAGACCCTAATCGGGGTACCCACATTCTCTTGTCCACCCTCAGAAACGTTCCCCCATTTATCAGGTAATTCAGAATCATGGAAAAGCTTCTGGATTTCCTGCTGGCAATCAAGATGTTGTTGCGCATCATTTTGCTTGGGGACATCAACCTGCAGGGAATCAGGGTCCACGACTGTAGTAACCTCTTGGACCAAATGAGTCATAGAGGGTCCACTATGGGCCTTCCATAGAGATACATAAATTAACAACCCTTTTCCAGTATCCGGCCCAACAGGAACATTGCGAACGGGATCGCTAAATGAATCACCATCATGCGTAGTAGATTTTGGCAACATCGAATACTTCCCGTTTGATTTCCTACGACATAGAGCTACTGAATGTCCTCTCTCCCCACATTCCCCACAAGAAACCTTCCTCTCTCATAACTCCAATGAGTGTCCAAATGGCCATACATTCATTACAGAAAAGAGTTTTTTTTCATACTCAACATCAATGTGAATATTGTTAGAAGGAGTGGAAACAGTTACCTTATCAATAAGAGTTGTGCTAAGATAAACCTCCACCAGCATCCTGGAAAAATAACCAAACAAAACATCGTTGGTCTCCTTGTCAAGCCGAATCAGAGTCCCAATTTCCATGCCAATATCATGCAAAATTTTCGGATGTCAGAGGACCCAATTGAGTCCATTAAGAAGAATCCATAACTGAGAAAAAGAATTTCTTGCGCGGGAGACATTAAAATCCAATGACCATTCATGTAAATGAAGCCATCCAGGTTTCAGAAAACAAGGATCCCATGCTCCACGCTCGAAGAATCAAATCATCATATGGAAACAGGCAGTGGAAAAATCCTCGACCAAGCGAAACACATTTCCAATTAGAGAAACCCCACAAAAGCAAGGTTCTACGGATCAAATTATCAAGCTTCCATGGTTGTGCACCTTTAGGAAGGAAAATTAGTGCAATCAATGATTTTTTTACAATTGACATCCCCTCATCAAGTGCTACAGAATTGGCTTCAACGTGAGCTAAGGAGCCATTGCGATAAATTTTACTGGGACCTGACTCATTCTACCACGCAAATGCGTAGGCTCCATCAAATTTCAACCCTGCATTTGAATTTTTCATCACATCATAAGAATAATTAGAACTAGGCAGAGCGTCACCGCGGGGCGGAACCAGATCGCGTAGAAATGCCTCATGGGGTGGAATCGGATCTCTGCGAAACACCTCACGGGGCGGAACCAGATCTCTATGCAACACCTCCACCAAAGCACCAGCAGCATCAACCTTCTCCCGAAATGATGAAATCCACAAATCTCCTCGGATCGCATCAGTCTTCAAGATCGTAGGAGATGGTTGTGATGCGTCCACAGATCCGGTGAAAGGCATCGAAGCCGCATGAACCCTAGCCGAAGAAATCAACTTCAGTACAGCCATACAGTTGCAAGCAACTCCCAATAGCTGAGGTTCGTGAGCTGACGTCAAGGAGGGAGCTGCCACCGCCACTCCACCGGGAGGAGAAAGGCGATTGAAGCCGAGGAAGAACGGGATCTCCAGGACCAAACTGAAACCCTAAAATCCATTGATTCGAAAGGGAGAGTTGTCTCCCACATCACGTAGCTCCATATCTCATGAAATAATATATACATTTTGATGTGAATAATCAATTTCGAAATTCATCATGGATAACATAAGTTTTACAAAGAGAGTTATATGATAAAACATGTGTGACATATATTAATTAATTGTTTAATAGTTTCTAATTATTGTTTTATTGTCACATACATGACATATGTTAAAGGTAAATTTCATTTAATTTAGTTTCTAGCTTTGTTTTGGGGGTTTAAAAAGAATTTTTTGGAGGAAACGGTGTGTTTTCATTATTTGGGCCAAACTGTGAGCTCATTTATAGATTTAAAATCCAATATTTTTTCTTTTATAACACTTTCATTTTTAAATTTTATTCACCCATTCAACTTTAAACACGGCCTCCCTTGACCTATTAACACCACCATATCAATTTGGACCCTTTATTAGTCCATAATCTTGGTGGATTTGAGTTTTTTTAAGGAAATTGTCCATCTTGGAAGCCCATTTATAGTTTTTTAAAATAACTGTTTAATTAATATATTATTCAATTTTTATGTTTTTTGGGTGATTCTATGTCTCACCCACAACCACTAAAACTAGTTGGGCCCCCATTATTTTTACACCCTCTTTGAAACTCATATGCAACATGAATTAGGGAAGAACTTCTTAGGCTTTCGCAAATCGTCTAAATTTTAAAATGATACTTCTTTCCTTCGTAAATACACAAAATTTTAATCTTTTTCCCCATTTAGTTATCACAAGTCGTTCTCATCCTTATTCTAACCTCAGTTACATTTTTGGCAGTTTGGAATTCAGCTACTGGTGTATTTGGGGAGATTTCATTAAGATTCTTCAAGTAAGTGGGCCTCATTCCTTCTTCTTTCAATTTTCTTACAGTTTCTTCCATTTTCGTATGGTTTCATCCCTTATTAAAGAAGTTACGTGTTTATAGAAATTGTGGATTCGAACCTAGAGTTTTATCATGGGTTTCTTGTTCTATTCTTGTGGTTTTAGGATTGATCTAATTCCATTTTGGTGCAACGATGGTGCATTTGAACTTTAAAACAATGATTCAAGGGGTTTGACACTTGTGGTAGGTGATTCCATGGGTAATAAATTCTAGATGAGTTTAGGTTTTCATAACTTATATTTTTAGAATACATCTCCTTCATTATTCTTACTGAGAAATCTAGTTTTGGTGACAATTTTATGTAAATTATTTTTAGGTGCCAATTTGGTGTCAAATTGAGTGTTTTACATGTATATTTTATGTCATGACATGTGTTTCTGTTTTATAACTTAGTTAATGGGTTTATAGAAATTTTTTTGGTGCTGAAATTTATTTTTTTATAACTATGGGTATGCAGATGTTGTTCAATAAACGGTTTTTAAGGAATTTTGTGTGCAAGACATTGTTAAATTTTGTGAAGTTATTTTATTGAAATTATAATTATTTTATTGAGTGGAGTAATTGGTGAAAATATTGTGTGGCTAATGTCTTGAGTTTATTATTACAATAACTGATGTGTTTATGTGATAATGTCTTTTTCTATCATGAGATAATGGTTTGAGCATAAAGGGGTAAGACAGGGTATTATGAGTGATGATATGTACTAGTACGCTAGTAATTTGGAGTGGTTTTTCCATTCTTTCACTGGGAAATATGAAAAACGAAAACAGTAAAAATACTATATGGATGATGATTTTAGACCACTTGGTTATTGGTATGTTCCTTGCTAATGGATCTGGTAAGATAACATATTTTTCTATGGTTACTTTACAACAAGGTACGAGATACATGGGGCCCAAGACTAACTAGTGGCTAGGGGTGTTCCTTAAATTAGTGCCCATTGAATCCTTTTTTAAATTATCCTTGGATTATTGGGGGTTTTTCTATAAAATATTGTAGCTTAAATGTTTTACTTGAATGCTCTCACTTATGGAAAATTCAATTTGAAAACTCCTTATATTCAAAAGTTTTGTTCTTCGGAAATTATTTCCACCACTTCCTATTTTTCAATAATGGCATGATTTTTATCTTGTATTATTTAATATATATAATATATTTGTGGTATATGATTTGAAATAGTCTAACACCATAATTTCAATCCTTGCGTTTATGTAAACTTGATCATGTTTGACATAGGAAAAGGCCAGGCCATGGGTGACGGAGGTTTGGGTTGTTAGTTCACTTCCATGTTGCAGCATTGTGGAGATAGCTTATGGGTGATGAACCCTTGTCATGTGGAGTAAATGGGGATTCTTTTATGCTATTATTATGTGTTTTTGGACCTGTTGTCATAGTATTGAACCAATTTATTCAGTTGTAGATTTTGTTTAAGTCTTGTTGAGCCTGAATTTTCAAATTCATTTTTTCTATTGTTTTTTATGTTTTATGTATCCTTACTCAGTTAAATCATTCTTGAACCAAAATATATGATTCTCAGTCACTATTCCCATCCCATGGGTATGGGTAATTCCGTATGGGATTTGTAATGAGCTATGTTAGCTACCGGTTTTGACGGAGAGCAGATTTGGTTCTTGGAAAAATGGTATCAGATTATGTTAATATTTTGGGTTATATTAGTATTTTGGGAGAGTCTAGAAAGACAAGAGATAGAACTTTTAGGACGTGGAGTTTTGTTCACGAGTAGGGTTCTTGGCCCTCACCTCTCTTGGAAGACTGTGAGTCACCATGGGACATTGGAATTGTTTTTTTGACATCACTTTCTCGTGAGACCAGTGGTCTGCAAACTAGATGTGGACATCGGGCGGGGGTGGGTAGTTGTTTTTTATCATTGTAATGTGTTTGGATTATTTATATTTTATTATGATAAAGAATATGAAACTGGTCCTAGGAAGTAAAAGGCCTAAAAATTCTTGAAAAATAAGCCACCTACTTTCAGAGTTTTCATAGAACCCTAGGAAGCAGAGGAATGACTCGAAAAGATCAACTGCATGTTCAAGTTCTAGGACACCCATGTGGAATTCAGGGTGATGTGTGCCTTTTTTCTATTGGTGGGTCCATACCGCTGGTGGTGGAAATAGATACTTCAAAATTAGAAGAATGAGCATATGCTCTAGGGATATTTCAAGGCCCTCTTCAATCAATAATACTGCCATAAAGTCTTCGAATATTCTTGTTCTTGAGAGTTCATGAATCTTGTTCAGGGGGATATTTCTATGATGGAGTATGCCAACCATTTCACTTAGAAGGATCTATAAGCTCTTGAAATCATTTATAATGAGAAAGTGAAGGCCTAGTGGATTTAGAATTGCTTTTAACTAGAGATATATTCCTAGGTTCTATTTTTTAAGTAGAGGACCTATGTTAAGTTGGTTGGCGTGGAGTGTATAGTGTAAATTGAACTAAAATGGAGGGCTTCTTTTCCTAGGACAGTATCAGTAATGGGAATTTTAAGATCTTCAGAAAAGAAAAAGGAAGCGGGGGGATCATGGGAAGAAGGGAGGTGGTTGTTCAGGCCACTCTTCAATGAAGCTTTCATTTCTGGTTTCTGAGGTGAGATATGTCATGTTCCCACAATGTGGGAGGTCAGGGAACATCTTACCAGCATTCACATTTCATCTGAAGCCTTGTTATCAATGTGGAGGTAGGGGTCACTTGCAGCACTTTTGTAGGGAATCACATCCACTTCAGAGTGCGGCAGGGGAAGTGGCTTCAAGAGGAGTTTCAACTTGGTCAGAGGCATCGAGGATGGGAGGATCTCGACTTATTGTCTGTGCTGGTGGGGTTGGGTTATCTTCTGAGAAGATCAAGTTTAGGGAAAAACCACAAACTAGCAGTCATCCTTAGGCAGAGACCATATATCTCCTTGCTGTGGATCAGACACTAGCAGGATTAGAGGTGTGATTATGGACAGTTCTTGGTACTGTTTTGATTTCATCTTCTAGAGCTTCTAATATTTTTTATAATGTTGCCTATGTTTCATTCATTTCTGTACATTTTGTGGACACACATAATTTTCCAATCGAGTATTTGTCTTTTTCGATGGAGTTTGTGATGCCACTTGGAATGAATGAGTAGGGTGTTAGGTGCCCATCATGTATGCTTTCCGTGTCATTTTTTGAGATTGAGTGGGACCTCTTTGTCTTATATATATATATATATCTCTATTTGTTTCAATACTTGTAATGGATTTTCTAGTACCCTTCTAGTTGAACGTCTATTGTGATAGGTAGCAAGTGAGTTTCACGGCTCCTGATGGGAGCCAACAGGTTTTTCAGGGGAATGAGATCCTCATATGAGTCAAGCATGACCTCCACTCCCAGAGTTGGGAGATGTTGTTTTTCAATTCTCATCGCTAGCGATAGAGCATGATGGTCATTTTTCTAACTATGGACTACCTCAAGTCTTTTATGTGTTTCGAGAGGTATTTCTTGATGATTTTTCTGGTTTCCCCTAGAGAAGGATGTGGAGTTCTTGATTGATATCTGCTCGAGAACACATCAGATATCTCTTACCTCATATCGCATGCGTCCAACCGAGATGAGGGAATTTAAGATAAATCTATAGGAACTAGAATCCAATGGATTCATATGACCAAATATCTTTCCTTGGGCCGCTCTTATGTTTTTTAGGAAAATGGCTGATGGATCCCTCCAGTTGTACAATGACTACCGGAAGTGGAATATGTTAACAATCTAGAACAATGATCCCTTTCCCCAAATAGATGAATTTTTTGATTAGTTAAAGGGGAAAAGGTGGTTTTCAAGAATAGACATGCATTTCGAATATCATCTACTCAGGGTGAAAGAGCCAGATATTCTCAAGACAACCTTCTGAAGTAGGTATAACCAGTTCTAGTATTTGGTCATGCCCTTCAGACAGACCAATGCTCCAGCGGTATTTATGGAACTACAGAATAGTGAGTTTCATTAATATCTTGATATTGTTTTCGTGGTATTTATGGATTTAATATTATTTTATTCAGGATCCCAGGAGGAACATGAGCATCACTTGCGGATCGTTCTGGGGACCTTACGAGAGCATCGCATTTATGAATTTTTTTCCAAATTATCTTTTTGGATTAGGGAAGTGAAATATATTTGGAATGTGATCTCAGAGTAGGTGGTTTTAATGGATGCTGAGAAGATCAGTGCAGTTATGTCATGGGAGAAGCCAAAGAATGTGTTCAAGATCAAGAATTTCCTTCTCCTTGATGGTTATTATAAGAAGTTTTTTTGGGAATTCACTCATCTTTCTTCTCGTATGATCGTACCCACTTGTATAGGAGTGATGTTTTTATGGGCCCCAGAATGTTAGGAATCCTTTGAGTAAATGAAGAGTAAGTTTTCTACCGACCCTGTTCTTATTTTGTCGAGGCTAGAAAGGGGTATGCGGTGTATTGGGAAACATCAGGTACGGTTCATGGGTGCATGCTTATGCTGGGTTATCACATGGTGGTGTATTTATCTTTCCAACTATGACCACATGAAAAGAATTACTCTACACAAAACATAGAGTTAGCATCTATGTTTCCCACAATGAAGAAATGGTGTCACTACATCTTTGTGGAGAAGTTTGTAAACTACTCTGATCACAAAAGCATGGCCTATATCTTCTTGCATAAGGACCTCAACCTGAGTTAGCGTCATTGGATCGACTACTTGCAGGGGGGTCAACATTGGAATTGTCTATACCCCAGGCCGGGGTAATTTGATTGTTGATGTGTTATGTAGAATATTCACAGCGTAGGCTTTGAAGAAGTCCAGTGATGAGTGGACATTGATGGCACTCTTTTCTCAGATTCATGTGGAGGCCTTGGAGAAAAAAGGTGGTGTGTTCTTGGTAATCATTAAGTTGAATCTATTTCTGGTGGAGCTAATTCAGTGAGAACATCATAACGATGGAATTTTTCATCAGTTGAAGCATTTTATTCATGGTGGGGAGACTTCTTAGTATTGGTCATTGTCTCTTGAGGGAATCCTATGCTTCAAAATAAATTCCGTAGTGTCATTATCTCTGCAGAAGGTGGTGATGCAGGATAGCCACCCGTATTAGTGGGTTATCCATCCGAGTTCCACCAAGATGTTTTATGATGTCCACTGTCAGTTGAAGTTCCTAGATCAATGTGAATCACTGAGAGGGGGAGGGGATGAATCAGTGATCCCTTTAAATCTTTTTACTAATTTATTCTTCTTAATTAAACCTCTATAGCTGGTTAATTCCTCGATCCACTCTTCTTGTGTCTCTCATCCTTACCTTGAATGATGCAAAAATTGTAAAGGCACTAAACACAAGGATATACAAGGTTTGGTTCAAAGACATACTCCTTGTTGTGTTGGTCACTCACCCCAACACTGATTCCTAACTATAATTTGGTTAGTAATTACAATGGTTTATATAGAGTCCCATTGTATCTCTCCTAAGTCCCACTAGAGGTTCTTTATATAGCATCACATATTGTTACCAGAGACACATTGGCATGCTTCAGAGTCCCACCTAAGAATTCTTCTGCCCCTGAATCTCAGAAGGATCTTTTATCTCCTGATCCACACGAGCAACATCCTTCTTTAACTTCTTCATTGATTCAATTTATATGATCCTATAATCTCTTCACATAGGCTTTCTAAATCAATCTTACATGTGATTATCTTAAAGGATCTTCAAAAAACTTTGGTAAGGTCTATTTTCCTTGCTCAAAAATTCTGATCACTTCAGTTGATCAGTCCACAGCTCAATAATGATCAGGTAATTCTTTCATTTTCTGATAAATACCGGGCCTCACTGAGATGTATGCCAATGGTGCACACAAAATCTTCAAGAATATTAATAATCAAGAGTGATATTTCATAATATCAACACTATTTACCTCCATGGATTCTCAATTTTCGAACACTCAGATAAAATATCTTCTTTACTCTATCTGGAATCAGTCTCAAAACTCATCTACTTCATGCATGGATTTCATGGGATCCAATACCTCTTGTATATTGATATCTCAGTTTCATTCTTCCTTAGTGAAATATCTAAATTCACTAAAACTTCTACTTGTTTTCATGGAAATAATCACATAAACTAACGTGATTATTCAAACACTAAGGATCAGCTCACATGGAATCATCTGAATTGACACACATGCATGTGATTATGCATAATTTTATACATTTATGATAGGTAGTATGTAAACCCAAACACTCCCAAGTTTTTTGTATTAATTTATTAGGTTTAGGATCATGAACTATCTTCTTTCTCAATATACAGAAAAACTTTTGATTCTTTCTTTATGTGTTCATGTGCATGGATGCATGAATAAATGAATGCATGTACAATTCTTTTCTTTTTCTTTTGTGAAAACCCAAATAGGTGTAGTCTTTTGAACCAATAGAATTCCTCATTCTTTTTCACTTTTTCTTCATTTGTTTTGGTACTTTGAATACCAACACACTTAATATTTTAATTGGACTGTAATGTGGGTTATGTAGGTGAATGTATTACTATATGGGTGAAAATTGCTATCTCTTCCTTATCATGTTCTCATTCTCACTCTTATCATGCACAAGGTTTAGGTGACTTTAAGTTGTATGTGTGTTCTTCTTAAAAACTGAATGATTGTATCGATTTGGATGGTTTCTCATCCTTTCTTCACATGCATAGGCACTATCTAAAAATATTATCAAAGACTATCCCTCATGCATGTGTTTTTTTGGGAGAACACTAGGACTCGTGTTATTCTTCTTCATGCAAAAAAGTAAGCATTTGTTACCTCTCTTTCAAAGCTTGGGTGCACGATAGATTCCTTCACACAACCTAAGAGGTTTTGGGTTCAATCTTTGCATGAGAAAAACAAGGTTGCATGTGCACTAGTTGTTTTATCCGCAGGCTCTCCTCACAAACACAGAACGAGGGTTTAAGGAACCTATCGTGTGCTTGTGGTAACTTCCTACAAGGGATGTGAGTTATTTCAAAAACCAATTGGTTCACAGTTATTCCCCTAAAACAAGGTGTAAACATAAATCTTTCATGCAAGTGATGCCTGGATTTCCTTCATGTACCAGGGCTGCACAAGAACTCTCCTCGCGTAGCAAGGCAGCGCGTTACTCCTTTATGAAGTTATCTATTTCCCAGAGAAATGAGGGAAATCTGTCAATGTTTTCAACAACTGTGCCTCAGTCAAGGGTTCTGTATTTTTAGGTGAGGAATATTTTTTCCATGTTTTCAAAACTCATGAGATATGATTAGAGTTTCAAATCATTAAAGGTTCGAGATCATCGGTATTGAAAACATCAAACGCATGTTAAGAGATATTCTTAAATATCAGTTATTTACTTTTTAAACCACTAACATATTCATTGTATCATGATCCTCAGGTGCATGCATTTAATAATGTAGGAAGATAATTTCCACAAAGGCTTCAAGAATTTTATCATGGCCTCTCAGCTTTATTTTCTTTGGCCTCGTTTGAATTCTTCATCTCAATGCATGAATACAACTTTTAATGCATTCATGTACTCAGTTATTTTGAATGATCATCATGTACTAAATTTTATCTCTAATGATGGATGGGTGATCAATCTCATTGGATCGGTAGTAGTGATGGAGAGCAGTGGCATCAGGTGGCCCTCCATGTGGTCTGAGGTTAAAGATGATGCCACGACCGATGGATGAGATCAGATCGACCACTGACAATCAAGATTTTATGGTGTGGTGTGTATGTTGCGTGCGGTTGAGATCTCGAGTGTGATTAGAGGGAAAGTATAGATTACATCCACATTTTTAAATATCATCCCACATCGAACCCCCCACAGTTTTCTCACGGTTTAAATAGAAATCTGCAGCAGCCGATGCATAGAATTTTACCCTCTCCTCACGATATCGCCTCATACTGTGTTCACCCTGCGGGTGCGCTATTAGGGCCCACTCTGCTCCTTAGGCGTGCACCTATCTCCCATGTTGCATGGGTTCATCAGAGTACAGCACATCTGGGCTTATACACGGCCACATACACCTCTTCTGAGTTGGCTTCGAGGCCTTCCCCATGGGCATGGTAGACCCTCAGGTCCCGCATATGCCTTGGGTGAGGGGTTCATCTGGCCTTCAAGACTAACCCTAATTCTTTGGTAAATCCATAAACTAAAAAGATAGTATAAAACCCAACGATGAATTAATCCTTAAAATTCCTATCAATCCCTTTTCATTCAAATCCCATGTATTCTTCCTTTCTTCTTCTTCATCTTCAGGAATCATCAATTCCATTCTTTTTAGATCATAAATTCCAAATGATCATCAATATTTTGTTTTGATCCAATAATTAATGATGCATAGATCAATTATTCGTGCCTCTTGCATGCAATAGTTCTCCTTGTTTTTAGGGTTGTGTTTTCTATTAAAACATATCTTCTTCATTGAGGATCAGCACAAATTGTAACAGCCCGAGATTTTATGAAAAATAATCCTTTTATTTTTATTAATGTCTTGTGTTGTACGCTACACCAAAAGGAGCTTTCACAACACGCATCCTTGACTTGCCTTGCATTACACGCATTCGCAACCTTCCTCGGTAGCGTATGTAGTACGCAATACTGAGTTTCACGAAACAACGATATGCTATTAAAATATTATTAAAACTAGCCGTTATGAATAGTAATAACCACTTTTTAAATTTTAGAAATTTTAGCTCTCAAAATGGAATTCATTTTTGGATTAGGAGTATCGAATTTAGCCTAAGGTAAAATTGTGGTACTTTTCGGATAACTTTCATATTCTGATGAATAGTGAAAATTACTAAATTATAATTAAAAATAACTTTTTTAATCGAAATAATTAATAGTGATAAATTATTAATTTGAGTGGTTTTAAAGTATATTTAGAATATATTATTACAATTTAATACAATGTTGGACATTGGATGTAATTTCACATTTAAACCAGTTATAAACAAGTGTCAATCTTTTGATAGTTATTATCTCTTAAAAACACGTTATTTGTTGTGACAACGGAAATTAATTATAAAATTAATTAATGCAACTTATATGTTGGGAATTCTGTAAAATAGAAATCATTTTTGAATTCGGAATATCAATTATAGCCTAGGGTGAAATTTTGGTACTTTTCTGAAAACTTTCAATTTTTGATGAATAGTGAAACCACTAAGTGGTAGGTTAAAAACAGAATTTTGCATAAAACTTAATTTTACCGCTTCTGTGAATGGAATTTCGAAAATCCGACAGACACGGTTAATATCAAGGACTATAATGTTGTTTAATGGGATGAAAATAATTTTTGGTGAATAGTAACTTTTTACTTTTTTTTACCACGGTTAATAGTAAATAGGGTAACTAAGGGTAAATATGATATTACTATTACCCTAACACATGTCCTAATTATATTGGATAAGTGTAATTCGACCAAAAACAACCTTATGAATATAATATGACCATTTAGGTCCACTTGGATTAGATTATGACATTTAATATTATTTTATTTAATGAATAGTTAAAATAGTTAAAATCAATGTTTAATAACTAAAACATTTTTAATATGGGGTTATACATAAGATAAATTCGACTATAAATATTCATTAAAAATATAAAAAGATTTCCTACATAATGATATTTTATTTATAATTTTTAGACTTTAAATAAATTAATTTATTTATGACACAATGATGATGCAGTAATTAGCCTTTTAAGGAAATGTTAACATAATTGATGTTATAAATGCTCAAATAAATGTAATTTGAGACTTTTTATTAATTCCACTAATTTTCTAGGTCACTATGATATATTAGTGCTGATTTAATAAACTTTGTTCGAACATATAATTCTGTTATGACTTTCACAAAAATCATATATCAAATAGTGTCAAAATTGACACAAAATAGTTTTTAAATCAAATATTATATTATTAATTGTTATTTTATTCCTAAAAATCTAAGGTTCGGCCAAATGACATAGATAAAGATATATATATTAATAATAAACAATTTGGGGTTCTTTTGGCATGTTATAGTAAGTGTTTTAACCATATAGTGAAAGAAAAAAAAAGACACGGTAAAGGTTAAATTATTTAACTCAGAGTTAAATCTAATTGATAAGGTTAAAATAATACCCTAAACTTGTCTAAATCCTATTGGTTGATAGGATTTCGACCCATCCCCTCTTTAGCTTCGAAATAAGACCCTTTGGAACCATTATAAACCGATTTTGACTTTAATATAAAATAATATTTTGAGATATTCCTAAGGTGCCCCTCTCCTCCCTTATAAAAGGGCACCTCCTCCCCCTCCTCCTCACACCAATTTGAGCACTCAAGCTCGGACAACCCCTACCAAAATCTCTTATCCACTTCCCTAGAAACATCCTAGAGGTTCTGGTCTTCCTCAAAGACCAATTTTAGTGCCCTAAGAGGAGGTCTCAAAGAGGCGCTCCAAAGAAGAGCAGGTTCGGACACATACGAAGCAAATCGGACCTAAGGTAAGGGAAATATCACAATCTCATTTTTATCCGAGATTGTTTATTCTTATGTATTTATTGGGGTGTATTTTATCATCCACATCCATGTTCCCTCAATATGTAATATTGTTTCCATCCACTTACACTAGTTTAAATCAAATTGTACCCATCGGTGAGTTTTTATTAAAGAATATGAAAGGAATCTTTTGTCGTTTTTTCGTATGAGGTACTTTTTGACTTTTCTGAACAAAGTACGAAGAATTTTTTTTAACTTATAAGGTATGAATGGATTTCTAAAACATTATTTCCAAGAAGCTTCCTTTACATGTATTCAAGTTTATTTTTAATCAACTTCTTTTAGTTTAAAATTGTATGACATGTTAAGAAAGGAAAAGTGTTTTTGAAGTAGAAAGGATATATTCCTCAAGAATGAAGTTCAAGTATTTTATCAAAATTATTTTCCATCTAAGATAATAAAAAGGTTCTGTTTTTATCCCTATTATTACATGGATTTTATTATGTTGTGATGGAAATATTTTTTATGAATTCCTTTATCATATATGAATTGTTTTATGATGTCATGTTGTTTAAGAATCCCATTTTTATTACATGGGTTACGCTATGATGTATGGTTTATGATTATGTGGCACACATAAGAAAGGATTCATTATAAGATGGGTGGGACCTATATATCCCTCCAATTCATTGGGTAAAGATCTTATATCTCATGAGATGGACATGGCTGGAACGGTAGGTTATACTGGTTCAGTGAAACAGGACTGGAATGAGGGTGACTCGGTTCAGAAAGGGACTTTGTCCACTAAGATAGTCTTTGCAATGAGTCATGACTAACAAGAAATGATTTTCCATGATTATGTGTGCATGCCACAAAGTTTCATGTTTCATGTTACGATTATGGGGATCTCATTTTCACTTCTATGATTTGTTCCATGTTATGAAATTATGCTCTCTTTTGTAGGTTAATATTTCCAAAATGTTATGTTCTTATGAATATGATGTGATTGTTATTTCTTTTGTTTACCCTTACTGAGCATTTGATATCACCCTTTTATGTTTTCTTATCCCCAGGATATAAAGAAAGGTTTTAGGTATAAAAAAAAATAAGATCTTTATGGGAGATGTTGAAGATCTTTCACCAGGATTAGAAGATTATATTCCGAGTTTCCAAAGACACTAAACTATTACGATCCTTGTGTGTGTGTTTTTGTTATGTACTAAGTATTCCGCAAATGTAATGTAATGTCAATGTACGTCAAGCTTCGGGTCTCTACAGTTGGTATCAGAGGCAAAGGAGGTAGGAATGTATCCGATCCTTGGGAACTCTCACATGTGAACGTTGGACGAAGCATGGCTCTCCGCCCAAGGGCTTCATGCGGAAATGGCTGCCACTGGGGATGGTGGTGTGTCCCGCCCAGGCGGTGTAGCCGCCCATGGAGTGCCCTGATAGGTATCAATTATAGTCCACTGGAAGTAATTCCAGACCGCTACAGTTGGTATCAGAGGAAAGGTTTAGTCAACCTTTGGAAACTAGGATGCGAGAACTTTAGTGAGATCTCTAGACATATTTATAAGGTATGTCTAGGGATGTCCCTAAGGATAAGTATACGTACAGGATACAGTCCTAGAACTACGGTAACGATCATAGAATTTAACCTAAGATGTTAGATATCGAGGATACTCCGCCTTAATTATGTTGTTCTCCCTAGCATGATTTTTTCCTCTCACACTATTCTTTTTTTGGGTTTTAGAAAATGGCTGGAAACAAGATGTTTCACGATAATGGAGGATATGATGGACAATGGAATGATATTCTTCATAATGAAATGGGATTTGGAAGTCCAAACATCATTATTATGCCGAATCAGCAATCTCATAATATGATCAATAAAGTAAAATTTGGTAAGTTTCCTGACTCGGCTAATAAGAGAAAGATGGAGTTTCATGATGATCATAGAGGAAAGAAAGTTCAATTTCCCCTATGTAAATCATGTGGGAAGAGGCATCAAGGAGAATGTTTCAAAGGAACTGGAAGATGTTTTGGGTGTGGAAAAGAAGGACACAAATCCAGTAAGTGCAAAGGAAAAAGTTCAGTTAACACCAGGGATGAGGATAATGGTATTGCTATGACATCAATAATGGTTAAATGTTTTAAATGTGGAATGTACGAGCATTATGTAAACCAATTCCCAAAGGGAAAGTCTCATGAAGAGAATCAGTATGGTCGTATGGGTAGTATTTATGTTGATGATGATGATGAGACTACAAATGATATGTGAGATGAAAGAATTTTTGAAGCTCGGTCAATGGTTTAAGAATGTAGTGGAATGATTACATGTTTATCATGTGTAATGTTGTATAAGAAATCTCATGGTACTATGGAATAAAGAGACATCTAAGGATTGTTATACTGTTATCTTTCCTTGAGTTATGAAAGTGTATGATTAATGGTACCACTATCCACGAAAGGTTATTCAGATATTTTTGGAATTTAGATGATATGCGCATAATGAAGGAATAATAAGATAATGATGTGTTTGATTGTATTCATGAGCTCATGACTGATATAAGAAGAAGGTTATATCATGGTTTGAGTATATAGAATTTTTGGATTTTGGTATGTGGAATGAGTTAACTTTTAAATGCATTCATGTTTTCACTAACGTTCAATGGGTATTCAAGAGAATACATGATTAAGGCCTTTGAATGTTTGGAAGGTGACCAAAAAGACATATCTTATGATATATGGGGATTAACGACAGTATTAAATCTCTGGTAATCGTTTTCACTATGTTATGAGAGTGGACTGCAGTATTATGGATAAGCCTAAAGATTAAAATGGATTATGTTGGACATAAGTGAGTATTGTTTAAGGATAAAAGTTTTTTTTCGATATTATTGATGGGATGTTATAGTAATGTAGTTTTAGAAAAAGGACAACCTGCAGGACGGGCGACAGCCCATCGCTTCGGACAAGGCTGTGGGAATCGAACCCACAACCGAAGTGCGACTGGCCTTTATCGCCAACCACTGGCCTACAGGAAGTCCCTGTTTAGTAGAAACTAGTTTTATTATATTAAGCAGTATGATATATGAAGTATAAGTCCATTTTAGGAACCATATATGATTAATCTCACTATAGATCGACTTATGTATATAATTTTTGCTAACCTTTTGTTTGAGACAGATGGAATGACCCGTCATTCTATCACATGATCTGCTAACACTTCACGAATAACAAATTCAACTTCATTTATTTAAGAGATGAAGTGGAAATTGTTCAAGGCACAAACAATAGTGCGACTGTACCAAAATAAAGTAAGTATTTATTCTAATTCAAATTCTTCAACTTTAGGGAAATGATCTTGAAAACCAAAAAATGTTGTCCTAGTGATCTTATATCTGATTAATCGGATGGTACCTTATATCGTCACAAATTTATGGATTTGTGATTGTTGGCTTTTCCATAGCCATGTTCTCTACCACTCTCCATCAGAACATGATGGTTAGATTTCTCTTCCATATCCATATTTTCACCTATGTGGAAACCCAGTGATTAGTTTATTTGGGTAACCGTTATGTTTCATACTTTTGTTTTTAAAGATTGGTTTTGATATTCCTTTTTACGATGTGGGTTTCTATTAAAGAAACTTTCTAATAGTAAATCATTTATAACCACGACGAATTTCGAGGGCGAAATTCATTTTAAGGGGGGTAGAATGTAACAGCCTGAGATTTTATGAAAAATAATCCTTTAAATTTTATTAATGTCTTGTGTTGTACGCTACACCAAAAGGAGCTTTCACAACCCGCATCCTTGACTTGCCTTGCATTACACGCATTCGCAACCTTCCTCGATAGCGTGTGTAGTACGCAATACTGAGTTTCACGAAACAACGATATGCTATTAAAATATTATTAAAACTAGCCATTATGAATAGTAATAACCACTTTTTAAATTTTAGAAATTTTAACTCTGAAAATGGAATTCATTTTTGGATTAGGAGTATCGAATTTAGCCTAAGGTGAAATTTTGGTACTTTTCGGATAACTTTCATATTCTGATGAATAGTGAAAATTACTAAATTATAATTAAAAACAACTTTTTTAATCGAAATAATTAATAGTGATAAATTATTAATTTGAGTGGTTTTAAAGTATATTTAGAATATATTTTTACAATGTAATACAATGTTGGACATTGGATGTAATTTCACATTTAAACCAGTTATAAACAAGTGTCAATCTTTTGATAGTTATTATCTCTTAAAAACACGCTATTTGTTGTGACAGCGGAAATTAATTATAAAATTAATTAATGAAAATTATATGTTGGGAATTTTGTAAAATAGAAATCATTTTTGAATTCGGAATATCAATTATAGCCTAGGGTGAAATTTTGGTACTTTTCTGAAAACTTTCAATTTTTGATGAATAGTGAAACCACTAAGTGGTAGGTTAAAAACTGAATTTTGCATAAAACTTAATTTTACCGCTTCTGTGAATGAAATTTTGAAAATACGACAGACACGGTTAATATAAAGGACTAAAATGTGGTTCAATGAGATGAAAATAATTTTTGGTGAATACTAACTGTTTAATTTTTTTTACCACGGTTAAAAGTAAATAGGGTAACTAAGGGTAAATATGATATTACTATTACCCTAACACATGTCCTAATTCTATTGGATAAGTGTAATTCGACCAAAAACAACCTTATGAATATAATATGACCATTTAGGTCCACTTGGATTAGATTATGACATTTAATATTATTTTATTTAATGAATAGTTAAAATAGTTAAAATCAAAGTTTAATAAATAAAAGATTTTTAATATGGGGTTATACATAATATAAATTCGACTATAAATATTCATTAAGAATCTAAAAAGATTTCCTACATAATGATATTTTATTTATAATTTTTAGACATTATATAAATTAATTTATTTATGACACAACGATGATGCAGTAATTAGCCTTTTAAGGAAATGTTAACATAATTGATGTTATAAATGCTCAAATAAATGTAATTTGAGACTTTTTATGAATTCCACTAATTTTCTAGGTTACTATGATATATTAGTGTTGATTTAGTAAACTTTGTTCGAACATATAATTCTGTTATGACTTTCACAAAAATCATATATCAAATAGTGTCAAAATTGACACAAAATAGTTTTTAAATCAAATATTATATTATTAATTGTTATTTTATTCCTAAAAATCTAATTTTCGGCCAAATGACTTAGATAAGGATATATATATTAATAATAAAAAATTTTGGGTTCGTTTGGCATGTTATAGTAAGTGTATTAACCATATAGTGAAAGAAAACAAAAAGACACGGTAAAAGTTAAATTATTTAACTCAGAGTTAAATCTAATTGATAAGGTTAAAATAATACCCTGAACTTGTCTAAATCCTATTGGTTGATAGGATTTCGACCCATCCCCACTTTAGCTTCGAAATAATACCCTTTGGAACCATTATAAACCGATTTTGACTTTAATATAAAATAATATTTTGAGATATTCCTAAGGTGCCCCTCTCCTCCCTTATAAAAGGGCACCTCCTCCCCCTCCTCCTCACACCAATTTGAGCACTCAAGCTCGTCCAACCCCTGCCAAAATATCTTCTCCACTTCCCTAGCAACATACTAGAGGTTCTGGTCTTCCTCAAAGACCAATTTTAGTGCCCTAAGAGGAGGTCTCAAAGAGGCGCTTCAAAGAATAGGAGGTTCGGACACATACGAAGCAAATCGGACCTAAGGTAAGGGAAATATCACAATCTCATTTTTATCCGAGATTGTTTATTCATAAGTATTTATTGGGGTGTATTTTATCATCCACATCCATGTTCCCTCAATATTTAATATTGTTTCCATCCACTAACACTATTTTAAATCAAATTTTACCCTTCGGTGAGTTTTTAGTAAAGAATATGAAAGGAATCTTTTGTCTTTTTTTCGTATGAGGTACTTTTTTACTTTTATGACAAAAGTACGAAGAATGTTTTTTAACTTATACGACATGAATGGATTTCTAAAACATTATTTCCAAGAAGCTTCCTTTACAAGTATTCAAGTTTATTTTCAATCAAATTCTTTTAGTTTAAAAGTGTATGACATGTTAAGAAAGGAAAAGTGTTTTTGAAGTAGAAAGGATATTTTCCTCAAGAATGAAGTTCAAGTATTTTATCAAAATTATTTTCCATCTAAGATAATAAAAGGGTTCTGTTTTTATCCCTATTATTACATGGATTTGATTAAGTTTGTGATGGAAATATTTTTTATGAATTCCTTTATCTTATATTAATTGTTTTATGATGTCATGTTGTTTAAGAATCCCATTTTTATTACATGGGTTACGCTATGATATATGGTTTATGATTATGTGGCACACATAAGAAAGGATTCATTATAAGATGGGTGGGACCTATATCTCCCTCCAATGCATTGGGTAAAGATTTTATATCTCATGAGATAGACATGGCTGGAACGGTAGGTTATACCGGTTCAGTGAAACAGGACTGGAACGAGGGTGACTCGGTTCAGAAAGGGACTTTGTCCGCTAAGATAGTCTTGGCAATGAGTCATGACTAACAAGAAATGATTTTCCATGATTATGTGTTCATGCCACAATGTTTCAAGTTTCATGTTATGATTATGGGGATCTCATTTTCACTTCTATGATTTGTTCCATGTTATGAAATTATGCTCTCTTTTGCAGGTTAAGATTTCCAAAATGTCATGTTCTTATGAATATGATGTGATTGATATTTCTTTTGTTTACCCTTACTGAGCATTTGAGCTCACACTTTTATGTTTTCTTTTCCCCAGGATATAAAGAAAGGTTTTAGGTATAAAAAAAAGAATATCTTTATGGGAGATGTTGAAGATCTTTCACCAGGATTAGAAGATTATATTCCAAGTTTCCAAAGACACTAAACTATTACGATCCTTGTGTGTGTGTTTTTGTTATGTACTAAGTATTCCGCAAATGTAATGTAATGTAAATGTACGTCAAGCTTCGGGTATCTACACAAATGATCATATGATCTTATTAAAAACCTCATCCAATCGGGGACATTGTATGGATCTTTTTTCTCCTCATGAAATTGAGTAATTCATGGTCTTCTTCAATTTTTGTTATAATTTATCACCTAGATACAAGTATTGTAACATAAGACTAATTATATAATTTCCATAATTATATCCTCTAGGAGAATTGATCAAGTATAGTATTCAATTCATTAAATCAAAAACCATTCTCCAAGGCTTCACCAACATCATCATGAATACCTTTCATTCACATATTGAATTCTAATTTTCAAAAAATTAATCTCTTGTTCACTTCAATCCATATTGAAAAAAATGAAACTCTTATTCACTTCAATCTCCCCCATTTTATTTTTTTGTCTATATCACATAAGCACAATTTTAATGGTTCAATATGTGTGCCAAAAGTTTATCCCCAATATTGGGAACCAAACGAAAAGGTGTTAGTGGGGTCTATTCAAAAAAAATTCCTCCTCCATTGAATAATATCTTTTGGAATGATAATTAGAGTGGGATGATGTCACATGGTTCACTTTACTAAAAGCCTTTAGTTAATCAACTCTAATTATACTTGGTCTAACATGGTGAAGAAAACAATAGAGATATGAACATGGTTTTTAGTGCTTTCCATACAGAACCGTACATGTGATATCATGCTCAGAATGTATAAATTCTTATTCCAGGGGTTGGAAAAAAACAGATTAATCAATGAAATGCTAAATCCTGCCCATACTTCCGAAAACATATTAAAAAGTTAATGTGCATAGATAAATCTCCCCCTTTTATTCCATCTTTTCAACAATCAAGAATTCCCCTTAATTGATTTGATAAATACAATTAAGACCAATAGATGAATGTTTTATTAGACTACCACTATTTTAGATTATTGAGATGATATAAATTTCTATATTTTTCATGACATAATCCTTGATATCATTTCCTACACATTTTCTCCCACTCCAGGGGTGGAATCCCTTGAAATAACCTTGGTGGAGAATATCATCAGATAATCTTGAAGATATGAATGTTGATAATATTCCACAATAGATCACTTCAAGTAATAATCATATCATCAATAATGAGTTGAACATGTAGTTATCCACTTTTCTCATTCAACTATCATTTTATGAATGACCTTTATATTCAATTACCAACAATGTAACCACACATGTATAAAAGAAGTATAATGGAATAATATGGATCACATGTGAGCTTCTTAATAGAAGCTTTGTGGCTGAGACTTTTCTCTCAACCCAATAAGTCATTTCCTTGAAGTTATACAGGGTCTGGTACTCTTTATGTTGATGTATCCTCTCCATTTGGCATTTTTATATTTGCACTGTCATCATGGATTCTTTACTTCCATTCACCTTCAACTTGTGTGGATAGTTTTTCTTCAATTTTGTCAATAGTAAAGTAGATTTTGGTGCATGTTGTTCAATTTTCTCCATTTTCCCAGTAAAATAGTTAAACATTTGTTTTTATTATGTTCATACTTATGGAACCTTCCACACAGTAGTTGTGATACACATTGGTTATCATGTGTTGAAAACCTCTCATGAAATTTGAATTATCCTTCATGTGGAATGACCTATTTTTCTTTTTTCCTTAGCATTAGCTAGTATTTCATCTTTATCTATTTTCAGTTATCTAGAAATTTGAAAATGATTATGCAAGATAACTAAAAAACCCTTTCTACCATTTTATATTTTTGATCCTCCAAATGGTTTCTTCATTGTCATCAAGATACCTTTCTTAGGTGAGGTATTAATATTGTCTTCAAGAATGTATTCATTCAATAAAATTTTCTTCTAGATTGATTATCCTTTTATTTTAAGCTTGGTTGCATACATTTCTATAGCTTTTTTGTAGTGATCCATGGTTTGACATTTATTTCCAAATTTGAAACATCTTTAATTGGTTAAGATGACATTATTGGAATCCAGCAAGAACTTACCCATGGGAATAATTTTTTTCAATGGTTTCTTGAATTCATTGTATTGTATATTCCCTATAGAATACTTTTCAACTCCTTTTTCTTTCACCTACATTTGTTGTGGTCTATGCTTATTATCAATATATGCCTGAGGCATGGTAAGACTAAACCAGTACTCATCATGACTGTGACCACTTTTGTTTAGTTCTCATAGAAGTCCTCAAGATATTCAAATCAGTTCTTGCTAGACAAATTCTTTTTCATCTGTGCATTCTTCCTTAGCATTACAAGTTGCTTCATTTATTCACATCTATAGTCCCTAAATGCAGACCTTCCATAATTTTCATATGATAACATATTATGGAATCAATCTTTGGCCCGATTCCCAAACATCCAACAACACCAATAATAACCCACAAATCTCTTTCTTTTTATTGTAGTATCAGTCTGGCTAGATTTAGTGAATTTTAGTTTTTGGAAATTTATATAAATCTTTGGAACATTCTTAAGGGAGTTTTTATTATTAATCATTCCATTATCCACCCTTGATGATTTGATGTATGTGTCATCATTTTTATCAGTCCACATCTTCCCATCTTTTGGTTTTGAACATGTGTAGGAAGATGAAACTGCATTAGTAAGCAGGAATAACTGGGTAATGGGATACCTTATTCTTGGAAGATGTTTCCCTTGGATTAGAGGATGATCTAATGTTTCTTTTGGAATCATGTTCCTTAATGAAAACATTAGTGGAAACATCTCTTCATTCATCTAATTGGGGAATTTAGGCTGGGGTGATTGCTGATTTTTCAATATCACCTACATTTATAAACATTTCATGCCGAGAGAGTTCTTCTCATCCTCAACTGATCTTAGATTACATTCCCAATTATCCTTCTACATTTTTATTTGTTATTCATGTAAATTTCATAATATTTTCAAATATATGTCAAGATCCTCTAGATTTTTGTCTTTTTCTTCTAGTTCAGTATCTTTGACAACAATACACACATTTTTTAACTTTTTAAATGCATGGAAATATTCTATAAATACAATCCCAAAGAATTAATTCTCACAAATACCTCCCTGCAATTCTTCAGTAACATGATAATGTCTTTCATTGAAAAGATGAATTATTTCTTCCTTTGCCTTCGCAAATTTTCTGAGAGTGTTGGATATGCCAACGTTTTTTGACAATGCTTCTTCCATGGAATTAGCTTCTTTTTCAAGCTATAATGTTTTATCTTGAAGTGCACTAATGCTTGAAACAATGCGTCTTTCCACTTCTCTAGGTACTTTCTTGAGGTGATCATTGAGTGTAGTATGAAGATCACTAATTGATCTATAATCATTATAGATTTACCAAGCTTCATCATAAGAATAATAAGTATTATCACATGTTGTACCTTTCATATTACCTTCAGTAGAAGGTGTCTCTCTATTAGTAGAATGCTTCTTCTTCATCTTCCTTTTCAGTTTGTTATTTTTATTTTTCTATGTCTTGGTAGAAATCTTCATTGGAGGTTTCTCATTCATCTCCTCAAATCTTAACTTCTTAAAGACACCCTTGGATCTTTTATAGGGGAACTTCCCACTAATTCCAATTGAAGTTCCCACATCAGTGTGAATCACTGAGAGAATGAGGGGTTGAATTAGCAATCCCTTTAAATATTTTTAATAATTGATTATTTTCAATTAAACATCGATGATTAGTTAAAGCCTCAATCCAGACTTCTTGTGCCTCTCTACATTACCTTGAATGATATTATAAATGTAAAGGCTTAGAAAACTCAGATTTACATGTTTCGGTTCAATGAACTACTCCTTGATGTGTTGGTCATTCACACCACCACATATTATCCATTGTAATTCAGTTAATAATTACGATGGTTGATATAGAGTCACACTGTATCTCTCTTGATTTCCACAGGAGGTTCTTTATACTTCTTCCCACAATGTTACTGGAATCACATTGTCCTACTTTAGAGTCCCACTGAAGATTCATCACCTCCTATATCTCATTGGGCTCTTCAATATCTCGAGTCACATGAGCAGCTTCCTTCTTTATGTTCTTCTTTGATTCATTCTAGATGGTCTTCTGATCTCTTCACATCGACTGGCTGAATCACACTTTCATGTGAATCTCTTAAAGGATCTTCAACAACAATTGGTAATGTTTGTTGGCCTTTCTCAATAATTCTGATCACTTCAGTTGAGCAGTCCCTAGCTCAATAATGCTCATGAAATTATTTATCCTTTTGATAGAGACCTGGCCTCACTTAGATGTGTTCTAATGGAGCACACAACCCCTTCAAGAATATTAATATGCAAGAGTGATATTACATAATATCAGCACTGTCTTCATTTTGGGATTATCAATTATTGAACACTCAGATAAAAGATCTTCTTTAATCTATTTGGATTCAGTCTCAAAACTCATCTACATCATGCATTGATTGCATGGGTTCCAATACTCATTGTATTTAGATATCATAGATTCATTCTTACTTAGTGCAATATCATAATTCACTAAACCTTCTACTTGTTTTCATGGAAAGAATCACATACACTAATGTGATTATTCAAACACCGAGGATCATCTCACATGTCATCATCTAAATTGAAACACATGTATGTGATTATGAATAATTATATGCATGTATGATAGGTAGATTGTAAACCCAAACACTCCAAATTTTTTTATATCAACTGTTCAGGTTTAGGCTCATGCACTATCTTCTTTCTCAATATGAACACACCGTTTTGATTCTTTATTTACATGTTCATGTGCATGAATTCATGGAAGAAGAAATATTTTCTTCTTAATTGTGTAAAAACCACAATGGGTGTAGTTATTTGATCTCACACACTTCCTCTTTATTTTTCTATTTTTCTTCCTTCCTTTTGGTACTTATCACACATACACACTTGTTAATTTTATTTTACTTCAATTTGTGTAATGTATGTGTATGTATTCCCATCTTGGTACAAACCATGATCTATTCTTTATCTTTTTCTCTTTCTCCCTCTTCTCATGTACATGGTTTGGGTGAATTTATGTTGTATGTGTGTTCTTCTACAAACTCGAATGAGAGTATTCCTTTGGATGGGTTCTCCTCCATTCGTCACATGCACACATCCTATCTCAAGATATTATCAAAGCCTCTACCTCATGAATGTGTTCTTTTTTGTGAAAATAGAATGTGCCAGGTTATTATTCATAGTGAAAGAGAAAATGCACTATTTTTTACTCTTTTACGCCTTGGGTGTGCAAGAGTTTCCTTCACTGAACCTGAGAGGTTTGGGGATCTGTATTCTCAAGAGAAAAACAGGTTTGAAAGTGAACTGGTTGTCTTATATGCGGGTTTCTCCTCACAAAGAAACAATAAGGGTTCAATGAACTTATCAGGTTCTTGTGGGAACATTGCAACTGGGATGAATGTTCTTTCACGAACCAGGAAGATTGTTGTTCTTCTCTACGCAAAAGGTATGTGTGGAACTCCTTCATGTCAGTGATGTGCGGCTTTGCTTCACATAGAAGGGCTGTGTGGAAACTCTCCTCACGTAGTAAGGTGGCGCAGAACTCTTTCATGTAGTGTTATATTTCTCAGAGAAATGAGAGAATTAACTCAATGTTTTCAACAACATAGCCTTAGTCGAGGGCTCTGTATTTATAGATGAGGAATAATGTTTTCCCATGTTCAAATCTTGGGATATATGGCAAGAGATTCAAATCATTAAAAGTACATGATCTTCGGCATTGAGAACATCAAGAACGAGTTTAAATATATGCTTAAATCTCGTTTGATTCCTTTTCAACCACTAACTTATTCAATGTAGCATGATCCTCATGTGCATGCATTTAATAACTCATGCACATCACTTCCCTGATGGCTTCGAGCATTCTGATGTGGCCTCACAACTCCATTTTCTTTATCCATGTTCGAATTCTTCATCTTGATGCATGCATGAAACATTTAATGCAATCATGTATTCTATTCTTCTAGGAAATCAACATGTAATAAATTTGAGATCTAATTATGGTTGGGAGGACGATCATGGTGGATCGGCAATGGAGATAGCGAGTAGTGGCGTCAGGTGGCGCTTCTTAAGGTCAAAGGTTGAAGACTATGCCATGGTCGTTGGATCAGCTCGGATCGACCATAGATATCCATGATTAGAAGGCGTGGCACGGATGTGACATGTGATTGAGATCTCGCACACGATCAGATGGAAGGTAGATATGGCGTCTGCATTTTTAAAAACAATCAAACATCAAACACCCTGTGGTTTTCTCACGGTTTAAATATCAATATGTGGCAGCCGATGCTCAAAATTCTCCCCTATCCATCCACAATATCACCATGTGCCATGTTCACCCTGCAGGTGCACTCTTAGTGCCCACACTACTCTTCAGGCATGCACCTAGCAACCACACTGCATGGGTTCATCATCGTGTGGCACGTGAAATATTATACATAGCCCACATGCACTTCTTGTGGGTTTTCTTTGAGGCCTTCCCCTTGGACATGGTATACCCTTGGGTGCCGCATATTCCATGGGTGAGGTCTTCAGCTGGCCTTCAATATTGGCCCTAATTTTTTGGAAATGGCATAAACGATGTAGATATTATAAAAACCATGGATGAATTCCTCCTTAAAATTCAATGCCATCATTATTCATTCAAATCCCATGCTTGATTCCTTTCTTCTTCTTCATCTAAAAGCATCGTCCATTCTATTCATTTTAGATCGTAAATTCTAAATGATCATCAATATTTTATTTTGATACAATCATGGATGATGCATGGATAATTTAATTTTGCCTCATGCATTCATGGATTCTCCATGTTGTGAGGGATGTGTTCTCCATTAACACATTTCTTCTTCATTGAGGATCAGAACAAACAGCCATCTGATATTATTCACAACCTTCATCAATATGTCATTAATGATCGTATGTTTTTATGAAATATTTAAATAATGTTTATTCTTTGGTATCTTTCATTGCACACAATTTTGAGTTTAAACAAACTGTGAGATTCCATGAATATAAAATTACCATTATAGCCTAACAGTTGGGTTAGCGGAAATAATTATAACTAACTTATGAAAATTCATTATGAAAAATATAAATCAAGTAGATATTTTTATTTTAGAGTGAATTATTTTAGGTAATGAAATTAATGGCATATATGTGTGTTATATACTTACAAAAATATTTTTGATATTCATTCAATGAATATTTAAGTCAAAGGATTCGAATAAAACCATATTTGGGGTATTTTTTTAAAAATGGTTAATTTTATACCTTTGAATGGAAAAAGATTTTAAATTTAGACATTGACACATTTAGGATTTTTATATGAAAATATAAACTTATTATTTTGAATATAGGTATAAAAATTTACTCTGGATAATTTTTTGATATATTTATGATAACTTTCATATTTTGATGAATAGTAAAATGCGCTAAATTTTAATTAAAAACAACTTCTTTCATTGAGATAATTTGTATAGTTAAATTATAATATTTAATATTATTAAAGTATAAATTGAATATATTTTTACCGTTTAATATTATTTATGTCATTATCATTAATTTTACATTGAATTCATAGGTAAAAACATTTTAATCATTTGTAATGTTTTAACATTTAAAATCTATTTTCTCAAGAATGGGATTAATTTTAAATTAATTACTGCAACTTATGTGTTTTGAATTTGGAAAAATGGATTCCATATTTTTAATAATTTTTTCCAAATTATGTTAATGGTATACTTTTAATTTTGGGAATTATGGATAGTAACTTTGGTAATTATTTTTATTACAATGGTTAAAGTTGAATTAGGTATTTAAGGGTAAAAATAATATTATAATGCTACCTTAATAGGTGTAAAAATCTTATTGGATGATTAAATTAGGCCCCTATCATCTATTGTTCTAAAGGGCATCACTTTATTTCCAATTACCATTGAAAATGAATTGAATGTAATAAAAACTAATGAAATGGAAAAAGTGTCACAATCACTTTTTATATAAGTGTATTAATTTTAATATAGGGATAATAGTAGATAAAAAAGACTATATAAATTATCTGGAAATATAATAGAATTAACCACATCATAATAATGTATTTATAATTTTTTGAGATTAAATAATTACCATTAATGATGACAAAATAGTGATGTATAAATTATTTTATTAATAGAAATATCAAATAAATGGTTTTAAAAATGTTAAAATAAAAATCATAGTAACTAATTAATGTTATCCATGAATTTTCATGGTGACTGTGAAATTTTAGGAGTCTATTTAATATTTTGGTTTGAATTTATCTTCTGTGTGAATATTTTTAAAGCTTAATAAATGAATTGTGTCCAAATTGACATTACTGATATTTTATAAACATAACATTTTAGTAATTTTTTTAAAAATAATAAAAATATTTAAAAATTAAAAAGTGACAATTATAAGGTCCAAAATATAATATATATTATCCATTTATGGTCAAATAGATCCTCCTAAATAAATATTCATTACCCTTAAATATTTAGAATGTTATTACCAAAATTAAAATTTAATAAAATATCTAAGGGTCAATTATAAATATATGGTTTACATTGTCAAATTATTTTGACCAAAATTTATTTTATGAGGATATGAAGACCATATATCAACTAATATTAAAATTAGGGGCATTTTGGTGGTTTTTTGGTAGGGTTTCATTTTGTTATAAAGTAATATTTTTTTTGAGTTTCCTAAAGTGCCCCTCTCCTCTCTTATAACGGGGCACCTCCTCCATCTACTCTTAACACTATTTTTTTCCTTCAAGAACGTCCAAACCCTTTAAATTAATCTTCTAAACTTCCCAAGTAGCATTCTAGAGGTTCTGTTATTCTCAAAAGACCAACTCTAATGCACTATGTGGAAATTCAAGGAGGCACGTCCAGGAAGAGGTAATCTCTTCTACTGATTCATTAAAGTTTCTTTCCTTTTCTAATTTCACTTCCATATTTGATTCAAAATAAAATAAAAACATAAGTATCACTCATAGACTATTATGTTAATATAAATATGAAACAACCCTATTTCACCTTCTATCCATCCAACAAAAAAACAAAATCATCGCACATGTATACGTACAACATACATTCTCCACGCCATGGTGTAATATTTTTTTCCCCACCACCTTACTTGGATGGTTATAAAGGTGTAAATAATACCTATATATGAATAATATAAAATTATACTAATTATTAGATAAAATACACAATCCACTTCAATACCATTCAAAATTATAATAATGATTTTGTCGCCCGTGTGTACGTACGGCTTACCGTCTCCACAGTGCGATGTGATTCATTCTACAAGATAATTTTAATCCTTGATTATATAAAATAATTTAATGAATAAATATGATATATATTATACCAGTACCATGCTATAAATTGTATAACTATAACCTAAAATGAGGACCAAGAAATTATCCGACAAAATATATGTATGAACATAAAGCAGTTAATATCCAAATAAAGACTAACAATGAAATGTTACTAACAAATAGATGAAAATATGAGCATAAATGATATCATAAAAATGATTATGATTCAGTAATAATTCCTTAACATTTTTTAAATCATTATATTGGAGTTTCTTATAAAAACAAAGCATATCAGACATTAGTTAAGAGATAACATTTGAAATCTTGTTTTTTCCGAGATTGATTATTCGTAAGTATGTAATGGGGTTATATTTATCATCCAAGTCAATTTTTTCTAATGTTTTTTCATAAATTATTTTCTAATATTAAATGTATTTTTTAGGTCATGTTTATCCTTTTTTGACTTTTACCACAAGGTATGGACTGAATCTTTTTTACCATATGAGGCACTTTTTAACTTTTCGTGAATAAGTACGAGGAGAATGTTTTCGTAACATATAAAACATGAATGGATTTTTATTCATTGATAGAGAATTATTTACATTAACATTCATTTACATGTTTCCAAGATTATTTTAAATTTACTTCTTTTATTTTTGAATTTCATGACATATTGAGATATTAAAAAAATTCGAAGAAAAAAGATTAATTTCCTCAAGAACTAAGTTCAAGTGTTTTATCAAAATTATTTTCCATCTAAGATGATATAGGGTTATGTTTCTACACCTATTATTACTTTTATTTGAATACGTTATGATGAAATTATTTTTATTAGGTCTTTTTATCTTACATGGATTATGTTATGATGGAATGTTGTTTAAGAATCCCACTTTATTACGTGGGTTATGCTATAATGTATGATTTATGTTTTTATAGAACACATAATAATGGATTCATTATGAGATGGTTGGGACCTATATCTACATCCAATGCATTGGGTAAAGATTTATATCTCATGAGATTGACATGGCTGGAACATCATGTTCATCTGGTTCAGGGATACATGACTACAATGAGGAGTGATCTTAGTTCTGTAGTAGACATTGTCCACTATGATGGACTTGGTAGTGAGCCTTGACTATTATGAAATTTTTTTACCTTTTTATGTGTGTATGACACAATGTTTCATGTCTTATGTGATGATTATTAGGATTACATTTCACTTCTATGATTTATCCCATGACACGATATTATGATCTCTTTTACAGGATAAGATGTTAAAATGTTATGTTCTTATAAATATGATATGATTGATATTTTCTTTTTTTACCATTATTAAACATTTTAGCTCACGCTTTTGCATGTTTCTTTTCACCAGGTCAGGAAGAAGGGTATTAAATATGATATGCCAAAAAGGATTCTAGTTATGATGAAATAAATGGGAGACAATGTAGATGTTTTATGAACAAGTTGTTTATGTTTCCCAGTTTCTAAATACACTTTACCTATACGGCCCTGTCATGGTTTTGTTATAAGTTGTAATAAACATACTTCAATTCTGATATAATAACAATGTATTAAATGTATGTTTCGTTATACTTCTGGGGACATGTCTGGTGTAGGGGACGTCTGAGAAGGTCCCGTTGATCAGGAAATCATTATTTACAGTTTAGAGTCGCCAATAATATGCTGACCATAGGAATAAATACCTACAGTGTTCTATGAGTGATAGGGTATTCTTGAATGTGGCCCCACAAGTGGTCCATCGTCTATTGGGAAAGAAAGGGAAGATGACGCTGTAGTATGTCAGAACCTTTGAGATCAAAAAGAATATTGGAAAAGTGGAATATAGGTTAGAATTTCATTCTATGTTGACATCTATCCATGATGTCTTCCTTGTCTCCCAGTTGAAGAAATAAAACCCATATTTATCACTAGAGCTGAATGGGGAGGAGTTGGATATTGATCCTAATTTGTTTTTTTGAGTGGCCAGAGCGTATAGTTGATTCCCAAGAGAATTTTCTTCAAGTAATTTATATTCCACGAGTTCGTGTTCTTTGGCATCATGGTAATTATTTCTAAGAATCTTGGGAGTGGAATTTGTAGGTTGATGAGGAGTAAGATTTCATGTTTTCTGATCAAGCTTTAGGCTGACTTTCTAGGATGTAAAGTCATTTATGCTTGAAATAATTTTAACATAAATGACTTATTGTAATGTTAAATTTCATTTAATTCCATTTCTATCTTTGTTTTGGGGGTTTTCCAAGAATTTTTGGGAGGAAATGGTGAGTTTTAATGATTTGGGCCAAACTGTGAGCCCTTTTTCAGATTTAAGAACCAATTTTGTTTCTATTATAAACTCTTCTTTTTTATATATCTTTCACCAATTCCACTTCCTACATGTCCTCACATGACATATTGACACCATAATATCAATTGGTACCCTTTATGAATCCCTAATAATGGTGGATTTGGGTTTTTATTTAAGGAATTGGGCCAGAACAGAATCCCATTTCCAGTTTGAAAAAAATTGTTTATTTAATATCATATTAAATTTTTATGATTCATTAGAGATTACATGTCTCACCCAAAACAAATGAAACCAGGAGAGATACCATTATTGTTTCCTCCTCTTTAGAGCTCATATACATCACTAATTAGGGAATAAAATCTTAGGCTTTCTAAAATCGTCCATATTTGAATAGGTAACATGTTTCTTTCCTAACTCCTTCAATTTTTACACATTTTTTCCATTTTCAGTTCTCACATGACCTTATACACCTTATGACAACCTCACATGCATTTTTTGATTTTTTTTAATTCAACTACATGTGTATTTTGGTTGATTTATTCAAGATCCCTCAAGTAAGTGGGTCTCCTTCCTTATTAATTTTATTTTCTTAAGGGTTCTTCCATTTCATTTGGGTTTCCTCCCTTATTCTCGATTTTCCTTATGTCCAGAAAGTGGGTATTTGAACCTAGGATTTTATCTTGGGGTTCATGGTTTAACTTATGGTTTTAGGATTCATCTAGGTCACTTGTGGTGAAACGGTAGTGCGGTTGATCTTTCGCACAATTATTCAAGGCTATTGACACTTGAGGTAAGT
Source organism: Viscum album (assembly GCA_963277665.1). Classification (NCBI taxonomy): domain Eukaryota; kingdom Viridiplantae; phylum Streptophyta; class Magnoliopsida; order Santalales; family Viscaceae; genus Viscum; species Viscum album. Next base: position 1,987,612,170 of record OY728122.1, read on the forward strand.
GATTACATGGGTAATCAATGCTAGATGAGTAATATTTTCTTAATTTATATTTTTATGAAACTTTTTTTTCATTTTAATTTCTGAGAAATCTGGTTTTGTCAACGTTTATTATGTAAATAATTTTTAGGTATCAATTTTTTGTTAAATTGGGTGTTTTACATGTCTATTTTTTGTTATGACAATTGGGGATGTTTTATAACTCATGTAATGGGCATATAGAAATGTTTTGGTTGTTGAATTTTTTTTGGAAAATATAGGTCTGCACATAGTGTTCAATGTGGGGATTTTAAGAGATTTTGTTTGCAAAACATTGTTAAATTTTTTGATGTTATTTTATTGAAATTATTAATGTTTTATTGAGTGGTGTAAGTGGTGAAAAGCATGTGTATATACTATTTTGCGTTTATTTTGATCATAACGGATGTTTTAGGTGAAAATTTATTTTTTTATCATGAGATAATGGTTTGAGCACAAATGGGGAAGCCTGGGTATCTAGGAGGGAAGATATGTACTGGTACGCAAGTGATCTGGAGTAGTTTTATCCAAGTTTTACATAGAAAAATGGATAATAACAATCCAAACAAAGTTATATTGATGGTAGTTGGGGACCACTAGCTTATGGTTATATTCCATAATAGTGGCCTGGGCATGAGAACATATTTTTCTATTGTTACTTTACACAGAGGTATGAGGTACATGGGGCCCAAGACTAACTAGTGCCTTGGGGTGTTCCCGAGATTAGTGCTCATTGAGCCTTTTGTAATTATTTTTGGCTAATGGTGGGTTTTGATGGAAAATATAGTAGCTTAATTTTTTTACTAAAATGTGCACGTTCATGGAAAATTCCCTTTTTTACTAAAATGTGCACATTCATGGAAAATTCTCCATGGGATATTGTAATTGTTTGTTTGACTTCACTTCTAGTTGAGACATGTGGGCTGTAGACTACATGTGGACATTGGGTGGGGGTGGGATAGTTTTTTATTTTATCATTTTAATGTTATTTGGATTATTTGTAATTGATGTTATTGATGAAATTTTCATAATTCTTGTATTGATTCTTTCTTTTGTGATTGTTTCCTTATTAATGAAACATGCCTCCTCGAAAAGCTAAAATGCAACCATGGGAGGAAGCCGGAGAGTGTTCTCCCTCACCGCATGATCAGAGGACGGTAGAGGAAGCTATTCAGGTTGCCCAATATCTAGGACATTGAATGGATCCTATTCTAGCTCCTCCTACAGAATATGAGTCTGGTCCTAGAAAGTAAACGGCCCATGAGTTCCTGAAATATAAGACTCTTAATTTCCTAGGTAGCATAGAACCCTATGAAGCAGAGGAATGACTCTAAAAGATCAAGTACATGTTCTTGTTCATAGAAACACATGATGAGGATAGGGTAAAGTGTTCTTCTTTTCTATTGTATGGTCCCAGTTGCAGGTTTTGGGAATCAATACTCCAATCTTGAAAGAAAGAGTAGATGCACTGGGGAGATTTTAAGGTCGTCTTCAATGAAAAGTAATGCCTTGATATCTTGGTATATGCTAGATCCCATGATTCCATGGATCTTGTTAAGGGGGATCTTTCTATGATGGAGTACATCAAATTTTTCACTGATATGGTTTAGTGTGATCCTAAAATCATTTATAATGAGCAAGGGAAGGCCCATTATAAGGACTCGGCCTTTGTATAATACATATTCTTGAATTAAATGAATAATTCACATTTAGGGTCTTTTCAAGTTTAGTGTTATAGATAATTAGGACATAACTATTACATCTCAAAGATTACAAGGTAGAAACATCTACTCAGTTTCCATTTTTTCACAAAATGTAGACTCTTGAACAAAAGAGTCATGTCTAGTTCCATGTTTTAGACATCATGACATTTCCTTGATCCCATCGTTGATTGTATTCCACTTTAAGTCATGTGGAAAACATTTCAAAAACTTGGGATGAGTACAAAAATCTTAATAAGGGATATAAAAATATGTAAAGGAAACATTAGTCCATGTATACATAAGGGTCAATGAAAACACACTTTACTCATAAAAAAGGCACTTAAACATACCTCATGAAATCATAAGATTTATGAATAATTCATAGAAAACGTAATACCTAAAGGTAACTTGTGGCATTCAATAAATTATTACATAGGGAGTATCCCTCATGGTTCCGTTCGGAATACCAATCACAGTATATTCCCTAAATCTCTTTGTAGAAACCTTAACGTTTAACTCCTTCACGTTACCCAATGCATTAGATAGCTATATCGGGCTCACCCACCCTTAGTTTATCACGGAACCACCCGATTTCATAAACATTTACCATGAAGCATAACATAATCATAACACTTAAAATGAATAAAAGAAACATAAAATTTCCACATTTCAATCACAAGAGATCACATCATGATATTATCATAAATAAAAACATCTAATAAAATCATTAAAATTCAATTTGAGAAAAATCTCTTTATACTTTGAAAATATTAAAAGAAGACATTTAGAAGAGATTTTAGAATCAAAGTTTCCCATACCACTTCAAAACTATTGAAGGGGTTTTAAAACATTCATGTACCTATAAATAGAACCTTAATACCATTTTTAAAACATGGACATGGATGAAAAATGTTTAAAATAATAAATTATTAAAACCATTTAAAATAATGTTTTAATAACAGAGTCCTTTTCCATTTTGAACATTTTAATTATAAGCCACAAGAATGTAGACCATTTTCAAAACATTTAAATGACATTAGTATAGACATAATATGGATATGTAATGTCAAAGGGGTTGTATATACACTTTATAAAAGAATAAAAGTTCATATAATTAATAAATGTCTCAATGAGAAAAACTTGAGATGTAATCCTAATCAAGGATCATGCAATTAGAGCAAGGATAAAGAAATGAAATAATTATGTGTGACAAATATAAATACACCAAATATAAGTGGATAATATGTGTAAAACAATCAGATTCCATCCACACATATTTATAGAACAACATAATCAAGAAGTAGAGGTTTAACCGAATGAATTTAAATTGGGTTAAGAAGTTCCCTTACAAAAATTCGACAGCCTAACGGCGTCACATTAAAATTCAGAAAATGAGTTGATGAGAGAGAAAATTGTATCTCATCACATGGACAAAAAATTGACATCAATAAGAATATATAATAACATATCCCAATATAATTATATGTAAATTAAATTTCATAACAAAAGAAGTCTTTTATAAAGAGGATGGTGAAAGGTTCCCTTCCCGATTTGGGTAACTTTCAAAACGTTCACCACATGAAAGAAGGACCATAAAAAGTTGATGTAAATACCCAAAAAATAAAGTATATTACACAAAGAGTATATAATGGGCAGTAAAAACACCACTCAAAGGAAACAGTGGAAGATGTTTCATAATTTTCACGGGAATAAAAGTGAGATGAATAATCCCTTACTAAAAATCGGCAGCCTAACAACGCCACATAAAACATCCAAAAAATTGATTGATGAAATAAAATAGGGTATCTCATCATATAAACATAGAAAGTACAGTAATATAAATATTAAAGAACACCCTCTGACATAAGAAAGTGGAGCTTAAAAGAAACGACATAAAAGAGAGTACTTAAAAAATGAGATAGGTATGATCTCTTACCTCATGTCCGACTTGTCTTGTACGTTTCTTTATATTCATGAATAATAAACTAGAGTTAATTTCTAATTGCATAAAAACCTTTTTCAATATCATTATTCCTTTTATATCAATTATTTCCATGTTATGAACATTATGTAATTATTTAAGTTAATGACGGTCGTTTTGTCAATCATTGGTACTTGAGTCAAAAATAAACTTCTTATAATTACAAGTTGTTAATGTGGTAAAATATCCATTATATAGATAATTATATTCATGATGTAGATATCATATATATCATATATTTCCAGTATATACTTTCATTTATAATATTACTTAACATTTAAAGGTAAGAAATGAAATTCACCGTTCATGGAGACGGTAACCCGTACGTACGCATGAACGCTACTTTCATTTCTATTTCGTACATAAAATAATTAAAACTAAATGAGATATATATATATATATTATAATTCCTGTATAATATATATGTTATATAGGTAACATATGTTCATTAATTTCATTCTTTATACATTCCACGTATTGCATGAATGAGTCATATCACTTGATGGGGCGGTAGTCCACACATCCTCAAACGAAATTATCACATTTGCACAACATGCAAAGAATAAAGGTATGTTTTAAATGTAAAATATAGAAGCATAGAGAGGAAATAAATATAATATATATAATAAATAAATATAGTTCCATCATAATGTCCACCATGAGAGGTGGTAGGAGAAGATAGAACAATCATTGTTTCGTGAGGCAGTATTTTTCCATCCACGGAAACGGTAAGTTCTTTAACCATTAGACGGAGGTGTGTGTAAGTGTAGCTCGAATCCTTCTCATAAGAAATTCCAAGTATATTGAAGATTCTGGTGTTGTTACAAAATAATGGAATAAAAATATTTTAGGGTGTTGGAGAAGCAAAATAAAACAAAATAACAGAAGAGAGGACATTACCTTTAAATCGGACAACTCCCTTTGGTTTGAACCCAAATGGTTTCTTGAAGAGCTTTATGACTAAGGTAAGGATTCTAGGATAAATAGAGGGATGTGGAGCGATAAAATTTTCATAGTTTGGTCAAGACAAAGGCTTTAGAGGTGTGGGTATGGTGGTAGAGGTGTGGGACTTTTATAAGAGGGATGAGGGGCACTCTTGGAATGTCCTGAGATGTTACATTATTATGAAATTATTTTCGGATATTAAAGCTCCCACAATAATATATTTCTAGGATAAGGTGATAATGTTTCTAAATACACCCACCCAATAGATTTTTTACATGATTAAGTCTTATATTTTATCTTATCTTCTCATTTTGTTTAAATCGTTCATTAATGATGTAATCACTGCATCATCATGGTGTCATAAATAAATAAATTTATTTAATTTATAAAAATTATAAAAAAATATATAATGAAGTAGGAAATTGTTTTAGTTTTATAATGAATATTTATAGTAAAAAATATGACTTGTACAACCCCATGTAAAAATTTCTTTAGTAAAACAATACATGTTTATGACTTTAAATAAAAAGTTATTAATTTCAATTTCTTACCCAAGTGGCCTCATGGGGTCCCCAAGTTGACCCACAGATTTTCTTGGTCAGCCATGACTTATAAAATAAGTGTAGGACAAGTGTAAATGTAATTTCATATTATTATATAATTATATTTACCTTAAATTACACTAATTACCTTTAATCGCAATTAATAAAACAAAAAAGTTACTATTCACCAAAAAATTATTTTTATCCCATTGAACCAAATTTTACATCCTAATGACAACCATGTATGTCAGATTTTTTAAATTCAAATCATAGAAGTGGTAATGTTTCATTTAAACGAAAAATCAGTTTTTTAACTTCCACTTAGTGGTTTCACTATTAATCAAAAATTGATGTTTTTCAGAAAAATACCAAAAATTCACCCTAAGCTATATTTTATATTCCGAGTTCAAAAATGATGTCTATTTTAAAAAATTGAAAACATATAAGTTGCCTTAATTAATTTATTAATTAATTCCCGCTGTCAAAACAAATAGCATGTTTTTAAGAAACAACATCTATTAATGATTGACACTAGATTAAGTCCAATTTCAAAGTGAAATTAATACCAATGACCACCATTGGATTAAATGGTAAAAATATATTATAATTTAACTTTGGAACCAATTCAAAAGATTATCTAATAATATAAATAAAATATACTAAAAAGGGGTTTTGAATTAAAATACAACATTTTTCACTTATTCATTAAAAATGAACTTTATCAAAAAAATTAACAAAAACATACTCAAAGTAAATTTTGATGTCCCGATTATAAAGAAGGATTTTATTTGGTCCAATATAACATATAAAATTGTCAAAAAGTGGATTTAAAAAGGGTTCGCCATCAAAAGGCGGTTAATCGACCTTTTAAAGAATATTATAATATTTACACTTAAAATTGGATTCGTTCGAATTTTATGCCTCTAACATTTATTGGATAAAAGTAAACATATTCGGAAAACATATATAATCATTTTGTAGTTAGTTATGTTCATTCCCGCCATTACAACGGCTATGAGTTAACTACCATTTAAAATAATATTATTTTATTATTAGAGTGCAACGTAAGGTTTCCAAGAAACTTGTTGTTGCGTATTGGATACACCATCGACCATATAATTCCCTTTAAATTAATATCAACATTTTATTCAAAAATATGGTTAAATATAAAAATTTCAAATTTTCTTTATTTACCTAGGGTGTTACATCCTTCCCCTCTTTTGGGAATTGCGTCCTCGCAATTTTAAAATTGGGCTCGGAAACATCATTGAAAGTCCCACATCGGAACAAGAGTCGGTAAAACTATCACTTTAAAATTAAGAAAGCGAAGTACACAGGTCACACAAGTTAACCCATACTAGGATTCCATGAAAACATGGATATGGAAGAAAAAACAAAGGGTCATGTTCTGATGGAGAGTGATAGAAAACATGTTTTGGAGAAAGTTAACCACCAGAAAATCACAAACTTGTGATGGGATCAACGGTATTTGATTCCCCAGTAGGAAAATTTAAGAGACAAAATTTTAGTTTTAACATTCTTTTCATTGAGGAATTTATTTATGATCTTAACTAAATCAAAAGGAATCATACTTACTCGTCATGTTGACTTTCAACTTTTACTAGAATTCTTACACAAAAACATATTTTCCCCAAAAGACAAGTATTTGGGAAGACTTGTTCACATTAAGAGTACTATAATCAACTTCGTGAGAATAACCTAATCCAAAAAAAGAGAACTATATATTTCCCATGTCTTTAGACCTTAACCAAAACCAAAACAAAAAAGGTTAGTACATGATCATATAATACCCCCAAAGGATAATCCTTTATAAAAAACTATTCTTAATCTACAAAAAATTTCAAACAATACCCAAAGTTCAAAAAAGACCATTCAACAATCATCTATCCATAAAATTCTTCAAAGTAATGAAAACTAAGATTGAAACCCAAATCGCTGAAGTATTTAATCACATAGTCATCCAAGAAAATCCTTAACATTTATCTCCAATTATTATTTACTCTTAAAGTCTCATACTGAAAAGTAATTAACCTAATCACATATCCTCCATGATAGGTTAATAACTTCCATAGATGACCCAAAATAAACTTATTCTAGATTTATAAGATCATATAACTAAAAATAATTAGTCAAACTAACCAAGGACATCACATATTCCAGTGGTAGGCGACAAATACCACTCACACTTTGGTTGTGGGTTCGATTCCCACAGCTTCATCTGACGTGATAGGTTGTCACATGGTATACATGTTGTCCCTTTTCCAAAACTACATAATTCTTATAACATTCCCCAAAAAGCGATAAAATATTAAAAAATAACCATTACATAATTTAACCTCAAGTTTATCTCATGTCGTCCATATTCCATCATAACATATAGTAACCCATAATTACCTCAAAAGTAAGGATCATATAAACCCTAATGGTTACCTTAATAATTATTACCTGAACTTATACATAGAGTTGGTTATCTCATACGTGATGAATTAGAGAACTCACCAAGGTTCAAGTGGTTGATCATGACTCCTGATAGTTGGTTTAGAATAACCACGAGATTTCTCATTGAATCCCCCATTTCATCCAGTCTCTTAATCAGAGAACCACCACAGTTTCCTTCAAACCCATTGTCACTTTGGTGCCTGCTAGATCCATCCATTTACTAAAACCAAAATGGTCAGTTTGAGTATATCCACAAAATCATCATGTACTAAAGAGGAAGATAAACACTAAGATATAATTATCTAAGTTATCTCAAACTCATTCCAACTTTCATAAATAACAATGACTCTATCTAATATAATAACTATTGTGGTTATACACACCTTGTCACTTTTGCTTAAACAACACTCTAACCTCTAAAGTTATCTAAACCGACCTTTGATACCAACTATAAGGACCCGTCCTTAGTACAATACATATTCGTGAATTAAATGAATAATTCACATTGAGGATCTTTTCAGGTCTAGAGTTTTAGAGAATTGGGACATAACTAATACATCTCAAAGATTACATGGTAGACACATCTACTCAGTTTACATTTTTTCACATAATATAAACTCTTGAACAAAGGAGTCATGTCTAGTTACATGTTTTAGACATCATGACATTTCCTTGATCCCATCGTTGATCGTATTCCACTTTAAGTCATGTGGAAAACATTTCAAAAACATGGGATGAGCAAAAAAAGCTGAGTAAGGGATATAAAAATATGTAAACGAAACATTAGTCCATGTATACATAAGGATCAATGAAAAAACACTTTACTAATAAAACAAAATCACTTTAACATACCTCATGAAATCATAATATTTATGAATAACACATAAAAAACATAAGACGTAAATGTAACGTGAGGCAGTCATTACATTCTTACATAGGGAGTAACCCTCATGGTTACGTTTGGAACACCCATCATAGTATATTCCCTAAATCTCTTCAGAGAAACCTTTCCGTTTAAATCTTTCCGTTACCCAATTCATTGGAGAGCTATATCGGGCTCACCCGCCCTTAGATTATCACGGAACCACCCGATTTCAAAAACATTTCCCAATAGCCATAACATAATCAAAACACATAAAAAATGAATAAAAGAAACATGAAATTTCCACATTTCAATCACAAGAGATCACATCATGATATTATCATAAATAAAAACATCTAATAAAATCATTAAAACGCTATGAGAGAAAAATCTCTTTATACTTTCAAAATATTAAAAGAAGAAATTTAAAAGAGATTTCAGAATCAAATTTTCCCATACCACATCAAAACTTTTGAAAGGGTTTTAAAACATTCATGTCCATATAAATAAAACTTTAAACACATTTTTAAAACATGGACATGGATGATAAATGTTTAAAATAATAAATCATTAAAATCATTTAAAACAATGTTTTAATAAACGATTCCTTTTCCATTTTGAACATTTAAATTATAAGCCACAAGAATGTAGTCCATTTTCAAAACATTTAAATGAATTTAGTATAGACATAATATGGATATGGAATGTAAAAGGGGCTGTATATACACTTTATAATAGAATAAAAGTGCATATCATTAAGAAATGTCTCAATGAGAAGAAATTGAGATGTAATCCCAATCGAGGATCTTTCCATTAGAGCAAGGATAAAGAAATGACATAATTATGTGTGACAAATATAAATACACCAGATATAAGTGGATAATCATTTTAAAACAATCATATGTCATCCTCACATATTCATATCATGATAAAATCAAGAAGTAGAGGTTTAACCCAAAGAATTGAAATTAGGTTAAGAAGTTCCCGTACAAAAATTCGACAGCCTAACAGCGTCACTTTAAAATTCAGAAAATGAGTTGATGAGAGAGAAAATGGTATCTCATCACATGGACATAAAATTTAAATCAATAAAGACATATAATAACATATCCCAATATAATTATATTTAAATTAAAAGGCATAACAAAAGAAGTCTTTTAAAAAGAGGAGGGTGAAATGTTCCCTTACAGATTTGGGTAACTTTAGAAATTCACCCTATAAAAGAAGGACCGTACAACGTTGATGTAAATACCCATAAAATAAAGTATATTACACAAATTGTATAATAATGGGAAGTAAATACACCACTCAAAGTAAATAGTGTAAAATGTTGCATAATTCTCACTGGAATAAAAGTGAGACGAATAATCCCTTACGAAAAATCGGAAGCCTAACGACGCCACTTAAAACATCCAAAAAATGGAATGATGAAATCTAATGGGGTATCTCATCATATGAAAATATAAATTACAGTAATATAAATATAATATAACACCCCTGACATAAGAAAGTGGTTCTTAAAAGAAATGACATAAAAGAGTGTACTTAAAAAGAAAGAGATAGGTAGGATCTCTTACCTCAAGTCCGACATGTCTTGTTCGTTTCTTTATATTCATGAATAATAAACTAGAGTTAATTTATGATTACTTAAAAACCTTTTTCAAGTTAATTCTTCCTTTTATATAACTTATTACCATGTTATGACCATTATGTAATAATTAAAGTTAATAACGGTCATTTTGTCGATCATTGGTACTTGAGTCAAAAATAAACATCTTATAATTACAAGTCGTTCATGTGGTAAAATATCCATTATATCCAGAATTATATTCACGATACAGATATCATATATATCATATATATCCATTATATAATTGAATTTATAATATTACATAACATTTAAAGGTAATAAATGAAATGCACCGTTCACGGAGACAGTGAGCCGTACGTACGCATGAACGCTACTTTCATTTCTATTCCATATTTAATGGAATTGAAACTAAATGAGAGATATATATTATAATTCCAGTATAATATATATTTTATATATGTCACATAAGTTCATTAATTTCATTCTTTATACAATACATGTATTTCATGAACGAGTCACAACATTTGATGGGGTGGTATCCACACATCCTCAAATGAAACTATCGCATTTGCACAATATGAAAAGAATAAAGGTATGTTTTAAATGTAAAATACAGAAGAATATAGAAGAAATAAATATAATATATATCATTAATAAATATAGTTCCATAAAAATTTCCACCATGAGAGTTGGTGGGAGAAGATAGAACAATCATCGTTTTGTGAGGCAGTATTTCTTCATCAACAGAAACAGTATGTTCATTAACCATTAGACAGAGGTGTGTGTAAGTGTAGCTCTAATCCTTCTCATAAAAACATCCTAGTATATTAAAGATACTGGTTTTGTTACAAATTAATGGAATAAAAAGTTTTTAGGGGGTTGGAGAAGCAAAATAAAACAAAATAACGGAAGAGAGGACATTACCTTTAAATCGGGTAACTCCCTTTGGTTTGAACAAAAAGGGTTTCGTAAAGAGAATTATGCATAAGGTAAGGCTTCTAGGATTAATAGAGGGATGTGGATAGATACATTGAGCAGAGTTTGGTCAAGACAAAGGATTTAGAGAAGTGGGTAAGGGGATAGATGTGGGGGCCTTTTATAAGATGGAGGATGGGCACTCTTGGAATGTCTTGAAATGTTACGTTATTATAAAATTATTTTCAGATATTAAATGTCCAAATATTATATATTTATAGGATAAGGTGATAATGGTTCTAACTCCACCCATACAATATGTTTTTTACATGTGTAAGTCTTAGATTTTACCTTATCTTCTCATTTTATTTAAATCGTTCATTAATGTGGTAATCACTGCATCATCATGGTGTCATAAATAAATAAATTTATGTAATTTCTAAAAATTATAAAAGAAATATCATGATGTAGGAAATTGTTTTATCTTTCTGATTAATATTTATAGTCAAAAATATGACTTGTAAAATCTCATGTAAAAATTGCATTAGTAAAACAATACATGTTTGTGAATTTAAATAAAAAGTTATTAATGTCATTTTCATACCCAAGTGGCCCCATGGGGTCCCCAAGATGACCCATGGATTTTCTTGGTCGTCCATGAGTTATCCAATAAATGTAGGACAAGTGTAAATGTAATTTCCTATTTTTATATCATTATATTTACCATAAATTACACTAATTACCTTTAATCACGATTAATAAAACTTAAAAGTTATTATTCACCAAAAAAATATTTTAATCCCATTGAACCACATTTTACATTCTAATGAAATAAATGTACGTTGAATTTTTGAAATTCAAATCACAGAAGTGGTAAAGTTTCCTTTAAACGAAAAAATAAGTATTTTAACTACCACTTAGTGGTTTCACTATTAATCAAAAATTGATGTTTTTTAGAAAAATACCAAAAATTCACCCTATGCTATATTTGATATTCCGAATTCAAATGTGATGTATATTTTAAAAAATAAAAAACATATAAGTGGCATTAATTAATTTAATAATTAACTCCCAATGTTAAAACAAATAGCATGTTTTTAAGAAACAATATCTATTAAAAGATTTCCACTAGCTTAAGTCTAATTTCAAAGTGAAATTAATTCCAATGGTCACCATTGGATTAAATGGTAAAAATATATTATAATTGAACTTTGAAACCAATTCAAAAGATTATATATTTATATAAATAAATTATATTAAAAGGATGTTTTGAATTAAAATACAACATTTTTCACTCATTCTTTAAAAATGATGTTTATCGAAAAATATAACAAAAACATACACAAAGTAAATTTTGATGTCCCGATTCTAAAGAAGGATTTTATTTGGTCCAATATAACATATAAAATTGTCAAAAATTGTATTTAAAAAGCATTTTCCATCAAAAGGCAATTAATCGACCTTTTAAAGAATATTAGAATATTTACACTTAAAATTGGATTCATTCCCATTTTAAGCCTCTAACATTTATTGGATAAAAGTAAAAATATTTGACAAACATATATAATTATTTTGTGGTTAGTTATGTGCATTCCCTCCATTACAATGACTAGGTGTTAACTACCATTTAAAAAAATATTATTTTATTATTAGAGTGCAATGTAAGATTTCCAAGAAACTAATTGTTGCGTGTTGGGTATGCCATCGAGCATAGCGTTCCCATTAAATTAATATCAACATTTTATTCAAAAATATTTATAAATATAAAAATTTATTATTCTTTATTTACCTGGGGTGTTATATCCTTCCCCCCTTTTGGGAATTGTGTCCTCACAATTTTAAAATTGGGCATGGAAACATCATTGAATGTCCCACATCAGAACAAGAGTTGGTAAAACTATCACTTTAAAATTAAGAAAAAGAAGTAAAAAGGTCATAGGAGTTAACCCATACTACGATTCCATGAAAACATGGATATGGAAGAAAAAAGGTTCATGTTCTTATGGAGAGTGATAGAAAACATTTTTAGGAGAAATTTAACCACCAGAAAATCACAAACTTGTGATGGGTTAAACGGTATTTGATTCCCCAGTAGGAAAAGTTAATAGACACCATTTTAGTTTTAAGTAACTTTTCATTGAGGAATTTATTTATGAGCTTAACTAAATCATAAGTAAACATACTTACTTGTCATGTTGACTTTCAACTTTTACTAGAATTCTTACCCAAACTCATATTTTCTCCAAAAGACAAGTATTTAGGAAGACTTGTTCACATTAAGAGTACTATAATCAACTTCATGAAAATCACCTAATCGAAAAAAGAGAACTATATATTTCCCATGTCTTTAGACCTTAACCAAAACCAAAACCAAAAATGTTAGTACAAGATCATATAATACCCCAAAAGTATAATCCTATATAAAAGAAACTATTCTCAATCTCAAAAAAATTTCAAACAATACCCAAAGTTCAAAAAAGACCATTCAATAAACATCTATCCATAAAATTCTTCTTATTAATCAAAAATAATATTGAAACCCAAATCATTGAAGGATTTAATCACATAGTCTTCCAAGATAAATCATAACATTTATCCCCAATCATCAGTTACTCTTAAAGTATTATACTAAAAAGTAATTAACCTAATCACATATCCTCTATGATATGTTAATAACTTCCATAGATAACCCAAAATAAACTTATTCTAGATTCATAAGATCATATAACTAAAATGAATTAGCCAAACTAACCAAAGACTTCGCGTAGCCCGGTGGTAGGAGATAAATACCATTCACACTTTGGTTGTTGGTTCGATTCCTGCAGCTTCGTCCGACACGACAGGTTGTCACAGAGTATACGTGTTGTCCCTTTTCCAAAACTACATAATTCTTATAGCATTCCCCAAAAATAGATAAAATCATCAAAAATAACCATAACATAATTTAACTTCAAGTTTATCTCATGTCGTTCATATTCCATCATAACATATAGTATCCCATAATTATCTCAAATTTAAGGATCATGTAAACCCTAATGGTCACCTTTATAATTATTACCTGAACTTCCACATCGAGTTGGTTCTCTCGTACATGATGCATTAGAGAACTCACTAGGGTTCAAGTGGTTGATCACGACTCTTGATAGTTGGTTTTGAATAACCATGATATTTCTCATTGAATCCCCCTTTTCATTCAGTCTCTTAATCAGAGAACCACCACAGTTTCCTTCAAACCCATTGTCACTTTGGTGCCTTCTAGATCCATCCATTTAATAAAACCAAAAGGCTCAGTGTGAGTATATCAACAAAATCATCATGTACTAAAGAGGACGATAAACACTAAGATATAATTATCCAAGTTATCTCAAACTCATTACAACATTCAAAAATAACAATGAATCTATCTAATATAATAACCATTGTGGTTGTACACAACTTGTCACTTATTCTTTAACAAAACTCTAACCTATAAAGTTTTCTAAACTGACCTTTGATACCAACTATAAGGACTCGTCCTTAGTACAATTCATATTCTTGAATTGAATGAATAATTCACATTGAGGATCTTTTCAGGTTTAGAGTTTTATAGAATTAGGACACAACTATTACATCTCAAAGATTACAAGGTAGATACATCTACACTGTTTCCATTTTTTTCACAAAATATAAACTCTTGAAAAAAAGTGTCAGGTCTAGTTCCATTTTTTAGACATCATGACTTTTCCTTGATCTCATCGTTGACCATATTCCACTTTAAGTCATGTGGAAAACATTTCAAAAACGTGGGATGAGCACAAAAATCTCAGTAAGGGATATAAAAATACGTAAAGGAAACATTAGTCAATGTATACATAAGGATAAATGAAAAAACACTTTACTCATAAAACAAAATCACTTTACCATACCTCATGAAATCATAAGATTTATAAATAACTCATTGAAAACATAAGACGTAAAGGTAACTTGAGGCATTAATTACGTTCTTACGTAGGGAGTAACCCTCAAGGTAACGTTTGGAATACCCATCACCATATATTCCCTAAATATCTTCAGAGAAACCTTATCGTCTAACTCCTTCACATTACCCAATGCATTGGAGAGCTATATCGGGCTCACCTGCCCTTAGTTTATCATGGAACCACCCGATCTCATAAACACTGCCCAATAACCATAACATAATCCTAACACTTAGAAAATGCATAAATGAAACATAAAATTTCAACATTTAAATCACAAGAGATCACATCATGATGTTATCATAAATAAAAACATCTAATAAAATCATTAAAATGCTATGAGAGAAAAATCTCTTTATACTTTGAAAATATTAAAAGAAGGAATTTAAAAGAGATTTTAGAATCAAAGTGTCCCATACTACTTCGGAACATTTGAAAGTGTTTTAAAACATTCATGTCCCTATAAATAAAACCTTAAAACCATTTTTAAAACATGAACATGGATGAAATTTTTTTAAAATAATAAATCATTAAAACCATTTAAAACAATGTTTTAATAAAAGAGCCCCTTTCCATTTTAAAAATTTAAATTATAAGCCAGAAGAATGTACACCATTTTCAAAACATTTAAATGACTTTAGTATAGACATAATATGGATATGGAATGTCAAAGGGGCTGTATATACACTTTATAAAAGAATAAAATTGTATATCATTAAGAAATGTCTCAATGATATGAAATAGAGATGTAGTCCCAATCAAGGATCATGCCATTAGATTAAGGATAAAGAAATGACATAATTATGTGTGAAAAATATAAATACACCAAATATAAGTGGATAGTTAGGGTAAAACAATCTGATGTCATCCACACATATTCATAGCACGACATAATCATGAAGTAGAGGTTTAACCCAAAGAATTGAAATTGGGTTAAGAAGTTCCCTTACAAAAATTCGACAGCCTAACGACATCACTTTAGAATTCAGAAAATGAGTTGAAGAGAGAAAAAATGGTATCTCATAACATGGAGATAAAATTTACATCAATAAGGATACAGAAGAACATGTCCCAATATAATTATATGTAAATTAAAAGGCATGCCAAAAGAAGTCTTTTAAAAAGAGGAGGGTGAAAGGTTCCCTTACCGATTTGGGTAACTTTCGAAACGTTCACCCCATGAAAGAAGGACCGTACAATGTTGATGTAAATACCCATAAAAGAAATTATATTACTCAAAGAGTGGAATAATTGGATGTACATAAACCACTCAATGCAAATAGTGGAAAATTTTGCTTAATTCTCATGTGAATAAAAGTGAGATGAATAATCCCTTACGAAAAATCTGCAGCCTAACGACACCACTTAAATAATCCAAAAAATGGATTGATGAAATAAAATATGGTATCTCATCATATGAACCAAGGTATTACAGTAATATGAATATAAAAGAACACCTCGAGACATCTGAAATGGGATCTTAAAAGAAACGATATAAAAGAGAGTACTTAAAAAGAAAGAGATAGGTAGGATCCCTTACCTCAAGTCTTACATGTCTTGTTCGTTTCTTTATATTCCTGAATAATAAACTAGAGTTAATTTATACTTTCTTAAAAAAAATTATTCAAGTTCATTATTCCTTTAATATCACTTATTACAATGTTATGAACATTATGTAATTATTTAAGTTAATAACGGTCGTTTTGTCGATCATTGGTAATTGATTCAAAAATAAAAATCTTATAATTACAAGTTGTTCATGTGGTAAAATATCCTTTATATCCAGAATTATATTAATGATTTAGAAATAATATATATCATATATATCATATATATCCATTATATACTTTCATTTATAATATTACATAACATTTAAAGGTAAGATATGAAATGCACCGTTCATGGAGACGGTAAGCCATACGTACGCATGAACGCTACTTTCATTTCTATTTTGTATTTAGTGGAATTAAAACTAAATGATATATATATATATATATTATAATTAAAGTATAATATATATGTTATATAGGTCACATAAGTTCATTAATTTCATTCTTTATACATTCCATGTATTGCATGAACGAGTCACATCACTTGATGGGGCGGTAGTCTACACTTCCTCAAATGAAATTATCGCATTTGCACAACATTCAAAGAATAAAGGTATGTTTTAAATGTAAAATACTGAAGCATAGAGAGGAAATAAATATAATATATATCATAAATAAATATAGTTCCATCATAATTTCCACCATGAGAGGTGGTAGAAGAATATAGAACAATCATCGTTTCTTAAGGCAGTATTTCGCCATCCACGGAAACAGTATGTTCTTTAACCATTAGACTATTGTGTGTGTAAGTGTATCCAGAATCCTTATCATAAAAACATCCTAGAATATTAAAGATACGTTTTTTTTACAAAAGAAAGGAAAAAATATATTTTAGGTGGTTGGAGAAGCAAAATAAAACAAAAGAACAGAAGAGAGAACATTACCTTTAAATCGTGTAACTCCATTTGGTTTGAACGAAAAAGGTTTCTTGAAGAGCTTTCTACATAAGGTAAAGCTTATATGATGAAGAGAGGGATGTGTAGAGATAAAATTATCAGTTTCTGGTCAATAAAAAGGCTTGAGAGGTGTGGGTAAGGGGGTAGAGGTGGGGGCCTTTTATAAGAGTGAGGAGGGGCACTCTTGGAATGTCATGAAATGTTACTTTATTATAAAATGATTTTCGAATTTTAAAGGTCCCACAATTATATATTTCTAGTATATGGTTAGAAGGGTTCTAAATCCTCCTATACAATAGGTTTTTGAAATGTGTAAGTCTTATATTTTACCTTATCTTCTCATTTTATTTAAATCGTTCATTAATGAGGTAATCACTATATCATCATGATGTCATAAAAAAATAAATTTATTTAATTTATAAAAATTATAAAAAAATATCAAGATGTAGGAAATCGTTTTAGCTTTATAATGAATACTTATAGTCAAAAATATGACTTGTACAACCCCATGTAAAAATTTCTTTAGTAAAACAATACATGTTTGTGACCTAAATAAAAAGTTATTAATGTCATTTTCTCACCCAAGTGGCCCCATGGGGTCCCCAAGTTGACCCATGTATTGTCTTGGTCGGACATGACATATCCAATAAGTGTAGGAAAAGTGTAAATGTAATTTCATATTATTATATCATTATATTTACCTTAAATTACATTAATTACCTTTAATCGCGATTAATAAAATTCAAAAGTTAATATTCACCAAAAAATTATTTTAATCCCATTGAACCACATTTTAAATCCTAATGAAAACCATGTGTGTCAGATTTTTGAAATTCAAATCACAGAAGTGGTAATGTTTCATTTAAATGAAAAATCAGTTTTTTAAATACCACGTAGTGGTTTCACTATTAATCAAAAATTGATGTTTTTCAGAAAAATTCCAAAAATTCCCCCTAAGATATATTTGATATTATGAATTCGAAAATTATGTCTATTTTTCACATTTCTAAACATATAATTTTCATTAATTAATTTAATAATTAATTCCCTCTATCAAAACAAATAGCATGTTTTTAAGAAACAATATCTATTAAAAGATTGACACTAGCTTAAGTCGAATTTCAAAGGGAAATTAATTCCAATGACCAACATTGGATTAAATGGTAAAAATATATTATAATTTCACTTTGAAACCAAATTAAAAGATGATATAATAATATAAATAAATTAGATTAAAAAAGTGGTTTTCAGTTAAAA
Organism: Viscum album; assembly: GCA_963277665.1. Classification (NCBI taxonomy): domain Eukaryota; kingdom Viridiplantae; phylum Streptophyta; class Magnoliopsida; order Santalales; family Viscaceae; genus Viscum; species Viscum album. Next base: position 1,987,630,903 of record OY728122.1, read on the forward strand.
TACAACATTTTTCACTTATTCATTAAAAATGAACTTTATCGAAAAAATAACAAAAACATACACAAAGTAAATTTTGATGTCCTAATTCTAAAGAAGGATTTTATTTGGTCCAATATAACATATAAAATTGTCTAAAAGTGGATTAAAAAAGGGTTCCCCATCAAAAGGTGGTTAATCGACCTTTTAAAGAATATTAGAATATTTACGCTTAAAATTGGATTCATTCGCATTTTAAGCCTCTAAAACTTATTGGATAAAAGTAAAAATATTTGACAAAAATATATAATCATTTTGTAGTTAGTTCTATTCATTCCCGCCATTACAACTGCTAGGCGTTAAATACAAGTTAAAATAATATTATTTTATTATTATAGTGAAACATAAGGTTTCCAAGAAACTCATTGTTGCGTATTGGGTACGCCATCGAGCATAGTGTTCCCTTTAAATTAATATCAACATTTTACTCACAAATATGGAAAAATATAAAAATGTCATATTCTTTATTTACCTGGGGTGTTACACCCAGAGGTTTCCGAAATGCTTACAACTGGAGATATACTCCCATGTATTCTTGTTTAAGCTGAGGACCTATACTGAGGTGGTTTACTGGGTGTGTATGGTGGTGATTGACTAAAAATGGAGGTATGGTTTATATGGTATAGTATCATTAGTGGGCAGTGGAACCTCTTCAGAAAAGAAAAGATAGCAAGTGGATCATGGAAAGTAGGGTGTTGGTTGTTCATGCCACTCTTCCATGAAGCTTTCATCTGTTGCTTCTGATGCGAGATCTATCTTGTGCCAGCAGTGTGGGAGGTTGGGGCACATCAAACCAACATTATCATTTTCTCTGAAGCCCTATTATCAATGTGGATGTATGGGTCACTTATAGCACTTATGTAGGGTGTAACGTCCACTTCATAGTGGGGTAGGGTCAGTTTCTTCCAGAGTAGTTCCACCTACATCAGAGCCATCGAGGATTGGGGGATCTCGATTTGGTGGTCGTGGTGGTAGGGTTGGATCATCTTCTAGGAAGATCCATTTTAGGGAATAGCCACATACTAGATTTCAACCTCGTGAAGAGACCAGATAGCTCCAGGTGGTGGATAAGGCAGTAGCCAGCTCACTGGTGGGATCGTCGATTGTTCGAGGAACCATTTTGATTGTATCTTCTATAGCTGCTGCTTTTTGTGATACTAGTGCCTCTGTTTCATTCATTTTATCCAATTTTGTAGACATACTGAATTTTTTAAACTGTGTTTTTGTCTTTTGTGATGGATTTGGTGACACCGCTGGGAATGAGGAAAGGGCAGGGTCTTAGGTGCCCATTGTGTGTGATTTCTGTGTTAGGGGTTGAGATGGAGTGGGACCTATTTGTATCAAATATGAATCAGTTTGATGTAACACATAGAGTGGATCAACTAGAACACTTCTAGGTGCACATATATTTCTATAGGGAGTGAGTGAGTTTCATGGCACATGTTTGGTGTCTTCAGGTTTTTTGTGGGAAATGGGAACCTCAATCGAGTCGTGTGGGACCTCCACTCCATGAGTAAAGAGATGTCATTTTTCATTTATTGTCACTCGTGATAGAGGATGATGTTACTACCCCTGATGGTGGACTACCTCATGTTGTTGATGAGTTTCCATATTTATTTTGGGATTATTTTTCTGGTTTTCCCCTATAGTAGGATTTGAGTTCTCGATTGATCTGTCTCTAGGAACACATCAGCTATCTATTCCCTCATATCCCATGGACCCCACCACGATGAGGTAATTAAAGATACAAATAGAATAATTTTAATCTGAAGGATTAATTTGCCCGAGCATCTCTCCTTGGGCTACTTCTATGTTGATCGTGAAAAAGGCTGACAGATCCCTCGAGTTATGCATTGACTACCGGAAGCTAAATTAGTTAATAATCGATAAAAATTATAATTTTCTATGAATATATGACTTGTTGGATATATTGAAGGGGTAATATGGTTATCTAAAATAGTCTTTTTTTGGGCTATCATCAAAGTATGGTGAAAGAGGTCGATATCCTAAAGGTTTCCTTCCAAAGTAGGTATGTCCACTTCTAGTAACTAGTCATGACCTTCGAATTGACCAATGCTCTAGAGGATTTATGGATCCCATGAATATGGTGTTCCATAAGTATCTAGATTCTATTTTCATGGAATTGGTGGATGACATGCAAGTTTATTCGGGATATGAGGAGGAACATGAGCATAACTTTCAGATCGTTCTGGGCACATTGTAAGAGAATCACCTTTACGAAAAGTTTCCCAAATGAACATTCTAGATTAGGGAAGTGAAATTTATAGGGTATGTGATCACAGAGAAGGGGGTTTTGGTGGACCCCAAGAAGATCAGTGCAGTTATGTCTTGGGAGTATTCAAAGAATGTGTCCGACATTAGGTGTTTCCTTGGCCTGTCTTTTTATTACCGACGGTTTGATCGGGATTACTCTCAGCTTGCTTCACTGATGACTGCACTCACCTGGAAAGGGGTGAAGTTTTTATGTGGCCCAGAATGTCAAGAATCCTTCGATGAGATGAAGAGGTGGTTGACTACCACCATTGTTCTATTTTTTTCTAATGGATTGAAAGGGGTATGTGGTGTATTGTGATGCTTCAGGTATAGGTATTGGGCGCGTGCTTATATAGGTTGATCACGTGGTGGTGTATTAATCTCACCAACTCTAGAAAATGAAAAGAATTACCCAAGCCATGACATGGAGTTATATTTTTTTGATTCATGCATTGAAGACATGGAATAACTATGTTTTGGGAATATGTTTGTGGTCAACTATGATCACAATATTTTTCCCTATATCTTTTCGTAGAAGGACCTCAACATGAAGAAACGTCATAGGATCGAGTACTTGCATGGGTTCGACATCGACATTATCTATACCACATGCAAGGGAGACATGGGGGCCGAATACATGAGGAGAAGAGTCATAGTTCAGGCTTTGAGGACATCCACTAATGAGTGTACTCTCATGGAACTCTTTTTTAAGATTCATGTAGAGACCATAGAGCAAAATGGTGGTGCATTCTTGGATAGTATTTAGTTGAATCCTTCTCTAATGGAGCTAATTCAGAGAGAACAACCTAGTGACGATATTTTTCAGTGGTCAAAGCAGTTTATTCAGGGTGGGGAGACATCTTCTGATTGGTCGTCATCTCCTAACAACATCTTGTGCCTCAAGGGACATTCAATAGTGTTGTTATCTCTTTGGAAGGTGGTGATGTGGGATAGACACCAGTCCTTGGGGGCTATCCATACAAGTTCCACAAATATGTATTATGATTTTCGTTGATAGTATGGTATCCTGGTATGAGAGTAGACATTGCGGACATCCTGTTGAGATGTTATACATGCCAGCAAGTGAAAGAAGGGCATCAAAGGCCCTCCGGTTATCTCCAGCCATTACCCATTCCTACCTAGAAGTGGGAAAAGTTCACCATAGACTTCATTGTTGTATTTCCTCATACACCTATGGGTAAGAATTCCATTTGGGTGGTTATTGATTTATATAACCAAATCTAACCACTTCTTTCGGATCTGAGATACAGCTAAAGTGGACGAGTTAGGTCGTTTGAATATTCTGAAGGTGGTAAGGCTCCATGGTTTTTTGTTAGTATTTGTCTCAGATAAATACCCCCATGTAACTTCTTCATATTGGTTAGTCCTTAATAAGGCCTTGGGGTCTCAGATAAATATGTTAGTGGCAACTATCCTCGAATGGATGGTCTGAAAAAGTGAGAAAATCAGATTTTGGAGGACTTTCTCCGTAAATGTGTTCTAGACTTTAGATGTTAATGGGATATCCATTTGGGATTTGTTGATTTTTCTTATAATAATATATATCAATCCTCTATTCGAATGGATCCTTTTGAGGTGCTCAAGGGTCGGCCTTGTCGGTCCCCCCTATGTTGGGCCGAGGTTGGTGAGACCTCCCTACTGGGACTGAGTATGGTTCATGAGACTTCTAAGAAGGCCAATTTGATTAGGAAATTAATATTGAAATATTATAGTTCCCATAAATCATTTTTTTCAGAGGATTTGAGACCTAGAGTTTTCTATGGGTCACGGGGTATTCATGAATGTGGCTAGTCATTTGGGACATCGTTGATTGGGAAATAAAGGGAAGCTGACCTCAGGGTATGTCAGAACATTTAAGATCACCAAGAACATTGGAAAAGTGGAATATATGCTGGCCTTTCCTTCTCGGTTTACATCCATCCATGACGTCGTACATGTCTCCCAGTTCAAGAAATACAACCTGGATCCATCCCATGTACTGAATTGATAGGTGTTGGATATATAGCCCGATTTGATAGTTTTTTGGAGTAGCCGGTGCGAATAGTTTATTTCCAAGAGAAGGAGCTTCACCAAATGTCTATTAGACTAGTTCAGGTTATTTAGTAGAATGGTAATGATGTCCTTGGAACATGGGAGCGGAAGTTGTAGGTTGAGAGGAGTAGTAATTCTTATTTTCCAATCAAGCTTCAGGTTGAATTTCCAAGATAAAAATTCTTTCATTTCAGGAATAATTTTCACATAAATGACTTATTTTAAAGGTAAATTTCATTTTATTTACCTTCTATCTTTGTTTTGGGGGGTTTAACATGCATTTTTGGAGGAAATGGTGACTTTTGATGATTTGGGCCAGACCGTGAGCCCATTTCTTGATTTAAAAACCAATTTTTTTTCTATTTTAACTCTTTCCGTTTTTAATATTATTCACCCATTAGACTTCCAACATGTCTTACCATGACTTATTAACACCACCATATCAATTTTAAACCATTAATAATCCATAATAAAGGTGGATTTGGGTCTTTATTTAAAGAATTTATCCCTCCCAGACTCCCATTTCTAGTTTAAAAAAAATTATTTAATATCTTATTTAATGTTTATGATGTTTCAATGATTCCTAGTCTCACTCGAGCCCTCTGAACCCAGGCGCACCCCAATTCTCTTTTTCCATTATTTGGTGTTCATATGCATTGTGAATTTTGGAAGAAATTTCTAGGCTTTCTCCAAACGTCTAGATTTGAGGAGGTTACTTGTTTCCTTCATAAGACCTTCAACTTTTACTCTTTTTCCAAATTTTAGTTTGAACATGCCCTTATTCTCCTTATTATAACCTAACATTCATTTTTGGTTTTTTGGAAATTCAGATACTTGTGTATTTGGGGTGATTTTTTCAAGATCCCTCATGTAAGTGGGTCTCCATCCTTCTTCTTTAACATTTCTTATGGTTTCATGCATTTTCAGAGGGTTTCTTCCATTATTATGGAAGTTCCTTGTTTCTCACAAATGGGGATTAGAACTGAGGGTCTTATCTTGGGCTTTATGGTCTATTCTTGTGGTTTTAGGCTTGACCTAAGTCCCTTGGGGTGCGATGGTGGTGCAATAGAACTTTTGTAGAATGATTCAAGGATTTTGATACTTTTGGTATGCGATTCCTTGAGTAATCAAAGATAGATGTGTTAGACATTATTAATTTATACTTTTATCACACTTCTCCTTCATTATAATTGCTGGAATGTCTGCTTTTGGTGACTTTTGTTAAGAAAATGATTTTAAGGTACAAATTTTGTTTTTTACATTTCTATTTTTTATTTTTCCAATTGGGGTTGTTTTATAACTAATATAATTTTTTTATAGAAAGATTTTGGGTGCTGAAAATTATTTTTTTGTAAATATGGGTTTGAAAATGGTGTTTAAAGTAGGGTTTTATGAGATTTTTTTTGCAAAAATTGTTAAATTTTGTAAATTTATTTTATTGAAATTCGAAATGATTTGTTGAGTTTTGTAAATTGTGAAAAGAAAGTGTATCTACTATTTTGATTTAATAATGACAACAAATAATGTTTTTATGTGATTATTTTTTTTGGTATCATGATATAATGGTTTTATCACAAAGGGGGAAGCCCAGTTATCTAGGAGGGTGGATATATACTAGTAAGTTAGTGATATGGATAGGATTTCTCCATGTATCACTGAGAAAAAGGGATAAAAACAACCCTAAAA